>JAEIGL010000003.1:10000000-12575762 GCA_018903715.1 Zaprionus davidi
GAACAACATACACTATCTGTTTGCTTGTGGCCCAGATAGAAGTCCACCAGACTCTTTAGCACACCAATGCGTAGCAGAAACATTGCTTCTTCATCGCCCATGCGAGAGAACTCGCACATAAGACTAAAGTACTCGGAAAGATGTCGCAGATGGGAGCGCGCTCCATGCTCCAACAGTGAAATAAGGGAGCTGATAAAGCGCGTTACACACGATGCCTGTCCAATGAGCTCTCGACCATCTTCGTCTGTTTCGACACCCAGATAGAGATCAGCATGTGAGGCTCTAATGAAAGATAATAACGAATGTATAAACACTGAAAGAACACTGTTTCCGTTTGACTTACCGCAGCCGTTGTATGACATGAATGACGAGACGCTGAAACATTTGACGGACCATTTGATTGGGACATTGGATTAACACCTGAACGGGCCAAAATGGTTCCACGGACATATGCGATAAGAACCATTCGCAAGCCTCTTCGCTGGCATTAAATTGCTTGGTCAGCAGCTCCACCCAAGGCACCATCGTTGGCTGTAGACATAACAAATCACAATTGATTCATTTGTTGCTACTCGCAGAGATCTCTTACCTTCTCCTTTGCATGTATGAATGTTTCAATGAAAAATGACACTGACAACTGGGCGGCCATGCAGGTGACATCCGTTTCCGACATTAATGTCTGTGGTATATGCCCACAAATCTGCCACATGAAGCTGCAGCCAATGGATTAAATGTGTGGAGTTATATTAACTTTACTACTTCAAGTCATTTGCTGTACTCACTTAAAATAGGTATGCTCAAAGATATTTCGATCTTGCAGAAACTGTCGATTGTCCTGCCATATCCAATCTTCAAGCTCCTTGCTTAATAATGGACGAAACTGTTGCAGTTTGCTGGCTCCACCATTCTCATTCTCCGCAATGATGCCACCGCCTGCCTTCGAGGTAGACGTCTGCTGCGGTTTTTCCTTTTTGTTGTTATTATTGTTGTTGTTGTTGCTATTCGACTTCAAATTATCACAATTGGCTGTTTTTTCTAATTCTTCACTATTCTCTTCCTTTTCTTTAACAATGTTCTCTGGCTCGTTTTGTTTCTGCTTATCCTTCTGTGCGTCTTGTACTTCATTCTTTGCTGATTCTTCCTCGACTGTACTAATCTCATCTACTGTCATGTTGCTAACTCCCTCCATTTTCACCGGCTCCTCTGTGTCTGGCTTTTCCTCATTCGTGGGACTTGGCGTTGGTGTTGCCAGCAGTTCCGAATGCCGGCGCTGCAAGTGCTCTGGCAATCGCCGCTCATAGAAGAGCATATAGGCTGAGTTTGTCTTTTCGAAACTGAAGTCCAAGTACTTTTCAGTGACGGAGTCATACGTCTTACTCTGGAAAGGGTATAGGAATGTATAGGTATAGGAATGTACCCTTGCAGCATTTGGCTTTAATCTTAACCAATTGTTTCTTTAATATACAACGATATACTCACGGTCATCTCGCCGCCAAAACACTCTGCTGCTATTTGCGAGGGATCAAATGGTTTGACCTCAGCATCATTGAAAAGGAACCAACGCTCGTGCGGATGATAATTGCTCTTTGTGCGTTCCTTTATAAAGCTGTAATAATGTCCACCGTCCGCTGTTCCAGTGTGCACAGTGACGCCAACCAGCTCGTACCTGAGAATGAAAGAAGGTTGTTATCAAGATGGAAACAGATGAATGAATTGACTATTCCATTACTCATAGCACTCTTCGATGTCAGCGTCCAGTGTGGCTTCAGCCTTCTCGTTCTCAGCCCCCAAATTCCCATCGTGCTGTTCCCGTGCGCGCTCTCGCTTCTCGCGTTCTTCCTTATACTGCTGCGGCATCAGTGTCTTCTCCACATAGTGGCACATGTTCAGCCGCAGGGGGAACGAGAAGTGTGTGTTCACCTTCTCCTTGAGCATGGTGACCATGTTGAAGGTATATCGCATGGTATTGAAGCACAATATCTGTGGCAACTTCTTGAAGCAGGCGCGTTTCTCGGCACGCACCTTCTTGCCACACTGCGAGCAAGTGTACATGTTGTCGCCCTCGAGGGTATCCTTCACAGTGACCTCGTCCAGAGACTCCTGCAGATTACGCATATCGGCAACTTGACAGCGGACCGTATAGAACTCCTCAGCAGTGCGGGACACATGGCCACAGTCCAGAGAGACGACATTGTTGCTCAGAGTGCCGCAGAACAAACGCTTCACCAGATGCTTCAAATCCGGCGTCATTTCCTCCAGCTTCGATACCAGATCAATGAAAAACTCAGCCATATCCTTCTGTTCGCCCGTGTTTAATGGCTGATGATCCATTTGATAGACACGACAAAAGCTACGCGGATTGTACGCCTTGCGTTCCGATTCCAACAGATATGCGAACATTCGCTGTAGTTCCAGCAGTGTTGGTGCATGCTTCTGTGCCCCGGCAGGTGGCAGACGCAATATTGCAGCACGCGCCTGTGGCATCATATACAAATGTTGTATGCACGACGCCATGTAGCATGTGGCACCCAAATTGGTCAAGCCAACGTACCCACACTCGGCACGCCCCTCATCGCGTGGCCAATAGTCCCAGGGATATGGTTGCTTTGGCCCGGACTTGTGCTGGGCCAGCAATCGTCCATGGAGATAGCTATAATTGGTGGCACAACCGCGGCAAAGCTCCACCAGCAGATCGTATGCAGCAGCACGCGATGTGGCCGATTTACATTTCGGTTTCTGGCGATTGGCAGGCGAAGGCATCTCGAACAGGAACTCAATAAGCTGCTCGATGAAGCTCAGTGCTTTGGGTCGGTACTTGTAGCTGGTATCGTACTTAATCAGATTGGACATGAGATTAAGCAGCCCCACCAGACCGTCATCCTGATATCCATGACGCAGCTCATGATAGTCCCGATTGAGGATGCTCTCCGAAATGTTCTCGCACAGCAGCTCGATGTCGATGCGTTCCTCCGCCACCATCTCTGTGGTCAGGGTGTCCACAAGGCGTGCGAGCAGCCAAAAGTAATCACGACAGGCAGGTCCATACGGTTCCTTACCCTCTTCGGAGAGTAGAAACTGTGTGTGCTGTACGGACGAGCTCATTTGCTCGGCACGTGGCAGCAATGCGATCAGTTTGTGCAGCAGTGGCGCCAACAGCAGACGATAGCTCTGAGCATTGCCCAAACAGATGCGATAGAGTCCGGCGCAGATCTCACGACGAACCGCAGGCTCGGGATCCTCCAGTATGAACTTCTGCAGCCAAGTGCACTGCTCTGGCTGGGACCAGAGCAGACGACGTGCCTCCGGCGAGGCATGCACAAAGCTCACCAGAATGTTCATGGTAAACTGCACGAGTTGAGCACGACCCCAGAAGCCAGTGCGCAGCTGATGGAACTGATAGGGAAACAGCAGTGAAGTTGTGCCCGACGACAAATGCTGATGCACCTCATCGTTCAATATGCTGGACAAGCGCTTCAGGCACTGCGGTACCTCCATTAACTGTAGCATAAATGCGTGGGGCCTGGACATCAGTACGTGCACATCTTGTGTCTGCAGCTCCTCGAAGCCCAACAGCCAAAGGATGCGCAACAGGCTGGCCAGGCAATCATGACGCCACTCGTTCAGCGCCAGCTCCTTGGGATGGGCACTCTGTTGCAATTGGCCGCCACTAAAGATCTCGTACAAATGTTGCAGACCACCACATTTGATGAACGCTTCGCTCCACTTGCTGCTCTCGCCCAGCAACGCACTGCGCAGTGGTGGCGCCACCGCCGTCACTGCCGCTACCGTTGGCAATGTGGTCGCAGCAGGAGGAGCTGGCGCTGGCAGTGGTGGTGTTGAACAGCCCAATGGCCGCTGCAGCTGCTGCTGCTGCTGCTCCTGATCATTGGCTTCAGTCTTTTTGTGCCGCTTACTATTCTGCTTGGGTTGATTCTCCTTGTCGCCACCACTGGACATTTCACTCACTTCCACATCGCTGCCCGAACGTGGCGTCGACGTTAGCGTCGTCTCCATTTCCCCCGATAGCTCCTTGCTACAGTCACTGCTGCTGCTACTTCGTTTTGGCTCCGCCGGTTGCTGTTGCTGCTGCTCATTGCTATTGTGTCGTCTGTTGGCGCTCTTCTTGGTACGCGGCTGCTGCTCGCTAATCACCAGATTGCCATTGGAACCAGCAGCGCTAACGGGTCCTGATATGGTGCCTATTAAGACGCGCGGCGTGCTGCTCAATGCCAAACTCTCCACAATATGCAAGGAATACATGAACTTCTGCAGATTGCTTGGATCGAGTAGCTCGTTAAACTTTTGTTTGATTTGCTTGCGCTTATTGGCCAATTGCTCCTGATCCTGATCCAATTGCTGCAGTTCGCCAAGGTCATTCACCAGGTTCTTGAATGCATCCAATATGTGAGGATTGGTAGGCAACATGGCCAGTATGTCCCAGACGCGGCGCGACAGCAGCTGCGCCTTTGTGTGATGCTGCAAATGCACTGTGGACGACTGTGGCTTCATGTCCCCCAGTGTTTGCATGAGACAAAAGAGTTTCTCAAAGTATTTCGGTTGCAGGAGCAGCACTGTGGGCAGGCATTCCTTAGGCGGTGGTGGCAACATCGATGGATGCTCCATATTAGTTTCCTTTCGCCGTGCGCCACGACCTCCCAACGAAACATAAACTATTTGATTGTCCTTGAATCCAGCATCGCCCAAAGTACGCTCATCATAGTCGGATGTCAGTTCTTGTCCTTGTGTTATGATTCGCAAGGGTCCATCGCTCAGCAGTAATCCCAATACAGGTGCAGCCATGCCCGATTGCAGGCTCTCCCACCACTTGGATACCTCAGCCTTGAGATCTGCAATCAGATCGCAGGCATGCATATGCAGCAAACTCTTCTCAGACAGTCCCGCCTGTTGCAGCACAATTCGCAGAGGTGGCCCAGCGCCCTCGTTCTTCAGATTGCTATGCGAACCAATGCCCTTGCCCTCAATGGCCCAACGGCGCAAGTGGAAGGCGTAGCGACGCCTAAACGTATCCAGATGCGTGTTCAACAGCAGCAAGCCACGCTGGACCCGCATCAAAGCATTCTCATCCTCAATGCTAAAGGAGAAAGATGTTTATTATTGACTCTTGATTTAGCATTTATCATTTACTCACTTCTCTAACGCCGCGGCAGCCTGCACCAGATTGTCCATGCACTGGGAGACGAACTCCTTCTCGAGCCGCAACTGTTGTCCCATATAGTACATGTTAATATATTGAATCGCTGCCAGTGAGACTTCATTGCTCTGCGCACGCAATGCAATCTTCCATAGATGATACATGCCCACAGCACTGGAGTTGGCGGCAATTGCGTCACTGTGTTTCTCATACTCGGCCATTGCGATGCGTGCAAAGCTGCAGAGCTGCTGAAACAGGCCAAGTGCAACCATGGAGAACTCTTCGGGACGTAGCTCTGGCAACTTCTTAAGATACAAATGCTGCAGAGCATCAATGCCGAGAGCATGCTGATCTCCGCCCTTCGTTTGCGCTTGCAGCCATGAGAAATAGCAGTCAGAACATTCGGGATCGTGCGCTAACCAATCCCATAATGCATCCAGTTGATCGAGGGTTAGTCGAAAACTCTTTGGTGAACCCACCGAGGAGAAGATCGACGATAGAAACTGCAAACGCACTGAGACCTGTGTCTTATGCGAGTATAGCTGCAGCCCCAAGTGCTGCTGCTGCTGCTCGCCATTCTGATTGATCAACAGCTCCGCATGACGCCGGGCATAGTGTCGAATATTGTTAAAGAAGCACTGCATCATGCGATGATTCCGTTCAGCCCACAACGTCATTGAATGCGTGTCCGAAGGCCGAAACTGTTGGAATGATGCAAACAGCTTGGGCAACAAGCGCAGGCTGACAATGACACTCCGATTGTTGGCCACATTCTGCAGGCAACCCTCAATGAATTTTGTACGCAATTGTCGATCCATACTGAAGCACAGCAGCGTTGCCAGTGCCTTCTCAGCCTCCAGAGCAAGCGATTCACCCAGTTGACCCTAATCGAATATACAGTAAACATTAGTAATTGATAAACTGAGTTAAGTTGAAGAACATATCTTCAGCAACACTTACAATCTTATCGTCCTGCAGCAAATCCCAGAGTAACGTATTTCCTGGCTGGCACACATCGTTTAGCTTGAACGAGGGCTGATTATTACTCGATGATGTGCTCGTGGACTTGGGTGAGTTCTGCTGTTTGTTACTCACTTCCAGTAGATCACCATCTGAATCGGACTTGGCTTTGGCAGCGGCTGCTGCGGCAACAGCAGCAGCAGCATTGGCCTGCTGACGCATCGCGACCAGCGATTGTTGTGCATTGCCTGTTGCCACAGCAGCAGCAGCAACTGCAGCAGCGGCCGCTGCGACATTTGTCTCTCCAGACTTTTGCATAGCCATCGCCGATTGGGCAGCCATCAAGGCAGCAGCGGCTGCTGCGAAGGCAGGTGCAACATCGCGGCAATTTGCAGCAGGCACACGGCCGGCATGCGAGTTCACAAGCTGCGCCAATTCCTCCTCACATGGCGAGACATCCTCATCATCAAAGTCAGCGAGATTCTTCTCTGATTTGTTGCTCATGGGCGATGAGTAGCTGCCATCATTCTCGGCGCCACTAAGCAGTTCACTGATATTCGTTTCGGCAATAGCGCGTATATAAGGTCCTTCGCCGTGCAAATGCTTCAGTACCGCAGCGGGCACCAATTGATGGCCGGCACCATCGCTACACTCATCACTATCGGCCAGAAGTTCGCCATCGTTATCGGCATCGCCGTCCTCGCTGCTTGGCACATCCTCGGCACCGTCCCAGATTTCAACCAACTCGTGTGGCAGCAACTGTTGCTGCTGCTTGTTGTTGCTCGCTTTTGATCGACGTCGCTTGTTGCTGGTCTTCTTGCGATGCAGCTGCAGTTCCAGGGCAGCACGCGATTGTAGCTCCTCCTCACTGCTGGTATTGTCTATGATATTGACAATGCGATGATTTCTATGGGATTAAACATTGATTAAACATTATATAGATATAACTGTAATATGAACATACTTGATGTCCACTTTGGTCATGTCATCACTACTCAATTGCTTGACCTTCTCCGTAGTGGGATCACAGATGTGCCTTCTGTGTCTGGCCTGCTTACACGGTGTCACCCCATCGACGGGACTCTTCTGGCCACCACCCCCACCGCCGCTGGCTATGCTGCTATCATCGGCACCCACATGATCATCCTCGGTATTGCTACCTTCAATGCTGCCACTATCGGAGCTGGATGCAGTCACATTAGAGCCCAGCAAATGATCTTGCATCAAATTCATTTGATTGCGCGAACAATCCCGCGTCCAAATCAATTTCGTAAGAGCCGATGCAATGTATATGCTCTGCTCGGTGTGCTCCTTGGGGTCCATGCGACAGAGCAGCGAATACAAGTGCATGGCCGGACGAGGAGCAAGATTTTTCACCAGCGCTGGCAGTATATCAAATATGGTTTTCGAGCAGTGTTTCAGTTGCGTTGCCTGCCAAATAAGTTTGATATCCTCCTCGGATATTTGATTCTCCACAGCCAGGAAATTTAATAGCACGTGAGCCTGTTTAACGATCTCCACATGTAGATTCGGACCAAACAGGTGCTGAACAATCTGATTTTCTGTTAGCCAATTGGCAATGCGCTGTCCAAAGAGCTCCACCTCGTTGACCGTTTCGGTAGTGCAGATTTCATTGAAAAGATTGATGTGAGCATTTATTTGGGCCATGCCTGCACAATAATGAGGGAGTAAAAGAAAAAAAGAAATTAGCATTGGTTTCGGGGAAACGAGTGACACAAAGGAATAGAAACATCATTTCTAAAATTAGAAATAATCCCTATCAATTGATATTAGACTTACCCGCCAGACGCATTGTCAGAGTGGTTGATGTGAAGTACTTGAAAGCCAAGGCTAGACCTTCGGAATCGAAGTTAACGGCCACATCGAGAGGATCACGCATGGAGGACCATACAAAATCGGCCATAGCACGAGTCGCTGCTGAGCGAAGGTTTTGATCGGAGAGCTTACACATGTATTGCAGTATACGGCTGCGCAGTGGGACAAAGAGCTGTGTATTGCAATGATAGTTGAGCCAGAGCTTCACATTGGACACAGTGGCAGTCATGGAGTGCGCTGTTGAGACGGGCAAATCGGGATGTTCGAAGCACAGCGACATGGCGCCAAAGCCTCCTGAGTTACAGAATAGACTGACGTTGCGTAGCAGGTAAATGGGAAGGTCGTTGTCGTGCAGATCACAGATTAGAGCCAAATGGTGGGCTTCTTCCGCTTGCAGATCGTCTAAGCGCGAATGCATGCCGTGCTTATGGGCAATGTAGAGCGGAAAATTGAGAAGGAATACCTTGGAGACAAGCACCAGTAGTTTCTCCACCTCGGGCAGTATCCATGGCTCTTCAGTGTATTGTGGATGCGCCTTGTTGCTGCTTATGGGTGGGGTTGGGGGTGTAGGTGGTGGTGGTGTGCAGGGCTGTTTCTTAGGCGGTCCTGGACCATCACCCGAAGCTCTCTTCTCCTCATCGCCACTGCATGCTTCTGCAGGATTTATGGTTTTATTCTCGTCACAAGCGCGGGATGTTGATGATGTCGGTGAGAAAGGCGTCGTTGACACCTTTTGCTTATTCTCGCCGCCTTCGTCTTCATTTTCGTTGTGCTGCTGCTGTTGCAGCTCTTTGTCGAGCTTATCGTGTACTGGTTTCCGTTGAGCCTGGGCGACAACCTGTGCAGCGCTGGCGGTCAGACGCTTGTAGCTGTCGATCAGATGATCAATGTGTTTCAAATGCTGCACCGTTAGGCAAATAAGTGACTGCACCACTAGGTTGAAGCGATCATAGTTCTTATTGTCCCGATACAAGCACATACACTGACGCTGTGGCCAGGATTGAATGTAATTGAATGTCGTCTCAATTTCACTCTTCAGCAGCAGCTGAAACTTAAGCTCTGAACTGGCCACGCGCACCTCATCTGCAAAGTGAAGTCAAGTGTATGTATATGTGGGTGATGGTGGATGGGTGGTGGTGGTTGTGTAGTGTGGGCGCACGTTTAGACAGTTATCAGAGTTGTAAATGCCGACACATTAAAATGCAAAAAAAAACTTTAAATTTAACTGGTACTTACACAGCTCCAGTAGGTTTTGGAAATCGGCGCAAACCTCGCACATTGTTCTAATGTTGTGCGAATCCACTAAAAGCCGTGGCTACAACAACCGCTTCTACTTCTTAAGATCTGTTTGCTTTGCCGTTCCTCCTCTACCTCCGCCAGCTTTTGCCGTTGTCGCCAAGTGGAATTTGTTTGGTGGGCTTTTATTTGATCTCTTTAGTCGTTCGTGCAATTCCATTTATATTGCGCACTCTATTCCACTCACTCTTATGCACACAACACGCACTTCTCAAACATTGCATCCAAGAGTACACTTAAATTCTAATAAATTTTTATGAATTGATATATTTTCTAGATATATTTTCTGTCGATAAGAAAAATCGCTACTAAGACTGCCTACGATAGACTGACAATAGTTGTGGTGGTCGGCCGATTATTTGCGAAGCATCCATGCATATCATTCGATTTCATTACACATTCGATTGTCGATAATATAGTAAGAAGTTCGATACGATATTTGTCGCCGCCGCTTTTAGCAACTCATCGTAGACAAATTTATTTGTTTACATGTTTTGTGAATAAAAATTTCCATAAAAGCCTGATTATTAATTATGGACGAGTGTGTTATGGAAACAAGTTCACCCACCGAAACTAGCTCTGATCTCAATTTTAACATGGACGACGAAAAAGTGCAATCGCAAGAGCAGCGCAGCTCGACCACAGCAGTTGCCGGAGCTGGCGATGGCAGCAGCGGCGGTGGAGGCGGCGACAACCAGAATGCAGCCGGCGTTTGTTATTGGTATGCACACATGCAACGAGAGGTTTTATTCGATATATGCAGCACATTCAAATATCTTCATACTGTGCATTTTTAGCGGCAAAGAGCGCAACCTGAACGCAATTGAGCTACTGTGTGCCACCTGCTCGCGCTGGATCCACGAGTCTTGTATAACGTATCAATTGGGCAAGGGTAAAATACTGTCATTTGTTACAAATTATGTTTTTGTGTGCAAAAATTGTTCTGCCACCGGTACAGAGAACTTCCGCAAGAGCCAGGCGAGTAAGTAGAAGTGAATTTCCTAAGAAAACTAAAACTTATTAATTTTATTCTCAATATCAGCAATATCTCAGATGTGTCAGTGCGCCATAGCCAACATGCAACAAGCGGCAACACGTGATGCAAAGCCACAAACACAGTTTAGCAAAGATCGTGAGATCATTCCCTACATCGAACAATATTGGGAGGCAATGACAACAATGCCACGACGCCTGACGCAGTCCTGGTACTCCACTGTACAAAGATCCCTTGTCAAGGATGTCAACACGCTGTTCACCTATGAAGAACATAGCGAACATGGCTCCATGTATGGACTATTCAATCAAGATCTGCGCCAAATCAAGCCCAACTATGAGATCATGAGTAAGACTGGAGCTTTGCGCCTCACCGAGGACGGCTACACGCAAGGTGAGCAGGAGTACATTTTATCACATTTGAAGAGTATCTAATAGTCGTAGTACTTTCCACATTGGCCCTTCTGTTATTCTTTAGTTTAGCACACAATTTGTTTTGCCCACTATCCGCTTTACAGCTGACCCATCCACAGTGGGGCAAATACTGCGCAATTTGTATATTTATCGCATTCTGTTTTGCATGCCAAACAAAACAAACAACGCGTCTGTGTATGTGTGTGTGTGCTCTCTATTTCCTCTCTGTTTCGTTTTCTTTCGCTCACGTTTATTGTATTTTACGCTCTCGTCGTTTTTCGCAATTCAAACAATCGCAACGAAAGCTGATCGTCATCATTAGGTTTTGCGGTAGTTTCTTTCGCACCGTCACACATAAACATACGCTCTCACAGATACACACACACACAAGTACACTGACATACACATACACATCCGCGCAGATTATCAAGCAAACAAAAATACCAAAACACAATTGTGACACCCACAAAGAGCAGCTGAAACGGGCGGGTGGGGCTGAACTCATTCATTATAATAATTAATAATAAATAGTTGCTTTCCAATTGGTTACTTTAATTTGTTAGTGTATGCAAGTGTATCTGTGTGTGTACGTTTGTTGTGTGTATGTGCGTATTAAACATAATTGATTAAATACGCGTCGCGATTTCGCTTTATTTTCTCTGCTGTCCTTGCGATGACGTCAATGCTGAGCGGAGCGTCGATTGCCAGCAGCAACGAGGAAGACTGTAAGTGTACAGTGGGACAGACAGACATACACACAGACAGTGGGACGGACGGCAGTAAACTGAAAACAGGCAGATTGTCACGTACCAACGTTTACTTATAGATTTTTATATTTCCATTCCACATTGCAGCAACGCTCGCTAAAAACAATAGACAGAAGCGGAAATTTCCAGGCACCGATGCGGGGCCAACGGGCAAAAAGGGTCGTCCAAGCTCTGATATAACAGCTAACGTTAAGCTGCCGGCACACGGTTATCCGTTGGAGCATCCGTTCAATAAGGATGGCTATCGTTATATACTGGCCGAGCCTGATCCACATGCACCATTCCGTCAAGAGTTCGACGAGAGCTCTGATTGGGCTGGCAAGCCCATACCCGGTTGGCTCTATCGTACCCTGGTACCACATGCGGTTCTGCTGGCGCTTCATGATCGAGCACCGCAGCTGAAGATCAGCGAAGATCGGTTGGCGGTGACCGGGGAACGTGGCTACTCTCAAGTACGAGCCACGCACTGTAAGTGGGGGAATAGAATTGCAAATGATGCCAAGATTTTATGTGAATCTTCTTTAAATTCCCTCTCATATAGCTGTGAACCGCGGTCGCTGGTACTTTGAGCTGACCATCGAGGAGATGCCGGAAGGCGCAGCCACTCGCATCGGTTGGGGACGGGAATATGGAAATCTTCAAGCGCCGCTGGGATACGACAAGTTCGGCTACTCCTGGCGTTCCCGTAAGGGCACCAAATTCACCGAGAGCCAAGGTAAACATTATAGTAATGCCTACGGTGAAGGTGATACGCTTGGCTTGCTCATCGAACTACCCGAATTGCCGACAATTGATTACTTGCCCAACACATTTAAGGATCGAGTAAGTTAAATGTGCCTTACAATTTGGTTGGATTAGCTAATGTTTTGAGCTGCTTCTCTTTAGCCACTTGTCAAATTCAAATCACATTTGTACTACGAGGACAAGGACAAGATTAACGAGACTCTGAAGAACCTACACATACTGCAAGGCAGTCGAATCGAGTTCTTCAAGAATGGGCAATCACAGGGCGTGGCCTTTGAAGACATCTATGCCGGCAGCTACTTCCCAGCCATATCGATACACAAGAGCGCCACAGTTAGCGTCAACTTTGGACCTGCCTTCAAGTATCCCACAATTTTGAGTGAGCGCAAAGCAAAAGGGGTTAGTCAAACTGATAATTAAGTCTGGACAACAATTGATCTTCTCCTTTTTCCACTTACTGCAGATGAACGATCGCGTGGAGAAACTAATCACGGAACAGTGCCTGGCCGATACGCTTTACTTAACGGAGAACGACGGTCGACTGCGTCTCGACAACATGAGTCTGTAAAGAAAGAAATCCTTTCCCGAACAAAGCTATCGATGGCTTCGTATTCTAAGCTTATTTCTTATTTCGTTTTTTGTATAGATCAGATAATGAAAACTCAACTAATGTGTATACAGATTAATGCAAATTATTGATCTGTTCATCAAGTCTCTAACAATCTTTAGACTAAGACTTTGTCTTGTGATTTAAATGATTGGGAATCAAGGAACATAAGACGTGTAGGGAATTCAATTTTATTTAGAAAGGTAAAACTTCAGGAACCTATTTTAACATATAAGAATGAATCTTTGCATTCTATAGGTTTAACCTGACAAGATCAGATGAGTTAAGAGATACGATTAGGGAGTTGTTCATATCACATACACAGATATCTGTGAAAGTTTCGTGCCGCTTTCATTGATTGCCACATTGTGACAAAGGTCATACAACCCGTAAGAAATAATTTTTGAATGACGAAGACTCATCTATTCTTATTTTTTGCTGTAAAAGGTTTGAAAATCGAAAAAACTGGTGTCACTCGTAAGATGTAAAATGGGATACTACATTTATAAGATAAGATATAGAATGGGATACTACATTTATAAGAATAATGAATGTATAATCTATTACTCTACATTATACAAGTCTTAGCGGTTTATCCCTGAACTGCCCAGGCAGGCGTAACCTTGACAAAGGTTACTCCCTTTTAATTATTGGAAAAACGGCTGTCTATCGTAGGGGAGACTTTCAGAATGGCACACTAAATTTATAAAAATGCTGAATGTATTGTCTATTTCTCAATATTCTACATGTGAAAACAAAATTTTAATTGGTTTATCCCTGCAATTACCAGGCGTATATATCAAACTTTATTGCTGGCTGTTTTGGCTACTTAAAGGCTTTGAATTTTGAGGCACTGTACGGTATGTAGAAGGCACTGCTTGTGGCAAACTCCGAGTGGCGTGGATGATGGATGGCCGCCGATATGGATCGGCCGCCACCACCCGTCGAGGGTGTGTTCGAATTGGTCGTGGTGATGTGGCCCAAATCCATGCCATATGATGTTGTTTGCTGTTGGGGCTTGTAACTCGTGCGCTCTACTGATGACGAGATACCCCCCAGTGAGGAACTATTGCTGTTAGCCGCACCGCCGCCACTGGATATGCTCTGTGTGGATGTCGTGGTGATGGTGGTGGTCCCAGTCGTTGTCCCTGTAAAGTCCCTGTGATAATTTAGCGAAGGCAACACAATGGCATGTTTGTTGTGCAGGAATCGATTGGCGGCCATGGGCATGTTCCATGCTGAACGAATCCCCGCCTGTTGCCGTCGTCCGGCATTGTCTCTTGCGTATGTCAATGCCGCCGATTTGGGCTGCTGTTGCACTTGCGTCAGCTGCACGAAACTTCGATTATTAAGCAATCCGCGAAAGCGTCGATTCGAGTCCAGGACGTTCAGAATCGGTGGCATTCTCAGGCGTGAGCGGGTGACTGTTGCAGATTGAGGCGTGGTCGGGACAGCGGCCTGAGCCTGAGAGCGCTGCTGCTGGTGCTGTTCCGAACGCTTGCGCAGATTGACGGCCACCGATGTGATGCGTAAATCTCTGTCGAGCATAGCCACTAGATTCTGTGTTGGACGCAGATAAGTTCGCGATGCTGAAGGCATTGTGTCCTTACTCTGACGCTGCTGACGCTCGGCTGTGGGCGTTAAGAAGCCAGCATCATCCTCCTCATCATCATCGTAATCGTTGAGAGAGTTCAGGCTAAGATCCGATATAGAATCTATTTCACCGCACTCGTCTGGCACAGTTTGACCTCGCCCAGCATTGTCGAAACTCTGCTGCTTGAGAGGCTTCGCTTTGCGAGCCAGTAAGCTGGGGAATTGGCGCTGCCAATCGGCGATTTCGTTGCGCAGTTCCGGCTCTTGCTCCGGCAGTGCATCCTCTCCGCTCAACATGCGGTCCACGCGCTCCCAATCCAATTTATTCTTCTTGATGGCATCATCGGCCCAGGGTATAGAGCCAATCGAGCTGCGATCGATGCTGCTGGAGGAGTAGGGCACATCTTGCAAAAACTCTAGGTCGTCGTCCTTATCGGCATCCGGCTCTGGCTCATTGTTCGTTGTGGCAGCATTGTTGTTGTTGGGATACAATGGATCGCCATCATCATTATGAGGGTCCTTTTCGTTATTGTATCGTTGCTCCGCTGCGAAATAGTAACGTCTTGCAGACATTAGACAGACGATAAACTGGATATAGCAAACTGGTTGTGCTAGTTCCAGCTTTTCACTATTTAAGGATATAGCGGCGGCGGCAACAGCAGCGGCAGCGGCGTGTTCTGTTGTGGCTCATTCCAGTTTTGCCAGTTATTTATTATCCTCTTTATTTCCGTTTCCACCCCAACCCCATGTTCGCAGGGTCAGCGCATGCGTATTTGCACAAGTCATAAGAAAACGGTTTGCAAACAAGAAAAAAATTAAAAATTAATTTAACTGAATGCTTCGTGGATGCTGCTGATCCTTTACGAATCCTTTTTTTTTATTTCAACTCAAATTGTGAGAGTAGTTTGCCCTGACTGCATTCAAATTATGCCACTGTTCAACACGGAACGAGAACAAATGAGCATTCAAATTGTGCCACTGCTCAACACGGAACCAGAACAAATCAAAATTCAAATAGTTTCTGTGCTTAGCACGGAACCAGAACCAGTTCTGGGCGTCGCTTTTGCACGTTAGCCAACACTGTGCGTGGCAGAGACGCAATCGAAACGAGAAAAAAAAATAGACGAAATTTGCCGGCCGAGAGCGCAGCGTGTGTGTGTGTGAAGCATTTGTGAAAAATTTCTTGTCCTATTACAATATTAGAGAATTTAATGGAAAATAATGTGGCACGAGGCTCGCAAACAGGAGCGTCGCATACGCGGCCTCATTGTCGATTATCGGAAGCGTGCTGAGCGTCGGCAATATTTCTACGATAAAATCCAAGCGGATCCCACACAATTTTTACAGTTGCACGGCAGGCGCAGCAAAATCTATCTAGATCCTGCCGTTGCGGCCGCCGGCGATGGCGACGCAATCATGCAAGTCATATTGAACCCATTTTAAGCACTAATTGCTTTTTTTTGCATTGAGTTTTCTAAATTTGCATTTTGTGGCGTTTCTCTTTCTTTAGTGTTCCTTGGCAGGGACAGCAGGACAACCTTATCGATCGGTTCGATGTGCGTGCACATCTTGATTATATTGCACCCGTGACGAAGGCCAGCACGGATGCAGCTGCGGGCGATGCGGCAGATGCGGAACTGTCTGTTGAGGAACGTCAATTAAACTATGAACGATATCGCATCTTGGCACAAAATGATTTCCTCAATGTCAGCGAAGATAAGTTCTTGCATCAACTCTATCTGGAAGAGCAGTTCGGCGCGAATGCGCAACTGGAAGCTGAACGCAATTTGGGCAAGAAGAAGCAGAAAAACACTGGCGGAGCAACCATTGGTTACTCCTATGATGACACGGGGGAGACGGCGGCATCTATTGCCATTGGACCACAACCATTTAGCACAGTAGGAGGAGGCTCGGCAACGAGCAGTGGTGCGGCAGCTGCTGCTGCAAGTGGCGACAAGCAACAGCAGCCTGACAACTCAGATGAGTCTGACTCGGACATGGACATGGATGTTTCCATAGACATTGGCAAACTGGACACGGCTCAGGCACATGAGCTGAACGCCTGCGGACGCAATTATGGCATGAAGAGCAATGACTTCTTCTCGCATCTCACCAAGGATGCTGACGAGGCGGATGCGTTGCGCATTGCGCGTGAGGAGGAGCAGGAGAAGATGCTGCTCAGCGGTCGCAAATCACGTCGGGAGCGACGGGCACAAAAGGAGCGACGCATCGCAAATCGACCGTTCAGTCCGCCCAGCTATGCAGCTAAAGAGGATCAGGGTAAAAACAAGGACAAAGACGAGGAGTCTGAATCACGTTCACCCTCGCCAGCGGAGGGCGGTGGCGAAAAGATCACGTACATTACATCATTTGGCGGCGAGGACGAGATGCAACCGCACTCAAAGATCACCATCAACTTGAGCAAGCCTGGCCATACGCTAGGGGAATCCTGCATTAATGCCAGCAGCGGTGCCGCAAGTGCCTCAGCCTCTTCTGTCTCCTATGCCCAACAGGTCAAGGACAATTTAGATAAATTGAAACTCATGAACGAGACGGCGAAACGCAGCGGACGCAGTCGACGCTCCCGCTCAGCCTCACGCAGTCCCAGCAGTCGGCGACGCAGCCGACGGCGCAGTTATCATCGTCGTAGTCGCAGTCGCAGTCGCTCACGTAGCCGGCGAAGGAGAAGATATTATCAGAGATCACGTTCCCGTACTCACTCTCGTTCACGTTCGCGTTCCCGTTCAAGTTCCTGGCAGCGCTATACCTCACGCAGTCCCAGCTACAAGCGGTCGCGCAAACGGTATTCCTACTCCTCAGGCAGCTCGAGCACAAGCTCCTATGCCATGTCCCGCAGACGACGTTCACGTTCCCGGTCGCGTGAACGTAAATCTCGATCGAGCTCGAGGGGACGCGTCAGTCAGCCGCGTTCAAATGTTAAGAAGACGACAACAACGACGCCGCCTATAAGCCAGAAAACCCTTTGCCTTAGCACCACAACCACTACAAGCACAACGCTACTCACAACAGCAACAACGGGGGCCTATGTGCCCGTCAAGCAGTTGCAGCATCAACTGCAGCAGAAGTCCACATCACAAACAACAACATCAGCAGTGCCAATGATCAGTTATCCGCTCTCCTCACGCGTACTTGGTATGACCAGTGCGGCAGCTGCAGCAAGCGCGGCCGCCGCCTCAACGTCAGCGTTGCCACAAGTAACGGAAGCACCGCCGCCACCACTTAAGCGATACTATGGACGCAAGCGTGGCGACGACTCATCATCAGAGTCACCAGAGAGCAGCGACTCAAGCGATGCCGACGAGGATGCTGGCAAACAGGGAGGAAAATCTTTGCGCAGCAGAGATCGTGACGACTCAGAGGAATTGGACGCGGATACTGCGTAAGTCAAGGCAACCGGCAGTGGTAAAGTAGACTAACCCAACCAAGCAGCATTCAAGTTATTCCATATAAAGAACCCTTTTGAGATTCCGTTAATATAATATTTCACATTTATCTCATTTCTTTTGCAGCTCGGAGCGCTCACAGCCATTGTCATCCAGCACGGGTAATCAAACAGGCAAATATAGTTCTGCTACCGAAACCAAAGTCAGTAAGCAAAGCCAAAGTGTCTCATTGCCTCAAAAAACTGGAGTACACCACAAAATTTCACGCCTCTACCTTAACCAAATCCAAATCATTATGAATCCAATTCAATTCTAAAAAAAAAAAAACAAAACCAAAATATACATACGACTTAACCAAGAAACAGTGGACCACTGCCAGTCGATAACGTCTTATACGGCCACCAAGAGCATTTTAGATATATGCGTGGATGTGCTTAAGGCATTTATAGGTCAACTATAGTACAGAAAGAAAACCATTAGATATTCTTTAGATACAGATACTGTTGAATTACTCAAATATTGCTAAATTCTGTGACTGTAATTTAGTTTGAAGGAAGTTTTAGTGAGAGCGTCTTTCGTATTAGACAACTGCATGAATGAATTCATATCAAGGCAAGAATACTGTACTGTACTGTGTTGTACTCATTTTTGGTGTACTTATTACTCGTAATATTCGTATCAAATGAGTCCATTCAAGTAGGCAATGAAAGACAAAGAACAAAATGGATGGAGAGGAAAACCTTTCCACTTGTTCTGCAAGAACTTTGCAGCCATTCAATAGCAAAGAGTATTGTACTAATTACTATACTCAACCAGAAAAACTCCACAGTCGAGCGAGACAGACAGTAAGATAAGCTTTGGCCAGTTTTGAAAACTATTTATGTGTTTATTGTCCGATCGAATTGTAATGTTAATGAGTATAGTAACTCACAAGGCAGGGCAAACTCACTCATTGCGAGTGAGTACACCAAATGTTTAATTAGACATTTTGAACGCATTCATGCAGGACTCTCTTACGTATTACCCATTCAATGTACCCAAATTGTGTTAGCCCTATTCGATTATCGATCGCGACGACACTTTCGACAGTTACCAGAACTGACTCCAACTAATCTCAGCTTGGCTGTTGCAACATCACTAAAGTTTTATCGATTACATTTTACAGGGATCATCTTCTGGTCAGTTCTCCGGCAGTGGACGACCCAATCTGCGAGAGCGGCTTAAACGCAAGATGCAAAACCTGCTGAACAGGCAATGTAAGCCAAGCGAAAGTGTAGTGTGAAGTTCACAAAGAGAAACGCAAGTTGAATATATTGTTGAGCATGGAATGAGTGTTGTATCTCTATTTCAGATAAGGCTGATAAGCGTGCTGAGATCGAGAAAACCGAACGAGAGCGTCAGCTGCAGCAGGAGCGTGAGGATGAGATGCGTGAGCTGGCATTGAAGCTGCGCCGTAGGTGAGTAATCGGTTGTGGGTGGCTTTTTCATTGAAAGTCCTCTCACATCTCTTTATTCACAGGCGACGCGAGTTGCGGCACAAATACGGTACGCCCTCGAGTGGCAAACTCTCGGACAGCGATGTGGAGTCTGTGGACTCGGAAGCACGCAGTGCACGCTTGCCCAAATCATCGGATCGTCGCAGCAGAACGCGCAGTCCCAGTGCCCCCAGTCCCAGGCACCAACGCACCAAGCACCAACGCCCCAGTTCCCGCAGTCGACGCAGCTCGAGTCGTGTGCAGCGCAAGCAACAGCGACGCTCACGAAGTCCCAGTCGAACGCGTAGGCAGCGATCGCGTTCCCGCAGCAGCAGACGCAGTGCCAGCCGTATGGAACGCAAGCGGCGCTCACACAGTCGACGTCGCAGCGGTAGTCGTGATCGCAGACGCTCTCGCAGTCGGCGCAGTCAGTCACAATCACGACGACGTCGCCAACGAGAGCGCAGCATGGAGAGGAATCGGGAACGAGAGCGATATCGCCAGCAACAGTATGAACGATCGCATGAATCGCGTGGGCATGAGGATCACGATCGTCCGCATGCCAGCAGCTCGGGGGGCGGCGGAGGTGGAGCCGGCGGAGGTGGCGGTGGCAGCGGTAACCGGGGGCGGGTGGTCATCTCTGCGCCGCCTAAGCTTAAGAAGCTTGTCGACTATTAATTCTAAATGCTGAACTAGAGAAAGAATGAGAGAGAAGAAGAAGCGATATCCGCACATCCAATGGTTATGCCTGTTGAATCGTTTAATTGTTTAGAAATATTTTTGTATTACGCAACGTTAACTGTGTTTTTTCACAACTTTTTCTTATAAACGTTTCAATAAAAGAACTCATGAGAAATCGTGATATAACATGAACAAAAGCCGAGAAGTTAAACTGTACTGCATGAAGGTTTACAGCAATAGAGGCCTGAGAATCATATGTGGGATGTTCTGCCAAGGAGAATATCAAAAAAGCTCCCGACGCACCTTCAAATCAGGAAGAAAAAACAGATTTTAGGTATTATATAGTTATTATTATTATTATTATTTGTCAAAGGGAGTCTCCCAACAGAGAAGGGGCGAGGCACTGCGACCAGAAAGATCTTTTGTGCCAGTAGAGCTCTCCCTATCTTGACAAAAGCTGCTCTGCTTCCCTGATGAAGCATAACAGGTCTTTCGTCGAGGAACGGACAATGTGCTCGGGAACTGCGATTTCCACGTGCAAATGCTTCCTCCTAATCCATACCAAGGCTGGACAATCACATAGTATGTGTTTGGTGGTTTCGTCGTCCTCTTTACAGAGCCTGCATTCTGCATCAGAGGACAGACGCATTTTCGTGAGGTGATAGTAATAGAGATCTCTTCTAAAGAGTGAATTTGTTCTTCGTTTAACCGAGACAGTTATTATTATACGCGCATCAAGTTTAATTTGAATCTTGGGTGCCTCGCCTGCCGCTGCCACAAATCCAAAAAATAATTTTTAATTAAATTTTTCAAGCGATGTACAAATGATAAGATTTTCAGATTTTAACATAAACTTAGCTGACTATAATACAATTATCTGCCTCTTTTTTAAATTTCATTCCGATCGGATAATAACACAAAGTCACCCCAGAGCTCCAAGTTAATTTGTTAGTGTATTTGTAAAAAGTTTTTAGAACTCCGCACAGAGTATTTTATGTCTGGCGGCCCGCACTGTTGCGGTCGTCGTGTTTTTGTTTTTTTATTGGAATATTCTATGTTACTCGGTCATTAAGTTAACTTTCCAGTCTTGCATGGAAATTTTCCAAACAAGTTTAAATTCTCAAGCGCTTATCATCGGTTCCCTCATTCCACGCACAAGTGGAAATTTTATGAATCTCACAATGGGATCACATTTGGTTTTATAATTCTATGTATTTTATTTATCAGAAGAGATTTCGAACTGCAGTTGACAAATCATTATAAAATAATATAAATATATACGTGTATATAGAGAGGGAGAGCAGACAAATATTTATAAATATCGGCGTCATCTTTTAGATTTAAAAGAAACCGTCGAAGCCATCGCCATGGTGCTGGTAGCTGGGCGGCAGCTGTGGTCGGCGATGCTGCTGAGGGGGTCGGGGTACAATAATGTCATTGATCTCGTGAAGAATTCCATTTGTGGCCACAACATCGCACTTGGTGACGCCGGCATTCTCAATCTTGGGACGACGATCGCGAGTGATGCGCAAGTGTTGACCCGAAATCGATTCAATGGAGCGCACGAAGGGCCAGTTGGTGGGAATGATGCCAGCACAGCAGACCACATCGTTGACAATGTGGGTCTTCACCTGTGCCTCCAGCTCTGACTGGGTCTGTGTGCTCGACTTGGATTCGCTCGACTCGCTGAACTCCTCGAACACATCGTTCTTGGGCACCAGCAGCGTAAAGCTATCCGACTCGTTCGCCAGCAGATGGGTCAAGTTAGCCTTGCGTACCAGCTCCAGGAATTTACTGTAGTTGGGATTGGCCTCCAGCGATTTAAGCAGGTTCTGAAAGCAGCAGCAGAAGTGAGAAAAGAGTTACTCCTATTGGATAAAGTCATTGTCTTACGTTCTTGGGTGGAGTCAGTGGACGATCCAGTTGATGCAGCACCGATCCACAGCTCTCGTCATCGAAGTGCACCAGGCGGGCGCAGTTAACGGTGGCACGATTCATGACATCCGAGAAGAGTGCATGCGTGGAGTAGAGATTGAGACGCACATTCGAGCCTTCCACGGTGTGCAGCGAGCTCTCGGAGAGATCACAGGTCTTGATCATTGGCTTGATCACGTGATAGTTGAGGAAGGCCAACAAATCCTTGTTGTTCTTCAGCGCCTCTGGCTTCTCGGCGAGCTGACGTGCCCATTCCGAGTGCTGTAGTGCCTTGTCGGTGGGCGCAAAGATGGTGACATTGTCCAAGTCATCGAACTGATTATCGAAACCGGAGGCCTCCAGCAAACCCTTGAATATGGTCAGGTTCTTCTGGTTCATCAATGTGGTCATTGGCAGTGCCGATTCAGTGGGCAGAATGGTATCGATAACGTGCAGCACGCCGTTGGTGCCCATGATATCAGCCTCAAGGATCTTGGCAGCGTTGTTGATGTAAATGGCTGTGGGCTCCTCCGTCTGGTTCTCTGCCTTTTTGGTGCGATTCAGCAGCAGTGGCTCGCCCAGCAGATTGAAGGCTGTCGTCTTGGCACCTGGCAACGTGGCCAGCGAGCAGAAGGTCAGATCCAGCATGTGGTTCTTGAGAATGTCTGAGGAAGTGAAGGTGAAGGGTGAAGATGAAGGAGAAGGTCTTCCAAGCTGGTAGTAGTTACTTACTTGTCGCACAGCCACGACCCTCTTTGAGGCTGCGGCGCAAGTGTGGTTCCAGCTTATCGAAGGCTGCGTCGGTGGGCACAAAGATGGTGACTGGCTTGTCGCCCTCCAGCACGGCACTGATGTTGGTCTTCTCCAGCACGGCACGCATGATGGACATGTCGGGGCGTGCGCGTATGATCTGCATCACATTCTGGCTCAAAGGCTTCAGCACACCGCGCAGTGTGTGCACGAGCGCCTGCTCGGCGAGCTTGTCGTGCCTCTCGATGGGCACACAGTTGGCGGCATAACGATATGGCTCGAGACCCAAGGATGGTGGCAACTGGTAGCTATTGATGCGTATTGTCTGGCCAGGGAGCTCAGTTTGCAGCAGCTTCTCGTTGGGCACATCCTCCAGTTGCACATCGCCGAGCACCGAGTGCAGCTTGTAGATCGACGACGCAGAAGAGGACGACGACGACGGCTTGGAGTCATCTGTCTTGGTGTCCTCCACGTTCTACAGGTTTAGCTGTTGCTTAGTAAAACGAAAGGAACTGAAATTCTCTGCTACTCACGTTCTCCTGCTGATGCTGACCACGATACTCCTGGAAGGCGGCATCGTTGGGCACAAATAGCGTCACCTTTTTGCCACTTCCGCTGGCCAGCATGTCGCCCAGCTCGCCGGCACTCTTGGCACTCTCGATGAACTGCTTGGCACCCATGTCCGCGGCCGTTGCTTCGATATCTTTGATCTCGATCTTCTCGCAGGGCGTGGTTAAGTCGGCATTGCGGGCCCGTCCATAGCCGTGGCAGCACTGTCGTGTCAGTGTAACCGTCTTCTTTTTGCCATTTTGATTAACGCTGCATGCGTGAGAGAGAGAGAAAGATAGAAGAGAGAGACGAGATATGAATAAAACATACACATAACGTATACGCAATGTGAACGCTTATGCAAATCCGTTTTTGCCGCTTCTGCATTCGCTTATCGTGTTGCCAGTTGGCAGCTGGTGGCCCACTTACATCTTGGTGCAGACGTGCTTGTTGGGTTTCTCGGCACAGGAGTTCACACTGAAGTGGAACTGGCCAAAGAGCGGTGAGCGTACAACACTACCACCAGCAGCGGCACCGGCGCCATCACGTTCCTGGCCAAAGGTGTCCACACTTTCATCACCATCGGTTTCCGTGGTTGCGCCCTCGTTTTCCTCCTTCTCGGTGCACACGTTGGGACTGCGAGTATATCATGAAAATGTTCATTAATCAAACGTTGAGGTTTAACATTTTCTTGCAAAACTTTTATTACAATCTTATATCTTTAGTTACTTAAGTTATATCCTGTACAATTTGAAAAGGGGTTGATGGTTTACAGCCTTTATACTTGTTGCTATTTTTATAAGAGATAACCCACAGTTTTGAAATACACTAACAATTTCAAAAATAAAGACTTCAGGCATCTATTGCTTTCTCACTCACTCACATCTGTAGGCATGCGCACACTTTAGAGCTCTAAGTTGAGTAAGAATAAACTCTGTGTTTATTATCCGATCGGATTGAAATTTGGAAGAGAGGTAGATAATAAAGTCAGCTAAGTATATATCAAAGTGAAAGTTGTATCTTTTATACGTCGCTTACAAATCAGATTGTTAATGTAAGTTATTGATTTTTGAGGGCAGTGGGCGTGGCACTCAACATTTGTAATGAACTTAATCTGCGCATAGGATACAGCAACTTTCATGCCAAATTTGGTGTCTCTAGCTTTCATAATAGCTGAGATCTATGAGGTCACACAAACGCACAGTCAGAAAGAGAGGCGAATTTGGCTAGTGATCCTGCGCAAGAATATATATACTTTATAAGGTTCTTACGCCATCATCTGCCTGTTGTCAAAGTTAGTAGACCTTTCAATGATTAAGGGGTATCAAATAATTTGAAATATTATTTTATCTCCTTATGAAAGTATCATCATTTACTTTACTACAAAGTTTCCATTTCCCAAGCCGTATTTCTTTATCTTTTCAGGGATGATTTCATTCATAATTTATAGAGAATATTTCCCTAGTATTTGCTTAGTATTTATAGCTAAGTATTTAGCAGGTCGCTTAGCGTTCTTGACTTCCAACTTGCTAATATCACAGTCAAATTGTAGACTTGCAAATCAAAAGTCAATGTACTCGCTCCAACTATTCACACACACACACACGTAGTATACATGTGTATGTGTATGCACATATACTACTACATATACTAGTATAACTGCCAGCTTGTTAGTCCGATGCCCAATAAACGCACCCCATGAGGGCTCTCGCTTATCTGACGCGCTGATTAATGTTTGCGCTACGAATTCGCACAGGAGATGGGTACAGTAATCTCAGCATGTGTGTGTGTGTGTAATATCACATATACATGCTATATGGGGATACTATATATGCCCAATAGAATCAAGAGCTTAACAGCTTTGCCTGCCTTCAATTCAATTATTTGAATGTGGGTGCAACACACAAAGCGGCTCATTGTGTGCGATGTGGATATAGTTTTCGAAATTTCTCGACCCGCGAGCATATTCTACAGATGGATATATGTGTGTACATGTGATAGGTATATATATGTTTATATTGTATTTGAATGTATGTTATATCTATGTATCTCTACACTCTCGCTATTTGTTTGTGCATGTAGCCAATTTTTCAATTGCTGCGTCTGACTTTCGTTCTCAGTTGTGGAAAAAACAAACGAAATGCAACAAGCAGAGCGAGTTGATTTCACAATTTTGCTTTAATAACAATTTAGAAAAGTGCAAACGAATCTTTATAAATCAACTTATATACAGATTGCACTATAATTCGTATATACATATATCCAGCATTAAGCTTGGCTTCGCTGCGCCTTTTCTGCTGACTGATCAATTAATTGAGAATCGCCACTTCAGCTTGAATTGTGGGAAATATCGAGAGATGCGAATTATCATATATATACAATATATATGTTTGTTTCAATACATGATGAGGTAGCTCAGCTGCCGATAAGTAGTAGGTAGACATTACAAAATCATATTTAATAGCTTGAACGTACTTGACATTGTGCTCGGTTAATGGCCAAATGCCAAGAACAACATCGAAATCAGTCGTGTGCGGCGATTAGGAAAGCACCGAGCCAAGTGACCATAACATCTGAATGGAAGACTCTCAGATTGGCCGCTCGAATAATGAAAGAGCTTTGTCTAAGCCGAGCGAGAAACTTTGCTTATTACATAAAATACTTTAAAATCTTCGAAGATGATGGGTTAATATACTATATATATAAGTATATATCATTCATACACGATTTTGCAGATGATATAATCATTTGTTCGTTGGCATGATTTGCAATTATCTGAGTTTTAATCACATCAGAATCACAACCGTATTTCTTTTCAATTATCGCAGCTTTAATTTGTCTGCTCAAAATATTCCATTAATTTGCGAAGTTTCATTTGTTTCTTTACAACACATTGCTTGAAGATCGTTACTGTACACTTCTTTTAATGCGATCATCATTATCTTTAATACTTCTTGATAAGATTAAAATCTTTATAGTTTTTATGATTGTGCTGACCTTATAATCAGCAGAAGTTAAGTTTAGAAGTGAAAGAGTACAGGATTGGTGTTGATCTATTTATGCTAATTTATTTCAGACTCCTGATCATTTAAACTTCTTGATCTTTAGTGTACCTTTATAGACATTTAGTATACATATTTAATTTGTAAGATCAAACTAGAAGAACCAGCTAAATAAGTGACTGAACTTGAAGATTTTTGTAGGATAGAATTGAAGAGACTTAAAACATAACTTCAACAGAAATGATCCTAATATATTTGGTGAATCATGAACATTTATATTTTCTGTATTTATAGAACCATTTATTTAAGATCCTTAGTATTTTGAATTGCTTACACCAACCTAATTTTGATATATTTCTTAAGAACACCATATAAAAGTTCTGGGCATTAAAAAGTAGTTCATGAACTGACTGAACTCCAATGTAAGTATGGGTAGGTAATGTAAATGGAAAGTTTTATAAAAATTGTATTATAATGTTGCTTACCCCTTCCACCAAGGCTGCTGTGCATTGCCGAAGCCAAATCCACCAAACGAATTAAAGAACTCGTTGCCAAAGAATGGGAAAGATTGCTGGAAGAACACAGCCGGATTGGGTGAGTTCACATCCGTGGTAATGGTGTCCACATCTGGCAAAGAGATAAAGCGATGATCAACAAGATATTCAAGTGATTAGCATGAGATGCAACTTACTGAAAGGTCTGTGTTCAAGGCTCGTTGTGGTCTGTGCTGAGGCAACTGCATCCTGGCGTCCCTGCAGAGGTCCTTGCTGTGCTCCCTGCTGCTGCTGCTGCTCCAGAGGCACAAACTCCGTGTCGCCAAGATGATCGCTGCCAAAGTTGCTGCTGTAGATTGGCAACAGGGGCGCATTAAGTGAGACATGCGGCGACTGGGGCTGTTGCGCTGCCAGCGGTGCCGGCGGCGGTGCAGCCCAGACGCTTGCCACCCGTTGCGAGGGTAGAGCACGCAGAGGTTCTAGCGGTGCGAGTGGTGCAAATGGCATGGGCGCAAAGAGCGTGCGATGCAGCGGCAATGGGCGTGTTAAATGTTGCATAAAGCTGTCGAGGAGTAGGTGGCATTGGGAGTGGAGTGTCTGGTTAGTGTTGTGTGTCGCTGTGGTGTGTTTCAGTGTGTTGGTGGTGGTGGTGTGTGGTGAGTTTTGTGCTCTTTCATGCAAATTCCACACCAGAAGTTAAGCCTAGAGCCCCCTCACCATAATTCATATGCCTTCCATTGTTTCGCTCATAAAAGAAGCTACGACTCGACATTCTATATATACAATATATATACTTGTGTTCTACCTATATGTATTATATATAGTAGTATGCGACCAGGCTGATCGTGCCCATTGTTTAGCAGTTGTTTTGCGCAGCATTTCTGTGAGTCGCATACTAATGATCTGCCCCCATCCGGCTGCCTTCATTATTTCGGGAAGCTAATACTATAAAATCTAAAGCAAAATCCAAATGAAAATCACATTTTGGGATTTGCAAATGTTCCCAAAATAAAGCTGTGTTGCACCTCGACACTCATTTATCAAATGGGGATTTATGTCGCTTGTCAGTTTCAGTTGAAGTCCGAAATATCTACTCGATATTTTGGACAGTATCTCTCAAGCACCCGCTATGAGTCAAGCAAACGTTTTGTGCAAACAAATCTCACTGCCGCTTTCTATTGACAGAAGCGACTTTTCCTCTATTTCTTTTTACACACACACTACTATATATACAATGTATCTATATATGTTACACGCACAGTCGGACAGCATTTTCGGGACCTTTTTTGTTGCTGAAGCTCATTAGGAATGCGAGCCACGGAAGTTAATTAAAACAATAAGACATTATAAAAAACGAACAAAGTAAACAAAAAGACTTTAAATACATGTGCATATGTATGTGTATGTATGAATATTATGCTGGAAATGGCAAGCATTACAAATTTTTATAGCGCTTGATTTCTGGTAATGTTTTTTGGCTTTGTTTTTTTAGCTTTTTATGACACCTTCAACTGCCTCCGACTCTAAGTCGTGTGACTCATCACAAGGGCTGCCACTTATTGTCATTCTACAGTAAGACGGTTAAGAGAAGGGAACAGGGAGTGCTAGACTTGCTTGTCACGATGCCAAGTTGGATGTGCCAATTTAGAGAAGACTCGGTTTACAGGCATCTCAAACCGAGTTCAGCTCGTCTGGAGAAACCTGCAGCAACATATTGTAATTGATAAACATTTATGTGTTTACGTGATTTAAAACTAGTTAAGTTTTTGAAGTGAAAACGCTAAATGCTGATATAATTGAACGTGTTCAGCTATGGCAAGAGTGCAAAGTACTTGAATAATAATGAACATAGTTTATCATATTGTACAATTAAGATTGCACTATTTAATTAATCAATGAAAACAAAACGAAAAAGACTGCGTATATTCAAATTTTAGTAAGATCTATTGAAAATATCTGCTGAGAAACTTCTCGAATCTGTATAGAGGTCTTGAAAAACTACACAACATTAACTGATAAGGCTTCCGCAACAAATGTGCTTGGCAATGGTCAATCAAAGATCATGATACGAGTTCGCTTCGGGCGAGAAGTGCAAAACGCAGAACCAAACAAGTTACTCTCTTTAGGTTGACCCACTTTCAGGGTAGGGTCTCTAGGTACCAACATTGCGCTAAATTGGGAAACTATCTATTCCAAAATTGCATCTAATGAGGTGTCAACAAGTTAATGAGCTTCGTGCCAGGCAATTTTTGATGATTGCTCCTACCGAAAATAGTGTCAAACCCGAGTACAGCTCGTGCCTGAGGTGGCCCACTGTAATCAGCCAGGTGTGAAAGGCGCGTCGACGTGCCGACAATCTGTCAGATCGGCCTCTGCAACTGTATCTGTATCTGCATCTGCATCTGCATGCGGATGCCCTTAAGTCGATGACCCACTTTGCTTGTGTATTGTTCTCACTGATCGAGTTGTAGTTGTTCTTGTTGTTGTTGTTATTTTTGCAATGCCTTTCGCAAAAATTGAACTGCAGGGTTAACTGATCTCTGCGGCGCTGTTGTGTGCCCGTTTTCAATCGAGATTCGCTGAGTTAAACTCTCTTCGGGTATAACAGACTGTAGATTACTGCAGATCGCACAGTAAGTGAAGCTATAGCAGGGTACACATGCAGTCTACAACACCCACTGAACGAGTTCAGGTTTAGGTCTTGCAAATTGAGGTCGCCACAATTTGGCTTTCTTTTCGCGATATTCGGGGACTTTTTTGCTTGCTGTTTGTTTGTGTTCTTTTTGAAGTAGACCTATTACCCTATATGTATTTACAATATCGTTTAGCAACGTTGTAAATGGGAAGTTTCTCCAAGTAAATACAGATCTCCCCCCACAGTTTTATTATCTGTCAATGGGCACAAGATCGTAAAGAGTCGAACTTAGCTTGCAAATATTTGAACTGAACGGGATCTGTGTGTGACGAACAACTCTGTATGATGTATTTGTTTTGGGAATAGGTTGCTAAATGAATGGGAATGTTTGCTAGGCACACATAGTACGAGGTACGAGATACGAGGTATATAACATTCGTTGATATGAACTATATCACCTGTCACTTCTGTCAGACCGCAGATCTGTGTCAACCTTGTTGGAAATTAAATCGAAAGGGAGCTCGATATATTCACTGTAAAAAATGCATGCATTATAGTGGAGCACTAAAAAAACGAGTAAATGTTAGAAACTTTGGGCTAACAACTCTACAAACTGGTGGGTGGTTGTGGTGGGGGTAAGGGGTTATTAGTTATGCTTTCATGATTAGCATTATTATGAAGCTGTGACCAAATTAGTTGTTAATTTATGCTACCAAAGTGATAATTTTCCAAATTGCATTTAACCTAAATTTGAAAAACTAACTTTTAAGCAATGGTTTGGCGGAGTTCTTTGTGAAGGGGCAACTCCAAATTTTTCTGCTATTTCGAGAAACTACTAAACAACATGAAATATGCATGAAGTTTTGAAATACAAAACGATCGACACAGAAACCACACACAAAAACATCGTAAATATTTCAAACGTCAGTTTTAACTTACTCGCTGTAGAAGGGTTCCGCTCGGGTCAGACAGACCAAGAGCAGGCATGCCCAGAGTCTTAGCATCTTGAGGTTCCTCTATAAATCACAGTGTATCAAATGAAATATATACGCACTTAATATGTAGCTGGAAGAAAACAACAAAACAGAAAGTTCGAAAATGATGTTGCACGAAATTTCACTCTTTTTCCACCCATCAGCAGAAACAGCTGTGTGTAACAGAGATAGAACAGGTTTTCCCTGCCGCTGTTGCTGCTGCTGCTGGTCGGGTGATTGCGATGAGTAAGGTAAGGTTGGAAAATGCAAGAAGAAATTTTCCACAGTCTTTCAGACATTAATTGCAACGTCAATAGTTTTATATAATTACGCGTATCTGATTTAATTAATTGTCTTGCAAAATTGACACACATAACAATTTCATCGAAGCTTGACAACTCTCTTCGAGTCCTGCTAACTCATGCATTCATACACATACACACACTCACGGGTACTAACATTTAGTTAGGTTAGCTCTGTTAGGTTAGTTGGCAACGCCGACGCTGTTTACGTTCCGATTGACTGTTGAAAACAAACTGACTTAGAATGCGCTCGGCTCTCGAATTTATAAGCTGCGATCGCTGTCGTACTGCGCAGCTGAGAGCAACAGCTGAGAGAGCTACAGCTGAGAGAGCAACAGCTGAGAGAGCCAGCTGAGCTCCCGGCTTACGCTGCGCCTCTCTTGCTATGCATCTCTGTCTCTCATTGTCTCTCTCTCGTTGGGAGAACTTTACGCAGCGACAAATGCGAAATTCGTGTAATATTTGTGAAAGTGGCGCGGCAATGATAAATAATAATATTACACTGCACATCACACGATTGAAACGCAGCAGCAGTCCGAGGAGTGGTGCGTAGTGAATCAATTATATTTTCAATTAACGTTGACTTGTCCGTAAATGCAGTCACAGTCATACGCAGCATCGGTTGCAAATGCCTTCTACCTGTTACTCTATTGAAATGCCTCGCATTGTTGGCTTAATCAGACGCCTGCACGCATCTTTGCCTTTGCGAAGGGTATGTGTGTCTTTATATTTTTATTTTCAAAAATGCCGTAGGAACAATCGACCGAAGTGAGTGATTTTGTTTGAAGACCATTATTGTTTTTCAAAATGATTCATCTTACCAAGTTCATTAAAATCCTAAAATTAGTATAGGAAACATCGGAGAATGTAATAGCCAAAACCTGCAAGGGTATAAAACCATCGGTATGCTGAAGGTAGCCATTCCCCCTGGTGTTTTATTTTCTTCTTAACAACAGTTTTTCATTTATGCACAAAATAGTTAGTGTGTGTGGGTAGTCGAGTAGTCTATTCCAATTTTGGTACTTGTATTTATTATTGTTACCTATTCTTGAAAATATCATCAGGTGCTCACTGGGTCATTTTTATTTTATTTGGCTGTAAAAAACTAATCGGGGAAAACAGATGTAGACTTGATTCATCACTTGTCGATTAGGGATGCTTCGTTATTCAGTTGATATTCGAAATTTTCTAGAAACTTCGACTCTTATTGTTTATAGCTAACGACTCTTGACATGGTAATAATGTTCTTGACTCACAGCTGATAACAGCAGTGGGTTTGTTTTCTTTAAGAAGAATATTATGTACGTTGTCTTCTTTTTAATGGAAGATGTTTTCTTACCCCGTAGAGACAACGAATATAACAAAAAAGTTGTCGTTTTATATATTTTTATTTATTTACCATACAATATTTACAATAATTAATTAGACATTTGTGCTATATAAGTATGTATGTATGTATATAATATATGTATGTATAATATAGATTTGTAATCAAGTGTTGTAGATAGGGTTGCTTTAATTAACCATTGTAATAAATTGATCTCAAATAAATTAACATTTCCCTCGTTTCGTTTGTGTGTAGGCGTATTGAAATAGATCTAGATCTGTATATTAGGTACACACAGTATGTACTTATTAAGGTTTAATTTTGATTAACTTGTCACAAATAGATATGCAAATAGTTTAATTTCAAATGTTTCTTGAAGCCAGGCCCCGAATGCGATTTCAATTCGATTTTAATTTACAGTACATACATACGTAGTAACTCCTAGTCCCGTAATAGAGCGAGAAAGAGAGTAGATTCCATTTATGTGTGTGTGTATATATTGTATGTGTGTGTTTACATGTGTTTGTCCTGTGTAGTTCACGTTTGAAATAATCTCCAGCCCGTTGATTATTTGAAACATTATCTCCGACTAGTTTAAGAGGAACTTCCGACTGTCATTCGTCAATTCGTGTAAATGAGGAAAGCGCTCGCCTTGCATATCTCGTCGTCCATCACCAGTTCCGTTTACTCCATGAGCGCTGTAACGGTAAAACAACAACAAGGACAACAACTATAGAAATATGTATCTTCCCGTCTGTCAGCCATCCTTCCGCCTACCTGGACGTTTGCCCCGCATGCCAACAAATCCGTTTGGCGCACGCTTGCCCCCGATGAGATACACCCAAGGCTGTACCGAATTCTGTTCCAAATCACTGTCCTCCTGGTCCAGGCCACTCTTCTTGCCCCGCACTGCCACGAATTTGCTATTGAAGTCCGCGTACCGTTGCTTCTTACCGCGCACATCGTATGCCTTTTTAAAGAGTTTGCGCCACAACTGGCCAGAGTTAGTTCCATATATGTTTTATTGGTTGAGGATTAGTTGAGATGAGTGTGTGACGATGGTAATCATACATTAGTTGGAAGCATACAGGAAATATCTCGATTACATGTGTGTTTTCTTATAATAATCAATCTTTTTTTAAGTGCCTTGGGAATTATTTAATTGTGTGTAAATAAAAAGTTTCATTTCAATAAAAGCGGCATGCAGAAATATTTGAAATTCAATGTTGCCAACTACTAAGATTATCGAATTGCTCGCATACCGGTAGTTGAAGTGCAGAGGGATCGATTGATTTAAATTTCAAATACCATGCAGAAATATTCAAAACTTACTGTTGCCAACTACTGAACACATCGATTGCCTAACAATTCAAAACGATTGATATGTGCAAAAGAAGGATCGCGTTGCTATTTTTTTAAAAACTGTCACGTACTCATCTCTAGCTGCTTAAACCTTGCTTACCTCTGACAGAGCCGCCCGCTTGTAATTCTGATGGGATACATCCTTCTTGCCGCGAACACCTACAAAGGAGTTGGACAAAGCGCGCTTCTGCAGCAGCTCCAACGCATCTTCCTCGTCTTCCGACGCCGGTCGCTTGCCTCGCATCCCTGTGAACCCAGTTGGCGCCCGTTTGCCCACCACCTCATTCTCTTCACCCACAATATGGTCAAATAAATCCCGCAGCAAGCTCTCGCGCATCCGTTCCTCCTCCATTTGCTGCAGAAGGCTCTGCAGGTGATTGTTGTTGTTGGAATATTTCTTGCCACGCACGCCGACAAATGACATGGGCGCCTTCTTGAGACGACGCCCGTTCTCGTTGTAATAGTTATCCAAATCCTCGTCGCCATATTCCAATGGATCGGGACCCGACCAATGATCCTCTGACGTCGCCTCCTGTTCCTTCTTGCCCCGCATGCCAATGAAACTGGAAGTGGGTGCACGTTTCACCAGATTCCGTGACTGTTGCTCGCCAGGCGCTAACGTGCTGATGCCGCTCCCACCACTAGCAACAGTGTCATCGTCAGCTTCCACATCGACGACATCCACGCTGCTAACAGCAACGGCGGCTGTTAATAACAGCAGCAGCAACAGTTTCTGATTATGCATGTCTCGATCTTTTCGTTGCGTGCTTTCAGGCGGTCGCTGCGGTAGATGGCGCTTTGGACCTGTTAAAGTATATTTTTAATGTTAAAACGGTTTTTTTGCTGCCCCGCCCCCTCTGGCGCTACCATGGGCGAAAGTTTTTTCGTCAGAAAACCGAAAGAAACTGAAAAAAATGGCAAAGTCTTTGCTCCCTCCAGGGCGGGCAGTGCACTTTGGAAACTTGAAAAACTAGCAGTGCGAAAACAAGAAAAAAACGAACGGATTGGAAAAAGCCGAATGGCGCCAGCTCCCCCGGTTTGGGCGCAATTTCGATTTGAAAATTGAAAAAAACTGCCGTTATTCCAAATGAAAAACTGCTTGCTTTTCACTAACAGAGCTCGTTTTCCTAGACACGATCCAATTTGTGTCCCGGCTAACGACATAGCGGGTTCGAACTGGCATATATGCCAGTATGTATGTATGCCAGTATGGGAGAGAGAAAAACAATCGGATTATCAACATCGAAAATTATCGATAAAAGGCAATAAGTTACGCCAACAACGGATAGGTTCACCGCATATCAGTGGTGTTTTGTCGCTCCATTTCAATGTATACCGATTATTTTAATCATTCTATTCATAACAAGATCAGTGCAAAGAGAGTTCCCCCTCTCCACCGGCTTGTTGGTGGATTCCTAATGGTATGTCCTACAGTGAGTACCAAAAGCCAACGGCTGTGACTGCAATTTATAGTCGTATAAGCAAATATTTTTCCGCCACAGCGGGCCACACACGGCGCCAACTTGGAGTATCGTGTTGCCCCAGCCCGCCCACTTCCCCCATTGCCTTTGATTATGCTGCGAAGTTGTCATCACACACACCCTTCGCCTCGTTAAGTGAAATTGCCATGCAAATGCTCCGTAGTGCAATGCCTGCGAGGCAACCGCGATAAGACAGCGCAACATTCTCGCAGATGCATATCCAGGCATCTGGAAAGTGGTGTCAAAACAAGAGCACCACTAACAACATGCGCAAATGTGTAAGCTAAGCTCTCGATGAGCTGTTGCGATAGTGACTCGCATATACCCTGTATAAATTGACAGAGGAGATTGTTAATAATAAATTGAGGTTGGTGATTCAACTTCACATGACTTTCCTTGCTTAAATTGCTGTTCTTCATTAGTGGTTGACCGAGTTACCAACTTCCTTGCACTTTTGCATATCGATATTTTGTGCAACTAACTGACACATAACCTGATATTAACTTTCAGAAGATATACTCAATAAATAACATAATAAATAAATAATAAAGTTAGTTTGGTAATTTTGAGCTTCATTATTGCATTTCTTTTCATCGTTTCTTTTTCATTGCGACTAATACTGATGTCTCCCTCTCTCTCTGTTTTTTTGCATGGTCGAGTTGCCACCTTTCTTAACTTGATCATATCGACATCTTGTTGAGGCTGAGCAATAACTAAAAGCATCCCTAATTAGTCTCCTGTCCAGTAGGAAAATGTATAGAATTTATTTAAATACATTTAGGATGCAATAGTATTTCAAATTTCAAGTTTTACTTTACATTGTTACCCTTCAGAGCTCTTCACTTACAGGGTATAATAGCACTAACGATGCGCGCAGGAAAGGAAGCTGGAAACATGTAATTCAATTGATTGCCACAACCAGCAGCGGCGTCGTTGGCGGGCGGCATGTTGGAGTTGCTGGCCGCGGCAAGACGAAGCGTAGGAAGCGCCAAGTGGCAATTGAATTGAACACAAAAATGCATTTGAATTGAATTGATGTTGAATTTGTGGCAATCAACAGGTTGCAGATGGCAGAGGGGAGCTTAAGATAGGGAGGGGCTGGAAGGCAGGATGCATTCAATTAGGCTGACGTGCATGCGCTGCGAACGAGCTCTGTGTTTTGCTACACTTGGCTCTAAGCTTAAGTGCTGCTCTAGCTGCTCTTGGCCAAAGCAAACACTGAAGGTGGCAATGCGGAAAATGTCAAAGTATTAAACAGGCAATCAGTTGCCGCAATCCTGCAATTCAACACGTTGTTGCTGGTGTTGTTGGTGCCCCAAAAGTTTCGTGCAGTCGCAAAATTAGCAGGCAGAAAAGTGTGAAGTTTCCGGTTCTTAAGCCTCCGCCCCGCATGACATGAAACTGACAGTCGGCAGTCGAACAATGGCTTACAGATAGTAGAGCAGACCCCTTGACAGTCCTTAAATGGGCGGCCTATGCCCACGTTGCGTATGCGTAATATTCTCGGCCTTAAGCTGAGCTGTTAACTAGTCAGAGAGGGAGAGATGTATAGAGTAAGGGAGAGACGTACGGAGAGAGAGAGAGGGAGATAGAGAGGCAGAGACCGTGTGACGTGTGTGGACTGTCTAATTGTCTATGCCCAGTTGCAAGTGTGTGTGTATCTGTGTGCTGCTTTGTGTTTGCTTTGTGCATTCCCAACGGACACTTTAAACTGCCAACGGCCGTGTGAGCATTAAAGCTCTGCAAGGAGATTTACATTTTGGGGCACAGACTGCGCCTAGAACGTGCTGCCCGAGTGGGCCTCCTGTGCCTGTGTGTGTGTGTCAGCTTGGCCAATAAAAGCCCATTAGCCCAGCTGGCGACCCGAGAAGAACAAAAACAACAATAACAAACGTACGAAATTAATAATAAAACAACACACGAAGAACATAGAAAATTCACTTTTTGGCCAATTGGATGTAGGCCAGGCCAAGTTGCCTTTGCCGCTTGCCAGTTGCCAGTTGCCAGTTGCGCCTGCGGCTGCAGCTCGTCAGCTCAGCCTTTCTTTGCCTACATTTCTTGAGCGGATGCGGAACGGACATGATACGACAAAGCGAAGCAAATTCTCTGTGTGTGTTTGTGTGTGTTGAAGCAACAGTTAATGCATAGAATATGAATACTTCCCTCCTCCCCCACCTGCCCCTTCCTACCTATGCCTGCAGCTGTAGCCCAAGTCAAATTTGTATGGCATGACAATCACGTTGATAAGACCTTTTCGTATTTACTCTTTGACATTCCGTATTGATATTGCGGAAAATTCGTATTCGACTTTCCCTAATGGACAAATAGCTTCTGGGGGCCATAACCCTTGTGTCGGGGTCTAATAAATAAATGATTTATTCAAATGCCTCATGGTTCCTCATCTTCAGTTATGGGTTTGTACTATATGAGCTTCTGCGTTTGCATAATATTTTATTACTTTCTTTGTTTGCTTGAGCAACAAGTTTTGAAAACAGCTCAAAATTGCCAGCGAAAAATATATCCATTAACAACATGTTGTGTGAAGAACGGAATAACTTAGAAGAGTATCATGGAAAGAGATCTAAAAAGGTCGTTAAGGTACGCTTCATAGTTGACTAAAATAATGATACAAATTGCATAATTGAATAAGTCTTATGACGCAGAATAATTTAATATTATTGTTATTATTATTGCAAATATTATTATTATTATAATAAACTCGCAAAGAATAATAATATAATAATTGTATATGTTCAATTTTCATTATAATAAAATACAATTCTTAGTTATCTGGGAGTTCTTAGTTATTCACATTACAGTAGTTAAATAAAAGAAGTATCATTCTTTGACATTGTAATTATGCCGGAACGATTCCATTCGAGTCAGTTTGTTGCGTTACACAAATTATTATTAATTCCAAAATTGAAATCAAACATTATAATACCCAATACAAATAACTATGTGTTTTCAAATTGAAAAAAATATATAGCATGCCAAACCCAAAAACTCTAAGACTCTATACATTCACCGAAATTTAATACGTTAAACAATGAAACGATGAAAAGTAAGTACACGTGTAAGTACATCATTCTATAATCATTAGTACAAGTATTGTACAAATATATAAAGACAAACCCGCCTTGGATACGATGGTCCCACGTAAGTATATTTTCAAGAAAACTTTAATCTGTTTTTCGAGATATCGTAACTAACTAAGTTGTTTATAACATCCATTGGATACTAAATACTGTCTGTATTTCATCGACATCAAATAAATTCATACAAATGTAGTTCATATAGCTTGCTAATAACAATCAATCAAAATGTTTAGTTATGAACTATTATATTTAAAGAGCTTTTATAATATAACTCGAAGATTTTAATACTAAATTTAATTAAATTTTAAATTCCGTAGGTAAGCATTCTTTCTTGTTATTATTTGCAATTTCCTAGAACTTTTTACTAAGAATTACATTCAGTCTGTAATTCATAAGCCTTTTCTCATACTGTAAATACTAGCTAACTGTTTTGCAAACCAATAACTACTCAATCTTAACGATTACCCCATAGAATCAATTTAGTGTCCTTCTTCTCGTCTCGACTCGATCGTTTCACGTGAATGATTCAAGAATCGTTCTAGTCTTGTCTGCTCTTTGAGACTGTGTCGACTGCACTTATCAACGGCTTCGCAGCCGACTGATCATTCAGTTTGAGTTTAGCTTCGAGGCAGAGCAGACACACCAGCTCGAGTCGTCGCGTATTTGTAGTGCAACGTGTGCTTTCACCGGGAAATCGCGCGATCTATACAGCATATACACAAACATACGGTACATACATACAGTATACTATCTGGTCTGGGAAAGTCTTCACTTCGCTGTGGTTCTCTAGGTCCACTCACACACACGTGACTAATAGGCGAATCAGATGTTCTTTGTTTTGGGCAAGGTGCGCTGGCAATATGCAACTGCAGCCCGTTGACCTGCAGCAGGAAGATATCGCGCTCTGTTTATCTGCTACCTGTTGATCAAGAACAATGGGCACAGAAGATAAGAGATAGAAAGAGTGCGCCTGGCGCCGCTTCCCAGTGGGAGGGAGTACCCTCGTTTCCCTGGGCCAGTTCTGTGACTCGAGTTGGGGCATGCAAAATACTTGTAATTGAATTGGGTCAAACGCTTAAAATGCTTGTCCCATGCTGTGCCCGATTGGCTGCCCGAGATTCTCTGCTGTGGACGAGTTTATATATGTATATATACACATATATATATACTCGTACATTAGTGCTCGATTTGGGCTGCGTGCATATGAGGGAAATTATTTCCGAGATTGCTTCAATTTTGGACTGGCAGCACAAGTTCAGGGCCGCCACATGTGAAGTGGGACTTCACAGATCATTAACATTGCCCATTTCCCATTCCCCACAAACCCATCAGTTACAGGGTATTAGGTTTTACACATTTCAAAAACAGCTGCCTCATCAGCGTAGTTTGTATTTGTGCTGCAAGTCGGGCACAAATGTTGACGATAGATCATCTTCGCGCGGGGTTTACAAATTGTAATCAACATAAGATACGATTGAATGATTGAACAGTTCCAGATGGGAAAGTACAGTTCGTTGAGCTCTTTGTAGAGCATCGCGGAGAATTAATTGGGGAAGGGGCTTCACTTTACGGATTTCAGTGCATTATATTGTATTGTATATATTAATGATAATTTGAAGCCTTAAAGAAAGTTTTGAGTGCATCAACAAAGTTGTGATTGAGTTATACTAATTTAATCATTATTCTTTTGGCAACAAGTCAGTTTATTTGATTTGCTTTGTGATTTATTTAAAAGCTAAGCTATATATCTTGTAAAATTAAAAAACATACGAAAATGTCATAATATATATGCCAAGAACATTCACCTAACATTATTCTGAACTTCTCCCCCAATTAATGACGAACTCACTGGGAGTCATAATATAATTCCGGATAATCCACAGATTTGTAACCTTTTTTTTACCTCAACAAGTGTTCACTTTTCTGGTTGTTCTGGTTTCAATATTTGTACAGAATATTGATAAGTGCATAAACAAAACATCGTGTAGTAATCGTCACAATTCGGCAAAACAAGCAACAACAATGCAAAGCGACCTATCAGCGAAGCATGCGAACCTGAGCAGGCCCAAAAACACACGTACGATGTATAATACACATATGTTTACAATCGTACAGAGTACATACATATATATGAGTACTGTATAATCGCGTTTCAAATTGCGAGGCATGTCAGGGCGATAACAAGTGGCCCTACTTGTCTGAGGAATCTTTCGCATTAAGCTGGCTTGCATAAATAAACGAGAATTTTGAGAAATTAATAAATTTGAGAGCACATGGAATTAATGCTGATGGAGAAGTGGAGAGAGTTGAGATTCGAGCTGTACAATGTTGTTGGCCAAACAGAAGCCGCATTAATTTGCAGTTGATTTGTCGGCCGAGTCGCTGCATTAAATTACTAGATTTAATAAGCAAAACAAACACAGTCTTCCCTCTTGTCTCCCGGCATCACAAGCGAGATGTCGTCTAACTAATTGAACCATGAACTTGAATTGCGGCATCATTTCATCGCATCTCGACTGTGATTTGTGCTCTCACGCTATATAAGAAACTGGGCGAGTTTTGTTGACGGATATAACCGGAAGGTAGCGTGCAATGGCACTTTAATAAGATCCATTTGCATAGGAGGAAGCGTGTTGAAGGAATTCAACTGTGATATACTAAACCTAATCTGTGATATAGAACAAATATGCATACATTCTAAAACTTAGGATTTGCCTGTTCCTAGCTAATCTCTGGTATTATCAAAGCTATCTTCATAAAATTTGGCATACGGATTCTTGTATTCCTGAATACATTTTGAATACATTTCAAATATGGGTTGCCATCTCCAGTTTGCTCGTAAATCGTATATTTTTAATTATTTCTCAAAGTATTTAACGAAATTTGGCATATGCCTAGCAAGTGACTATATTTATAAACTAGTTTAATAAAAACGCAATCGAGCTAGAATCACAAGAGTTACAGAAGAAATTACTTTACGGAATCATAAAAATTTCTATAAACATCTCTAAAATACGTAGAAATGCTTGACAGTCTTAACAGGGATGCAAATCCAGGTATAATGTAAATTGAATATAGAAATTGATTATATTTATCCACAGCAACAAACGGATTCCAATGCGGTTCGAACTGAGGCTTGTGGCCTTCGTGGTGGTGGTGGTGTTGTCGATGCTCGTTGGAGTCCACTGTGATCGCAAATTTGAGGTGGACTACGAGCACAATCGCTTTCTGAAGGATGGAGAACCGTTTCGCTTTATCTCCGGCTCCTTTCACTATTTCCGCGCACATCCCGACACCTGGGCACGACATCTACGCACAATGCGTGCCGCCGGACTTAATGCGGTGACAACGTAGGTGCCGCACCCTTAATCTCGATATCACTTTAAGCCTTTCCATGCTCTTCAGCTACGTCGAATGGTCACTGCACAATCCGCGTGATGGTGTGTACGTTTGGACTGGCATTGCGGATCTGGAACGTTTCATACGCTTGGCTGTCGATGCGGATCTGCTGGTCATACTGCGTCCGGGTCCCTACATATGCGCCGAGCGTGACATGGGTGGCTTCCCTTACTGGCTGCTCACCAAGTACCCGAACATTCAGCTCCGCACGGCGGACATAAGTAAGAACTACACGAGAGTATGCAATGAAATAGAATTAAGTAAATCCTTTCTCCTTTCAGATTACCTCGCTGAGGTGCGCATCTGGTATAACCAACTGATGACTCGCATTGTTCCCTATCTGTACGGCAAGGGTGGACCCATTATCATGGTGCAGGTGGAGAACGAGTATGGCTCGTACTTTGCCTGCGATGTCACTTACCGCAACTGGCTGCGCGACGAGACTCGGGGCTCTGTGGGAAACAACGCTGTGCTCTTTACCAACGATGGACCCTCCGTGCTGCGCTGCGGCAAAATAGACGGCGTTCTGGCTACCATGGACTTTGGTGCCACACGCGATCTGAAGAGCATTTGGGACATGTTGCGACGCTACCAGCCAAAGGGTCCGCTCGTCAATGCCGAATACTATCCCGGCTGGCTAACGCATTGGTCTGAGCCCATGGCGAATGTCAGCACGCAATCCATAACAAGCACCTTCATGTAAGTGACAAGAGAATGGGGGAGATAGGGAGAGAAAGAGAGATATAGGGAGAGAGAAACCACAATGATTGCCAACTCGATTGCAAAAAGAAATCTAATGGCATATAGGGAGAGAAAAAGAGATATAGGGAGAGAGGAACAAAAATGATTTCCAATTCGATGCCAAGAAGAAATTTAATGACATCTTTTGAGTTATCACAATCTTTCATTTCACATCAAATAAGAAAGAACAGGAAGTTTTTGAATTGATATACGATCCCTTTAAGCAACTTTTATTTGTTTATATCTTGGACAAATTTTAGAGAAATGATTACTTTGCAGATAGTCTAGAGGAATATATTGAGCTTGTTATGGCCGATCTTTTATTGAATAGAAAAAAGAGAAGGAGAGAGATGATCGAGCTAAGTTTTCTTCAAAAAAAAAATAAATTTTCTGGTCACGATTACTTGAATACTAAGATTTCTATATAACTTGTTGGAATCTTGCAGAATCCATTGAGTTATTGTTGATTGATATTTTATTCAATAGAAATAGAATAGGGAGATGATCTAGATAGGTTTTCTTTGAAAAAAAACTGAAATTTTCGAAACATGTTCTTATCTTCTTATATTTCGATAAAACGAGAATAAATAGAATTGGTAGTCATTCTTCGGCATACAATGAATACGCAAGATCTTTAAAATATTTTATCAATCATCTTTCTATAGCAATGCTGAATAAGAAAAGACATTGTTTTGGTTAGTTAAATAACTTTAAAGGAAATTTCAATTCAAATCCAGTTAAATATGAAAAATTACTTCTATGACGATTACATTTCGATTTTCGTGACACTCGCAATCGATTAATTATCGATTATAAACTCATTACAGCGACATGTTGGACAGCGGAGCCAGTGTAAACTTCTACATGTTCTTCGGAGGCACCAACTTTGGATTCACGGCTGGCTCCAATGACGTTGGACCTGGCAACTATGTGGCTGATATAACCAGCTACGACTACGATGCGCCCATGACAGAAGCGGGTGATCCCACGCCCAAATACATGGCACTGCGTCGCATCATTTCCAGATATTTGCCACTGCCAGATATTCCTGTGCCGCCGCCAACACCCAAGCGAAGCTATGGAACTGTGCGCCTGCTCAGCTGCTGCACGCTGCTCTCCCCCGAGGGGCGAGAGAAACTGGCCACAGGCGTCGTTAGCGCCACGAAACCCAAGACCTTCGAGGCACTGGATCAGTACTCGGGTCTGGTGCTGTATGAAACGCTGTTGCCCGCTCACTTTAAACGCGATCCCAGTGTGCTCTATGCACCCGGACTGGCGGATCGTGGCTATGTCTATGTGGACAATGAATTCGTCGGTGTTCTGGCGCGAGAGATACCCGTCTATGAGCTACCACTGAGTGCTAGTGCAGGCAGACGCCTGCAGATACTGGTTGAGAATCAGGGACGTCTCAATTATGGCCGCCAGCTGAACGACTTCAAGGGACTGACCAAGGATGTGCGCCTGGACAGGCAGGTGCTGAACAATTGGAACATGACCAAGTTCCCACTGGAATCGTACGAAAGTCTAGAGCAGCTCATAGCCCAGTCAACGGAGGCAGCACGCAGTGGTTTCCATGAAATGAAGAAGCCACAACTGATGCTGCGCTCGGGACCGAGCATCTATTCGGGTAATTTTACGATTGCCACAGCGGATGAGGTGGCGGACACCTATTTGGACATGAGTGGCTGGGGCAAGGGTATCGTGTTTGTGAATGGCGAGAATCTGGGACGCTATTGGCCACTGGTGGGGCCACAGGTTACGCTCTATGTGCCCGCTCCGCTGCTCAAGGCGGGCAACAATCGTGTCGTTGTGGTGGAATATCAACAGGCGCCCACCTCACTGGAACTGAAGTTTCGCGACACTCCCATTCTAAACGGCAGATCTTAACTAAGAATTGAACCCTGATAAGGGCTAGCGAGTAAGTTCAACGCACATTATCGTGAAACATGTAAATTTCTATGGATTAAGTTGCTTGTGAGGCATTAAAGCGGTGCCTGCTTGGTACCTTTTTGCTCTTTTGTAAATCTGAAAGACTCATTAGGGCGGGGCAGGTCACAAGGCATGTGGCACATGTGACCTTTGTGTGCGTGTGGCGGCGTCTTTGCCAAATTAATCCCAAATGATTGAAGTCCATCATGGCAGGCGCGAACGCGCGCTGATGAGCAAAAATCACCAACGAATGCGTCTTGGCTCGTTGCCTTTTCGGGTTGTCTGTTTGTGAGTGTGTGTGAGTGAATACGTGTGCATAAGTTAGTAGTAGTGATGTGTGAAGACTTTTAAGCAATGTTTGAACACAAAGATTAAGTAAGTAATATGGATTCATTTAAGGGAGCTCCGAATTGGTACAAGACTAGAGAAAGTTCTGGCTAGAAATGCAAAAGTAAAGAGGGTCTGCTTCATTGAAATAAAACATGAGAAGAGAGGGGGGAGACAGGGAGATATAGAGGAAGATATAGAACAAGAGGGGGATATAGAAATATAGAGAAACATATATGAAAAGTGAATGAAACACTTAGAGACCTGTCGGAAACTGTATGATAATCATATTTCCATGTAGAGAAATGAAGTTTAACGAAATTAGCCAAATAAAATTAGGAAACTGTATCTATATACTTTATCTCTAGTCCGAGAGCGAGAGATGACAAAAGAGATCGAGAAAGACAACCGCTTTGCTTTAACAAATTGCGACCACGAACATGTTAGTAAAATAGATGAATGACATAGGCACAATAAGTAAAGATTCACTTTCAGAATTTAATAAAGGAAACTCCCTAGATATGACCGCAATATGTGGAGCTACAATTAATAGATTTCATAGAGAAACCTACAAAAACTCCCTTATGGTACCTTTCAGCATTTTAAAGAAGAAACTCCCATTGCCCCCAGATTAAAGAATTATAGTACTAATTATTATATTATATAATTATAATACTAAGAAATAGACATTTCAGATAGACTCCCACATAACTTTCAATATATCATAACTAGCTTCACACATACACATACACACATGTGTACATACTGTATATCATATCCTTCGCACCTTCATTTTGGATAATCTTCATTTATACAACTGCACTTGAGTTAATTTTGAGTAAACTCACGCCCGAAAACGGCTCCCCACTTGACCATTTCAGGGTTTTAATGAGTTAGCTCTCTGCAGTTGTTGTTGTTGTTCTTATTGTTGTTGTTATGGTTGTACAGGCTAATTAAAGCAGACTCGCAATCGCAGTTAACTATTCCGACTTTTAGTCTTTTTTAAAGACTCTTTTAGGCGCAGCTGCAACTCGAGTACCTTTACAGCATGTGTAGGTGTGTGTATGTGTGTGTGAAGGTGTGTACACACTTGAGTACCCTGCTCTGGCTACACATGTATTTATATACTAATTGCGACTGTTTGTTGTCCCTGTCTCGTGTTGTTGTTGTTGTTGTTGCTGCTGTCCAAGTTGACATAAAACAAGCTGCTGCGGCCCAGGGGCAGTTTTAAAGCGTCGCCTCATGTCGGTCCATGTCGCTTTTAGTTTGTGCAGAGATTTCTGTCTGTGTGTGTGTGGTTCCTGTTCATCTGTACTGGTTCTACATTTCTTTCTTCCTTTTTTTTGGTCATGTTTCAGGAGTCCCATAATGGAGTCCGTGCTCTGCGTGCGGCACATCGCAGCACCGGATGCGAGTGGCTTTCAGTTTGTCGTGGTGTCAGTTCGTCCTTCCCGCTCTGACTGTCTCTCAAAACGGTCTCTTCTCGTGGTCTCTTTGTTGCCTTTTATTAGCTTTTGCCGCCGGCTTGCAGTGCTCGCGGCCGAGTCATCAAATGAGCAACATATATCAAACCAAACTAGGTCTGCTGGCATGCCCATAAATACATATATCTATACTCTATGTTGTTGAAATTATAGTAGAAGTGATTTCCGCGAATAAATATATTAATTTCATTGTTCATCCAACTATATTAACAAGCCTTATCACACAGAGTCTAGTTACACACTTATGGCCAGTGAAATAAGTATGTTACACTGTTTTTTGAGTTATCAGTATAAAACTGATTAGACAAATTATTACTATTTGGTAAGGGGATCTGTACTACGACCTGCTGAGCTTAGATTATCAATCCAGTATGAATTCTAAGATTTTCCAGACTGATTGACCGAAAAGGTCTTTAATTTCGAGAAGGTGATTTCCTATGAATAGGCTTACTTTTCCCCAGAATATTTATACAAAGTGTTCACGCAGTTTCAATGGAAGAATAAGAAAATTATTGTACTCATTAAAGGATATGGAATAACAACGAGATAATTTCATTTCATCTAACACAAAATCAGTTGTTCATTAGGTGTTCATATTTCTTATTTTTTGTAAAAGAATCAATTGTTTAATTAAAGTAATTAACAATATAATAATTAAAGTAAATACCTAATTTTGTACATATTTTATATAGAACTTTAATGATTGATTTATTAATTATCATGAATTTCTTATTACGATTCCTCATGTCTATCAAATATAGCTTAGGTCAACTAAAGTTTTTTTAAACACTTTGAGAGAAACTGTAAAATAATTTTACATTAGTTTCTTTATATCCTAAAAAAGTATTAACAATTTAAGTAACAGCTAGAAGAAACCAATTGCACCTGGCCGAAAAAGTACTCTTCTAATTCAATTACTGATTTTCAATTGATAACCAATCGAAAAAGCAAAGCAATGAAAATCAAATCAGACTTTTTTGGAATATAAAGCGAAAAAACATGAGTGCGAGATAATATTTTTTAGAGTGATTTCGAATATATTCTATATGTTATTAACTTAAATATTCGATTCTGTTTTAAAGAATTTCTAATTGAAAAATAAATCGTTTAACACAAATGGCCGAACTGATTTCACTAGATCTTAAACTCTGTGGAACCGAAGAAAGAAATTGTTACTTAAATATTCCCAACACTAATGACACAAAATTAAGTTATAAACCTCATAACCTCATGTAAAACAATGTGAAAATTGAATATTAATATATATTATAGTATTGTAATTGGAATTTTATTCCGTATTTCATATTTTAAAAAATTTCAATATAATTTCACTTACAAACTTTGCACTTCAGTTAACTAGATTATTGTTTTAATAACTGTATTTTTTTTTAATTAAAAATGAATTTTTACTTTATATTGTTTTTGTGATGCGCGTCTAACGAACACGCCGAGAAGTATGCAACAACTGAGCGACAGATCAAAGCGGCAACGGCACTTTATAATCGCTCGACAATGAATACGAACAGCAGCAACACTAACACAGATACACACTCGCACACGCACACACACACATGCACACACAACATATACGATTCACATCGTCAAACTCACGCACACAACGAACAGGAAACGAGGCAACTCGGCTGTTTCTCGGCTCTTCTGTGGCTTCGTGCATATCAACAATTGGTCGAATAGAAATGCGGCTGTGTGAGTGCGTATGTGAGATTGCGTGGGCCTAGTGTGTGTGTGTGTGTGTAGGTGAGCATGGGTGTTGGTGTTGGCGGGCTGTTCCATGTGGGAGGGCCGCCACTTTGTTGCAGAAGCGGCGGGCAAAAAAGGGCGAACCAAATAACCGATGCATACCGAGGCGAGCCGCGCAATTGAATTGAACGGAAATTCTGTTTGCATATGTGAATAAAACATTAAAGAAACAAGAAATAAAACAAAAAGAAGAAATTGCGAAAATTGCGGCCTGCTCTCCTACCCCTCCCTTGCTATTATCCTTGCCCCATATCCCATGCAAAACAATATACAATGAGTACAGACCTTTTACTGCCTTTTATTATTTAATTTATTCCTGCTCACAAGGCCGACAACAACAATTTTTAAAATATATTTATAGTATATAATATTTAAATTGTTATATGAGACTCGCCTTATAAATAATTCTCTCCTTCCTTGTGATGTTGAGGTCATAAATTTGGCAGTACAGATTGTTCTATTATAATAATAAATGTAATATTATATAATATATTATTATTTCTATTTACTCTATTCTATTTACTGTTATCTAAAGGTTTTTAAGCTTTTTCTATTTATTTTCCATACATTTTTAGTATGTACTATATATATTTCAAAGCACTCAAACCCCCCTCCTTCAGCAGACGCCCACGTTTTGTATCTGTCACTTATTAATTCATTTACAATGATTGCGCAGACCAAACAACTTTTTCCTGGAAAGAATTGTATGTGATTAATGATTATTATAATTTCACCACGCCTACGTAATTCTAAAGCGATGACGTAGAAAAAAAACGTGTGCATCTTTAGGCGCGCACTGCACTCGAGCCGCACTCGAGCTGAGGCCAAGAGCAGCCAAGCAGCCGCACAAGGAAGAAGACATGCAATAAAAACAGACCACGCGTCCCTCGTAAAGGCCAAGTGTATGGTAAACACGCCCCCATTCGCCCACATTGCCAAAAGGCAAGCAGCAGTTCCGTGTGGAGCATCATCGTTGCAGCAGGCAACAGAAAACTTCAAGATGTGGCAGCGAGTCCTGCTTGAAATGTCAGCGGGAGATTCCTTCAAGACGTGGCTGCATCTCTTCAGTCTCTCCTCCCTAGTTTGTCCAAAATTAAACGAGGCACCAGTGTTGACAGCAAACTTCCACAAAAACAGCTTGGGTAACAAGAAAGAAACGGTAGATAGGTTTTAGGCTCAAAAAAAGCTCAATTCTGATATTCGTATCTATATAATGTATTTATATAATGTTTCAAGATGTTTCGATACTGCCATCATGCTCGGTACACGGTATTTTATATATTGAAGATGTGCCTAATCCAAATTTGGAAATTGAAGCCAAAATTCGTATATATGTGTTCGTATATATATGTATATGTATATGTGTTTTAATCATGTTAATTTTTATAATTGACAATTGATTCAAGCTCGATACGCGAATCGATAGACCGATAATCCAACAGTTTGCATAAAAATGTGGTGCGTCGATCTGTCTGGAAATAGGCTGAGCTGGCAGTCCTGTTAAGCACGGATCGGAGACAGTGCTGCCAAAACTTTTGAGGAAAGAAAAGTCAAATTAGAAAAGGCAACCTATCCTATTTAGACCATACATTAGAATGATTTAAAATAAATATAATGAATAGACATACAATCTTGCCGTTTTAAAGTTCACATTTCTACAAAGTTTAAAATGTACCTCTTTATGTCTATATAAAGTTGCAACAAAAAACAACTAGCTACTAGCTATATTTTCGATTTGATTTCGATTTCGGCTGGTATTGACCAACACTCTGAATTGCCAACACTGATCGGAGGACCTGCTGCCGCTGGCCCCTTGGTTGGCCACCATGCTGCTTTGTGCTGCTTATCGTTCGGCATTTTGGCCATAAAAAGCGATTGCTGCAGCAGCGCACGCTGCAATTTGCATTTGCATTTAAATTGCCAAATACGCGTTGCCGCCTTGCACGCGCTTCGCCGCCGCCGCAGCAATTAACAAGTAACAACTTTTATGCCACTTCCACTCTCATTCGCAGCCCCTCCTCCAGCACCCAACAAGTTGGTAAAGCCTTTCGGGCTGGCCATCAAATATTTACTCGCTGGCAATGACAAACATAATTAGCATTTAATTAAAATAAAATTGCGCAACGCTTTCGCTGAATTGCTGAATTGATTATCGAAATCAAATAGAGCCCCAATGCAGACTTTGTAAATATAGCAGTGCTATATACTATATGGAAGCAGATAGTACAGATAGCAATTGGGAATGTTCGCTTGGGGCTATTACGGTTTGATTGCTCGCCTCGATCTCTTCCACGGATTGATAAGCGAGGGCGGTGGCGGCATCGGCTTTTGTTTTGTGTATGCCAACACATTTATCTACAATAAATGGTAAATTGCACTATTAATTACATTATGCTTGCGGCAAATGCCGTTTTCCGCTTCGTTCAGATAGATAAGCTCCCCTATAAATAGCGTAGAGAGTCATCAGAAATGTTGTTGCTGTGGCGCCACCTGTTGTTCGTTTGCGGCAACAATGAAACCGTAGGTGGTGCACAAAATTCAATTTGGAAAATGCATTACAAGGAAAAAGAAATGCATTGCAAATGGACAATTGCAATGGTCGAGGGTAGCTCACAGAGTTACAGGGTGATACATTTAAATACTTACATTTATATATATAAATATATATATGGTATATACTATACAGAGTACATATACATATACAGAGTACACCATTCTACAACTATTATCAAACTAATAAAAACGCACAATTTACCTATAATAATTTTAAAATCAAATTATTATATTAAAAACATCACTTTTAAATTCACAAATTTATTAATAATTTACACTTCAAATATGTATATAGAATAAAAAAAGAACAGAAGAAAACTATAACAGAACGGAGTTGAAGATATAAAGAATCACTTCTATTATTTGATTGAATGACTTTTATTATTGATTTGGAAATTATATGAGAGGAATAATAATTGAAATCTCTTCACACATTTTATATAAACAAATTCGGATAGCCAGGTCTGGAAATTGAAAAAATTGGAACTAAACCTCCCCTTAATAAAATCACATATGGCTTAACTAACGTTCAACGCAGATTTTCTACAGATTTGCAACTTGTGGATTAACTCTCTTACAAACTGTTTGCGCATTTCCCTTGTTTGTTGAGCAAACAGAGCGCATTTGTCGCACATATGGAGCACAGAAATTGATTTATACAATACACGTACGTGCATACAATATATAGATATACCACACATACATATATGAAACACCCGAGAACACCAATTTGACCATTCTATATGTTTGTATTGAATTTCATTGCTGTATTACAGGTTACACACTCTTACAGTTACGAATTATGAGTATTGTAGGATGGGGGACAGGGGATAGGGGACGCAAGCGAAGGGGACTGGATAAGCTAAAAGCTAACAGAACTGGAATGATATATATTGATAGACTATACACCTAACAATTCCGAGAGTATACAAACAATTTTAAAATTACAGCTGTGACCAAAGACCACTAAAGCTTGGCTGCATACACAGATACGTATGCATATGTATGTGTATATATAAGACTAAATAATGTAATTGCATAAATTAACTAAACGAATAACTAGAAGATAGTTAGATAGACACTAGATATATAGAGAGAGAGTCCGAGAGTCAGTTGATTATTTGGCTAGGCTGGCTGGCAAGCTGCTGCTATTCAATGCGTATGACGCCCGCACCGACGCCCCCGCTGTGTGCACACATTGGGGGCATGAACGTCCATTTGTCTGTCTCTGGATCGTAGACCTCCACGGTAGAGAGATTTGATTCGCCATCATAACCGCCAATCGCCCACAATTTGCCCATGTTGGCGGCCAATGCGACACGCGATCGTTTGCAGTTCATTGGAGTGACTAGTTTCCAGCTGTCGGTCAGCGGATCGTAGCACTCCACGGAGCGTAGAAACGAGTTGCCGCAGTAGCCGCCGCACACGTAGATCTTGCCATTCAGCGTGGCGACACCCAAACGACAGCGTCGATTCAGCATGGGCGCCATCTTCACCCAGACATCCTCGTTATGATCGTACCGCTCCACCGAGTCAAAGATAGACAGCCCATCATGTCCGCCAAGGGCATAAACGTAACCGTTCAGCTGCGTGACACCTCCAGCCGAGCGATACTTCATCATTTGAGCCACCTGTAGAAGAAGGAAGAGGAATGGAAACAATTAATCCAGGACTTCAATTGAAATACACTTCGCACTACGCACCGTCTTCCATGTATTCGACTTGGGATAGTAAACCTCGACTGTGTTGAGTGATGTGACGCCGTCATAGCCACCACAGACGTAAATGCAATCGTCCAAGGCAGCCACACCGACTGCACTGCGTTTGCACAACATGGCACAGCCCTGCGACCATTTGTTCTTCCGCGGATCATAAACTTCGACCGTGGACAGACGCTCGGTGCCATTGAAGCCCCCAAATGCGTATAGTTTTCCATCCAATACCGCCACACCCACACGAGAACTGCGCGTACCATAAGTCGATTAGTGAAATACAAGACTCAAATGAAATACGAAACTCACCGCATCATGGACATTTGTTCACCCATTTTCCATTTCCTTGTAAGCGGATCATAGATTTCTACAGTGCTCACTGATTCCCCGGTGCTGGCCAGGCCACCGACTGCATAGATTTGGCCCGTAAAGAATTCACCACAACGCTGACGCGTCCGGAAACTTTGCAGCAAACCGCGACGCTCGGGCATTAAGTGAAAGTCCTTGGCTTCGTCGAGTAGATCACGGCATTGATGCGATGACCGTATCAGCTCCTCGCGTGCAACACGATCGGCCAGAAACTGTGGCGACAACAAAGGCAGACGCACTGCAGCCAGCACTTGTGGGAACAGCTCAGTGCGCTTTTCTTCGGCATATTTGACCCAACGCATGCATGCCTCGAAGATCACCTCCTCGTTCCGCACGTTCAACTCATCGCGACGCATCAGCTCCAGCATTTGAGTGCAGTCCAAAGTGAGAAACTCTTCCGACTGCGAAACCTTGGCGAAGTTCTGATCAATGTATTTATCGGCAGCTTCGATTAGTTGACGGCATATCATGGAGTCGGCAAAGGTGCGTATGCCTAGCACATTATGCGGATGGAAACGTGAGATGAGGAACGAGGCGCAGGCATCGCGAACATTCGAGAGCTGGAGGAACGATGCTCCCACCATGAGACTCTGCACATTCTGGTTATCGATCCTCACTTGGCCGCTATAAACATAATTAATCAGACTTTCCAGAGCACTGGGCTCGATCTCCTTCATGGTTATCTCCTTGATGCGACTCTCGGCCATGTTGTTCGTGAACATGGCATAGAAATATGGAACTGTGGCAGCCAGTACAACACGGTGAGCGGAGAATGTTTGGTCTTCCACCTGTTCAACATGAGTGCATCATAATTTATTTATATTTAGACAAAGACAATACCAGAGATAAAGCGCAATACGGCGAAGATATGAGAACCCACCTTCAATGTGACATCACAGAGTTTGCCCAGTCTTCGTATCTCTTTAAATAATGGAAAACTCGCACTAAAGAGCTGCTCGTGCTTGTATACGAAGCATTGTTCCTCCAGTTGATCATCGCTCAAGTCCATGGCTGTGATCGTAGGTTCCCAGGCTCCAGTCCCACCAGCAACAATCAAAAACAACTCCACTCAACAAAATGGTTATATAGATATTGGAAAATTTGCTAAAAATACCAAAACAAATTTCTAGGGATGGACACAATTAAATGCAGTGACCGTGAACAGCAGTGAAGCGGCGCAGTTTTTGAACAATAACAGCAACAACAATCAACATATGTTTGAGAGTTTTAAATTGTGACAAATATTTTTCAGTACTAACTATTCTATTACATTATAAAAACAGTCTCAGTAAATTTTTTGAAAGTTCCTTTTTTCAATATCGTAATATAAACAGTTGTATAATAATTTAATAATATTAATAATTTAATAGTGATCTCACTTTGATATATTTTGTATAATTTTATTTAGGATTTGAAATATCAACTTAAATCACTAAGCAGTGAACACAATGTGTTAATTGCTTAGTGATTTAATGAATACGTTCGTGTTCACTATGTCTCAGCTGTTATGCTATCCGCCCCTGGTTTCAATATCGATATGCGCTATCGATAATCGATAGCCGCTTATCGGCAAATTACCCATCTGACAACTTGTTCAGTTTTTATTTGGCTCAACTTCTTAAGAGAACAACCGAGTTCGATCTTTATTGACACATGAATGAATTTGTGGCACTTTGAGACAGAAACTAAATATCATAGAAGATGGACACATCAGCTAGGGACACGCAGGTACGTAAACTCTGCAAATACAACGATGACCGAGCAAAACGGCCAACGAATGCAAAACAATGACGTCTCAACTACCTTTTTTATTTGTGTGTACGTGTATACGTTCCGTGTGTGTGGGTGTGTGTTTTGCAGAAGAATCCAATCGAAGCATTGAGCAAAGATGAAATCATTAGCAAATATAAAGGCTTACTTGGTATTGCCAAGAAAGCGAAACAAGCGAAAGATGGTAAGTAAATATAATACAAATCGACCTAGATAACGTATCTTTCTTTGCACACGCAGAGCTCACTGAGGAGAATCGACAGCTTAAGGAGGCGCTGGCGAAAGCAATTTCCAATCAGAACAGTCTCCCCGCCATGCAGGAGATGCTGCAGGATTTCACCGACAAGAATCTAATCTTAACCGAGCAAGTGAACAGTCTGCAGCGCAGGACCAAAGAGGATAACGAACGTTTAAGTCAGTTCCAAATCGAAAACGAGAGCTTAAGACGTCAATTGGGACGCCTAAGTGATGAGAATGATGATCTGCTGGCGGATGTTGAGCGCATGGAACAAGCTATGCAGCAGGTGAACAGCCTGGGCAATGAGCAACGCAAGAATCTCGAATTGCTCGAAGATGACATTGCCAAAATCAAGGAGGCAGAGATTCTAAACGATTCGCTACGTCAGCAGGTGGAGACTGCCACCGAGGAGACTAAGCTGCGCGTTGCTGAACTTGCTGAGTTGCAGCAAAAGTATGAAAATGTTAAACAAATCAATTCAGAGCAGCGAAAGAAATTCAATGCACTCAAGGATCGCTTCATCGATGTGCATCGCAAGCTTAAGAACCTCAAGGAATGCAAGTGTGTGCTGCTGGAGACCCAACACGAGTACGCAGCCTCCGTCTCCAAATGGCAGCAGGAGATCATCAAGGCATCGCAGCTGCTCTGTGCTAAGATGACAACGTTGCAGCAGGAGAATACGCAGCTCAAGGAACAATTGGAAGCGGCTAAACGAACTACTACTGATCAAGTGCCATATCCGAATAAGCGACTGCTGCAGAAGGTGTACGAATTGGAGCGTCTCGCCAAGCTTGTAAAGGAGCAACAAAAGCAGCAGAAGGAGCTGGAGCAACCGCAGGTGGGGCTACAGCAACAGCAGCTGCAGGTGGACCAACAGCAGCAACAACCAAAGATCACACTCAATGTTGATGGACTACTGGACAAGCTGAACAGGGTGGAACGCCTGGTGAATATCGTAAAGTCAGAGCACGTGGACCACTTCACTGCCCAGAACGATCATATGCAACATATGACTGAGATGTCTCAACAACAACACAATGAGATAGAGCAAAAATACGAGCGGGAGGCTGCCAATTGTGTTGAGTTGCGACAACATAATGAGGACCTGCAGACACGCTATCAACTGAAGGAGCACGAGCATAGTGAGTTGCTGGCCGAGATGCGTGAACTGAATGAAGCGCTGAAGGCACGTGGCGATGTCATTTCACGCATGCAGGAACAGCATGATAAGAGTCGCAAGGAATTGCAGGATCTGACAGTGAAGTTAGATGAAAGGACAAAACAAATGGAACAACTGCAGGTCAGAGTTGATGAGTTGGAGCAGCATGAGCAGATGAATGGGGATGCACAGAGCGATGTGCTCTCCACTTCGACAATATCGCGAGCTGAGGAATTGAGTCGCCTACGTGAACTGGACGATGGCTATGAGGAGAAGTACAATAAGCTGCGTGCACTGGCCGCCAAACTGAAGAAGAAACTACAGGAACAGACGCAGCAAATCAAGACCATGGAGCAAGCAGGTGCAACCAAGCTGGAAGCCGAACTGGAATCCATTAAGCTGGCACAGACACAACTGCAGCAAGATCTGAATGCGGCACGTGCTGAAAACCAAAAGCTGAAATCCAAAGACAAGTCCAAGAGCTCGAATGTGCTCAACTTAGAGATCGAAGCGGCGGAAAAGTCGCTGACCGAAGTGAGTGCCAAATTGCTGGCAAAGTCAACGGAACTGGAAGCGCTGAAAGAAACCCTTGTCAGCAAGGAGAACACCATCACACAGCTACGACAGGAGATCAGCATATTGGAAGAGGGACAGCGTGGCGAGGCAGCGCATAGCAAACAGCTGAAGCAGCAAATCGATCTAATGCAGACGCAGATTAAGGACGCTGTGCATGCCAAGCAGCAGGCGCTCTCGGAGAATAAGGAACTCGAGCAGCAGGTGGAGCAACAGAAGCTGCAAGTGGAACAAATGCGACTGCAACTGGCCGACAACACACAGCAATACGAGGCAAAGATCAAGAACTCCGAACAATTGCTGTCAACTTGCTCGGGACAACTGGAGATGCAAACGGAGAAGTTGACGCAGATGGAGACAGACTTGCGACATGCGCAGCGTATTAAAGATGAACTGCAGGGCGAGTATATGGACTATAAGCTGAAGGCACAGTCTGTGCTGCGCAAGCAACAGAACCGTGACACGGATAAGGAGCAAGAACTGGAAACAGAGTTGAACACGATGCGTGCCACTGAGCAGCAGTTGCACGCCAGCAATGAAGAGCGAGCCAAACAGATTGTCAAGCTGGAGACGCACCTCGCGGAACTGCAGCGGGAGAATACGCAACAAATGCGACGAAGCCAGGAACTGATGTCCCTCATCGATGAGCTGCGTGACCAAGTTGAGGCGCTGACGCAGGACAATCAGCGTCAACTGCAACAGCATCAGCAGCAGCTGCAACAGCATCGCCAGCAGATCGAGCAACTGGATAGTGTGAATCAAATGCAGACACTGCAGTTACAGCAAAAGATCGATCAGTTGGAGAAGACTGCAGCTGCAGCAAATAACAATGCAGTGAAGCACTCAACAGCAGCAGCAGGAGGACCAGTAGGCGCAGGGACAGCAACTGATGTGACCAGTCCAGAGCAGAGCAAAATAGATTATCTATTGGATCATGATGGAAGCACTGGTGAAACTCTAGCACAGCTGGCAGCACAGCGTAAGATCTCCACAGCCTCCCGTCGCTCACATGATTTTATGCCGCTGGACGAGCTCTTGAATACATCACTAAATGCCATCAACAGCGACACTGTGACCACTATTTCAAATTTCGGACGCAGTGTCAGCATGCAGGATGATGATATTTCAGTGCTGGATGCACGTGCTGAATCGCAGGCAGCGCTGGCCGCCACCAAGGAGCGACTCAGCATACAGGAGAGTCGTGTGCGTCATCTGACCACACTGCTCGCCGAAAATGAACAGGATCTGGCCAAACTTACGCAAATGAATGATATGCTCAAAGAGGAACTGCGTCGTCAGGAGCGATCCGAGGAGCGGGAACAGCATATGCACAATTCCGAATATCTCAAAAATGTGTTCTTAAAGGTAAAGTAGTAGACGTAGTAGTAGAAGTAGTAGTAGAAGTAGTAGTAGAGGAGTAGAGAAAGTAGTAGTAGCAGTAGTAGTATTTATCTATTAAAATTAATATTTTATATATTAATATAAATCCACAGTTCATTACACTAAGCAATACGGATGAGCGACAGCGTCTAGTGCCAGTGCTCAATACTATTCTACGGCTGAGTCGGAGTGAAATGGAAATGCTCAATTGTGTGGCGAAGGGACAGAAAGGTAAGTCACAAATATATATCTAATTAGTGTATAAATAATAGAGTATCTCTTTTCCTTCTTTAAGTTTCCAATGATGGTAACAATCGAAGCTGGACTGGTTTTCTGAGCGCATGGAGTGGAGCGAACAACAACAACACTAATTGATGTTCTCTGTACATTTGTTTTTATTGGTATTATACATATATGTACTTGATAAGGGAAGCTCTTGCTGTCCCCATAGGCCAGCTACTAATCTGTATATTTGTATTATGTTAATCAAATCCTTGTATGTATATGGTTATTGTCCCCAAAATTGTATTTATGTATTTTTAAAGAACGTATCTATTGTTTCCTTTATATCCCACGAATGGTATCAATATATAGAGCGCCCTATACAGCACTCTATGAGCAATATAGTAATGTATGTGCAAACAAAAAGTTTAAATGCTGTTTTCAATTAGGAACATTGGTGTGGGTGTGAATAAATGAAAAGAACTTGGCAAAATTCTGGACAATCTTATCGTGTGCAATTCTGCATTAGTATTTTAATTTCAAATTCTATTCCCACAAAGATCAGACTATAAATCAATGCATATTTGTTTCTTGTTTTTTTACATATTAACTTACGAATTAATTATTATTTGTATTATTTTTATGTTGTGTATAAATACGAGATGTAATTGGCTAATAACTATGCGACATTAATTAATGCATACATTTACACATCTTATAATTGTAGCGTATGCACAGGAAATTATACAATTTCAATATAACTAAGGGAAAAAGGGAATCAGAGTCAGTATCAGAATCATCAGAAAAATCATCAGCATAGATATTAAAAATCACATTTCGCATACAGGCTAACAACAAAATACTATTGCCTTATTTCTAGTTACTCGTACTAATCAGTTTTTGTGACATCATTATAGTATATAGAAGCTATTGCCATACGCCCGCATAATTGCCCACCAGTGTGGCAGGAAGTGGTCCTCCCGCAGCAAACAGACGCATCCTTGTGCTGTCGTAACAATGCGTGTAAATGGCGGGCACATATTTCACCTGCTGGAAACCGTCCATCTCATCCTCGGGATACTGCAAACGAAACGCGGAAATTAGCTTAGCATCGTCATGCGTCTGTCTCGTCATCATCCTTGTCAACTTACCACGATGCCTTTGCTGCATTTCAGTGCAACAGTCCGTGAGGCATTCACGCTGCTCTCCAAATACTTGCCAGCACGTATATCATAGAATAGCAGCATGCCCAGACCGGTGCCAACGGTTAGCAGATTGCCCTCGAACGATGTGGCCCTTATCCCGCAGCCACTGTATCGTGAGGTTATCTTCTTGATCGTCTGCAGCGTACGTGCATCCAATAGAATCGTGTAAGAGCGACAGCCGACTGCGTAGAGCCCGTCGCTGTGATACGCTATGCTCACGTTGTCTTGGCAGTTAGGAAGCTTGCGCGAAAGTGTCTGCTTAAAAGTCTCTGCGTTGAAGATGTGTATGTAACCATTCAAGGATAGCGCTGCAATCTCTTTAAACTCCTTGTTGAAACACAGAGAACGTATCTGTAAAACAGAAAGAGAGCGCTATAAGAGGGTTCTATCTTAAGTCAACAATTCTTACTCTTTGCGCAGTGCGAACTTCCTTAACGCTAAGTGGATGTATTGTGGCAAATGTGGGGCAAGATTCCTCGCCACCATCGGGAAAGTCCATGTGATCTTCGTTAATACGCCACAGTGCCATTCGCGAGTCCTTGGAGCCCGACACGAGAAATTGATCGTCCAGCCAACACATGCCCATTATCAGATCTCGATGTCCGGTCTCACCTACACAGACCGGGTCCAGTGTGGGCAGCCGGTACACGGCTATGTCAGAGGAATTGCGGGCACCCGTGGCCAGGAATGAACGGCTGGGCGACAGTTCGATGGCATGCAGGCCGCCCTGAATCTCTGGATGATTGGCACGATTATTGGATAACGTTGGAATGGCGTCCACTCGCCGCATATTCACGTCATATACCAGCAATTTATTGCACTTTGTTCCGAACACCACCTGGCGATTGCTCAGCCATTTGGAACAGAATACTTTGTTTATGTAGCCCAAACTGATTTGTGTCTCTCGTAGCATATCGTGGGTGAGCACATAGCGACTGGTGTATTCTGCATTTACGCTGCGACGCTGCCGGACAATGCAAAAAAAGACGATACATTGAGCAGACAAAGAAATTTTTGCATACAGTTCAACTCACGTCACGCAACGAATTCTCTCTACTCCTCAGATAATCGCATAGATTGTATGATGTGCTAAGCACCTCGTCCTGCTGCTGGATGGTCTCCTCATCGCTGCCGGAGTCCTCGTAGGTAACAAAATCATCTGGCTTGTCCGGTTTTCGCCTTCGTTCTTGGCGCATTGCTCTCTGCTTGGCACGACGTTCCTCCAGGCGTGAATTCACGTGACATGATGGATACGTGCCCACAATGCTGTCGCGTATGGTCTTCACCATGCCATTGAACATATTTGCGGCGGTGTTTCGTTATTTTTCTTTATTATAATACTACAGCTACAAATTATTATTAGTTATCATTCTCCATTGAAGAGTTGTATTGTTTAGAGATGGACGATGATTGCTTTGTTGCGCTTTGTCACAAGTTCGGAGTATCGATAAAAGCAGTTATCGCAGTAACGGCAAGAAATGAACATGAATCGAAGTACTGCAAGTAGAATAATGCAACGTACAAAATTCTCTATATGGATGAAATAAAGTAAAAGAAAGTAAGGTAAAGTAATTGCTTAATTTAATATGTGTGGCAATATAATATAATTGACAAGTTATTGATGGAGGAACGACAGCTGTGACTAAATATCCAAAACAAGTTGGCATTCTACTATCGGTTCACTGCAGTTCATCGATGACCAGTTCCGTGAACTGTATTCTCGTCTTTCCTTTTGGTAACTTGATTCGTGTATGTTTATAAGCGGAGAAATTTGATTATATATTTTCTCAAAGAAATTCGGATATTTTAACCGAAAAATGTATTATCCGGCAAAGCGCGTAATGCGCCAAAGCTCTGTTTCAGTTGCGGCCACTGACATACCCGGCGTGGCTTCGCCAATTATGGCAACGACCTCATCCGCTCCCAGCACGCCTCAGTTACAGAATCTAGAGGAGAACAAGCCGCAAACCGTGCAAGTACATCGTCAAGTGATAGTGGTACAGAGCGGGAATCTACCGCAGCCACAGCTGCAACCACAGCACCAGCAGCAGCAGCTCCAGGCAGTCGCAGCCACGGTACCAAACCAAAGTGCGAATATGCCCGCCGCTGTCGTCCAAATTGCTGACGATGCACCCGTATCGTTGTTGACAGAGATTGCTGACATAATGCGGAGTTTCGGGGACAGCGATCAGCCACGCACGGCCAGCGTGAAGCTAGTGGAACAGATATTGCAACAACAGCTGCGTGGCATATTCAATGAGGCATCTCTGGTTGCCATGCATCGTAAACAGAATCCGTGTCCATCGCAGGCGGACTTCGAGTTCCTGATGCGCAATCATCCCGTGAAGATTGCACGCATGAGGAAACATTTGAAAGATATGCGCATCCTGAAGAGATTCCTAAGCATTCGCACTGGTCGCCCGCAAGACTTCATGGATGATTTGGAACAGCAGGAGGAGGATGAAGAGCTGGCCATCGAGGTGCATGAGTTGCACGACGAGGATCGAATGCGGCGTCTCTTCCGGGCAGATCGCATATCGCAGATACTCACAGGGCAACAGTATCTGGAGTTCAACGAGGCACGCAAGACTTCGTTCTATTGTCGTCACGGCGAGAAGATTAAAAACAAATTCCGTCGTTTCCTGGACTTGCCCGCCGATTTGCGTATACCAACGCCCACTATGAATATTCTGGCGTATTTGGCGCACGAGACAATTGCCGCCATTGTGGACTACTCGATATTAACCCGCTTGAATTCAGAGAATCGTGCCACTGAGCCATACAGCCGTGTTACCTCGGCCGGCGGCAGTCCCGCCATGATGCACGTCTGCCCTGAGGTGACACAGGGCCGCGGCATGGAGGTGGTCAAACCCATTAGTGTGCAGGAGATACACGAGGCAATGCGACGCTTCCGTCAGATGAGCAATCGCAAGATCGGACGCTATCGCAACTCATGCGACATTGACTTCCGGCGCAGTTTTCTAGCCATTTAAATATAGGATATACATTACACTCAATATGTATAACACATATCATACATTAACATACATATGTATGTTTGGTATTCACTTAAGATCTTTAGTTAGAATTTACAATACTCTTAGTAAACCCGATATACTCTTAGCCATGGTATCGTCGTGAAAAGCAAGCACCTTATTGTCTGCTCGGGTTATCTATAGTTAAGTAGTCAACTGTGTACAAAATAATAAGGGATTCAACGAACACACTTTGGGTGCCGACGAAACCACCTTATTAAATTACATCATGTTTCTGGATATCTAGAAGTAATCTCTAGCTATCCTTATCTTCTATATTTCTCAATCAATACGTATTTCAATTTCTACATTGCTTATTAACTGATTGTGCTTTAAAAATCTACAGGATATAGTTCTCCGATGTTGGTAGAATGGAAGAAGTATACATAGGTTACTGTTTACTTAAGATTCTATATAATAACCATATATAGAGTATATCTACAAGTTGTGTTGCAAACCTTTTGCCAAAATTAATACATATATATCGTATATATATAAATAAGTATAGAATAACTAATACATTAATAATTATAATTTGTGTTAACATAATCCCATTCAAACATTAAGAAATCAATATATATCTATATGTGTATAAGATATGGACATTCATTAATATGAGTTCAACACACATCCACACATTTTCCAATACTCTTCTTCATTTGTTGTCGATTAAACGAATTTCATAAAGGCAACAATAAACAGCATAAGCAAAATGAACCTGTTTACATTGCCACACATGTTTGTGCTCTCTGAGAGCGTTAAAAGCTTGTTTAGATTAGAAGAGAGCAAGAAAGCTTTTGGAACTACCTAGTTGTTTTGGAAGGGAATTAACATGTTATGGAATTTAAAATGCATATATTATGCATCTTCTCTACATCTCTTTACTATAATTAATGTTGATAACTTCATGGTCGTTTAGTTTGCTACACAAAACATAAACAAACGTAAGAATAACACATCCAAACATGCCGAAAATCATATTCATTATAATATTTGTATACTCAGAATAGCATTAATACGAGGTCAATAATCAAAAGTGCTTACTTACTTGCTTCGGTGCCGTGCCATACCCTAAATGCATTTCACGAAAACAACAACAAACCCTGAACTTATTTCAACATTGTTTAGGTTTGTGCTCTCTGAGAGAGAGATTATTAAATTGGGAGAGTTAGAAAGCTCTCGGCATTGGTGCAAACAATATATTCTAGTACGTTGATCACAGTTTGACTTGAGAGACGACCGTATTAGGTTGTGTTAGGTCCGAAAGAAATGTTGAAAATACGCAATTGTCTGGCCATAATTGAGGGCCAGAGAGGGGCGATCCCCTCTCTGTTTACCCAGCTGGTGAGTGTTTTGTCCACAAACCCAATTTATTTCTACTAATCAGTGATTTTGTTTTAGCGTTATCAAACGAACGCAGCCGCAGCCAAAGAGGCAACAAAGACCACACGCGATGACGCCGAGTGGCAACAGGCGCGACCCTTTGGGGAGATACCATACACTGGAAAGCTATCTCTGGCCTATAAGATGTCATTCCCTGGCGGCAAATACAAAAATAAAGATCTCTCTGAGCTGGTATTGGCCATGCGCGATGATTATGGCGATATTCTGCGCATGCCAACAATATTGGGCAGTACCGCCATGGTAGCCACATACAATCCCAAGGATTTCGAGACCGTCTATCGGAACGAAGGCATATGGCCCCATCGTCCAGGCAGCGATACGATGCGCTATCATCGTGAAGTACATCGCAAGGATTTCTTCCAGGGTGTGGAGGGTCTTATACCTAGCCAAGGAAAGTCTTGGGGTGAATTCCGCAGCATCGTTAATCCAGTTCTGATGCAGCCCAAGAATGTGCGACTGTACTACAAGAAAATGTCGCAGGTCAACTTTGAATTTGTCGATCTGTAAGTGAAGAACATCCAGAGGCTGTTCTCTATTATTGACAACTTTCTTTACCTGCAGTATTCGAAGGATACGAGATCCAAACAGCCTTGAGACACCGGCGGATTTCATAAATGACATTAACCGCTGGACCTTGGAGTCTGTTTCCGTGGTGGCACTTGATAAACAGCTTGGATTGCTAAAGGATTCTAGTACAAAAGACGAAAAAGTCTCGCTGCTCTTCAAGAGCTTAGACGAATTCTTCACATACGCAGCCGATCTAGAGGTGAAGCCATCTGTGTGGCGCTACTTCAAGACTCCGCTGCTGAAGAAGCTAATGAATGCCTATGACAATATTCAGAAGATTACCTTGGAGTACGTGAACGAGGCCATGGAACGGATCGATTCGGAAGCGAAGAAGGGCATCGTTAAGACCGAAATCGAGCAGAGTGTGCTCGAGAAATTGCTGAAGATTAACAAGAAGGTGGCCACAATTATGGCCATGGATATGCTGATGGCTGGCGTCGATACCGTAAGTAACCCTGGGACAGTTGACCAGAGTGTACCCTAATCAAATTTCCATTTTATTATTCCAGACTTCAAGCACCTTCACTGCTGCAATGCTGTGCATTGCCCTCAACCCGGAGAAACAGGAAAAACTGCGTGAGGAAGTGCGTCGTGTACTGCCCGAGAAGGATTCAGAGTTCACGGAGGCCTCAATGAGTAATGTGCCCTATTTGAGGGCCTGCATCAAGGAATCCCAACGACTGTATCCTCTAGTGATTGGTCAGGGTCGCACAATAACTCGCGACTGTGTGATAAGCGGCTACCAGGTGCCAGCCGGCACTTGGGTCTCCATGATTCCCCTGAAGTTATTTAAGAGTGATGAATACTTTCCACGTGCAGCGGAGTTTCTACCCGAACGTTGGCTGCGTAACGAAGGTAGCTCCGGCAAGTGCCCTGCCAATCCACTGAAGAGCACGAATCCATTTGTATTTCTACCCTTCGGCTTTGGTCCTCGCATGTGCGTGGGCAAGCGAATTGTGGATATGGAACTGGAACTGGGCATAGCGCGGGTCATTCGCAACTTCCGGGTTGAGTTCAACCATCCTACGGAGAATGCATTCCGCTCAGTGCTGATCAACAAACCAAATATTCCTCTCAAGTTTAAGTTTATCGATCTGGAGAATTAAAATGTCAATTCTAAATATATATAGTCTGAACAAAGATTGTATTGTAAATTGCTTATGCACATTTTGCTTATGCACATTTATATCTTAGTTTTTATAATACTTAGTACTATCCTAGTCGTCTGAAATACGATTAAATAAATTGAAGTTACGTCTTTGACGAGATATCTATATAGTATATATATGGTGCCGATTTATTTCTTTATATCCAAGTTGGGTTTCTAATGCATATAGTCAGAAATGTATTCTATTAAATTAGATAATCTTGTAGAGCTTCTGCGCAATTACCTTAATTAATCAATTAACTACAACATTTTTCCACTTTGTTATAGATAGGTATAAATATAAAGATATGTTCTTGTATATATTATATATTTGTCTTCATATTCACTCAATATATTTTCAATACTCAGAGAACTTAAAAAGTGTCTTAATAATATAACTGTTTTACTATTTTATATTAGATCAAGAACTTGATGAAAATCATAATCATATTACAGACTATATTATTCATATGAGTTCAACAAAGATATTCTCCAACGGTCTTCAAAACAAAACAAAATTCAAGAGAGCAACAACAAATAACATGCGCAAAATGAACCTGCTTCATTATTATTTGTATTGCGCTCTCCGAGAACTTTAGATAGATTGTTCAGATTAGATAGAGAGAGAGATATATAGAGAGAGAGAGAGAGAGCGCACACACACGCAACATTGAAAGCTTTCGAAAACAATATAAAGCACGCAATTCATTGATCACAACAAACAGTTCTACTTGAAAGACGATCAAGTGAAGACGTGATATAGATCCGCCAAAAAATTTTAAAAGTTCGCAGTTGTTTGGCCGTAATTGGGGGAGAGAGAGCGGTCTCTGTACTCTCCGGGCAACGGGTGAGGAGTACACAGTGTTGAGTTAGTTTAATTTTGCAAATTTTTTAGTGATCGTCTTAGCGTTATTAAACCAATGAGGCAACAAAAACCACACGCAATGACGCCGAATGGCAACAGGCGCGACCTTTTGAGGAGATTCCATACACCGGAAAGCTTTCGCTGGCCTATAACATGGCCTTTGCTGGGGGCAGATAACGGAATATGGATCCCACGCAGCTGGCGCTGGCCGTACGCGATGATTACGGCGATACTCTACGTATGCCAACGATATTGGGTAGTAATCCCAATGTCATGTCATTCAATCCTAAGGACTTCGAGGTGGTCTACCGAAACGAAGGCATCTGGCCCGAACGCCCCGGCAACGAAACGATGCGCTATCATCGGGAACAATATCAAAGGGATTTCTTCCAAGGTGTCGAGGGTCTCATACCTACTAAAGGCAAGTCATGGGGTGAATTCCGCAGCATCGTTAATCCAGTTCTGATACAGCCCAAGAATGTGCGACTGTACTACAAGAAAATGTCGCAGGTCAATCTCGAGTTTGTCGAGCGGTTAGTGTAAAATTTGTAGATTGAAGAACCCAATAATAGAACTATAAATTCCTTTAGCATTCGAGCAATACGAGACCCAAACACGCTTGAGGCACCCAAGGATTTCATTCATGACATCAATCGGTGGACGTTGGAGTCGGTGTCATTGGTGGTGGCATTGGACAAACAACTAGGATTGCTAAAGGAGAACAGCGAGAAAAACGACAACGTCATGTTGCTCTTCAAGAGTTTGGATGAATTCGTCGTGTGCTACCCGAAAAGGATTCCGAATTCACCGAGGCATCTATGAAAGATATACCCTATCTGAGGGCGTGCATCAAGGAATCCCAGCGACTCTATCCCCTTTTTGTAGGCCACGCACGTGTAATAAGTCGCGATTGTGTGCTTAGTGGTTACCAAGTACCAGTCGGGACTTTCGTTTCCATGATTCCCCTGAACTGCTTTAAGAGCGATCAATACTTTCCACGTGCAGCGGAGTTTCTACCCGAACGTTGGCTGCGTAACGAAGGTGGCTCCGGCAACTGCCCTGCCAATCCACTGAAGACCCCGAATCCATTTGTATTTCTACCCTTCGGATTTGGTCCTCGCATGTGCGTGGGCAAGCGAATTGTGGATATGGAACTGGAACTGGGCATAGCGCGGGTCATTCGCAACTTCCGGGTTGAGTTCAATCATGCATTCCGCTCAGCGCTGATCAACAAACCAAATATTCCTCTCAAGTTTAAGTTTATCGATCTGGAGAATTGAAATTCTTCGTTGATAAAGATTGACAAACTTAGTATTATACCATAAAATATACTTTTGTACTCTCTGCATGATTATATGAATGATTTTCATTTACGCAGTTCTATTTCGTACTGTCTAACGAGATTTCTCCCGACTTATGTTATCATATCTTTATGTTAATGTATTCTATATAGTCTACATAAAGAGTAGGTCTTTCGTTCTTCAGCAGCTACTTCGCTTGCTCAGCTGAGCTTATCCACTTTATTCCCATTTGTTCAGTTATTTCCCCCCCAGTGAATAGACGAAATTGAATTTCAAACATTTAAAGCTATATTTCCTTCAGTTAAATACACACTTAAACAGTATATATATATAGATGTTGTACTATATGCTATATATGCATATGTATTCATATTCACACAGAGTTGGTACTAGACATAGACTTGGTTTGTAGTATAGTAATAATAATGATAATAATAATAATGTACATTACCAAACAGTTTACAACAGTTTTACAATTCACGATTAGATAAACAGTTGGGGATATACTTGTATGTTGTAAGTTCCTCAATAAATTGTTTAATTTAAGATTTTCTCTTTTAGTTTACTCTCTTTAATTAGTTTTTTGGCCAATTTTAACATTAATAGATTGTTATTATAGATTCCATTTGTTTTTCGATTTTGATTTAGTTTTTCGATTAACATTTTTCTGTTAGAAGTTGAGTAAATAACCGCAATACACATATGTATATTATATATGCCTGTATATATCTCTGTTATGTACTTACGATGCTATAAAATAGATACCTATGCACAATGTACATGTGTATGTAGATAAATGTTCACGTATGTATGTATTGAATGTAAAATCCTCTTTGATATATAGTATGCATGTATATATTCAAGTTCTATATATTGGTTTCTCTGATTGGTTGTTTTGGTCCGATTGCCCAGAATATTGAAACATTTATGAATTGGTTCGTTTTACTTTGGATAATTCTTTTAGGGTTGAATATATATATATATAGTTACTTTTTGGTATTCTTCAAGAATTGGATATCAAGTTACAAGAGTTCTTTTATAAAATACATTTTCTTTTGAGTTTTTTAGCTAGTTACATATTTATTACATTTAACTAAGTTTCAATTCATTTTGTGGTTTTATTTACTTTTAGTTCATGTTTTGCTTTATTCCATCAATGAGATTAAAGAGATAATGACTTTGTAATTCAGTCCTAGAAACAGATATGAAAAGTTGTTGCAGAGCAATTCGAGAAGTAAAGCACAAAGAATATAATCAACGATGCCTTGAAAAGTTCTCTCCCATAAATTCAGAGATACATCTCTCCATATGCTATATAAGTATGCGAAATGCGTAATCGATACAAGCTTGACGCAGTTTGTTGTTCTTCTTGGGGGCGTGGCAAATAAAACGCAGCACGCAGCAGGACCTTCTGGCAGTCCATAACTGTGTGTATGTGTGTTTGTGTGTGTGTGTGTGTGTGTGCAATAAAACGACCTAAGTAAGCAAAGTCATAAACACGCATAGACAACTTGCAGATACCCTTTAATAAGTTAACAGATTAACTTAAGCAAAATAACTTAATGAAGTTTATTTTTCATGTTTTAACTCTGACTGTATCGCTGTGACTGATCAAGAATATATATGCTATAGTTGAAGCTGCTGTAATTGCAGAAAATCAATCTACCCTAAGGGAAACATATTCTAAACAAGGGCAGCGTACCAAGAAATTGGTAGCAGGTGCCAATCTTAACGCAACGAGGGTCAATTCAAAAGTTGCTACTTTATGAAGTTGATTAAACAAAAAGGAATTGAAGTTTTTTAAATGAGACATGAAGTCGTTGGAAAAGGCAAATTAATTGAGTTTAGGTAAATCCCTTAAAATATAATGAAGTATACATACATATGGTATATAGTGATATAAATATATATATTAAATATTTATACCATGATATTCAATGTTAATATATATGTATATATAAATTTGATTCTAATTTTGCATGCATTATACTGTTTTTAACTTGTTCTGTTTCGTTTTATCTGCTTGATCGGTGGAGTGAGATTTGTATCGTGTAAACAGTAAATTCCTCTCAAGACTCCCTCTTCGCACGGACACACGCACAGCATTTAACGTACGTGTGAGCGCAATAAAATCTAATTTGATGCATGCAAACGCACACACAAACACACACACACAGTCGCAGGCAGAGAAGTTGTTAAATGTAACGCCTCAGCTACCTCCGAAAAAAGCATAGCCTACTTTGGGGCTGAAACAAAAACCAAAAATTGCGGCCGGAAATGGCGTCGACTCCTCGGGGCCTCAGACCTCACACACGCAGGCAAAGTGAAAGCGAGCGCGAGAGAGCGGACAGGCAGAGAGTGAAAGAGACAAAGAGGAAGAGGCAAAGAGAGCGTCGGTTAAGGTGGGTAGATTAGGCGCCCAAAGCCGTAGATAAAACAGAACATGCAATAAACATGGCCAAAAAACGAGAGCACACTCCATTCCCCTACCCTCCTCACCGTGACCCCCTCACCAAGGCAGTCCCAGTTTGCCGCTGTCTGCGCCGCTTCCTGCTGCTGAGTATTTGATGTCGTGTCCCTCAGCGAGCTTAGACAGGCGGAAAGGCAACGCAGGTGCGGGTGGAAGGCTGAGCAGGCTGAGGGCTGCGTTAATTAGTTTTCCTTCTGCGCGCTGTTTCCTTTTGCTACTTTCGGGCCAATTAAATTTTAATTTGCCGCTGGCAGCTGCCACACACAAAACTGACCTTTAGACGCGCCACTTGACCCGCTTGAGCCCCTGAGCGCAGACAAGCGCGTCAAGGTATTATGTGGTGCCCTACGTGGTGCCACCATAAATTGCATTCACAGCCAAGGACAGTAGGCAACAACAGACTGCTGTTGATGTTGCTGTAGCTGCAGTTGCAGTTGTTGCTGTAGTTGTAATTGTTGTAGTTGTTGCTATGCACGGCTTGTAAATCAATTGCCGCATCGCCTGCAAGCGACAGCCGCCAGGGCCAACCAGCACCAGCGGGTGTGTGTCTGTGTGTGTGTGTGGGGGATGAAGAGGGTGTAGGGGGCGTGAGTCAAGTGGCTGACACGTGCACCACAGCGTCTATCTGCCCCGTCAACTCAACTTAAACATACATCAAACCATATTATTGATGACGCTGCGTATACTTGATGCGAAACATAAAACGCGACTAACATAAAGAGAGAGAACAATAAACGTGTAGGTGACATCATTTTTCACAATCAACAGACATTAACAGCAAACAAAACAGTGTAAGGGAGAGGGAGAGAGAGAGGGAGGTAGGGATAGCAGGAGAGGGAGAGAAGGAGAGGAAGTGGGAGAGACATAGGGCACGTCATCAATTACCACAAATACAGTTGGGCATATTAACCATAAATAGATAGATAGATAGGCCGAGAATGGCGCCATATGCAAATTGCTGCTATGCTCCTTCTCCTCCACTTGCTTCTCCTGCTGCTCGTCCTTCTGCTCCTGGACTCCTTCTTCTTCTCTTCCTTAGTATTTGCGGGCAAAGCTTGGCGTGCCCGGTTGAAGCACGCGACAATAATGCGAACTGGTCACGCAATAGTCGGCATCATCATTGCTGTCCTCTTGCAGCAGCTGCTGCTGTTGTTGTAGTTGCTGCTGCTGCTGCTGCCGGCGGCGCATTGACATGGGTCATTGGCGCTGCTCGGCACTGACGATGAAATCGCTGTGTTTTTGTACCTGAGAGAGTGATAAGAAAGAGAGAGAGAGAGAGAGAGAAGAATTAGAGTAACCACAACTGCTGCACTTGCTCCACTCCACTCACCACATCGGCCACAATGGGCTCCTCGATCTCCAGGCCCTGCAGCGCGTGCTCGCGACTCAGATGCAGCTCATAGGAATCTGTTGGAGTGACAAAGACAACGCGATGTTTGCGTGTCTGCAGCACGTTGGCAATCACCAGCTGTGCCAGGCAGAAAGGCAACGCTTGCATTAGACAGAGACAAGAAAGAGAGTAGGGGAAAGAGAGGAGAGGGGAGCGTGCGCTTACCTTGTGCTTGTATTTGTTGAGACTGTCACGCGCCTTGACAATCAGCAGATTCTCATCCGTTTCCAGCTTGAACGAGACCACATAGGCATGTGGCACCCAGAGACTGGCCAGAGGTGCCAGCATTTTTGGCACCAATTGCAGCGAAATTGTCGGTGCGCCGTCGCCCGATTGCATTTTGTGGGTGGGCTGCAGAGAGAGAAAGAGATAGAGAGAGACAGCATTAATGACAAAGCCAGCGCAAGTGATGCGTGCTGTGTCCTTGGCACGCCCACAAACCCACACAGGGCACCGCAGGGCACATGTATTCCAACTAATTGAAAGCATAACTCAGACGTAATGAGCTCGAGGCATCGCCTCTTCCCCCTCCCCCTTCTTTCTCCTCCCTACTTTGGTCTTTCGTTTTAAAGGCTCTTTAATATCACACATACGCCGCGTGTACACAGGCTGACTACTTGTTGAACATCGCCCTACAATACTGATTATACATCCCCCTTCCTCTTCCCCCCCTTTGCACTGTTCCTACTGCTAAACTGCTGACCAGATTCATTTGTTCTGCACACACAAAAGAGAGAAAAGGGAGAAGAATAGATGAACAGTAGAAAGAGAGAGGAAGCCAGAGGAAGAGGAGGCATAGATGGACAGTGTGACAGTGGGTAAAGGCAGAGGGGGATAGGGAATCCGATTAGGAGCAGGCAGAAGGACGAGCAGCCTAAGTAGCCAGCATATTGTGCGGGAGAGAGAGAGAGAGGGAGAGTGTGTGCTAGACAGAGAAATGAGAAACGAATCCTGCAGGCATTAAGCTGACAACGAAGACAAGCCAAAAACGACATTGACAATTGCGCAACGTCGCTGTCTCTGTCGCCGTCGCAGTCGCAGTCGCAGTTGTCTTTCCAGTTGTTGCTAATTCAAACTTAAAGCTTTTGAGGCAATAAGTTTGGCTACCCTGTGGGGTAAAGTAGCTGCCTGTTGTGTATATAGAGTGTAGAACGAGTTTGTTTACACTGTAGAGTATTTAAGTATCAGTATATTGAAGCTACACTTGGTTTGTAGCTCAGGTAGTTATTTCTTGTTGATAGATACTACGAGGGCTAAAAATTCTTCAAAAAGATCTATATCAATTAAAAATAAAATGATTCATTTCCGAAGCATGATCTAGCATTAGTTGATATACAAAATTTCAGAACATTCGGTTCATTCGTTTGAAAGATTCACAGTCACTGAATTTGAGAAAAATAGAAAAATATGACTATTGAAAAACCTATCGGGGAAACCTCCTTCACAATCTTTGCTCTGTTTACAGAAATGTTACCTCACATCTGCTCAATCGGGAAGTGTTAATCGGTAGATTTGTGTTTTTAAAAGTGATATAAAAGATAAATAATTATATTTATAGATCGATGCACACTTGAGTAGACTCTTTCAGAATTTAATCAAAACTTCTTAATATTTAATCACTCTCAAGCGTTCTTACTATGTGTATATCTTGTTATATATGATTTTACGCAATAAATGTAGACAGACACTGACTTTGGAAAACTTTCTCGAGATTAGAACGAAAAGTCCTAACATATTAACTCTTCTATAGTTTACTTCTGTATGTTACTCTTTCTTTTATACGATGTAAATTTGTAAAACATTTAATATTAATATTTTATATTTTATTTTTGTGTACCCTTACTGCAGATGTTAATCTTTTTTAATCTTAAAATTTTTTTTATACATTTGGAGTTTAATGCTTTTATATTTTTAATAAATTAAATGAACAGCAATAAAAATAGGTACAGTTGATAAAAACATACAAAGAAGTACAAGGTATATGCTAGTCGTGCATACCCGCAGCTTCCATTTGTACTTGTTGTGCTTTGAGCTTAAGAACTGCCAACAGCTGTTGACATTGAATTTGGCTTCTTATGCCCCTCCCTCGCTCACTCTCTCTCTGTCTCTTCTTATCTCACTCTCTTACTCGCTCCCAGGCCGTGTCATTGTACTCGAACTTGTAAGTGTGTAAGCATGTCTGTGCGTGTCTGTGCAAGTGCTAGTGCCCCCGAATTACTGTTAAAGTTTGATGTGCTCTCTGCTGTGCCTCGATGCGTGCGTCTTGTGAAAATCTTTTGATTTCATTTGCGCATTTCAGCACGACGCCTCTGTTTACATTGTATCTTCTCGGTTTTCCCACCTCGCTTCTCTTCTTCTTCCTGCCTCTCTCTCTTACTTACTCTCTATATCTCTTTCTCTCTCTCCCTTTTTACATTTATAATTCCTTGTTGATTTTGGCTTATTAGAATTGACTTTAGTAGCCAAAATGTCAAGTTGTTTGGCTGCGCTTGTTAAATTTATTCAAACACCGAAATTGAATTTTCTTTGCGTTGTCCTTGAGTGTGCCAAACGATTCAATACACCACACTAAAGTATCCTTACTTTAATACCCTATACTATCATATTCTCCTGTTAACTACCTTATACTTCACTTTACTATCTTATACAACCATATTCTCCAATACACTATACTAATCTAACATATTCTGTATCCCCTAAAAACTAACCTTTGAATTATGGGATCTTGTTGGTATATGGATATGGATCACACTACAATCTACAGTGCAGTACCCTATACTCAGTTCTACTTCTCTATACTTCCCCTAACTTACCTATGCTAACTCAAAATACCCTACAGAAAGTAATTTAAACCATGGCACCTTGTTCTAGTAGAATATCCTACAGCGCAGTACCTCTATAGTACCTTATTGTACACTTCTCTTAAGTTAACTTTACTCCCATACAAGACATCTGAACTACCTCACCTACAGTGCAGTACTCTTCTTTATACTACTTACACTAAAATCTTTTACATCATAGAAATTTACACCAAAGAATTCTACAGTACAGCCTAATACAGTACTTTTTACAACTCATATAACACTACATTATACTACTCTTTCCCAAGACTACCCATGCTCTACACTACCCTACACCTCCCTACACTACCCTACTACTTTCACTACCCTACCCTTCACTACCCTACACTTCCGTACACTACTCTTCGTTACTCCACACTACCCTTCATTACCATACACTATCCTCACCGTACACTATCGTAACCATACACTACCCTCACTCTACACTACCCTAACCCTACAGTACCCTGCACTACCATACCATACACCACTCTTTACTTCACCACACTACCCTACACTACTCTGTACACCCCGCAGACAAACTGCAGTAGATTGCAGCCCGAGGAGCCTCCTTTGCGGTGAGTAAATAAAAATGTAAATAATACTTTTCTCTGCGAGTCGTGGCGAGCAGGAAGACTGAAAATTGAGCTTAAGTTTAAGGTCAGAGAATGTTGCTACAAAGTATGCAATGGTTATGATGAAATCGGATGCCTCACTAGCAAACGTAAATTTCGTGACCTTTAAAGTATTTTAATACATTTAAATCAGCACTTTAAGATGATTTAAGAGCAATACAATTGTGATTGTTCCGCTTAAGTGCCATGAATTTAACATATATTCAGCAAATCCACCTGAATAAACTACCCATAAGCCTGGCATACAACACCATCGATGATGAATTCGTGCATTATGCAAAACCAGCTGAATGTGCAGATAAATCGAACTTGAGCTGAGAAAATGGTGTCGAAAATGTGCATAAATTGAAATGTACACACATACACTTAGGCATACACAAACACACACACATCATCAGGCAATTTCCATCATTGCACCATGAAGAGGATACCTAGGCAGCTGGGAAAGCATCCAACAATTCAATCAAGCGGACGATTTGTGGCTAACGCCACCTTTACACTTCCCTCATCTCCTCTCTCTCACCCTCATCCCAAACACCTTCATCAAGCAACCCGCCTCCCCTCCATTCTTTCCACGGCAACGACCACAAAACACTGACTGACACTCGGGGAATGCCTTAAGCAGGAGGCCGAGCGGAAATGCACGAGCTGCAGGCAAACAGAGCGTTCAAAATGCCAGCACGACGTGTAGAGAGAGACAGAGAGAGGGAGGAGTGTTAAGAGAGAGAAAGAGAAGAAGAAGAGTGGAGAAGGGGGAGCTAGAAAGGTAGGCGACAAGTGGAAAACTTTCTGTTTACCTGCTGTGCAGTTTTTCATCTGCATGAGAGTATGTGTGCCTGTGTGTGTATGTAGTTGTAGTTGTGTTTGTACAGTGGTACAATTTGCTTGTTATATATTTTGAACCTTCTAGTAACTATTGACGACACTTTAAATTGAAAATTCTTTAATTAAATTATAATTCTGCAGTTTCAAAAAGAAATGTCACTTTACCATTGTAATTGAAAATATTCGTTAATAAGTTTCTATGGTATCAAATTCTGAAAACCTACAAATGCAATACAAGTAGACTTAAAGACTATGAAAACTTCTGTTATGCCGAACGTAATCATTCTTTAACTTTCCTAGATGTAAGAGTACCACGAGGTACCTATTGTATTTGTATTTACTATGTTTTGTACATATGAGATGTGTTCAAAAAGTATGGCGAATTTTGAATTTTCGGGGGTTACGTATAATCGAATTTCGATTTTTTTGTTTTGTTATGTTGGTACACTCTTGCCGAACATCTGTACCAAGTTTCAAGTGTACGAGGTGTGTTCAAAAAGTAACCCGAATTTTGAATTTTCGCAGGTTGCGTATACATAATTAGAAGTATTATTATTTTGTTAAGACACCTAATTAATTCCCGTGTAGTTTAATTTGTTAAATTCATACACATATGCATATGCACATGCTTTGAAATTAATCCCGACAGATGGCGCTCGCGCTTCGAGCTCGCCCGCCACACTTGTTAGCTGGCCGAAGCACTTGGTTTTATGCTCATACTTTCTTAAATAACTTTTGTGTTTATTGTTCGATCGGATTGTGATTTGGACACTACATAGATATTTCATTCAGCTTAGAATATGTTAAAGTCAGAAAGTTGTACCTCTTATACAGCGCTTACAAATTGAGTTCAAAAATTAAATTATTGATTTGTGGGGGCGGTGGGCGTGGCACCTAACATTTGAAATAAACTTGATCAGCTTAGTACACAAGAGTCTTCCTGCCAAATTTGGTAACTCTAGCTTTTATAATAGCTGAGATCTGTGCGTTCACACAGACAGACAGACAGACGGACAGACAGACAGACATGGCTCAATCGACTCGGCTTGTGATCCTGAGCACATATATATAATATATATACTTTATGGGGTCTCCCACACCTCCTTCTGCCTGTTACATACATTTGCACAAAGTTAGTATACCCTTTTTTGACCATTTTCAATGGTCGAAGGGTATAAAAAATAACCAACATCTAGCTGCTGTACAAATGAGCAACAGACGGACACCATAAGTTCCCTGTAAACGTAGATGAACAATATATATATACATATATATCCATGTTTATAGATAACATACGACAAATTGAATATCATTAAAGAAATCTAATCATAAGTTTCTTCTTATACACTTTAACCAAACTTCACGCCAATATATTAAGTTTTAAGACTTGCCATCTGTTTACGAAACTAATAAGCATTGAACCACTGTGCTTAGTATAAACTAAAAGCTGCTAACGACGCGACGATGAAGCCTGCCGGCAATGAAGGTTTGATGTACTTGAAAAGCCTTTCCCCGACAACGCTGACTGCGCCGTCGACTGCGAGTAAGTCAGCTGACAGGCAGCAGCATGAGAAGAGGGGAGGGGGGCAGAGGGAGGGGCAGATTGCACGTTTGACAAGCTGAGGATGCAAGCAGAGCAGAGCAAAGCTGCAGGAACATGTAAATGAGTGTAAGAGTGAAGTGAAAACGAAATGCGCGAACGAACGAAGTAGACGAGGAGGGAACAAGGGGAGGGGCAGGGACAGGGACAGAGGGAAGGGACTGGGACTGGATGCTGGAAAGGAACATGGACATGGCACATGGGTAAAACAAGCAAAATTATGCAAATCGAATTAAAGGCACGATGACAATGTTACGGCTGATGTCTCCTCGCCAGGCCTGGCAAGGATACTCAGGGGAGAAAGTAGAGACAGCAAGAGGCGGAGGAGGGGGAGAGTAAGGGGAGAAAGGCACAGAGAGAATGAGAGAGATGTATGCATATTTTTTCAGTGTCATGATAGTTACTAGCGTTGACAGGCGACTGAGATTGAATTGCTGGACGGGCAAGCGAGTCGGGAGTTGACTTCAGGCTGCTTCCGGGGCAGGAACTGAAACTGTAGCTGGCTCTGGGGCAGGTACTGGGATTGCTGCTGAACTGACGTCAATTTGATGAAGAGAAACAATCCGAGCAGCAGTGCAGGAGGAAGGGGAAGTGGAAGAGGTAGAGGTGTAGGTGGAAGAAGAGATGTAGAAAGAAGGGGTGCAGGAAGAGTAGGTGCAGGAGGCAGAGGTGTACCAGGAGCGTAGGTGGAGGCCAATCAACATTGCAAATCGATAAAAAGCAATTTCCAGGCAACTCTTGAACTGGCAACGAAGCCACTCCACCGCCAACAACTGACGAGTGCAATCAATTACGAGATTTCCCACATGACAAGGCGAAACAGCAGAGGGAGAGAGACAGTGGGCAAGGGAGTAAGGGGAATGCCACTTACCATCATGTCCTCGGGTATATAGAAATCGGAGACAGCAGCTGCCAGATACAAGACGGCACGCTCCTCGAACGCAGCCAGACACTCGCAGGCGGCACGCAACAGCCACATGTAGTCGACAACGCTGGTGAAGTTCACATAGAGTATCATTTGTGTCTCTCGCGCTATCTTATACTTGGCCAGCACCGGAGCAAACACATCCACCGAGTCCGGCTTGATGGCTATCGTCGAGCTGAGGCTGTTGTCCGCTATGTCCAGCATGTCGAAGAACTGTTGCCCCGTAAAGTGGCGAGTGAAGGGCTCCAGCGATTTGTGGCGATGCATAAAGATGACGGCATAGTCATGATCCAGAAAGTATTCCGCACTCGCCGAGCCTCGAGTGCCAGCACTAAAGTTATCCACAAACCGCACCGTATTGTGCTCCAGTGGCACAGTGGTGCCGCCAGACTGAACAAGAGAGAGAGAGGGAGTAAGAGAGAGGGGACGAAAGGTTATTAAGAGGTTATTATGGGCAGCTCATTAACGGATGATTAGGAGAATTAGAAGAATTAGGAGCGCTGCTTACCGTTACAAGCACAATACGATTCTTTAGTTTGTTCTGTCGCTCGCAGAACTCCTTCAGCAGCGAGCGATTGTCCTCAAAGTCTGCGGGCGGCAGATGTGTGTTGTAGAAGTCCTCCCAGTGGGTCATGTTGTCTGCCTCTGTGATAATGCTTCTGTTTATGTTCGATTCGATTTATTTTGCAGGGGCGTGGCGGGCGGGGGAAGCACGCAAGGAAGCTCGAAAACAATGGCGCCGGAAACGAAGCTTTGCTTTTACCGTTAATTGATATGACAAACACAAACACGCACGCAGCGAGGGGCGCTAACACAGACACGCACACAGGTACAGCTAAATGCGAGCGAGACTTGAATCAAAGTGGCAACAAAATGAAGCCTGGCAACGGGCAAACTGGCAACTGGCAACTGTGGCAACTACATAAATTAATTAAAGCACAACTACTGCGTCGTGTGCTGCATCACACTCACTCACACCCACACACACACATTGACAAAGAGCAATAGAGAATACGATAGAATTCGCAATATTTCTCAAATGAATTTTCTAATTGGAATTGCACTCGGACGGCGCAACGCTGTCTGCGGCGAGGGCAACAATTGTGTACTGACAGCTGAATTCGTCGCGTCGTGTTGCGTCGTGTACTTTCACTTGTTTTCTTATCAATGAAAATGGGTTCGCGCATATTGAATGTACCCGTTAGAACTCAAGTCTAAGTCCTATCGAACATGTTCGTCACAGGATTGCAGGTGGCGAAAGTGCGAGTGAAATAGTAGATATCACTTGCTGTTTAACAGCTGAGTAACAGTCAAACTGCAGCATAAGGAATTTATGTTAACTACACACTGGTGCATGTTTGTTGTTGCCTCTGTTGTCGTTGCAGCCTGCTCTTTGGTTACTTACTCTTTTGGATGTTGGATGAGAAGAGCGAGCGCGCACCTTATTTTTTATGTTGAGAGAGTCTTGAGAGAATCTCGTCGCTAATCTGAATGAAAGAACTAGGGCAAACACCACCGAGATAAATGCGGAACACGCGCACTCACACAGTTCGACACAGTTTAGTAAAATAAGTACAAGTTCAAAGTGCACATAGGCTGGCGAAATCAGCTGATTTAGTGTGCTGTTAAATTGTGGAGTAAATTGCGTTACAGGAGGAGTAGCTCCATTAACATGCGTGGGTGGACTGAATAACACAAGTTATTTTTATGAATGAAAATTTATTTAATGAATAATTTACTTTAACAAAAGTATGATTGAATGGTGCTATGCTGCCAGCTATTTGATACTCAGGTTCTTTATGCACGTTAAGTAGAATTATTTAATGTTATGTTAATGAAAATGTTAAAGAAAAACGGTGTGGCAACGCTTTACTTGACCATTACATTGCTATCGATAAATAAAGCGATGAGCTCAAACTAAGCTTACGACTAATTTAAATTATTTAAACTGTTTCAATAAAAAAATTAATAATTCTGTTGCATTATACAAATAAAAACACAAAATTCATTAATGGTAAATTTCTATTTTGTCACGGTTTTGTTTGATCACCCAACTACAGCAACTAAATCAAACATCTATAATTTTTAGGTAACTTCAATTTGCGGAAGTTGATTTATTTCGCAAGTCCAACCGGAAGAACAAATACTTCCAGTTAAAAAAAATGTATATTTGTGTATTTCTCTTCGATTTATTTTTAAAACATTTCAAGTACCCAAAGGGTTATTCGCTTATTACAAAAACTTGATTGTCGGCTCTAGGTTCATAGTTCTAGTTCATACATACATATGTAGTTAGAATGTTCGAGTTTCTAGAACAATATCACAGAAGCTTAAAACTAATTGGCATGTCCACTTCACGTACTGGAAACCTTCCAGTGGCTGGTTCTACTCTAAGATGACATTTAGTACTATTGTTAGTGGAGAATGTGGTTAATTGACAATGCACCCAGTTGTAATGTTACCCAGCTGCACCCGTTACTCAGGTGAGAGAGAGAACGAGTGCAAATTTATGGCATTTCATCATAGTTCCTAGCTCAATTAACGTTTCTATCAAGTGCAATTTAAAGTAAACTAAAGTCTAATTGAATCTCTCGGCCCACACACTGACTACGATCGCGTCGTAGCCGACGCTGGCGCTGCTGTCGTTGTCGTTGGGGCGTAGGGGCTAAGTGTGTGAGGATATATCACATGATAGTCCGTATCATCGACCCCCTCCTCGTCCACATCCCGATTGACCAGTCTCTCGCGCATGCCATATCGCTGCCTATAAAGAAAAACAAGATCACAATTAGTACTTTCCAAATCCCACTCTCTGTTTCTCTTTCTCTCGAGTACTCACTCCAAGTGCGATCGCCAGATGACTAATCCTGCATAGAGGCACACCGAAATCAGTGCGACCACAACCAGCACAATGCTGAGCAACATGTGGCTCTCGGTGATGGCACTCGCCTCCACATCAACAGGTTGCATCTCAATATTTTCAGCTATAAAAGTTGCTCCATCTGTATTGGGATTGTAGATGCCATGACCCTTGAAATGCTCCTCCAGTTCCTCGCTAGAAGACTCCTCCTCCGAATCAGCATTGTCTCCTGACTCGAGTATCTCCACATCGTATTTGTAATTCTCGGCCAGCACTTGATTGGTCGCCGTGTTGAGCTGAAGAAATTAAAATTTAACCATTAATAAAGGTTTACCGTTAGAAATAAAGAACCCTAGAGAAATCTATAGAGGAAGCAAATTTAGGTTGTTTAGTTCGGTTCGGTTTGGGTTAGTAATTCAATGGAGCACGTGACAACGACATTTATAGATAGTGTGTCATCGTAACGATCGTAATTTTGGAGACCCCATCAGAAAAGTGAGTGGGATCTGTTCACCTTTTTCAGTACCACCATGACAAATGCAACTGAAATTTCCATTCATTTTGTTTACTTAACAAAGATCGTAGTTGAAAATTTTAATTTTTAGAATTTCCTTATATAAACAGTTTAGTTTGTTTACCCAACTACTGCTTTAAACAGCTAGCTAACTACTTAGATATTGTCTAATCTGCGGGTAAATATACAGTTAGATAATAGTAGTTTGAGGGGAAGTTGATATTGCGCTGCAATAACATGTTGAGCTCTGCTCCGATTTGTCTGACCCAAAGGTCGAGAGTAACTCAAGTAACAAACAATACGATCGGTTCGGTCTTTCATCTGTCAGCTACATACGTGACTTGTCAAGTTTCTCTTCCTCTCTCACTCTCCCCTTATCTGTCTTCTCTGCCATAAATCAAGGTATTTTTAACAGGTGCTTGATTTATTTTGCGACAATTACAGAGAAATTAATGTAATTAAAGTGCAAAGGTGCAAAAAGGTCCCGGAGAAACTGGAGAAAATTGTGTTGTCTGTGGAAAATCGCGTGCGAAATTATATACATATGTATATGTATTGTAGAAAACGTGGAGGTAACTTTCTGAAACTGGCATTGAAACGTCACAGAGCTTAGCTAGAACTTCGCTCGAGAGTGATTTGATTGGGGTTTTTCGGAAGGTGCCCAAGCTGAGTCATCACGGAGTACGTCAGATGAATGCGGAATGTGAGGAACTCTCTACGCAGCCGTTGTCTGTCTCAGTTTCTCCCACTGTCTTGTCTGTCTCTCCGTTTCGAATTATAAGCGCATTTTTATGGAATTTCGTGACTAAGTCGGTAAAGACCCTCAGCGCAGTTAGGTTACTTCTTGAATTTCATGCAAATTGGTCGAGCGCGACCACCACGATTACGTTCGCCTTATAAAGAAAATGGAAATGGTCGACGACGTGCGTACTCAGCGCGTGTCTTTCTTATGCTTTAGCATTTAATCAAAGTGAAAATAAATAAAAAAATAATAATAAAAGAACGAGAAAAAACGTTTCTTACAGCGTAAATTTCCGGTTCTGTTTATAAATAACGCCATCGTCTGTCTCATATTTCATTTTGGGCACCGTATTCACAAGTCTGTCCCGTTGCGTCAGTCAAGTCGGGATTTCTTTTGGTCGTCGACCTAATTACCAAACTCCTTACCCCCTTGCCGTGCCCCTTCCTCCAACAACTTACCTCCTGATCGGCACTGACAGCGGTTTTATTTTTGGATCTCTCCTCGATGGAATCACTTAGCTCACTTAGCTCGTCCAGATCTGTCGTCTTCCGCAATTCCTCCAAGGGTTTGCCAACGGCTGTAAAAACCACAAAACAAAAATAATTAAGCATCATAAAGATCTGCAATCTTAAGTTAAATAAATATTCGCTGCTGCTTGTATAAGAGGATTTCCCTTGAAGCCGAAGCGAAACTTCTGTTCCACACACACAAATCTGCAAATATTTGTCGAGATTTTTGCAATTTCGAGACATATCGCGCCTTTGTTTAGTGGGGCAATCAAAATATTTATCTTCCCAGTAACATGAACGTGTATATTTGCATCTGTATGACTGTGTTTTTGTGTCTTGTCTCACTGTCGAGACTTATCAGAAGGTTTGCGAAGTCAGTTCGAACAGCAAACCGGCAAGTCTGATACCTAGCACAACAAACCAGTCTACACAAACACAGACACACACACACATGTATTATATATGCCATGTGTGTATGCAAATATCTTTGTATACTCTATGATATATAGCACAAGCTATGAACACATTTCTAATGCTAAAGGCACCTTCCAAACAGCCTGTTTGTCATTCGCGTCGCGTAAAACTCGCACAAAACGCGCCAAAAACGCGCAGAAATTTAGGTTTGCAAAAAAAAAAAATTCCACAGTCACAGAGTTTTAAGGTTGCCCTAAAAACGTCGATTTTTTGGATTTTACGAAATTTTAGTAGATCATTGAAACAGGCTGTGAAATTATCGAAGCTTAAAGCTTTAAATACTAACTAGGTGTTGTTATTATGCCCTTTTGTAATCTATTCTATATCTATCCTATATTCTAGTTTATCTAGTTTATATATTTTATTAACATTTGTTTCCAAAATTGGAAAATTGAAATCAGCACACTTACAGTGGATAAAACGAAAATTTTAGATTTATAATTAAAGATATGACGGCAGTTCTTGATTAGATTGATGTATATGATCCAGAGATCATCATCTATGTCGGAACATAGACTTATGTAAAAAAAAAAACAGCAAATCTGTGAGTTTTGGATTGTTTTTTTTTTTTAGATTTTGATTTTATAAATATTAAAGAATTGTCGGTAATGAGCGCAGTTCTTTATTAGAATTTATATATATTTCAAATTCAATATCTAACATGAATTTTAGAGACACAGTATGAACATTATTTTGCACGTTATTTATCATGGGATTTTTTGCTATTTTTCGCAGGGTTTTTTTATATTTCGATCTTATCAATTTATTCTTTTTTTAACGTAATCAAAAAGAAAGCATGTTCGATTCGAATAAATAATAAACTGAATTGGCAACGGTGTCAATACCTTATCAAGGCAGTTATCAGTGACAATCGTAAGCGCATGTATCACCTTATCGGGCTTGCAGTCTGAGGAAACTTTAAAAGGAAGCAAATACCGATCGTATATGGGTAAATACATACGTATGTATGTATGTGTTCTGTATACATATACATATAAATATATGCACACACATACATACATAGCAATGAGGACCTTGATATGCATTTATTGGCGAATAAATTTTGATCGTAGCCGGACCTGAACCTGGATCTGGACACGGGAATGTTCACTTAACATTAACAGTTAACAGGCAAAGGGTAAATTAAAGAGTCCCACTGTGTCGCAGTCGCATGCGCAGTCTTGCAGCTGCAGTGGAAACTAGTTCCAGCTCGAAGAAGAACCCGTAGATGAATAAATATTGAGACGCTGCGTGGACTTTTATTGCACCACGGCAATCGGACTCCGTGCGTGTGTGTGTGTGTGCCTTCTGGCATTGTTTGAGTGTACGTGTGTGCGAGTGTACTTACAGAAACCCGTCAGCAGCACCAGCAGCAGCAGCCCGCAGAGAGATAAATTGTTGCTCACACGCATATTTTGTTTTCAAGTTAAAACTGGCTTTTATCAGTTATTAATTTAGGCGCTTATCACTCGCACGTAAATTGAGGGATCTTACTGACCGTAGTAGTGCGTCAGCTGATAATTCGGCCAGGTGAGTAATCGCGTTTTTCGAAATGTATTCAGAATTCACTTTTCAATACGAACAAGTTCGACCTGAGAGTCGTTCGCGCGTGCGTCTCCGACAAGTTCTGCTTTAAAACTGAGCGCAAGCTCTGCAGGCGCGCTCACTTAAAGCTTTCCAGATAGAGAGTTACTCGAGCGAGAGTAGAGAGAGAGAGAGCGTGCTGAAGCTTGCGTCAAGTTCAAAGTTAACTGCTTTGAAACCAGTTCGATACTTGTAACATAAGTTCGATGCCGGAACCAGTCGTAGTTCGAGTCGATGCGTGAACCAGTCGCAGTTCGAGACGTTCATTGCGTGAACCAGTCGCAGTTCGAGCGGTTCGTTGGGTGAGCCAATCGCAGTTCAAAATGTTGTTGTTTCATGAACCGTTTCTATTTCGAAATAAAGTAATCAACATAATTTTTGGATTGGATTCTTTTTTTATTTTACAGGCTTGTTTACTTTTTATCAATCGCTATTGGTTTTACATAGTGGAGTGTAGCTGCTTATAGATGTGCCCATTGTATAGTTCTAGTTTCAGCTATTCGGTACAGTGAATTTACGATGATCAAGCCAAAACTCGCTCTGACTTGGGATCAGTTTAAATATCATTTTCCTTTTTTTTGTATTGTATTTACAAACAGTATTTTAGAGAATAGAGGCCTTAAAATACGTAACGAATCTCCTATACTCAAAAATTTAAACTTAAAATTACTATTTATGCATGAACTTTTAGCTTCAACGCTCAAATTTGGGCCATACACAAACACTCGCGGTCGGGGATCTGAGCGCCATCAGCCACACTGCACTCTAAGCCTCCAAGCAAACAGGGTCATCTATATATATAGCTTACAAGATAATTTAAAGTATATAACAAATATATAAAGCCCGGTTAGGGCGGTCAGGGCGAAGCGTGGCTAACGAAGAGCAAATCAATGACCGCCAATGTTTTGCGCGCGCGCCCTGCAACATCAACTCACATCACCACAAACACAGATCGGATAACTGCTGGATCACAGATGAGTTAGGTAAACCGACCAGCAGCTCCATCTGCGGGGCGTGTTTGTTGTAGTTACATTGGGTGGGGGGTTGGTTCGTTGGGGGGATAAGCTTGCGCTGCTAACAGGCGCTCTGCTGACAAAACTTTCGTAATGAAATTGAATTAAACGAAACTTTCGCACAAATCTCAAAAAACCTAGTGCTACGCGGCTTTGTATAAAATATTGGTATATCCGTTTGTCTATATAGAGTGTCTGGAGGGGAAGGCGGGGATTGGATGAGAGAACTTAGAACTGCTTACAGTTAAGATTTGAGAGCAGCGCATGTTTTTAAACAAATTGCTCCTGACTGTTGGCCGAAAGTTCCATCAATCGCCATGCGGCTTTCGGATTTAACTCGTTGCGATCGCGGCATAGCACCCAGACGTAATGAACCCGCATTACCTTATCGGGATTACCCTCGACTACCTGGGCTTTCTGGTCGCGCACGCACATTATCTGCTGTGCCTGGAACGTAATGATCAGGACTGGTCCTTGATCCATAACCTTGCCCATGGCAAGCTCAATATTCTCAATGTCCAGGATCTTCGAGTCCAGATAGAGGCCAGCCTTTTTCGCTTGCGTTATCGGTGTTGCAATAATGTTGTACGTACTCTCGAAACACCAGTCCTTTAGAATTTCCAGATCACCACGTACAATGGCCTCCAAAACATTCGGTATTATATCCTTTTCGCAATCAAGCAGAAAACGCTTCTGATCGAAGCTCGGATCGATCTTGACCAGTTCAGTCATTGTTTCAGATAGTTCCGTTTTCGAAAATAGACCGCCCATAACATCGGATACCTTGTCGGTAAGTAGACGAGATGCACGGATAACGGGATTCTCTGATTCGTCATATTTCACCTTCCAGTCGAGTACCTTATTCACATATGTGTTGTTGTTCTTGAAATTCTCCCACGACTGATGGAATTTTGAGTCCTTATGAAGTTCCACCCCTACAAAAGAATTCCAACTGATTAATTTCTTATTTCAATTCAATTAAAACTGTCGCACTCACCTGTTGCTTCCGTATTTGCTTCAACGACACGCGAACTATCGGCCATATCGATCTCGACACGCTTGCGGAGTTGGGCAGGTGAGCAATATACGCGACTTTCTATACTCGACTCGTTCATTTCCTTTTTGATCATTTTCGTTGTATCAGATATGGCTTGGAAGGCTCCCGACTGACCCAGTTTACCACTCGTATCTGATATCGTATCGCTGACACCCTTAGCGGTCTTCGATAGCTCTTCTGATACTTTCTTGGCCAGATCTGACTTGGAGGCATCCTCAATTACATCACCGACTTTCTCCTTAATAGCACCCAGCTGTTCCTTTAATATACTTGACGACTTTTGCGCCTCCGATTCGACAATGTTGAATTTTTGCCGCGCCGACTTTAATGCATCAGATTGTTCCAGTTTTTGTGCTTCTTCACGAAATTTCTTAATGCTGTCCTTCATCTCCTTGTTCTTATCCATTTCGGTACGCACATTGTCAATGAATTGTGAAAAGAAACCTGGCCGGCGTCCGGGTGAGGAATAGAGGCGTGTCTGAGGCGATAATAAATGAGTAGTGCAAGTATAAACAAATGCAGGGGAACAGAAACAAATTGTACTTACTGGCTGTTGTTGCAGGTTGTATGTGGCCAAATGATACGTAAAGTAGCATGCGCGCTCGCGCGCTACGGCAGCTAGTTTATACTGCAACGATAATCGGAGAATATTAGATTAGCTATGGGGTCGAACCAGGTTTAACCTCGAAACGGTCACATGTGAAATGCACTTTATTGCATCTTATTGGTGGCTGTTAACCGGATGCAATGTATGAACCTACCATGGTTAGTGCTTTTGCGGGTACGTAGACTTTTCGCCGGACTTTCACTCTGTGAAGAATGATTGGAAAACTAACGTCAATCCAACAAAATTTATGTAATTCGCACTGTGAAACACGCACGTATAAGAATCTAAGCATCAGCTGTTTTTCGGCCCAACAGTATTGGTAAATGCGATACGCAAGGTACGAGGATTAGTGCTGTGCAGCGAATTCGGCCGACGGCGCAGTTCGAATTGTGTTATGATGATTTGTGTGTATGGTTTGCAGAATAGTGAATTATTCTACAAATGGCGGATGATAGGTCGCTTCAAATGTCGGATGTTATGTAGTATTTAATGTACTGATTTGTTAGTTTCGGTTGCTATGTTTGTTTTATTTGTTTGTTTTATTTTAGACATTCTCGGACTATGTGGCAACGCCGGCGGAGAGCGTGCTGCGCAGCAGACACAAACCGTTACTTGTGCAAACTTGGCGCCGACGACTTCCACGAATTATGTTGTATATAAGAATCAGTCTACAATTTGATTTCAATCACTTGCTTTTGTATATGCTGCCTGTTGCCGGTCGTTGGGTTTTGATAGAATTTCCAATTATTCCGCGCCAGTTTTGCACAGTGAATTTAAATTAAAAAAAAAAACACTATTAAAATCAAAGAAGTAGCGCATATAAATACTTCAAACAAACAGTTTTAATTTAATTTTATGAGTGCGAAACAAGGTGAAAAGCTAAGAACGAAAAGCGCAATAACGGCACTTGCTGCACTTGCAATTATATTACACATACACACACATAGTTTGTATTGGCAACTAAGATGTTTCGCAGCAGCAGTGGCAGTCTGGAAGGCAATACCTCACCAATTGTAAGTTGTCTGTGTGCCTGTACTTGCATTTGTATGAGTGTGCGAGTTTTTTCCATCCCTTCCAGGACAATATTTCGAGTTTTCATAGCCTGAACATGTTCCTGGACACACACAACCTATCGCCACCTGTTTCGTCTGCTGCACTGAGTCCACCTACGACCCCATTGACCCCGGAACCAGCGACTCAGTTCCCCCTGCTGACGGACAATCACAGTAACATGAACGCCGCTGCCGCAGCCACTGCTGCTTCCAATGCTGCCAGTACGCTGCTGCTGCAACGGCAATATCAGTATCATCTGCTCCTGCAGCAGCAGCAACAACAACTAGCACTGGCGCAACATCAGTTGGCATTGGCCGCATCGGCCGCTGCTGCGAATCATCAACAAAAAGACGAGATAGCGCACTCTCTCAAAATGTTTGCGCTTCTAACGGCCTGCGGCAATGCGGGTGAGTGTGAGCAGGATAGATAGAGGATATAGAATTGGCAAACGGTACAGTCTCTTTTTGGGTTTGAACTTTGTACCGACGGTCAATGAACCTCTTTCCTCTTCAATCAGCTCATTCGTTATTCAAATTTTAACTTATATATAATAAATATATATTATCTATATATATGTATTTCTATATAGATAATGCAAGTGGATCTGCACAGGATGCGATGCAGGAGTTTGCCAGCAATGGCTACGTAAGCGATGACTTCAGTCGTCTGCAGTACAACAATAACAACAGCAGCAGCTCATCCAATTCCACTTCATCGCCACCCTCGCCGCAGCTACCACGTTGCCCACAATTTCCGGGTATGTCCGGTGGCACTCCAGGTACAGTGCCACCTGCTGCTGCTGCTGCCTCACTGGCTGCTGCCCATTGGATTAATCTGAACCAATATCGGGAGCAGCTAAACTATGTGTGGCGCAGTATGTCAGCCCTGCCGTATATGCCGAATGTGGTCAATAATACGGCTGGATTGGGTCATCTGTCATCTGGTGGTGGTGGCAGCCAAAAGAATCTCAATACACTGGGATTAGCTATGCAGCCAGAGCAGCAGCAAGTGCGCTGTCCCAGCACTGCGAACATTATCAATACAAACAACAACAATAATACTAATAAACTTGCCAAGCGCTATATTAATGGAAAGTCTGGCAAGGAAATGGTGAGTTTCTGTAGTTAGCTGGAGTTGTGTGGAGGCTTTTTCATCACCCCCATCTACCCGCTTTAATTCACAGGTACCGCGCCATTGTGTTTTCTGTGAAAATAACAATGAGCCCGAAGCCCTGGTCAATAGCCATTCGGTGCGCGACTCGTATGGTCGTGTTCTATGCCCCAAGTTGCGCACCTATGTCTGCCCCATTTGTGGAGCATCAGGGGACTCGGCGCATACCATCAAGTACTGCCCCAAGAAACCCATCGTTACAATGGAGGATGCCATTAAGGCTGAATCGTTTCGACTGACCAAAAGCAACTATTACAAACAGCAAATGAAGGTCTAAAATGAAATGAGAATTCTCATTATTCATACAAAAAAAAAAAAGAAAACAAAAAAATAGAAAAAGAAGCAAACTCTGGTAGTTTTTGCCAAGCATTTATATAACGGTAATATATATATGCTCAATTCTTATAAATATTAAGAACTATTCATTGTTAACAACCACAACAAACTATTGCGCCTGGCGCGTTCGATTTTATAGAATCTTTATATATATATTTTCCATATCTCAAACCAAATGAAATCTTTTGGTTCCCCCCATAATCTCAAACGTTCAAATCTCAGATATCAATGTTAAATACGATAAGTCGAGAATATATACTCACACAATCGTAGTAATTGTTCAATCTTGGCAACCGATAGAAATGCCTCAAACCTGGTTTTTTGACTTTAGCCAACATTGTGTTAAAAACTCTTTCTGTGCCAAGTAATTAGCAATATTTGGGCAGAAAATTGATTAGTATTTCCTGTATATCTATAAGATCTGAAAACGTAAACTGTGAATTTCGAAGTGCCAATAGTTTAATTTGAACATTTGCTGAAGGAAAATTTGAATATTTTTATTTTGGCAGCCTTTTCACAGTAAAAGTTTATTTAACATTTTAAATTCTGACATAAGAAGTTGATCAAAAAACGCAATTTTTATTACATGTTCTTTATTTTTTTATAAATGTCTTCAACGCTCACGCTCATTATCAAAAGATAAATATATTAATATTTATTATATTTTTTTTTAAATCATTCAAAGCGTACAAATCAAATCATAACCACCTCATTATATAAGTAAAATATGTATATATATACATATGTTATTTACATACATATATATATATATGTGTATATATTATTAAACTATTTTATTTTTTTATAAAAATGCAAAGAATATATAAATTTTCGAAAATGTTCTATCTCTTATAAGCTAAAGTTGAAATTACTGGGGTGCAAAACCCAAAATCGAATAAAGAAAAATTAGTTAACCTGTAGAATGCATCTATTTATTTATTTTTACTGTCCTTCATCATCGTGACGTTTCTCGAACATGGCCAGGAAGATGCCATCGGTAAGATCCTGATCGGGTATACAGTACAAACAGTTTTTGCCAATCTGGGCGTACTCGGTGTCACCCACATTCTGCCACTTGTTGCGCAGTGCCTTTTTGCCGCTGAGCAGTTTGAATGAGGGATTCATCTGCAGACAACGCTGGACAACCTGCTCGTTCTCTTCCTTGTAGAGTGAGCATGTGCAGTAGACAATGCGTTTAACCTTTGGAAATGCCGTCATGGCGTGGCACAGAATCTTGATCTGTAGTCCGGCCAGTTTGTAGAGTCGATGATCGTCCTTTGCTTCGTCGGTGACGCTGATGCGGTTCTGTATGCCGCTGCCCGAGCAGCTGGGATCCACCAGAATGTACTCCACATCCGGGCAATTCGAGTTATCTGAATACACACAGTACATTAGTATTGAAATAACTCTAGAGAATAACTCTCATGTATACTCACCCATCTGCAGAGCATCTCCCAGTATGGGGGTGACTATCTGACATCCCGCTTCATCGGTGATAGTGCACAGGGATCTGTAGCGCTCATTCGATTGCTCCACTGCGTAGATGCGTCCCTGGTTCTGCATGAAATTGCACATGTGCAGCGTCTTCATGCCTGGAGCTGCGCACATGTCCAGCACAGTTGCACCAGGCGGCGGAGCAAGCAGCTCTGCGGCCAGGCAGGTGGCCTTGTTCTGCAATATAAACTTCTTGCTGCGAACTAAGTCATGTGTGGACCAATAGTTTCGCCACTTGTGATGGAATATCAGCACTCCCGTAGCATTCAGATCCATGAGGAATTCATCTTCTTCCAAGCTACGTACGGCAGCCATGAAGTCACTGTACGAGGCGTTCGCATCCAGCTCTTTCTGTCGCCACTCCTCGCTGGCCAAGTACTCCAGTGCCTCGGCAATGCTGAACAGATTGGTATTGATCCGCACATAGCGTGGATGGGGTTCTGTGGGGGTCCAATAAAAGATCAGTATTTAAAACGGTGTGTTAACTGTGTTTTTATTAGATATGTTGGAGAAAACACTAAACTACTGTTCTTTCTTAATCTCCTGTTCCTGCTGAATTTCCTCCTCCTCCTCTTCGCCGTTACCGGCGTTGGGTAGTGGAGGTGGATCCTTCTCCCGCATTGCCTTCAATACATACATGGCTACAATGGCATTAACCACTAGCACAGCTGTCAGTACAGAGTAGCAGTTAACTTGGAACGTGCTCAGCTCGGGAAAAGATTCATCTAACCAACTGCGTACACCAAAGAAACCCAAGAAGGGTAGTGAAAACATGAGCACACTGTAGGCCATCAGCCATAGGAATACTTCCAGGCTGCGGTCCACGGGGTCGTACTCCTTGGGAGGGGTAGTATCCACCTCCGATGTAATAGGCTCTTCCTGTTGGATTTTTGTCTGAACCGGCGGCTGCACGGCTAGTGCAGACTGTTTTTTTGACTTTTTGTTGGCCATTCTGCTAGGCTTCTAGGGTGCTACTAATACTGCTGCTGGTAAGGCTATATATATGATGTGAGGAGAACACCTGCCTTTCTTTCGCACAACTCCGGCACCACCAAGTGCCTGCTGCAATCGTTCCTTGTACTCGCGCACTGTCTGCACCGGTTTGCTCTCGCCGTTTAGTTGTCCGCGTCCGTAAATCAATTCTGTGACAAGGACTTTTGCTAATGCTGAATCCAATCTGGGATTATCCTTAAGTAAGCCTGTCTCCTCGATGGCGTTGTCAATGGCTCCGCGATTGTCGCTGTAACTTTTCAGTACCGCTTGCAGACTACTCACACGCTGTGAATGGAGAAATAGGAGAACGTCGCTCTTAGTTGCTCGTTTTATGAGATTGTCTCAATTTACTTACAGCATGCTTCTCTGTGAATATTAAGGTCTTTATTGACTTTTGCTTTTCGAGTGCTTGTTTCAATATTTTAGCTGTTGCTTTATATTGTGTAGGCACTTTTATTGAATGTGCTAATTTACTCATGATGATGATGTATCACGTGTGGATATCGAAACTAGGGTTGTTGATTTCTTACCGATATATCGATACAAACTAACAACTAGAGTAATCGAGTTAATATCCTCATTGTGAAGATGAACTACTGCTGGTAAGTACTCACTCGATAAATCGATATAAACTGATTGACGATACTCTCATATTGTAAGTATCGATATATGTGAAGTTTGCCGCGAAACTTAACTGGAATATAGTTTGTTTAATTTATAAAAAATGCAATTATCATTATTTTATGACAAATGTTTATTAATATTTTGTTGAATGCACTAACTAATTCTTTTTTGAGAACTTTGTTAAAAGATCGAATGCGTTGCCATTGATATTCCCTTTATATCGCAAATATCGATTCTATTATCGAAATATTTTAACGAAAAAACTGACAGACTGGAATGGGATACAAGATTTAAAATATAAACAGATTTAATAAGTTGTATATTCGTATGATTTATTGCATAGACAACGACTAAAATGCATTTTAAACATAGTCTTTAGCTTAGCTAATTGCGTATGTGAACATATTGCGTTTGATTAAAATTAAGAGCGTCATATTCATTTGTTTAAACACACAACGAAATGTGCCTACAGCTAATACGGGATTAAGTATTATTAATGTTATGCGTGTAAGGTTATGGTATTGTTTTATGCTCATGGAAATGGTAATGGTAAATAATGCTTATCTAAACAATGAATTAAACTATTGCACAAATCTCTCTACGCGCTGCCGCTGTCGGATTTGAGCAGTTGCAGCTTGGTTGAAATGGGTCGCAGTGACGACGATGTTATCGATGATGGCGACGATGAATGGAAAGGAAGTGTGCTGCCTAAGCTTGTGCTGCTCTGGCCACCGAAGGCAACCGAACTGGGATAATCTGACGCCCCCGGCAATGGTGTGGAGATGAACTCCTCCGGCAGCTCGCCCCGATAGACACCGAACTGTGGAGTGGTGCGTATTAGCTTCTCCAACGGCGACAGTCCGTAGTTCTGATGACGTGCTCCTCCACTGTCGCGTGCATCCAGCTTGGGTGGCAACACCAGCGTGCTGTCCACAACGGATTTGCCATCAAAGGTGTAAACGGCGCCGCTTGGAATGCTGGCATGTGGAATCTTTCGATTATCCGGTGGCAAGTAATACGTGTCCACACGTTCAGCTGCTTGTGCCACCTTGTCATCCGGTTCCGTTTCTAGATCATCCGCTAAAGTATCTGCCTGCGACTGCTGTACCTCCACCTCCACGTCCTCCTCCGTATCAAATAGATTGACCAAGTCATCGTAGTATGGATCCTCCACTTCGGCCGAGTTTGGCTCCTTTGCTGCCATGACTGGCGGAGGATTTGTGACCGCTATTCTTTCCTCTGGTTCCTCCCGATCTTCAGTATCGCGCTGTGCTTCGTCATCCACACTATCGTCAAACAGTTCTTCCAGCGAAGGTTTCCGTAGTTGAGCTGCAGCTGGCAACGCATGCTTCATTGCTGCCGATGGCAATTTCAAGGCTGAAGCTGAAGCAATGGGAGGAGCAACTGGCGCCACTGGTGCAGCAACTGCCTGGGCCACCTTCGTGTGTGCCAACCTAGTCGCATTGGTGCTATCCAGTGGCGAGGGTATGAACATGGGCTCAAAGCTCTGCGTCTCACTGCCGCCCTGCTGGGCGGTGAGGAAGAGTGTGTCCGTCTCCATAACCTCATCGATCTCTGTGCCGGGATCCTCACGCCTGTGTGCAACCTGTTCGATCAGCTCCGGCGGCAGCTGTACCCCATTGCCGTCGTTGCGTACAATGGGACGAAAGCCACTCTCAACGACCACGGTGTCTGGCTTGAAACCTTGATTGATCGCCGGACGCATGCTGGCGATCTGCTGCGGCGACGGCTCATCCGGCACTGGGCGCTTTATTAATGGTACCATCGTGGTTGTTGTGGAGCTGAGCACAGGTTTCTGTTCGACCTTAAAGTAGGCGCTGTTCTTGAGCGACGCTTGTGGCTCGTGATCCACATAGGGCACCGGAACGACTGGCACAATTGGCTTTGCTACCTTCACTTTCGTTCGCTCTGCTGGATCGGCCTTTCGCTGGCCACTCTGGACGCCACTGAGCTCTGTGGGCTGGCCCAGCAGCAGAACCGAAGCAGCTATGGGTTGGATGGGAAAGTGCTTCTCCTTGAGGAAGGGCTTCAGCAGACTGGGCACTGGTTTGCGATAGTGATTGACAATTAGCGATGACTGCGGCAGTATTGCGCCTGGCGGGGGATGTTGTTGGGGCAACACTGGACGCGAGGCAGGCACCTTCTTGATGGGACCCGGATACGGACGACGTCCGGGCAGCTTGACGGGATGAAAGAGCGGTGCATTCTGCGGCGGACGTAGATACTCAGAGAGGCTAATGGTTTTCTGTGCCAGCGCTGGAATATTACTGGTTAAATTGTGATGATGCAGTGCAACATGAGCAACGTGATGATGAAGATGATGCGGAACAGGGACAGGGACGGGGACGGGGACTGAGTGGGGCAGTGGGTAATGTGGTGGTGCATGGTGCAGATGCGGCAATTGTAAACGCTGATGCAGATGAGAGTTAACAATGACAGGCGGTGATTGCGGTGCGGCGAAAATGGGCAGTTTCGAGTGAATCGACGTGGCGGAGGAGGAGGAGGGGGGAGAGGGGGAGTGATTGGGTGATTTGAATGCATGAGTTTCGCCGTGTAAGATCTCTGGCCTGGCCTGGACCAGCATGGGTTTCGATGGTATTCTAGAGCCAATATCGTTGCCGTTGTCAATGTTGGATCGAATCGTTGGCAATGGGATGTGGGAGTGGTTCCTTAGTAGACTCTCCTCGAGAGCCTCAGCAGCGCGGATGCCATCTGAAATCAGTTTGGTTATTTCCGAAGATTTTGTTATTTCAAAGCTCAGTTTAGGCGGTGTTCCGTTCATATTGTGATTCTTAATCAAATCGGTTTGGTGCTTCAATAAAAAATTATCGTTGGGGCTGACCTTGGTTTCGTGGCGTATCGATGACTCGGCGGCATAGTCCTCCCGGACCGGTGCCGGTTCGCGTATCTCGTGTCGCTCTGATGCAGCAGCACCGATATTATCGCCACCGTTGGCACCGATACCATCGCACGAGTCGTGCACGTGAATCTTCCAGCCCAGATAGCGATGCGTAAAGCAATGATAGTATACCGTATCCGGTGTATTCCTATCCGGTTTCCAGCTAATCACACCCGGCTCACCGGAATCGCACTTGAGCGTCAGAGTGCGTTGATAGGCGCCAAACGATTGATAATCATCAGCCGGCGGTCCATCCACATCGGGCGTCCAGTTGCACAAACGTCCCACGCCCGTGGGCGTCACTTGCCCGGAACGGGATCGATGTACGCCAGCAAAGATGCGAACGGCCTGTGAGAGATGGATGAAGTATCAGCATCATCAGTCTAAGCACCTTCCCTTCTCTACACCTGCAGCTCACCTTCTTCTCCTCTTCGCGCTTGTGCTCGTAGCCACCGACAGGATCATCGCTTATGTAGAAGGGATGATACTTGGCGGGTATGTCGGGATTGTTGCCACCCTCCACAACGAACGTGTACGTCTTGCCCCTCACCACATGAATCTCGGGAATGAGCAGACCATTGATGTACCACGAGATGCCCCAGCCGACGTGACCTACAAGAGGGGAATGTGGTAAGTAGAAGCTTAAGGGTTTTTAGTGTAGCAGGCACCCACCCGTAATGGCAGGATAGCCGTGTTTGCCGCCCGTCGGTCCCATTTGGGCATAGAAGACTCCATCCTCGGGCTCGTGGCATTGTATCGCTGGTATATCCCATGCGCCATTGCTGTTCACCGGCTTGGGTGTGGGCACTGGACGGCGTTGGAGTGCATTTGTTGTCGTGGTACGTTGCAGTGCCTGGGGGCGATTGTCATAGAACTCCTCATCGGGTTCGATGCTGGGACGACCTGCAGGCGGATAACCTGCGCCGCCTGTGGAGCTAACCTGCTGCTGCTGCTCCTCTCTCTCCTCTTCCGGCTCCTGTTCCCCGGAACCGCTGCTGCTGCCTCCCTGTTTGGCACCCTCCGGCAAGGGGCAATTCCACTTGGGCTGACGACCGAACTCGATCTGATGCAGATGCTTGTTGTAATACGTGTGGAACGAGACTTCGCGATAATCGTTCAGTGGCCCAATGGCCCAAATAACCGACTCAGCCTCGGTGATGGATATGGGCAGGTCAAGACTGTCGGTGGCGGCGAGAGATCGTTGATAGGTCACAATGGAGTAGCCATTGACCATGGCAGCATTCAGCAGGCGAATCGAATTGGTGTTGGGTATAACCTTGACGTCGGGACAGGCGCCACGACCGCCAGAGCACTGAGACTTCGAATCCAGATAGTAATCCTGTGCAAAGCCATTGCCCGTCTCTGGATCAACCCAGGCGACAGCGGCATCGCCACCAATCATTTGGCTAATGCTCTTGTTTGGCGATATGCCAAAGGACATGTAATTGTTTGGCTCTGTGAAGGAGAAGCAAGTGAGACAAAGAGCAGCAGAGAGAAAAGAACCGATCGAAAGAGAGAGAGAGATGCAAGGGAAATGGTTAATCTGAGAAGAGCTCGCAACGCAATCAACGAAAGTTGCTAGCCCCATTTCTGGGGGCCGGTTAACCGGTTACCCCCATCTAGGTGGAGAATTCCTGCTGGCATTCTTAGCGGTTCACCAAGACCAGTAGCAGGTAGCAGGCAGGCAACGCGTGCCTCAAGTGGCAAATGGCTGCTGCACTCGCAGATGGTCATGATTCAAGATGGTCATGCCATGCATAGAATGTGCACAGCATCCACATCCACATAGACATCCACATCGACATCACCATGACCATTAATTGCCCCCGTATGTGCGCCTTGGTTGCGCAATAAACCAGTCGCTCATCATATTTTGCAACTTGTTATTCTACTAACGATTCATTTGGCTGCTAACTGGATTTTTGCCATCTTCAATGGGCGTGCGAGCGAGCGAGTGCGCGAGAGGGATAGCGAGAGAGAATGACTCCTTTATTAACTGTACCCGCTGAAATGTCAAAGCTTCATAAATCGAGATCGCAAGAAGACGCCTCTTTCCCGGCTAAACGTCTAAACGAAGAGCGAAGCTTCCAAGATTCATCGAATCAATTTGACTGATCTCCAAGGGGAAGAGAAATTCTAAATTACTGTACTTCAGCTAAAAAAGAGATTTCTACTTGAGTATTCTCTACATAACGACGGAGACATACGACGGAGAAGAGAATCACTCTGAAGTCTTCTAATCAATTACTATAAACAATGTAAGATATCAATCATAATAAAGTCGCTTACACTGGTAATTTATGGTAATTTCCTAAATTAATCGTTAACATTAGAGCTTGCTTTGATATATTAACGCAAGCATCAATCGAATTCTAAAATGCTTTATACTTTATATTTTCAATGTATTTAAACTGAGAGAATAAAGTTAACTATTTATTAACCCCACAAAGTAACATAATTACTTTATTACACAATTTCTATCTCTTTAAAGTGCATAAAACTTTAGAACTTCATTCTCTAAAGAACCCTTTGAGAGTCTAAATCAATTCAACTAATTCCCAACCGGAAAAGAAACTATAAATTATCACTTGAGACTGTGAATCATGAATTACTTTTACTAACATAAACTACTAATTAATAATCCATAAACAATTTCAGTGTCTTTGAAGTGTATAAAGCTAAAGAGAAACTATCAAGAACTTTTTAAAGAACCTGTTTAAGACAATTTGAAAGGTTTTCATCAACAAGTCACTAATGATGATACTTATCTGGACAGTAAAAATAAAAAACGTGTGTGCGAATGAGCAATAAAAGAACTCTACTATTACGCAGTAACCTATTCAAAATAGTGACGAACAAATGAAAAGAATAACAAGCGATTCAGCTTAGTTGTATTATTATTTTATGATCACCGATAGATAGATAATTCGAAATGGGTACAACACCTTCTACGACTGATCTCTGCATACTTACACTGCCAACAACAACATGAAGTGGACAACGATTGAGTTGATTAGCATAGACTATCGAAAATAAAAAGATCGGCTTAGAGCCTCTCACCTAAGCCAACTTGCCAATCAATCTCAATTTACCCGTCACTTTGGCTCGACCAGTTTCGATGGCTACTGATTGGCCAGTGCATTGATTGAATTGATGTGTACCGCCTTTGTCAAGTTCGAGGCAAAGACATTTCCGTATAGAATGGAGAGGGAGGGCACTACTTACCCAGTTTGGCAACCAATTGCACCACGATGCTCTCGCCGGCAACGGCCCAGCGTACCTCGAAGGCCAGATCATCGTAGAGCACCTCACAGTTGAGCTTGGACTGCAAGACATATGATTATTTGGGCTAGTGAATTGCAGAGAGAGGCTAGAGGAGCACAGGAGCTGGAGATGGAGTGGGAGATGGAAGTGGAGATGGAGATGAAAGTGGAGCTGCAATGATGAAATGAGTGTGCAATTGCAGGGATCGAAATGGGGGAAGGATGTGGGATGTGTTCGATGAATCATGAGCGCTTGCCAAAGTCAAATTTTGTGTATCCGAAATGTTTTTGAATGGTTTTTTATGTTTTCTTGTTATTCTGTATTTGAAAAATTTTGCTTTTCATTGAGTTCGAGTTGGAGAATGTCTTGAATTTGGTTTTGATTATTTTGAATAGTTCGATCGATTGAATATTTATGAAGCATATACAAAATGAAAATGGCTCAGGATTTGGCGCTTGTTTACAACGTTGATACAGTATGTCTTTATATGTGTGTGTGTGTGTGTGTGTGTGTCTGTGTATTTGTGTTAGTGTGTGTGTGGGAAGGGGCTTTGGGAGATTGGGAGTTGGTTGGGACTGGGGAAGTTCTTGGGCTAGCCCAGAGGAAAAGTCTTGCACACATTTCATTTTGTATAGACGCAAAAGCAAAAGTTTCTCAGATCAGCAAAACAACAGAAGAAGACATGGACGTGGAGTATTATTGTATATAAAAATGTGCTGCACATATATTTTATATGTATATACATATATAGTAGTATATAAATAGTAAAAACAGATTCGTAAAAATCAATCAAGTGAAAGAGAAATGCACACTTAGGATCTAATAATTTCAAGAGCAACTCGAAGATAAATCATAAATAACTGTTGCATGCAGAGTGTAAGCAGAAAATAAATACGAATATAACGAATAGTACAGTTACAGATATACAGATATACAGATATATATATATATGGTATATGGTGTGTATGGTATATGGATATATTCCTGGCTTGGCAAGCGCCTATGGCAATCTCAGGTGGTCTGCAGCTCACTTAGGATTAGATTTAACGGCTTCTTTACCTGTGGACTGATGCCCAGCATTTTCAGCGAGGGCGGCACATTGAGACCCTCCGGGAGGCGCACGTGCCCGAAGTCAACGGTGAAGGCCTCACACCACACACCAAAGTGTCCAATATCGAAGATGGTCAGATCTTCGGGCAGTGTCAGCACAATCGTCTTGCGATCGTAGCGTCGCAACGGATTCTCTTTGCCATTCTCGTCGGGTATGCGTAGACCCTCGGGCGTGGGTCGTTGGCCACGTCCCACCCAGAATTTGGCATCTGTATCAAGCCAGAATTGAAGCAAGGGAGCAAATTCGATGCTGTTACTTACCTGGCGCTTCGCCATCGTAGCTGAAATTGGGCACCAGCAACGTCTGCGCATCCACAATTACAATGTTATCGGAGGACACGCCATGCACGCCGCGCAGTGCATTGATCTTCTGCGGCCGTGGAAAGTCCAGTGTGCTGGGTATGGCCACGTCGCCGAAGTTCACCGCATACTCATCGCACCACACCGAGAACCATTTGACATCGCGCAGTGTCTTCCCCTCGGGCAGCGACAGTGTGATGTCCTTGTTGCGATAGCGACGCGTCAGGGCCGCCGTTCCGCCGCGCTCATCCCTCAGCCGTGCAGCACCCTCGTTGCTCGGCCTGGCCGTGTTGCCCACATAGAAGTAGGCGGCGGGTGCAATGCCATCGTAGTTGAATTTCTTGATGAAAATCGTACGCGAGTCAACGGCGTAAACATCGCCAGAGACGCCGTGATGCAGGCGAGTTAGTGAGCCGATTTTGGTGCCATAGTAGGGATAGGCAGCGTCGCAGCAGTGCAGCAGGGCTGAAAGCAGCAACAACAGTGTGTTAAACAAAAGACTTAGGCAACGAACTTGAAAGCAGCTTAGTCGAAATTCGAATAAAGCCGAATTCAAGAATTAAGTAATAAACAAAACAGTTCCTCCGCAACGCCCTCCCCCCTCTAAGTTATTCACAATCCCATTTACATATCAACAGCAGGTTGATCACGTCATATTCTTCGACGGGCCCCAAACTCTTCCACTCTGTATTGTTTGTTTTCCTCCACACGGACGTTAGTCATAAACTTGATGGGGCGTACAGGAAGTTTCGGCTTCATGCCAAATAAACTTTTCACAACAAGAAGAGAACAACCACAACAAAGAAGAACTCAAAACAATAGCACACAATGTTGTCGGAATAGATTTTGTGATGCGTGTAACACAGTTCCGAATTTGGTGGTGCTAATTTGTTAATACAAGCTGATAGTGCGATATACTAAGTATACTGGCTGCATTATGTGTCTGTCTGTCTGTCTGTTAAAGGTCGCGGCGAACAGTTCTTGCAAATCTTATGCGAATTTAAGTTTACAGTTGAGAGTTGCTTAGGTCTGCTTAGGTTTGCCTAAGCAACTCAGCTAACCTAAAAATGAATGTATGTTGTTAAAATTCAATTAAAATTTTTATTATTATTATTGTGGTTGGGCTATAAACACGTTTCTTGTCGCCACCCCTGCTCTACCCTCCTCTCTACCTCCCTATGTCTCTCTCTCTGTCAACTACAGCAACTTTGGGCGGCCTCCATGGCCTGCAGTTTCAGCAAGGCGACGCGACGCGACTCGATTTGGTTATGGGGTTTTGCTCTCGTATTAGTTTTGCAGTTGTTCTTGTTGTTGTTGTTGTTGCTGTTGTTGCTGCTGTTGTTGTTGTGCCCACACGATTGATTCGTGGCCGTGACAGTTGCTGCTCCAAATTCACCGCAAGCCGACACCGTCGCCGACAAGTCTTTCCTGTCTTAAAGAATCTCGACATGCGAAAGTGCCGGTGCCGGGCTGTACACAAATCTATACTATATATACATATATATATATATATTGCTTCAAAATAAATGGGGCACTCTGTGCGCGAGTTTTGTCGGCGCATTAATCAAACGAGTCGCATCAGAGATTGGGCTGAGTTAGGTCTTTCTTGGGACCAAGCCCAGCGCCAAAAGCAAACACAGGCCCACAGACAGCGATGCTGGCAATTACAAATGGGGGTACTCATACTGGCAATCACACACATCACACACACTCATACCAACACTCGTTTATTCATGCAAATGCCAAAGGTGTAATTAAAAGTTAAATAAAAGCAAACGACGTCGAGTGGTTTTTGTTTTTTTTTCTATTTCTGTTTTTATTTTTGTTTTTTTGTTTTTGTGGTGGTATTAATGATGCTCGGCGGAGTTAGGCACAGCCATTAGGCAGAGGCATTAGGGGTCTAACGCGCCGCCGACACCGACTTCCAAGTGCCAACTCCATCTCCATCTCTATCTGCGTCTCGGACTGCGACGCAACTGGAACTGGTTGGCGGCAATTGCCAATCATTTTCAGTGCCCGGCCAATCAATAGATCTATCGTATGCACATACATATAACATACATATATGATACATAGGTCCATCGATGTGTGCACATACGTATTCGCGAAACCTAACCTAGAGACCTACTTTCACGCTGCAGCAGAGCCATCAGAGCCAGCAACAGCAGCAGAAGCAGAGCAGCACAAGAAGTGAAGCAGTTGGAGACACCATTTCCATTGTGGCCCCCGATCGCCCCATGGAGGTCTCCGAATTGTGTATCAAGGAAACGCATATACCGCATGCCATCAATTTATGTTAATCTCCCCCTTCCCCTCTCTCTCTCTCTCGCTGTGCTGGCATTGCTAATGCAGTCAGAGTCGTCAGTCTCAGTCAGGCCAGGCCAGGCAGGCCACATCTCAGTTGGAGCCAGTTCAACGGTCAGCGCCAATCATAAAACGTGGGCAGAGGGAGACAGACGGACAGATGGACAGACAGACAGTCACTCGGTCGGTCGAGTGAGTGTTGAATATTCATTTGGCTTACTTTGCATTCACATACAAAAGATGATATATTTGCGCTGTATCAAACGACTGACGGTCTCTCTGTCTGGTCTGTCTTTCGGTTTGACTATTCGCTCTATCTGTCTGCCAGTCTCTTGTATGTCTGTCAGTCTGCTTGTCTGCCTGTCTGTCTGTCTATCTGACACTTTGTCTGTCTCTTTATCCCTCTCTCTATCTAGTTTTCTTCGATCTGTCTGCCTATCCGTCAATCTGAAACTTTGTCTATTTGTCTTTCTATCTTTCCCTGCCTCGTTGTCCCTTGGTCTGTCTGTCTGTTTCTTTGTCTGTCTGCCTGTTCGTCTATCTCTTCTTGTTGTCTCTCTGTCACGCTATCCCACTGTCTGCCTGTTTCTATGTCTCTCGCTCCTGCTCTGTCTGTCATCCTTTTTATCTGCTTGCCTCTATTTATGTCTGTCTCTCTGCCTGTCTCTATGACTGTCTATTTCTATGTCAGTCTGTCTGCTTCTTTGTCTCTATGTCTCTCTGACTCTCTGTCTGTCTTTATCTGTGTCTGTTTGTATCTCTTTGTCTGTCCCTATATCTGTCTCTGTCTGTCAATCTGTCTGTCTCTCTGTCTGTCTTCATCTGTGTTTGTCTGTATCTCTGACTCTCCCTCTGTCTGTCCTTCTGTATGTCCCTCTGCCTGTCTCTCTGTCTGTCTGTCTCTCTAACACTTATTTTGTCTCTCTATCTACCCTCTGTCTGTCTGTTCCTCTGTCCGTCTGCCTTTTTGTCTGTCTCTTTCTCTGTCTGGCCGCCCTCGAGCCGTCACACACACACACACACACATCGTGCATTTGCCACTAATCTAGTTTTTTTTTTGTTTATTTGTTGTTTTGTTTTCCTCTTGTTTTTCAATTTTTGGCCAGTTTGCCCTCTTCCTCCGCCCCCCATCATCTTCCATTTGCATCACAATGCGCCTCTTTGTCGGTCATAAATCAACGAGTTAATCTACTTACAGCTCAATGCGGCCAATAGGCCAACGAGCAGCGGCAGCAGCGGCTTATCCTTCACTGCAGACGTCATGGCTGGCCGGGATTGGGAACGGGAACTGGGAACTGCGAACTGGAGCAATGGGAGCAACTGTAACTGAGCACTCCGCCCTCCGCTGCGGCAGCGTTAGGAGTTCTTGATTGGCTTTACTTTTTGTTTTCTTTGATCGTTGATCCTGGCTTACTTGATCACTGAATCTGAATCTGAATCGGAATCTAGTGGAGACACTCACTCGCACACTCACTCACTCACTCACACCTCGGGGCGCTACGAATATGCCTTGTTTGATGCTGCGCGATCACGACCAGACGTGGTGAACTCCAATACCGAACTGAGCCAAGTTGCGTCTGCGCTTTGCTAGTGAAGCCAGCCAGCCGCCTTTGGGACGTCGATGTCGCTGGCGACGTCAGCAGCGCGGGCTGGTTTCAGCTTCTTGTTGTTGTTGTTGTTATTGCTGCTTACAAAGTGCTTAGTTGTTGCGCTGGCAGCAGTTGTTGTTATTGTTATTGTTGCTGTTATTGTTATTGTTGCCATTGTGCTCCCGTCTCTGTCGCAGTCAAGCTCAATAATTATCACAGTCGGAAACTCAATTTCAATTTTTGCACATTTATTTTTGTCTTTTTTTAATTTTCGATTTTAGTTTCGGTTTTATTTTGCCAATTTTATGTGCATATTCAAATATAATCTTTAAAGTCTTAACCCCTTTAGGTTGCGGCAACCAAAGAAAAAAATCAAAAACAACGAAAGCAATAATCGTAGGAGGTCGACTGTACACCCTATTTCCATGATTGCGATAGATAAAATCAATTATGCTCGCTTTCGTTGACGGCAATATTATTGACCCAATAACAAAAATTTACCATTTTAGTAATTCAGTAAAAAATGTATGTTTTGTTAATTGATCAACTTCAATCCATTTAAATAAAATTGTGAGTTGACAAAGAAGTTTATATGTCAAAACTAGTAAAAAGCAAAAGTCGAGCGTCCATTTGACAAATTTTAAATAACTGTTCAAATACATTAGACTGCAAATTTAAAAAATTCTCACATTTCAGTACATATTTTTCTGTAATATACTTGTAAATGTGATCTATGTTTAGTATAAAGGCATCTTCATGCTGAATTTGATGTTTTTAAAGCTAAGAACAGCCAAAATCTTTGTGATACACTTACAAACAGATAGATAGAAAAACGGATAGATACTGATCAAGAATATGTACACTTTTCAGGGTCTGCCAGGCCTTCTTCTGGCTATTACAAAGACTTCTTATATTATATATATATGCTTTTTTGACTATTTTCAATTGTCGAACAGTTTAATTAACTGAGGTTCATACAAAACGATTGCAAAGATATAAAGTAAATTATTTTTTGAGAATAATCAGTTAAAATAAGAAAAAAGACATTAAAATGCATTTTTAAATTATTTTTAAAGGGAAAAAACGTACAAAAAGAATAAATGTGTTCAACTAAAATAAGGTATTGATATTTAGCTAAAAATACTTATTTCAAGTTTAGAGTTCTCTAGTTCTCTCCTATTTGGTATTTTCATACCACTTACAGACATTTGTACATACCTAACATACCTTACTTGGCTATTTTCTATATCTGCAGGGTATACGCGAAATGACCTGAACAATATAAAATCAGAGCCGGCAGCGCTTCTGCCCGAAATCCCGTGTCATTGGCTTAAATATGCAAAAATCGAAACAATAAACAAATCAATTTGGTCATCGATTTTCGATTGTCAGGGTCTGCTCCAATTTGAAGTTGTGGAGTTGTGGGATTTGCATTACAGTTGCGTCCATTGTTGCCCCTTGATCGTGGGGGGATTAGATAATGCATCGCGTCTCGATCAATTGTCTATAATGGATGGTGGAAATAAATTAACTGAATCCCACCAAGCCAGCTCGTGAGCTTGTGTTTCCGTCTCCAAGTTCATCAAGCTGGTGGTCGCGTTCGTGGTTGCCAGTTGCCCGAGACCGACGAGCCCGGAGGGGCTACTTTGCACAACGATTTCGTGCAAAGGGTTCGCGAGAGGTCAGTCATCATTTCGGATCATTCACTCACTGGCAAGCAACGCTCGCTGGCTTGGCTTAGTCGCGCGGATTGCATAATTCAATTAACATGAAAGTAATCGTTACTGCGATACGTTCCATAAGAGATTATCCGATCCATCGGATACATTCATTCAACAGAAAGACAACAGATTGTCCGCTCTGTCATTCCTCGGTTCTGCTGCTTTGTCTGGCACGGTCTTCCCTTTCCTTTTATGACATCTTCCACCTTATATGGTATATAATATCAGCACATAAACATCACATTCCGCTTCTTTATACTCTTTGTTTGTTTTGCGAATTCGATTGCGAAATCTTTTGCGCATTTGAATAATTGTTGCCCAAAATAAGAAGCAAAAGAAAAGATACATTAAGAGACTCTACGACTCCAAAGAAATCCAGAAAATATATCTATCTTCAGCTGAGATAATACTTTACTGAATATAAATCACGACTGCGCGGCTTTAATTGCAGTTTCATTGAAGAAAAGAAATGAATAGAAATTGTGCGGTTTCAGATTTCTAGTCTCATTAATATATCTAATATATACCTCACTTATAGGGGGGTTTTTCGTATACCCTGTACAAGCAAAGCTATAACAAAAGGTAGTTAAATGTATATAAAAAGGAAATAAAATATATTAATCAGTATGATGAGGCAAACCTAGTTTAAATGTATCCTATAGCATTCTTCTTGATTTGTATAAGACACTCTGTTATTTATAATTTGTAGCTTTACTTGAGCTATTTCTAAAACAGGTCTAGGGTAAAACTTTAGTCGTTTAGTCTTCCCAACTTGTTGTTTATTTTGCTAACAAGCCATTCTATTTCTGTAATTATGCATTATTTAAAAGTTCTTCGAAATCAATTATACAATAATAAAGTGTATAATCTCCGGGTTTTTGACAGCTCTTTCAATACGTAAATTCATTGAACTCGACAATTGTTAGAGATGAAACCGGGAAAATATATCAGCAATGATATTATCATCATAGAGTATATTATAGTAAGGTATATTCACTATTTAATGATTATCTAGAAATACTAATTAGAAAGTTTCACTTTTATCGGACATTCCCTTGTTAAAATATATGTAGTTTACATGTTTCAATTAACCGAGGCCTGTACTTTAAATTTAGAAAGCTGTAACACCCCCTTAAAAAACGAGGCCTACAACGCGCGTGTGTAAGAAAAAACCGTAATATCATATAAATTCCAGAAAGTCATCGTAATTCAACAACACTTTCTGGTATTTCATCTTTCACTTTGCAGAGATCACAAACGGCAATGTTTCCTTTATGAGATCTATTCATAATCGACGTTCGTTGTGGCGTCTGTTGCCCGATCCAAAACACTATCTTAGTGCGATGTGAATCGTCACAAATTAGTTTTGAGTTTTGAGTTTCCTAACTGACATTGAAGATCGGCCAGGCGATGACCAACTAACAGCAACATCAACAACAACAACAACAGCAGCACATCAACAACAATAATCAACATTCATAATTCGGACGTACAGCCAGCACATTGGCAACTCTGGTCAGACGGGGTCTCGTCTGGCCTGGTTGGGGTACTTTCGCAGATACACACACACACACGGACACACATATATGTGCATATATGTATATGTATATATATCTCTGTCAACTTGCATTAGATTTATTGACCAAGTATCTTCGCATGCAAATGCGTGGATCGAAATCAGCTTGGGAGCCTCAATCTGCGGTGCGTAATTAGCCTTTGTTATTCCAATTTCGTTGCTATAATGATCGTAATTATACCCTATAGTCTCTCACGAGAAGAGTTCATTTTGCAAGTCTTACCTACACCCCTTGCTTCAGAAATATATAAGATTTATGCTTATGTATATAGTAATACTAATTTGATGCCCATAAAGCGCTTTCCGTTATATGTTTGACGCGTTAAAGGCAACATTAAAGAAACACGTGTGTAACCAGTTAAAACATATATGTAAACTTTACGATAGTCAAATTTAATGATACTCACAATGTTCGAGGTGAAACGGCTTTACATAATTGAGATGGGGGGATTAACGAGACTGTTATCATTTTAATGAGCTGTGGGAGAAGATCTTTAAACGATCAAAGATATGTCAATAAGTTGCTGGACGTTTATTTCTCTTTTCCTGTCTTACATCTTACATCTATTACGACTGTAAATCGTATTACTATATCTGGGTGCCCTCTATGCCATTCGCTTTTCGCGCAGTACGTATGCACATCAGGTCTAAATCGCGTGGGACGCAGTTGCAGTTAAAATGTAAACTTTCGAAACACTTTTCGATGTTGGCAAACAACTCACACACACACACTCACACAGCAACAGATATAGCGCGCTAAGGTCAAGTAAATTGCACAAATCCGTAGGGGGGCGCGTCTAAAATATCGCTAATCAAAATCACACAGACACGAAACGAAGATCAGTTTGACACGTCAAACTTGCTAGAAATCGGGGAATGTTCGACTATGGGACATCCACATAATTAGATTCGAGTAGTATTACATTAGTTGTGGTGTATAACTGTTCTTGTAGTTTAACAGCGTAATATTTATTAACAGTTCTAATTGTAATACTATGTTTTATTGTACATTTAGCAGTTCGTCTTGTATTACAGTTTACTTAGTGTAAGAGTTACACATTATTTAACAGTTCGTGTTTACTTCGAATAAAAGTTAGATATTTTTAATGTGTATAATGTATTTGTTGTATAAATATTCTTGTAGTATAACAGCATAATATCTATTGAAAATATTTGTAATAAAACAGTTTTAATTGCAATACAATCTTGGATTATACAATAAAGAGTTCTTTTGTTATCAATTTGTACAATATATGTATATAGTTTGTACTGTTTTTGTAATATAACAGAGTATAATAATATTAATTGCAATGCAATATTTCGTATAATAGTTTCGATTATAATCGAATATAATTATTTATGCACTACAGACACTCACCCATATACCCCCTGCTACTGCCCATTACAGGGTATTCAAATTGGAAAGGCCGCCGTATTAGATTTATGACTGCAATGACTCGCGTAATCTTCTAATCAGTCTATGGAGGCAGAGTGCCATCAGCAGGCAGCAGCAGCCGAGCAGCAGCAGCGACAGCAAAATAATGTTCCCATTTTGCCGAAAAACAAACAACACTCGAATTATAATCTTCTGCTGATTTCGGGGCAAATCGCGTGCCTTCAATTTATAATTAACTTAATTAGCCACACAAAAGAGGCTCAGCTCGGTGCACAGGCGGCAGACAAGAAGCGCGTCGAGTCGCAGCGCTCAGCGATGACCTTGGCTAGTTCAGCTTATTGTTTTTGCCACTGCTGTTGTTCTTGTTGTTGTTGTTGCATTTGCAAGCGCGTCGGTGGGGCGTCTATTGGCCTCATGGGACCTTTTGGCCGCACATTGTTTACGACTTGATTGTTCAGGTGCCGTTGCTGCCACGTCTGCTGCCCCTGTCCCTACCTCCTCCTTCTGCTGCTTCTTCTGCGAAGTCGTCTTGGTCTTCTACAATTCAAGGGCACGACAGCTAACACGGTCAGCTTGTGGCCCGTTTGATCAAATTGAATGGTCTGTGCTGCTGCTGCTGGTGCTAAGACGCTGCTGCCCGTTGGCCGCAATGATTTCTAATTTGAATTTTTACTGCCAACATTTGCAAATAATGCTACAGCGAATGTTGCAGCGCTTGTTTGCTTTATTTATGGCCAGCGCCCGTGTAATTAATCTTCTGTAAAGTTATAACCACTGAACACACTTACAGACGCAGGCATGCTCAGGCCCGCAGCTAGGAGTAGGCAGGGTATGCTGTGCACAGAGGCCCACAACTGCAATGGGCCCCCAGCTATCAAAAATGAAACAATTAGCCAAAGCCAAAGATAAACAGAAAGCTTTATCCCAAATTTGGTGTTAACAGTTATTAAAATAGCTGAGATCTTCACGTTCAAACATACAGACATGGCTAAATCTAACGCTATTGATACTGAACAAGAATGTATATACCTATGTACTTACTGTTAGTTAATTATATATATTATATTCATTTTATATATTATGCATTAATAAATTACTAATTCCATTTACAATAGTCGCCCCAGGCACCTTCGCTACGGCCCTGGGTTAGGCCAAGCCAAGCCATGCCAGATTATTAGCTAGCGGCCATTAGTTTTGCATTTCTAATGCGACTCTTTATGACATTTGCCAGTTTCCACTGTGCAACTGTGCATATTGCATCGCCCTCGTCTTGTCTTCGGATGACTGCAGCCACTCTCGAGTATCACTAAGGTCGAGAGCATATAAAACATTGGCATTCTACAGTAACAGCTTGCACGGAGATCAACAGAGACAGTCTGACTGTCCCTCGACATGAATAAATATGGATTTAAGCACAGATTGATTAAAGAACGTACAACTGTGTTTATTTGTATATAGAAATATATATGTAAAATATGCACATGTGTGAATTCCTATGTCTGTTTTTTTCTGTACACATCTGACTCCGCTTCTTGATTAATTGATATACTACATAGCTAAATGTATTTATTTATTTATTTATAAGCCACACCTAGATATAATATTTAACTTTTGAATTGTTAAGTCTTTAAATATCTTAGTTGTATTTGGAATAAATATGTATGTATGTTTTTACACACAAGTGTAATATTTTCAGAGGTTTACTTTGACAATATTTAGTGTATACTATACTCTGTAAGCATGGAAAAAGGTGTTAAATGAAGTAGTTGAAGTGAATATCTTAGGTTTATTAGTCTTTAACAGAAGTAAAAGCTTATTCTAGTTTCGAATCTTAAATTTGCAGCACTTTCAAAGTAAATTATGTTTATTATTTTTCATATATAACAGGATTCTATACGCATATTAGTTAAAGAATCTAATTTAGTTGTTGTGCGTTTTGTTTTCTTTTAGTATTATTGTATTAATTAAGAATGTTATTAATTAACTATGTACATACATATGTATGTGTTGTGTACACATATTTGATTCAAGCCGCAACCCTTGGCCCACTGTTCTGAACTTGAACGAAAGGGACAGTTGAAAAGGGCGCAAAAAACAACAAAGACGCGTGCCATAATGAAAACGAATGGAGTTGGCAAGCACGCAACGCAAACAGGTGCCGTGTACAATGTGTACCGTGTGTACCATGTGTACAAGCGTGTGTACCGCAACTTAATAACAAACGCTTTCGCATAAGTTTCTTGTGTACCATTGAAAAGAAGAAACAAAAACAAAAACAAATTTGGGATGAGGAAATCGGTGGGGGCATTGCGACACCGAATGTTTCTTGGCGGGCGACGCACGCGTAGACAGTAGGAGTAATTAACTGCAATGTGACGAAACAGACGGCAAAAGGCACCGCGAAACTACAGAAACCATCAACAAACATACAAACATATTTACTTGCGTGTGTGTGAATGTGTGTTTGTGTAAGTGTGTTTGCTAGCACTTATGCATTCATTATCTACGTGACGGAAACCTTCCCAAAATACAATTGTGCATCCGTTGAGGAATTCCCGTCATTAACTGGAAAAATCCACAAAAATTCGGGAATTGGGAATGTCAAACTAATGTAGTAAATTAAATAATAGCTCTGCACAATTACAGCGAATTGGCAATGGAAAGCAACTGGAAATTGCGAGAATAAGCTGCGCTTTGACAGAGCTCTGTTAAGCGAATGTCAGCTGCCAGTGCTGTGCCGTTTAAAGTTCTGCTAAACTGCAAAACCTTTTATCATGATTTTTATACTCATTTACAGTGGGAAAACAAATATTATTAAATTTAAGAAATTAATAAATTATGTAATTAGTATAAGAATAACAGAAATATTAGTTTTCCAATTAAGCCTGCTATAATATATTACATATGGTGTTTGTATAATTAACATATAAGACAGATCAAATACATATATGTATGGACCAATATGTACATCCCTATCAATCCTCTTAGTGTTAAGTTAAACCTTAGAACAAATAATATGAAGTAAAAAGTTTCTGGCTATTTCTAGATATAAACGGCTGACTGGGCATCACTGTTAACAGCGACGCCGGCAGAAGGTAACAGCGGGAGAGCGTCAAACGACGATCGAGAGCAGCACATGCCGACACATGTGTGTGTGTGTGCGTGCCTGTGTGTACTGTGACGCGTCGCGTGGAAGCGAGTCCGGCGTCGTCGTCTTCGTTGACGTCGACGTGCTTTGCCTGCCGATGATAGACAGACAGAGCACGGCGTTTCAGAGAATTTTTCGAATGCAGAACGAACCCAGAACAGTTTTGAAACGTACGCGAAACAGAGCAAAACGTACCTCGGCTGTGCTGATCAACATCGCCCACAACGCGTGGAACTAGACTATTCGATAATTGCAAGAGGCAAATCAATAAACGAAAGCAAAAGTATAAGTAGATTGTGTTGATTAATCAGTAAAGAAAGCAAAACAAAGCGAAACAAAATGCCCAGCAATATACTCGACGAGGTAAGTTTCAAGAAAAAGAGATCACACTAAAATAAAATGATATGATTTATATTTGCCGGCTTCCAGTACAAGTTTTACTCATGTCATTGCCCATCCAATGGGGGAATTGAGGATCTGATTCTTCATTCATATGCCCAACCTATTCCTCTTTCAATTCCTCATCTTATTCTTCATTCTATTCCTCCTCGCATTCCCCATCGCATACCCCATTCAATTCCTCATCCACTTCTCCTTCCGATTTTCATAATCTCTATTAAATTCGTAACATTCGCATTGTCTTCCCACTGTACTTAGTCATCCGTCCCGAAACGGGATGTCATCACGGGTTTTATAACCATACAGTATACATCACATACACACTCTCAAACATTGCTAGCCAATGCGTCGCCAGAGATTTTCCGCAGAAAAGCCAACTGCGGAAAAGCAACAAAGGCGAAAGAAAATTGCCTGTTCTGGTCAAATTGAGGAAACGTTTTGGGAACTCATTTAAATAAATATACCATAGCATAGCATATCTCCACATGGCATATGTAAATCTCGAAACTGATTCCGAATCGATCCCATTGAATGATTGTAAATTATAGAGCTCTACGGCGAACTGGTTTACCTGTTCCACAAGCTAATCGTCATGCACACGAGCTTGAGCCCCCCATCAAGGTTAGGTATTACTTAAGCGATTCTATAGTCGCTGACTGAGGAACTTATGCAAGTTCCTTATGCGACTTATGCAAGCTCAGCACGAGCCGAGCAATGCTTTACCCCTTTAGTCCCCGCCTGCATTTGCCTGTTATCAAAAGGCAGCAGATTACAGCACCAGCTGTTCTACTTGTTATACATTCATACATTCTGTTCTACTGTTATACTCTTCAATTGGACGCGTAATTTTCCACCACGATCACAGCACAGTGCACTAGACCCACAAAATAGAAGGCAAATGTTGATGTTGCCCCCTGCAGTGATTGACTGCACTCTACCCTGTGCTCCCTCCTCACCTCACTTAGCCCTACCTGCTTTCTTCTGTACTCTTTCAATTGCTGACACTTGCACAGCGATTTATTTTCGTAATTTCGTTGGCGCATTCGGCTAAAGGTGCGAGAGGGTGGAGGGGTTGCTAGCTGACCCGCTGCACGTGTGTTGGTGTCTTGCTTTGAATCACTGCGACTATTTATACTCTCGATTTTCATGCCGTTACTCAGTCAAATTTGAAATAAACTTTTTGATTTCACGTAAAAAAATACTCGCGAAACTCGCGCCCACAACAAAAGGCAAAGAATGGCAGGCCAAGCACGTCGATTGTTGTATACCCTACCATCTATACGAACATTGTATCGCGTTGCCAACTACAACAGGCAGCGCAGCGACTTTTCCAGGGCAATTCTTTTCAATTTCACGTTGAGTGATTTCGTTGAATGAGCACGAAATTTGGTTTCGGGCATGTCAAGTCGAATGTCCATTTGACATGTAGAGTAGTCCGGGAATTATTAGCACAGACAAAGGAACACACAAAGGGGCCACTATGTCAGGGGTGTGCGTGTGTGGGTGGTGGAAGAGGGGACTAGTCGGGTACACGCGTGTGCCCGTTACACAGTTGTAGTCCAAAGGGGCGCACTGATAATGCTTCGAGTGTGCCAGACATCGCGGCGATAACAGCGTCGTAAAAAGCTCAATGAATCAAATATTGAGACCTTCACACACAAACACACACACAAATTAAGGATAAGTCTGGGCAGGCAATCAACGATATTGATAGCAACAAAAGTGGCACATTGAATAGGTACACTTTATATCGTTGTTAATATGGGATATATCTATATATTTACTAAATGGTTTAGTTAACAACGGTATCAAATGGGACAATAGTGAAAATACTGATAATATCCACCAAATATTGTGTTTATCCTGATATTGTGTTTACATTTTAACTTAATGCCCAACCGATGTTGTATTGATATCGTAACCTTCTTTTACTGTGAAACCGATATAATATCGAAACAAGAATGTCGATAGCATAGCAAGAGATCGTAGAAATTTGTACGAGAATTTTGAGATCGAGGAAAATTCATAAGATAAGAATGTATAACATAGAGATCAATATATCGTATCATATCATCTTTAACTTTAATATCTCTTTGCCCGATTGTTAAAATATTGATATCGTATCGTGTTGACTATCGCATCGTACGATATAATATCGATAGCCATATCTAACACATATATCATTTACATATAACGATATAACTACTTTCAGTTCAACGACAATGGCTACTTGGTCATCGAGGACTTTTTGACGGCGGAGGAAGTGGAGTCTCTCTACCAGGCCGGACGCACACTCTGCCTGGATGCACCACAGTCGAGTCGCAAGACGTTCAGTACGCTGAAGGCGGAAGATGCACAGAGCAAGGAGCTGTACTTCATGGAGTCGGGCGACAAGGTGCGCTACTTCTTTGAACAGGGCGCACTCGATGAGGAGGGTCAACTGATTGTGGATCCCATGAAGGCGCTGAACAAAGTGGGTCATGCACTGCATGTGGAGCATCCCACATTCAAGGCATTGACCTTTAGCAATCGAGTGCGTGAGATTTGCTGGCAGCTTAAGTTCAATCGTCCAGCGGTCTGCCAGAGCATGTACATATTCAAGAACTCTGGCATTGGGGGCGAGGTGACACCGCATCAGGACTCGTGGTTCCTGCACACAGAGCCCAACTCGGCCGTTGGCTTCTGGTTTGCCCTCGAGGATTGCACGCTGCAGAACGGATGCTTGCAATTCATCAAGGGTTCGCACAAGGGCGGCGTCCATCGTCGCTATCTGCGCAATCCCGACAAGCAGGCCAGTGAGCTGATGGTCTACGATCGTGCTGCACCCATCTATCCCAAGTCCAGCTTCACGCCGTTGCAAGTTAGCAAGGGTGAGTGGGAATCCCCCAGCTTGGGCTCAAACTTATACTTAATTTCAACTCTCTCTTCCTTTTCAGGCACTTGCATTGTCATTCACGGCAATGTGGTGCACAAGAGCGAACCGAATCGCTCCCAGAAGAGCCGACACGCCTACACGTTCCATGTGATCGAGACTGAGAACAATGTTAAGTATTCAGAGGACAATTGGCTGCAGGCGCCGCAGGACAAACCGTTCCCCGTGCTCTTCGAGCGCAAGGACTAGGTCTAGAGCTACATGGATCTTTCTCGTGATCGTGATCTGAACACTGCTGCTTCCGGTATTTTTGCTTATAAGAAATGATAAAGAGAATGAGTTGAGACGAGAGGAGGGTCGTTATATTATTTAAGTTGCTGTAAATGTCGAATTTTTATGAAGTTACAATAAACAAAGACTAATACTTGTTAGAGAAAACGTTGCCAAGTATTCTTTATAAGGTACAAATAGTTCCTATCTGCCTGGATTGTTCCTATACCAATTACATATAATATTGTTCATGTATTCATCTTGCCCATTATGACCTATTTACAGCATGAAACAACCTTCTTTTAGAATGCATTAGGTTTATTAATTAAAATTTTATGGATAATATATTTGTTATAAAGATTGATTGATGGATACATTGTCAATTCAATATAACACATGCGTCTATTGTAGAATGTACAATGATTAATATTATTTGATCCATAAATACATTTTCCCCTGTATGGTATGCTTGACTGGATTAATCTTCTTCAATATCTTAGTCATTGTCTCAACCAGGCGATCGCTTGAAACACCAGTCTTCTTGTTCTTGAACTTCGTCAGTAGCTCTGTGGCAGTTAAGGGCTTGCGCTTGAGATAGCGACGCACAGCATCCTCGGTGATGCCATAGTCTCTGAAAAGAGAATAGGAAAATTATGAGGAAATACTTTGAAAACTCTTTTATAACTCGATACGTACTCGACTTTATTGCTAACAACACCAGCAAAGGACGAGGGCATCGAGTTGCTGAGTTCGCTCTTGGGACGCTTTGCTGGTGTACTGTTAGGACTGTTGCTGGTGTCGGAAGCGGTGAGATCGCTGGGCAAACTGTTCATCTTCCGCTTGCTTGCATCATTCGCAAGAGTGGGCGTGGCTGAACGTGATTTATTCGCATTGCTGCCGCCTGCCATAGCCTTGCTGGCCACATCTTTGTCCTTGTCCTTATCCTTGTTGGATACTGTTGATTTCTTCTTGGGCGGCCCATTGCTAAGATCATCTTCAGTGTCTGTGCTATCTGAGCTGAGGTCTGTCGAGGAGTCACTTTCGTTTGATTTCGACTTCTTATCGTCTTTTGATTGCTTCTTTTTCTTTTTATCCTTGCTGGCATCGTCTTTGTTCTTCTCCTTCTTCTTTTTCTCATCGCCCTCCTCCTTGTCAGATTCATCAGATTTCTTCTCTTCATCCTCTTCTTCGTCCGATGTTAGCAATTTCCGCAAAGCGTCTTCCTCGGCCACACCCTTCATGTCCTTGACAAACTTTGATTCCGGATCGGGTTCACTACAAAGATTTGATAAATATAAACTTGAGCTCTCAATAGATTTGTGTTAACAACTTACTCTTCACTGGAGCTAGTATCATAGTCCATTTCACGTCCCTCTTCGTCACCATCATCGGATTCTTCAAATGCTTCATCGTCTACATCCCGCTTCTTTTTCTTCTTGTCCGCACCTTTACCTTTACCTTTACCCTTACCTTTGCCCTTATTTCCTGCACCATCGTCACTGTCTTCTTGCTCCTTTTTCTTCTTCTCCTCATCTTCATCGGATTCGGATTCGTCCTCCGAGTCAATCCATTCATCCATATCTGTTATTTTCAATTCTTTTGACTTTTTAGTAGCCGCCTTAATCAATTTGACCTCTTCAGGATCTTGCTCCTCCTCCTCATCGCCACGCAATCGCTTCCGCAACATAAGCGAGAAGTAATTCATCACCTTTTTGCGACGTCCAAACTCCTGTTCAGCCTCCTCGGCAGACAGAGACTTGTAGCGTTGAATGGGTTGAAAGTTGTACCACTCGGTCAGTGGATAAGCCTCTATAGCGCCGTCTGGAGCATGTGTAAATACATAAAAGGCGGCGTTTTCACCGACGCCACCTTCCCGGATGCCCTTGAACTTCTTGCCTGTCTTGCCACCAACTTTTAGAATCCACGGCTGGGCATCTGGTCTGTATTTACGTGCAATTATGCCAAACTTTTTGCGTCGTGCCTCCTCGCGTTGGTCACGATTGTACTCGGAGCCAGCACCGAATTTTGGCTGTTCCTCGTCGATGCCACGAAACTCTTTCATATTGTTCTCTCGCTCCAACTTGACATTGCGCCATTGGGCGAAATCAACGTTGAGTGTTGCATTGAAGCGCATCACGTGGTGCTTCTTACGCATTTTGGGTACACGAATCTTAAACTCTTGCACATTTCCACTTGCCGAGGACGGTCCGGACGCGGCTGACGCTGTGGACGTGGGAGCTCCATTTCCGGCATTGCCAGACTAAGATGGATATATTGCTGCAATTATTTGTTTCTTGTGTTATTCGAGTAAGCTACTTACCGTCGATTTTGCCGTACTCGACATGCCTTATTATTTTATTCGAATTAATTAATTTTCAAGTAAGGTTTACTATCTACAAAGTTGTTTCCAGATGGTTTCTTTTTTGGAATGTAGGATATATCAAACTTGAAGTATATATCGATATATTTGTATAATCGATACTAAGCATATGTTTACTAACTGAGTTTTCAGTATTTTAAAAATATCAAAACATGATCCGTTTGGCCAACTGTCTATTTTAAATTATATTTATTAAATAATATCAAAATATATGTTTCGATCATTTATTAGGTAAGTGTGTGCTTTCTACATATGCCGTATTTAAAGGAATCATAACTCGATATCTATAAGTCATATCGATACTTCATATTTTGCCCGCCAGTACAAATTACACGTCAGCTGATTGACAGTGAGACCATAATAAAACATTTCATATAGCACTCTGAAACCTGGCCACACATAGAAATATGCAAATTTTCCCGCCGTCACTGGATCAGTTGAACGACTTTGAACTTGTTCAAAAAATTTTCACCGAATCAAAAGATAACGGTTAATTAAACGTGTTTCAAGCTTTTATACAATTAAATATAAATACAAATGCGTTTTAATTGAAAATATGATATTTATCAAATATAATATATACACACTTACATATATTTAAAACAATTTATTAACTGTAAATGTTCATGCGGTTATAAACTAATTACACCTTATACAAAGTACGTATGTTTGGAATAATTCATTTGCAAATTAACTTTGGTAATGGACATTTTTAAACATAGTGTAATTTTACTTCATATGTATGTACATACACACATATTCATATATTTAAAAGCTATAGACAAGAATGGAAACATTCTACTCAAATAAAATCGTTTTGTAAGTTATTCTCTGCCTTACAGATGCTAAGCATGCGCTCCAATCCAGGCTTTCCAGGGTCCATCAGCTGGCACTTCCAATTGCATCGTGCTTGTTCACTCTCTCGATTGCCATTAGGAATACTGGAGCAGACGCGAAAGAGGCACCGTAGAAATGAAAAACAAGACACCAGACGACCTCGACAATGCTGTCGCAAAAAAATTAAATATGTATGTATGTATGCACGTGTGAAGATGCCAGAAAGGGGCAGAGGGGGTTAGGTATGCAACTTAACCATTGCGTTTGTGTGTGTATTTTAAGTATGCAATTTAATAAATAATACAAAGTTGGAAAGTTCCAGAGTATTAATGTGTTTAAGTCGACTATTGCCTGTTTTACCGTTACCTATAGCCACATCAACAGCAGCTCAGGCCAGCAACAAAGTAAGTAAGCCGAATCTCAATAAACAACAGCAGATAAATACATGCAAACCCACACACACACATACATACATATGTACATATGCGCTCATAAAAATTCACTTCCAGCCGCCAATGGCAACAGCAAAAGAAACAGCAACAACAAGCTCTGCTGCGCGACCACTTCCAATAAGCAAAACCGAAAGACTTCAATTCAGTTTGGCGAAGACAACGAACTCGAAAAGAGCTTGGCGCGGACAACGGAAAAGGTCGAAAGCAGAAATCACGTTAACGTCTCCGTCTGCGTCTGTGTCTTCGTCTTCGAAAACGGTACGTGCGCGCATGCGTATGCGTGCGCATAGTTGAGAGTTTTTCTGTGTGTGTGTGTAAGTTAGTGCGCATGTGTGTAAAGTTTAATGCAGCAACATCAACAACAACAACTAGAAAACACGAATAATAAGTAAGCCAAAAACGAGCAACGAAATACAATACAACAACAAATTAATGGAAAGAAATCAAATGCTAAATTAATTTTGAAAATTTGTGAGCCACGCAGGCGAATGGAGAAATAAATACAATATATGTATAGTACATGTGGATATGTACATGTGTGTGTGTGTTTTTATGTACAGAAAAGTGAAATGTGTGCAAAGGCCATATAAAGTGAGCAACGGTTTTTAGCCAATGTGAAACGGAGACGAAGATACATAAAAATGTGCAGGAATTCTGTGAAGAAGCGCAATCTCATTCACAATCAACATTCACCTGAGCAGATGCTGCTACTGCTGCTGCTAGGCCAACATAATTTCTCTTGGCCTTTTTCTTTTACCTTTTCTTTTCTTATTCATTTTCATTTTCTTTTTAGCCTTTGTTTGTGTGTGTGCTTATTTTGTTTTGTGCCATTTCATCGCCGTCAAACGGTACAACTTGCTGTGACTATGTGAAAGTTATGCGAGTATAAAAGACAGTCTCATTCTCAGCCTGAGATTCAGACTCTGACTCGGGGTCTGGCTCTGACTCTGACTCTGACTCGGATTCGGTTTCAGTTTCATTTTCAGTAGTCGCTTTCCGTTTGCTAGCGATTTATACATATTTTGTCTTTCTTTCACTTCTTCTCGTTTTCATTGTTAGCTAACGGGTTTTGTGTAAGACATTGGCAACACTTTTGCTTTTTACGAGCAGAGCAAAACTGGCTAATTCGCATTTTAGACTCGATATCATTTTGCGTTGTTCGCCAAAAAACCCGTTCCAAAAAAGAGACGCAGAATACAAGACAGACACAAACACACACCTTAAAAACAAGTTGTTCTATAATTTCTAAAGTTTTTTAATTAGCAAGCTATTTTCTTGTCATTTAACAGAGAGTTGCTAACTTGGGACAAGGTGAAATTCGGGAATTTAAATTTCCCACTCGAAAATTCCCTTTCGTATTTACTGTTTAAGTTGATCTGCAGCCTTCTCATCTATTTGGCATTTTCAATCAGCGCAGCCGCAACGCCTACACCACAACAACAACAACAAAAAAATAACAACAAAAGGCCGCACAAGCGTCGAAGACTCTCACGGTCTCTCACATTCTCTCGGTCTCTCTCTCGCGTTCTTCGCTTGAGCTTTTTTGTACTCATTTAAATTTTAGGCACATTTTTTACGCTCTACTGTCAAATAAAAACCTCTGCAAATATGCAATGTTTATTTACCTTAGAGTTCAACTCTCTTTATGTTTACGGTTAACTGTTTGCAAACATTTACAAACTTGGGATCTGTAAATAATCGTATGTGATTCTTGGGAGTGTTGAATTCAACACAAGAATAACGGAAATTTATGTGTTATTGGTTTATTTATCCAGCGATTTTTAAGCTGTTTTGTTTCTTAAATTATTAATGTCTTCTATATCGTTGTATATTTTCATTTTATTGTTTAATATTCTATAAAACAATCATCGCTGGCTTATTTAACAAACTTGTCCTTCAATATGAGTGCAGCATCATCGCTAAATACCTCGAATGGCAAACCTTAATCACACTTACCTCAGAGGCAGACCCAGCCAACTCATCTACCTCAAGCTTACTAGTTCACAGAAAAGAAACCACTCGAAAAGGAAAAAACCCATTGTCAGTTCCGAATTAAGTTACGCATTATGTAAAATTCACAAACTGAAACTGTGACTTTTGTGACTCATGTTCTTCATAATGAATGCTTTTGGGTGTATGAATATATCACGATTATATGGCGCAGAGGATACCTAATGATAGACCAATAATTTCATTTAATTGACACAGTCAAAAATCGCGAACTCAAAACACAAAAACCCGCTTTAAATATGAGAATTGCAAGGCATAAGAATCTCACACAAGTTTTCGTGACTCAGAAGTCTTGTTGTGTGCATATGCATAACGGTAATATGAAGGCAAACAGAATGTTGTTGCTGGATTCTCGCCTTAATGAGTTGGCAAAAAGAGCCTTAAAGAACCTTTAATTGACAGCTGAAGTGCTTGAGTGGAAGGGAAGTTGCGGTTTATTGAACTGCACACAGAATATGTTAAAGACTTTGTCTTTTCGGGAATATAAAAGAGATAAAATTATGTAGATAAAACGTATAATTGATTGCGCTCTGTAGATATGTTTTTATTAGCAAACCATTCATTAAACTTTATGAAATCATAAAAAACTCAAGGTTATTTTATTCCTTTATTTACTTTATTCTCTACTTAAATAATGTACTCATTTTTTAGTGTATATCATTTAAATGAATGAGTAAGCTAGTTGTGAAAACATTCTTTATTCACATTTATCTATACTCAAAAATTGGTACCCATTTTTTAATAACTGATTCATTTTTGAATGTATTGCATCGTGTTCTTCCAATTAAAAGTGTTAAATTTGTTGTTATTACTTTCTTTATACTTGATTGATATATTTACACATATATAAATAGGCTTATCGATATTGTTGATGTATTTCTTAAAACTATGCCGACAATGTTAAAAGATAATAACATACACACATAAATCAATTCCTTTTATGGCCATACTAACTCACTGAGCCCACACCCACACGCAGCGTACAGTGGTGATCTGTGATCGAGTAATCGGTGGAATCGAGTCCATAACATACACTACCAAGTGGACCAAGCCGACCAAGCCTTTCCGTGTCACCGTTCTGGTCACATTTATCGCCTTTATTGTATCATGCCATTGTACCACAGGCTTGTTTTGCGCATATTTCTTAAGTCGATCGAGCGCTTTTCCTGTCTGCTCGAAAAACTGGTTGGCAACTTGGTTAGGTTGCTTAGCTTGGTTGGCAAAGCGGCGTGGCCGGTTCGATTCGCTAGGTTCGCTGCTTTTCGTTCCCGTTTTGACTAGTTAAATGTGGCAATCATGATCGAACGACAACAGTTGCAACTACTACTGGATTGCTCTGGTTATTATTGTTGTTGTTGGCGCTGTTGCTGTTGATATATTTCTATGATATTTGTTGGACTTTCACTTTTTCCAGCTGCCCCGGCACAGCAATTTTAATTGTTTCAAAGCCAAGCAATACAATATGAATAGCTCAATGAGTGTCTCAATAAATTGCGCAAATTTTCGAGCATATGCTCTATAAGTACAATCGGGGGAGTCAACACCAAGCAACCCATTCACTCTGGCCAGCAACACCCACTGTGTACGGCACTAATATGATTATTACAACAGACATTTATTCATTTGATCGACGATCGACGGGTACAGTGGAGTCGGAAAGGGGAGTAACCATTCCATCCAAAAACCAGGCACCAAAGCTACAGTCAAGCGCGCCCGACAGTAAAATACCCTTCGCCCAGTTTTGAATAACCGGTACAAATACACAAACAATTTCAAAAATCGGATTGCAATTTTGAGGACAGGTAGACACTATAGTCAGCTTCGTAAATGTAAAATCGGACGGTTATATATTTTATAAGTCAATCGTACTAAAAGCTTCAAATATTGATTTGTGCTGGAAATAAACATCAAATTGAAATAAACTTTATAATTTAATGGTGTCCAGGAACCTTCATGCCAAATTTTGAGTCTCTACTTATTATAACAGCTGAGATCTGAATGTTCAAACGGTCGGACAGACGGATATGGCGATCCCGAGCCTCCTTCTGCCAGTTACATAACTCATAACATTTGTGCAGAGTTATTATACCCTATTTTAACATTTTCCATTGACGCTGGGTATGGAAACCAACAAATTTTGTTAAATGCCTGCAGCTGTAGCTTTTGTTCGAGCTGAAATTATGTATTACCAAGCAGAGCCCAGCTAAATAACTGGTCTCTTGCCCAGCCCAAGGTCTGCTCGAGTTTAGCTGTTGTTGTTGTTTTTCTTTCTGTTACTCAAGTTGAATCAATGGAACCGGTCGCTTATCATACCATAGTAGATCTATATGACGTCTGTCTGTCTTTCTGCGGTCTTTAATCCTTTTCTACTCGACTTTTCTGGCACGTTTTTCATCGCGTCGACTTGAATGCTTAATTAGAGCTCTCCTTCTCCTTCGATTACAATAGTTGACTCGACATTCCTTTTGAGTTCGGCTAGTTCGCATTTGCCATGCATATCACGTTTCTTGTGGGCTGTAGCTCAGAGGTTAACTGGGGTTAACTACACGAGACTCTTCGAGATTTTGTAACTCTTTTTGTGCTGTCTAAAGATAAACATCAATAAAGTTTGTAATTACTAATTATAGTAATTATTATAAAAGAAAAAGAGACAAGTAATTATGTTGATAATAACGATAATTCTTTAAATCTATTGGCGATCTATTTTATCTATACTTAACACTTTTGTGCAATGAATCAGTAGCTTAGTCTTGCCTTGGACACGATAGATCAAACCAAAGTTGTTTCTATAATCTTTATTCTGGCTAAAAATCATTGAATCAACGACTCAATATATTATATCAGCTATTAGCACATAATCGGAGACTTAGTCCAATCTTTTGAGCGTTTGACATTTCGAGAAAACAACACAGAGTTATAAATTATTGAATAGACTACGAAGCGAAGTGCAATGACAAACCAAAGACAACAAGCCAGCCGGAATGACTAGTAAGATAATGCTTGAGATATAGATACCCTATGAAGAGTTTGCTGAATAATATCTTAAGAAATTTATACCAATTTTGCTGAAATAGTAATGGATTTTGTTTAAAGTTTACTTCCTTTGCGTTGCACACCCATTATTATGCATATTTTACAGGGTACATTATGTTTAAATTTATAGTTGTTGTTATTTTTAGTTATTTCTTTTAATGCTTCAACTGTACGCTAACAAAATGAATATTTCAATGTGGAATTGTTTTCGCAACACGTTAGCAAAGTGAAAACAAGTTTTAATCATAGGTGCAGAAGAGCTATTCATATAAATAAATACATACCCTGTCAATGTTTTTTTTATTTTCAATTTATTTGAATTTCAAAAGACAATCAAGCAAAAAATTAATGTGTAAATATTAAAATTGATGGAAGAAACGGAAAAAAAAGATCGCCAACCTTAGTTGACAATCCTGGGAATTTTCGACCGTGACAGGACTCGAACCTGCAATCTTCGGATTCGAAGTCCGACGCCTTATCCATTAGGCCACACGGTCACGTTGACGAGCAACGTTAGTCGCATACATATAAGCTGCGAAAGAGGCGCGCAGCATGACCGCAATCCAACAAGAGAGCATCCCTCACTCATACACTCAAGCACACACGCATACAATCACATGGGAAATTCCCACCCCGATTACCCACCCTCCTCCAGACGCCATGACATGACGTGTTGAGGGTGAGGTCAATGCGCCACCAGCAACTGTGACAGCATTATTTGGGGGTTGTAATCATATGTTCGCAATGATAACGACTTGTGCGCAGACTCTAGACTGTAAACAGGACATAGTGCAGCATCCTTTCAACTACTTAAGGAATTTATGCCAAGTTATCTGAAAGCAATCGCCCCTTTTACCTTCAAATACTCTTATTACCTAATGAGGTTCATTCAAAACGACTCCAGCTACCTCTGACTTGTTAGTCATAGACTAGTTTACATGATACAGATTGAGTTAGCTTATCCATTATTTTCTAAGGAAACATATTTTAACTATTTAAAATTTTTGGCTCAAAATTATACAACACTTAAAATGAAACACAAACTCAGACAAAGGATACAAGCAAAAAAGAATGCCGAAAATAAGAACTTATTGCATCTAAGAGATGTCATCTTGGATGGGGGCTACAGAGAGCTGGCAAGTTCGCAAGAACAACTTCGTCAGAGGGTTAAAACGGAAATGGCGCAAGTTCTTCAGGCTTACAGAGATAATTATTCACTACTGAACTCTAGAAATTGTCCTAAACTCAAGTATCGACAACCCCAACAAAGTATTCCTATTGTGAGACGAAAGACTCCAAGGAGACCGAATATCGGTATTTTTTCATCCGATTCAGTATTATCAAGTTATCATAAATCAATTAAAGCCACCAAGAAGTATACAAACCTACTAGCCCACGACGAAGCATACGGACTACCACAGTCTTTTGTACCCCACCGACGTGCAGAGAAAAGTCTCAAAGAAACCAAAATGAAATATTCCAATCGAGAAATGAAACCTAAAAAAGTTCGCGATATATTCCATGATTTGGAAAGTACAGACGAATTACCTAGAAAAATCCAAAAAACTCGGGTGAAACCCTCAATGATACATAGAGTTCGGTTAATCGGATCTTTTTACAACTGAATCAGGAAGAAACAAATTTCTGATTTTGTTTTTTATTTAAATCTATCGCTGATGTTTTCTTTGTATAAATGGCTCTATCTGACATACATCTATATTTTGACAGTAAAATTATCAATTTTTTAATACATTCTTAGAATCTTTATCTTGATATCAATGAAAATCATTTCAGTATAAAGAGAAATGTATGCCAAATTTGCTGAATAACACTTATTGCAACAGATTTGACTTGCTTTATATACATAGATTCAAGAGGGTACTATGGTTAAAGTTATACTTTTTGTTATTTTTTAACTAAAACTGTTCGGTTGAAACTATCAATGTTTTGATTCTTTTCAATTTCTTCACACTATGTCTGATTCTACGGCACTCTGAATGTGGCACAAGGTTGAATTATTGGATGGTACTTCTAATTCGCAATTACCATAACACTCGAACGGGCAACGGCTTCAGTTCCGTGCCAAATGTGGAACAACTGATGCGTGTCCGATGGTAGTGCTCCAATGGGCGCCATTGCGCCTTCTTCTTTGGTTGTTTCTCATCTCTTTATCTTTAGCGTTACTTAATTATGCAGCACATATTTGGGGAAATATTTAGCAGAGCTTCGAGCGGAAAGTGAAAGTGAAAAGCACGAAAATGATCATGTTAATGAGTGAATCGAAAAAGAAAACACTCGTGGGCAAAGAAGAAATACACATAAGTAAAAGTCATTGATCGCGGATGGCGCTGAGTAGCTCGAGCTGCACTCGCACTGCAACCGGTTCGGTGGAAGGTCAAAGGACGCAAGTCCTTGAATTCCCACATGAGAGTGAAGTGCATAAATTTAAACCGGCTTATCGACATGGACTCCTAATTAATTTACACCATCAACATCCTCCTCTGCTTGGATTCATTGCAGCTTCACTTTGCACTGCCAGATTGGGCTTTGGGTGCCAGGCAACGGCTCAGCTTGGGCACGCTAGCAACAACCGTGGGAGATGTCTGCGGTGCGGCATCGCCCGATGGCTCCGCCAGCCGCTGGCGAGCATGGCGGCGATAGCGATGACAACAACTTCACCGACGACGAGAGCTCTCCGCTGACACACGATATTTATGGCGGCAGGTAGGTCTTCGCCAGTCCCATATGCCTCTTCGCGCATGCTGCGGCCCATCTATCATGAATATTTATGCAAATTGTTAGCCGAGGTTTCTGTCGATGCCAGAGAAGGCGACGAAACGAGACGAGGGAGTCAGACTGCAGGTCCGAAAGAAAACCTAAAAACAAAACAGCGAAAAAACTTTAACTTTTGCCATAACAAACCGGAACAAAATGTACAACGTTAATTGCCATTCCCACAGCCTGCAATTGTCTTACTTCTCGCAGATCTTGAGCAACCAACCCCCAAGACAGTCAGACAATCACTTTCAATACCGTCTCTGTAGCTTGAACAAGGTGTGGCCGCAGAGACTATGCGAATCGAGATGCCGGAAGTTAAAGCACCAGATGGGATTAGCCGATCGTAAAGAATTTATCGATCATACTGTGCGATAAGGCATAAGACTACACTATATACTCTACACTGTACACTGTACACTCTACACAGTACACTTTTTATACCCTTCGACCATTCAAAATGGTCAAAAAAGGGTATACTAACTTTGTGCAAATGTATGTAAAAAGTATATATATTCTTGCTCAGGATCACAAGCCGAGTCGATTGAGCCATGTCTGTCTGTCTGTCCGTCTGTCCGTCTGTCCGTCTGTCTGTCTGTCCGTCTGTCCGTCTGTCCGTCTGTCTATGTGAACGCACAGATCTCAGCTATTATAAAAGCTAGAGTTACCAAATTTGGCAGGAAGACTCTTGTGTACTAAGCTGATCAAGTTTATTTCAAATGTTAGGTGCCACGCCCACCGCCCCCACAAATCAATAATTTAATTTTTGAACTTAATTTGTAAGCGCTGTATAAAAGATACAACTTTCTGACTTTAACATACTAAGCTGAATGAAATATCTACGTAGTGTCCAAATCACAATCCGATCGAACAATAAACACAGAAGTTATTTAAGAAAGTATGAGCATAAAACCAAGTGCTTCTGTCAGCTAACAAGGGTGGCGGGCGAGCTAGAAGCGCGAGCGCCATCTGTCGGCATTAATTTTAAAGCATGTGCATATGCATATGTGTATGAATTTAACAAATTAAACTACACGAGAACATAGGTCGAAAGGGTATCCCACTGTCGCGTTTTGCGCCACTGTTGCTCTCGTTTCTCTGTACAGTCTACACTCTACACTTATCATATATAATATACCATATATATTTTGATGTTAGACTTAAACTTTAAACCTTAATTAAAGACAGAAACCAAGCATGGCTAGCGATTTGCATAGGTCGTGTTCATGATTAACCTATAGACAGTACTTACATAACTCCCAACTCTACATATTAAACCCCAACCTGATTTACAGCCAAAGGACAATACAGGAAACAAAAGGCTGGGATGTGTTCCGGGATCCGCCAATTAAGATCGAGACTGGATCGACGGCCAACCAGGAGTGTCTAGAATTAACGATCAAGATTTTGAAAATCTTTGCCTATATTTTTACGTTTATCATAGTCCTAACCGGTGGCGTCATAGCCAAGGGTACTGTACTCTTCATGACGTCACAAGTGCGCAAAGATCGCAAGATTGAGTACTGCAACAAGGATCTGGTAAGGCTCAATCAAAGGTTTCAATAATGAATAATTACTCAATTTGCTTCTTAATAGGGTCGCGACAAGAACTTTGTGGTACGACTGCCAGAGGAGGAGCGCATTGCCTGGATCTGGGCGCTGGTCATTGCATATTCTCTGCCCGAGATCGGTGCCCTAATACGATCGGTGCGCATCTGCTTCTTCAAGACGTTCAAGGTGCCCAAGACGGGGCACTTTCTGTTTGTCTGGCTGATGGAGAGCATGAGTGCTCTGGGAACGGCGCTGCTGATGTTCGTTGTGCTGCCACAGATCGATGCCATTCAGGGCGCCATGTTGACCAACTGCCTCTGCGTCATTCCCGGTATCTTTGGTCTGTTGTCGCGCACCTCCAAGGAGGGTAAGCGCTTCATCAAGGTCATTATCGATCTGGCAGCAATTGCGGCTCAGGTCACGGGTCTGGTTATTTGGCCGCTGCTAGAGAATCGTCGCGAGCTCTGGGTCATTCCAGTGGCCTGTGTGATGATCTCGTGCAGTTGGTGGGAGAACTATGTCTCGGCCCAGTCGCCGCTGGGTGTGGTGCGTGCTCTGGGACGAATCAAGGAGGAGATGCACACCACACGCTATTTCGTTCACATGTTCCTCTCAATCTGGAAGATTCTGCTCTTCTTCTGCGTCACTATGCTCATCTTTTGGGCTAATGGCGATGAGCCGAGCAACCTCTTCAGTCTGTACGGCGATGCCTTTGGGCCGCACAAGATTATTGTCTACGAGCTACCCGCTGGCCTTGGTGGAGTGTTACCCGACACCTTGGACTCAGCCAACATAGACACCGTCGATGTGGATGCCGCCTACAACACAGTGATCTATGTCCTGCTGCTGCAGATCTTTGGCGCCTATCTGTGCTACATCTTCGGCAAGTTTGCCTGCAAGATTCTCATCCAGGGCTTCAGTTACGCCTTTCCCGTCAGTCTAACCGTGCCCATTGCCGTCTCGTTCTTAATCGCCGCCTGCGGCATCCGCATCGATGATCCTTGCTTCTTCCACGACACCATACCGGACTATCTGTTCTTTACGAGCCCGTCGAACTTCAGATTTAACAATTTCGTGACCGAGCAAATGGCCTGGGCCTGGATACTGTGGCTACTCAGCCAGACGTGGATCGCACTGCACATTTGGACGCCCAAGTGCGAGAGATTGGCGACCACGGAGAAACTCTTTGTGCATCCAATGTATTCATCTCTGCTGATCGATCAGTCTATGGCGCTGAACAGAAGACGCGACGATCAGGCAGATGTTAAAACGGAGGTAAGTCAACGGATGTAAATCTTGAAGTAACTGATCTCAAATGATATTCATGATGATGTAGGATCTATCGGAGATCGAAAAGGAGAAGGGCGATGAGTACTATGAGACCATCTCGGTGCATACCGATCGCTCCTCTGCGCCGAACAAGCCAAGTATCAAGTCTTCCGACAACATAACACGCATTTACACATGCGCCACCATGTGGCACGAGACCAAGGATGAGATGATTGAGTTCTTGAAGAGTATCATGCGTATGGACGAGGATCAGTGCGCCAGGCGCGTAGCCCAGAAGTATTTGCGAGTACTGGACCCGGACTATTATGAGTTTGAGAGTAAGTTACCTTCTCCTCTACCCTCTTAAGACCTTACTATTTTCTTCTACCATGCAGCCCACATCTTCTTCGACGATGCCTTTGAAATCTCGGATCACAGTGACGACGACATACAATGCAATCGTTTCGTGAAGCTGCTGATTGGCACCATGGACGAAGCGGCATCTGAGATTCATCAGACGACCATAAGATTGCGACCACCGAAGAAGTATCCCACACCCTATGGTGGTCGATTGGTCTGGACATTGCCGGGCAAGACCAAGTTTATTGCTCATCTCAAGGACAAGGATCGCATACGTCATCGCAAGCGTTGGTCCCAGGTCATGTACATGTACTATCTGCTGGGCCACAGGCTCATGGAGCTGCCCATCTCTGTGGACCGCAAGGACGCCATTGCCGAGAACACTTACCTGCTGACCCTCGATGGAGATATCGATTTCAAGCCCAATGCCGTCACTTTGTTGGTCGATTTGATGAAGAAGAATCGCAATCTGGGTGCTGCCTGTGGACGCATTCATCCCGTTGGCTCCGGTCCCATGGTGTGGTATCAGCTCTTCGAATACGCGATCGGTCATTGGCTGCAGAAGGCCACCGAGCATATGATCGGATGTGTGCTCTGTTCGCCCGGCTGCTTCTCCTTGTTCCGTGGCAAGGCCCTGATGGATGATAATGTGATGAAGAAATATACAACGAAGCCGACAGAGGCCCGTCACTATGTGCAGTACGATCAGGGCGAGGATCGTTGGCTGTGCACTCTGTTGCTACAGCGTGGATATCGTGTAGAGTACTCGGCTGCCTCGGATGCCTACACCCATTGTCCGGAGGGTTTCAATGAGTTCTACAATCAGCGACGTCGCTGGGTACCCTCAACCATTGCGAACATCATGGATCTGCTGGGCGATGCGAAGCGCACGATCAAGATCAACGACAATATATCATTGCTATATGTGTTCTATCAGATGATGTTGATGGGTGGCACCATTCTGGGTCCCGGCACGATCTTCCTTATGTTGGTGGGTGCCTTCGTCGCAGCCTTTCGCATTGACAACTGGACCTCGTTCCACTACAACATTGTGCCGATCTTGGCCTTCATGGTCATCTGCTTCACCTGCAAGTCGAACATACAACTCTTTGTGGCCCAAGTACTGTCCACCTGCTATGCCCTGATCATGATGGCTGTCATTGTGGGTACCGCATTGCAGTTGGGTGAGGACGGCATAGGTTCTCCCTCGGCCATCTTCTTGATATCGATGGTGGGCTCGTTCTTTATAGCCGCGTGTCTGCATCCGCAAGAGTTCTGGTGCATAACATGCGGCTTGATCTATTTGCTGTCGATACCCTCTATGTACCTACTCCTCATTCTCTATTCGATCATCAATCTGAACGTCGTCTCCTGGGGCACTCGCGAGGTTGTGGCCAAGAAGACCAAAAAAGAATTGGAGGCGGAGAAGAAGGCCGCCGAGGAGGCCAAGAAACGAGTGAAACAGAAGAGCATGTTGGGTTTCCTGCAGAGCGGCATTGGCGACAACGATGACGAGGAGGGATCCATAGAGTTCTCATTGGCGGGCCTGTTCCGTTGTGTGTTCTGCACGCATGGCAAGACATCCGATGAGAAGCAACAGCTGTCGACCATTGCTGAATCGCTGGACACCATTAAGCAGCGCATGGACACCATCGAGAGTGCTGTAGATCCACACGGTCATCATGCCTCACGTCACAATAGACGCCGCACCACTTCTAGTGGTTCCAAGGATCATCATCTACTCACATCGGTGGCAGAGAAGTCTGGAGATGAATCAGATGAATCAGATTCCGATACGTCGGCAGAGCCAAAACAGGAACGTGACTTCTTAACAAATCCCTATTGGATCGAGGATCCCGATGTGCGTAAGGGTGAAGTGGACTTCCTATCTAGCTCGGAAATACAGTTCTGGAAGGACCTCATCGATCAGTACTTGTATCCCATTGACAATGATCCCGTGGAGCAGGTAAGGCACATGAACAATTCACATCAAGAGGGGAGAAGTTCTTTTCAGGTTCAAGAGTCTAGTTGCAACCATATTCGATAACATTACTTTTAGGCCCGTATAGCTAAAGATCTCAAAGAGCTGCGCGACTCTTCGGTATTCGCGTTCTTCATGATAAACGCCCTCTTCGTGCTGATCGTGTTCCTGCTGCAATTGAACAAGGACAACATCCATGTCAAGTGGCCCTTTGGCGTGCGCACTAACATCACCTACGACGAGTCCACTCAGGAGGTAATTGATGCCATTGCAAACAACACTAACAAATCTCTTGTTTTCTCTCTCTCTCCCTCTTTACTCTCTCTCTCTCTCTCTCGCAATAAATGATCGATGGTCGAACTCAGGCCCGCATAGCCTCCGATCTGATTGAGCTGCGAAATAAGTCGGTCTTTGCGTTTTTCATGGCCAACGCCTTATTCGTATTGATTGTGTTCTTGTTGCAATTGAATAAGGACAAATTGCACATTATTTGGCCATTGGGCGTCAAAACGAACATTACGTATATCGAAGAGACATCTGAGGTTTATATGCCCCCCATATAATATTGATATAACAAACTTGTTACTTATCGTATGTTTATTGACTTATGACTTCTACTACCAACTATCGCAACTATGTTCACTGTTCTGTGTTCTCGCCATGTGTTTGTGTGTGTGTGTGTGTCTTTGTGGATCCTAAACCTGTGGATCAAGGGACCCCTAACTTCCCCACATTCTCTCTCTCTCTCTCTCTGTCTCTCTGTCTCCTCCTACACATGTCACGTCACACATGTTCAGCCGCATTACATACCTAATGAATGTTTCTAATGTTGTGTATCCAATGTACCTATGTTTCTATATGTTTATAAGGCGTTTCGTTTGTTCTTCTTCCCGTTTAACTGAAACCCATCCCAAATGGTTCAGGCATATCACCAACAACAACAACAACAACAACAATACTATATCACACATTGTCATGCATTTGACGCTAACAGTTAACCCTCGACACGGTAAACTGTATATCCATGTGCCATATATCTCCCAAGAAATACCTAAAAAAACAACATAAATGTTCTTAAATCTATTTGTACAATATATACTCGTACATGCCGAAGCTTTGTGCAGTTTCTCCAGCATGTCTCATACTATAACACACTTATAATTATGGTATATCACACATAATCGTATCGCAAACATAGCACTATCACCGACAACTGGTACTATGTTCTACCCCAAATCGATCCGAAGGGAATTTCAATCATCGTTTTGTGTGTTACTAACAACATAATGCAAGATCGTATGGAATATGTCTTTATTTATATGGTTATTCGACACCCTTCCCTGCAGGTGCACATCTCCAAGGAATATCTACAGCTGGAGCCCATAGGTCTGGTCTTTGTGTTCTTCTTCGCTTTGATTTTGGTCATACAGTTTACGGCGATGTTGTTCCATCGTTTTGGCACCATATCGCATATATTGGCCTCAACTGAATTGAATTTCTGCAAAAAGAAATCAGAGGATCTTACGCAAGATCAACTCATCGATAAGGTAACTTAAGATATATAATATAATAATTAAGAAAACTTTACTAAATCCTCTATTTGCTGTACAGCATGCGGTAGAAATTGTGAAGAACCTGCAACGTTTACAGGGCATCGATGGTGATTACGATAACGATTCTGGTTCTGGGCCCGATCGCATAGCACGGCGTAAGACTATACAAAACCTGGAGAAGGCACGTCAGCCGCGACGTCAGATCGGCACCTTGGATGTGGCCTTCAAGAAACGGTTCTTAAAGCTAACTGCCGATGCGGAAAACAATCCTGCCACGCCCATTCTAACACGTCGTCTAACCATGCGAGCAGAGACTATACGCGCCCTGGAAGTTCGCAAGAACTCAGTGATGGCTGAAAGACGCAAATCAGCAATGCAAACTTTGGGAGCCAAGAACGAATATGGTATAACCACAGCGAATCCGGTAAGCAAAGACAATATACGACAATATCAATAAGGAATAAATGACTTCAATCGTTGCTTAAATCCTGTTTAGATCAACAATAATGGCGCTGTACCGAATCAGCGCAGTGGACGTGTCTCCAATGCAGGCATTAGTATCAAGGATGTGTTCAATGTGAATGGGGGACCGAATGAGGTTAGTGTTATTTCTATATAAATGTGTGAGAAGATTTTTAAATATTTGTGGAACTTCTTAGCAAATCTATGGCTCAAATGGAGGTGGTACCATTAATCAAGGTTACGAGCACGTCATAGACGAAGATGGCGATGGTAACTCGTTGCGTCTGACTACCCGTAATCCCCATCAAGTGTCCTGGAGTCAAAACACAAATGGCAACAATACCGGACGTCTGTAAACTAATCGTACTTGCGATCCATAACAGTTTTATATACCTACATATATAGGTTAAGTTAGCAATTCATAACAAATTTCGCGACTTTCTAGAGTTTTGTAGTCAAAGAGGAAAAGAAATCGACAATTACTTATAATTTGTATATAGTATATAGAAAGGACATTGCAGGAGCCTTGTCAATACACAACGAATATTATGCTTAGCTAACCACACTGCCAGTGATGTTCTCGAATGGTGATGTGTCTGCCCCACAAACGGGGGCTACAACATTCATACTTTATGTACTATATCATTTGTTAGGTTAGAATTTAAGAAATTGTGATGCTGGCACCCCGATTGGTTGGGTTTGTCGACTGCAATACCAGTGAATGCTGACACAAAATACTCATTGTAAAGCTGATTAAAAGTGCAGCAGTTAAAACACCTATTTATATATATATAAATTTACACAAAAACATGAATCTTGCTATAGTAGTTTTAAAATACATAAATTACAATTCTCGAAATATAGAAAATATATTGAATGTATAGAACAATGATGGCGTCTTTAATAATTGTAGAGGCCGTGGCAGATAAGCAAGGGGAATTTAAACAAAGTAAGAAATAAATGTAAGGTAGGTAAGGAAGGTGTAAGTAAGGTATAGTATAATCAAAGAGCATTTCAATGCAATTGATATATAGAAATAGTAGTAATAATATATAAAGCAAATTTCATTATATTTATGAAAATCTGCATATCCGATGTATTGTTTTTATAAGTTTCGTCGAGTTAATGCCACTCTGTGTTTACTTAGACATGACTCAATTGAATCAGCTAGAGATCTTGATTAAGAATATACATATATACTTTGTGGGGTCTGCTTCGCCTTCTTCATTTGCAAAAAGTTTGTACACCCTTTTTCAACCATTTTCATTGTAGCGTATAATTACTTTAAATTACTAATAGAAATACCAAAGATTAAGCTTGTCTGATAATCCTTAAAGCCAAAAAACTTACTTCTTTTCTGGACCAGCCTTCTCTGCCTAAGAACATATTAATTCTCTCTAAAACTTTACTTTCTGTAAATTTCGATTGAATGATAATCAAAAGGCATTTAGAATTGTGGCTTTAAGCCGGGGTTAATATTGAATAGCTTTATTGGTGGTGTGTATGTAGTACGTGTAGTAGGTAGTAATCAATTTATCAAAGCTTCTTTCTGTTGGCTGCTGTTTTGATACTTCTCGGTTGACCTTTAGAATATATTGCGAACATGTATCTACTATAGTTGCTTGGAAGCTTCATTGAGCTTAATCTACATACAATATGGATATGGGTAAATATTGAGAACAAACAGTTATAGATAGTTCATATGCTGTAGACACTTATCGCCAGAACAAGACTAGACTAAATGAACATAAACATTAAATTGGCCGAAGGTGTTTGTCGATAGATGATTCCAAGTTCGATCTCCTAATGGAACAGCATATTGCCCTTTTTGGCCGCAATGGGAAGACGCTCTTCGGGGCCAACTTGGAGGAAAGGATTGGGCAAGGCATCCAGAGGTAGACCAGACATATGCCCAGTCTTCTTCACCACTCCGTTGGCATTGTTTAAGGCGTTCTCCTTGCTAAACTCATGCAGCAAGAACTTCTCCATGGCAGCATTCATTTCGCTGCTACCAGCGACGGCGGCGTTCTCCTGGTCGGCACAATCAAACATATGCTCGCTGTCACAGGTGCAATCCTGAGCTGCCTGGAACTCACGACTATAGATGGCCGTATTGTCGAAGTCCGTAATGCAGTTACCACCCTGCTTTTCCATGTCATAGCCCTGGGGGCAGGGGTTGGGAGGGTTGCAGTAGGCGGGCAGGCTGGCATCGGTCTTGACAATGGTGTTATAACGATTCAATGCTTCACCCATGCCACCGGATACATACTGATGGCCCCACAATGAACTGTGCTGCAGAAACTCTTGATCCCTCAACGAAGGATTTGGATTTGCCGAACGCAGCAGACAGTCGCTGTTGCCATCGCAGAGTCTGGCATACTCGGAACGCGATACCAAGTCCACATTATCTTTGTCGGCAGATTGACCAGCAGCTGCTACTCCTGCCAGCTCTCCCACATTGTCAACATCGTAGTAGCCCACCTGCATGTCGTTGTCCATGCGATTGAGCAGCTCACTCAGCAGCACATCCGCAAAGATATTATCCTTAGTATCATATCCATGCACACCATATGAGCCGCCTAGCAACAAGACCAAACATCCAAGTTGGATACACATAGCTGAAAAATTAATTAGTAATACATTTATTTATTATTTAATTATTTATTTTTTTCCTGGCTTACCTTTCGACTCGGTCAACATATTGCGCAGTAATAAACGTCACTCGAAGTTTTGATAACTATTGATTTTTCTTTTCACTGTTGCAGCAGCTGCTGCGGTGTGTATAACGGTATTCGACTGGCCTCCAATACGATGTGCTGACAACCAGTTGAACATTCCATGTGAGGTCATATATATACATAGTTATACATATATGTTATAGCACAGATGTTAGAATTTCCATTGATAACAATTGAGTTTCCTGGCGCAGGCGCAGTACATCCATATCCAAATCGCCCAAAGCTCTTTTCAGTTAATGTTAAGTAAAGCTTAAAGCTCTTGTTAGTACATGTTAAACTCAGGCTCCGATTGAGAATGGAAAGCTCAATATAAATTGCAATTTTACAAACTTAGAAACGTACAATTAGTTTACTAGATTATCATCTACCTATGGTAATCAGACGTTATGAAGACGAGCCCGCAGAGAACCTCCCACCCTGATTTCCTCTCCACAGCCCTGGTTACACTATTATGTTAGGTATAATTATTCGATTCTATATTCTTAGCTGTATTAATACTGCATTATATTGATAGGATATTAACTATTATCACTCTCCAATTCATTTGCTTCGCCCCCACACAGCATATCGAACTCATCCTGCATTTGTTGCATTGTGCGCTTGTGTGGATGCGTCATCGAGTGCGCTAGCAGCTGCTTACGCGTCATAAAGTCCTTGTTACAAGGCTCACATCTATAGAACATGATGTAGATTCGAATTAAACAAAATCATAAGAGTCTGCAACAGTTGTTTACCTAAATTTGGGACTTCTGTGTGTGGAATAGTGCATGCGAAGTTCGGATACGCTGCTAAATATCTGTTGGCATTCAAGACAAGGATATGGTCTCTCATTGACGTGTGCTCTGCAGGAGATAGGTGAAATTATATAGTTTATAAGAATATACAGATAGAAATGCACTCACATCTCATGCCGCTGCTTGGCGCTGTGCTCCAAGAACTGCTCGCCGCATGTGGCGCACTTAAAGAGACGATTTCCACCGTGTTCTTCGCGTTGATGATTATGCAGCTGATTTTTGCTGGGGAAACTCTCGCTGCATAGCTCACATGGAAAGAACTGTTTTGAAGATTTGCGCTCGAAGTGGCCTTCCATGTGAGCATTGTACTCGACCTCCAGTTTGAAATATTCTCCACATTCTTCACAAATGAAGAAATTGCGTAAACGCTTCTTGGGAAGACTACTGTCCTCTAATATTTCCATTTGCCTTTTACCATTGCCGGCTACCGACAAATCCTCATGCACCTCTTCCTCTTCTTCTTCTTCGAGTGTTTCTATTTCTTCACATATCGCATCATCGTTTTCGTACATGTACTCATCCTCAGTCACTTCAACTTCAACATCACCAAGCTCTTCATCATTCTCATTCTCATCGTCGTCATCAACGTATTCCAATTGATCTTCATCGATCAAGTCCTCCGACAGTTCATTCTCGTATCTTTTCAGAAATTCGTTGCGTTCTTTCTTCAGCATCTCCTCAAGATAATTTTGAGAAAATATACAACGCTCTCGAAACTTGATGGCCAAATCTAGCTCGGAGAAGCACCGCTCACAAATAAACTTTGGCAACATTTCGTTCGGCAGAAGCTAAAGAACAATATTTGTAAACGAACGAGGTAATATTCACTTTATTAAGTGTGCTCACCTCGACTCCAGTTATGAGTTTTAAATTCTGCAACAGTTTTCCACGCAAGTAATTGAATATATGACGCTGGCGCTTTTTATCTTTTATTTTATTTGCACAAACGCGGCAAACCTCGGTTAATTCGATTTTATCATTATCCATTTTGTAATAAATACAATCTCATTTATGTTGGTGCCAGGGTGACCGTATCTGAACAGTTTTATGCCATAACAAATGCGCTTTTGGTAAGATTTAGCACATTACATAACAGATTTCTTCAAAAGTTTAACTAACTGTTAATCGTTTTGAACAGCAATATCAAATCTGTTTGTCTCAACTATTAAATTAGTTGAGATATTTAATAAAACAAACTCGTATAGCAGATTAAGTAATATGTTTAATAAGCTAATGGAACTACAATTGAATTGAATATAAAATCTACCTCTTTGCTATAATTAAACCACATTTTAAACTATATTTTTTTACTTAATCTGTTGGTGAACAATAACTAAATTTTGTGGAAACTGGTTCAATGACATTAATTCACATAACATTTGAATCTGGAACCCCTGTTTAGTTACAATTGTTAGTATAACTAAAACTGGGAACCAAAAAATGGAGGATAAATCGTTATATTGAAGACTTAATTTATAAAACCACTGTTAGCATTAATAATAATTTTATAAAATTATTTCGACCATAGATTTATGAATATACCATATATATGTTTATTTATCGCTTGTATAAATTAATTGGCGGTATCACTAACATAAACGGTAGATGTTAACATACAAGGAATTCGATAAGTTATCGGTATACGAATTCGCTGCCGATATTCGCAATGCTGTTGAAAAAAACAGAAACAACAATTAGACCATAAATGTAATTTGCGCGGGAGCCAAGCAGCTGCATTTGTTGTTGAAGTTAGTTAATTAAATGATCAAAAGCTTAACCAATCATGTCTAGCGAATCGAGTTTGAGTTCCAACTGGACACGTCCAGATGATGTAAGTGAAAGCGCTTGAAATCAAAACAGAATTCAATATCTTCAACAATTCTTTAATTCACAGTTCATAAAACAACAAAGGCTAAAACAAAAAAAGAAACAACTTGCGGCACGTGTGCGCAACAACAACAACAACAACAATAAAAGATCGGAAGTGGATGAGATAGACAAGTGCAAGTTATTAGAAGCGAAGTTGGCCCAAAAGCGCAAGAATCCATTTGCCAAGTAAGTCGTGATCACTGGATCAGCTGTTCGGTCCCAATAATGCATGACTATCCAGATCCACAGATAATGCCAAAAAGCTAAAGACTGATGATACAGATGCAGCTACACCGCCGACAACGATTTTGTCCAGAAGCGAGAATTGTTTTGTGCGTGAGACTCCGACACGACCTCCGCCCGCTAAGTTGATGCTGCAGAAATTCGATGCACAGGCTTTTGCCAAACTGCTGCAGCAGGAGCGTGCCGCTCTAGCTGATGAGGAGGATGATGCCGCTCTGGCAGCTCGGCAAAAACATACTAAGCATCTACCGATGGATTGGTGCCTTAAGACGCGCTTGCGCTTCTTCTGCCCCACCGAATTGCCCGCCACGCAACTGAAGACTTCACAACTGGCTAGCGGGCTGACCAGCTTTGTGCGCTGCTTCGATAGCAACAATTCGTCCAGCACCTTGGACATCTCGGATGCAACACGATTCAATCAATGCACCTACTATTGGCAGCATCCGCATCTGCCTTGGCTGACGCTATTTCCGCGCACTGCGAAGGAGAACAACGGCATCACCATTGGCGAGAGGGAGCGCAAAGCTCTGGCTGAAGAGTGGGACTATAGCTTCCGCGGACTCTTCCAGCTGTTGAGGGCTCGTCAGTGTCCGTACTTTTATCTGTGTGCCAATACATTCACCGTACTCTTTCGAGCGGCTGGCTGTGCTGGTCGGGCCGAGATGCATGCATTGGTTACACCATCAACGCGAGGCATGCGGAACGCACTGCGGCAGGAGGGCATTGAGTATAGCATGCCTATGAAGAAGGATTCCACAGGTGGCGGTAGTTTAAACAGCAGCCTCACTGAGGAAACTGAGACGGTTAGTACCACAGAAAGTGTTAGTCTCCCGCCTACGAAAGACAAGGAGAAACCTGCAGGTGATGAGGAGGAAGACGACGACGACGATGCTTGGCTGGAGAGCCTGGGCGTCGACGAGCGTGAGCTGCGGCGCATACAAAGTACACATGCAAGGAAGTTACAAGTTGCCGAAATGAGCGAGGATTTCAGCGACAACTCACTGCTTCTGATCGAAGGCGTTGAGTGCCAAGGATTCTTCAGTTACTTGCTGAATGCAAAGAGCACCATCACCAGTGTGGGCCGCTTGGCGGGAGTACCGCCCACACTATTGGCTCCCGTTGCATTTCCGAAGGCGACAATGCAACATTTGATGCCACGCTCGAAGAAGGTGCGACTAGATGGCGTTGATTATTATAGCATCGATATTAAGGGGCTACTCCTGCCTACATTCCTGCCCAGCGTTGCGGAGCTCTTGTGCGAAACACGGCAGATGTTCAGTGCCACGTTGGCCAGCAGCATAAATACGTTGTCCTTCAGCAAGGCTACCCAAAAGCTCTTGGAATCGTCACAATTGTCCACAGATGCTTCAAAAACAGTTGAAGAAGATCCGGATGATGGTTCGGTTCAGGTCTTCGGGGAGCAAAATCTCTCCGAGTGCGGTCTACTGCCCACTGTGGTGTCCGCCATCTGTCGAACGGGTCAACATGCAGTTGGACTGTTGGAACGCGTCTGTTATCAGCGGAGCGAAGGCTTTGCCTGGAGCTAATGTCACACTACACTGAATAAATTACAGTATTTTTTGGCAACTTATTTTAGTTTTATCTATTATATTGGTTTGTGAAAGGTAATAAACTTCTAATCTGTTTACGCTGTTTACGTATCGTATATAGTCTAGTTATCCACCATGATCAGCTCGTCTATGCTCCAGTCCTCGTACGAATGATCCGGAAGATAGCGACGGATTATAATTGGAATTTTCTTTTGCTTCAGTTCTTTCATAGCTATTTGCAGAGGATCTGTCTCGCCATCCAGTTCAACCATAATGGGTGCGCACATGGCAATTTGTAGTGCTCGTGTACCTAAAACTCGCGCTCGCTCGTACTTCGTCATGTACTTTGTGGTAATGCGTTTCGATTTGGGTACACCACCACCTCCTGCAGTGCCGGGTGTTATGATCTCAATATTGTCCACTTCTTCCTCCTGCGCAATGTCCTCGTCGACGTCTTCATCGACATCATCGAAATCATCACCGCCAACACTGAGACGAAGAATTCAATACATTATAAATTAAGAGAAAATATAGAACGTGAAATAAGTAACTACTCACTCATCGTTATCGTAGTCTCCATCATCCATTTTGTATACTTGTTAATATTTTATTATTATTAAAAACTAAAAACGTCGCTGGGACTAAACACGATTTCCACGCGTGGTTCTTCTTCTTAATAAATTTCACAACTTGTGGAGGTCGGTCGATACATTGCAGATGGAACGATAGTTTTCGATATATCAATGGTATGTCATTTTTGGTATTTTTTTCTTCGATAACTATTTAAACTTGCACCGAATTTATTGAAACATGCTGCACCGATAATAGCATTTTTAAATAGTTATCTTCGCCATTGTCGACAAAAACATAACACATTCGGCTTTTTGTAGTGCTTCCGCTATCAGAGTTATAAACACTTTCTATTAGCTACCGCCTAGACCCTAAGGCGCTACCGCCTAGACCTAGACCCTATGTAACCGCATGGACGATGCGATATATCAAAGAGTTTCCATGTATAGTTGCGCATGAAACCTTGTTACGGAAGCGATACGTAGTGGAGATTTTGCGCCATATCTGGAGTACGCTTCTTGTTACGGCGGCAAACACTGTTCTAGGCTGACAAGGTACAGGGTTGTCAATGTTTTTTCCATACCGGGACACGGCACAAACTGGCTTGTTTTTAGTAAAAAACGAGAGCAACAGTCGCGCAAAACACGACATGATTACTACAGACCAACTGCCGCGACACTCACCTATCGGCAACCCCAGTTCTACTGGCTCTACTGATAAGAACACGCGACATATTTGTTACCTTGATTTGTCGACATTATTTAGTGATCTCAATAGGGACACTTTGCTATCTTAATGTCATTCTTGAAATCTTTTTTTTTTTATAATAGTGTTGTTTCCTCTTACAAGCGTTTTTTAGAAGAGATTTGAAATGTTATAAGCCGTAGATGTAAATGAATGATATCCAAGCATTTGATATGCCTGAAGAGAATGCTTGTGGCTCTAAATTGTTTGAAACTTGATTCAAATACTTTTCCTTTTCGGTTAAGTCCTGGTTTGGGATGACCACATCATGTTTTCCCTACTGAATAATGCACATACTCCTTCTTTTTCGTATTGTCCGCCCGGTACCACGTTCTGGATTTGCAAACCCTATTGGTGCTGGACTACGGGGTATGCGTATCATTTCGTGGACCGTGGCTACCGGACTTATTAACCTATGTTCGTATTCTGACTCAGTATTATTTACGTTCCGAGACGATGAATCCATATTAGTTGCTTATTTCTGAATACTGTGAACAAACCAAAAATACCACAAATTTAGATGCGCATATGAATTTGTCCTGTACTATGGATTAACAAATTTTTAAACTGAAAATAATATTGTAGAAGACCTACTTGATGTATCTGAATCGAGGTAGAAGCCGGTTTCAATGCTTACTTCATGGAAAAAGTGTAATAATGGAGGCATCGGCGTCGGTTAACTGGAAAAAAAGATATAAGAGGACAACATTGTTTTAGTTCAAAAAGACTCCAATAATAATAATAAACATACATATATGTATACAAATATATATACATATATATTAATCCAAACTATATCAACACTGTCGTTGTGCCCGATGCACGAATCCCTCCTTTGTCCGTCTTCTTCAAATTCACTGATCCTTCCTTATTACAAATCGAATCGATAAATCGGACACGTAGATTTTACGCATAAGTTAATGAAAATCATATCGTTAAAACAGAAAACAAGTCCCTTTAGGTAGGAAGCAGAAGACTATCTTTAGAATTGTTGCTACACATACATATTTGTAATGGTTTTTCCAAACTAGTTTTATTTTCTCTCCTTACCATAATTTCTGTGCTTAATTCAGTATTGCTATAAATATATGTATTAATATAAAAGTAACGAAAATCAAATAATAAATATAAGTTTGTGATGTAGACAGCTATGTTATTTAACCTTTACTAAAGTAGAAATATAAATATTCTGTACAATATACTTTCAAGTCGAATGTGATTTTTGAATTTGTTCATATCGCTTATAATTTAATTCCTCGAGTTCTGTTTCTACCTATTGAATCGTACACTTTTTTTTTTTCTTTCCTTTTTCGTGAATCGGCCATGGATTTTGATTTTTTGCCGGTACTTGCTGTTGATCAATAGGTTCCGGGGGGGATTCAACTGAAGCAAGTCCGTATGATTCTTTGGGTTTTGGATATGGTGATGAATTACACACGCACTTCACCATAGGTTTTACAGGAGAGTTGCTTTGTACTTCTGGTTGTGGTCTCGGTTGGTAGCAAACGTAGGTATCCAAAGTTGTCACTCTCTCCTTGTTTTCTGGTTTGCCATATTGGTTACATTGGCAATAAGCTAATGGCTGTTGCGGAGCACTGCTACCGCATGCGCAAGCCCCACTTTGTTGCATTGGCTGTGATTGTCCAGATCGGTTACATTGACAATAAACTTTTCGCGGCGAACTTGAGATGACCTCTGGTGAACAAGGTATTCGTATTGGTTCCGGTGGTGGTGGCTGTGGAGGTCTACTATTGCATGCGCCAGCGCCGCATTGTCGCTTTGACTTTGGCTGTTGTTGTTGTGGAGGACTGCAACCGCATGCGCAAGCTCCGCTTTGTCGCTTTGATTTTGGCTGTGGTTGGGGAGGACTGATATAGCATGCGCAATCTTCGCTTTGTTGCTTTGGTTGTGGCTGTAGCTGGAAAGGACTGCTATCACATGCGCAATCTTCGCTTTGTCGCTTTTTCTTTGGCTGTGGTTGTAGTTGGAGAAGACTGCTATCGCATGCGCAATCTTCGCTTCTTTGCGTTGGCTCTGACTGTGGTTCTGGAGAACTGCAACCGCATGTACAAGCTCCGATTGGTAGCTTTGGCTGTGGACTGCAACCGCATTCGCATGCCTCTTTTTGTTTCTTCGGCTCTGGCTCTGGCTCTGGCTGTGGTTGTGGAGGACTGCAACCGCATGGGTATGCTGTTTGTTCTGGCTTTGCAGGACAGCATTGGCAATTCGCATTTTTAGGACCACTGCTTGAGCATAGGCATGGGACGCCACACTTGCCACATGGACCTGTTATAATATGTAAATATGTATTTGGTTACAAAGTCTATAGTATATAGCGTTGCGCAGTATACTTACTTTTATTAGTATCTTTAATATTACTATCTTTTTTTTTCCCCATTGCAAAAAAAAAACAAGTAAAATTTTGTATCTGACAAAAGAGGGCAGCAGCAGCACTCTGAAACAAAACACAACTAAAAATTTTTGTTTTACTTTGATTTTCAAACTTATTTCGTTGAAGCTTTCCGTTAGTATTGCTTTTTTTGTCCCATGTTGGTATTTTACTGTTTTTCTTTTTGGCATTTGGCATGTTGCTGCGTATGGTCACATTGCTGTGCATAGCTTTAGTATTTTGTTTGCTTTCCCCAAGTGCGGAACGCGCTATCGCGTTTAGCTTTTCTAACGGCTTTAGTTTTGTTATTGTGTAGTCTTCGATTTATGTATTTCATTTCGATAATACTGTTTTCCGCAGCGGATCAGAGTGTGTGAAGAAGGTGCCAAGTGAAATTTACATAATTCTATTGCAATTCAAGAACGGCTCTTGTTCAATTATTGTTAGTACTGCTTGCATGCGCTTTTTATGCGTGTGTATGTGTGCAAGTGAGCGTGCGTGTGTTTCTGCAAAATTGCAATGTGCATCGAATTTTCTTGATTTCCCAACAATCATTTCCACACATCAGTGTAAAAGTTAAATTAAGCTGCAACTTATACTCGCTTGTGATTGCATGGATACGCATACATATACAAGGTAAAAATTATACCGGTAAAACAGATATAATTAAACTATTTTATTTAATTTATCAGTATAAGTACACAAAAACCGACGCACACACACATATACATTTTATGTATTGGAATTAAAGCAGAAAGTGCGTAGGCAAATGGAACGAGAATAGTCACAAATACACATACACACACAGAAAAACTCACACAGCTGTGTTGTTGTTGCTTTCACAGCTGTGTTCTGATAACGGTGCAGGGCGTAATGTGTGTGTGTGTTTTGCGCCAGACTGTCACTCTCTCTCTCCCTCTCTTTTTATCTCTCTCTGCGTCTCCTGCTGTGACAGCGGGTGACGTTTTATGTTCTATGCGTGTACATTGTTTTCATTTACTCTGGCAGCGTCATATGGACAAAGGGCAAAGCTTCACACCACCAACAAATTTTAAGAGTACATCTGTACTCATGCTGAGTACACATACGCATACATACATAAGAGGCACATCACCTGATAACGGGGAGTTCATTTTATAGTACAAAATAATGTGTACACCTATACTTAAGTACATACTCTTAGTGTAAGTAATGTGTTGTACGCTTGTGTTAGTATTCTCACTCCGTTAGTGTGGAGTAGGGGGGGGGTCATGAGTTACTTAAAATGCAGAGGGTCAGCTGTTTTATTGTCTCACCTGTCTTGCTAAGCAGGTCGATTGTGTGAAGGAATGAACACAGATAATATGTATGTATGTATGTGTACATGTGTGTACTTATTATAAAACTGAAATAACTATATTACAAATAGTGATATTTTAAAACAAAGAATGTTTACCAAGCTCTGAAAACACTTCGACGCTTTGTCTTATAATTACAAAAAAATTGCCACCTTCCTTATCGAACTGGAAATTGTTAGTATTGTCAGCATTCCCTCACACACACAAACAGTAATGTTTATTGAGCTATATACTCGTAATCTATCTATACCTTGCACGGAAGGAATTATCAGCGTTTTTTAACGTTTTGTTAACATGCATTTAATATCTATTGATAACGTGTAATTATTTGATAAAACATTAGTCACAACGGGCTAAAGAAACACAATTATAGTAAATAATACAATTTATAAAGTGTGCAAACTCCAAATCTATTGTCATCGAGAACATTCAGACGAGTATAACTAAAATTTCAATTCTATTTCTATAATCTTATCACGCGCGTCTGCATATATTGAAGTGATAAGCAAACATTTTTAATTAAGTGCTAAAGAACTAAAATGTTTTTGTTTACTGCCAATACAATTCAAAAGATCTGATATTGTACATATGTATATGTACATTCCTACTAACGAGGCTATTACTGCAGCATCGTGTTTGAATATAAACCTTTGCACGCAGCTTGTTTACAGCTCGTTAGCAAAACGTGTTTGAATTTTATCGGACAGAATAACACAGAGATTTTCTGTATTCAAACAATTCTGTTGTAGTTCAGATTAACCATAAAGAGTAAGAAATTTAAATACTGTTTATATTTATTAATTGAAGCATACGCTCTTTTGTTTATATAGGAAATATTAGTACAGATATTTCGTTTATTCAATATACAATATAGGAAATATTAATAATTTACTTATATTGATTATTTTCGGCGATTCTTTTAAGTTTACTTACATTTAGTGAACACCCTGAAATAACTGTAGTAAGTTCTAGTTTAGTATAGTATTAATAAATCGAAATCCCCAGAATTGATGACCAAAGTCATGATAAGGCTGGCATAGCCCCGCCCATAATTTACGGTAAATTATTGGCTTCCGTTTGGTCGCCCACCTTAATTCCCAATCCGATTATTTTATCATTTTGTTTTCGCTGCATGAAATACGATTTCCTCCTTTTACGTTATTATATAATTGAGTGCAAATAAAAACGATGCCTAACTAAATATTATTAGATATTTTATGCACTTTTGCTGCCTTTTATTGGGCACATTTGCAAGTGCCACGTGCATACTGAATGAATCATCACATTCACAGCGAAAACTGATTACAATAGCGAATGAATTTAAAATATAATTAATTTTTGGCAGTGACAGAAACAGCGACGCATCGTTGAAAGTGAAAATACGAAAACGAATTTAAATGATTAAATCACATTAACGGCGAACAGAGAAACAGACAGGAAGAAAGCTTAATTAAGAGTGATGATTGAAGATTGTTTGTACTGCTAAGGCAGGATGCGATCAATAGGTACTTTCTCTACTCTATGGAACTATAGAATAAATTATATATGATGTAACTATTGGATAAAGATATTCTGATTTTGAAAAAATGGGACTTTATCGTTTGCAGCACTTAGAGTAACTTCAAGAAGTTTAAAGTTAACTTTAGAGTGTAGTGTAATTGAACCTCGTTCTAACTAAATTACTTGTTTATCATATTCAAGTTCAACCACTTGCAAAGAACTGCATTAATAGTATATACTTTATAGGAGTTTTTCTGAAGTATATATATTGCATTATGGTCTAGTAGTATTGGTCTAGTAGTATAGTACATATATTATAGTCTGGTAGTATAGTATATGCTGAATATACAGTATAAGTAGTCTATCTTAATGCATATTATTTAATATATACATATATTATTACTATATATGTACAAACATAGTAGCTCCATATAATATGATTGTAAATACCTTAAGGTTAATTAAGGCATTCCCTTAAACGTGCAAGGGCGATGATCAATAATGCATTGACCTTCAGCAAGATCAAGCACCTTTGTCAGGAAGCGCATAAAGAAAAGAGAGACATCTCTCTGCTGCGAAGTCAAGATCAACAGCTTGTCTTGCGAGTGTGCAGGAAGAAAACAAAAACAATAAAATGGCCAAGTGAACCGTTCAGTTTATCTAAAACTTGTTTCCGCATAAGCTCAGCAAAGATGCATTGAGGTCTTCTAGTCCCAGTGTGAGCTGCGAGGAGCTACAGTTGTTGTCGATCAGTCGAGGCGTGCAGTTCGGAAAATAAGCACACACAAACAGAGACAGCAAAATAAAAGTAATAATAATATGCATTTATAACGAATACGCGCTGCGTTTCAAGGCGAAGGTCAAGAAAGCCACACGCAACTTCCACAGAGCGTAGCTTGACTCACTTCTCTCTCTCTCTCTCATTTGTTGCTGCTTCTCTCTTCTGTTGTTGAAGTTGTTGTCATGCAGCTTCCTCCGCATTTCAAAGTCGCTTTTGATGATTCTACGCTCTCTCCGTTTGGGTGCCGCTCGCAACCTTGAACATTGCGTATACGACGCGTGAAACGCGCTTTGCTCTTTTGTTTGCGTTTGTAAGTTCTTTTTTTGTTTTTTTTTTTCGCGCATACCCTTCAAATTTTAAAGAGCAGTTAATGGGGTTAAATATAAAGCAACAATATTGCTAAAAGTTGTTTATAATTGTTGATGCCTTAAGTGCATTTAAACAGCTTTTATCGTTACTGAGCAACTCATAAAAGTGTTATGTTAACTTCAGCATTCTAACTAACTCGACCTCTAAAGGCGCAGGTATCTATTAGTCGTATCCAAATAAGTTGTAGTATTCTTAATTGCCCCGCCATGTACTAAAGTGTATCTGTGCATGCATGTGTCTGTGTGTGTGTGTGTCTAATTAGCAATAACGAATGTTGATCATATTTGAAGTACTATTGCTTATTTTGCTTTGCACTTCAGTTGAGGCCACTCTCAGCGCAGTTCAGCACAGCTCAGCAACTAAATAAACAATAAATATTTATGTGTGTATATGTGCTTATATGTGTGTGTGTGTGTTTGTCGGTCTGTAACTTTGCATATTTGTGACACATCTCATTCTTTCCAAGTCACAAATGACAGAAGACACGAGTTTTTTATTTATTTTCTTTGCTAAAAACCAGTTTAACTACCATGTATACCCTATGTGAGAATGTTACCCTTTGTTTAGCCATTGCTAAGGTCTCTTCTCAGTATGTGCATTAAACCGGTTTTCAATTATTTAATTAACGAATCTTTGCAGAGCTGGCAAAAACCTTCAAGAGAATTTCATTTAAAGTTCCAGTTAATATAATAATATTATTTAGTTTATATCCATTGCTTTTATGATGTATTACTCAGCATTTGAATGCGCTATCACGATCGTTACGCTTTTAATGCAAACTATGTCGACGGAAACTTAAAACAATCGCTCACTGTTCTTCCCCCTTTGCGGGGCCAGACGAGGCTTATCAGCGGTAAATGAAAAAAAAAACACACAAAGCGTACAAACGTGGAAAGAGAATAAAGAATCGAGAATTGCACACTGGGGAAAAAATAATTGGTTAGATTTTTTTTCGCAATTATGTTTATAGCCCATTGAACTTTAGTTGTCATGCTTGGCTGCCTGCCAGATACCTTGTTTGTCGCAGCTCAAAGGTTGATGCATTAAAACATTACCATTTGAAAGTTTAAATCTATTTTCAATATTATATAAATGCAATGAATGGTGTATGTGTGTTACAACTTGTATCACCCGATTTCGTCATGTCAAGAAACGAGTTTCAGATGCGATAAGTAGAACCTGCAATGCGCAAATCACTCTTGAGTGTTTAGGTTGATTAAACCTTTAAGTTGCGGGTGATCCGCCGTTGACTTCTGTAGATCACAGTGCATAACTAAGGCAAAGAAAGGAGAGTGGGGTTTATCTATAGTATTTATCACTTATAGCGACACTTTTAGCTTATTTTTGACCTTTACGAACTTTATAATTTATTTTAATTTTATTTCATTTGTTGCTAGGGAAATTGTATATATATTTCTATAATAATACAATACATTTTAAGCTTTATAGGTCTAAAAATTGCAGATAATTTTTAAATAGAAATACATTACGTATACTCACTTTGTGCAAATGTATAACAGATAGAAGGAGATGTGGTAGTACATGCATATATGCAGATATACATTCTTGATCAGCATCACAAGCCGAATCGATTGGGCCATGTCTGTCTGATCTCAGCTATTATAAAAGCTACATACACCGCATTTGGCATTAAGTTTCCGGTATACTATGCCTCTTTCTGCTTGTTACATAACATACATTTGCACAAAGTTGGTAAACTCTTTTTTGACCATTTTCAATTGTCCAAGGGTATAAAAACTTAATTCTCTTTGCAATCCCTTGAGGAAACCTTAGATTAAAATACTATTGTTGTCTTTATAATTAAATTACACGATTTCTTCAGTTTAATTAATATACTAATAATATATGCATAAGTATTATATAGACAAAATTCAAATTTTAGCTCAGTGCACATTAAAAATACAAAAAAAAAAAATAACAAACTGACAATATCTGTCAGTTCTGAAGTAGAAAAATAATTAACATGTTCGTGTTAATGAGGTCTTGAAACGAATTTCCAGTGCCTCTGCGGTCGCTGCGGCACAATGAAGTTTTTGCAAATACTCAAAGGTTCACAGACTTTACAGAGTTACAAACATGCAGTCATATATACATACATATACATATAGATATACATATGTAGTATCTAGCAAGACAGCAATGAGTAGACACCATTAAAGAGAACGGTGCAAAGTCGTAACTCTGATTTACTGCCTGCCTACTCTGTCCCCACTCCCTGTAACTACACTGCGTCTAAGTACGTTTCTCTAATGGAAACCTGTTTCTCTTTCTCTTTCTCTCCCTCTCAGCGTGATTCGAACATGACGCAGAGCAACGGCCAAGAATTTGGCAGATCGTCAACAGCTACGGCTGCTGCGTCTTCCGCCTCCCCCACATGCTCAACAGATGTGTTGCTGAATAACTTTCAGTTGAAGAAAAAGAGCTACCGCGTCTTGCTCCATGGCCAGCGTCTGGTTTGGGAGCCCATGCAGCCAAAGGTGAAGCCGAAGGAGAAGTCGCCACTGCCGGAGGTTGCACCACAGCAGCAGCATCAGCAGGATGCGCCCTGTAACTATGGGCTGCACAGCCGCATACTGCATATGGATGACATCATTAGCGTGCGTCGTGGTGATACCAAAGAACAGAGTCTTCGGCCGCCACCGCCGCCACCTCCGCCAGTGCTGGATGCAGTGGCCAAGGATCGCTTGTCGGCGCAAGCAGGACAGCAAGATGTTGTGAAACCAACTGCTCAATTTCTAACCATCAACTATGCCGAACGCTTGAGCAAATCCAAGACAGATTGCAATCGCTGGCAGCTGCGGCGCTTGACATTCTACAATGCGGATGCCTACATAGTGCGCCAGTGGGAGCAACAGTTGCAGCTGCGCCTGGAGGCGTCACCAGGTGCCACAGTAGGCGGTGGTGGTGGTGGTCAGCGTGTACGTCGTCTGCTGGTGTTTGTCAATCCCTACGGGGGTCGCAAGGCAGGCGCACAGACTTACGAGCGGCATGTGCGACCGCTCTTCCTCTTGGCTGGCATCGATGCCACGTGCATAACGACGCAGCGCGCTAATCAGATTCGTGACATACTGCTCAGTCACGATCTCAGCTGCTACGATGCCGTGTGCTGTGTAGGTGGCGATGGTACTGTGGCGGAAGTGATAAACGGTTTGGTTTTCCGACGAATGCGTGAACTGGGCCTGGACGAGCAACAACCGGCGTATATACCGCGTCCCACGCTGCCCGTTGGGGTCATTCCAGCGGGCAGCACTGATACCATTGCCTACAGCATGCACGGCACAGCCGATGTAAGGACGGCAGCGATTCATGTGCTGCTTGGCCAGCGTAGGGGCCTTGACGTCTGCAGCGTCAGCAACAGTGGATCCCTATTGCGATTCTGTGCCAGCGTATTGAGCTATGGTTACCTTGGCGATGTGGCTGCCGAGAGTGAGCAATATCGTTGGATGGGCACACGACGTTATGAGTACAGTGGCATCAAGGCGTTCCTCAGTAATCGTGGCTATGATGCCGAACTGCAGTTGCTCGAGGAGCCCATGGAGCCGCCCGAGACGCCGCTGAGTCCACAGAGTCCAGTTAGTCTGGGATTCGATGGAACACCTTCGGTGTGTTATGCCAATTGTCAGCGCTGCAGCATAGCGAGCACCTTACAGGAGCAAAGATCGACACTTTATGCGCCTGAGGAGGACACTGAGAACCTAAGGACACTGCAGGAGAAGGAAGAGCAACAGATTGGGCAGGATAAGGAGGAGCAGCAGCAGCCAGAGCCGCAGCTGCAGCCAGTTACAAAAGCTCATCAAGAGCAGCCGCCGCTGCAAATGAGCGCCAGCGAGACGGCGCTATTGCGTCCTCGACCATTGAGACCGGACACCTTGCGCCTGCAGTCCGGCGGCAGTGGTTCCTATGGCTACGGCTCCAGCCTGAGCCTGCGCAGCGGTGAACAGTGGAAGATCATACGCGGCAATTTCTTTATGATATGCGGGGCAAACATAACGTGCGCTTGTGCGCGCAGTCCCAACGGCATCTCACGGTACAGTCACCTGGGCGACGGGTCTCTTGATCTGATACTGGTGCGTAAGACCTCGTTGCTCAACAATCTGCGATTTCTCTTGAACACGGCTGGCCGTGATGGCGATATTGTAAGTGAAGATACAAACTATATATACTATATTCCATTTTAAACACTCTTCTCTCTCTATTCTCAGCGCACTTTGCCCTTCGTCGAGGTCTATCGCACTCGTAAGTTCATTTTCCGCACGTTGACCGCGTCGCAGGAGAACTGCAGCTTAGCAGGCTCCCGTCAACCGATTGCTCAAGGTAGTGGCAGTGAAGGCGGCGTAAGCTCTGAGTATTCCAGCTGGAATTGTGATGGTGAAGTTGTCACTGATCTGGATATAACAATGAGGTAAGCAGCTGAGCTTATCACTCTCGATGATTTCAATTAATTTTGTTTCATTTTGCAGCTCGCATTGTCAGCTCATTGATGTTTTTATGCGCGGTCCACATTCCTATAGTAAGCCCCAAAAAGTGGGCGCCAGCACGCCCACAACTCCAGCCAGCTCAAGCGATAATGTATACTGTTGCTGCAAGGATTAAATAAGATAAGATTAAATGCAGAAAAGAGAGAAGGGAAGGGAAAGCTTTAAAACTTAGTAAGAAACTAATACAATTGGCCGTGACAGTAGTTTGTAAATTTGCAAATTGTTATATGTATATTTATATACATATATACTATATTTGTGTATGTGTACCTAGCCTATTCCTTTAGATGTATTATGCGATCTACAAGATGCAACAATTAAATTTACATTCCCCCTGAAAGGTGTGCATTGAAATTATATATACATATTTGTATGTTTTCTTTTGAATCACAATACCTCTAAAAATAAAGCAATGTGAAAATGTGTTTTCAATCAAAAATTGACATTTCTTTTATTAGTAAATTATTAGCTTAAATTTAAATTTTGCTTTTGCGCGGGCTTTATTGAACGTGTGTCACCCTGTGGTGTGCTGTTTGACAACAGAGCTGTCATTCAACCTTTCTGCTAGTATCGATAGCTACAAATATTAAAAAGTATCGATATGCGCCACTTGCAGTGTTGCAAAACATAGTACTATCATCGCTAACAAAAACTCTTCGGCATTTATTTGTGCCTGTCATTCTACAAAAGCTTGCTGCAATTTCGTATTCAGTTATTAATTGCTAGAAATATATTAAAACAATGATGAGCAACAATTTCGCACAGCCAATGTGGCTTAATGGACCCTCACCCGGCCAATTCTACAACTTCATGGGTGGCAACAATGAGACGCAATTGCCTCGCGAATTGACCACGGCAGGTCCATACGGAACCAAGCACAGCACGTAGGAAAACCAGGAGGAGAACCTCAATTTGCACACATTATTCTCACTCAGCTATTCTGCATCATTTCAGTGCCGCCATCACCACGGGATCATCAGTGCTGGGCATTCGTTACGATCAGGGAATCATTATCGCAGCCGACACACTCGTCTCCTATGGTTCTCTGGCACGGTATCAGAACATCGATCGTGTCTTCAAGATCAACGACAAAATCATCTTGGGCGGCAGCGGTGATTATGCGGATATACAGTCCATCAAGCGCAACATTGATCAGAAAATGATCGAGGATCAGTGCTGCAACGATGGTGTCGACATGAAACCCAAGGCACTGGCCAGCTGGATGACACGCGTCCTCTACAATCGTCGTTCGCGCATGAATCCACTGTACATTGATGTCGTTATCGGTGGCGTCGACGAGGCCGGTGTACCCTTCCTGGGTAATGTAGATCTACGCGGACGTGCCTACGATGATTATGTGGTGGGCACCGCCTTTGCCCGCCACTTGGCTCTGCCGCTGGTTCGCGAGCGCAAGCCCAAATATCGTGAATTCAATTTCGAAGAGGCATCCAACTTGGTGAGTGAAGAGAGAACGGAAAAAAAGAGAATATGCTATAATTGTATTTCATCCTCTTCCTCAATTCTTTCAGATCCGGGAGTGCATGAAGGTGTTGTACTATCGTGATACTCGCAGCATTCCCCAGTATACAGTTGGCATTTGCACCGCCGCTGGTTGCAGCGTTAAGGGGCCCTTCAAAGTCGAGGAGAACTGGCAGTTTGCGGAGACCGTTGAGGGTTATTAGAACACCTATACACACACAATCTATATACGATGTAAACTAGAAATAAAGCCTGAGGTACTTTTGGAATAAACTTGAAATTGTCAAACAGATTCAGATTCCTTCTCAGAGTCGAAAATGATAATAGTCATTAGTGAACTGCAAATAATTAAGATCTTATTGATTTTTAATTTTCTAATGGAAATTTGGTAACATTTCATTTATTTAAATTATGAATTGAAACTATAAAATTAATTTAATTTTGATCCAATTGCTGCAGCTCCAGCAGGCTCAAACTGAAATAGGATTAATATATGCTGTAATTGCTGCCGAAATACAAATGTCTTAAGTCGCCAATGCCATCAACTAGCACGACCAGTTCATCCCTCCCTCTTTCATCCCCTTGTGGTTGGTGCTCAGTTCAGCATGGTGTGGCGATCGTATATATGTCGCCTCTGTTCCCGCACCTGTCGCTTCCATTTGTCCTGCTGGTGACCCACACGATTGAGCACATTGGCGCGTGCGCTCAGCTCTTGATTCTGGGCACCCACGGGCATCGGTGGAGTGGGTTCGTCCTGCCAGAAGAAATCGCAAGAAAAGAAGTAGAGAAATTTGAAGCACATTAGTGTTGATGATGATGTTGAGATGATGTTTGAATGCAAACAAAAAAGGTTTGATTAGTAGAGAGAGCCTAATTGGTGCGTGGGTTAGAAACATAATATTAAAAATAAAACAATAAATGATGTTCTATATAAAACGTTTGGTCAAACGCTGAGTGCGTCGTCTTTATTGCCAACTAGCTGCGCCTGCACATCATCAACAGCAATAAAATCATGATGATGAGGATCATGATCATCATCGCTGTCATCGTCAGCGGCAACTGCGGCTAGTCGACTATATTTAATGCCTGAATATTTAGAATGCTTTTTGCTATGTACATCTTCGTTTGTGTGCTCCTGATAATTGTTCGCCTTGACACGCTTGTTCAGCAGCGGTTCCAAGCACATTAGGAAGAGCATGTATATCACTAAAATGGATATTATCCAAATCACAATGATGACAACGACCTGCAACGATAGCAATTTATGAATCATCATCTTCACCACATAGATAACTCTTCTCTTCACTTACCTTGATAAGCGTCGTATTTCGCGCTACATGGGAGCACTTACACTCTGTGCATATTGGAAGCTCCTTGCCATTGGCATCTACTTGCGGCAGCAGTGCTCCGGCGCAGGCACTGCGAATCAAAAGAATAATTCAATTCAATTTGCAACGCAATCAATGCAAGACTCTTTCAAGTGGCACAAACCATTCAACGCTGCCCCCACCTCCTGCGCTGCTATTGCTATTGTTGTTGTTGTTGCTGGCTACTGTGCTGCTAATGCCTTTTGGAGCGGATACTGTTGGTGCTGCACCAGTTGCAGCTGCTGCTGCTTTGACTGGGGGAATAGCTTGACTGACGTTGTTGCTGCCGCCTGGCAGTGTTTGTGCTGCAGTGTCAGCCTTTGTTAGAGCAAAACAAAAACAATTATAGAGGAAAAAAAATATTGTTTATATGCGCATTTTGTTTAATCTGTGCAACTTACCCATGTCACGCCAAGTAAAAAACATATCGCCAGTAATGCAGGGTAGATAAAAAAACGCTTGTGTGCCATTAATTTTTGTTTAAGTGAAATTTTTCTGGCTTTTTACAAGAAATTAACGCAGTGCTAATGCAGTGCTGTAAACTGACAATGCATCGTTACGCACTTATCGATATGCACGAGTATCGCCTAAACATAATTATATGTAAAATATCGATGCTTACAATGTATTCAATAGACACATCACTAGCCTGTGTGAGTTTTTCCAACACTTTCGGCTGCCAAAACTCATTTGTTTGCGTGTGCCGGACGCAGAAGCTTTCTTCACCAATTCAATCAATTAAGAATATTAGTTTAAGTACTTAATTGTAATCGTAAGATTAAAGACAATATGCTGCACACCCTACTGTTCATTACACTGGCACTAATTAGTTGTCTGCCCAGCAATCAAGGTACGTGTACATTCACCTTGCGGCTGTCGCTGTGTTTATGTGGTCTTCTGTGATTGGCCACGAAGCGCTTTGCCGCCCCACAAATTGCATACACATCGATTACTATCCATAATCTAATAATTTCATCTATTTAGCAGGTGCCAACAATTATGTGACCTGCGGCTCCATCCTTAAGTTGCTCAATTCGGATTATTCGTTTCGCCTGCACTCACACGATGTGAAATACGGCTCGGGATCCGGACAGCAGTCGGTGACCGGTGTCGAGCAAAAGGAGGATGTCAACAGCCATTGGACAGTCAAGGCGCAAACAAAGAAGCTGTGTGAACGTGGTGAGCCAATTGCCTGTGGAGCCACCATTCGATTGGAACATTTAACTACTAAAAAGAATCTGCACTCGCATCACTTCTCTTCGCCATTGTCCGGCGAGCAGGAAGTCTCTGCCTATGGAGTTGATGGTGTCGGTGATACCGGTGACAATTGGGAAGTGATTTGCTCCAACGAGAACTGGATGCGTGATGCTCATGTGCGACTGCGTCATGTTGATACTGGCATGTATTTGGGTATGTCAGGACGCTCGTATGGCAGACCCATTTCGGGTCAAATGGAAATCGTGGGACTCCATAGTCCGCAGCACGGCACACGATGGACCACGTCAGAGGGTCTTTACATTGTGCCCAAAGATAAGGACTCGGTGCAATCAGAATACACTCACACCGAACTCTAGACCTCGGGCGGTCTGTTTTTAATTCCTTTTTATTTATAATTTAGCTGAATTTATGTACAGCGAATGTTCGCCGCCGCAATTTGTGTTTGTGTGCGTGGTCGACATTCAAAAACGAAAACCGATAACGATTAAATTTTTTGCCAAATTAAAAGTACTTGTGTTTTACAACACTGACATGCACAGCAGCAGGCCCTGGCTTCTTAGTACATTTCTAAGTGTTGGGCGCGCGCTATCATTGTTGTCGTCGGCTCGTGACAGTCGCAAAAATTAATTAAACGAATTACGGGTTGTTTTGATAGAAAGACGAGAGTGAGAAAAGAAAATAAATGAGGATAAATTATGAATATGCCGTTAGCACCATAGATTCTCATTGTAGCTTTGTACGTTAACGAACGGGATAAAAAACAATTTCAATATCTATACAGTTTGTAATTAATATTTGTGCTGTCGGTCAGCTGCTGTTTGATGGCTTTGACATGTACGTATATGCATACAGCTAATTGTTTATTAAATTTTATGAACACAACACATAATTTATGACTTTGTTAAATGCCTACAAGCCTAGCAACTATTTCCGTAACGCAACAAACTTAATATATAATATATATATTCACAAATGTATATTCAAAATAACGAAATCTTATAAGCATTGATAAGCCATAAAATCATTAAACTTCGCTTTGTTTACTAACTTTAACTGGTTCAGTCGATATATATAATATCTTAACTTATCACAGCTTATCTAGCGCGTCAATTGAAATGATTTCGGAATTGTTCTATATTAAATTATTGTTTACTTATCTGGTCAGCCTTTCTTTAGTTAGTTCTTTTTTAAGACGACCCTCAAATACTCTTCACCCAATTTTATGAAACAGCTAAATGAGAGTATTTTCTGGGAATGATCCCGGGTTTGTTTAAGTTACTTTAAGTTTATAATCTGATCGATTCGAGGAATTTGGACTATATGTTTCAATTATAATTACAGTATAACTTATTATACGAATAATAAGAATCAATGGGACCATCAACAATTTCAACAATAAAATAAATCAGTGTATGATATCTTATTGTTTTATAGTTAGAGCAACTGTAACTGTACATACATGAGGAGCAAGTTAAAATACCCTTTTATAAATAGTATACGGCAAATAAATGTAGTATGTTAGATAAATAGTAAAATAAATTACTTATAATTGTAGATATCGTATGTCCTTGAATAGAAACGCAATAGGAAAGTGTGAAATCTTAAATTTTTGATTCAAATTTAATATCTTAAATTGTTTTACAGATTATACTTTAAACATTATGCGTCGTATTATTTTCAATTAAATAAGTTAATTGATATGAACTAAAGATAAGTAAACTCGTACCTTATTATAGTTACCATAATTGAATCCACCTCAGTGTCTGCTATACAGTAGATAATCCTACATAAGTCGGTCGCCACGTGAGCCTCTCTTATTGTAATGTCTACTTGCAGCTTAAAACAATAACGCGGTATTCCGTGCAACAATGTACGGCAATTTCTGGTCCATTATCTGACTGGATTCTGTTTTCTGTTTTGTTTCCATTGTTTGGAACTTAGCTAATGCCTCTTGTTTGCACATCCTGCTCGCCTGCGAGCTGCGAGTAAGGTCAGATTGACAGCGACATCCCCGCGAACCCATTCACATTCCATTTTTATAATCGAGTTGTCCTTGTAACCATTATAGTGTGTTCATGCAAGTATAAAACGTATTATCCTTGCTTTTTAAAGATTATGATGCTCTGGCATAAGGCTTAAGGGTTTGAGGTTAAGTTTTTTGTTTAGTTTTATATGGTTAAATATGAGATTTATAAAAAAAATAATTCTGTTATTCTCACAGTTTAATGGTTAATGCAATTATTTACAAATCTAAGGAGTTTGGAAAGAAGAATTATGCACAAGTAGTAGGAGAGAAAGGGTCTTATTCTTCTATGAATTAATATAAGATATAGCATTAATTAAAATTCAAACTTTAATAAATTATCAAACATTTTTGACTGAAAAACTTAGAATTACTAACATGAATTTGACTCTGTAATTGTTGTTTACTTTTGAAGAGATTTTATCGATACACCTAAAGGGACATCTTCGATCTCATAATATATATGATATAAAAAGGAGACAAGCAATTTTTCTACAATTTTTCAGTCTGTTTCAACGTAGTGAGTTCTGTGTCTGTCTACAGATAATTTGGCTGGGAAAGATCTGGATCGGCCAATTTCCGTTTTATTTCAAAATATCGCCATCGAATTTATGTTCACTTCCCACAACACAAACTATCAACATTTAAAAGATGATAGATCATTAGGCATATAAAAATGAAATATCGTATTACATAGAGGTAAAGGTCTAGTACTACTACTCTATAAAACCAAATAACTCTTAGATTAAGTATTGTAAATTTATTTTCTAAATTTCTAAATATTGTTAAGTACGTATTTAGGTAAATGGATGAACAACCTATTTTATGATCGCAACATTTAAGAAATTTAATAATAATGTAAAATTCTAAGCTCCATTGGATCACAATTGACACCGGTTTTCAAGTGAATAAAACATTCGGTTTGCCAAAGCTAGCTTTTTATAAGATTTCTAACACATGCATATATACATATATGTATGTACTATATACACACACTTATACATATGTAGTATAAAATGAAAACGCTAGCACGTGTTTCAATCTCGTCTGATAAGAGGCAGAATTAACAGCGCATCCTCCGCATATCCCTTTCACCATGCATTGTACAAATTTTGCCAAGCAGTTAGGGTAGGATAGGGCGGGGGAATAGGTGTGTGTGTATGGACGATTGTGGGCGTGGATGAGAACTGTGTGTGTTGCTTATTATTGTTGTTGTTTTTGTTGTTGGCCAAAACATCTCGTTTGGCTTTATCGATTCGTGCTTATCAACAACGCAACGGCGGGCAACCTTCAGAACTTAGTTAAGGTTCTCGGTCCTATGGGTTGAGTTGAAGAGAGAGATAGAGAGAGAGAGAGAGAGAGTCGCCAGCTGATAGATTGACAGCTTGACAGACAGACAGACTGAGGGATTGACGTGCAAGTTGTTTGAATGTTTTTGGGTTTGCATGTGTTCTGTGTGAGTGTGTCATCAATGCACACTCGCATACATACATATGTTATTTGTGTATGTGGGCGTGACTATCACTCCAGCTCTCTTGCTCTGTCCTACTCCTTGCATCTGGGGCTAGAGTAATACGAAACGTGTTGCCTACTTTCGAGCGTTCAATTGCTGGCAATGCGTGCTCTTTATTGTTGTTGTTGTTGATATTATGCATGTGTGAGTGCATTTTAACACTGAACAATTGCACTCTGACCATATTTTAATAATTAACTCCTGCATTTAAGTGCAATTTGCAATTCAAATATGCGATAATTGTCACGAATTTGGGTCACGCTACAAATTGGACTGTTGAAATATTGATATGATTTATTCTTTCTCTCTCTCTCTCTCATTAATAATGAAAGCCAACTAAAAGTTACTTGAGGTAGGACGCTGTACACAAACTATCTACTATATGATAACACTAGAGATATCATCAAGGTCACCCTAATTAATTAAACCTAAAGAGCGCCTTCCACTGTGGCTTTCATTTACTTCTTTTAATATGTTATAATGTCCAAGTTGGCAAGAATGTGACTTCTCAATGCCACAGGTTCCACCTCCATCTCCACCTTCAAACAACAATCATATTCAATTAGCGCAGCCACGCGCCAAAACAACAACAACAACGACAGCAACAACAATGCAGGCAGCAAATAACCGCAGGCAACTATTTTCCGTGTTCTGATGAGTAAATACTCTCTCTATCACATGTAATTTTATTAATTATTAATTGTTATTTAATTATTATTTAATGAATTATATTTTTTACTGTAAATTAGCTTAATAATTATTGTTTTCTATCTTCTAACAACCTAACATAACCGAACTTTCTACATGTTTTTAAATGTTATTTATTATAAAGTACTTTATTGAAAAGTTTGTTCATTCAAATATTTAAAGTATTTTTACATATTAGCTCAATTGAGCTTAAAAGTTAAAATAATTTATTTATTTTGTACTTAACTTCATTTTATTTATTAACATTAATTCAATATAGTTCAGTGTGACCAGACAAGTTGCAATTATTAACAGTTTTTCACAATCGAAATTTGTATGAACTTTGCATTTAAATTGTTGTTTAAATAGTAAGGGATTGTATTAATGATTAATAATAATAATAATATGAATATTAATAATTATTAGTAAAATAAATAAATATAAAAATATATTGTTATTTAATTTTTATATGTTTTATAACAATTAAATTCAAATAAACTATAATTAAAAATTAAATTGAAATACATTCAATTAATAAAGAATATAAATAAAATAAGGTAATATATAAAAAGATAACAATTTTTTTTTTATTTAACATAATTTGTAATTATGATGGACTCAGCTTCTCGCTTAGGGTATGCTAAATACATAACTGCCAGTATACACACACACACTTTCACACACAACAAGGCCAAAGCGAAAAATTCTATCATAAAGAGCAACAAAACAGTTACATAACTCGCCACACACACACACATAGGCATACGCACACGAAGTCACACTCACACCCGCTCCGTGGGTGTCATATCAGTCAGCCTGTCAGTATAAGTTCGAATGCGTTCGAAATCGAAATTGCAAGTGCAACAGAAGAGAAATAAGTAGAAGGAGAGGAGGAAAACATCTGTTGGCACTTAGCTATAAGTTGAATTGAAATGAGAATAAGAATAACTTTCACATAAACTTTTATAATTTGCCAATGTTTACATGACACTCACACATATAGAGAGACAGAGAGAGAGAGAGAGAGAGAGATAGGAAGACACAACAAACTTGCCGACCTTTTCTGAGTGCGAAGAATAATGTCACTAAATGAATCTCGAGCAATGATACGCACAGTGCACAAAATCTAAAGGCATAATTAATTGCATTGCATTGCGCTGATTGTGTCCCATTACAGTTTGTCTGCCTATGTATGTGTGTCTCTGTGTATCTGTTTGTGTGTTGCTTGCCACTTGCGTAGGCGGCCACGAAGCATTTACATAGACATCGCCCAACAATTGGGGAATACTCGTACTCCTCCACGCTCTGCGCTTGGCGTTCCTCTTCTATATCGTCTGTCCTTTTCACTGTCGTCGTTTTGCGGCACTCTCTTTCAGCGCACTTAACATTGAAAACTGAAAACAAGCCCCCAAGTGGCAAAAAAGGCCTATCTGCAAGAAAAAGAAACAACACGACAACAATCTCTGCGAGAGTGCGCACAAAGGGAGAGAGCGAGAGAGTAAAATATTATTTACACATGTTTGTATATTTGTACATACATATGTAAATATGCTTGTGATGCATGTGTCAAATGTTGATAGTGAAAGTTTTGCTTGTAAATTTGAAGTTTACATTGCGCTGTTAACGTAACAGTGAAGCCTAACAGAGGCTGTTCAAAAGAGCCTGTCGAAGAGTAGGCAACAGATTTCAAATGCAACGCAGCTGTGTGCATCACGTAATTATCTTTTGTTTTACTATATATGGCAAATAAAGTATTGCCTTGCCTTTTTGCAGCTTATGAATTCCTTTGATTTCGTTATACTTTAACATTGCAAGTCTTTGCAGAGCTTGCCTTTGTCTAACAGCAGCTCAGCTCTATTTAACATGCCGATTGACAGTCCTTCCTTCCTTATTTAACATTAACAGTCAGTGAGCGGGAGTGCCTTTGTCAACTGTCCCGCTCTCCCTTATTCTGCTCTCTCTCCTGCTGCCTGCTTGGCTCTCTTTTGGCACGCACGTAAATACCGTTAGCGCAGTACGTCGTGAACAGTTGAGCGTGCAAGTTAAGGCAAATAGAAACGGCAACAAAAAGAAGAGGCCAAAAAAATTGAAATAAAAATCACAACACACTAGAAAAACACAAACAATCCTGGCAAACAAAAGACGCCATAGAAATGGTTGACTGAAAAATGCAATAAATATTTCAATTTGGAATTTGAAATTATTGGAAACTTAACGTGTGCATATAATTATAATTCTCAGTGTATGTTAGACATTTCACATACTACGTACTACGTACATACGCATTCACGCGGCTTAGCTGTGTGTTACATAAATCTTGCCGTATGTGCATGTATGTGCGTGCCTGTGTATGTGCCTGTGTGTGTGCGTATGGCGCGTGACTGCTCTGTGCATAATTGTGCGTTTAAGTGTGACTAACTACAACAACAAGAATAACAACAATAGCGATAACGACAACAACAATTAGCCGTTGTTCGGTGAGAATTTAATTAAGTGTCAATTAAACAGTCTAAAAATATTGCGCATACGCAGCGTTGTCAGCGGCACAACCCAAATAGAAAACAATAACAGCAAGCTGTCAGCAATAACTATAACAACAACAACAACAAAACAATGTAAGTTTGGATTAAAATAATTAAATAGAAAGTATTTGAATATATATTGATTTAATTGTGGTTTTTTTTGGGTTTTCTCACTCATCTGCAACAAATATTGGATGGGCGTGTTTTTTATTATGCCAGTTAAAAAAATAGATAAGAAAGGAAGTAAATAAAATAAAAAAACAAGGAAATAAATAAAGACAAATAAATAAATGAATATAGAAATAAAGAAACAGGAAAGAAATAATATATTCAATACAATTATAAAAAGAGAACGTGAAGAACATTTACGTTAGTAGTCTAAATTGCCTCTCATATGATTTCCACAATTTTTGCTGTTTATCTTCATTTGAACTTCGGTTAATTTCACTCCATCAGCTGCAGCATGTGTAACAATTTCCCAGCGTTACATTTTCCACAACATTTATTGATTATCGGCCCGTAAAACATTGCCAAGCCGGACGCACTCAGAAGTGCCGCCGTCGCCTCCCTCCGCCACCCTCGCCCCGCCTAATGCTCAGCACCTTTCTCTAATGTCTCTAGGCCATTTCGGTTGCTCAGACTTTTGGTTGAGTCAATTGCTTGTTAAATTTAATAGCCCCACACACTTTTCTTTACTTTGGACACCAATTTCGTTAATTTCCACAGACGATTCAGCTTTAAGTACGTGCTCTCTTTGTTTTATAGTAGATTTTCTTATAGCTTCAGGTGTTTTTTCTTCAACCGCTGCTGCCCGCTTTTTGCACACAATCCACTCTCCTCCACGTGAGTGTATGTGTGTGTACCATGTTCATCATGCCCGCAACTTGATTGATTCGAGTCGGAAAACCCACGCAGTTTTCGTATGAATTTGCGCTATAAAAACTGCTTGTATATTTGGATATTATCATCCATCAACATCAACATTAGCAGCTCTAACTGTAGCTAAGGATCAACTTTTTATTAATTTAACGCCCCAACTAACCCAGATACAGTTACTTGGTGAATTTAATCATTCATTTCACAATTTCAATTTGCTTTGAACAATAATAGGTCGTTACTGGTATATGTATACTGTATATATTTGAATCTGTATTTTAGTTTGTAGATTGTTCTGCTTATTCACATTAGAAAAGCGTCATAAAATCAGGAGAAAACCTTGTTTAGAAAATTATATACTTACTATAGTTCGAAAATCTCATATTATTAGTAGCTATAACTATAAATATCTAACTCTGATGAGCCATCTGTCTGTATGAACGTTTCTGTACATTGAACGCAACTAAAGGTTCTTTCATTATATGAATGCCACACCCAGTGCAGCCGTAAATCGTTTTATGTTAATGAAATATTATAACGATTTCGTAAACTAATTGTTTTTATTATGTTTTTATTATTATAAGTTTCAATTCAAATGAACTATTAATATTTTAAAAAAGATATTTAAGAGATTGTTTGTATTTGTTTTTCCCTTATATTCTTCAGTAATCGATCTGCATTTGAGGTTAAGTACGTTTTACTTATCAGCACCTTGAAGTATGCAACAAATTTGATATTTTTAACACTCGCACAACGTACTGTGGTGGAATAGCTTTCAGAATAGGTTTCCATTACGACAACAAGATTGATTCAGGCTGAAACGATTGCCAATGCATCCCTCTTCTATACTGATCCCCCATTACCCCTTCCAGCTCGCCTGGGCCTCTGATGGCTTTTATGTGCGCCTTGTCGAGGCTGTTGTTTCTTTTATTTTAGATTACAAGCAGCTGCTTATTATTTTTATTTGTGCTTCCAAATTCTTTCTTGTTCTCATCTTGACTGCCCCTCCCCCTCTCCTCCTCCCGTTACTTTACCTTCGGCACATTTCCTGGCCAACAGCAGCAAACGCATGTCCTTCTGGCCTGCTTTTCCTGCTGTTTTCCTGCTACACGCTTTGTTGCTCAGCCATTGTAGTATTGCGTGTATTGTTTGTCTGTTTGTCAGTTTGTCGGCCTGTCTATATGTCTTTCTCTCTCTCTTGAGTGTATGCATGCATGTTTGTATGTGTATTTGTATGTCTGTGTAAGCGTGGGCTTGCTGCTTCTGTGAAGACAAAGTCGCCGTCATTTCCAGGACATTTTGCTGGCTGCGCTGTCGCAGTCGCTGTCGCCGTCGCCATTTCATTTGTTGTGCCGTTTATTGCTTTTGCTTTTGCTGCCTACTTGCTTTTGTTGTTGCTGCCTTAGCAGGATTTCAACTTGAAGTATTTTAGCCATTTGCTGGTCAGCCATCATCAGTCAGTGGAAGGCGCATTGAAAGCACAGACAGACCTCAAATAAAAATAATGAAAGATACACTAAAAGTGCGCAGAACCTGCCCCTAAACTTGTGGCCGGATTTCCATAGCTTTCGTTCACTTAATGCGCCAGAAGATATTACAATTTACTGGAGTACTTAATATGGGCAACATATTTAATCAATTCGCAAAATAGGCTACCAGAACAACTATTCCACTAATCCTTCACGATTTACAAAACTAAACCCGCGGGGACATTTGCTTGGCCGAGATTCTTGTCCATCAAATTTTAAAGTGAAATTCCTTTCATGGCTCGTCGTCCTTTTATTTCCAGTCTAAATGGATGTCTATTGTTGATTGTAGTTTATGTGGTCATTGCGTTCTTGTTATTGCTTCTTCTCTTGCTGCCGTTCGTGTTGTTGCGGTTTCTAAATTGAAGACACGACGAAATAGAAAGTCATTTTTTATGGCCACACATACACATACACGAACACACAGACACGCACGCTTGTCTTGTGCAAGAAATTCTTTGTGACTGATAACACTCCCGCATTCTTTGGTTGTTTAAGATCTCATTAAGACAGAAAAGATAAGAACATATCTTATACAATATTTATAAATTTAACTTATATTTAAGTGATACCAGTTATGTTGTGCTTTAAGTTAGCCCCATTATAAACCTTCTCCGGTTGATCCTATGCCAATTAAGAACATAAAGTCGTATTAAGTTTTTATAAAGCTACTTAGTTAGGCTTCGTGAAAGACCATACAAATTCTAATCAGTGGAAACATGTTATAGGAAAATAAAGTTTATTTAATTGATTGCTACCATCAAATAGTGAGGTTATAGTGAACCGATGTGTATAAAAGGGTAACAATATAAAAATGTATTACAAAATTAATCTAGGGATCATTTAGTTGCGGTATCTGAATTTTTATTTATTCTTATTTCCTTTGACCATTGAAAATATTCTGTTGTTAAACAGGATCACTATCTATATATCTATCTGTTCGGATAAATATGCCGCTCTCAACTATTATGAAAGCTAGAAACACCATATTTGGCATGAATGCTTTTGTGTATCATACGCAGATCAAGTTTATTGCAAATTTTAAGTGCCACGCCCACCGTCGAATATAAATGATTTCATTATTTTTCAATTAAATTTGTTAGCGAAGTATAACTGTTACATCTTTTTGTCATTAAAATAGAGTAAGCTGACTATTGTTTGTATCTGTTCTCCATGTTTCAAATAAACACAGACAATAAACACAGTAGAAAGGCCTTAAATACTAAGCAGCGCTCTGCACTGCATCGTGCCCATGCTGATATGCTTTAGTTTTTGCGGGTGTGCCTGCATAACTAAATATCATCTGGTACAATGTTAAAAATTAAAAGAAAGTTCATATTAGAATTTATTAATTTATTATATTACAATTTCAAGTATGCCAAGTTTTTTATATGCATGCATTCCAGAACTGTCTCTATTTGTCGTACTTAAACTTCTCATAACAAATGAATTCCATGAAAATACAGTTTTCACATTATTCTCGGCATTTCCACTATTATATCATTATTTACTTTTCAAACATATGACCCACACACACACACACACAGATACACCCTGATACAGTATGTAGTACATATGTTTTCGGTCATACAAACTTTATTCATAGTATGCGAATTATGCATTCAAAGGCTTATCGGACGGACACGCCATTCTCATATGCACAACACTTTCTGATGCGCGCTTCAATTTTAATGAAGCGCTACCCCAAAAGTTTCGAAAAGTGCTTTTATTTTATAGCCAGCAGATGACGACGAGGAGGATGAAGTTTGCTTAAATCGGACGAGTTTTCTTTGATTTGCTTACTTTGCAGGAGTTTCAGAAGGGGGTTTTGGTGGGGTTTCTCTGCTTTTGATGTTTGGTAAACAAGAAAATATGTTGGTATACTACAAATTCAAACCTTTACCGGATCCGATGAGTAAAACTTATTCTGGGCAAGACAGACAAAAAAGAGAGAAAGAAGAGAGAAAGATGGAAAGAGGCGTGCAACTTATTTAATTTAATAAAAAGTTTAATCTTATTCTCTTTGCTGAATCTGAAAGTCAATTATAATACGGCGCAACTTTTGTTTTTGTTTGCAATATTAGCTTTGCAAAGAAAGCCAATAATCAATTTTTCTGGCATGTTTACTTAGTTAACAGAGGCGCTTTAACAGCGACGATGGCTAGCAGACCTAGAATAACAGCTCGCTATTTGTTCGATATCAGCGCCGGTGGATGGCCTAGGATAACAGACGAAGTTGCGCTCACTGTTAATTAACAGCGCCTGTGGCTGGCGGAGCTAGGGTTACAGAGTGTTCGTTCGTTAACAGCGCCTGTGGCTGGCAGAGCTAGGCTAACAGCGCCACCCGTTTAACAGCTAGCGCATCTACAGAAAGAGAACAACAGCAACTGTTATGATTGCAATAACAATAACAACAACTAATGTACATAAAGAGAGCGATAACAGCAACAGCAGCAGCAGCAGCAGCGGCAACAGCAGCAATAACAATAACAACAACGACAGCAGCTACTCCAGACCGCTGCTCAGCTGTTTTTAGCTGCGCTGCGTGCTTTGTCCTTGACAAGGTTTTGTTTTTTTATTCAATACTTACTACATACATACATGTATGTACGTTTATGTGTCTGCTGTGCGTGCACGAGAGCGCACAGGCAACTGAAAGAGAGAGAGAGAGAGAGGCGCAACTTGGCCATTTTGTGCGCGGCTTTCATTCACTGAATGAAAAGGGAAAAGCAAAAGTATTTTCTGGCAAAGAGGAAGTTTTCTTGTGTCTTTGCATGTGACTGTATTTGTGTGTATCTTGGTGTGTCTTCCGTTCGTTTGCGTGCAAATTGCGCATAAGTTTTGCTCGATAGTTTTGAGACGAAAGGCCCAAGCAAACCCACAGGACTTTCACTTTTGGCTATTAATTGCGGCATTGTGGACCGCAGCCAACTGCTTTTTTTTTGGGAGGTACTCTTCCTATCTGTCACCCTCTCTGTATCGCCATCTCTCTCTTTGTCTCTCTCTATGCCTCTGCAACATTTTCTGCTTGGGGTAGGACGAGGCACTTTGGGGAATTCCAATTGAATATCTCGGGCCACAGATCTCACCTTTAATTGTCGCCATTTTGTGCTGGCAATTTTCATTTTAATTGTCGCGCACGTGTCCCAACAACCTGACGTCGTCTTGGCCTCAGACCCTCCAATATATTTTATGTCCTGCTCCCTCTGGTATTTGTTTTAAGTGCTGCTGTTCCCGCAGTTCCTCCTCCTTCTCCTTTTCCTCTTCCTTCTTCTCGTACTGCGTGTATGTTAATTAAAACGTTGATAAATTGTTGACTTGCCCGTTTTGACAAGCTACAACTGACAGCTGTGTAGGCGTGTAGGTGTGTGTGCTGCTGTGTGTGTGTGTGTGTGTGGCTGAAGCGTGTAAGCAGTCAGCTGTACGCTATGTGAGCTAATTAACATTCTTGCGTTTAGAGTTCTTCCCGTTCCTTGGGGACGCGACACGTGTAAACTGAATCGACGCGGTAATCATATAATCCAAAGAGAAAGTTTACAAAATTTAAGAAATGCACTTAAAAATAAGAGGGTACATTCAAGTAGACTTCTTGAACCAAACATTGTTGTAGATTAAACTATGTGAAGTTGTATCAGGGTCCTCTTATATCAATCTGTCTATTCTTAACTATATAACATACGTTTTTAATAGATCTTCCTAACAACTAACATAAATTGCTCTGATCTGACTTAGTTTGTCTGATTTATCATTTACTGAATAAATTTATTTTATTTAATTATAATTATCTCTTTTAAATCATACATACACACACTCTTTTGCATCCGTAAATCGATAGATATCGAATTGCAAGACTGAATTAAGAGACACAACATTTTTTTATCAATTTTATACGTATATTTAACATAAAAGTAATTGAACTAAATAAGTTAAGTGGGCACAACGATATCCAAGACAGCGCCTCCAAGAGTGCAATACAAAATGCGTTAAACATAAATCTCAAGCTTTGTTTTTTGTATGCATTAAAACTTAATGCCAAACAAAATATTAGACTTATTCAACTGAGACTAGCGCCGCTCAACCTTGTGCTATTTAAGTGAAAAATCCTCTAGCTACTTAGGCCAAATGAATACACAAATATGCGCAGGTATTCACAGGTATTATTACTTTTGTGAGGCAGTCAATGCATATGCAAATACTTACTAGATGAGCTTCTCCTGTGGTTAAACGCTGCGTATACGCAATGTATGTACTAAGCTTGTCATTAAGTCTTGTGTTCATAATTTGCCATTGTTATTGCTTAATCTTTGTGTGCATAAGCTTTGTCGGTGAACCACCCCGGCCCCTCTAGCCCCTCTCGCTACTCTCCTGCTTGAGAAGTCGTAATTGTCAAAGGTTTTGAATGGAAATTGCAACAAAATAAACAACAATTCAATACGAGTTGGCTACGAGTCCTTCCACCTGGCAACGGCTTGTTGAGTGTGGCAACTAATTTGTGCGAGTGTGTGTGCATGTGTGTGTTCCAGTTTCTTCGGGTCACAGGTGACTCATGTGAGTCATCCACTCGACCAGGGTTAGTTCGTCAACCAATTATTGACCTATATACGCGTATTTTGATTAATGTCGCACATTTCTACTGCCTTTCTCTATTTCTCGCGCTCCCTCTCTGTATTCTTGTCTGTTTCTACTCCTACCTCTCTCTCTCTCTCTCTTTCTTCCATTCTTTATGCCACTCTCTCTCCAACTCCCAACTTAATTACGCTTCGTGTTTTGTCGCTGTCTCTCTGCCATCATCATCGTCATCATTATCGTCATGTGCCAATTGATTTTGTCATGCAAACGAAACCAAATCATATTTTAGTCCCGCTTTAACCAAGCCTTAACCACAAACCATAGCTCACACCCTCCTTTTCCCTCTCCTCCTCCAATCTCTCTCTCTCTGACATTTGCAAATAGTTTGCGGAAGCCGTAGAACATTTTGCTTTGTGCTCGCGTTCAAATTAAATTTAATTGAAATTTATGCATTCACATATGTTGCCAACTTGCTGTGCTCACTCTGCCCCTCCCTCTCTTTCCCTCTCCTCTTCTCTGCCTCTCTTTCTTTACATGCCCAAAATCATATCTGTAGAATTGCTGTCAAGTAATTGGATTATGTTAAGGTTGTTAAGGAAACTATAGCAAGCAAACACGCAAGTGAAATTCAACTTGGATGGCTTTAATTGGAGAAGATATTGACTTGTGGGTATACTACAAGTATATATTCTATTATATTATATTATTCTAATATGCTATATTTACCAACCAACTGTAGATTAAACAACTAAAGAAAGCTCGCTGGGCAATCCCATTACCTTCATTCTCTTTACAACATTACAACATTTATACATTATATAACGCTACCTATTTTTAAAAAGAAATTTTAATAAGTAACTTATGGCAAATTCGGTTGCTCTTGCTCTTATTGCTGTTGAGAATTGTGCGTTCATACAGACAATAAATAGTGTATGTTAATGCACATATACATTGATGTATGTTACATATGTATGTACAAGTGTGTACATATGTATTCATTTATATTAGGTTGGCAAATATCTCCCTTCCGCTGAAGGGAGATATTTGACAACCTAATATATTGTGTAAATGTTAGAAAAATCTTTAGTAAACATTCTTGGTATATACATGTTAGCATCAATAAAAATAATATTATATATATACTATATTATTTATAATATTATATATATATATAAGGTTGTCAAATATCTCCCTTCAGCGGAAGGGAGATATTTGCCAACCTAATATATTATCAGTTCTTGTTAATCCCAAATTTGAACAAGTACAGAACGCTTTACACAGCACTAACTATAATCAACAGCAATTTCAACAGATACCTCATGACAAATTTCGTTGTCCTAACTCTTATAGCTGCATATATCTGAGTGTTGATACACACAGTTTCAAAATACATCACTTGTACTTCGTGTACCATATATACACCTTATGGCGATTGTCACACCTTCTCCAGCCTGTCACACATTTGCCTAACATTAATTTGCCCTTAAGGGCCATTTTAAATCATCTAAGAGACCTACTCTTCCCATATATAAGAATAAATGATCATTATCAGTCTCTAAAGACATGCTCCGTCTGTTAGTTAACCGTTTCCGCTGGAACTAATTGCAACTCTGGCTTATTGAGGCGCATCAATTGCCTGGTCAGCCATGTTGCAGTCCCTGTCCTCTACATGTTTCATGCTCAGTCATTTGTTTACCCCCGCTGGGAGGGGGGTGGTGGACCAAGAGAAGCCTTGTGCACTGTGAAATTGACTCCATTTGATGCATAAATTACATTCGCACAGGTCTCTTGGCGAGGCAAGAGCTTTGTTTGCCTGCGCCCATCCCTGGATTTTGCAGATTTTCCGATTTTCTGCACTGTCAGTTGGCATTACGTATGCGCCGGGTTGGTTGCCATCGACCATTGGCCATTGTCAACGAGCGGGCACATGTAAAATATGCGAATGTAATTTGCATTTGCGGCCCTTGTGCAGGACAGAAAGAGCAGGAGAGGGGGTGGAGGAGGAGTAGCAAATGCAGCGGGAAAAGGCTAACTAAATTTGCCCTTAATGCGCCTGTCGCCTGCTGCTAATGTGCCAGCTAATGCAATGACCAACACAGGACCAAAGGGGCAGCGCAGGCCGCAAGTGCCAGGCACATATGCAAATTAAACTCAATTATGGTATAGTTCCTGCACAGCAGAGGGAGCAGCAGCAGTAACTTTAAAAGCCGCTAGAATAGTTTTAGCTTTAAGGCTTTAATCATTTCTAGCCCCGCCCACTTCTGCACGCTGGCAAAGTGTGCAACTGTCGCCCAAGCGCGACCACGCAGTGCAAATATTTTTTCAGTGTCAACTCAAGGATTTCCTTGATGTTTGCCAGCGCAGAGCAAAGAGTGGGCAGAGAGAGAAAGAGAGAGAGAGAGTGAGAGGGGCTTAAATAAATGCATCCTGCAATTATGAATGAAAGGGGTAAAACTGCGACAGCCAGCAAACGAGGTGTCAGGAAACATCACAAAGCCCAGAGGAAAAGGAAACGGTGCCCAGCTACGCGAGTGTGCATTGCTGTATGCGTGTGAGTGTGTAGGGTTGTGCGTGTGTGAGTGTGTGCACGCTGTAGTGTCACAGTATGGCCAAAAATTAAATGCCCGGCAATGCAACGGCTTAAAGGCCAAAGGGTCGCTCTCCTTCCCTTTCTCTCTCTGTGTCTGTCTTTCCCCGTCCCTCTTCCTCTCTCTTTATCTTTCTCCTTTCCTCCCCTCTCTCTCCCTCACTCTCTCCCTCTCTTTCTCCCTTTGTCTTTCTCTGTCTTTCCCTCTTGTCCCGCTTCCTCTCGTATTTATGACCTCGCTTAAGTACATAGCCTTCAAAATGGCTGCGAGTGTGTGCATGTGGCTTTGCCGTGTGCATCTGTATGGGTATGTTCATGTATGTGTGTGTAAGGACATTGGAACTTGCTTTCTATGCTCTGGCAGGCGGCATTCATTACTCAACACTGTCGAGACATTAACACAGGCGCACATATTAAAAACACACACACACACACAGAGACACTCACACACTTTCAAGTTCGTCGCACATGGCAACACATTTACTTCCGCAAAGGCAAATGCAGTAGCAGACACAGTGGGCGTGGCCAATTTGAAAAACTACAATACATTTTGTTTAGGATAATAAGTAAGGAAGAAATGATTTCGAAGACAAGTCAAAGGTTGCATACCATTGCAATTAATGGCTTAAATTATAAAATGTAATGGCTTAAACTTATATAACACATATACTCGTAATTAATGGAGAGAAAGGGAGAGACAGAAATTAAGAAGTGTGCGATGAAACTGATTAAGAAGTCTTATTAGTTAGCCAGCAGAAATGTTGAGTGGAAATTTAATTTCTACTGTTTGATCCACCAAAAAGTTTAGTTTCTATATTAAATGATAACTATATTCGATTTTAGGGTAATTTAGAAAGCATTCTAAAAAACTTTAAATCAGGATCACTCATAAAAATGAAAACTCAAAACAAAAAAACAAATAATCATTAAACTATAAAGAAAAGTCTGTTCAAATTGGGTTTTTAAAAGAAAAGTGCTGGACTAACTTTAATTCACTCATCCTTCTTCTAATAACAATATAATAATACTATAATATGTAATATCAATACCATGAACTTAATATAATGCATGTAAAGTTATATTGGTATTTTGCATTTTTTTCTATTATTTTGCGCCTTTATTCATCATGTTTAGTACCAAAGAAGTTCTTATAGTGCTTGTTTTAGATATGGTACAAGTAAAAAATGTTGACTTTCATAATTTTAGGCGCTCACAATCGACTTGTAACTACTGTGCGACCCTCAATGAAATGCGCTTCAAGTGCGAGCATTAAATGCGGCTCGCTGCTCCTGCCTGCTTGTCTCCCACTCCCCTCATCTGCCTGCTTTGCTGACTGCGTTGGCTGCTCATTTTATAGTTCCTTTACAACAACAACAACAACATCGAGCAGCAGTTGTAGTTGTAGTTGCAGTCGCACTGCCAGCAACATTGTAGGCAACAAAATATTGCACAAAGGCAGCAGAAGGAGAAGGGATGAGTGAGAGGTAGGGTGGGAGGGAAGAGGAAAGCTCTGTGCACTGTGCGAGAGTAGCAGACAAAGCGTGAATGTCGGGACATTAACTACAGCAACAACTGCTCATAATAATAATGAGCTTGGCTACGCTGCGTGTCTGTGTGTGTGTATGTGTCTGTCTCTTGCTGTCAAGTCTGTGTGTGCGCTCAGTGCGAGCAGCTTCTGCTTAATTACATTACAAACAGAAAGAGAGCAACAACAACAACAACAACGATTGCAATGTGCTGAGCAGAAGACAGAAAGAGAGACAGAGAAGACATTTCAGACATTTTCAGTCTCAATTCGTTGCGTGCACATGCATGCAGGAAGATCATTCCTCTCCTCCTTTCGCCCACAACTGGCTCAATTCCCGCGGCGCAAAATTGATTGCATACTTTCAGGCTGCCATTAAAAATTGAGCAGCTGCAGCTGAAATGAGATTGCTGTGAGCGTTCAGTGTTGCCAGAATTTTTGAACAGAGCAAACATGATAGAAAAGAAACAAACTAACGAAAGCCGATTTTATTTATTTATTTAATGTTGTCAAATAGCAGTCGATGAGAATAATATTTATATAATATAAATTTTACATATTACAATTAAAATATTACATTCATATATAAAATTTGTAAATAAAAAATTATTTCATAATATTTCTGATATTGTAGTATTATATTGAAATACCGCAAATTATAATGACTTATGCAATTGGCATATTTATTCATAATCTGCAAATTAAAGATGATGAAAGAAAGTGAAAAATAATTTAAAAATAAAATACAGAAATAATTCGATACTAAAAAAAGTTTCCTGTTTCCAACTGTTTTTGCGGTTATTCCTTGAACGGAAACTGGGATGGGATTCATATACATTAGCCTTAATTTTTGTATTCCTTCTCGAGTTACTCATCATATTTTGTCAATATCTTTTGGCTTTTATATAGTTATAACTATAGTTTGCATGATCCTTTTCGAGTTCTTTGTCCTGATTGCAATAGAGTTTTCAAATTTAACTGCTATTATTCTAACCCCTTATGCTAAAAAGTAATATGAATCTACTGATCTGTTTTACTGGTTATCGCCAATCCTCTCTTTCCCACTATAATTCATTTCCCATAAAGTTAAACATTTCTTCAGGCATTGAGTAAATCGTTTGCTTAATTTAAAATTTATCATAAATTTCCGCAACTCATCTAAGAAAATTGTTCCATAGAACACATTCTCTGCAGCGAACTTTTATAGGATTCCATTGCGTGCTCTCTACATAGCTGATGCATAATCTGATGCATCTCGAGTCTCGACTTTTTCCCGCTTGTGCCGCTGCTGAATTCTGAAATGAATAATTCATTTGGGACTTTGGTTATTTGAGTGCGCATGGTGCTTCACAAGCAACTTGACATTGCATTTAGTGTCGAACATGACTGTGCGGGCATTCTCAAGGTCCCCTCCATTTTGCAGGAGATGTGGCAGGATGCCGACGCTGTTTACCGCCGTTTACCATTGCACATCCTGTGTTTAGATGTTCAGATTTATGAATACTACTTGCAGAAAATGGCATTGATGGCAATTTATTCATTTTTGAACGAAACTTACTTTTCTCTTTTCTATTTCATGTTTCATTAATATTTAAAATGTACATAACTGTATTTCAGAACATTTTATAACATTACTAAAATAAGCTGAAAACATTTTCTATATTATAAGGGACGAGGCTACGAGTCTTTTGATGCTTTGGCATTCATTTTGTTTTTTCTCTTTTCCTGCTGGCATTTGTTGCATTTGTCATTGCCGGAAAGCACGAACAAGTTTGATAATGTTATCAGCAACACAAAGTACAACAATGCAAATTGGATTTGAATGTTGCAAGCGAAATAAAGAAGACAAAACGTTCAGTTTTATTCACAATGGAGCTCAACAACTTTGTAGACTGAACATTTTTATACCCTTCGACAAAGGCAATAGTTACAAAAGGGTATACTAAAGACCCCACAGAATATAACTATATATACCAACAAATATACCACATATATAATCATACAAGCCTAGTCAATTGAGCCATGTCTGTCTTTCTGTCTGTTTCTATGTGTGTATGTTTGCCTGTCTGTCTCTCTGCTTGTTTATATATCTGTTTGTACATTGGGATCTCAGCTAATATTAAAGCTAGATATGTCCAACAAATTTGACATGAAGGATTCTGTTAACCATCAGTTCTGATTAAAACATATAGTTAGCTGACTATAGTATCTATCTCTTCTCCACCTCTATTGGATTATAAACATAAAAGTTATTTAGTTCTGCAGCGCCATCTGCCCCTGCGGATATGCTTAAGTTTTTACAGGCATCACTGTGTACATATGTATGTACATATGTGTGTTACAGTGTGAATACAAAAGGTATTCTTATATGTAGGTATTCTAAGTGTATTTCGAATGGTTTTTTAAGACTGAGCGCAGGGTATCTTACTGTCAGAAGTGCCCAATCTTCGTCTGGTATTGTCAATAGTTTATCTGCTGTGTTTATTTAACTTATCTTATGTATATAAGTTCTGCTGTTATATGTTTTATAATTGGAACTAAAGCTAAAGCTGTTTATACTAACAAACTTTCTTCATTTCCTTCTTGCAGGTTCGTTGGCAACTTCTTCAATATCCGATCTTCTTACAATCGATAATAATTAATTAACAGCAAAAACACAGACAGATACACACACATACACACACATACACAGAGATACAAGGCCAAGCCAAGATACAAGTCCAATCAACAAACAGAGAGAAACAAAGAAGAGAAAATTTTAATGACAATTGCAGCGCAAACAAACACAGACACACAACAAGAACAACAACAACAACAAACACAATAGGAATACCAATACGAATACGAGACACAGAATCCAATATCAAATACCAAATACCGAATACCGAATATCAAATATCCAATACAAGGAATATGCATATTGCTAATTAAATTATGAATACGTAAAACTAATTAAACAACAATGCTCGTCTAACAGCTATGCCCACACATATACCCCCATATCCAGCTATACCAATAGATATATACACATAGTCGTACACCTACACATAGATGTATGTATGAATGTCAATATTTGTGCAACAGTTAACAGCAGAGGCGAATAAGAACAACAAAACAACAACAAACACAGACAAGAACCGAAATATAAATATCGAATATATCTATATATATATCTATATATACACATATGTATGTATAATATCCAGTATAGCAATTGTTTACTCTCCTATAAGTGTCTGCCTAAATGTACACATAATTTGCTGTTTACTAAACGTTTTAATACTCGTAATTCCTATGACAATATCGTTCCATGTATACTATATGCTATAGCTATAGAATCACTTGAATGTGCCTTCCTCTATATAGCTCTAGCTGTGTAACCGACTTAAAGTATAATAACTACGACTGCTATGCATTGCCATGCCTGCAATTCGTATAGCTATCGGGGAGAGTTCTCTCCACAATCACCACCTAGAAATGCCTATGTAAATATCTATCTACCTATGCCGTTATGCTGCTCCTAACCCAACCCAAAAACTACACAACCTTATCGTATTCGTATGATTTAACTATTCGAAATTTGGATACTCTGCTTAGGAAATCAGAGCCATTGGAAAGACTGCTTTCAAAAGCGATAATTACGGCCTGAAAATGTGCGTTATTCTCTCAGCCAATCAATTATATAGTACTATATGTCATGCATCTGCATTCTATAAGTCTCACTATCTTTTCGCTTATACTATTGTGAAGGGAGCATGCTGCTTGTGAACGCTTTGATACTTATAATCTACTACTACTTACACACTTATATTCGACCTCAACTGAAATTACCTAATAACTTATTTCTTTGTTTTACTTTAAACTCTTCTTCGAATCTAATAAAACACCAAATAAACTCTTATACTCCTTTCATACTACGCTAACTAGCTGACAAACAGGCTTATACTCTTCTAATTATACTTACTCTTCTACTACTGCCATTTCTATGCTCTTCTTATATGCAACCTCATACACTTTTCTCTTCTTATACACTAACACTTTCTTATACATTTCGCGTATGATAAACATCTATCTATTCTACTCTTCAACTCTTCAACTCTATAAATACGTTTCTTAAAAAATAACTTCTTTTATTTTTAAATAATTTCTTGCTCTATGCGTACCCCGAATAGCAAACTATTACACCAAATTTTTGGCTCTATGTGCAATTAATAAATAAACTCACCACCTCAAATAAAATACGAACTAAAAATCAAAGTTCAGCTCGCTCGTTTTCTTCATCTAAAATCTAAGAATAAATAAACCTAAAAAAAACCAACACACTGCAAGCAACTGCAAAAATTGGCTGCAATTGAACTAATTGTTTTATGCTTCTAAATATTTTATGCGAAATTTATTCTGTTAATAATTAACCGAAATCGAAATCAAAACTAAACCGACAAATTAAACGTTACGCAACGAAACAAATCCGAATTCCCATATCAAAAATATAATACAAAAACAAAACAAACTGGGATAATGTCACGTGAAAACTCACCTCGCCACGGCTCGATCCGTCGCCATTTGAACAACAGAGACTCACCAGCACCGGGCTCGCCGGGCTCACCCCATCAATTGAACCATCACCATTATCATCAGCACCATCAGCAACAGCCCCCGATAATGGAGCATGCCGGCGCACCCATATCAACGTCCGCCTCGAACATTCCGACGGTGATGGAGGATGGCGAGAACCCAATTCTGCCGCCAATGACCGGCTCCGGACCAAGTCGACAGCGATCGCTACGCGATCGTCTTAAAGACGGCATCACCGGCAGCTTCTCCTGGCAGTAAGTGAAAGTCTCATCTAGTTTGTTTGTTTGTTTTTCCCAAAGATTTTTCTAAATTTCCTTTGTTACAAATTATTATTAAACTCTTCACATCACGAGATTTTATTCGGTAGAATTTATTTTAGTTTTTTATTCGACACACTTACAAATTGTTTATAGTTTAATAATTGTATTTTGAAAACTTTAACTATTGCTAATGCAACAACACACAGAGAGCACAAAATCGATTCTAAGCACCTACGTAGCGAACATTTACTATATCAAGTCTTATACTACCGAAAACACGTAAACTACTATTCAGTTCTACCTCTCTAACTAGTTGCACACACAGTTTGAAACAGTTATGAAACAGTTTTCAAAACCACAAGGAAACTTTGATGAATTCTCCCTTTGTAAATTGTATTCGCACCCACTTAAAACGCACAGCACATTCAAGTTCTACTTATATAGGCATTAATCGCAAATTGAATCAACTATTTAAGCTCAGCTACGAGGCAAACTAGCAAAGGGTAAGTGATAAAATCGATGAAAAACAAATTGGAGTTTGCGAGTGAAAGAGCTTAAACTAAGTAAGAAAATGGTTATAGATAATAATTTATCGATAATTATCGATGATTAATATAGAAACAAGTGTATTCATTAACGCTCTTGAGTATAAACAAAGTGACATGAGTAAAAACAGTAAGGGAATCGTCATGATTATAAAATAATACCATTCTGCCCTGGGGGTAGCGGGTATAAATAGCATAGGTACTATGTTTAGGTATAAAGGAACCTACATATAAAGGAACCTATCGTGACTGTCTAGATCTAACTGTTTTGAGTTTAGGTAAGCAGATTGAGATGAGTGAAAATAATAATTGAATTGATATGATTATAAATAAGAAATAATACAAGTTGGTTACACGGAAAACTCTAAGAACATGTATTGATCTAACTAATATTAAACTCTTCATAATATTCCTGCGACTATTCTCTTATCTATCTATGATATATTAAAAGCCTATATATATATGGTTTAGTAATAAGCATTTCTTGACAGCGTTTTTCATGGGTTTAACACTGCTTTACACTGCATAATTAATATTCTTGATTATAATATCAAGAATCGAATAAAAACTCTGCAATTTCATGCCGTCGTAATTGATCAAAAGCCTGAATGGCAATTTTGTTGGCAAAAGAATTGTAAGCTCCTTCAAAATTGAGTCTTTTTCATTCACAATAAGAACACGCGTAAATTATTCGCACAAAATGTGTTGGCTCTCACCCTGGACTGGAATGTCCTCTACGGATGACAAAAAGTGATTGACGTCAGACGTTAACGCATTAAGGGAGGGGGGAACTGGGAGCTGGCAGAGTAGAAACGTAATCGAAAGCGAAAACGAAAGCCCAAATTGCTGATAGAGCGAATTGGGAACAGAACAGATAGGCGAAAAAATATTGTGAATATAAGAAACAATTGTGCAATTTAAATGGCAACAGACAAATGAATCACGCACCATAAATCAATTGAATTTGACATATTCATTTCGTGGGATGGTGATTTTATGTATTGGCCTTGTAATAGTTGGTTGTAAATCATTGTCTAACCAATCCAGGCTGATTGGCTGCTCTTTTGACTGAGTTGGCTTGTATGTTGTATTATTTGAAACAAAGAAAGAAACTTCACAACGAGTACTACTCTGCTCTACCAAATGTTATTCATTATGCGATTTTCATAAACGGGAGAAATGAAAAATCTACACATTATTTGTACCTCTGTGAAATTAAAAGCATTCCTTGTGACACTCTGGAAAAGTTTTGATAAAGCCAGCTGAAAACTTTGTCCTGCCACGACAAACTTTTTCCCTTCATCTCACTTACAGTGTTCCTCCCCCCCTCCTTAAAACAGAGACAAGAAAATGGTGCACAAAATAGAAACGAAATGTGCCCGTTACTGGAAAAACGTTGACGTTGAGTTCTTTTCAACATTGCGTATGCGTTATATTTCTGGTTCCGTGTGCCATCTGAAAGTTTCCCGTTCGGGTTTCCCTTCGTCTAAGAACCTCTTTTGCTAACTTTCAACTATGCGATAGTTTTGTCTTGTTTCCCATACAAGTAAGTTGACCTCGAAAATGGCCACGGAATGTGGAAGGCAGGAGAATGAGAAGTACCGAACGTACCCAACTTGACAGGCACCTGGAACCGGTTCAGAGTGCATCCAACCAGCAAAATGTGCTGCAGCTGCGTCTGCACGCTTGTCGCAAGCTTCCTTAAAGCCCTTCAAGAGGTAATTTATAACCTTGAAACTCTTTTAAGTTGGCCTTGATCGTCGCTTTTGCTTTTGTATTCGACTTTTTGGTCGGTTAGGTCTTTTCCTTGCCAGCACAAACAACGGATGATTGCATCTCTCAGCCGAAGCCTTTTAACTGGTTTGACCACTTCTTGACATACAAACATAACTAAGTATACAATATATATTTATATAAGATATCCGATATGGTTGCAAGTCTGCTTGTGGAATTTGAAGGTAATTCATTTTAAATAATGCAAATCATCCTTCTCTCTGAACAAATATTGACAGAGCTTGAATCCTTATTGACGCAAAAATCTGTGAATATTTGCAAATTCAATCTTATATAATTTTGTATCATAATATATCACGAGTATAAGCCAAAACCTGCAGGGGTAAATGACTTTCAACACGAAGAAGGTAGCCTTCCTTTCTGGATCTACTATAGTTTTGACAATATTCTTTCGCTTCCTCGATAGTTGCCAAGTACGACCTTGGTAGAAAGCACTCTTAACTCGTTCCTTTTCGCCGAGTATTCAAAGCGAGTGGCCACACACGAGTTATCTGTCGAATTTGCTAATTGAAATGCGGCTCGACCGAAAACAAAACCATAAAAAAACACGTCAACCAAAAGCTGAACAATGTGCGGAACCACATCTCTTTTTTTATGACCGCCTGCACACCCACACGTCGACGGGCCCCTCCAGAATTGGGGTGTCTTTGTGCTACTATATGCGATGTGTGAATAATTTTATAGAGTTGATAATGAAACGATGGTCATAGCGATGCCAAACACGTCTCCAACGGCGTCTGCCCGCAGAATTGATGACTTGATGATGTTGATAATCATGATAATGATGATGATGAGGGCAATAATGATGAGCTGAGTGGGCGCCTGCTAATCCTTTGGGCAATTTTGCATTGTGCCGCGTTTGTTTCGCATTAATATCTCCCACACACTCTCACACGCACACTAGCACAGTGACTGCAAATAGCAGTTGACCCTGAAACGATGCGCACACAATGGCCATCATCGTCATCGCGCTGCCCGCTAGAATTTGCCTGCTGACCCGTTTCCACTTTCCTGCACCCCTCTCTGGCCACTCCTGCGAAAAGCGAAATAGCTTCTAAATTGCATGCGAGCGTCTGTGTGTGTGTGTGTTAATGTGTGTGCAATTCGTGTTTGACTTTCACTTGCAGCTGTGATGAGTTCCACTGCGCCTGTCAACGTCACCACGACAATGACAAAAACAGCAGCAGTAGCAGCAACTGCAACAACACTTGAAACAGCTGCAACAACAACCACTGTACACAGTTACATATATTGCCGTTTATTGCCCCACTGTTGTTGGCATTGTTTTTGGCCATAATTTGCATCGATTGCTCGGTGCACAGTGACGCAATGTGCACATTGGCGTGGCAAAGTGTGCTAGTAAAACAATGTAATCGTCAAATAAAGTAATATTCATTTTTTACTCTTATACTATGGCTACAATCTACTTTATTTTTTTTCCTATGCGCAGTAGTCAACAAATTTATTTGATCTTTAGCCGTTTTTTTAAATAGAGCATTTTATGTGTGTGTATTAAATTAAAAGTGAGAACTTGAACTACTTTATTAGTTAAAACAAATAAATTTTCTTTAAAAGTTTATTTCAAACATAATATTAAACAAGAAAGAATGGTCACCTTTAATATGTGTGAAATAGGGAAAATATTGAAGAAAGTAAATGTTAAATGAGCATTTGCATTGCAGTCTTTCAAAAATATGTTTACATAATGTATTTACCAAAATTCGATTGTTTCTATGATGGATTTAATAGATACAGATATATAAGTGTTTTGGTTCTGACAATTTTCTTCTTTGGTGACTTATGATTTGTGAATAGCAGCCATATCCCTTCGGTGAGTATATTCCAATTATATTATTGTATTATATATGAATACAAATGAATAACTTTATAACGGAAGTTATCGCTAAAGTTTGCTGATTCACATGCAAATTGCAACCGAACCAGTGTGCAATTTAGCTATGCCACTGCTCATCGATGAGGCAGAGAGAAGGGGAGAGGAAGAGGGAGAGAGGATGTGGGCGTTACTTGTGTCAATGTTGTGGCCAATGTTGTTGTTCGTCTGCCGTCTGTTCTTTGGCATTTGCTCTTGTTGTGGTCAGCCCATCAGGCGAGGATAAAGTGCAACATGAATGTGTCCGTTTCAGCTGTTGTTACTATTGTTGTTGCTGCTCACAAATTGCGATTAGTGTTATGTCTTTGTCGACGTGCATATGTTGCTGTGGTTCCCATTGCCGTTGCCCTCTGCCTGCTGCTTGGGATGTGCCTGTCAGCTTGTTTTCCACACTTTATGCCAAAGCTCTTTGCATAACGCGAACGCGATGGCGACGGCGATGACGAAACTTGTAAATGTTGCCAGCCAAAAGTCAAGGGTTCAATTAAGAGCGATGCAATGTGGGTGCAACGCGGAGGCAGTAAAAATTCTTCATACTCGATTGTCGTCTGTGTGCATTATGAATTAATTGCCCGCAATTAGTAGCTGCTCCACTGTGCATGCAAATTGCCCGCAAATATGCCCAGTGTGCAGCAGTGCAATTCGACTCGCGCAAAGTCGTTTATTTCCATTTCCTGAGACAATGTCAGGAAACTCTGGAAATATATGTACGCCATATAAGAAATAATTGTTGAACTAGTTAAAGCTCTGGCTGCATGATTTATGAATTGCCACGATATGAAACGATTATAAGAGCTTCTGCACAGGAACTTACTATCTTGATGGCGTCTTTAATCTTGATTTCTACAAATCTAACACATCTACTTGCTCAGCCGACGTTGACTTCACTTTGTAAATCAAGTGATTCGATGAGCTTCCCTGACGGACAACGTGCGGCTCGTGGCATTTTAATCGCACTCATAAGCTTAAATCAACTTTTATTATACTATATAATATTAAATGCATTTAACATCGTATGTGAGTGTACCATGCGGACACCCAATAATTGTGATTGGAAAGTCGTAGGCATTCCGTGATTTATTACACATTAAATACTTAACTGGTTGAGTCATTTATCTTGCAATTTGGTTGAAATCTACGTAATACTAGCATGCAGATATATATACATAAGTATATATGCTGTATGTATATCTCCGAGTCGGACACCGTGTACACACAATGCCATTGTCATTGCTGCCTGGCTCTGACATTTTGCTTGACACTCTGTAAACAAACAAAATACATTATTTTGTTCTATTAAATGCGACGAAATATATAATAAGTATACGTTATCTAAGCTCTATATAAACAACTGTGTATGTGTGTGTGTGCAATGCACTTAGGCAGATTGTCTGTATTAATTTTTAAATATGACTAAGGAATTTCGTTTGTACTTTTTGCTTTTCACTTGAATTTCAGACTAAGTAAATAGTATGAGTACTTTTCTCCCTCCTAGAGCAAGCAGACTATCTCTCCTATCTCCCTCACACCCTCTTGCATAGGTCGTTTTTAGATTTCCTTTGTGATATCCTTAAAAGCTTAATGAATTCTGTTGCTGAAATTGAAATTGAAAATTCTATTCAAATTAAAAAGCAATTTAACTAGCTTTATTTTGAGAAACTCAACCTCAGAGACATGGTATGTTAGTTTAAACTGAATTATCTTTATGTTTCTAGATTCATTTTAAGGAATTCAGTGATATGGTAGTTCAAACTGAGTAATCTTAACGATTTTACCCTGAGTACTTAGAATACTTTTGCATTTCCACTGACCCAGACAAACCGCAAATTATTGAGTTATTTTTCCACCCTTGAAACTGCATATTCAATGTCAGTTTGCCTGACATTCAATCTATCATATAATAATATATGTATAATGCTTAAATACATGTGTATGCCCGATGTAATTATCTGTGATTATTGTTTATTAGAACATATTAACCATGCGCGCTATCCGAGCCGATCCGTTCATTTCCCCATCGTGTATTTCAGATCCGCAAATATCGATAACTATTAAATATGCTCTATTCTTGTTGTCCTTGTCATCGACAATCAGCGATCAGTGATCGGTGATCAACAATATGATTTGCTTTACAAATTTATTACTTTCGAAATTGGCCGAAACATATGAAAAATTGCAGGCTATAAACTTAACAAGGATATGTATGACAAACAGATGACAAACAGATGACAACAACTCGGGGGACTGACATCGATATGGGGTCGACTCTCGTCTCTGTGTATGTTGAAGCTAACAGCTCAATTAGGCTGGCCCGTAAGGCGTGTCAATATGATTTATCGACACTTGACCTCAGTATAGTAAGGCGCCTTCATAATTGCATCTGTCGAGGGTCTCTAACCAATTACCTTAGGTCTTCCAATTCCAATTACAAGTAGCTGGCAATAAACCTTTAGATTTAACAGTTCTGAAATTATCTGGAAATCTCTTATCTCAATTAATTATATGGTACTTATACATATGTACAATTTGCAGTAGCTTATCGCAGTTACCTGATATATATTTACACTGAATATTATTTGCTCTGAATCTTGTAGACAAATTCGTAAACATTTGTGCTTCCGCCGATAAGCCGCGAAATGGAATCAAAACAAAAACAATAACAGGCAAAAACCCAACAGATATTTTACGTACGTAAGAAGTGAAAATTTTCCAAAACCCAAATAAAATATGTCATAAAATTTCCTTCAATTCAGCAGCTTGGCATTGTGTCAACAAACAAACAACCTACAACAGAGCAGAGCAGTACAGAACAGAACTCAAACAATCGTATGTGTTCTTCTAGTTCATTACATTGTGCGTAGTTGTGATATTAAACGGCAAATGACGACGACGCATTTCATGCTAATGCGATTAGTATAACCTGTTAATCTACGCGAAAAGAGCGTGAACAAAATGGAATGAAAATTGTAAATTAAAGTATATTCTATATCTGCTCATTCTGTAAATTTTCCCATTCTTCTCTTTCTCTTTTTCATATATGTCTTACAATTGGCGATTCTTACGATGTTGTTTTCTAAATTTCTGAAGAAAATTGTTTGAAAATTATTAGAAAACCTTTACTAAAAAGAACATCAACATAAAAAACTTTCGTTTTGCTATAGTACAAAATTTTTGTTTTACTGAAGGTCAAGATCTATTATTGATTATGAAGATATGAAGCTTATTCGATAAGTCAGTAACGTTTTTAATGAAATATATATTTTTTCTTTAAATAAACCGTTTATTTCTCAGCATTGCCTTCTTTTATCTGTGTGCATTAAATCTAGCGTTTATAATTTCTTAATTTGTATTTTGTATAACTGATATACAAGGTCGAATGCATATCATGCAACGAGGGTATCTGCTAGTCAGCAGCTCACGAGTACTACCTGCTCAACTATGAATATTTTATGCTCTCTACGAGGTGGCAAGCACGTGCACCCGTTGTGGGCGGGGCAGGTACTGATAGGTTCATAGTATGTTCTGCTTGTTGTTGTTGTTGTTGACTCTTGTCACGTTGTCTTATGCTTTGGAATTCTCTCAGCACTTGCATTGAGAAATGACCGCAGGCAAATGGAAAAATTGCGAGGCATACGGAGATTGTCTGACTGTGTTTATTTATTTTCTGTGAAGGGGTGATGTGGGAATGGGGAGGAAAAGAACTGCACAGCTGCACGCTTAACTCAAATTCTCAACTGGTTGAGCAGGATCATAAATGGGTGCATATTAAAGCGTCAAGACTGAACTGTAGAAAGCAGTTTACTTAAATTTCATAATCTTCAAACTCAATCGAATTACTCATGAATATTATCAAAATTCCAATTAATCAACCCGTTTAGGAGTGAGTTTTTAATTGAGTGCTGTTCTATAGAGACCTGTAAGGCTTGCCCATATATCTTTTAAGTCTTGTGATACAATGATGGGCCATTCTAATTAATAATAATAATTCGATTGCATGTTAGCACAAACCTGGCTGTAATTGATGAGGGCAACCCCATGGTGCGAATATAAATTATTATGTTGACTAAGCAAACAAAGCTCTTGACTTTGTTAAATAAATATATCATAGCACAGGAACTATATCATATTTTTTTGTTGTTTTCTCACTGACATTGACCTCAATAACCAATTGCCAATTGTCAATGTAAAGCGCAAAATGTTGAAAAATGCTGCTGATAAAAAATAGAATTCGTTGTTGAATTATTTGTTTTATTTGCCAACTTAATAATTTATTGGAGTGGAGTGCACAGTGCACAACTCGAGGGAATTCCATAAATTGATTTCGAATAAATAAATGAATAATTGAACGGTCTGTGACAAATGTTTTCACCTGCAATTGTCAATAATTTTCACACCTCCTTCGCTGCGATACGATTTGAATTTCAGCATAGGAACTTTCAATTGATTTATGTGCTGAGCTGTAGTTGTAAATAAATATTATTCACATTTCAGATTTGTTTTAAAAGTATAGAATTTAGAATTCACATAATTCTAAGTCTTAGACAATATGAATTAATATTTATCTTGTGGTAAAAAGTTATGATAGTGAACAAAATACCAAGAAGAAAAGAAAACCCTATAAAAATCTATTTAAAACAAGTTATTGTTAAATATATGTTTAATTTTTTTTATTAATTTAATAACTTCCTCTGTACTGAAACTTAAACATCCTTTTATAATTTCATTTACCTGCAAATATCAGAGGAATCTCAAGAAATGCAATTTTCATGCAATCATAACTAACATTTATAAATAATGAAAAACAGAAGTCAAGGAAAAATAGTAATGGAAATAAAGTATAATCGATACAAAAATGTATCAGATACATACATAATATATAAATATATTGCAGTTAATTGCAAACTTAAAAGCAAGTAATAAATTAACCAAACACACACACACATACACAGGCAGGCAGGCAGGCACTGTGGAACGTTAACCTCATTACCGTATATTTTGGCCCATTGGCAGCCAATTTGTCAGCTGACCATATAAGGTCCAAAACGAGGTCCAAAACAGTATGGATATATTCCGTATACCTATAACAGCAACAACTGCAACGAACCAAATGTAATAAATTTAATGGGTTACAGTTGACTATGAAATACTCTGCAAAAAATACAGAATAAAATGGAATTTATACTGCTATATAGTAATATGCAGAATTTATATTAAATATAGTTCTTTACATTTGTATAAATTCGAGTTCCATCAAGCCAACTAATTGTCAGTTCTTTTAAAGATTCACTTCCCTTATTGGCTATTTTCAACGCCGCGTCGCCCGCTGAGTTGCAGAAATTGTTTGCATTTTTTCCTCATTTAAACGAAAATTGTGTTTTCCTGTCAAGCCGGTTTTTCTTTTCATTATTGGACCACACCAACTTTGCCTTCGTCGTCGTCGCCGTCGTCGTCTTCGCAAAACCAAACAACTTGCAATCAATGCTGTCGTTGTCATTGTTGTTGTTGCTGCTGCTGTTTGGCTATTTTTAGCCAGCTGCAAAAAAAAGTAGTCGAAACTTGGCTGAAAAGATTCGTACACCTTCCGCTATGCGGCAGACGGGATTGCAACAACAGCAGTAACAGCATCAACAACTGAACACAGAGACACATAATCAAAAACTGAAGCTGCTTTTTGGCTTTGCATATTCAACAGTTAAGCCGACAGCCAAAAGCTTTTCAGGCGTGGGACCTGAGAGGTCCTTCATCCGTGCTGGGAATTGCTGCAGCTGTGGCTCCCGCAGAAAGGTTCCACTGCAGCTGGCTGGTATTTTAATTAGATCTCTTCTGTTGGGAGTACTCTGGACTCTGTTTAGGAAATAAAGAACTTAATACTTTTAGCTTTGAAAATTGTAATTTATAGCTGACGACTACCAAATAAATATGAAAATTGTCTACTGAATTCCAAGCAAAACACGTACGTCAAAATTTGGATACGATCGGATTATTAGCAAAGAAGTTATTACAGAAATTGTTATTTCGAATTAGCTCCCCAAGGTATGCAATACAAAATACGCAAAATATAGAAGTTATAAACATGTTTAAAAAATTATTGTGGTCAGATGTGCAGCGGGTGTATTACAGTCGAGCACACCCGACTGTAGCTTGCGTGCTTGTTTTTTTATTTCTATTCTATTTACAATCCCAGTTATCGATAATAAGAATATTTTTGGACAGACATTTTTTATTTATGATATGCATAGTGATGTCAGTAAACTATGTCGTAGAATTACTTAAACTTGTTTTGCGCTTACCAAATTTCCAGGAAAATTGTATTTCAAATACTCAAGTTTCTTAGCTTAACATATATACAGCCATATGTAGTCAATGTATTTCCTTGGCTTACTTTTTCATTCGATTTGTTTTTCTGCAATTTAAGAAAAAATAAAAATAAATGCAAATATGAGAAAAAAAGCACAACACACGAAAGAAAAAACACACACACATAAGCAACGAACCAAAATAAAGCGAATATAAATAAACATTCGGGAGGAAAACAAAATTCGCAATAACTGAAAAGCCGCCAACTTTGAGATTTTCACATGTCTACAATACATTATAATATTTAATGTTTAGTATATACATATGTATTGTACTATATAGAATAAATATACATACATATGTAGTATTGACTGTGTGTGTGTGTGTCAAGGAACTCGCCAAAATATATTTTTGTTTTATCGATTTGCAATAGATCGACAAGCTAATTACAGACAGCCGGTGATATATTTATATAGTGTGTATTTATTTTGGCCAATCAAATCTGTAGAATCAATTTAGCTGCCAACTAGTCGGAGACTTTTATGACTGGCAGATAATTAGCATTTAAACAACAATTTTGGGATTGTCATAAAAGAGATGAATAAACAATGGCCAAGTAGCTGGCGAAGGCAAAAGTGCCTATAAAAGAGGAAGTAAATTTGTCAGAAAACATTTAGAAAAGTAAATCCTTATCACAGGATTATTATAATATAACTTTTAACTAAATGAACATTATATAAAACAAGCAATCGGAGGATATGGATACAATAGCTGCACCGGTGTAAATCCTTCGGCATATCGAACGTAGCCTTTCATTCTGGTTTGATTATTATATGTCAGTACTGTTATTATTATTGTTATATATTATTATGTATTATTAATAATACTATTATTATAAATTTTAATTTTATCTTTATTATGTCTTCTCACTACTATTGAAGATTATCAACATAGCAAGCTCTGCTAAAAACAATTTTCGATTGTGTAAAAACTCCGAAGGTTTCGAGTCCGAAATAAACAAGAGAACGCAAAGCAAACAGCAGCAAAGTGTAAAATGATGTTGCAGTTTTTAAAGATTTAACTTGCAGGCCGAAACTAAAAAAAAACCTGAAGTGCAAGAAGATGGAAACTGATGAAGTCGGCGGGACTGCAACAGCTTAAAGAAGTGTATTTTGTATAGGAAATTGCATAATTCATAATTCGAGACGAGTCATGACTTTTGGCCATCGAAGGGGCAAAAGATATTCTCTCACGCAACGTTTTTAAGCTCCGCGGGTTGAAGGCTAACGGTGACTACTATCTGTATAATATATGTGAATATATATGTAGATATATTCCTAGCTAACGTTATGGTAATTGGTTCTAAGCGACGCCTGCGACCTTGCCACAAGTTTCCTCGTTTAACACGTTTAGTGGGGAGGGAGGGTTCACGGTGCAGGGGGAGGCGTGGCAATCACACTTTCACCCTAACAGTGACCTACATTAAGTTAAGGCAGGAAATGATTTGGCTTGAAGTCAGCTTCAAACTGGTCAGAGCGTCGTGCCAATGCAGTCGCATAATTGCTCGTAATTACGGCCCGGCTCCCATTGCGTATGAGTAATTTGATTGCAATTACAAAGTCAACGCTAGTCTAGCCTCTAAAAACAAATGCAATAAACAGAAAACACACACGAGCTGTGTGCGATAAAAACAAAAATAACAGCTCCCGATTCAAAACAAGTTCATTGCACATGTGCAATGGCAGACAGTCGAAACCCGCTAAAATCAGCTAAAAAACGGCTAGAAACTCTGAAATAACTTGATTCTCTAGTCTTTACTGTAGTTTATTCCCCGATTAACTATAGGAAATTATACCAGGCAACTTGGAGAAATGCTTAACGAAAATGCAGAAATATAAATGCTGAATAAAAATAAAATACGAAATATATAAACAATGTTTAAACTGCGCTTGAGCCTGCCAACAAAAACAAGTTTATGTTTATTGAAGCACATGGCGACGCGCCCAGAGAGAGCGACTGCGAGAGACCACGATTACGTAGAAAACGAGAGAGGCAGTGGTGAGAGAGAGTGAGTCGTTAAGAGAGAGAGTTGAGAGAGTAAAATGTTGCCCTACAAATAAACAATTGATCTACAGTGGGCGTAGAAAGAGTTAACTTTTAAATACAAAAAAACCATAACTATATCTTACAGGAATATACCATAAGAAGAAAAATTAGAAAATATTTGTTTACGAGTAATGATTTTCCCATGATAAGACAACTAGCTTAAAAATAAAATAAAATATATAATTAAAATTTTCAGAAATTACAAGTTGACAATTCTTGCATTATAGAAATAAAATAATAAAAAATAGTATTTGGGAAAAAAAAACAAAATGATAATTTATTAAATATATTTCGAACATAACAATAACATTTTTAGTAATGTCTAAGCAATATGTTAGAGATAGAATTTGTTCATGATTACAAAAAAAAAATATAAATGATAACTATAGGTATAATAATGTTAGAATATACTTTATATATACATTAATTATATATTAATGTACATGCAATTAATAAAATATATTTCAAACTGTTTCAAAATTATGGAAACAAACATTTCTATCGGTTCCACTGTGCGACGACAATAAATAGCATAATTTACACAAGAGCGTTGGCAGCGACGGCGACGCACAACGGCAACGTCAACGGCGACTGCGGCAGTGACAGCGACAGCGACTGCGGCTGCGTCAGGCAAAGATCGCGCGCTCGTACTTGTGTGCGCTGACGTCGCTGTTGCTGCTGCTGTTGTTGTTGTTGTTTGTATTTTGTGAGGTTTGTCGCTGCTGCTTTCTGAGCCCCATGCACACGTTCGCCTCACGGTAGAAATGTTCGATCAGTTTAAGTTTTTCATTTGCAACGAACGCAAGCAAATCGCTCCGAGGCGAGCAACGTAAACGAAATCGAAAAAATAAAAACAAAGCAAAACTCACAAAACATTTTTGTAAATTAAAAACGCGCGCGCGCAAAATCACAAATTGTTATATACTAAAACAAATAAATAAAAATAAATTAACAATAACCCGACGTGCTAAATAAAATACATAAATAAATGCAAAGACGGGTTTTCTTGTGTGCAGCGACAGCGTAAAATATTATTGTAAATTGTTTAAAACAATGCGAATATACGAAATGAATAAAATATCCCGTCACACATTCCCATGTTTTGTTTAATTGTTGAATTATCTGTATATATCTGTTTCTTCTCGACATATCTACGCCTGTGTGTGTGTGTGCCTGTTTCAAAGAGAGTGTGGTTTTTAATTTGACAGACATAATGACAATGTTGTTGTTGTTCCTGTTGTGAATGTTATTGCAGTTGTCTGATATTGTCTGTCTGTGTTCGTTTTGTGGTTTTTGGTTGATTGGAAATGTAAACCATATTTGTCTCCGTTTTCGTTGTCAATTTGTCCCGTTAGATCAAAAAGAAACCAAAAAAAAAGGAAAAACCTCCAATAAGTACTTCTGTTTTTCAAGCAGAACCAATTTTGGCACCTTTGAGATGTTGAAATTTAGTAATATAATAAAGCAGATAATTCCTCAATTGCAAAACACCAGGTATTGTGCGCCAAGTATATATACCGTGTATAATTGTGCTAAATTCGAATGTGTTATAATAAAATTTACAGAGTGCCTTTACTTTCACACACTCTTTGCCCCGATGCCAAAGAGAAACACGAAAAGCAATAATTAAAAAAGTTGTACACAAAATATAATCATTGTGTTTGTGCCAAATCGTTGAATTGTTTAACGAGAGTGATAAAGATCGGAGAGAAAAAAGTGAAATTAATATCAGTTAGAAATGTGACTAAAACAACAAAACAAATTTTAAATAAAATCTACAAAGAGAATCATACAAAAGTAACAAATAACGAGGGAAGGAGAAGGAGAACTGCAGTATAAGAGCCCCAAGCTCAGAAGGCACATCGATCGAGCTATCGAGCTACTACAATATAAAGCAGGTGTGTGTTCAGTATGATCAGTATTTGGATGATGTAAGATATAAGTAGAGAAAGAGGAAGCTAAATTGCAAGCTGTGCACAAAAAACTAGGTAAAGAAACGATTGCCGAAACCTGCCAAGTGGAGAGATCGTCATTTCCACTCCCGCTCTCGGTCTCGATCTCAGTTCCTATCAATGCTGCCGTCTCTTCTAGTCATAAACAAGCTAAAATAAAATTTGGAAAAACTAACAATAGACACACTATCTTGTTGGTAGCTAAAAAAAACACTAGAGTAGTTAAAAGACAAATTTGTTATTGACTTCATTCAATGGTTCTGCAAACTTCTCAAGTTTGTCAAATATATCGTATATCGTTTTGTAGGTCTTATTTATCTCAAGCTCTTGTAAGAATCCAAAGAGTTGGTCACTTTATCTAAAAAGTTTGTGGCTTCCTTTTAATTGCATTGAACAGAATCACTTTAATATTGGTTGCCCCAACCTTGATACACAAATATAAATTGTTATAAATCCCGATTCAACAATTTATCTAGCGGGGAAATAGCTATATTGCCACCACTGATCGCAGTAACTCTCTCGTTTGCGCTCTCCGTCTCACTCTCTCTCTCTCTTCTCCTTCCTAGTTCACTGCAGTCTAGGCTCGCTTGTCTTTTCCGCGTCTGTTCGTTGCCCTTTTCTGACTGCAGCAACTCTACACGAGGAATTGTTATTGTCCTCTCGTTTTCGCCGTTTACTGCATCACATTCACTTTTATATGCACACATACACAGGAATGTAATGTGTGTGTGTTTGTTAGGCGCTTTGCTAATCCAAGCTAACCAACAAAATTATTGCCATTATTCTCGGCTATTGCCGCCCGCGGGTCAAGGCATTTCTTGGCTCGCAACAATTGTTGTGTGTAAAAATTGTTGTTATTTATTACAACTTGAGGCCAAAGCGCTCAAAACAGCTGACCAGCTAAAAAATAGAGAAAAAAATGCAATGAATAAACAAGACAAACGAACCAAAACTTGGCCAGCAACAACAACAACAACAAAGTGAAGACCTACGCCTAATTTAAGGTCATCAGCACAATAAAACCAAACAACCCCAGCAACAACAAGCACAACAACAACGACAAAAGTTCAGCACGCAACATTTTTAGTGTCTTCGCTTCTTTCCGAGCTTGAGCTTGGCTCTCTGTCTCTCTTTCTACCTCTCTCTGTCAGTCTGTCTCTGTTTCTGCGGCCCTTCTATGCCATTTGTGTAGAGAATTAAAAAAAGCAACGGTATTCCAAAAGTAATGAACTCACACTGGCATATGAACACGTACACACACACACACATACTAGCGCTGTGCGTGTGTGCAGTTACAGTCCAAACCTGTGCAAACATTCATATTAGCGTCAAATACCGTAAGGCAAATCATGATGAAAGTTGGCATATAACCACGATATAATATATAGCTGTATATATAGTTAAAAATACGTCCTATATTATACATGTATATATATATATATAAATATATATATACACAAACAGTTCAACATTGTATATAGTATAGCCAAGAAAAGTTGCAGCTGTGTATTCCTCCAACTGCTTTTCTTTCGCAATCTATGCAAATCCGGCACAACCTGCTTTAGATTCCGATTTTGTAGACTGTCTGGCGGCTAGTCTACTAATCTTCTACACTTTGGCGCTCTTTTCGATCATCTTGCTGAAAAGAGAATGCCGTCGCTCTTTGAAAGCTTTGGCTTCGCTATATTTATGTTCTTATAAATATAGCACTGGTCAAAAGTCTGAAAACAAAAGTAAAGTTCAGATATCAAAATGTTTTGTATTTTGTTTTTGCGTTCTTTTGCGCAGTTCTTCGGCGATAGTTAAATTAATTGCTTAATAAATTATAAATTTAAATTATGTTGACACTTTTATGCAGTCCCCTGATCGATCAATTATAGATAAAATACCTAATCGCTTCAGTTCGCCTAATCGGAGAAATTTGTTAAAGCAAATAAATTATTTGCATATTATGAAAGAGACTTCCGAAAATAGAATAACTGTATACTTAGTATTGCGTAGCACCTTGCTATCTGACTATTCTTCGATAAGATATAGTACTATACCATAATGTTCATAATAAATTTTTGTTTATGTTTTCTTTGTTCGAATTATTTGACACCGTTTTCATTTACGACTGTCATCACACACCGTCTGAACTCTCTGTCTAACAGTATCGGGTCCCGTCAATAAGCTCTTTAAGAACCTGTCGCGATAGAAGGAACAAAAAAAACATTCATATATATGCATATATTTATAGATAAAAGAGATTTATTTTTGAATGAAGTGAAGATTTAATGCCGACCAGAAGTGAATTCAGGCCAGCCAAGTCAGGTGGCAACACTTTGGCGTTGCACAACACCTTATAGTATAAACACTAGACACACACATAACCTATAATAATGCGGTGCATCGTGTGGGTGTGGCCGTGACTGGCAATGATGTATAAAATATATAATTTTAATGAAATGCGTTTGTAATTTAAAAAGCCAACACGGAAATGCAAAATTGAAGAGGAAAAGATGCAACGCGTAGATACTTTTGTATCTTTTTATTGATTTCGAGTGACAAGCCGTGCGTTGGTCAGCCCACACAGACTCACTACACATATATATACATACATGATATACGAGTATAAAGCCTGTTCAGATGAGGAAGCAAAAAAACAGCTCTCAGCCCATTATCGCCGCTGCTGTGCATTGTCAGAGCTATCTATAGCTTTTGTCCGTTAAGGATCCCCCCAAAAGTACAACAAGTATATACTATATGCATTTCTGTATATCGTAGTATATATACATATATAAATATATATGCAAATAGCTATCAAAAGAAGGCCTGTCGAGAATGCATTTCACATAATCATTTTTCATGTACTCTGTGTTTATTTAATTATTGTTTTCTTCTTATTATTTACTTTTTGATTTATTTAAAAGCTTTTTTATTTTTTCGGTTCAGACAAAGAGTCGTACTGTGATTGTTTGTTCAACATGGCGTGAAAAAAATGTCATAATTACACAAACAAATATACAATCTTGTATCATACATATAGCAATGAATATATTTAAGCACACGCGATACTATGCCGAAAATCAATTGTGGCTCACAAAGGCACTTCATATATGCTCCTGAAGTCCCCCCCCCTCGCCAATCTTAAAGTATCTTTTGTACTTCGAACAAGTCGCAATTCGTTGTTGTTATTTGCAGCATGTGTGATTTATTGATGATGTTAATGTCAATGATTTAATAAGTGTACTTCCATTGTAGACCCGCTGTACGGTAGCTGCATCCGATTCAAATAATATTTATAGCCGCGCGATCAGATATCCTGAAATATATCAAAATAAACATGTATGGACACAAGCAATAAATATGCCTTCGGAATTCTAACTGGTATAACGAAATTTGTTATAAGTATAACAAAAAGTAATCGGTATTGTGTTTCCAAATAAGACGGGAAATAATACTCTGGATCTACTTACATATATACATACTATAATTGATATATTGATCAGTAAAACTATTAAGAATTTCTCACATTTCTTGTTAATTAGAAATCTTGTTTTTCCTAATTATATATAACATATCAATAATTTTCAATTGATACAGAGCAATCCTGTGCTTGATTTTCTTCAATTTTATCCAATTTTATCGATTGTATCGTTCCCAATTTACATGTACGATCAACCCAGTGTTGCTGTAATTTTTACAGGGTACAGTCTGCAAATTAGCCAAAACAAATTTCTTGATGTAATTTTTGATATATAACTAATAGCACGCATACATACATATATTATTTTTGGCTACGCTAATTGTGCAAAATTTAAAATGCGCACTACGAATCGAAAAAATACATACATAAAAATACATGTATGCAAACCTAAAGCGGAACAGAATATGTAATTCAGAGATATTTTCGAGCATAAATTATAGCGATTAACTGTATAGAACTTTCCTATATAGTACACAGCAACTAATCACATATCGATCTTAAAACTATTATCATTAATCATAAATCATTCTGAACTGCGACGACAGCCTACACTGTGATAGTTTCAGACTTCGATTCCGATCTGAGGAAACATTTCCGTTTTGCGCGAATTAATTCAGTCACAATCGCCCGCAGCGGTTAATCCGTGGATTGTTCTAGGGGAGGGGTCTGAGATCGTTGAATTCATTGAATTTGGTTCCGTCTTGCGGTTTATGTACGTTGTTGCTGTTGTTGTTGTTGTCGCACTTGTAGGCGAAATGGCAAAAATTGTTGATTTTTCAATTCATTTATTTTTATATACACTTTTTTTGTTTGTGTTTTTGTATTTTGCGGAACAGAAACTTGACGATTGATTGGGTTTGATTAAGCACACACAGATACAGATACAGATACAGATGCAGATACAGAGTATCTACAGCAACATAGACTCGTTGACTCGTAGTTATGAAAGTGGCAAATCGCTGGCAAAATTCCGAACTGGTTTCCCAAACAAAAGGCGATCACTTCCGCCTTAGTAACTAACTATTTGTTTTTGCCTTTGCTGTTGTTGTTCTTGTTGTTGTAATTGTTCATCGCTTACAAAATCAGCCCGTTGACGATGGGAATTGCTATTGACAACAGCAACAAGCGTAAGTCGGCTTTAATTGTGCAAGCACAGCGCATAGATACAGATACACAGACACTCAGATATAGATACATTTGTCGGGCAAGTCGGCATTCTTGCGGCCTGCACAGGTTCACACACGAAATCGGCTCAAGTGTCACGGTTACCGAATTATGTCATTCTTGTTACCGTCCTCCGCAGCCCCCTGCTTCTCCTCTTCACCACCAAGTCTGACCACTCCTCCCTCTCCCTCTGTCTGCTGTCAACTGCTGTCGACTTGTGGCTGTCATGTGCTGTGAATTTGATTCTAATGCGGATTTGTCGTCAGCCTGCTCCAATATTAACCCACGCCTGGGATATAGCATATATCGTATATCGCACATACCCAACACATTGTGAGGTATTGCTGATACGTAAATAAATGATTTCGTTCGGTTTATATGCTTTGAATATCAAGCGATTCGGGCCTACTATATGTAATACGATGCTTATTATTTGATTCTTAATTATTATGCAATGGAAATTTCGTATGTTTGGCACACGATGCTAATGAGCATACTAAGCCATATCGTTCTTTATATTTTATTTTGCTCCATTCTAGTTTAGCTTGTGACCACGTGATCCACTCAGTTTACACCCATGAATACCGTCATATAAAAGTTGACCAATTGTTCTCATTATCGACAACTACCGGGACTCAGTTCAGTGAATTTATGTTGTGCCGCACCTCGTGGTGCTGCTGCTGCTATTGCTTACCCAACCCACAAACAACTCCACAAAATAGCATGTGAAACAAACTAGTTAATTTATAGTCCCAGTGCCCAGGCGAACACTATTAAGTGAATTGAATTGGTGCTTTAGAACTTGTTTAAAATACTACTCGATATTATGAAATAATAGGTAACGTAAGTTAGGACTGGTATAGTTTGTTTAATTATTACAAACAGTAGATGTAGCGTTTACAATTTGAAATGAACTTAATCTGCGTATGATATGCTTTATGCCAAATTTAGTGTCTCTAGCTCTTACAATAGCTGAGGTCTGTGTGCTCTTACAAACAAACAGATGGACAGATAGGTAGATGTGGCTCAATTCACTCGGCTAGTGATGCTGATCAAGAATACTTTGTGGGCTCTGTCACTTTTCCTTTTATCTCTCATATATAATTATACAATAGAATGCAAAAAAAGAATGTGAAATACACTTTGTTAAAAGAGGCTTAACGACATGAAAGCGAACTTGATGATGATGAAATACTTACTAAACGTATTACTCATAGTCTACTAGTCAGCAGTGGTATTACCCTGTAAATATCAAATCATCTATAGTATTATTATAAATAAACTTGAAATACAATTCTAACGACATATCGATAACATAACTACTATTATTATCGCCCAATCGATCGTTAGTCGATATTTACCCAAACTAATCGAGCATAAAAAGGTTTATATATCAATTACCAATTAAATCTAGACGAGAATACTCTCTTAGGCCGAAAGTCAAAGTGAGACTAGTCAAATTATCTCACATCCGAATGCTAATTGAGAGTAGACACATCAAGAGGTCTGAGATACGTTTATTAACAACGCCCTGTTTTGTTCGTATGTGTGTGTGTGTACAGGGTATAATTAAACAAATTACGCTTAACAATCGATTCGCCACCCGTCGATGTTGGTGCAACCACTTGACACTTTTGCTGATGAAAAACGCTCAGTTAAACGGTAGCAAACACGTGTAGATACATTTGTATCTTTTGTGTTTCTGCACACACACACACTCACACGCACTCACCCACAGTTCAACGACACGCAGCGACCAGTTTGTTATTGTTTTTGTTTTCAGCAGTAGCAGAGCATAAGATACAGATACATTTTGACGACCAAATTAATTATATCGATTCGCATGATTTATGATCTCCCAACTTGATCGTGTTGACACTCCTAACGCACTTCTGAGTGTTCCGTTTTGTGGTTTCTAATTGGAAATTCCTGCGGAATTTCTGGCAGTACTTCACATGAAGTAGGTGTGTGTGTGTGTGTTTGTCGTTTGTTTCGCTTATGATATCGAATTTATGAATTTAAGTCGATTATTAGCGAATTGTTTGTGCAACCGGTTTTTGCATTACGGCAATATGTAGAAACCAGAGAGACGGGGGATTGCAACAGACAGATAGAAAGAAAAGCAGACAGACAGACAGACGAACATACAGACATACAGACATACAGACAGACAGAGAGACATATAGACAGACATACAGAAAGTCTTACAAACATAAAGACAGACAAACTGACATACAAACAAAAGACATACAAAGAGGCAGACAGACAGACGGACAGACAGACAAGTGACAGCTGCTTACTTAGATTCAAGTGCAAAAATATTTGAACGGAGATTGGACAGTCAAACAAAACTATGAATATGAATAGTTATCCATATCTTTGTATTCATGGCCCCTTCAGCAGCAAGAACAACAGATAATCACAATGAAATACCGTGTTTACTTCTATGTATTCAGTGAATCAGTGAATGAACAAAGTTGCCATTTATTTATGATCACAATGATAGATAAAATAAATAAAAAGAACTAGGTTAAAAGTCGCAGCAAGTAGAAGAAGATACTAAAATAAATTTAAATGTTGTATTTGTCTACAAAAAGTTTGTTATTTAAATGAACTGTAAATTCTCAGCGCATCTCATTCACTCTTTCGTTGAACTCTAGCGATCTAATATAGTATAAACCAGACAGATATAAGACGAATACGTATCTTTCGGTTCACAGTCACGCGATTTTCTATGTGATTTGTCAGATAAATTTGTTTCTTACGCTTATGCGTGTTTGTTGTGCTTTTGGTTTCTGTGTTGTTTTTAAAAATGTTACCCTGTAGTCGAGAAACTGGGGCAGATTGTGTAGTAGACGAGACAATACCATCAATACGATCTAAATAAGCATTGTCTAATAGAAGAAGAGTCGGGAAGGAAAAACATATTCAAATTTACCGACGGTTTCCCACATTTTGTAATTACTGTTTCTTTTTACAGAGTATCTAAGAGTCTTGTTCCGTCAGCTAACGCATTTTTACTTATTCTTTCTTTTGCGTTTCATTTCATTTGGCACCGGAATGTGCCCTCCCCCCTCTTCTCTGCCTCTCTCTTTGTGGGTGCGTGTGCGTTGACGCGAACCGTTTGTATCTTTCAGATACATTCGCTTCGGTATTTGTGCATTTGCAAAAGCGAAAGTGCAGCTTGTCTGTTTGTGTTTGTTTGTCTCTGTCTGTGTGTCAAACAAATTTTCAAACTGTGCCATAAATAGCCGATTTTGCACATACACCAGCATAGAGAAAGAGAGAGAGACGGGGGAGAAAGAGAAAGAGAGAGGGAATGCTATCACGAAATTGATATGGAAAATTCAATTTTAAGCTGCGAGATTAGCCTCGCGTTGGCGTTGCCACAACATTTATCGGTTAATTGAACCAGTCCAGTCTGAAGGCAAAGTGCACATTCCATCAGCTGATATCAATTGGGTACACTACTCTATATATGTTTTGGGTATACGAACATGATACGAGTACAACACGAATACGAGCATTGACTCTTGTCATTCACAATCGACAATTGCATCGCAATTGTGTTTATCCAGTCTGCTGTAGATGTTTGATTTACAGCTGGGTAATACGATTCTTCCTACACCTTCTATTTATTAATGTGCTGCAATTGACATTCACATCTGTCGAATATGTTTATGAATTTCACAATCCAATGATGACGAATTCATCAATTGTGAAATGCAATTTAAACTTCAATAGAACAGACTAAATCATAGTGAAACTTATAGTTGATTGTTGTGGGCTTTGCGCGTGGCATTAACAATTTGAGTTAAGACTTATTTATGTATGGTTAGCATTAAGCTTTTAGCCAAATTTAAAGGTCGTAGCTTATATAGTTGCTGCGATATATAAGTTCATACAGACAAATTGGCTACTGATGCACAGCTTGAAGTTTGTCTAGACTTTGTGTGGTCTGTTACGCTTTGAACTGCATATAAAATGTGTACACTACCTGTTCATTTATTATATATATATAAATATATACAAATATATTCCTCATCCATCAAGTTAAGTTCGTAATTAGCTTATTTTGGGTATGGTAAACAGCAACCCTTGAGCCAAATGTAGAGATATTAGCTTTGATTTTTGCAAACAAGTCGGCTACTGATGCAGAACAAGAATATAATATGTACCTTCTACACTCATTATCCCTCATGTTCTCAATTCTAAATCCTTTATCCTTTCACGCCTTTCTTTTATCAACCTTCATCACTTTCGCACTTTCCAATGAATGAATGCAAATCGAACTGCTTATCAGGCCTTGTGAATAAAGGTTGCAATTCATTGTGAGACTTTGATTGGCCCTCTCTCCCTCGTTTTCCCTCTCTCCCCCTCTCTACTCCCACTGCTGGCTCCTTTATCTGTTGCAGGCTGCCTTGCCTGGCCCTGCCTTGCCTTGCCTTGGGTTAGTTAGTCATCGAGTTTTTTATAGTCACTTGTTTGTTGCATTTCCATTTGAGTGTGAAAATCGGACATGCCAAATGCCTGTGCTTGTGCCTGTATATGAGTGTGTGTGTGTAGACGCGGACATCTGCGAACCACAACGTCCACTCGTGGTACGGCCTATCAGCGAGATGTCTCTTATCACGTGTTGTAGTTTTCCACTTGCACGCTTGTTTTCCCATGCTATGGAAAATTTTTTTGTCACAGATTATAGACCATGAGGTAGACGCGGGGGGAGAGTGGTTAAGAGCAGTAAGAGTTCACATTGCAAGATGAGAAGAGGGCGGCACAAGTTGAATTGTCCAAATCAAAGACAGTGTGGGACGCATTTGACAATAGAGCGACCAGTTTTCGGCTCGGTTGACTGGCCGTGACATTGACACAGTAAGATATTGTTGATTTCTATTCATTTATGCGCATTGCACAATTGATGAGTCCCCGATCGAAGAGAAAGAGAAGGAGAGCGAAGAGAGAGAGATAGAGAGAAGAGATTCATCGCGAAACAAATGTGTCGCCTTCATGGCCCAATGCAATTTGACAATAACCCAGACCCAGACCCAGACCCAGACCTACCAGACCCAGACCTACCAGAGCCGGTAGACCAAAGTCCAACTCCCCGATTGCCCGACTTTCAAGCGTGAACTTCACTTCACTTCAACTTAGTTCACTTCACATGTAATCGCCTTGAGACTGACCGGTTGTGTTGGTCTCACACAGTCCCCATTGCGCACTTAACGTACGCAAGGTTACGAGTCATATTCATAACGATCTCAACGATCGAGGGGAATGCACGAGGAGGAGGAGGGGGAGGACTTATTCAAATTGCTTGTTTCCTATACGGCGCTCATATTACGGAATCTGTTGTTGGCCAGATAAGGCGTCTACTTGAGCTGGGATTACAAGCTTATTGCCAATTCAAAGTGTTTGCGAAGCGCGAAGAAAAACACTAGAAGACCACTAGAATCTGTACTATCAATAGAGACATAGATAATGTCGTAACCCCGACACTTGAGTGTCTCTGCAGTCTATCTAATCACCCACTCACTCACTTCTATAAAAACACATGAACGAGTCTCTGTATTTGTTTGTTGGACACACTCCAGATTTGGGCGAGGTCCCAATTTACCAATATAAATAGTACATACAGACAGTATATATACAGACAGCACAGTATATACTATATAGTGCATTACATACTATATAGCATAGTTGCATTTCCTACATCTTTATACCAAGTCATTCAACCGGACTCTAATTGCTCGTAATCCCCCGTTGTAATATATCTAGCTGGCCTGCGCTTTGTGAATAAAATAGAAGCAATTATAGCCCCGTTGTGATCTATGCGCTAGAGTTGACGTGAGAATTGAATTTAACAACACTCACAACACTTATACTCAGTTCGGCCAGGCGTTAAATTATAACAACTGATAGTTTACAGGCCCCAGATACGCGCTAAGTTGTGTAGTGCAATTAGAGAGCTGTAATTTCATTCAACTTCTAAGGTGCCTAGACTTTCCATTGTTATCGACCCAGTGTGCCGTGTTTCATTCGGTTTATCTCCATATGATATCTACACTTCTGACCGAACACTTTCGATTTCGTTAGCGTTGTCGTCGTCGTCGTCATCATCGCGTGTCTTGGAACGCCCCTAAAACTCATTCAAATCACCAGCGTCGTCGTCGTCGTTGTCGTCGTCGTCATTGTTAGCCGGCCTGCTTTTCATTATGATTGTATTAAACTATATTTTCATTATTCCCTTTGTACAATAGTTGTTGCTGTTATTTGCGTAGTAATAGTTGTATTCGAGTTGTAGTATTCGTGTTGTTGTCGTAGGTTGGGCTATTGTTCTGATGCCATGAAGTTTTCAAAGCTGATTTGCATTATTAGCATTTGTTTTGCCATTTAGAATAGTCACCCGATTACTGGCTACATGAGTTTCTATAGTTAGTTTGGTTATTGATAGAGAGGCAGAGGAACTCACTTAACTAACTGAAAGTGAACTGGTTTGCTTATGGCTCAATCAAGATATAATAAACATAACTTTGCCTAACTTGTTATTCTATGTAAAGTGGGGTTGGCATTCTCAAGGTCTGCCCAATCTATTCATATGTTAAATCGTTATCGATTTTAATGTTGACAAATTCCTTAAACTTTGAGAATTCTCTTCTTCAAAATTAGAGATGATCTCGATGGTTTAGTTTCAAGTAATGTTCGTTCTCTTACATCAAGCTGGCAAATATTAAAATATTAAAGGTACTAGATATGATAATATGAGATTGTTGAATGGCTTGTTTTACCTGATAATTAGTTAAGCATTTTCTTTACTTGTTCACATTGTGTCTGAACTGGGGAACAACTTAGTTAGTAGGTGCTCCAAGCATTCACTCAGCCCAAGCCAAGTTGCTATGGCAACTCATTCCCGTAATGATCGTGCGCCCTACTCGTCTGTCCCACATCGGATAAATGAGTTGATCGTGCTCTGCGTTGCATGCACTCAGACAATCGTATATCCACTCACACATACATATACAAAATATAGTCAAGCTGCGATATCATCGTTGACGTTCCGGGCGACCGACAACTGCCTGCTAATTACCTCGCTAATGTCGGTTCAATGGAGTTCATTGAAAGTAAAAGTGAAGCCAGACTGCGAGAGGAAAAGAGATAGAGAGAGGGAGATCGCAATAGTTGCGAACTGGGTAACTGTAATCCATTGTTGGGGCAACAGACACGCCCACTTGGCAGCAATTGGGGCACAACAGCGCAGCTTGCAATTTGCTTTTGCTTTTGGATCTTGTAACACACATAACGGTTAAATTAATGTAGCATAACATTTGCAGCGTCTAACGGTTAATCGATAGAACGGTTCATAAGAATCGATAACCAACATGAGCATCATCGATAACGGCAAGTACCGCCTGCGCAAGGATTGGGCCAGTGCTTCCATACCGTCATTGGTCAACATCGATGAGCATGTGGCGGATGGCGATGGCGATGGCGATGGGGAGACGGAGAACAATATGAATATGTCGGCACCGTTGCCACCACAGAAGCCGCCGCGTCGCAGCTCCCTGGCGCTGGGACTCTTCTCCAGCAAAACGGACAAGAGCCAGAAGCGACGCAGCTCCATAGCGGTTTCATTTCTGCGCCGTGATAGCAATAAGGTAAGTGATCAATGGGCGTGGCACTTTATTAGCAGCAGCAGCTCACTAACTGAGTAACCTTTTTCTTGTCTTGTAGAACTCTACCAAAGACTCATATGAATCGGCTGTGCGCAGTGAGAAATCAGATGGCTCAGCCACGCCCACCAACAACAACAGTCCCGACATTGTGTACAGCTCGGAGGAGAACATACGTGCAAGTTCGCCCAACGAGCCTGGCAAGGTGACCTACTTCGAGGATGGCACACAGTCGCGACACATTGTGCAGGGCATGAATCCCTACGATACACCCAATGATCGGCAACGTCGTCGCCGCAGCTCGCTGCAGACCAAGCTCGATCGCCATCGTCGCATGAAAATGGAGTACATCAATCAGCGCAGCCTCGACTCCACGGCGAACATCACGCACAGCGAGTCGCAGGGCGATCTGACCAATGACAGTATGGCGGCCGGGAATGGAGCCCACGGGGGCAGGGGTATTCGCAGCTATTCGACAAACGACGATGACGATGAGGACGACATTGTCGATCCCAATCACGTTGAGTATTTTCCGCGCGAGAAGCGCCACTCCTGGTGGAATATCTTTGTGCCCGATAACTTCAAGAACAGGTTCGCTATAGCCATAGTATATATATATATATATATACTATATAGTACATCATTGCCGACTCAACTCATACTCAACTCTAACCACAATGAATGTTTTGCAAGTGACTAATGAAGAAACGTTCCCAGTTTACCCGCTCCTCCTCCTCCCAAGCTATCCTGCCTTCCCCAACTGATCGTGCAAGAAGTATACTAATCCACGTATACCCTGTGATTAATTGCTAGTCGGTCGTACCTAATTGCATTTCCGCCTTTCGCTCAGTCTCTCTCCTGCTCTCCTGCTCTCTCTGTCCACTGGGATTCAATTTCATTACAAGCCTCCAATTTTGAGTTGAGCATAACGATGATTTCACTGCGAATCATTCATTATATGCAACTTTGTGGATTGTGGAGTGTGGGAAATTAATGGATTATTGTTTGTTTTGTTGCGTCATCTTTGGCGCAAATTCTGAAACGAAGCGAAAGCCTTGAGAGACCCGAAAAAGGTCTCGTTCATGCTGAATTATCGCATAACCATTAATATCGATCAAGTGTGTGTGTGTGTGCGAAAAGTCATGGCATATTTCTTCGACTGTGCACCTATTTATTTTGTACAGTAATTGATTATAATAAACACACTTCGCGCTGGTCAATCTTGCCAAATTGATAATTACTTTGGACCCGATTTCTGCATCAAAATGAAGTTTACCTAACCCATAATTTGATCTGTGCAGATTGAGGGTTATGCTGGTAGTGAATGGTAAAGATAAAGATATAAAACATTAATTCGATAAATTAAGTTTATTTTTTATTTATTAATCTGTTTTAAATTGGAATTATATTTTCTGCACTTCGAATTGAATTCCATCAGCAGAACTTCTCTGGTTTGCCCGTGAACCAAGTCAGTACATTGTCTGGCCATGACCCGACCCCGAGTCGTGACCTCAGATGCCCCAGAGCCAGCACTGTCAGCAGCAAAGTGACCTGTGCTGAACTCGAGAACGACACGCCTTTTGCCATTAGCTCTGTGTGTCTATTTGTCGATTTGCCTGCCAAGGCGTAAAATAAGCCTCATTATGATAATTAATATTTTTGCTATGTTTCGTAATTGCCCAAAATCCTCCATTTTTGAGAGACTCTCGAGCTCGAGCCCATTTAAACAATTGAATGTTGCATGTTATCTGTTATTCGTTTGTGTCTTATGTTGTCTTAATTATGCCTATACTATATATATTTATATATATTATTATTATATTTTTTTGTGTTTTGCAATTGCTTGTTTTGTTGATTGTGTGTTTTAATTATTTTTAATCAGAAACATTTCATTTTCCTTTGCTTGTCACAAACTTTGTATTTTGTTTCCCCTTTGTAAGTCGAACTGGACAGGACCGATTGTGTGATTATGGATTTTAATTAACCAACAGCCTTTGATTATTGCAATCGATGAAATCAACGAACTCTCGTTAAGCGACTGATTAGAAGCGAACAAAGCCTTTGCCCATTTCCCAATGGGAAAGTCAATTTCCCCATATTCCCCATGCAAATCAAACAATCATGCCAGACACAATTCGGGTTATTGACTATATACTATATTAATTTTATAGTATATGAATTTGCACTTACATGTATACAGACCATATTTTAATCAAGATCGTGTACGCTCCGTTTCCCCCTTTGGAGACGGCCTTCTCTTTATGTAACTCTTGCGAGAACGGTAGAGCCCGGGCCAATCAACTGCGCAGCTTGCAATTCAATGTCAATTGAACTTGTAAAAGGAATTAATTGCCGAATGAAATGTAAACACATACACACACACTCACACACACACATGGACACCCTCAACCCACAATAATAACTGACCGCCTTGTATCGAAATAAGGCAGCACGTTTTTATGGCACGCGATTGCGAAACGGTGGGGAACCTAACGTTATTACAAGTATTGTACATATTGCCGGCAAAGCAACCCATCAATCAGCCCCATTCACCATACTGCATCGAATAGATTATTTGTGTAAAGACCGCATGTAATTGGGTTAAGCTTCTTAAATATACGAAAACACTTCAGTTCTTCTTGCAACCCTATCAAAATAATGCTGCAGATTAGAAAACAACTTGTTTAATTCGAGAATTATTTTTATTTCTAAGTTCTAAGCACTCGGAGCAGGCTAAATAAGGTTAGTCTAGGAAATATCTTATATTTCCCACAGAAAACTCGACTGGAAAAGAAGCTGAAAGCTGAGCAGGATGGATTGGGTTAAGAGCAATAGATGTAATGGGTCAAAACCCGCAATAAATTCAGATATTTGAGTAAAGTTACACTGTACTATACATATAACAGTACTGTATACAAATCGATATGTATTCATATCAATTCTTAAGGGTTTCTTTGTTCTTATGAACTTACAACTTATAATAATTTGAAAATATTTCCTTTATTATTATATTGCAACTAGGAAGGCACCTTATGAGCTTAATCAGTTTAGAAAAATCAGTTGTAGCAGGGGTACAATAACTCTTATAGCTCTCAGTACAGATCCTCTTTTCATATATACAAACAAGATTTAAATATTAACTATAAAGTAAATTATATAATGAAAATGTTACCCAAATTCTCAAATATAACCAGAAATAAAATTATCTTTCTCATCGCGCAGTTGAGTGAGTTTCATATAGACTGCAAAGTACTCATTCCAATAGCAGAACTCAATTGCTACCTTGCAAGCAACTTTACACAAACTACAGCTCCCTTCTCCCCCCATCTAATGGTCTTAATTAAATAGTGCCCATACCTGCTCTCAGCCTCCAATCTCACGTGCCTGCATACATGTATTTGCACAGTTTGACGGCTTGTCGCGATCCTCTCTCTCTCTCCCTCTCTATCTTTCTGCTGCTCTCGTCTTTTGCCTTCTTCGTCTCTGTTTGGGTTTCTGTTGCTGTTTCTTTTTCTGTTTCAGTTGTTGTCATGCGCTCTTAACAGTTCAGGCACCTGTATTCGTATTCATTTCTTATTCGCATTCACATTCTTATTCGCATTCGATTCGAAGTGTCAACATTAGTCGTTGTGTCCATAAGAATGCCTGCTCGCGCACACTTTTAGTTTTAGTCCGTCCGTCTGTCTTTCTGTCCGTCCATCTGTCAGTCCGTCCAGTCGACAGTTGCTTAAATACCGCAACTATTTTCGCAAATATTTGACTGATGTAAATAGCAAATACTCGTCGTGCATGGGGTATATTCAGCTGCCGAGTCAACATAAGTATTTCTTGAGGCAAGTCTCTGTGTGTGTGTGTGTGTGCGAAGGTAATGCCTAAACACTTGTGTAAACTGTAAAACATCATGTTCAGCTCGGTGTGCTGAAGAGGGAGGTGGGGCCAAAGGGCATGCAATGTGCGATGTTTGCTTAACTGAAGGATTCCAACTGCAGTTGTCAATTGCACGTCACTTTCAGGCGGTTATAAAACTTGGTTATTTTGAAATATAAATGGGTTTCTGCTATAATCTAAAATATAATTTGGAAATACGAATTCAATCTTTTGAATGAAATAAATTGTAAAGAAGAACAGAAGAACAGAAGAAGATAACTCAGAACTAGAAGTGAAGTTTATACTTACAACTACTTACTGCGTACTTTAATTGTATAATATTATCTCTTTGGTCTATAATTGGCATAGGAACAGTCGGTCATAAATTTCAAGAGCATAAAACTTTCGCAATGCCGAAGATAACCTATCATTTCCATTAAATGACACACAAATTAAATAATATTCTCTGATTTATAGCACAAATATTGTTCAAAAAGTTAAATTAGAGGATATAAAAGATTTTAAGAACATATTTGTTTAAGTAAGGTGTCTAACACACAATAATCGTAAACAATGAAACACCTTCTTTTTGATGAAATTGTAGCTTCATATCAGCGTGTTACAACACTCTGACTCACTTGATGTCTGCGGAGCCTCTCGAACATAAGAGCATGAATCATTTCTATAGTAGAAATCATTTTGGTTGCCATATCTCTCTACTTCATGCACATCGTGCGTTTAAGGTGCTTGAGAACGGCAAAGTGAACTTGAAAGGTTCTCAGTATTACTGTTCTAGATTGCATGTAGTATAGTGTATATTTGTATAGATTAAACACTATTTCGCCAGCTCGAACTTATCAAATTCATACTTAAGGGCGTTAAAACAAAAATATACTGGTATATATAGTATTTTATACATTGTATATATTAAACGTATACTTATTTACGGGTTTTGGAAAGTTCGCCCACATATTTCTTTATAATCGCACGATTTATGGTGTGAGGGCTCCACAATAACTAATCGTGGTCGCACTTCATTGATTTGGCACTTTGTTGCTTTGGACTTATAGCCCAAGCATATGACTATCTGTCGCGTTATCTACCCCTTCAGGTCCGCCCAACTGGACATATAGTATGTTCACAGTTATTTACACGTATGAGTTTTTATTTTCAACTTGTTGAGCTTGATACAAAATACACAATCTATTATATTTGTATAACCTACCCAACAAGTTCGACGATAGATGTTTTTGTTATCAGGTGTTTATCATCAATCACCGTTGATTCGTCAGATTGTTTATGGAATATGCAAAAAATACAATTCACTTTACAATTGAACAATAATCCTAAAGGGCAAAGGTGCCTCACATTTGCACTGAGATAATCATGAAAGAATTAAGGAAACTGCTGAGTGGAAAATATTTGGAAAATAAACTTGCTGGGGTCGTCATACATACATACGTACAACTGTGTGTATGTATATGTGTTGTGATTTGCATAAAATTAACGTAACATAAATTTGCCATTTGGGTTATTGGCAAGGAGGAGTTAAACCAGTTTTAAATCGAGTTCAAGACGAATTTAAAGCTCGCGACAGAGAAAGAGAATACTAACCTTTCCTAACCCTAAATAAAAATGGCACTTTGTTGACACCTGCTTTGGGGATTACAATAAATTTCGCACCTGATAACTGAACTTGCGACTTAGATAAGAGAAGCTCTCGCTTCTCAACAAGATATTGTACTTATCACAAGCTTCAATTGTCTTGCTCTCTCATTCTCTGTGGTTCTCAGAGTATGTCACGGGTTTGTGGGTTGTCCGTTGTGGACCGTGGTCCACTCTCGATGATTACGTGCGTGCATGCACAAAGTCCACGGTGGCCTTTCACTGCGCTTGGCTGCCCACTGATTTGATAAATTCATATATATTATTGCCATGCACAAGGTCTCCAGACACACATACATATACTATATATACATTCGTATTAACTACTTAGTATGTCTGTCCATAAACATGAGGGTGTATCCAGCGCACTTATGACGATGATAACACATCGCATTCAATCCCATCCCATTAGCGTGAGGCTCTCTCGCTTCTCGACAATGTCAGAACTGAAATTCTGTATGGAATTCAGTTTGATTCGGAACACGAGAAGCGTCGCATTCGACAGAAGTCGCGTAAAACGGAGCAATATCGATAAATTGCGGTTTTATGTAAATTTTAAAAGTGCAACGCATTCCCCTCCATTGTGTGTGTGTGCTTAGTCAACAATAAAATATAATTTATTAACGAAACAAATTACCAAATACTTAAGATAATAAGTGCGAGCTTTGCATTCAAAAGTATTTGAAAAATGCCTAAAGATATATGAATTGATGTAAGAATAACAAATAATGTATAAAGTGCAATCAATCTGAATATTTCAAGACACGTAAAATTTGAGAGAATTTAATAGAAGAATTTTAATATGTAATTTACTTACATGTTGAAGAACCTTTAAGGATTATGACGCCATGTCTATAATGATGACAAATATCGCTTAACTTCGTCATTTTTGAGGTAGCTTTAAATATTTACTCTAGCTCAGATACTTTCTTGAAATTTACACACAAAATGAAAATATACCAAAATCTTTTTGTACACAATTTTGTTGTTTTGATTGTTGTTGCTGTTGTTCTTGTTGCTGATAAACATTGCTTATCAGGACTGACGTAAAACAAGTCTTAATTTAAATGAAAGATAGCTTCTTTTTCGTTCCTTTTTTTGTCTTATTTATATAATCTTCTTTCCCTTTGGCGTTGTCAGTTTCGCTAATCTGCAGTTTTCTTTATGGACTTGCAGTAGCTTTAATGCACCTGCCAGACAAACGTATAGTATCTCGACTTATATGTCTCTTATTTAATAAATTAAAGGTCAAACACGAGGGTATCAATGCACAATGAATACCCTTGAAAATGGTTTCTATGTAAATATAGCAACAGTTTTAGTTCCTTTCTCTCGCAGTATTTATTATTACTTTCAATGCGGGCAGACTTCATAACGTTCCAGAACATATATTTGTATATATAGCATATATCCTACATATATACCTCAGTGTAACATACTACTTGCATTTCTAAAAGCGAAATACGCACAGAAACCAGACTGAGGGGCTCGTCAATCCGTCCATCAAGGCGGCCCGAAAATATGCAAATTAGTTAGAGCTATACATACTCTATGTTTACCTGGGTCGACCAGGTGTGGCAACAGCACACCTGCTAATCAGGCAAGTTGACCATTTCGCGCTCCTCATAAATACAGACAAAATTATAAGGCAACTGCTAAATGACAAACTAGATTTTATGCAAATTTCAATTAGGCTGGCAACAAAATTTCTCGTTGTTACTTTAGCTTCTCTTTTTTGTCAAACCGGTTTGCTGATGTTTTCATGTGAAAATTGAGAATAAAAAACTCATGAAAATTACTGGCGCCAAGTTGACCACAGTATAAATTTACGATCCACACCAAAATCGCTGCGATTACAAATATCAGAATATTAATTCTGGTTAATAAAATTCAAAAATTGTTTCATTCGCTTCGTTCTTGAGGTGATGACTCAGTTCTAGCTTCTGTTTTAGTTGACGTATTTACCGAAGGCCTAACTTAATTTCCCATTACCAAAAAAAAAGGGGGAATAAATGAGATAACGGTAGCGTTTGCTTTCTTTGTGTGTGTGTAAACAAAAACAAAAAGAGGGAAAAAAGTAAGAAAACAAAAAATTGCCGCAAAGCCGAAACTTTAGCCTTAACCTAAATTTGTTGTTGTTGTTGTCAGGAGATTACTTTCAAGTGCAAGTTGATTTATGATAAACAATAACAGCAAAGAAGAAGCAGCACAAATAATTTCATCTGACCTTGTAAATTTTTCGTGCAAAAATGTGAGAGAGAGATTTGTTGATGGATACATCGCATGCCGAGCCGAGGAAATGTCATTAATAATGCGTAATATCTGAAATATCTGTGTGTTCCTGTCTCTATTCCATGCCGAAATCATTTGAAACAGTTGTCTACACTTGAAGAAAATCTGCACATGAAAAAAGTGTTTAGCTTCTTTAAAGAATTGAAAGATAACTTTGAAATATGAATTGTTGGGTTATTTTTCTTAGTTTCTGACAAATTCTTTTGTACATCACGTGCAAGCCAAAATCACGTTCAATTAACCCTTTCAACTCTTCGTCCGTAATCAGGCAAACATAAACAAGCTGAAATGAAAACAATGCGGCTCTAACAAGAGGCAGAGATAAGAATGCGGCAATAGAAACTTCCAATTAGAACGAAAAAACAACAGTCAAAAGCCAAAAAAAGCCAAACTGAAACTTAGATATAGCATAGGGAAAGAAAGAGCATTAAAATTTGTAAACAAAGAACTCACAGCTCATTGCTGCTGCTGCTGTGGCTGTTATCGGTGCATTGTTATCACTGCACCACGGCACGTGACATTTTGAGTTGAGTTCAGAGGGCGCTGCAGTTGCCATTGATAAGAGCTGTGGCGTTCATTAATTATTGTTTCTCTCGTTTTCATGCACATTTAACAAGCTAATTAATTTCGTAATCAATTTTGTCAGCCAACAACAACAACAGCTACAACAATGACAACAAAATTGAGTCATTAAACGTCAACACAAAGTTTTAGCCGAAATAGTCGTGAATGTGCATGTTCGTGTGTGCGTCTGTTTCATCTGTCGACATCTTCCTCAGCCGCCTCTAAGCCGGCTGACACTGCGTATGATTGATGGCCTCGTATTCGTCGCATTATCAACAGAGTTTTGTCAACTTTTGCCCCTAAAAAAAAACACGCATCAATTTCCTTTTTTTCGCTAGAGAAACAACAACTTAATTGGACTTTCTTCGTTTTTTTTTGAGTGTGTGATAAAAGGAAATAAACCTATTGGTATTAATATTGATATTATAATAAGTAATATTTATTGCTTTTTGAGCAAATGTTTGCCACAAACGCCTTTGCGCAATGCAAAACATCATGATTACATCACAACAATATTGGTAAGATTTATGAACTATAACTCATGATAAACTATCACCAAATTACATTGTCACTGTATATGAAAATACATTTTGATTGGATAAATAAAAGATTTGAGAAAGGCTGCTATATTACAGGAGATAAACTATTCTGTAGCTAACATTCTAAGAGTTAAGGTAATTACTACTCAAATTCCTTGACAAGAAGTTGTTGAATTAGAATATTATGTGAAAGGTTCTCTGATAATATTACTAAATTAAAACCTTTCTAAGTTGTTAATAAGTAATTGATGCCCACAATCATTCTATTGATATATCCAGGGTTAATACCTATGAAGGTCTGCTGCCAAGAATTTCTTAAACTAGAAATAACTTCACGGATTCTCTGCCAATATTCTCAACTTAAATCCTTGCTCACTTCTAACAAAGTGCTTTGCTTGATTCCCACACTCATCTTCATGATATGTCAAGCAATTGCCACAGTCGATTTCAAGGTTAAGTTTCACAGTCTATTAAATGTCGTTAGATACTCTCGACAAGTCAAAATATTCCCAACCTCAAGGTATTCCACCGTTGACTCACGCGATATTAACGCATTTTGCAAGCTGTTCAGACCTGTTCTTAAGAAGGAAGCACCGACAGATGTTGAGCTTAGCTTCCGGCAAACCCAGATCTCAAGCAGAATACATACTTATTACAAAAGGGGCCTCGATGCTTAAAGCTCGACGCATGCTTGTAGACACGTACGCAGCAAATCTGACGGAAGACAAGCCGAGATGGACGCGCACTTCCCTCATTGCGCTTGTTTGCTCAACGATCTCCACAAAGATCTTGCTCTCTCTCTTGTCTCCCCTCTTTCTTTTTCTTTCTCTGTCTTTGTTTCTTTGGGAACAAAGTAAATTGACGAAGAGCCAAGAATAATTTTATAGCCCAAAAGTGCTAAATGCCATAAATATCAATTGAAAAAGTGCCCCCAAATGTGTTGATTGTCATTAAGCACAGTCAAAATACAGATAGGCCTACTCCAGAGTGTGCGAGCAGGACAGCAACTGCCAATTGATTGTAAAAATGTGCTAATCAATGTTAAATTTGTTTTTATGATTGTCCATATTCAATATTTAATTAATGTAGCGAAAATGCCCGTAATATTTATTAAGCTGTCTGAAAGTATTCGCAGAATGGCTTTCGACTTTATTGGACTGTTCCGAGAACTATTCATGGGGTATTCATAAAGGTATTTTGACTATTCGAGAACTCGCGAATGTTTGGCCAACATCTGATTTTATACTATGCTCATAATGTTGTATTGTTTCTGTGTTGTGGGCTGTAAAGATAAGCGTTCTTACGATCGACGATCGCCAGTCCCGATCATACTATATACGAGTAGTACATTTGCTTGCAGCCATTTCGTCTGCGTTCAAAATAGGAAATGTTCTAATCGAATATATTATGTGATATGGTGAAATTTTATACGATCTTTGAGTGGTTCAGCAGTTTGGACAGTTGAAGTGGGTCGCACTTTTTAGCAGCGACAGCTCACGCAGATTTTGAAAAGAGTCTGGCGATGAACTGGAGTGTATTATGCCGATAAGCAGATTAGATTTATTTGAGATGCCACTGATTGACTTCACACAGGCAGAAACACTTAAGGTTGATCAGAACTGAATTTGTTTACCGGATTTCATTTAAAAAGGGTTGCATTAAAAAAGGGTTTAATGAAATGGAATTAAAAAAAAAATGTGATAGATTCCTGAATTTCCTTTTAATATAACTCGATGTTGGAAATATAATTTAAGTAAAATAGTTTTCCAATTATCGGTGATCCTATTCAGTAGCATGTTTCTAATCAGTTTTCTAAAAAACCGACTTCGTGCAGTACTCTCTACCGCAATTGGAACGTGATGTTTTGATGGTTATAAACTGTGGCTTCGAATCGTGCTTGTCTAATTGCCACGTGCCCCATTGACAAGTCGCGTCACTTGGAAACTGAGACCATAAATCTATTGGATGATTTTACTTATGGTTACGTGATAGTGGGTTGGGTAAATTAGTTCGTTCTTCTTGAGTTACTATGCACATAAATAAAGGTACATCAATATTTATATAGAGTTATAATATCATTGAGTATGTCTCAATGCATATTCTAAGTACAAGTACAAACTCATTGACACAATCACACACATCCATAAGTATCACACTAATTTATCTATTCGTTATTATTATTTATGATTATTATTTTCTGTTGTATTTACTTTACTTTTATGGCCTCCTCCTCGTTCTCGTTTACCTTTTTTGGCACAATTTTGTTTGCTCCTTATAATTTACTAACGTGCCAGGTCACGTAGGGCTAGTCAAGATGTTTCCAGTTTGTCACGCAGCGTTGACAATTTGGCGATACCCGTGCGCAGGTAAGTGCAACTGCATAACACTAACCCTAACACTAACTATAACTAACCCAGCCAGCTAAATAGCGTAACTAACTTTATCTGCATTTGTAGCATATAAAACGTTACTAAGTAATTCGATTTGACTACACATATAACATATATATACTATATACCGCATGTTGTAACTATAGCATGGCATATCGAAGCATCGAATATAGTAATATAGTATATAGAGCTGCTTGTTTATATCTTTGTGTGTGCCTGCATGCTGTAAAAACACACGCACAAGTAACTAAGGCATGACAGCACACAAATTTACATCATGTTTCTCCTATATAGACCTTATATACCATTTAAAATAACATTTTTTCCAGCCAATTGTGACCATAACTGAAGCTGAAATAAATAATATTCGCAAAACAAAAGTAAAACCAAAGCAATCATAACAATTTCAGTTAATTTATGAAGCGCTAAGCCGTATTATATATAAAGGTTGGAACCCAAATGGTTTATGATTATTTATAGATTGTCCAGATAATCTTAATGCGAGCTGTCGCCTTAATGGTAAAAATTGATAATTTATAAGAGCAACAAAAGCCTTAACAGCACAATAACTGCTGATATTAAAATGATTACAAATTTGAAAGCCGTAAGAACAAATACGGAGAAACCCTCAGCTCAGCCAAGATTAGATTAAAGAAGAAAGAGCACAGTAGAGGGGAGTTCTCAGTGAATAGGGAAGTTATCATATAACTTCGGTTTGTATTTGCTTATCGAAACTTTGTGATATCAATCTGAGTTAGCTTCTTCTCTTGCAGCGACTGCTCCATGCCCATTTATTTATAGAGCTTAACAGACCGAATGAATTAAGTTCAAAGACCCAAGTTGTCAATGATCTTCAGGCCAGACGAGACGGGTATTTATGGCAGTTACAATTAGTCAGCACGGTTGAAGGTTGTTCCGATTTCGGAATTCGTTTCGTAAAGTGCCCTCGTGGGTTAGGCAGACCAATAACTTCACATTGTTTCAGAATACCAGTTGACTTTATAAATCTTAAAAGTATTGAGTGTACAGGGTATACAGATAGGCAAGCAAACATCAAGTTTATGATGTATATAGAATCGTTATTTATAGTAATGAAACTCTGTAGAAGTATATAGTATTATATGTTATTTCGAAGCCAGTCAAGTGCAACTCGATGAACTCGAGTACTGCTGTGTTTATATAAGCCAGAAATAGCCGGGAACAGCGGCAACCCTGTTGCCAGGCTGAAGTGTTGTTGTTGTCATCATCATTGACAACAGGTGCTCGATCGAATGGTGTCAGTAAGGCAGGCAGTGAGTCTCCTCCTTGTCAATACCAAAGCCAAAAGAAATGAGCTCTCTTGTCAAGCATTTCTTCTTTGTCATCCACTTCTCCCTCTTGTAGTGCAGGGACACCACAAATGCAGTGCCCCCTGATAAGATACGAACAAGTGGATTGAAGAATGAAATTCCCCAATGTTGTAACTCAATCTGTGACATTTTATAACCAATTTACAGCTGCTTCGCTCTAGAGAATCTCCCATCATTGATAGGCGTAACTAACAGTTCGTTTATTTGTTTAGTAATCCAGTAAATTTCTATTAGGTTAATGAACCCAGCAAAGTAAGCGAACCGAATAGAATACAATAATACGGATAGTTAACAGTGGGAATTACCACATAATTTGACAACAATGCGAGAATTCATTAAAAAAATGGGAAAAAACGAGTGAAACTTAAAGTCAATTAGAAATTAAAGAGTATCAAATTAGAAGTTAAAGACAATTAGAAATTAAAGAGTATCAAATTAGAGGTATTTATGTATTCTTCTTCTTAAACATTTAAACCTCGTGACATTCCTCATATTGTCGCGTTGCCTTCAAAAATTTGTTACCAACCCCACGGACCCGAAGGTATGCGAAAAGTAAACGAAAATTGTTCCATATAAAATTATTTGTGTTTGCGCAATGCGCACGAAAACAAATAAAAACAAGAATAAAATTTATTAAAAAATAAATTAACAAGAGAGAGAGACAAAGTGAAGAAATTCTTGCAACTGTTCAAATGAAATTCCATGCGAGAATCGAATTATAATTCGCAGCAAACAAGTAATGCGATCGAGCGTTTCTTGAATAACTTTGATGTTTATAATCCGATCAGGTTGAAATTTGAAAGATGTCTTCAAAATATAGTCAGCTTAAAGTACAGCGAAGTTATATCATAAAAACCTGATGTAATATTGAGAAGTAATTCTAAGAAATAAGAAATAAATTATATCATGAAACTTGCAGATCAAACACAGTTGTTTCTTCCTTATAATTGTTATTGTTTTTATAAACTTCAGATACATATATATAGGCCTAGAGCGCAGAAGTTTGTTTGAATTGTGAAATACGTGTTTAGCAGCTGCGCAATTAATTAAGAATACAACAACAATAGCAACTGAAAAACAAATAATAAATAACTGAATTTCGTGGTGAGGTTTGGGGGCGATGAAAGCTCAACTCCCCAAGGCAAATTGACATGGAAATGGCGATAAAAAATATTAAATAAATACAAAGCCCTTTATCTCTATCAAAGCAGGCGCTGCAACGGCAGCTGAATGAGCTGATAATATATAGTATGCATATTTACCATATGCTCTTCGTTTGCATTCTGCGTCTTGTTTCCAATTCTATTTGCATCGTTGATAATATTCAATTAGACTCTTATCGCCCTGGCGGACTGGCTTTCGCTAATTGCCAAGACACGCGCAAATTGATTTCATTCACTTTGTTTCGTCTACAAAATTTACTGCAGATCCGAAGAAGCTCTATAAAGAATGAAGGATTTTCCGTAGTGGTTTATAGTCCTCCATAAAGCGGCGAATGAGTAGGATTAAAAACTCATAGTAAGATTTATAGAGCATGTTTAAATTGAGAATGTCATATGGTTTATAAATCAATTTCAATTATGGTACCATAGTCCAATTCCCTCTACAAGGCTTCGTGTTGTTACTCCGGCTTCCGAATCTCAGCATGAGTATACTCGTATACTAAAGTTATATACCTTGAAAGTGTTTGTTTACGAATCTAGCAACTTATTCAGGAAACTGAAAAATAATTTAGAGAACTTTAAAGTTGTAGGTTATATTAAAGTTCTATAGTACTCGTATATTTCCTGCATTTCCTCAACTGTCAGGCACCTCAACTTTCCTTTTTCTTCTCGCTTTCTACGTCTTGAATGGCCTTGAAAGCAATTCCTGCTCGGCCATCTTCATCTTTTGCACATTGTGAAATTGATAAATAAAGTAACCTACACACATACACACATGAGTAAATAGTGTGTTTGTGTGTGATTGAACGAAAGCTGTCAATCCGTTATTCAATTCCGAACGAATCTCTGCAACGGATGACGGTGCACCCCGGCGGAAATTAGTTTTGTCAAGCGAAATGTCACAAGAAATTCAAGAGAAGAAATGTAATGTTCAGGCCCGCAGCGAGGCGTGGCACAAGGCACAGCCTGCTAGGGGCCCCCTTACAATGGGGCGAGAATGATTAAATGGATAGGCAAAATTATCAATCGAGAGTAGGAGAGCCTGAAATATAGATTTGTCAACAGCTTTTGATGATTTTGCTAATATAAAATCGAGATAATAATAAGATATTAGTATTATGTTTCTTTATTCTGTAAAATGTTTTATGAACTAAATATAATACATACAATATTTTTCAAGGCAAATACATTAAGCGCCCCCGAGAAGTTCTGCACAAGACCCCCGAGAGCGTCGCTACATTTACGCTGTAAATGTTACTACAACAAGTACATACTACTGTACGAGTATATAATATATAAATAGTATCGTTTTTCTTATAGCATGTGTAGTTCCTTTCCAAAAATATTGCTCGCCCCGTCGGCTGGCCAATTGAAGTGTATATAGTATATCGGGCTGTAGTTAAATTGCCAGGCAATATAATCAATCAAAGCGACAGACAAAACACGTCGAGGCACGCGTGTGCCCGCGGCACAGGCATGGTCAGCTTAATATGGCAACGCGCTGTTTACCAATTTGGTGTGCTAGGAAGCAAGCACTGTTGATATGGATATGAATCTGGCTACACTTCGACTTCGACGACAACGTGTCGTCATCGTCCCCATGGACATCAAAAATTCCGTGCTGCATATCAAAATAAAAAAAAAAGTTGGAAATATTCTATTCTAGGTGGGAACAAAGCTTGAATGTTAATGAAACAGAGGGAGAGGGGAAGACAGATATAGCAGATAGGTACGCTCTGTCTATTCAATTTCGAGGCATTCTACGCATTCAAAAGTCACAACACAATAAATTACAATAATAATAATACGGTTAGGAGTTAAAAGAGATAACGATGACGTGTCCTAGGCTGGCAATGAGTTACCCTGTAAATAGGCAAACATGATTAGACTTTGATCCCTCATCGACTTAAGCCACTTACCTCAGCCGACTCCGAGTAGAAGGTGGAGATCTGTTGCTGCTGCTTTTCCTGGCGCAGCTGGCTATCGTTGTACACCTGCATGCGCTCCAGCACAGAGACCTGGCGAAAGTTATCGGCCGTGTAGTGTGACAGAGCAATGCCAGCGCCCTCGATGAAGGCCAGCAGGACGCCGCCCACCAGAGCGCTGCTCAGCATGGAGGTGAGACCTGGACAAAGGAGAGAAATGAGTAGCGTCATAGATGGTCAGCGATAGTACTTACCACCACGTGCGGCAAGTACACCGCCAGTTGCTGCTCCGCTGATGATGGAATTCCAGGGATCCTCCTTGCCACGGCTATAGACCAGGCCGCAATCGATGGCACTGAATGTGCCACCCCAGATGGCGAAGCTGCCGCCGGCTAGAGCGGCACGTGCACGCACCGCGGCCAGGCCGCCAGTGAGTCGACGCTGCACGCCGCTGGGCGCATTGCGATATCCTTTGATGGCCTGAAAAATGGAGCCACCCACAAAGCCCATGGCAAAGGCGCCGCCACAGTCCTCGACAATGCGAAAGGGGCAGGGCTCGCGTGTATATTCCTCCATAACGAGTTGCTTGGATAGAGAAATGTATTGCCTTAAATTGGATGAACTACGTCAAGCCACGAGCAAGAATTGTTCGAATTGATCAAGGCTTGCTGAGCAAACATATTTCACTTAGTATCTACAAATTCCGTACAACTTCAACGGGGGCTAACTCGTGACATGTCAGACATCAGGCCAGGCAAATCGAAAGTATTTAAAGGTTAAGTCGGCTAAAAGCGTTTAACACAAAACACTTGTGTGTTTAATGCGTTGTTTGCCATTTTTGGTCACTCGCCGCTTTGTCGATTGTCAGGCAGATAAAAAAAACATTACATAGAGCAAAAACAATAACAAAAGCAAAAACAAAATACACACATAAATAAATAAATTGTTATTAGCTAGTTATGGCCACAATTCGAGCTGGAAAATTTGTAAGTGATAAAGATCTAGCAACTACAAGTTGCTATCGTTTTATATTGCCAATTAAACGTTAATAACCGTTTCATGCTTTTTCGCGTGTTTCTTCTTCTTCTTGGACTTCTTACAGGAGCAAATCGCGCAGTGTTGATCATGGCCTTGCGGCACCTTTCGACTTGGATTCGTTGCGCTCGAAAGTTGAGCAGCGGTTTGAGAGTGTCGACAAATTGTCAAGTAAGTAATTGTTCACATAACCAAACTTAGAATTTTCAAAATGCGCGCGCACTTTATTTCTACACTAGCGCCATCTGTGCTTTTGTGCGCAAAGCTTTAGCAGACGCTAAGTTGGGTGCGCATTGTTATTTACTCTGTTAGCTAACAGGGCGCAACAAATCGTGCTACGAACTACAAATTTAAATGTTAAATTTTATCAATTTAATTAATATTTTTGAATGCGAAGTAAATCAGATAAGATAACTAATTTGTGTACAATGTTTTTATACCCTTTCAGAGGGTATATAAATGTTGGCCAAGAGTTTGCAACGCATTTTACATTTAAGAAATAACTTATCAGTGCCAATAAAGTGCAAAAATTCAAAATGTATCAATAAATATTTGTTGTGACTCAATTATTATTAATTGGCGTAACCCATGCAGATTGGTCACTGAGTCATTCAAGTACCAAAATGCATAAGAACTATTTGATAACGCGCAAACCTAATCAATCTTGCAGAGCACATACACACACACATAAAGACCCTATTGTAAATGTCAGTTTTTTACGGCCAGAGTGGGACCGGCACAGCACGTTGTTGTTAGTGGAAGTTTGACGCGAAAAAGGGCAGAGTCGGCAAATATTTCAGCGTCATTATAGCGACAATTCTCGTCATTGTTGCTTATGCTCTTTTGTACACTTGCGAATCGGCAGAGTAAAAGAAAATACGCAAAGGACGCACGATAATCTTAGTTGTTGAACAGTACTTGTTATATAGAACACGCGCAGCTTGCGATAGGAATAAACGCGAAAGTTTCTGTTCTAAACGATAAAAAAAAATAATGATGGAATTTGTTGAAATTTATTGGCGATCGTCCGCTGCGTCGTCGTTATCGACATTGTCCAAGGGTGCCAATGATTTTGTTGTTATCTACCTGTGCCGTCGGATAGCTCAGGTGCCGGCGCATGCGCAGGAAGCATTGGAAACGGTTGAAATCTATTCACGCCTGCGACCAAACGATGAAGATTTTTCGGTTTTCGAGCAGTTACCGAAAAGTATATAAATCAAAAGTTATAAACCACACATCATACATATATTACAACATGTATTAATTAATTTACTTATCGGTTTGTTTATTATTATATTGTATTATAACACAAATTGTCTTCTTTTTCACAGAGCAAAAGTCTTCATTGCCCACCATACCCACCATTTCCTATACCGTGGGAAATCGCGACACACTTACCTCGGTGGCGGCACGTTTTGATACGACACCATCGGAGCTGACCCATTTGAATCGGTTGAATAGCTCGTTCATATATCCCGGCCAGCAGCTGCTGGTGCCCGATAAGAGTGCCAAAGATGATGCCTCCACCAGTTCAACTGGCACGAATGAGGGAGGGGGCGGAGGCGGCAGTATCTCCGGCAAGTCAAGTCCCATTGAGCGCAAGTTATCGAGCGATGTCGAGAGCAAGCAGGAGAAAGGTAAGCGACGCTGCTGGAAATGGTGAAATTGGTGCGATGAAATTTGAAGCTAATTTTGCAGCATTTGCTTATTTTCTGTTTATCGTTTTTGTTTTGCTAACACTTTTCTACTTGCTTCGGATTCACTCAATTCAAATTGCAACACGTAGGTTGGCAACGCCATGCAACTGCACTGTACAACACTGGCGCTGCGCAACCCTGTGCCAACAGCTGCTCGGGCTGTGCAGCCCTCGTTTCACAGAAGTGTGCGTGACAATTGCAGCACTTTTTTATTTATTTTGTGTTGTGGCCTAAACAAGTGATAACAACAGAAGTTATTATATTTTTTCGGCCACGCAACGAATTAAAAAAAAAAACCGAATCGTGTGACAAGTGTTGTACAGTGAGCAAACGTCGACAGCCACAGCATGCATACGGCTGTCTTTTGGCGAAACGGAGGTCAATATACGAATATTTAGATTTTTGATTCATTCATATTGTGCTAATTGCAGCTTGGCCTTGACTGTTAGATTCGTAGATAAATAGATCCATTCATCCCTACCCTCTCCACTCTCTCCAGGTCGCTCAGACCACGCGCTGCTTTTCATTTTGCAACGCATTTCACCTGCAAACCGCCACATTTACCTTAGTGTCACATGGGGTGCACCTATGGGGAGATTTAATTTTAAACTAAATATCACATAAATCAATTTGCTGGGCCCCGTTGACTACGGCGTACACTACTATCTTATCGGTCTGATAAAAATCACCACGGCGCAGTCAGGAGACAATTGCCTCGAAATTATTATTATTGTTATTTGTACTTACGCTATGCATACAAAATTGTTAATGTATTCTAGATATTCTTGAGGGCCTGCGTCCGGGCTCGCCCAAGCCAGGACACATTGAGCGTGTGGTCGGTGGAAGCAGCGGCGGCGGCATCAGCGACAGCCAGGCGGACGAGATTGCAGACAAGAGCGATGATCCAGTGATCACACAACGTTTCCTCAAGATCAATGTCAGGCACATTACAGACGGTCAGGGCGTTGTCGGTGGCGTTCTGCTGGTCACACGCAATGCAGTCATGTTCGATCCGAATGTCAGTGATCCGCTGGTAATTGAGCATGGACCGGAAAGCTATGGTGTCATTGCACCCATGGATTTGGTGGTCAATGCAGCCATATTTCATGATATTGCACACATGCGTGTGGCTGGCGGTGCAGGGCCAAGTGTGGCTGCCGCTTCAGCAGCCAGCGGTGGAGCCAGCGATGCCGAGAAACCAGAGATCTATTATCCAAAACCAGTATTAGTCGAGGAAGACTCCAAGGAGTTGTCCGAGAATCAGGTGGACATGGAGGCCAACAAGCAACGCTTGGAGGGTGAGTGAGCTTAGCAAACCGTTAAAGACTCCCTCAAATTGCAACTATCTAATTCAGATTCATCTATTGTAGCTGAGGTTGGCTCGCTAGAGATAACCGATGATCAGGAGTCGCTTTGCTCCAGCACTGGTCGCGACGGCGATGCCTTCCCGAAGGCCTTTGAACAGGAACGTATTGATGTGAGTTGCCACAAAAAACCCAAAACTGTTCAAAATATAATATTCGTTATTACTTCTTCTTGTAGGACACATCAACGGAAGCCAAAGATAGCGCTAAGACTGACGCTCACGATGAGGATGAGGATAAGAAAACACTTGGCCTGACCAATACACGCAGTACGCTTGAGGAGCGACGCAAAAGCCTATTGGATCACCACTGGGCCATTCCGAGCAAAGATCGGTTAGTCTTCAGTGTTTTATATTGTGTCCTATTCTTCGATTCATCTTGTTTGGTTTGCAATCGAAACCTTTACTGTTAATAATTTGTGTTTAACATTTTTGTGTTTTTTATTTTCATATTTCGAACCGCAACGTTCTCTATATTTCTACAAAAACATCCATTTCTGCAATTTGTGTTCTGTATTGCTTCACACCTACACACACACACACCCACTTGCACCTGTAACTGCATTTTATCCAACCACACACGTCAAATACTTAGCTATTGTTTGTCTAATTCCCGAAGATCATCGGAAGACGAGGCCGACAACGAGTCCAACATAACTGTGGACAGCGGTGCCCGAGTCCAGGATTCACAAACGACTGGCAGTTCGGCTGCAGCTGCTAGTGCTACTCCAGCTGCTGGTGCTGCTGCTGCTCCTGCAGCGTCCACTTCAGCAACTGGTGGTGCTGCTCCTAGTGTAATGCCTGCTGGCATTCTACCACCATCGGGCATTGATTTGGAACATCTCGAGCAGCTGTCGAAGCAATCCTGCTACGATTCGGGCATCGATATACGCGAACCCATACCCACAATACAGCCAATACCAAAGAAAACCGTTTACAGCGATGCTGACATTGTTCTCAGCTCCGACTGGGTACCACCGAAAACGATTGTGCCGACGCACTTCAGCGAATCGCCGCCACGCAGCACGATTCTGGGCGGACAGAGTCTCGACGCGCCTGGCGCTGGACCACGCAAGAAGACCTCCAGCGTCAGTTTCAGTGTGGACGATGAGGCAGCACAACAGGCGCAGGCAGCCGCCGCAGTGGCAGCCGCGAGTGGTGACAAGCAGGCAGACAAGAAGAACAAGGTAAGGCGAAGACTTTCATCCTTAAGAGAATGTTTGGAACAGTCTAATTGAGACTCGAAACTCTTTGCAGATGCTAAAACGTCTCTCATACCCCTTGACCTGGGTGGAGGGTCTGACAGGCGAGGGCGGCACCGGACCACCGGGCAGTGGTGGCAGCCTCAACAAGTCGGCAGACACGGACTCAGCCCCCAATACGGGTGACTCCAATCAGAGTGTATTTTCGAAAGTATTCTCAAGGTGCGTCAAAGAAATGGTCTCGATCGACATATTGACATTATATGAACTTCTATATAATTGGATCCAAACAAAACTTTGTTTATTTCGTTTAAAAAACCAAAAAAAAAAAAAAAAAACTAAAAACGCTTCCCTTCGGTTAACGCGGATCGGCTGCTTTTGCAAACATAATTTATGCTTTTCACACACTCTTCATACACACAACACACTCGCACACACACATACACGATGACACACACAATGCAAACGATATATATATATATGATATGTACGTGGTATCGAATCATTTAGCTCCCCCATCACTCTGGTATCAGAGCTGGGCGGTAACTTATTTTCGAAAACACCGTCCGAGGAATCTGGCGGGTCACCAGTGCCGCCATTGACACCTCATTCGACACATTCCGAGGGTCATCTGACCTATGGGTAAGGACGGATTGCGATGCTCTGTTAATGATGATGATGATAATGATGTGTTCATGTTGCTGTTGATCTTGCTGTTGCTGTTGCTGTTGCTATTGCTATTGCTGTTGTTGTAGTCTTGTGTATTTCATCATTCCAGCATCATCAACATCCTCTGTAGTTCAACTTATCTTTATTTAACTCTTAAAAGAAACCTCATCATAAATTGAAACTTGAGTTTTATCAATATTCGCATTAGTTTTTACATTTTTGTGTGATTTGCTCATCTGCTGGAAGATACTCTTGTCCTACGCAATACTCATTTTCATACACCTTTAACTACCGCAGGCGTTCCTCGATTGGCACCTTTATACGTCCACACTCGTCGGAGGGCACTGCGTCCAGCACGAAGCTGAAGGAACCGAAGCCACAGCCACCCAAGCTGGACTATCGTTCAATGGTCTCAATGGACGACAAACCGGAATTGTTTATCAGTGTGGACAGTAAGTGCAGATATATATACTATACATAGATATGACTTAGGATCTGAGTTATCTGTTTATATTTGTGTCAACTTTACAGAGCTCATACCTCGTCCCGCACGCGCCTGTTCTGACCCACCGTTGTATTTCCGCCTGCGCATGGGCAAACCCATTGGCAAGGCCATACCGCAGGGCACCACAGTCATGTCCTATGGCAAAAACAAGCTGCGCGCCGAATACTGGTTCAGTGTGCCCAAGAATCGGTAACTAATCGATCGCATATATGCAACTATATTCAGTACTAATCCCTTCTCTCTTTGCAGCGTTGATGAGCTCTATCGCTTCATAAACACCTGGGTGAAACACCTGTACGGTGAACTGGACGAAGAGCAAATCAAGGCGCGCGGCTTTGAGCTAATCCAAGAGGATACCGAGTGGACAAAGAGCGGCACCATCAAGTCAGGTGGCTACAGTGACAGCCAGGATGGCGAAGAAATCGGCGATCTCACCCGCGAGTCCTGGGAGGTAAGTCTGATTTATATCCATTTCTCCGAGTCTCGCCTTTCGTCTTTTCATCTTTAATTTTTAACCTATTGCTCTTTATAATATGCGCTGAGTTTTTCTCTCAAATTTTTCTAAATATTAAAAAAAAACCTTTAAAAAATCTCTTAAGCTCTCAAAAACAATATTTAAAAAGAAAAAAAGAATATACATATTTTTAAAAAAGATAATTCTTTTAGGTTATGCCTCGATATTATTGAATTATACTATGCAAACATTTTTTAACATATCTCTTGTATACTTTTCTTACATTTATTGTACACGCCTTTTCTTCTTTCTGTTTTCTGTCGTGTCTCTTTTCCGTTTTGAATTTTCATTGATTTTGCCTAAAAAACAAATAAAATATATAAAAATATATCAACAAATGTGTAAACTGAACAACCACGAAACAACTGAAACTGAAATGATTATATGTGTGATATATAATATGATCTCTACCATACGGCAGCTTCTAAAGGCGCCCTTCGCCAAGACCTACAAGATCATAAAAACGGCATCGCATGCCGCATCGCATGATTTGGAATTGTTGGGCGGCGAGGTTAGGATTTAAAACCTTTTTCATATTCACAAATTCTTCCACCTTAACTTAACTATACTAAACTGTGTTGTTGTTAAAGCACAAACACACACATATGTATATCTAAAACCAAAAAAAAAGAACTCCACTTTGGAACTTATGTGAAAATGATGTGAATTTAATGTATTTTGTACTCTCTTCTGTTAGTATGTTTATCTTCGTTTACTTTATTGTTTCTCCTTTGGCTCGCTCGTTCTTTGGTTTGTGTAGTTATCCAGTTATTCACACTATCCACTATCCACTTAGCATCATGTTTCGTTTTCGGTAATGTTACATTCTCTTGGCACCTTTTCGAGCACTTTCTATGTGTGTATTCGTGCAGCACTCAAAACCAAATAAAATTATATTTTAATTTCCCTTCACTTTGGCAACGTTTCATTCAGTTCACTTTGCATTGGCTCATCCCACAGCGAGCATTGAAATTCATTATTCCTATTTGATTCGTTTTCTAATATTGGCAACCTTTTTCGATTCATCCAAAATTATTGAAATTCAAACATTTTCATCGAGATACCAAAGATCGAACATCATTCTTTGCCTTCAGTAAACAAGAGACGGGAAGTTTCAAATGATAAGGCTTTATATGTATGGCATATCTAAAAATAAAGTACTTGCCACCGACTTTTCTTATCAGTTACCAAAACATTAAATTATCTTTAAGGTTATTTGCTTATAAAAGAGTGTGTAAAAACACACTGTGTGAGTTTATTTGATGTATCTCGTGCTGCTCTTTGTATCTGTCGGCAGCACTTATTGAGCTTCTGTTAACCAAATTCAAATTGAGGTTTCGTCAAGCTCCCATTACAACAATAACAAGCACACGCATTGCTCAACGTAGCATAACAACCACCTACATAAATATGCATGAGTACAGATGTGTGTAAGTTTGTGTGTCTCTGTGTATAGACTACATAAGAGCCTATTAGCTGGCACAGCTGATGATAGCAGGCCCACCTTGTGTGCGGAACGGCTTCAGATATTGTCTGCCCCCTTTTTGAGGCAACCAATCCAACCACATTCTGAATGTGTCGCAATACAGCCGACTGATATGACAATTAATTAACACTTTGATAATACGATACACATGCAATCGAGGTTTATGCGTAAACTCGTCTCTATGAACTCGGATCGGGTCTGCTTACCAGATTTGATTTATGCCATAATTAGCGCATTTTTATACCCTTGCAGTGGGTGTATTTACTTGGACAAGTCTCTTACTCCATATACTATATCGTATGTAAAAATATACTTAATTAGGCGTTGCCAATATATATATACATATATGCAATTGTTTCAGTGTCTTAGATTCCTATACAACAATTTGTATATCTCCATTCTTAAAGCTGAACTTTCCCTTCAATTCACATTATATATAAAATCTGTACAGGTATTTATATGCTTATATAATTCGAATAGAATAAAACATATAGTATGTATATAAGTTGTGTAGAAGGCATTGATGTAGACTTGTGTAAACTTGCAGGGTATAAAGTCTTCGCCATGCTGTGTGTTTTTTCATTGCGGTTTGTTTGACGATTTCGCAACATTGTCTGGCCACGTTTTTCTCACCCAATAAGCGTGCCTAAGATGCCACATATATAGTATGCATATATGAATGTGTGCCGATATATGTTTCTTCGAACACGATTCACACGTCGTATGAGTAATTCGCTTGGGTATCTGCCGACCCGATCTGACTGGCCAGTAACGATTTTTACACCTGATCGTAAACAAAAACTATGATATGTCATCTCGTGTTGTTAATTAATGCTACGAATCAGCCTTGGTGGATTCCCCCACCCCCATTTCGCTTATCTCTCTTATCTGTTAATATAGCGGAACAACAACAAATTGTTTCCTGATTAGCTGAAGTTCTTTGGTTATTTCCCCAAGTGTAACTGAGAGATTGAGTAAATCAAACTAATCGACAGCATCTTGAGCTTGACTCAAGGGGTTATCAAGCCAAAAATAGCTATAGAATTTAATAATGACTGTTTACGTTGAGCAGGGCATCAGCACAACAACATCTATAGAGTTCCAGCACAACTTCCGTTTGAATCTATTCAAGTATTGAAGGGCACTTGAACTTCATTGACTTCTGTGATACTTGGACACATCCATATAATTCCTTTGTTCGATCTCTCATCAACTTTGAGTTTTATTGCTCAAAATTTCATCAGCCACAGGCTCCAATTTGATGCCTAACAACTTGCGGAATTGTTAATGTTCGTGCTTATCGTTAAGAGAGGTCCAAAAATAAACCCAGCATATGGGTCATGTACGGGAACATGGGTGTATATATGTTAAGCGAGATAAGCAAATTATTAATATATACTGAATATCATTTGATATTGCGATTGCTACAACTGAAACATGTTTATTAAATGTTCGCACAAGCACAAACTTAAATATAGTATTCTAAAACCTACGACAAGTCTCCAGAACAGTTGGGTAATACAACGCTTTGCATGAGAAACAATTAAACATTTGTATAAACATAAAATGTACATACACCAGTGATAAAGGCAAAGAAGTTCAAGTGTTAAGAACGTGCGATACTTTTAGGATTTCTAGATTAAGTTCGTTCATAGTCCGATTCAATAATTAGCAATAAACTCTATCTGCGTGAGGTTCATAGAAATCCTTATGCCAAGTTTAATGTCTTCAACTTTAAAAGTTACTGATATCAACGAGTTCATACAGTTAGATATTCCGACTAGGCTATTAAAGCTGAATTAGAATAGATACCTGTTACAGTCATCTGGATAGGAATGCGAAGAGGATCAAAAGGCAAATAGCTTTTCAGAAACCGAGAGTTGTATTATGTTAATGATATCAAAGGAGTAATAAACAAATCTCTCTCTCGCTAATTGGGCAAACCTGTTAGAGGGATTATAATTATTTAACAATTTGCAGGTCATTTTAAAAGTGCACACACACACACATAGTGGGGGACAGGTCCGTATATTAACTAAATACATGCATAAGTAAGCTATTTAATTCTAATATAGAGTATAAATTTGTATGTTATACAGATGTTGTGCATCAACTGCGCGGCATCATCAACCGGTTCGGTTTGTTATAATTGTTGTTGTTGTTGCTGTTGTTGTGATTCCATTTATGACAAAGCGGAGCGTGTGCCTAACATAACTAAATGCCTCGATTCATTCAACAAAAGAAAATTTGCATATAAAGAAGAATCGCTCGATGGCAGAGACGATGATGAGCCCACAAACAAACAAAGGCGCTTCGGCCACATCCATTAACTGTGCCTCAATCTGTATCTGTGTGTGTGTGTGTTGATCATCGAGTTGATCTTGAACATGTGCAACGTACCCATACGTAGTATCTATATGTAGATACTGTGCATGAGGTTAGGTCTAAATATACCACAAATGCTATGTATGCGCGCTGCAGAGCAATCTATTTAAAATTCCATCATATTATACTAGTAAACAACAATTAATTACTTGCTTAAATTAATTACGTTTTATTCAATTCTACAGCGCTTGTCATTTAGCCGGTTATTGTTGTTGTTGCTGATGATACTTTCGCAACATCATCATCATCTAATCTTTTTAATGCGATATCCGGTTTTTTTGTTGATTTTCGCTTTGCTTTTCGTTCATAATTAAGCTACTTCTTTGATTTAGTCGATTAATCGGATCAAGTCACGCCCACATTAGCAGTATAAAGGCTTGCTTTCAATTCAATATATAGTCTGATCAGAAAGTTTTATATATATATATGTATATATGTATGTATTCATTTACTTGCGTATGTATTCTACGAATTGTACTTGTCAATTAGTTTCAATGAATTTTACGGCGTCCACACGATGTCTCTGAACAATTGAGAGAGACAAGTGCGGTCCCCCAGTAACATATAGTCATCAATAAACATCTATTTTGCATATTGCAGTATCCGAAAAGTTCGCACTTTAGCTAGAAATCAATAAAGAATATATTAATATCGCATTATTCGCTATAATTGCGTATTATGCCTTTAAAATACTTGTAACTACACAATGAATCTGCTTTGTATACTAAATATATATACGATATGCAATATGCTTCACTTAATACGATCTTTGAGTTAAAGAAAAGGGTGCAGTAAGTTATCTTCAACGATCTGTCGATTATTTATAATTAGATTTAAGGTTTATTTTTAGCGAGGAAGCCAAAGTTATGATGAATACTGTTATATACAATGATATAATATACAAGATCCCAAAGATTTTTACTTAAGCATTATAGCATTTGGTATTTCCTGTCCACTAACAAGTCTGCACCAGAACTGCCCGATCGTGCCCATTTAGAATAAACATTTTGCAGAAACAAATCACTTTATGGTCACCAATTGAATTAGCTCTGTGTGTAGGCCTCAACTATACGTGGAACATGTCATTGATAGGTGCAACCCCCTTTCCTCTTCAATTAAAATTTGCTCAATAAAGCTCCCTCTTGAAGAGAGAGAGGGAGAGAAGCGCAGCCATCACTCTCTTTCTTCAGAACTGGCTTGAAAACCATCCGCATTGGGTTGAAACTGCTTTCAGTTATAGAAACAGATACTTGGCATTCCAGTTGCTATAAATATGTGAACGTGCATGAAGAATATGTCTCAATTTTCTATAAGGCTTTTTATACCTGGTAATCAGAGTAGAAGGATATTATAACTTGGTGACAATTTAATATGTATATATTCTTCATCAGCATCAACTTTCAAGTCGATATAAAGAGACGGACGTCTGTTTGAAATTATTTAAGAATGACTTGTATAGGAGTAAATGGGCTCCAGCTAAGTATGCAACACAAAATATAAGTATTGAACAGATGTGTGTAGCGGGTATATCACAGTTGAGCACTCTCAAGTGTAGCTTTCTTGCTTTTTAATGAATTGTAAATGCATTTTATGCTTCCCATACTAATTTGTAAAGCGAGCAACAAAAGCTCCGACAACGTCGCCAAAGCTGTGCTCTGCCTTGACATCTGCTGCAGCAGAGCAGAGCATAGGAGACGCACGCGACTTAGCGCAGCCCCACACTGGCGTCCAAAATATTGTGCCGCAGTGCACAAAGGGCACACGAATAGACGCACGTTATCATCATCATCAGCCGAGCAGCATCAGCTGAGCAGCATCATTGATGCTCGCGTCACTGTCGCCGTCGACGTTGGTGAGCCGTGCTTTTTATTGTTGCTGCTGACGCCGACTGCGAATGCGGCGTTGGCTTGGGCTTGTTTGTGGGCTGTTTCTGTTTCGGTTTCTGTTTTAGTTTTCGCAATACATTCAAGCCGTACAGTCGCTGTCACCGTCGTCGTCGTCGTCGCCGCCCTCGTCGTCAACGCGCTTTTCTCACAGTGTGTGCACAAGAAATTCAAAATCCAATTGGAAAACACACATGTCGCAAAGTGCTAAACACACACAACAACACACATACATATTGTGTGTGTAATTTCAATGTGACTGCATTCAAGCGTAGTGTGTGTGCGTGTATTATATATGTATTGTATATTTAAAAGAAAACAAACAACAACAAATATATATACTATATATAATTTAATTTTCAACACTTCGGACCACACCATTATAATATATACATACATATGTACATACATGTATGTACCCAATTGTCGAACGGGACATAACGACGCTCTCTTGGCCTGAGGCCGCCGCCGTCGACGCCGCCGATGCCAATAGAAGAGAGTATCCAAAATTAGCAACGCCTGCGCAGCAAGAGCAACGAAGATTCGCAGCTGAAGAAATCGCAAAACGAAAAGACGTCGCCAAAATGAGCGTCAAACCGATCAAGTTATCCAAAATAGCCAAATATATTAGGAAAAAGGTAAAGAAGCAGAAACAAAACAAAACGAAATTAAACCGAAAATAAGAAAAGAAAAAGAATCATCAGCATCATCGTCGAGAGAGAGAGGAAGAGAAACACAAACTGATTTTAGTTGAGGTGCGCCCTGCGCTTTGTGCGATACAATTTTTCAGATATTTTCGCGTTGTTTCTGTTGTTTTTATCGCATTTTGGGTGAAAGTTTAGCAAAAACAAAGACATACTCTATATGTATTTGTATACGAGTATGTAAATAAAATATACGTCTCGCATTCGCAGTATTTTGTAATCGCAACGCGTGCAGTGTGAAAAACAAAAATCCCTATATGTGTACTATATATATATAGAGGTGGTATTCAATGCCTTGGCCATAAATGACTAAAGCGCCCCATCAAGTGTCCATATCGAATACAAACTGGCAATACTGTCGATAAGGTCGGTTCAACGCATGCAAATTCATTTGCGCCATGTCCGACAGCGACAACAACAACAACAGCAATGCTCATGTAAAGATTGTTCCCGACTTACGACCCTATATAATTAGTGCCTTACAAGAGCGGACGAGAGGAGGTTGTGCCGCAACATCTGTGCCCCATTAGATATATTCAAGTGTGCATTGAAATTAGTCTCAATTGGCTTTATAGCGCTATAATAATAATGCAGCTTGCCATAAAAACGCAGAATATTTATTTATTGCATTTAATTTAAATAATTTCTCAAGATCTTTTGAGACAAAAATAGAAATAACTTAAAACTCTTGTAAGGCACTTGAAAGTTCTTATTTCAAAATAATGATATCTCAACTAGATACTAAATATACCATATATAATCAATTATAATTATTAGGATTGCAAGGGTATAAGCCATTGGCATTCTAAAACCTTCCTAACTTACTTTTCTCGTAATATTGTTGATTACTGAGTGGAAGTAACATATTTATTGAAAAAGTTTCGTCTGCAGTTTGTTCAAATGTTTCCAGCTTCATATCGTTTTCGCTTCTTATCAGAGTTGTTTACGCCTGTTTTTATCTACGCCTCCGAATCGGCAATATATGCAAAGTATTTTTATATTATTCCGTTGCTGTGCTTTGGTGAAACTTGCTTGCAAATGGTCGAACAAGTCAAGCAGCAAGGTTTGCACGACTCTAGCATACGCCTGGAGTGCCGTAAAACAGCTGAAAATGAACTAAACAACATTTCGGGTAGCCTAGATAACTATCAATATAAGTAGCTGGCGTCTCGAATATTCCTTTAAGCTGACAACTCTATTGTAGTATTTCTGGCATTTTTTAGTTATCTGTCATAAATAAGAGCCGATTTTTGAGCAGCTGGTTCGACGAGTTGCTTTCCTTCTTCTCTTCTCTTTTAACTCGAATTCAGAATATTAAATACGTTCATTTGACATTTCTTTCACCTTTAGCCAGATGAGAGTATGGGACGTTTATTTCTGCTTTAAATTGAAATTTCACTGTAATTACATTTAATTTGTATGGTTCAATTTCTATAGTTTATTTATCTGCCTTCTGCTTCAGGCGAAATTCAATGAGAGTCTAAAAACGCAGCCAATTGTGAAGACTGCAGGTAATAATACGATATACTATATATGTATTATGTATTTGGCTTGGATTTCAAACGGTTGACTGACATTTCTAGCTGTATAGAGTGTGTATGTTTATAAGGAAGGTGTGGCAAATGACGGCATTTCTCATTGTTATTGTTTAATTGTTGTTATTGTTATTGTTATTGTTAGGGGTCTTGTGAAAGTGCCACCTGTTGATTAGAGTATTTTGTAAGCTATATATAAAACTGAAGAGATCATTAGATCACAAAATAATGTGACATTAAGTGATAACGTACAGTTTTGTTTGAAATAATCCAAAAATATTTATATTTCTCTTCACAATACTTTAAGTATGTCACTAGAACGTATTTAATACTCGCTAAACTTATATACTAATAAAGTTTTTCATTTCAAAAGACGTGAAGTATCATCGGTTGTTTATTGTTGTAGGTACATTGTTTCTTTTTGTTCCCGAGTGGAGCAGCCGGACAACGTAAACACGTGATTTATTCACCGGATTTCACTGTTTTTGTTGTGGTCATGCTGACCGAATATGCCAAAAATAACTCTGAGTTAGTAAACTGATTAAAACTCTAGTAATATGTATTACATATATTATAATAAATAAATTAAACAGTTTTGTCATATGAGTATCTATGATAATCATATAGCATATCAATTGTAAAGAAAAATATGAGTACAGTAATTGTGAGTACATTACACTCATAACAGTACAATCAAGATAAGATATGAATGTACTCATGCAGGACTCTAGACATGTGTACATTAATTTCTTACTTGTTTGTACTGTGAGGTGTGTAATGTACCCAAAAATTACTGTACTTATATTTTTCTGTACAATTGTACTGAATAATTAAAGTGAATGAGTACTCAACATTCACTCACATTCGTTTAAAACTGTACTCAACAAATTGTACCCATTTGAATAGGGAATTATTCCTTTGTACGTTTTGAATATATTCATGCAGTATTCTTTTTAAGCTACGCCTACAAATTTGATAACGCAACAAGTTCAAACAGAAACCTGTTCAAGCCACACTTTAAAACAATCAAATTAACCCACAAAATGCACAACAACAACAACAAGAAAAGCCTTGGCCTAACGCGAAATAAGTGTAAATAATTTGTGGCCAAAACTCGTGATGCGATGCAAAGCAAAATAACTAAATACATACATATGTAAAATACAAAACAAAAAAGAGAGAATAAAAAGATATACAAAACGAGCGCTTAAACTGCTGCCAACTCATGCCTTGGCAGCTAACTTGCAGTAGGGCTGGCGATAACTGTTAACAGGGGCTGTCAATAAACAAATGATTTGCAACATGTCAACACAAAAACTAAAGTAACGGTTTCAGCAACATGTTGCGGGCAACACACCGAGATTTATGCCTACCAACAACAAAACATCATAAATGATTAGCACAACAAAAGCCAAATCAGCTCGGAAGTTGAAAAGAGCTTTGCGGAAAGCTTAAGAGAGGGCACAACTGCCCGTTCTCTTTGAATTCAGTCTCTCTGTGTCTATTGCTGACTCGCTCTGCCATTCGCTCAACTTCTTTTGGGCCGCCACTCTCTGTATGTGTGCGTGTGTGTCTGTGTGCGCCCATTCTTCTTCTAGCATGTTTCATCATGCACGCCAGTCGGCAGTTATTCAGTCAGTCAGCAACTTGTTTCAAATGTGAGAGGCAGGGCGAATGGAGCGCTACGTGCCAGAATAAATACATTGCATACATATATGCTTACATATGTACATACATACATATATAGTTATACATATGTATAATTGTTATTGTTGTTAAAAAAGCAATGTTTATAAAGTGTTACAGTTAGAATAAACAACATTTACATTTTGGTGCGTGTGCGTGTGTGTGTAAAGTGAAATATTGGAAAAGCATAGAGCGTGATAAAAGCTGCGGCAACAACACAGAAGCACAAAACAAGAAAGAAAAGAAATAGAAAGAAAACGATACAAAAAATAGCTGTAGTCTCGTGGGTCACAAGACCAGAGAGTGAGAGAGCGGACAGCTGTGTGTGTGGGAGAGACACACAAAAAGAGAGAGAGAACACAACGAAAAGCTTTTACACACAGTGGCGGCCATAAAATTCGAACCGACTGTTTGCAAGTGTTTTGCACCTGTTGTTGTTCTTGTTTATTGTTATTGCTGTTGTTGTTGCTGTTGTTGAAACAACATGTGGTTTGTTGTTGCACTGTTTGTCATTGCCGCCGCCTGTGGCGTAGCCGGTCGAAAATGGGGTCGCTATTTGTACCTGCACTATGGGCGCCACTTGCTGCCACGCTCCATGCTCACGGCCAAGAACCGCTCACCCACACCACCCCTCTCACCCACCAAGGATGATCAGAGCTTGGAGGCATTGCTCGATGAAAGCGGCGAAATGCACGAAACGGTGAGAAATCCCCTTTCTACAAAGAGAAGAGATACTAGATTAGAATAATGAGTAGAAGAGATTATGGCGAAATTCCTTTTGAAACTGGTTATACCGGTAATGCCTCTAGTATGTTGCATCATTAAGGCACCCACGTGTCTGCCATCAGTCAGTGCAAAAAAGCCACTTGACTGCTCCAATGACATTCTCTTTCGACTTAATTGTTTGCCCTGATATGCAACTATTATAGCATCATTATGGCACCATTATAGCACATGGAAAGACAGTCTAAATTAACCCAATTTGTCAGTCTGTCAAATGCCAAGCAACCGTTTTAATTACCTGTACATACTTCAACGTGGGTCAATGTGCCCGATGATGCTGCCAGCCTGCCGCCTGCCTGTCCTATAAGGCCAGAGCTTTCATCACATCTCTCTGTCTATCACCCCATTCTAAATAAACAGCTGTTTAGCTTTAACAAATATCGCAACTTACGTTACTTAGAAGGTGCTGCAGTTGGTCAGTCTGAGCAACTCTATTACTAACCTAACGCACCCAGACAAGGCACAACTAGAACTAATTAAATATTGGCGTAGCCAGAGGAAATACAACGACGACGAGAACGGCGTGTGCAGCAACTGCGCAGCACAACAAAACAAATTTTTTCACGCCCTTTTTATGCACTTAGAATATAGAGAGAATGAGGGAGTGTAGAATAGGGAATTACCATATATATAACATAGTCTGTTTGTTTTGCCACGCCAATAATTAAGTCGTACTGATAAGAAATAAAGAACACACAAGTAATAAAGAAATACGGAAGTAAATTCCAAGTTAAAAAACTTTGCCCAGCAACTAAAATAGTCCTAAATATATTGCGATGTTTAGGAAGATGCCCAAAGAAATATTGTATGCTCTACTGACAGAAGAGTATCCCAAGAATCAAGTAGTTTTCCTACTATAATATGAAAATATACAGAAATATTCCATGATATGTTTGTAATTCAATAATTTGGATATCTTTATAATTTGAGGAAATATTGTCAATTCCACCATTAAAGAAGAGTCAAAAAGCCTTGCCTAACAACTTAAAAACGTGTAAAATAATTTGGAAAATTTAGGATTATTCCATGAAAACTTGACAGCTTAAAAAATATGGTTTCCCGACAGAATATAAATACTATAAAATATAACACAGAACAGAAACCAATATTATTATATAAATATATATATTATTATATAAAAGAAAATCCCATGGTAACTTGGTTACTTAAGAAAATATAATGAACAAGATTATATAACTGCGCTATCACATTACAAAGTTATTCAATTGTAACACGAACAAAGCAACTCTATATATAACATAGTCCGTTTGTTTTGCCACGCCAATAATTAAGCCGTACTGATAAGAAATTGAGAACAGACAAGTAATAAAGAAATACGGAAGTAATTTCCAAGTCAAAAAACTTTGCCCAGCCACTAATATAGTCCTAAATATATTGCGATATTTAGGAAGATGCCCAAAGAAATATTGTATGCTCTACTGACAGAAGAGTATCCCAAGAATCAAGTAGTTTTCCTAATATAATATGAAAATATACAGAAATATTCCATGATATGTTTGTAATTTAATAATTAAGATATCTTTATAATTTGAGGAAATATTGTCATTTCCACCAGAAAATATTGTAGATTCCCCACAGAACAGAAACCAAAGAGTCAAATCTACTATTATTATATTATATTATATATTATTATATAAAAGAAAATCCCATGGTAACTTGGTTACTTAAGGAAATATAATGAACAGGATTATCTAACTGCGCTATCTAATTACAAACTTATTCAATTGTAACACGAACAAAGCAACTCTAGCTAGGGTAGAGTACTCTATATGGTATTGTATGTAAATATATAGATGTGCTATATATAAATATTTGTATGGATACCATTCAGTTACACCTCGTTGAGGTAGTTGACAGAGTTGGCAACACTTAACCCTTCGAAAGCCTGTTGATGTTGTTGCGCGTTTCGTATTGCCATTTTCATCATTTTGTTGTTGTTCTCATTCTGTTGTTGATGTTTTGCTTTGCTGCTTCCTTCTTGGACAAGTAAGCTGCACACCCTTTCCCCCGTACCTAAACCAGAGTGTGCTATCAAATTACCTGAAGACCTCTCAAGCTCAATACTCGTTTGGCCAGCTAGTTGTTGTTTTATTTTTTGCTTCTTCTTCTCCTCCTGCTGCTTTGTTCATCTTGTTTGACTTGCCGGTTCTCCTGAGTTCTCTACAACGTTGGCCACGTTTTGTGGCAGTTTTTTTTTGGCTCTGACTCTGCGCGCCGCATTTCAATAACCAGTTGATGTGGAACCGTTGTAGAACATGTTTGCCGCGGCACCCCAAACAGCTCAAACAGCAAAGCATAAGGTAGACGAAAAGTGCACCCAAATTGTGTCTAGATATAGCTAAATATATATCGATGTTTGTGAATTCCACCTACGTAATAATCCAATTAAAGAGATTTGCCTAACTATTGTATATAAGCAGCTTCAATGGAAGCGCAGAAATTACAATGTGCTTCTAGTCAATTATTATTAATATCGTGACTACCTGAAGAAAACTAACTGAAGAATATTGCCAAATGGAAATTGAAACAAGTTAAAATTGAATAACATTTTTGTGTGTTCCAAATTTGGCTTGGAAATTTTGTATATACTGTCTTGATGGCGAAGCAACTTTGACTAAATTTGGAAACCTGCTACTTTCAAGATTTTGCAGATGTTTCTATATAACAATATATATAATAATATACTCGATTATTATATTAATTAATATACAATTCTTATGCTTCAGGAAATATTCACTTACTTAGAACATTCGTTATATTAAATTTACGAATAGATTCTGTTATAGGAACTTTATTATGCTATGTGAAGATCGTGATTTATAAGCTGCTCCACAATCGATCGATTGTATATTGAAACGGGGTCGAAACAACTTTCTAACATATAATACAATAATACAAAATGTGGAATATGTTACGTGCATAGTTAATATGCCACAACTATTCAAGTGCTTGATCTCTAGAGTCAACAGAGGCCTGACGTCAGCCTGACTAACTCTTTAAAGTAAAACAATGCACGTCGTCGCCATCATAACATATCATACAAAATATTTTAATAGGCAAAAAGTAAATTCAAACAACGCACGAGACTCTTGTTTATGGGTAAAAGTTCTCAGGTCTCGAACATGCTTCGTATAAAGTAAATGTTTTGATAAACTTTTTGTTGTATTGCAATTATAATATGAACATACAGATGTGATATATGGGGGACCGGCATAAACAATAAGGCGATAAATAAGGAACTCTGTGCGGGAATAGCAGATAAGGGGATACTCTGCATAGACTAGGATGCATATGAAGAGCCAATCCTTAAAAAAGGGCATTGCTAAAAGGGATACTAGGAACTTGACTTCTATGATGTGAATGAATGAATATGTATGATGATGTAAAAGCATAAAGGATTGCAGTTCGTTACAGGGTATCTGCATTGCTTGTTAGTGCTGGCCAGTTTGGCCGGCAATTGCCTTGATTGTTATTATTGTATATTTTTTATTACTTCTGCCAGCCTTCCAACTCAATTCAGCTCAAAACAAACTCAAACCTGACTGCGCCTGTTGCTGCTCTCTCGCACAAATGAAAACAAAATACAAATTTGTTGAGTTTGTGTTAATTGAGCGACGGCGACGTCGGCGACGTCCAATAAAAGGCCCGAACCAAAGCCAGTTGGTAGTTGGCATTTGAACGTGCTACGCTTTAGTCGGGGAGTGCAGCGTGAAAGTCTCCGTCGTCGTCGTCGTCGTCTAGATCAGAGTACGATAAGAGCACGTGCCAGTGCGGCGTATACTTAATATTTAGCAGCAGCAGCGCGTATCACTCGCTTAATGAGATGAGAATGTGCGAGTTGCTTGTCAATCATCCGCTCAATCATGAGGTACATCATCCACTTAGCGCTACAAAACCTACTATGTTATTAAGATGTGAATCGCGACTCTATATGAATCATTTGCAAGTGTCAACCGGCAGTGTGTCTTCAAGTGTATCTTCAAGTGTGTGTATGAGTGTCATGTGTGTGTGATTGCTAAGCTCAGTTTCAATGCAAACAGAAACTGGTTGTCTGATCACATCCAACCATCCTCACAGACAAGCAACTGTCATTGACGTTTGACTTTTATCTGGGCATCTGTTTATTCATATATACTATATATATATGTGATGTACAACATATATATGCATATATATATTTCAAAACTGTCATTTGTATGTCTTAAATTACAAAATGTCGCATTATTTTAGATTTGATTTCTGTGTATTGTTCTGCGTACTTGTCACGCTTCAATTCGATGCTTTTGTTGCCCCTCTATATACACGATATATACATATATTATAATTATAGCCGGTAGACAATTTGTTGACGACTCTCTGACAGTGAAATGAGTTTTGTATTTTACTCTAATTGGGATGCGACCCATTTTGGCAGCTCAGCACAGATATTGGCGACAAGGCTACACCTAGAAAATAAAGGGGTGCGAATTGCACTTATGAGGTAACCCGTCTGACTGTGTGATAATCTAAGCTCGTCGCTATGAATCCCAGCTACCACAACGTTCTTGTTTCAATATTTGATTATCCCCATATCACAACTGGTCAGATATCTAAGCAGTCGAGGTAGCTACAGATACAACTTCATATGTATCTAGTTTCTATCGTCTCCACACTGATATAAATTCAGAGCAAACTACGAGCGAGGTCAATATTCTCTACTGAAGAGGTAAGGGGAGCTGCGATTGCATAAAATTTATGCAACTCATGCATAATAATAATCAACGGATTATAATTGATTTATCGGTGACTTAAGGAAAGGCTGTGCACAACAAAAATAAGTGTCGATTCAAGTACTTTTGCTTTAACTGTCAAATAAATGCATCAATCGATACATCGTGCAATCATTCATTCAATCAATCGATGGCACAATCGATTCGTAGCCAAGTCTTTCATTGCGTACGCATATGATTTATTCAACCATAACCAAGATGAACTCGTAATGAGTAATCGATTAGAAATAAGTCGCAGTTGAGGTTTATCGAAATATGATGGGGTGCGTGGGGAAGCGGGAGAAACATACTTCGTCTCTGAGAGCTGGCAAAGCTGCTAATGGTTCAAGCACGTTTAGCTTTATAACTTGTGCGAGTTCATGGAAACCGCATGTAGTCAAAATTGAGAGTGAACGAGACTTGAAGATGAACTACAAATAGTCTCTCGAAAATATACCAAACAAATAAATACAAAGTATATGCATATGATAAATAAGTATTTATTTTGATGCTCTTAAAATAAATTAAATTTATATTTATTTGAATAGATAGAAAGTTCACACGATGATAATCATTATTCACAATTATATAATAGGGTTGTCGTTAAAGAAAGAATTACAGAACTATAAACTCTCCATCTCCTCTACAGTAGATTAACAATCTTTGATCTTTCTTGCCTTGTCACACAACTGGGTCACATAAACCCATTTACCATATAAACTACTAGTTTGTTTAGAGGACACAGTGTTCGTTTTCTGTGCAGATACAAAACTGGAAATAGTATTAACACATCATACGCCATGCTAACCATGTGAATCTCTCTTTCTGCAAACAGATCTTACCTTTTATCATGCATTATTGTTTACACAATAATTATTGCTCTTTTTTGGGGGGTTTGTCTATGCTACGTGTGACGAAAACAATATGAAATGCTCACTCTGGACTCAGGAGCATTCTTTTTGTCACAAACAAAATTGCGTTCAATAACAATACAATAATAATATGACGACGGCCATTTAGCGCCAATTGGCGAATCCAGTCAATAATTAATTGACGTCATTGATTCACAATTTTCACACGATCTTCACCAATAGTCACCTTGTCACCTTGTCACTTACGACACTCCCTTCCCCCGAATATCTAAGTTCTGTCTGTTGTATTAGTCACACGCAATCGAATTTCACAAATTTCTGTTAAAATTGAAAAGTTATTGCTCTCCCAAACCTTAAAAAAAGATGGTTCAGTGACTAAGAATCAAAGAAGTCGTAAATTGTCACTTCTGCTTTTTAAGTTATCAAGTCTCTATAACTATTTTATAGAGGATTAATAAATAAATAACAAAAAATACCAATGCGATTTCATTATAAGGTCAAGTTTAATCATTTGCAATACGTTTAAAACACAATGTACTTTTCTTCTCTTCAATTTGAGATCAAACATTACTTTGATTTCTTTCTCTATAAGGTATTAAGAACGTATCGAAGAGCACCTTGAAATAATATGAATGTGAATATGATTTCTAGTTTTTAAGATCAAATCAAAGCAGTCGAATAGGCTTTGACAAACATTTTTTATTTGTTTCAGTTCAGTTTTAAAGTTCACTCAACTGGTAACAGTACTCGAAAATTTTTATTATATTTTGTGTAATTTCTTGACCGTATTTCTTACCTATAATACTTACAAAAAACGTCTGTCAAAATTATCCGTTGTGGTAGAATATCATATGAAATCAGTTAACTCAAACCCTAATTCTACCGGCCCAATAATAGCATCCCTAATCGCATCGATGGGAAGCACAAAGAGATTCGGCCTTACCCAGTTGGCCACACACAATGTGGCACGCCGGGGGGGTCTGAATTCTGTTTGTAGCTTATACAGGAATGGGCACTTCCTGAGCACAGCGAGCGCAGCACAGGCACATCCCCAAAACCCTGAATTGAGTAATTTCGAGTACCTTGCAGAAGGTGGAATTGAGCATGGGAATGAATTAGGGACGAATCAGCAGCGTCTGAGTTTTAATATTGGTGTTGGTGTTGGTATTAGCCAGAGGAGAAGACTCTTCTCAGTAAACCATAGTTCGGGTACAAGCAACAGCAGCACATTTCGTAGTCCGAAAACTGTGCTCGGAATATTGAACAGCTCACAGCAACGCGGCTTCTCCAGTCTTGGCCCCAGCTATGTGAGTTCAATGTATGATCATTTACGCCATCAGCCGAGTAATGGGCCGCGCATCGATGACATTGCTAAAGATATTAGTCGTTCGATACAATCGGAGCTGATGAACATTGATTCGAGAACGAAATCGATGATTAGTTGTAAACGTACCAAGTTTACGGACGCATCAAAAAATAATGATCAACAGACGCCGCCGCAGCTGGCATTCAGACGTCAACATGGTGGGGATCAATTACGCTTCGATCCACTTGATGGCTGGAATCATCCGACTGCCATTAAGCAGGTCGAAGCAGCATCCTTAAATGACAATCTAGTCACGCAACGCAAGCCGCTGCGACGAAAGTCGGCTAGCATTCGATTTAAAGGAGATCTGAAAGAGTTCATGTCTAGTCAACATCAGCTTCTGAAGCAGCTGCCAGTAACACAGAGCCGAAATTTAACCTCCCAATTGGGAGAGATGTATGTCAAATCTGCCAAGCAGCGAAGTCAACTACAAAACGAATCCCTTATAATGTCGATTCCCACAAATGACCCAGAGTCGGTCAACTCTAATGCCCCGTTAATGCAGTTAGAAGACAATGATCCAAGGGCAAAACATGACGACGATCCCGATGCATCTCGCTTGGATAGAGAGCATTATGCGAGCAAGACAGTGTCCAATTTGATGAGTGCCTCGCAGCGTCTGATCAACAAGCGGGACGAGGGTGTTCGCAGACACATGATAAATGCCCGCGAAATAGTGAACGAAAAGAACGCGGTTCATCACAGTGTCAGCATGTCTTCAACGGGTACAACAAATCCGGCAATGCGTGCCATACCAAAAATCCGTCCTGTAGCGATGGGGAGAATGAGGGAGTCGCTGAAGAACACAATGAAGATGACCGCCAATAAGCTCTTGACCCTGAAGAATAGTCAGCTCAATTTAGCGGAAAACGCGCAACGTACTGCAGCAGCCTTTAGTACCTGGAAGCGAAGCAAGAGTACCGATAACGATGCCCAGTGGGGTGAGAGACGTGTTAGTGCCCACAAGCCAGAAGTACTCAGCAAAGATCCCAGTGGCGGGAGCCCAACACAAGATAAAAATCGGGATACAATTCAAATGCCCAATGAATATACAAAAGAGTCTGCGGTGCAACGTCTAGGCGTGTCGAAAATGTCCCCCAGCCAGATAGTCTATCTGCAGCAACGCGGACGCAATTAGAGCTAATTGGAACAACTGCAGCAGTGCATGAATTTGGTCACTCGAATCACGAAGTTTGTGAAATTATCCAGTTATTTTACATAGGACAACTGGACATATCCAAATTAACAAAACGTAATGGAGTGAATAGAGAAGCGATTTTTCTTACATCTTGATACAAAATTCTTATATTCCATAAACACACATTTGTCTGTGTAAGAATTATAAACTTGGTTAAATAAATGAGTCTTCTGTACTTCAACTTGCTAATTGTTCCGCGTTGGCATTTCCCATAATTTCTTCTAATGCCATGTTGCCAATTTTCATCGTTAGTTTCGTTGACAAAATGTTGCCAACGCTATGTTGCCAATTATCATCGTTGCATCACTATTTAACTTGTGAGATTTCCAATACCATGTTGCCAATTTTCATCGTTAATTCAGTTACCAATTTTCACATGCATCGCTGTTTAACTTGCGACATTTCCAATGCCATGTTGCCAATTTTCATCGTTGCATCACTGTTAGTTTACATCCAACATGCAATTTAATTTTGTTACATTTCTTATATCCATTTTACTCAAGTCTGCTGCCAAATTATTTCAGTGTTGCCAAACTTCACATTGTAAAATATGCCTAACATATGTATACATAGTTTTCTCAAAGTGTACTAGATTTGTTTTTGATTTCACATTTGGTTTTCTCTTCTACGCGTCGTGCACTTTTGTTTGTAGTATCCCCTCGTTGAAACGATATAAAATACACATCAACAAAGATATACCAACAGTTTATAACCGAATATATGAACCCAACTGACAAGATACAATTTCCTATTTAGTCACTGCACCAGAATTAAAAGTTATGCTACACCTTGCAAATGATAAAAACCAAAACACAACTTTTACTTTGAGTATATGAATATTATTTGGTTATTCGAGCTGTGATATTCAAGAGAACGAATCTCCACAATTGAGATTCGAATCTAGAAACTGAAACATGCCCGTCTATCCCGATTTGTACATATACATGAATATATATTTTAATTTTCTTTGGTTAAGTTTATGTTGAATGGTATTCAGCGACTCTTTACTAATCTCTTTGATTTATCATCGTTCTGCAGGTGCTGTCTATGAGCACAGATGAATATCGCAAGACCTCACTCTTTGCAACTGGTTCCTTTGACCTGGACTTTCCCATACCAGATCTTATTGGCAAAACAGAGATTCTCACAGAGGAGCATCGGTAAGTGAAAAGAGTTATATGTTATATTATATTAGTGAAATATATATATTTAAATTTCATTTCATATTTACAGCGAAAAGCTTTGTGCGCATTTGCCGGCACGCGCTGAGGGATATTCGTGGTCCCTGATCTTCAGTACATCGCAACATGGTTTCGCACTGAACTCGCTGTACCGCAAAATGGCGCGACTCGAGAGTCCCGTTTTGATTGTCATAGAGGATACGGAGCACAATGTGAGTGTGATGAGTGGGGATAGTGAGAGTGAAGTGTAGAGTGATAGAGTGACGGAGAGTAAATGGCACTTTAATACTCATGTATCTTTCTCTTTTCCTTTTCTACAGGTATTTGGCGCTCTGACCTCCTGCTCGCTGCACGTGTCGGATCATTTCTATGGCACTGGCGAGTCCCTGCTCTACAAGTTTAATCCCAGTTTCAAAGTGTTCCATTGGACTGGCGAGAACATGTACTTCATAAAGGGAAACATGGAGAGTCTGTCGATTGGCGCTGGCGAGTAAGTAACACTGAACCCAATGAGAAGCTTATTCAGTAGAAACTAATCTCTATTTCCATCTATCCTCTTTTAGCGGTCGCTTTGGACTGTGGCTGGACGGGGATCTCAATCAGGGACGGTCACAGCACTGCAGCACATATGGCAACGAGCCGTTGGCGCCACAAGAAGACTTTGTTATCAAAACACTCGAATGCTGGGCATTTGTTTAAGTGAATTTGTGTTGGGAACGCATACGCGCATTCTAGATAAATGAGTGAAGCCTACCTATTTAATTAATTAATAATATACCTATACCTACATATAGATATGCATATATGAACTAAAAACCATCAACAATAACTAAACAAAACAAAAGAAAACCTGAGAATGATATCAAAACAGCAACACGCGTGTCGAAAGCAACTGCAGAAACACACAGAGAGCTGAAACCTGTAAACTGCAAACTGGAAACTGAAAACAATATAATCACACACCCACATACACAAAGACGAGAATAATTGAAACTATAACCTTAACTTCGGATGCAATTGAAAGTTTGTAAAGAAACAAATGCAAAAAATGCCTGTGAGCAGAAAGAAAATTGCTAGATGCGTTGAAACGTATTAATTATTTAGTTTTTATATTATATATTACTAAAAAAAATATAACTAAATTATGTATTAGACTTAAAAGCAGTGAGAAAAAAACAAAACAAAGCGATGCAAACACAGAGAGAAAACAATTGAAAAGTACATTAGAAGCATACGCTTTGCTCCCACTCCCACACAAATATACACACACACACGCCCAACATTTGGACATAAACATCATGCAAACAGACACACACATACACCCACCCACACACGCATTTAAGCTTAAGTTCTCTATTATCAAAAAAGTAAAGTAAATTAAATGTTGAAAACCACAATGCAACACAAAAAAGCGAAAAGCAACAAGCTTTCAATTAAATTCAATTCGATTCGGTTGATTCCCTTTTGTTTTGTATTTTGTTCATTATAATTTTAATATATAATTTACATTTAATTTAAATTTGATGCAAGCCTTTGATTTTCTTTATAAACATGTGCAGATAGAAATGAAAAGAATGTCGATATAATTTTAGTGCAAGGGCAACCCTTTTGCAAGTGAAAACGAAAAATTTTATTTTTATTGATTTAACTTTTATGTAATCGCAAGCGATAGAGGAAGAGTGAAACAGAGACAGAGAAGAAGAGGAGGATAAGAAAGATGCATACATAAACAGCAAGCAATTATTTTCTTAAGTTTTACACCATCTATATATTTAATTATGCTAATAATGTTGATTTTTATGCAATTATACTAAAAGGCAACAACACAAGATTGATAAATACACAATATAATACAACCAATTACAAACCCAGTACTTTTTAATTGCGCTAGCGACAGTTGACACACACTTTACCAACACTTGCTGGTTTAATTGATAGATTGGGCTTTCGGCTAAGACAAATTTAGTGCCCACTTGGAAGCATATATGTAATTTCATATGTAGTTCCAACCAGTGCTGCCAAATCAAAACATTAATGTGGAACTCCATTTACTATTTTGGTATAATTAATCAGAAATATTAATACATGATTATTATGTGCAGTTTTGGGTTTAAAATACTTAAAAATATAGAAAATATTGGCATATATCGATTCCGAATAATCATAGATTCCCGCAATTCCTAAATAAGCTAAATGAAGCCAGATTTGAAGGGAAAATATCGGAATAGGCAGCACTGGTTCCATCAGATCTGGCAGACATAAAAACGTACGCCCTAAAAGTGTGCTACATTTTTGGCGATGCATTTTAGTGAACGCCTAAAAAAAGGTTCTTCCAAATGATAGATATTGATTTTTATCAGAGTTTTAGCTACATACCTTACTACATAAAGGTGTTATACATACATATATGTAAATGTTTGTTCAACGTAAATTGCATTAGCTTTGAACTAGCCCCACAGACATAACAAATTTCTACAAACACCTGCAGAGGCCCTGCCCAATGCAAAGGGGGTATCGACCTGTCTAGGTGCAATGGTTTTGAAAACTTAAATGGCTTTATATCCCTTTTGAGATACAATTAAGTATAACAAGATATACATATATATATTAAATGGTTATTATATACATGTATACACTATGAATGTACAATGGTAGTAAGGAGTAATTAACTGTAAGTTTCATTTTGTGGTCTACTCGTATTTGTGCAGCGTCCCTCGCGACCGACCCATTGATGTGTATTATAAATGTTGTATAGTCAACCATATTAGAGGAGTGCAACAAATCCAAATATTCTAAATATTTCGAAAGCACACACACATATACAACACACTATGACATACGACATACGGAATACAGAAAGATTTATACATGCAAATTTGAGAGAGCAAACCAAGTTAAATTGCTGATTTTTACACTGAACACAGTTCGAAAAACAAAAGAAGAAATAAGAACTTAATGAGAAATTTATTTTTATTTCATTTGAAAGCGTTTGTAATAATACAAACAAACTGTTAGCAAAACAAAACACAAGAAATGTGAAGATAAATGTAAACCAATCCCTAGAGAAATCATTGTAGAATGCAACAATTTAGAAAAATTTAGCTGAAACTTTTTTGCACCCCGATAAGCTTATAGAAATGGCCGGTACACCCATATATCTTAACTGTACCCATACATATGAGGATATATGAAATATATATAAAAACTAATTAACATTATAATAATTATGGAGACTCACGCCATAGTGTTTTCTAGGGGTTATCTAAAACCGTTGACAAACAATATTTGTGTAGCTGTGTGTATGACATATGTATATATATGAATTATACCTATTCATATATATATAACATATGGTATATATTTACATACATATATTCGTGTATTCCTTAACAACGCATGAGTTTTGTGAGCTTTAAACACGATAGAAAACCAAAAAACAAAATTCAAATAAAATAATCAAGTTGAAATTCGAGTTGTATTGTGAAATCGGAAGACTCTGTTTTTAAAAAAATCCCCTCAAGAAGTTAGCTTGTTTATTGAGCAAAGACCATATGATAAACATGAAAACATTTCATTAATCCTTAATCCAAACAAACTATGCGCAAAATTCGAACATAAAAAACAACTTGAGACCAAAATGCGTTTACTATATAAATATAAATCTAAATATGAATATGAATATGAATATAAATGTGAATGAATTAAGGAATGAGCATGGCAAATATATAAATAACTATCTATGTCTTAATCCCGTTGAGAAGAATTAACACTAAAGATTTTTATCGTAGAGAAAACTTGGTTCGTGGATCCGATTGTCAACTGATATGTGCGTCAATTACTTTGGTCCCCTTCCCTCCCCCACACCCGTTACACACACAATCACACAAATTATGAAAATATATAGTATATGTATATGTGTATGAAATATGTAATATGTATTATAATAATAATTTGGTAGTCTTACGCAAATATGTTGTTGAATTCGTAGATATTTTGTTGTGCGATCTGAGAAGAAAAGTGAAAGAAGCTAAAAGGAAGAGGAAAAGAGATCTTTGAATTGTAACTTCTGTCAATTAACTCGTAGACTGTAGTATGCATAACAACAACAACAACCAAAACAAGAATAACAAACGCACATCTCGTTGTTGGAGAAATATTACTAAATAATTATATATATTATATATGTATTTGTATGTGTTTGGGTTGCTTCGATTAAGTTTAGCGAGAAGGAAATGAATATTGCTTAGTACGAGAGAATATTGTTCAGTTATTCATGTACATATATATAGCATTTATCATAACTATATATATATATGTAGCTAGAGGGTCGGTTCAATAGGGCCATCCCTCATCTCGTGTGCGCATACTTTTTTAAATCAGTGTCGGTGTCTGAACTTCGTCTAGTTGTGAACATGTCCAAGTAATCCGAGTTCAATATAGTTGCAAATGTTGTTACAATACTAGATGTGCACTCCATAGGAAACAGATTCAAGCGCACCACAGTTAATTCTACATATGGTATAATCTTTATCGATAATTGCAACATATGCGAATGCTTTTTTGGCTTTGAATCCAATACAAATTGATTGGCAGCTGTATAGATGTCGAGCTGCTCCACACAGTTTGACTTCTCTCTCCACCTTGAAAACACGCTAACCTCAAATAAAAAAGATATATGTATAACGATGATTAGAGTAAAACGATCCATGTCTAACATAAAGAACGATATTTCCTTTTTCTTTAGAAGAACATATCTCATCGTTATAGGGATTGCAAAGATAGACAGTGCAGAGCGTCAGTGATATATAAGATCCGTAGCTAGCATGGATAGTAGAATGCATACGATAGATAAGGCTAAAGGAATACAAAGTTCAAGCAGAGAATTTTTATTTTTCCACCGACAAATGGCAGGCAAAGATCGAGGTGTTGTTACATAGATACATACATACATATTACATAGGCATATAGAAGGCAATAGATCCCGGTCGTGTACATACTTGTATATGAAAGAAAGATGCATACAAATATTTTTGGAAATCGAAATAGCCAGCCACATATATAGTACATATATACAATTAACATATATATATATATAGAATGCAGCATGTCGAACAAATTGCAATATTTTCGAATGGATTCAAATGCATAATGTAAATGGAAAGAGAATTGATAATTGAGAATATTCACACAAGAACTTCGTTTGGTTGTTAGAGATTTCAGTTCGTATCAAATATGAAGATATAATAGAATATAACATTATATTTACACATAGTTAAAGCGAAATTATAAAATCATGTGTGCTACTTGTATCGGGAGATGAGTGCAGAACGAACGATTAACGATTAACGATGGAGACCCACTGAAGAGAAAGGCATGGCAGATCCAACAAGAGAATGTACTTATATATTATATGTATAAATACTTATATATTATACATGCAAACATATATGCTATATGTAAATGTAAAGTCATTTCAATGATGAGAAACTTTTCTGAAAAATAAAATGTATATTCAAATATTAATCGAATTGTTTACTTACTTAAAAAATCAACCCCCGATTTCCAAATGAAATTTACTTTACATATTTTAATTGAATCAGTTTTTCATTTAATAAAAAAATATACATATGCATAGAATACATAATTGATAATTTGTAGTTCTTCTTTATTTTCTTATAAAAAGAGATTTTTCATACTTTTTTTTGTTGCTTGCAATAAAATCTTTAACTATGATGAGAATTGAGGGAGGGGGGAGATGAGGTAAATACAAATCAAGCAGATATAATTGTTGAGATTGAAAACATTGTTGAGCTGCATATCAACTAAATATAATACTTAGGCAGCCTTTAAAGAGGGGAAACTAATATGAACCACTCAAATTTCAAATAAACATAACAATCATAAGGCAGTTAGCTAATGGATGATGGTTAATGGAGAGAGTGTTTAATGATTAATGTAAGAATAACTACGACCTACGACTGATGTTGATTGATTGCCTACAACTAGAGGTTGCGATTAATGACTAAAGGAGCTTTGATTCACATTTAAATAGGTCAGACAAGTGCAGTTTCCGACTACACCTTGAATTCTGCAGCTTATCGAATACATATAAATAGGTTTTATCTAATATTTTACAATGTGTATTGATTATAATTTACACTTTTTGGTTTCCCAGCATCGCTCTGGCAAGCTACAACAACAAATTGAGATGAGGCTACGTGCAGATTTCGGTACTGGCTGCGCAGGGGCCGTTCGCCACATTCGCATTCAATGCTCCAGTGCCTGTGCTCATGCTAGCAGGTGGCAGCGACAGTTTATTGACGGACATGGAGGTGGAACTGGAACTGGAGGTGGAGGTACTAGATGAAGCTGCTGTTGCTGTTGCTGTTGCAGACGCTGCTGTCGTGGTCGAGTCGGGCTCCGCTTGCTGGGCAATGGCATTATTCGTTTTACTATTCTCCAACTTGGCACGATTCAGCGCCTCCTCGCGCTCCTTGGCGTCAAAGTACCAGACGGTGATGGCGTAGCGGGTGCGATGTGCGGGCTGCACTTCATGAGGATTACGTTTGTCCGACCAGAAGAATATCAGACGATCGAACTTCGGTTCAATGTCCGCCACAGTGGTGCCAGGCGTGGGTCGAATCCTATTAGACATAGAGAATAAGAAGGAATTAATTAACATTTCCTGAGTTGAGTTTTTATTATATGCAATTAAGACTGATTCAAATGTTATTCTTTAAATCTCAAGTCTTCTGCCTACCTCAAAATGCCGCCGCTCTCTTTGGCATCCCAGTTGATGTTCAGGTAGTATATGGCTGTTATGACGCGTCCATCCTTGTTGGGATTGTCCACATGCATGACATAATGTGTGCCAGAGCCAGGATAGCAAGCGACCATAGCCTAAAATAAGCCACAATTAATTAACAAATCTTTATCGAGCCCAAGAATCAATAGTGAAACTTACTCTAGTACGTTCTCTGATATGGTAATTCCCTAGGATACCATTATCCTTCATGGTATTCACACGATACACAACAGAATCAATCTAAGTGAAAGGGAAAATCCATATAAGTACAGTAGAGAGAGAGAGACAAAGGGGGACCTCACCTGATTGGTCAAATACCAAACATTGCTGCAACCAGGCTCATTGCCAGCGACCCATTTGATTTTATCGCCCCGAATCTTATCGCCCCGAACGGACGATTGCGATTGTACTACTTGACCGTCTTGAAAGGCCCCCGCTGTGTACATGCTGCGCACTTCATTCAGGATCTTCAGGCCCTTCTCCATGCCCAGAAAGTCGTCCACCACAGAGAGTCCATATTGATTCATATCGTTGATGATGTTCCGACACAAATCCTCATAGCGACGCTCGCTGTGGAGAAACAGAAAAGATTACATTACTTAGATGAGTCTAAGGTACAAGGAGATCTCTTTCAGTGTCCTTTGAGGTTCTTGGGTCACCTTGACATACAAATGTAGTGCATTTTGTAAATATTCTATTTATAAATATATACCACAAGATCTCACAAGAAACTAAATTGCATTTGTTTTATTGGTGCTTTGCTTAGTATAAATTATTAAGAATTTCAAAAATTTTACGACTTTTTTACGATTTGAAAGCTTATAAAATGATTGCTATTTATTAGACATGTTTCAGTCACGTAGTCCAAAACCCCGCAACACACACACACACAGTGAAAGAGACTAAGAGAAAGACAGAGAGAGTGAGCCAAAGAGAGAGAGACACAGTAATTTGCGAAATTCTGGATAAACTAGACAAATACAGAAATTCGCACAATTTGAAAGAAATAACAAAAACAAACATCTAGAATATCTTAAAATTATGGTATGTCTGGGATTTACATACAAATGTGTCTACGCATTATAATTGTATTATTTATGAAAACTTTGCAAAAACGTGCGAATTATATTTGACAGAATTGAAGGCTGAAGAGGCTCAATTTGTTATAAACCGGTTCCACTTCTCACTATTAAACCGGTTCCAGTTCCCACTATCCTTAGAGATTTCATGTGTATTTACCGTTTATCCAAAAGTTCTCGAAAGTATTGTTCAGCATTGGCAGGATGCGCCGAATGCTTAAAAAAGTTTAGATAATCCGTTGTTGGTGTTGTTGAAGTTATCATTTTGCATTCAATTTATTACACTTCAGTTTATAAAGAGAATTATTTTATTCTTCTAAATTCACTTTTATTTGTTTTTCTTTTTTTTCAACTGTTGTGGCACGAATGAAGTTCTTGATTCTGAGTATTGGGAAACGACTCCGGAAACGATTCACGCACAACTGATGAAAGTTTCAAACGCCTCACTGTTTTTATGTGAGTCCGTGTCAGTACGTACAGCTGGTGAAAGAGAGAGGGTGGGGGGAGTCTGTGTGAGCAAACTGACGCCGGCTGTTTGTTATATCGTAAATCTTAGCGGTTGGATTAGAGTGTTGGTAAGCGAACGTATGTATGCACGTATGTGAGTCAGCTGCAGTTTAGCGGTTTGTTATTGTTGTTGTTCGTCTTGTTTTAGCAATTGCAATTGCAGCTGTTTACTTTTCTTGTTCTTGTTTACGTTTGCTTATTGTTTTTGCCTAAGTGTGTAATAATATGCACATATGTATATGTTATACTTTTATGTATATACATACAAATATTTGGTAAAACTGCGCGTTAAAGAACCAACCGAATGCGTTGACCGTTCGTTTACGAATGCGGCGAAGGCAACGACGAAGCAACGACAGCAGCGAACTCGATCGGGCATTCGTGCAGACTGTTCGTATTTTATGCAAGTGTTGGTGTCTGTGTGTGTGGGTTGATGTCTATGCTAGTGTGTAGGTTTGCCTAGGCGAGATAAGTGTCACCTTTTACTATAATGTGAGAGTGTGCATTTGTAGTATGTAAATACATATGTATGTAAAAGTGTGTGTGTGTGTGTATGAATGTCTGTAGGTGCAAATAATTGAGAAAATGAAATGCGCCAACAGATAATAGAGGCAATTCGGCTCGCGACTAAAAATTGGAACGCGCATTACTTTTTGCCTTTATCTAACACTATCGGCAGTCGTCGTCGTCGTCGTGGGCGCTTGTTTCCGCATGCCCTTCAACTTGCATGCAACTTTACGGCTCCGCGCCCCCCAACAACGCCATCAAACAAAATACAAATGCAAACACAGAAGGCAAACACGAGCAGCACTCACACAACAAACGAGCCACTGCTCACGTAGCCCATAGCCCATCGCACACACACATACACAAACGCACATGCGTAAAATACTGTTTGAATGAAACAACGAAAAGGGAGAAGATGGAGGAGGCGTAGTGGACAAAGATTTGGATTTCAGTGTTTGACAAAGTCAATGGGAAAAAAACAAACAGACAGAAGAGAAAAACGAATAACAAAAAAGACGAGTGGTCTGCATAATATATGTACATACATATGTATGTATGTATTTACTACATGTGTGGACATGTACTTTTGTGTGTGTGTGTGTATGTTACGCATGGCTGTATTTTGATGTGTCGTCTATAAATTTGGGTCAACGGCCCAGTTCAAAGTCGTACGCGAAACTTGTAGTTAAACTTGTAGTTAAAACTTCCAGATGTATAATTTGGAAGGCATGCATATGTATCAGTATGTGTGTGAGTCAGTATGTATGTATGCATGTACTATGATCGATTTAGCCCTTTGCCTTTGATATATTACGTGCGACGCGAGCGAACAAGGCACGTGCACCATTTGACAGTGATGCGTAACGATTCTTTGTTTGTCACTAGTCGCAGTCACAGCCACAGTACATAGTAAGTAACAGTAACCAATGAACTGCGATAATTTCGCTGAATAGCTGCCAGATGGGTCTCGTATAAAATCAGAAATGATTCATTTTTTTGTAATAGGTGCACAGAATAAGTATTAAGGCTTAAAATGAGTAGATTTGCTGATAAATCTGTATATATGACAACCCCAATTATTTATCAATAAATAAAATGTGTTGCCAAGCTTCGCAATTACCATCAATAATCATATTGCGTTTTCTTAACATTTATTTTAATTGTCATTGCTTATACAAACTGTTATAGTTACTTATCTCTAGATTTAACTACGAATAACAGTGATGCTAAAATCACAGTCACGTTTCATCACTAATCACTAATTTGTGGTCGATGAATTCTCAAAGGCGGCGCACACGCACTAATTCGCGACCTTGTGGCGTATGTGACGAAACATATGTACTTGCACGCGTACATACACGTATGTGTGTATGTTTGTAAGTATGGCTCTATATGTGTATGTCTCAATGCGCGTGTGCGCATGTTTGTTGCTAAGCAGTTTTTGTGGGGTTGGAAATTGTATCACCTGCTGCACTGCACGCATCACACATATAAAGAGAGTGAGAGAGAGGAAGCAACAGTTGGGAAAACTGTTAAAACCAGTTCGTCAATACCTTTCCCATGAGAAATGACATTGTGTTACCAATGTGCACAATTTATGGTCCGTTTTGCGCAATTCTTTGTTTACTTTCGAGTGTCTGACAAAAAATAAATACTTTCTAACACTAGATTACACATGCTCGTCTTTACGAGAATTTTAAGCACACACACATACACGTTTGTACGAAAGAAGAAATTAGCAAAAGAGACTCATGCAACTCATGTCATTGCTAATTGTTTGATAAAGAACAACAAAGCCAATCCAATCTAAGAACGCGCATTGTATCAGCAACGGTAGATTGAAATCTCGGCAAAGACTCGCTAATATGATAAGCGAAGTAAAAATAACAAAAAAAAAAAAAAAAAATAGCTTGACGGCTTGCGTACGCAAGGCACGTACGCAAAGCAATAATGACAGAGCGCGAGAGAGACAGAGTGTATACAGTGAGAGAGGCAGACCACCCAAGAGCTAAGGGGAGCACCCACTACCCACCTTGGCGACGATATTAGGCAGAAAGCACTAAAGAACGATAAGCAAAACAAAAGAAATTCGCAAACTTATCGATGAATCAGCATATTGCCACTGAAGTCATCGGCAGCCAAATGCTGCCCAGGTGTGTTTGTGTGTGTCTGTTAATGTCGCTTGTAAAATAAATAAAAACAAAAAAATACATAACATATAGTATAACAACTGCGCAACAGAATAATTACAAAGTCAGCGGCGCCGTTAAACTGCGCGATATGCGACTGCAATTGCACCCGAGAGGTGTTAACAAATCACAGTGTTCGCTAACACTCTTAGAGATGTGTACGTGCAGCACTGTGTACGGTATAGGTATACGGTATTCGGTGGTCGAAGCGCAAGCCGAATTGTTTCCGCTCGCGTTCGGCCATGTGCATTACGTTACGCTGCACGTAACGACACGAAAAGGTAAACATTCCAGACGACGTGCGGCACACACTCAAAACTGCACCCAATCTAATCGCAGGGCACATATTTGCTATTTGGGCAAAAGAGAACAAGCAAAGTTTTACTCGACTGTCAGATACCCAGTGTGTGCCGCGCACATACTTTAATAATAACATATATGTATGTACATAAATGTACATATTATTAAAAACTAGTAAGAAAGCTAAAGTCGAGTGTGATTGTCTGTTATACATATACATACAATATATTGTACTTCAACTCATTTCCAATTAAAATTATTTCTAAAATAACATGTTTTATTTTTTGTACAATTAGACTTTCTTTTAATTGAAGGGGCGTAAACCTTTTCTAAAATAAACATTATCTGCGTGCAACTACTATTACCATTCTATCTCAAGACTTCGATTACTCTTTAAGTCACATTCAAAGTTTCCATAGACCTTGTAAAACTAGAGTACTGGGTATCAAAATCACAGGCTGAGAGTTAGTGGAAGTAAGGCATTAGTCAAATCTAGGCACGTAACATTTATCTCTAATTAACACCTCTTGTTATACATGCAAACAGTGAGAATATGTACTCTTGTGTACTTTATACCCCTTGGGGCTAATTATTTGTCGCAGCAGACCTAACAAAGGATCTCACAGTTTTACAATTTTAGATCGATAGTCAAAATGTCTGTTGAATTAAGGGTTTACTTTTCAAATTTGTAAGGTTATATTTATTAAAAAGGTCCATTATTCTTTATTATCTTTCAAATAAATACTTTTTATAGTTCATATTTTTGTCTGTGTATCAGTGTGAACACAGAGATCTTAGCTAGATATTAAGAGTACAGGCCTTAGAAGACCTTTTCTACTTAGAAATATGATTTATATAGTAAATAATTCAGTATTCAACAATGATAATGATAAGGGAAAAAATATATACACAAACAACTCTGAAATTAACTATTATAAAAGTTAGGATCTTTCCTATATACGCTACTAAAGTATATTTAAAATATTGGGCGCCACGCGCAAGGACAGCCCGCAATTCGATTTGTAACCGATAGATACAATTGTCTGGTTTGACATATAGTAACTATATCTACAATAAACATAGTAGTTATTCAAGTCAATGTTTTCTACAATTTCAGGTTGTGTCTGTGGGAGTGATAAAGCGATAGATTACAGAACAATTAATGCAATATTTGTTATTGGGAATTATATAGTTTATTCTACATAATAAAAATGCTTTAATTGAATATCGAACTATATACAATCAAAAGAATATTATAATGGTAATTCATTGCTTTCTTTTTACAAAACCTCTTTCTCTCTTTCAAAACCTGCTTCGATCTGGTCTATATGTTAACTATTTTTGTAGGGGCGTATGCTTAAGCTTTCGAAATCATAATTATTATAATATTAGTTCGATGTTGAAAAGAACATTGCTTTTTATTGAATCAAAAATTGTACACAAACACAAATATTTGTAATTGCAGAGCGGGAAAACATAGCGTTCCGAAATTTGGTAAATAGCTGCATTTTTTAAAAATTTTAAGCAAAGCAAAATAAAATAAGAATAGAAATGGTTGAATACACGCGTCAGCCATGTCCGATTCGCGTCGTGGAGGATTGCGGATGTGCATTTCTCATGGGCTCCATCGGGTGCAGCCTGTTTCAGTATATGCGAGGCTTTCGGAATGCCCCATCGGGACTAAGGCGAAGCCTAACGGGGGGCGTGGATGCGGTTAAAATTAAGGCGCCACAGATGGCAGGCAACTTTGCCATTTGGGGCACTACATTTAGCTGTGTGGACTGCACGATGACATACCTAAGGCAGCGTGAAGATACATGGAATTCGATTGCCAGTGGTGCTGCCACGGGGGGAATTCTCGCTGCACGTAATGGCATTAAGGCCATGGGTAATGGTGCCTTAGTTGGTGGCATGGTGTTGGCCTTAATTGAAGGCGCTGGCGCAGCAGTTGCCACGATTTATGCTGCCCCAACTGGATACAACACTTCTGCTACTGCTGCCCCACAACACCAGCAGTGGGAACAAATTGTCACTCCCCCGGAAAGTGCCAAGGAAAGTGGAAATAGCACCAGCGATGCTCGGGCTGAAATTGAGCGTGTTGTAGACAAGTGTAATGCTGTTAAGCAAGCTAGAACTATAGCAAATCTGGACCGTAAAGGAAATCACTTGGATGGTTTCAACGATACCGGATCCCAGAATTTTGGCATGCATCCTCCCACATTGATGGAGCTGGTCAAATTAGCTAACATTTTAAAATCCTGATTGATTCGGCAGAGCTATATATAACTACTAAATTAAATATATATGCAAGTGCACTATGCAAGGGGGTATTATAATTGCACAGACCGTACACATGATGTACATATATAGTATTCTTTATCAGATTTATTTATTAAGAGAGTTTCCCCTTGGAGAATAAGAGTGCGCAACCAGAGTCAATTTTTTTTGCTTGAAAAGCTACTCTGCTTTCCTAACAGATGCTTCATCGAGGAATCTATTATCTGTACAGGAATTGCGCTGTCAATATGCAGATGTTTTCTGCTAATCCAGGGCAAAGAATGTGCTTGTTAGTTTCGTAATTATCTTTGCAGAGTCTAAACTCTTTGCTAGGTTATAATTCACTGTATGTTGGCCACTATGAGTAGATGAAGTTCCTTTCTGTAAAACAAAACGGTTCTTTGTTTAGCCAAGAAATGAAGGCTGTTTGGCCTGCCGCATTCAGATCTTAATAGCCATCCTATCCAGCCACAAGATCTGAATTCTATAATGTCTACTATAACAACTTAAGTAGTTTAGTAAGCCAGAGACTATTATAACTGGACATACATACATATACACTGATGGTCAGTCAAAAAAGTATAAGGCAGTGTTTTCGTAATATCAATATAAAATTTGTGAAACCAAGCTGTGACCAGGCATTATATTTGTTACCTAAGGTGTGTCATTCCAAAGTTGTATTTAAAAAACGGAACCAGGACGTCAAAGTAAATATGGGGAAGGCCGATTTGGAGGAGGAGGGGCTAGAAACGTGAACAGAACCCACGAATCAACTGCTAGATTGGTGAATTGGTCTTAATACATTGTAAGAAACGCTATAAAATCGCGGTGCAAGTCGGACAACATACGGAAAATGGTTATTCTTATTGGAATATACCATATGTGTATGGAAATATTTATCGAAATTATTTACTCTACAATATCTTACCTGCCACTACCCATGAAACTGGCATCCGCTTGTCCAATCTGATAGCTGGAACTCTTTTCGCCGTTGTGCTGATGATGATGATGATGTTGATTATGATGATTATTGTGATTTTGCTGTCCTTGGCCGGGTTGGGCCTGCGCTGCTTGCGATGGCGCCATTGTGGGCTGCCCAAAGTAGTTGAGCAGCTCATCCAATTCATTTGGCCAGGACTGCGCCTGCGTGGCGGGCGTCATCATTTGCGCCGTCGAACAGTTGGCTCCACTCACATCCAGCGTTGTGGCAGCCACTGCATGTTGCAGTTGTTGAATTTTGTTGCTGTTGTTGTTGTTCATCGGCTGTTGAAGTTGTTGTTGCTGTTGCTGTAGTTGCTGTTGCTGCTGTTTCTGACGCGCTAGCAGGCGACAGTCATGTCGATGCGCGGGCCAATCGAGGTGCTGGTGCGCTATGGAGCAGTAGAAGATGCTTTTGCACTTGGCGCAACGCATGAGCTGCTCGGGAGTGCCGCAAATGGCGCAGACTGCTACTGCGGCCGTCCCCGGCATCGATTGTGGCTGTGGTGCCTTCTGCATGTCCTTGTCGCGTCCCCTCTTTGCAATCGTGCTCACTTTATCATCATTGGCAACGCCAGTTTAACCTTGAGCGTAAAATGCTGTCCGTGTATAGGTGTGCGTGTGTGTGGGTGTATGTACAATATGCAGGTGTGGGTAAACACGTACTTTCTCCCCTCCGCGATACAATCAATTACTGCAACAAAAAATTGCTGCGTCGGCAGCGAGTGTATTGACCAATAGCCGTTTTCAAGCCATTTCACCAGATCCCAATTGGCTATTGGACTCTGATTACTATACTCTATGCGATACTGTTATAGTAGGGGCATTTTAATCACGTAGGCCCAAATAATAACAACAATGCGATGCTGCAACGTTGTTCTTGTTGTTGTTGCTGTTGTTGCTTCAGCTGGGGCCAGCTGTGTTGGGTTCCACTCAACCAATTTGATTCCTTGACATTTATTTGCCAAATTACGAAGATAAGGTCGTTACACTCCCGTTGCACTAATATTCGCTAGTAGTCAGCGGTTTTGTTGCTCAAATATTGTATTTCAAAAATTGCAAATTAATGAAAAAGTAAAAAATGCTATTCACTTTCACGATGATTGATTTGGTTCCGCAGGGAACTGGTACTATCGATTGCCAGATTGGCACATTGCATATTTCCGATAACATATGAGAAAGTTCATTAGCTAGTTCTTTTGATAGAAAACCGCATTCGAAAACACTGGCAGCCCTTCAATGTTGGAAAACGTGTAAATATGGGTGATTTTACTTTTTGAAACCTGGTCCCACTAGTAATTTTAGCTGAGAATTTGTATGGAAGATCGGGACTATATATAACTTCTAACTTCGAGGAGTTCTACAAAGAGCAATCGTTATATCGTAGCGCCTAGGAAACTGTAATATACCCATTGGCAATACTGCTTGAATCTAATCAGCATACAAACAACGGGGTCAAGAAAGAGAGAAGTAGATCATTGACAAAGCCGTTCCATTGATAAATAGCTTATCGATTAATTGTGTGTTTGTTTAAAAATACGATTTTTTGATGAATACTTCAAATTTTGTATTTATTTTTATGTTGCAGAATTCGAAAATTACAAATGCCAGAATTTTCAAGATTCAGTTGTATGTATTATACCTTCTCCGTTCAACAGTATTTGGGGGAAATATCTAAGAATTTTCGTAAAATGTGGAAACTGCTTTGAATTTTGAAAATTTAGCTCATTCGCCAGTTGATATTGCTTCAGTAATAAAATTAATTCGGTCTCAGACAGAGCCTATAAATGAAATATATATGTATGTACATGTATTTGATTGGAAGTAAAGTACATATGTATGTGTATGTGTATGTACCTGGGTCGCTAACCAAAGTTGGATGACGTAGTTGAAGGCGTAAAGTTGCAGTTCAGTAAGATTTGGCTGGGATTTCAACTGTTCTGCATTGATTATAATTTTCTTTAAATAGAAAGATGTTTAATGATTTCAAGAATTTACTTAGATCTTTACTAACCTCCAAGCATGCATTCTCAAGGTCAAGCATGCTGTTTCGGAAAGCCAAATCATATGTGGGAAATATATCTTCAAAGGGAAATTCGATGTCCTTAAGTTTTTGCGAGAAAATGCTTAGCAACTCTGGTAGTTGGTAGGCGCAGGAAAGAACAAATATATCCCCAATGATTTTCAGATTAATGATCGTTGAGGTGACCTCAAATGTGTAGATAAACTCCAAGAAAATCTCAACACTCTCTGGGGAAACTCCATTGATTTGCAGTATTCCATTCCACTGATTGTTCAGAAGCACATCATGTTCGAGTTTTTCCGAGGCTGTGGCTAAAAATACGCGATGACAACGAAATTTCTTATAGCACACATTCTCTGAAGCCTTCGATCCATTATCGCCATTCCTGGGAACATGCACCTCGCAATCGGCATCGAGTCCAGTACGGAAATACTCAAGTCGACACTGTTTGCTGTTAAACTGATCCTGATCCTCCTCTAAAGCTCTTGGTTGTATGAGTTTGTTTTGGCTTGCCACTGAAGACTGTGCACCAGATGCATCGCTTTTATTCTTGAATTGCTTCTTACGGGATAGAATCATCTTTTGCGAATCCGACATTATGATACTGATAATTTGATCGAAAATAAAGGCGTATTTGGCAAATAAAAAAGGAAAACGAGTCAGTAGTTTAGGAAAGTATTCGAATCTGTCGCCATTTTCGTTTTGTACTGAATACAAATTTTAGGAAAATTTCAGTTTCGAGAAAATTCAGAGATGTATTGCAAGCTACGTCGCTTGGAACTACTCCGGAGTGGACAACTCTCAGATTGTGAGCTGCATGTCCGATACAAGGATGGGTGCGGTAGGCGCTGTCTTCGTCAGTTCCGCTGCCACAAGGCGATACTGGCATCGTCGTCGGCTGAGTTCCAACGCATGATTAATGATCCCGAATTCGTGGGGGTAATTGTGGTGCATGACGCCTCCCCAGAGGCGTATGAAGCGCTGCTGCTCTATTTTTATACCTATGAGATTTACAGTGAAATCAATATTGAGATGTGCCCGGAGTTGATTCAGTTATCGGCTAAATATAAAGCTCCGGACTTCATTGATAGCTACATTAGAGAGTTGTCCGCACAGGATTGGCCTCTCGACAAGGTAATGAAGATCTTTCAGTTGGCGGACGCACAAAGTAGGCCTGCTATCATGAAATTGGTCGAGGAGAAAATTAGACCCAATGCAGTAGAGTTGCTAAACAGCTCCGCATTCGTCAGTCTTAGTGTGACGCAGATCAAGGTGCTGTTTAGCATCCTCAAGTCGTTGGGCACCTTGCCGGATCTGCAGTTACTGATGACGCTGAAGAAGTATCAAGAGTACAACAAGTTAGGATATGACAACATGGAGTGTTTCCAGGAATTTGTGCAGGTTACAAATCTATTTGGCGATGTACTCTTCGAGCCCGATGGCACCTTGATTGTTAACAAGCCGGAGGAGACAGTAGAGCAGGCGACAGAAGAGGAAATACAAAAAAAAGAGTCTCACGAAAGAAATAAAACACCATCTTCATCGGACACTGGTTGAAACAAAACTGTGTGTGTATTTTAGTATTTTTATTCAGAGAGCAAGCTAGGATAAATGCAGAACTGATCGTTTTTGTTTTGAATCCTAAACGGATATAACTTTTATGCCTTTATTAAGGATATCTGTTGCTTCGTCGAGGTATTTCTGATCCGCACAGAAACTGCTGTTCCTCTCTAACTCCACAACAAGATTGGACACTTACAAAGTGTTTGTTTTGTAGTTTCGTCGTTTTCATTACGCTTTGTCAATTAATAAGTTGACTTTGAATAAATTCTTCAATGAAGAATAGTTAATCATATTCCTCTTAGAAAGCAGACTGGTTCCTCTTTTAGCCAACTGATTGGTTAACCTTTCAGTTTGCTGCATCTGTAGACCTGATTGATCATAGTGTCGATCCAAGAACTCACTACATGATTAAGGATAATACATTAAATGATCCTCGCTATGCCATTTGCCATAGCTGGCACATAATTTCAATATCTTGTCTTGTCCAACAAAGAGTAACTCTCTTCCTCGGAGAAAGATTGCGAAGAGTTTAAGGTTCCAACACTCTGCATAATGTGTGTAGATATTTGCTTCCCTTAATGTGTGTACTCTTTGGTTTGTAAAGATCTGTGTTTATTTAGTTAACTCAAACTTGTATAGTACATAATAATGATCAATCGATTCTCTTAATAACTTAATACTAGAATACGTAAATAAAATAACCCCCTTTTGAAGCCAATGCACAACAACCTTATGATTATAGATCAACTAATCGCATTCGAAATCGAAATTAGAACTAAACGTGCTTCATGTAATATACTCGTATGGAGGGAGTCGGATAAAGTCATATCCTACGATATGGTAGCTACTGTTGCAGGTTGCAGCACATCCGGTTGCAGGGTGCAGGGTTGCATCACAACATCCATGTCCCTTTTCGGATGTACAATGCTTTGACTTGGCTTAACACTTAGAAAATCATCAGCATCCAATACAACATCATCTTCATCGGATATCTCTTGCTGTGGATACTGTTTGCAATCGAATTCATCCTCATAGAAATCATCATCATCATCATCTAAGGGTATCTCCTCCGTCGTATCGTCTTGTGGTTCCGTTTTCGTTTTGACTTCAAGACTTTGACTTGATGCTGCACTCGTTCTGCTTTTGGGTTTACTATCCACATTCTTCTCATGCTTTGCATTGTCCATTGATTTTCCACGATTGGAGGATTGCGATTGCGAGTACCAGGCGTGATTAAGATTCAGTCCCGTCGTCTTGGTCTCAAACTTGCTGGCCACAGCAATACGCAAGTTAACAATCAGCGAGAATAGCTTCACAGTCGGACCGACTTTGAGTTTCAAATAGGTGGCCAAATCTTTGCGTCCCATCATCAGCAGAGCACGTCCATCGATTTCCTCGTCGAAAAGTAGCTGAGCAATGCTGGAAGACTTCAGAGCACGCTCGACAAACTCATAAACATCCCAGTTAGTCCAATACATTGGGTTGCTCTTCAGCTGCGACATATCAAAGTCGCTGTTCTTCTGCCACAGGCGATAATTTCTGGCAAATTGTGGACCATATTCGGACACAATTGATTTGGCAATGGTGAAGGAGACTTGATTAACTGAAGCTGAAGCTGGAGCAGTAGCAGCCACAGCAGCAGCAGCATCATTCTTAACCTTAGTTGGCAATGGCTTCACATCTTCACGCTTCAATTTGGGCTTCGATTCAGCTCGATCCACCTTACCCTGCACTTTAATCTTCGACTCCGTGTTTGACTTCGCTTTGCTCAAACGTGACAGCAGCATGGGTGAGGTGGCTTTGCCTCTGGATGATTCTGTTCTAGGCGACTGTGGTCGCTTGATTTGCTCGGGCTGCACACGCGGTGGCTTCACGGTCTTGTTACGCCACTGGCGCCAGTTTTCTGGCGCATATGGACAGCAATCTCGCAGTGCATGCACATTCAGATTGAAACGTTTGGCATTTCCAAAACCTCGACAGCCCTCCACATCGCAGGGCATTGGCGAGGGACGCTGCAGGAACCCAGGAGGCGTCTCCAGTTCGTGGGAGGTGGCCTCACACCAACCAATCGGATGCAGATCAGGACTATCGTCCTCCAACCAGAAGTAATATTCCGTTGGCCAACAATCCAGATGCAGTTGCACGCGATAACCCTTTCTGGTGACCACCGTCGCGGGTCTAATAAGGCAGGGATTCCGTTGATCGACCACCTCAAGTTTCATGCGTGGCTGAAATTCCATTGGCTCTCGCGGTGCAAACAGTCCCACCGGCGCTGCAATGCCACCCACTTCGGTAATGTAGTCGGCCCAGTTAAATGAGACGTTCTGATAATCCGGTGGCACAATCAGCTGCTGACGACCCTCATGCCAACCGCAGGGATGAATATACGGTGAATTCACGTGCACCCAGAAGTCATAGCAATCATCCCAGCCATCAAAATGGACGCGTATACGTTCATCCAATATATCCGCCACGGTGGCCACGCAAATCTTTCCCGTATCATTCAAATCTTCCGCCTCCAGGTGCATGCCAACACTGAAGCCATTGATGCGTGCCCCATTTGTGGGTCCATTGAGGTGTGTGAATAGCGAACAAGGCGCCGCTTTCGCGTTGGTCTTAACCAGATAGCGATACCAGGTGAAACGATCGGGGCAATAGCCCTTTGGTGCCTGCAGCACATGCGCTGTTTTCTCACACCAACCTGGTGGAAAGATGTCCATGGAATCCGCATTAACCCAGAAATCATACATGCTCGAGTAGCCATCAAAGTTCAGCTTCAGACGATATCCACGCACATCCACAATGGTGCAGACACAGAAGAGTGAACAGTTCTCTGGATCAATTGCCTCCAGCTTCATGCCACGCTCAAAGCAATTGGGACTAATGGGAAACGGATTGAGGAAGAGATGAATTGGTGCCGCATGACCATTTCCTTTCGTCTTCAAGTACTCAGTCCAGCGGAAAGGACGCTTGGCATGGCTTGGCTTGCGTTCCCTCTCCCGCTCGTGCTCCCGTACCCTTTCCTTCTCCCGCGTCTGCTTCTGCAACTGTTGCACGTAGCCATTGGACACCTTGGCATCGTGCATGCGACTGATTTTATTCTCTCCATGCGCCACATTGGGCTGGCGACGCTTGTGCGCGCGTCTCACACAGCAAACCGAACAGAAACCTGTAATGGAAATTCAATTTAATTGCTGCAAGATTCAGATGGAGTCAATTCACGAGTTTACTCACGTGGCGCCAGAAAATCAGAGGCAGGTCCATGACAATTGCAGCGCGAGCACAAATAGAGCAACGGGTGCGAGCTGCTGTTGGGTCTGCGTCCAGGACGATCGAACAAGGCACGCTCAAAGTAGCTGGCAGGTCCATGACGCGGCTCACAGCGTTCCTGCAGTTGCAGCAAATTGAAACGATTCAGCTCAAAGCGCATGGTCGAGCTGGACAACGTGCCCGGCTGCTGATCACGCCAACGTAGCATGTTAAAGTTCAGCTGCATGTTGCGCTTGAAGTTGTTGAGGGACGCCGCTGCCGCCGCATGCAACTCGACGCCGCTCTTCTGCAGGCGTGCAATGGGAGTCACTGTGATGGTGCCAGAGGAGGAGACCGACTTGGAGCTGCTACTTGTGGACGACACAGCTGAGGGTGAGGTTTGCAGCGTGGACTCCGTGCAATGCAGCGACTGCTCGAACTCCTCTTTGGACAGGGATTCAGCTTTCAAGATGCTCAACTTGCCAGGCAGCACTTCTTTAAGCTCCTGTTGCTCTGCTTTGGGGGGCAGTTGCTGTTGCTGCTGCTGCTGCTTCATCTGTTGCTGCTGCTCCCTTTTTTGTGGCTGTTGCCTTTGCAATTGTTGCTGTTGCTGCTGCTGCTTCTGTAGCTGCTCCTGTTGCTGCTTCTGTTGCTCCCGTTTCTGTGGCGGTTGCTGTGGCTGATGTTGCAACTGCTGCTGCATCTGTTGTTGCTCCTTCTGCTGCTCCTTTTGCTGCTCCTTCTGCTGCTGCTGCTGCAGATTATCTACATTCAATGTTGGCGGCATTATGATCTCCAGATCGCTGCTGCTGCTGGTGAAGCTGCTGCGACTTGTCGTTGAATTCTTTCTAGAGTTTTGCGCTGAGGCTGTCGGCGTTTGCCCCCGTGATGGCACAACAACTTTCTGCAGCAGCTGCTGCTGTTGCTGCACAGTCTGCGATTCCCTCTGTTCCTGCTCCTCCTCCTCGCTGTCATCGTCATCTATGGTGATGGTTTCAATTGCTTTGGGTGTCTCTATCACATCCACCTCCTTGGACATTATGGCCACTGAATGCCGCCTCTCAGGCGAGTTGCTTTGTATACAGACCACATCAGCATCATCGGCATTACCTGCCAGCGACTTGGAGCGCTGCAGTTTAACCGCTGATCCTGCTGCTAATGTGGCGGCGGCGGCGGCGGCAGCTGTAGCTGGCAGTGCTGATGGCGTGGCTGCAATTGCTGCCGGCACCACCACAGCCAATGCGCCGCCAGGTACTTTCAATATTTTGGCACCATTTAAATTAACCGCCGCAGCGGCCGTTGCAGGTAGCGGACTAATCTTAATGTCTGCCGCGCTCGGCGGCTTAGCAGGCAGCGGCATTGGCAATGGCATCGGTGCAGGCATTGGTGCCGCAATGGGCTTCGCTTTGGGAGTAGCTGCAACAGTTGCTGTCGGTCTGGAAGTGTTGTTGTTGTTGTTGCCTGGCTTGTTGCATTTGAAGGATTTCGTTAGAATTAGCGCACCAGAATTTGCCTGCGCCTGAACTTGACCGAATTTTACACGTATTTTCTCCACGGCTGCCTTACTCAAAATAAACGGAGCACGCGATTTTAGCGGATTCGAAATCAAGGAAATTTGTGCGGAATTATCTGATGGCGTAGCAGGTGCTGCAAGCAGAAAGAGAGAGAGAGAGGGAGATAGAATCAAGATAAAGATAAAGATGTGCACAATGGAACATTTTATATTATAATAAAAGTGCAGGCATACATACATTGCATACGTATACAAATACCAGTAAACATACGTATACACATGTATGTTTGTGTGTGTGATATGAGTTATGTGAGTTATTTGTATTATTTGATAAAAGTTTTTTCGTTTCAATTTGTGAGTCACGCTTAAAGCAATTTATGCTGGGCCAGAGTCTAGGGGGATATATGCCAAATATAATACGATCTTAAGCACGTTTATTTTGTGTTTCAGCAGCAGCAACAGCAGCTGCAGCTGCAAAAAAAAAACCTGATCATCGTCATAGAGTCTTTTCCACGCCCGCCTCGACTCTCTGCCAGTTTTGCATATACATAAAATATAAAATGTTGATAAACAACAACAAATTGAACGTATTTACAAGTGACTTTTCACTTTTCATCCAAATTGTGACATCAGGAACGGGGGAATTCTCTCTGATAACTAATTGTGTAAATTCATTTGTCAATCTCGTATTGATGTTGTTGAAGAAGAAGAAGCAGCAGCAACATTATAGCAATAAATGAAACTAAAACGTGAACTATATAGATTCTCAAAATAGCCACATGAAATTTATTTTCGTAATCGAAAAATGCAAAGTCACAAAACAAAAACGGTCATAAAACATGTTAAAACAGCAGCAGCAGCTACAATAATAATATCAGTAATAATAATAATAAAAGGTTACGCACACACACAAACACACACAGACGGACAGAGCGACACAAACTTAATGAGACTGTGGGCAAAAATGGATTGAAAGCAAAAACAGCAGCAGCAACGAACCGAAATCGAACCATACAACGTACCCCGTACAACTTATACCTTATACCATACTGAACCCATTTACCCAATATGCACTTGTATTATATGTGGACATCACACATGGAAAGCGAGCTAATTTGCTACTTTAAATTATATAATTTGTTTTATATTTTATGCACTTCAACTTACTTGTTTTATTGCCGCCTGTTTTTGTTGTTGTTGTTGTTGTTGTTGTTGTCACCAGTGTCATCAGTGAATTGAGTGGAGCAGCTTGAGTTGCTCCTTTGCTGTTGCTGCTTCCATTTTGTTCTTGTTGTTGGAGTTGTTGTGGTGTTGCAGGAATTGTAGTCATTGTTGTTGTGGGGCGTATTAGCACAGGCTGAGGCTGTGCAGGATTGGGAGCGACAAGTGCTTTGGGCGTTAACAATGACAGCAGCGATGGATTGTGATTTGTGGATGCTGCCACCAATTGTATTAGTGGTGGTGCAACTCCTCCAGTTGTTGTTGCTGTTGTTGTTGCATTTTTGGGTTTCAATTGTTGTTGTTTTTGTACAATATTCATTGGCGTCAGTTTGTTTTTATTATTAATACTATTACTATTGCTTTTCATATTGTTATTATAGCTAGTATTATTATTATTATTATTATTATTGTTGTTATTATTATAGCTGCCAATGGTTATGCCACAAGGTTTGGTGGGCATTGCAGCAATGGGCAAATAACGAAGCTCCTCCTTGCTCCCATTGGACGTGGACGACGACGTCGACGAAGTCACTGTCAGTGTGCTGCCTCCGCCGCCGCTTACAGGCTTTATGGATAATTCTCGCTTAGACTGCATTTGATTTGCAGTAACTACACCCAAATTGGCGGGCAACATTGTTAATGTATGCAAAAATATCTAAAGCACAGGCACAATTCTGGCAGTTTTGTATAAACTTAAATTCAAAGTCAGCACCTCAATTCGCGTCTCTTTTCACACTCTTTTTAATTCGTACGTTGCCGCACAAGTTTTAGCATTTTAATTTAGTCACTACACCGTTTTGCCAGCAATTGGTATTTTTTTGTTATACGTTCTGGTAATAAACCGTTTCGATAATTTGCATTTGCATTTATATTTCACAACACTGCACAAATTCTGCATCAACTTTTCACACTTTGCATATTTAAATTGATAAATTATTGGTGGATTTGCTTGCCAATATTTAATTACCACATGCGTTAAATGTATTTCAACTTGTTGGTATTTTTTTGGTCAGGATTTTTAAGTGTTGCCGTACTTGGTTTTTTCCCAGTATGGCAGTTCCGTAAATTGCCTTTTTTGAATATATTTACTGTTAATGAGTTGTAGACTTTCGCTGAAATGAAACAAAACCTGTTAATAAAAGTTTAACATTTTACTACATTATAAATTTAATTAAACCCCTGCAATATGTTCGTAGAAAATTAGTCAAACACTTCGTTAGTTTGCGCGCCCGTTCGACAAGCTACATTTTAGACAAGGTTGGCAGCACGCATATTGAATATTGATATCAATTTTAGGTACATATGTATACAACAAGATGATTTATATTTATTTAGAAATTCTTCTACTATTTATCAATAGAGGAAGTGAAATGAAGCAGGATTTTCAATCAATAGTGAATAATTGTTAAAATATGCCTAAAATCTTTACTTTACGCCGCTGTTGTTACGTATGCTCACGACGGTCATGCCGACGACAATGTCATATATGTACATAAGTGTATGTACATACATACCTTATCTGGGCTTCGTTTACTATGCCAAAAACATAAATTCAATCATTTGGTTTTTGGCTAATTAGTTAATAGACGTAGAACTTAATGTTAAGCTTACCTTTGCTCAATAGTTCAAGTTGAGATTGCAGAAAATTTCACGATGTTAAAGAAGCTGTTGCTGCTTGCTGACCCTGCTGGGTTTAGCTGGCGGGACTCACAGAATACTGAAACAGATGATGAATTTCAATAAATTTCTACATATTTCACATATCTTATGAATTTTAACAGCAAAAATAACGAAAAGTACCTGTTTTGATGTTGTAGGCGTAAGACTGTGATTTGTACAATTTAGCGTATAATATCCGAATGTTATCTGATGTTGTGTACTTTCAAGTAGCACATCACACAGATTTGCATTTGAAAGAGTTTTCACGTTATACACTTCTTAGATTATAGCTTTAGTTTCTACCTTTAAACCTTCGAACAAATCCAAGGAGTTGCTGCCAGTTCAACGTTAAAAACTATAATGCGAAAAGCATGCGTGTGTATTTTAATTCGTCGATCGAAGGCTGATGTTCAGGTGACAACTCTGCGAATAACTCGCTCACGTCAGTTATATTTAAAACGGCAAATACATATATATCCGCTTTATAGTTTATTTGGAATTATATTTAAATTGTTTTGACTGACTTAAAAAGGATAATGCAATTGGCATCTTGCTATAATGTTAAGTTAAGAATAATTATCTAAAGCTGTTCAGCAAGAAGTTACAATAGTTTAAGCAACTGACTTACTGATCATTATTTAAATATAGGCTTATTGCAACTAACAACTTTTAAAACATTTTAGTACTTACAAGATTAATAAAAGATTTACCACAACTAAACCACGTTAAGTTTAAATAATGAATTTCTAATGCAGAACCACCATTTCTTCTTCTTGCAACTCTCAATTGAATACCAGTGTTGTACAATACTGACAAAAAGTGTGCAATAGCGTATTTATCAACTAAAAGTGGTAGTTTTAGATTTCCGTCAATTTCAGCAACTAAAATTATAAATAAAAGTTAATTTCTTAACTATTTTGTTAAAAACTAATTTTTAATAATGTCTATAATCAACAACGATGACAACATAATGGCTATTGATGAGGATCCACAGGGTATGGAATACGAGCGAATGTTGTTGAGGAGTTGGGCGCGTCCGGATGAGCTGATTTTTTATGATTTTCTAATTGATTTGCAGTTATAATTAATGACGATGAGCCCTCAACAGCGCAACATATTCCTAATGGCCGCTCAATGGATTCACTGCGATCTTCCTTTACCAATCACAGTTCGACGCCAGATTCCTCTCACAATTCTTTGGACACAATTGATGTGGGACCCGATGACTTGCAGGAGAAATCTCGCCTAATAACTCAGGTCTTAGAATTGCAAAATACCCTGGATGATCTGTCACAGCGAGTGGATTCTGTCAAGGATGAGAATCTTAAATTACGTTCCGAGAACCAGGTGCTTGGCCAGTACATTGAAAATCTGATGTCAGCCTCTTCGGTTTTCCAATCGACCAGCCCTAGTGCCTCGAAAAAGAAGTAGAATAACAACGGGAAAAGGAATTGACCCGCTCCAATCTCAAATATGCCTTGTCATTTATTAATGTATTAATGCTTATGTTGGTGTTTGCTAATCTGTCGAATTTGTGCACAATTAATTTTTTAATTACTAGTTAGAACATACGCTTACATATATATGTATATTTATATATTGATTATATATATTAAACAATGCATTTTATTTATTTAAACATAGCTAATTAATAAATCAATATAAACCGCTGGTCATTTTCGATTTTCAATTTACTTTGCAGCAGTTGGGCAACCCTGAACGATAAACAGCTGCCAGCTGGTCTCGTCTCTTGCAACAACAAATGTAAAGTTAAGCAGCAAAGTTATTTTCGTTATTACAAAACGCAGAAAGCGTGTTAAATATTACTAAAAGTATTTCACGAGGTTGTTCAAATAGTTATACACCAAGGGATTTATATTTGTTTAAGGTCCGGGCGTATCTACAGTATAAAATTGTAAGAAAATGAGTAATAAGTGATTGCGAAATAAGCTGCAAACAATACACACATTGCATGTTGCAGCAACAACAACAACAATAATAACACAGCAAACAGACAGAACAGTGTTGCACAACCTTCAAAACTGCTTCTGAATCACACACACACACACGCACACACTTATATGGGTGTACATGTATCAAAGCACGATTATTGTTTTTGGTTTTATTTATTAATACATCTTTCATTTGTGTGCCTTCTTTTTTCAATGCAACGCAATAAAGGAAGTCAACGTCATCGTCATCTCGTATCAGCACTTACTAAAGCGCAGTCGACGTTGACGCGTATGGCGGAAGCAGCAGCACAAGCAGTGACAGCAGCAGTCGATGTATAACAGTAACAACAAAGACGGCGACGGCGAACAACAACAATCATAACAACGAGCTGATATATATTCAGACTAAGAGAGATTTGTTTATATAGTCAGCACAGACAGGCACATACAACATTATATACAATCTGCATCGCGACTGCAAATCAAATTAAAAATGTGTTGAGCTCTTTCTCTCTCTGGAAGCATTAGAACATCATATTCTTTAACATTCGCAGCCAGTTTCAGCTGCTGCAATCCGCCCACAATATTTAATAAAAAACGTAAACGTGAGAACGGCGTAATCACGGCCAGGGCATGTCCTTCTCCGATTTCGATGCCATCTATGAGGATGAGCAGCTGGAGGATTTGGACCACTTTCAGGATCAGACAGTGATGCCCGTGCCCGAGCCCATTATCATAAGGGGAGCAGGCAATATGACGGTGTAAGTAGAAATCTCTTGTAACACACGCGCACAGACACTTGCCTATCTATGGTGTATATACAAATACTTCAGAATGTAGCTCAAGGCTCGAGATACCTAATTTTTGTTGTTTTTGGCGCTGCGCTGCGCTGTTTGTTAATAATATACACATTGACTGCGCTGTGCGTTTGACCTTGTTCTATTTGGCGCCCAATTGTCAATAATTGACTGACTGACTGTTGATTGCATAACGCAAAAAGAATCAAAACAAGTAAGAAATGCTAAAGTTCAGTCTGCTCGACTGTTATATACCTGTTAGCTGCCTGATTGACCCCCCAAAATTATTATTTAATTTGTAAATTGAATGTACTGCATAGTACCAGGCGAGGAATACAAATCTCTATACCTAGTAAAAGGTTTTGTTAAATATTTTATATTTACATTATCTGTGTGCAACCAAATTTACTATACTCATTTGGATGGTGATGTTTATTGTACACAACAAACACAAAAGTTCTTGTTTTAAAATTACGCCTGCAATCTTCGATTTTAAACAATTAACGGAGGCGGAAGGTACCGTTCTTAAATTCTGACAGAAACTTTATCTGCTACATATTGTCGCCAAATTTGGAAGTTCTAACTCTTCTAGTCTCTACAGACAGACAAGACTATATTGACTCGATTGTGCCTCCATAGTCATCCTACATAGAAATTTATTTTGAATACCCTTATAGCATAAATGTAATGGGTACAAAAAGAGAAATAATTTCTGCTACAGTAACAGAGTGCAATGTATGCACCATCTTGATAGGGTTTGATGTGTGGAACTTTGAATACATTATAATAATATTCTATATATGACAATTATAATATATTATCCTTCTTTTGTTTTACAGCTTTGGCCTCAGCAATCGCTTTAATGTGGAATTCCCCTGCGGTTTACTCTCACGAGTTGCGCCCGAGGAATTCAAAGCGACCATCGGTCGCATCAATGGCATATTGAAGAAGACCCTGCCCCTGAATGTCAAGTGGCTCTTTTGCGGTTGCGTCTGCTGTTGCTGTACCCTGGGCTGCTCCCTCTGGCCTGTCATATGCCTAAGCAAACGCGTAAGTCACTCGGCCTTCCCCGCAACCTTTTAGACCTTAATGATGAGCTTGATATTTTTCTCTTGCAGACACAATTGACACTGGATAAGTTGTTGGAGTGGGAGAATAGTCATCTATATCATAAACTTGGCCTGCACTGGCGTCTACATAAGCAACAATGTGATTCCAATTCCATGATGGAGTATGTTATATTAATTGAATTTATACCCAAGACGCCTATTTATCGGCCCGATTAAAGGGTATATACGCAGTGTGGATCGTTGCGTTGCGTTGATCATGGGAATTTACGCGGAATTGGGTATATGGGGAATATAAGGGGCTTAATCGTAATTGTAAAATAAAACACTAGAAACTAATATGAATAATTTGTCGATTTAGGCGTTTACTCTTGTGCAACACACACACTAAGACTAACATAATTAGTTTAGTGCAACATACATATACACATTTTAAGCTAGAGCTAGTTATATATATAGTATATATAGTTTAAAACAAATTCTCGAGAGTATCTAGCTAGTAAGAACAATTGATTTCTCGCTAGTTTAGGACCGTCTTTCATTATTTTGCCTTTAGTTCGTAAACATGAATATTGGTTACAAATATTGCAATATATTAAATACATTTCTTGTTAAGAAATTTCAAATTGAATCCATGGGCTTTATTTGTGACTTTATTCGGGAACTGGTAACCGAAATTGGATGAATACAAAATGTATTTAAACCTTTTATTTGACTCTAAAGTTGATCGTCATTCAAAACTTCTTCGCGCAACAGAAAACAGATATCGAGTAAAATTTACTATTTTTCTCATTAGAAATTTCGAAATGAATCTAGAGCTTTATTTCTGACAAATACGAGAACTGGAAACCGAAATCATAGGAACAAAAAATGTATTTAAAGCTTAAACTAAAATAAAATGCGCCTCAGACGATCGTCATTCACAGCTTTCTTCCAACTTGCAATAAAAAAAAGGAAACAAATTACAATAAAATTGGCTAGATAATATAATATATATATATTTTTTTTTTTTCGGTTTCCGATATTGCTTAAATAACATAACTTTATATGCGTATATTTTGAAGTGTTCTCTGCACAAGCGAACAATAAATACATATTTTAATTTAACGTTTAGACAATTCGTAATGCTTAAATATAATCAAGTCTTTTAACAATGTGGGCTTCGCTCTAGGAATATATAATATATATATTTGTATGTTTGTGTCTTTTTCTTTTAAAAATTAAGGAATGTAATTGGAGCGTTCTTGTTTTTGGAATTGGATATCAAAGAAAAATTGTGGAATAATACTTGAAACTAGGTTTATTAAATTAGGATAACTGTGTATCGTCGTGTGGAGGAATGCTGCCTTGATTTGAGGCATCATCGCTGTGAACCGACATGGACATTTCCATGAGAGTCTCGCTCTGATTATCAGCATCGTCATCACTTTCCTGCTGCTCCTCATTCTCATACACTGCCAGTTCGGTATCGTTAGCTGCCTCATGATCATCATCATCATGATCATCATCATTTACATCTTCTTCTTCTACTTCTTCTTGTTCCTCACTCAAGTCGATCTCCGGCTTTACCAGCAAAATATCACGCTGATTAGTCTTCGTTTCCCTCAGTCCCTGCACTGCTTCCTCTTGCATCTCCTCCTCCTCTTTTACCTCTCCCGAATACATCAGCTCTTTGGCTGTCCGCAAGAGCGCATCCGTCTGTTTACGCAGCGCACTCATTACCAGATTATCCTGGCGTAGCTGGAACTCGTGCTCGCGTCGCGCCAACTGCTTCTGCTGTTGAAAGAAACTCTCGAGCATTTCCTTCTGTGCTTGCCGCATTGCGGTGGCCAACTGGGTGAGCTCTGTCTTAAAGAGCTCCTCCTGCTGCTGCTTGCGACGCTGTTTCTCCTCAGCGTGCAACTGTTTGCTTCTGTGATCCTCCACGGGTGGCAGCACATCATCAAAGGGAAGCGTGGAACTGCGTTGTATCTTGACAGGCACAGGTAGCTGCTGCGCAGCAAAGTTCAGACGTCGCTTGCGATTAGGAAGCTGCTGCTGTTGATCGCTCAACATCTGCGCTTGGCGACTGGTGGAGGCATATGGAGGAAGATGACTCTTTGGAACAGGCAGAACGTGCATGGGAGGTGAAGGTGATTGTGGCGGCGATATGGACTGCTCCAAATCTGGTATCATACGGTCCGGTCGCAATGAGTAACCAGTGTCCCGGATGGGCACCGCCTTCAGAGCTCGCGTATTCGCCGGCTGCACACTGATTTCGCGGGGAATGCGCATAGGCGGCAATTGTTTGCGGGGCAACATTAGTTTGGTGGTGGGATGCACAAAGTTGATGCTACTGGTGCTGTGCAACGGCATCGTTCGATTGCCCTTGGCAAGTGCTCCAAGATTTGGAGCTGTTCGATTAAGCGGTACAGCAGGTCTTTCAATCTTCAGCACACCATGCGTGGGCGTCGAACTTAGATGGCGCTGCACATCTGTCGCAAAGGCAGCCACACGCAGCGCAGTCGGCATCGGTTGCGGCGTCGAACTGGCTATTGGTGGCAATAAGGTGGCCATAAGGTTCGTGCGGTCCTCACTGATGCTGATGTCACGTGCCATTGGCGGTGGTGAGGGCGATGTCGGCGCCGTTGGTGGCGGTGTATTGGTGCCATCCATTCCCAAATCTATTTCGGGCTCGTGCTTCACCGTCACAATGAAAGGCGTGTGATCTATCGGCGTTGATGTCTCGTCCTGGCAACTATCACTGTTCCGCACAAAGTCCACACAGGCCTCACTATCCTGCTCCGAACAGTTGCCTTCGACTGTCGTCGAATCGTAACCTGTAAAAGGGAAGCGAATTGATGAATATTACAGTGCCTGCTTAGTTTTATAGAATTTAGAAATCAAATACTATTTATATAACTTGGGCAAGTATTATAATTTAATACTATATTATATGAAAATTTCAAAAACCTCGAAAGTTATAAACTTATATTCGAGATTGCATGACTTTTATTAGATTTGGTAGTCCTAGCTGTGATAGTAGCTGAGATATAGAAATTCATACAGACAGACACGACTATATTGACTCGGCTCTTGTTGCTGGTCAAGAATATATATATTATATACCTTGTAAAATTGTAGATTTCTACTTCCGCCTGCTACTACTGTATAATATTAATTAAAAGTTTAAGCAATTCGATAAACTCGACAAAAACAATTACAAGATTCATATCGCAATCATTAATCATTAATTAATATAATATATGACATTTTCTCATTAATTATAGACCGTATCTCAATTATTTCGAGCTGAATCTTACCTAGAGGTTCCGACTTGACTAGGCCCAAACGAAAGCCGAAAATGGGATGTTCCACTTGGCAATCCTCGTTCTCTGGCACCTCCGCCTTAGTCACTGCCTGCATGGACATGCTGCTACTTTCTTTGCAGCTGGCTATGGATTTGGGCGCTAGGACCTTGACGCCTTTGATCACAATATTTTCCTGCAGCATCTGACAGAGCACACGATAAACCTCCTCGGGCACAACCTTGGGGGTTACATTCCCTTGACGCATTGATGTGTTGTATGTGGATTTCAGGAATTTCCATTTAGTCCAGATCTGTACACTGGACTTCTTTGTGTAGCCCTTATTGTACATTTCCTCCTCGACTTGGCGGAAAACGTGTTCACTCTTCACATTGCGATCGTTAAGCTGCTCGAGGGCATTGATACGTGTCATTATGCTGAGCATCTGCAGCATTTCGGCTCGGGTCCACAGGTTGCGTTCAGGTCGTGAATAATAATTCAACGAATCCTTGCCGCCAAAACTTGCCCCACTGCCGACGCCTCCGCCGTTGCTGCTGGTAGTGCTGCTTGTACTGCTGGCGTTACCATCGCTCTCTCGGGGAGTAGGGAAAGTCATAATGTGCGCCTTAGTATCCCTGCGTATGGGTGTTAACAGTTCGTCCACATCACCCACAAGTCCATTGCCCGTGGCCGCCGTGTTGATAAGTTTATTGATGTGGCCCGTCGTTGGCGGCGTCGGAGTCTGAGGACTGTAGTCCGGCGGATACGCCTGATGAATTTGTTGATTCTGGCGCATATTCTGCTCCACTTTGTTCAGCAGGCGCATTTTCGTATGGGCCGCCACAGTGGTATTGGAGGCGTGCAGGAGTCCGTATTTTCCAATAATAAACTTATTGTCGCTTTGATTCTCCTGATCGGAATTCCGCGGCATCAACATCGATGCGTGTGTTTTATATCAACTTTGGACGATTACAAAAACAGTCTAAAAGTTAAGAAAACAATTGAAGGAACGATTAGTTCTCATACTTAACCCAAAGACTAAAGTCAAATAACCCTATCTTAATTAATGAAAAGTACTTTTCTTTTTTGTTATTTGATTTTTTTTTCGAAATCAAAGTTTAAGTTTATGTTTTCTCAATATCTTACGAGAACGTGTTGACGTTTCCATATAATAAATCGAACCATTAGAAAAACAGTTCCAAATTGAAAAATATTTTTGATTTTTTTGGAGCCCAACACAGTTCGAATAGTTCACTGATAGAAAGTGGTTTAAGAATCTTTTAAAACTTACTGAACTTGATTTTCAAACCACTGTCAAAATCGAAATGAGAAAATACAAACACACACATTTGTACATTTTCAATTCTCTCTATCATAAAATATGAAAAGAGGTTATGCATAACGAAATCTAAGTTGGCAAATAAATATATACATATATGTGTTTTTATCGATTTTGATTACAAATTTCAATACGACATATAAGCGACAATAGGGAAGGTAAAAAGAATAACCGTGCACACACACACACGCACGAACACACACACACACACTGGTACACTGCACACAAACATAGCGCAATCACACGAAAATATACATCCGTATATGCACATGTGTGTGTGTGTGTGTGAAACTAAATTTAGAGATAGTGAGTAAACGATTTTAAAATGTTAATAAACATGCCAAATATGATTACGAGTTAAAGGGGACAACACAATGGGTACAAAGATTTCGTCACTGCTTTTATTATTTTTGTCATTTTTCTTATGTTTACGTATGATTATGTTTACGTATTTACATACAAGTATTTACTATATACATATAAGAACTGGAGACCTGCCACTGCCGACAGCTGCGTTATGATATTCGAAGAAGAAACTGTCGATAACTGAAACACAATGCTTTGAAAATCTTGTTTATACTTCAAGTTGAAATTTCGCATTTAAAAGGGGGATGAGCTCTATGTGGTGCTGTGCTGAGTTCGAAACTCGAATCACGTTTAATGCAGCAAAAAGCTGAGTAATTTTCCAGCATTTGGACGCTGTCAAAAACTCACATAAGATTGAGAGCTTACAGTGGGTACACGAGCGCGATTTAAAGCCGGCTGCGCGTATGCAAAGTGACTTTTCCAACAATTCATTGTCTGTTATATTGAAAATTGTTATTCTATTATGCACATCCACGTCGCCTAATAATTGTTAATTCCTAAGTAATATTCATTAATGAGGCACATTATTTTATGCACGCCAATCGTAGTTGAAATTTGGTACAAATTAACTGTGCACCACTGTAATGTGGAAAAGATATGGAGCGAGAGAACACACAACTAGCGCACGAAAAACAAGAGCGAGTTAGGCCTTGCTCTCTCGGAGCTCTCTCGCGGCACACAATCACAGACAGAACACAAACGAACTCACACACACAGGCACACGCGCTCTGAGGTACGGTTATTATGTTGAGAATTTTCAAAGAAAAAGAAGAGAGGACTATAAGAAAAACGTTAATTACATTTAATAACTTAAATAGCAAAAACTTCATGCTGCACCATCGATATTTGCGTATCGATAACACGCACAATGTGGTTACTCTCTTTATTTCCCACCTTGTGTATCGATGGTTAGCACAAGACAAGGCGGAGAAGTGTTGCGTAAAAGTGTATCGCACTGAATTAAGCTCTCACGGTTTTAAATAATAATTTAAGTTAACTATTTTTCAACACAGCGCACCTTGCCGAACAATAAAACGAACGCACACATACATATGTAAAACTTTTAAACGGCGAGAGAGCGTTCGCGAGTACTCTCTCTGAGTGAGAAGAAGAAGCAGAACAGAATTTCAACCAACAACCACCACCACGATTTCAATACTGCGAAACTCAAAAATTCAAAAGCAACGAAAGCCTACAAAAACAAACTATATACCGAGTGTCTTTGTGTGTGTGTGTGTGTGTCTGTGATGATTATGTGTGTGTGTGTGAGAGTATATACAAGACTTCGTTATATTTCGGAAAGGCACAAATAATGGTTATGAAATGGTCGCTAGTCGTCGTATTGAGATTGTGATTGTGAGATTGACAGAGAACAGAACGACGACGGTAGGAGGAACGAAACGTCGTCGTACTATACGAATACGAATATGAATATACGAAAATAGAATAACCTACAAACATAGCAAGTATGCTCGGTTCACTTGTCTTTTGGAATTTCGCTGCCGAAATATGGGAAGTAATTGTTGAAAATCGTTTGATAAGTTCGATTTCGATAAACCCTAATCAGTCAGAGTAATTACACGACAAAAAAAACAAAATAAAAATGCAAGTAGTGATGAATGTTTTCAAAAGAAAATATTCTCAACTAGAAATTCTCATTGGAGCACCTTTTTTGTTGTTGTTTTATTGTAATTCCCAGAATTCAAACAGAGATAGGTAATCGGTCCGGTAGAAAAGGCAAACGAGATTTACAAGTATTGAGAGCCAAAAAGAATGTGAGTTGAGCGACTTGGGAGAGCGGAAGGAAGGAGGCGCGGCAGTCATAGGCGGCTGTGGTAGGCTAAGAACAGGAAATTTGAACTCGCGGAAAAATGCGGAAAAGCGTTTGCCAGAAACGAGAAATTATATCTGCTTTTCGATTATACACATGTACGTGTGTATGTGTATGTATATGTATATGTGTGTGTCTGCATATATCATTTACAGACTTTGCTGCCATATTACATTGAGCTTCAAATAGTTTTGTTGATAAAAAAAAGTCGAACACACTTACAGAGACAAATACAAACACACACAAACGTTGCAAACACGAAGTGGGGAAAATGAGAAAGAATATTAGTGCATATATAGCAGTGAATTATATATTGAAACACTCACGACGACAACGACAACAAACGAAGATGATTCATTCAGTTACGTTGTTATTATATCTTGTGCACAACTAACCAGCTAGAATCACGAATCGAAACTGAGTTTCGCAAAAAGAAAACCCAGAACCTGATGCTCAAAACAAGTGTGTGAGAGTATCAAGCCCCGACTCAGCTGACTCGACGTGTCGCTAGGCATGAGGAGTCGGGAAAATGACAACAAAGCAAGAGAAGCTTCTGTGTTTCAATACCAACTCAGATTCGACTGGAATTAGCCGTTAAAATTTAAAATATATATTCCCCAATATTCGTATATTTTTTATAGTCTCTTTTTATTTCATACAAAGTTTACAGGATTTATTACAATACCGTCTTGTTTATAGTTTCATTTTGGCTAATTAAGAATTATTCATCTTTTATAATTCAAAATCATTAAATAAACTATGATTTTCTCTGTCTATTCCAGGCCCTATTTTCTTTTCGATAAGGTTTTATTACTACATAGTGCCTACATATGAATTTGTTATAACTATATTATTTCACTTTATCTTTTTATAATTTGTAATCATTATATCCCAACTATTCGAATAAACAATGAACAAAATGAGCTTAAAACAAATGAAGACAAAATAATCTTTTATTTGAGATAAACCTCAATCAAAAAATAGAAATTGATAATGACAACTAGCAAATTGCTCTATGGTCCCTCAATAGATAGGTATTGGTATATACCAATTAACTCTTTCATATTGACGTTGCGTAATGCACTCGGCTATCCAGACAATGTTGCGGCTCTCGAGCTCCTTCAGCTTAATATAAGAGTAGAAAATGCCAAAGTGAAATTGCTGTAGAAACGATTCCACATGCTTTCGGGCCTCCATGATGAGAAAACGATCCTCTAACGTGGTCTGGCGACCTTCTTCAGACATTCGTTCGGTGGTACTAAAGGCAAATGTATAGTCTGCGAGTCTGCTACCCACGTTTAGGACTGCACCGTAATCCTCACACTCGGAAAGTTGGCTGAGGGAGAGGGGACCCAACGCTCCACAGGTAGGAAACAATCTAGTACGCTCCTTGGCGTTCAAGTCCGTGTACAGCGAATTTACGGCGATGGTAATGCAGCGACGATCCGCTTGGAAGCCCAACATTTTGCACATCACATCGGCCGTGGTGCCGCCCAGTTTTCTGCAAAACTCATAGAAATCTTCCAGATATGTCTTGTATAGGATACTTCGCACAATTTCCACATCAATGCCACCGATTTCACTTTGATCCAGGCTCTTCGATAGGAATTTCGCCAGCGGTGTATCGATAAGTACCGCATTGAATAATTCATTGGTATTGCTAGCAACCTCTACGGCCTCCAATTGATCGAAATAGCCAAGGGGATGACAAAGGCTAAGCAGTTTTTTCATGGGACGTAGATTGTTTAGGCCCGACATGAGCAGCGCCACATTATCAATCATGTACTCGTACCGTATATATTCCAGGAACGTCGACAGTGGCTCCGTTGCATTGTCTCGAAAGTAATTGTATTGACGCACGAGCTTTTCACGTAAACGTGTTTCGATAAACTCTATATCGATAGTTTTTTCTTCAGTCGCAAACAAGGCACCATAATCGGTATTCTGAATATTTGCGGTCAAATCTTTCAGATTTTCGCATGACGTTAGAGACATATAATCGGCTTTTTTGAGAATGCCATTCTTAAAACCGCGCGTAATCGCCTCCAAGTAGCCAAATTCTCTGTTGAATTGAACACCATGCATAATGGAGGTCTTTAATATTTTTTCGGTTCGATTTTTGATAATATTTTTCGTTGCGTACTCGCTACAAACTGACGTAGTGCTCGATTTAAGCTGTTATAGTATAAGATTTCATATTCGTTGCTTACTTGATTTAAATAAATGTAATTTGAGTCTTTGTTGGCGGCGAACTATTTGTTGTTTTCAATTATCTGGTAGTTAGTTTTTTCGGTCATCTGGTAGTTGTTGTTTTCAGTCATCTGGTAGTTGCTGTTTTCAGCTGTCTGGCAACAGTTAACAGGTGGCAGCGTCGAAAAATACTGCAATTGCGCGCCAAGCGAAATGATTTTAAATGTAATTTGTAATCGATAAAAAAAAAGAGTAAAGCAAAGAGTAAAGTTATTATTATTGTGTGTGAATTTTCCTGTCTAATTCTCTTCTGTTGTAATCTTTATTATATTCATACATATTTATGCATATTTACATTTTTCATCATTGCTTTGCACATGCGCCCGCCCGCCCGTTTGGGATGCTGAGGGACCTGTTGCTGCTGCTGCTGCCGCTGCCAGTGACAGTTGTTCGTTTAGTATTTTCCCTCCAGTTCATTCAGTTTACATGTTGCACTCGGTCGCGCAACAACAAATCGATATCGATAATAAATCTTTTTGGCGCTAATAAACAACGTAAGTTTGTTTACGTCGTGAAATTTCGCTATAAAAAAACAAACAACAACAAAATGTGTGCGCCAATCAAAATTGAAAATCAAAATTCTTGGCGCGTCTAATTAGAGGCGTCCACACATTTCCACACATTATGCCAAACATGCAACAATAAACAACGCACAGTGGGGAACATGCATTGGATTTGGACAGCATTCTTACTGCTCAGGTAAATGCGATCGCTGTGTGTGTGCGTGTGTGTTTGTTTTTTTCAAAGTCAACTGCAGCGTATTGCGCGCTCAGGTGAGCAGCATGTTTACTATATATAATATAGGGAGAGATATGATGTGACATTGGACTTGGGCAGGGAAATTAGTATCATAAGAAATACGCATATTATTATTGGAAAGAGACAGTTAATTATCTAGTGTGTACTATATACCATATAACGATATATTTCTGTATCTCCTACCACCTGCCTGCGGGGCGCCACTGACGCCAGCGCGAAGTCATTCGACTTTCGCAGACAGAAGTCAATAAATTAATAGACACATAACGTTTCCATATCTTGCCCCCATTACGACAGCTCTCGTCATATTGATAACCTTTTTGGCAGGTCCATGCGGAACGCATTAGAGGCAACATTTATTTATGACACTCTGTTCTCTCTGTTTCAATTGTTGCATCGTCATTCGGTGGCAGATGCCACTAAACGACAGAGATTTATTTATGGCAAACTGCATTCGAAATATTTCCATGTACCGAGAAGGCTTCACTCACTCAGTTGCGACACGAGAAATTTCTAAAATAATTCCTTGGAAAATTTCCCATGTTTATTGCTTGTAATATTTTGCAAATATTTATTTATGGCATCTAAAATTATAACTACACACATAATATATACTACTATTCAACTGGAAACATTACTTAAGTTGCGTTTTGCTTACTGCAATTGGCCAATTATAAAGGTAATACAGAATACCGATTAAGACCCTATATTATGATTGATGGATTACCGACACAGCGTATTATTATCGCTCTATTGGAATGACAATAAAAAGTCTCCCAAACGGCACGTCCGCCCGTCTGAAAATACCTTTTTGAAGAGGCTAATTAAAGTATTAGCTAAATTTAGATTACTTTCACTGGGGAATTAAGATAGAGAGAAAGAGAGACGATACTACGAAAATAAGTGTGCGCAAATAAATACGCACGTTTGTGCAAAAAATTAAAAGTCTTATGACCAGACGCGTGAACGACAAATACCCTGTAGTACTTTTCAAAGGTGTGGGGAAGTTCCAGTGTAACGATAGTTTGCGATAGTTTTCGCTCTTCAATGAGCTCTTCAATTGTTAACTCTTGTGAGATTTTAAGCTTCACTTTATGAAACATATTACTGGGTATTCAATAGTTTGGCAGTGTCATCTGCCAGTAGACATTAGCGCCGATCTGGCGATAAGATAGAGGGTAAAATAGTCCAAGTGGCGAATATTTTAAGCGATTAATTAAGGAGACTGTCGCACAACAAAGGTTGCCTCATTCCCCCTGAGAAGGCTTCTCCCCCGCACCTCCAACAGGCAGTTGCTTGCAACTCACATGTCTGGTAGCAAATCAATGTTGTGATTTTTATGAACTCACTCGAGATAGACAAGCGAGGCGAGAGAGAAATTTATTGCCCACGATACGATTAGCTTGCCCGACTGAGGTGAGGCCTGCTTTCAGCTGGGTCAGCTGACTGAGTTGGCCACTTGTCAACGGTGTTTCCCCAGTTTGCTCCATATATGCCTGGTATATGTATTGTATATATAGGGAATATCGTCGATAATGGGAATCGACAGTTGGACAGTCGAGAGTTGGATATGAGCAAATTGATTTCGGCATTTTCGATTATGATTTGAATGAATTATAAATTACTGGCTCAGGGAAATGATTGACTTGTTAATTAACCGTTATGACAGAGTGTTTCAATATTTATTATTTTGGTAAACAACATTCGCAAAACAACTATAGGAATTTATGAATTTATACTGCATTACTCATACGCCACGTTGTAATTTGGAGTTGCCTTTTAAATAAATACAATAGTTTTTTGTTTGCTGTTTAAGTTTAAGTTTAAGTTTAAAACTGAATGCAATAAAATATTCTATAAATATTCAAATGAATGTTTAAATATTCTTAGATTTTTGTAAATTTTGCAAATCTTTCTTTGGCTTTTGGCTTGACGAGTAATTTGCTCTGATCGAGCTTTATTAAGTGTGAAATTAACAGAATATTCGAACAATATCTCAAAGATATAAGGAAAATTTCAGACAGCAATGAACTATACAATTCTATTCAATATTTTATAGTTGCAAATTTTTAAATTCAAAAAAAGACAAGATAGAATAGCTTATGTTAGCTGTGCTTGACTGCTAGATATTCTGTAATAGATAGAGATGAGATGGGTATGCATAACAATAAATATAGTACAATAATTCAACTCTGAAACGAACAAGATGATCATGAGCCATAAAATCTAAATGCAAAACTGCAGCTTACTGTTTCTTTTAGTTGCAAGGATTTACAGGGTATTGTAGCGGGTAGTCGAAACATTACATTGCTGAGATGTATTTGTAATTGAATCAATAAATAGCAGCAGCCTCTGGAGACCATGTGCTGCCCCCGCCGTGTATCGACCTATGCCACAGAGCTTCTTTTGTTCTTAATGGTCTACTTGATTTTGGCTTATATCCAAAAGAAAAGAAAAGCAAAGAAAACTAAAGTGAAGACGAAAACGAATGAGAATTGCAAACAGCTGTAGCCAGCAGCAGTTTAATTATGCCAAGTACACAACAGAGAAGCAGGTCGAAATACAAATACGTGCTGCACATACGTGTACAAACACAAGAAGTGTTTTGCTTTTACGCGAGATTTTGACAGGGGGACATGAGGCAAGGAGAACAAGCTGACAAGTGGCTCTCCGATTGCCTATTAAACGGAAATTTGTATCTGCAAAATGCGAAGGCGTGACAAGTCTGCACAGATTTTTCGCTATGTTTACTATACAAATATGCGAACCACTGTTAGAGCCATGGAAAGCAGTTCTCGGTTTGTTTTCATCTTTCCAACTCAACTCGAAAGTTCCTTGAGCTCGTAGTAGCCTTGTAGATGGAGTAGCAGCACGTGGGGCGCTTGATAAGTTTGCATTGTAAAAGCAAGATTCACGTAGATGAAGAATGAATGAGAATATATATAGTGTGTGAGGGCTAAAAGTTCATATATTGTGCGTTGAACTTCTAGTCAAATTGAATCCTTTGCAAGAGTTTACAATATGCAAATAAAGAGACCTTTTTATACGTGAACTTCTATTGTAGCCCTCGCCTCAGTTGTGCATGCATCGACCTGCATGTGCTTGTCATCACTTGTTCACTCCACGCTGCGCTAATGTCCATGTCCATCTGTCTGTCAGTCCCCCTCTGGTAATTGCGTTGCCAGCGCCACTTGGACTCGATATTGAATGCATATTTCTATTGACTAGCTGTGCCTTCTCCACTAGAGGCGACCTTGGCCGCAGCAGGAGCAGCAGGACTCTGTGCTCCTTTGAGAGCTCGCTGGCGACCTTGAAAATCCCTTCTTGTCTGCCACTGAAAGTTGATCAAGTTTTATTGGGTACTTGAGTGTTTGAACGGCACAAAGTGCTGCACCGTCGCCGGCATCGATTGCTGCAGCAAATCCTGCACCCAGCAGCTTCTCCCTTTCTCTTCCTTAGTTCCTCTCCTTCTTCTCTGCCAGCTCTTCTCTAGTTCCTCTTCAGCTCCTTGCCAGCTGTTGTTGAGTGCGTGTAATGTGAACTTGAACTCGATAAGTTTTTTAGCCACTCCATTTAAATGGAATTTGCGAGAATGAACGACGACACATTGTCAAATAATAAGAGCTGAATCGAGTAAGTAAGGCTCATGAATACCCTGTGAAATAAATAACATAAACTAGAACTGCGTTTTATTCACTGAAATTATGAAATTAGCTTAATTTTAAGATTAATAGTCCCTGTCAATAATAATAATAATAACAACAAGTACAATACTAAAATAATAACTGATTAAATTTTAGCGAAGTATCCACTATTCTACCTATATCGAACCAGAATATATAACATAAGTTAAAATCGACTCTAAAACCAATAATGAACAAGAATATATACCATATGATAAGTATTTATTTTTCATAACCACAAACAAAGCGCAATAGCAATACAATACTATTACAATAATACCTGCATAAGATCATAGCGAAAGATCCACTATTTTCGCAATATCGGACAAGAATATATAACATATGTTTTCTTAATCTTTTTCATAGTCACATACAAAACCTTATAACAATAGAATACTTCTTAAATAATACATGATTAGCATCTTAGCGAAGAATCGACAGTTGTACGTATATCGTACAGGAATAAATAACATTTGTTATGTATGTATATATTTGCCATTGACACATCCAAAGCCCAATAACAATAGAGTACTTCACAAATAATACATGATACAAATTCTAGCAAGGAATCGACTATAGTAGCAATATCGGACAAGAATATATAACACATGTGACGTATATCTTTTGCATGTATGTCACCATGTTACCAAAGCCCAAGAGGTACAATATTAGTTAAATTTCAAAGTGCGATTATGAGTTTCCTTGGCTATCTTTTAACCTGTACTATTTGCACTACATTACAAGGTCGCCGACACGCCATGAGCTGCTTTGAAGGTGAATGCGCTTATGATGACGCCGCAGATAAATAGTCGGGAATGTGAACAGCTTTGACCTGGGAGCATTGGGGCAGGTCGTGGGACTCCACTCCGATTCCAAAGTAGCTAGCAAAGCTCTCTACCAATCCCAACCTCATTGCGCGACCTCGATGCTGCTTTCTCCCTTCTCCTCTTTCTAAATCATTTGATGGATATTTACGGCGCATAATTCGTTAGATGTCGCGTCTAGAGGGGATGTGGGAAAGGCAACAAGGCGTATATTTATCACTGAAATTAGCAAACTGATAAGCTGCGGCTGCGGCGGCGGCGCATAGTTTATCAAAGCTTATAAATATGTAAATAAAGGGAGAAAAAGTTGGGAGCCTGATGAACATATTTGCAGATTGTAGCGAAGAATTAGTTTAAATATTTTTGCAAAGCATACAATGTGCTGAATCGTGACTGGCATCCGCTGAGGTAGTAGTCTCTACTCTATATAAATATATTTGTATATATAACATCATATTATGGTATATCGCAATACGACGGTCCGAATAAAGCCCAGATAACTGTCGCATCATAAATTGCGCCTGCACTTGCTACAAATATTTATAAATAAGTAACAGACTCTCCAGACCCTCAGCTCACTCACATGTCAGAGTCAACAGAGTGTCATGCGACCAGAAGAAATGATATAGATACTATAGTAGATATAGCTATAGATACGGTTCGCCGAGACAAGCACGAGTCTTAATTTATGAGCAAGCTTTACTTTGGCGTCTTTGGGGGGGCATGGCGTACAAATAGGGAAACTGACGCCATTTTTAAGGAACAAATATCGTTGGCTGTTTTAAAATAATCCACATTACCCCTTTTGGTAAAGCACAGTTTGATTTTTGATGTGTTTGATGTGGAAATCAGAGGAAGCTTGTTCGGGATAATTTACGACATGGCCATTTTTCAGCGAAAAGCTTCCCGATATCTTAAGATTGTGAGCCGTGTGACACTCGGAATTACTGCCGTTGACATTTGGAATACTCACTAGATTTAAAGTGGTTAACGCTCTGAGGGAGGTTCTAAGTTATCTAGAAACGTTTAGTATTTACAAGTATATTAAAATATCTTCCAACAATAAAATATTATTAAAATAATGTAACTGTTTTCTATATTAATGAATCAAAGTAAATTATTATTATTATATATTCTAGAGATCTTACTCAAAGTCAAAGTGAATGAAATATAAATGTGGGAATAATTTCATATTGTTATATCATGTTATGTGGACGAAAAAGAAAGTCTCAAATTTAGAGTTTCGTATAGTTTAAGAATATTGGTCACACTGATTCACAGTTTAGCTTTTTAAGAAGCTGGAACTTCCCACTTAAGGAAATATAATATTAAATATCTCTTTTAAAATGTCTACTTATAAAAAGATTCTATACATTTTAAAACTTATATTATATTTGATTTTAATATGCAAACAAGACTGTAATTGTGCAACTGTGAAATACCCTATAAAATACTGCACAGAAAAGAGCCTGATAATCCTTAATTCGAGTATTCAAAGTGATTCGTGGCATATTCACTGACAACCAGGGACCGTAACGGTTATAATTTTTATTAAAAAAATTGCAAAATAAGAGTTATAAACTAATTTTTTAATTTAAAAATCATTTTTAATTATTATATTTGATTTTTGAAAATAAAAATCAATTTATAACTTTTATATTTGATTTTTAAAATAAAAATCAAAACGTAAGAGTTATAAATTGATTTTTATTATAAAAATCAGAAATAAAAATCAAATTGAAATTGCTCATGAACCGAGAGTCCTAGATCATATATTGGTAAAAATATATGATCTACACTGCAATACCTATCAGTTTATATATATATACATTTATATATATATATATATATGTATATAAATTCACTTGTTTAGACACTGTATTAGACTTTTTAGCGACCTAAGTTCAAGGGTAAAATATATAACATACATACACACACACTTGCACTAGCTCAACTCGTGAAAACTTCAAGATTAATAGCGACGTGCCTCGAATAGCCCATTTTTTCTAACATATAGAAGGAGGCGTTTTATGTTTACTATATTTCCACAAAAATATTTCAACGCTTTAAACTCGTTTTATGAGCAATTTCAATTTGATTTTTATTTCTGATTTTTATAATAAAAATCAATTCATAACTCTTACTTTTTGATTTTTATTTTAAAAATCAAATATAAAAGTTATAAATTGATTTTTATTTTTAAAAATCAAATATAAAAATTGAAAAACGATTTTTAAATTAAAAATTGAAAAAAAAAGTTTACACGGTTTTTGTGTTTGCCGATAAAAACTAGCACGGTAGGATTTTTCCCATATTTTTCTGAGACTTTTAAGAGCTTTGATTTTTTTAATCTCATAATTATTATTTACGGTCCCTGCTGACAACGTTCAAAACTCACGTTTATTTGTTTGCAAAGTGTAGTTCTGTCTGGGAACTAAGCAGAGCTACGTGTCTGTTGCGCGAAAGGCCATAGAAAAAGAAGACGGAGAAGAGGATGACTGGGAGAAAGAGGGAGAGCTACGAAGGCCTTGGCTGGCCTGGGATGCGCACCTGTCATGCAAATGAATGGTGTGTCATGCAAATGAATGGTGTGTCCCAGTTAGCAGAGTCCGGTTCAATGTCCATAAGGAGGTCAGCCTCAGGACGTAGTCAGGCTCAGGCACGATGTCGTGATTAACGCAATACGGTGTCAACGCAAGCAAATTCTACATCTTGATTACCTATGCAACAGTTTAAAGAGTACAACCAGCAGATATCCTATAAAAAACTTTAAAATAGGTATAGCCAATGTTATGCAGAACATTATAGAGAATACTTATAGAACAATTGTATTCAAAAATGGATTTTCTTACTTTCTTCATTTACCCACACCTAATATACATACCTCTTTTGCAGGCACTTCGTGCAGGGTATACAGCGAGGTAGCTGCATTGCAATGTTAAGTCCCGCAACGGAACTAGGTCGCACGAAGTATGCAACGTTTCACAGCCTCAATATGCGAATGTGTGTGTTTGTGAACGTGTATGTGTGTGTGTGTGCAGCACGTCTAGGAGTCTGTCGTTAATGCCGTTACGTATGCATGCACGTGCATGCACATTCGTCTCTTACGTACATGTCTCCACGTGATTGAATTATTTTTGGCTCCTCTTCGACTGCGTTTATGCTAATAAAAGGCTGCCCCAAGCAAAGAGAGAGAGAGAGGAAGAGAGAGGGAGAGTGGGAGCTGCTTACGCATAGTCTGCTGCATAAGTGCTTGCTCGCTCACTCCTTTGCCACGCGTAACTCTCTTCCCAGGCCACATTGCGACACGCGTGTTGTCCTTCAAGTGCGCAAAGCTTCTTTGGAAAGTTTTCCAATTTTCATTTACGAATCTGTTAAATTAAATTGCGCATTCGATAAACATATATTCTATATGCAATACATACAGTTAATATACAGTCAGTGTGCATTTTCCAGCATCATTGTGATAGCACACTTTTGTATACCCTGCATTCCCAATTGGAAAGTGTTAAATGAGGATTCATGTGTAAATTTCATTACTGTATTATTCGATTATGATTTGGATTGGGATATTATTAACTTAATGTTGGTAAAACATATAGCAAACATTAAGTTAATAACTCATTCGTTTATTGTATTTTTATGTGTATTTATATTTCTTGATTTGTACATTAAAATATCATATTATGACCTTGAAATTCTGCACAACTTTTTCTAAAGAAGAAATCAGCAAAGCAAAATCAATTGTAGGGTATATAACAGAATACGCTGGCCTGCAGCTTTCTTCAACAGTTTTATTGTTTTTTCGGTCATAAAAATATTCAAACACTTATTTACCTATAATTCTGTTGCCTAGGCATATATAATATAATAATTATTAAACAATTTTGTGTAATTAGCCTTTTTGTGGAAATGATCAAGGCGGGACTCTCTTGGCTCTCAAATGATTTATTCGTGGCAAGTATAGAAAGTCTTCACAGGGGCGAACTTGGTAAAACGGGGGTGAGTTTGAGGTCAAATATTAAATATAAAATAAAATATTTATATATTTATTGCACTCTATATACTTTATATACTTATAAAGAGTAAATAATAAAAGATTGATGTATTTATTTACTTGTTGCACTTTAAATATTTAAAAAAAAAACACGCAAAAGGTGACTGCGTTCCTGTGCAAATATAATTATAGTAAGTACGTGGAAATTGTTTATGTGTGCATATATAGAGAAACAGTTTTTGTAAATCTATTTTCTTTATATATTTGTGTAGCTATGTAAGAACTGCGCAATTGACGTCAGGCATAAGCTCATAGCGAAATACTCGATAAATGTAATTTTGTAAATATATTTGCTGTTATTGAGAAGATATGGTGGTTTGTCAGTTTGAATATGTTGTCAGTTTGAATCGTAGCACCTTCATATCTGATGCATTTCTGGCAAAGTTTTTAAACATTTATCGGGAATGTTTATAAGTTTTAGTGCCTCAATTGAAGATTCTATATATAAGTAATAATAAGTATAATAAGTATCTGATGTTGCTATATGCCATGTTACCTCTACAGGGTATTCCACAGTCGCCTGCTCTCATGTATTGACTAATCCAATTAGGCAATCGCTTTGCATCTTCATGTGCTCTTTATATGTTTCTTTTCAAGACTTCAAACTCAATTTCCAAGCTCAGTTCTGACAGTGTTTACACTATGAATGCGAATGCGAATAAACGAATTATAATTCAGTGTTTGAATATATGTTTCAATTAACGTAATAGCCAGACATTGGCAGACTTATTCATGTATTCACTCATTCACTTATTCACTTATTTACTTATTCACTTATTGCGTCTCTCTCAAGTTGATTTTGCATAACGTTTTGATTTATGAGTATTGTTCGCTTGTAAAGCGTGTGCTGCGAAAATGCAATGAATCATTCGCGCTTCACATTCGCTTTTGATTGTTGTTGCTGTAGTTCTTTAGTTGGCTGCAATTGTTTAGCTTTCGTATCGTATTGTAAAGTATCGTTTACAAGGCATGTGACACCTTGCACTTTGCACTAATTGTGTTATTTGCATTCCGAATTCCGGGGAAACAATTTTCGAAGCGAAGTTGTTGTCATAATGACGTCACGTCTTGCTGTAAAGGAAGAGAAACACGTGTGTAAGCAGAGGAGAGAGAAGAAAAGCAGGCAGAAGAAGATGCCTAAAAGGGGAAATAGATGAAGAAGCATATGACAAGAGCAGGGGCAGAGTTGGCAGGAGGAGGGGAAGGTGTTGTTCATAGCGTGTCTTGACAATTTGCAATTGACGCTTCTTGTGTGACGAATTTACGATGTGATCTTAATCTCAGTGCTGTCGTCAACTCCGTGTCTGTGCCCATCAATACTTTATCAATACTTACAACATTGCGCTCATAAATATTATTGATCGATTTATAACTTGGACATTTGATTGATTCTCCAGGGTAATTCTTCATGACATGCCTGGCGATGCCATCGATTTTGCGCACTGCACGCAGCTCATAAGCAAAATGTTGCATACTTCAGAGAGTGCACCAAAGGAGTTGCCATTGCGCGTACTAAAACTGCTTTCATCTCTCTCTCTCCCTCTCTCTGTTGTGCTTGGCAACATCATCAGCATCTCTGATCTTTTCTCTACATCGATGACGATATCTTTGTATACTTTACAGTGATGCTGTCAAAAAGGAGTTGCCATTGCGAATGTTAAGGCTGCGTTTTGTTCGCTCTCTCTTTGTCTTTTACTTGGCAACAGTTGCAACAGCTGTGAGCTCTCTGTTACTCGATGCGCTCTGTTAATCAATACTCTCTGATCAATCGATAACATATACTTTGCATACCTTACCCAGCAAGGAGTTGTCATTGCCAAGTTGCGGCTGCTCAGGGTTTGCTCTCTTCGCTTTTTCTCTCTCGTTTGCTGCTTAGCAACAGCTTGGAGCTTTTCTCTCTCAGCATCCATGCAAATCGATGACTATTACACTGGCTATCGACGCGTTGCGCTGTCAGTTTGCCGGCATCGGCGGCGCTGTTCTGACAGAGCAAGAGCAAAGAACAAGCTGAACAAGCGATTAACCGACAGCAGCAACAACAATAACGTAGCCGAAGCCGAAACGATGCCGAGAGACACGAGCCGAGAGAGGAGAGCACACGACGATGTCGACACCGACGCAACGCCGACGCGGACGCCTCATTTGCCAACTCGATAAAAGTGTGTGCGTGTGCGTGCCTGTCGGTGTATGTGTTTGTATGTGTGCTAGATGACGCTACCGTTACCGGTCGTGATTGCTGCTACTGCTACTGCTGTTGTTATTGTTGTTACTGGCGCTGCTGCTGCTGCTACTGCTGCCGTGCTGCTGCTGCCGAGTTTTGGTTAATAAAACTGGCAACGCGCACTCGAGCGCCAAGTTAATTTGCAAACGCTGCTCACACGCTGCGGAGGCAAAAAAAGCTAAAAAAAGAAGCCAAAACAGAAAACAGTAAACAGCTACGGCCGCAATTTCCCGGTACCCCCCCCGCACCTCCTTTCCCCTTTACTGCCGTGCCAAAGTTCTACCTTCGGGACAGTGTGGCCAAAGCGCGTGCGTGCTCACCGTCCAGCGACAGCAGAGGCAGCAGCAGTAGCAACAGCAGCAGCCACAGCAATTGCCGCTGGCCTCATCCACATCCAGAGCCAAAACAAACGACGACGCGCCGTCATCGTCGTCAGTCTTCATCTCGCGTCGTTCCCAGTAAGTCCAAAAATTGTTTCGAAACGAACTCGTCGCGCGATTTCTCGCGCGCTTAACGGTTCTTTCACGCGCGCAACAAGTGTCCCGATAATAATAATAATAATATAATGGAATATATCATAATAGAAATCATAATGGGAATAATACGAATTATAGTCGAGCATTATTAGAGGCAAAGTAATGAAATTTCCCAGTGTTTTTACTGTGTTTCCGAAGTGAAATCGTTTTAAACTAACTGAAAAATAATTATATTGGGGACTGTTATGGAACTCAGATGTATATTATCAATGAAATTATCAAAATACAAATAAGAATGCAAATAATACAAATTATAGTCGGGGGAAATTGAAATTTCCCTGTGTTTTATATGTTTCCATAGTGAAATTAGTTTCCAAATTAGTTAGATGAGAAATGTTTTGGTATTTAGATGTATATGGAAATATTATGGCAAAGAAATAATATGCCAAAAATATTCGAACCAAACATGCATTTATTTTTAAATACATTTTACGAGCATTTTATCTGCTGCCCCGTTATTCATAAACAAAAACAATCTGCCATGGAGAACATAAACAGACAAGTTAAAATTTCTTTTGGAAATTCGCCTTAAAAGTGTGTGAAAAATTAACAAAATTAATAATTAAAACAGCTGGACAACGGTGTAGACATACAAATCGGACAGCATCTTATCGCTGCATGATACCTCGGGCTAAATATCGGAAATTCAGGAACTATTAGTTATTAAAGTTGTTTCGGGAAGTTCGGGAACGTCGCTATTTATGCTATTTATCTATCTATAACAGATTAATCAGATTAATCAGTTTTTAAATAAATTAGTCAAACATTTAAAAACATCGTGTTATTAACCAAGAAATCGACAAAGAATTAAGGAATATCTTGTTTTCTGCAATAAATGACTAAAGAATATATAATCACTATTTATAATATTTAATTTAATCGCAGTTCTTCAAGAAATCTTCAACAATTTGAAAGATTACAAAATCAGTTGTTAAACAAATCGATAAAGAATTAAAAACATCGTGTTATAAGCCAATTAATAAGGTTATAATAAGTTTATAATCAGTTTATAGCATCACTTTTATGACCATACGCAAATTATACTAAGTGATAGCAATAGACCACCGTCTCTCTCTCTCTTTATCTCCCTCTCTCACTCTCGATCAACTGGTTTCTGATTTTGCTTTGCAGAATTTCCCAGCGTCTCGATGAGTGTTGCCAGAGCCTTTCAAGTGATGCCCAAAAGTGCGCACAATTTCCCATTATAACGAATACCTCAACATCGAACTACAACAACAACTGTACAGCAGCAGCAACAACAACAACAAAGCAAACACCAAAGCCTCCTAGAACTATTGACTAGTTTCGTAGACGTACCATAAGTAGCAAATGCCAAATAGAATGATAATGGACAAGATAATGGACAAGAAGGCGGAGAAGTCGGCGAGTGGGGAGACAAATGCGTGGACAAAGCTCCTTACGGAGCAGGAGAAACCAAGCAAGCAACCAGTGATTGTCAAAATGGCCGCCAACAACATCAATAACTCAAGTTCCAACAATAATAACAATAATGATAACACTAATGTTAACAGCAATGTTAACAGCAAGGAGGAGCAGCTCACCGTGACAGACAGCATAGTGCAGAGTGATGGCGTCGCTGCTACAATTTCTGCAGTCGATGTCGCTGCCAGTGTTGAGCCGGCAGCAATTGCCTACAATCGAAGCGCCACCTATGGTTCGGGCATCAACAGCACCGGTGGCGAATCCAGCGGCAGCGGAACTCTGCTCTCGCGCAAAGAATCATTTCTAGGCACATTCCACAGGCAGCTGAGGCGATCCATTAAGGCAGTGAGCGAGTCACCCGGTCCGTTGACAAGGTGAGTAAATTGAACAGCTAGAAGATAATATAATAAAGGGAAATATTTGAATAATAAATTAGGGAATTTGAAAGAGTTGTGCATTGTTGCTGCTCTAATAGTGTAAACACTATTGCACTCCTCAAACTGTGGCAGACAGGCAGCCATTGGAAGTGTCTGCTCTCCTGCTCTCACTCTCCTTTTTAAAGAGTACAATTACATTACAGTAATCTATACATTTCAGTAATGTTAATGCATGTAATTTAACATTACTGTTATTGATACAACAATCGATACACACCATCGATTCCTTTACAGTAGAGATAAAATGCAAAATTGATAGCACATTATGAACTTCCTAGTATAGCATACTTTTCAGCTAATCAAATGCACGTTACAGGGTATAAATAATATAGCAGGAAACCTATATTTCATTTCTTTCGAGAATATTGTGCATTCGCCATGTGCTCGATGAAATTGGGCCAGGGCTTTTTGCCAAAGATCAGCGACACACATAAGAAGAAAAAATACTTGTCTTTAATTTTACAGTACTCACCATTTGCCGCAAGGTGACGCAAGTTTGTGTATCCACAGGCAGCAGGCAGGGATTCTTTCCACCTAGATACAAATACCTGTCCGGCTCGTTATGATATTGATACGACAGGCAGCGCTTATCTGAAATTACGTATAAAACTTTGTTACAATGTACGATAATGTAAACGGGGGCAGCAGAAATCTTTTGTGTGCCCTCATTCCCGTTACCCTTTGACTCAACCCTCCCCTCCCCCCTGTCCTTGTGTTGCCTGTGCCGTCAGTCGAATGACATGCGAGGCAACAAAAAAAAAAGAGATAAACTTTCCGTTGATTGGATGAATGACAAAATTAAATTATTTTGATTTAAGGCCGTCGGTGGGTGGACAATTAAATATGATTTCCGCCCTGTTGGCGAGCTTTGCCTTCTTGTCAGGGATGCCAGAGCAAGCTCTTTAATTGAGCTTAGACCTACTGAGCGGCCACAGATTGATAACAGTTCTAGAATTGATGGCATGTAGTTGTGCACACTCTTCAGAGCACTTGGAGCATTTAGCGGATTTAGTGCCTAGCTTGAACGCCCCTGACATTACTGCGTAAATTGGTTGTTTACCCATTGTACTAAATACTGTATACAGTTTACAGTAAATACAGTATATAAACGCATTGCAATACCCTGTAATTTTTGTGGAATAAAGGCGAAGAGGGTAGTATAGATGGCCAATGGAGTATAAATATATTCATAAACTGAAAGGTATTGTCATTAGTCTGAAGAGATGATGGGCTTTATTGTTATATAGTATGTATTTTATTAAGTTCTTAAAGATATTTTACTACAGCTCTTGTACAGTAGGGTGAGGGCATAGTATATAAAGTATTAAGTATATTTGTACAGTGTCTTTACAAACAGCAAATTATTGTTAGTGGGTTTTGAGAAGCATGTTAACGTAAAGGTTTTAGGGGAAATTTCCTTTAAATATATTGTAGTTTTTGGTATGGTAGTAGTAGTATTAGTAGTTGTAGTATTAGTACTCGTATTATTAGAAGTAGTAGTAGCAGTAATAGTAGTAGTAGAGTACATTATTTAGTTAATTCTAGTCAAAAGGAGACAGCAAGAATAATTCATTCTTATCATCATTATCATCATTTTTTTCAAATGCCACAACAGGGTATCGCACAGTCACTCAGCCTTAGCCATTCTTGTTTGTTTTGATGCTTAATATCCAGTTCGCCTTAAGAATAACATCAGATTGGCTGCACAGCTCAATTCTGCATGGAGTCAACGCACCTGTTTGAATTCTCCTTGGCTTTAATTCTCGCCGAACTAAGCCAAGACTCGAGAAGCGCAAATATTAGGCTGGCGATAAGCAAATAAGATATTTCGGCACTCTTTATGGAAGCGCGAGGCGAGCGAGGCATAATTTATTCAATTATGAATTCATTCGCTTCGTAATTGTTTGCTCATAAGTTAATTAAGGAACGAGAAACAACAGCAATCGAAACAAAGCGATTTTCGATCTTCAGTTAGCATTTCTGGCTAATGGCCAAGGGGATTTCCTCAGCGTGGTGGCAGCTGTTGCCGGGGCATAACGGCGACTTGCCACTGTGTCTACCTTCCCCCTTTCCTCTCTCTATGTCTCTGTCTACTCCCCTTGTGTGCTCTTTGTACCTTTTGTCCACCGCAGAGGGGCATGCAAATTGCTCAGAGCTAAATATAGCCAGCCCAAGTGTGCCCGAGTGTTTATTCATGTAGTTGTCATGCCGGCATCGCATCGCAGATCGTGTCTGCCCTAAAAATTGATATGCGAATGCGACAAAGTATTTGCCTTGCCAATTGCCAATTTCCTATTGGCCATTTTCGTATTACCATTCAATTTGTTAGGCACACAATGTTTCCTCGTTTTTTTCTCTTTATTTTTATTGCTTTCTTTCTCTATCGCAATCTGCGTAGATTGTTTGTTGACACACAGAGCGCCGCACGCGGCGTATGATTAATTTTCGAAATTTATATTTCTATTGATTTCTGTATTATTGAAATTGATTAGACTGAGTCCACTCTTCTTACCTTGGGGGAATGCCTGAGTGATCTGCGCCTATAGAAATATATTTCCCATGATTCACGGCATTATAAATACGGGAAATATCTTTGCATGTGTGTAATATTCATCAATATATATAACAATGAATAACAATATATAGCAATATATACTCAATATATATGTAGGCATATATTTTGTTTACCAAGTGATGTTCTTCCTGTTGATATTTGCTTTGCAATATCGTATATTGCCTGACTGATTACCTTTTGAATTGCAGCTCAGGATGAGCTTTGTTTATGGGCCTCTTGGCTGGGCAATCAGCTGTTCGGGGCGTGGTATCGTTGAGTATCGATCATGTGATTACAATATTAGTAACTGCTATACGATTGTAAAGACGTGTGCAAAGAGTCGTGAAGTAGAGAGAAAGCGAGAGAGAGAAGAGGGAAGTATTGTTCCCTCTTTACCTCTAAGCTGATAGCTGCAAATTAAAAAGTATCTGATAAAACCAACGACTGCGACCTTTGAGAAGGCACTGCATGTGAACCTTGAAAAGCATTATAGCGTTATGCATTATACGATGAGATCTTAACTTTGTTAAGTCGTGCGCTGAATTGAGAGTTGCACTGGCAATTGGTAATGATTCAAAGGGAAGGAAACTTGTTGCAGGCATCGTTCAAGGCCTGTCCTAATTGCCCACAAATGTGTCACGCCCCCTTTCCCTCCTCACTGCCTGGCACTGTCAGCTGAGCTGATAAGTGTGCGGATAATTATCGTAAGTCGTGTCGCAATAACAACAACAATAAAATGAGAAATTATTGAAAAAGCCGAAGCCGTTAAGCGTGTCGCGCGAATTGTTGTAAATGTGTTTATATAAGCGTTAATATGCCAGATATATGTACTATGTATGTTTATATATGTATGTATATGTATGTGCATGTATGTGCGTGTATAGGTGTAGTATGTGTATATGCATTGTATCTGTGCGTAGTGTCTATACGTATTTGCATATATGCACTTACATTACGTATACGCGACGTAAGCCCATTTTATGAGGCAGTCACAGATGAGGCGAGTGTGGAAGTGTCTGTGTGTGTGTGCCAGAGTTAATTGCCTTGATTTAAGTAGAAGAGTCACGTCGAGTCGGTCTTCCTGTCGTCGAGCGGCGCGAAAATTTACAGTTCAAATTTTTTTGTTTGCCTTTTTGGTCGCATGGCGAAACGCGCCGGCTGCGGCTTGTTGTTGTTGTTGTTGTTTTTGTTTGGTTTGTTATTCTTGTTGTGTTTTTATTTTAGTTTCGCTACGTCTCTGCCTCTGCCGCTCTGCCGCTCTGTCTCTCGCTCTCTCTCTCCTTCTTAATCACTTATCAGCTGTTGTATTTCATTTTGGTTTCACATTCTGCTTTTGCGTCGTCCGTTGTTGCTGCTGCTGTCTCTCAGCGACAGCGACGCTTGCTGCTGCTGCTGCTACTATCGGCTCTTCCACTTCTACTTGTGATACTCGAAATTGAAATAAAAAGCAACAACGCTGTCAACTGAGCATTTCAGTTTCGATTCAGCCGTCTTCGCTTAAAGTAACACTCACCTGCTGCTGCTGCTGCTGCTACTGCTGCGCCCACAGCTCTAGCAACAGCAACGTAGACGCAAACGCAGACGCATACAACGACGTCAACCTCAGTGTCGCCTAGGCACGTTCGCCGCTCTCTCCCGCTTAACATCTCTTCTACGCGCGTACATCTCTTCGCTGTCGCGCGCTCTCAGTCGATCTCTCTCTCTCGCAGTACGTTGCACGATCGACGGCGAAGTTAGTCACACAACGCGTGCAACGACGACGTCAGTTGCAAACGGGACGCCAACAACAAAAGAAACGTGCAAACTGTATATAAATAAAAGAGGAAATAACTGTTAATATTAACGATATTTATCCATAGTACTTCGCTTCGTAGTTGTTCCGCTCTGTCGGCCGGAAGAGACGCTGTGAAAATAATGCGCGTTTTTGTATATTTCAAAATAAAAACCATATTCGCCTTTCCAACCACAAAAAGAACGCATTTCTGATAAAAAGCGAACTGCAAAATAAATATAAATATTTAAAACAGCATTCGCTTTTCTGTGTCTGTGTGTGTGTATGTGAATCAAAAAGAGCGTGTTGCAATAACAACAACAGAGCAATAACAGCAAGAGGAAGAGGAACAGCAACAGTAACCTGCCAGAAGAACAACAACAAGAGACGTAACAGCAACAGCATCCAAGCAAGAACAGCAACAACAGAGCAATAACAGCAAGAATAAAACATCAGGAATAACATTAACAGCAACAACAAGAAGAACAACAACAGCAAGAGATCCAGCGATAACGTCATCCCCACCCTAGGGGGCTGCAGTATTATAAAAAAGTGCGCGAATCTTTTGTTTCTAAACACAAATATCAATTATTATAATTGTAAATCACATTCTGCTGTGTCAACGTCAAGGTTGTAACAGGAGCAGAGAAGCAGAGGAGGAGCAGTGTAGAGAAGAGAGGCGCAGCCACAGTCACTGTCGCTGTCCCCATCGCAGTCGCAGAGCTTTTGTATTTTTTGCCAGCCGCTCGAGCGAGAAGGAGCTGTCACTCGTCACACACACTCACAAATACGGACACACAAACACGTGCGCGCCCCACACACAGGCATATACAGCAGCATAATTCGCCTCTGTTTGTATTTGCCGCTGTTTTGTCGCCTCAGCTGCTGCTGCTGTGCAGCTGCTGCCGCTGGCGCTGCTGTTAAGCGTCCGTTACATTTTTAGTCGCCGTCGCGTCAGCGACGCCGCGTGTTGTCGCCGCGTTTTCGCCGACCTCAAAAAGAAAAAATCAAATCAAACAAAACTAAAATATATACAAAACACACAGGCAAACACACACTCACACATACAGACAGTGCAGTGTGTTGTATAACGTACGCGTGTGTATTAAATTTTTATCCCACTGTAACGCATTTCCTTTCGGCCTCACGATGAAGCGACTGATGACCTGGGAGCGCGATCTTGTCGATGCAATGTACGTGTAAGTTGCACACATCACTCACTGACACACACACACACGCACACTCACCCCCCATTCCCCAGTCCTCAACCCGGCTGTGTGTGTGTGTTTGTTTGTTTGTGTCGCGTCATTTATCAACAAACAATAACAAAAACATTTAATTACTTTAAGTAGTGCGGCAGGTTTTCAAGTGCATCCAACGTTGCTCTTGTTTTTGATTCGCTCCTTAAGCAACAAACTTGTTTCAATCGCATTGAACTCGCCGCATGTCTACCCCCTCGCTGTCTGTCTCTCTCCTTCCCTCCCGTGGTGTACAGTACAGCGCAATAGATGCCAAAAAAATACCATACATATCTATGTTTTATTATGTGGCCAAACATTGCATGGCAACACCGAAAAACAAAAACAAACACATGCAATGGCAGCTCTTATACTGCTGCAGCTGGTTTATAAGAGAGTGTGCAAGGCAGAGGCAAAGATGTGCATGCGCAGCCTGCGCCGACTACTCAGCAGGCTGCACTGTACTCTTATGCTCACTCTTGTTCTCGTTCTCACACCCACGCCAAGGCAGAACCACTCTCACGCATTGTGAGAGAGGCAGAACAGAGAGAGCAAGCGCTGAGTAGGCATGATGGCCTCAGGAAGTCTTGACATTCGACTCAGTCGCAAGCATGGCATGAGTGAGTGAGGAAGGGGAATGAGTGAGGCAGAGTGAGGTAGAGCGAATGTGGTGCAATGAGGGAGTGCGTGGTGGAATTGACAGGCAGACGAGGCGCTTTTTATGCCGCTTGCGGAATTTAAATGCCGGTATTTACCTTTATAAATAAATTAGAGGCCGGTAGTAATGAACGACGTACAGTGGGGAAAACTAGTGCAAAATCGGAAGATAGAAGAATTTTTATATTTTAAAATTTTAAGAAATATTAATGACAAAAAGATGTAATTTTTTAGTTGTTTTCATTTTAATAAGATTATCATTTTTGCAATACAATCACGGCACTTTTTGCCCCACTGTACGATGTCGCTGTCAATTTGCTACCAACTTTGATCCGTTAGCTGGGAAAGGCTTTAAAGCATTTAAGACAGTGTGTACACACTTATTTGTTTACACACAATTTACTGGCGCATGTATTTGTTTGTCTATGCATAATGTGGTCATATCTAAATCCCACGGCTATAAACAAATTGTTGTCAGTACTTATGTGTGCCTTAAATGTGAAAACAAATAGATAAAGTTGTTACTTATGCCTTTAAATAATTAAAGATAAATATAGTATATAAACTCTGCATATTTAGTTCAAGGCAAGTCGCGCTATATACGGACACCTGTAAGACTCGACAATTAACACCTTTACTTGCTTTATAGCACAGTATTGGTAAATGCCATTTAAGTCAACTCGCCTATGGCTTTTGGAGCGTACTGTACTCGTTTTTCAGACATGTCTCTGCACGCCATATTGAATACATATTGAAAGTGTAAATGACAATGGATATATATTGCACGTTTTTGTACATATTTAACAGCTCTAGCTACTTATAGTAGTCGCTGTAGCTTTCGAACAGCTTTACAGACTGCAATTCACACATGCTACACTTCTGTAGTACATAATACAGTGCAAGCTTTTGTGCAGACTGTACCTGTACCTGTTGCCTTTCGCAGATGTAGAAAGCGTGTCAGTCATTAGTCCAACTAGCAGCGCATGTAGATGATCAGTTTAGCGACTTTTAACTGTCTTTGGGGCCCGTGTCACATGCCTCGCCTCGGTACAGATACAGCTACAGATATCTATAATATATTCCCAGGCAAGTGTTTGCCGGGCTTATTTCACTGGCACTGTGTACTTTTCCAGTATTATTTACAAGCATGCGCGAGACTGCGACAACTAAGGCAGATAAACAACAAAAAGAGACGCCGACCATGACCAAATCATGTTGATAAGGCCGCCAAAAGCGAATGCCTCATCCAATATTGCGCATTTATTAGCACTTCTTCGAAGGAATGGAGCCGGGCCTAGGCCAGGAACTGGAGAGACCCAACTCCACAGATGATTCATGCAGGCAGCCACAAGAAGCGACACGCTTATTGAGCGTGTCATGCGCCACAGTTATAAATACAGATACAGCCACAGATACAGCCACAGATACAGAGACAGATACTCATAAATATAGATGTCATGCAGAGATATAAATATGTGCTTGTTTGCATATTTAAGCTGGAAGCATTCACGTTTATGAGCAAAGTTTAACAATAATTTCGGCGAATTTGTGCCGCCGATAATTAAATGCGCATACACACTCGGCTCATACCTTTCTTTACCTTTTTTCGGAGTAAAGATGTCACATTTTTTGTTCGCATTTTCCATTTTTTGCTTGTGTTAAATATTTTCGATGGTGGAAAATCACTAGACGGCGACGACACGAATCGATCAGTACGAAATTTAAGAAATTTAAATGCCAAATAACTTTGCTAATTATATGCTACATTCATTAACTGTTTTTTTGTTGTCGTTCCTCGCATGATTTTAGCGTGACTAAAAAGTCGAGATTAGCGGAATATATTCATACATATACTACGGCTTTAATTATAGAAACTGAGCAACTCTATGAAAAAAGATAAAACTTGATTAAAACCGCCAGAAGAGGCAGGAAATTAAACGACTCTTCAGTATGCTGTGCTAAATTTAACTTTCTTTGTCAGCATTTAAGCATTATTGGATAATATCAGAGACGGTCAACTATTCAGAGTTCATAGAGCAGAGATCATTGTAGAACATAGCACATAACACAAGCGTAATGTGCATAGAACAAAGGATGTAAAAACATGTGCTATGAACATGAATAGAAGCAGAGAATATAGACACGACATTGTAATGAGTAAGACTAGAATAACGTGCATTGAATGTAAGAACATTAACACAGAACAATAATATTCATAAAACATAGAACATTGTATACAAATTAGAGGACACAGTACACACATAGAATAACTAACATAGAACTCACATTGAACTTGAAAAAAAAATTTATAGTTAACATAGAAGCAAAATAGCATAGAAGAACAAAGATAACATTTAACATAGAAAACATATATGTAGAACACTAGAATACAACATAGAAACCTCATAGAACATACTTGAACTACTCATAGAACAAAGCACAACACACGTATTTTGCATTAAGAGTTACTGTTGTTTAAAGGCAAGTAGACAGTTTTAAGACTTGGACACTTTACGACAGTTCTTTGAACTGTTTTCTAGCATAACAAGGTCTTCTCATCACTCATATCTAGGCAAGAGTTAAAGAGTTTTAGTGAGAAGCGTGAGTTGTCACTTGGCCAGAAAGGCGCCATAAAAATGATAGCATGCGGCTTCTGTTTCCTCGCTGATAGTAAAATGTCGTCCAAATTTTAGTCATAATTGAGAAAACATATTAAATATAGCACAAATGTATATGAGCTGTCTGTCTGTGTGTGCCACATTGCTATCAACACTTGACTACAGGTTGCTGTCTCAGATGCGTCATTTGCCTTGACGTCATAATGGTTACAAAAATGTATGTTTCATGAACGTTATCAACGTGCTGTGGATTTATAAGAAATTCAACTCAGGTTGCTTCATAGTAAAATTACTCATGAATGTCTATAGAACGGCAAAGCATTCATAAGTCTCTCGGGTACTTTCCTGGCGTCTCTTTATGGCCCTGGGTAATTATTAGTATCATGAAAGCGATTAGATATTCGTTTTGTTAAGGGGATTCCGATTGTAGCGCGCTTGAGAATAAGTACCATACAAATCTAATCTTTGATTGATGGGCCCTTTGAAGACGAAATACTTTATAAAGCCATGAAATGCGAAAGATTTGCATTTATTTATGAGATCAAAGATTGATCGTAAGTAAATTTGCCATCGAAGGTTATTCAACTCATTAAGGCTAAGTAGATATTGCCGAAACGATCAGGACTAATAGCACAGGCCCCTCTATCGATGTATTTAAAATCGAGCAAAGAGCAAAAGCATTCAGCGAGCGGCATTAACCGGTTCGAGAGCAGCACAGAATATGTATGTATATGGTATTAAAATATTCAGATCAACAGACATATATATATGTATATATATAACATATATATGTATATATATAGCACATATATATATGCTAAGAATTTTTGGCATTTTTCTGCGTTTCAAAATTCGATTTGACAAAACATTTGCACATTCCTTGCAAATGTGTAGAAATTTACAAGTGCAGCGTATAATTATAATTATTATAATAAACTTCGAACTTGCACTGGTGATAATTGAGTTAATAATATACAATATTATCAATTTGTATCTATGAACTGTTAAACAAGTTCTTGACCACAATCAACAAAACGTGTTGGAAATTTGTCATTGCGCTGTTAATGTATCTGCACTTGTATTTGTTGTTGTATCTGTGTCAATGAGTTAAGTTAATGAGCTGGCCATTAGATATTAGATAGATAGATACATGTGTGTGTGTGTGTGAGTTTGTCTGGCACGAAACTCATGCCTGATAACTGTCCATAGATATACGAAGCGATCTACATACCCCATGAGCAGGAGGAACATGTGTAATTGGCTGGCAACCACAACACACAAAGAGAGAGAGAGAGAGAGAGCAGAAATCGGCCAGAAAAAGAGATATCCACGGGGTGTAGTACAGACGTGTGTGTGGGGGTACTTGAACTGCTGTGTAGAATATACAATACAATACGATATAGAACGATACATGCACATGTAGAGACCCTCGTGTATTTGCCTCTAGTGACGGCAGAGAATTTCAATTTGCCTGACTGCCAGTTGGTAAAATGTTGCTCGATCGCTCGGTTCGCATTCGAAAATACAGAAACAGAAACAGCAACAGCAACAAAAACAGAAATTGAAATACACAAAAAACAACAGCGATAACATATTTAAAGAAACGGAACGGAACATAAAGTGCTATAAAGCTGATCACATATTAGTGCCGAGGGTTGAAGGTTGCTCGAGTGAAGTTTTAAAAGAAAGAGTAAAATGCTGAGAAATGGCTTAAATACAAACTTCTTGGGCTGGGGCTACTCGGCTCGTCGTCGCCTGCTGCAAAAGCATTGTCTGTGTTTTATTTTTATAACAATGACAAACTAGAACAGAACGGCATAAAAAACGAAGAAGAAACAATTCGTTTCTATTGATTTATTTGCATACCAAACAAGAAAAGCACAATCAAATTTGTATCTCAGCAAAAAAAAAACACGAAAAAAACCTCAACAGTATTTGCGTCCTCGTCGAGTATTATTAATCTTATTATAAGTGCGGCTCAAGTGTTTACAATAATTGGAAAAAGATCACGAGATCCGGCAGCACAAGATGGCGGATCTTCGGCGCAGTTTCAGTCGGCTATCGATGATCGTTTTTCGGGCAACACATTCCAGCGAACAATCCTGGCGCGAGGAGTTGCTCAGGTAAATCGTCTATCGGTAATCGATTGCTGACGAATACACTTTAGTACTGTTGCCATGTGACTCAATTCAATTTGCACTAACGACCGCGACTAAACACCCACAACGGTTCTGCTTATTTACATTTCTATATACAATATTATTTAAACAACTGTTAGTTAGTATATTCAGATGTATTCTATCGATCTGTATCTGTGTGTGTGTGTGTGTGTCTTATTAAATGCCGCTGCAAATATTTGCATGCAACGCGTTTCCAGGGAGATCGTTGTGATGTTTACGTGCATGCACGGGGCCAAGGGGCGATCACACAAAGCATAGATACACATATAAATAAGTAGATATATACAAACACATATGTCTATAGCATCATCTCGATATGTACTAAACCGTAAACTGTCTATATGTATGCACGCATGTTTACAGCTACTTGAAACATCTGCCTTTTAAAAAGCCACACACAAGCCAACATGTGCAAGGATGTGCTTAACTAATGGGTTAATGGAATTGCCGGAATTGCAAAAAGAGCAACAAAAAAAATGCTATAGAAAGTTCAATAAATAAACCTTCTGAGATCCCAAGAAGTTGAATAAGACCATATCTTTAATGTAACAATAATTTGCTGTATATTTTACATTGTATAACCAAGACGCAAGTTGTGCCACATCTATAAAGAAATAGATCATTATTGTTGTGTCTTTATTTGTGTTTACCTATCGTGGGGCAAAGGTTGACCATATGACAACTCTATCAATAGATATTTGTACCTAACAGCTGCGCAGTACACCTTACATATATATATACAGATGTATGCATGTATATATGTTTCTATATTGCGACTTTTGGCATTTGGATGTTGGCAATGCGAGTGTGCACAAGAAATCATATAGAAATATATGTAAGTGTCGCTTTGGTCTTCTTTCTTCTTGTTTTTGCTGCACTTTCAGCCATGAATTATGTGCTGACATATTGTGAACATATAGATAGACATACATATATGCCATACACATCAGGCACTTATAAATTCTCACTTATATGTAAACTGTTCTGTGTATTCAAAAAGATTTCAAGCGCTCCTTTAATCGAAAATATTATGATGAATTCAAGTAGATAAATCGTTTTGCGCGTCGCCCAATGACGTCAATGATCGAGAGATTCCGACCTAGGTCAACACTAGGCAGACATATGTACATATATCGATCGGTTTGTGTCTGTAACTTTACTGCAATTATAATTGACTGGCTGCTTGCCAAGAACTTGTCGAAGAATGCATTGCAATGAAACCTCTCACTGATTAGCCGCAAGTTTGGCCATGTCTGAGGTCAGTTTTAATATCGTTTGGTTATTTTTTATTGTTGTTATTATTTTTAGCTGCCAGCTAAACATTTAATTGCCCGCAATTAGCTCACTTAACTTCACCAACTTACTTATCTCAACGGGAAGAACGAACTGTGTTATAGCCCCAAGATTGACGTCACAAACATTTCGTTGATTTTGAAATATGTGAAATTCCATTTAGTTTGTGTTTTTTTGAACCCTTTTTGAGGTCTTATCACTTGTGCAGATCTTATCACGCTATGTTGTGTATATATATATATATTTAATTGTTATTACGGCAACCACAACAAGTTGTTCGACCGGTCACACTCAGTGACTCAGTTTGCAGTTCTATTGAACTTGCGTCGTTGGCAACCGGCAATGCCGGCTCAACCCGCCTGCCTGCCCTGCTCTGCTCTTTCTCTTGGTTTAGTCATACTTCCAACTCACACTGCAACTGACCGAAAAAACAATAACAAAAAATAGTAACAAAAACAAAACAATGCTTGAAACCGGTTTATTTGCTTGGCATCATTTAGAAAGAAATACAACAAAAAAACATTTGGAAAGCTTTAGCCAATAAATTTGCCTGTCAACTTTGACGGCGATTTCTACGAATTCCAATTTTGCACGGCTCACACGTCAGAGCAACGCATCAGGTATGGCATATGTACATGAATATGTTTCATTTGTCCCACTGTACAATTGACAATCGAGTAAATCAGTTAGATCATTAAGTTGTGTGGGATATTTTTGATTTTTATTCGGAATATGACATTAGTTATATTAGTTATAGCACTGTCACGTTTTTCTAGGGAATCCATGGCAGAAAGAGTTCCAAGTTTCATAACTTTTTTAAACACCACACGATACTCCTTGAGAATTGTTATATCCGCTCTTTGACGACTATATTGAATTGATTTTAATGTCTGTTGTGGTATTTCTCCATTGATACTCCCGTTTGAAGTGATTATCACATAGTGTTCATAATTTATTATACGATAATATTTAAAGGATGTTATATGAATTGTTTTCAATTAAATTTAAACCTTTAACCTGCTTAGTTTTTTGCAGTGTACAAGCTTTACTTCTTTTACTCTTCCTCATACTGATCCTCTATCTCCCTTGCTCCCTCCCTCTCTCTCTTTCTGTCCAAGTTCGCATGCACTTCTTCAGCTCAAGCTTCCGACTGATACCGTCGAGCTTTGCAATTGCTGTGCAAATTCCCCACACAGTGTGGGGAATATGGGGAACTTGCATGCATTAACAGTACAGAACACTGAGGAGAGGTGAGGAGAGAAGGGAAGAGGAGTTAGAGTGTGCCATGCTGATAAAGCATGCAAATTGTAAAGTGAAACGACAAGTGAAGCAAAACTGTTACAGCAAAGAACAACAAGAACAATGTTGTTGTCGTTGTTGTTGCATTTCATGTAAGAGTCGAGATTACAGTAACAATTACAATTACAATTACAATAACTGGAGCTCAACTTGTCGCATAATCTGCGCAGTGTCAATTCGACGCTCGATCCGCGATCGGCTAAAGAAAAGCTTCTGCGCAGAAAAGCTTCTTCTAGTCCACATTTCCATTCAGTTTCCTTGTCTTGTGCGGAAAGACAGAAAGGAAAGGAAGATAGTGAAGATCGTGTATTGTGCATAATTCAGTTTGTTATTATTTGCATATTGTTTAACTGTGCCTGTTCCATAGATTCCGCACTCACTTGCACTAATTGCGATTCTTAATGCTATTCCTGATCGGCATTGTGTTTGTCTTGTGCCTCACAAGTAGCCTGCTACAGGCTTTGATCTGGTAATTGGTATAGTTATCATACTTAGCTAATGTGCTGCTGAGTTCGTGACACGGAAGAACAGAGTGATACAGATAGAGAGAAAGAGAGAGTGAGAGAAGGGGATACTATATAAATGTCAATATGTAGTCATAATGCACATAAATATATTGTAGATTGTGCATATAAGTAAGAACATTTCCTGTTTTGCTACAATTTATCAATCACAATGGAAATGGACAATCTGCCTCTCTTACTTTAATTTAATTTCATTCTTGTTTCATTTGCCTTTTTTCTTTTTTTACGGCCATCTGCTTGTGCTATCTGTCTCAAGTATATATTGTTTTCTTCTTAACTGATTAAATTTTCATATTGATTTTTGAAATGAATTTCAATTTCCGGGAAATTTAATTGACTATTTGTAGTAGTTTATATATTACAAGCACCTTTTACAAAACTATACCCTTTGTTTTCTATATATACTATAAGTTCTACATATATTTATGTATTTATACATTATATATTTATACATAAATCAATCATTCTAAAATTTGTAATTGCGAATTCCTATGGCATCTACTTCGATTTCAATTGTTTTAATTCCCAAAATATTTGTGAAGTGTCAAATATTTTCCATTTAAGTCCCTAAAAGAAACCAAAATTACAAGTGATCGTTATAGATTTCAAATGTCTTTATTCTGCTAAAATAAATAACTTTTATTTGGAGACAATTCAAATAAGAAACACATAAACAAATAAAGACCAAACAGCTGGCAATGGGGGAATGGGAGGGTGCTTGGCGACACTGCCAGAACAACACGAATAGGTTATCAGCTGTGTTGATAAGACTTCTCCCGTACTAGGTAACACACATTGAGCGTAATCATAAATTACTCAAAGCATAAGATGGAAACATATTCCAAAAATATATTTACATTTAGATCCCCAAGAGAGCGCACCAGAATTCTCCTTATAGATACGATATATGCTGATAAATATTGTGAAACTTTGTAAACTGATTGATACTCTATAACTTATGCATTTCTCTCTGTTCTCTCTCTTCCTCTCTCTTTCTACTTCTTGGTATCAGGTACCGGCAGACAAGATTCAGCTCGAAACGTGTCCGGAAACGTGTTGTCTTCAAGCATGGCGAGTGCAACGTGGTGCAAGGCAATGTGGCAAAGAGACGCCGTCGTTATTTGCAGGTGAGTGTCGGAGGTTTCTTTATTTAGCCAATAGAGAGAGAGAGTTGGGGTAAGAGAGGGAGAGTGGGAGACACAGCATATTGAGAAACATGTGCCAGTTATGCAAGCGCAGTGAGTTTAAATTTAGAAGTGCCTCGCTCCAATTCTCAAATACAAAGGCGAATAGAAAGAGAAAAGATAGAAGAAAGTGAGAAAGCTACAGTCAAGTGTGCTGGACTGTTATATACCCGCCTAATAAGCAACTTTTATTTTTTGTTGCATACTTACAAAAACTGTTAACCCGCTCAAACTGCTTCTAAGATAACATCTACATATATTTAGTATTGATAATTATATTGATAATTAAACTATATATTTTATATAATGTAATACAAAGCTTTCTTACTTGAAACTCATACAATTTTTATCGATATACAGAGACGCAGTTGAGTGTAGGGAAGTTCTTAAACAAATTTTATCTACGTGCAATAATAAGACAACTTGTCACCAAATTTGATAGTCCTATCTTTCATAGTCTCTAAGATTTGAAGATTCATACAGACATTGACTGTTGACACTGATCAAGAATACACCTCTTGGTTGGCACAAAATTACAATACCCTTCTACCCTATGGTTTCCTTCACAAATACTCAACTCAGCTTCTCTTGAAGGACATCTTCACGACGCTTGTGGATGCCCAGTGGCGCTGGACGCTGATGGTGTTCGCCGCGAGCTTTGTCATCTCGTGGGCATTTTTCGCCTTCATCTGGTGGGTGATTGCATTCGCGCACAATGACTTTGAGTACATTCTGCTGGAAGAGGCGAATCCCGAAGCGGCGGCCAACATGACGCACACAGTGTGTGTGACAAAGGTCAAGGGATTGATGACAGCCTTCCTGTATTCCGTGGAGACGCAAACCACAATTGGCTATGGCAATCGTTATGTCACAGAGGAGTGTCCCGAGGCGATCTTCACCATGTGCATACAGTGCATCACAGGTGTCTTCATACAGGCCTTCATGGTGGGCATTGTGTTTGCCAAGTTGTCGCGCCCCAAGAAGCGTGCCCAGACGTTGCTCTTCTCCAGGAATGCTGTGATCTGTCACAGGGATGGCACCCCCTGTCTGATGTTCCGCGTGGGAGATATGCGCAAGTCGCACATCATTGAGGCGCACGTGCGTGCTCAGGTCATACGCAAGAAGGTGACCAAGGAGGGCGAAGTGCTGCCCTTCTATCAGCAGGAGCTGCATGTGGGTGCCGATGGTGGCGAGGATCGTCTGATGTTCATCTGGCCCACCACCATAGTGCATAAGATCGATCGCAGCAGTCCGCTCTACATGTTGTCCGCATCGGATATGCTCAAGGAACGCTTCGAGGTGGTCGTTATGCTGGGTAAGAGAAAGAGAGCAGTTATTATTTATAGCTTATGCTAATGTTCTTTCTACTTTCAGAGGGCGTCATTGAGTCCACGGGCATGACCACGCAGGCGCGCAGCAGTTACCTGCCCTCGGAGATAATGTGGGGCCATCGCTTTGTCAATGTGGTCTCCTTCCGCAAGGAGACGGGCGAGTATGAAGTGGATTACACGTTGTTCAACAACACCTACGACGTGGACACACCACTGTGCAGTGCCAAGCAGCTGGACGAGGTCAAGTCCGAGTACTCGAGACCCACCAAGACTGGATTGGGTAGGTCTATAAATCTCTATATCATCTACAGTATCATCTAATCCTCTCGCTCTCTCTCCTGCAGTTCCCTTTGCGGATCGCACGCTCTCGGCGGCCAGCATGATACAGCGAATAGCGTCGGCTGCTTCGGTGGATCATCTGGATCCAGCTAGCGACGAGTCTTTGGACTCGGGCCGTCTGCAAATACGATCGCATTCCATACCCAACGGCGTGCTGGCCAGTGAGCTGGAGCCGCTGAACAACAACAATCACAAGCATGGGGCGTCGTTCACCATGGGTGGCCACAATATCTCAATAACAACGACGGCGCCCAGCATACCCAACCTAACAAGTATTAATGAGAGAACCAACTCCGGTAATTCCATAAATAGCAGCAACTACAGCAATAACAACAGCCTCAGTACGCTAAATATTGCCAGCGGTGGCGGCGGCGGTGGCAGCGGGGGCAGTGGAACTGTTCCCAGCTCCGGCAACGGTCGACAAAAGCAGTCAAATCCGCGACGACTGAGCATAAAGCAAGATCAACTGCCAATTGATTCCTTATGCTGATATTATCGGAATCCAAGTCGGAGCTGCGTCATTGTCCAAGCCAAAGTGCTAATCCAAAACTGAGTTCTGAGTAGATCCCCACCTGAGTTCTTGGTTGACTTTTTGGCTCCCCCGCGATCTGATGTTGTGTATTCTAAGCTCCATAGAAGTCTAATTAGTAAATAGTTTTAGAACATTAATCGTTATACAGAGAGGGCACTCAATTGCAGCTCTGCTGTGCTAGCTGTGAACCTAAACCCTATAATCTAATCGCGACCTACCCCTATGTACCCGGAATAAGCAGAAGCAAGTCTGTCAAGTAGCTTCTGTATTGTATTTTTACCATATTATCGATGTAATTGACGGATAGTGTATTTTGTTAGTGTTAGCTTTAATGAATTTACTATAAACATAAGCATTAAATTGATATTAAAACCAAGAGAGTTATGTAAACAGAAATACAAATTAATGAAACCAAAATGCTGCAACTTCCTTTTAAGTGTGTGTGACTCAAGAAGTATCTATAGAGAATAAATACAATGTATATTTAATTGTCAAGCTCATGAATGTAATCAATTTTAAACGAGTCCCATCGTTTTCAATATCTCAATTACTCAATGAATTATTAACTAATATTTACATTAATGTATTCCAAATTTTAAAATGCCCTTAAGGCTAAAAACATGAGCTTCAATTTGTTAATGTATTGACAATAAATGGAATGAGCAGATGTTGAGCGAATGTATTCTAATTATGTTAAGATTCTAAAATGAAAGACCGAAAATATATATATACACCTGAAGATGAGAGAATATAGTTCACATGACTTTTAATTTAAATGAAAGGAAATCAATGCTGACAACTGAAGTGCAGTGGACGTGAATCCTCTTTGATTGGACACATCCGGGGCACAAACGGGTTTATGGATTGGCTAACACATAAGAGAATTTTCCGTAGCCTACTTTTCGGCTGATATGGAATGCAAAACTTTCTTTGCTTGCAATTAATCAATTCCATGCCTACTTTTGCGTGCACTCCATTTATTAATAAGTTTTCTTTTGGGTTAGGCCCTTTTTAAAAAATGTTTTAAAAAGCTTGATTAAAAGGTAAAAAAATTGAATCGTAACACTGATGGCAGCATTATTTCCAACACTTGATTTAGATTTTTTTCAAAGATAAAAACATATTCATTTACGTATTTTTTTTTTATTTATTTTTTTTTGTTTTGAGGAAAGTTTTATCGTTGCAGAATTTCTCAAATGAAATTAACATATATTTTATGTATATAGAAACATTCAAACACGTACATGTACCACCAATTAATATGTTCAAATCCACTAGAATTTCTCTCAGTGTGTCTTTAATCTCGACATCGGATAGGAGCGACAATGAAAGAAATCTTTGGAATATTTTGAACATAAGTACTTTTACTTTAAGATTTCTGTTAAGAGTAGTAGGTAAATGTATTTGTTTACGTATGTGTGTATGTGTGTGTAGACATAGTAAGTAAATGTGTGTTTAGTACAATTTACAACAAAGTTTAGTTTGTTTTTTGTTTGCGCACATTATTCCGTTTCTTTAGTTCTCTTTCTCTTTGCGATAATTATTTTGAGATGCGCGAAATGAACAATTGAATTATACATATGTTTATACGTATGTGTGTGTGTGTTTAACAATAGTTCTTCTGTTTTCCGGTTTCTTATACAATCATTATAAATAAGTTCCGATCTCTAGTTGTATCTTTATGCAATAGGACATTGTTTAAGAATATTAAATATTAATATTTCTCTTGTTTTGATATTTTTGTTTTTCTTTCTTTTTTTTTTTTAGTTTTTTTTCTGTTTTTTTCTTTTTGTTTTCTCTTTCTGTTTACGTTCTTTGCGTATTTTCACTTATGTGGTAATATAGAATTTACAATTAGCTCTCTACTCGGCCCTAATGCCCGAGTGGTTTCGTATAGCGAATCAACTAAGTAGGTCTACATAATGTTTAAGTATTTACAGTTTTGTTTAGGCTAACTTACAGTTTATAACTAACTTAGCTCTTACTTTGTGTGTGTATATGTATATGTGTAAGTGTGTGTATATGTGTATGTGTTTGTGTGTGTTTAAAACTAAGCGTCTTACGAGCGAGTCCATATGAAATGTCCAGCAATAATTCTCTTTCGAACCTTTACAAAATCTTTAAACTATTTATACATGTGCTCATTTGTTTGTTTGTTTATATATTACAGACTAATATTATATAAATGTAAATGGTTTTAGCATCATATTGTTTTGGACGTCGCGTTGACAGTTGTTTGTATGTGTGTGTGAGTGAGTATGAAGAAGATTTGCAAAAGAAAAGGATTTACAAATTGCAAAAGATTTTCAACTTTGTCTCTGCTTCAGCTAATTGTTGCTGTTGTTTCCCGCTAGTTTCAGCTTGTTGTTTTTCCACAAAGTTTTACAAATTATTTATCACAATTAATGTACCGTTACCCGAGGAAAATGATGAATTTTTTAAGGAATATCTCAAGATTTGCAGGATATGTGTAAAAATAAATAACAAGCAAGGTTGACTAAGGTATTAACCAAAGGGGCAGGGGGAAAGTTCCCAATTCCAATTCCATCTGGGATTGTTCTTGCTCTGTACGCGCAACACAAATGTTGCCAGCAACATTCGCACACGTTTAGGGTGGGGAGAGGGGGAAGGGGGAGAGGTAGGAAGAAAGAATAAGAATGCCAAGCAGAAAAGACGCACAGCAACTACTAAGCTTAGCAGTACAAGTAACTGTTGTTGTAGAAATCGTAACAATGTTGCTGCTGCTGCTGTTGCAAGTGTTGCTGCTGCTGCTGGTGCTGCTGAAAGTTCGACAACCAACTCGTTGTTGCGGCAATTCGCAGCAGATACTTTCATTCCTTGTGGTGCTGCTGCTGATGTTGATGTGGCGGCTGCTGTTGCTGCTGTCCCTGTTGCTGTTGCTGCGGCAGCAATTGCTGATGATGCAGTTGATGTGGCTGCAGACGCGACTGTTGCTGCTGGTGCTGTTGCAGGGGCATCTGCACTTGATGGTGACTTTGATGACTCTGCAGCTGCTGTCCACTGCTGCTGCTGGCAGCTCCTCCTGCGGCGCCTGCTCCACCTGCTGCTGCGCCTGCGGTATCGTTGGACTTCTCACGTGGAAGCAAGTAGACAGAACCATCTGCGGCCTGCTGCAGACTGTAGTCCGCAGGCGAGCAGGGATTGCCCTCGGGATCGCGCAGATACTGTGGAGAAAAAAAGGAAAATTAGTCTTGCTTCAACTGGAGGGAGAAGTTTGCCGCCTTACCTGGAAAACATGTCGATGTAGCATGGAAAACTTGTTGGAAATACGCTTGCGTTCACTATCCAGATGATCGTGATCCTGGTTCAGCTGCGACTTGCGCTTCACCACCGTCTGCACCTCATCCTCGAGCGTGAGTATCTGATCCAGCTTACGCTTGCGGCAATTCTGTGCGGCAACCTTGTTCTTGCCACGGCGCCGTATGTCACGAATCAAAGACAATTGATTCTCACTCAGATCGTACTTGGACAAGCGCTCATTGAACTCATCCATGGGCAAATTGATGATATCCCCGACTGGAATGGGAATGTTCAGGGCGCGTGCACGCTTCTCATCCCGCGACAAATGCTCCTCCTCTGTCATCGATCCATTGCTGCTGCCTGATCCCGACGATCCCTTCGCTATAGATTTAGTGCCTCCCACTGGCTTCTTATCGCGTGCCTGCGGTCTTGCCAACGATCCACTTCCCTGGGGCAATGGTCCATTGGTGCCATGTGGCAATGAGTAAGTGTGATTGAGCTGCACCAAATCATGTGGCGTCAGTGGGGCACGTGGTACACCGTAATCAGCTGTAAAGGCGCTGCTAGCACTCATGCCATAGCTCTGATGATAATCCTTGGACAGTGCGGGTGCCATTGCTGCTGCTGCTGTCACTGCCGAGGCACCACCGGCAAAGGAGGCAGCACCGGCTCCACCAGCTGCCTCATACTCGTACTTGATGCTCTGCACCTGAGCCTGCTGTGGCTGTTGCTGCTGTTGTTGCGTCTGTGCTGTGGCAGTAGCAACTGCTGGAGCTGTGGGCGGCGTTTGCTTGTGCAGATCACGCTTCCCATACAGTTGATGCTTCTTCTGTGCCACTGGTGGCTGACGTGTGTTGTTGTAACTAAAGTCATAGGGTCCTCCGTATTTCACCTGATGATAATCCTGTGCAGAGTCCGATCCCTCGCCCCACTCCCCATCGGAGAGTGAAGGCACTCGCTCGGAGCCCATCGAACTCACAGCGCTGTCACTGGATGCGTCTAAACGATCAGTGGCACCACCACCCTGAGCGCCAGCTGAGTTTGCCAATAGATCGCTGGTCATGCCACCAGCACCAGCACCACCGCCCACAGCAGTTGCACCACTCATAGATGAGGCGCCAACTCCACCAATTCCTCCTGCAATACCAACACCAACACCGGCACCAACGGCATTCACATTCACATTGGAGGCGCTGCCCGCGTTGCTCACATGTCCGCTGCTGGGCAGTCCCAGAACGGATGAGTTGTTGCTGGTGCTGTTGTCCACCATGCGACAGAAACCTGCAAAATTAACAACAAAAAAACAAAGGTGCTCAGTTAGTGATAAGGTAGTGTGTGGATTGTGTTACGATTGCACACATTTTCATACGATATTCCTCCTACACTACTCTATGTATATTTCTCTCTTGCTGATAAGCTCATTATACCCGCTACTCATTAGCCTAAAATTCAAATGGCAGACATAAGAAGGTATCTTCAATCGCACAAAGTCCATTCCGTCCGTATGAACACCTAGATCGCTGGTGTTTTAATAGCTAGGACTATCAAACTTGTTGACAATATGTCTTATAACTGCACGCAATTAAAGTACACTTTAGAACTTGACCACGCCCTCTTCCGCCTTCGATAAAAATCAAATTGCAAATATAATAACTACGCTAGAACTTAAAGATTTGGTGTCTACAATATTTATCATCATTCCAATAATATCTACCAATTTCACTGAGTTCGCATAATAATCATGAAAGATATTCAAGAAACAATGTTAATAAACTGTAATTTAAGGGGTACAAAGAGTCCAGCACATGCGAATTTAGTTTTCATACTTTGTTCTCTCTTTGCGAGATAAGCTTTTTTTGATAAGCTGCCTGAAGGATGATAATCGAGTGCAAAGTAGGGGAAAATTTAGGTGCTCCATCGAGCGATACGCATATTTCCCATGCTGGGCATGAATCAGCAGAAATTTTAGTTCCAACCTATATACAATGCACGAGTATATATATATTGCCATCGTATTCCATTCGATTGTTCAGCGAAGCTTGCGAGAGAGTGTGAACAAGAGAGAGGAGAGGAGTATGTAAAAAGTGTGCAGTCATTTGAGGCGAACTGTGATAAGACCTGAGCTATCACCTGAGCAGGTTCCTCTACCTTATCAGCTCTATGTGGGCACCTATCTCTCTAGGTTGTCCCAGAGTTTGCTGTCGCTAGACAGAACCAAAAGTCTCGTCTCACTTTCCATTATACAGTTCTATATACGATATTCATATAGGCGAAGGTCTTTATCTACTCTTATCTTTGATCTTTGTTGCTTAATATGCGCAACTATCGGCATTACTATCGTATTACTTAATGGAAACTTTACTCTCTCTTCCGCAGTGCGACAGAGAGAGTGAGAGAGATAATGTCGTGGCACATGCTTAACCCTAGCTAGGCACTCGGATAGATAAGCTCTATAATATTATTATTATTGTATAGTATTTTAGAGGCTTGTAATCAATTCCTATTTATGTTTAATTATTTAAAATGTGAGCTGATTAGGGCAGATCCCTCTGTCTCTCTCTCTCTGCTGTCTGTGCATAGTCTGCCGGCACATATGGCAAGGTCAAGCTCATAAACATTGATGACTTGGCAAAATACAATACTAAAATTGTAGGTCGAAGTTATCAGTGTGGGCCAAGTGCAGTACACACACACATGCGTGCTTGTGTGTATGCAGACAACGCCTCAAACGTAAGTTAATAAGGAAAGTCACTTACGTAAAAACGTAAGCAGTTAACGTAATTTCAGTTATGCTAAGAATGCACTGTAAGTGAGAGAGATATAGATATAATGAGAACATGTACGAATTAACATAAAAAACATACACACGCACATACACACACATGCATGTGACAGTATCTGTCTGCGTGTGTAGGTGTATATAGAATAACGACTCAAGTTATTGCTTCAAAGCGATGACTCAGCAGTTTAAAAATAGTAAACAGCCAACGGCAAAAAAAACTTGCTGAGCGCGCATTAGAGAGAGCAGCACCAGCAAACACAGCTGAGAGAGAGCTTACGTGGGCAAGAGAGCGCAAGGTAGGTAATTTTTGAGAGAGAAAGAGCGCGGGCAGAGAGAGCAGGGCGCAGTGGCAGAGCGCTTTAGAACATTGTCGTTCATGATTGCTAATGTTGTTGTTGTTGCTGCTCTGCTGCTGCGCAAGTTTGCTGATATCAGCAGCAGCAGGCAGAGCTGGTTGCGCAGCATGACTAATGAAAATTATTGTTACGCGGCAAATATTTAAATGTGTTGTTGGATTTGCTTTTGCTTTTGCTCTGCATTTATTTTTCGCCTGTGCATAAAAATAACACACACGGCGGCCATGGAGGCCACCACCCGCCGCAACCACCCAGGCACAGTGGGCTAGGCAGCCCAGCCCAGGCACAGTGGGATGGTGCTCCACGTTTGCTCTCACCTGTTGATTCTGGCAGCGCCGTTTTTGGTCTGTGTGTCTCTCGTTCTCGTTTTATTTTCGAATTTTTGGCCTTTTTTTCTCTTATTCTTTCTTTCACGTTATTCGCGCGTCATCAAACGTTCTAAATTCGTAGTGTATGTGTGTGTGTGTTGTGGCCTTTTTGCACGATTGCTTAATGTGCCAAGTGCGTCACTATTTCATTTATCAATGTGATATCGTGCATTAGTTTCTCCCTCTCTCTTTCTCTCTTTCGTTATTAATTTATGTTAATTTAATTTAAATTTTATTTGTTGTCACGTTTTCTATTTATTTTTTATTTCCTATTTTTTTTGTTTGCTTCATTTTTATTTTCTTCTATTTTTTTACATATTTACTTCACTATCGTATTCGATTGTTCGTGTTCGACTGATTGAGTTCGCGCTCGTGTTGCGTTCTTGTTGCTTTGCTTTGCTCATTCATGTGTGTGTGTGTGTGTGTGTTGGTGTGTTGTTGTTGTTTTTTTCGCCAGAAAAGAGCGCGCGCGAAACACGAACGGACGGCGCACTGAGGCCGCTCGAGTGAGTGAGCGAGTGCGAGCAACGAACGCGAGGCAACAAACGAGCAAATGCTGCCACTGCTGCCGTCGCTGCCTCTACTCACCGACGACGCAACGGCGTCGCTGCTGCTGCTTAATTTGCACTCAAAAATTTGTACAAAATTTACGAATTTTATGTTAATCTCGGCAAAGATCGGCAGCAAAGCAACAACAACAAAACAGAGACGAAAAAGCTCTAGCAAGCAACGCACGCGCTTTTGTTTTTGCTCTCACAACTTGAGTGACGTTCTGGAGTGAAAGCTCTCTGCTCTCTGTGTTTTGTTTTTGCTAGCTGAGCTCATGTGGGTGTGACTCGAGCAGAACTGAATGAGAAATGTCTGCTGCGCACTTGCTCTGCCGTTGTCTCTCAATTTGTTTGAGTAACCTGTTGAGTGCCAGGTGTACGGCGAGGTGCCTTCTATGTGCACAGCATACTCAATTGAACAACAAATAAAATAAATCTATAAAACATGTGGGTGAAGTAAATGTTATTGATTCCCAAGAAATGGTCAGATTGGGATGAAAAAAAAAGGCAGAAAACATGACAATAGGTTTATGATTTAAGAAAAGGGGTAAGATTGCATAAATTTGCAAATTTATGTAATTTCTCAAGCTGTATCGATAGTGTTATAATGATTCTTTACATGTTGAAAATGGACATAATGGGAGATAGAGAGACTTGGCTAAAAAGTATAAAACTTTTTAACAATTAAGAATTTTTGTAAACGTAAAGATAATGAAGTAGTTTTTTTCAAATGCAGAAACACTAGCGACTATGAAACTCCCTCAAAAATTAGAAACTAGTAAGAAATACTATTTTATAGCCACCGTCACAATCGCAATTAAATTTATAGAAATCATTTAAATGTTGATAATTATTAAACACATCAAAACTTTACATTGTAGCTTAAAAAATACGCTCAAACTTATTTATTTTTGGATTTGTGGTAGTGAAAAAGGTCGTGGCCAGATTCTTAAACAAACATGAGACTACAGTTATACCAGTGCTCAATAGGTTTGTAAGCCAAAGAACCTAATCGCACAGAAAGCTCTTCGACTTCTACTTAAAGCTCTATGCAAAGCTTTGAGTAATTCAGAAAGTAAATGAATAATTCTCAATGTTTGGCGTTCATATTGTTTAGTCTGATTTATAAGACAAATAAATAATAAAAGTAATAATAAATGATATAGAAACACTTACTTTCCGTCATGTCCATCAAGTGAAGATCTTCATCGTTGAAAATGGAATTGATAAAGCCATCCGTGGTATGATTCATGTCCGACGAGGTGTTCTGCATGAAGGAGAATAACAAATAAATCAATCGATTGATCGATAAAGGGAATCAGAAATAAATCACACGACCAATTGATCGATATCTCTGTCGTTCTTGACTTCATTCCCACTTACCGCATAATACATCATCTCATGCTCCATCTTGTAATTGCTGCCAGCATGAGCTGCAGCAGCAGCGGCGGCAGCGGCAGCAGCAGCAGCTCCATCAGCCTCATGGCTGGAGTTGGTCAAGTGCATGCTGGACGACACAGCGGAACCCAAATTGTGTCCATAGTGAGGTTGTCCACCAGCTGCAGCAGCTGAGCAGAGATCGCCCAGTGCAGAGTTGGTGGCATGCAACATGGCATGGTGTCCATGTCCATGTCCATGATGCGGTGGTGGTGGTGGTGGCGGTGCCAGTGAACCACCAGCAACAGCCACTGCCGCCGCTTGACCATATTGGGCAGCATGCTGGGCACTGGCAGCCGAGGCTGAGGCTGTCTGGTACGAGTAGCCCGAGTAGTGTGGCGGCGGTGGTGGTGGTGGATATGGGGGCATGTCTGAAACTCCCCCAACAACGCCCATGCTGGGTATGGGACTAAAGTAGGTGGCCAAATCCTGTAGACGCTCCATGGAGACGCTGCGATTCAGACGCGGCATGCGGCCCTGTAATAAGGAATAAGAAAAATATGATGAATTTGTTGAGATGTGCCTAACAAGGTGAGAGGCCAGAGAGGGAGAGAGAGGGGGAGGGGGGAGATACGGTTTACCTCCCTCTATATAGCAATAAATAAGCGATCAATCATGCGAGACTCCGCCGCTTACGGAATTCTCTAGAAATCAACAATAAAACTCGCAGACAAGACAAGACACGTAAAAGGGAAGGTGAAGGGAAAGGGGAGAACAACAACAACAAATTCAAATTGCGCTGCAAGTAAACTCGTGTGGGGAGGGGACGGGGGGAGTAAGCCAAAAAACGTGCACAATGTATCAATCTGGCGATTTCCGAACGTCGAAGTCGTAGTCGCGCTGCCAAGATCGATCAAAATGAAATTGAAATAAAATTCATATCTGTATACGAACATTGACAAGTGCCTTGCACAGCACAGCCAGCGGTCTCCCTTGTTGTCTTGGGGATTTCTTTAGCGATCTCGCAACACTCTTAACTCGTTCGATCGTAACTCGAGTCTCAGTCTGAGGCTGAGACTGAGACTGATGGACAGTTTCGTGCTGTGTGCCAGCAACGACTTCATTAGTTGCGCCTTTTGTTATTCTTAATTATCCAACGTGGGGTTTATTTATTTGTACAACTAATTCCAGTAGAGCCTACACCACCCGCACACCCTTCCTCTGCCTCTCCTTCTTCAGCTGCTGCATACATTCAGGCGTGGGTGCTGGAGGTGACTAAAATATGCACATATCTTAAAATGAACTCACCACAACCTCAGAGAGAGAGAGAGAGAGGAAGAGAACGAGACTGCAAGTGTGTTAGAGAGAGATGCTCGTTTCCCGAAAACAATTTGCCGCCAAATGCCGCCGCAATTAAGACCTAAAAAGAGCTAAAAGCCACAAGGCATCAAACGTTGCCCCAATGAAGCGACGTTGACGTTGATGGCGATGCTGATGGCGGATGCACTCAGAGGATGCTACGGCATGCGGCATTGACATTGAGATTGAGTTGCAGATAAAAGATAAATAACTTCACATCGTATCGTATCGTATCGAAGCAACGCGTTGTTGTAGGTGTAAAAGGCAACAAAACGTTACGAATCCCGAAACGAACTAAACCCGCGAACGTCGACGAGAGGCTGCGATGCTCAGGGATTGACTGACAGCAGATACAGATACAGATACACCCTACAGATGCAGAGAGATGCCGAGGCTGAGCTGCGCTTGTGTGTGTGTGTGAGAGAGAATGCAGGCTCTCCTAATGTATGCCTCAACACGTTCAGCTCAGCGCAGCTCGGCGGCAAACAGGTAAGACAACAACAGGTAACCAAACTGGGCGTTTACTTTTGCCCACAGTGCATTCACAGATGTGTGTGTGTGTTGTGCCTGGGTGTGCGTGTAATTTCAATTGTCACTGTCTTGTCATTAACTTCTGGTGTTAGCTCCCTCTGTGTCCATTGTTTTGTTGCGTTTCACACGCGAGGCAAGACTCACACACAACTTGCAACACACACACACAGCTATATATGTCACCTAAGTATATAATAAGGGGTATATATCTGTACATACGGTAGCCGCCGTCTTGAACAAGGCGGTCACCTCCCCTCGTTGCAGGCTTTCATTAAACTAACGAAAACCGTTACACGTAGAACTCTCTCTTAATTCTCAATTGTAAGCCCCGTTAGAGACTGCGTTTTAAGCAGGAACATCCCAGTTTTAACTGGGCAGTTCCTTAACTTTAAGTCATGCAACTTGTTGTTAAGCTTGTTTATCATTACTACATATACAAAACGCTTAATCCCATTACACGCTTTGATTGATGGGGGAATGCAATGGAAGGTATTATAAATATTATTATTAATAACATAAATAAAACACATGCATATTGAATGAGGTCTTTGAACTCTCATGATGATGACAATCATATAATATTTCGTATTTAGCTAAATGTGTTTGCTTTACAGAAGGAAATATTTAAAACAATGACATTTTTTTGGGCCTGCTAGTTTCCTTCAGAGAAAAAGTATTTAAACTGAAGTGAAAGAGTTTTTTATTTCTTAAACAATTTCCTTGGTTTTTTCAATTAACCTAATGTTACTCTTTGATCTGTGAGCAACTAAGTTGCTGTAGTTGGTTCACAAATTGATTTAAATCAACCTCAAATTCATCTTTAATCCAATGTCCAAGCGATTTCTATTGATTTATTAATGCCAACGTAGCAAATTACTTTTCTAGGAAAAACCTCCAAAACTCTGCAAAGCTCAACACAGGAATTAGTGTTAGTACTACATGTGTTTATCTATATGTGTGTGAGCGTATGTGTTGCAGCTTTAGTTTTTTTTTGTCATTAACTTGATTTATGTGCGAGTCTCTACATGACGGCAGCAGCGACAGACGGCGACAGCCATCAAACTGTTTACACAAATTGAATTAAAATCGTACAACACACACACACACGTGCACACACACACTCAAGAGAAGAAATCTCAAGAGCAGCAGCAGCAGAAAATAAAAACTGAAATCTCCGCTGTAAAAATAATTAATAAAGTTTTTTGCGCTGATTTTTGCGCTAAGCTTTTTGTAAATATTTAAAATTCACATAATTAAAGCCGCAACAGAGCGCGGGGCGATTAAGGCGTTTGCCAGGGCAGGGGCGTGAGCGGAGGGGGGGTGTGCAAAGGGGATAAGGTACTTTTTTTTCATTTATTTCAGCAAATGGAGATTTAATTGCAGGGGCTACTGCAGCAAGTCGCCGTCGCATTTGAAGTGTTCAGGCTCGACTCGAGTCAAAGATGCAATCAAGACGCGAAGACTGCAAGCAAGAGGTGAAGGGGGTGTGAGGCAGAGGGGAGGGCAGGCAGCGAGTGCCACCGAATTCAATAAACACTTCGCCACGCGGAAAAGTCAAGTGGCGCATTGCAGAGACAACAACAACGCGACATTAATGAACGCGCTGAGCTAAGCCAAGTTTTTTTTTTCTTTTTTCATCTCATTTTTTGTCTCATTTTTCTCCTCCTCCCGTTTTTGTTTTGTTGTTTTTGTTCGGCTTTTGCATTGTGATTGCAATTAGCAGGCACAGTCAGGTCAGGAGGGGGAGGTGGGGACAGTTACGGCCCCAAATGGCAAATTAAATGTTATCAGGAAGCTGACACTTGGCGGCAGCGTATTACACAATCATAATCAAGATCGACAGCGTGACTAGGCAGAGACTATATAGTGGGTATATACCCCTCCCTTCCCCTCACACTACATATTCGCACTACTAATGACACCCAGAGAGAGGAGGGAGAAAAAGAGAATTGCAGGATTTGCATTGCTTGCTTCCTGCGAAAACAAAACAGATCAACAGCCTCATCTGCCTCATTAAATGGCTTTGGCTCCTGGCCACAGCTCACCTGCTGTGACAACATCAAACGCGGGAGTTTCCCATTTACATTTGCATTCCTGTTGCCGTTGCCGTTTACGGGTTAACTCCGCAGAAGGAGGAGTAGCTCGTTGTAGGTCTCTTCTAATCCCTGCGCTGACCACAGCATGCGGCGACGGCGGCGGCTGCTGAGACTTAACGGTAATTGTCGCTGACTTTTCGACTGCCCAAGAATGTGTTTGTGTATGTATGTGTGTGTTTGTGTGTGTCAACTCTTGCAGACAAAGCGAAAAAGAGAGAGAGGGGGAGAGACAGAGAGACGCATAATTTAGCTGGATTTTCATTGAAGACGTCGCATGTTTTGTGCTGTGTCTGCGGCTTTGATTGTTGCACTTGTCTCTCTTTGCGGCTTTGTGGCAGGATTAGGCTACTGCCACACAGCATCAACTGTGTGTGTGTGTAGAGTAAACATGCAGCTGACTAAATGAGCTACTGCATACGCGTTTGTTGCCTAAGTCATTTTGAAATTAGAGTTTGTTGCCTAAGTCATTTGAAATTGGATTGCCAGATGGAAAGAAAGTTTATAGTGGATTACAGTGAGACTAAAGTGCAACTGAGTGTGTTATAGGCAGACTAAGTATAAAGGGAGTTATAGTCTGAGTATATAGAAGGAACACACATATGAAGTATGTAGGCATTTATAGCAACATTAAGTACAGTTATCACCTCAACAATGAGTCACTTGCTACATTAAACTGAGCAGCTGCAGGGAGAGAGGGAGGTGGAACAGTAGGAGGAGCTGCCTCAGGTAGAGACACAAGCTGCGCAAACAGAACCCAAAAGAATTCTTACAAGACTGAAGAGCAGCCAAGGCACAACTGAAGCTGAAGCTGTAGCTGAATCTAAAGCTAAGGTGGAGGCCCCCAACATTTTTGTTTCTTTGCTTGCCTCAATCTTTTTGATGAGGCAGTTACAACAAAAGCCAACAGATTGACGAACTTGCACAAGGGAAAAGGGGGGCAATGTGGGAAGGCGGGGAGGGGGAGCAGAAGGGTGCGGATGTGGTATACAACCAGATTTGAAGCTTTATACAAACAGCAAACAGCTACAACAGAAAAAGAAAAAAAACACTGAAAAAAATGGAAAAAATATACGAAAAAGAACAACAATGATGAGAGCACAGCGCAGAGCTGCGATCAAGTGCTCGAGAACGGAGCACGTAAAAAGAATCGCGCCAGAAGATCCACAGAGAACAGAGCAACAACAAGGCAGAGAAGAAGATGATGAAAACACTCCAAAACGACGGGCAAATGATCCTTGAATGGCTGCTTTAAAGCCAGCACATACAAATGCAGATACATATGTATCTGTACAAGCACTGAGATACATATGTATCCATACAAGCACTGAGATACATATGTATCTGTAGGAACTTCTACTCCAAGCGGATGCGAGCACTTAAAGCGGAGCATCCGCCATGCAGCCAGGCAGGATTAAGATCAATAGAAGAAGGGGCTGAAGGGAGAGGGGACTAAAGGCAGAAGGGTAAGGGTCTATGGGGACTTACCTGATGATGTCCATGATGGAAGCCAGCCGAAGTTGGCGGTTGACGCTGGAAGGCGCTGCCGCTGGCACTGCCCACGGTGGCATAGTTGGCGCTTGCTGCCTGCTGCACGGCACGCTGGTGAGCTGCCGCTGCAGCCGCATGAGCGTGATGTGCATGATGGGCAGCATGATGATGATGGTGAGCAGCAGCCGCAGCATGATGATGCGAATGTGGGTGGGGGCCATGGGGATGGCCATGATGGTGATAGGGTGGCGCAGTCGATTGCAACATTTCGTCTAATTCCTTCTTGGCCTCCTCATCTAAATCAAACAAGGGCGAGCCCACAGAATCCTGTAGATCCTCAAAGTCGCTGCCACTGAAATTGGCCTCGTTGTAGTTGCCGTTGTTCTGCTTGTCCTGTAAATCGCTATCCGGGTCAGCAAAGACAAGATCCTCACCAGTTTCAGAGACAATACGCGGCACCGGTTTGTTCAATGCGGCAGCAGCTGCGGCCTGCGAAGTGGATGCAATGGAATCGTTGGGTAGCTACAAAGAGGAGAACGGAGTGAGGGACAGAGCGGGAGAGAGAGTTAGGAGAAAGTTAGTCAGTTGTAGAAGACGCTCTCAGACTTACCTCGTCGTCTTCAAGTGGAAACTGAGAGAGCTGCAACACGTCGTTGAGCAACTCATCCAGCGGCAAGCGAACGTATTCACCTGTGGGTGGCAAGAAGAACAAAATCAGAAGAAGATTAGACAAAGCACATTAAGTCAAGTCATCATGGCAACAATTGAATCACGCTATAGGTAGCTAAAGTATTCCCCGATCTCTTTCCCTGAACGAACTATAAAGACAACTTTTACTAAATATACAAAAATATTTTGATCAGCTGTAGAATGCAGAAGAATACGCAGGCAATTCTCGCGGGTGCCATCAGTTATGGCAAACTATAAAAATATTGAGCTATGCTCCCAGGAGACCCAGTAGGAGACTAGACTAGACCTTGCCCCGCACAGTAGCGCACATTCCTCCTTAGGGAATGCAACGCACGGGCAGATCAAAAAGGCAAACAACTCAAGAGTGCACAATCATTAATCATATTCATCATCATTGATCGATAAGCAAAAGATCGCAAAGATCTCACGGAAGCAGCTGAGACTCTGAAAATGGTCAACTCTATTTCTAATAAATATTTAATTTATGATGCATTTTGACAGCGACTAGTTCGAATATTATTGGAATAACTATTAACAACTGAGAAAGGTATAGTCGGCTGCTATATACTCTTTAAATATGTGACTGCAATTATTTGTATTGCATACTTGCAGGCAAGTAGAAATCTACTCTGCCATTAAAATTATTTCTTTAATAACTTCCAAGTTTATTGTCTGTTGTAACCAAATTTATAGAAAACATTAAGCATGTCTTATTGTTTATGCACATAAAAAATGTAAGTTCTAGCACTGAAGTTGGGGCTGCATTTACATTTTAATCGATATACGGGGGCGCAAGGAGGTGTGGTTGAATTTAAAAACAACTTTATTGGCATGCAATAATAAGACAAACTGTCACAAAAATGATGATAGTCCTAGCGATTATAGTCCCAGAGTACTACATGCTCATACGGACTGAATTTCTATTAAATATGCACCCTTCTACTGCCTCACCCCTTAAGCTTGTGTATCGCTTACAATAGATTGTGGGGAGCAACAAAATATTGAACAGAATCAAATATTTGCATTGGTTTATTCTCTAGAAGTGTCCACACACACACACACACATAGAAACAAACACAGTCAGGGGAGTGGGACAGTCAGACACACTCACATTATCTGAAAATGACTACTTAAGATCACCGAAAATTCCACGAAAAGTAAAGCAAAGTGGTAGCACAGAGACTGCCAGACTAAATAATAAATATGGCTCAGAACAGCGAGACGAAAACTGTTGGTAGTGATGGTGTTGGTGGTGGGCGCACTCGACCCGTGGGCAAACACATCTAGATAAAAATAAAATGGGAAAAATGGGAAAAAGAAAGAATGAAGGAAGGCAAAGGCAAAACTCGTAAAGAGGGCGCAACTTGGTCGGGGCCAAGTCAAGAAATTTGTGCGCTCAAGTGCTGTGACGACGCTCACGACCTTTGCCAGGGTCCCACTTGAGTAGGGTCAGAAAATTAGAATAAACATTGAGTGAGTGTGCGGAGCTGCTGCTGCCGCAGTTGGAACAATTCTTTTTTTGGGCCTGGCTAAGGCGCAATGTTATTCTTATGATTGGTTACAAAATACATTCCCAATTCAACCATTTTGTGGTCTACAACAACTGTTCTCTCTATCTCTATCTCTCTCTCAACCTTCCTCTTTGTTGGCCATGTTTTCACTAGGCCCGTTCTAGCTTAGCATTCTTAGCTTGTTATTTTAGGGCCGTGCATTTAATTTGGTTCTTTTTGGTAACAGTTTTTGGTTACGGGGTTCAGTAATTTGTTCCTATGCATTTGTGTGTGTGCGTATGTGTGTGTCAGTGTGTGCGGGTGTATGTGTTAACTGTTTGCTTATCGTTTTTGGGCTTGTTGTTTGTCTCTCTGGTCTTACTTGTGTCCCAGAGTTGTCTGTCTCTGCTGCATGTTTTGCTTCGCTTGCCTCACATTGTTGGAACTGTCTATAAAAATATTATTCGATATGTGTTTTGTTTTCTTTGTATGTGTGTGTGTGCGTGTGTGCGTGCACAGTCTGTCACCAGCAATTAAGCGACAACGGCCCATAAAGGTGTCTACGCTCATACAATATTCACATTGGCAGTTGGCCTGATGTGGGTAAAAGGCGTTGATAGCTCAAAAAGCTTTTGTTTGACCACCCCCATCCCGGATATCGGGCTATTTTCTATCTCTCAATCTTCGATTACTGTTCAGGAAGTTTCATTCAACCCACACTTGAGGGAGGGTAAGTAGTGGGAGGAGAGATGGAGAGAGAGAGCCACTAAAAGCCAGGTTAATTACATGTTTAAGCTAACTTTGAGCAAATGTTTATGGAACCTTGCAATGCCGACGGCAAACATGTTTATAAAATTGCAAACTGAATTTTTGAAATCAAATAAGAAGTTTGTGTAAATGATTAGATATATCATTGTTTTACTGGTAACTTTAACAATTAATAATGATATTAAATAAAAAGTTAAATTATATTCCAGTTACTTCCTATATAATATTCTTTTAAACGGGATACATTGGTGTCTCTAACTTTCTCAGTATCTATCAGCATATCAGCATTATATTTCAGGTTCCAGTTGAATTATACATATAAATAATTTTCTTATATTTTCCAATTATGTTTGAAGTTGACAGTTGCAAGATTCTAATGAAGAAGTTATGGAACGTGGGCAATATTATATCTAGCAGGTTTTTTATTAGTTTCTTTTCCAATTATGTTGCGGGTTTAAAGAAGCTTCTAAGAATAAGCCGGAGTTAATTCTGAAATCATTCGATCTGCACTCTAAGCTGGTAATAGTACATTATGTTTCTAGTTTGTTTTTTGATAATGCCTTCTAGCCTTTTTCCAAAATCCATTCAAATAAGAAAACATTCTGTGCTTGAAAGAGTCTCTCTAGAATACAAACTTATATACAAGTATATAGCAACAACTATAAAACCCACAATCCTCAAATTCCAATTGTCTTACTGACTAAATTAAACCCAACAATTTGCGAGTGCATTTCATAACTTTAAAGTGAGAGAGGGAAAGAGAAAAGCAAACAAAATCGATTCATATTGAATAGATACCCTAGCGAATTGTACTTATAAGCAATGTAGGGTTGTGCTGTTGTTTATGTGACGAACCTTTTCTTCATTCAGTATTACATGCAATCGTATGTTGTGATTGAAGCTGTGAAATATTTTCGTAATCCAAACAAAGGCGACAAACAACACAAAACTCGAACTCGAACTCGAATATGTTGCGGGGTTTTTCTTTTTTTTATTTAACTTCTTCTTTTGTATGGAGGGCACACACACACAGCAAATTGTTGCAATAAACGTTGATTGTTGTTAGTTTTACGACAATTATGTAATGCCCCAAGAGGTGGTAAAGTTGCAGAATCAACAATCGCAACAGCAACAACAACAACACAAGATACACAAATAACTGCAACAACAACAAATGTTTCCGTTGCGGTTTTTGCACAACTTTTTCGTTACGATTGTTCGATATTTGTAAATGTATTTTTTACTCTTTTTTTCTCTGTTATTAGAATCACACAATGGTAGTTATGGTGGTCACTTGAGCTCGAATCGGGGGCTAGTTGTTGTTGGGTTGTTAGGCCCCTTTTTCAGGGGGAGTTTGGTAACACGATTTAGTTATGCTATTTATGAGCGACTTTCACTTTTTTTGCACACACACACACGAGCGTCGCGTCCCGTTGCGGTTATGTAGTTGCATTAATTGCGCTTGATGCGATTATATATGCAACATATACGATATATCTTTACATACGATATATCTTTATATAATCTGCATAGTCTGCGGGCAGGTAAAAATCCACTTGACTTGCAGAAACCTGTCGAAAGTCCCTTCTTCTTGGTTTTGAATTAAATATTACACTGCACTACAAACACTACACTACACTCTGCACAACACGAGTCATTGGAATTCTTTTGCAGCAGCGCGCGCGTCAAGCGTTGAACGTTTCTCGAGCGTTTATAACAAATTCAAATGTGAATTCTAAAATGCTGCAAAGGCGCTCAACGATGGCGGCGGCAGCAGCAGCGACTGCGACGCAAGCAGCGCAGTACGCAGAGAGAAATGGCGTAGCAGACCGTACAAGTGTGTGTGCGAGTGAGACAACTATATGTACTTCCTCTCAGCGCATGAGGCGACGCTACACTACAACGGCCTTTGTTCATGCGCACAGCGCACAGCGCACAGCGCAGTGACTGTCTGTGTGTGTTAATGTGTGTGTGCAGAGGCGGAGCTTGGCTGCGCTGGTGTATGTGTGTGTGCGTTGTTGTTGCTGCTGTTTGAACATGGACGCTGCGAGAAGAAGCAGCAGCAGCAGAAGAAGTGGAAGCAGGCAGAGGTTGCCTAACTGGTTTTTGCTGTTCTATTTGACGCGTTTTCAGCTTTTCAACTTTTTCCACAAGCGAGAGAAAGAGAGAGAGAGCGAGAGAGAGTGAGGGGAGAGGGATGACGGGAAGGGGTGTCTAATCAAGTAAGTAATTAAAGTTACGCGTTGAGCGCGCGGCAGGATGCAAATAGAGGATTACAAAGGCAACTTTTAATTGGAAAATCAGAAAAATGAGAAAGTAAAGAAATGGAAGGAAAGTCATAGATTGAGAGATATATGACAGTACTATATAGCACTATATCTGCTATATAGTAAACCAAACTTCTCTAGAGTATAATCCCAGTGCATTTAATACTATATCTTTTAATTCCATCACAAGTGGAAGCTAAATTGAATTTTATAGGAAGTAGAAGTAGAAAGAGATTCTGCTATATAGTAAGCTCTTCATATATAGTACTTCTCTTAATATATAGTACTATATCTTTTCATTCTCCATTCTCAAAGTCAACTTTTATTGGAATAAACAAATGTGAAAGTAAAGAAATGCAAGCAAAACTAAAAGATATACGATAGTACTATATATCTGCCATAAAGTTTGCGCCTAGTATATAATACTATATCCGATATATACTAAATACTTCATAGATAGTACACTCTATGTATATCGCAGTCCTCTTTATAGATAGTTCTACTGCTTCTATATAGTATTCCCCCTGCTTCAATACATCACTATATCTTCTCATTCTCCTGCAAGTAGCGCCCACGAAATGCATCGAGTCGTTGCTGCAACATTTCACCTGCCACTTGCAAGTCCCTCAGTGTGTTCTGCGCCCGCTGCAGCTGCTCCAGTTGCAACTTGAGTGTTGCTTGCTCTGCGCTCAACTCGCTTCGACTTTGTTCCGTTTCCGCGCTAAATTCGCGCATTGTTTGCGTCAATTGATGCCTCACCTGCTGGCCAAAAGCGCCGGCAGTTTGTGGCAGCAACTCGCGCAGTCTTTGCTGCAAATGTTGCGTGTATTGCACTTTGTAGCTGCGCTGCTGTGCCTCCTGTGTCCAGCTGCACAATTCGTAGACATAGAAGGAACCCATGACACAAGTGACGCCCGACAACAGACGCCAGCCAAGGCAGCGCGCCAAGAGGCCACTCAGCAACAGCATTGCGCCCATGGAGGAGCCATCATGAGGGGTATCCATGAGAGGCTGCAAGTCCGGCACGCCTGGCGCCGTTTGCAACTTGGCCTGAATACGCTTCAGCATTGCCGCTAATCCCCACGAGAAGCGGAACTGCAGATCCACCTCGAAATTGGACATCAAAGTTGTGCAGTCCACGCAGCAATAGAATTGCCAGGGTATCAAATTGTGCCCCAATTCGATTACTTTCCTCTGCAGTTGCTGCCCCAGCTGCGCCTCCAATTGTTCCCTGAACACGCGCTCCAAGTGAACACCGAGCAGGAGCTGATAATGCTGTAGATCTTGAAGCTGCAACTGCCCCTCGTATTGTTGCACTGCGGCAGGCAAACGAGCGATTTGTTCTTGCAGCAACTGCGCACTAAGTCGTGTTGTCTCCTCACTGAGTTGCTCCACTTGCAACACGAGCTGGCGTTGCCTCTGCATGATTTGCAATTCCCAACACTCAAAACGCTGTGCCAGCGTTGCTTCTGCTGCGCTTTGCTCCACACTGAACTCGTCCAGACCCCCGAGGAGCTGCTGCAACAGTTCCTCCAGCTGGCGTAGCATGTCCTGGGCACCTGCACAGTGTTGTTCGAATTTGGTTCGCATTGCACTCTGTGTGATGCATGCTGAGAACTCACGCTCAAAGTTCAAGAACTCCTCGTAACGCTGGCGTGCTCCAGGCAGATGAAGCAGTAATTCATCCTGGCCAGATCTCTGCTGACGCTGTCGCAGTGTTTCCAGTGCAGAGACATGAAAGATGCGTCTGCTGGCAAGCTCCACGCTGGAATAGATGCCCAGTTCCTCGATCAACAGTCGCAGACAGCGTTCTGTGTGCTGTTGCCGCACAAGCTGTTCCAATTGTGGTTCCATACTGGCTGCCACATCCCAACGATTGTTCAAGATAAAGAGATTAGGACGTGATAACTGCTGTGCCACCGACTTAAAGAATTGTCGCTCCACACGTGCCATGGTGGACTCTGCATTCAACACCAGCACAAACACATCCGCATTGAGGCAATGTCGATCGATGCACGCATCCAGTTGCGCCGTCACATCCACGCCGGGTGTATCGAGCAGGACGACATCGTGTGCCAGCAGACGGCAACTGCTGCTGGGCCAACGCACGCGTAGCATGCGATGTGCACTGAGCGCTTGAGGTGAGTGGGCACTGGCCAAGTGACGCAGTGCATCAATGCTGAGGTGCTGCTCTAGCTCTTCATCCTCTTCCGCCCCTTCCCTTTCGATCAACACATGTGCTGGCTCTGCCCGTGCACAGGCCTCCACCTGGCAGAAGCAACTCGTGGTATGCCCCATGGCACTGGGCAAGATGCGTTGATGCAACATGGCATTGATAACGGCACTCTTCCCATTCGATGTGCGTCCAAAGAACGCAACCTTCATGTGCTTTCGCTGCAGCATTTTACCAATTGATGCGATTTTCTCTATGCATGCCGAAAGTTGCCGCCCAATGCGCTCCCTAAGCTGTTCCTCCAATCCGGGCAGCTGCTGCAACTGCTCCACAATCTCCCCCAAGTGTGTTCCCATATCGTCGTATATATTCAATAGCTCGGACTTTGCCTGACCAAAGTCACCAAGATTTTCGCACATTCTTGTTAAGTTTTATTTATAAAAAATATATTTATATATTGATATTATCAACTTTTGCAAGACAGTTCTGAATTGAAATATTATATCGTTTCAAATGAAAGCTAGTAGAGCAGAGTTAGTTCATTCTTGATATTTATGATATTAAGATATTTTAGTTATTCCTTCCAAACAGCCTGCTGAGTCTAGAACTTGTATGCTTATGCACGGAACGACAGGAAATAGTGATATTAAATAATATATCTAAGATAATTATTAATATATCGAATATATTTTTGAAATTATCAAAGATATTGTTTAATTTATCTGAGATGTTTTAATGTATCTGAATCAGTAGAAAATAATGATATTAAATAATATAAATAAGATATTTTGTAATATATCTGAGATATTTTTTAATATATCGAAGATATTTTTGAATTTATAGAAGATATTTTTGAATATATCTGAGATATTTTGTAATATATAAATATTAATTCAAATATCATAGTATATGTCTGTATTTTATTATACATAGTTCTATTTAAATAGAAGGCATGAAAAATCATGTTATGTCTTCTATATTGTAACCTGATTAATATGTACAGAATTCAACCGATACTTAAGTTTCGTCATAATAATCATAAAAATCATCTATACCAGCTATAGACTGATCTTGTTTAACCTAATACACACAAACCGTTTTATATTGTAATACATTTGTGGCCCAAGGTTTTGTCGCAGCTGTACTAATGTTGGGAAAACCCCTCGATGCTCCATATATAATGACCGTTAGGTCGTCATATGTTTTTCAGTTCCAACTCAATTCAAGTTCGCTCATTTGCCCCTTCAATTAATTAAGTTAAGTATACATAGATAGTAAAAAGTATTTCAAATCTTATCAGATCTGGCTAATATATATTCACAAATAAAAGTTTTTGTTTCTGTTTTAAATTAAAATGCAATTGAATTATTAATCGAACTTCAGTTCGTACATTTGTCTGGCCAATTAAGAAACCTTCCAGCTGACCCAAAAACATAAATGCTACGCAAAGTTTTTTCTCCCCGAACTTATTTACACAAAAATTAATACAATTATAGCAATCAAATGAGCGCTTGTTGCTGTTGTTGTTAATGTTGTTTCTGTGGCCAATATGCATTAGTGGGCCACTGAACTAATAGACAATAATGCCCAACTACTTTTTGGATTTGGTAAACTTCAAAATGTGAAAAGTGGAGGAGAGAAAAATAAACAGAGAGAGAGAGAGAGAGAGAGAGAGAGAGGAAGGCGCGTAGTGACTGTTGAAAAATTAGCAGCATCATCAGTGGCAGCTCCAACTGGGAATGGTATGGAGAAATATCGTATATACAGTCAGTCATATATGAATATGATGTGTGTGCACGAACCGAAGCGAACCGAGCTTGAATATTGTTTGTGGCCTCTTGGAGAGCTTCTCGAGTGCTGCCATTACAACTTAATTAGTTTAAATTGTTGCCGTCGATGCTCAAAGAGCCGACGCCGCCATTGCGACTAGAGTAAGATGACGACAATATGCCAAAGAGTGGGAGAGAGAGAGAGGGGGCCAGTCGATTTCCGGTGAGAGCGGCGAGTGCAACAACGATTACGAATTGCACTTCAATGAACGCATTTCACTTTCTAACACTGGTCAAAAATTTGCCAGTGTTGTTTGGCCACAACATGAACTTGCATTTTGGGGGCGACCATAACCTCAAATCGACAACTTGCTCAGCGCAACAATTATGACGGGACAGATCTGTATCGCGGTCTTCGATTGATAGTGTCAACAATGAAATTGCTGAAAAACCTGCACAACACATCAAAGATAATAAAATGAAAGAGAGCAACGCGATATTTTACATCGAATGAGTTGCCAGAAATGGAAAAACTTTATGAATGAACAAGAGATTAACATATATAGCAATAAAGTACCCCATATACCAGATCCTTTATATGGCATATTGTTGAAACTATCTTCATTGAACACTTTGGGGCTTAACTGGGCTAATTAAACTACTGGAATTATGCAATTCTCAACTAGTTTTGACTATTTGAACCTCTTTCTCTCTCTCTCGACCAGTCAAAAACACTTGAAAGCGATACGATTATGCAGCAAAATGTGTGTTGTGCACGCCGTGTCTGACCCGTCTACGGCAAAGTTCCAGTTTCTCACTCTCTTGAACTCTCCTAGTTCCCAGTCTCCCTTACTCTCGCTCGCTCGCTCTCTCTCTTTCACTATGTCTGCTCTGTTGTTGTTTTCCTTGTCAGCATGTAAAATTTTGTAAATTTGTAACGTAATGCTGACCAAGTAGAATTTTTCAACAATTTCTATAACCAGACCAGACCAGATGGACAGACGCACCTAGCGGACAGCGGGACGGACAGGGCCAGGGCAGGGAGCAGAGCGGGGCACCAACACAATTTCGAATGTTGCACTGTGCTGCTGCAGACAGGAAGGGGCACTAGACGAATCCTCAATAGGTGCGCCGACGGCGTTGCCGAGAGCCACCAGCTGTTTTGTAATAATTTCCATCATCTTCTTTGATGTGGGCGAGGTCGAGTTGCAATAAGCGTTGCAACTTGTTGTTGCCGCCGCCAGCTGCGGCGCTGTGAGGCTTATAAAATAAAAAATTGAAATACTTTTTGGTAGAGCTGCAACGAGGGCTCTTTAGTTCTGTTTTTATATAAACTTGAATTGTACTTTTGCAAATTGGTTAGTTACTAGGAGAATTAAGCAGATTTTATATATCTTGAAGAAGTAGAATATAATTTAATAAATATTAAAAAAAATAACAATATTTAAGTTTAAAATATCATTAAAGTTGTTGAAAAACAATCAATATTTCTATGCAATCATCATCAATTAACATTCAATTATCATCTATGTTATAGACTAAAACGCATAGCTGAATATCCATCAACTAATTTGAACTTTTGTTGCAACTGTACTAGTGTTGGAATACATGAAATGCGCTAGAGACTCATTAGATTCTTTGGCTTCGTCAGAATTATAATAAATGTCTTCTATAACATTTACATATTGAATATTTGCCCCAATACTTATTATACTTGCGCTGTCAACTTTTGTTGCAACTCTACTAGTGTTGGAAAACTCCAAATTCAATAAAAAGCCTTCAGTTTGATCATTATAATCAGGAATATCATTCAAACCAACAATAAATTCGATTTACTGAACCAAATACAAAGTTTATTTAACAACTTTTTTTGTAACTGTACTAGTGTTGGAAAACGCAGTTTAAGCTGCGGGCAACCACCCAAAGCTTGATTGGTTCACACAAAAATGGCCGTTAGATTCTTTGGTTCGGTCTCAGTGGTCAATAAACTTGCGTAGCATGGCAGCTAAATTGATTGCATAATGGAATTTAAGCCACAATATTTTGTGCCCATGCGTGTGTGTTGTCTATAAGCGAATGATCTATAACATAATTGAGAATAAGAGCATTTTTTTCTTGCTTGCTTGTTGTCGTCAAACTCTTTTGGGCAAGTCATGCCACACCAAAAGTTGTCAACCGTCTCTGGCTGTGATCACATTCTAGCTAAGAAGTAAGATAAATAACCGACAAATATTCGAAACTGGTTGAGATTCAATGTAATCAGATTTGTGAACAAAATTCAAGAAGAAATCAAAACTGAAACTGTACTAGAGAGAGAAGTATGAAGTACAAAACTGAAACAGTACAGAAAACAAACAGCGCTGATTACGAAGAGGCGAGACGAACAACCGAACATGGCATCGAAGCAACTTAATTACGACAATGGCAGATCCGGGGACATACATACATATGCCGGCATAATGACAAGGCGTTATGTGTCAGGACAATGAAACTGGGTAGGATCGGTAGATGGCTGCCTCGTAACAGCTTCATTAGCAACAGCGACAGATCCTGCCAAAGGCCAGATAGGCGACAAAAAAAGTTGAAATTCGAAAATCTGCTGACGACATCTTTTTCACCTTCTCAGCTAAATACAAAGAAGTAGAAAGAAAAACCTGCAGAAAAATCAGAATCTATGTTCATAAATTATAAATGCGAAGCAGAGTCTGTCTATCTATGTATAACTGAGTGCGTATCATATATGAGCATTCAATAGTTATGGGTAATTGAAGTGAAACAAAATTAAAGATACAAAAATGACTTTCATTTTAGTTTAAGGCAAAGCCAGACGCAGTGGAACAATAGATAATGCCGCAAAGGCTGCAGACGATTCCATGTGTATCCCCCGGGGAATTTGGATACGCACGGCGAACAAAAGCGTGTGAATGCGTGCCTCGAATGTGATATTAATCTGGCCAGAGCCCAATAGAAGTATCTATACATAGGGAAGGCGGAGAAGGAGGAGAGTGGGGGCCCGTCCCAAGCGTCAATGGATTTTTAATAAATAATAATAATAAGTAGTACTATAAATGCCTGTGAATAGCTAACGATGTACGGGCTTATCGAGATGATGGTGGTGGTGGTGGTGGGTTTGTAGACACCCTACAAAATGGCTGCCGGGACGGGACTCGATGAGCCTGTTCTGTAACAGCAAACACAGTCTCAGGCTCCGTCCTGGCCCTGGCATGGTCTGGTCTGGGGTGGGGTGGACAGCCCTCCTTACTATGCCCAGCTTATAGGCCAAAGTTGAAATACAGCTATAACTAAAAGTGTATGTACGTGTGTATATGTATTCGTGTGTGTGTGCGTGTCTATATGCCTTGTAATTTTTGGCGAATCATGTTTCGTTCATTTTTCAAAAGAAAAATGTTGCATGCGACGGACGGACGGGTGGCAGCTACTTTTACTGCCACTGGCTGTGCCACTGCCACTGCCACCATCAGCTCCCTGTCCCCGTTCCCCTTCCCCGTCACAGCTCCAGTTTCAGTCTCATTCCCATTCCCACTCCCAATCCCAGATCCCCCGTTAATAACAAAAGTTCGTGTGCGTGTCAAAGTTTGTTTGAAAAGCAACCGTTTGGATATGAAATTGGGCGCGGTTCCAAGCAGATTAGCAGCAGCAGCCATCGGTCCCAGAGACCGCCCCAGCGGCAGCGTCGGCTTTATCGATATCAGCCAAATGGAGCACACGAAGGCAGTGGGAAAAGCGAAATGGAAAAAAAAGCTCATTTTTCTTTTAATTTTCGTGCCTGTCAACTCAAAATGCCTACATTCATTTATAAAACGTCCGTTACAATGGCGTCTCTACTCTCCCTTCCTCCCAACTCCACGCACACCTCCACCCCCATCTCCTTTGCCAAGCCAGGATAATCCATTTTCGTTATTGTTCGAGGCACAGCACGGCAGCTGGCGGCCATTTTCTTTTAGGATTCAAATTAAATCGAGAACAAGATTATTGGATTATAATGAAATTAGACCAAGACTGTACAGACTTTTCGTACAACAGCACAGAGAACTTTACAATAGCGCACTTTGTAATTGTTAACATTTTTCTGCCAAGCGAAATCTGTCGCCAGAGTTGATGCTGTGCTTATCTAAAGCTTTTTTGAAAGGGAAATTTTCAGATCTCTCGATAAGATAAAGAGATCTACATAAATCTTACATGTTGTAAGGTCGTTGATATAAAATAGCGCCTGCTTTTCAACTTGTATCAAGTTTTTATTACTATTATTTGATTAGAGTATCTGTACCGGAAGTATCTGATCTATTCTATGCCTGCTGAGCTCTTAGAGTTGCATTTCCAATCAAGTTACATCTCTTCAACACCGAGCAGATGCTTCAACTTACCAGTTTCGTTATCAATAGTAAAGGGTACGCCATTCCATTCCAGCGACAGGTCATCCAAGTCATGAACAGGGTCCTTTTCATCCTCAGCAGACTATGGAAATTAAATTAAAGTATTATAATGCATGTCAACTCAAAGCGAAAACTACACGAAACCTTAACGATATCAAAACCAAAACGTATATCGCTTGTCTTATATCGATAGATAGTCTGGAAAGCCCAGCAATCTAATTTTAGATATGTAAAATTGTGAAATTCAAATGTGGATTTAGCCGTCGCGTTGTACCTTATCTTGACGAAGCTCTTCCAGAGCTTTCAGCTTCTCGATATTATCGTCATCATCGTTGTTGTCAGTGTTCTTATCGGTGTCGTCATTGGCTTTGGCCTTCTTCTGGCCCTTCTCTTCCTCAGCATCGGGTCCCGCCTTGTCCGCATTGGACTTGTCGCGGTTCTTAGCTCCGCTATTTCCACTAGCATAGGAGGCATTAATGATCTGCTCCTGATCGAGACTAAAGCCCAAATCGACATCCTGCTTATACAGCACTTCAGCGATCTCGCTCTCCTGTAATAAAGAGAAAGAGAGAAATTACAATATATTCCTGTATTTTAAGGTGTAAATTGCGAGCACAAAACATGACCAATTTCAGAAATAGTTGGGGGGGAAACACTCGTTGAAACTCCTCTACATACTAGACAATTAAATATTTTCATGTTCACTTGAAAATTGCTATAGTATCTTCCGTTGATATAGTTTGTTTTGTTAGATCTCTTAAGATTTGTCCACATGCGCATGTGTCTAAAGAGAGACTGATGGAACTGGCGCTACATAATGAGGCAACTCGCGCCAGAACACACGACTCTGTTTACTCTTACAAATTCTACACCTTTTTTTTCTGTTTTGTGGCCCTGATAAGCCCCCGTGTCTATAGATAAAAGCTACGTCAGCTGCACGTTAACTAAGTGTGAACGATTTTATCGGTGGTTTATCAGTTTTGCGTTGCAAAAAAAAAGAACTCCAAAGCGAATGGCTTCTGGAATTCTCTTCGATTTGGAATTTGCAGTTTCATCGATCAAGAGTCAAGAAGAAGAGCACCAATGCCAACGCTGCTTATCAATCCTCGGTTCTTTTTGTGTGCTCTTTTGTTTTTCGACGTGCTTATCAAGCAAAGCGAGACAGAAGAGAGCGAGACAGGGGAACAAATGAAGAGCGATAGGCAAGAGAGCACGACATCAAGATTGACTTGTGAAAATGTTCCATATTTTATACTACAATAGTAAGTGGAATTGAAATTCGCAAATTCATGCGGTCAAGAGAGAGAAAGAGGGACAGGGAGACAGGCAGGAAGAGATAGAGAGAGAGAGATACGTCCTCAAATTAAAGCGTTGATGATGCATTATTAACGCCGCCGTCCGTGTCCAGTCGCTGCCAGTTTAATCCTTTCTATCCCTGGGCAAGTCAAGTCGGGACAGACAGACAGAGCAAGAAGAAGATTTCTGCGGGCGTCTTAAGCCGTGAAAGCAGCAAAGATGGAATGGTATTTTTGCGAACAGGTCCAGGTCAGGCCAGGTAGCTGCTTTATGACGGGATAATCACAGGATAATGCCGCACATTAGTGACTGCAAAATGTTTCAAGCAGAACAAACACACACACAAAAACAACATCATGAATGACACAACAACTACAACAATTTCGAAGCATGACAAAGATGGAATCGTCGAACAAGTCAAGTCCATGTTCATTGATGGCTTAATTAAAATGTTTCTCGATTTCTCGACCACAACTTGTGTTCTTTCTCCCAGTCAGTCTCTTCTTGTTTTCTTATGTTTTTTTTAATTTTCCAAACGACATTTTTTAATTTTCTCCCTCTCTCTCTCTTTCTTGCCTTCGGTGCAACCCCTAAAAGAAACGAAGGGGAACATTTTCCTTTTTAATGAAATTGTTGAGGCTTTCTTGAACTTTTCTGCGCGCTGCAGACACGTTCGTGAAACAAAAAGCAATCAATCATCGAGGCTGTGTGTTTGCGAGTGTGTGTGTGTGTGTGAGTTTGTGGAACCACGCCTATCTCCTGGATTACTCAGCAATATCCGCAGAGCTCATGGAGCTAAGCGCGGAACGGCGGCATCATTGGTCTCCTCAGTCCAAAAAGGGCCGCCGCCGACAACGCTGTGAGCCCAATCAATTGCTGCCGCACAACGCTGACAGCGACGCGGGCAGAGACGCTAGCGTTGTGGCAGCGCATGACCCCTAGGGAGGATGAGTGTACGTATTCTCTCTATGTATGTGTGTGTGTGTGTGTGTGTGTGTGTCGGATTGGTGCCCTTACAATGCTGCATGTTGCGCATGTGCGTTAAACAAATGCGAGTGACAGAGAAAGGTAAAGCACAAGAGAGAGAGAGAGAGGTATAGAGAAAGAGAAAGAGAGAAATTGAGAGAGGGGTGGATATAGCGAGCCTAAGTCGAGGGTACGTTTGCTCCTTATTAGGGGCTATTGTCGATATATTACGATTCAACATTAGATGAAGGCTTAGCTGAAGTTGAGGTTAGTTTTACTTGGCTTAGTTCTTACAACTTCCAAGTGCAATGCCTTAAAAAAAATACCTGTAAAACTTTATGATTCTTCAGATACACATATGCTGTATGCAAACCAAGATATCTCAACTATCTTAGCACAAGAAATCATGTTGTTTACCAACAACTTATTATAGCATATTCCCAAGTTACACTTGCTCTTTCCTTCACTCCTATCTAAATCTCCCTTTCTCTTTTACTCTGAAAATATGTAAGTATCTGACTGTGTGTAAGGGGTGATATTTACGGCCAAGATAAGGCTATTGTTAACGTGTTCAAAAGCACTTGAGCACCCCCTTATCAACGCAGTACGTGACGACTGTAAATACTATAAATATATAATAGTATTTTACAATAAGACTATGTTATAATTTCAGAATTATAACATAAAAATGATTCTATATCAAATTAGGATACTTAAATATCGATAAGTGAGTTAAAGATTTAAAAACAACTCATTTAATGAGTTTTTATCATATGTATAGAAATCTAAACACACATTCTTTAGTTTTATGCCAAAATGTTGTAATTTTCGCACAGTGTAGGCTTGTAAATCCACAAATAAATAATGTTTTTGTACCAAACTATTTCACCACACGGGAAAAATCGCTAACAATACGAGTCTAGCGATAAGGAAATGGCAACTGATACGACACATTTATGATACACACATGTATAAAGGCGAATTTCTATAGCCAAAGAAGAAGAGAGTCGAATTTCTATGATCAATGAAGAAAAGACTAATACGCAGGTACCTTAGAAGACCTTGTAGACCTTGTTGGTAATAAAACTATGGGCTCTTCATCAAGTTCAATTGTACGCATTCATAATATTTGTTTTTCTAGCCGAAAGTATCACGCCCCGGGACAGGGCACGTGTGCCTCTCTCTCGGTGGTGGCGCTGTCTGGCGAAAATACACACAAATAGATCTATATAGTCTATAGAGGTAGTCGACACTGATAAGGGGGGTTGTCAGGCAGTCAGTCAGTCAGTCAGGCGATAAGGTGACAGATTACGTACTATTTTTGAGAAAAACAAATGATAGCGCGACAAGTTTTGAGACTGAGCTGGCCGTGGCTTGGTTACTGACTGCACAATCAATCAACACTGCTGGGGGGATCATATGGAAGGGTATCAGGGTCATTCATGGGCATCAAAATATTGACACTTGCTGCATTTTGTTGCAACAATTAGTGCGCCATTAACCACAAAATACCCAACAACAAGACAAGACAAGAAAAGAGAAGATAAATGTATTTTCGACCCTTCTTATATAGCCAATATTCTAAGTATCTGTGTCGGTGGCGGTGGCGGCAAACCACAAAAGTCGCCAGAGTGAAAGCAAATTGTAGAAAGTGCTAAGGGAAAAATGCAGAATACACAGGAAAATACAGCAGAAACAACAACAAAAGAAGCGGCACACAGAAAAGAAACAAGAAAAAAGGAAAGGAAAGGAAGCACAGCGGAGACTGGCAAAGTCTCTTCGACTGCGAGGAGGCTAAAAGGTTGGCGAACGTCATTAATAAAGCCTCGCAAAGATTTTGATGACACCTGAACTGACAGCCGCACGAATGAGCCCAAAAAGCGAGATCACTTCAGTGTATCTGTGGGATACACACACACACAGATACACACACAGGCCTGTATGCAAGTGTGGCGCATATTAATCATGTGCTCGTCAGGCTGGCTGGCAGGCAGGCAGCAAGTCAGTCAGGCAGTTAGCTCGACAGGCTGCGGTGCCCACCAACAAAGCCGCTAAAACTCAAGTGGGCAAGTGCAGTTCGTAGCTCGGCTGGTATTAGTAGTAGTAGTATCTCATAGCTTCAAGTATCCTTTGGTGTGTGTGCGGCGTGCATTTTGTGGTTAGTGACGACACCGCCCCGAAACCGTTTTAATAACCATTCATTTGTGTCATATTCACATTCGCTTCACATTCGATTGCAATCCGATTGCGATGCAATTGCGCTTTCATTATCAAACTCAACATTTGCACACAGCACAACACTCGAAATTCAACACTCACGATTCCCCACCACCACCACGACGCGCCCATCAATCGAGGTGGCATTTGAACTTTTGGCAGCTATCTCTGTCTGACACGCACAGCTTGCATGGCGTCAGTTTGTTGAAGTGAGGGGAACGTGTACAGAGGAGGGTGCTCAAGTGTGTGGGCGAGGGCAGTGCGCAAGTGTGGTGAAGTGTGGGGAGAGGGAAGGCTTAACAGTCACTTTGTGGGCAGTTTTGTGCACATTTAGCAGCCCGAGACCGTAATTAACGGTATTTAATTATGGAAATTAACAATTGAGCACTGTGAGAAGCAACACACACGCGGCGCCGGCAGCAAATGTTTTATTACATATTATTTTATACTCTCGCAAATGTTTTTGCACTTTTTTCTCGCAGTCTCGGGGTAATTAAGTGGAAATGCAGCGTAATTACAGGCAAATGATTTTTCAATTCGCTGCAAAATCTTCATTTGCTTTTTCCCTCTCAGACGCTTTTTTTCCTGTTCCATGTGAATAGAAAGTTGTAATTGTATTTTTTTTTTGTTTTTTGTTTAATGGGACGCACCGCTAAATAAATGTGCATATGCTTGTACTCCTCGTTGAGACACATTTTTAAATAGTTTTTTCTTTTTCTTCTCTCTTTCTTTGTTTTATTTCTTTTCGCCTGAGCGCCACGAAATTGTATACGGAAATACACGTTGAATTCTCAGAGACGTTCTAAGTTCTGGTTTACACTTCATATGAGCTGTAATCAGACTGAAATTCGTTTCCCTCAAAGACCCTTGAGTCGTCTGATTACTAAACCGCGACACATTTGCTGCACAGCGCGCCAGAGCGAGAGCCCATAAAATATTTGATTAGTATAATTGATAAAGTTTTGTTTTTACCAATGAATTATTATGAAAGTACATACTTGAAGAGCAGCACCAGATAAGCCCAAATATGTATAGCAGTATGTACTGGTGTGTGTGTCTTAAAAAGAGAATATACTATGTATTGTACAATAGGTATTGTTAATACTCAATTGTTGTACACATGTGTGTACATACTCATTTATAGCTATTATATTTTAAAGGAACTTTAAGATTAAATCCATTGTTCAGTTATCATATCACATGGCAACTTGTCTATCATAATCAGTGCTGCCAAATTTGAATGATACTGGATTTTTAAAGGAAAGGAAGTGGAAAAAAAGCTGAATATCTGAAAAAGCGAGCAAAAATAAAGCAAGAGCAAGTCATAAGGTTGATCGGCCTCAGCCAGGACACAATTGGGATTGCGTCTTGGGAAACAGAAACCAATTTTAACAGCGTTGCAACAGTGCGTTAACAGTAACAGCACTTTGAGGTTGCTGTTTACACTACACTTCAAGCTAATTGGTTTTTGTCACAACTAAATGTGCTTTTTTAAGTGGGGAGCAACATGTTGCGTGGTGAATCTTTATGGCAGCAAATGTTGCTAAGCGTCTGTATGTGCGGCACGAGGTGAAGAGCGCGCATTGTGCTGAATATGAAGAAAAACTTATAAAGTGTGGTGAGTAAAAATGCCGGCAAAACAGCTGTTTACGTTTGTTTTTACCTTACACAAGCACACACACAGACAGGGTAAGGGGCGCGACTTGATGATGAATCAGATAAGGGGTATTAAAATGTGGTTAAGTATGAATAACAATTAAATGACATATGCTGATAAGTAAAGCAAACATATGTGAAATATATAGATACAAATGGAACCAGGTATATACCCTGCGCATGTTGTTGTAATGGGGTTAGAGTATTTCGACCGAAAGCGAAGTTCAACGAAACCTTTCCAAGTTCCCCAAAAGAAAGACGTAGTGAGAAGCAACAACAACAACAACTACAGCACAAAACTGTCAATATATGCGAAAAAGTCAAACAAAAGATAAACGCGAAACGAGCTGAGATTCTTTTTTCTTCTTTACTTTTTTTGCTTCTTTTTATACCCTTCGACCATTGAAAATGGTCAAAAAAGGGTATACTAACTTTGTGCAAATGTATGTAACAGGCATAAGGAGGCGTGGGAGACCCCATAAAGTATATATATTCTTGCTCAGGATCACAAGCCGAGTCGATTGAGCCATGTCTGTCTGTCTGTCCGTCTGTCCGTCTGTCCGTCTGTCCGTCTGTCCGTCTGTCTGTGTGAACGCACAGATCTCAGCTATTATAGAAGCTAGAGTTACCAAACTTGGCAGGAAGACTCCTGTGTACTATAAGCAGATGAAGTTTATTTCAAATGTTAGGTGCCACGCCCACCGCCCCCACAAATCAATAATTTAATTTTTGAACTTAATTTGTAAGCGCTGTATATAAGATACAACTTTCTGACTTTAACATATAGTAAGCTAAATAAAATATCTACGTAGTCCCCAAATTACAATCCAATCGAACAATAAACACAGAAGTTATTTAAGAAAGTATGAGCATAAAACCAAGTGCTTCTGTCAGCTAACAAGGGAGACGGGCGAGCGCGACGCGCGAGCGCCATCTGTCGGGATTAATTTCAAAGCATGTGCATATGCATATGTGTATGAATTTAACAAATTAAACTACACGGGAACATAGGTCGAAGGGTATCCCACTGTCGCGTTTTGCGCGACTGTTGCTCTCGTTTGGATTTATTTTCGTAAGAGAAGCTTTGAGGCAGCATAAGGTGGACGACATTCAACGCGTCTCAAGTGTGAGACTGCGCGACTGTGTCTGACCTCATCTCACTCACACACACATACACACGTAGACAGACTCACTCACTCACTCGCAAGCACACCTGTGTTTACAGGTGCGCAATAGAAGAGAGAGAAAAAGAGACAAAATCTCACAGGTTTATTGCTTTAGAATATGTATCTAGCAGCTCATTAAGCTTGCATCTGTGTCGGTAATGGACTAGATAAATATGCATATGCAGTATTATTTATATACCAAAAATACTGCAAGGCAAAGAGATCTGCCAAAGTGATCCATAAAACTGGAGGACGTTGCGAGAAATCAAAGCAAAAACCGACAAACAAATGCAATTCACAAAAGTAAGCGGAGCTAATTGTGTGACCCATTTGCAATGCTAGATACAAATGTATCTACGAGTGTGTATTTTATGCGAGTGAGCAGCTCAAGAACATACATTTATCTCATCGTACGACGAAAACATTTCGTGACATGATCTATAAAAAAACAACACACAGAAAAAATGCATGGAAAAATCGCACAGCTTACAACAAAACCAAATGGAAAACAAGCTAAAAATGAGTCACAGACACAAACTCAGACAGCACCTCATACAATGTGAATATGAATGTATATACTATATAGTATATAAATATTTACATTTGCAAAGTATTTATATTGCAATTGGCGTTCAGATTGTACACAATTTTGGTGCAGCTAAAATGTTCCAAGGCATTCTCCCAGTTTGTTCTTTATAAATAAAAAAGCGAATGCAAATACGAAACATATAAGACATATTCAACAGCTAAATACCCTGCAAAGGAATTAAAACAATAATATCTTATACCCTGTAAATGCTCTTAGGTGGTAACCTGGTAACCATTTCTATCCTAATCTCCATATTTCAACAGTGTAATACACTACAAAGGAATTGACAGTTTCAGCAATATATATCAACAGTTAAATTCCTTGGAAAAGTATTGATACTTTCAACCATTTCAATTCTAACCTCAATCTTAGACTTTAACCTCATATATAATGTTGAACTTTTAAAATAACATATTTGATTGCAGTATTCCAATGAGTTAGAGGGTATAGAACAGCTTTAATCGAGTCTTTTGTAAGAATCTTTCTTTCATCATCAAGCACAAAGTCGTATTGCGATTAATGACAATTATAAATATTTTCATGTTTATTTATACAATTTTCGTTTCTTTCTTTGTTTCTTGCTTCTTCTGCTGAATGACCCCATTGGCATCGAAAGCGCAGTTTAGAAAGCAGTCAAAGTTCGTGATATGACGAGAGAATTAAGAGCTTCCACTATATAATCGGGTGTCACACTAATTGCTCCACCTTCTCTTACTTTTAACGTATTTAACTGACAGCTGTACATCATTGCAAGCACCTTTGACTGCCCTAATTCATTTGCAATTGCGTTTAACGAAATGTAGACCTCGCAAATGTAGACTAGCAACGCGAAAGTTAAATACGAGTTATAATGTCTGACTGTCACTCTGTTTCACTAATGGTTTCAGATAAGCGAACTCGATTGTTTATACGAATCAAAGAGTCATGCTGAAAACGTGAACTGCCATCAGTAGGAGGCTTATCAATACAAGATAAGGAACAACAAAAGTTTTGCTAAATTTGTTTTTAAAATAATGAAACCAAAACTGAAAGCAAATGAATCACAATAGGAAAGCCCTACAACTTTACCAGATAAAGGTAAAGATAATATCTGAGAATAGGAGTTTATCACGCTTGTCAGAAAGAAAGTTAGTTCTATTATGCAACACCCTAAGTGAGCTAGGTTTGTATTTTATTGTAACTGCGTCTGGCTGCTATAAAAAATACAAAATAATTCAAATTTAAACTAAACAGGAATGAAATTGAACAAAAGCAAAGCGAAGCAACTCAAGCAGTAGAGAATGCACGACTATTATATACCCACTATCTAATGTTTACCCTGTTTGCTTTCTTTATATACTAAACTAAATAACTTTTCATTTTTCATTTTTAGACACAGTGTACATCACAAATAAGCATTCTAGCTTTCAAATTATGTTTGCAATTTGGTTTTTAGCCATTTACGGGCACGAAAATAGGCGTGGCCAAATTCTAAAACAAGTTTCAAACAAATATTGAACAAAAAGACATATTATCTATCCCCCAAATTTGATAGTCCTAACTCTTATACTCACTGAGATCGAGGTGTTCAAACAAACAGACACGTCAACATGTTGATGCTGATCAAGAATATATATATAGTATATATATACATTTTCGATTGCTATTTTCGATTCTACACTATAGGCAGCGGGTATAAAGACTAGACTTACTAGAAACTAAACAAAAAGCAAAAGCAAACGCTAAATAGGTCAAACAGAGGGCAGAGAGTCCCCTTATCCAAATTAGCAATGCAAAGCTACTTAACCAGGTGACATTGTGTGTGTGTGTGTAAGAGAGAGAGAGAGAGAGAGGGGGAGCGACAACAGGTTTTGGCTAGGCAGCTAGAGTTACCTCCTGAACGATTTCCACCTCGTTGATAATGCCATAGGGTTCCTCGCTGGTTAATCCCTCCACTTCGCAAGCATTGGCTAGCTCAGGTGTGTCCGTATCCGTATCTGTATCGGAGCTATCCTCACCAAAGAGACGAGTTAAGAATAAATCCTCATCATCTGCATCCGTATCGGGTCCAAATTGTTCCACAGCCAAACTGCCTGAATTGCTTGGATGGGGCGTACTATCGTTGAGTGCACTAGGTGCATCCGCATTCGGTGCAGCCAGCGCATTCCCTGCGAAGCCATGAAGAAATGCAGCCAGATTCAGATCCAATTGGGTGCTATTGTGCGCCTGTTGCTGTCCATCCTTGAGTGGCAAATTGGCATAGGGACTGCTAAAGGGCAAATCCCCGTAATCATGCAAATCTGCAAGATTCTGTTCCCATATCGAGCGCTGATCCTGCAGCAATTCCGGGGAGAGAAAGATGTCCAACTCCTGTGCAGCTGCTGCTAGTGAATTCTCATTGCCATTGTTCGTATCGATGTGCATTTCGCCCAATGCTGATGCACCTGCTCCATTCCCAGCGACTGTGGACGCAGCTGCATTGCCTGCCACGCCCACTGCGCTGGCTGAGGTAGCACTTGCAGAATTACTTTGCAAATCCTGCAAGGCTGCAGTCTGTACACTGCTGTTCCCAGTCGTATTATGCAAATTCATTACAAAGGTGCTGGCATTGAAGCTGCCTGTGGGCAACTTGTATTCCCCTCCAGCGCCAGCACGCATCGGTGGTTCATCATAGCGCAGCAGATCCTCAATGAGAGGATTCACCCCCTTGCGATTTCCATATGGATGTTGGCTTTCAATCATCGGCACAGTGCGTAGCATTTCCAGTTCCCAACCATCGCCGTGCGGCAACTCCAGTTGGGCATCCCAGCGACGTAGGCGTTGCTGCAGCAACGACGAGTAATCCGTATCGACATGGAGGAGGCTCAAGGCCAGCGCCAATTGGAGCATTTTCATGGCATATGCCTTCTTGTTTGAGATCATTTTGGGGCCGAGGTTACTAGCGGTTCACAATGTGCATGCAGATGCAGCAGCCTCAAGCTGCTGCTGATTTGTGTGGGTGTTGGCGTTGGCGTTAACGCGTTGACAGTTGCCGCCGTCGCAGTTGTTCCTCTGCTGCTGCTTCTGCTTTGTTGGTGACCCCCGCCTCCACCTCCACGCAGCACGCCCGGCCAGACAACAGCTCACTTGCTGCGCCGTCCGTGCGCGATCGTTCAATGACGTTTCCTTGCTTCAAGTATATATGCTATATCCACATATATATGTATATATCTATATATATGTGTGTATGTGTATCTGATGAATCAGATGGCGGCGGCGCAAAAACAAATTTTTTATTTGTTAAAAACGCAATTCTCCTGTACAACACGAACGATGGTCACACAATGCGTTATTGATGTTGTTGTTGCTGTTGTTGTTCTTATTGTTTCAGCGAGTGTCCTCGTATTTGTCGTTCTGCAAGCAAATAATGGAGAGATCAAGTATTATTAGAATGCTCTATAGTATCTGTATACATATATGTATTAGTTAAATGTAAAATGCTTTAATGAAATGCTTTGTGCGGGCGATTGAAGACCTTCCTGTCATGGAAAATGCATAAGGAAACATATATGTATATAGAGAGGGAAAGAGACAGAGGGAGATTAATCCATATCCATCTGTGTTTCCGTGTGGGTGTATGAGACAAACAAAGTTGAATTGGTAGCACTTTTATTATGACAGACTATTAATGTTAATGTGAAACTATTAATAAAATATTCTGATCTATTGTTCCTCTAATTTACTATTACTTCCTGCCCCTTTCTCCCTAAAAGTAATGCCATATAAAACATTGTGCATAATATGTGTACTTAATGAAACTCTTTTTGGGGCCAGTGCACTGTGACTTATGTGTGTTCACAGGTATGTAGACGATTGTTAATCCATAATTTAATAGTTAGTTGCACAAAAAAGAAAGCTTATATATAGCAAAGTCATTAGATTGTATAGACAAATGTTTGTCTGACCAGGAGAGGCTATACAAAATAAGTGAAAGATGAAACTATTTTACCTATAACATTAACATTAAGTCAATGCAGGAAACGAACTAAGAAATATCTCCTAATTGGTGATGCTCTTTGCGCCAGGGAACTTAACTTAAACTAATTGACTTTTACTTTGATTTGACAGAATGGAACTTTCTTCTCTGATGACAACGACTGTCACTAGTTATGAAGTTCTTCTTCAGTGTTGAAAAGTTCTTAAAAATCTTTTATGCATTCCCAACATTGTTTAATTAGGCCTGCAAAGCTGTGCATTAATGGTTAATGAAAAAGATTTTGTTAGATATTTCCAAGTATAATGCGCTGATGTCTCGAGTATTTCCCCTTTCCCTTCTTCTATCATGTACGCCAGGCGCGTCGCAGGCTCCGTGAACTTGAATTTGTTCAAGGTCTTTGGTGAAATTTTCACAGACAGCACTAAGGGGTAAGCAGGGGCACATATGAAGACGGACGAAAGTTCAAGGACAGTCTCGGCCAGGGCGGTAATTGCCCCGTAGAGGAAATGATATAAACATTCTTTGTTGCAGTATAAAATTCAACGGTCAAATACAGTTAAATAAATAAAACAATGTTCGATTAGCGAGGCGCACAAATACTAATGCAATTTACAAATAAACTTTTTAGCTTAGCCTCCTTCTGCGTTTCAATGTGAGTGAGTTGGAGGTGATTGTGAACGTGATGAGTGGCGGTGGTGGAGATGGGTGAGAGTGATATTCTATGCATTTGAGTGTATGCGTGTGTGTGAATGTCGATGGTGTAGGTGTGTTTATGTCTGTGTCCCACAGTGCACTCACCTTTTTCTCTCCACGAAAATTGAATTTGCTTTTCGCTGCGGCTACAAGAAGCGCCGATGCTGACTTCAACGGTAAAAACTGCGACGCAGTAAATATTGTATTGTTGTTGTTGCTGTTATTGTTGCTTTTGTCGCTGCTGCTGATGTTGGTTGGTGAATGATATTTTACCGTTTGTCAAAAAAAACGACAGCGCACGCCGTTAACGCCGCTGCCGCCGTTGTTGTCCTTCTCTTGCTTTCTCACTCTTGCACGTGGCTTCAATTTAATTTGTTGTTGTTATTATGTTATTTCACTTAGCTTTTACTTTTATTTCAGTGTATTTATTAATGCTCAACACGCAGTAAAATTAATAAGCAATTGTATTTTCACTTTTACACCCTATGTTGATATAATGAATTTATATATATAATTAAAATTTTCGTGTGTGCTTTTGTTTACGCCGTCCTTGAACTTGACCAACGGACTTTCGTTCTATCTCACTTTCCTATTGCTTTTCTTTATTTTTTTTTTGTTATTTTCAATTAATAGGTACACACTTATCATGTATGTGCATCTCATTTGCACAAACACACAAAGCAAGTGCGTCTGCAATTATTAGTTGTCAACCTAAAACTGCCGACTACAACGACGTCGACGTCGTCTACCGCTGTTATGTCTGCTGCGCTGCTCACTCTTTCTAGGCCGCCGCACATCTACGCACTGTGCTTATGCTTGTGAGTGTGTGTGTCGGTTTTGTGCATGGTGAAATCGTCATTTGTTTAAAAAATCATTTATATTTGTTGCGTGCGCTTTTTTGTTGTTTTGCAATGCCAACTGCTTATTATGCTTTATGCCAATGTTTATTTCTTTGTTTGCTTTTATCGCTATTTTCCGCGTTTTTGCCTCTTGGCCAGTCTGACTCACACTAACAAAACGCGACACCGCTGCCGCTGCGCTGCTGTTTGCTGTTTTTTGCCAGTTTCTTTATTCTCTCTCTCACACACACACACACATGGGTTCCAATGCCTGACATCAATTAACTCATACTTTTAATTAAATGCAAAATAATTTCGTTTTTATGGCAATCAAAGCTCTACACTCTCGCACACACACAGACACACAATCCCTTCATATGCATATCAGAGCTAAGAACAACAACAAGCAGCAACAGTCGAAAAACAAGAACAACGACACTCTCACACGACACACACACACACGTACAAGTACACGTACACTGTAAACACGAGATGTAAATTGTATAAAAATTCATATTGAAAAAAAGAAACTTCGAGAACACAACACAATCTGTAATTGCTACTACCCCCTGTCATTCGTAGTAAGCTTGCACTTTGTATCACAAATATTTGTGGAAACAATTTCATTAAGCAGCAATTTCGTTAGCTTCATGCAGCTTGCAACATGTCAGCTGAGCGGAGAGAGACAGAGAGAGAAAGAGAGAGCACTCGCGTATTGCTGAATTGTGTCTGTTGCCAGCCTGTTGGTCACCACACATAGGGTAACAATGAGACTGCATTTTTGTGCAAGTTGTTGGTGTTAGTTGTGTAGAAAATTAAACACATTAAGTATTTCAAGTTGTTTCGGCAAAAAACAACACGCACTCGAAAATACACACAAACACTCACACATAAAACAGACGCACACACACATGTACACAGGCACAAACACGCAGTCAAGCATTTGCTTTTTTTCGCGGCTTCTTTTTCTTATTATTCGCTTTTTGTTAAATTATTATGACTTTCTCTTTGCGTTGCGTATTCGTTACACACACAGAAACGTTTTGCAAAAACGTGTTTTAATTATCGCTGCCGTTGTTTTTATTTTTTACAATTTTACTTGACAGCTCAGAGAGCGTCGATAGCAGTACGTCTGCTTACCGCACTTTTAAAACAACAAATACAAATTATGGCACTCTTGGTAGCTTTCTGCTATAAACAGAATTCTGCTATGCTAACAGTGACGGTGTGTTATCGGACTTTTGACCTATCGAAGTCGACTCAAAATGGCACTGTCAATGCTCATGCGAACTGTTGAGTCTCTGTTGAGACTCAACTGACCTGCTAAACAGCTGTAATTGCAAAATATACGAGCGAAAATGTGCAACAAAAATTATTTGTAAGTATTTTGAATAGTATTTTTGATGCATGCATGAAATATTTCAAATTATTCAGCTTAAAAGGCAAAAATCGAGTACGTGGTCTGTGAAAAACCTAATGCGCAAAAAGTTCAATAGTGGTGTGATTTTTGACTAAGCTTTTGCAGAGCTTTTATAAACATGGCGATTTCACCTTTGCCTCGTCTCGTTGATTTTCAACAATTTGCGCTCGCAATTTAATGTTAATTGACATACATAGTTTATGCTAATATATGTAAATTTATTGGAATATCTAAATATATTTACATACATTAATAAAAATAACTTATGCCTTACCAGCGTGTTGTAGTTGAAACCAAAGCAGAGTCCATTTCGTTGCACAGTGGGAGTTTCCAAAGAGTCGCTGCCCTTACCTAGTACAGTGGTTGTAGTCGGTGTTGTTGGAGTCGTCAATTTGGCCGGGGTCGATGCGATAGTCGGCTTTATCAGTAGTTTACTTGCCACCAGAGGACGACAAAGCCTTGGGGTCGTCTTTTTCGGATTCAATTGGGTATTGGGCAGTGCGGTGTAGCCCTCAATATCCTTGACAGGAGAGAGCGATTGCATTCTGGGTAAATCCTCCAAATCGATCATGTTGAATTTGCATTAAACGTTGTGAGTCAAGCCAACTGAAAGTACAATGGAACGTGGCACACATGCGTAAGTTTCCATGTATATATGTATGTATGTGTGTTCGTATTTGTTCTGATTATAACAAAAATCAATAATGAGATATACCACATACACACACATACATACATACACACATAAATACTGCACGGCGTAAATGTATTTGTGTCAATATGCATAATTCATATTGGTGTTGCCAATCGAGTTATCTTACTGTTCCCAGAATACCCTGTACCTGTTGCCAGATAAGTTGAAATGAGTACAAAGCGCTTAAAATAGTCTGGGCAGTTGGGAAAACCCTCTTTACATGGACATAATAAAATTGAAAGCGCCACCTGGATAAATGGGGTAATCTTTAGTATGGCATGCCCAACCCATGCCATAAATGTATTTATTTTTATATGTCCGTTCGATAAGATCGTTGTTAAGTCAATTTCCTGATTAGTTCGCTTGGAAAGTTAAAAGAACATTGATTAGACAAGGTATGCCAAGTTTCTTTTGATTACATATATATACACACATATATATATACATTGAGTATAAAGATAAATACATATTTATACAAATATATACCCCAACTAGATTGCTACTTTTCATTTATGGTTTCATACCTTGGGCGCACACAATAAGTTGAAATGGTCTCCAGCCAAATGTACCGTAACAGTTTTTGGTTTAAAGCCGCAACAACAAAAAAAAACTAAAATCCACAGTTGGCTTTGTCACCAGGGCTTGCCTTGCTATAAATAATTTTCGTAAATTACTAATATTATGCGTAGTATAAACGGTATACTAAATTCTTGTTATCAAGGTTAGGGTATGTAAATCAAAAATATATATAAAATTTGTCAGTTTTCTATGGTTATCTGTGAAGCCAGAAATAAGTTCAATGCTGATCGCACCGGAAAAAGGCAGCTTTAAAGATTAGCAGAGAGAGGGGGAGGGGGATATAACTCAGACTATTTCAGTATATTGACACAATTAGTTAATGGTCTATCTATTTGTATTTTATTAATGTCTATATAGTTAGTATATTAGTAGCATCTTTGCCATAGAGAACATAGTGTAATTTTCATAAGTTCACGTTCCTATAACAGAATGCCGATCTGACCAGTTTATAGATCAGCAACAAGCCTTAAAACGTCAACCAGGTTTATCTATCTTCTCTCTACGAAGCGATCAGCATCTTTCAGATGACGTGGTATATATATATATATATACATAAATGCTTTAGGGTTCGACACATTGCGGAAGAAAACAGACTCGATTCGCATGCTAAGTTGGAGAACTATCAGATCGAGACGGTTTATATGTAGGCCACATGTAGGCCCTATATCTTATAGATATATATAATCCAGAACCTTGCAATTCTATGGAATACGTTAATGGAATAAATAAGTTTGATAACCTGTTATGCCAGTTGAATAGCATGACTTGAAAGACTTCAAAAGCTTCCGCACGAGTTTCAGTCAGAGAGCACAACTGACTTTTATAGGAGCTCGTTTAGTTTGCTCTAAAAATAGAGAACAGAGCAAATTACGCAAAACCTCTTTTAATCCAATCTCTGGAATGATGGTTAATGCTTTAAACTACGTTCCTATGGTTGCTTTCAGACTTTTAAATGGGCAGGTAATTGTTTTCTTTGTGGACTGAGCAATATCGTACTATATATAAAGATCTTTACATAAATGAAAAGTTTGCAGTGGGAAGAAGACCATTGCAGATCTATATATGGTCAGTTTTATCTATAATTGAAAATTTGCAAAACCTTTAAACCTGTCGCTTTCGAAATTGTCATGATGCTTACCGCGTTTCTCTCTCGCTCTCTGAACGATGCAAATTAACTAAACCTTGTGCCCAGACGGACAGAGAAACCAGTTTGTGTTCAATACTAAAATTTGTTTTTATTGTTGTTGTTTTTGCTGTTTTTGTCTTTGTCTTTTTATTGAAAATGGAGGGATAAAAAATCCCCATCTCTGGTACAATGTCCAAGTCAAACTTCATATTGACTTTGTCAATTACCTTCGAAAGTACACAACCGCTTGGGGTACCAAGAATAGGTATAGGTACAGGTTGCCAGTGGTACAAGTGCAGCTCTAAGAATAGGTACTACGGGTATGACGTACTTAGATTCTCAAGCAGAATAACAATTGTGAAATGCCGTGCTAATAACATCAGCACACTCCGCTGACAAACAGGGAACTGGTAATTATTATAGATATGTATATAAGTACTTTATATATAGATACTTCACATGTGTACATACACTTCAATATTAGCTTGTAAGTACTACGTACCATTCAGGCATTCGAGCGCGAAAAACACAACAACAAAACAATTAAGTGGAAATGGAAAACTCGGCATGGCAATTAAGGGAATTAAAAACCAAACGAAAACTTGACATTACGATTAGATTGAGGAACACGTAAGGCATACTATATATATCTATGTACTATATCTAGTATGTATTAACTGGTCTACTCAAGCATCTTGTTTTTTAATTTCCCTATATATCATTTGTGTTTGTTATTTGTATCTGTTGGAATCGTACGCAAAATTCTTAGGAATAAAAAATGTAAATATGTTTTTATTTATAGTTCACGATACTTGGGATACTTTGAAAGGGGTATAGCAAACCTAAAGACTATAGATAGAACATATAAAGCTCAAATAAATCAAATAAATCATGTAGTCTTAGGTTCTTAATGATTTCCATGAGTTCATAACACCTTTAACAGGCTTTGAATTATATTATACTTTGATTATGCTGTGTATTTTTCGATATCCGTACTATATAGTTAATGGTGTAGATTAAAATAAACCATTCACTTTATAGTTGATTAAAGATTTCTTGATTTTTCTTGAGATTTCATCACTTTTAACAGTTCTAAGAGCATTTAACTTGGTGAATCACTGTTTTATTGTGTATTTATCGCACTCCCAATTGGGTACAGGGTATTTGCTAGTAAACCATCGATAGAGCAAAACAACACGATGACCACATGCCGGTAATTTATACGAAAACATCGATAGAATTTCATAAAAGAGTCTCTGTTTGAAGAAATCTATTTGCCAAGCGACTACACTCACATAAGGGCACAAATATAATATATATGGGAACATTTGTTTAGGTACATTTGTAGACATATAGATATTGTACGTAAAGAACTAATGGTGATAACTGGACGATGCACTGGGAAAGCTTTTAATGCTTTTTTACTATAACGAATTCATATGTACACACACCTACACCCACTTGCACACACACACACACACTGAGAGTGAGCCACACGCGCACAGTTTGTTGATAGTTAACAGGGGCGCGAAAGTGTTGTCATCAAACTTAAACTTTAGCGGCGCAATTTTTGCGTTCCTTTTCTTTGTGAATATTGCGAAAATCACTTAACATTTTTCCTATACTAATACATACATGCGTTATATTTGTCACTTTTTTGTTGGTTTAGATTTTTCTTTTGGGTTTTGGGTTTACGCTTTTCGCTTTAGTTGTTGGTTTTGCGTCAGTTTCAAAACAACATTCCACAGGTGCGTAGAAAGAGAGAGAGCAAGCGACGGCGGCGACAGAGACGACAACGTGTTGGCATGAACGGTTCACAGTGTACTGAGCAGCCGATAGGGCCAGTGCAAGTGCCAAACCGATTGCCAATTCCCGACAGTAGCAGCTCCTCTCTCTCTCACTATCGTGGTCGGGTCGCTCTCTCGGTCAGCTGGTCGGCGTGTGCTACAGATTCGTGTCTTACACGCGTTCCTTCCCGCCTTCGTCTATTGTTACTCTTTGTCGTGCGAGCCGACACACGCGATGGCGCTTCATGATAAAAATACAAACAAAAACAAACACTGTGTGCACAGTGGACTCTCTCGCGAGAGGAAGAGAGAGAGTAGGAGAGTCAAAAAGGCAGAGATAATATTAATTGAGCCGTCGTCTGGCATAGAACTCGCATTGTTGTCGGTTAGTTTTACATAGGAAAATAACGTTCGAGCGTCAACAAACAAAGATAGTGTCAATTTGATTTGCACTGACACTACCAAATACACTTGAAATGGTCGCGAGAGGAAACAGAGAGCACCTCGAAGACTATACATATTATATATATTATATGTTATATATTATATGTAACTGTACAAAATATGTTAATACTATATGTTAGCTTGAATTTGAGGTATATTTAGACTACTTTTTAATAGAAACCTCTACAATTTAGTTTTATAAAAGACAGTTCACTACTTAAGTACATACATATATGTATATATATATGTATATATGTATATATATATACTAGATACACTAGATATTATATCTGTTTAAAATATTACAATATATCGCCTTAAGTTTTAGTCACATACAGAATAATCTACAGTCGAAACTAATTATATATATAAAGATTTCTGAAGTAGAGGTTTAAAGCACTAAATCAACGTTAGGCCCCAGAAAGCTAATAAGTAACGTTTAAGAGACGACGCAATATTATTAATAACAATCAAAATACTATACGTTATCTTTTAAACGTGCGTTGTAATAGAAACGTTGTTTATTTATTTTCCAGGTTATTAGAAAGAACAGGGTAGTAATGAGTCGTAGTTCCATTTAAAATGTTGATAAGCGATACATTATCTATACAATACTCTCTTTACGGGCCAATCTATCGATATTTGCGTTTGTCGATAAGATACACTGGATGAGTAATGTATACCAAATACTAATGACTGAAATCGTAGGAGTATAAAAACAGTAATAACAATTAGCATTAGTGGTTTTGTTGTTTTTGTATAAAACCCAAAGCCATAATGAAATCACGATTAACCCACGCTGAACCCACAATGAAATATTGCATGGAATTTCTATTAGATATTAGTTATCGTTTTATTTTATATGTATTCCCATTTGACTTAAGTATACATAAATATATATATATATTTTCATACAATTAGATTTACGTCTTTAGAGTTGCTTTGCCTGCTTTCCATTTATATATATATATATATTCCTCTACACAATTTTCTTATAAACTGATGATACCATACAGAATTCATATTAGTTTTTATTTTTAATTTAATTTAGGCCAGTCGCAAATAAATTTCATCTAATAAAATTAACTACAATTCAATATTAAAGGATATGGAAAAGGCGAGAGACATAATGAACGGGATAGTCGGGAATATGAACAAATATGTGGACGGATATGCGTAAGTATACACGTAATTTTTGGATACGATTAAAGCCAATTGAGGGTGGAATCAAAGTCGGAAAATAAAAATAAAATATATATATTTACATCGATCCAATAATTGCCCCGACATCGAAGGATAGTCCCACGAAAGCTATCGTTCGTACATTATCATCGCATTTTGTTATGTTCCTCAAAAAGTATTTGCATTATACTACAATACTATGTTAGATGTAGCTGAGTTGTAAAACTTTCTAAATCTTTGACTTTGTTAGTGTATGTTGTATTCGGTAATCGGTTTCTTATTTTTCATTTGTTTTATAGGCTTATACATTTTTCGAAAACAGTAAAATCGCTCCAAAACTTGTTTCTGATTTCTAATTTCTGGTTAGCTACTAAAGTTGGTTGCAGATTTGTGTACCATACTTTTACCGTTACTTGTAAGATGTGTGTAAAGAGAGAATTATGCATGAGATTTGGGTTGAGTTGAGAGTATCTGAGTAGATCAACTTGTAACTACTTGAGGCTTATTTTTGGTTATTTTTGAAATCAAGCAATTCAATCGATAAATAATGCAAACAATTGTGATATGCGAATTAGCATCGTTGATGAACCCCTTGTTGGCCCGAAAACCGTGCGAGCAGAAAGATTAAGCCAGACATATCTACATCTACGCACGGTACTAGACTGAGCTGATAAGGCCCACGGCACACACAGACACACACATGAGTACATTGTACATTGCGAACCGCCTAAACTAATCTCGCTGCGACCATAAGTGCTCGGCGGTTATCAGAGCTACTTTATTCAGTATACTTGACAATACGCGGACACACATACGTTTATATTAAGGTATATATAGCTATATATACTTGTGAGTTCAAGATGTGCTATGCCTTCGCAGAGATAACTTGCCAGCTGGTGCTGAGAGCTCAGAGACGATAGTGCCCAAGTAAATGGTTCGAGTTAAGGCTAAACGATGGCACAACCCACCAAATGAAGGTGGGAGGGAGGATTGACAGAAATTGTCTAACAAAAAATAAGTCAATCAAACTCATATTGAAGTAGGAGGAGAAATCACTGGTGTCGTCTGCCGAACAAATATCAAGCTAATACTGATTGTAACCTAGAGATACATTTTCGATATTGGGAAATACTAAAACTGAAAACGATTTGAGATCGCATACACCTATCAATGGGGTGCACAAATAAAAAGTGTGGAGTGTGTAGAGATCTAGCAACCTTCTGTCCTAGTCGTATGTTATGTACATGTATGTTATGTTATGCTATATAGTATGTGTTCTATATCTTGCATGGATATTTGTATGATAATATGTGATCATATCGTGTGTATCCATTTGGGGAAAAGGAAGAGTTCTGTGATATATCAATGCGTAGTTCTACAACACACACTATCGCATACTGAATACTCGTATAATGCTTGAGAAACGATACTTAGTTCTAGGCAAAATATGCTATACATGTATAATAATGTTAATGGATTTATAGTTGTTGTTCTCTTCTTGTTTCTTGTTTCATATTCGTTATTATAAATATGATTTTGTTGTTGCTTCTTTTGTGTTTTGTTTTTGTTTTGTTTTGTTTTGCTGAAAAAATATGTCGATCTGTTTGTCTTACTCGCTAGATAACCTTGTTTGGTTTTTGTAAAATATACATACATATACAATATATAGATATATCTTTTTTCTTTTGTGTTCAGTTGTAGATAGATTCGAAAATGGTTTACCATCCCCCCGCCCACTAGATGAGAGCTTGGTGCGCTTCTATACTTCTTAATTTACAGTTTCGAGTTTGGAATATGTTAACTAAGGTAGGAAGAGAGAATGGCAGAGAGAGAGACAGAGACAGAGGGAGAGAACCAATACAACAAATGGAGATCTCAAAACCCTGTCGATAATCGATAATCGCAAAATGGCAAGTATATATGGCAATGATATGGTAAATATTATTTCATAGTAATTGCGACAAATTGGTAATGAAATAATAAAGTTAGTACGTAGAATTATTTCGATTACGCTGTTATACTGTCTGTATGCAAGGAACATAATTACAAATGAGTTGAGTTGGTGTGCAGAGGACCGTTCTGGTTGCTTCCCCTGCCCCCAAAGATCACTAGAAAACATTTAACTAAAATTTGCATCCCGGTCCAAGTTGCTCTGGATCCTCTATCGATGCGCATGCAGATTACTCTCCACCCATTTGTACAGCGCTGTCTGCGATCGAGCGACCCATTCCACATTGGAAGCGACGCTGCTGAGCGTCATATTGAGCACAGCCATGCCCTGGCCACGCCCAAAGCGATGCACCAACGACTTCAGCTACAGATGAGAAGAGAGAGATAGAGTAGAGTAAGAGTGGAAAGCTGCAATCTATCAAGACTTGGCATTCACCTCATCGTAATCGAATTTCGTTGCGCCATATTGCGTTATGGCCGATATCACTTTGGCAAAGCTAACGGTACCGGGGCCCAGACGCTTCTCGAGCTCAAACCATTTGGCCTGCAGAAAGCGACAGGCCATCGCACCTCCAGTGGGCGTGCCTGCAATGGCCTTGAGCACCTGTACCACCTCCTCGGTGGGCAGCATTGTGACATGCGATAACAGACGATTCTGCAGCCAAGCATCCTTTGTGCGGCCCAACGCACGCAGCAACTGCATCCGCTCCACAAAGGTCTCCGATGTGCGTTGCAGTGTGACAAAGCGTTCCCAGCAGTGCTGCCAGTAGATGTACTCCCCGGACAATATGGAACCCGTGTAGACAACCTGGCAAGGAGAAAGATAACAGAGTTACAAAGTGAATGCTAGCCAATCTTCAAGCTTACCTCGCGCAAGTTTGGAGCTATAGCGGAACCATTATAGTACAGATACTGATTCAACATATTCTTTGCCTTGGTTATGCTGTCAATATCCTCCCACAACACGGAGGCCAATAGCACCTCTGGACGCATTAGTCTGTAGTGGAGATGATTATAATTATTACTTAATTAATTATTAATATAATTATTACTTAATTATTGAGATGGCAACAGTTTTCTCAAGTGCTCACTCATCTAAGTATTCCAACTCACCTGGTAGCCACATCGCCCTCATCGATCCAGCCCACCTTCTCCATAACTGTTGATATTTTCATTTTGATAAACTCGCTGAGCATCAGGAAACACTCGGAATACTTGAGAATGCGACGCCATTTCTCCAGATGCCGCACAGCCAATGCCATTGGTCCGTAATGTGTTTCGCTGGGCAAATACTGTATCATGTTCATGGTGATCTCGCAGGGCAGTAAGTTTGCATGGCACAAGGTAAATGCATCCGAGAGTAGACCTAGTCGATCCTGTAGAGCACCAAAGATAAGCAACGATTCAGTTGCCAAGACTCAAGCGGACTCACCTCACTGCTGAATCGTGTGGGATTATTCGAGAGTTCCTCAATCAAGCTCGCCCAATTGTCGTCATTGTAGACAACGCGATAATAACCGTTTTGGATGGCATTCACCTTGATCCACTTCACATTCTCCGGCACATTGAAGGTAACTGAAATGTAAGTTTGAAACAGATTGTTAGATAAGCATTGGTATATGCAGGGGTACGACCTGATCTCGAGCTTGGTCAAAGATTATCGTGTGTGTTAAAACAAGTTCTAGGCAACTACTATTATAATAGATTACTGCACTTAAAGTACTTACGTATGCTGTAGTACTGCTTAATCATATAGCTATATCAATTGCAATGCTCTATCTAAGTAAAGGTGCCAACTTTCTTTCGACTAACAAGTGCACTTAGCTATGTTTCTTCAGTTTCCCTCAGTTATACCATGTTCCTTAAGTTAATTTTTAATCAGTTCAATCTTGAAACTATTTAATCGCTTTATCTAAGTAAAGGTCCTAAGGTTATTAAGGGGAAATGAGTACGGTCAGTTAGGTCTTTTTAGTGCACCCAAGCTATCTACATCTGCAATCATGAAAGTACTTCAATAATTAAATTACATATTGTATATTATTTGTATCACTCTATCTAAGTAAAGGTTCCAAGTTTCAGTCAGGCTAATGGGTACGGTCAGTTAGCTGCTGTCAGTTCTTAATGATATTCATAGTATCTCTCGATTAAACTGTTTCCAGTCTACCATACAGTATCGGCTTATTCCCTAACAGTTTCTACATTCCCTAAGTTCTCTCCACCTCAACCTTCAGTTCTACCCACCATCGACATTCTGCATCCACAGGGTTTCGCTGACGTTGTTGATGTCCGTAACGTAGGTGACGGGAAAGATCCACTTGAGCTGCGGCGTTGCTTTGTGCTTGCTGGCATGCGTGGGCGGCACCGTGCTGGGCATGTCGGTGGCATTGAGTGTGGTCTTGTTGTAGTTGTTGCCATCGTACGAATCATCATGGATGGCCAGAAACTCTGCAGGTCTAAAAGGACGCTGTGAGATGGAAATGCTGTTGCCCATTTTGGTAACGGTGAGCAGAGGAAAACCAGGCTGATGTGTCCACAATGTCATCATGTCCTTAATGTTCTTCGAACCATTGGCCTTTTTCGTGCAAATAGTCCAGAGATCTGTGGGCTCGGCGGTCTTAAAGCGATTCAGTTTAAGGAAAGTGCCCAAGCATCCACGGAAACGATCCTCTCCGACTGCAGTGTGGAGCATAGAGAAAATTGCGGCGGTCTTCTGCACAAAGAACTCCTCGTTGTTGCCATCATGGCTGGTGCCGTTCATGATGCTGTCCCAGCCCTGAATGGCATCGATATCCAGCGCCGCTGTGGCCATCTTCAGCAAGTACATCTCACGCAACGGCCAAGTTTCCTGCAGTGGAGCCAGTGCATGTATGCCCAGATACTGTATAAGTCCCTCCCACAGCCAGACATCCTTGAGCACCTTGCGCGATGTGATGCCGCCAAAGAACTGTCGCACCATCGCCTCAGCAATCCGCAGGGCACTAAACTGATACTGCTCGGACGTAATCGAGTTGGGATCCGTCAAGAAGGACGTCTTGAGAGTGACCAAACCCAGTGACGATATCAGATTGCGATCCAGCGATGGCAGTGCAACAAAGTCAACCTTAGTTAGTGGATAACTGATGTCCAGCCAAGTCTGCAGATACTCGAGCACATCGCGTGAAGTGTGCAGTATAAAGGACGAGCGCGACAATAGATCCCTCGGCGCATAGAAGGTATACGATGGGGCACGCTTAATGGATGAGCCCGTGGATTGTGATAGAGCAGTCAGATTGGAAGGCTTCCCATTGCCATTGATTATCACGGGTAGCGCTGTCGTTGTCGTCGCACTGCTGGTGTTGTGATACGGCGTCAGGTTGACATTCAGCGAGTGCGTCAGCGCTGTGATGTTGCGCACCGGCGGATTCTTGCTCTTCAGCTGCGTATAGTTGTTCAGCTGGGAGGGCTTCTTGCCGCTACCTGCTGTTGCCGGTGCCACTGTGGTCGGTATGTAGGCGGCAGAGGGTTGCAGTGATTCGCGCTGGAAGTCACTGACCACCCATGCGACGGCATCGGCTGGCAGTGGAGGCGTCTCGATGAAGTCATCGCGCAGCTGCAAACAAACATTTAGTTAGGAACCTCTCACTCAGAAGCTGCTGCTCTACTCACCAGTCCTGTGCCCATGTAGAAGCCCACGTCCTCGGTCGTATGCACTATGGAGTTGGAAAGCCCGATGTGGAAGCGATCACGAAAAACGGAGATGCGGAAGGGCGCACGCACGTGCGGCTCATCGAAGCAGGGAAAGGCACGACGTGCCCCATTCGGTCTGAACACTGTGGCGGCCAGTAGACTGTAAGTACAGGGTAGAGCATAAGTTGAGCATATCTTTATTTACATTTCAGTCTGTTGCTTACCGTTCGCGTCCATTGAAACTCTCGTACTGATCGACATAGAAGCCCTCCGGTTCGGGATTGAGTTTCGAGTACCACCGCAGGTTCAATGTGTAGTTGGACTTCTTCTTCAGCTTCTCCTTAACCTCAATGTACAGTTGCTGGCGTGGCGGAAACTCCAGCACCTTGACTATCTTCAGTGCGTAGCCCTTGGCACCCGGTACAACCAGTGCCTATTTTGAAATAAAGTAGTTAATAATATTGTTTTTCAGTTTGTAATGAAGTAAATAAAAGAAAAAACAAGCTAAGGGAACTCAAACTAGATATATAATATATATAATATTATATAAATTGTTTAGCTACTTTTACTGTCTTTAAACTTACAACCGAAACCGCATCATAAGCTTAACTGATTGAAAACGAAACTCAATCTACAACGAATGGAAACAGGAACCGGAACCGGAACCGGATTCGCTTGCAGTTCCGTAACCAAATGACAGCCAGACTTACCTTCTCAGTCACATTAAGGTCCTGAATGTGCAGCACAATGAAATTGGTTTCCTTCTCAATGAACAGATCGATGGTGACTTGACCTACCCCAAATAAATAGGAAAATTGCATTAGTTTACGGTCTGTGGACTGTGGAGAACAGAATGCATTGACGAACTCACCTTTCACATCGAGTGTGGTCAGATTGGGGTGTATCGTCACCATGTAGCGCAAGGGTCGTGCACTGGTCGGCAGTGTCTTCTCCAGCCAGGGGAAGGGCTCCCCGTTCGTTGCAATCGGATTGAAGGGCTGTGTGTTGTTTTCTTCATCGGTTTCATAGCCAGACGCCGTTTTGCCCGCACACGAACAGTCTGCAAAGGTCATACGCACACACACACATATATAGATGCAATGTACAGTTAGAATGGGTTTTGGGGTAGGCAACTCTCTCTCGAGTCGATTGGGAAAATTGCGGCTAAGCACATTTTGATGCTGATGTTGATGTTAAATCAACTGCGTTTTACACGATTAACAGACAGAAGAAAAAAATTAACTCAAAACTTCTAGGGGAGCAGGACTAAGCGAAAAATGTTCAGTATAATAAATGAAAAAGTTCGCAGACAATCTGTAAAATTAATTTCACGGGACTTGCTAAGAACATCTAATAACGAACAACACAAAAGTTTGAAATTGAATTAAAGAGTTGAGAAACAATATGAGTATGCTAGAGATTCGAGGTCTGGCGCATAAGTTAGGAGTTGCCAAGATTATAAATGCTAATTGTTTAATCTTGCATCGAAAATGATTATCTTGTGCTTGAGATTAATGTGCTATGCACAATTTTAAAGAAGATTTTTGTTGTATACACAATTTTAAAGAAGGTTTAGATTCCTTTATGTAGAATTATTTTAAAACTCAACTTAATTATACTGAATGCCTTCGAGATGTTAATTTGAGTATGAAGTCAAGAGCTGAGATGATTGTGGATTAGTAAAAGAACTATGTTTTCATTTCTTATAACATCTACTTAGAGAATTTAAATTGTGGTTTCAAATATTTACATTTATACAGTATATTATTATAAATACACATGTCTAGCGAGGAAATTTGATAGATATAGTACGATAGATAGAGTTGTAGAACTAACGCGAGCATGAGATGAAAGTCATAATACGATGATTTGTTTCTTTCTTTCTTGCTACTTGGCGCCTTCAAACATCCATGGAGTATGGTAAATCATATGCACGAACAAACATATAGTATATATGTATATGTAGAATGGGTATTCGGGGGTACAGCAAACATGCCGACAATCTAAGGGGTATACACGAGTAGTATATGTTTCTACTATGCACGAGTATGTATTATATTGTAGTATAATGGTTTAGTGATTTATTTACCGGTTAGAAGAAGAATTGGGTTGGAAAATTCGTTACTCACATTTGTACCAATCAAACAAGCAGTTAAGAGAAATTTTCATAAATATGTATATAATAATATTTCGTTTTACCAACCATAAAACCAACAGAAAACACAACCAAAATACTCAACAATACAAACACAAAATGGTAAACAAATGTATCTCTTTGCACTTAGCATACGTATTTATATAGTATATATATAAAAATCATAATTTGAAAATACTTTATTTAAAATTGACTTTGGCGCTGGCTCTGCTTTTTTTAGAATAACGTTCCGAACTGTCCATCAATCGATTTGTGCGTAAAGGGTATCGAGCATAGACCATAATTGAGTTAAGCCGCAGTTTTTTCTATGCCCTGGCCACACTGCACTGACTTCCAATCAGTTATGCACACACTCCTACACACACACACACGCACAGCATGTCTGGGGTGGGTTGATGGCTGCGTAATGCAATTAGCTCTCAATGCATTTAGCCCCATTAAGTATGCAACACAAGGTTTATGTTTGCACTTTGCATACACTTTGCCATGTAATATGCACCCTGACAGGCCCTACCCCACCCCAATGTGTCTCACTATGCTCTGTTATCAGCTATTGGTGTCGTTGTCATGTGTCGCCAGCGTGTCTACTTGCCACAGTCAGGGAAGGAGACGAGAGAGGCGCACCTCCTTCACGTTACTCTGCCCAGAATATTATAATGGCATTCGGTCTGTGTTAATATTATTAAAAGCATATTACACAAGACCTCCGCATCTCGACACAGGATGTGTGCGAAGGCGTTCGCTGTAACTGCAACCTTGGTCGACCTAATACGATTATATATTGCTATTGCATAGGTAATGTGTAAGCACATGTATAAGCACATATTTATTTGCGGATATTAGAAGCTTAGTTATGCGAGCCTTGAGAGAGATACCAGAGATATGGCAACTTCTCGTTGTTTATAGGAATATATGCTTAGAAGAGAAGTTAAGGTTCCAATATTGATATGATCAGATGTTTTGTTTGCATATGATGTAAAGATTATAATCTGTCTGTTTCTATATACAATTTAAATAATAAAGAGGTCCTTCTTGTTGATCAACTCATACTCTGTGTATTGTAAACCATTATTTCAATAAAAACTGAAGTTTTTAGTTCTTTCTTTCATTCTTCTGAAGTTCCAAAAATCAACAGTTGCATACAAGGTACTATCATAAAGCAACTGCCTCTATTTATTATGAATCTAATTGAATGTTCCTTACAGTTCATCTAATTAAACTGTAAAGACTCCTTTCATAAGTCATGTTCCCTATACTTAGTTTGCCTAAAAGAACCTATTATAATGAGTATTCTTTTTACAATCTCCACTCCTGCAATTAAATCTTAGGTAAACTTATGTTCATTAGTCTCATTGAATGCAACTGCTCATTAATTAACATATACTATCCCTGGAGTATCTTTCCCCATCTCACTGAAAGCACATGAGTACACAAAGCACATATAGACTGTGTCTGAAGAGTCAGTACATTTAACCATGTAATGCATATATACAAAACAAGCCAAAGCTCTTGTGGTTGTTCTTGTTGTGGCAGTAACAGAATTACAACGGAAAAAAAGGAAAGATAATGAAAAAGAATAACAAAGAAAGCAAACTGAAACGCAACCGAAAAGCAAATATATTTGCACAATGCACAACCTACCGTTCTGGGGTCCGGCGTAGGCAATGATGATGGCTGTCAGCAGAAGGGAGCCGAGCACAATGCCGGCCACGAGGAGGGCGCGACGTTGCGAACAGACCGCGACTCCGGTGCGCGTCTGTCTCCCGCCACTCGATTCGCCACCTGATCAAAAAGGTAAATGCAAAAACGGTAAATGTAATTAATTGCTGCAGGTGAATGCAAGAGAGGAAGAAGGAAATAAGGGAGGTAAATCCTTGCATTGCAAGCTCGTTTGGCAGTCTTTCATTCCCCCCGTCCTTACCTGATAGAAATGCACAATCATCTAAATCCGGATCATTTGTCATTTCGATGCGCTCGCGCCGCCAAATTTTTGAACCTTTCTGACCGCCGCCAACGACCGAAATCTTAACGGGGCCTATATCTCTTTGTCTTCCGGCCAATACGTTGAATTGATTGCGTTGCTTAAACGCCGCGTCTATTGGTTTGATTTAGCTTATGTCACACAGACGCACAGGCACACATACATAAACTATATGCACACACACATAAACAACAATGAACACCTGTTAGAGGTCAACGTATTACGTATTACACAAACTAAGTGCTGCTATTTTGGTAACGTATCAGAAATGAAATCAGAATTTTATATGCCCCGTAATCTGTAACCAATTTCGAACCCTTTTTCAATACCCTAGAGAGTACACGAATGGGGTAGCTAGGGGTTGATAGATTGTATATAAGGGAAGGCAAGACTGGAAGACGAACATTTAAGAAACTCGTCGAGTACAAGAATTACCCCCATAAAACTTGTTATGTATGTGCCTTGTACTTTTCTATACCTAACAGGTAGTTAAGGCAATGACTAACTGGTAGTATACAGTATATAATATAGTTTAATATATATAGTTTATTTCATGCTTTCAGGTAGTTCAACTTTTATAAACGCTACCTCCAGCAAATTTGGTAGAGGCGCTTTCTCCATTTCACGTATTTTAACCTATTTTAACTATTTTTAACCTATTTTTAACCTATTGCTCAGTTGTATAGTTTAACTATACACTAAAATAACTCAGTTATTCTAAACACTACTAAATTTGATAGAATAACTCTTTGTATCTCACGCAATTCAAACCTTTTCAAACCTTCTGGCATCTCAACCTTATTTAACAAAATAAACCTATTTTCCCTTTTCATAGACAACTGCTGGGTATCTCACAGTCACCAGTACCGGCTTAGTTGTCACCTTGTCTACACGGTCTGGCCACGTGTGTGCAGTTCATGCATATTTTATAAAGTAACCACATTTATGAGGCCAGTTGAAGGCCCGAGAAACACCGAACATTTTTTCTTCTTTTTTGCCGCAATACGTAAATAAATCGAAATTGACAGAGCTGAAAATCTCTCGGTCTCTCTTTCTCTCTCGTTCTCTCATCGACGAGCTGATAATCTCGAGCGCAAATAATCGTAATTTATGCAGTCAAGAAAAACGTACAAAGAAGGAAAATATGAGGAGAGTTTTCTCCCCCCTTCCCCCTGTTCTACCGAAAGTAGACGCCCTTCCGGTGGCGTCTAGTCGTACGCCCATTTGCCGCTGTCTGCGACAACGGACTGCCTGTCTGTGTGTATAAGTGTGTGTGTGTGTGTGTGTGTGTGGGTGCTTCTGTGTGTGAGTGTCTGTGTATTTGTATGTGTGTTTGCATTTTTGGATGTTGCTCGCAATTTCAATGTCGCATTGAATTAGTGAAAAGCGCTTTCAACGCCCAAAAATCAACCCCCAACAAAATTTTGTGGATGCTTTGTCGGCTTTTCCGCAGTGTCTCTCTGTGTGTGTGTGTGCCGGTGTGTGTCCCTGTGTGTGTGTGTGTGCGATGTTTTGGTTTTTTATTTTTGTGTCTGCGTCTGCTTTTGAGCTGTACTTGAAGCTCTGAAGTTGCATCGAGCATCCTTAACGAGTATAATGTGGTTAAGACTGGGCAATCACAGAGATCCGAAAAGATGTACAGAGAACTGCATAGAGTACAGGGAATGTAGATTATAGACATGTTATATTTATATATTCTGTAAGTTGAGTACACCTATAAACTCATTCCGTTAGTTACTTTCTAGACAAGTTTCTACTTATATTTTCTGAGAACCTTAACTCGTTTGAAACCTATACCATTAATCCCTCACTAAAAGTTTCACCTGCATCATTGTGATTCGTGTATACAAGTTTAGTAATATGATTATAATACCTAGAACAGGTGAATATGCCGGTCTATATTTATATTTATACGCAAACTTATGCAGAAATTACGAATTTTACGTGCTTACTTATCAGGCGATAAGGTTTTTTATAGTAGATAGTTTATGGATCGACCACGTTGACGTGATTAGGGAGACCCCAGAGCACATTAGTTAAGGTATGTCCGGTTGTAATTAGAGCCAATATATCAGCTAACTATATAGTTATAGACAAGAGGTACTTGAAGTTGTCCAGGCTGAAAGTGAAGCTGATTGCGTGGGAGATGGATAGGTGGCTGGGTGTGTGGGGCAATGCTGGGGCATGCAAAACAAATATCACGCATACGCCTGGTGTGACAATTATCATTGAAAGAAAAGCCTTGTGCTCATTAGAGCACCCTCACGTGTCATAGGGTGCTATATATAGCATAATTATATTGTTCAGGCAGACAGAAACTTTTTGCATTTGTTTACATTCTCAGGCTACACATGACATTATCGAGTTCGTTGTAATCAAAACTTTGCAGGGGGAAGGGTAAAGGAAAGAGAGAGAGGAAGAGTGAGAGAGAGAGAGAGGCAGCTAAGCACATGGCAACTGGAACGCAAGCCGAGAGAGACTATCGCAGAGAGCAAGAACTTCAGAGAGAGTGTGGAGAGACTCCATTGGAATCTGTGTTTTGAAAATGAAATGTCAAATTGCAGAGCTCAACAAATGAGAAAAGGGGATGGGGGTTAGCCAGGGTGTGCGTGTGAGAGTATAAGTGAATTTCCTGTTGTGTCTTGGCTTTTGATTATGCGGCGTCGAGCCCGAGAGTTGCCTCTGAGTGCTTCTCTGAATGCGCGTATATATGTCAATAGTGCGCTTTCCAGTGCGATTCCGTGCTATTCTTTTGCGTTGCCTTCCCTTTTTTATGGCTTTGCCTTTGGCTTTTGTTTTTGGCTTTGCTTTTGGCCTTTTTTTCAGCTGCTTTTTGCTGTTTTTGCTTTGCCACTTGACTGAGTTGCCTGAGTGGGCGGCCTGCATTCAAACAGTTAATGTTGCCGACTCTGCGAACTCGGCCAGGCACAGTTTGCATTGCCCAAATACCCTATACAAATACCCTTTCTATTTCTCCATATATACCCTATATATTCCCTGTATATTTCCTATGTGCCGAGTGAAAAGGTCAAAATAGCAACAATTAATCAATGCAAGTGACGCGTTCATTAAGCCAAAGCAAAGTTTTGCTTTTCCTTTTTAGTGTTTTACTTTGCTCTGCTTTTTATTCACACTCGTTTCACACTCTGATTCACTTTGAAGTTCGCTGAATTTTCACGTGCTCGCAACCGGAATCCTCGACTTGTTTGCTGTTAATTAGCCTTAATTAAGCCAAAAGCGGAGTGAAATTAATTTTGAGCCGTTTTTTCCTTTTCCTTCTCTTTTTTTTTTGGCAATTCTTATGCCTCTTTTCATTATAGACACGCACAGTGGGGGGAGCTATGGGGGGCAGTGGGAGAGGGCAGCACGCGACGCATCTGTGTGTGTGTGTGTGAGGAGATTTCAGCTGCTTCTTTTTGGCTTTTTTCACTTTTGGTCAACACGGGGGATTCGTTTCTACGTTTGTCTACGTTCGACACGCGCTTTGCGATGCGTTCAACTGCGCGTACATTTTCCAACTGGATGCTGGCGCTGTGAAAAGCGCTTTTCGCAACAACCCCCGACAGCAGCAGCATAGCGAGAGCAAAATGCCCCCATAAAAGACTTGTGCAGCTTTTGCAGCGCATGCTCTCTCTCTCTCTCTCTGCCGCTCTCTCTCTCTGTGCTAAGTCTCTCACCTGCAAAAATGAAAATGAAATTTCTATGCTTCCCCCCCGTGTACTACCACCCCCTGGTTCCTCAAACAAACTTGCTTTCTATGGCAGAGCATAGCAGAGTGTGTGGAGTGTTGCCAGGCCAGGCTGGGCGTGCTGCAACCCTTAAGCACCTTACACCCCCCAAAAAAACAGCCCAACAGGCACCCCCAATATGCAGTCACTTCTTCTTCTTCGTCCTCTTGTTGTTGTTGTTGTGCTTCTTTATCATGTGTTAGTCAAAGGTTCAATCGGCAAACACTATGAGTTCTTGTTGCTGTGGATAGTTGATTAAGGGGTGGTTCGGAATGTGGATGCTGCCTGCCTGCCTGCCCGCCCTCATATAGTATCCCTGTGTAGTTGCTATGAGGCGTCTTCAGCACGCGATTTATGTGCTCACGTTCTCATCGTTTTGTTGCTTTCAAGCTGCTTTTTATTGCCTACTTTGAGGCGTCTTTGGCAAGAGGAACATATAGTGCTCATTACGATCTAATTGCAGGACTAAAAGAATCTCACAAACCACATTGTGCCATTTCTTTGATATATGGGTTGCATTTGTTTTATGTATATTTTATGTATGTATATTTTATGTTTTATAGTGAAAACATTTAGTTTACTTGCACATAAGGAAATTGCTGAATAATACTAGAGAAACTTTTAGATTTTATAGGAAACTTCTTAAGTTTATTTGCAGAAAGAAAAGTAATTTAGCGTAATTAGAACAAAATTTCTATTTCAGAAAACAGTCAAAGAATTTACATTATATTATTAGCTTTTCTTTAAAACTATTTAATATTATTATGAAGGGAAAGAAATACCAAAATCCTTTAGTATATTACACTTAAAATATTTTGGGAAAACATTCGGTTTATTTGTAGAAAAGAAATGTTACAATATCTCTTGACAATGTTTAGAATCTGATTGTTCAAACAGTTCGCGAGCATTTATAGAAATAACAAACTATAAAAAATTCGGTATTTCAAGATTTTTGGAAAACTCATTCGGTTTTCTTGCAGAAAAAAACCTTTTTTTAATATTTATAAGAAATTACTTCTTGAAAAGGAAATGAACACTTCTTAGTCTCAATACCAGCACCCACAACAAATTTAAAAATTTTCTGTACAATTTGTGAATTAAATAGGAACAGAATATTTAAAACCTCTTAATCAAAGCACGTCACGTATTTGCAAATAGACAGGTCACCCAACTACCCAGCTTACCTACATATTCGAGTGTTCTAATTAGATTTTAACTGCACGACAGGCACTAGACACTCACTGAATACCCTGTATACTCTGCCTCTGCCTGAACTTTTTATTTTGTTTGCCTGCAACTGGTGAAAAAGTTAAGCGCAAACAGAATTTGAAAAAGTTTAGAACAGATTGATGAAAAGGCAAAAGTTTTTGTCGGGCTCACCGCCAGGTCACGAAAACTTGTTTGGGGGGTAAATCAGCGGGCAGCAGGTGGTAGACGCCGCAAGTCAGACCTCAGTTGAAACGAGATGAACCTGAACCATACCGAGCTGAACCAACAACGAGCTTAACTCAGCGCAATCTTTGTCACGTCGCACAATTTGAAGATTGAACTGCAGACGACGCGACGCTGGACGCGAGCTGAACAACCCGAAACCGAAAGAACCGCAGAGTACATGCCACAAATAGCCACACGACAATGATTGGGAACCGCCTGCGAGGCGGGCAAAGTCGTTATTCCGTTCGGCTGAAAATTCTAGGGTTTTCATATACTCTAACTGAGAGTTAGTTGACTTTCAAGTTATCTAAATACTTTATTATATTGTATATAGTATAATTTCATGGTAATATATAGAAATATATTTTATAATGATACTATATAATATGTTTGTATTTGCTCTAAACAATTTTAATAATTGCAACTAAAAGTTATGAGTAGACTAGAAACTAAAAAAACTTTAGTTTTTAGGGAGTTCTTCCTGATCTATCTATATATTAGAACACATGATATATATAGTATGATATATACTATACCTCCGGGAAATTTAATAACTATTATTTGGCTTATATAATATCATATGTTTGAATACATTCTGAACTAGTTCACTTTATGCCATTGCAAGTTAAGAACAAACTGGAAACTGAATAGACAGAAGTTATTTTAAGGCTTTTGGTGACCTATATATACAATAATTTAACTATAATTTAACTCTAATTTATACTATAATTTAACATTCTATTTTATACAGTTTATACTTGTATATAACTTGAACAAGTTAATTTTTAGCGTATTCAATGTTCGACTCGCTTGGAAAAATGCCTTTCCTTTTTTTGTTTTCAATCGTAATCCTCCTCTCATCGTATCACCCACCCTTTGCCACATTACCCCGCACCCACTCATTCCCCCTACCCCCACCCCTGCTGCTGTCATTGTTCACTGTTCAGTACATTACTTAACGCATTGCGTGGGTGTTGACCCACCCGCTTGTCCACCAGTTGGTGCGAGTTTTTGCTGTCGCATGCAAATTTACAGCCCAGAAAAACGACGCAACATCAGTTTGGACGACAGCACATGGGACACACATACCAGCACACACACATCATAATATACATGTGCGTGTGTGTGTGTGCCAAGGGCTTTAGGCTCTCGACGTACTACATGGCCACAAGTGTCTGGCCTGGTGGGGTTGGCACTGGGGAACAGTTGGGAGGCCTTTGGGTGCGAAATCGAAATGTGGTGGTTAAATAATCGCTGTTTATGAAACAATCAATAAATTTAAGCTGTTACTGTGCTGCAACTGTTACTGCCACAGGCATTCCATATAAACCCACACACACACACACAAATACATAAGCAAGTTTCGCAACTCTCCGCCGGAGGGTTAGGCAAAGTCTTGAAAGTCGTAATTGCTCGATTAAGTGCTTGTTAATCTCTGTACTTCATTACGCATCGAAGCCAGGAAAGTGAACAAAGCACAAAAATACTTCGACTGTGCTTGACTTCTGTGCTCCATTAATATTCTATGATTCTGTCGGCATATTTAATGGCGAAAGTCATGGAACCATTTGACGCGTAAAGGTTGCAGGAGAATCTTTGCGAGTATTGGGATAAAGTTAAGCCAAAGTTATTGTTAATAAACCAATAGAAATATGTCTGAAAGTCTGCTCTTGAAATGCTGTTGTTGATGTAGCCTGAAGTTTCTTGTATTGTCGACTACTTTTTTAATATATATATGATATGAAATCATGATGTCTTTTAGTTCAAGAGAAAACTTCTTAATACGCTGAAATTGCCTAAGTTATGTTGAAAGAAATTGATATTGAGCTTTGAAATGATTACGTTAGGGAGATTGAAGTATTTATGCATATGTTTATTCATTACATACATATGTACTTATATATTCTTGAACAACATAAATGAAGAATTCAAATATCTCAATGTGTACTACTTACATGAAGCTCTTCTAAGGCCACATTTGTTTTAAGTTTCTTAATAACTATAGTATAAATACATGCATGTATGTATATATATTCCTGTTCAACATCAATCCATTATGGATTTTCTTGTTAATTTTATGGAATTAGTCGCATCTGCGAAGCGTAAAGAATTTAATGTGATAACTACGAATGTTCAAGTATTCTATATAACATATAGATTGTATATTGTAGTAAAAGTAGCAGTAAACTTAACTTTAAGTAGCACGCACACATATTTATTATTCTAAGATGAAGATCAAATGTGGCAGCACTAATTGTAATCGATACAGGTTATCGGAATAAAACAATATATAATATTACAGTACAATATTATTCCAGATCCTTACATTTATACATCCTTCATTCAGAATAACTTCATACATTATATATTATCCCTCACTCAATGTAATTTTAATTATTAAAATAACATAAAAAAGTCTCTTTGGAGAATAATTAATTGATAGTTATATTTATTCAGCCTAAAAAACATCCTCAACACGCAGTGTAACGTTTTAATTTTCATTTTTAAAATTCCCAAAGGTAGTTAATATGTTTTTACAGCAAAAAGAATAACAAAATTTAACTAGCAAGCACTGCGAGACGGGCTCTCTCTCTCTGTCATTCTCTCTCTCTCTTTCTCTCTGTGAAAAGGTCCCAAGTGCACAATTGTGCGCTCAATTTGCGGAAAGTTCAATAATTCAATTAATTGGCAGTCCGTGTTCGAGCACCTCTCGAGGGGAGCCAGTGAAGGGATGGGCAGGTGGAAGGTGCAGGGTGCTCATCTCAAGTGCGTGGCATGTGCAAGTGCATTCAACAAATGCATTCGATGGCCATCAGCGGGAATCGAGCCCAAACCCAAAGCCAAAACCAGAATCAAAGCCGAAACACAAACACAAACTGCCAACTAATTGTGCAGAAATTGCGTTGAGTTTGGCTTCAGCTCAAGCGGAAATGCAAAATGGTAAAAATTGGAAGTCACTCAACTAATCTATACCCTGTTCTGAGCTCTTTTGGCAGGTAATTCGAAATTTTGTGTGGCGATTTCTATGAAGCTCGGGGAAAGTTTTGAGTACTAATAGAACTATTTATGTTTCTAAAGTGGATTAAACTGCATGCATATTAACAGAGATAAACTTATTTTTAACATATATCGCAACAAATAATGATTCGATTTGGTTTCAATTTGCTTCAGTTTAGTATTATAAATATATCTGTATGTCATTATATTCATTATATTGCCAGCATATTAACTCTGATACTCTCATTTTTGTCATGTGGATCGACTATTTCTGTAGAGATGAATCCCGGTGCAGCTACATACAAAGATTAAAAGTCGATATTTGTTTCAAATTCAAAATAAAGGTGTGTAAACTTGGAACAATTAAATGAGATATTTCCTTGATCATAAATAATGGAGAACATTAGCGAAACAGATATTAGAAAAGCATTAGGATATACATATTTATATAGTACATATAATTACTCTTTTGTCTGACAACTTCAATATACCCCTTTCCCATAATTGCAGGGTATTAGCACGTAATTCAAACACGCTCGGCGTGGCATCAATTCAAGTGCCACGGGAAGAGAACTGTGCTAAGCCCCAGCCAAGTTGACTTTGCTGCAGCCGCGCATTGCTGCCTCAATCGCTGGCTCTGCCTGCGGCTTGTGTCATTGTTGTTTCCTGGTAGGCTGACAGAGGCCTTTGCCAGTTGCATTTTCCATTTTCCATTTCCATTTAATTACGCTCGCCCGCCTCGAGGGTCCGCTCAACTTGCGCGCTTTGTAGTTGCATTTAATTGTGTCTATGTGTGTGTGTGCCTGTATGTGTGTGTGTGAATGCGTCTTGTGTGTGTGTGTGTGTTTTACTTGCGCCATTTTGCAACAATTATTTGTTGCGCTCTGCGTCGCTTTGCCATTTGCAGCGCCTTCCGCTTGTCGCCTCCGTCTCCGTCGTCGTCCACTTCCTGTTCGGCAAGCTTCAAGTGGCCTGACCCAAAAACACATTTCATCCATTTCTATATGTCTTCACTTTCACTCGCACAACACACACATACACACACCCACATACACACTCCCCTGCAGTTCGCATTGTTTCTGTTAGCCTCAATTTTTTTTCATTCCCATTTCATCTTCCTTAACGGGATGCACAGGACTTCTTTATTTAAGTCAAGCAGCCTCAAGTGTGCGGCCCTGTGTGTGTGTGTGTGTATGTGTATGAACTGTGTGTGTGTGTGTGACAACCCATTCAGAACGCAATCAACATCAACGCATCCTGCAATTATCAACGTCAGCAGCAGCAGCTGCAGTTGCCGCGTCTGCATCGACAGCAGCTGCCACATCAACGCAACTCCTTAACCAGCCCCTGCCCTGCCCTTCCTTCACGGCAAAGGTAAACACACACGAGCGCCGCCCGCTGCCTGCCACATTTGAGTGGGCGTGTCGAGAGCGCCAAGCCAAGCCAAGAGTGCCGAGCGCCTACTCCAGTTTCTGCATCCTTAATTGCGACGCCGACAGGCCTGAAAGCATCGCAACGTGCAACGTGTAACGTACAACGTGTGTGTGGGTCCTGCTCCCGTGACACTGATTTCGCATCTGCCCAAGACCGGCAGAGAGCCGCTTTAGCTTGTGGCACACTTAGTGTGCCGCCTTGACGTGCGCAAGAGGTGCCGCTGATGCTACATGATGTGGCATCCCTCCCCTTGCCATCTGTCCAGAATTTAACTCAGCTTTAATAATTCATTAGAAATTGGAGTCGCAAGAGTTGCCAATTCTAGCAAGGCACAGTGATTAGTAATGATATGATCTTGGCATCTCTGAGATAGAGCCCAGAAATATTGAAAGTGTTTACTCGAATCTTATTTACTCGAATCTTATCATTGTTCCCCATTACCCATTAGCCATTAAATAAGAGGAGATTATAACTCATCAGCAACTTCAACCCCCAAAAGTATGTTATATATTCCTGATTAGCACAAACAGCTAAGTCAACTATATCTGTCTGTATGAACACTATATCAGAGGATATTTAAGAGCTAGAGCTACCAAATTTAGTGACAGTATTTATTATTATTGCCCATAGTAAATAAAAGTTAGTTTGTGAAATTGGCCACACCTCTTCCTTTTCTTCCGATTGAAAAGAAATTAATTGAAGGTGTATTAATTAATCATTATCATTATTCAAATGATATCTTAAAACCTGTTTAAAATCATATAATAAACATAGAAGTTATCTAAGAAACAAGCTTTTAACGATTGTATTGTAGTCGAATACATTCGATAACAATTGCCATACTTGCATGTAATACTATATATGATAATATATCCATATAATTTAATTAAATGCACTACAGTTTTGTAAGGGTTGCTTTATACTATAAGTACTTTATTTATTCGATCTGCGTTACAGTTCCGATGTGAATGCTCTGCATTTTATATTGCATATTATTGCAATTTTAAATCTCCCACTTCTTTTTATTAAATCAATAAAATATATATAAGCGCTGACATTTTCCATTCCAAGTATTTTCTTTTCATTTTTTTGCACATTTTTCTTCATTTCAAGATGTCACAATTTAATGGTTCGCAATCCGTTTGCAACTCTAACCCGAAGTTAATATTCCCTGGGGTGCATTTTCCATTCAAACACACACACACAAATAATTACAAGTGTGCATTTCAAATGGAAAAACAGCAGCAGAAGGAGAGCAGAAACAAACTGCGAATCCCTAAATGTCTGAAATCTGAGCCAAAAAACAAACTTCGTCTATGTCTCCTTCGAGCTTGTCTGTCCACCTAAATGCCCCATGGAGAGTGGGTGACACAGTGAGTGAGGGACAGTAAGAGAGGGGTGGGGAGTGAGGTAGGGGGTACGTCTAAGAGGATATCTTTAAGCGCAGAGCAACATGCTGAAAATGTTGCTGACGCAGCCGCAGGGCAGAAAAATGAAATAAGAGAATTGTGCGGTTATAAAAATGCAAAAAAAAAGAAGAGGAAGAAGAAAATGCAAAGGAAATGGAAAATAAAATCAGAAAAGGGCGAAGGAAACGGCGAGACAGCAGACGGGACAGGGCTGACATTCATTACGACGGTGCCTGAGGCGGCGGCTCGGCCAACGTGGCGTATGAGCGCACATGACTAACGGTTTCCTGCAGGATACGGAATTAACGCCAGGCAGACAGGCAGACAGGCAGGCAAAGAGGGACGGACCAACGTCAGGCATTTTGTCTTGCCGCATTCTTAATGCTTTTGTTTTGCATTCGGCGTAATTAAGAGAACAACCTGCCACAGCCAGGGAGAAAGAGCAGGCGGAGAGTCAAGGAGGAGGAACTGCGTCAAATTATGCACAAGTGCAATTATGCACTTTGCCTTGCCACGCCTCGCTTTGATCATCTCCTGGGCAATTGCAATGCAAACAGGTGAAGGAAAGAGGAGGGAGAGGGATAAGGGGAGTAACTGTTTTACTTACCAAAGGTGACGCCATTTGTTTGCTTCTCCTTGTCCTTATCCTTATCGCTCTTTTCGCCGCCAAGCGGCTCCAGCTCGATGCCATCTGTGGTGGCCACTTTGTAGTCCCGTTTCGACATGTTGCCACAGCAGAAGCCGCAACATAACATCTGACCAAATTTATAGGCTTGTGGCTTAAGCGACGCCGTCTTGGATGTGATTGGGTGAACCGGGGCGGGTGGGTGAACTGTTCCTGACAGGAAGGGGTGCGGGAGAGGGTTTACTCCACTCTTTATATACTTCTGATGCTCCTGCTTCTCCTCTTCTCTTTTCTCTCGGGGGATATGTATGCGTGGGTGTATTCAATAGAATGACCTCTAACTGTATCCTAAATGCGTCTAAAGACTACGAATCGGTGAGTCGAATTCTTGATTGTTTTCTTCTTGTTGTGTCGTATAAATTGGTCCAGTTGCGGTTGTAGAAGAATATGTTTCGTTTCGTTAGATGTAGAAACTGAAAGTAAAGCAAATAGAGAGAGGGCATATATAATATTATATATGAAATGTAGAGATAAATGTTATATAGTACTCGTATATAACTATTATTAGAATACTTGTTAGTCATAAAGTACAGAGTATTATAACTTGGTGTATACTGAAAACGTATGTATTAAGTAGAAGTACGTATTTGCAATCACACAGGCGAACCTGTATAGACATTTCCGTGTTTTCTGTCTGTATGAACGTCGTAATCTCAGCAACCATTAAATCTAAAGACATCAAATTTGGCATGAAGATACCTGTATATCGTGCGCAAATAAAGTTTATTATAAACTTTGTATGCTTCGCCCGCAGCCCAGATAAAACAATAATATTGATTATTAATAAAAAGTATTTTAGTAAAGAATGTACGTAAAGCATATTGGTTACTTAAGTCGAATTCCCTGTAGACAAATAGTGAATAAGAAAGATTCCACAACAGTATAGGATACAATATTGATTAAGTACGAGATATTTTATAATCTACAAAAAAAGAAAAAGTTTCTCTATAAAATGAAATGGATACCAATAATTTATTTACTTTCAAACCAAAGGTAGAATCTTTTTCTCTGTGTCTGTTTGTGCTAAATAGAACGAAAGGAAAGCAAAGTATTGTGCCTTGAGGAGGAGGCTCCACCTCAAGAACTGATTGCTTGCAAAAGATATTTATGTTTGCACTTGTCGCATTGTCCGTGCGGAATGAACGTTTTTTAGATCGACACAAAAAGGTCTTTCTGTGCTCGGTTTGTTGTTGTTGTTGTTGGCGTCACTTTTCGCCGGCGACGACATTGTTGAAAGCAAACAAAACGAACTTTAATAAGAGCACTCACCGCGCCTGGCTCTCAAAGGGAGCAGAGAGTAGATCCCCCTCTGCCTCCCTCCCTCCTACCTAACCCATTTGTGGTCCAGTCTGTCTTAGTTGTGGCACTCCAGACTCTCCACACGGTGTGCGCCTTTTTGTGTGGCAACATGGGGCAGAGAAAAGGCGCAACTAGCGTCAGCAATGACACAATACGTGTACACCCCCGAGGCGCAGTTGGGGATGCAAATAGATGGGTACGTGTAATAACTACGGGCTGCCATCGGGGCGTATACGTAATGCAGCGAATGGCAAGAAAATATCGAAGAGGTGCGAGACAACGCTGCCTGCCTGCAGTTCAATGCACGCCCAGTTAAATGGAGCACAAGGGAGCACAAGGAGTCGCCAGTCAAACTGGAGTGTGATAAGCATTCCCGTCTCACTACGCCACGCCCCCCTGTGCCCGCCCCTCACTTGTTTGCTTGCTTGCTGCACTCTCCACTCGATACAATAGTCGGGGGCGAGGCGAGGCAATTGTTTGTGCTGTTTGTTAAAACACAACGTAATAAAGCACTTGGCATAAGGCATGCGGCATCAGGCATGCCTCATTCCAAATGGGGCAAGCGGGGCATGCGGCAAGGGGCATGGGGGCATGTGGTAAGGGGCATCCAGCCGTTGCACTTCAGTACTAAAATAGCAAAGCGCCGTGCACAAAGAGTCCAAAAACAAAGGAGCACAGTCCAAACGGATATGGTAAACAAGCAGATGCAATGTATAAGCAACGCGAAGCAACACCGAATTGCAGTTACACTGCCACAAGTTTTAAATGTACTGTAAAATTATTACATTATTATTCTATGTGCATTTGTGTTATATAAAATATACAGTCTGAATTTATCTGTTCCATATAATTTATCATATCTCAGTTTACTGAAACATATATCATTATCTGCCTAAATGATTATACTATAAAATCCATTTACAATCGAATTCGTAATCACATTTATATTTATCTACTCATCACAGCATTATTTCTATGTAATCTCGAACTTACTTAGTGTTATTTCTTTGTCTCCATCTATTTGTATCATCTTTGAATCAAATTCATTTTAAATTTGTTGAACCATATAGTCTGTTAATAGTCTGTTTGCTTTTTGGATTGCCATACAAATGCTTATACTTATATGTGCTTATACTTATACTAATACATAGTCTCGTTATGTATCTATCTAACTATTTCCATATTATGTTTCTGCGTAGTATCTAAACATTTCTACACTGTTATTAAATAATATCTGAAAATCATATATCTAATTTAATTATTTAACTACACATCTATGTAAATCTTATTCCCAGTAGCATGATCAACTATTTGTGGCATATACTATATTTATTTAATTATTATTTCTATAACATACATCTACTTAATCTAATAATCTACCTATCCTCTATTTACTGTCCATATCTTTATGCCACTGTTTTCTCTGCCTTAATCTGAATACTATATAGTATGTATGTATAAGAATGTTCATTGGATTTTTACTGTATCAAACCTGCTCGTTATCCCACTATATCTTGAAGTATACTCTAACACAGTGCCACAGATTGGATTACTGCAAACCCTTGTGCGCTTTTTGACGACCATTGAAAAACGGGAGCAAGTTGGCCCCAGGTTTGTTTGGGCCGCCTGGTCATAAAGTGGCCAGAATTAATGGTAAAATGGCGTCAGCTAGTCTTTTTTGTTTTGTTTTCATTTCTCTCTCTCTTTCTCTTTATGCTTTTTTACGCTTGTTGCGCACACACACACACATAGAGAAACTTTTTAGCCATTGAAGGCCGCAATGGGCCCAAAAGACAATGCAACCAAAAATAGCATTTCCTGCATTTCCACGACTTGGCCTACGTGCCCCATTTGTATGTGTATATGGGCGTGTGTGACTGTATGTGTGTGTGTATTTAGTGTATGCGACACGTGCGCAAATTTTGCCCCAAAGTGTCATTTGTTATGTTACTTCCGGTCTACCGCGACAGAACAAAAATGGCAGGCAGGAAACATGTCCAGCGAATAAGACACTGGGATACCCTGTAGAAGGAACTTAATTAAGTAAATTGTAGCTAAAGTAAAGTAATTCTAGAGAATTCTAGCTAAAACCTAAGTAAGCTATAATGAAACAGACTGAAGTGAAGAAGATTGAAGTATACCCTTTCAGTTAAATCTAAGTCAACTAATAAAGAAAAAGTTTTATTATCATCTTACCGCCTAAAACTTGTTCACATTAATTTCAATTGAATAACAATGGCCTTCTAATGAAGAAATAGGTTGATAAAAGTAAAGAGTACCCTGTATTAAAAGCTAAGTAAATTAACAAAGCAATAGGCTGAAAACTGAATAGAATACCCTCCAGAAAATGCTAATTAAACTGAATAATAAGCCATGTTTATAAATTTGAACAGCACATTGAAGAAATCCAACTTATAAGTTCAAAAATTAAACACGCTTTAATTTCAATTGAAGCCCCCCTTTGGCCTTCATAATGAAGCTCATCAGGTGCACCTTAAAGCTTTGCGCGCGCTGTGCCAAAAAGCTTTAAAGTTGTGTATATAGCACACAAATCTGAAGGACATCAGGTGCAGGAGAAGCGGCAGGAGCAGGAGGAACGGCTGCAGTTTGTGCCAAATCGAAGGCCAATCGACACATTCGATTTGGTGGGCAATCAGAACACACAAGACACAGTGCACACTGGACACAGGACACAGGACACAGGACATGGGACAATTGGTTAGTCCTCAGAGTGCTATTCGGGAGCAAATCCCTTGGCTAGTTGAGTTTGCAAAAGGGAGTGTGGGTGATAAGAGGGTAAAGAGATTGGTGTGTGTGTGCTTATGCGCGCTTTCCGAACCATTGGCTATGGCCAGGCCAGGAAACGAGAATGGGAAGGGACAAGGTGCGACCTCGAATTGGTTACTGCGTGAGGGGCTTCAACTACGCACCAGGCAACGTTTACTTCCTTTCTTTTTTTTTGCAGGTGTCACGTTTTATTTTTAGCAACAGTCACTGCTAACGGTACTCAGCCACATAAGGGGACTGATTGCGAGGCAAACTCGGGCCTGGATATGCATGTTTATGAGCTTCAGTTCCTCCTGCAGAAGTTTGTGGCTCCACACGAACACATTCTAAAATATTAATGACAACAATCGAGCTAAATTATTAATGCCCGGCCACACATTGTAGGGAAGTTAAAGTGGGAAGGAGAGAGAGGGAGTAGAAGTTGCTTGGGGAAGGTGTAGCCTGCTCCTGTGTCTAGCCATGTCAATTAACTAGCTTCAAAGTCAACATGATAAACACATTTGTCACTGCCAGGGGCAAACAAAGCCAAAAAAGCCAGACCAGAATTAATGTACGACAAGCTACAAAACAAGTCAAAGAGCAACAACAACAAGAATAACAACAAAAAGAGAACAACAAAACAAACAACAACCTGCGATTTTTGCTTACAGTTTTGGGCGCCAAGCTATAAGGGATGCCAGCTTGGGATATGCCTGGGTTGGAAACTGAAGATTCTGTTAAAACCTTCGAGATATACGTAGTAAGTATTCGTATATATATAAAGAATATTATTTATTCCGTTCGAAATGAATTTGCTTGCACTGTGGAACACAAAATAAGTCGGCAATAAAACACTCTTCAACTGTTTATAATATGTAAATTATGATCTATGTATGATATTATTGCACTGAACGCGCGAACAAAATGCGACTAGTTAGCACGAAGGATAAACTCGTTCTGTTCAGCTGACGAAATGATAGAGACTCTCCCTCTATAGAGAGTGCTTTTTGAGTCTGTGATTTTTCTTTCTTCTCTCTCGCGAAAGCTGCGCATGAAACTTTCACGTTTGTTATCCTGTGTCAGAATTCAAGCTATGAAATTCCAAGGGAGAGTGCAGCTGAGAGAGTGAGAGACAGTGAGAGAGAGAGAAGAGAGCGCGCAAGAAAAGCCGGCAGTGTGAGGCGGCATTTTCCAATCTCTAGCAAACCCAACCCAGCCCAACCACCCCCCAAAACATCATCTGCTGCTGTGAGACGCGCATATCAACAATGATTTTGTTTTGTTCCGGCCTGCGTGTGTCTGCAGTGTGTGTGTGTTAAAATATAACACTATATGCTAGATAAACAAAATACAAGGGGTGTGCAAAGAAATCCTACGTTGCCGGATGCTGTAATGTGCGCTACTTCAAGGGTGCTTGCGATTTTAAGAGCAGCTTGACATCATTCACAACATTGTAATGAACCGAAACAGAGGAAGCTCTACGCTAAACAAATTTCTACTTAATTTATTTTAATACATAACGTAGACACAGAAATACTATAAATATTAATTACTTCATCTTAAAATCAATTACTTCGTTGCCTTCCATCTCCTGGTTCTTTGGAGTATCATCCAGCTCCAGCAGTTCGCCATCAAAGCTGTGGATTAATAATAATATAATATAATATATAAAATGTTCTCATTTCTGAGTTTAATCACTTACAAAAGTCTCACATCCTTTACATCACATTCGAGTTCTTCGGCGCATTTAATATAAAGTATCTTAAAGGTTTCAGTCTTTTTCATTGAAATTATCAGCGGTTTCTTCCATTTATCTCCCTGCACTTTTAAGTGGAATTTCCTGGCCTTCTTCTGGTCTTCCTCCCTTTTGTATAGTTTAGTATTATTCGATTTGGCAACGCATCCACCTTTGAAATGAAACCAATTAGAGATAGGTATATAGATGAAAGTAATTTCTCACTTACTCAAGACATGGTAGACCTTGACACCCACGCTTTCTGGTGTATCTGTTTGCTGTATAATTTGTTCGTCCCTATTAACCACAATATCCTCAATTGACACATTGTGACGCTCCGAAATCTCCTTGAACATGTGCAAGAACTTTTGATGTCGCCTCAGTTTATATATTTCCACTTCTCCTTGCCTATATTGGGTAAATATGTATATATTTATATATATATATGAAATTCGTACTTACCAACTCAAACTGATGTCGACTTCTGGGTTCTCATCTTCAAAATCAGTTGGCTGGGGCGATGCAGGTTTCTTTTCTTCATCAGAGTCCAAATTTACCTATTTATGATTTAATATAAGCCACGAATCCATAGAAATCTCTTTTATCTACTTACGTAGGCCTCAAAAACGGGCGGTCCCTGGGGGCGCTTTCTTCTGGGCTGAACCAGGTCAATAATATCCACTTCTAAGGGTTCTGGAGGAGGAGCTTGAGCTGGAGGAACTTGAGCTGGCGCTGTCGCTTTCTTCGTTCGACTCCGAGATTTCTGCTTTGTTGGCGATGGTACAGCTGAGACGATCACATTCTGACTCTTTTCAGGCTCAGGCGGATCACGTTTACCCAGAGAGGAGCGAGTACGTCTTGCGATAGGTAACTGTTCCATTGACTGAGCTTGTTTTTTCTCCATGTCTTGAATTAGTTTTGAGATAGGGGATAACGCCCGAGTAGGAAGCGCCTGCACTTCAGATTCAACATCCTTTGTTTTCTTAATGACTTTTTTATCAGTCTTCGCGTTGGATTTATCATTCAAAGCTTTCTTCGCCTTGGTTCCCTTGGCAGCCTTTTTGAGGGCAGGTTTAGTTTCAATAAAGCTGAATTCTGTTTCGCTTGTCTCGGTCTCCTGTATAAACATCTGCCTGGGCACGCCTGCAAGTTGGGCCAGTATGAACGTAAGCAACTTTTGTAAATAAACATTTGAACTTACCATTTACTCTTTTTGTTGGCATACTAAATATATCGCAGTCATCGTCGGACATTTTTTATTACAATTTCTTAAAATCTCTTAATACCGCCAAAAAAATAAACAGACGCCCAGTAAAGGTTCAGTCAGATTACGGATATCGATTATCGATACACAATCAGCTGACAGAGAAAACAGTGTTACCAAACTAAAAACCGGTAGGCGGTCGAAAAGTATTTTAAATTTATTAGTTTCGATAACCAGTTAGAAACAGTGTTACCACACCTACATTTGTTTGTTTGATTTTTTAGTGAAGCACTGAGCGCCAAAGATATATTCAAAATAAATACTTTATTTACTTTTTAAGACGCTCACAGTCATATTAAAAATACAATTAAGTTTTAAAAACTTCTACATCATCATTCTTATATGGTATTGCTGGATCCAAACCAAAATTCATTTTCACAACATCACAGAATACTGAGAGAAATATAAACGCATCCACAAAATGATTGATTGTATAAAGTAATGAACGATCGCGCGACTCAGCAATACTGACAAGCGACTGCACAACTAGTAAAACACCTGCCGCGACCTACATAAATAAATAAAAGATAATGAAAATATGATATGTATAGGCAACATGCAAATTTGTTTATTTCTTTTTAATCTTATATATTGGGTATGTTCGGTTACAGAATATTAACTTATACTACAACCATCTTAAGAATGTACTACGTCTATTGTCATCATTAATGTAATTTCGTTCGTAATTTTAGGGCGTTTTAGCGTGCTGATCGATGAGTCTAAGCGGTTGTGAGGAGTATTCGATGCCGAAGCCGGAAATGATAACATTGATCACCGATATCACAAAGATGACCACCAAAATAACATCGTTTAATATTATTGCTGCCGTCTGGTCTTTCTGCTTGTTAATATTCAGACTGCCGATGGCGACAAACAGAATTCCAACCAATAGCTGTCAAGATTGAAATGGAAACCGATTAGGAAAACAACGAATTTCCACTAAACACGTGTCTATATACATATATTTCGGACCTATTGCTATAATACTACTGTCAAATATTTTTATATGATGTGGTTCAGTTGACATCGTTTAACAGATCGCCCTGCGGCGGAGGCAGACGACTGTCGAATGCCGATATAAAGAGATTTATCATGGTTGTGAAAAATGCAAACCCAGTGCGCACATGATTGATCACATTCGCCGATTGATGGAACTCTGGCTGGTGCAGTCGGCAGTCCCGTAATAAACTGAGAGACAGACTCAATATGCCGGACAGTATCTAGTATCAGAACGATTTACCGTTACAACTGCATGCCCAGTAAAAGCAAACTCGAAAATTTTCACTATTTACCTGTAGAACTATCGACAAACTGATCAGTATCAGCATTAGCTTGTAGAACTGATGCTGTTCTCCGACTTGTAGAATGTACTTTAGCTGCGAAGCATTAGCCGTAAGCAGAGCTATGTCCAGCATGCCCTGTGCAATGGTCTTCTTGGTCGCATAGCGATTGGCGTCCATTGCCTTCATCTGAAAATATAATTCAAATATTGTAGTTTCGACTTAAATTTCGAGCTAAGTTTCAAATTCTACCATTTTCGTGCTGTCTACAATCTTCTCTGCTTCGAACTTGGCTACAATATGACTATCTATCTGCACATCTCACAGCATTTCTACTTTTCTTATCTCTGATTCGTGTTGTGACTCGTTGATAAGGATGACTATCGATTCAAAACAATTAGCTAAAAGTTGCCAATTGGGTACAAGGATGTACAGACCGATGCACAGTGGGGTTTTTCCCATAAACTTTATTTTTATTCTCTGAATACTTATATTTGATTTTATGCCAAAAAATCTGACAAATCCCACTGTGCGATAGAAACGCCATTGACGACTGAGATAAGTTATGTATCTATAATGATTGTCAATCTACAAAACATTCCTTATTCATCATTCCTTCAAATAAACTTAATACATATTAATCAACTACAAATTACAGGGAATCAAGGTTACTACAAATCGCATATGGATGAATTCCCATATGGGTTCTTAACACCCTGCCTCTCTACCTCACCATCCTGGTAATTGTTCTTTAAATTATAAAATCAATATGCAGACGCACGACATGCGGAAATTAACATTTTATTCGCACAGTTCCCATTAGATACAGAGGTATATAATATATGGAATATGTACACAATACACACACGCATTTGTTTACACAAGGTAAGCATGTATTGTTGCAGTTGACACACCTAATGTGCATGTGAGGACTACACGAAGATCAAGGTTAATCGGAAGTCTCAACTGGCCTATTAAGCTAAATCCACTATAATTTTGCACATTTTCTCATACTCATATGATACTGGATGATATGATGTGCCAACTTGCCTCTGTTTCGTTAGCTCGTTCTCCAACCTGAGCCATTGTTTGGCTTTCAATGCGGTTCCACGTCGTTGGGTTTGAAAAAACTAGCCAAAATTCAATTGTAAATTCCTTTTTGGAACTGCCCGAGACACTTTATAGTTTGTTTAGTATAGGTTTTATTCAGTCAATTGTTGAAGCTCGCACACACCAACTTGACTTGACGTTGTCATGGAGATGGTCGCTTGGGGGTCGCACAACCAAACGATTTAACAACCGAAAACAAACTGAAACCGCTTCGAACGTAGCGCTCTTCGGTTCGCTCGTAAGAGATAGAGAGCTCTACGTACTGAATAATTAAACAACTAACCCGAGTTTGGCATTGCGTATGACTAATGTTGTTTTCTGTGTTTATAAATCGGTCTATTGATTTTCTTTTGTAGTGTGTGGTTTATCAAAGGTCTTGGTAATGTAAATATTAATTACACATATATTTCCTTTTCTGATTATTCTCGCACATAATTACAAATATATTTGCTTTACACATTTGATAATCTCAGCTTTGTTTTTAGTTATTTTTTATTTTTATTTTCTATGCTGCGAAAGCAATTTCAATAAATAGCATTTTAAATACTTTTGCGCCTATTTATGCATAATACACATGCAAATGATTTAAATTTTTCTGGGGGATACTTGGTTGTTGATGTTAGCTGACACATGGATTTCATACAGAGTTTAATAAGCCTTTTTGAGTTAATAAAAAATAAACACAAACTAGAAAGTCTTTCTATGCACGGCGCGCAGGCCCTCCTCTTCAAACTCTCGCTTCGATATCCACATCTTCTTGAAGGTGTCCAGCGATGCCAGAATCGAACCACCCATCCATGTGGAATACAGACGTTCCTGTGGCGCAGCAATCTAGAGTGCATAGGTAGATTCATTTATATAGATAATTAGATCAATTTATAAAACAAACATTACCCTAATCTTCAAATCCTTCGCTGAGTTTTTGCGCAGCTCGGCGAGCAAACGATCGCCGAATCCTTTGAAAAGTGTTGATCCTCCCGAGAGTACAATGTTCTGATAGAGCATTTTTCTGAGATCCATATCCGACTTTTCAATGGAATACATTAGCACATCGTGTATACCCTCACACTCCTCGCCCAGCAGATCGGGTCGGAAGAGCACCTCGGGAGCACGGAAACGTGCCTGTCCAATTTCGAATGTCTTGCCGTCGGGCAGTTTGTAGGCAACCTTCTCATTGTCCACCGACTCCTCCTTCTGTGGATTGGTAGCCAAATAACAGACCTTCTCCTTTATGGAGCGCACAATCTCAAACTCGGCAGTAGACCGGAAATTGAAGCCCTCACGGCGTATGAGTGTTTTCAGGTAACGTGTCACGTCACGACCAGCGATGTCAACACGCATAATACTGTGAGGCATGGCGAATCCTTCGTAGATGGGTACCGCATGCGTCACACCGTCACCAGAGTCGAGAACAACTCCGGTCACTCGACCAGTGGCATAGCTACGTATAGGAAAATATGTTTCAATTGATTCTGAGAAGATCAAGAGAGTTGGAGTTCTTACAGACTGAGTACTGCCTGCATGGAGACAAAGAGCGCGGGCGCATTGATGCCTTCGAAGAAGAATTCAGCGGCCTTCTCACGATTACGGCGGGGATTTAAGGGCGCTTCAGTGAGAAGAACTGGGTGATCTTCCGTAAAGGTGGCCAGTTGTTCCTGACGCAAAGAACAGTTAAAAAGAGTTTAAGCTTGTGGATTCGATATTGCTTACTTTACTATATATGTAGCTCCATATCCGCTCCATATCATTCCAGTCCGTCACAATACCGTGCTCCATAGGATAACTAATGCTGAGCAGTCCACGATGCTCTTCCGCCTTGGGGCCAACAAAAATGTCGCCTTCCAAGGCGCCTGCCATTACCCGAACATGCTTAGGTCTGCCAATACTGAAGAGCTCAATGAATATTTTGGACACCATAAGGATAGCAACAGGAATACTTACTAATTGGGAAACCTGCACTTTGGAATGTGCTCGCCAGCAAAGCCGGCTTTGATCACACCGGAGCCCTAGAAGCATACGAGTATTAAGTTTTATATCATTATATAGGTATTTACAGTTTGCATTGACTTGACACTTTTACAAATTTCTGAATTTTTGTTAATAAAAATAGAATTACAACAAAATGGGATCCAGAGATATTCCCCAAGCTGACATGCTGCGTGTGCAGAAGAGCGCAAATTCAGTGCGCAAGGAGATCTTAAAATTTATTCCGAAAATCGGTCTTAATTGTATTAACTACAGAGAAATAGGTGAACTGGATTTCTTCTATTTGGATGCCCAAAATTACAGGGATTATTACCGCGACGCATACAATATGATGCACAAGCCGAAGCGATTCTGTGGATGTCTTGGGAGTGGCGGTTATAGGAGGGATTATGCTCTTGAGGCCATCACTGCCCCGATTCATTCGGTGCGGGAGCGTCAGCCCGTGGTGTATTCCATGGAATATCCATGTACTTTAAATCTGGATGGGGCTATTCGTATTGGTGCCCATTTTTCACCCAACTCCTCAATGAGCTTCAAACGCTAATATACTTTATTAAATATTAAAGTGGACAACAATTAGTCACTCTTCTTACAGGTTTGATTCGCGAAAGTTTATAGACAAAGGGACAAAGGGGGAGAGTGGTACAAGCAGCGCTTGGCTTATTCGTGTTAGTTGGTGATGTCACTTGCAATTGCCAAAACCGTCGACAGAAAGGGTTGGGTGCAGCAATTGGTTTCGTTATTAACGGCGTTTTATTTTAGAATTATACTTACGTTATCTATAACCACAGGCTGATTGACTACGACATCATAGGGCTCCATTTTGTGCGTTTATAAAAAAGTTTTGCGAATTTTTCTATTAAATCGCGGTGTCGTGTGTAATGTGGCCGCGTTTTGTGTAGAGTAAAATACCAACGTGAAAATACACTACTGCAAAAATATACCAAAAATTAAAAACATCTGTTCATTCTTCAACCGCATATCTGCTCACGAAATAAATAAGATATATAACATATTTATATTTCAGAATTATAGTTAAAATTATGATTTGTTAATAATGTTAATGATTTGGGTGTTAACATTTTACTGATCATACGTACTCGAAAGCAACGCTGTCTGCGGTATTTTACTTAGTATCGATAGTTAAATCGATCGTGAAATCGATGCATGTGCATCAATAGTCCGAAAATATTTTCGTTTGTATAAAATTTGTTATTCCCTATTTGTTGACAAGTAACAAAAATGGCTACAGCAAACACAAAAAAGAATCCAGAGCAACTGGAGGCCGGGCTGAAGGCTCTAATAGATCATTTGCTATCGGTTTACCCAGATCAACCGAATCCGCTGCAGGTGACGACCCTAATAAAGTATTGGCTGGGAGGATCTGATCCGCTTGACTACATTAGCATGTACAACAACGATGGCCAAGGCGAGGGGGAGTCAGAGAGAGTTCCCCCACACTGGCACTACGTGAGCTTTGGACTCAGCGATTTGCATGGCGATCAGCGCGTCCATCCCAAGGAGGAGAACTCAACTCGATCAGGCATGGGCTTTGAGTTGACGTTCCGCTTGGCCAAAACTGAAGCCGAGCTTCGCCAGCAGAAGGAATGCCCAGATAAACCGATCCGGCCACCCACCTGGCCCGCCAATCTGCTGCAATTGATTGCCCGTTACTGTTTCCGAACTGGCAACGGATTGTGCTTTGGTGACAATATTCCCTGGGGCAAGTCCTTGTGTGGCAGCTCGACGTCGCGCATGCAGAATCTTCTGGTGGCACAGGATCCCCAACTGAGCTCTATTGACACACCCTTCGGCACTGTGGACTTCTGCCAGATTGTGGGTGCCACCGAGGAGGAGCTGGAGCAGGCATCGCTTTGGAATGGACGTGGAGTGCTGAACCTTCTCGCCAAGGATGTGCAGACAGGAGGAGATTGGCTGGTTACCGATATGGAGCGAACCATGAGCGTGTTTGAACTGTTCCCCGAGACGTTGCTTAATCTGCAAGATGATTTAGAGAAACAAGGCTCCGATTTGGCTGGCGTAAACGCCGAGTTCGCATTCAGGGAGCTAAAACCAACGCAGACCATGAAGAAAGAGATTGATTTTGAGAGCCTTAACGAACGTTGCGCTTATGAGTCACAAATGAAGCGGGAGGAGCCCAGTTCCTTTCAGTCCATGTCCTTGAGCAGCAACTCCTTGCACAATTCGTGTCCTCTGGACCATCAACCGCAGGCTCCCGACTGCATATCCCTTGACGGTATTGAAATCACCCTAGCGCCCAATGCAGCCCAGTACCTTCTGTTGGCCATCAAGGTGAGTGGGTCGGTGACTCCGTAAATAAACAGAGATTAACGATGCTCTTTCTTACTCCACTAGGATCGCATACGCCATGGACGGCACTTCACCTTCAAGGCACAGCACCTGGCACTGACTTTAGTCGCTGAGACTGTAACCGGTGCTGCTGTCAGCGTCAGCGATCCATTCGGTGTGCTTGGTTATTGGGTACAGGTGCTCATACCCAACGATATGGTGCCGCGAATGATGGAGGCCTTTCGCAATGCTAAACTCGATGGGAACAACGAACCCAAAGAACGTCTAGAGTTTGATTGGCCGGATAAGAACTTCAAGCTAATTATCGATCAGCCTCCAGTTTGTCCGTTGCCCACAGCGATGTCGTTTGAAGCCGCCATAGAAGCAGCTGCAGAGTCAGCTAATTGAGGGCGCATTTATTACTTAGTATTAGTATACTACCTACATAGGCATATACATATATATAGATTAATCGAATTGAATCTTCCACTAACACGTAAGTTGCACTCTCTACTTAATTGTAAAGCATATTTAAAGTTTCAACCTAAGCGAACAAAAATACATATAAAATACTCAAGAAAACTCAATGAGGATTGTTGAAGACGGCGCCACAATCATTTGTGGAGAATGCTTGACAGTGGGTTCAACTTGAGGTCTGAAGCCCCGCCGGATATCCTCACTTAATGGTACAACAAGTCAAGCCAAGTCGCTGTCATCCAGCTGCCGCACAATGGACTTCAGTTTCTAATTCTGGGAATTGGAATCAATTGAAAATTTCGGACGCAAAATCCCGACACCCGACGCCTATTGATGATGGGTCTGCCAATTGATCATGTGATTTCATTAAGAAGCACTCGCTGAGTGGATGCAACTCGCTTCGATTGCGTTTAATTTGTAGGGCCCCCAACACGGCATTGGGATGCGTTTGCCTCCCAACTCTCTGTCTCTCTCTCTCTCTCTCTCTGCCAGTCTGTCTGCGTCTTCTCCTTTCGTTCCCCCTGCCCTTTCTCTCTTCTCTTTATACTCTTTGTTTTCGTGCCAATCTTCGGCCACCGTTGCCAACGTTACCGCAAAAGCAGCGCAGTCGGGCTTTGTTTATCGCTGAGAATTCTCTGCTCTGCCAACATCGTCGTCGTCGTTGCTGTCGCCGTCTCCGATTAGGCGCCGCTCGTCGTGAGCGAGTGACAAATTTTTGCAAACTGCTCGTGGAAAATAATTGAATTATTTTTCATTCCGTTGCCGGCAACGCAAGCGTTCGGTCGTGTATTCTCAGCGTTCATCATCATCACCTACGTCGCCCTCGTCGCCTTCGTCGTCGTCGTCGTCGTCGTCATCGTCATCGTCGGCGTCTGCGTCTTCTTTGCTGCCGTCGTAGTTTCGCATTTGTCAGTGGCGTAGCTTGCACGCGTTTCTACTTTCCCAAAGGGATTTAAAGTGAAATCTAAGTGAAATTCTTAAGAACACACACAGGCATGTACACACACACACCTACACACGCACATACAACTATTTTTTGGGTGATTCATTGCGTAATCACATGCCCAGCCCTGCTCCCCTCCTCAAGCGACACCTTGAATTGACACGTGCGCGACGACGACTTTCAAGCGCATTGATAGTCAAAGCGTGTAAAAAGTTGCACTCCACACGACTAGAAGTAGAACAATAACAAAGAAAGAGAGAGTAGAGTATAGTAAAAAAGTAGACGAAGCTTCAACAGTTTATATAGCACTATATTGATATCGGTAGCGGTTTTGGTTTTGGTTTTGATTTTGGTATTTCTTTTTGATTGCGTGTGCAAACTTTCGGAATGCAATCTGCATATGATATTATTATCTCAGTCGTGTAAATTCACCAAATTCTTTGCTGACAAGACGTTTATTGTGTTTACGTGTGTCTGTGTAAATATTTATATAATTATCGTATAATTATGTATGCACATGTATGTAAACTTTATTGCCCAGTTACACGATATAGCGCTGTGACATCTGATAGAATATGCGATATTCTTGGGTCGCAATGCGGAAGCTACTCTAGTTTCTTAATTATCCAATTTCGATCAATTACATTGACACCCACAACCTATAGAATATGATATATGTATAGTTTATTTTTGACGATTAAGTTTCACTTTGAAATGTTTACTTTATCAAGTGAATGGGAATCTTCTCTATTAGAATGTTAGCTCTGCCAGCCAGCAAATAAATAAGGTGTCTACGTTTTATCTATATACGCTATATCTTTAGAACTATTTGAGGTGTAAGATATGCAGAGGGCATTGTATCTCTTTATCTCCTAGTGAGTTGAACTTGAGGTTTAGGAAATTAAAGTACATAGTTTACAAAGCGAAAGAAATAGGTAAAATAATTGGCACTAATCTTCAGTTTGCGTAGTTTAAATGAGTTCACTATACGAAATAAAGTAGTACGATTTTTAGCAGACTAAACAAGGTCAGTAGGAAATGCTATAATTATTTGACATTCTTGAATGCGAAAAGTGTTTAGAAATCTTCTTTAGCTTGAGTAATTAAGACTGCAATCAAGCGTGGCTTTATTTATATCTGTTTCTAATTTGTAAAATATACTTATATAGTATGAATATCAAGTTAATATGAATCTGCTCTATTAGGCTGATAGTTCTGTACGTATGTATACGTATTATCTATCGACGCTAATCTCTGTTAACTTAACGTGCCAAGATATGCAAAGGGCGTTGTATCTATTTATCTCTAAAAAAGTTGAACTTGAGTTCGCTAAACTTGCAGTACGAAAGAAAGTAGTAAAAGCTATAGCAGGCATATTTGCATATACTCTATAGTTGGCAAGGTCGATAGCAAATGCTGTCATATAATTGTCAGTTCGAATTCTATATTATTTAGCTTAAGCAGGCAAAAATACACGTAATTAAGATTGCAATCAACAAAGATTTGATAGCGCCAGAGATGAGAGAAGTAATCAGTATCAATTTCAGGCAAATCGCACGTGTCGTCGCCAAGGAGAATGGCCGAGAATGAACCGCTACACGAGGCACCTCCCCATGAGCCGAACGGACGCATTGTGAGCACGGAGGAACGTGCTCGTGCCAATGGCCACGCTGTGACCAATGGCAAGGGGGCAGTAACAGCAACAACGATTGCAAATGGAGACGCCACACAGCCAGCACATATTGAGGCGCCCTGCTGCCGCGATATACACGGCAAGGAGCCTCCGGATGGCGGTGCCCAGGCCTGGCTAGTGATGGTCAGTGCATTCATATGCAACGGTGTCATCTTTGGACTCATCAACACTTATGGGGTCTTGCACAAGCTGCTGGTGGAGCGACTGAAGGCTCAGGGAGATGTGGATGCCAGCAGCAAAGCGGGTAAGCGATAAAAACAAATCAACAATCGAATCTAGCACGTTCCTAATCCCCCAACAAATTCGAGCCGAGGGCAAATTGATTCGCAATTTCGATTAAACGTAATTATGCAGAAGACAAATCAGATTATATGGGAACCCGAACAGTTGTTATTGTTGTTGTTTTGCTTATCAAGCAATTGCTTGTAAATATATTAACACACACAGATACAGCTAAGCGGTTGATAAGGGGTTTGCTATGAAGCCATAGCCGGATTTACGATTGATTTCCATTACGCGAAAATTTATTTACAACGCGACTAAATGAATGAATGAAAATTATGTGTTTTACTTTAGAGAGCACATACTGTATTTATATATAGTACATTAAATTGATAAGCCGAATTATTAATATTCGTTCTTGAACTTATAGTTTTGCGTATTTATTTAAAATTGTTTCTTAATCATTTGCAAATTACTTAGAACTGTGTGTACTTTGATTTAAATATGAACATGACAGAAAGCAACAGTCGAGAGTGATCGGTTGATATATATCCGAATATCGAAATTCTATATTTGGCATGTTTTCTATTGCAAAGTTACTGGTGGCGTCCTGAGAAATCTGTTTGTCTATGAAAATTCTGTCTTTTATAACTTTTATGTTTATTACCCGTTAGCAATTAAATTAAGAGGGATCATTTGGATAAAGAAGATTAATGTGGTCACCAAAAATTAACCAACTAGTTTCAGAATGACTTGCAATTAGAGTTTTATCGATTTAAGCAGGCGGAAGAGGGTGTTGCCGAATTCTAAAACAAGTTTTATCTGCGTGTGATAATTAAAGTAAAACTAAATTTGGTAGAACTAGCTCTTACAGAGTCGGAGATCTAGGTGTACATACGAACAAACATGGCTATATAGACACGGTTGTTAACACTGATCAAGAATATATGTACTTTGTGATGTCAGAGATGCGTCCATATACCTGTTACACATATTTTCCACTTGATCCATGTTGTAATACCCTTCTACCCCCTGAGCATCGGGTGCAAATATGCTATGCAACTTTCATTATTTTGCAAATTGATCTACAAGACATTTTGATTATATGAGTCGAAGAAATTAGATATAACAAATATATATAAAATAATTTCAGCTCAGCTCGAGCTAATGATCAATTGCTAATGCAACCTAAGAAGTACTGGGGTCGTACACACGATCCACCGCGATCCATGCAGATTCCTGGGTTTGCGTTGAGTTCAATAAAACCTGATACATGTGTGCGAATGTCTCTGTGTGTGTGTGTGTGGGTACATACTATGTTAGTGTAAGAAAGCGACATGCCGACGTCAAGTGAATTAAATTGCTGAAAGTTTTATTGGATCACAAAACGTTATTCAACACCAACGCCGCGTCGCCGGCAATGGCGATGTCAAGTCAAGTTGTTCTGGAGTCGATGAGAGTTGAAATTAAGCAAAAGCAAAAGGTCGTTTGCAGCGAATAATTTTGCGTGCCACACACACGCACACACAGCATGAAGTAGTCTGGGCCGGTGCAGTCCCGGAATCTATGGGATCTATGAGACTACGACTGTGACTGACTGCGCTTCAATTGCGTGCGAAGCTGATGACGTCGCTCGAGAATAACAACAACAAGGTTCAATTGACTGCTTACGCTGTGTCTGTCAAGGTTCGTGTTGTGAACCGGTGTCGGTGTCAATGCGCATACGCCCCGTTGTACGCGTTTGCAAGGCGCGTATTGGGAACGCGACTAAACAAAAAGAAGAAGACTAGCTGCATTTGCGAAAGACAAAAGCCCCAAGACCAAAGACGACCCAGTCCCAAAACTAGTGGCACAACAATCGCCCATGCCACACCAGCTGCCACATGCCACACCAACGCTGCCACATGCCACTGACCCAGTTACTCGTTGGGCGTTCGTAGTTGCTTGGCATCGGAAGCCGTTCAAATGCAATGACAGCGATCCTCCTGTCAGAGCTACAGCCAGAGCCGCTCTAGCCATCACTAACTGAGTGGTATTAGTTCCGCCATATGATTAAAGCCTCACGTAATCCGAGTCAGCATCACGTCGTGTGTCTCTTCTTAAGCGCTTTTCGCGCTGCAATCGCCTTCTTAGCACCCTGAGACCCCATATAGAGACCTCCTAAGACATCTCAGAGTTCAATAGGTTCAATAGGTTTTAATAGCAGATTAGCATTTAATGTGTGGAAAGCCTATATAGTATTAATATATTTGAATAACAAAGAAGTGCAGCTGATAACCTAACGATTGCGAATAGATATGGTGGGAAAACCAAGCCAAGGGTAATCTGGGTTCATCAATTTGAAGACAGCCTGAAGCATTTTCAGCTAAGAGTTGATTTTGGAATTCCTGACAACTTGTGGAATTTTGATTATTTTCTAATTAGAACCTATTTATTTCCCATGTTTTCTGTATAGATTCGTAGCTATAAATCTTACTCTTAGCTGTGGGTTATTTTGCAACTGCTGAGATTGTTTTTGTGACTTAAGAATTTCTTAAAAGATCCTAGGAATACGTAATAACATTCGCTAAGTTCTTTGTCTATATTTACTAGCTATAAATCTAGCTCGCCCGTATTAATTGATGTAATATACATTTACTAGCTATAAATCTCATTGGCCCGTAATAAATTTATGATTTAAGATTAACTGAAAGTTTACAGTGTAGATATAGTGGATGTCTTCAAACTGAATGATATACAATTAAGATTATAAATTATTTTTACTTTTAAACAGTTGACTAACCTTAGTTGTACTTTCAATTATATTAAATAATTTAAAAAAAACCATATAGTACCGGCGCCTTTCCTTGAACTAAGGGATTGCTTCCTAAATGCTGTGATATTGTCATTTATTAAAAACTTTAACCGTGTTCCTTAAAAGTTCAGTGTAGATTTACTAGATTTACTAATTGTAATTCGCCCGCCATAAATTGATGTAATATTGTTGCCGGCTTGTTTTTTTTAGACCTTTGGCAAAGTTTCAGCAACACTTTGGTACGGAAATTATCTAACATGATATGCAGTTCCTTTTGCAGTGCACTCTCTCCCTCTTACTTTTGCAATGCTAATGACTGAGCTCTCTCTCGCTCGCCGGCCGTGGCATTGACATTGAACGCCGGCGCTCTCTCACTCATTCACTCTCTCTTCGTTTGCTCTCTCTTGCCCTCGGTCGGGTTGCCATGGCTGCCGAAATTGCATGTCTCGCTGTCAGCCGGCGTGCTCAAGTGCAAGTGAGAGAGTGGGAGAGAGAGGTAAATGTAAATGTTTGTGGGGGTATTGATTTCAACGGGTACTCAAAGCAAAGGCAGGCACATTCGCTGATGTAGGTCAAGTCTAATTTTAGTAACAATCCTAGCAAAATAAACAAATATCAATTTGTTTGAGAGCAAAATGGGAAACTATTACAATATTTGTTCGTTTCTTTTGTTCGTCTCTCTCTTTGGCACTTTCAAAAGCTTTGTCACTTTGGCTTAGGCAATATTGTGTGATTTTTCATCAGTTTTTAATAATGACGTGGGTGGGGGAAAGTCTTGGGGCAGTTGACGATCTTATATGATGAGCTTATTTCTACACAGTTGACAGCTGCATCATTCGCATCTTATTATAGACTCTTCTTTATTATACATTATCACGGGCTACAGTCACTTCTGTGCCCGCTTATCGCAACTGGGTCGGGCCGAACAAAGAATTAACCCAATTCTGTCAGTTAGGTGTTACTCGCGTTCCCAACGGAAACTGTTGACTGTAGGAAAACATACGTATTTGGCGACAAAGTGCAACTTGCATAGGGATCGCAAACTGGGGCTACGATGCTGATAAATCTGTTAGGGATTGTGCAAAGTTGGGAATGTCTTAAGCAAGTAAAGAAAGCAACAGTGCTGTTTAATGTATGATTTCGGTGTTTACATAAGTTTCATATTTAAAGGCGCATTCTGTTTATCCAGTAATGTTACTTCTCAAATAAGTTTATTATGCAAACGATGATAGTTATTGTGCATACTTAACATTCACGTTCCAGCATTAAAATTTCGCCTGCAATTCGATTTTTATCAATTTTCATGAACGGAGTTAGACAAACATTTTTCAAACATGTTCTATCTTCGTGCAATATCAAGAAATACTGTCACCAAATTTGGTTGTCCAAACTCTTATACTCTCGGAGATCTAGGTGGTCATACAGACAAATATGGCTATATCAATAAAGAAAAAATGTACTATATCTTGTGGAGTCAGAGATGTCTCCTTTTGTCTGCTACATACATATTCGGTTAGCACAAAGTTGTAATACCCTTCTACCATATGTGTCTGTCAAATCCATTCAATTTCGACATGCTGAAGAAAAATATAGAAAATAGTTTATTAATTAATTTGGACAGATTCAATTAAGCTATTTCGCACCCGTATAGAGCTTTAACATAGCTGACTGATTCATCGATCGATCGTGCAATGCGTGCAAATTGCTCAATCAAGTTGGGATCCCGCCCTGCCCCCTGTGCCGTCTCCGCCTTGCTATCGGGAGCTCGACTCGAGTGGAAAACACAGTTGATTTCACAATTAACCACAATTGCGTGAGATTCGATTTGTTGCATGTTGGTCTGGTCTATGCAGATGTTATGTCGGCTTCTTTATGTGCTTTATTGTGTACTTGCAGCTCTTGTCGGCGCTTTGACAATTGGCACAACATTCTTTCTATCGCCCGTCGCCGGCTGCCTGACGGACAAGATCGGTCTGCGCCTGACCACCTTCATTGGTGGCATGCTTGCCTCGGGTGGCCTGTTGCTCTCGTCATTCTGCACTCAGGATATCAGAGCCCTGTACTTCACATATGGCATTATGTTCGGTCTGGGCGGCGCTTTGGCCTACACGCCCACGCTTGCCATACTGGGTCATTACTTCAAACGTTATCTGGGAAAGGTTAGCGGATTCGTGACTGCCGGTTCGAGTGTATTCACTGTCATCCTGCCACCTGTGCTCGACTGGCTGCTCAGCAGCTACGGCCTGGAGACGTCACTGCGAGTGAGTAAACGATAAACTTGAGATTTTTCTATATATTTCATTTCTAATTGCCCCTTTCTAATTGCAGTTAATGAGTCTGATGTCTGGTTTTATCATCTTCTGTTCGTTTGTCTACAAGCCTTTGCATTTTCCGCTGGAATCGTCCAAGAAGAAGACTGGCCGCACACGTTTAAATATATTCCTGCGCTCCATCATCAATACAGAGATCTGGAAACGTAAGCGTTACGTGATCTGGGCAATGTGCGTGCCCCTGGCGCTCTTCGGTTACTTTGTGCCCTATGTGCACATGATGAAGTTTGTGGAAACGAAGTTCCCTAGCAACGATGTCAATCTGCCTGTGATGTGCATTGGCGTCACTTCCGGCATTGGTCGTCTCATCTTCGGCGTCATAGCAGATATGCCAGGTGTGAATAGGATGTATCTACAGCAACTATCGCTGGTCTGTATCGGTCTGCTCACACTGCTACTGCCACTGACCAGTTCGTATGTGGTGCTCGTATCGTTCGCCCTGATCATGGGCCTCTTCGATGGCTGCTTCATCTCCCTGCTGGGTCCCATTGCCTATGAGATCTGTGGACCATCGGGCGCTACGCAAGCTATTGGTTTCCTGCTCGGTCTCTGCTCACTGCCACTAACACTGGGACCGTATGTTGCCGGCATTATCTTTGACAAGACCGGCTCGTATACACTGCCATTGATATTGGCTGGACTGCCACCCCTTGTGGGTTCCTCTCTGTTATTCCTTATGCGTTGTGTCAAGGATGAGTCGGAAAGTTCTACTTCGGTGGCGAGTGCAGCCATTCAGAACGGTGACATCGAAAGCCCTGTAGCCAATGGCAACTATAGCTTAAACGGTAAGTAGACTAAGACGTATGATATATGCACAGACGTATGATATATATATATATACATCCTATATATATATGAACCTCTCCCTCTTTCAGGTTTGAAGTCAAACGTACCCCTAATTGAGAACGGCAATGGTTGCATTCCCAACGGACATAAGATCACGAATGGCTCAGCAAATGGTTCGTATTCGATTCTCGTACAAGTTTCGAAGTTTATCTAATCGCATCTTATGCAGCTGGAGAGCCACATGCACCTTTAATGGCGAATGGTGGCAATGGTCGATTGTCCAATGGATATGGCGATAAAGGTGACCGCATAACTGGTTCGTACCTCGGTCAAAGCGATAATAGATTTACTGCCTGCTGCTCTTCTTACCAAGCTTGTACTCACCCCAGTAGCTCGTTTTCTTTTTCGACTAACACGCACTCTACGCCTATCGCATCTCACACTGCTTTGCTTGATAAAAACAACAGTTTGAGATCTCAGACATTAATTGAGGATTCTAGGAAACGACACTACAAGTATTCTATTCTGTAAAGTAATACGTTCTTTCATTGGAGTCCTTTTATGAGTTATGATACAGATTTAAAGATTCTTATAGAAAGATTCTTATTGAATTTGTGTTAATGCTTTAACAAGGCAAAGGAAGTAAGAGTGAGGATATAACTACATATTCTTGATCAGTTTAGCTGTTCCCGAAAATTAATTTGAAATACTTATTAAAAACACTTTTAAGGACACAACTTTCCAAAGCTAAATCACACATTTCGCTATTTTATAAATAGTTAAATGAATATCAAAGTAGATTCCCTGCCCTTGATATGAGAGCAGAGCCGATAGTGGGCCAGATCAGTCTTTAAGCTGTCTTCGTTAAAGTTATCAATAGGTTTTAGTGTTAGGAATAATTAATTGGTTGCAGTATGAGGAAGTGACAGTTAGTTGCGCTGGTCTGTAAATTCTTCAATCATTTATTCAAGAATCGTTCAAAGAGTAGTTTAAACCAACTTTATTTAATTACAATATGTGATATAAAATACTATATAGTCAGTTTTATAACAAACACAGTGTATTTCGAATTTTCATATCACTCATCTCACATCATATTTCATATCACTTCATCGCACCCATTCAAATACACCTTCTATAAAATGGTATGCACATTATTCTTTCACAATTATTAAATAATAAGTGCTAAGTAGTACTAGATCGCACTAGAAATGCTTTTGTAAATAAACGAATGCAAGTAAAGTATGTTTTAAGTATAGTATGTATATTATTATATTGCCGCACACTTGATGTTGGAACACACTGCATGGAACTTGCCTATGGTTCTTAGAGAAATAAAACAACAGTCTAACTAACCTTTACCATATAATGTAAATTTTGCAGAGAATCTTACCGACATGCCCGGATCCTAGAAACAGTCGCTGTCGTCGTCTACTAACTCAAAATTCCACAAACTTTACCCATGAAAGTTCAGCCATTTTACCATAATCTATTATCATACCGCTATCTAGCGTATCCAGCGCATAAAGAAGGTGTTCAAGTTCGTGACGATGCATATTATGAATGTACAAACTATGAATATCCCTACGATGGAGAGAGACTTGTATGTACTTGATGTACATATCGTAATACTTATTTTTCATAAATGTATACTATAGGCTAAGTGAAAATAAAAATGCAAAATGCTTAATAAAGCAGATACACACGATACAATTGAAGATTTATTGTTCTAGAGGACTATCCCAAATTCCGAATTATTCAAAATATTCAAATGTTTACAATCAGTCGAGTTGTTTGTGAAAAACTCTGTGATAGTGGATTGTGGCTTATATAAGTAGCTACCTGACATGAATTAAAAACGCAATTGATGACGTCGTAGTACTATGTACACTATCTTTGCAAAGTTGTAGTACGCATGGTGGCTGAGTGACTGACTGTCCGATTACTGTTAGCCATTAGAGCTAATTATAGCGATTTGTATGCTGGAGACCATCGATCATCGATATTAAAATTATTTATATTTTGTAGAGTTCATTGATGTGCGTTTAACAAGGAATCACGATCTAACACGCGTAACAATCGTACCAAATACGGACGATCATCGCGTCCGGGGGTATAAAATGGCGCTACATTCGGGAATTCATAATTAGTGTGCTTTCAAACGTTCGGTCGGTAGGGTGCGGTCTTGGATATTATACAATATATTGTATATAACGCGCAAACATGTTGATGTGGCACCTGTGGGGTGTTCTATTCCTCGTACTGTGGATATATTTCCTGTGGTCTCGCCGTAGATATTATATGTTAACGCTAAAACTTCCTGGTCCACTGGGGTATCCTCTGCTTGGCATGGCGCACAAACTGATGCAGAGGGAAAGTACGTGATTTGTAAGGAACTGTGAGAGAAGTTTACCTATTTAAATTGTGATTTTCAATTTGTGATATGCGTAAGCAGATGTATTGAATGTGCTCGGATACCACTTTGAAACACAAGGTTCCACTCTCTTCTCGTGGCTGGGCCCTATACCAATACTGCTTGTCAGCGATCCTCAGGTAACTCAGGATATTTTTACTTCTCCTCACTGTGTCGACAAGGGATTTCTCTACAAGGCTGTGGATGATGGAGCTGGAGTGGGACTGTTCAGCATAAAAAGTACGAAAAGCTGTTAAGTGTATATCGAACTTTAAAGCTATTAGCTCCTTTTATGAGTCTACAGATCCTCGTTGGAATTTGCATCGTAAATTATTGAATCCTGCCTTTGGACACAAAGTATTACTGAGTTTTCTACCAATTTTCAATACGGAAACAGCATTACTTGTCAAGGCGCTTGACGATTTGGTCGATGAAGGCGAAAAAGATTTAACACCTTTGCTGCAACGCTTCACCTTAAGCATAGCAACTCGTGAGTAGGTCAAATCAACAAGAGGTTCATTATTAGTACTCGTATAATAAATACTTTACAGAAACAACTATGGGTAGCGATGTAAAGGGAGAAGAGAGTTTTAAGAGCAACACTCTGCTGAAGAGCTATCATTGGTATGTATTGTGTCTGTCAGCTTGGACAATGCTTACTACCCCTTAATAGTGCTCTGGAAACCATGACAGATATGTGCTTCTCCCCGTGGCTGATGAATAAAACGGTGCGTCGCCTCTTTGGTAGGGAGGAAAGTTATGCGAATTCAAAGTCAGAGATTCGTAGGTTCATTGGAAAGGTAGTTTGCAGTACTAACCCCAAAAAAGATATACTAATATTACCTATTACAATGCAGATAATTCAAAGGAAGATAGAGAAAATGGACTCGGAGGCCTCTCAGCCCGAATCTCAGCAACAAGATAAAAACATATTCCTCAATCTGGCTACGGATTTACTTAAGCGTGGTATCTTTAGTTTGACAAACGTGGAGGATGAATCAAATGTTATAGTATTTGGAGCCTTTGAAACAACTGCTAATACGATCGCTTACACATTGATGATGCTCGCCATGTTTCCGGAGTACCAGGAGAAAGTGTTCGAGGAAATTATATCTCTGTTTCCCAACATTGGAGACTTTGAAGTCACCTACGAAGATGTACAGCAAATGGTTTACTTGGATCTAATTCTCAATGAGACGATGCGCGTTATGGCTCCAGTTCCAATGGTCTGTCGGACAAACTCTCAGGATGTGAAACTCTCCAATGGCGTTGTGATACCAAAGGGCGTACAGATTGCTCTTGATATTTTCCATTTGCACCGCAATAAAAAAGTATGGGGAGACGATGCGGAAACATTCAATCCGGATCACTTTCTCCCACATAATTTTCAAGATAAGCATCCGTATGCATATGTTCCGTTTACGAAGGGTATTCGTAATTGTATAGGTGGGTTTTCTTTAATACCGATGGCCGACTAAGTACATAATGTTCTCCCATTTTTAGGCTGGAGATATGCTTTAATATCGTCGAAAATAACGTTGGCCAAGCTAGTGAGAAATTTCAAATTTTCGACCGAATTCAAATTTGAAGATCTTCATTTTGTAGAGGATATAACCATAAAACTCAAAAAAGTGCCATTACTGGAATTACAACGCAGATTAAAATAATTGAATTACTTTATTGATTTTTTTGTTTGTAAATATGGTAATGGTTAAATAACTATTTTTGTACACTTTTATATTAAATACTGTTTATAAGTTGTACTAATTGCATTTTTTTTGCGTGAATATTTTGAATATTTCTATTATATTGGAATGTGCAGTATTGTTTTTTTTTATTTTATTTTCAAAAATATATTCAAACCATTGCGAACCAAGAAAATACTAAATGCTGTTAGCAACAGAAGCACGAACTGTTAAATATGAACATCGAATACAGTGAGCGATTATCGATAACTTTGCTCAACTGAGCGAGTCATATGAACGAACTAATTCCGAGTAAATTGTATTTATTTTATTTGTGCCGGTATGTCGCTAACAGATGTCTTGGAATTAAATAAAACCGAGTTGTTTGCGAACATTCGCAATGGCTTACCGATTGTGCCACAAACTCAGAATCTATTGGACTGCAAGGACGACCTGCTGTACGTGTGGGACTCCAATGTATCGTGTCTCTTAGTGACAAATTGGCGGGCAGCGTCGCTTGAGCAAGAAGCAAAGCGTGCCCCTGCTGGCTTTCAGACACTCATACCATCGAGCACAGTCGGAGTGCATGTCGAGCGTATTCTGGTTTCAAATGAGGGGTCCCTGGTGGCATTGAGTGGACCGCAGGGTGTGTTCATCTTGGAGGTGCCACGCCGCAGTGGCCCTGATGGCTCTTTTATGAATGGCAAGGAGAAAATCACGTGTCGTTCGTACAGCCTGGATGCACTTTTGTTTCAAAACAATCCACAACTGGAGGTGCGCCAGTTGCGCTGGCATCCGGCCTCGGTGTCGGACTCGACACTCCTTGTGCTGCTCTCGAACAACACAATTCGTGTGTACAACCACACCAAGCTGCGTCATGTGTGGAAGGTCGGTCCGGGGCCAACGAAGTCTATTGGAAATACATCGCTCACTGACTTTGGGGAAGTATCAGTTGACTTTGACATAGCACCTGCAGTCTCCCGCAGCACAGCCAACAATGAGCTAAAGAACGCAAGTGTCTCTGGCAAAAGCATTTTAGATCAGAGCAACAAGACCTTGGTCGCAGCCAAAGCCAAGCAGGAAAAGGTCGAGTGGCCCATTGTCATACTGCGAGGGAATGGAAACATCTACATAATGCTAACGGGCATCGACTCGGAACTGACGCGCCTGCAGGGACCCATTACAATGACACCGCAGACTAGCGCCAACTATGGACTGGAGTCGTGTTCTCTGCTGATCATACCATCGTTGCCCCCAACTGTCATCATTGCCGAGTCAATTGGCAAAATACACCATGCTCTCCTGCTCGAATCCGAGCAAACTGAGCACTCGTTCAACGATGTCGATGGGGATCTAATTGTCGAGCCATCTGAGTGGACTCTGCATGTCACAGAAACCGTTGAGCTCGAGTTGGGCCTGACCCCAGGCTCAGGCAATGCCTCGGGTGGAGTATTTAGGTGTCCCATACATCTTAAGCGGGATCTAATCAACGAGACGCGATACTTTGCCTACCACAATGCTGGCCTGCACATCATCACCGTCAACTTCATTTCGGAGCTGCAGCGTTTCCTGGACAGCGAAGCGGAGGACAGCCAGCTGGTGCTATCAACACCCTCCAGTGCGGAGTACATTCTGTGCACCAAGTTCGATTCGAGCGATCGCACCAATGCCGTCTATGGCATCGCCCTTCTGCAAATGCCCGCTGGGCTTGTTCTACTGCTGAGCAGCGGCCAAGTGATTAGCTTGAAGCTGGTTATAGATGTCCAATTGCTGGTTACATCCAAAGATAATGCACAACGCAGAACAGCCGATGCTGTAGCGGATCAGCAAGGCGCCAGCCCCTCCTTTGTGGAGGCAATCAGGGCGCTGCTGCAGCGCAGCGTCAGTCAGCCGATTCTGGCGGATAAACTGGCCTCGCCCACAGCCCACGAGCGCTACGAGCTGCTGAATCAGGCAATTGAGGTGCTGCGCTCGCAGTATTTAAAGCGACACGAACTGGTGCGATCCGAGTTTGCCAAGCGCATTAACTGCATCAAGCTGCAGAAGAAGCAGCAGCTGGAGGAGATCGTTAGTCTGGAGAACGAGCGAGAAATTATCAGTGAACGTGCCCACAAGTTGGCCGAACGTTTCGAGGAGATCAGCGACAATCAGGAGGTTCTAGTGCGTCGTTGCCAAAAGCTTATGCAGGAGGCCAATGCAACCTTACCCAACAGCGTTGTGGCCGATCGTGAGTTCGCCCAGGAGGTGTCGCGCATTAACAAGGTCACCAAAGCAATGGCCGCCAACTTGGACACGGCCAAGAAGACGATGAACAAACAGCGATATCACATTGGCAAGTCGAAAGAGATTGGCAACAATCAAACGTACGAGTTGCCAGATAAACAGAGACGCACCATCATCGACATCCTAACCCAGTTGTCGCACGAGATCGATCGCCAGATCACCGATGTTAAGCGTATCAATAAGATTATGGGCATTTAAGAAGCCTCTCGATTGATAACTATAATTGTAACAATAAGTTAATTATATAAATGTTTTCACTAAGCTACAAATTGCGCAAGCGAGGATCAGTAAAGCGAACAGCAAATAAAATGTAAATTTGTTTTTGAAAACGGGGTAAACATTTAGAATGATTATAAACAGGAAATCAATGGATGTTGATGACAGTGCAGAAAAGATGTTTACATAAACAAAAACATGTTCTAGCACACTAGAAAGGGTCTTTGATGTTCGTTTTAGAGACTTACACATCCGATCTTGCATTAACATATACTATAATGTACTCACATTATAGTGTTCGTTTGTCGAACCTCGAATACTTTGAATGCGGACAAACCGGTGGAAAGCGAATCGAAATGTCGCATTTGTAATGAGTTCTTGAGCCTTATGTAGTTGATTTTGAAATTCTTTTGCGTTGTTTCAGTCGCACTTCGGTGTCTGAACTTTTGATGTCGCGATGGCATCGATCATTCTGCTTAAATTGGCATCGGTTTGCACAGGAATTTCGGATTATATAAAAACGCATACACCCTTTGTGATCGAGGCTGCGATGGTGTCCCTGTGCTTCGGTGCTATCATCAGCAAATATGTCATAATGATGTAAAGAACGGAAATAAAAACGATCGATAACTGCTAAATAGAACTAATATTGTATTTTTATGTGTGTGTGTGATAAGAGAATGTGAATATGTTAAATACATTTAAAGATGGATGTAACTTAAAGATAAGGCTTCTCGATCAGGTGTATATAGAAGGCCGGATTCTGGACGGCAGTCATCTCCTTGAAGTCGCCATAGAGCTTGTGCTTGGCCTGTTTGCCAAAGATTTCACTGAGGATCTCGGTGAAGCGCTTCAGTTCGTGGGGATAGTAGGAGAGTCGGAACTCGCTGGCCAACTTGTTGCCCTCGATCTGATAGTCCATGGACACCAGTGATGGCTTGCCGCAGTAGAACAGAACGGATGTTTTGATGTCAGCAGTATGACTCGTCTGTAAAATATATATTTGGAAGTGCAAGTCATTCAGAGAGATACTTTTACGTTCGTGCCTCAAGTGATCAATATGATAAGGCAGCATGATGAGATGAGATGAATTCGATTGAACCAAACTATTTAAAGTCTAATCTATTAGTGCGAAGATGACGGGACAGCTTTGCAGTGCAATATGTCGTTTAATTGTTTTTAATTAACGATGATGATCGATTGCGATCTGCGGCTCAACTTACGTTATAGTAAATGCTCTTGGCTGGGGTCGCTCCCGTCTCGAGGATGTTGTCGTAGTTGCGATGATCTATCAGCAGGATGCCGCCGGGCTTCAAGCACTTCTCGAAGTTCTTGATTGCCCGCTTGTGCTCGCTCTGATCCCCAGTGGCGTCCATCAAATGTGCGAATGAGTTGCCCAGGCAGATGACAGCATCAAAGCCAGCCTGGATCTGATCTTGAATGTCATCGTAAAGTGTCAGCCAATTGGCCTCTTCGATGGCTGTAAAAAGAATGCGAGTTACAACTTGAGTCACTCACTCAACTCACTCAGGGATTCACTTACTCCAGTTGTCGAAGGCTGCCTCTTTGCGACGGTTCCAGCGCTCCTTGAGCGCGTACTTCAGCATTTTATCAGAGGCATCAACGGAAACAACCTCGAAGCCCTCCTCAAGCAACATTATCGAGTCCACTCTGCAAAATAGGAATATGTTTAGAATAGTGGCGAGGGGTGTGTCGTCCTTCGTCTTCGTCATACCCTGTGCCACATGCCACGTCCAGGACACGCTTGCATCCCTTCTGGCGCAGCAGATCGACCAAAAAGTTTTTGTAGTTGTCTGTGCGCGAGTTCTTGTCTCCAATGAAAATCTCCCACACCTTGGCAGCCTTGCCATCGGCGTACTGATCGCGCACTCCTTCGGCGGAGATACCCTCCGACCGGGTAACGAACACACTGTCTGCGGAGGTGGTCATAATTATTGGTTGTCACTGGGCAGCAGATCACACTTGAATAACTTTTCGATGTGCATCCACTTGCCTCGATGACTCCGCTAACAGCTGCTTCGCCACGAGATACCCCCACACTCACACACAGTCACACATGACGCCCGTAATCTTATCAGCTTCGCAACGCCCGTCCAATTTTGACCTACGTAGTGCTGTGGCTAACTCAGCCAGCTCCAAACATCTGCTCACATCGTACACGTTTCGCTTTTTTTTTAGCGACCTGGCACTGACCTCCTCGTGCTTGGGATAGATTACACTCTGCCAAAAAACACAATGACTTGACAGAACTAAGCTCATTTCGCTACACTTGGAAAAACTTTCGATTAAATGGGAAATCTAAAATGAATTAAGATTATTTAAACTTGACCAAAATTCCCCAAAATCATTAACTTATTCATTTCTTATATTTCTATATTATTTATTATTTAAGTTGATGCAAAATGTGCTGAGTCAGAGTTCTTAAGAAATCACTGTCAATAAATTCTCTCAGTTTAGTTGCAATCTGAAAAACTCTATAGAGATTGCTTTCAGTTTCGCTGACATCATATAAATCTGAACTTGCTGAACCTAAAGAAAGATAATTTGCCTATGATACACAGGAAACTTCATGAATCAAGATTTATTGTTCTCTTTTTGTCCAACGATTTAGTTGTCAAACTTTTAAATCCTTTACATTTGAAACTTTAACTATAACTTATCTGATTTATGGAATCCAATTTCTGGGAAAAAACTACGGGTAAATATAAAGTAACGATAAAACATAACTTCGATTCATAGTATTTTTCAAAATAAACAAATAAATCGCATATAAGTTGAGTTTATTTCAAATAACTTAATAAATATTGCACTGCGTTGAGAAAACTAGGAGTATTGTGAAGTGTTATAATGGTATCGTATTGCACGCTTGTTTTGCTTAGGCCTTAACAATAATGTCACGAGTTCGTCTAAGTATTAAGTAGTAGGTAAAGATCATTAATGAGTATAATAATTAATCTCTGATTACGTTTCGCAAGATGATTGAAAAGAGCTCTGGCAAGAGCAATCTTTCAAATTGTCTTGTGAAACATAAGCTGAGATTACGTCTTAGTTACTAAGGGTTGTTCAAATCGTAGGTTAAATAGGTGTTGATATATCCAGTTCATGTATTAAGATCAATAACTTAGAGCTTAGCTTAGGGATTTGAGTATTCTAGTGCAGTTCTATGGCAAATACCCCAGAGAATCCTCGAGAGAAGCGCTCACCGCCCGCATCGATTGATAGCTAGCCATGCGGCTCTTGCCGACGCTGCTGCGGATTGAGGCGGCCTTCTCCAGGGCCTTGATGTTAATCAGCAGATCGTCGGCACTGCACGACTTCTGGGAGGCGTTGCTCGAGCTCATGTGTAGCGGCATGGAGATGGGTATGGGCATGCGTTCAGTGCTGAAGGATTCCCGTGTGCGGTAAAGGGATCTGCGTGAGGACGAGTTCGAATGGCAGCTGGCGTTGCTTGTACGCTTCTGCTGATGCTGGGCTAGCATGGGCGGAGGACACAGACTCTTGATGTCCGTCGTCTGACTTAGCTTCATGTCGGCAAACACGGCAGCTGCCTCCACACTCTTCTTCACGCTGAGCGCCTCGTGTGGCTGGACGGGCTTGCTGTTGCCGCCGATCGTAAAGAGTTCATAGTCCAGTCCCAGCTTCTCCGAAGACTTTGGCTTGCCGCCGCCGCCGCGATTGGCCGCCCGTGATCTGTGCTGTTGGTTGAGCGAATCTTCGCTGACATTGGCTGCACTGGAGGCATTGGCACGCTGTCGCCGATGGGCGCGCTTGCAATAGCACTTGCTGGCGCTGATGCAACTGTCTGTGTCGCACCATGTGGTGGTGTCCGAGTGTGAGTGGCCCGTGTCGTGCTCCAGCGTGCTGGCCGGCTCCTCCTCCACCATTGAGCAGTAGCATTTCTCATCCGACTTGCAAGAGACCAGCGAGTGGCGTTGGTTATTGGGAGCCGTTTGCGGCTTGCGTGAATTTGCTAGGGCCATGTTGCGCTCGTTCTTCTGTCGCAGCTTGTGGTTCAGGTGCTCCGTGCGCAGGCTGCAGTAGCAGCGATCGGCCGAGGCGCAGGTGCAGGACTCGGAGTCGTAGCTGCACTCGGAACAGGACACGTAGCTGAGGGCGCAAGGCGATGAGGTTACTAATGGGATATGGCCATGAAAGAATGGGCTACTCACCCACTGCTGCTGTTGCGATGCAGTCCCTGCAGCGCATGCTCGTTGCGCACCACGGAGACATCGGAGCCGCTGGTGGCAGCGCGATTTCGTTGATGCTGCTGCGAGTTGGTCTGGCTGGTGGGCGGGCCAATGATGATGGGCGGCGTCAGGCGGCGCTTGCTGGAGCTTGCACTGTCGGCGGGCTGCTGTGGTTCCTTAGAGCGTGACGGCTTGGTCAACTTGCCGCGGCACGAGCGAAACTGGCCGAGTTGAAAGACTTTCTTGAGACTAAAGATGCTTTTCGGTTTCTTCTGTGCATCAAGTGAGACTGGTTAGAGGGCTTAATGAAGTATTGGATCCCCATTGATGGTTACCTGTGACCCCGATAGGCTTGCCTTGCGTTTCTGCTTCTTCTTCTTCTGGCGCCGCATAATATTCTTGGAGCGCTGAAAGAGTTCATCCTGGGTAAGCGTGACCGCCAGCTTGAGCAGGAACTCTTTGTAGATAGGCTTCAAGTCGTTGAAGGACATGCCATCCGCATCGATTATGGCATAGAGGATCTCGTCCAGGGAGTGCAGATTCTCGTGCAGTCGGAATTCATTGAACAGTTCACTGAAACCAAGTGGGGAACTAGAAGCACAATTCAAACGATGCCAATCAACCAAACCAAACCTTTTCACCGGGGATGCAAAGAATGTTAAGCTGACCCACGAGCCAGAAGCAGCCAACACACAACAGTATTGCCAACAGAACTTTGCAAATTTAAGTTCAATAATTGACAACTGATTCAAACGCGATAAGCCGCAAATCGATAACTCGCGTAAACGATTTGTCAACAAATTATGTGGTGGTGCGTCGATTATAATAATTTTGAACTGGCAGCACTGATTGAAAATCAATAGGCCGCCAATCGATAGCCCGGTTTAATGAATTGACAAATTATGTGGTGGCTGGACGATTACGAGAGTGATTGAAATCGAATTTTAAACTGGTGAAACACAATAAACCGCGAATTGATAATTCGTTATAACGATTTGTAAACAAAGGAGGAAGGATCCAAGTGAAAACCTGATCTGGCAACCAACCATGGATGACTTTCAATCACTTGCTGGCTGCTTCTGGCCCCAGTGGTTAGTATTAATACTCACCCTCCTCCTCCACCACCGCCGCCGCCGCCCAGCTTGCCGGAGCTGGTGCGTCGCGCCGCTCGTGATTTGTAGCGGGTGAGGCCACCAGTGTTAAGGAAGCTGCCAGATCTGGGTATTGCCACGCGTGTCAATATGTCCCCGTCGCCAGCTGCCGCCACTGCACCTGCACCCACCAGTTCACACATCTTGCTGGGCAAAGGCAGTGGCATCGGCATCGGCATGGGGAGTGGCATCGACATCAGTGTGGGCGTCGGTGGCTTTTTGTGATGATGCAGCCGGCTCACGTGTCCATTGTTGCACACAATGTGGTTGCTGCTGCCGCTGCGTCCAGAGGCTCCGCTTTTGTTGGGGGCGGGCACTGGCGGCGCACGCTTCGTTTTGTGAGATTTACGTTTGCGCTCCTCCGTTGACGTCTCAATTTCAGCTGCCTCATTGATCACGTTGCTGTTGGAACTGAGCGAGCTGCTCGACACGCGCTTCTTGCGTGTTGAACGCGAGGGCGTGGACGAGCCGACACCGACGCCAGCGCCTACGCCCCCTGGATGCAGGCTGCCTGCGCTGCTGCGAAACGAACTGCGACGTCCGCCACTGATGGCGCTGGCCGCCATCTGGGAGCGGGACAAGTAGTTCGAGCTGGTCAGGGCAGAGCTGCTGGCAATGCTGATGCAGCTGACGCCGTTCTGCTGTCGCGGTGTGCGTCGCTTGGTGCTGCGATGCGAGCTGGTGCTGACGTGGGCCATCAGGCTCTGGTAGAGCGTGGCGGCAATGACGATGGCATCCTCAGTGCTCTTGCAGATGAAGCCGTGGCACTCGAGGATCTTCGGGGCGCTGGCGGAGCGCATGACCACCGCGAAGATGGGCGCATGCACGTGCTCGCTTTGCTCCACGGCCAGTTGCTCCATGGAGCTGGAGAGGCACAAGACAAGATATTTAGCTTATGATTGGAAGTGGATGGAAGATCTCTCTGCTTACCTCAGTGGCTGGAACAGGGCAGTCTTGTCAATGTTGTCGGGGTCGGTGATGAGGGGCAGAAAGGCTGCGCCGCCATCTGAGTCGGAAATGACGAATTTCACCGCCGACCACACGGCGATGTTGTGGAAGGGCGTGATGCTCAAGTCATTGTTATCCTCGCTGTTGGTGTTGACCTTGATGCGCAATCCTGTGGCGCAGATATCCAAAAATCCCGCTCGCAGTTTCTATAGAGAGAGAGAGAGAGAGTTCGATTAATTCCCTTTGTTATCGTTATCGATATCGCCTTGTTACACACCTTTCTAGTAACCTCAGCCAGATACAGCTGACGCAGTGGCTCTTGCAATCCCTGCAGACTGGTCACCTTGTCTTTCAGCGGCAAACAGCCCAGGCAGGTGACATCGAAGCTATTCGTCGCATCCTTGGCAACATCCGTGAACAGCTGCTCGATCTGCGCCTGCACGCTGTTGCTAATGCGCTGCACATCGTTCTTGGCCGCCTCGGCCAGCACCTTGGCCGACTCGCTCGACTCCTGCAGGAAGCTGCTCAGCGAGCGCCCATTGTCACCCGTGGTGCTGGCCAGCTCACTACGTCCATACATGATGATGGAGCGCGTGCGATGAGATCCCCTGGGATCGTCGAGGCGGTTGCTGCGCATTGATCTGTTCAGAAGGGACGGAGGACAGGAAAATATAATAAGCATTCATTATACCATAAATCTTCTTATTAGATTTCTATGTTGTATAACTTGTAAGATTAACTTTGCTGCAGAGATTAGAATGCATATTTTAAGAAAATTTACATTATATTTCTTTGTATTTTTTTACTAATTTTAAGTTTATACATATATAGCTCAAATCTCCGTGTAACTTTTGTAAAAATATTATAACAATATTTTAGATATTTTCTGATTAGGCTTTATTATAATACAATTTAGTATTATTTATAATTTTATTAATAATATTTCAGACAATTTCTTTCTTTGTTTCTTTCTAATTCGCAAGCTGGGATACCTTATAATACCTTCTGCTAGGATAACCAAGTATCTTTTAAAATACGAGTAATATAAAAACTTTCTGTACTCTTTCTATTAAAAGCGAGTTGGATTCTCATCTTTAAATGCAGCCATAATCTTTGCTTTAAAAATATTACAATAATATAGGTTTCTTTCGTATAACTCCTGTGTATCTTTAATATGTTGTATTGGTTATCTATTATCTTGGTTCTATTTAAGTCCCTTAATATTATCTAACTGCAGTTGTTGGTTTTAGGTTTTTATTTGCATCCTGTAATATTACTTCTCTTGTTAGGTCACTCTGTGTTGTTCTATGCGCCTTACGTTTTCTTTTCGACTGCCACAGAATCGGCACATTTGAAAGTCAGTTGCGCGATTCTGTCTTCTTAATTCGCAGAGTGCTTAAGTGGTTCTTCTGCTGCTTGTGCTGTTGCTGCTGCGCCAAGGCGGGCGACAAAAGTTGAAAAGTTTTGTGAAAGTTTCACTGATTAACGCAAACGAGTCACAAAATTTTAGCAGTGCTTTGTCTATGCACATCTCCAATACACACACACACACACATGCACAGTGAGTGTGCGTAGTATGCATTCAAATGGCCGCTTATGAATTGGCGATTGGGCACAGCAGCATCCTGCTGGAAGAGCAGGAAAGTAAAGGGGAAGCACTCGTTGTACCACTTCGACAAACAGCCAGAGAAGCAGAGAATACTCGCAGCTCGCGTTCCCAATATAATAGAAGCTATTCCGTTTACCGCTAGTTGACATCAAATCGGAAATGTTTCTTTTCGGGAGAACGTTGGCGAGGCCAACTGTTTTGAATATGAATGGAAGCTGCCGATGCCGCCACCGCCGTCGCACGTAAGACTAGACCAAACCGGACCGGATTGGAGTGGAGTGGAGTGGAGTGGAGTAGAGTGATGTGGAGTGGACTGAAGTGGACTGCACCAGGGGCTAGCAAAAGTTTTCTTTTTTAATCAATTAGTTCACTCGGCGCGGCGCGAATGTGTGTCAAAGATATCGATGAATATTTATCCACAGCAGCAAGTGTCGCTTGCTTTGCATCTCTCTCTCTCTCTCTGCCTCTCCCTCTCTTTCATCTGCGATGATGGTCGCTTACATTTTGACATTTCTGAGCTAACTGTTGTTTTGTTGCTTATGGAAATTTGGCAACGGTAAATGAAACGTTGATGCGACGCGTTCATTTACGAAATGTCTTTTCCCAAAGTTTACATTTACCAGATAGACCAGCCAGTGTCTATAGTAGATTGAAGATTCGAGAACGAAAGTGCCGCCACGATAATGTCGCTGTCGTTGAAAGTTGTTTCAAATAGGTTAGGGTACTTGTCTTAGCCTAATTCGAGTGCTATGAATAAATTGTGGATGCTAGTTCTGTGCTAACTGTGATAACTTGTTCAAAAAAAATGATTGGGATCGACGGAGTGTATGATCATTTGCTGATCTTCATTATGTATTCCAAATTAATGATATATTATCTATGGTAACTGGCTTACAAGTACTATCGATCTTCGTAATGTATGATCACTTGCTGATCTTCACTAGTTTGCGCTAGTTTGTAAATGGTTGCTATCTTGATATAATATGATCACACGATGGTCTTCACTAAATATGCCCTGATATATGTATGCTATCTATAAAACGATCTACGATCCCTTGCTTATCTTAACTTAATATATCAATTTACTTCCCCGCTAACTATAGAAACAGGCTTAAACGTATGGCTGATTCCAAGCTAATACCAAGGAAACACTGGTAACTAGGCTAGAAGTTACAGATTGCTATCGATTTTTGAATTGTACGATAGCTTCCAGATCACTATATCTGCAAAACTGTCGATCACTTACTGACATTCATTAACTAATTGCAATAACTTTCCTAAAAGTTTGCTTTCAATCTCCATCTTATGTGTTCACTTCACTATATCTTTACTAGTTGCGATCACTTGTGATCTTCACTTTATTCAATCACTTGTTATCTTAACTTTATTAAATATTTTGTAGTCATCACTCACCTGGAATCGTCAAACATTAGATCAATCTTCAGTTTGTATATCGAATTTCGGCTGACACTCGAATTGTTCTCGAGCTGATCGCCGTCCAGTAGCCGAAAGCCAGAGGAATTGCTGTTGTGGCTGTGGCTGTTGCTATTGCTGTTACTGTGACTGCTGACAGGTTTGCGGGTGCGCACCGAATTCATTTTGGGAACTGCCACAACAGACTGCGAGTCGGCCTTGCAGGAGGTTACCATCATCGGGGGCGATAGAGTGCGATGCAAGGTGTTAAGTAGAGATGCCTTTGGGGCAGCTGTGGCTCAGCTTAGCTTAGCTCAGATCTGCGACTAACACTGGCATGCCTCTGTCTCTGCCTCCCTCTCTATCTCTTCTCTCTCACTCCCTCTCTCTTTGCGCTCCTTTCGCTTGACGTTTGTCTGCGTTTGTTTGGCTGTCTTTCTTCGCGTTTTTCGCTTGTTTCTTCTTTTGTTTATTTGTTGTTGTTGTTTTTTGTCTACTTTGAGTTGGGTTTGGTGTTTAGTTGTTGTTGTTATTGCTGTTAATATTGTTGTTGCTTATTTGACTGCGATTTGTGTGCAATTAGCGGCAAATGAATTTCAATTATGCACATTGAACGTTAATTTTCAACATTTTAGCGAAATAATTGTGCACATTACACAAGCACACACACTAACACACTCGCACACACGCACACTCACTCCTGCAGACGAGCTTAGTTAACACTTTTCATAGGGCCGACGACGTGTTGCACATCCGCCTCCCTCACTGCCTGCCACTGCCTACCACTGCCACTGCCGCTGCTTGCCCCTTCGTCTGACCGATCGCGTTGGCTCATTAATTAGCTGAGGCTAAAACCGACGAAAATGGAAATGAAAAAACAGAGAAAAAAACACATTGCAAATTAGATTACACAAATTGTAAATGGGGTGAGAGGGGGGTTTGGGAGGTGGGGTTTTTCTTTAGTTGGTTTTTCTTTCCTGCAGGAAAAGCGCATATTGCGAATCTTTAATTGTCTTGTTGCACTTTTCGCTTTGTTTTCGGCTGTCAGCCTGATAAATTGCCCCATAAAATGCGATTGTTGCACTGGAAAAATGTTAACGATTTGCGGGCCAAGCGACTGTGGCCAACGCACAACAACAGCAACGGCAACGGCAACTGCAACATGGACACTTGCAACAGTTGCAGTTGCAGTTGCAGTTGCTGTAGCAAAAGCAACAACGCGTTGGCATCTATTAGATACTTTCACTATACAGAGATATTTGCTGTAATTAGCAAATGCCACACACACACACACGCACAAGCGGGCACATTCACTAACACATACACAAGCATACGTAGCACACACAATCCAATTGGGGGCGACATATACTTGTGGCTCATTGATCGATCGATCGATCGTCAGTCGCGTCGTTCGCGCTATTCTGTTCTTTCCCGATCACTATCTCTATCGATTCCGTAACAATCTTTGGAGCTTTGTACCGATCTGAGTTCGTTGCTTGCCACACGGCGACTGCTGTCGATGCGCGTCAAAAGCAAACTTCGAGCCAAGTCGAGTCGAGTCTCAGCGAGCCGAGCCAAGCAACGAGCCACGATCGGCACAGTGAGGTGGCCAAAAGAAATGGCCAAGCAACGTAACGGCCACGACCATGGCAGTGGTAACACTGCATGTGTGTGCCTGTGTGTTCGTGTGTGTCTCTGTCTGTGTGTGTGTTTGCCTTGGTGTGTGCACACACACGCACATAACAATAACAATATTAACTCTGGCGTAAGTGGGTAGCGCGCTCACCTCTTCATATATGGATGTGCCAGCTTGTGTACTAGTGTGTGTGTGTGAGAGTGTGCATACTCATATGTCTGTCCGACTATTTAACTATAAGCCCCAGCATACGCTGGAGCAGTGGCCCACAGCGAGGGGGCTCGCTCGGGCAAGAAAAGAAGAACTATTTGGAAGTGAAATGGTGCCTTGAATGATCACTTGCCAATATTATATCGAAAATAACAGAACTCTGACTATTTCTAAATCACAATTTAATATATAAAGAGCTCTACTCCAGTTGAATACAGAGTAGGTACAATCGATGAATAGTAATGATCCGTTTCCTTATTAACAGAATCTTCTTTAATCTCGTATTTAAATATGTTTCAATGGGATTTTACATGATTCAAAAGAGATCTTCCACCTCAGTTAAATATTTTGCTTAACAAGTAAGTGCTTCCTCTTGCTTAGATAGTACTCCGCGATCACTTGCTGCACTGATCTATAAGCATAACTCAAACTAACCGTCACTAACTTAGATAAACATAATGCTAATCAAAAAACTGCTCCCTCTCTCTCTCTCTAAAAAAGCGTACGCCACTGCACCGCCATGTGGGATATGGAGACTGTTGCTGCTGTTACTGCTGCTGCTGCTGTTGTCGGGGATTTTCAACATCGACGCCAACGACGATCACTTGGCCAATGCTGAATGGGAGCTCTTTCTGTGCCTCTAAGTCCATTGTGCAGCTAACAATGTTGGCATTATTCGACTCATATCACTTGCTCGGCTTTGCCTTTAGCTGGTTCCACTGTAACACTCTAACTGCACCTGCGCTGTGTTTGTGAGTATTTGCATAGACGAATGAATGAATGAATGAATAACTTTAGTATCTTTACGCAAAGATTTTGAGCAATGGCCGAAGTTGACTTTGGCCAGGTTTGGGGATTGGGATTGGCCTGCAGTCAGTGACGGATTTGGAATGTGTCGCCCGGACCCGGCTTCAGCTTTGCCTTTTGCCAATTGACATTTGCGCAACTCATGCAAGAGAGAGAGAGAGGAGGGAAGGGAAAGGAAAGGAAAGGGGGAGAGGTGAGTGAGCAGCAATGCCGTCGGCATTTTCGAAATCAATGACCGTGGTCAGGTTTATACAATAATTGGTCGTGCTGGCAGTGGACCCGTTTGTGTGCATCACTGTGCAATATCGTGGAGTGCACTTCATGTTTCACTTTACCAAGATCAGTCTAGCATAGAGAGATATATGTGCATATATACATACGTGTTCCCTAGGGAACACAGCAATCGCATGCGATTCTCTGCTTGAAATTAATTAACATCGTTTTGTGTGCACATAAAGCATAAATCGGCAGACAGCTTGGAGTGACTACGACTATATTGAAGTCGGAAACGCAATCTACTTAGCAATATTGCGTTGCGCATCTAAACATAGTAATTATGTGAATGAGGAACTAGTAAAAGTTTTAATAGAAAATTGAAATGCCCCCATCTTGCCACGCCTCCAAGTCTTCCAAATACTGAAGAAGCTGAAACCTTACTGAGCTTAATAATACCCTATGGCATTGCTAAGGTTTCGCTTTGCCTCTCATAATTCGGGGTTAAACTTTCATCTCTCTAACTTCTTATTGCTTTAGCTATATCCAAGTACCTGATACCTAAGTACCTGAAGCACGTGTCCAGTTCACTTCAAAGCAACGCGCGGCCCTTTAAAACTTTCCTCTAGATCAGAGTGAGAAGATATGCATGGTATACCATATGTAGATACCTTAAGTGGATCTGAACTTAACGTGTTTGTTGTTTGTTTTTCTTTTCTTTTATTTTTTTTATTTTATTTTGGTTTATAATCAAATATTTGCATAATTAATTTGGCAGCTGTTGTTTTGCAATTGTTTGTCGTGTCATCTGGTATTCATGAGATAACAGTTCAGAGTTACGATTAATTAAATTGTATCTCCATCTGCATATGTGTAAGACAAAAAGCAGCTAATAGGCGACCATTGTGCGGATGCGTTGATAACTCTTACTTTTTATACGCCGACTTGCAGCAGCTCTCTGCCTGAGGGTCGTGATCTGTCCCCACATCTTCAGCTCTGTCTGTGTCTCTCTCTCTCTCTCTCTCTATATCTACAGCTCTATCTCTGTCTGTGTCTCTGAAGTTTTTCATTTCATTTTGATTAGCCTAGTTCAGCAGTAAATAGGGAAAAGCTCTCTTAGCTAGTCTCTCTATCCCTCCCACTCTGTCTATCACTATAAATCTTTCGAGCTGCCTGTAACTGTTAACTTTTTGTTTTATTACGACTGTTAGAACTTTCCAATAGGCATCTTCACTTTCTATTAACTGTGGACTACCCGAGACAGTGATTTATCTGGCATGTATTGTAGTTTTCCCGCTGCCTGATTTTCCAGCTAAGTTTTATTACTCTTTCCAGACCATGTTCGATTTCGAGTTCACATCGAGTTGGCCAATAAAATCGTATGTTATCCTATGTAGATAACATGTATCCATGTTTATAGACCACGATCACGATCACAATCGAAAGATCTCGTTGCAATTTCGTGATGTACTCGACTGCGTAAAATGGCAACTGGCAGGTAATGTTGCTAATGGCGAGGCTGCTTGGGCGCCCCGTTAATGTAATCTATCTAACAAATCACACGATGATCATGATCATCACTTTCTCTGTCCAATTCTGTTGTCTGTTGTGTCTTTAATTGTTTCACTTGTAGGTTTGTTTTACTTAATCGCAGTGGCAACCGCAGCAGCAATTTTAAAATTAGTCATACATTTTACTCGACTGCGCCTATGGCAAAGGCAGGCATGCTTGAAGATACGCACACTCAGATAAATATACATTTACAGAGAGACGAGAAGATACAGATACATTTGCAATGGCAGTGGCAGTGGCAGATACAGACGCACAGTTGGATACGCTTGATTCCTTGGGCTGCCTCTTGTGCCTAGCATTGCGTATCTGAAGATGAGCTGCACTAAAACTAGCAGAGAGAGAGTGGGATAGAGACAGTCGGAAAGATAGATGAAGAGAGAGGGATGCAATGGAGCTGCGATCGTTTCAAATTATTTTGGACATGTTGCGACACAAGCGCGATCACGAATTAAATGTTTTCCATAGATTGAAATTGAATTTCTTCGTTTTTTGTGCTTTACGAAAACTGTTTTTATTTTTTTCGCTCTTTATCGCGTTAGAGATACCTAAGTTACGCGTGTCACGACACTGTGTACAATATGTAGTCTTTGGTCTAAGAATCTTTAAGATACAATTGGCTAAATCTACATATATTATACATAAGTATCGCGTGTCACGTTAGAGATATTTAGAATACGCCTATGTGAATGTTGACTCCTCAGGTAGAGAGTTTCTGAATTATAAGGTACATATTATACACCTACTATATCCAGACCAACTCAGTTAAGAAAATACCGATTAAAGCCTAAACTTCCCATGTTAAACTTAAAACGGAATGAAGCAACTGTCGTATAATTCACTTCAAATTATTTTACAATTTGCACGTGATCTTTTGTCAAGATTGACACGGTGATCTCTAGCGAGCGAAACAATTGTCCCTCCATCGGAATCTTACTTTCTTCTGACTTAAGTAACTCCGACTCCGACTCCGACTCGGGTACTCAATTTGGGTTGCGGCTCGCATTGTGTCACGATGAACACGAAACTGCTCCGCAACAATTGTCACATTGTGCTACTTGTTACGGCATTTCTCCATTACTTCTTCGTCTTCTGCTTCTGCTTCTTCTACTTCTTCTCCTTCTTCGTAGTTTAACAAAAACAGACAAAAAATGGTAACATTTCGTGCAACTTTAGCGCCGGCGCGACAGAGTTGCGCGATTATTAGGAAAATTAAGTTCGTGCGGTTTTTTTTGTAGAGCTCGCAAAATGATTTTACACTTTATTGCAGCGTGTGCCAAAAGTATTCACGAATACACTCAGGCATTCAGACATGGTGAAAACTAATGAAAACGAATGATCCGCAGGTTGTCAGTTCGGGGTCTCTATCGATAAGGCTGTTGGAAATGGCATCTTTATAACAATTTACTGTAGAGATGTGTATAACATATATGGTACGTATATAGTATGGTAGGTAAAAGAGATCTTTGCTTTGCCGAACAATGCACCCATAAGGTGAGCATTACGGCGTAGATAATGAAATCCAACAAAGAAATTGCTCAAAAAAGCGTGACGCGTTGAGCGTTGCTCATGAACTCTGCGCCATAAATTGCCCAGAGCAGGCAGACAGACAGACCGACGCCCAGACAGACCACACTCCAGTGCAACTTTAACTTACATATACCTAGTCATATATGATATGGTAACACACTCATATGAGGCACCCTCCTTCAACCTTTGCGCTTGCCTGGGCACAAAAGTTCTTATGGAAATTCATCGAGCTTTCGAGTGTGTTGTATAGCGATAATTGACCGATGAATGAACCATCCAACGATCTTCTCTGATTCTCAGCGCGGGTGTTAAGCGACTTTCATTTATTTCGGTCAGGCGGGTTCAGATGGCGCGTGCTTAGTGGGTCACTTGGGTGCTTGGGCGGCACCGGTACCCGCTTGGCCAGCTGCAAATTGGAGTCTGAGTTGGAGTCGGAGACGGAGTCGGGGAAGTGCACATTGACACCATCTGATTGCTGGTTAAAACGGTAACTGTCCGCTCATTGTTCATCGCTGTTTGCTCTTTGTGCCGTTGCCTGGAGCCGGAATTCGCTGTTAGATGCGATGATCATTACATTCTATTGCCAGTGCCGGCAAGTGCCGAGTGCGGATCGTTTATCGCGCATTTCAGGGAAAGTTGTGCGCTCCCGCATACGCAGATGATAATGATTCTTAATTGCGGTTCATTTGCATAGCACATCTTAACTGTTTCCTACTGATGATTCTTGGTGAAATACATATTTAAGTTTCGTTAAATTAGGATTGAAGTTTCGAGATCATAATTTGAAAGCCTTTAGCTACTGGATTTTATAGAGGGTACTTGTCCTAGTTAATTGTACAAATGCGAACTTGTAAAGTAAGTAGTTTGGTAACTTTATAACAGGCAGGAGTATCTATCAACTTTGAACATGAAGATATAGTCTGTGGTAACTAACACTAAGTACCATCAAAAAAACAGTTAATAAAAAGTTAACATAGGAGTGTAGAGTTAACTACAAAGATCAGAGAATGGAATGTTGAAAGTCAATAATGCACACCACAGTAAGGTACCCTTTGATTACTGAAAGTGTTTTTGGCATAGCAAGCTCAACTGTGAAGGTAAATTTATACATAATGAATGTTAATTTATAGATACATATTTTATATATTTTTTATTTACTGTCACACTTAACTCATCGAAATGCCCGTCAATCAGTTGCAAGTTTAATAGGAATCTTTCCCATCCCAATTAGGAGAAGTATTTGGCATGTTTAGTATATCTTGTCTCGTCCACTTAACGAACATGTCGAGTGGGTTGGCTGTTGCAGCAGCTAATTAAAGGCGACACACTGGTAAGTACACTCTAATTGTCCACATTTATAATTATAAGTTCAATTACGCCTGATTTATTAGCGCACTCGATAAGTAGCTCGATACAAAATACAGTTAGACCTGTTACTAAGTAGCTGTAAACGGGAGATTGCAAACTTGTACAAGTCCAGAGCGAGATCCATCTATGCCTACTTATGCTACATACACTGTATATGTCTGCAATTGCGATTCTGCAAGTGCATTCTGGCCTGGCCTAGCCGCAGGCGAGGAGTTATGGCTGTGACCCACCTTTAGAACTGGAAGCCAGCAACAGCAACATGTTGCACTTGCAGCTGCAGCTGCCACAAACGGCGCATCGATGCTCCAGTTTCAGAAACCACAGACCTGTCACGCAGCCGCTGCTGCCACAGTTGTGTGTGTGTGTGTTCGGGGAGAAAATCGGAAAATAATTGCATGAAAACTCGAGATGGCTCCTTGCAAGAAGCGCGGACAGCAAACGCGGCCAGCGCGGACGAGCGACAGACAAAAAGCGGCAGGCAGCAGGCGGCACTCACAGGCCTTGCCATACACACACAGACACACATAGCTGCACTCCTCATGTTGCAAGCTGAACGAGTTCAATTGGAAAATGGCTCGTCAGTCTCGATCGCAAGTGCGGAGAGTGCTAGGAAGTCCCGCTAATCGAATAATTCCATTTGTCTGCACTCTAATGGGGCAACTCTGGCACCTCAGCTACCAAGACAAAGTACAGTTGACACAACCATAATTATTATTGCTCTATTAATAATCAATTTGAATCGAACTTGAAGTGAGCCATAAAAGTGCGAAGAAGCCACGTTAGAATTTATGCATTGGGGGGATATCAAAGAGGATTAAGCACAAGCTGAGATTGTGCTGTGTTCCATATTTCTGTGCATATGTTATTATCTGTCTGTCTTTCTTTATAGTCATGAGAATTGTCAAATTACTATACAATCACTATGCAACAGCGATAACTAGTCGTATGCGCAATTTTAATAGAATGTTCGACTTTATAGAGACATAAAGTATAATAAACTCACCTATTGGGTATTTCTATTTACTCGTGTAATATCATATATCATTATATCATATCAGCATATCCAGCAAAGGTTTTCTTAATTTTCACTGTGATATTTTAAATTATGTTCGATAGTTAGATAGATATAACGATAGCACATCAAGTCTTTAAATGATGTTTCATCAATGTATCGATGGTACATCAATATGGTTTATCTAACTAATTTTTGATAGTTTATCAATACATCGATAGCATAGTCAATATCGTTCATCAACATAGTTTTGCTTCATTTCATGCCTTCACTTTTAGTCTTTCTGCCCTCCAAACACACAAAGCATTCTTTATCTTAAGCACTCGAGAGAGCTTCAAATTGATTTATAAACTGAGAATGGAAACTGCAGCCGAAGCTGCGACCGAAGCGCGTGAAGTCAATATCGAGACTAACAGCTCAAGACCAATTTAGACGCGTCCACAGCGGCATCGGCCACAGCGACAGCGGCTGGGGCAAGTTTTCCCAACTGAGATTGAGGCAGACGCGGCACAGAGGCGAGGCGGAAGAGAAGAGAAGACAAGACACAAGACACAAGACACATTGGACACGGCTGCGGGTTATGTGCAAAGTACTCGTAATCTCATCAAGCGCCGTAGGCCGATGACGACTGACGGTAGCCGACTGATAGCGACAGCTGATTGGGAGATTAGCTGAAGTCTCCAGCCCATAATTAAGACACTTATGCCGGCTTTATGTCCGCATTTGATATATTTGGGGATTTTATAGGTACCATAAAGTCTCTTCGATTCCAGCTTGACCAGTGCTGCCAAGTGCCCATTTGGCAGTTGTAAAACCTGCGTGGGTAGTGCCCCCAATTGGCCTCGTTCTTGTTCTCGTTCTCGTTACATACGCGGATTTTTGGGACAATATTTGGGTGGACCGTTAGAAGCAGGCAGGCACACACGCTTGCAGCTCAAGGTGGCCTAGTCACATTAATTTATGCCCGGCACGGCACGGACTAACTACGTCGATAGTACGAAAACAGGTTCGTAACGCGCATTCGCTCGAATTGGGTCAATCTTGAAGAATGCCGTTGTCAGAATCTTTGGCAGCGGCTGCAGCATCCATCGACTGACGTTGGTCAGCCCCCCCCACATTAGAAGATGTGCAGCCTTCTCCTGCTGGCCAGTTGGAAAATTGTGTCAGTCTATCGTGACGGCTAAAGCGGCGGCTCTACTAAGTTCAACTGGAGGATTAGTTGTCGGACCAAATACTCCAGCCAGGCACTTGGATACTGGACTCTAAAAACTGTCGTACGTAATTGGGGCAGCGCAAAACATGTATGGCCAAGAGACATACACGTTAAAAGCTGGATAACCTATTTGTCTTTAACGTGTTAAGTGCGGTTCGACGCTTAATCAACGGTTATTTTATTGTATGGCTGTATAAATTTAAAAAGCCTGTGCAGGAAAGATATGGATAATTATATATATATATAATATATTTCATTTGTTTTAGTTATTTATTTATAATACTATAATTATCAACAAGAGGTCAAATTTACTTCCCCCAATAAATTTGAAATTCGTTTGAATTCCGCGCTACTAGAATGTAGCCTGCTCAGAGCTGTCTGCTATACCACTTTGTCAGCTCGACATTCTGTTATGCTAGCAGAGGTATGTTAAGTAACAGCTTGGTCATCCGTTAATCCCATGACACAAACCCATGTACTATTAGCTAATCAACAAACCACGCCCCACTCGTTTGCCAAGACACAATCCCATTTGTGTCCCGGATGATAGCATTACATTAGCAGTACATGCATAGCGAAATAACTCCGCTCGCCTTACACTCATGGTCAGATAAATAGGTGTCAAATGGTCACGGAGATCGTTTGTTGATTGGCGAAGATATTTCGCACGGACATATGTCGTTACCCCTCACTGGTCACTCGCGTTTTATATTATTTTTGTATTTATGTCTACTGAACAAACACACTACCCAGCCACCGCAAGAGGATTTACGTCAATTTTCAAATGTAATAAATAATAACCAATTCCCACCATTATTTTCAAAAACTTTCTAACATCTCTTCCGCATTTTCCAATTGCGACACGCTTTCGTGTTCTAGAGCTAGCTAGATCTATATCTAGCTTAATTGCTGTTGGCAACATTGTGTCTATCAAGGGGAGCCTGAAATCAGACAATTTTTTGTTGGCCAACAATGGGTTAATTTGTTTTTATGTGAGTTTCGATTCGAGAGCGTAGTTAACACTAATCTTATCAATAATATTTCCATTTGCAAACCTTCAGCATGTTCAACAATGGCAGTCGGATAGTGTCGCTGGGCCAAAGAGGAGCGCTGCAACTATACCCTAGACGAGGTGCCTCTAAATGCGGAGTAATCAGCTGCTGGTGACGAGCGTCGTAGTGGTGCTCGCTTTACTGCTGCTCTTGCCCGGGCCCGTCTGGACGGCGAAAATTCTTATCGTGTTCCCCTACGACACGATCTCTCAGTGCATACTTATAAAGCCCTATATAGAAACTTTGCTGGCGCATGGCCATCAAATAACTCTCATACACGCCTTTCCCAAGTGCATGGAATTCGACGATTTACACGCTATATATATTCCCGATCGTTACAACATTGCAGATGGTGAGTTATAAAATCGATGTGTGGATTCTATAAAACGTTCTCTAATCGAAATTGTATAATAGAATTTGAGTTTTACCTGGAGGCACCCAGCCGATGGGGCGAGTTAGCCGTCATACGCAACTATTTGGTGAAGGTCGCACGGAATATATTAGAAAACAAAGAGGTGCAAGCGCTAATGCGATTGAATATTACCTACGATCTGGTCGTATTGGAACCCTCTTACACAGATGCACTCTACGGGTTCGCGGCGCATTTCAATGCCAGCCTGATTGGTCTGTCCTCATCAGGTTCCTACTGGAATTTGGATACCCTCGTTGGTCACACAACATCTTTCGAGACCTTGGATCACACGGGACTAAGGTTCGGCCTTGTGTCATTGGATCGATTCTATAACTGGTGGATCATTTCCGAGGAGTGGCTTCTAAATAAGCTCTATCTACTGCCAACTCAGCGAGCAATTCATGATCATTTCTTTGGTCATCTCACACAGAGCTTCTCCGAGGTGCAGCAGAGTTTCTCAATGATCTTGCTGAATCAACACTTCAGTCTCTTCTCGGCGCGTCCCAATGTACCCGGTATGGTTGAAGTGGGTGGAATGCATTTGCCCAAGCAGTTGCACAAGCTGCCACTCGAACTTGCTAGATTTGTAGACGAAGCCCCCGATGGAGTGATCATCTTTGCTCTCAGCACAGAAATGCAGTCCCAAAATCTGCCAAAGCCAACGCTGGACATAATCTTGTCAGTTTTTGAAGCTCTGCCACAACGAGTTATATGGAAATACGAGAGCGAACCCCCCTTCAATGTATCCCGTTCGATCTACATCAGCAAGTGGTTGCCACAGCTGGCCCTGCTGGCGCATCCCAACGTGAGGCTGTTGATCACACATGGGGGCCAGCTGAGCATCATCGAGGCGGCCTACTATGCCAAGCCGATCCTCGGTCTTCCCCTCTTCTACGATCATTTTCGCAATGTGCAATACATGGTCGGACATGGCGTAGCCCTTCAGCTAGACATCAATCGCATGGGGAGACAATGTTTTGAAACTGCAATACAGCAGTTGGTAAACAAATCATCGTCTTACACCGTCAATGCCGTGGGATTATCGGAACGCTTTCGAGATCAGCTGTCACATCCCCTGGACGTGGCTGTCTACTGGACAGAGTATATACTGCGCTATAAGGGTGCGCCGCACATGCGAGTGTCCACGTCAAATATGAAGCTGTTTGACTACTACGGCTTAGATAATCTCATCATGGTACTCGGACGCTTTCTTTTGATTGCCGTAGTGCTTTACTATGCGCTTCTAAAGTTGAAAAGAAGCCTGCAGCGATCCTATATATTCTAACTGGCCCCGATCGCCACATTGCACTCGATTAACTGCGAGATACTCTTCGAATTATTATCCACTCCCATGAACAAAGTTGCTAATTACAAATTTAACTATGAATTTTTGATTTACAGGAAAGAAGTTTTATACATATATAATAAACCTCTATCTGAGACTGCAATTTTAAGTAAACCTTGCATTAGATTTGAAAGTTCATTTCCATTTAGTTTGATATGAATTTGACGAACTCAACTCGATTTGGAGCAATCTTATCTTTGGTAAATTTAAATTATTTTATCAGTTACGATTTTCAGACTGGTAACTCAACTGATTAAAATGGTTTGTGATACTTGTGACACTCTTTTAAAACATTTTGTCAACTACAAATTGGATTTTCTCTTAAATATTTATCTGTAAGATAAATACGCTGATCTCAGCAGTTTTAATAGGGAGAGGTACCAATTTTAGCATGAAGTAAGTTGATTGTGCGACTTGAATACTCAAATTCACCAAAACGTATGCAGTTGGTTGTGAGGTACTTTGTTAAGAATAGTACGAGGCATCCAGAAATGGTAACAAGTGGAACAAACTAGGAGAGAAAAGCAGCTAGAAATAAGAAAAGTAGTAGATGACCATGGAGACGGGAGATAAAAAAGATAACCACGTGCTGATCTGCATCAAAACAACTAACAATCTAACTGGCTGAACTGGAACCAGGTAGACAGAAATGATAAATTTCCATCATTAAGTTACTTTTGTATCTTCACATTTGCTCTCGAATGCGGTAATTGTATTATAAATTCGTATATTTAATGAATAAATAATGTCCAGAATTTACAATTTAAGTAGCGGCCTAAAAGTATGCAACATAATTTTAAAATTAAAGTCAAACAAGTTTGTTTCCATTTTGTTTGGATTGCAAAAGAAGCTAGATTTCCAGCTGTCTGCTGTGTTCGTGTTAATAACGAGACAGCTAGACTTGACGGGAAAACAGTTGAGTTGGCAACACTGATGCAAAATCTTCTTTATTAACGTCGTAGCCAGAATAATATTGTATGTATGTATGTAGTCTACATGAACGTATGTGTTATATTATGTACTATTTACAAAAGCATATTACTCCAAGACCCCAGTACAGTTTAGATATATACTACGCATATGTATGTATATATATACCTAGACATATTATATATATATTTATCGCCCAAACCGCATGTGTCCGTAATCGTCGAACTGCTCATCGCCTCCTCGTTTGCCAAATCTCATGTGGCCGTAGTCATCAAATCGTTTCGGGCGCTCGCCGTCATCGCTATCCACGAAGAAGCCCAACTCGACGGGCATCTTGGAGCGTGAGATCTGGAATACCTTTGGCCTATAACCAGCTCCTCCGGCGGAGGAGCGCTGATTGCGTCTGCTGCCACCAAAACGGGTCAAAGTGAGTCCTGCCCTGTTGCCATTGAGCAGACCAGGAGTGTCATCCTCCAGTTTGGTGTCCTGTTCTTGCAGTGGCAGCTCCTCCTTGCCCGACTCAATGCTGCCAGTGTGAGAGAGAGATGGCACTACCAGCAATATGTAAACTGTGAGGAACAAAAGCGAACTGGTGCCCGAACAGCTCTGAGGGCTCCTTGTCCGTAACATGTTTACGGTTTTGTGGCTGTCCAAGGATTACCAAGCTGCTGCAGTCTGCGCCGGCTTTTATATCTCAGGAGTCCAAGCAACCTTTGTGCGTGTCAACAGGTAAACTTGCCATACTCTAGCTTACCTTTGTTGTGCCTGTCCGACTTGAGAGGATCTGCTGTGCTGCGTAAAATAAAGAAACGTAATTGATTTAGCGCGGCAGGAAATTTGACGCTTGATTGACGTGATTGAATCAGCTACAGAAATAACTAAATTAAATTTAAACATCTTGAGCCAGTGCGTCACTGGGTTATGGGGTTAGAATCAATATTTATATTGGCAGTGAGGGCAGTTGCTGTTCTTAACTGTCTTTACTCTTTTAGCTCCATATGCTTCCATATTTTCTTCTATCTGTTCATCTTTTCATCTCTCAAATCTTCTTCGCTGTGTTCGTCTGCTAATTAAACCGAGACACGCTCTTTGCAACTTCATTGATGACAATTTGCAACAAGCTGCGTAGGGTGGAGGAGCAGCCTGTTGCCTCCAGTCGAGTGTGGTGTGTCAGGTGTGGAGGCGACTCCCTCCCGTTGACCGCATTGAGCCGTTTCGCTGTGTCTACTGGAGGTGGCCATGTAAAAGAATTCCATTTGCTGACCGGATTGTCCGCATTCCAAAGATTCAATCGAATACTAGACACACACACACACACATGGTCACACACACATACACACACACACAGAGAGGGGTACATAAAAGACCAAATTAACAGCTATAGAGAAAAGTATCTACGAGTTTATCAATAAACAAACCGCAATCCAAAGCCGCTGCCGCTGTCGCTGCCTCAGCTGCTGTCGCCCAATGCAGCGATCCGTTGGACTTGGACACAACACACACACACGCACACACATACACTGTCTCAAGTTGTCAATACTTCATCCACAACCAGTCCCAGAGCCAGAGCCGCCACAGCGACCCAGAGAGTGCCAGCCAGCCGAACCTACTGTGCAAAAATACGTGTGGTTCGTGGCACAACAACAGAGCCCAAGCCAAAGCATTAGAAACAAGACAAAGTCCACAAGCAGCAGCAACAACAACAACAGCCACAACAACAAGAACAGCAGCAACATTTTTGTGGGCCGCAGCCGGCACGTTTCGATCCACGGGTAATATTGGCCACAGTGGAGAGTCGATCGACGTTTTGGACACTATCAGTGAAGCTTGAGTGTGTGTCTATGAGCGTGTGTGTGTGGTGTGTGCTTATGTGTGTGTGCTGGTGCAGGTGTTTCGAGGTCTCGATTGCTGCTCACGCAACACAAAGCGGTTCTTAAGATCGAGTTTATACGCTTTCAACAGCTCAAGTTACGATTGTCAACGGGCCTGTCGATTGTTCTTTTTCTTCTTCTTCTGCTTCTACTGCTGCCCAAAATAAACTTTATGAAGATACCAGATACAATATCTTATAGAGTATTGAATCTATTCAGAGTCATAAAGCTATGCTCTCAGTCACGCTACTTTGATCGTTTGATTAATAAAGAATTCTTTAACTTCTTCTTGCAATATCTTTCTTTATAATATTAGAATTAAATAGAGAATAGTTTGTCAAGTTGTTACGATCTTTTCATCTTTATCTACTACTGTTCAACATACCCATTCACCCCCATTCAATCTCATAAGACCTCGTACTTAGTCACACTTCATCGATCGATAATGTAAACATTGATTAGTATGTTCTAATGCAAGAATTTTTCACGTTCTTCTAGCTGTATCTCTCTTTATACCATAATAACTAGATTATAAAGAGAATACTTTCTATAGTTTCTAGATTAGTGTAGTTCTTCTCCATCTATTATCTGTAGCCAAACGTCATGTTTTTATTCACAAACATGTGTCGCAAACGTGCGATAGGAAAGAGTTGCCCCGTCCGCTAGATAATAATAATAATGAGATAATGAATATGCACTGGCAGCTGCAACAAGATGAATGTGGAGCAACGTCTCACTGACTATGATTAAATCCAATCTAGATTCCGTGTAGAAAATGTAGAAATTGCTTGACAACTTCGATATAATCGAGTATGGTCGATAGGAAGGTCATTCTATGGAGTTACACTGGCCAAGCAAGCTTTACAATACTCCTAGGTCACTCTTCAGACACAGACCTGAGCTGGTGTTTAGTATATATGGGTATGTATCGTATATGCATTGCCAGGAAAACCTATGTTGCTTGTGCCTGCTTGACCAGCTCTGCCCAAGTCGGAGGTGCTGGTGTCCAGTCCAGTCTAACTGGAAATGGGAAACGTTTTCTTGCCGCATTTTCTCGTTGCATAAATGTGGAATTTCCATAAAGCCAGCGATGGCTGTGCCGCTGACACACAGCGAGTGCCGCAAAAGCGTTGGGGACAGGCAGCCCCCTCCTCACCTCCGTTTGTACTCGTAAGTTGCGCCGGCTATGCGTTTTTTAATTGAAAATCTCTTATGCAACGCGGGGCATAACTCCTGGGCCAGGCCATCAGCAGTACCTGGTACGGGGTAGCAACTGGCAACTGGCAACTGGCAACTGAAACTGGAACTGCCAATTTTGATTTATAAGACAAGCGTCTGGAAAATATCTGGCAAGTGAGGTTGGTTCGCGCCTGGCGGCAATTAGGTAATACGCACATAAAGGTAAATGGCTTGAGGTGCAGCAAGTTGAGGTACTCGGCGCATAAAGAGCCACCTGTAATTACCGTGGCCCAAAACGAGGACGCGGTGACGATCGCGACTGATGCAACGAGTCTGCTTTAAATTAACCTGCTCACCCGAATCGCAGCAGCTGCATCTGTATTTGTATCTGCATCTGTATCTGTATCTGTAAATGTATCTGAGACTCGACTCAACGTGAAGTGCAAGTCGAAGTTGAAGTTGAAGTTGAATTACGCTGATCTTTGCTCGCGGCAGAGATACCTGCCCCCTTCCTCCTCGTCTTCCGTTGAGGTACTTCCAGCTAAGCCAAGCCAAACTGGAAGTGAAATCAGCTTTCGACTTTGCCGAAATTCTCGACAGTCTCTTCGCAGATTTCATCAGTCAAAATTCGAATATGCTCGGCGTGTCTCGCGCCCGATGCAACTTTCGCTTGTATTGGTCGCTGTTGCCTTGTTTACAGCTATTCAGCCGTTCAGCTATGCAAGGTATTTCTGTTTGAAAACACCAACAACAACAACAACACCTCGACACAGCATCGAACCACGCATTCGCATGCAAATTTGCATCCCATAGATGGCGAAACATGCCTGGAATTTGCATGCAAATCTACTTACGCGACGCGACGCGACTTGAGTCTTGCATAGGTTCAGGTACTGCCATAGGTCTGCGCTCCTACATTGCTCCATGCCTCCATACCTCTGGCCGGGCCGATCTGTCAATCAGTATCATATAGAATGACGTACTGCAAATATATGTACATAATCACACACACGCACACACATACAGGCAACTTTGCGGTGTGCCCGCGCATGCTAATTGCCTTTGAGGTGTGCTCAGGCCCCCACAGACTCTCGCACAAATGCCAATTACACTGACTTACAAGTTTCTTGAACTTTTTGTCATGCGCGCAACAGTTTATTACGCAAAATTGCACAAGAAACCTTGACTCCAAATTCGATTGAGAAACGGCATAATATAAACGATCTCTGTCCCTAGATTGCGACTATTAAAGGTTAACTATAGATTAATGTTTGGTTAATGAGTGTGATTTAGTGAAGGAGGCATAGAAATTAGATAACGCTAAATATTGTAAAGGTTTTAGGATTGAATACAATTTAAACCTTTTTATAAGGTGTATTTTATCCAACGGAAGTATTCAAGAACGTCGTAAAGGGAAAAGCGTCCGCTTAAGAGAGGTGTTAGTTGGGGAAATGATTACAGCGACAATTCTCTTGTAATTTCAGCTTGGAAACACTTGTATCAAAGCAAAGGGAGTGTCCGCCCAAGAGAAATAAAATTTGTAGACAAAATACATGAAAGCAAGAAATTTGGAAGGGAGAAGGTGTCTGCCTAAGAGAGGTGTTTGTTAAGGGAGCCTTCTCAGCAATGGTATATTTGAAAATCAAAAAGTTTAACAATCTCTGGAGCTCTTACAAACTCCATTGAATTTTACACTAGGTTAGAAGTCTAATAAAAAACAAGCTATCTCCAATGTCGAATACGATAATAAAAGACAATTTGTTAACATTTTATTATATTTATTGTACATATTTCTGTAGTTGTTATCGTCAGTTATCGTTATAGTTATTATTATTATACACACATGCGGATTTCTACAACATCTGCGCTTAAAGACACTAATATGGACAGAACGGAATATAGTATGTCGATATTGTGCATGATATTCATTCAATTCATTCACTTTATTCACTTGATTCACTCGCTTCAAGTTTGCTACTGAGAGTTTTCGATTCGCAATGGAAATATACATTTGTGCTCAGTTTGTTGCGGACAGGACTCGTGGTCGTGTTCTGTTTCATTATTCTACATTATGTATTATAATCTGTTATATGTTTTGTCTCTCTTTCTCTCGAGAGAGATTCTTTTCTCTCTCTCTCGCTCTCCTTCTTTCTCTGTCTTTAAAGTATACTTAGAGTATAAACCTAATAAGGCACACATATTCATTCTAGAATTGATTGATCTGTATTGGATTTTGAATTTGCTTTAGGTTCGGTTACCCCCTCCCACTTCCCACTTCCACATTCCCTCGGTCGCCTTTGAGTTCGTTTCCCTTGCTAAGTTGACCAGCATCGCTAAAGTGTTGTGCAATCCATCGCCGTGGATCAGGTTACGCTTATCTGCGCGGCTTGCCGAAACTGCTGGAGGGTCCCAAGGGGCCGTATATCGCATGTGGATGATGCTGGGCATGCTGCATATGGATGGGGGCATGTGGATGGTGCTGGGGATGGGCGTGCGGATGCGTGGGGCCAACGGGGCCGCCATTTGCCATGCCAGCCTGCGCCTTGCGCTGCAGCGTTGCCGGGCCTGGCGCCATCTGGCGACGATCGGCACCATCGTTCAGATCGAGACCCGCCACCATTTGGGCGATCTCGCGCTCCTTCTTCATGTCCGGCGGATTGAACTGCAGGCTGGCCAGCGAGCCGTGGCTGCGACTGCGATGCTCCTGGCGAATGGAGTAGCTGAAGGCGCGCTCGTTGAGGTGCCCCTTGCGGCGATAGATGCCAGTGCCACCCGGCGAGGGCGACTCGGCTCCGGAGTTGCCCGAATCGTCGAGTCCGTTGCCCATTGAGGCGGCCATCTTGCGGCTGGACATGCTCAGCGGACGTGGCTCGCCGATCAGTGACTGTGCCATCGGCGGCGGCGGCACACCCGCCATGGCTGCCTGCTGCTGATGGTAGGCGTAGATGGGCGGCACAATGGGCATGCCCACGGGCACACCCCCGCCGCCTGCAGCTCCGTTCTTCTTATCCTTCTTCTTCTTCTTGCTGGTGCTGCGCGACGGCTGCAGCGTCGCATACTGCTGTGGCAGCATCATGGGTATCTGCAGTGGCGGCATACCCGCTGCCAGCTGCTGGGCGTGCGCATGCGCCTGCATCTGCATCATGTGCTGCTGATGGGCGTGCGCCTGCGCGTGGGCGTGGTGTGCTCCCGGTCCAGGTGGCCCCGGCGGGAAGCCGCGATGACTAATGGTGTGATATTGGCGTGCAGCATGTGGCCCCGACACGGGACCGTAGATAACGCTGGCCGGACCCGGTGCAGGTCCTCCTCCATGTCCCGGCCCCATGCCGGGATGCATCTGGGAGCGATGCAACGCTGCCGGATGCATCGGCTTTGGTCTGATCAGTGTGCCCGACAAGCTCTGGCTGCCGCTTGACTTGGATGACTTCTTGTCGCGCTTCTGCTTGCGCTCCTCCTTCACCGGCGGCGGCGGCACATCGATGGGCGCGCTTATCTGACGCGCCCTCAGTGGCCTGCCCAGCGTTGAGTTGTTGCCAGCGAACAGTTCGTAGGGACTCTCGACGGCCCCAATGCTGTCCAGCTGATCCTGCGAGCCACTCCACACCTTGTGGTTCTCGTCCCCATTGTACACAGAGGCCTCGCCGTCGTCCACTGTCACGTTCAGATCGGCGCTGCTACCGTAAACTGAAAGAGAGGGAGAGAATAAAAGAAGATGAGTCACCGTTTTGGATTGTGTATATATCAAAGAACTGTCATATATCTATACATATATCATTAGATATTCATATGTTAATGTATATTTATTAATATCAAATTAGAATGACACGGTCGAGTGTGCTAGACTACCCTGTGCCCTATACTCACAGCGTTATCTGTTTACCGATCGCAATCAAATATTCAGAAATAATTAACTTAGTCTTAAGTGCGGTAAACACAAAAAATAAAATTTTTGATTTCATTTCTATGTTTATTAATTAAAGTGTGTGGCCAATTTCTTAAGTATGCATATTCTTTGTACAAAAATAAGACATGTTTTAACTAAATTGGTGGCCTTATCTCTTATAGTCACTGTTTTAAAGGTGTTCATACAGACGCTGATTAAGGAAATATTTAATTTGAGGGGTCAGAGCTGTCTCCCGCTGCCTGTTAACAACATTTTCTACATGCACATCGATATAATACCCTTCTGCACTACACGTAGTGGGTATAAAAACCTTTCCAGTTTCATATTGATTCCGGTTGCTATTGAATTACTTAACTTGCAGTCTGAAACTGATATATTTTCATAATTTTTATATAACAAATAATAATGCACAAAGGAATGTGTATATAGATGTGTGAGTGTGTACAATATAGCACAGCTACACATACCTTCGGCTACAGCTAACTCGATTTTAAGAACAAGTTAGCACGCAAAACGATACCAAGCCAAGCCAATCGACTGGGCTTGGACACGGGGCGAGTGTTGGGTTTCAGTCTCGAGCCAGTTGACCTTCGCGGCCATTGGATGCTGTGTCCGATGGCAACAATGTGCTACCTCTGTCCGAAGGGAAGGGCTTCGAGGCAGCACCAGGGCCGCACTTGTCTCACATTACCTGCCTCAGTCGCACTTTGCTGCTTTGATGTTAAAGCGCTGATTCACGCGCAAAAAGGCCAGCGGGGGAGTAAGCAGGGAGGGGGTCACTGTTTGGACAAGGCAATGGCATTTCCATTAACCAAAAAAAGCAAAATAAACTGGAAATTAGCCGAGCGCGTCTAAGCCAAAACAGCTGAAAATGGGCCAAGACCGTCTGAACTGACAACGATCGCATTCAAATGAGACGATTGCGAAGTAATTGAATGACTTCGATTTGCCTTTGAGCTCCACTTGAGGGTTCCCATCGCACGTACTCACACACACACGCACTCAGGTGAGTTGGTCAGTTAGCCAACAGATACAGGTACGAATACGTTTACAGATGCAGATACATGGCTGGCTACGAAGCCGTTAACTGTCAACTCTCTGAAGGTTGGTGGCGTCGTTGGTTCTGCGGCGCATTTGGGCCACGGCGGCAAACGGCAACGGTTTTGTAATAAATAACGGTAATTTAATAACCTGAGCGTGGCTACACCTGCAAGTGACGCCTCCCCCCTCACCTCTCAGCAAACCAGTCTAGGCACCACTCTTGATCGCAGTTCCCCCACTGCCCTGTTGCCTCTGTCCAGCTCACTTTGCTCTTCTCCCTGTGCCCGAGTCTCTTGTCAATTTTCCCTCTGCCCTTCTTTCTCTACATTGCCCTGCTGTCTCTGCCCAGCTCCCTCTGCCCTACCCTGCTGCCTCTTCCCTTTCCCTACTGCCAATTCAGACGACAACAAAGCGGCAAAGTCACTCGACTTTTTTCGTTCGTTTCGTTTGTCTTTCTCTTCGCTTGTTCGCTTCTTTGCTTCTTTGGCTCTTTGGCTGTTCACTTCCTCCCTTGTTCGCTTCTTAGCCATGCCATAATTTGCTATTCTTCCACTCAGCTTGTGGCCTGTGAGAAATGCGCGCCCGCTTTGGGGTCTATTGACCCCCGCAGACGCGACTGACTGACGCTGAAAATGAGAGCGAGGCAGCCAGGCCCAGCTCCCTCTATGCAAAGCCACGCCCACCCGCCTAGCCAGAAATTCAAGCGTTGCGGTGAGAACCGCTCACCTGTTTCGGCTGACGAATTGCAGCTTAATTAGCTGCAGGGGCTTCTCACCTGAAGACATTCGCAGAGGAGTCTACTGGACGGAGAGTCTAAACAGCGGATCTTCTCATAGGTATTTATAACTAGCTACAGATCTGTATCTGTATCTGCATGTGTAGCTGTATCTGCATGTGTTAATGTATCTGCATCTGTATCTGTATCTCTTTCCGTATCTTTATGTTGGCAACTTTCATTTTTGCCCTCAACCTCAGCGCTGCGAAGATATTCGAAAGTGAATTTTAATGGTTTTGACCTGACGATGATGAGGTTTATTATTGGTTCTGCGGGTAAGCGGAACCTGTTCTCCAGCGAGGGCTAACTAAACTCAAGCTCAACTGAACTATATGCTTGGATATATGTTTGTTGTATTTGTCACATGAGCGGAGACTGACTGACTGCGATCTCTCTTCAGTGTTTTTGCGATTTCACTTTGATTTGATCTTTGTTACTTTTACCATAATCTGCTTAAACGGTTGCGGAAGTCAATCAAATTCCTTGCAAAATGCAAAATATTCATAATAATAAATAATAATTGCACTTCCAGCTGTGGCAGCAGCAATTTACTAAGCTAATTTCGCTTTAGCTTTATAATTTTTAATTGTTTTCCATTTCGCTGTGATAATTACGCGAAATTGTTTCAACGAGCTCTTCCTGTACTCGCTCCCCTTCCCCCCCCCTATGACATAAGCAGCACGATCGGAAAAGTAAAATGAATAATACTCTCACTTAACGTGGCGAGTGGTCTGTCCCCCCCCCCCTGCTCCTGTCCCTGCCCCTGCCGCGCCTTTGGCTCAGCGCATGCGTGCGTGAAAATCGCATTTCCACGTTCAACTGGACACAGAGGCGAGAGCTGCACGGGAGTACAGGTAAGTGCAGGTAAGTAGAGGTAAGTAGGTAAGTCATACACAACACTGTAGCAACTGCAAGTCGATGGAAATCTTGGCCTGGCCAAATATCATGCATCTGCAGTTGGCCAAAACAAATCGTTGGCATTTAAAAGCGCTTTTTGCCATTCCCAGGCGAAATTCCGAGGGAAGGGGAGTGCCAGAAGTTGAAGTCGAACAGCGCCTTTGCATTGCTTCGTTTTTGTTGCCTTTGTTGCTGTTTCTATTTGGGCCCAAGACTGATGCAAAATGTGACCTGGAATTTACTTGCTGCTGTTGCTATTGCTGTTGCTATTGCTGTTGCCGTTGTTGCTGTTGTTGTTGTTGTCTTATTGTTGTCTTTGCCATTTCGTTTTCCGCTGGCACGCTTGCCACCGGATGGTTGCGCCAATGCTCCAATCACCATTGACTGCTGCTGCTGCAGCTGCAGAGCTCCGTCGAACTGGGACGCCGCCAACGTAGAATGCCAGACGAATGAGTAATGGAAGCAACGTTGTCGGCTCCATACATAGTAAGCTATTCAGCTACTTCAACTGCAACTGCAACTGCAACTCCAAGTCGAACTCAGACTCAGACTCTTTACTGTTATTGTATCTGTCCTCAGGCAGATCAGATCAGACAAGGCAAGTTAAGGTTGCAGAGACTTTGGAAAATAAAGAAACATTTCATCTGCGAAACATTTAACAAATCTAGTTATACATTCCATGTGAAATACTTTGAGAACCTTTTAGAAAATGTTCACTTTGTATTCATGTTTAAAAATACTTTAAAAGACCTCTAGGAAAATCTCTACTCATTTTACAGAACTCAGACTTGTTATATCCCTGAGAACACTTTGAAAATACTCTATAAATCACATCGAAACAGTCTGTACTCTTTACAAAATTGACACTTTTTGTTCCCCTATAAATATCTTGAAAATACTTTAAAAATTACACATGAATCTTATCTAAGCTATCTATTTACTTTCCTTAATTCCGTCTTATAATTCGTCATTTAATAACCTTAGGAAATTCCATTGTAGTTCATGTTTGCTAATGAAAATACTATAAATAACAATCGCATACAATATCATTGATACCACAACGATACTGTGAGAATGTGAAACTAAACTATTCTATTGTAGTCTAGACAATGACACGGATGAAGAGAATCTTAACTGCTTGAGAAATGAAAACAATAAATTACAGATTTCCTTTATGAAAATGCATTAAATCACTAAAATTATAATGGAATTCTAAAGTAACAGAGACGCAAAGACAGTCAGGGAGAGACAGAGAGAGAGAGAGAGAAAGAGAGAGAGAAGAGAGAGAGAGAGAGAGATAGAGACGTATGTAGGTCAGCAACTGGAATTCGTGCATGATTATACGAAATTTGTCAGTGCCAGCAGCAAAAAAAAACGTAGTTGCAATCATTGAAAATAATCAAAATCAAATTTCTGTAATCGAGTTATGATAAAATGTAATACAACAACAAGAGAGGAGAAGAAGAAGTAGCAAAAACAACCGCAAAAAAAGCAACAGCAAGCAACAACAAAAATGTTGCAAGTCAACAAGAAAATTTTTGCCGAGTGACTGCAACATGCAACATGGAACGAGGCACCAGCAGCAGTCGAAGTCGCAGCCAGAGTCGCAGCCTAAGTCATTCAACTGCAACTGGATTTCGGTTAATGTGCCTGCCTGTCTCTCGATCTGCCTCGCCCTGCCCCTCCCCCTCTGGCACTCCCTCTCTCTCTCTCCCTCTCTCCTCTCTCTCTCTCTCTCTGTGCATCTTTCGCGATCTGTCTATTTCACGCTCAGCCTCTCTTCGCCAGCTTCTTTGCATAATAATAATGCAACAACAGCAACCACGCTGTGGCTCGTAATAGCTGCACCAATGTTGCCGTGCTGCAGTTGAAGCCACCACCAACGGAAGTCGAAGCCGGTCTCAAGTTGGAGTCGGAGTCGGAGTCGAAGTCAAAGCTGCCGTTGCCGCCACTTCTTGTGCAGTTCGATATTTCAGTCATGGTCAAGTGGTCAGTCTGCCCCACACTCTCCCCTCTCTCTCCTTTTCCGTTTCCCGTTTTCGCCTGCTAATGGCCGACAAGTTTTCCACTCAAGGCGCTTTTCCGAACATCTTCAATCGATGCTGCTTACTGCGCATTCAACTATCGATCGATGATGGCGACGATTATGTTAATTATGCCCACAGTGAAGTCGCATTTCTCAATAGAATCTTCATTAGTTTATTGCATCATTCACCCCCAGACCCCGCCCCATGTAATGTGGGTCAAATTGTTGTGAGTCTTGTCGAAACTGGAACCTGAAATGTGCAACTTGTTTCATATTTTCGTTGCTCGCCCATTAAGAAATGGAACCACAAGTCACACGACGAAAAACCACCTGCGAATTGCTTGAATAAACTTGAGCTTAAGGCGCGGCTTGACAAGAGAGTGAGAAAGAGAGACAGAGAGAGAGAGAGAGATCTCCATATAAAAAGAGTTAGCCTCAGAGCTCACTCTGGCCACAGTTAGCACACTTTCGTGCCATTAATCCCAATTGGAATTAGTTTATTCAATTAAAAACAAATCGCTGTAAATGTCGCTGCGCAGTAAGAGAGAGAGGAAGAGAGAGAAAAGCAATTACCCGTGTCAGCTAGAGATGCCTGACTGTGTGCGACATAACCTCAATTCGCCGAGCAAACAATAAGCAAGAGCTCAACCTTAATCTCGAAACTGTCTGCAGGCAAATTAACAATGTTAATTAATAGAAAACTTCAGAGTTGAAGAGACAAAGAGAGAGATAGAGAGAAAGATTGTGTGTGTATGTGAAAGAGAGAGGGAATGATTGTGCACACACACACACGTGATTTGATCATATCTAAATAAAGTTTCACTTGCTCACACGCTCAAAATTTAAGAATTCCCTCCTCCCGTAACCCGTTACCCGCTTCCCACTTAGTCACGGCTCTGCGCCGATTTCACACTTCCCAGCGAGCTTTGGTTGAGTGTGTGAGTGTATGTGTGTGTCTGTGTGTGTAGCTACACCTTCCCAGCACTCGAAGAGTCCGCAAGAAAGCCAGAGCAAGAGGGAGAAACAAATGGAAAACACTCATAACAAAATAAACCCTAACCCGAAAATTTCTCACGCGTTCATCTCAATTTACGTACTCACTGGGCGCCCAACGGGGGACACAGACATGCACACATATCATTCATGATTGGAGCAGACACTGAGTATACTATATACTATATGTATTTGTATTTGTATGTGTGTGTATACTTGGCGTTGGCGTCGTAGTCGTCGTCGTTCGCTAATCTGCACGCGACCTAAGTTCCTGAAGAGGCGTTGCAAGTAGTGCCTGCTACCTTCCGCTTCTAAGTGGGTACGGGCTGTAAGTGTGTGTGTGTGAGTGGGGAATGACGACTACTGTCCGGCAGAGACAGAGAGAGAGACAGCAACAGAAACAGCGACAAGAGGCTGTGAGAACCTGCCCCAAAGAATGGCAACATAATAAATTACACGCTCCCGCGGAGATGGGACTCACTTCATTAATTAGCGGAAAGTGGGAAGAGGGAAGCGGGAACTGGGAAGTGGGAACTGGGAAGTGGGCAATGGAAAGCGGGTAGAGCGGGTAGTGCGGCAGGCTGCAAGTCACCTGATTCGCATACTTAGCTCGAATGATAAGGCAAAAGAACCCAACGAGCGATTTCCTCCGTTTCATTGCTCAGCCACGACAATCTCTGGCCGCGCTGAATCTGGTTCGCTTTGACGCGCTTAGAAAGTAACTATGTAGGTAGATGGCCAAGTAGCTGGCCAAGTAGCTGGCCCCAGCTTGCTTCCAGTCGCAGTTTCTACTTATTATACACGGATAGACAGGCGGCTAATAGGGAGGAGTTCAGGTCGAAAGCGAAATGCGACTAATTTGCATGGCAAACTAGAGATCGCGTTCGAGCTATTAGGAAGACCGCTCCACGTCTCCATCTCTCTCTCTCTCTCTCTGTGGGCTGCTGCTGCTGCTTTCCTCAGCTCTGGCAATTTACATGCTAATTATCATGAGTTGGTTATAGCAGCCAAGCGGCGACGACGAGTTCAGCATCGAGTTAGACACTGACCAGGCCACACCAAGCAACAAAGTCATAAAGAGCCGATTTCTGTGTCTCTCTGTCGCCTGTCGACGAAATTTGAATAAGTGGAAAGTGTTTAAGAAAACAACAACACCACGAGTAGTCGATAGCTTCAGCCAATGCTCGTGACTAGGGCTGGGCTGGGCTTTCGTGCGTGACACGATACCTTAACTAGCTAGCAAGTTGTTCAGTTTTGCATTACACTAAACTCGAAATGGTTTTGATGAAAGAAGAAAACATGTTCAACTGGAATTAATATGTTTCACCTTCTGTAGTTGATCTCATTATTGATGCCAAAGAGATGCCTTTGCTAGTAATCTTTAAAGAAGCCTATCTCGCATTAAAATTGATTAGTTTTGCATTAGATCTAACTAACGATCGTCTTGATGACGAAAGAAACAGAAGTTGTTTTACACGAATAAATATATTTGACCTTTTTTAGTTAATCTGCTGATCGTTGTTTATTTCTCTTCTTGTTGTAATCTTCTAATATTTACCTAAGGAATAGATCAGCATCGAATTAGTCCACACTAAAGTTCCTCTCTTTAAGAAGAAGACTATTCGTTACGTTCTGGCCTTCTTTAATTGATATGTTGTGCCAAAAGTGATCGTTGTGCGTTTCCTTCTTCTAAGAAAACCTTTCGTGGCAGTCATAAATGAAAACTCAGTATATTTTTCCAAGTATATTCAGCTAATGGAAAATGTTTCACGTGCCCATCTCTAGCAAGTGTTCCTCCCTCTTCCCATCTCTCTCTCTCTCTCTCTCTCTCTCTCAGGCACTTGTCACCGTCATTCATCGTTTCACTGCAAAGGTTTGTACATTCCGTTCGTGCTTGGCTCTTGCCACAGACCCTCTCCATCGTACATCAGTCCATCCGTCCATCAGTGTGTCCACTGTCCGTCTGTCAGGTCGTCAATTCGTCAGTGGGACGTGCATACAAGTTGTCAATATTTTCAAATACCTGCACTGCACCCAAATACTTTCGACGCTGCGCTGTGACAACATTTTCTATTTTTCAACAATGTCCGAGGCGAGCGCAGAGTTGTTTCTCTTTATCTGCGTGTGTGTGTGTGTGTGTTTCAAGGTGAGGCTCATCTCTGCGAGCAGTTGAATGATAAACGACGTACCTTAGCTATATCTACAAGCTATAACTGTGTTTGTATGAAGTCTAAGTTATTTTATTGGCATTGCTCGCTAAAATTGAATTATGACTGAACATTCCACGGGGCTGAGATCATTGCTGTGAGGGAAGAGAAGACGAGCACACTGACATGCAGATGACAGGCCAGTCGAAAGGTTCCTGGACTAAGGGTACAGTCCTGTGTGCTCCTACCTGTTCTGCCCCTTTAGCTACAACAGCAACCCCTTTTCGAGGTGTGCCCAAACGAAAGACTTAGACAACGAACTAAGATACTCACAATTCTTGACTGATGTGTAGCCCTCGGCATTGCTGCCAGTGCTGCCCCCGTTCATGCCCAGCCCTGAGCCGTTGAGCACATGATGTCCATTTGAGGTGCGTCCCAGGCTGTTTAGCGTGGTGGTGCTGCCGGCACGCGATCTCCAGCCTTGGCCCTGTCCGGCGAGGTGGAGATGATGATGACCGTTGCCATTGCCATTGGCCAGGCCAACGCTGGTCAGGTCCCCGTTGGACTTGCTGCCGGCGCCGCTCTTCAGCGTGCCATAGACGCTGCTCCCGCCCCCGCCTGTGCTGCCCGTCTCCAGCTGGCGGGCGTACGAGTTGTCCGCATAGGCGTGGAAGCAGCATCTGACTAGAGCGTTGGCCGCCGCCTCGCGCTTGCAAATGAAGACGTGGCACTCGAGCACCTTGATGCCGGTAGTGCGTCGGAGTATGGCTGCAAAGATGGGCGGGTGCTGGGCGCGTGGCATGCGCGCAAACGGTGAATCCAGTGGCAGAAACTTTGGCTCCGGATTCGCATTGCCTCGCTCCGGTATCAGCACCTGACGCACTGCGGCGCAATAGTGCAGCGACTCGATGGGAAAGAATCGCGTGATCTGCTTCAGATTCTCATCCACGTTCTCCAGCAATATTCCATTTGACCAGACACTCAGCCAGCTGTCGATGCCCTTCGCCCCGACAGCTCCCTCCGAGGGATATAAACTGCGCAGAGGTTCCTGTATACCCTGCAGTCCGTCCTTGCTCTGGCGCGGCACGGCGCTGCCCAGATACAGGACACGGCAGCGGCAAATGGGCGTGGAGTCGCCCATTGTGTAACGTCGGGCAGACGAGGTGCGTCTTACGTTATGTGCGTCTTACGTTATGTGCGTTCGTTACGTTGCACGGGGCAGGCACGACGTAGGCGCGCGAGACGAGACCGACGACGAACAATGTGGATTTTCTGGTTTTGCTTTATATGTTAGCCACGTACAGACAAACATACAACAAACAACGCGCGTGTGTGTGCGTGTGTCTGTGTATAGGTGTGTGTGTTTGTGTTTTGTGCTGTATTCGAGTGTGGTTCTTAAGCCGTTGCCGTCGACGTCGCCGTCGTCGCGAGAGAATTTGTTCGCTTAGGTAAGCGGATATTTCTTACACTGCCTCACTTCGCATTCACTGACACTCACACATATGCGCGATGCACTACACACACAGAACTTGCTGGCTCACACACACAAAGGCACTCTCGGCCATAATATCAGCACAGAGAAAAACACGCGCTCCGCCCAAGCTTAGAAGCAGAGGAAAGAAGCAGCAACGAAGTCGAGGGACTTACTAAATATTTTTGTTGTTTCACTTTTCGAAATGAATTATGAATTGGTTTTTCGTATCGTGTCGTTTCCGCAACAAAATTCGTAACTCTCTCGTTCTCTTGCTCTTTCTCTCGCTCTCTCTCCCTCTCTCTCTCTCTCTCTGTCGTTCTTTCTTCACTTCACACAAACACGAACCGTTCAATCAAGTTGAAAAAACAAATATGGCGTCATGGGATTCTGAGTTTTGCGGTTCTGTTTTTGCACATTTCGTTGCGGGGTCCGTAAACTGCTGCACGACACTGTACGGCCCGGGCACACACTGCACTCGAGTTGTGCGAGATTAAGAGTCGTTTTATCTTGGCCTGGCTATTTGAGCTCTGCCCCCAGTTAAAGCAGCTTAGCAGTTGCAGATGAGGTTTCGATCCGCTCGAGACTTGCGATCGCGACGGCGTCTCACTGTGGAATGAATTCCAAAGACGCGAGCGGCGCCTACGTGGTCTTTTCCCAACAGCAGCTCAACTCAAGACCCAAAGGCGCTCTCTCAGACTCTCCCTCTCTCACTCTCTCGAAGTACCTGTTGTTGCCCACCAGCTGGTAGGTGTTTTGGGTAGCTAAGATCCGAAAGAGAGAGAGAGAGCGCACTGTGGATCGTATTATGTCTTAAACTCAAGTCGCTCTTTGTGTCTTCTCTCTCTGGCTCTCTCTCTCCAGCTGAATACCTGCTCAGCAATTCGCCCTCGTCTTTGCAGAGCTGTGTAAGATTACCGGTTTATCAGCTTCGACAGCGACTACGTTGGTATTTCGATCAGCCGGCCGACTTCTTGGCGTAGTCTGCATGCATATTTATCAATAATGGGTGTAGCTTGAAATTCTTTTATATATTTATTGTTTATACAACATTTGACAGACTATCAATTGGATATTGCTTATCCTAAGTTTGTATATAAATATAAATCGGAGGATACACAGTATATGGTATGAACTAAGCTTGATGGATATACATAGACGTAGAGTAGAGTATTGAATACTAAAACTAGTACGAGTAGAAATTGATATAAAGTGTACTAGACTGGTATGAGTATGTGTGCACTTTGATTACATATCATATAAGGACTCTAAAGTTTGAGTAGACACAGTGCTACGAAGGGAGATCGAAGTAAGAACATGGTCAACATGGTTTGAAAAAGCCTTATTACGCTTAACTTCTAGTTTAGGCAGTTGCTGCTTGATCATGCTAGATGACCTGCCTGTCATAGACTTGCTATAGAATACCATAAAAGTTAGTGGACATCTTATATGCCAAGTATAGCAGTCAAATCTAGTACACTATTATAATTGAGGCAGTGTCTTTGCAGTTGGCATTATCCCGGGCACATACCTGGTCGAAATTCCGTACGGAACCAGGTCTGGGAAAACTCAACCCATCCAAATCACAATTTTGATCCGTGTACATTATTCGGTTTCGGTATCTTCTTCAAGATGAAGATTGAACGATAGATTGGTCAACTTTGATGATAGTTGTCCCTCTATTTCACGCATAAGATGTGTGGGCTTGACCAGTTTATCATCTACAGTTCCTGCATTGGACCCGACCCCTATTTGACAATACGTGGCTGCGGTGTCTCAATCCAGAGCTCACATATGTTGTGATAATGCTGAATGTTGAACTGCTCCATGTACGATTATGCAGTAAGTTTTGGGAAGCACAAATGGGGAAGTAAGTCAAGACAGTATTACTCAAAGTAATGCAGATGGAAATTGAAACACCGCAAGGTCCTCATTGGCGCCAGTGAAGCATATCTGCTCGAAGACTTGCATGGAAGACTCGCCATGCCAAAGATATACAGGCGTGTGGCAACTTTGACCGTGGCATGAGCGAAAGAATAGCTGGAAGCAAAGGCAAAACTATTGTAACATTAGAGTCAACACGTCTCGAATACGACAACACTCACAAGCACAAGTCGCATCTTTATCTCCGGCGTCTGGACCTGAAAAGAAGAAAATAAACAAACAGACACGACAACAAGCAACAAACAGCACGTAATGTCCAGTGGTGCGAACGCAGGCCCCCGCGTTTGGCGTTTGTTGGACTGCTTGGCACGATCTGTGCCAGCTTCAACATTTCCACTACCCTAAATTGGGAATGCCCCAATTATTTAATCGCTCTGCACAATTTTTGTTCCACCGCTCGAATTGCGGGGGCTGTTGCATTCTGCGAAAAACAGCTGTATTCATATCAAATGTCGATAGGCACTTATCGATGAATGAATGCAGCTGCCCTGGTGCGAGCAACACCAACTGGCGAAGCAAGCAGTGTGAGCTCAAGTCGGGCATTGTTGGATTAGCGCCATCTGGCGGTGGGAGGAAGAACGCTGGCGTCCAAGGCTGATGATTTAAAACGGGGGCGTCTGTTTTAGGGCGAAACTTGGAAACTTTTGCACTGAGAAAAGAAGAAAAAACTGCCAGATTGATAACCCGCATGTCGCTATCTCCTCTGGTTTGGCCGCAATTTGGAATTGAAATTGGAAAAAACTGCCGTTATTTCAAATGATAATCTGCTTGTTTTTCACTAACAGAGCTCGTTCACCAAGACACGAACCCATTTGTGTCCCGGATGACAGCACTACGTAAGCAGTACACTGCTTGGTACCGCATGCATTTCAGTGCAATTGAGTACCGAAAGGAGGTGTGGTACACACGGCCGTAGCGTTGGTTTCGGGGGCCATGGGAAAACTTTTTGAGGCCCCTATTTATTTGTATTGTATGTTAAAAAAACATTTTACAAGATGAAGAAAATGAATACTAAATAGCAAAAACTCTTTTCCCGATTTATTATTGGAAAATTCAACAATATTTTTTAAGAAATATTATATATATTGTAAATATAACCAATATATTTAATCATTCGCAATCATGATTGCTACTACCCATAAGGTAGAAGGGTTAATATCCAAAACTAAATAGCGATCAAATCTAATATATTAGTATTATTTTTATGTATTTTTTTTATCCCAGAGTCAAATTTCAATTCAATTAATTTCTTTTTTCTTTCTTTTCTCAGAGTTAAGATTTTACTTGTAATTTAAAATTATAAATTATAACTATTAATTGTTTTTTTTACTTTTAAACAGTCGACTTAGTCCGACTATAAACTACTTAAATAAATAAAATAAATAATTAAATAAATAATTCGACAGTATAATATATTCAAAACCCTATTCGTTCAACTCGAGTGTTAAACTGAGAGAGCACAAGACATAGTTCAACACGATTGTTCATATGAGAGAGCACCATAACGTTCGCTTGTGTTGGAGAGTATCGTGTAAAACCGTTTCAGGCGATTTATTACCGCGAGAGAGGGAAAGAGAGCGGTTGTCGAGAGAGCAACAGATTGTTTGAATGTATTGGTATTTTCTACATGTATTATCCATACTATTACTATGATACGCTCTTCTTCTCATCATATCGGAACGTTGGACAAAGGAACACTCGGTTATGTTCGGGCAGTCCCAACGTAGATCTGAACAGAACACTTTATGTCGGTCAGTCAAGGAGGGTGCCATCTGGTGAATTCCGAGTCATGTATTATTATTTTCAAGCTGCAAGGTCTTCAAGTGCATGCACTCAAGAACAACGAGGCATTTAAAACTGATTACAATGAAGGTTTTTTCCGTTGACTACATTTAACGAAAATCAACTACGCAATACACAAGCAGAATTTCTCAATTCGCTGGTAGTTTTTCAGCAACCGGTCGACAATTACGACAGGCCGCTTCAACTTTTGAAATCTCGGTTCTAATGAATTCTATTCAATCGCTACACAGATAAGAAACAGGGTTCAAAACAAAAACAGGTACTGGGTACACGTGCATCGGGCATAAAGTAGCTACGTACAGGGTGTCAGCCACAGAAATAATAAATAAACTAGCTACAGTGATTCAGATATTTGACCTAGATCAAATTTAGTAATTCTCAGTATCTTTAGAGTGTTCCACTACTCTTGTTCCACTCTACCAACGTATATGTGTTATCAGTAGAGCACACTCACACAGTCTCATAAAATGCTGTTCTCTTTGAAATCATTCTCCCACCAATACAAGCAAACGATGTGCAGCTCTCTCTGCCCAATATAAAAGGCTTCAACAGGGCGAAGAAGGCCTCACTAATACTACTACAGCAATTGATGTGCTCTTTGTTTGTCACTCTCTGTTTATATTTTGTGCATTAGATTGGTTATTGCGTGAGCTTTGATCCTGGGTCAACCTAATGATGTTATATATCATTTCAATAGTTTTACTTTAACACCCTGTATAAAATATGCCTTAATAGTCGACACGCTTAGCGCTTGTCTACGTCTCCGCTTCCCCGCTACCTGCTTTCGTATTCCGAAGTCTGTTTCTAATCTACGACATTCTCGAAGATAGATAGAACACATGCCGCGTGTTTAGAAATGCGGTTTGTTTTTGTTGACAAGCAACGACGACGGAAAAGTACCAGAGAATTTCAAATGAGATTGGTTTTATTGCGTTGTTTATTTGAAATTCCCGACTTTCGAGAATAACAAGGTCGTAGGCTGAGTAGAATATGAAAAAATCACTTTAGGTTAAATTTACTTCAAGAAATTATTAGCACTTCACTTTCTCTATTAATTTCCCTGGCATCCGCACTTGCTAACTGTCCATAAGTATCTGATCGCCTCCAGTTTGGATTAGGCGAACATATGCGAGTGTTCCAATTCCTAATGTTCCTACACAGCAGGTGAGAGTGAGTAATAGCGCAATAGTATTGGTAAGGTGTATGAAACACACCAATACAGTCACACAAACAGTTGCTCTCTCAATGCCGAACTCGACTGTGTGTGAATAACCGATTCGAACTCACAAACACATCCATAGAAGGTGTTGCTCTCTCAGCTCTCCAGCTGATTAGAAGTGAGAGTACTATAGTTACTAATACTATTACATTAACAGCTGCGCTCTTTGCGTTAGCCCTCTCTGCGACAATCAATCCATGATTGAATTGGAAAGAAACGGAAGAACCCTTCGATATAGTTTCTTCCGACAGTTATCACGTGAATACTAACTTCCCAAGCAATCAATAACTTCATTTGTATGTTATGTGATTTAGAATTTTTGAATGATTTTTCTTTTATTTGTTTTTTGGACTTTTTTTCTCACTTTTGGGCACTTTCCTTACAGTATAAAGTTAATTTGTAGATGCGTTTAAGACGCCACTTAAGCACTACGAGAACTTAGTTAATACTTAATACAGCTACATACTTATATCAGATCAGTTATCGAGTGTAGTTTGCGCTTACTGCTAGGGCTACTAAAATTATTTACAAGTTAAAGAATACAGCATAGTTAGTCACAGACTCTCGTATCCCATCGCGCCGTTGAATATCCGATAATGTATTGGGAATATTCCACAAGCATATCCTTTGTGGCTGGGACCAAAACCACAATCAAATATTCAGGCAGCGCAGCTTCGTCTCCGGTATGCGGGAAGTGAACTCGAATGAGGGCGGGCGACGTACATCCTCGTGCGAATCGCGTCGTATGCGGTCGGGATTGCGACCCATGACTGTCGACAGGGGCAGATCCATGCGATAGATCTCCTCCAGCACCAGACGCTCCAGATCGAAGAGATGTTCGTCCCGTACACCAGGTATCTCCTCGTGCATGAAGAGTGCCAGTCGCAGGAGATATTCCGCATTGTGTCCGCTTGGGCCGCGGCAATTTGCAATTTGTTTCGCAATCACCGGTAGCGGCGCATCCCCCAGCCAGTGACGATTTTCCGGCGTGGCCACATAGACCAACACCTCGACGGCCTCGCCACTGAAGGGTGTGTCATGCGAAGCGACGCGTGGAAAGAATTTCGTATCGATAGTAGCGTAGCCACCTGCAAGAGAAGAGATTAGAGACACTTCGGGTTAGCCTCCGCCCACAAAGGTTCTTTTCTTTATAAGTTGCTTACCTAGTGTGCACTCGCGCTGTTTGAGATACTCCAGAGCCGTAGAGCCCGTTACTCTGTATGCACAGCCCCAAGTGATGCCCTGTAATCGAAGAGGAAATACAAAATATATAAATAATATAACAAAAAATAATATAAATGTTCTAAAATTAGTTTATAAATAACATGAACATTTTGCCCCACGCGCGAGTCGAACTCTTATCTACTACGGACATTTTCACTTCTTGCTTAAAATTCCCAAGTTGTTTTTCGGCACGTTGGGCGTATAAATAGCAACAGCTCGCGAGACCATCAGGCCGCTTTGAGTTTTTCATGCTTGTCTCTCGGGGTCACTAACGAGCTCCTGGTAGCTCTCATCATTAGATGATCACCCTGGGTAAAGTCCCCGGGCCTAGGATAGAAAGTATCGAGGCGTGAAAATATTTGTGCTTCCTTCTCTCTCTCTCCCGGGAGGGGGAGGAGGAGTACAAAATCGCCTATATTTCGCGGTATTTCGCCTTGCGTACTCCAATGAAGAGAGACCTCCTTCGCAAGGGGGATGGTATCGAATTGTTGCGCTCGGTTGACTGCGGAAATGTGCCAGAGTTTTTCCATCTCAGATATAGACGGGTAGGATGGGGGCGTGGCTCATGCCTTGCCCGTCCGCCTACACGAAATGGGGCTTACTTTGAGAAATTCTAGCGCGGCGTAGTTACTTTTTGCCCCCCCCTGACTTAAATGGACTAATGGGCAACGTGGCCTCTGGCTATTGCTTACCTCTTTGTCCTCCACTAGCGTTGCTACACGTCCAGGCTGCGCACAAAGAAAGAAAGTAAAGTTGTTTGTGATAAGTAAAATGCGTTTTCAATATAGCAGGGCAGGGTAGGAAGTGGGCAGAGGAGGCAGAGGGGTAATGGTGGGTGAGGTATGCGGGGTGAGTCTTTAGCAGCAGGGAGTGCAATTTGCACGTTCTGTTTATTTACTTGTTGACGATTTATAAATGGACCTTGACTTATTTATACATTGTTGCTGCTGTTCATTGCATTCACCAATAAAGTGCATTCTGATAGAGAGAGAGAGAGAGAGACAGATGACGACTCTTTAGCAAAAAGCGGAACTGCTTCTTTATTCCACTTGCAGTCTGGGAGAAGCGTGTCTAGTATGTTAATACCTTGTCTAGCCGTAACATTTGTTTGCCACGCTGATAACGCAGGCCCAATTAGGTAATGACAGGGAATTAACAATAGTGGGAGAGAAGATAGAGAAAGAGAGAGAGAGACTGGCAACAGATGTCTTCCCCATTTCAAAAGTGTGCTAGATTGGTCAAGTGGTCAGCGAAAGAGTGGGGAGAGGAAGGAGGAAAGGTGCAACGGGGCAACGTAATCTGGAACTGTAACTGGAACTCACCTCTTTCTCAGTGCCTCGATGTGTTACGTTGCCTTGCCAGAAGCGTCGCACATAGCCACGTATGTAACCCGTTATGCACTTGCTGTAGGTGAATCCTGGCATCCAGCACAACGAGCCATACCCGAAGACCCAGCAGGCGGCGACATTCTCGTTGTTATCATTGGCAGGCCGATTCTCTTGATTGTTGTTGTTATTCCCATTGTCACTGCCATTGCTGTCGCTGTCGTCGTCTCTGCCCAGTTTGCCATTGATGAACAGATTCTTGAAATGAGCAGGCACCTCACCCTGCGCCTGTTGCCCGCTATAATGTGCCATTTTACTTGTGCGTGTTCCCCAAGAAGTCTTCAATCTCTAGATGAATCTACACTGTTAATTTAGTCCTGGCCGAAAAGTGTTTTGTGATTTTGTTTTGCTTTTGCCCGAATTTGTTTCAGATGTTGCTGAATAGCACTCAACTTCTATAATGGCATGCTGGATGGCATGGAGGATCTCGAGGGCATCCAAAACTTGGTGGTGCTATCTCATCACTTGCATTGTTTGCAGCGTTTCTCAGCTTGCTATTGCTGCTGTTTCTACAATTAAAATGGAAACACAAATTTACACATAAATAAAATTGAATTTTTACAGGAAACTTATTGTGACGATCATAAAATGAAAGCTTGTCAAAAGGGCCCCCGGCCAAGGCTTACTTGATAAATTGTCGGCTTTTATTCAGTTTAATTATATCGTGATTGGGGAGACCACGCGCTTTCTATATAGCCCAATTGGTGGCGTATGTCTTGAGTTGATGTATTGTATATTTGCAATTACTTTGTTATTGCTCGGTGAGCTTTCAGCTAAATAGTTCCGCTGTTTGCCGGGAACTAAACCGCTCGACTGACGATCCTAAGTTCAAATTAAACAGCCGCGCGATCAGCGCGAAAAACGAAAACATTTCTGAGCGAAAAAAGGCATGTATAATATACATATAGAATAAATATTTATGACGCTCCATCTAAGTCGTCTGCGGCGTCGGCGCAATCAACTTATCTGTGAATCTACTCACAATTATACAAATCTACTCACACACACTCGCGAACAAGTGTATTCGATTTGTTGTTGTGCATTCGCGCTCTCACCTCGCTCGCACCCAACCCGAGTGTGTGTGCTCTCCCTCTCTTGCTCTCTCTCTGTCTCCCTCTCTTTCTTTCTTTTCCGCTGATAGTGAAAACGAGGCAAACAAGTTCTTTCGCTTTTGGCACTAGGGTAAAGCAGACTTGCCTCAAACCCCATCTATAAAAGTCCCCCAATACTATTACTTCTTACTTAATAGCCGGGTTAATTCTATATGTTCTTGAGTACCCTTAACTAAACAATAATTTACTAAATGACTCTGCAAAATGTCATGCCAGACGACAAGGTGATAATATTCGGCGACAATCGGCCCATTTCAAGTGGGGTGTTCGCATAATAAATGTGGCATAAATATAAATTAAATTTATTGAAATTAAGATTTGATTACACTTATAGAAATGTGATTTGCAAATTTTCTAATCATTCACAGATCTACAAGCGATAAATAAATACTATATATATAAATGTTATTTAGGTTTATTGTACTCTACGCTTTTGTCTCAAGTGCTCCTAACTGAAATCAATTTAATTTCAAACCAATTGCTTTTATATTGTGACAGTTATATTATTATATAATAATTAATGTTATCCTGTCACACTTCAAGTTGTCAGAATTATATTTTAGCATGATGAGATGAGTTTAAGTAAGGTAATTTTAAGTTTTAGTTTCCTTACTTTTGGAATAACATTATATTGATGAATTTGATTTTTCTTTTAAAGATATAGATGTCTAATCTAAGGCTTGGCTTCAGGCTCAAAGTGCTCCCAACAAATGTATGTTATAATATGATTAATAATAGTTGATATATAATACATTATATGGTATATATATTATATATTAATATATAAATACTGCACATTATAGAAACAAACTTCTACTACTATCAGAATGCTATAAAACAGTTAAGTTTCTTGTTAAATATTCCCAATACGGCTGTATTTTCACTTGGGAAGTCTTTAGAATATACAGTAGAACCTCTGTATAACAGCTGTTAGACAGGCAGTTGTACCTTTGCCCTATTTACGTGTATGTGTAAATGTCTCGCCTTTATTACTGTAAACAAAGTTCAAGTTCGCACCACAATGTCTGGCGCGTAAACTAGAAACTATCAGTAGCAACTCGTCTTTACGGTATACCATAAATGTTTTGGCACACTCGCACACACACATATACAATCATGTGTGTGCTTGTCTACGAGTAAATAAAGCTCCATTGAGAGAAGAAATACTCGTACACGCAGCATTGTTTCCTTTTCTTTTTCTGTTTGTTCCGTCTCTTTCGGCAAACATATATATGTATATATGTATATGTATATGTATGTATGTTAGTACTATAGTTAAATGCGGGCTTATGGTTTTGGGCATCTGGGATTTGGAGTTTCTGAAAACTGCGCATATGTTATATATCAGTTGGAACGGGCAGCCAGAAATGCCGGGCGAGTTGGTGAGCCCATTCGATTGGCACCTCTCTCTCTCTGTACGAGTGTGAGTGTGTAGTAGTTGCTATCGTATAAGCAAATACACTGACACACACTCACACACACACTCTTGCACCCCTATAGGTCTCTATGTAAGTGTTTCTTATATATTTTTAGCTATTTTATAACATGCCCAAGCATACACAACATACATATTTATGTTTGCATGAATATTTATTAAATCATTTTGCAGACTTTGTTTTGATTACACTCGGCCCCACGCATGTGTGCGAGTATTCATGAATTCATGCGAATGTATTGGAGCTTTGTCTCTACACACGCTCTTTCTAAATATTAGCGTTTTTTTAGCTTCTTTTTTTATCAGCTATTTTTGCATAAATAGAAGCAGCAGCATCGCAATTCGATGACCCAAAATTGTGCACGGAAAATACCCAAAAACCCCTAAATGCCTTAAGAGTGAAGGCACACGCACTCGCGCACGCACATCTGTGACGTGGCACACACATACACACAGACGCACACACAGTCTCATATAATATGTATGCTATGCTGTCTCGTATGTACCGAGAAGGCTTTTCTTTCTTCGTTACGTATACGCAACGTTGCCGCCTTGCGTGCAAAGCAAATAAAGCAAACTTTTTTGTTTATACCCCGAGTAAGTATGTACATATGTGTGCCAGAGTGTATGTGTGAGTGTGTATATCTGTCTATACTCGTGTGTGGCAAGCCAGAGAGATACTGCCTGCTCGTTGCTGAGTCCTTGATACTGAACTTTTTTCATTGTGAAAGTTTTTTGCCAACGGTTCAAGGTTGTTTTTTTCACACTGCCCGCACCCTGACTAGGGGGCACTTGGCTTGCCCAGAGGGGGGACAGTTCAATTGCCTGCCTCAGTGTGGGTACACATGAGTATATGTGTGTGTGTGTCGTCTGCTTGTTCTTTCGTTTTTATTTTTGGGTAACAGGCGCAACAGAAAACTATCGAAACAGTTAGAGGCGTTTGCATTTCACACACATACATATACTGCTCGTTATGTGTGTGTCTGTATGTGTGCCTATATATACATATGTATATACCGATGTATGCACAATATAAGGCTTAAATTTGTCAACAATAACAGCAAAGGCAAACAGGGACAGCGACAGAGGCAGCCATGTGATAGACACATGTCTCGCTGCAATATTACGACGACGTATCTGTGCGATTTAGTATCTTATAGTTTGCATCTATTACTTTGCATCTCGTAGTCTGTCACTTGTGAAACCACAGTGCATGCTAAACGATATGGATGCTATACTCGTGAAGTAGCTACCCTAGGTCGGGTAGTTGCACCTGCCCAGCTGGCTGGTAACTGTAACTGCAACTGCAACGCGTGAGGGAATGCAAGAGAAATCTCCCCCAGCAGATTGTAACCTCGCATTTTTCGGGCTGTTTATTTACAGTACTCGCAATCTCAATGAACATGACATTCGGGACTTACACTCGAACAAAATCAATTCAATAGGCATTTAATTTATTACACTTGTAGCACGTAATGCCAATGACTTGGCATAATCACATACGTGGCTAATAAACAAATACAAAATAGTAAAAATAATAATCGAAAGGCAATTGAATCGTGCTGGGAGAGCTGTCTGTCAAAAGTGATTAATAAATTGGAAATTAGACGAAACAATACTTGAATGCTTCTTACTGTTGCTGATACTGATAAGATTAACACACTGATAAGCGGCTCAACTCTTTCCTTGGACTTGCGCCAACCCAAGGGGGTACCTGCCTGCCCCAGACCAGACAAACCTCTCCGGCTACCGTGCCAGACAAGACACTTTGATAAAGAGCTTTAATTTGTTGACTTCGGTGCGAATGTAAACAACATTTGGCGCATTTTGTCTTAATATCTTGACTCTTTCGCAACTGTTTCCCTCAATTAACACAATTTAACTAATTGCCTTGAGTGTGTGTATATAGTTATGTGTGCATTTGTGTGTGTGTCAAAGTTGTTTGGTTTTTGGTGTCTCAGATAACCGAACACGAAGCCCCAAAAGCGAGTCGTGAATACTTTTATCTGTATTCCCTCTGCGTATTTAATCAAATTATCTTCAATCAAATCAGACTTGTGTGCTACTTAATTTCTTTATCCTTAACACCCTAAATGTAGGGTATTTGTGTGTCAATCAAATCGAACTTGGCACGTGTCGGAGCGCATCATATAGAAATATTTTTAAAACGCCCCCAGAATACTGAATTAATTTTAGCACTATAAATACGTACACGTATTTATCAAAAACTATATACAAATATCGTGTATAGTATGTATATAGTAGTATGGTATATAGTATATATCTGTGTATTTGCATGTATTTCTAATTTCAATCAAACAAAAACTGTTCCCAAACCTGTTGGCTAAATTTGAATTGAAAGTGAAATTGATAATCGGTTAATAGACTATTGATCAGAAATTTCAGGCATCTCAATATCTCTCGAGCAGGAATTTCAGGTTAAATATAAATATTTACCGTACACAATTGTGACGCAGGTACATACATATATAGCTGTACCCAAATACTTGTACCACAACATCTGCAATTTAATTAGCAGCTATAAAAAGTCTAGTTAACAACCCTACCAGGCTTACGCAGTAATCTGTGAGGTTATTACAGCACGACATTTTTACATTTTTATGGCATTTCATTTATATTTTATAGTGAGTACTTAAGTCATGCCTTGAGATGTCCACAACAACGCGTATTCATTGAATTTATGTAATTGGGTTAAGAGACGAAAGCTGAATATACTTTGTATAGGTCTATCTACAGATGTGTGTGTGTGCATATATGACACGTGCCAGAAATCGCTTTATTTAGGACACACTGTACAGCAGCATTCAGATGCTGACCTTGAAATGCTGCGCCCTATATCTTGTAAGTTCCGTTATTTGTATAATATTTGAACAGCTCTTGAAAGAGCATTCGCACTCGCACTCACTCGCACTTGCACAAAAGCTCAAATATGCTATAAATACAACGAGGTTTTTCCTTCCCCTCCCGCCGCGCTGCATCCACAACTCGATCAGCTTTAGCTGCTGATACGAAGCTTATTCCATCAATCTCTGGTTTAACTTACTTTCGAACAATACAAATAAATAATATAGAAAATAGATTTCAAATTGTTTTGATGCACCGCCGCATGGCACGATAAAGGCAGACAGACAACTGAAGAGGAGTAGGAGAGGGAGAGCGAGAGAGTTTGGCAGTGAGAGCGCGAGTGCAAGATGGAGGTCGTGGTGGAGAGAGCGCCAGCTGTCAAAGCACATCGACAGTGAGAGCGAGAGAGTAAAGCAAGCAACGATAACAGGTGTGCAAGCACGAACAGAAGACAAAAGGAAGACAAAAAAACCCAACGTTGATAAGAGAATGTGCGAATAATAACAAAAGTAATGAGAGCTGTAAGACAACAACAATGTAAACAGAACAGACAAGAGCACACACACACACACAAACACACACTGACAGGCAGAGGTTGACACTGAAGCTGCCATGCATGTGCGTGTGTGTGCTAATGTATGTGTGTGTCAAGACCTGTCCGTCAGTCACTTGGCCTATAAACTTTTGGCATGCTGACACATTTTAATCTCGTAAATCGCCTTAAAATATCTCGTTTGATGCTGCTTTACCTGCACAGCTTTCACAGTTGGCTCGCCTTGAGTTGTTGTTGTGTTGTTGTTGTTTTATTGTTGCTTAGCTTTGGTACTATCCTTGTTTGTTGTTGTTATTCTTGCTTTTTGTTGTTAATCAACTTCCGTTTAACTTTTGCACTGCACTCTGCATTTGCCGCCTTTTTATCAGCATCTTTTATTTTTGTTTTGTGTTTAGTTCGCTTTGTTTAGCATTCGCAATATTATTTACACAATGCGTGCGCGTGTGTGTGTGTGTGTGTGTGCGTTTAACTGATTCACAATTGCAAAAGTAAATCACAATCACTCAGTGGAGAGTGCGCGGCGACGTCGTCTGACCGTCTGCTGCGACGGCTTCACTGTAACTGCGTGCTTCGCGCTGTCTTGCCGCGCTCAAATAATGCCACGCAATACTCCGCCACACTCCGCGTCCATCCCCTGCCCTGCAGGGGCAGAGGCAGCGGCAGAGGCAGCAGCTCCCTGTATTTTCGCTCGTCTCATCGTAAATATTTTCGCTGTAATGTACTGTTTTCGTTCATTGCGCTTTGTTTTTCTTGCAATATCTAGAGTGAGACAGACATACACACACATACACATACTTATAAATACACATGTGTATGTGTGTGTGAAGTGTGTGCTTTGTGCAGCTGAGCATGGGAATAATTGACGCCTTAATTGACAGCTTTGTGCATCATCATGCCACATTCTGTGGCACGTCTCCAGCTGTTGTTGCCAGGCAACTGCAGCAGACAAAGCGAGTGCAGCAACAACGCGTTGCAATGTTGATAAGAAAACTTTACGCTCTCTTACGTATGCTCTCTCCTCCCGCACTCTCTCTTTTCCTTCTTCTCTCAGTGTTTCGCGCAGCACATGCGCCTCTCTCGCTCTCTCCACTCTCACCTCACACATTTGTTTGGCTGACGTAACTTACACGCGCGTTTGCCGCATGTTGCACAAATTTTTATGAATGGAAAGCTGAAAGCATTGGGCCAACAAAAATAACAACAGCAAGAACAAATCAAACAACTCACGAAAGCTAAGGCAAAAGCATAAAGCAAAAACATTTCGAGTACTTTAATTGCTTTAGTATTAGTCTCCACATATGACACACGAATTTGACCTCGGACAACCTGTGAAGAGAGATGGCGAATTGGTGGAGGAAGTTGCATCAGCAAACAGCGAAATTCCAAGATAAAACTTGTGTGTGGGCAAATGATAATAGAAAAACAGCAAGTGATTCACTGATAATAATTAACAAATTGTAAACATTTGTCAAATTCAATTTTCCTTTCAGTTTACTTGTCTCATTTCAGATGCTTTATCTCAGTTTGGCAATTAAATTCGCTTGACAACCATGGAACGTATTAGAATTAAAGAAATAAAGAAGAGTAATGTTTAAATATACATAAATGAGTTTAATTTAACAGGATTTGTATGCAATTTTCATACTTATTTCTACCAATACATATTATATTACATACAAATATTCGTTGACTTTCTCCACATCAAATTATATGTTTTCTTTAATTGATTGCGCAGCTACAGCAAGCGTGATTTAAAATCAAAACTGAATGGTCTTCACATGGCAGTTAATAATGAACCTAAAAATTATTATGGTTTCCAAAAACAGCTGCGCAAGCGGGAAAGGTAGACAATTTGTTTCATTTTTGCTGATTGTAAACAAAATACACATGCAAATATGATATAATTTAATAAAATTTGTTGATAGTCAGCTTTTTTAACTATATTTTTTGCCCAAAATGAGCGGAGTACACGTAACATACATGGAAAACAGAGAATATTGCAAGGCAAGGGCAATTAAAAATTGAATGGAGAACTGCGAGGACAGGGCGGAAGTTTCTGCATTTTCGACCGAAAGAAAACGCGAGAAAAACGCGAGGAAAACACGAGCGATGCGGGAGTAAAGAACAGTGTGGCTCCATCTGTCTGTTACTTTAAGCATACTCACATCTAGGACAAAAACCACAAGCATGTGTCGTAGGATTGTACTTCAGTGCAAGCAGTCCAAGTAGTTCATTGATTAATAAAATAAATAAAAGAGTAATATTTAGCGCGCGAAAGTATGCAATGATAAACATTCAGCAGGTATGCAAGCTATTGCGGTTTGAGAATGACAGATGGCGTTAGCAGCAATCGAGTTGGGCAGCACTGGTCAAGAACTGTTGCAAGTAAAAGAAATTTAATTGAAAACTGAATGCAACAAATACAAATTAGAGATTGTTCAGTTACTATTCCTGATATTTTTTTATAGTTAGTAAATTCTTTTAACTTTACTGATCCCCTCTTGTTGAAGAAGGTAAATTTACAAAATAAATAGAAGCACAAGACAAACAAGAGCAGCACAATTTACAATTGGGATTATCGCGTGCTTATCATAAACAAATTTAGGGGACAGATCTTAGTCGTGTGGCTGTGTGCACCTTTTTCCACCCAAATTAAAATCACATGAAATCAAAACAAATCATTTATCAACGCGAAATGCGATGAGAAAAAACCTACGACACCTCGAAAGCAAAACAAAACAAAGCACAGAAAAAGTGGAAGTGGAAATGGAAATGGAAAGTGAGAAAAGTGGGAATGCACAAAACCACGAGCCTAAGGCAGAAGATTTACAATATCATTCGAGAAGATTTAGAGGTGATTTCCAAAGATATATATTTTGCCTGAGCGGCAATAAATAAACAAATTGTGCGCGACGCCCGAGGATTGACTATTTTTACGTCCCCTCTCTCTTCCTCTCTCTCTCTCTTTGTTGCTTTTTGAGCAATTTGATGGCCAAACAAAAAAAGAGAAACAACAATGAAAATTGTATAATATTTGTGGTGGTGAGCGAAGTGGGAGGGGAGGGGGGCTGCCTCCATTTAAAGTGTCACATTAACGAATTGTTTTGCGTTTCGAATTTATGCGGCGTGATGCTTTAATAGCCGGACAGGTAAAAACGTATTTATTTGACTTCTAATCGAGGCGCTGACAATAAATAAGAGGCAAGTGAGGCAAGTAAGCCTTGCTGAGCGGCAAAAGGGGCGTGGCCTGGGCGCTCACGTCCTTCTGCGCTCGCTGCGCCAATGTGGACAGTGTCTAATGGCGGGGCGCGTTATAAATAGACGCGCCTCACTCGACTCGATCGCGCAGCCACTCAGAACGCAGCGCGAGAGTCGCCCCGAGATCACACATGCTCTGCCCGAGAGACAGAGAATCCGGGGGAGATGAGCTGAGCATGTCGTTGGGATCCGCCAAATGTGTCGCGTTTGTTGTGCGCGTCGGTTCGTCTGCAGCGCGTCGGCAAAGTGATTGGTGAAGTGAAGTGAAGTGATCGGCGAAGTGATTAGACCAAAGAGTGACGAGTGAAGTGAAGAGGAGAAAGTGAGTGAAAGCAGAAGAAGCACAATTGAATCCTTCGCCATGACCAAATACAACAATTCCAATGACATGCACGCGAGCAACGTAGCGGGGACGGGCAACGGCATCAAGCAGGAGTACGCCAACTATCCGCAGCAATCGCAGCCTGTTGCCTACGGCTACAACAACCACAACAACAACGACAACAACCTGTCGCAACAACATGCCAACGTGGCCAGTGGCCACACTCCTCACCAGACGCTGCAGCAGTTCTTCAATCGCTTCAACGCCGTCGGCAGCGATGCCATCGTCGGTGGCGGACACAGTGCCTGCAACTTTGCCAGCAGTCTAAGTCATTCAGCAGGACCAGAGCCAGGGGGCAAGCAACACTCGCTGACCTCGTCGTCGCCCGTTTACACCACGGACTACGACGACGAGGACAGCAGCCTCAGCTCCGAGGAGCATGTGCTCGCCCCGCTCGTCTGTGCCTCGGCGCAATCATCTCGTCCCTGCCTCACCTGGGCCTGCAAGGCCTGCAAGAAGAAGAGCGTCACTGTGGATCGACGCAAGGCAGCGACAATGCGGGAAAGGCGGCGACTGAGAAAGGTACGTACCAGGAGGGCCAGGAAGCTGCACGGGTTGAGCGGGATTCATTGGGTGAACTGAACTGGGCAAAGGCTAAAGCGCTTTAAGTATTCTGCGATTATTCATGAGTATTTAAAAGAAATATATTTCTGCTATATGTATGGATACATAACACACAATATATATTTGTTTATACATCGATATCTTTAATAATTCCAAACAGTAATTCTTAACTGTCATAGAATATAATAAAAGAAATAATCTATTTACCCCCAATAATTATACATATTCAATGCCTTAACCTAATTTTCGCTACTTACTACAACTTACTAACTAAAGAAATATATAGATAAGTGCAGAGTTACATACCATTTGAGTAATTTAATATTCCCATGTAGTTTATAATTTGCCAGAGATGGTATTCCATTCAAAATGAATCTAGATGTTCAATAACGTATCTTTAATCAGTTTTAGACAATTGTTTTATACATTTTCATTATATGTTCTCGAATTGATCCCTCAAGTCCTTACAAACAGAAAAGTGGTTCCATCTCAAAGAAATCTTTTTGTATATTTTCTTTATATGTACTCTTATGGACCTTCTTTTTATTATTTCGTCTTAAAGAAATTCACTGCTATTAACTTTATCTTCTCCAACGGATCTTTAAAACCATTCACCGTATCCGAAGTTCTTTTTTGCATTTCAACCACAACGTTCATTACCTTGTTGCTAAATTTCTCTTTAATTCCCGTCGATCATTAAAAATGGTCAAGAAGGGTATACTAGCTTTGTGCAAATGTATTTAACAGACGAAGTGAAGCGTGCTGAGCCGCGCAATGTATATATATTCTTGTTCAGGATCACTAGCTGAGTCAATTGAGCCATGTACGGCTTTCTGTTCTTCGGTCTGTATGACAACAAAGATATCAGTTGTAATAAAAACTAGAGACACCAAATGTGTGTTGAAGATCCTGAACAGATCAAATGTTTTTTCTATGAAATCTCATACTTTAATTCAATGCATATATTCTCTCAATGAGAAATTAGTGGATCTATAGATAACATATGATACTTTCCTATCTTAACAATTCGTTCCAATTTGTAGTATAACTTCTTCAACATTTTGTATCAATTCGAAGAGAAAAGATGAGAAGGCAGCAGAAGAAACAGTAAAAGATACAAAAGAATATCATGAAGACTTTCTGTTGTCAACTTACAGCTTGTCATTTCAATAGATTCCGTTGCAATTGTTGAGCTGAATTACCCTAACTGCAGTTGTAAATCATCAAAAAGAAGCACCTAGAAGAGACAGCAATAATCAGATGAGGAAGTCTGCAGAAATCTGCGTGAAGCTGTGCGAGATCCGCAGCAAGTGCAACTTTGTTGCGCCACAGAAATTAACACATCGTGGACGTAAATGTCACTTGCAATCACTGGGCCCTAAATTAGCAGAGGGCGGGCTGTGGCAGTGGCAATGGGAGTGGGACTGGGAAGAGGAGAAGCGGGTGATGTTGGAGAAACCACCCAACGTGTGTAAAAGTGCAGGAGTTGCCAAACATTAAAAAGGCAACAACAAGGAAAACATTTATGAGCTCGAGAGTTCTGCGACAAATCGTAAAAGCGAGAACAGATCGTAGAAGCGGTACCCGATAGCAAGGGGGGCGTATTTATAGATCGACAAACCCCTGTGGCAGAGCCATTAACTCAGGGCAGGGAGAGGAGAAGGAGGCTGAGAGGGGGTTAGGGGACTCTTTGGCCGTCGTTAACACCCGCGCCCAACGGTTTAATTGTTTAAATTTTATGCGCGATTTAATTTAAAATATGTTTTATTAAAGAGCCACTTAAGGAGGCAGGCGGGCGAGAGGGTGTCTGTCTCTATGGGCAGGTTTTATGACATCTCTAATGGATTTCTATGATTGCCAAGCATCCCGAGCCGATAACTCATCATCGGCCTTAATTGTTGACGGCTCATAACATTTCTGCTGTTTTCTTTGTTTCTTTCCCATTTAGGTTAACGAGGCCTTCGAGATCTTGAAGCGACGCACATCGTCCAATCCGAATCAGCGACTGCCCAAGGTGGAGATTTTGCGCAATGCCATCGAGTATATCGAGAGCCTCGAGGATCTACTGCAGGTTGGTTAACTTCTTCTTCATCTCAATCCTATTCCTATTAATCTTGTTAAATGGTATTAAAGGCATATACACACTTTGTGCAATAGTATGTAATAGATATAAGATAGTGAGGCAGATTCCAGTAAGGTTTTTCAAATTTGGCATGCAGATTTCTGTATTCCATACGTAGACTTAAGATTGCAGATGCCACGCTCACTGCCTCTGCAAATTGATAATTTCCGATTATAAAGAGAAAGACTTAAGTTTTAAATTACTGATTCGGAATATAACTAGATAAATACATGCACATAAATGAATGGATGGCGTAGCACAGGAGCTCAGTTTATGAATTCTTTTCCTTATAGTATGTGTATCTGTTTATTTGTCCGTATGATCGCGCTGTTCTCAGCAACCGCAATAGGTAGAGATTTGCCACGCAGGTTTCTGTATTCCATACGTAGATATTGTACATTTAAAATTGCCGATGCCACGCCTACTGCCTCTGTTAATCAATAATCTGCGATTATAAAGAGACATACTTAGACTTTCAATTTCTCTTTTGGATTATACAGCAATACATGAATGAATGAATGGAATATATTGATGCTGTAGGGCATCTTACTTTCATTACTTGCCTTTACTCAAAGTTACCCGTGACTTTTCTCTCTTTCCTTTGCAGGAATCGACGCCCACGCGGGATGGCGACAATCCGTTGGCGCCCAGTTTGAGTGGCAAAAGCTGCCAGGCTGATTATCTGGTAAGTTTCTGCTTGTCCTCCGTTTGCGCTTAACGCCAATTAATATCAACAGGGGCAAAAAAAGGGGAAAAGCCAAAGAAAACGTTCCGCAATTATTTTGTCGTAAAAACCTCATGCATGAAAAACATTTTGGTACATTTTTCTTTTTTGCCGACACGCACATTCATCAAAAATTCATCTCAAAATCTCAGGGCCTGGCCGAGTTAGCTCTCTACATGAAAATAGAATACCATCCTCCCCCTACTTGCTCCCTCTCTCTCTCTCTCTCTCTCTCTCTTTCTCTCTATTCCCATTCCCATTTGCTGGTCAACAAAACAAAAGAGAAACAATTTATGCGCTCGCTGACGTGCGACTTAATAAGCTTCGTTCTGCTCATAACGGTAAACTTATGAATTATGATCCCTGCACCCTCCGTCAGCCTCCATATGCAAAAGCCCCTGGTTGAGAAAATTATCGAAGTATACAAATGACTGGAGAATTTATGTCGCGAGTCTCAGTCGGGAGACTCCCGTCCGCTGCTTCGGGCAATAAATAAATTTCCCGTTACAACCCTAAACTCTGCCTATAGCATGCTATATAGTATGGTGTGCTATAAGGTAGCATGCTATATGGTGCTGTAAATTAATTATAACAAATTCGAGAGCAGCGCCGTTTACAAAATACCTTTCGGATCGGCCCGAGAATGGAATGAAAGACACAATTCGTGTTCGTCGTGATAAAAGTTGAGCTACATTTGAATGCAGAAGAACGAGGAGAGGGCAGTGGGGGGAAGACATAGTAGAGAGGGGGGAGAGCGTCTGCTCAATACGATTTCACAATGAGTTCGTGCACGAGCGCAGGGGAAATGTGTCAGCTGACAAATTGCACAGGAAAAACATGACAAGATCGGGATCGGAGGAGCGATTGCGCTTCCCCGAAAGGTGTTGCAAGACATGTACACTGTGTGGCAGAGGGGGGTAGAGAGAGGTAGTGGGGGGAGGGGAGTCTGTGACAGCACAACAAATTGTCAACAATTACGCGAACATTTCTGCAATATGGCCTCGGCTATAACTTTATGGATGCGCTGATCTCAATGCGATGATCTTTCTCTCTCTCCCTCTCTCTCTCTCTCTGTCTCTGGCGACTCTTGCTGAGTAATTTCCATGCAGTTTGTTTGAGTTTCTCGCATTTTAATGTACAAATTTGTTAATTTACCATAAAACCTTGCATATCTGCGCGGCGACATCGGCGCGCCCTCAATGGCAGATATTAATGTGCGTCCATAGTTTGATTAAAAACTGGCAAAGTGCCAGTGCCAGGCACTGACTGCACTACACGACAGTATGGTACCGCAACGAAGGCACCCCCTGACTCACTGACAGTCGATCCATCCATCCATCTATCCGTCTATTCATGGCACTGGGGGAACTGCTACGACAGACTTGCACTCACGGGCTGGAGTTGATAACGTATGGCTCGACTTTGCTTCCGATTTGCACTCAGAGCACAGCACACCTGGTGGCACCTTGCTGGCAAGTACCGCGTCCATTCAACTATTCCCATGCCATATCAGCTGGGCGTATCAGTTGAGTGCGCGCACTTAAGTAATCTCGTAATCTCCTAAGTCTTTTTACGGAACCATCAATAACATTTATTCGCATAACATAAACAGTTTGGGTGCAAATGACTAATTGAACGTGTCGTAAGGTTGCCGGGGAATAGAGGTAGACTTGGCATGTACCCCAAGAGCATGGAAGAGATATGTTTATTATCTATTTGCGTATGGCTTTGGTTTAATCAATTTCTGATTGCCAAATGCTCGATAAGTGCAAATAGTTTTGAGGCAATGCTAAAGAACCTTTTGGCAAAGTTTTGTTAATCAGTAGAGCATAGCCGACTGTTTAATACCCTAAAGCATAACGTCGAGCATTCTTCTGTTCTTCTTTGTTTGCACTATAAATGAGATCTTATTTGTATCTTATTCGACACGATCTCTCTTAATCTTAACTGTCTCCTTCAGCTTTATTGATATTGAAACTAAAAACAACTCCTACTTTTCTACAATTACCAGTAAGTTAAAGCTTTTAAAGTGTTTCTAAAAGTAGTGGAGGTTATCAAAGCACATACACACTCAATTTCGTAACTCCAACTTATACAGTACCAGAGAAGCTTAAGCTTCTATAGACAGCAAGACGGATTAGCCACATTTATCAAGTAAATCAGTTCGACTCTTCTCTTTAAGTCTTACACACACTTGCAAGGGGTGTGCAGCATGTATAATTAGTGCCTTTATAATACCAGATAATGCCACATATCCGTTACAAACGAAAAGACGTCAGAAACGTGAAGAACTTCTAAGAAGAACGCGCCAAAAAAAGCAGCTTAAGTTCTTTGCGCAACTCATAAATGCACTGGGGGCTGGATAGGGGACGAGGCAGGGAGGGGGTTGGTAGCTGATAAGTGCCGTTATTCATTCAGATATTAACGCACGCGATATATATATGGTATACACATATATAACATATTCATAAAAGTTGGCCGCGTCACTCGAAGAAATAAAACAAAATGTTCATTTGAGCACTTTGTGCGTGTCTGTGCATGTGTATTGCATGTCTGTGCATGCTTGTGCTTGTGTGTTGCATCTGTGTGTTGTATCTGTGTCGCACATATCGGGCGCAGGCTGTCACTAAACGCTTGGAAAATGATAAATCGCTTTATAAAAGTGCAGTGTGAGAGCAAGAAGAAGAAGAAGAAGAAGAAGATCCTCTTGTTGGGGCGTTTTGTTCTTCGCTGTTCTGTTGTTCGTCGAATCTGTTGTTCGCTGACTGTTTTGCTGGGTGTCGTTTTCATGTCACACTGCGCCTATAAATACACTTCACACACCACACACACACACGCACACACATGGAGGCATCTCTCTCGATCTTTGGTGGCATGTGCTGTGATCCTTGCAGACGCAGCGACGCTGCAACCCACCCAGAAGTGGCAATTAGAATGCGCCCGCAGCGCGAGAGTGTTAAGGCAATATTTCTAATGAAATCTATGCAGCAACCTGCCCCTGCCTACTTCCCTGGCCCCTACTCTACTCCCTGCCCCCCTTCTAGTGTCGTCTGCGTATGCGCAAATTAATTTAATTGCTAATAAGTTGCCCGGAGCAAGCAAGAGAAAGCAGCAGCAGGAGGAGGAGCAGGCAGAGGGGATACGGGAAAGGGGGAGTGCCCGTCTCCGGGTCGGGTTCAGTGCGCCTTAATTGGCTACGGCTGCTGCTGCTGACGTACAATTTTGGCCTAATCTCATCATTAGAGCGCATTGCTGACATTTTAGAAAGTATCTTGCAGATACATTTGCTAATCTTCTAACTGTTCCTTTCTCTCTCGCTCTTCCTTTGCAGAGCTCCTATGCTGGTGCCTACCTCGAGGATAAACTGAACTTCTACAACAGGCACATGGAGAAGTACGGGCAATTTGCAGGTAAGAGCGATGAACACATTCCCCCCTCTCTCTCTCTCTCCTTATCACTCTCTTTCTCTCTCTCTCTCTCTCGACTTGCAGACTTCGACAGCAGTCCGAATGGTTCCAGCTTGGATTGCCTCAATCTCATTGTGCAGAGCATCAACAAGAGCACGACGAGTGCGCCAGGCTCCACTGCATCTGCCTCTGCCTCTGCCTCTGCCTCCGCTTCCTCCTCCTCCTCAGCGGGAATGAAGTCAGCAACTTCCTCCCTGCACGCCAACTTCAAGAAGAAGTGCAGCACTTAGCCAGACAGGGCAGGGCACTATAGTTAATGTTAGACTTAAGGGATACGCGATATACACACACACACACACACACGCACAGTGAAACTTTAGTTGTTAATTTAGTATTTTGTAGCTTTAGTATTTAATTAAACGCTAATAAAACAGATCTACACGAACAGAACTAGTCCACCTCGAGCTTGCGAAAGGAGCCACTGGTGCCACTCAGCTCGCCCGTGGCCCACGCATTGGCCAGACCCACGCGCAGCTTCTCGTTGGTGCCGAACTGTGCATCCTCCTCGAAGTAGGCCTTGCTGGCCTGCAGCTTGTGCCGCCAGTGATCCAGTGCCTCTGCCTGGTAGCCATTGCTGCCGCCGTACTCAATGGTCATGGCCTCGGGCGGCAGATGCTTGTACAGATCCTCGGACTTCTTGTGCACCACGAACTATAAAGGGGAAAAGGTTGAAAAGTGATCTATATGAATATATATCCAAATGGGGAATAGGGAGGGAGGCATCTACAACGCACCTTCCAGGGCAGCTTGGCGGGCAGAAAGGAGGTGACAAAATTGAATACAGTCTGTCCCGATGGTATCATGTTCACCAGATGAATCTCGGCGAAGCGCAGCGGCAAACACTGATCGACAAACATGAAGGATTTCTTCAAGAGAAACGGATCGTACTGCAGCATCTGCTCCATGCTGACGTCGCGTGCATCCACAACCCAGAAGAGACCCGCCACTGTTGCATTGTCGCACTCCATGGCCATCAGCTCCAGCAGCATGAAGAGCAGCTTGAAAGCTTCGCGTGGACTCGACTGTTTGGGATCCACCTTGCAGAACTGTGAGATGATCACACGCGCACCTTGTGCATTCACTGGTTGCGAGGGTATCACATGAATGCTGCGGGAAGGAAATAGAGAGAGAGAGAGCCACATGAGTTATTGTCTGATCCTCCGTCAGAAGAGAAAAGATTCTCCTTTAAGTGATCTTCAAGCAGAAGAGAGAAGATTATTTTCTAATTGATCCTCGGTCAGAAGAGAGAAGATTCTCCTTTTAGTGATCTTCGAGCAGAAGATCTCTAACTGATCCTCAGTCAGCAGAGAAAAGATTCTGCTCTAACTGATCCTCAGTTTAAACTAAGAAGATTCTTCTCTAACTGCTCCTCAATCTGCAGAGGGAAGATTCCTCTCTAACTGATCCTCGGTCAGCAGAGCAAAGATTCTCCTCTAACTCATACTCGGTCAGAATAGAGAAGATTCTCCTTTTAGTGATCTACGAGCAGAAGAGAGAATACTCTTCTCTAACTGATCCTCAGTCAGCAGGGAAAAGATTCTGCTCTAACTGATCCTCAGTTTAAACTAGGAAGATTCTTCTCTAACTGCTCCTCAATCTGCAGAGGGAAGATTCCTCTCTAACTGATCCTCGGTCAGCAGAGCAAAGATTCTCCTCTAACTCATACTCGGTCAGAATAGAGAAGATTCTCCTCTCTTGATGCTCATCCTACCCACGATCGAACTGTCGCATCAGCGCCTCATCCACCTGCCGGCCGCAGAGCACCTCGGGAAATACATTACGCAGGGAGTAGTAGTTATCGATGCGTCGCTTGGTCTCCTCCAGACTGTAGCGACAGCGACGCAGGAATGCCAACAGCAGCTGCTCATCGGTGCGTGCTCGCAGGTACGGTGACTTGGCAATCCATGCCTGCAGGCGGGCGATCATCGCCTGCCTCTCTGCCTGCTGCTCATTGCACTCGCTTAGCGCGAGCGCTACCAAGGCCTGATCCATGGATCGCAGTGGAGCCATGTTGACGCGCTGCCTGCTGCAACTGAAATGCTAACCCAATCGGGCAGGAAGTGGGCGAGCAAGCTAGCAGGTTTATCTTATCTCGAGGCCAATAAAAGATACGCGCTTTGGTTCTCTATCTATTGTATCTATTGCTGATAAGCGAATTAGTTGACAGCTGCCTTATCGACTAATTGATCGACTAGGCAATGGAATGATGGAAGGGGAAATGAATACAATAACTTAGACTAAGCCAAAGGCAAACAGAATGCGGCACAGGGTCAACGCTAATCCCAGTTCAGCCTGCGGAAGGATCCATTCGCACCGAACTCGGCCTCGTACATGGCCACCTCGCCGGCGCGCAGTTCCTCAATGGTGCCATACTTGCTGTCCTGCTCGAAGTAGCTGCGATAACTGTTGAACAGATCCTCCATGTAGGCAATGCTCTCGTTCTGGTGTCCATTGGTACCGCCATATTCCTCGGGCAGGCACTCCTTGCCCACATGCGCGTACAGCTCCTCGGGTGACTTGAGCACACGAATCTGCGGAGACGAAGTTCTCTAAATCAGCCGCGTCAATTTCAACTCCCAACAAGCACAAAATCTAAAGTCGACTGTGCTCGACTTTGACATACCCGCTACACACATAAACAGAACAATTTCTTAAATGTATAACTTATATGTTTAGCGAGTTTTGTGTTGCATACTTTGCAGGGAGCGGAAAAAAGTAACTACTTAAAATACTTTCCTAAATAACTTCCATGTTAATTATCTGATTGCAAACAAATTTTCAGAAATCATTTGAGCATTGATAGTTATTATGCTTACCAAAAATAAATAGTACTGCATTATAATTACGCTTTGAATTTGCTGTTTATCGATTTAAGTGGCCAGAATTTAAAACAAACTTTATCTGCGCAGAATTTAGACACATTTTCATATTTTTTGGTAGTCGCAGCTCTGATAGTCTCTGAGGTCAAGATTGTATACGAACAGACAGACAGAAAGGGCTAAACCAACACAGCTATTGATACTGTACGATATTCAGAATATACTTGTATATATGTAGTTTGTGAGGTCTGCAACCATATGGGTTATATTAGCCACTAATAACCGCTTCCCCCCCTGTGACTTACTGGATAGTTAACCTGATTGCTGAGCAGATTGTAGAGGAACAGTATCGTGTTCTGCACATCCTTGGGCATATTGATGACATACACCTCCTTGAAGCTCAACGGACTGCAGTCGTGCAGCCAGTTCCACCACTTGCGAAAGAAGAGCTTATCGAAGCGACGCATGCGATCCGAGTCGCAGCCCTCCAGATCGATGATCTCACAGATGCCCGCCACGGAGGCGTTGTCGTTCTCCAGCGCAATGATCTCCATGGCCATCGAGGTGAAGTGATAAACCTCGCGCAGACTATACTGATTCGGATCGAAGTGCCCGAAGCGGGCGATGAATAGCGCCGTGTGGTTGTCCCCTTTGGGCAGATCCGGATACAAGCAAATGCTGGCGAAAGACACAGGTTAATCCTCTCCTCTCTCTCTCTCTCTCTCGTGTCTTCTGCCCACTCACCCCAGTCGATTGATGTCCAGCAGTCGCTGTGTGATGCAGCGATTGTTCATGATCTCGGGAAACAGATTGTAGTAGGTAAAGTAACGATCGATGCGTCGCTTGGTCTCCTCCAGGCTGTAGCGACACCTGCGCAGAAAGGCAATGAGGAAGTCATCGTCGGTGCGGGCACGCAGATGCGGCTGCTGTCGTATCCACACGCGCAATATGATAATGTCCTGCTGTATGCGGTCGGGCGTCTCGTTCAGCTGCTCCTCGGCCAACTTGGCCAGCGTTGGCGAGAGCGGACGTCGCATCTTGTTGCGTTCTAGGCTGCTTCTGCTTCACGCTTCGCCAACGGATTGAGTGCGTTGCACGTTGGGCTAATTTGACTATCTTATCTGGGGGAAATTACGACCCTTCGATTGGATTGGATTGGGTTGGGTTGGACATGGCCAACTGCAGGCGCAAAAGCAGACGAAATATGGCTACATATGACAGTGTTTCTGTCTGTGTGTGTGTTTGTGTGTGTGTGAGAGTGTAACAGTGTGTGGGCATATCCGGCGAGCCACTTAAGTGCCCCCGCGTACGTCTCCCTCTTGCTCTGCTCAACTGAAATGTGATCGCCGTTTTATGCTCGAAATAAATCCGACACTAAATGGTATCCAGTTTGAGCATTCAATTTGAGTGGCAGCAAGAGGGAGGGGCACACTGCGCGTGGGGGAGAGGGAAGGGAGGTGAGGAGGACTGGTGTTGAGCACCTTCCTGGGCACTTCAGCAAATTGCTTTGACATGGCGCTGTCAGCTGTTGACAAGCACGACGCGACGCACGCCAGGAAGCGGATCAGTGTCGTCAGCATCGGCATCGGCATCGGTTGTATGTGGAGGCGAACACGGATCTGTTGGCCGCCAATAACTCATAACACATTATGGGGCACCATGGGAATTTTGTTGCCTGCAGCATTGAGGCTGCTTTGATCTTTTACTTGACGCGCGTGGAGCGCTGCCCTTGCAGCCCAATGGAAAACTGCTTCTGACACAAACATATCGCTGCCATATTCATAATGAGCCTCATTAACTTTATGCACTACAAACATTACAAGAACAACAACAGCAGCAGCAACAACATCTTGCAGCACTCAACACTTTGGCTGCCACTTCCCGCAGCGGCGGCGGGAGCAATAAGGGAAGGGGGCGTGTAATTGACACGCTCATGCCTGATAAGTGTATTTCGTTGTAAGCACTTGAGAGCGATTCCCAAGATAGATGTACGGTACATATCGACAAGATGTTGCCACTGCCACTTGCTGCATCAAAGTGCATTATCGCCCTCCATCTGGATGTGGCAAATGCCAACAACACTGTGCTGGGAACCTTCTCTGCATCATCTAACGACTTGCTGGAGAAACCTTCTAGGCAAAGATCTATCTATACATCTTGCTTCTATATCCCGTACAGTTGTCGGACTTGTATAGAGACAATGTCGTAAAGCCTTAGTATGGATATATTTTGCTGTAATGTTGTCCAAAATTCTTGAAAACGGGGTAGAAAGGCACACCGATTGTTCCTATACTAATGATAAATGATGGTCAAGAATTTATTTATTTATTTAATTTAATTTAATTAAATAGTGTTCTCTATATTCAATATTATGTCTAACTTTAATTGGCACTGATAACCTAAGTTATTTCTAAAATAAAAACTCGTTTTGAAACAAAAACCTACATTTCGACCGATTGTTCCTATGGCAGTTATGTTATAGTGGACCAATTTCGATGAAATTTTATATCCATACTATAGATATAAAAAAAAGCACAATGTATTAAATTTGGTTGCCATGTCTTCACAAATATCCAAAATCGTCCGATAGTTTGTATGGCAGCTATACGATATATCGGTCCGATCCTGCTCATTCCCACTTATATACAGCGTGCAGCAATAAGAAGCATGTGTACCAAGTTTCATCAAGATAGCTTTTAAACTAAGGCACTCCGTTGCAAAAGACAGACGGACAGACAGACGGACGGGTAGACAGACATTGCTAGATGGACACTCCTGGTGATGCTGCTTCAGGATATATTTACTTTATCGGGTTGGAGATGTTACTTAAGGTAACTCCTGGACAAAATTAATAAACGGTCTGCAAAGGTATAAAAGACAGACATGGCATAAGACAGACATGGTATAAAAGGTATAAAATTAATAGTCAAAATACACAAATTATTAATAATATATTTTATTTATAAGCTTTTACACTCTTATTCAATTCAAGATCGGTTAGACCTATTACATTTCCATTGCAAACATAATTCCTGTTTTACTAACTTTCAATTCAATTCGCAGACTTACGAAATCGCTATATAGTTGTGTCTCTTAAAAGAAATTATTTGTAGTACTTATGATCATTGTGTAGTGCGCTATCTGGGAATTGCATATAGCATGGTTTATAGTAAAATTCAGATCGTTGCATGTTTAATTTATAGATTTACATAAAACGCCCCATTTTGTGCGCCAAGTGCGACACAGGGAAAGAAGAGGCTGAGGAAGCAAATGCATTTGCTGTGCGCTCAATTGACAATCATATTTATAGAGCACATGTAAGAACAGAGAGGAGGCGGGGCAGAGACGACAAGATGAACAAAAAAAAATAGTTGGGAAAACTAAGGAAAACATAGAATTTTCAAAAGATCTTTTTGGTTGGCCGTTGTTGCCGCTCGACTGCCAGTTGTCACTCAACTTGATCCGAAATTCCGTTTATACTTGCCGTACCGTGGCATTCCCCTAACCCCCGCCCCCCTTCTCTTCTATGATACGGCGACTGGGGCGTGGCAGACACTAAACGCCAAATGAAATTTCATTGTAAACAGACGTGTTACGGCAAATTGAGCAGCTTAAACAAATTTCCGTTGTCTTCTCCTTCTCCTCCTGCACCGTCGCGCATGGACAAGTCTCTAGGGTCCGTGAGCATCCGCATCCTGTAGGGTAGGGGGTAATTCGTCTGGGCATCCGTTTTGTTTTCCTATCTCTCTAGTCTAATTGGTCCTTGGGGCAGCTGGACTCTTGGGTATTTTTAGATAATATGTATCACTTTACGCTATGTCTAAATCGGTTCCAATCTCAGCTCATTTGTAGATTACGGTGTGCCAGGAACGGGCAGGCAGTTGCAGATTGAAGCGCCCACGCTGACTGTCATCCAGCGCCACATTAAGCGGTAAATTTTCGCTGCAAGATGAGAAAAGTGCTCTTAAGTGCATCTCAAGTGGCGAAGGGAGGCAGTTTCCGCACTTCTGTGTCACTTACCCATTGTACAAGATCAGCGCCACACTGCCATCCGGTCTGCGAAAGCCTACAACTTTCAGCTGCGCCAAGGATTCGTTGGTCTCATTGGTCCTGGTTTCAATACGCACCGATTGCTCCGGCACAAACTTACTAAAGTGACCGATGGCATAGAAAATCGGTTGCTTATAGAACTCCGCATTGCTTGTTGTATTCACAATCACCGCAGAGTCCACATAATTGTGCACATAGTTGGGTCCACCACGCTCATCCAACACCAGATTCCAGTCCAACCAACCATTCATGTTGTGCTGCAGATCCTGCATATAGGCACGCATATAGCTCTCGCCACGCCCCCAGCTGCCCAACTCGGGACCATGCGTCTGCCATGGCTTGTCGCCGATGCAGGATTCCGTATTTAGCATCAATTTATTTGGCATTTCCGCATGCGCCTCATCTATCAGTTGCGGCCCAAAGATCTCGTCCCAATACCAATGCACGGCGAGGCCATCGAGATAGTCAACGGAATTGGTGCGGGCAGTGCGCATCTAGAATGTACGAACGATAAAAGGTCTATAATTATGATTGTATATATTTTGAAATATATAACGAAAGAGGTTTCACTGTACACTGTAAAGCTGTAAGTTGAAAATAGATGGCTCTCTTCAATTTTTAACTACTAATGATAATTTAAAGTTTTAGGATCTTTTTTGTTTTGTAATCTTTCATAATACTTCCATAAATGCTATACTAATTTTCTAAAGCTGTTAATTATTTTATTTTTATCTTGATCTTGTCTCTTATACCATATATATATTGAGTAATCTTTTATTATAACTCTTAAGGCTTAGAATAGATGATGTTCGTATGCTTTAAATCAATGTTGAAGTATTATTATTTAGTTTCCAGATCGTTTACTATATCTTCTACTATAATATGTACAGTAAAGTAAAGAATTTTCTCATTATATAAAATCTTATCTTAGATACTATATTTATTTCAAACTCTATTATATTAAGATCTTGCAATGAGAGAGAGTCAGGGCCGTAGCAACTTTCTCGGGGCCCTTGTGCAAAACTTCTCTAGGTTGCCCCATTGTAACTGAATTGCTTTGATAATATACTATAAAGCTTAGTTCATTAAACACTTTAAATAAAAAGAATTATCATACTAATTACACCTCATACTAATTGTTTTATATTGGCAAAATCATCAACAGTTTTTTAGGAATACATATTCCTGTTCAGTATTAAAAGCGGTAAATTTAACCGTCCGTTTTACAATTTCAAAATAGAAGAGTTTCGTAAGAAGGTAACAGTTTCTTGTTTGTCTTTACACTCACCTTGCGGAACCAAGAGGGATACGTATAACGCTGATCGTCGTTGCCAAAGATGAGAACATTGCGCTGCGCTGAGTTCCGAATGGTTGGTCCAAGATGTTCGCTCAGCCAAATAGCCTGGTAAGGATAAAGTGCATAGTGTTTAAACGAGGATCAGTTGAAGATAAACGTGCCTGCCTGGCTGATTGCCTACCTGCTGCCAGGGCGTCCAGCCCATGCTCATGAAGTGCACGAAGAAGAAGCCAACGACGCCGTTTAACGGCTCATTGCCAGTGGATATGGCCCAGACGGGCATATTTATAGCCTGCATTAGCTCGAGAAATCTGCAGAAAGAGAGTGCGGCACAGTACTTATCATAAAAATAGTATTCTACAATTCACGCTGTACCCACTTGAGGTGATAGTCGGCCCAGGTCTGATAGTATTGCGATCGTAACTGCCCAAACCCCGTCCAGCGATTGTTGGTTTTCATCCAGGGTGGAGCACTCCAGGCGGCAGCCATGATCTTTAACTCCTGCAGTTGAGCAACTTTCTTCAGACGTTTCAACTGTTCCACCTTCTGAAGATCACGTGGATCCAGCGAGCTGAAGTTGCTTAACAGTTGATCATGTTGCGGTTGTTCGTTATAGGCCCAAGGGCGTAGATCAAAGTCAGAACCGCCAATCGACATGCGAATTGAATTATAGTCAATGCCGTCGGCATGGAAATAGGATCTATAGATGGGATAAGAAATTAGTGTGAGAAGTAATGCACATTATGAGGACCATTCCTACTTGTAAACATGATCCTGCAAATCTTGCGGTAACTGCTTTAGTAGATGCGACACACTGCCCGTAAAGGCACCTCCAAAATTCGTTATCTTCTGATAGATCTGTTCGCGTTTCACTGTCAGCTGTACAGTTTTAATGCTCACATTGAAAGCTATCGAGATGAGGAGGAATTGAATTGAGGAACTTAACAAGGCAGCTCGTATATAGACATATATATGTATGTATATATCGTATATAACTGAGTATCAGAGATAACCTCACCGAATATCTGTTGAATGTTGGCGAACTGCAACCAGGCTCTGTTCTGCTCTACAACAATAGAGTCCGCTACAAAGTTCTCATCGACAGATCGATAGTCCTTTACCTCCAAGGGGTGTTTATCGATAAAACTGCCTTCAGTTAGCTTGAATCGCAGCCCACTCTGCAAATATGCAAATCATCGTCAGACATCTTGTTAATCAATCTCCTACGATCTACTCACCTTGCTGGAGCTTATCACCGCAATCTGCGAATCATCCGTGAGCAGCGGCTGTGGCAAGTAGTCGCAGTAGGTGCTGTTGCAGACGCAAACAGTGCCGTGCTTTGTCTCACGCAGTTGGCACTCTGCCGTCAAGGCCTGAACAATAACTGCAAGGAGAAGAGGAAGGGGACAAGGCAGGTGAGGTAGATAAGTAGAGTAAAGTGCAAGAAACAGCTAATCGCAGTAACCTCTTACTCACCTCTGCGTTCCACGGCAAAGGCCACAACGAGGCACAAACAACAAAAAAACGCTTTCATTTTTCGCAACTGCAACGAAACGCGCGCTTCCAATGCGCCCGCACAACTGAGCCGAGTCTCGAAATTTACCACAGTGCGGAGAGAGCAGAGGCTCGACTGTGTTGAGTTTAAGTTAGCAGAGCAGATTTAAATCAAGCTGTTGTTGTGTTTTTGTTACTGTTGCTGTTCGTAATCAACAGTAAACGAAAAATCTCAAGTTGTTGTTTATGCGCCGTACGCCACTTGACCCGGCGCAGCTGGTGAATTGATAAAGCGGTCGGCGGAGTCGAACGAACGAAGCAAAGATTGCCGAACATTGCCGAAGACACTTGAAAAAACACTCACGCATTTGGCAATCGGCAACCTGTGAATGTTATGCAATCGGAATCGACTTTCATTGAGCTCATTTTCGATTAATCACACATTACATTCGATTCATTGTGAGAGCAAGCCCGCGTTCTCTCTCGGGATCGCCCTCTCTCTCTCTGTCACTCTCTTCACTTTTGTTCCTTTATAACGTAACAACAATAGCTGCTATATTCGATTTTCTGAAGAGAGTGTCAAATATTTAAGCATTTTGATGTAAAGAGAAAGAGTGTACATCATTATTGAGTGTGAAAGTGCGCCCGCTTTTTCTTTCTCTTACCTTTAAAAACGTAACAACAACAGTTGTTGTATTTGATATGCACAAGAGTGTGCAAAATATTATTACAAATCATTCCAAAAAGAATCGATAAATCCTTTGTAATATGACGGAGTGATAAGTTTTGTAAACCTTTTGATTTTATTCATAGAGTTTTATTTATTACTTCCGTTTCAAGTTCAGCAACAATTATTGATAATATATGTGCAGTACATGCATACATTTTACCGTTGAATGTAATATAGGTTATGTTGTACTTTGACTCCTCACTTATAGGTTAGAGTATGTATGGATCGGGCTGGCACATTAATTGTCACATTGCCGCGTACTGTATCCGTGATTTCGATATCCAGATCGGCGCGTCCGCTGTTAAAGAGGACCGCAACGACTTGTTCATCGGGTCGCAGGAAGGCGACGACATCAACATTGACATTGCTTGCTACAGCCTCGATGTGTATCGAACCCGGTGGCACCAGCTTGGAGAAATGACCCATAACGTAGAACAATGGTTGCTTGTAGAATTCAGTGAAGCCTATAGGAAACGAAAACATTGAAAAGATGAATCAATTCTGAAAGATACTTGCTACTTACTTGTTGTATTGGCAATAACGGGAGCATCGACAGTATTATTGACATAGTTCGGTCCACCCGCCTCGTCCAGCATGATGTTCCAGTCGATCCAGGCATGGAAGCCATCCTTCAGATGTGACATATAGGAACGCGCCAATTTCTCGCAACGTTCCCAGCTGCCCAGGAGGGGCGCTGCCTTCTGCCAGGGCTTATCTCCAATGCAAGACTCCGAAATGATCTGCAGCTTGTCGACCATGAATTCCGAAGTCTTCTCAACGAAACTACTGCCAAATATCTCATCCCAGTACCAGTGAAGCGACACTCCATCGATATATTGAAGTGAATTCGGGCGAGTCTTGTTCATCTGAAAGGAGTTTCAACTTTTAGAACTAACTTAACCTAGTAATCAATGTAGAATCCATACCTGCTTGAACCAGAATGGGCTTGTGTAACGCTGATCATCGTTGCTGAAGATAACAATGTCCTTGTATTTGGAATTACGGAACGTGGGTCCCAGATGATCATCCACCCACACGGCCTGCGTCTGTGGTGTCCAGCCCATGCTCATGAACTTAACAAAGATCATGAAAAAGACTCCGTTTGTGGGTTCATTGCCCGTGGATATGGCCCAGATGGGCAGATCATTGCTCTCCATTAGATCCACCCATTTCAAATGGTAGTCGGCCCAGGCCTGATAATACTCTCGCTTCAGGCGCCCAAAGCCAGTCCACCTGTTGTTGGTCTTCATCCATGGCGGGGCACTCCATGCGGCTCCCTTGATGCGCAGGTTCTCCACTCCGGAGACTTCACGCAGTCGTTTAATCTGCTCCACGCGAATAACATCACGATCGTCCAACTTATCCATACCAGTTAGCTCAGTCTCATTCTCGGGTGTCTCATTGTAAGCCCACGCTTCCAGGTCAAAGTCACAGCCTCCCATAGCGACGCGCATCAGAGTGAATCCCAATCCTTCGGAGGCATAGAAACTCTTATACAGATGATCGTGTATTTCCTGCTCCTTATACTGTTCCAGTAGATAGGATACAGCTCCAGTGAAACTACCACCGAATCCCTCGAGTTTTTGATAATGTTTGCTACGATCCAAATTAACCCTAACGTTGCGAGTGATGCTACTGGTGGTAGAGGCCTCAGCAGTCGATGAGAATATTCTATCCATCGCCTGCTGTACCAACTTCGAGAAGATTGTGGCATTCTGCACTGTTTCCGGAGGAGTAATCTCTTCCTCATAGTCCTTTATGGTATATTTCTCTTCACTGCCAAAGTTTCCCTTGTTCAGTTCAAAGCGAAGTCCTTCCTTGCTGGAGGATATCAACGCGAATTCAGAATCTTCGCTCAATATGGGATTCTCAAGGTAATCACAGTAGTCAGCCGTGCAGACGCACACCTTGCCATGCTCCACGTCCTTCAGTTTACATGGCGCCGACTTTGTCTGGCCATCTGTAATAGCACCTCAGTCAACAGGTGTTCAACAGGTGTTCATTCTGATTCTTACCGATTACAGCTGTTAGCAGCAGGAAGACTGCGCCAAGTAGCAAAAAGTGTGGACACCTGAACATTGTGTTGACCGATCCCCTGGACAGCGAACCGTTAACTGAGCCACCTGTTCAACCTAGTTGGACCTCATAGCCTGCTTAATCTTAACTCTGGCAATGAGGGTAAAGTGTGCTACAATTAAGTTTTCAATAGATTACGTATATTTATATGTGTGATAAGTGTTTATAATCCCAATGAGCGCCTTAAATCGCTAGAATTAGCAGGGAATTTCGCAATCTTTGACATAATCTTACTTAATCTTTCTTATGACAAATTCTCAGACATTAACATCCATTTTAGATAAGTAGGTTTATTTCAATCTCATTCATATTGCAGCGAAATTGTCCTCGCCAATTATCGATTCAATTGAACAGAATATTCAATGTACTCTGATTATACAGATATATAAAAGCTTATGACGAATTTCGTATCTTATCTTGGAAATACTTGTATTACCCTAATGATCGGACAACCGACGCGACGTGATTACTTTCGAGAATTCAGCCATGATTAGCACCAGGTGCTCAAGAGATTATCGCAAAGGGAAAACAAACCAAAGCTATGCAGTATTTAAATGATGAATCAAACAGTTTCAAGGGTAAACAAATTACGTATGTATTATATTTGTTTAAGATGTCAATCGACCTACATAAAACTAGGTCACAATCTGTGTAAAACTCTTTAAATGACAAACACTCCTTCCTAATCCATCAAACCTTTCCTTAATTTTTTCCCACATACTTCGCTTACAACAATCGACAGCAAATACGTCACACATTTTCGTAGGCTGCTTTCGAAAGCTTTCTCTGGGTACTAAATTTAAAACGGGAAAAACTCAATGAAATGGAAAATGATTGGAGCGGCTAAAAAATCTATAGCATGCTTATCAGGCAACTGACACCGACGCAGGCCTCTGTGTGAACTTAAAGCATGTTTCGAATGAATGAGGGATGGCCATGGATGGCATGAAGGAGGTGTTACTACAGTCTGGTAAGTAGCAACACAACAGTGACAGTGGCAATGACGATATATGTATGTTCGATGGAAAGTTATCCTGTAATTGTAGCAGTAATTACCTTAAATATAATCTTAATAATTGTATTTTGCTTTCGCATATATATAATATATAATATAAAGTATATTATTTTCAACTTGGAGAAGGTATAGTTATAACTATGATATATGTAGATACACTGATAATTCTATATATATTATTATGTATTTTAATCTTTATTTTAACAGAATGTTTATATATAGCAGTAATTCTGAAGAATCATAGTTATTCTCCTATTTTTTTAATCATATCAATCATCATTATTAATATTTTTCAATTTGAATACGTTTATCCATTTTAAAATGCGTGTATATACTCGTAAAATATAAACTAAGAATAACTAATCCCTTAATATAATTTAAGTAAATATAAATAAGGAATATTACGTTCTTTTTTAACTTAAATTTAAATTTTATTCAATTATTTTTTATGTTAAATTTATACAAATTTTATTTGAACTTGAGTCAACATTTGTTTAACAAATAAATACAAATACAAATCAATAATATTCCTTAAGTTGTCTATCTAAATTGGTTTTTCTACCTTTTATCATCAATAAAATTCCATTTATCATAATGTAATTAAGAGATAGGAACAGATGTATAGATAGTATAGATACATATATTTATATATATTTGCTGATTCAATATATGTGCGATAATTACTAATAACAAACGTCCTGCTGCGGCGTATACGCTCTCTCTTCCTCTTCTGCCACATGTTGAATCCAGATGATTTACTTAGCTGGCTCGGCACACCCTGCCTGGCCCCGCACCGACCTTGTCATCGGTTTTGGTCTCGGTTTCGGTCTCGGTTTCGTTTTCGGCTTCGGTTGGGGCTCTTCGGCTGATTCGACTGGCAAAATGATGCGGCGGCTTGCTGCAGCCTTTCACTAGTCACACACACGTTGACGAGGCAGCAACACCACCTGTTGGTTCAGCAGAGCGTAGAACTGTGTGTGCGTGTTTTTCTCTGTGTTTGTGTGTGCGTGGGCGTGTGTGTGCGCTTGAGATTGTGTAGCATACTTTCTGGCGCGCCTCTCGAGGCCATATGCCAGTGTTGAACTGCCTCGCTTGTGTGTGTGTGCATGTTGATGAGAGTGTGTGTTAGTGTGTGTTGCACTCTTAATTAGCTTGTTCGTATCAGCGTCATGTCAGAGAAGGCAACAAGTAGCCAACAGCAGCAGCAGCAGGCAGCTGCCCAGCTGAACATCCCCACCAGACGCAGTTCTTCAGCCCCGTCCAATGGCGTGGAGAGTCGCTGTCTCATTGCCGCCATCGTCTACCTGGCACTCCTACTCGACAATGTCCTGCTGACGGTAATAGGTAAGCTCGGATAACAGATAACTCCATGGTATATTCTAGTTTTGGGTTTAACTTTCCTGCCTGCCGCCCCCTTTGCAGTGCCCATTTTGCCCGACTATTTGGCCAGCTTGGATAAACTGTCGGACGAGGGCTACCGCGGCGCAGATGAGTCCGCTCTGCCGCCACCAAGTGCACCAATGTCCCATCACATGGCTCACCGCAACGACGAGCAGGCGCAATTCTACATGACCAAACATCCCATACCAGGCAAATCGATGGTTAACTTCACGCTGCTGCAACTGCTGACGACCACAACGATGCCACCGGCGGATAGTCGTCACTCAGATGACACTAATGTGACCGCAAGCACGCCCACAATGGACAGCAACAGTAGCAGCAGCAGCAGCAGTAGCAGTAGCAGCACAAAGGTCAACCGCAACAGGCATTTCAATAGCCTTGGCTTAACACGCGAAAACGGCTCGATTGGGCTGCTGTTGGCCATGAAAGCGTTGGTTCAATTGATTTTCAATCCCATTGTTGGCAATCTGTCCAGCAAGTGTGGTTACCGTCTGCCCATCATGGTGGGCACATGTTTCCTGCTGCTCTCCTCGCTGGGTAACTACCACAACTGGGCTAAATATAGCACACACCCCGCTCCAAACCAGTAGGATAACTAACTTCCCTCTCTCTCCCTCCCCGCCGTAGTGTTTGCCGTGGGCGAATCCTATTGGAGCCTACTGTTGGCACGCGCCGTGCAGGGTGTTGGTTCGGCCTGCATAGGTGTGTGTGGCATGAGCCTGGTGGCCCAGCATTATCCAGAGGAGGCGCGTCGTTCCAAGGTCATGGGCATCATACTGGGCAGCATTGCATTGGGCGTACTACTGGGCTATCCCTTTGGCAGCATACTCTACGATCTGGTGGGCAAATCGGCACCGTTTATCATTCTATCGACAGTGATCTTTTTGAATCTGGTGCTACAATTGCTTACCATGGATTTGTCGGTGCATGGCGAGCTACAGTTGCAGGACCAGGGCAAAGCCAGCGATACTAAGTGGCGTGCCCTCATGGAGTGCAAAATGATCTTGGCCATTGTGGTAGCCATCTGGTTGTCCACCTCCACCATGGCCATACTGGAACCCTGTCTGCCCATCTGGCTGATACAGTACTTGCAGCCAAACAAGTGGCAACTGGGCACTGTCTTCATTCCGGACTCGGTCGGTTACTTTGTGGGCACCAACTTCTTTGGCAGCATCGCCTATCGCTATGGCCAGTTGAAAATCTCCTGCATCTGCCTGATACTCGTGGGCACTGCCTCGATATTGGTATGAGTGCTCTATATCTATAAAATATGTATGTATATCTATGTCCCATGCAGATTCCCAGCGCCACAACAGTGGCTCAGCTACTGATGCCCCATTTTGCACTGGGGCTCGGTATTGGCATTATTGACGCTGCCCTAGTACCGCTGCTGGCGAACTTTGTGGATGCCACTCTGGCGCAGGAGGAGAACGGCGGCGGTGATGGGCCCAGTTCCATGTCCAGCTATGGCACCGTTTATGCCATTCAACAAACATCAGTTAGCTTGGCCTACTGCCTAGGTAAAGCTTTGCCAGATATCGGTTAAAATATATAACCATATAACATATATACATATGTATCTTCGACAGCTCCACTGATTGGCGGGGAACTGGCCCAGACCTTTGGCTTTGCCTGGCTCATGCGCATTGTAGGCATTCTCAACATCATCTACGGTCCCATATTGATCTACCTATATCAAAAATATGATCCCAAGGTAAGTTTGAAATACTGATACATTGATATACCATATTGATTTATTAATATACTGATATAAGCATATATATGCCAATATATATCTTAGCTTGTATGTGCTAATGTGATGCTAATATTTCTCCCATACAGAATCAAAGGGAGAATCACAACGAGCTGCTGATGCAAAGCAGTGGGCGTGGCTCACGCTACAAGCAGTTCTACAACTCGATGGATCGGGAATAAACTCTGCTCTCTCAATATAATCTTAAGCAATATTCAATTTAAACTAACCAACATATCACACAATACACACACACACACACACACGTGAACATAAATATGTTAAATGTTTGATTATTCGAAACGTAGCCATGACTTCAGTGTCACTATCCCTGCCTTGTAGGCCTGTGGAGCCCTATAACTTATCACTTGACTATAATACCTCGTTCGGCCTACAACTCGAAATTTCGAGTTTCCAAATTTCAGATTTTACTTTTTTTTCTAATATTGCAATAACCCAAACCCAAACATGGCCCGCTTGTTACTAGGTAAGTAAAGACTGAAAGGTTCTTGGAGGTAAAGGACTTTGAATAATTGTAGTTCTGCTATTCTTATAGGTCCTGGTCCCGGCGCTTACAAGCTGCCACCCACCATTGGCTATGAACATCACGATAACCGCAAGCAACGCATGCCCCAATACTCATTTGGCCAGCGAACATTAATATACGGCGCTGATGCTGGGCCAGGACCTGGAGGCTATCAGGTTGACAAGTTAACACGCTATGGTCCGTACAGGGCCCCTGAATACACAATGGGAGGGTTGACCAAGATTATTGGTGAGTTCTTGCTGCGATTACCGCAATGGAATCGATTCTTAATACGCGCATCAACCCCAACAGACAAACAGGCGGGTCCCGGACCTGGCGCGCACATTGTACATCTTAAGCCATGTTGGAAGTGTACTAACGCCCCCGCATACACCATGGCGGGAAGGAATAAATTTAGCTTTGCGAGATATGGACCCGGACCAAGTGCCTATAATTTCGAAATACAGCCCATAAAACCTAGGGCGCCAATTTACAGCATGTGAGTGTTATTGTCTTCATATCTGTATATTTATGAAGACTAAGTATCTGTTATTTTCAGGGGCGTTCAAACCAAAATGGGAGACAAGACGGTTTCGCCCGGACCAGCTGCTTATGGAGCTGTCGACATCAATCTAAAACTAAATCGTGCTCCAATATATTCGATGAGATCTCGATTCAACATGTTAAAGCAGAACGTCGGTCCTGGTCCAAACTATTACGATTTAATGTACTATCGTCCTGGTAGAAAAGGAAACGCATATTCGTTTGGTACGCGTCATTCTCCGTTTGCCCCGCCCATGATAGTCCGTTGTGATAATATGTAATGTTATTCTGCAATATTAGAAAAATGTGTAACTAAATTTCAAGAATTTGACAAAAATAAAAAATTTTATCTAAATTCAATTATTAATCAACGTTTTTTAATCACGTGACCGCATAGACCAATTTATAATGAATATGATATTATAATTTAATTGTCATTCCTTAATCATAATCAACTAACATTAAATAATATAAAAATAAATGAAGAAGAAAGGCTGGAAGGCCGAAAGTTTTATACCCTCGCAGATTTTTTTCGATCCTATATTAGGATATAGCTTTTCGACTTTAATGCACTGGAAAAAGTATACGTCGTCTACTGTCTAACTTTACTTGACACTTATTTCGAAACCAGTACTGGTCTTCATATAAAAAACCCTCATTTCAGCCGATTGTTCCTATGTCACCTATATGTTATAGTGGTCCGATTTTGATGGAATTTTGTATGCATTTTATTAATATAGACTTCAATGTAGTAAATTTGGTTGCAAAATCTTGACAAATAACAAGAATCGGCCGATAGTTTGTATGACAGCTATAATATATACTGTTCCGATCTGGCTCCTTCCGACTTATTTATTGCGTGCAGCAAGATTGCTCTTAAGCTTAGAGACTAGTTTACGTTGCAACAGACACACGGACAGGGCTGGTTCGAATCCTTTGCTGATGCTGATTGATTTATGTGTTCGCCGATGTTTCCTAACTAAGGTGCTCTGCGCAATGCAATTAATATACCCTCTGCAAGACACAATTCCCTAAATATCGTATTTATACTTCTGTATAGCATAGAATGTCGAGTACCGATTGAATCTACTTGGCTAAGCCTTTTCTTTCAAACTAATCGAGCTCAAGTGAGACAAATCATGTTTAAAAGCGAGACAATCCACTTCTAGGCTTTGCTTCGGCAACAACTCGAATGAGTTTCTAAATTTTTAGTAAATATTTTTTCAAATATTGCATTTTTCTAAAAAATGACGGCGCGTAAGCCTTTAGGTAAGCCCTATCCTGTCATGTTCTTTTTAAGGATATGGAGCCACTAAATCCTTCATGCACTTCACAATAGGCCCTGGTCCCGGTGCTTATGGATTGCCCCCAACCATTGGCTTCGAAAATCATGATAAGCGAAAGCAGAGAATGCCGCAATACTCTTTTGCGCCGCGAACGAACATGATGGGGCCAGATCCTGGTCCAGGACCAGGTGCCTATCAGGTGGACAAGCTTACGCGCTATGGAAAGGGTGGTGGTTTACAGTACACCATGGCCCCACAGACGAGAATTATTGGTAAGTTGTCTAATGATCGTCGCATTAGATTTACAATAATCCTTGCTTCCCCATATGTACTATTATAGACAAGAGGGTTGCCCCCGGACCAGGTGCACACGCTGTGCACGAGAAGCCCTTCTTCAAGGGGGTAAGTGCCCCAGCATACAGCATGGCGGCAAGAAACGACTACAGTTTCAAGAAGTATGGGCCAGGTCCGAGTGCATACAAAGTTGATGTCGCCACTATAAGACCGACAGCACCAGTTTATAGCATGTACGTATGGTGTCCCTTAACTCGATATCCGACTAATTCATTCCTTTCTTCCTTTAATAATTTATATTAGGCGCAAGCAAACACTAGTGCCTGACAAAATGAATTCTCCTGGGCCAGCAGCTTACGGTGCGGGAGATTTAGATCTGAAACTAAATAAAGCTCCTCAATATACAATGAGGCCAATTTGTAATGTAAAACAAGAAAATGTTGGTCCCGGACCAAACTATTATGATCTTATGTATCATCGTCCTGGTAAAAAGAGTTTCTCTTATTCGTTTGGTACACACCATTCGCCTTATGCACCACCCATGATTGTACGATGTGATAATATGTAAATTTGCAATATATTGAAAAAATATACATTTTTGTATGGAAAAAATAAAAATTATGAAGTCCATTTATTTTTTAAACGTTGTTAATAATGCTCCAAGTTAAGCAATGTATACGACAACTAATACTCATTTATAATGTGGGTAATTTAAGTTTTATTCTATACAAATATTCTGTCGGTCCGTTACTTAAGAAATAATTTAACGCGTGAAGTTCTCGGTAGCGGGTATTATCAGCTTTCTTACACGTTTTAACTTAAAACTTTTAAAGTACTTTTTAAACAAAATATCTGTATCTCGTTTAAAGGTTACAATAGTACTACAGGTTGCCGTACAGATCCCAAATCCAATAATAGTAGCAATAATCAAATCCTATGATATTGAATGTATACAAATGTATTTTTGGTTTAATAATTTATTATTTTCTTTTTGTCCATTTTAACTTTATGGACTGACTGTACAATAAACCTACGACTTAATTGTCTGTCTGCTATCAATATTTCAAAAACTAGGTGTGCCTTGCGATAAAACATACTTTATTTATTATTTCATCGTAGTAATTTTAAAAACATAAACACTGAAAAATTTTTGTGAATGCAACAAAAGAAAGCAACATATTTTAGAAAAAGTGTCATCTTTAATATTTATTTTTTTTGCACAAGTGCACGGGTATTTAAAAAAAAAAGTGAGTAAAAAGATATTGTATTTATAACATTCATACAGAATTAAATGCATTATACCCAAACACATTTACATATCCCAAAGATCCCAAGTATCATAATATATAGCAGATTTGCCAATTAAATTTTTTTTCTGATAAGTCCAGATTTTTTAAAGTTCCATAACAAGACAAAGACAAAAACAGCGGACAGAGGAATTCAAAGGCCCACTTATCGTTAACTAAATTGAAATGTGGGGGAGGTAGGAAATGTATTTTTTTTATTAACAGAATTTATATTCACCACAAACAGCTGTTGACTGTTAGAACTCTGATAAGCTGGCACAGCTGATGTAAATGATTTCACCTTTTAATAGGGTTTAATTAGAATGCTGTTTTCAATTCATTTGGCAAGATAATTAATCTTAAATTTGACTTTATTTTATTTTTCTACACTTAAATTTCTAAAAGACTAAACACAAATCACATTATTACAATACGTGTAACGGCAAATATTGAGCTTATTCTGTTAATAACAGCTCGACAAAATGTTGAGTTGGCTCTGCACAAATAATTTGGCAGTGCGCCCAACTTAACTAGTTCTTGATGTTGTTATTTTTTTTAGTAATTTTTAGTAGTTTTTTAGAATAAGTTGGCAAAATTATAAAACTTCTTAAGAAGTTGTTCAATGTATTTTTCAAGCAGTATTAAGTATATGTAAATTGGCAAGCAGCACCCACAATCATCTCCCAGTCGGTTGTGTAAAATATTTTAGAGTCGCTCGAAGTAGTAAATACATATAAAATAGAGTCGCAACTTAGGAAGCACAAAGTTTTGCCGATAGGCAGTGCATGGTAAATAAATACATTTAGTGCAGCCCAAACCAACACAAGAAATCCCTGGCATTCGAATTAGAGGGCAGCAATGCCACATTAAAATTAACCACAAAGAGTAACCACAGAATTACGGATAATAAGCAATCCAATTGATTCTGGTCTGAAATTTCTGTTCCCATGTCGCAGTTCACAATTGGTAATATGTTGAGTCAAGTTGCGGGTGCTGCCAAGAGTGGCAGCGCCCTGTTGGAGTCAGCAGCCACTCCACAAATAACGGATTTGGAGGCTGCACAATCATCAACGCCATCAGAAAAAACGGCAGAGGTGCGTCAACTTGGTGGGGGTGGCTCTCAAGGCAGTCGAAAAAATGGCGTTGCTGCGTTGTCATCCAAGAACTCGGGTAATCCAGAGTTTCAGTTCTTCTTCGAGGATGAAGTGTTCCGTATCGATCGCAAAGGTCGTGTTCGCTTTGGCTTTGTGACAGGAACCGCAGAGTCTTACTCATCGGATGACGATGAGGAGGAAGACAACGAAGTACTAAGCAATGGGGAGGTTCGTGTTGCCTTCTATCCGGATGGCAAGGAAATTGTGCTTGCAGAGAAGTCGGTAAGTTCGTTGAGGTTATGTAACTCCCCGCAGCCTTACTCCAGTTAGTCTTTACACAATATGTACTTGTGGATATGATTGTATTTCCATATGTGTGTATACTTAAATAACTGTAGACAACAGTTAGTTTTGTTTTAACAACTGTTTTGCCTTTTCGGCACTTCGCTATCGACACGTGGTTGTTTGTTTCTCCTCTTTGGTCTGGTCTAACGGAAACTTTACCATATTTTCAGATTGGCCTTGTAGATCGCACATTGATGCCTGGCGATGTTGTACGACGTCACCTTCCTGGACAGAAACACCTGTCAGGGCAGGCGGGCTATGTACGCGATGTAAACGTCCGTGCCGATGTCAAGATATTAGGCACTAAATACATCATCCGAAACGTGCCTTCAGAGCGTCTACGTCCGATATGCGAATGGTCACGTGATACACCCGTATGCCTAGGTAATTGGATAGGCTATACCCTCAGCGTGGATGAGTCTGCCGTACTCAAGTGAGTAAGCAGTTGATTCTTTGACTTCTGACTTCTGATAACGCCCATTTCATGTTATAGGTCGAACTATGGTGGTCTTCTAGAAATAACATCCAACGACTTCCATAAGTTTAAGGACGCTTACGGGTCCATTGAGCGTGAGGTGTTTACTCCCAGTGTGTATTATCCAAATAATGTCATCATTGGACGCCTGCCTCCATTGGATCGTGTCACCAATTTGACACCGGACGTACCCGTGCCTAGCAACTACAAGCGCCGCTCGCTGGTAGGTAGAAATCTTACTAACCAGTACTTCCTATGTAAATATATACTATGCAATTAATTGAGGTCATTCTTATTGTCGCATATAATGATGTATGAAACACCTTTTTGCTATTCATAATATAACAATAAGATCAGCACACCAGTTCGGATTGCGTGATTTTACTTTTATGCTTTTACAAATTGTCATTGCAAACTAAACTCGTTATATTCTTCCAGTATACTGTGCAATCTGTTAAAACTACGGCTATCAATGTAGCCTGGACGTTTAAAACGACACCGCACTTTGAAAATGGTACGGATTTGGATCCGCTGAAGCAGCCAAAGAGCTGTATCGAGGGTGATGACTTGCAGAACGTAAAGCGCCTTAATATCTACGAATCATATATGCTGCAAATTCACGATCGTTTCTACCTCAAATATTCAAATTGTGATAATCTTGTTAAATACACCGTTTGGGAGCAAGAACGAGGTATATTAGATATGGGTTACTTTACTTTAATTTGAATTGATTATATCTTCTATTCTATTATTTATAGCAAAATTATACCAGGCAGTTTTCGATAAGCAAAAGAACGAGGAGAACATGCAATCGGAACTAAACAAGCAACAAAAGAATAATAGTGCTGCAATCGGTGGCCAGCACGAGGCTGCAGCGTCTCCTTCTGCAGCGTCCAGCTCTCGCGGTGCTCACATATTTAAGCTACGCCGTCTGAGTGGTAAGCCCAGCAGTCAGCGACTGAATCGATCGCTGGGCGAAAACGATCCGAGTAACTCATCACTAAAACTGAACACAACAACAGCAACAAACACGACTGGAAAGAAGATGCGAAGTAATGAAATGAATGAAACTTGGGAAACGATTGAAGATGAGACCGAAGAAGAAGTGCCACAAGAATCACAAGAGAACAATGCCACAACGGATTTGGTTCCCGAGGTTCTGCCAAGTGAAACGAGTCGATTGAATTCCTTTGCTTCCCAAGCAGCACGTATAGTTTCAAGAAACTTTAAAAGACGACCCAACAAAAAGAAGTCTAGGCCTAACAAGAAATCTATTTATCAAAGAAAAGGAACTGATCCCAAAGATGGCGATGAAATGGTAGTGGAAACATTGGTTGTATATAGTACGATGACGGTTGTGTGGCAAGATGGAACGGTGGAGTCCGACATACCCTCAACTGAGCTCTATCCGATACATCATTTGGACAATCATGAATTCTTTCCTGGTGATTTCGTTAGCAAAGCCAACGATTACAGCACTTCGCAGGTGGACTATGGTGTCATACAGTCTGTTGACCACGACGAACGGATTGCCAAAGTTAAATGGTTTAACATCTATGGAAACCTTGATAACCCTGTGTAAGTGGAAAGCATATCTGTTCATTTGCACTTTTGTTTACTGTTCTCCCTCTTGGATTCATGTTTCTTTCTAGGCCATCGTGCAAAGAAGTGGAGGAGCTGAGCGTATATGATTTGAAGGATCACGCAGATTATCAATACCGTCCTGGCACTATGGTCATTAGAGTGTCGAACTTTACTGGTGACGATCTCAATTCGACAGCCGGACAAGTAATTGATAATTTCCCTGATGGTCGTGTGCGTGTTTGGTGGGCTAAGGGTCACATTACCATGTGTTATCCCCAGGATCTTTTCGAAATTCATCAAAGCGAAGCGCAGGATGCGTACGAATCCGATGAAACGGACAACTCATGGGAAACACAGTCGGAGAACAGTCAAACCGTTGACATGAGCGTAAGCGTTGCATCACTTAACAGAGAGGAGCATATTATATCTGGCATAGATCGGGCCAAAGAAGCCATTCAACGGCTGGAAAAGATTTTTCGTGTACTGCCAGATCAGCGTAAATCTGATGTTCTTAATGATCTGCTAGCCGTTTATAAGAATTGTCGTTCTCTAGACCGGTTCCTTAACACAGACTTCTTCCACGAAGATTACTTCATCGGCATTCTATCCCTAAAGGAGAAGAGCGAGAGTCGAACGCCAATTAGTCCTGTGACTACACCTCAAGCTACCTTTGTTGCTGCCGAGGAACCGGCAACTATTTTAAAGGTACCAATTCCTCAAGGCATGTGCGCTAAAGTTATCAATTCACCAATTAAATTGATCGGAGCACCGTTATCAACATCGGCATCGACACCAAATAAACGCAAGTCGTCTACGAACATGGATGAGGTTCAGTGCAAAAAGAACACCGCCAACGAGGTAATCAATGTTGAAGACCCAACAGAGCAGGCCTTACTTCTGTGCAACGTTGAACTGACTGAAAGTGAATCCCAACTGAGCTACAACGATCTGATCAACAAGTACCGCAACGAGTACGCCGAAATGATTAGAAGGGCACGTGCCAGCATTGTGAAGGCCTTTGAAAAGTCAAAAAATGAAAAGGTAAGATACATATATTGTATATTTATCATAGCTCGATTTAATAATTAACTTTTGGCTCTTTTACAGAATGATTCTGGCACTTATTCGCGGGGTGAAAACAGCTCAAGCGATAATGTCGCCGAAGGGGAGACAAAGGATTCTGCTGAAGACACCGATACTCCGAACATGAAGTCTTCTTCCGATACCAGCGTTGAATTAGTTGCAAGTCGCGATGCTGACGTATGTGAAGTATTCTGTTTCTTAATAAAAGAACAAATGGCCAAATGCCGAGAAGCAATACTGGAGAACTTCGACAATATGCAAAAGAACAAACCAACTGATGAAGACGCATTATTGAGTGATGTTGAAGAAATTGAGATCGATATAGAAGTTTCTGATCTAGATATATCCAACAATGCAACACAAAAGGAAGAAGTAATGGAGCAGCCATTGAATATGAATGCACTCTCTGAATCGTTACCTCCACTCGAAATACCAGTTGCATGTTCATCTCCGTCTCCTACGCCAACCATCTTCCCCGTTGGCAATCAACTTTTTGAGGTGCGATCTACTGCGCCACTTGCTCATCATTTCATTGGCAATGTCATAATTCCTACCAACAAGGCGCAATTTCAACGCGCTATACAGCGTGAATATGCCATGCTACAGGCATCGCTGCCTCCAGGCGTGGTAGTGCGTGCCTATGAGGATCGCATGGATCTTATGTCCGTAATGATGATTGGCCCCAAACGCACTCCTTACCAAAATGCACTTTTCTTCTTTGACTTTCAAATGGGTTGCGATTATCCAAAACGTCCGCCTTGCTGCCATTACATCAGCTACTGCACGGAGCGCCTGAATCCAAACCTATACGAGGAAGGAAAAGTATGCGTTTCATTGCTAGGCACATGGTCTGGACGCGATACTGAGGTGTGGTCACCACGCAGCACAATGCTTCAGGTGTTGGTCTCTATACAGGGACTCATACTGGTTGATGAGCCCTACTTCAATGAGGCCGGATACGAAAAACAGCGGGGTAATTAATTAGATATGAGAGACGTTATAAGCAGATCCAGTTCAATACTATCTCATATTTGTAGGCACACAGCTTGGTAACGAGAACTCTCGCGTTTACAACGAAATGGCCATTATAAAGATAGTCCATTCTACCGTGAAGCAACTGCAAAATCCTCCAATTATATTTCGCAAGGAATTGATTGAGCACTTTAAGGAATTCGGTGCTGAATTGCATGGACGCATGCATTCTTGGTCCGAATACTCAGCTGACGCGCAGCGACTAAAAATAACCAGCATAAATGGTTAGTATAGATATAATTATATATATATATATATATATACCATCTGTTAATTGTTCAAACTGTTATTACAGACATGCCAAAGGATTTTAAATCGCCATGTGAATTGCCCGAGTTTCCTTTGCTTCCCTGCAGTCGGGGTTTCTGTATTGCAGTCAAGGGTGTACTGGAAGCCTTGCAAAATGAGCTGACCATTCTCCATAGGACGGTGAACGATAAGATCCAGCCAGAAATAGAATCAATTATTGCTTCCAATTGTTCTGTCACAGCGCCTCGTGCTGCACTGGAGGATGTGTAAAATGGGTGCAAGAACTCGCAATGTGTTTTGTTTATTTGCCTTCGATGTGGTGCCTATTATTAAATACAAGACTATCGCCGCCTACACTTGGAACTGAGCCTTAGGAATGGCCAATTTGTTTTATACATCTAAGTTCTCTCAGCTCGGAATATTATATACTACTTGGCAAACGGCTAAATGGCTAAAAAACCTTTATAATCAGAAAAAATAATGATTATTTTCCAAAATTGTTCGCTAATTATTTGTAACTACTGATTATTTATTTATTTAGTCACTAATTCGTTTTATGTTAGCCTATAAAAAAATTTTGTTGCCTTTAAACTTTTGTAAACTTTCGTAATACGTGGAAATAATTGCCGAGATTATTTGTGTGTCTGTAAATAATGATGTTGGCGTTAACTTTACCGCGCACAGCATCAATGCGAGTAAATTTGTATATTGGCAAAGAGGTTATTCGAAATATTTACAAAATTATGTTCCCCTATTAGCTTGTTTATAGTATATATATATATTGTATTTATTATCTACCCTTATGCTAGTTGAATCTCGCTAGGTCTCAATGTGACCCGCCCCCTTCAGATGGAATCCTTTGCATTCCACACTAAATTATAGTTTAGCTAATGCAGTCACTTTGCCACATCGCTTACGATATATCCAGCTAGTAAATTCAATATAAGTGAATAATAAATTACCAATTTTATTTATCAATCTCTGCTGATTATATTGTATTATACTTCTAATTTGCCTGTTATCCAGTCGACATAGTGTCCTACACGGGTATAAACACCTGGCCAACCCTGAAGACCGCATGGTTGTGGACCGTACGAAGTGACGCCAGCCACAAAGAAGATTTCTTGCTGGCCCACATTGGTGGGTACCATCAGTGGTCCGCCGGAGTCACCCTGGCAGGAGTCAATGTTGGCTTTGCCACCGGCACACAATTGCGATTTATTCAGATGCATTTGATAGGTGCGATATTTATCCTGGCAACGATCAAGATTCCATACATGCACCGTAATCTTCAACTTGATATTGCTGGGCCTTCCATCCTCGGTAATACCCCAACCTGCCACGTCCATGGCATAATCTTCGAATAGATTGTTACGCACATCATCGCCAACGGGCAGACAAATAGGCTTAACGTATTCCGTAAAGTGAACAGGCTCTTTGACCCGCAGCAGGGCAATGTCGTGCATCTGGTCAATGGAGTTCGGTACATACAGTTCGTGCAGAATCTTCTTCTCAATCTCGATGTCAATGTGCAACGGCGCACAGACGCTCTTCTTGTTTAGCTCCACAATGCAGTCGGGCGCTGTGCTGGTGTCCCACTCACCCAGGCGCACACTGAACAGTTCCAAGCCATATTTATCCAACTTGGTGCTGGCTAAGCAGTGACCGGCAGTGAGCACATAGCGTGAGTTAATCAAAGTACCGCCGCAATGAAAGAAAAACTCGTTATTCGCCGCTACAATTAGAGCAAAGATCTTTAGGCTGATTCAATGGTAAATGGTTTGTGCTACTCACGCTGCTTGTACTGCAGCAGTGCCATCCAGGGAAACTCGAAGAGCTTTGTTTTAGTGCCGCCAATGATACGATTCGCCAACAATATACCACAGTTTCCAATGCTGGGCAGAACGTTTCCCGGATCGGGTTCTTCGCCAGCACGGCTATCCACCACAGCGCCACCACCTGTAGCTCCGCCACCTTGAGCGGCAGTACGCTTACTGTCCGGGCAACAGACTAGAATACGTTGAACAAGGCTGCTTTGGCGTGTGTTGTCCAGCCCACACTGACTGTCCGAGAGCATTTGGCGTTGAGCCGCAGTTGGGGCACTTATATTGAGTATCTCGAAGAGGAAGGGGCAGTCTCTTATGTGAATGCACAGCCCCTTCTCTTTGGTACCCTTAGTCTCGCAGCTACCATAGCTGAATTGCGCAGTAGAGGTGGCTGCCGGTGATCGAGATTGCAGAATCAATGTCAATTAAAACTCTATAGCAACAACAACATCCGGTTGAACCGGTCTGAAACTGATAATACAGATGCCTCCCATCCAACCCCACTTCAGAGGACATTCCACAACTGCTTACCAGCAATGCAAACACCACTCAATAATCCCAGCAATAGGAACTGCAGTCCCAATGTCGTCAACATATTGAGAACTGTATATGAATCGATCGCCGAGAGGTTCGCGTTGAGACTGAACAAGCCTCTCATATTGACAACCTGTTGAAGCTTTATTAAGCGCTTGCAGCCAGACGCGTTGCTGGGTATTATCACGGATAGATGTCAGGGGTGAGAGATCGATCAACTCAACGTACGTATGTACGTACATTATATAGCTTATCATCTATCGATCCAGCTATGGGAAGAAAAATACTAATTGTTTGTTTTCTTTCTGTGCTTTACTCGTAATTTGTTGCAACTTAATAAAATCGAATTGTTACTGCAGTGGCAACAAACAATAACTGAATTGTGATTTGGCATTGTTTAACCGGTTATTGTTTTTATGATGATATACGACGAGTATGTGTACGTTTTAATGTGTATATATATATTTATGTATATGTGTTCAGAACGTTAGAATGCGCACAGAGTTATATGGTATAGAATTAAATCTTGTTGCTGTTGTGGGCATAGTTGTAGACCTGCTGGAAACCTTCACCATCATCACCCTCGCCATCATCTGAATCGTCAGAGTCGAATGTATTGTCGGGTATGTCATACAAACGGATAATTGGCTTGTTTGGATCCTTCATGATCAGGTATTTGCCATCCTTTTGCTTCATCACCAGGTCAATAATGCAACGCAGAATACCCCAAGCGTTGTCCATACTCAGATTGATCTGTGTGGCAAACTCATGAGGCTTGAACTGCTGCGTTCCCAGGATGACATGACGCGAATGATCACGGGGATTGATACGTGACACATAACCCAGTTTCAGCTGATCGGATCCAGCCAGTACAGCTTGCACCGTCCACTTGGCCAGCTTGCATGCATTGTTTCTCAGCTCATTGGCCAGAACGGCACCACGTTGTGTGTCCAACTTTTGGCGCCACTCAACACCGTTGGCCAGCTTGGAATCCCACTCGTTCAGTGCCTTGATGGACAGGAACTGAGGCTCACCACTTGGCGTTTGCAGGACACCATCATGTTCGCAACGTGCCACAAGAACCTGGAGAGAATATGCAAAATGTTAAGGCGTCAGCGCAAATAACAAATGTAGCAAGTACTTACAATATCGCTGCCGAGCTCCCATTTTTTATAGCGATAACCCACGCTAGCAACCTGAATATCTTCATCCTCACTGATAAATGGATTGGTTTCCTCAAACTTATACTTGGCCTCCTGCTCGCCGGTCTTGAGCACCTGCTGGCTGAAGTTGTGGTTAATGAAGGTTGCCTCGATAGCTAGATTCCGTGGAGAGTTGCACGAGCTGTCGTCATCAGTGGGTGGCTCAACGCTCGTCTCATTGACAGTCAACAAGTCGAATTCCGTATGATCGCGCTTATCCATGAAGATCTTATCACCTACAAAATAAAATCGTATATTACAAAAAACTCACAAATTATTTATATTATTGTATCTTACCAACTTTCTCGATGACAATATCCCAAGAGTAGTTAGACCTTGTCGAGCACATAATGGTGGCCAAAATGGCGTCCGTGGCAAAAACATTACCAACTGTCTTCGACAGACGACGAATGACAGGATCGTCAGTAGTGGTTACCGTGTGCACAATGCGATCAATCTTCTGCAGAGGCTTCTCGTTCTTGACGTTGATGCGATCGTACGTCTTGTCATAGTACTCCAGTGTACCGCAAGTGGCAATATCTTCGCCATCCTTGATGTTTGGCAGTGACAGCTTGATAAGACGCGGGAAGTCCATCTCCTCAATGGAAGCCCAGTCGGCACGCACTGCAACCGATGATTCGCGCATTTTTGGTGGTGGTCCACGGTTTCCAAAGCGCTTGCCAACACCGCGACGTGGGTCACGAGCCTTCACGTTCTTGCTATTTAATGTGGTCATACCATGACCATGGGTATTAAGACCACCGCGAGCATTGCGGCCTCGTCCGGAACGCGAGTTGCGCATACTACGGAAGCGTCCGCGTTGATGGGGTGGTTTCTGCACGCGCGCCGTATCCACTAGATGGAAGGTGGTCTCATCCTCCTCATGGTAGTAGGCATATTGGTTACCAGTTCCAAAGGTAGAAGCATACTTGTCTGCAAAAAGAACAAATTAGTTACAATTCGCTGCCACGACACACACAAACAAAATGCATACATACGACATAACCTCACTTTGTTATTTTGAAACATTGGTTTTAGTTGGTTTTACTTACTCTGATACTTCTTATCATTGTTGGATGTGCTTGTCCAGTCGCAGATTTTACCCAAGCGGTCATTCTTGCTGAATGGCTGGTATGGAACGTCCTTAAACGTGTCCGGCAACTCGCATGGTCCCCAGCCCTTTTCGTTGAATTGCACGGTCGGTTTCTCGAAGGTGGGAAACTGCACCGCGGTGTTAATAGTTTCGCTCATTGCACGATTATAACGGTGTGATCTTTATTTAATTAATTATTGCAATGCAAAATGACAAAAAATTATGATGCCAGGTCGGGAAAAAAAACTGTGACGGGCTCGCGAAATTGGTGCGAAGGAGAGAGGCAGCGCGATAACTCATAGAGATGTGCGATTTTTTCCATTAAGTACTTGTAACGCGCAAAAGTATTTTTAACAACACATAAATAAAGTGGTATCCGTACTTTTAATTAATCGAATTATCGATAACAACTGCTACGAATTAATGGTTTTAACAGGTAAACTACTTAAATAAGGAAACGTGATGTTGGAAGTGCAAGATGATTACGAACACCAAGGAGAAACTGAATATGTATTAGAAAATGTTCTTATGAATGACGACAACAGCTTTGAATTTGCACTATTGCAAGAAGATTACAATTCTGTGTTAACAGCATCTTGTTGTTGCAGTGTAACCTATGACTGTAACGAAAACAACAATGCATGCTGTCACGGAGGAAGATTCAAATATAATGAAGAAGCTAATGAATTGGTCTTGAGACAAAAGGTGGATAACTATTTACCTGCCCTAATTGAGTGCAATGATTTATGCCACTGCGATGTGAATATATGCAAAAACCGACTTGTTCAAAAGGGGCCTCGTAGAAATCTAGAAATATTTGACTCGGCACTATTTAAATCAAAGGGTCTGCGCACTACAACTAATATTCCATGCGGTGCCTTTATCTGTGAATATGCTGGAGAGCTATTGACTCTAACTGAAGCCAAGCGGCGTCTCGGGCTTAATGACAAAAATAGTCAAATGAACTATGTTTTATGCCTCAACGAATATGCCAAGAAAGAGTCCAACGGAAAGACAAAGTACAAAACAGCGCAGATCACTTGTGTAGATCCATCTAATCGTGGAAATATTGGTCGGTACCTGAACCACAGCTGTAATCCAAATTGTGAAATCCTGCCAGTGCGAATTAATTGTCCAATTCCAAAAATATGTAAGTAGTTTGTGCAGCACATACAGAGTTATTATTCTTAATCGTATAAATGCATTTACAGGTATCTTTGCCAAGCGAGACATAGAAGCGAATGAAGAGTTATGTTTTCATTATGGAGGTGGAGATTTCAATGAAAACATAATTGGCGGCAAGCCTTGCTTGTGCGCCGCACCTAACTGCGATGGAGTCGTACCAAATACACCAATTTAGATCGAATATTAAAGTTGTAACAACTTTGTTAATTTCGTAATTTATTTGTATGTACGTTATTCATCCGTTATTCAAAGTTTATGCGGTACTTTCTCTTCTAAATCGGGTAGTTTTGTTAATATCCATTGTTCAATTTCAAGGAGCGATTTAATCTTAAGCTCGTGCAATGTGTTCTTGAGGGGTGTGAATGTTCCCGATACGCCCAAATTTTTTAGTGCCTCAAACGTCTCCTGACCCCATTCCAAAGGAACCAATGTGTCACGCTCTCCATGGAACATACAAAGCTCAGGAAGGGTTCCATTCGTTAATTTACGATTTTGAATGGATTCATAGACGACCGATTTACGATTGAGGAACGATGAATGAGTAAAAATGCCAGCTAAATCAGGATTTAGGTGGTAACCAGTGTGCAGGGCAACAGCACCACCCATAGAGAAGCCGCCAACAATTATGCGATTCACCGGTATACCCTGGTCGACTTCATTCTGGATTATTTTCTGTACATTATCATAACACTCAGACAAGCTCTTTTTGCTTTCTTCTGCTGCAATGTTTAAAGAACGTCGATCGAACCATACCGAAGACAGCTGACCATCTAGTGGTGTATACTTTTGTTTTGGGGCAGTTGGAAAGACAAATTTAATGTGTTCGAAGTCCAAATTACGACCCAGCAAGAACCGAATCCATTCCATTAGATTAGCTCCCGTATCACCAGAGCCATGAAAGAATATTACAGATGCGCTATGTTTTCGTATTGCCGCCATAATTGTATTAAAATTCAGCTGTTAGTTATGCAAATGGTACGAAGTTAGGGTAAGGGTCCACTACAGTGTTACCAGCTTTTTAAAATGTAGAACGTACTAAAAAAAGTGAATAAAAAATACTATATTGACATTATACACTTTATTAAACTATTTTCTTCGTAGTTTCTTTCTGCAAAAGTTGCTCGACTGCTTTTTCATATGTGAGCTAATATATATATATTTAATTATTTTTAATTGTTAAATTAATGTTGTTTATGTATTTTAGTTATGATTCCATTTGAAAATGCTATTGAAAATTACAATTTCAATCAGATAGTGCTACCCTCCTGTTTTCAGAAAAGAGTGTGGTCACCCAAAAAATACCCTTTGTTTGAATTTGTGGCAACACTGACATGGCTTAGTTAAGAGTTGTACACGGTTGCGGTTGTTAGTGCTACGAAAGAATAAAAACAAACGGTGGTTTTGTGAACTAATACATGGTAAATTACTAAACAAATGAAAGTAGTTTTTAGTCGTGTAGGGCAGTGTATTAAGCAAAATAAACAAAACGTCCATTGATGCAGGAAAATACGAAAACCGTAAAATTCAACACAACAAAATTTGACCTAAAAGGCATTGCCCAATTTATCAGCTGTTTGATACACACACATACCCATGAAAATTCGTCATTTGTGTATACACGTGATAGTATAATTGTCGTCTTCAAAGATCCCTAAATCTACACACATATGCATATGAATTATTGTAAATACTACGTTGGGTACAAAGGTGTACGCAAACATATTTGCAGGTTCATTGACAATTCAAGTCTGAACCGTTACTCGTAAAATTAAATCCTGAATATCAACAAGTTGTTGACTTAGCATGCGTTCAATGGAATGCACACCTAGAGGAATACATATCTAAGTGTTCATAAGAGTGAATGTACATGTGCATATGTATATTTGTATGTATCTTTATGCCAACAAAAACAAAAGTACTCTCACACCACCGTCTACGTTTGTGGCTCCCATATATACATACATGCGCATATACATATGTACATGTATGCACAAACATATTCACATACACGTTGTGTGCAAATGAAAGTGTGTGCGTGCTTGTGCCTTCTCACCATGATTTGACAATATTTCTCTCTTTGGTTTTGTGTTTATCGTACACTTGATAAATCCAACGTGAAGGGAACTCCGAGCAGCAAAGATACGAACAGATCGTTTTTGCAATGTCATTCTGGAAGCACGTCATCTATAGTACGCACATTTTTACTAGCTGTATCGTATTAGTTTTGTATATGTATAAACAATATATTTAATTAGCACAATTCCCTCTCTGCACGCTAAACAAGAAGAACACCTCTCTTATCATCATCTGTCAAACGTAGAGTGGGTGAAAGACAGATGATACAAGACACGAACGCTGTAGTAATCACAGATATGACGTTGATGTGTACTACGTGCTTAGAAAACTTTATAAACAAACAATCATTTGCGATGAATGTAGCACAAAAAAGGCAAATCTCGAATCCGCTCCAGCCCGGCATATTGCCAAGTCTATCTTGCAAATCCTATTATTTATAATTTATATTTCTAATATGTAATATAAACTCTGAACAATCTGTTCTAGCTTACAGCCAAGTCATCGCCTCGAGAAGCTCTTATTCATAAGCACACAATTTTTTTGCACTTTTCCATTAAAAACCGCAAACATTAAACAAAAATGCAATTAAAAGTTTTTTGCCTCATCATGGTCGGATTATAAATAAAACGAAGAATGAATACCCTTATGTGAGGTCTGGAAGGCAGAAACAAATATCGTACAAATATCGGTTGTACTATCGCCTACACTGGCAAATGAATTTGTCTTCTCAATTAAACAGTATCTGCAATTCCTAAGTTCATTTCTGATATAATGCATTATCAACATAGCTCTTTATTCCCATTAATAGACTCCTAATCAAAATCACAACTTTACAAACCTGATTATGTACACCGTACCGTGTAAGTCCAATGGACAAAGACAGTTTTTAAAGTGTCGGAACTGTCTAATTTGTCTTTCTGATAGTAGCTTGACCATGACATTGCACATTTGCCATATATGTAAGTAAGTTTTTGTAGGGTATATTAGGTCTGTTAAAAGGCATACAGCCACATAAGATGGTTTCTGTACATATATTCCTGATAAGGAGTAACAGAGAATCTAATCGTGCTTGTCTATGTTATGAATAGCCTAATCTCACCACTTCAAAACATCCACCGACTCAAAATGGTTCATGTTTTTACCTGAAGGGAAGCCTCTTTGGAAGCATCTTAGATTAAGGGGTATTTCAGAGGCGACTGCACTCGACTAAATCCTAAAACCTTTTGTTCTTTCTACTTATTTATATACCAGATGAATAGTTAAGATAGCACGAAAATCAGAGTATATACATATATTTTAAATTATTAAATCTAAAAATATTTATACTGACCTATGGTACATATATGGCCACAAACATACTGGTATTGCAATCTAACAATCCTCTAAGGGTATTTAATCTTCGCGAAGCCAGTGAAATCAGTAGTCTCTTGATTTCTACAAGTAACGTTGACGTTTCAACTTTTATTTTTGCCTGCGACGCTAAACTCACAGGTGCTTGGTGTGAAATATGAAATTGGTTCAGTTGGATTTCGGCGTACGCACGATCGGATCGTTGATGCCTTAGGCGGGTAGCATTATCATTCACCTAGGCCTATGTTCATTGACTGGACAAAAGCGCGGAGCGGTTTGTGCAGTTTAACATAATATCACGTATGTGGTGCTCTATAAAATGAATAATGAATACATCAAACATAAATACAAACATACATACGCATGGTATAAAAACACCCAAAACCTGTTATCTGTCTTTGTTGTTTTCGATAATTTCGAATCAACATTTAAAAGTGTACAATTTTCTTCTTTGAAATAATGCCCGGGTACTTTTTTCATATTTTGTGTAATGATTGGACTTTGAGCGCACCTGGTTTGTAGTATCAGCATTATCGGGCAATTTTTAAAAAAATCGACAGCGCTACGCAAGTCCTATAAATTAGCCGGATTCTATTGTGAATCAAATGTGTGGGGAGAAAATATCAACAGAAGCGTAACTCCAACTCATTGCTGTCCATGTTGTCGTTGTTGTTGTGGTTGTTAGCGAATATAGCCAATGAGCATGACTGGTGTAAGGTAGCTTTTCATGCTGGGGCATACTCAGTCTCGCCCAGGGCCACTTTGCAGAATATTTATAAAGTGCTGAGACCTGAGACGGGGAATGTGCTCCTCTTTGAGGGCGGAAAAGTGGTTTCCTAGGATCTAGGGGAAGGAAATCGGACTATGCCTCGGTGTATACCGAGTCCTTCTTACATATGTGCTGCAGCGGCTAGGCCGGCTGGCTAATGGTTGGCGTCAACTGCGGGGAATCATACAAAACGTTTCAGCTGATCCCGCACATCTACTCTCGCTGCTCAGTTGACCTTGGAACCTGGTTATGCACCAAGGCGTCCAAGTTCACTGACTTGCGTCTGCTCCAAAAGTTCCGATAGATATGATGTGGTTAATACCTGCTTTCATACCTAGCAGAACATTGGCACAGTCGTAGAAGGGCGGCGCCCCAGCCTCACGAATGTAGTACCCCGCACTCTTGCCTCAACTTGTTTTAAATTTATTATTAAGAACGCACCATTGTTTTTATTCTTCTACGCTTTATTTTTTTCATTTTTTTAATAAATTTCCCTACCTACAACGTAGCCTGCTCTGTTCTTTTTCTCTCTCTGTTTCCCTGCCTTCAAATCATTTGCTCACCCTCTTTGGTAGTCTCTGTCCGTGTCCAACGAAGGTTTTCTGGATAGCAGTCGTTTTCTTTTCTTATTGTCCTGCGGCGGAATTGGAGTACCTTTGGTCGCTGTTGTTGTTCCTCCGTCTGTCCCTCTGGATCTCGCACGGCTGCGTTCCTGCTGCTTTCCTCACGTTGACACTTTGCCGGATCTTTTTCACGCTCGGGGTTTTCGCGGAGACACGCACGTTCGCTCGCTGCACTAGGTATTCTCGAACTATCCTTCTTCCTTCCTATGCCAGCTTTCACCTCCTCTGCAGTCGACGTCGCTCGGCTTAGATTTCCCATGTTCGGTTGGGTGTGCGAACTTTTCTCTTCGGGTGTATTTGGTTCTTACAGGTATGTGTGTGTGTGTTAAGCTCTGCTCTCGATGCGCTCTCGTGTCGCTCACCGCTCAGTTGCAGTTGACGTCGATCAGCTGTACTTTCGTTTGCGCTCGCGCTCTGGCTGCGCTTTTCGCTCTTTGTCGCGTTGCGCTTGCGCTCTGGCTGCGCTTGTGTGTATATGTCGCTGTCGCTTGCGCTCGCTCTATGTGTGGGTGTGTTCTCTTTGCTGCGCGGCCGTCGTTTACGTTTGTTCGCTCCTTTTGTGCTCACCCGGCTTGCCCCTTGCTTTGCATGTACGTTCTCTGTGCGTGGTCATCGTTCTCTTTTGCGTTCGGCTTGCACTTGCTTCGTGTTTACGTTCTCTCTCGTGTGCGTGATCGTCGCTTAAGCTTCTTCTGTGCGTGGGCGTCGATTGTGTTCTCTTCTCGGTTGGGTGAGTGACCGTCTCTCTGTGGTGTGCGCTCTCCTTGAGCTTATGAGCGCTCTCCCTGAGCTACCCTACATTACGCTACTAGTGGGGCCTATCGGTTTTGTAGCTTCTATGTAACCTGCCTATCAGATACCCTTCATTTTGTGTTTCATTACGTTAGGAATGAAATGATAAATAGAAAAAAATAAATTTTTGTGGGGCTCACAAATTTTGAGTCCTCACACCCCCCCCTTACTTTGCCAGTGGAAGACCACACACATCCTGGTCTTCCTCGTTTTCTTCCCAACCAACCCGATTTGAGACACTGTGTTGGCCCCTTTGCCGACTCTCTCCTCCATCTTGCATCTTTCTACTTCGGATCCAAGAACCATGCCATGTTGTCCTCGTAAGCTTTTGCGTACGTATCCTGTCGTGCTGTTGGTTGTGCCTCTCTGCTCGTTGTATCCCTATGCGTGTATCCGTGTTGCTTGCTGTTGGTTGTGCCTCTCCGATCGTTGTATCCTTGTATCCTTGTATCTCTGCTCGCTGTATCCTTGTGCGCGTATCCTTGTATCCTTGTAACCTTGTATCTCTGCTCGTTGTATCCTTGTGCGTGTATCCTTGCTGCTTGCTGTTGGTTGTGCCTCTCTGATCATTGTATCCTGGTATCCTTGTATCTCTGCTCGTTGTATCCTTGTGCGTGTATCCTTGTTGCTTGCTATAGGTTGTGCCTCTCTGTGCGTTGCATCCTTGTATCCTTGTAACCTTGTATCTCTGCTCGTTGTATCCTTGTGCGTGTATCCTTGCTGCTTGCTGTTGGTTGTGCCTCTCTGATCATTGTATCCTGGTATCCTTGTATCCTTGTATCTCTGCTCGTTGTATCCTTGTGCGTGTATCCTTGTTGCTTGCTGTTGGTTGTGCCTCTCTGATCGTTGTATCCTGGTGTCCTTGTATCTCTGCTCGTTGTATCCTTGTGCGTGTATCCTTGTTGCTTGCTGCTGGTCGTTTATCCTGGCCGGGTATCCTTGTTACTTGTTGCTGGTCGTGCCTCTCCCTGTTTCGGGTAGTTGCTTTGTGCGTTTGTATAACCAATGGTCCTGACGAACCTTACATGTGTCGGTGCTTGAGTTCTGCTAAATACGTTTGCTGACTTTGGTTTGCAGCTCCTTTTTTGGTTGCACACCATAGAAGCAATATGTGCCGATTTTTGGTTGGGCTTGGCTCTGACAATGATATCGTTGCCGAACTTCTGAAAATCAAACGCATTTGTTTCCTGCAACAATTCCAGGGTATTCCGAAAACCCAGACGAAGGTAAGGTATAGGTGTCGGCTCCACATTCATGTAGTCGCGCTCTATATCTGTCAATCTGACCGGCGGCTTGGTTGATGTTATTAGAGAGCGCACCACAATGGTAATTTCTCTAAGTTCTTCCTCAAATTGTTCCGAAGGCATTTTGAAAGATGATATGTCCTTGTTTACTTGATCTTTGCTGGATGTTCTTTGCTTATTGATCCTTGCTTGTTTGTCTTCAGCTGGTATCCTTGCTCGTTGTCCTTGTCCGAAGATGTTCACTGGAGATGTTCACTCGGCTGGAGCCGGAGACTGAGCGCCTCGCTATGCGTTGTATCCTTGTATCCTTGTAACCTTTGCTTGTTGTATCCTTGTGTGTGTGTCCTTATTGCTTGCTGCTGGTCGTGCCGCTGTGATCGTTGTACCTTGTATCCTTGAATCTCTGCTCGTTGTATCCTTGTGCGTGTACCCTTGTTGCTTGCTGTTGGTCGTGCCTCTCTGATCGTTGTATCCTTGTATTCTGGTATCTCTGCTTGTTGTATCCTTGTGCCTTGTGTCCTTGTTGCTTGCTGTTGGTCGTGCCTCTCTGATCGTTGTACCTGTTTTGTTGTAACCTTGTATCTCGTTGTAACTTTGCGTGTATCCTTGTTGTGTATCCTGGTGTCGTTGTATCCTTGCTCGGGGTATCCTTGTTTGTTGTATCCTTGCGTGTATCCTTGTTGTGTATCCTGGTTCCGTTGAATCCTTGCTCGGGGTATCCTTGTATCTCTGCTTGTTGTATCCTTGTCGCGAAAACACTTTTAAACTTTTTATCGTTCACTGGAGATGTTCCCTCGACTGAAGCCGGAGACTGAGTGCCTTCTCTGCGCTGGACGCGGGCCTTATATACCCTGGCCGAGCGTACTGAACCGTTATGCTCGGCTTCGGGTCCCGTTTTCTGTCCTTCGGGCGGCCCGAAAGCACGAGTCTCGTAGACCACCGTTACGCCCTTGTTGTTGTTGTTTTCGTGGCGAGAACGGCGATCTGCGCTGTCCTGTCGCGTCCGACTCCTTTGCGTCACCCTAACCAACTCCTTGACCATCCTTTACGTTGCTCGATTGTCCTGTGAGTTTCCTTCGTTTTTCCCCCCGTAACTCTGATCTTCCGTGTATTTCTTATTCGTGTATCGAAACTATCGTCGGTTTGTACCGACGCTCGGACTCACTTTTCGCGCTCCTATAGTGGTTCTTTAGGCCACCAAGGACACAATTCCCCCTCTCGTCTCAGGTCCCTGCTCGGGCGCCATCTGTAAGGTAGCTTTTCATGCTGGGGCATACTCAGTCTCGCCCAGGGCCACTTTGCAGAATATTTATAAAGTGCTGAGACCTGAGACGGGGAATGTGCTCCTCTTTGAGGGCGGAAAAGTGGTTTCCTAGGATCTAGGGGAAGGAAATCGGACTATGCCTCGGTGTATACCGAGTCCTTCTTACATATGTGCTGCAGCGGCTAGGCCGGCTGGCTAATGGTTGGCGTCAACTGCGGGGAATCATACAAAACGTTTCAGCTGGTTCCGCACATCTACTCTCGCTGCTCAGTTGACCTTGGAACCTGGTTATGCACCAAGGCGTCCAAGTTCACTGACTTGCGTCTGCTCCAAAAGTTCCGATAGGTATGATGTGGTTAATACCTGCTTTCATACCTAGCAGAACATTGGCACAGTCGTAGAAGGGCGGCGCCCCAGCCTCACGAATGTAGTACCCCGCACTCTTGCCTCAACTTGTTTTAAATTTATTATTAAGAACGCACCATTGTTTTTATTCTTCTACGCTTTATTTTTTTCATTTTTTTAATAAATTTCCCTACCTACAACGTAGCCTGCTCTGTTCTTTTTCTCTCTCTGTTTCCCTGCCTTCAAATCATTTGCTCACCCTCTTTGGTAGTCTCTGTCCGTGTCCAACGAAGGTTTTCTGGATAGCAGTCGCTTTCTTTTCTTATTGTCCTGCGGCGGAATTGGAGTACCTTTGGTCGCTGTTGTTGTTCCTCCGTCTCTCTCTGGATCTCGCCCGGCTGCGTTCCTGCTGCTTTCCTCACGTTGACACTTCACCGGCTTTTTTCACGCTCTGGGTTTTCGCGGAGACACGCACGTTCGCTCGCTGCACTAGGTATTCTCGAACTATCCTTCTTCCTTCCTATGCCAGCTTTCACCTCCTCTGCAGTCGACGTCGCTCGGCTTAGATTTCCCATGTTCGGTTGGGTGTGCGAACTTTTCTCTTCGGGTGTATTTGGTTCTTACAGGTATGTGTGTGTGTGTTAAGCTCTGCTCTCGATGCGCTCTCGTGTCGCTCACCGCTCAGTTGCAGTTGACGTCGATCAGCTGTACTTTCGTTTGCGCTCGCGCTCTGGCTGCGCTTTTCGCTCTTTGTCGCGTTGCGCTTGCGCTCTGGCTGCGCTTGTGTGTATATGTCGCTGTCGCTTGCGCTCGCTCTATGTGTGGGTGTGTTCTCTTTGCTGCGCGGCCGTCGTTTACGTTTGTTCGCTCCTTTTGTGCTCACCCGGCTTGCCCCTTGCTTTGCATGTACGTTCTCTGTGCGTGGTCATCGTTCTCTTTTGCGTTCGGCTTGCACTTGCTTCGTGTTTACGTTCTCTCTCGTGTGCGTGATCGTCGCTTAAGCTTCTTCTGTGCGTGGGCGTCGATTGTGTTCTCTTCTCGGTTGGGTGAGTGACCGTCTCTCTGTGGTGTGCGCTCTCCTTGAGCTTATGAGCGCTCTCCCTGAGCTACCCTACATTACGCTACTAGTGGGGCCTATCGGTTTTGTAGCTTCTATGTAACCTGCCTATCAGATACCCTTCATTTTGTGTTTCATTACGTTAGGAATGAAATGATAAATAGAAAAAAATAAATTTTTGTGGGGCTCACAAATTTTGAGTCCTCACACTGGTCACATATGTTTGTATTGGTGTGTATGTATGTGTATGTATAGCTAATCTAGCTTGCTTGTTAGAATCGCATGAGGGGCGACAGAAACCTACAACTCATTCGGTATATAGTATACTCTAGTACTTTCGGTTTTCGACTATCCCGAATTCGAACATACGCGATCAAAAAATTTCAGGCTGCTCGAATGATATTACAAATTAATTGCAATGGTTTTATAATCCGATTATTATATTCCAATATCGCCTAAATATATTCTTATATCATATAGAGTAATATACATAAATGTGTTCTTGTATAGAAAAACAATATTGATTTATTTGTTCACCTTCTTCACAGACATTGAGATGAATGAACACTCCGACTGTGGTTCCCTCTCCTCATCCTCGTGCGGACGCTTCGATGCGGCGCGTTCCATGGACGAGCAGGATGCTACAGATGACGACATGACCTTCTGCATGGCCAACTATGCAAAGGAGGCACTAAAAATGATGTTTATGATGCGCTCCCATGGCATGCTCACAGATGTTGTGCTCGAGGTGAAGAAGGAACTCTTTCCGGCCCACAAGGTGGTACTATCGGCGGCGTCACCTTACTTTAAGGCCATGTTCACAGGTGGCCTCAAGGAATCAGAGATGTCACGCGTCCAGTTGCAGGGGGTAAGTGGTGACATGGCGGTGCCATCAATTAGTTGTTATAATACATAAACAGTTTGTTCTAATTCAATTTGAATAGGTGTGTCCCACGGCAATGGCCCGCATCCTCTACTTCATGTACACAGGACAGATACGAGTGACGGAAGTGACTGTCTGTCAGCTACTTCCTGCAGCGACAATGTTCCAGGTGCAGAATGTCATTGACGCGTGCTGTGCCTTCTTGGAGCGTCAGTTGGACCCAACCAATGCCATTGGTATTGCCAATTTTGCGGAGCAACATGGCTGCATTGAGTTGCAGAAGAAAGCGAACCACTTTATCGAAAGACACTTCACACAGGTGAGCTCATCGCTAGCTCTCGCTTATCTCTAACTAGTACTCTATTAAGATATTCTATTGTCATTGTTGTAGGTTTGTCAAGAGGAAGAGTTTCTTCAGTTATCCGCCTATCAACTTATCGCGCTCATCAGACGAGACGAGTTGAACGTGCAGGAGGAGCGTGAAGTGTACAATGCAGTTCTAAAGTGGGTCAAGTACGATGAGGACAATCGACACTGCAAGATGGAGCACATTCTGGTCTCAGTTCGCTGTCAATTCCTGACGCCCAACTTCCTAAAGGAGCAAATGAAAAACTGTGATGTTCTCCGCAAGGTTCCGGCCTGCAGGGAATATCTGGCGAAGATCTTTAAGGATTTGACACTGCACAAATGTCCGGGCGTAAAGGAACGTACGCCAAATACGACGCGTATGATATTCATCGCCGGTGGCTTCTTTCGACATTCGCTCGATATACTGGAGGCCTATAATGTGGACGATAAGACGTGGACAACATTACCCAACCTGCGCATACCACGTTCCGGTCTAGGAGCTGCGTTTCTAAAGGGCAAATTCTATGCGGTGGGCGGACGCAACAATAATATTGGATCATCTTACGATTCCGACTGGGTGGATCGTTACAGTGCCATTACCGAGACGTGGCGTCCCTGTTCACCAATGTCTGTGCCTCGACATCGTGTGGGCGTAGCCGTCATGGACGAGCTAATGTACGCTGTAGGTGGTTCCGCGGGCATGGAATACCACAATACAGTAGAGTAGTAAGTATTTTATAATGTGTACATAATGTAGAAAGTACTAATTACCGATTCTACTTACAGCTACGATCCTGATCAAGATCGCTGGACACTTGTACAGCCAATGCATTCCAAACGCTTGGGTGTCGGCGTTGTGGTCATTAACCGCTTACTCTACGCCATCGGTGGCTTTGATGGCAACGAGCGTTTAGCCAGCGTGGAGTGCTATCATCCGGAAAACAATGAATGGAGCTACTTGCCGTCCCTAAAAACCGGACGCAGCGGAGCAGGTAATTTTGATTTTTCAACTGTCTATCTACCATATACTTATTCTCTCTTTCTCTGTGTGTGCGCATTGTTAATCAGGTGTTGCTGCCATTAATCAGTATATCTATGTCGTGGGCGGATTCGATGGCACACGGCAATTGGCCACAGTTGAGCGCTACGACACGGACAATGAGACATGGGACATGGTTGCACCAATCCAGATCGCCCGAAGTGCTCTCTCCTTGACGCCGCTGGATGGCAAGCTGTACGCTATAGGTGGCTTTGATGGCAACAACTTTCTATCCATTGTGGAAGTATATGATCCGCGTACCAATACGTGGGAGCAGGGTACTCCATTGAATTCTGGACGTTCTGGTCATGCTTCTGCTGTCATTTATCAACCATCTTGCGCCAGCACATTTATGGATTATGAAGAGAATGAGGCACCCCGGCGAGATGATCAAAATAGTGACCATATGCAAAGTGATTTCCAGCAGGATCCCTGTGGCAGCAGAAATACAAACTTTGATTGCATGTCATCCAATATGCAGTTTCATGCCTCCTATGGAGCTGGAGGTTGCCACAACTGCGATTCGGAAGTGACTATAAACAGGGAGCCGCAGACAGAATGGAACACGAGAAATATTATACGGAATAATATGAAGCTCTCCAATCGACAGCGAAGGAGTGGAGACTCTAATAATGAATTAACTATTAGGGATCGTAGCATTTGGCGGACAACGCATTCGCCGTTTTCTGTGCCAAAAGAAATAATTAAAATAGAAAATGATGAAGAGAAAGAGGAAGCAAATGGTTTATCCCTAGATAATGCGGTGTCTATTCATAAGATTGCTCCCCGCAAACAATGCATATTAACGCCGATGTGTAATGCCATGCAGAATATGATACATAGGAGTAAAGAATGGCGATATAAAAAGTTCACAACGGGCTCATGATTCTCCACGCACGGTCCTAAAACCAAAAAAGATAAAGAAGAAAACATTATCCATTTTATTGCTCTGTTATTTATCGACTCACTTACTATTCCATATAGAGAACCATTCCAGCCAAACTCTTGTACAAATATACATACAAGTGTATGTATACATGTGTGCAATAAGCAGCATTTCATAATTATATAGCCTGCGATTAAGAAACATTAACTTTACGCTTGGTATTGAAATACTTTTATTAGGTGATTGTATGTACATATGTATTCATACGGTTATATAGATTGATAGATAGATACGATTTTCTTAAGTATTTAGTATATAGTAAACTACTTTTCTGACTCGCTCTTCCCGAGTGTATAGCATCATCACAACGCATAGATATAGCGCCACTAGGAATAATAACAATGAGAAGATACATCGTTTAGTCGATTAGGATTTTGTACTTTAATGCTTGTACATAATTTGTAAGTTAGATTAACAATTTAATTATATTTAAAAAAACAAAAATAGTTACCGAAAAAAAATATATTTTATTATTTACAACTGAAATATTAATGGACTTCTATTTTATTATATATAAACTAAGGTATATTTGTCTGCTTGAGATAAAACAGATTGATGTAAGCTGGTTTCAAGTGCATGTCAATGCATGAAACCATTCATAACCTGCAGAATCCTTTAAAGCAACAAATAAAACAAACAGTTTTGAAAACAAGTTTAAACAATTTGCACAATTCTTTAATTTATATCTATGCACGTGTATTGTAATTGTGTATGTCTGATTAAAGACTCCTTTGTTTGCGTGGACGTGGAGGATTCCATGAAACAGGCGTGTTGTCAGTAATGGAAACAATATTAAGGCCACCCATTTGTAGTCCCTTGATAGCTGACTGTAAGGAATCATTATCATTATTAGAGTCTCACATGCTCTATAAGAAATATAAAGAATACGTTACCATGCGACCAGGTCCGAGTCCACGAACTTTCACGCGAATTGTTTTCCAGCCAAGTTCAACGGCTTTCTGCATTAGCAAATCATTGTTATATATATTATAGTAATGATCATAATCACACTTACTGCACTGATGGTAACCGCCGTTGCCTGTGCAGCAATGTTGGTGCCCTTCCTGGTATTCTTGAAGCCTTCAATACCACAGGATCGAATAAGTCTTGGTACACCTAAATTCAGTAAACTGTTAAAACTGGGCATATATATATACACTTCACATCTTTACCTTTATAGTCAGTCACGGATATAATTGTGTTGTTGGAGGAGACCCTTATGTTGCATATCGGCAGCTCATTGTAGGGAATTCCATTGAAGAGCTCTGTGGCAGTCGTTGAGTCCGGAAAGAATTTGGCTTTGCTGTTGGCAAAGATAAGGTTAAATTTATTTATTTATTTATAATTAATATATATAATACATACCGGTTAATAAGCGTGTCTATATCCACAGACTTCTCACCCACTGTGCCCTCGTCTTTGGCCGGCAGCGAGGCGAGCATTTCCTTGCGGTCCTCTGCCTTTGCCAAACAAGCACTTGTGTGTATGTAAGAGCTGCGCGGGGATGCAGCAGACAGTGCACATTGCTTAATGTATTGGATTCCCGTAAATAGAGTCCTTTTCATTGACATATTTGAGGAATATAAATAATAACAATGTTCCTCAAAGTAAAACTTATATCACCGAACTAAAAATAGTCTGGCAACGCTTTGTTGCCGCGCACAGTGTTGAATAAGGCTGTATCACAGGTGGCAACAGTCGACAACGATGGTCACTCTATTCGCAAAGAAGAAGCACATTTATTTTCACGTGTTTGGATTCGGCTGTGTAGTTTGGGAACTTCTCCTGTAAAATGGCTCTGAAACGATTAAAGAGTAAGTAATATAAAGTAATTATTATATTAAGTATTTATATTATACTTTATCTTTGCAGCAAAAAAGTCAAAACGCCTTACTGGCCGTCTAAAGCACAAAATCGACAAGAAGGTACGCGAACACAATCGAAAGGAACGTCGTGAGGCCAAAAAGAATCCCAAGAAAGGCAGCAAGAAACAGAAACTGATACAAATCCCAAACAATTGTCCCTTCAAGGATGATATACTCAAGGAGGTGGAAGAGCACAAGGCGCGTCAAGAGGCAGAACGTCTTGCACGCCGTGAACAGTTCAAAGCGGAGCGCGTACAGAATCAAAACAAATTCAAATCCCTCGAGTCAATGGTCGAGGACGCCGACATGCGTGGCACAGTTCATGGCATAATGCACGAAAATGATGAAGCGGAAGGTGGAAAGAAATATAAGAATGCCGCCACTAAGGAACAGTCGTTGAAGCAATATTTCAAAGAGTTCCGCAAGGTTATCGAGAACGCCGACGTTGTTCTGGAGGTGGTCGATGCCCGTGATCCACTGGGAACACGTTGCAATGAAGTTGAGCGAGCTGTGCGTGCTGCGCCGGGAAATAAGCGTCTGGTTCTTATTTTAAATAAAGCAGATCTGGTGCCCAGGGAAAATTTGAACAACTGGATCAAATATTTTAGACGTAGTGGACCCGTGACAGCGTTCAAGGCATCGACACAGGATCAGGCCAATAGACTGGGCCGTCGAAAGATGCGGGACATGAAGTCGGAGAAGGCTATGCAGGGATCTGTGTGCATCGGTGCCGAGCTGCTGATGTCCATGTTGGCAAATTACTGTCGCAACAAGGGTATCAAGACATCTATTCGTGTGGGCGTTGTTGGCATCCCCAATGTGGGCAAGAGTTCCATCATTAATTCGCTAACCCGTGGACGCTCCTGCATGGTTGGCAGCACACCTGGCATCACTAAGTAAGTGCTCTCGCGACTGATATACCGTACAGTACATTGACTAACTATTAATCCCATTCTAGAGCTATGCAAGAGGTTGAGCTCGACTCTAAGATCAAGCTGATTGATTGTCCTGGCATCGTGTTCACCAGCATTGCCACCGAGGGTAGTGAGAACTCACACGCTGTTCTGAAAAACGCTCAACGTGTCGGCGATGTTAAGGATCCCTTCAGCATAGCCGAGAGTGTTTTGAAGAGGGCCAGCAAAGAGTACTTTTGCAAGATGTACGATATTACCAACTACGATAATTTTGAGGAGTTCTTTGCCAAGAAGGCAGCCAGAATGGGTAAGTCAGAGTCTTGCATACCAGTATATACTTATTTTATTATAATAATTTCCTTCTCCTGCTTAGGCAAATTCTTGAAGAAAGGCGTCCCCGATGTTGTGGCTGCAGCACGTAGTGTTCTCAATGATTGGAATACTGGCAAAATCAAATATTGTACACAGCCCCCGGAGGTGCCAGAGAATACAAATGTCCACATCAGTGCATCCATTGTACACTCCGAGGCGCGCGAGTTTGATGTGGATAACTTCGAGTCTATGGAGACTGATATTCTCAGTCACTGCCCTGATAAATCGGATGATGTCATGGAAATAACATCGACTGGTCCACTAGAGATAAGAGAGCCGCGTGAAGAGCCACAAGCGAGCCCTGCAGTAATAGCCGAGAAGGAAGCGCCCACAAAGGGCAGGAAAAGGAAAATTGATGAGGAGAAGAAGGAGAAGGCAGATCCAGTTCTGCTCCTAGAGGGTAACCAATTCATTAACCATTAAAGTTGCGTTATATTGATTATATATTTATATTTTTAGAGAACCAATCGCTCAACAAGAACATAAAAGAGCTGCAAAAGAAGAAGAAAAAACAAAATGTCCGTAACGAGAAAAAGATATCGAAGATCACAGATGTGCTGGATAGCTTTAGTCTAACCACGGCATCGACGAAAGCGGATAAATATGATTTCGATGAGGATTATGTCATTGAGTAGAATTTTACTTTGAGGATGTGTTATATATATAAATATATATTGAATACATATTAAGATAATGTATAAAATTCTTGATCAGAATAAACATTTGGTCATATCCGCCTTGCTATACAGCCTTACTTGATATTTATTCCTTTTGTGCTTCAACTGGAATTTCTAAATGAAATCTGTTGAACTTATATCTTGATATAAAGTAAACTTCGTAGTTTGTAAATATATTGAAATTTTATTACAAAAAAGATTTCTTAAAACTTAACAGTAAAGCTACAACTATTAACGCTGATTATATATATATATATATTAGATCATTTTGAAGATATACAAGCATGCATGAGGGGCACTCTATGTATATATTCAAAATGACTCAAGTCCAAGCAATTTTTAAAATCAGCTTTGTTTTCACTATCGTACTCACGGTATCGTACTTATGCTTTCATATGCGTTCGTATGGTTATTGTAATAATAAATTTTTGGAATTAAAATGTACAAGTGTGTACATATGCAGGCGCAGTATGCTAGAGCTATGTATACCACCTATAAGGGGGTATTCTACATGAAATTTGGTGCTCAATTCAACGCTTTCAAGCTTGCTCCAATTTGCATTTCCATTTGGTCGAAATGCAAGTGAGTTTTGGTCTAAATTGAAGGGAAATCAGTATCAAGTTAAATTGAATAAATTAAATGACTTAATGGCAAAGGGGTGTGTGCTGAATTCTAAATGGGTTTTTCATCATTTTTTACAAGTTTTAAAATCAAACAATTCAAAACTAAAAAAAATTCAAAGTTTTTCTGTATAAAGAACAATTCAAATTGGTAGAAAGTAGAAGAACCCTCAAGTGGTTCCTTGCGTCTGCATACATACGCTACATGTGTGTGTGTCGGTGTGTTTGTGTATGCGTGTGTGTGTTGATGTGTGTGTGTGTGTGTTGTGTGTACAAACACATATACAGAGTGAATCACAGAATTTCAATTTTAGCTATGTTTAACAATCAATTACTATTTGCATTTTAACACTCTCCTACAACGTCCGTCGTCGCCTGCGTATTATACATAAGTTAATTTCGATGTGGCATTTTAAATTAGCAATTAATTGAAACATGTGTCATAATTAAGTTAAACTTGTAAAAGTATTTCATTTGCAGTCCATTGTTGCCCCTACTAATTAGTCGTCGTCATCGTCCAGTGCGGACTCCTGCCTCTGCCCTGTCTCTGTGTACTGTGTTGCTACCCAATGCTTGCCACCCGCTTCAGGCACCTCCTGCTTCTCCTGCTCCTCCTCCTGGCCTGTCCCAGTCTCGTTAGCAATTGCTTTATGATGCGCAGTAGTTGGCACGATCCATGGAGCAGCGTGATGGGTCTGCAGACGGGCGGCTCAGCCTGAGGATTGCAGCCCGCAGCCAGCGGGTGCTGGCACTGTCACCGCAGATGATTGAAGTGCACCTCCAGCCAGCAGGGACAGCCCATGACATCCTGACGCTTGTATGTCTTGCCCCATCCCTTGGCGAAGCTGATCTTCATGCTAAACCGATCGATTGGTCCCAACTGCGGATTGTGTTGCGACTGCTTACAGGCCAGCCATTGAGCCCTACGATAATAAAAGGAGGAACTTGATTAAACACTAATCCACACACACAGTGCACGCTGGCAGTTGATGTACCTCTGTGTTTCAAAGGCCTTCAGACAGTAGCCGGGCAACACTTTGCACACCCGATGGCGTTCACTCGGCTGGCGTTCGGCAAGCGTGGGTGAGTCCACGAATATCGGCACATTACTGCGATTATAGATCCACACGTCATCGGACTCCAGACTGAGTGTAACACCTGCAAAACAATACAGTGACAGTTAGCTGATTTTGAGCACATTTATTGCATACAGCGCCCACTGTGCACCACTGTCCAACTTACCCAGTCCAACCTTTTGTCGCGTGTTCTGCACCGCATCCGACGGCGGCCGTTTGCCACCCAAATCACGCAAGCACATACTGTCCCCGCCCCCACAGTCTACTGGCCCCTCCCCGTATATGTTCACCGTCGGCTTCTTGGCATGGAAGAACTCCCCTACCCGCTGCGCCAGCTCCCAGTATGCAATCTGGCACCAGACCTTAGAGCACGCGCTGCGATCTGTAAGAGGCAAGAAAATTAAGATATGCATTAGTTTATATGTCGTTAAATTTCTATAGTACGGACTACAAATCGTTGTAATGATGTATAGGTTTGTGTACCCGACGTTATTAATAATATACTCTATAATAATTTAAAGGTTTTTTAATGCACCCTTTAAGATGTTTTATGTTTCGAAACATTATTCAATATAACTTTATGTATATGGAACTATATATGGGCTATTGTATTGGAACTGACTGAAGTATAAGCCAAAACTAATAATCTTTAGGCCCGTAGCGAGGTGTGTGCGTTGCAAAAGTGCCCCCGACTGACAGGGGCCAGGAAATGCGATTACAAAAAGGTATCATGCACAATCATTCCTATTATGTGTAGCTGATATTAACACTTCCATTGGTATACAAGGCATCTTTATGTTTAATTTTATAACTTTACGAACCATATAATATTTCCATACATACGTTCATACTGTTTATTAGCTATTAACTATTAAGCGCCCGGCGCCAATATTACCTATAGGCGCTGATATGCACTATTAAGCCATGGGGATTAGATAAATCTACCATAAAAAGATTATTAGAAGTACAATATAACCATATAACATAAGTAGGTCTCTGCAGTTATGTTTACAGATCAGGCTAATCTCATCTAAAGAACAGGTGAATCCCCTGTGCATAATCAAATATAATCAAATATTGCCATATCTATGAATATGTTGCTCATCTGAATTATTAGGCGCCTGCCAGAAAGCGCTGATATGAAGTAATAACTCATATCCGATCTCTTGACTTGTTGCGATAAGAACTGGCGTACAAAATGTTTAAACGTAGGAGAGAGAGAGAGAGAGATATAGAGAGAGAGAGAGAGAGAGAGAGTGATATAGGGCGGGGAGAGTTGTTTTGATCTAAGGGTCGCTGCCAGACCTAGGCATATGTGCAGTACATATGTATGTACATATATGTATGTATGTATTTAGTTATTTCGGCTTGTATATATCGTCTACTTTTATGGCAATAATTTTGGCGCCAGAGCGTTACGTAAACACAGGCCGGCGCCTTTTGGCCGCTGATGTTTGCCAAGATTGCGAAGATTTGCAAGCGTATCACAATGTCCCCCCTTATGGCCACAATATTATAATATATTCAACTTCAGGCTGGCATAATATACATATATAGTCATAAAATTGCTATATTATAACTGCAAATAACCATAACTAATTGAAGGTCTAAACAACTACTAAACTGTGTAAGAAGAACTTAGCACTGCTCTCTACAGGGTATCTGCATGTGTGTACACAATGTGCACAAATATAAACAATGTGTTTGCAAAGATTTAGCCATAAATCGGCGCACAGCTTTTATTTTGCATGCACTTGTGGGCCAACAGGGGGGCTGTGACTGGCACTGGTACTGGCCATGGTCAGCGCTGGGTCGGACGAGGGGAGGAGGAGGGTGGCGTCCGGCAAATGGCGCCTAGCTGCTGTTTACCTAATTGGGTCGACGCCGGCACCGGCGCCGTCGATGTCGCGTCGCGACGCGTCACGGCCACGAAATCTTTACCCCCAGCTAACGTCGCAGCTAAGACTGACGTTTGAGAATATACATAGGTACAAAGTGTAGTTAGGTACACAGTTGTATGTACATTGGTGGTACATCGTGTATGTGCATATCCTTGACTTTAATGATGCAAGCACAAATAAATGCACAAAACATAAATGCAAATAGGTTCATAGTATGTACATACATATGTACATTATGAATATATAATATAATAATATGTATATTAACATACTTCAGTTTAATTAAAGTACAATACATAATTGCACACACATTAGTATGTATGTACATGAGCATTTACAGATGCATGCAAAGCCCTATAGGTATGTACCTACATACTTGTGTACATTTGTACACACGAGCACAATTCGCCGCATACAATGTACCTACATGCACTACTTGCCGTCTGCTTGCAATTCTCACCATGCCAAGCAAGCGAGGGCAGTGAGTGCGGGTCGCGAGGGGCGTTGACGTTGCTTTGGCGCCAATGGCCCCTGCTCCGGCACACGCCACGCCATCGTCGAACGACTCGTCCGTCTGATTCTTTGGGATTCTTAGCGCCGCCGACGCCGCTCGTTGTTTTGTTTTTCGCTCAGTGTGTGTGTGTGTGTGCGCGCATGCATGAACATTGTATGTATGCATGTACACATATTAAGCAACACATGCATGCATACATACAGATGCATGTATGTATGTATGTAAGTACATAAAGAAGACCGCATCCACGGGCGCTACATCATCTTTAAATTTAGAATATTTTATATTCTACCTGTGCGTGTGTGAGTGTGTGTATGGGAGCACAGTGTAAGTTGCTCGGTGGCCACACATGTCGTGGCATACAAACACACACACGTACAGTTTTGTTGAGCGTTGCATATGCGTACACATTCATGTGTCTACACACTGCTGCAACTTAATATACTTGCATTTATGTATGCATGTATATACATATTTATGTAAATTTAACTATATTTACTTTCTTACAAATGCAAATACATATACATATACAGTACACTTGAATACGTAATGCAATCACAGTACACAGACTTATCTTAAAAGTGCACTGCTTGCAAAAAGAACTGCTTGCAGGAAGAGTGTGTCCACATGCGCACAAGAAACGCACAAACAGATCTGCGTTAGAATTGTCACATTCGAATAGACGAGGGGTGGCATTTAGGCTGCAAGAGGTAGGGCCGCTTATCGATCACGTTAAGCCATAGGTCCTACCCCACCTCCACCCCCTTCACGATGCAAGCTGTAGCTATTAATAGCGGCGCTAAGCTAACGGCTCATTTAAATCCATCCACCAACCCCCTCCCACTCACCCTCGAAAATGCCATAAAAAAGAGAGAAATAACATATTGTCCAGTTCTACGGCAGCGTTGGCGGCGACGGCGACGGCGGCAGCGCCATGAATGATATCATAGTCATAACGCCACTACCTTCGACCGACCTATCCCCCCCACACCCCCTTCCGAACAACTTGTATAGCTAGTGGTGCCGATAACCAGCCACAGTCGCAGTCGCAGCCGCCGTCGCAGCCGCAGCCACTCCCGCGTCCGGCGCTCTACAAAAACTTTCGTAAGATTACTGTTGTTGTTGTTGCTGCCTTCGTCGTCGTCGTCGTCGTCTCTCTTACTCTTCGCCATTCGCATTCGCCTCGCACTGTTTGTATTTGTTTTTCGCTCATTATTTATTTTCGTGTCGTTTTTGCTGTTTTCGCTTAAAAGTTAATATCAATATAGAAAGTGACGACCTGACGCGGCACACTGGCGCCACCAACGACAACCAACGAACAACTTGACTCTCTGCCTCTGCCGCGCTCTCTCTGCGCTCTTCCACACACGACTCGTGCCGGCGTGCTCAAACACACGCACGCGACCGTTGCCGTGGCTCTCACATACATTTCCATATGCATGATTGCGAGAGAGTATGCATGTGTGTGTGTGCCTATGCATGCTTATGTATGCGCATTCTTATTGTGCGGTATAAATATGGGCACACTAATACACGCACACACACAGACTAAGGTGCTGGTGCCGAAGATAAGAACAACAACAACAATAATAAGAAGAAGAGAGCGAAAATAGGGCCGCAAGTGAACTCACCTTTGCCATCGGTGGTGAAAGACTCGAGACTTGGCACATACAACTGTGACTCTGCTTGCTTGATGATGCTCGAAATGCTTTGGCTGTGACTGTGATGACTGTGGCCAAGACCGACATTGCCCGTGGACCACGCGACACCCGTCGATCTGTCGAGATTTTGTGTGTTTGCCTCGGAATCTGCAAAGGATGAAGGAATTTTGATTAACTAAGTTGTTGTTCTTGTGCTGGAGAAGTGATCGCACACACACCTGTGTCTCTTAGTCTCAGCATTTTCGAGCGCTGATACGGCGGCGGCGCGGATTCTGCAAAGAATAAAGACAGAGAGAAAGAGATGAGTATACGATATTGTGTTAGGATATAGTCAAAAATATAGCTTAGACCCTTATAAATTATTATTAGATCATTCCCAATTCTTCTACAGATCATATCCTAGATTCCGTTCAAATATAATGAGATGAGTATATTGTGTAAAGATATAGCTAAAAATATACCCTAAACTCCTTCAAACTAAGGATCATTCAAAATATTCCCCTCAATTTGAATGAGATGAGTATATTGTGTAAAGATAAAGTCAAAAATATACCCTAAACTCCTTTAATTCAATGTAACATCATTCCCAATCAATTCTCCAATAGATCATTCCCTATATTCCCACCACTTTTACTGAGTTCCTATCTTATCCGATTATTCCATCCACATCATTGATAATTGAAACTTGGTAACGAAGAATAATCAGGAAGTGGGTTAATTAATTGGCTTGTAAACTTGTGTGGTATAGCACAACCAACGTGTTCTTCTTCATTTTAACCTGACATTCATATCTACTAAAAGTACCGTGTACACCCCAAACAAGAAAGTACATATAATATAGTTCTATGTTTACTCATTATCAATTTCATAACACATTTTCTTTATCGCAGACAAATCTCTTTTACTTTTGTAGATAATAACCTTAAAAACTTTGAACTTCTTAACTGTAATTACTGGCACTTTTGTTTTATTCATACAGTAGAGGGTTTTAGTATTATATTCGAGATAAGGCAAATGGCAATTATATATGTACATTGCAAGTACACACATATTGAAGCGAGATAATCTTTATAGATATTGAGGTACGCTTCAAAAAATACGCTAGTAATTCATTAATATGTCGTGAAAAAACTAGACTGGAATTATATTTATATTTAGAATGTTGTAGAACCAAGGGAAGCAAAGAGAGAACATTTTAATCATGTGTGCAAAGCATTTGAAAATAATATCTCATATTGCGATTGACTGTTAAATTATAACGAGCATTCATTTTACGACATCTATTTGCATTAATGTGATTTTCAATTCATTAATTAATCAATTAGAAAGGTGCGCCCCAATAAAATACACTTTGATTGCATCAACACGACTCAAATCGAAATGTCAACAGGTGGACAGGTAAAGGAGGCTGTTAAATATTAGACACGCGAACGGGTTTTCGAAAATATAAATCCACCTTTATTTAAGTCAAATATAATCCCGAGACAAGTGCCAACGGAAGAAAACTGATACACCAAATTAAAGCATTTACAATCTTGCTGGGTGAGAACATTCGTAAAACAGACTTTCAATTTGGATGTATTATAAAATATATACTCTGACCATCATGAAATATAGTTTATAAGCTCTAAATTTGCAATATATTATGTGATTGTTAGGGTCACACTCTTCAAATATACCAAGTAGTGTAGAAGATGTATAAATATATGTATGTATGTATTGTATGTAGATTCCAAGTAGTAGTACATGTTATTTTGAAAACATGTCTCAAATTTGCAGCTGAGCTCAACAGATAGATGATCTTTCAAGGATATAATATCAGAGAAGTTACGCATCTTTATCAATCCAGTGTCGCATTTCTCGACTCGGATTGGCTGTTTATTTATTTCTGGTGTCCAAGGAAGAAGCTTAAGTTTCGAGCTTGCTTCCGTTCCAACCCCCTCCCGAATGGATCCCATGGGGACTGGGGACAGTTTGATGCGCAATAAGTTTAGTTCGGATTTTGTTCGAGCATTAATTGTAAGCAGTTGCCATAGAGGAGAGTTACCCAAGAGACCCAAAACTACGACTGCGAGTTGAAATGCGCGTGTTTAAGACGAGCTGTGCGATGAGATCATGTCTCACAGAAATAGTACAATATTAGTATTCGAAAATACAAACATACATACATGGCGACAAACATCCATGCAAACATACAAACATACAGAGACACTACTACAGAAACCGAAGCAAAGCGAGACTGAAACAAAAACAACGAAAACAGAATGAAAAGGCAGAAAACAGCAACAAACTTTTAAGCAGAAACAGTGTCGGAGTAGGGGGAGAGGCAGAGGTGGGGTAGGGGTACGGGGCAGAGGCGACAGTCAGCCAGGCCAGTCAGTCAGGCCAAACATTAGCGCGGCGAAATAAAAATAAATAAATAAAATAAAATAAATAATGTTTGCATATCAGCCAGCAGCACTGGGGGACATTTTATTGGCGCACAAATCGTTTGATGTGCTGCGCCGCGCGCTTTGCTGCTTGCTGCTGGGAGCGGAGGAAGCTGCCTGGCGCTGCAGACGTCAGCATTGCCCGCTGCCTCTGCCTCTGCCGCTGGCGACGGCGCTGGGTACCAGTTAAACCTGATTACGGTTGTCCGCAGTCGCGGTCGCGGTCGCTGTCGCTGCCAACGCCTGCTCGTGTGCTGCTTCCCGCCTCGCTCTCTACTCTACCTCCTTCTCTATCTACCTCCTTCTCACTCATTCTCTCTCTCTCTCATCTAACAATTCTTGAAGACCTAATGAAAAAAGCCAAGCCAAAAACAACGAAGGGAGCAGCGAAATTCCAGCATTGCCTTAATCACCACAACGTCGACGCTGTCCCCTGCCCCCCCCCCTTCGATCGTGCAACGGGCAGGTCTCCATCCCGAAGACTCAACTGATTTTTGCTCAATTCGCTGTATTCGACATATTGTATGATTGATGGGATCGTTTCCACAAAACAAAGAACAAGTAGAAGAGGCAACAGCATGCAGGAACTAAGGGTTGAACCGATCGACCTGTGACAAAAGCATTTGGTAATTACATAAAACTCGATATGGAAAGAGAGTTTCGTGTCATTTAAATGAACATTGTGTACATTGTCTGAACATAAAAGATACATTTTATAGAATGAATACATAAGCTAATTGTTCATGTAATAATTAAAAGAACTATACTTATTAGGTATCTGACCTAAACCTTAATTGCAAGATATCAATTAGTATTTTATATTTATTCGAATTATTCTTTTATATAATTTGTATAAACTATAAAAAAATGGCTATGCATATATGTAAATATCGATACTTGTATCTATTTATGCTTATAAAATACGTGATACATATACATTTATATATTTTTAACTTAAAGTCTATACATCTATTTATGCATATAAAATACATGGTAAATAATATAACTCCCAAATGAGAATACAAAGGACGTAAACTACATACATACAGACATACATACATACGTATATATGCTTACATTTCAATACATACAAGCATTCTTATGTATGTATGTCTGTATATCTGCATCGCTGAACTACATCCCGATCGACTGGCATCGAGGCTTCGCTACAATTCCTGGAATTGTGCTCCCTTCGCCGATGTGGATGGAATAACATTATCGACTTGTTTAATGTGCTCGGCGCCATCATTAAAAACCCGTCTCAGTCCCAGTCGCAGTCCCATCCGCAGTCTCATTCGATATCGGGAAGTCAATTCGCCGGCCAGACAACGAACGACAGACAACGTCGACGCCAGTGTAGCGAAGAGATGCTGCGACGACTCGGATGACTCGCCGTGTGTCGCCCGCCGCTGGAGGAACAGGTAAACGCGGCACGAACCACGTTTCCATGCCTCCAAGAGTATGTTTATGGTACCTTTACCATCGTGTATCTGGGAGGTACACGCTTTTTTTTTAACATGCACATTAAAGGCGACTGGAGGAGACCACAACGGTTGTTAATGGCCACAACAAGTACTTATGTATGCCTTTAAATGTATCTACCTTCATGTTCATATGTCCATACTAGGAGTAATTATATACATATGGTACATACATATATAATATAACGACACACGTATACAGTATGTACATATTTTATGGAGCAAAACAGTTTAAATTATAATAAAAGAGCAAATTTGATGAAACAACAAGAAATTAACCGCAAGCAAAAATTGATCGCGAAGATACAATCAGTATTAGTATTTAAATGTTTTCACAGCATGGAAGAAACTTACATTATCATCGATATTTCAGACAGATACAAGATAATTAATCTGTAAAATGCACACAAAAAGCGTCTTAATAATAGAAATATGCAGAGTATTTGCTAGCGGGGCAACCTTACTAATTTTAGCTGAATTGCAGTTCTTTTCCCAATAGTTGGCAGCACTGTCCCCAACCCTCCTCAACAGTGTTGTCACACTTTGATGGCATATACAGAGTTGTGTTTAGCGGAAAGCGATAAAGATGTGTTAGTCTTTAATTTAATTCTTAAAAGATTTAATTTATAATAGCTAAATGTCAAGACGATCAATTTGAAGTGGTAAATTAATCAGAAATTCAACAATAAATCGAACCTTCAGCTATTAATTATTTTACAAGTTCCGAAACAGTCGAAGAACTAATACCACATATAAATTTAAAACAAAAAATGAAAATTTATGGAATACTAAACACAGATTAAATTACAATTTCAAATGAAATAATCCAGAATTCTTATAAATTTCATCTTTTTCCCGCTATCAATCTTCAAAAGAATCCAGATTTGACGGCGAAAAAGCGGCATTGGCAGCACAGACCCCAACGCATTCATCTCAAACGCACCGACAACAACACAAACAGCAACAAATAGCAACTACATCAGCCACAGCAACAACAACAATAACAGCAACAACAACGACGACGGCCGCAATCGCAACGAACGCCATTTGCGTTGGCGACGACGCCTGATTATTTCCTGGCGCCAGGTTCTAAATTTACGCAAATTATTTTGAAAAGAATTTAGTCGCCGTATGTCGGTCGAACGATTGCGTGGAGCTTTTGCCGTTCGGCACGCACGCACACATGCACACACAAATGCGTACATACATAAGTACATGCATACATTTAAATGCAACAACGCATACATTTGTATGTGTATACGAGATCTCACTGCTTACAGAGACGATCAGAGGTGTGGTGAGTTCTAACTAAAAAAACATTCGAAGGCGCCATTGCATTTGATGTACACTGTATTCACATTTATGTACAAATGTATGTACAGTGTTCATACTTAAAAATAGATACATACATACATGAATAAGTATGAATGTACATACTGTATGTACATAATTATTTGCGTATTTAAGTCTTCTCTTTGCATGACTGCAATGAACTTGTCATCGGTACGCTATCATTTCCTTCTGGGGTGTAATACAACTTAATGAGCCACAGCTGCGGCAGATTAGACGCCACTCGTAATACCCAAAAGTTTATATCAGTATGTCCATAATGAGTACGTAATGTCGATACATGTATGTACATATACATACATATATATGTACATTTTTGCCATTTTAAAATAATTTAATAAAATTGAATGGCCATAATAATTTTTCGATTGTACATTAAAAATCGATTACAAAACCAAATTCAAACAGGTGTTGATTTGGCGATAAATTTGTCACGCTGAAATAACCGATAGATCGTTCATGCCTGTTTGTCATTTGTGGTATTTTCTATCGATTGCGTTTAATTGTTTTATTGTTCAATGAGTATTTAATCGATAGGTTTGCAATTTAATTATGTTTCTTGGCGGATCCTACCTGAATCGATGGGTTGTGTTATGCGGTACCAGTGCAGCGGGTTGCAGCAGACATAGACGTAATCCCTGGCACTGGGGCAAGTAGGTAGACGCCTCAACTCGCCCCCGCCCCTGAGGTCGGACCAGAAAAACATCTGGCATGTGGTCACGTGCTGCTCCTCGTCGACGCCGGATGTGCACTTGATCAGGATGCACTGCAGATAGCTTGGTGAACTGGAGATAACGTTGTTGCCGGCATTGCTTTTGGCGGAAGGCGGATCGACGCGGCTCCTCACGGCCTGCAGTAGCTCGTTGATCTGCTTGTTCTTGAACGGCTTCAGCAACGCATTCAAGTTCTGGCTGAGTGTGCGATGGCGCATGGCTGTCGTTGTTGTTGTTGTTATTGTCCCTGCACCTCCGACAATGTTGGCCTGGCCATGGGGATGTAGTGGGCAGGTGGGCAATGTGGATGAAACTGTGCGCTGACGGTGGTTCAGGAAGTATCGTCGGCTCCCCGACTGCGGGCTGTTCCGCTGTACCAAGGAGCCATTGCTGCTGGAATCTGTCGTATGGCCGCCGCCGCCGCAGCAGTTGCGAAACATGCTCGCAGCTGTTGCCGCAAATGTTGTCGCTGTTGCTGCTGTCGTCGTTGGAAGAAGTCGCACCGGATCCATTGTGTGTGCTGCCTGGGGCGGAGGAGGATAGTGCTCGTCGTTTTCGTCGCTTAGCAAATCGGCGCCAGAACTTGCGTAACTGGAGCCACCAGTTATATAGGAACAATCCGATTCCACGGACATGTCCGTTACTTGGTCGTGGGCTGGCTGAGGATTCACCTGCTGGGGCAGGCGATACGAGCCGGAACAGTCTATGGAGCAGGGAATCAAGCAATACGGAGGCGGGGGAGTGTTTAGCTGCCGCATTGTCGCTATCGCTGTTGTTGTTGCAGAATCGCTCGCACACAAGCAGCAGCAGCTGTCGCTGAGCTGTGACTGTAAATGGAGCTGAGGGTGGGGTCGATGTGGATGGTGATGCGGCTGTGGTGGCTGTGTGGGCATCTGTGTCCCATCCGCATCGCACGTAGCCGGGTTGTTTCTTGTCGCATAACGCAATAGTTCTTTTTTCTTTTCGCTTGGGAATATCATGGAGGGACATCAATTTTTTTGGTAACATCGATCTTATCGTATGCGCATTATTTGATTATTGATCAACTTTATTCAGACGCTCTCTCAAAAGGCCCGGCAAGTCGTGGTTTTGGTTTGGTTTGGTTGGGTTTCTCTCTCTCTCTCTTTCTTTTTTTTTGTGATATGTGCGGTGGGTCAAGACTGACTGAAGATTGCTGACTCAATTCCACGTTGACGCTAACCTATATACACTACTAATATGTGTGTGTATGGGTGTATATCTATTAGACTTTGACTAGAACGTCGCGCGGCTCTTGACTCGCACTCCTCGTATCACGCGATTCTCAATTTCCTTTATCGCTCTCTGAGCTGAGCTGGGCTCCTCTCTGGGTTTTGTGCCTTGATATGTTTTCTTTTTGGTGGAACCCCTAATTGATTTGATATGCACTCTGTAATAAAAGAAGAGAGAAAAGGTTGATTAGTCTTGTTGAACCTTTTAATGAACTTAAATTGATCGTAATATATATTTGTAATCAATTGAACATTTTAATTATTTTTTGTAAATATTCCTAAATATCCCCCAAACTGGTAAGAAACAAACAATAAAACGGAATAAACCAAATATTTGAGTTTACTGTTATTATCTTTCCTAATAAAGTTGCTTGATTTTGTTTATTGTATTTATGATAAGCTAACAAAATATAATGAATTAAACAAACAGCTCCTACAAATGAATAATCACATTAGGCACACATATCTTACAGAATTCCCAGAATTATTTGTTTGCAAACATGAAATTTAGATTTAAATTTTGGGAAAAACCAGAATGCATTGGCATAATATCATAATTCTTTTGCGGTTGCTCATACTCAATGTTGTATTTGATTATTCAGCTTTCGTTAAACTTGAAAATCAGATAAGATTTTACGCAAAACATTATAACACATAATATTAGGTTGTCAAATATCTCCCTTCCGCCTTTTTGTCTTTTGAATTTCGCGGCTATGTACAAAGCGCTACAGAGCTCGTATCTGGCAACACTATACATAATTTGAAAGGTCTTGACATAACCTACAAAACGACGCTACGCATGGTTAGTTTGGATATTTCGTTCAACAGTTATAGACGTGTAAACATGGAGTTCACTAACGCCGAAATTCGCGCTATTTTAAAGTTTTCCTTCGTTAAAGGCAAATCCGCTAGAGAAACGTTCCGTGAGATTAATGGTGTTTTGGGGGATGGTACTCTATCACTTCGAACCGCGGAGGAATGGTTTCGACGATTCAGAGCCGGTGAAAACGACACCATGGATAAGCCAGCCGGCGGAAGACCTGTGACGACAAATACCGATCAAATCATGGAATACATCGAGTTAAACCGGCATGTGGCATCTCGTGACATCGCCGATCCGATCACTGTATCACTTTTTATAAAGCATTGAATAAAGAGCAAAAAAGCGGAAGGGAGATATTTAACCAATAATTGGATTATTAATTAACTTTTAACTGATTATGAAAATATAAAGCTATGTAACATACAAATGTAATCAAGTGTTCCAATTGTGGTTAAACTTAGTGAAAATTAATATAAGTTTTCATAAACAATCTTAATTGCCTGTATATTATGATGGGATGATTTGGACAAATTCTGTATTTACGCTATGGTACAATATCTTGAAGGATATAGAAATATACTATATTTCTCGTATGTATCATGTTAGCTCAAAATATATAAAAACTCTATTTGTTTGATGTTTTAAATCATTCGTGATTACATGAACACATATTTTGAATGTGCATTAATACAGATATGGGATTATAATGTGTGTCTACGTATGTATTGCATTTCTTATCAGAAGCTTTTAAAAGCTCAAAAGAGCCGCATAAATTCAGTAATACAGCGCATGAGTAATGTGCGGATCGGAAAAGTGGACTCTGTTCATAGGGGGGAAGGGGAGGTCGGACTGCACAGCTTCAGCAACTGGCGATGGGACTTGTCTGGCGCTGACGCTGACAGAGAGCGGCGCTACAAGTTAACAAGAAGAGCAACAACAACAACGAGAATAACACGATCCAAAATACAAAACTGTGGGGTCTCTACAACCATTTTGTTGCTGGGTCTGACTGACTGGATGACGGACTGACGCGCTGACTGACTCGTTCTCTGGCATTTCTTGCGCTCCTTATCGCGACGACAACAGTGGCGCCGCCGACATGACGGCACGACTACATGCTCAGGCTAATACAATCGCACACAAACATACATACATTCATACATACGGAGGAATGCATGTCTGTACAAACGTACATACATACATATATGCACACTCATGCATAGATATGTGTGTGTGTATGCACACTCTCGCACACATTCTGAATTTACTTGCTTGCGTGCCAGCCAGAGGCAAAGGCAGGGCAACACAACAACAATGCGCTGCTACTCGACGAGGCGAAACGAGCGGAGAGCTAACTGCAGGAGTGGGAGAGACAGAGAGAGAGGGCAAAAGAGAGATGGCGAGAGAGGTGAGGTGAGGAGACGCGGTGCGGCACAGGCGCCACAGTGGGCGCCACTGACGTAAACGTAATAAAAGAAATAATAGTAACGATGTCGGCGGCGGCGGCAGCAGCGTCGCCGTCGTCGTCGCAATGGCGCCACCAATATAAACTTATATCAGACAGACACGAACAGCGCCAGCAACAGCAATACAATAACAACAGCGCCAGCAGCAGCCGCAGCAGCAACAACACAACGATACGATAGACCGACGCGACGGTCGGTGGGTCGTCGTGCGTTCGGTCGTTTTGTCAGCCGGTTTGACAAGTTGAAGAATCAACAATTTGAGGTGAATTAAAAAGAAGAGAGAGGGACAGAGAGAGCAAGAGCGCCAGAGCAAGTGCACAAGAGAGCGGCGAGAGAGAGAGAGAGTTCTGTCAGTATACCCACACATGGCAGGTACATTTGAGTGTGTGTGTCTTTTTGCAGCTGTGTGTCCGCATGTGTTTGTGTATCGGTGAGAACCAACACATTTCCGAATTCTTTTGAAAATTCAACAAGTATAAGAATTTTTTTAGGCCTTTGCTAGCGCGGTGGCATCCACAATGTGGAACAAAGGAGGAACGAGGATGTCTGAATTCGAGGCAAACTATCAACAAGATCGAGATTAAAATAAGTACGAGAATGTGTATGAATAATGTGCGTATGTGTGTATGTATATTCAAGTATTGTTGTTTGAGCACACACAGTCAGAATCGCACATGTGTATTATACACACGCATGCATACAGATGTGGATATATATATATATGTGTGTGTGTATGCGTGTGGCTTATTGCTGGCGCCACTCACACCCACACGTTAATGGTGTAATGGCGCCGGCATAATATTACGCATACAAAGGTATAAAATATTATACACTCATACACACATACATTTGTATAAGAATTTGTTCAATTCAAAATCTTCTTTGTGGGGAAACTGGAAATGAGTTTTACACACACACAAGCAAAGGCATTTATGTATAAATTCAATGTTTATATTGAACTAATTACAAAATGATTAATGTACTATCGGTATAACTATCGGATAATGCCTGGTCATGTCTATTTGTTACACTGTTTAAGTAACTATCGTAATTTGCCAATTTTCTAAGAAATAGATGATAAATGCTAATAATACGATATATAAATCAAGTATTTATTGTCAGTTTTGGTGCAAAATACCCATTTCACATGCATAAAGTTTAATGTACTTACTTTGCAAAGGCTTTTATCCATTATCTCCTTATAATCCTTTTGTATTAAATATGTATGGTTGTTTATTTTATAAATCTTGTATTGAATACATTGATATGTTGCAATTTCTGATATGTATTTGCGTTTTATAAAATCACTTTTGCTTAAAATTCACATTGCTAGAGATAGAAAAAAGAAACACTTGATAATTTAACGATTTCAAATATTATTCAATTTTCGCACCGGAAAACCGGCTTCAAATTGATTTTTATACGACTCGTCGAGATTGATTTATTGTATTTTAGTGGACGCTGACAGATCACCAATTTTTATTCACTAGTCAGCATTAATTTCTGGTCAACTTAGTACAGAACGTACGAGCACACACACACACAAACAATGCAGCCACATGCATACATTGCACGTATAAGCACACACATACTAAGGTACGTTCTCGTGGCTGTAGGCCTTATAACTTGTGTGGGCCCCTGAGAAACTATAAATTGGGGAATTGCGGCCAAGTAACTTGGTTGACGGTTAATAAAGATTGTCAAGACGAAGAACTTTGGCTAAATATGTTGCTAAGGGTGCACATTACTGTGGTTACACTCAATAGGCATGGTGGCGTATGTTTGTATGTGTTAAATATCTATGAATCGACAGTTTATCAATAGAAATTATCTTGCAAAGAAGTAAGAAAGTTAAAATACCTATTTTTTGTATAATTTTCATAGTTTTATTAATTTATTTGAATTGTATTTAATAGATACATTTCGGTACTCATGAATTATCACATCTATCAATCTACAAATGTCCAAAGTTAATTATAGTTGAATTTTTGTGTTACATTGTTCTTGGGGTATTGCGAAAATAGGTTTGGCAATTGGTCTGAATAAATACTAAATAACAATGTATGTAATAGATTAAATAATACCAAAAAGTATGAAAAATACTATTATTAAACAGAAATTAAAGGAACCTTCCGCTTGGGGGCGAGAAAGAACTCAAAGACAATTCATATTGCTCCTGATGAACGACTGTACATCACATCATTGCCAATGTGTTTTTTCGCGTACATATCGTAGATCGAACTAGATATTTATGTATGTATGAATATGTGTACATATGTATGTATGTTAGTCCGTCGCGAGGGAGTCGAATCGCGTTCGGTTGGTCGCGTTTCAACGAAAATAAAAGAATACACACACGTACTACGTGAGTATGTTTTGTGTGTGTGTGTAGGTGCCTTGTGTGTGTGTGTGGTTTATTAAAGTTGCGTACACTTCGATTTTGTTTATTGAACAATTATTTCTCATTGATTTGTGCCATTTTTTCCACTGGAATTCATAATCCGCAATTGCGCTTACAATGGACGATCGCTGATGACGGCGGGGGCGAAATTGGTTTTCGATTTGGTTTTGCTCGTCTCAAACACTGACTTCACTTTTTGATTCACTTCACTCGCGCCACCACTCGAATATTTATGCAACTGTGAACAACTCGTGAGTGGAAAACGAATAGAAAAATGTTAAAATCAGTATTGAAACGCGGACGATGTGCATGCATGCTCTTGTCGTTGTATTTATTTGTTGGTTACGCCCGCGTTTGCCACAAAAAAACTGTTCGTGCAGCACAAGCGAATAACCACGTCCGTTCGCAACGAGTGTTTCTTGCGTTTTGAGAGAGCATGCATATGTGTATTTTTGTATCTGTCGGATGTGTGGTGAGTTTCGCTGGCGCCCTCTCTCGCATACAGCCAAACGCCACCGCACGCATACACCGGCAGTATGCGCGCATATACTGAGAGAGAAAGAGAGAGCTCACTCGGAGAGTTAAAACTTTCAGAGTTCTTTGCATAACCTGTGGCTCTCTCTCTCTTTTCGCAACGCAATTTTTCAACTCACATGAAGTTGGGTGCGCGCAATTTTCAGCTCGCGTGAAGTTAACTGCGCGCAAACTTTAATTGGCAATTTAATTTTAGCATGAAATACATAAATTGATAGTTTAATTGACGTTAAATCTATATGCTATTTATGTATAAATAGTGTATAAATAGTATATATGTATAAAGACTGTGCTTATGCATATTTATTTATTATCATTATGCACGTATGTTTGTAACACTATATATTTGTCTTCTTTTAAAAATGCCCCCTTTATTGCAGCTAATCTACCCTGAAATAACCAACAAATCAGAAATAAGAGCTAATGCAGCAGGATCAAGTGAAAACGACATCCACATCGGCATCGACGGCGCAACATGTGATGAATGGCCACGATCAAGGGCATATCAGTTGCAGTTCCTGTCTCAGAGCCGAGTTGGACGGACGAGTGGCGCCCCTTTACCGGCGCACACACAGACACACTCACACACACACTCGTACGTTAACGTTGGTACTCACACAGACGTAGCGGCCAGCGGAGATCAAAGACGCATCGGGCGGGCAGCGTCTGCTGTCTTCTGTCTGCTGTCCAGCTCCAGCTCCAGCAGAGATAATTGTCTCTCTGGTTTGGTCGACTTGAAAACATAAAAGCAAATAGGCTGCTGTCATTACGATAATAACAGGTCGGGACCGCAGGCCTGCGCTGCGATTCGATGATGACGTCGAGTCGACTCTCGACTGGCGACTGTGTGCTGTCGACGGTCGTCGGTCGTCGATTGTCGGTCGACTGTGGAACTGAAGACTGACTCACCTCACGACAGGAAATGGCAGCCCAGAGAGTTTGAATAAATTATGTAAGTTTTGATGAAACAACGAACTAACCAAAAGAATCATCTTCAAATGCTGCTGTGGTCTGTGGCTTCCTCCCAACGAGATCTCTTCAGTTATCGATGATAAACTTGGTTTGTATATGATAATTATAATACGATCTTTTCATATATGTATGTATGTTAAGCTAGATACGATTGTTAACCTGTCTGATCTTTGCTTTTGTTTAAAATCAATCAACAATTCGCACACAAACATGCATATTTTATAAAGTCTCATTCCTGTTCCCGTTTTCGTTCTCTTTCCTTTTGTTTTTTAACCAACTTTACCTAAAGCGCATAAAAATGCCAGAGTATCGGGTTTCGTTCCTTTTTTTCGGCCGGGGCCACTTAATTTGCCAGCATTCTCGAACACGGTCGAATTCCTTTCAGATTATGGGTCTTGGGGCTTGTTATTTGTTTTTGCGCTAAGTTCTTAGAAACGAAGACGCCGATCCTGGCACAGCAAGACACAGAGAAAGGAAGAGAGAGAGAGAGAGACAAGACAGAAATAAAGAATCAATCTAGCGACGGTGAAACTTGACTTGATTCGTGACTTTGTCGATGGAACTATTGCAACTACATCTTCTGGTCCCCGGAGGATTTCCAGTTCCAGCCAAGTGACATCCTGATGCTGCTGCCAGCTGGATGGAGTATTAGCTTGGGTGGTCGATGGCGAATACCTGCACAGTACTGCATTTCTCACGAGATGAGCGCCGCAATTAGGAGTCTAAAACTAATAAGATATCATCGAGCTGAGCAAACTTGTTAAAAAATCATTAAAGAGCTCAGCGCCACAAAGCACAGACAAGCGCAGCCAGAAGAAACCTGTTATACTATAGCATCATTCAACATCATCATCATCCAACACGGTGCTCGGTCTCTGTTCTGGGGATGTCTCTGTCTCTGTCAGCACGGCAGGCTGCCGCACAACTTACTGTTGTATACCTGACTTTGAGTTTTACAGATCCGCTGCTGATTCAAGTCCCTCATTCTACCCACATTAAATAGCTTATTTTGCTGTCCTCAAGTTGAGGAACTTAATACACAAATCTGAGTAAGGCTTATTCAGATCTGGAAGGTGAATAGGTGATACAATAAGGTAGATTTAACAAAAGAATTTCTTTTTTATTAAACAATGGCATATAGTTATTTATCTCTGTATATCAATAGATCAATATTAGTTGGGCAAGAAGGTCCTGACTTAACACCCAATGATATCTTAATAATGTTAATCATTAATATACTTAAGATTATAACAAAGATCTATTTTATAGATTTGTGAACACTCCAGACTGGTAAAACAGTTGAATAAATTAATAATACGATTTTTATATTGATTTATTATTATACATATACGTATATAGGGTTTGTCGAAAATTTTGTTGGAAGGCCTTCCCTAAAATATTGTAGATCGTGTACCAGGCTCTTTAGATAAATTACCTTATTCACAATAAATGCATAAAAACTTCGAATAGAATCCGACAGATGGCGTGCTTTGTTTCTTAAATGTACCGTCGGGTACTTTCACAATTTTAATTGATTTATTTATTATTACAATGTAATTATGAAATTGGGGTTTACTAATAGAAGATATTATTTAAGTCACTCAGAAAAACTGCACAAAACCCACATATTTTTGCATGTAAAATTGGGAATACCAACACAAAATACGAATAATAGAAAAGATTTTCAGTTTTGTTTTATATATTGTCACTTTCCATTTAACTTACCGAGGTGTTTTGAATTTAATTTAATTATTCTTGCGATTTATGGAGTGCATATATATTGTTATTTCGAGAAAGTATTGTTCAAGTTCTCAATTGTACATAGTTTAGTTTGTGTTTCTTATTGTTGATTTAGTTTCTCGGTCACAAGTTTTGAACTTTGCGGGTTTTATTATTGTTCGATTTCACTTTCGATTTCGATTGGCATGCGCCGTTATATTCTCCAGTAGCTGCTCACTGGGACTGCTGTGTCCTGCGGCATGATTCCATATCAACTAAACGCCAGCCAAGGATGCGGCCATCCTTTTATACAATATGCCTGGTGCGCACTAGGCGCTTTCGAGGACTGCGCAGAGCATTCTCAAGACTGACGCAGCACAGACACAGGCGGCAGGCAAAGAACGGCGCTGGACAAGGCGCCGTCGCCACTGACGCCGCCAAATGTCCTGATTTCTGACTCATTGTCACATACATGAATACAGATACATGTTTATTGGTGTGTGTCTGTGTTTTTGTCTGTCTGAGCTCGTAAGTAAGAACTGTCTATGGACTTTCAGTGAGTCCAAGTAACGCACGCAGTCGGGATTGCCCAAGTCCTGGACTTGAAAAGGATTGCAAGAAGAGGGTCTATTGATGGTGAGGACCATTTATATTAGAATAAAATAAAATAGACAAAAGTCTTAATTATATAATTTATTATATATATATATATTTAGTAGTCCTATATTCTTCACATAATATAATATAATATAGTAATGAAACCTTTATCAGGTTAAACAAAATAAAAAGCATACTAAAAACAAATATGTATATATACAAAAAAAAACTATATTTATTCACAATAACCGAAATTGATAATATAAAGTTTAACAATTTATAGAATAAAACTGCCTCGGGAGACTATTTTGCAAGTATATCCTAATTTGAAGTATGAAACACAGTATATCTTTTGAAAATCGTATGCAATATTTTTTCTATAACATATTTTAGATAGTGTGTGTAATGTTAAGGTATAGATGGGTTATTGATAATGTAATCAGTACACCCCAATTAGCAGAGGTTACTCGAGATAAGCATGGTGTCCTAAGCAGGTCTTCGGCAAAGACGGGGGCACAAAGGCGAATTGAAAACAAAACACGAGCGAGAGCTGAGCATACTATAAAAATGAAAGACCGTAAAAAACTGAACAGTAATACATAGTAAATAAATTTCTAGTTGGCGACACTTGGCTTCTAGTCTAGTCCCCATGGTGTTGAATCTTAAACCTATTCGTATCTCTCTATTTGCGCGCAGTTTCGTCGCTGTCGTTGGCGATGGCGATGGCGATGGCGCTGTCGAATGTTGGCTGCCGGTCTGCCGGCTGGACGGTCTGCCAGGCTGCCGAGCTGCCGGTCTGCCGGCTCCAGCAACACTGGCGGCAACCGCGATGGCGACGACGGTAACACAGACGGCGACTGGCGGCCGAAGTCAACTAAACAACGCCAGCCATAACAACAGCAACAGCAACAATAACAGTCATAACGACAGCGCACCAACCCCCCTCCCACTCCTTCCCATCATTCGTAGAGCCACCCCCCAGCGGAGAAATGCCCGCGTCCATCCTTGGCGTCGCATTGGCAAGGAGCCCTTCCAGCAGCCCCGCTGTACTGTGGGGTAACTAGACACAGCGCCCCAAAGACAAATATGTTTTGATTAATTAAGGCGCGCTGCAGTGCGCGGTCTCTCCTCAAGTGCGGTTACCCGAGTCAGTATGTAAATACATTGGCACACGTATGTAAATATGTATGTACTCAAGCTCAATTTCAGTGGCCTCTGCACTTGCTGCGACACTCCACTCCACGGTGCCGCTCGAGAAACTGGCGGCGAGACGCGACAAAGAAATTTGTCGCCGCATCGAAGACTTAATCATGTCATGAATAGAGACGCTTTCGTTTGAGAGCCATTTCAAAACAATAAACGATCACATAATCAGCCATTAAAGGACATATAAGTATTGCATATTCGATATAAGAAGACTTGAGCAGTCATTTCTTATTGATTCGGTAAGTAAATGGAAAATTCATGAGCTTATTGATGGCAAGACATACATATAGTAATTATCAACTATTTACACTATTGATATATGATCTATAAAGTCCTGAAAACTTTCCGTTCACAGAACGTTTATTTAATTATTCAATTATGTATTTATTTAATGTTCGACTCAATTAATTCGTAATTAAATATTTAATTTAAAAGTTGAATAGTATTGTATATTTAATCTGAAACATTAATTAAAAAATCCCAAAAACCCCGTATAAGATTAAGAAAATTACGTGTTAATTGTTAGGATGAAGTCAAGAGGGAGAGAGAGAGAGAGTTAGGAGGGATGATGCTAGAAGAGAGAGAGAGAGTACTTTGAGTTAATTATTCTCAACTTTCATATGTTGTTTCGATGATATTTATATTAATTTATATTTATTTATATTGATAAAATTGCAACCGATTTCTTTGGTTTTGTACATTTTGCATCAATCACACAATTCACAAAGCTTCAGTCGCATTAAAAGTCACGTGATCGTTCCGGAAATGTAGATAAATATATACAACTTGTGTTTATCCAAAAGAGTAGACAGTAAAATAATATATGCCAGTTGTATTACTATATCTCGTATAAAACTATCATCAGCTCAATCTTTCTTAAATAATCTTAGAGACATTTGCAGCGTTGCTCACACTGAAGAAGAAAATATATAATTAGTATGTAAGTTCTCTGAAGAGAGCAATTAATGATCATCCATTTTCAATACCCACATAACTACAATAGCATACAAATAATCATACTGTACATGCACATGTAAAATAGATAAGACCTCTATCATTAGCACTAACTGTATCGCACTATCAATCGCCGAACTTTGAAAGGACTTCTTAATGAGCAATGCTGTCACCGCTTGCCAGTGGCCAAAGAAGGCGCCAAAGTGCGTAACAAGTGGCGGCAACATCGGAAGTTGTTTCAAAATTCAGAATCAACGACGCCGACGTCGTCGTCGTAGTCGAGCACAGGCAGAACTGTGGACGCCAGAGCCAACGCGCCGTCGTCGCCGGCGACGGCCAGTACGACGACAACTTGTCGGCATCATTTTACTTCTCAATGAAATAAACGTCCATCCTTCCCCACAGTCCCCCTTCGAACAGACTCACAGTGTGCAGCAGTAGCAGCAGCCCCAACTAGATGAGGCTAGCAATTGTGGCGTCGCGTACCCCGTCGCATTGTCCTCACGTCGCGACAGTGAGTGCGAAAATGGCACGACCTACAGCCCGCCAGACACACACACACACACTTACACATGCAGGACTAAAACGGATGCGGACACTCGTACGCACAACTTTGATTTGCAAACACAGAGAGAGCGCGACTGAATCCCCAAATCGGGCGCCATTATTGCCACCATTGTCGCGACAAACGCGCCGCTGTTCTCCCAATTAGAACCGAGAATAGTCGTCGACGTCGTCGCGTCGATGCTGACGAGTTATGTATGCTGAGTTTCCGCTGGGTGCGTCAATAACTCTGATGGAGGGGGAGCAAGCGGGCGGACAGGGAATTGTCTTCACTTTGCCAAAAAAAAGGGTATAATGAAGTGTGCACATTACATTCACTGCCATAAGTACGACCACAATTGGGTTTCAACAATTCCTGATTGATCTTAACAATGAAAAAACACATTATTTAAATGTAAATAAGACTTTATTATGTGTGTGTAGCCAGAGAAATGTTTTTAGGGTCTCATTTTTTTTGTTCTTATTACTGTTGTTCCAAAATGTTGCTAAGTTTTCTGTTTTGTTTTCAAATAAAAATATGAATTATAGAAAAAATTGAAGAGTGCTATAAATAAGTACATATACACATACAACATTTAGCATAATTGTTATTGTTGTTGTTGTCGTAGTACATGCGATCTCATCTCACTTAGACATCTAACCTATTTTAACTATTTATTTGCTTGCGTGTAAAAAACTTGACTTTATTTTCCCATATATAGTATGTATATTTCTGCAAAAAATACCTAGACAAATATATTGTGTTAGTTTGCGAAAGAGTTTTATGTCGGCTTAAAATGAATAAAACAACTGACAATTATGATTCTCCAGATAGTTATATAGTAGTGTAGATAAAGTACATATACAAACACATTAATCTTTTTTTTTGTTGATACCAATTTAAAATTAAGTCTGTCGTTCGGGTATAATAATATTACGAACGAAGACAACGGATATTGAAAACAAATATTTATCCGTCGCTTTTTGTTGTTGTTTTTGTTTTTAATCTATAAAACCGAAATAAGTAAAAAAAAGTTTATCGCCATTTCATGTGCACTTCTTCTCTTTAAAAATAGACAAATTGTATCACAATTTTGAATATTCTTTGCATTAGACACATCAATGTACTTTGTTTATATTTATATAAAAGTTGCTTTATATGGTGCTTATAAGCTTACATTGTATTATCGGGCTTTCTTCGTAAATTTGATTTGAATATACCCACATACAGTCCAAAGTTTTTCCAAGGTTATTTACAAACTACCAAACAAACATTGTGGGAAAATTAATCATCTTTCTTGGACTCTATAAATAGAATTTGGTTTTTGTTTCTTTTGAGAGCACAGTTATTCCCACGCAATATAAAATTATTAGATATAGTTGGGTATGCAATTCTAAAACATAAACAATTACAAACGTAATTAATTCTATTACAAATTTATTTGCAGACAATCTTATTTTTTGAATGGAAACTTCTGTATGCAAGCCCCATTTTGAAAACGAAATTTGATAATATTGTGCCAACTAGGAAAAAACAAATTAAAATATATATATAGAGAGAAAACAGTATAAAAATTAAAAGGTTAATTTACTTTAGGACAAGTTTGTCTTATTCAATACAGTATGGCATATATACAATGAGCAAATATTACTATGCCATAACAGATATTTATAAAATCGTTTCAAGCCTTAAAGTGCACATTACTATGGATTATTAAAAAAGGATCCTGCATTTGTTTATAAATTGAATTATTCTCTTATGAGTACTTTATATTGTGTGTATGTGTGAGTATGTGTTTTTGCGAAGTGTGTGTGTATGCATGGTTTTCTTTTACAAATTGTGCGCGTGTTATATATATAAATATGTTTAAACACAACAACACATACGTATAATTATATATAGATACATAGATGATATATATGTATATATATTTCTATATATGTTATTTACTGCTGAATAACCCAACATTTATGATAATTATTGAAATCATATAAGAAGCTATGTGTCGTTCCAATCAGAAACATAATAGAAATGAAATTGTTGAATGATGATGATGACTTTCCGTTGCCTTAATTGATTTGATGTTTGGCCTCTGTGACCAATGCCAAGAGTGCATCCAGTTTCAAGTCTTTGAAACGCGCAAAATGATTCATCATGGGCTGAATGGCATCAGACTCAATTGCCGCTGAAATGGTTTGATTCTGTATCGTGCGATTCAGACAGGAGGCGACTTGGGCAAGAAACTCTCGCCATTTCTGTCGGTTATCCTCGTTGAGCGTCGCATCGTCGCCAGACGAGTAAATCGCTTCGGCGCGCAGAATTAAACCGACAAGAGATAGTATGCCAAACTGCGATAAGAAGTGGAGTACATTATAAAGTTATCAAGTCTACAAATATTTCCTCAATTTCTACTTACGCGACTGCAGAATATGCCCGACAATTTCTTATCGTTCTGAGTAAACGCAGCTGAAATGGTAATTATTGTATCGAAGTTCGCCTCGTGAATGTGCTTCTTGAACTCCGGGTAGAGTGCATACAGAATGCCCTCCACATCTTCGCGATCTTTCTTCACAACATTCTGCAGGGCACAGAACACACCATTCCAAACAGTCCAGCGTACGCTCTGATCCGCAATGAAGGGCATAATGCGACGTAAAAGTATCTAAAGAAAAGACCATGTTATAAAGAAATATAAGAGTATTTGAAGAGTATAAGTAAATACCTTGCCCTTTCGCACATTCATCATAGACACGACCTTGCTGAATGTCAGTCCTGACTTAAGCTTGCCCACCAGAGTCGGACGCGGCTCCACTTCATAGTTGAACTTATTCTTGAGGGCTGGGTTCATTGTCTGCGGATTATTGGCCTCAGCCGCACGTTCCTCTGGCGTTTTGTTGGCCAGTTCCAGCTGCTCGAGAGCAGCAATGCGCTCGCTCTCCTTCTTTTTCTTTAACATTATAGTTGCCATCACTTCGGGACTGTCTAGATCCTCCAGCTTGAGTAGATAACGATACAGTGTCTCAATATGCAGCAGAATGTGACGCGATTTGCGCATGCTACTCGGCGCCAAGACCACTTCGCTTGGACCTTCATTGACCTTATCGGTCTTTGGTCCACCTCCTCCAGCGGAAGAGGTTGCCCCAGATTGATCACCTGCACTTGCATCGCTGCCCATGATGTCGGCATCGATAATCTTACGTGGCGCAGTCACGCTACCGTACTGCAGCTTGCCAAGCGAATTCTCAAACTTGAGCGGAGAAAATATATAGCCAGGCAGATTGTTTGCATTGTTTCCACTATTTGTTGCACCGCTGGCATTGCTGCTGCTCGTGTTCTCCGAATTGCGACGCTCACGATGCTGTTGCCCATTACGTGATCCGTTCTTGTTGCCCAACTGCACCAGTATAAGCTGGGCATGACCACGCGGCTGTGTCAACGGATGATTTAACTGGTTGTCCTTGTGAGCCTGACTGTGTCGCACTTGACCTGACTTGCGCTCCTTATACACCGTATAGTAGTAATCATCGATGTACGGCGTATCCGTGTTCAGTTGCGACAATTGAATCCCGATCAGCCAGTGCTTGTCGCGTGTGCTCATCAGATTTGCGTACTCGTCGAACTCGTCTTGTGGCAAATTGCCGCCATGTCGATTGAGTTGCATCTGTTGTTGCTGCTGCTGCTGTTGTTGTTGCTGCTGCTGTTGCTGTTGTTGCTGCAGCAACTGCTGCTGCTGTTGTAGCTGATGCAGCTGATGGGGTAGCAGTTGTTGCTGCTGCAGTTTCTGGCCTGGGCGACCCTGTTGCTGCTGCTGTTGACGCACAGCTGCTGCATTCTGCTGCAAAAGCGGATGATTCTGCTGAATTTCAAGCATTAGACGCATATTGAACATGTTGTACATAGAGTTGGGTTGCTGCTGATTGAGCACATTATGCGGTGGCAGACGCGGCGGAGGCACCGGCTGTATGAAGGCCGCCGGATGCATGCCAACAGCGCGCATTGCATTGAAGCTTGGATGCATGGCAAAGTTATTTAGCGCCGTGGGTAAATGTGGGTTTGGCAGTGGTCGAGGAAAATTGGGCTGCATGCCACCGTGTTGCTGCAACAATGGGTGCTGTGGTAGATTCGATGCCAGACCTGTTGGATATATGAATCCAGGTGGCACACGATTCCCACTGAGCCCGTTCATCTGCTGGTGTTGCTGTTGCTGCTGTTGTTGTGCTTGTTGTTGCTGTGGTGGCGGCGGTTGAGGCGTTGGCATCAAACCAGGAACAGGACCTACTGGACCCGGACCCATGGGATGCGGGCCATGAAATCCTAAGTTCGGCCTTGGTGGCGGTGTTTGAGGCGTGGCCATGAATCCGGGCGGAGCTGAAAGGAGAATGCAACATTTAAAACATCTTCTGCTACAAAATCTAATACTGAAGAAGAGACTCTTGAATTTGCAGATATAAACTCTTTGTTAGCACGCAGCTGATCAGATCTGCACTTACCTTTATGTTGTGGTGGCTTTTGTAGATGCTGTGGATGTGGGGGTATGGTAGGCGTGACCACGGCATGTTGTCGGTTTGCCAGAGTGAAGTCCTGCTGCTGCTGCTGCTGTAGAGACTGCGCCTGTTGCAGCTGTTGTTGTTGCTGCTGCTGCAGTTGTTGCTGCAATTGCTGCTGCTGTTGTTGCTGTTGTTGTTGCTGCTGCTTGGGTATAGCCTGCTGAATAATCAGATTGCGTTCAATATCTTCAAGCGTGGAGATTTTGGCCGTCGCTGCCGGTGGCATTGGCGGCAATCCAAAGTTGGCATTCAGTTCCGGCAGAGGTTTTATTTGAGGAATCCCGCCTATCTGCGGCTGAGGCTTAAACGCACTGCGGAAGTTCTCTCGAAAAAGCTGCTGATTATTCGCTGGAAACGGATAGGGGGGCTGCGTGGCCCAAACATTCGAATCCAAATTGATGCGATTGTTTGGATCACTATCACTGAATGAACTTAGATCGACGTCATCCAGTTTCATAGACGAAAGATTGAGTTCCAAGTCGGAATCGTCTATATTAGCACGTAAGTGCGAGGACTGATGATGATGCTGCTGTTGATGTTGGTTGTGGAAAGCACCATTGCCACTCTGACTGTGGTCTATGAAGTCGGCCCCCTTGCGTATTCTCTCCCCATTGCCGCCGAGTCGCACCAGCGTTTCGTGGGCTTCCTCCCAATCACCGTTTATCGCTGAACCAAAGGTCTCATCGTTAAGGGCGTCATACTCTTCCTCCGGGGGCTCTGCAATGCGTCCATCGCTGCCATCGTCGTCCTACAGAAGACAAAGAACAAGAAAGTGTGTTAATCGTTTTACTTCTTTTACTATAAATCTCTGTGCAAAAAGCATGGCCACCATTTCGGCAAATGCTTTCTTTCCCTAAACGAAATTTAATGCCCAAAATTCTGTTGTTTTACTGTTCTCTTTTCGTATGTGCACTTTGGAATTGTTTTATGTGCTCTATGCACTTACCGGTATGCCTGTAGTTGTATCAAAGCCGAAAAACGAATCGTCCATTGCGAAAAACTATTTGTTTTATAAAAAATTATCATGACTTGTCAGTCACCATGAATGGTTGAGAAGAAGAAGTCGAATGGCCTCCACACCATCCACAGGCCACATCCACACGAATCAGTGATGTTCGAAATATCGGCATTTTGCAAATATCGATACCTCTAACGATAGTTGCGGCCCATACAAAAGTACACAACGATGAGCAAACATCTGATGAAAACAGTGATGCCACCTTTATTTATGAAACTATTTCTTAAGTTTCATTGAAAATGTTGTAATGAGTCTATATATTATATTTAATTATCTGAGTTGAATAATTAGTTTAACCAATGTTATTGTTAAGATATGTTAACAATAATTAACATTGTTTACCCCGCCAATAAATAACTAAAATACTTGTACTGTTTTCGTGCACTTTTATTTCCGTTTGACAACACATTTCATTAAAAACTATTTACGAAAAGGAGCCTTCTACAATTATCTTAACTTTTCTCTAATTACAGGCTAAAGATTTCATGTTGATGAAAGTGAAATATGATAACATCTCGTCATTTCAACGACAACTTCCGTTGCTCAATTTCCAAAAGTTTCTTTTTTAATTCAATCTTTTCAGCCATCAGTTGTTCAATGACTGCATGATGGCGCTTATCTTCCAATATCTTTTGCTTATAAAGAGAACAGAATTCACTTAGCGCCAGCTGCGTACTGCTGGCCACATCATCGACTGAACTAATTTTTGTACTAATGGTTTCTAGTTCCTTGTGCGACCTTTCCTTATGTGACCTTTTGGCACCCTGCAGATACAGTGGGTCAATGTCAAGGCCGGGCTTAGTTTCCTCTGGCTCATATGCATATCCGGACGTATCTTGAAGAGCACTGTGATCCTCTTCCTCTGGCACAACATCCTCAACGTCATCCATATCGAATGTGGCATTTGATGTATCCTGCAAATCATCGTCCGATGCATTCATTATAATTTGACTGCTATCGTCGTTCAGGCGGCACAAACTGGCAATCGTCTCCTCCGCAGAGCTGAGTCCTGTTGCTAGGGTAATATTGTGCATTTCGTTCTTTTCCACTTTCTTGATTATAAACCTTTTCCAGTCTTTCAAGGCCTGCTTGACAATAAATAGTTAGAATTGCATAAGAAAAAACATAAATAGAACACAACCTTCTTCCATGTGGCGACATCTTTTTGTGGCGGGCCATTCCCGTTGAGCTCGGCTGTGAGCTGTTCCCACAGCGATTCGAAGGCATTGCGGTTGTCCCACGAAGGATTTTGTAGCAATCCGGGATGCTTCTTTATGAAGTTGAGTAATATTTGTTCCTGTGCTGGGTTTCGTGGCTTACCTCTATGCCGATCAGCGGTTTGTGGTAATATTTTATACTTGCGATCTTGTGTCGACGCCAAAGAAGAATTTGCGTTCGGATGCATTCGGTTCATGTGTTTACTCAAATTCGTTGTTGTCGTTTTATATGACAGCTTCGCTTTGCATATATTGCAAAGGGCGTATGTGTCATCGACAGCCCGAAAGAAGAACCATATTTCACTTGTTTTTCTTTTCATTTTGTTATTGTTGATGCAATTCAATACAATGCACAACTTTTTATTAATATACTTTACAGTGTTGTTAAGATCTTTAGTAACAGAGTTGCCACCCGGTAAACAAGAGAATATTGGTACGCTTGTTTGTCAACTGTACCAAAAATTTGTTAATATCTCATTAAACATATACGGTTAGACAATTTATGTGATTGAGTTCCAAAATTTAAAAAAAAATACAGTTGCTGTAAATGGTTTATTATGATTTTATTAAAAACATTTATTTTTGAATAATGGCCACTTATCGATTTAAGCTTTTGTGAGTGCGCTTACGCTTCAGTGAATTTTCCTTTTCGTGATTTGGTCACATTGACAAAGAATTCTGCCGCGCTTAGTTGGGCTGTGCAGATTTCACTTAAAATAATGGACAGGATACTTCTAAATATCCCGATAGATGAACCTGATGATGACTATGACACGGTCTGTCGGGTTGTATCCCCGCAGAATATTATGTAAGTAATAATATTAATGTAATTAAAATTGGCATATAATTAGCGTTATACAGTTATTTCTACATACAGTTAGTCAAGAAAGTTTACACATGTATGTATGTATTGTCACGTATATGGGTGTAAATGATGTACATACAGTTAGTCAAGTAACTATGTATATATAAATGTACATAATGACGTATCTATAATTTATAGCTGTCATTTATTTTTATATGTATGTATTAGCATCATATTTATGAAAATTATGTATATTTTTACATCAAGGCGTAAAGTTTAAGTTTGTCAATTTATTTTATATGTATGTATGAATTAGCACGTATGTGTGTGTAAATGATGTAAGTACGAAGTAACTTGACTATGTACTTTACATTAACCGCTTTAGACATATGTATGTTACATTAAAGGGTTACTAGACTTACCATATGTACATCAAGACGTACATTTAATTTACATATGTGTATGTATTCGTTTTTCTTCTAGTGAAACGGAACTTTTATTGCTGGTGCTCAAAAGGGCGGAAGAGGAATATGCTAATGATGTCAAAGTCAACGCACAAATGGTTTTATCGGTTTCCCTTAAATTGATAAGGTCGAAAAGACCTAAACAGTCCTTAGATGTAAGTACGAGTATGTTAATATTTATTAAAAATAGCAGTATTACATTTTCATGGTACTTTCAGGGCGAACATTTAGTAAGCAAAATAATATATCGGAACCCCACCGATTCAACTGTATTTCTGGATGCAGTTTTGGCGCGAAGCCTCCAAATGATGCGTACACAGAAATATCCGGTAAGCGCCTGTTTATTATGTGTATTTAGTATTTACATCTAATAATTTGGCGCATTTAGCTAACGCGTAATGATCTCCGGTACTATAAATCTTTCCCTTGTCATAATATGACACCCGAGGGACTTGTACTGGTTCAGACGTTGCTCTGCTCCTCTTTATATTATACAAGAGAAATGCATGAGGCACGAGCAGAACTATTTCAGTTGGAAACTGGCTTACGTAGGTTTTGAGCGTTCATACACATATACATTTATTTATTGTATTCATTATATGCTATTATATTCTTTGTAGAGATCCTGTCGGATCAAATAATAAGAGAAAATCTAGGTAAGAAAACATGCATATGTTATTAGATCTATGTACATATATATTTATATTTTTCTAGAACTCTATACATTTTTGATGCATTTGGAGAGGTATAAAAAAGAAATAAGGGAACCGTCAAAAAATGTCCCATTTAGACGCAAACCCAAAGCTCTCCCCTATGTTCCCTTTCGCGGGTTTAGTTTGGACAGAAACATTTCAGCCGCATCAGATTATTGTGAATATGTGTATGTAAAGTCAAGAAATGATTTATCTCTTTCTCTAGTTAGATAATCTTCTAAGAATAACAAATGTACGTTTTTAGCTCTGCAGAGAATGGCGGAGTCTATGCACGTAAACGTATACCCGAAAATGCCATTGTCATTGCTGAAACGGGGCAAAACTTTCAATTCAGCGCACCATTTATGAATTGTGAGAAGTGTGGAGCTTATGAAAATAACCTTTACACGTGCAGCGAGTGCCGCAACAAGTGCTACTGCTCTAATGCTTGCCTAAAATATGATTTGGAAGAGCACCAGCATGAATGCTATGGCTTTCGTATTGGTATAATTCAGATGCTTGAGGCCAAGATATTGTTTAGATTCTTTGTGCAAGCTGCTAAATGTCTCTCCCCAGCATTGGCAGCTTATACACTTCAAAATGGGTATGTACTATGGTTTTACAGAACATTATCTATTAGTTCCATCCATTTCAAGAGTATCAAATCTTCGACATAATTATATTATTTATTGTTCTCTCACTTACGAGTTGTTTTCTTTCACAGACCCATTCGGGATGCAAATCTTGCTTGGCAATTCATAATTGAAATTTCGAGGTCTTACAACAGAGAATCCAGACTGATTGGAGAATTCTTGTGTAGGCAACCCAATATGAACTTGTTTACACGAGCAAAGTGGCGTCAACTCGTTACCATCGCCTTGCGACTGGCTGTCTTCGTACACAATGATTCAAAAATTCCTGAAACATTTTTTGATACCTTGAAACTGACAAAGAATGATAGTATTATATTGTATACAACAATATTTCTGCGTTTAAGTACGCACATTGTTCTCAATTCTCAGCAAAATGAGATGGAATACCAATATGAAACCCCTGAAGAGGATGATCCATTACAGGATCCGCAGCCACAAGCGATGCAACGTATGAATATGAATGCATTTGCATTCTTTTCGATTCATGCTCATACGGATTTTGTTAATTCCTTCAAAAGAGTAGAAAATCGCATTCAACACATAAAGAACTGGAAACCTTTTGAAGGTCTATTTGCAAAAACTAGGAGATCACCAACTTGTATAGGGAGTCCAATGTATGAATTCTGTACTAAGCTACTCAATATAGTCATCACGAAGAAGGAAATTAAAGTCTTTAATGATTTGTACAATAATGATAATGCATTATCGCCATTGGAAATCGAGAATTATTTTGAGAATTTAAACACATCAGATCGTTGTACGACCCTTGAGGAATTTGCTCGGTTGTTTCATCATCACATATACGATTATTTTCGCATTGAGAAGCGGCAGGAGAAGACTGCATTGTGTGTCACAATGAAGAAAGTCGCACATTCTTGTGATGCCAACACTGAGATCAGGTAGAAGAGCTGAAGAGAGTAAGAAAGCACAATGATACTTATTATTCACATTTATAGAGCCTTAAGAGATGGATCATATTTAGCAGTAACCAATCAGGCTCTACCAGCCGGAACACAGCTAACTATCAGTCAAAGTTCTGTCAGTCATCTTAATATGACTCGTGCAGAACGACGCGCTTATTTCCAGGCTATAGGGACAAGCTGCGACTGTAAAGCATGCACGGGTCATCCCTTGCTAGAACCAACGGTAAGATTGAATAGCTTGTTAATTTGGCAAAGTCAACCAAATTAACAATTTATTTTATTTTAAGAACGTACGCCAAGCCATTTATTGCGCCTACTGCTTGACGGAAGTTGAGATAACTCCGTTAAATGGCAACTGTATCCAATGTAATGCAAACTATCATCAATTCATACAAAATTATTCAAAATTTGTATCATGCGCTCTCGAGGAGGTACACTTCAGGGAGAAACATCGCAAGAGTATGTTTGAATCTAGGTCTCATGTTTGATGTTTATTGAAATTCCCCGTTTTACAGCTACTCAGCGGGAGCTATCATGTCTATATGGAATGTACCACAGTTACGTGACAATGCATTATGCAAAGGGGCACGAGATACGCTTGTCGGCTGTAATTATCTTCATAGAACATCTGATAAAAAAAGGTGCGATATAATTGATAGTTTATCTAACTAATTTCCAAGTATATATTCAAATTACTGTTGGGTTTATTTTAATTTAATCTATTTATTTGAATTTTGATTGCAGGTTTCATAAATCACTCTTGTGATATGATTTTCGCTCTTTTAGATATTGATTTCTCTATAAATACACCGCTTACTCGAAAGGAAATCGAAAAAAAGATTTTTAATTTACTGCGACGAGTGACGCAATGTTACATCGACAGTTTGTATGTTAAGCATAAGTTATTTTAAATTTAAATATTTGTAAATGTCTCTTTTTGCAGTTTGAATTCCGACGCTATGGCAGTGGATACCAGTTATCCCAAAATGCTGTTGTATGCCCTCAAGTACATGCTTAGAGTTCAAGAAAAGGATTTCGAATTAGCAATAGATGACCGCGAGGAGTATAATACTCATCTCGCTCATTTCACTGAATACAACAAGTGGAAAATAATAATCAATGCTAATCTCACAATGCCATTAGTATTGCAACGTTATTTAACTAGTAATTAACTTGTATTACTGGCATTATTAGATTTGGTATCGATTAATTAAAATTTTTCAATGTCAATTTCATTACAAAGTTTTCTTAACTTGTATATCTTGATGATATTATCAAGATTATTGATATTCATATTCCATTTTATATTCAATTATTACATTTAATCATTCATATTTATATTTATATGCGATTTCCTATTGCATTTTTCTATAATCACATTTTATCATACATATTGACATTTATATACCATTTATAATCACATTTTATCAATGAATTTAACCTATCTTGATGTTTCTATCAAGATCATTGATATTTATATATCATTTTATATTCAACTATCACATTTTATCAATCATATTTATATTTATATACGATTTGTATCATTCAATATTAGTTTAATATCATGATTTTGTTTACAATGGTAATATTATATTTAATTTTCACAATATCATTCATGTTTATATTTATATGCGATTTTTATATTCCATTTGTATTATGACATTTTATCATTCATACTAATATTCATATACGACTTTTATCAATCAATCTTTACTTGTACATCTTGATGTTTCTATCAAGGTTATTGATATTTATACATAATTTTATATTCATTCATTATCGTAATCACATTTCGTCATTTAATCTAATTTGTATATCTTGATTTGTATATCAAAATTATTCATATTTATATACCATTTCACATTCCAATATTGTAATCACATTTTATAATTCAAATTTTTAATAACATGACGATATACAACAAAGATATTTTCATATTTATGAAGTTATTGCTTTTATCATGCTATTATTCTTTTATTGTCTTTTTTAGAGTATTTTACAGTCGATAACAATTAAAAATTATTTATAATTATTCTTGGCAAGTCGTTGATCTGCAGTTCGGAGTAACACATTGCAAGACCGTGTATCGTCACACACACACACAGACTCATAGCACACCTGTGTCTGGGCGATGGTGGCGCTAGCAAAGCGCAGAGAAAGCATTTGCTTTGGCAGAGTTAGCTTGCGTAGCCCGTAGGTGCTCGAGCAACGCTTTATCATTGGTTTTTCTTTTAAGAATGGTTCGTAATCTTTGGCATCTTACTAAGAATTAAAGACGGCAAGTGCGTGCTCGACAATACGGAAGATGCATGATTCAGTCTTGGCACGACTGTTAGCACCCACAGATCGTGCGATAATGCAAAACAACAGCAGATGATCCGGCGTATATATGCAGAGGGCAATCGAACCAACTGCATCATAATTATCTCAGAGCTTTGGCAGCCATGAGAGGTTTAACTGCGAAACTTGCATTGTTTATGCTGGCGATCATCAGTTGCACATGGGCGGACGATGAATCTGCTTATCCCACTAGTTGCCCCTTTGGTTACTCATCATTGGAATTGGAATCCACTGTCAAACAGAAGAGGAATAGTCAACCGTTTGAGATACGTGCTAGCGGAGGCGGATCCACTGTGCTGCACGAACATAATCTGGATGCAGTACTGAAGAGTTTCTTGCCCACTGGGCAGTCCACCAGCAGCTGGTTGAGCCCTGAGCAGAAACCTAAATCGGAACCAATCAAATGCGGCATTCCGCCTGCCAACTGCCTGAATGATACACAGAACCTACACTATCGCAGCGCGGATGGATCATGCAACAATCTGCTGTATCCACATTTCGGTATTGCCATCGCCAAGTACAGGCGACTGCTGCGTCCCAGCTACCAGGAACAAGGTCAATCGGTGCCCAATGCACGCCTCATTTCACTCTCGATGTATGGCGAGAAGACATTGCCGGACAAATTCCGCACAGTGGCTACCATGCAGTGGTCTCAGTTTGTGGCCCACGATATCAGTCGCCTGACGGTCAAAGGTGCACCCAAGGATTGCTGTGCCGAGCCACGTAATCCCAAGTGCATGCCCATTCCATTGCCCGCTGGTGGACCCATTGCCTACAACACAGGACGCACCTGTCTTGGTTTTGCTCGCGCTGTAACCGATGCCAACGCCATCTGTCCCAGGAGTGATCTTGGCTACAGCGAGAAGCTGTCGGTGGTCACAGCCTATCTGGATTTGTCCTCACTGTATGGTAACTCCTTGGCAGAGAGTCGACGTGTGCGTCTCTTCAAGGGCGGCCAGCTTCGCACCAGCTTTGCCAACGGTCAGCAGTGGCTGCCAGTGACGCAGAACTTCGAAGGAGAATGCGGTACCAGGGACGAGTGCTACAACGTGCCGGACAAGCGTAATCGGTTCACCCCCACAATTGCTGTTGTGCACACAGTGCTGTTGCGCGAGCACAATCGTTTGGCCGAGCAGTTGGCCCTGTTGAATCCACACTACAGTGAGGAACGTCTGTATCAGGAGGCGCGCAAGATTAACATTGCGCAATACCAGAAGATCATCTACTACGACTGGTTGCCCGGTGTGCTGAGCAGTTCCCAAACAAATCAGAATGGCCTTACTTATCCCTATTCGGAGGATTCCAACGATTATGTCAATGACTACGATGAGAGTGTCAATGCTGGACCCTTTGCTGAGTTTGCTACTTCCGCTTTCCGTTACGGACATGTCTGGATTCCTGGGTGGTTCTCGTAAGTTAATAATTGCATTATGTTCCACCTCGTATCTTCATGTTTATCTTATTTTTACAGAATGGTGGCTCCCAATCGCTTCTCGAATCAGACAATGCGCCTCAGTGACTACTTTGAGCGTCCAGATACCATTCGCCTGTTGTCCGCCAGTTCCAACTTTGCCGATCTTGTGCGTGGCATGATAACTCAACTACAGAAGAACTCCGACACCAACGTTGATCCCGAACTTAAGCACTACTTCAATCGTAAGGAGTTCGAGGAGTACGGTACGGATCTTAAGGCTTTGGACATTCAACGCGGTCGTGACTTTGGATTGCCTTCTTATAATGATGCTCGCGAGTACTGCGGCCTGCCACGTGCCAGCACCTGGGAAGACTTTTCATCTGAAATTTCCAACGAAGTAGGAAGTTCTCGATTGAACTGAAACTGAAACTAATTGTTGTTGCTTTCCTTTAGAGAATCGCATTGCTGCGTAAACTTTACACCTCGCCCGACGATGTCGAGCTGAATGTGGGCGGCACTTTGGAAGTCCATCTTCCTAACTCCCTATTTGGACCCACTCTACAGTGCATTATGGTCAAACAGTTCCTCAACTTGCGACGCGGTGATCGCTTCTTCTTCGAGCGAGAGAATCATCTGAGTGGCTTCTCGCGCTGTACGTACACATCGAATACTTAACTTAGTTTTTTTTATTAATCGAATACTTTACATAGCTCAACTGGCGGAGATACGCAAGGCCAGTCTGGCCTCACTCTTCTGTCTGAACGTGCAGAACTTGCACTACATTCAACCGAATGTTTTTGTATTCCCCAATGCTCGGTAAGTAACCTAAGTTAACCTAAGTTAGTTTCTCTTTCTCGACTTCTTTATTAACCCACCTTATACCTATTTTTTATAGAAACATCTTGTTGAATTGCAATGACATTCCTCAAGTCGATCTGCTGAAGTGGCAAGACCTGACTCCACAGCTTGTTAACTAAAACCCTAGGACCGCCTGCGCTTCCACTAATAATCTTAAGTGTAAAGAAGATTTCATTTTTATAATAAATATTTCTTGCCAAGTCTGAAATCAGCATTAGGAAATGAATTGGCATGCGATTTATCTATTTTTATAAACTACAATAGTTTTCGATTTATTTGGTAATCAAATATTATCTGAAAATTTGTTAAATTACAATAATTAAATGTAAATTTATTGGAGGAATATTATCAGAAATCAAATCAGGAAAAAGAATTAATAGGTCGTCAAGAGTTCACATGAAACTGTTTTTCAGTTAACGGAATTAATTGTAGTTCTTTTTTATACCCTATTCATTTTGGGTTGAAGTCTACGGAACGCCTTCGACCCCACAAAGTATATATATTCTGATTCAACAACAACAGTGGAGTCGATCTAGCCCTGTCTGTTTGTCCGTCTATCTGTTGGAACGCAAACTAGTCTTTCCGTTTTAAAGCTATCTTGATGAAACTTAGCACACTTACTTATAATTAAATAAATTGTAAATAAGGCGAATCGGACCAAAATAGCGTATAGCTATAAGTAATATGCGTATAAGATTTCATCAAAATCTGACTTCTATAACATACAGCTGTCATAGCGCTTTTGTATGAAGACCAGTATAGCTTATCGAAATAACTTAGCTTATCAGTGTCAATCAAAATTAGACAGTAATCGATGTATTATTATTTAACTCTGCACCATGATATATACTTTTAAACATTATAGGAACGATCGACGGAGATTATAACCTGCAAGTGTATAAAACCTTCGGCAAGCGGGAGATAGCTTCTCATTCTAGTTTTAAAGCCAGTGCGTGACGCAATATGCTTAGCAGGTAATAATAAAAACCGTTAACCTTTGCACTTTCGCTCTGACCTTGCGGTTTCGCGTAGCTGTATTCTTATGGGCTACCCGCATAAATGGGCTAATCATATTCAGACGCACGACAACTTCGCACCTCGTCGTAGAAATCGAAAACAAAATATTGTCACCACTTTTATTATGCAAAATCAATGAGAAGTTTATTCAGTTTATCATTAATTTCAATGAACATGTAAAGAAATAAAGAAATCCGCATAAAAGATGGATGGATTCCTCAATGGATGTGATTCATAACGGTCCCATAGAATCTAGATTATTGAAAGTAAATTTTTGCATATATTTAGCATGGCACAAGATTCTCTTGTTCAGCTTCTGACTTGGTATAAAAGCAATCGATTCCTCGACCAAAGAAAGCATTTTCTCTGTCAACATGAAGCTGATCGAAGCGAGCTTCTTTTTGGGTAAGTTTCATTTATCTTCATAATCATTTAAATATCCTAAGGTATATCAATTTAAAATTCTCTTAGGGCTGCTCATTGCCAGCTGCGTCGGTTTGGCGAATAGCAAGAAGAGTGACCAGGAGACTGGAAGATTTGTCGCTACTATTCAAACGCCGGTACCAGCTCCAGCTCCAGCTCCAGCACCTCCTAATGTAGTTTACAAAATCCCATCTCCATATTATCCACATCATCCGCCTCCACCTCAGCAATGCTTCTGCCCGCCAAATCCACCTGGGCCACCAGGTCCACCCGGTCCACCAGGACCACCAGGTAATTATTATCTTAAGTTAAGTTGAGAACTTTAAATGAAAACTGCTTCGTCTGTAATCTTTAGGTCCATCGGGAAAACATGGACATCCCGGACATAAGGGAGACAAGGGAGAAAAGGGTGATAGAGGCCACTTTGGGCCACCGGGACTACCAGGACCACAGGGTCCAGTTGGGCCACCAGGATTTCCCGGTCACTCGGGCCATAAGGGATGGCCGATGCCTCCACCTCTGTACCCACAACCTCCGGTTATAATACCAATTTATCCTAAAAAAGGAAAAGATCACAAGGGACACAAAGGTAGCCCAGGATATCCTGGATTCCCAGGAGTTCCAGGCTCCCCAGGCTTTCCAGGAGTTCCAGGATATCCGGGCTATCTCAATCCGGGCTATCCCAATCCGGGCTATCCCAATCCGGGATATCCACCCCATAAAGGAAACCATCATCATCCCGGGCATCACCATCATCCCGGACATCACCACCATCCTGGGCATCACCATCATGGTAATGGAAATCATCATCATCAGCAACCAGGCCAACAACCAGGACAGCACAATCCCCCTGGGCAACCAGGGCAACCAGGCAGCCACGACTATCCATGGAGAGCTACAGCAGAGCAACAGATTAGCAATCAATTGATCGCTGCCATTCCCATTAGATGGTCTTCCCAAGAGGATGATCAAAGGGAGGATAATGAACATTCACCTGCTTTTGATTTGAGTCTTCTTGATGACAATGCGCTCGATCAAATGGATATGAACGAGCAAACGGGTTCCTACACCACAAACGCTATGTACGATGAAGAAGATTCTGGTGATAATATGAATGAAAATGAGAACACGAGTAGTGAAGATAATTTCGATTCGAACAACGCTTCCGAAGGGGATCAGAGCATCGAGGATCAGCAAACATCAATGGATTACAATGGGGAAAATCAGTCAATGGAGAGCAATGCAGTAGAGGGGCGCAGCATAAGGGGACCGATAATTGTCGCAATAACCAAGAAGAAGCGCCATCCATTCCACATATATTCGTATGATAAAAAGAAAGAATAAACCAAATGAACTGATTGAATAAGTAAACAACTGTAGAGATAATTTCGAGGAGAATTTACAGGGGAACAAAACCTGGCGTGAGTTATAACAATTATGTTTAGAAACCGATAAAAAGTAGATTATCATGAAATTGACAATTTGAAAGACAGATAAGTAGTATAAACGAAAAGATATTCCAGTAAACAAATGCATAGGTTTTGTTCAAGTTGTTAGGGTTAACACCCAAAAGCGCATGGCATATGAATGATTTGGCCCACCAAGCCTTCTTATGCATATTATATGAACTAAAGATACCCCTTTTCTTAAATCTTGAAACACAAAACTGAAACATGTTAATTTAACAGCATCAGGTGTTGATGATGACAAGTTAATCAAATTCTGGTTGCCGAATTCAGTTCGATTGTTGTAAGGCATGAAATGAAAAGAAGATCTATTAATCTGATATTTATGAATAGATATGTAAATGCGAAAAGAACAATGAACAGTGTTTTGTTCTTACTATTTTTGGAAGCTTTCGATTAGGCCTTTACAAAAAGAGCTGAAAGATAATTTACAGAGAAAGATATTCAATAAACGACCGAATTAAGAGGCAACAGAAAATAGAAGCATTTTGAGATTTATCAGAATATAAAGCATTGTAAAAGCGTGAATGAAGATCATAAGATCAGACCGCATGTTTTGAAACTTAAAAGACTAAGGTAAATAATGTGAATATACGAATGAAAATATTACTTCATATTCTAGTTTTCGCGCTTATATTGTTTAATGTTTTTGCATACTCCGATTAACCATCATATGATACTTATAACCAAAACTAGTTCCGTAGAGTTTTATACATAAATCAACAAGTACGAAGGATACAGCCGACTGTGATAAACCCGCTACGCACCTGACCAAAACATTACAAACAGACGGACAGACGGACATGACTTTATGACATTTTCGGTTAGCAAAGTTATAATATCTTCTACTCTATGGGTAGCAGGTATAAATGTTAAAATTTCTTACTACCTAACTAAAAATTTCTCCCATTTAAATCATAATGGAGTTCTCTATTTGTTAAACAAAAGATAAACAATGGGGAATCAGACCACTCCATGTAAACCATCACAATGCCTTAGCCACAGCAATGGTGTTGAAATTCCCATATGCAGAATCAAGTAAAAGTCATATTTGGTTTTCTTATATACTGGCATGATTTTATATACATCAAAATGGGCAATATAATACATGGAATTCTAGTTGACAATCTTTAAACTGATTAAGCTAATGTTATTATATTTTGAACTAGTTATGATGATGTGATGTAATTGCGAACCGATCATTTCTTTCCGAAGAGAATGGCGTGATCTGCAGGGCCATGGGCGCTTTGATCGATCCACTTCGTAAGGTCCACTTGGGGGATATTAGAGCATGGCACAACAGGATTCCTATTCACAAGCAGACAAAACATCAGTTTGTATATATTTATTGTAAAGTTAAGGTACTTACGATCCCGAGACCGTTCGGAAGGCAGCTGGTTGCATGGAGGCGATGTGGTTGCCATTGTCACACAATAGACGGGCCATGCTGGCCTTGCGCAGTTCCGCGAGTTGATCTTATGAGAATGAACATATTAATATCGATCACTAGAGAGATTTAACCCTTCTTTACCTGGAGTAAAGCCTGTCATCTTATCGCCGTTTTCAAACCAGAATCGATCTCCAACACGAGTTCTATAAAATTGCTCCGTTAGGATGCAAAGGAATGTCGGACCAGCCAAAGCTCCAGCCACATGAGCCTCCAACGATCCACCGACTGTCAGATCCACATCTTCGTGACTTTCATAGAGTGACTTCAGTGTTGCAATCACTTTCGGACTAAGCAGATCACCGTACTCCTCCCAGGAATGGGCTCGTCTCAGTCCACAGAACTCTCGCATGTCATTGTACGAGGCAAGTCCATGATCGCGATTACGCTGAATATCCAAAGAGCGCAGATCCGAACCGAAGGGCATATTACGTCTGAATAGAAAGTGTTTGATCTGGCAAATGGAAGATAAGTTAATCATGTGATAAGATTAAAGTCCCTCATGAAGTCCTGCGCACCTGCTTGTCAAAGTTGATGTCCGTCAATTCCTCCGGCTGCGTGGCGTGTCCTCTGGTAAGTGAGTCAAAATTGTCACCAACTTCGATAATGCCGGGACGATTGAACCAGTCACTGAGGGTCAAAGAACCGAGCACGGAACGCAACTCTGACAGAAGGCTGTGAAAGCAGACAGGGAAGTCAGTAATAGACAAGAAAAAGGAGCCTCATAGAAGACATAGAAGGAATAGGTACCATTCCCAGAGTACCTTAGCCCAAGTTTACTACTCACTCTAGACGTCCCTCGATTTGCGAATGGAAATATCTGAATGCGGCTGTCGCATGTTCGTTCAACACACTGGGGTCAATTTTGGGATCATAATCGTTGACATAGCTGCCGCCGGGTGCCTTGTAGATCAAACGATTCTTCAGCATATTCTCGCCTCCCAGGAATATGGGCAACCATTCGTAGTAGCTGATCTGCTGGTACTGCGCAATATTGATCTTACGTGCCTCCTGGAACAGTGTGCGATCGTCAAAGTGTGGATTCAGTGCGGCTAGGACATCTGCAATGCGGTTGTGCTCACGCAGCAGCACCGTCTGGAGTATGGCCAGACCAGGATTCTGATTAACACGCACATCGCCAGCTCTGTAGCAAACCTCGCTGGCATCAACTGCATCACAATCGCCGGTGACATTGCGCGACAGTGGCAACCATTTTGCACCATTGCGCTCCTCGACAATCATGCGGCCACCCTGGAACTCACGTATGTCACTGTTCTGCATTATCGAGTTGCCATAGACCAGCGATAGATCCAGGTACGAGGTGACCACAGTGAGCTGCTCCGCTGGTCCACCTTTGTACTGACAGTTAGAGTCAAGATCTGTCAGCGTGCGCACAAAGTTCAAGCATTCCGTTCCCACTTGCGCATACGCGGGATCATGAGGAGGCACAATGATGGCGAAGCAAGTCTTATGCGCCGTATCCAAACCAATAAGACGTCCGTCATCCGTGCAACAACGTGTGGGATGTTTCTCTGTGGAATGGCATGGTGAGTGGATGGTGAACAAGAGATTCTATATAATAGACAAGCCATACTTGATTGAGTTCCTCCCGCCTGCATGCTCATGTCGTGCGTCATGATCTGACCCCACTGCATGTTGTGCAGCGTGTACTCCGGATCGGCCACATCCTGTTCACCAAAGGCCACCAGCGAGACCAGACGAGCACTGGGCAATTCGTCGCCAGAGACAGAACGTGGTGGAGCCGAAATGCCATCGGCGTACTTGGCCGACAAGAGGCGACCATACCTTGAGAGAGAGACAGGAGAGAGAGGGAGGCAGAGAATTGGTAGAGTATTCTTTTGCTATATAAAGCAATCTTCACTCTTACTTATTATTGGGCACACCCAGGCCAGGCTGCTCCAGATGGTTGCAGGAACCGTCCATGGTGCGATAGGGTGTTTTCTCACATATCGCTGGCGGGTTGGCACAAGGCACGCGTCCCGGAGTGGGAGGTGTAGGTCCATAGGCTGGAGGACTGGACAGTGAAAGGAAGGGATTCTGCGGTGCCGGAGAGGTATCAACCAATGCAGATGACAAAGCATTTCTAGAAAAACCAGTTGGATTAAACCTTATGCCAAGGGGAATAAATTAATGAGGGACCTACCCAACTAGATATGGATCTGGTCCTTGCAGATACCGAAAGCCGTGATAATTGCCACCATGTGGTTGCTCATTGTGCACAATTTGGTAGCCAGTGGAGACCTTAAGTCCAACTCCATGGCCGACTAGACCCAAGCACAAGATACTCAACAGCAACATATCTCGCTGGGACATCTGAAAGGGGAAATACAATCAGTGTTGGAGGTAAGGGTACTCTACTTATATAGATTAAAGATATCAACGTAGTTCTTTGGGCACCATTGATAAAGCTCTTGTGTTTAATATTAAACGATTTTGCTGACACCTTTTAAAACAACTTCGTGAATCCATTCGCTGACGTATCTCAGATGGAAGAAAACGACTCGAGGGAACGAATGTTGTAGCCCACGCTGGACATTAGGCTTAAGTACCGCATAATTACTGGAACTGGGGTCCAGTCAAACTGTGGCAGCTGCGGACACGTTTCAGGTTAACTGTCTAGAAACACGAACTGCAAGTGGCGCATTTAGCATGAGCTCGCGTGGCGACCAGTTGCAGGGAACAATCCCCCATCGATCTCTGAAGCTGAGACGGAGACTGTGACTGAGACGGACACTGAGAGACAGCAATGTTAGTTATGGAGTCAGTATAGACAGGCTCCTGCAGTTATGGTCACAACTGGTTTCATCACCCATTTCGTATGTATTCATTATTATTCATTTTGATTGCGACACATTCACAAAACATGTTCATTGCGCAGCCAAACAATTTGCTGCTGGAATTTGCCTAAACTCCGACAATGGCAAAGTACAGTTACAGTACATTGTAGTATGTTAGTAGTACATAGTACGATATACGATATTGTCGGCCAGATTTATTTTTAGCATGCAATGGGAACTGCGAGCAAGCGTGAAAAGTCTCATAATTGTTGGTTGTTATACTGTACATTTAATCAATTTGCAGGCTACTTATGTAAACAGTGCATTGAGCTTTACATAATGAATTCGTCTAGCGCATTGGCCTCGAGCTAAGACCTAGACTCAGTCGCCTCAGCCAGCCAGCCAAGCCAAGCGAAAACCAATTCCGCCAGCAGTGGAGAGCAACACCAAACCACAATCGGAGCCACGACTTCCAAGAGTGGAGTCTCAGACCTTTGTGCAAAATGCCACAGCTGCATGCAAATTCACAGATATTGGCCGCCAATAGGCTGCTAGCCTGCCGTGACAGAAACCGAGAGTCGAACCTAGTCGGGTTTAATTGTCAGCCCAAAACAGAACAATGGCATCGATACAATGCAGCCGGCTTGGGCTTCCTACTCGCCCTGGACCAGCACCTACAATCGACATATATAGACGTATACACTCGATACAGATACATAAATGTATTATATATATAGTCGTGTTATGCAAGCACCACTGCAGTCTACAAGTCATGCCTCGACTTGCATCCATTGCTCCATTTGGGTTAAAATGACAGCAAGCAAAATCTTGAGTTTTATTTTAGAATTCTTAATTAGAGCTGCAGCCGGACAAGGCCAACAGCAACGGCAACAGCAACCATTGTTTCGGGGTCAACTTGGGCAATGTTCCATTTGCCAAGCGATTACGATCGTTTAGCATGGCGCACTGATTGTATACTATTAGTAGCACAATCTAGTGGTCCCACACAATGGTCCTTGCCTCTCTAGAAATTATAAATTCATTTGCATAGTTGTCCATGGTAATTCCTGTAGCACAGCTGCAATATGTCTGAACCTGAAGTGTTGATAAGTTCCTGCTTGTAATTGAGACTTTGTATATTGTATACGAGTATAGTGTTCTTGTTTACTATATATGTACAATAGATGATTGATTGTGTTTCTTGCTCTTAAGGTTTTAGTGTTAATTGAATTAACCATAGAAGTCGTTTCCAGTGCCCTAAATTATATCTGATCTTGATGTAATATAAATTTAAGAGTATAATCCAGCTTGAATGCTTGCTTATGTGCAGAGTAGCGACTGTCTTAAGGGCCCTTGTGCACAACTTCGTGTGGGCCCTCTAGTGTAATTGCCTTGCTTTGAAATATGTTTGTTATGTATTTAGTTTGTCAAACAGTGCACACAGTGAAAAAATCTCATTCCAATTACATCTGACTTATTTCACGACTTTTTATTCGCAAAATTATCAATAGTTTTTCAGTTACCTATTTGTCGGCCGCTGTTATGCTCGATTGATAATATTTACAATTTATTTAATCATTTTTGCTTTATTGTGCTTCGTAGAAGGAGAGTGTAGCAAGGGCCCCCGTCTGCCAAGAGCCCGTTTATTCTTCACACGCCTAGATTCGGAGCTGTTTACATGGGACTCTGAACGGTAGAGCATAGTTCCAGACCCTCCAGACCCTCTTGACACATTCATAAGCAATATGCTTAGGCTATTTACACAATATTTTTTATGCGTTCCGCAACAATGTCGCTCGAATATGTTTTGCTTGAGGTTTTCTACAAATTGCAGCATTAGCTAATTGAAATTCAATGTTTATTGGGTAACAACTTCTTATGTCAGCAGCGAGATCTTTTACCAGGCAACCATTTTAAACTTATTCTGTTAATTTTATGCCAATAATACGGTACTATGATACATATCTACTTATATGGTGCTCTTTGCTGGGATATCTGAGTTGGAGTAGCCAACCTGGTTAAGTGGCTTGGGTGGTGCAACTGTGTTGTCAACCTCCCTCCCTCCATCCTGCACCCCTTCCGTTGGAAGTCCAACAACATTGCCCAAACCGGGTAAATGCGAGCAAATTTTTACGACTTTAACGACTTCTAATTAAAATCGAATTCATATCGTCGCAGGCATTTGTTGATCATTAACGTGTAAAATAGCTTGAATCAGGATGGCGTAGAAATTCGCCACGAAATGATTGATTTATTGACGGCTTGCCAGCCTTATGAGGTGCTGCAGCGTTGCAGCGCCTGCTCCATTATGGATACAGATGTACATATCTGTCAATAGCTGAGCTCCAATCTGGTGCCAGTGGGAGCTGGCCGGCAGACAGGCAGGCAGTCTGCCAGCTGGGAACTGCAAACTGCCAACTGGGAGACGAGTGGAGGCATGTCAAGCCCGCGATACGACGACGTGGTGTGCACACAAATCGAAGATCGCAGGCATACCGCTTGATCTGGGTAACGAGCACTAATTGAAATTGCCATTTAAAGTGAAAGTGTCCCAAGTACCCCGAGGCACCTTAAAGCACAGCAACAGTTTGGCATCCAGTCAGACATTGTTGCCATTTGCTCTGGTTTTGTTTTTTAGTTTTTTTTTCTATCGAAGGTTGCGTAAGATCATGTGAGATTACTGCGATCCATGCGTGATAATTGCAAAACTGGCAAATCATAGCAGCATTGCAGCAACAATCTCAGACAGTTTTATGTATAATTGATGGCTATAACTAGGCTTGCTACATGGCTCCTCCACAAGAAGTCATGTGCGTGCCCCAGAAGAAGTCGAAGTCAGGTGACTAAACCGCAGATTTGTAACTCCGTCTTAGCTGCACCTAAGTCACATGACCGAAACACTCAAACACACTTAGAGCAATCAACACTTAAGTTTCAAGTCGCGATCGGTACTCGTATGTGAATGAATGGGTACTCACTCACTCACGTGGTGAACTCGTTGGGCAGGACCGGTCGATCAATTTTTGGTGTGCGAATTTATTACAAACTCGGCGTTCGGCATTTTCTAATTGCAGGCACGGTTTGCAATTCGCAATTTGCAAGCGCCTTTACGGTCGTAAATTTAGATGCTCCATACTAATTGATTCTTAACTGTTTTGAACCGAATTGGCCGAAACGGTCGGCCAACTGGTTTTGTTTTCTTGATTCGTCCGATTGAGGTTTAGCATTTGGATATTAATTTTTATGTTGTTACGCGTGTGCTGTAATTGGAGGAGTGCAATGAGCTTTTTGGGATATTTGACTCGTGGTGCATAAAATCGGTTTGATATGAGTCTGTCTGTCAAACTTAACTGACCATATATTGTGGTGTTTCGTTTATGTTTTCGTGTCAACTCTAAGCTGTCACTTCCTTTCTCAATTTAGAGTTGCAACACGCAGGAAATTTGTGGGTTATTTGAAAAAATACGATCATGAATTCCGAATCAAATTTTCTCAAGTAAAACTTAATTGAACTGCACTAAAAGCAGTTCGTTGAGGCACGGCAGACTATATGGTTTATTTGAATGAGTTTAGATTAGAAGAAAACCTATCTCTAATAATATTTTCTCAAAAAAAACTGAACTCAAAGTAAGCAATTCGTTTACAATTTGTTATGCTCAGCATATAGTCGATTGGAATCTTTGACCTCCCCCCCGGGGGAATTCGATTGTTTTGCTGCATGCTGCGGGCACAAAAGTCAACAGTAGCTAATGCTGGAGTTGACGTTCTAGGTCCGTTTCCAAGGTAATATAAGTATTTGCAGCAAGCCTGCCTTTCGCTATGCGGCCTGACATATCACGACTCCGACTCCAACTCCAACTCCGACAACAACTCCACCGACGATGCCAAAGCAGGCCCATGCAGGCAAATGTTGTTGCCCGTTTTACTTTTAATTACATAACAGATCGCCAGATGAACGACCCGAGGAAACCCCCATGGCGCATACGAGTTCGAGTACGAGTGTGAGTGTGTTCGCTATTCACTATTTGCTATTCACTATTCCCAGTGTACATTCGATTCACTTTATGATCTTTGTTTATTTGCTTTGATTTTGTGCGTACACTTTGAAGTTTTTCATACGTTCAATAAACAATTTCCTATGCTCGATCATAACTGTAAAATAGGCAATGTCTACAATCTATTATTGTAATGAGTTTAGATCAGGTTGTAACGGGGCAACTTTTCAATTCGTTAATGTTTCCTCTTTGAATTATTCTTTCAAATGATTTATTATAATCGCAGGTAATGATAGGAAAAATATTATAAATATCTAGGAGTAATGATTAGACTTCGAATATGTTGAAAGTTCACTTTAGATCTCACAATTGAGATTAGTTTTTGTGGTCTTTGAGGTGTTAGTCACATGACTGCAGACCACATAAAAACTGCCAGATCGGTTAATGAGTCCAGCTACAATTTGATAATCGATAATTCCAAATTCCTACAAGTTTTTAATGCTGAAATAAGCTATGGGAACCAAAAGCTGAATATGTGGCCAATTGTTTATGTTTCCTGTCAGATTCGAATCGGAGTGTTTTTAATTTATGTAGCGTTGCAGCAAATAAAGAAGTTGATTAAGTTTTGATGCCAAACTGTCAACGATTATGCGATTTCAATCTGACACACAGTTAGTTTAATTAGATGAAAATGTAAAGTTTAATTAGACGCCGAGGATTTCGACCTTATGTGAAGACACTGTTATTCAATCGACGCTTTTCCCATAACAGTTGATGGTCGGGGGGGTAAAGTGGGGTGGCGTGTGGAGTGGAGTGGAGCGAAGTGTGGACGTCACTTGTTTCGAGGCGCAATTAAAACTAACGGTAATTACGATGCTCTTAGCGCAATTGCCGCGTCCGGCCCGATTCCGGCCACACGAGGCAGCACTGAACAATGCCAACCAGAGCAGATCGTCAGAGACGGCATTGTCTTTTATAACGGAAGCGCGCAAAGAAAGACATTGTCGAACTGGGGGACAGACAGACAGAAAACAGAAATGACAAACAGACAGAGAGACAGACACACAACTACAACTACAAGACACGCAAGTGAAACGTATCACGAATCAACGATGAATTACAAATCCCGGGGATAATGCGTATCGCCGTTATTTCGGAAGCATGTTCGTACTCGTAGTTGGGAGATTTATGAGTTGTTTGTACTCGTAATGAATGTGAATGCAGGAATACAAGTATCGTGTGTAGTAAGCTTAGCTGTCACCTGCCTGTTGTCTGGGGAATTTGCTAGCCAAGCCAATTTAGCAGGATTTACGAGAGATGCATTAACACTCGCACTCGCACTCGCTCAAACGGGTACTGCGCACGCTCTTTGTTCGCACTCACATTCATTCAAACCGTTGCAAATTTATGTGTGAATGTCTTCAGCTTCCATTCAAATGCGCCGGCTGTGGCTACGGTGGCTCATTCATCCGCCGCCGACAACAAGACCACAAGGCAATGGACCAACGGGGCGGGTAGATGAAGTTGTAATCGTCTCAAATTATGGCCAGATGCTGCTCGGGGCTGGCCTCTGGTCGTCGCGCCGTCTGCCACAGCAGACAAGACACTCGGGCTCGGCCAATTGCAATGCAATTGTGGTCGGTATGGTGGAGGGTGCCAAGCGGGAGGAGAGTCGTGCGAGACCTTGACTTTGAAACTGTTCAAGTTTCTTGAGCGGCTGCAGTTGAAGCCAAATTGAAATCGAAAACAAAACCGAAAACAGGTTGAAGCGACTCACGTTATTTGCTTTCTTTGGGGCATCGATGGCGACTCGTTTTATCGCCTATTAAGAGGTCACTAACTGCAGTTGGTTATTTAATTGTCGGTGGACTTTCAAGATATGCATATCAAGTGGACTCGCTTTAGGTGCTTCAGTTCTTTTAATTACTGCCAAACGTAATATAAAGCAGAGCTTACATAATTATAAAGGTGTCATTATAATATTTTCGCAGGTTGCGTTTGGCTGAATATTTATGAAATTTGTTGGAAAGATTCACATATGCAACAGTTAAAGAAATACCTAATACAAATTCAATATTGAAAGATTTTTAAAACTGTATTCTTTTCTTAAGGGTTTTTGAACTTCTCTTTGACAACAATGGGAACTCAATTTTGAAATATATATTTAAAAACTTCAACAGTTCTTTGTGAATTATCTGTCACTGAATAATTATATAAAATTTGTTGAGAAAATACAAATAGGCAGAAACTGCAGAAATGCATAATTCATACTAAATATTATATGATATTTAACAACTTATACAGTTCTTAAGGGTTTCCACATTTATTTTTGACTGAATATTTATAAAACTTTTTGGACAGCATTGAATTGAAACAGCTAAATAAATGTAAATTGGGAACTCAATTTGGAAATATATTTAAAAACTTTAACAGTTCATTGTGAATTTCGAAACATTCTTCAAGTGAATAATTATGAAATTTGTTGAACATATTCAAATATACAGAAGCTGTAGAAATGCAAAGTCCAAACTCAATATTGTCATATATAATATTTAAAAACTTAAATAGTGCAAGAGAATTCAGAATTTACCTTTGCATGAATATTTCTTAAATTTTATATCAACATTTGAATATTCATGAGCAAAAGAAATGCACAAAGCAAACTCTGTATTAAAAGATATTTAAGATTGTAAACCATTCGCATTCTAAGTGGATATTACTTTGGAATGTTGCCAGCCGTCAAAGTCGCATTCCACGTAACGCGCTGCTAATTCAGCGCTTAATTATTGCATTTACTTAAGTTATTAATTAGCCCACAGTCGTAAGCCAGTGTTGGGGGTTCTCAAACACCATTCGTGAACCATTCAAGAGTGCAATTTGTCGAAACGCCTCCCAGTTGGCCAACACACGCCAGTGTTGCTTGTGCTTGTGCTGTCGACTCCGTCTTCGTCTCCATCAGCGACTTCGTTGTCGGGTTTCCCATTTCGGTAGTGAGCGTGGACAAATGGAGAAATGTTAACAACGTTATTACTTGCTCGCTATTTGCGAGCATTTAAACGATAATTGGGCCGAGGACTTTCGAGTCCCCCCTGCCGAAAATGGTTAAGCCAAGGCGAGAATCTGGTGTACTGGTTACTTAAGCCTAAGCTGGCTATGGTACAACATATGTTGCTGTCGAGCATGGCAATTGTACAATGATTCCCATAATTATATGGCGAAACGATTGAAAGCCAACGAGATATAGTATACATATGTTCATGTATAGGTACAATGTATAAATATTCAAATCTTCCGACTGAAGTGCATTTGGATATTTGAGGGGACGAAGACGGGGTTCGTGTTCATGTTTGGGTTTCCCAAAACAAAGCTATGCCATTGTCTCGAATCTTGAGATGCGGGGCCAATTATAAAGTCATAATACAATTTTCGCAGATATCATCTGAACATATGTTTCGTACTTTACAACACTGGATTAATTGCGCTGGCTTATCAATGCGATTGAAAGTGAGTTTGTCATGTCATAAACATAACGTGGTTTTGCATATTTGACTTCTGGGTTGGGTTTTTTAAATATGTAGCTACTTAAAGCCGAAACGAATGTAATCAACAAGTGAATGGCTCAAGTCGTCAAGTTGCGGTTATAGCCCCACACTCACATACTCATACACTCACTTGCAGGCTTAAGTCGATTGCGCAACTTGCCCAAGATCCCAGAAGAGAGTGTGGGCTTGACGGGTAGAGAAAGTGGGCATGGCCCGGTTTACAATCTCATAATCTGGTACATTCACAAGTTCACTCTCTTGTGCTTACGGCTTTGGTTCCGTATCGTGGTTCTATTGAATACCAATCGCCATGGCGAGTATTCAAACTTGAAGTCGAGTCGAGACTCGGTCGGTTCATTGTCTATAATTTATGTTTGTAGTTCGGCGATTTATTGACTGTCTGCACCGATGATTATCGGCCAATAATGTTGAGTCGACTGGTCTGTTGGTTTAATCCGCTACAATGAGGGGGCGTGTCCAATTAGATGGCGTAAATTGCCCACCGTGCGCTACACGTAAACAATTCGTGGCGTGTTTCTGGCCTTTTCTTTCTTGGTTTTACGATTATAATGAGGCAGGAATTACGTATGGGAAGGGAACTCAAAGGGTTAAGTTAAGGTATGTGCAGGCGTGGGTCTGCACAGTTCGTGATAGATCGAGACCTACAACAACAATAGCAACAACAACAACAAAAAAAGAGATAATAAAACAAAATAGAAAACGAATTCAACTATGAAGGTCGCTCGGTTGGTATCTTAAAATAATTACCTTACTTTTAATAAACACACAAATGCAATTTACAACACAATTATTGTGCCACATTCATACACACACACTATTGCACTCACACACACGCAGGTCTCTTAGTAACAATGGACTGTAATTTGATTTTAAATATGCAATTAAAGGCAGTCGACAGAAACTAGTTTAAATAGTTACCATACTAAGGGCAGGGCCTGAGGACATAATTAACAAATCGGACAGCATTATGCAAATTCAACACAAGTCTGACACTTGGCAGTGCCCCTGAAGAAGTATAGAGACATTTCAAACACAAACTGTATTGCTTCTGTGTATAGTATATCGAGTGATCTGTTGGATCTGTAAACACATCTGTAAAACACATGTTTTCATATCAACTACAGCAATTTATATGGATTAGATTGAATGTCAACAATTTGTTGAATATCTTGTTTTGTGTACTTGTTTCTCGCCTTGTCGCTGATTTTGGTAATGTTCGAAATTATAATAATTATAACTGGAAATTACACGCAAACAAATAAAAAAAATCGCATATCTTTATATCTGTATAATAAGCTTAATGTATGCGATAAAGTTAAATATTGCATACACCTAAACGCAATATCTGTTAAATCCTGCCTCGTACGACCTTCAGCTCACGCACGATTATGAACTGAACCAGATCGATTGACAATTGAGTTCTTAAAGTTTTTTTATATTCCAACATTTTTTAAATTGCATCAACAGGTTTCGGAATTTATACCATATTCGGATTGATTGTTTAAAAATCATTTGTGGCTTTTATTCAGTACACCCAAACAAGTTCAACAATTATTCATTTATCATAAAGATCCCGTGAGAATAACCCATATTTATGTGTTATAATAAACTTGTTATGTTGGCAAAACTCCAACTGGATTACGACATCAACGGAACTCCGGTGAGGGAACTACAATACATAATCCGAAGAAATGGTGAGCCTATCAATTTCAATTAATTGGCCACAGATGGTAAAATTTGCCTATGACGCAACTAATGATATGTTATGTTACAAGTACTTGCTATACTAATGCCATACTCTTGCTACAAATACGTTACTCTTGCTCTACTCACCATACTCGATCGCAACTGTTGAAGAAATACTCGCACTTTCAAATTCTTTTTATTAATCTTTCACTTTTTATTGCTCACAACATGCATCTGCAATGCGAATACAAATACGAATACTAGCACGAATACGAATACAAATACGAGCACGAGCACGAGCACACAATTTACAATCCAAGAATTACCAAATCGAGATCGCGCATTCCACGCTAAGTTGGGCAAATTATATCAATATTTTGATATTTCGCCTAAGTAATATTGACTTGCTTGGTAATTGATTCGCAGTTTCATTAGCTACTCATACTCAAACTGAAACTCATTCACAACTCAACACCTGCCCGCGAGCGCCGTGTGCGGCTTCTGATCGGCTCAGATCGGATCGGATCGGATCGCAACGGATCGGTATGGCTTAGTTTGGCTTGGATCGGTTTGGTAAACCTCGGTGGAGTCCAGGCCCCAAGGTACTACTGTCGGCGGCAAACTAACTGGCCTGACGCTGAATTTGGTGCTTTTATAACGAATCGACAGCGGTTGCGGCGGCTGCACAAAGCTAGCAGCAGCAGCAGCAGCGGCGGCGGCGGCAGTGCGGCAGAGCGGCAGAGCTGTTGTTGTGTCTGTTCAAAAGCCAGTTCGAAGCGGGCAGAGATGCAGGCGCAGGCGCAGGCGCCGACTGCAAGCGTGTAAATCAAAGAAGTTTACTCTGCTCTAATTTAAGAGCTGCAGAGGGGGTATGGGGGCGTAAGGGGACTTAGTCAACTGGAGGTTTAGTCGCAGGTTTTTAATGTTGTTGCTGTGCACATGTGTCTGTGCAGTGTTTATGTTGTTGGCCGTTTGTCATTTTTGGCTAGGACCCGCGATGCCTAACAATGTGTGCCAAATGTTGTTTGTTTAGCTTACACATTGACACTTGACACACACACAGACTTGCTACACACACTTGCTACACACACACACACTCAGTTGAACCCCTGATGACCTCTTTGAGTTTGAGGGCTGTTGCAATGCTACGGCATCTGTGACCTAGAAAGCTTTTCTTTCGAAAATGTATTGCGAAACCTTTGCGCGACGTTGTTTCGGGTAATTGTTTTCATTAATTAAACAGTCGGACATACGTTCACACACACATATGTACATACATATGCAGGTATGCTAGCCTACATATGCATGAGCCCACACGCACACATACATGTGTTCAATCGGTGGCGGCAGCATAACAAAATATCATTCAGTTTCCATTTGGTCTGCTGCTGCTGCCGGTCACTTTGCAGCATAGGAATTCACTGCACGTTCGTACATACATATGTATTCGTACATAAATACATACATATATAGATATTGCGATGTTGTAGGTACAACTACAGTACAACACGCTGCACATTTGTCACACGCTTTTCGAAAAACTTGTCACTTGGCCTTCAGTCTGGAAATGTTTTTAATGTTCTGTCTCCATTTGCATCATTAGAATTCATTTTGTAGCCGCTCTCGATCAAACTGGATCAACATATAGTATATAGCCTAGTCTTGTCTTGTCCGCATTGAGACGCTTCCTTGAGCCACACGATTTATGGCCAGTGCTATCTATCGTGCTTTGTTTTCCATCTCATTATTATATTATTTTATATTCGCTCTGCAATTATATTTTATGTGACTGGACACACTTGTTAATTGTACCTGCATTTGGAGCATTAATTCAATTAACCAACTCAAACTTGTTTCTGGTTGGCACATCCGTTTCCACACGACATTACAATCTAGAGAGTGATAATAATGGCACCCTTTAATGCGATTTCCGAGTGTGCGAAAAGTTTTTAAGATTGCAAATCGCACAGATACTGACAATCCTCAAGTTTAACAATCATTTACTAGAGTTTTACCATTTTAAATATTAGATTTATGCAACTTAGGAAATTCTACATAGAGATTTCTTTCGTTTCGATGATACAATATGCATTTAGCAGAGCATTTGGCAATCTTTAACGTAATTTACTAAATACGAATAATCCCTGGACTGGTCTCGCAGACAAATTACCAAAAGAAAAGCGATCACAGCATTAATTGGTACGTAACAAGTTTTTTTGTCTGTGCCGTTTTTCATCTAAATAAATTATCCGATCTCAGAGTCTCCTTAGGCGCGTTGTGCAAAGACAAAAACAAGTAATTCGTAAAAGTTTACATTACACCGCGAGCATGAACATCGTATTTGGAATTCTAGACTTTTTATACCCGCTGGCCACAAGTTAGATAGGGTATTTTAAATGTATTGAACAGGCAGAAGAAGGCGTGGCAGACCTGACAGAGAATATACGATATATTCTTAATCAGCATCAACAGAAGAGTCGAAATAGCCATGTCTGCCTGTTCATCAGTCTGTCTGTCGAAAACATGCCTAAATGTTGCATGTACATAGATTTGTTTTAGATTTTGGCCACCCCCTCGTATTTCATGCGTAATTTAAATGCAGGACAATTAATTTTAAATAAACCTAATAACTATCAACGCCCAAATGATGTCTAAAAATTTGGTTGCGATCGGATAATTAACATAGAAGTTAAGAAATCATTTTCAAGATGCATTGATTTTTAAGCAGCTCCCTGAAGTATGCAACCCAAAATACTCTTAATAAGTTATATATTTAAGAAATTTTTTTAGTCAGGTGGGTAGCGAGTATATCACAGTCGAGCACACTTGACGTGTAGCTTTGTGCTTGTTTTTGTCATAATGCGAACAGTTAAACACTTAAAGGCGGTGAAGTAGCAGAATCAGATTGATCAACGGGGGTATACCTCCCAAAGGAATTAAGATCTTGTGATGCTAAAATCAGCAAAATGAATAGTGGGGTGAATAATAACAAATAAGCTGTAATAATTTCTAGAACTTAAGATCCCCAATACAAGCATTCATAAGCATCTCTTGTATTTAGCATATCATTAAAGCAAACGCCAAGATACTATATGATAGTCTTAGCTTATCCTTATACAATTGAGAACTCATACAATAAACAGGGGGAGAATTATTTAAAAGCCGAGGCCCAATATCACAGTATGTACGATCTTGTAAACTGAATACAAAATTCTCTGTAACGTATCTACAATTTAAAGCATGCCTGCTTCTAAGTATGGTAAACGAAAAACCTACTTGCCCAATTTGAGGTGTCAACCGTGGAAACATGCAGACAGAGAGACACTTCCAGACGGAAACCCAAATAAAGAAACCACACTTCTAAGACTTAATCATGCTTCTAATCATGTGTACTGTATCTAAACGAATACAAGATGTATACCCATTTTCTCTGCTCACAGGGTATCAGCACTTTAAGCTATTTAAGAGATATTATCGATGTTGCTAGTTTTTCCAACAATTTTTGCTACACATGTACAGTTTTTTATTTAAATACATGAAAGGAACAATATAAATAATTGAATGGCAAAACTCTGAGGATTGCGCCGCATTAGATAATTGGGGGAAAACAATGTGTGTGTTTGTGTGTGTTGAAATATTCCAGACTTGAAATCGAAATAGCCTAAAAGATCTCATCCTTATTGCCGTTGGATTGATCAGCCTTTTGCCTGGCACGAGCCAACTTAGCGGACAGCTCCGACGATCGAATGGTTTTGTACTGAAAAAAAGAAGGGATGAGAGACGATGAGTAATTGGAATTCCTGTGGGGATTCATTTTAAATTACCTCGCAGAAGTTCTTCTGTAACACAATCTGGGAAATAAGACGCCGACTCTCACGCTGGCCGAAGTAACTCTCGATCGTGTGAGGAGAGAGGGCGAATATCTCCTCGCCACTGAGTGTGTGCAGACGCTTGACAATCTCATCGGAGAAGCCCTTGCCGCGCAGCCATTCTTCCACTTCCCTGGGCTTCGAGTTCTGGGTAATGAAGATTTCCGGTGTCTTCAGAATTTCGAGGTCTCGACGACGCTGTCGCTGTTGCAATGCAATAACCAACTCATCGTTCACACCGTCCTGCAAAATGTAGGTATCATCATCAGCATCGCATTCGTTGCGAGCTCGCATGGCTAAAGGGCGAATTCAGTTCAGGATCATTAGCGGTTTATACAGGGTTAGGTATCTAGGGAGATTTACCTGCAAGTGCTCCGGCAGCGGCCATGTTGCGCTTCAGTGTGCCACTCGGGGTGGGTGTTTGACTGTCGCTTGGTGGCATCGGTGGTGGCACTGGCACAGTAGCTGGCATGGAGTAAGAACGGGGCATGTTCTTGGCACTAATTGGCTGCTGGGATTCGCGCTCTGCTGGGGCGGCATAGAGTGCCATCGTGTTGCGATAGAGCGGATTGTTGGCTTCGCTTGCAGCATCGCCGCTCTCAATGGCCAGCGAGGCCAGGGAGTCTGTGTCGCGTGCATTGCGGCCGGGCAAGGGCTCAAAGTTGATGGGAACCAGCACAGTGTTTGGCACGTAGCCGATGTTACCCACAGAGTTTCGCGCCTTCCACCAGTTGCGAGAGTCGTCGATTATCTGAGTGATGATGGGAAATAGTTGGATTAATCAAGATCTCAAGACTTACAAGAAGTCCACTCTTCACCCACCTCTAGGTATTCACCCTTGGTGACGTTCAGCTCCTTATCATTGGTCGCCGTCTTGTTGTAGGTCACCTCAGCGATCTGCACATTGCGACTCTGTAGGCGACTCAGCCAGGTGCGATTGCTGGTCTGACTGAGTGGACTTATTGGTACCGATATCGGGGTCTGTGGCTTTTTGAGGGCAGGTGCCAAGTACGGCACTGTCTCATCAACATCCCAGTCGGGTGACCATTCGTCATAGAAAATGGGATGATATTTGTCCGTGTGATCCTTAAACTGATCCTTTGGCACAGTCCAGTTCGGCCCAAGACTAATCCACAGATCCTTTTCGTGGGTGTCGAGGCTGCCATTCAAAAATGTAACTGTTTCTCGGCGCAGCAGCGGATTGACAATACTCTCGGGCAAACGGGCACCCTGGTGTACATCGTTGCACACGTTCACGATCGTCTGCAGAGAGACGAATACACTGTGAATGGGACTCACTCCCTTCGTGAAATGATTCTGCAGTTTCACAGCGAAATTCAGCGCCAACTTGATCTTGGCAAAGATGTCAATGAACTCGCTTTCAATGGGCGGACGCGATCGCAAGATCAACAGACCTTCCCCATGTGGATTGTGTTCGTTCTTTCGAGACTCAAGCTCCTGCATGGCCTCTGCTGCGTATTGAAGTCGCGCTATAAACCGTTCTATATCCTCGCTAAAGTTAAAAGAAAATATCTATGAGAAGTCTGCACGATCTTCAAGAAGAATTGATCTTAAGTTGAATGTTCTTAAGTCGAACGAACTCTACTTACAAGCAATGGTTCAGTACCAGCACATCACGATCGGTTTGCTCGCGATCCTGGGCGTTCTTCTCGGCAGCAATGCCCGCTGCAGCTGCCGCAATGCCAAACTGATCCTTGGCCTGGTTGCCTGGCCGCTCTGGCTTGGGCAGGCGGATGGGCGTCTTGTTACGATCCACTGTCACTGGCTGGCCGTTAGTCAGTTGCCGCAGATCCTCCACCAGATGCACCGAGCTAACATCGCTGACCTATGGTAAGTCGAGGAATTACTTATGTCGCTATAGTTTGATCTTTCTTATGACTCACCTGGAATATATGCATCTCGGTGTAGCCCAACTTAGCGCCTGGCACCGTGAATATCAATATGTTATTGTATGTCTCCATGGGATCTTCACTGATAAAGGCCGTCGGTTCGGTTATCAGACTACCCGGAAAGTTTTCGATTTCTTTCATATCCTTATCGAGCATGACAAGCCATTGGCCATTGAAGCACATATACATCTTGTGGGGCCAAATGCCGCCGGTCTTATCTAGTTCAATGAGCAATTTCATTTTCTCCTTTGGCTGTTTGGCTTCAGCCTCGTTCTTCAGCTTAAACGTGGCCAAGTGATCCAGGGCATATGTCGGCTTATTATCGCCATTCTCGTAGCCGCCGTTATCAATGGAATGAGCTCCATTTTCATACCCGTTACGGAGCATACTACTGTAGAAGAAGAGTGCCAAAGATATCAATAATAATTCACTGCTATATATCTTTGTTTATATGTGATTTCCGCAATTCTGCAACCCAATCCCATATAGCGCAATTAAAACTTGATAAAACTTTACAACTTCCTTAACTTAGTATTTGAAACTGCTAAGGAAACACTTTCATAGTGAAATCAGAGAAAATAACTTAAAGAATAATTGTAGACAATAAGAGCTCTATTGAAACTAAAGGAAACATATTTATTAATTGATCAAATCCATGTGAAATTCTATAAAATTCTTGAGTCTAAAGTGCTAAGTACTCAAAACAGAAGCACGCGTTCCGGTTGTATAGTTCCGAAATGATTCACGGTGCTAGACAACTATATAAGTATTATTAACAGTTTAAACAGACGAAGATAATGCTTAGGAACAGTAGCCAATATCTTTATTGTATCCATTCAAAATAGTTGCAAATGAGCATATAAAGTGCGTGGAAATGTGTGTTATAATTGGATGGAGGCGTGTCAAAACTTACAATATGCATACTTTATACAAACTTATGATTGTTAATGAGTGTGTATACATATGTAGGGTGTTATCTACACTTCAAACACCGCAAACCTTGCCAAAAATCATGCGATTTCTGATTGAAAAGTCGTTTTGTTCATGTTTTTAATTGGTAATTGTTTTCTCTTTAAGATTGTACAGGTTAATAAAATTGCAATTCAAATCGATGTTTTTATACACTTCTTTATATATATGAAGTAAATCGAAGTAAATCTGCGTTAAATAGTTTTAAATAGTGTAAATGTACCCTAGTTCCAAGTTGTCAACATAGATAATACTTCTACACAGTCAAGAGTTCTCGACAGTTACACCTACAGACACTTGAGATTGCACTAAGTAAGGTAGGTAGATGTGCACTTGTGAGTGTATGTGTTTTTTGCAGATTATAATCAACAGTCCAATTCATTTTATTGAGAGTATACTCGTGAAAAGAATCGACCACAAAATTAATTACTTTTACTTTCAACGTTACGAATATATCTATACTAAATTTCATCTAGATAGCTCAACATGTGAACAGGTTGCTGACTACCCTCATACGTAGTATACTCTGTATATGGTCTACTCAAATTATAGATTTATAACCTCGACATTTTAGGATAATAAAAAATATGTGTTAATTTTGATGGTACATATTCATTCTGAGCATAACTTCAATAATGGGGAATTAATTACTACACTATGGGTACAATTCGCCAGAATTTTATATTTTAATTTTAGAGTTGAGTTCAATAATCTCGATCTATTTTCGAATATTCACCTACGCGTTACCACGACGGTACGAAAGTATCTCAGGGTTCTGTTCCCTGGCTTGACCATTGCGATGCGACTTAAGTTACAAGACTAATTTGAGTTAGTTCTTAGTTAAATGTTTCGACTGATGTTGATAGAAATTGAAGGGCATCACACCGCATAAAGATGTCAGGCACACTGGCAAATACCCTATAAATATGCGCATGTGCTCATGGGTTCACAGTACTGTTTGTGCAATACACCTGTGCGATTGTGAATACGAATATGAATATGAATGGGAATTGGAATGTGTGAGTGTGAGTGCCCTGCTGATTAGATAAGCGAACGCTGGCAATTGAGCGCCTTCTTTGCTTTTGCACCTTACTGTCAATGCCACAAACCGTTTTCCAACTTCTACTACTATCGCGGCCCGGTAGGAAATTCTTGGCCCATGAAGCAATCTTTTTTAAAGGCAAGTTACATAAACCCCCAATTAAAGGTCGATCATTTTTAGTCCATGATTGTAGCCGAGTTAGTTCTTCGGCTGTGTTTCTGCAAGATTTACTGTTCCAACGGGTGTGACATCATTTTCACTATCATGCTTGCTTGCGATACTATATGTACATATATGGCATATAAGTAGAGTTATTTACTTTCTGAGTGAAGTCGCGACTCTATCTACACTCGATCTTTATTTATTACATTCGAACATCTGTTTGCGGCTTATCAAGCGCGGGGGATGAGCTATCTTCAACCTTATACCAGATATATAGTCTCACTCACACTGGGTTGCTCTGGCAGTAGCTTGCACTCTCGACACGACGCGAATCAAATTGGAACTAACTGCCAATGGCAATGGGCCATGGGCTACGGACGATGGGCGATGGGGAGCGATATCAGTGGGTTGGTAGGTTCTCCTACACACACACATACATACACCGACTACTTATTAATTGATTGCTCGAAATTGTTTCGTTTGAATCTTATCGGGGCACCGTACGCAAAAGGTTTTATCTGCCTACGTATGTGGCTTCATATGTGTTTGTTTTCATTTCGAGCATTATTTCTTCGTTGTGTATATATTCCCGTTTTACCTAAAATAGCTGCATTTCATATACCCACTAAACATACATGTATAACTACAGCCTCATATCTTCCCACTCATTGGAAACAGTTATAGTTTTCGGCTTAGTCGGTTGCTAAACTCAATTTGGGGAAGCATTTCACACAGTGAGACTGAAGCAGAAGGAGCTTAACTAGTGTGTAACCTGTACTATATAATACTGAACTATCAGTTATAATCTCTTCTGATAAACTATAATTACAATGTGGAAATAGAAAATTTCTGAGAATTCCGATATTACGTAGTAAATTTGTAAATATGAACTTTGGTTCCGCGTTGGTAAATTAGAAATCAATCATAGGACTGGAGAATTCAATATTACTGAAGATATGTTTATCTTTAAACAACAGACATTGACATTGACCATTGAAATGGTCAAGAAAAGGTATACTAACTTAGTGCAAATGTATGTAGATATATTATTGCTCAGAATTACTAACCGATTCGATCGAGCCATGCCTGTCTGTCTGTATGAATACACAGATCTCTCCTATTTTAAAAACTAGAGACATCTAATTTGGCTGAAGGTTTCTGTTTATCCTGCGCAGGTTAAGTTAATTTCGAATATTGGATGCCACGCCCACCGCCCTTGCAACTCAATAATTTGATTTGTTAAGTCGATTTGTAAGCGACTTATAAAAGTTATGACTTAGCTGACTAAAATATCTCTTTCAAATTTGAATCGGATCAGACAATAAATACAGACATTATTGAAGTCACTGTAGTGCCCTAGCCTGCGTACGCGTTCCTGCACATGTATGTGAGAGTGAGATAGCAATAGACGGTAGTAGACTTAATTACACTATTATTGTTATTAGTGTATTTGTAATGGGTTTTTATAACTTGACGAAGGGTAACTTCGTCTGGTTGCTTTATTTTGGCATCGTGTTAGTCGTATTTGTTGCTTAAGGCTTAAGTTAAGGTTCATGTTCGATATTCCACAGTTATAGTAGAGTAGGCAGGCTCATCACTTGCAGTTAGGAACATCAGCTAAATTCATCTTATTTCGTCTCGGTGCACAGCTCCGTCGGGTCTACGCGACGACATCGCGACAATCAACCAGTCGATTGCTGCAAATTGAAAGTTGCAAATCAATCATTATGTTTACCTGTCTATATAGTATATAATTATGTACTGCCGTTGGCCGTCGCTTATCACATGGCTCCTTGAGCAACTCGCGCAGTATTGAAAAGCAAATCAGCTTTCCCACTTCAGCGTGACTCAGTCGATAGCGACAGCTTTTGACAAGTGTCTGTGTGCGGTAACCATATACATATAATATAGTCTCACCTGTTCGACTGCAGTCGGAAGATATTTCTTGGCACTGCATTCATGTTGGAGTTCAGGCATAGCAACTTTCTTCCGTCCAGGGATTTGTAATCCTCTAGCAGAGTTGAGTGCTGCGATGATTGACGATGCTGATGACGCTGCTGTATCTTGGAGAATTGCTCAGCTAAAGAAGAAAGAGGGTGAAATATATATAATTTATAAACAGAGTTTCATTTAAAGCTTAAATTTCATCGTACCCAATATGCAGCTGAAGGTGGGACCAACAGTTCCATTGACAGTCTTCTCCGAAATGCCGCCAATTATGAGATCCACATCCTGCCATGAGTCGTAGACATTTTGCAGTTTTTCCAAAAGCTGAAACAGCCCAAAGTTAAACAAAAATTCAACAATCTTTCGAAATTTACTTACCTTCTTTGAAATGAAGGGCTCAAAGTCAGTCCAGCCAGTTACTTGCTTGTTATTGTTGCAGGCCTCCAGGTATTTGTAATATGGTTGCAGTCCATGATCGCGTCCGCGCTGAATATCGAATGCCAGCACATCGGTGTGGGTTGGCTTGGTGTTCTCATGCCACACGATCTGAAGAAAGAAGAAACATTGTATATTCACTTCTAAGTTAGCTGTTCCATCCCTACTTACTGCACCCACATAGGAGGCATCCATCTTCATGGCGCGTTCGTGCAGCAAACTCTGCAAGATTTCGTTCAGTTTTTGTGGGTTATACTGAATCTGTGGCGTGTAGATTTCATTTTTCAGCTCGAAGAGGTTTGTCAGTGGCAGCACGTTGCTGGAAGGGATTATAATATGATACACTGTAAACAAACTAAGGCCCTTCTTCTACTTACTTGCCGACTTCGTTGTTCGTGGCCAAATTGTGCAGCACATTGGGCAACATGGAGTAGTAGAAACGAATGGCAGCCACGCCAAATTCATTGGACACCTCAGGGATATGCTGTCCAGCCGAAGGGGCTGGTGTGGCACGCACTTGTGCCGCCAACTCCTCACCCAGCACCTCGGGCAACCACTCGTCAATGATGACACGCCGATAGATATCAATATTGATGGTCTTTGCTGCCTGGAACAGTTGCTCGTCACTCCAATCCTTGTGACGTGTCTGCAGCTCGCCAGCAATGCGATTGTGATTCCTCATGAAGAGAGTGTAGACCAGAATCGACAGAGGATTGCTATTCACGCGGGAATCGCCGGCAGCAAAGCAGTTGCTGCCATTCACACTGTTGCCCCAGGCGCAGAACGTGTGTCCGTTATCGTCCGTTGTCATCGGCAGCAGATTGCCATCGGAGCTGGACTTCAGCAGGCCCTGACTGAGTGTGCGCATCTTGCGTTCAGCGGCATCTGTGAAACCATAAAGCTGCGACAAATCCAGTATGCCAGTTGCCTGATTGAGCTGAGAAGCGAAATATATTAGTTCTCTCTCTACTTTAGTTCCTCTCTCTGTGTCATTCTTACCTGTTCAGCTGCTCCAAAGTTGCAGTTCTCACCCACAGCGAGGGCACTTCGCACATAGTTCAGGCAATTGGGAAATCCGTATTTGTCCTTGGCCAAAATTGGAGCACACAGTGGATGATGGAAGCGAGGCTGCAAGTTGATCTGGTTGCGATTGCAGCACTCAATCGGTGAGCCGTTGCCTGGGGAAAGTATAAAGCTTTAGTGTTAGTCTCGATCTGAGAAATCTTCTGAACTGCCAAACATACTCATCGACTGAGAGACGGTCTTGCTGAGATCGTGCTCTACAAACTGTGCAAACTGCACCAGCACCAAGTTTAAGTCTCGACTGGTCACACTGCTGGAACTTCTCGGACGAATCCTTTGGGTCGCTTCACTATCCCGATCGTAGAGTGCCATGCTTATAGCCCAAGCAGCTGGCAGATCATCCTCCCCAAACATCTCATGGAAGCCATTCTTATAGTTGCGCGAGAGCAGTCGTCGGAAAGAGTGATGACCATCGCGACGACTCTGCAGCAATCTCTGGCAATCTCCTTTGAGTGTGCTGCCCTCGGGCAATGGACGTGTCTCCAGGTAGGTGCGACACTCATCTCCACGAATGCCATGCGGTGCACACTTGCTGTTGTAGATGAACAGACTTGCCTTGAGTATCTTCAGGGCGACATCACTGTCCAGCTTGGACTTCTCGTTGGGCAATGTGTCCAGCAGTTGGGCGTGAGAGAGACTGCCATTCTGCACTGTAATGTCAGAGCTCAGAAGATTGTCCTCGAGCCTGTAAAGTAATGGGTATACAAAGTTAAAAAGCATTCTTAAAAATTCTATAAGTATTTCCCATTTCGCATTTCTTGAAGCTCAAACATTGAAATGATATTTATATTTGAAAATCTGTACCTCTTTTGTCTATTTATCGAATCGATTCCCGAGGTAACGAAATCCTTCCATTGAGCCGGAGAGATGCTGTTGAGCTCATTCCTTGCTCCATTGCTTACACTGAGCTGTGCTGTAAATGAAAAACAGCGATAAGATGGAATTTTTCAGCGTTATCTTATATTTCTATATTATATATTTTTCTTTATAACTAATCAGCGATTTCGTAAACTATAAATATGGGAAATACTCATGACGTAGCCAGGATCGAACAGTTTTTACCAAGAAACGAGATTGAGTAACGACAAAGAATATACGTATCTCTAACTTAAATTTGGTATAGAGATGAGAAAATTGCCTACGTGATAATATAACATAGATAATTATTGAATATGTATGCAAAATGATATATGCAGCAAATGTAAATTAACTGATAGACAAACCGTATAAATTACTACAGTCTTACTCTTCATTCAAGTCGTATATAATGTATTTCGGACTATGCAGAGTATCTAAAGGTCGAGTGTGTGTTAGAGAGACATGCTTTGGTTTCATTTTATGATTCGCTGCACGTTATTAGGGAATATTCCACTGATGAGTTGTTGACAATATTTAAATTAAAATCATATGAGAAAAGAAAAGCTCATAGACCAGATTGCCTGGCGACATACATTCATATATGGTATATACTATATAGTACAAAACATACATATATACAATGATGTGACTATATAGATATTTGAAAAATGAATAACAACTGCAATATGTGTATGAATAATATCTTACAACGTTCTGATATGTGTAATTCTTCATTGTGTGCGTGTGTGTGTTGTGTGTGTTACTATGCGATAGAGAGTTTAGTCAATAATCGCGTAATATTTGCTTACTTAATAGTCAATTTTCTACAATTACATTTGCAGCCTCGTCGAAATAATACACTTACATTGTGGGAACTGGAAGTTCAGTGCATTTCCATATGGTAGAGCTGACGCCACTAGTATTACGAGAGCGGTCAGCCAAAGGTAAACAGTCTGCCCCATTAGAATGAATATTGGTTTTTCCCGTGATGTGATTCAGAAATTATGGTTACCAAATCAAGCCACGATCTGTTAATGCGAAAACAATCATAAATTGATGGACAGTTTGTGTCACTTCTCACACACTGACTTGACTTGACTTCCCGTATCTATTGATAAGGAATTAAAATGCGCTTCAGTGAACAGTAATCGGAACTCAGACTAACTCGATGCCAGCGCTTGGGCGGCTCACAGACAACTGAACCATAAATGAGTCCCATGAATATGCGACCGCCGCCTGAGCGTCGCTCTGGCATTATCAGCGCGTTGGTGAGCACAGCTCGAGCCGACTCAGAGGCGCGGCTTCGTAAGAGCGTAAGGCCAGACAGTCAGATATGTATGTATTCTGATGGGAGATGGACTTGGAAATACTCTTTATCTGAGAGTACATACTCTTAAGATTGAAATGTAAATAAGCAATTAGTACCTTAAAATTCTCGCTCTTTATAGAATTGGATTATTTCATGTCCAAAATAGACTGTTGAACTAGGTATAGGTATATTCCCTTTAGCGATTATAGAGTATTAAGCTGTTTAAGCGGAAAAAAAACAAATAAAATCTTCACTAAGAGCGCACGTGATTTTCTTCTTTGTTGTGGGTGTGCGAAATGTCCATTCGTATATTTATATTATACATATGAACATATAAACTTATAAATATTTATGTGCATTATACTTCTTTATACACTTGTGACTTACGTGCTCAAACAAAGGAAATCTCAAGACATTAGCAATACACAACGTAGGTGGATATAATGAGCCAAATTAGCAGTATGAGCTTCTCTTTGTGGCAAAAGCTTTGTCCGGAAGATGTGTAATACGAAAGGATGATTGATACTTAAATACGTATAATACTTAAGAAAAAAAACACACAGATTGTATTCTTATTTTATTTATTGATTCTACTTTGGGACTTAAACCCAGTAACGGTCTTTGTAAATTAAGATATTTAATTGAAATATCCCAGATTATTCAGTTGTATTGTCTTTATATTATTATTTCTAATTCATGAATTCAATATTATGTACTGTTTATTTTGTCACCTTGACCTACATTTAAATATTACTTTAAATGCAGTGTGGTCACCCTAAAAATAACTGCGATAACATCACCAAATGTTGAATCACAGTTATTTTTAGTGCTATATTAAAAAAGATCACAAATTTTAATAAACAAATTTAAAAATAAATGCAATTAACTCTAATTAATATAGTTGTTATTAATAATAATGAAATAATTAAAATACAATTAAATTAAATTAAAATGTAACACATATACGAATTGTACTTGGTTATAAACTTTAGTATTTTACGCAAAGTATTTCTGCAGTGTTTTTCTCGTTCTGCAGTCTGGTCACACTGCATCTGAGTTTTGCCGACTTATCGTGCTTGGTGTGTACAGACAATTTTCATAAAACGTAATCTTATTGAATCTAAACGTATATAAATAATTGTGAAGCCATTCTCAACAGCAATGCCTTCATTAGATACAGATGCCACCAATGACCAGTTCAACAATGAACAATCAAAACCGATGTCGGGGCCCATCGTTGGCATTATTTATCCGCCGCCGGAAGTCAGAAGTATCCTTTTGAGAAAAAATAAAAACATATTTATAACATATAAACCATAAACTAATCATTAACAAGAATATTCAAGCATTTATCCATACATAGCGTTAGGTTTCCACATACTCAGTGAACCATATTTAATTAATTAGATATTGTCGACAAGACCGCCAGTTTTGTGGCGCGTAATGGACCTGAATTCGAGGCACGCATCCGACAGAACGAGCTGGGCAATCCCAAGTTTAACTTCTTGAACGGTGGCGATCCCTACCATGCCTACTACAGACACAAGGTTAACGAGTTTCGGGAAGGGAACGGCAAGTATTACGCGTTGACTGATAGAGAAACGACGACTCTATAAATATTGTTTACAGATGCATCCATTGGCCCAGTGGCTGGAATGAAGCAGCTGGCTGTGACGAGTGCTGCTCAGCAAAGGCAACAGGAGCTCCTCAAGCAAGTGGTGGAACAGCAGTTTGTGCCTAAAGAACCGCCACAAGAGTTCGAGTTCATAGCCGATCCACCTTCCATTTCTGCCTTGGATCTGTGAGTAATTGACTGCAAACTAGAGGAAACATATCTTACCAAGTTTCGATTTGTTTTCAGCGACATTGTCAAGTTAACTGCCCAGTTTGTGGCCCGTAATGGACGCCAGTTTCTCACCAATCTCATGAGTCGAGAACAGCGCAATTTTCAATTTGATTTTCTGAGGCCACAGCACTCGTTATTCCAATACTTTACCAAGCTGCTGGAACAATACACCAAAGTGCTTATTCCGCCAAAGGATCTGCTAGGCAAGCTACGTACGGAAAGTGCTCCCGGCCGCGCAAGTATGCTGCAGGTGCTGGAACAGGTTAAATATCGCGCCAATTGGCAGCGCCATCAGGAGGCACAACGTCGCCGTGAGGAGGAGAAAATTGAGCGAGAACGTGTGGCCTACGCGCAAATTGACTGGCACGACTTTGTTGTGGTGGAGACGGTGGATTATCAGCCATTCGAGAGCGGTAACTTTCCGCCACCCACAAATCCCGATGAGGTTGGTGCACGTGTGCTAATGGAAGAGCGTCTCATGGAGGAGGAGGGAGACATTGAAATGCAAATTGAGTCCGACGATGAGGACGAATCTCCACTGGCTAATCATCTGGACAGTGGTGTCAAGCTCTCGCAAATGGAGAATCGTGTGGGCATTCAAATGAAGAACGCCACGGCGTACGGCCAGCCGGCGAATGCCAAACGTGACAATACACAAGTCCAGGACATGGACGAAGCGTCTAGTGATGAGGAGACGCCGACTTCGAAGATGCAGCCTTCAGTAGCGCCCATGCTGCCTCCCACGCATGACAAGGTGGTGGTCAAGAAATACGATCCAAAGGCAACTCAACCCAAACCGGCGCCAGTCACTACAGACGAATACCTCATATCGCCCATTACAGGCGAAAAGATTCCAGCTTCAAAAGTGTCGGAGCACATGCGAATTGGTCTCCTCGATCCACGATGGGTGGAGCAGCGTGACAAGCATACTGTGGAGAAAATCAATCAGGACAATGTGTTTGCTGCTGGAACGGCCATCGAGGCGAGCTTGAAGCAGTTGGCAGAGCGTCGTACTGATATTTTCGGTGTGGGCGATGAGGAAACCGTTATTGGTAAGAAGCTTGGTGAGGAGGAGACCAAAAAGGATGATCGTGTTACCTGGGACGGACACACGTCCAGTGTGGAGGCAGCCACCAGAGCAGCACGTGCAAATATAACGCTTGAAGATCAAATACATCAGATACACAAAGTGAAGGGTCTGCTGCACGATGAGGAGAAGGAGAAAATTGGACCAAAGCCAGTGGGTAACAAGGCAACGCTTTCAGCGCCTCCACAGCCATCATCATCGTCGAAGAACCAACACAGCAGTCATAGTCATAACCAAGTGCAGCATCACCAGGGAGGTGGGGGCCCAGGTGGACCTCATCATCACCAGCAGCAACAGCAGCACCATCATCACCAGCAGCAGCATCAACATCATCAGCACCAACAACATCAACAGCAGCAGCAGCAACACAACATGCCACAGTCTAACAATCCTGTGATGATGATGCAGAGACCTCCCATGATGCGTATGTAACACAGTCGTTAATACAATCTGCAGTTAACGTAATCGAATATATCTATTCCAGCTACTCCATATGGCGGCGGACCTGGTGGCTACATGGGAATGCAGACTGGCAGTGGACCGCCACAGATTTCACCAGCGCCGCCCGTTGAAATTGTGCCTATTGATGATGAGCCGCCCACTAAGAAGATGCGTTCCGAGGATAATCTAATACCCGAGGCGGAGTTCATTGCCCTACACAAGGTAAGTCAAAATGGAAATATGTTCTGAATGTCTTCCAAACTTATTCATATAATTGTTTACAGAGCCCTGTAACCATTCAGGTGCAAGTTCCGAATACGGACAAATCCGAATGGAAGCTAAATGGTCAGATGATTGCTATCACCTTAGCTCTGACAGATCCTATTGCCAATCTCAAAGCGAAGCTGCAAGATGAAACGGGCATGCCGCCTGCCAAACAGAAAATATTCTACGAGGTAAGCAGGAGTCGAGTTTGGATTATGCATTGTACTTATTATATTTGGGTTTCTTTGCAGGGTATGTTCTTCAAGGATAGTAACACAATGGCCTTTTATAACCTGCTCAGTGGCACTACGGTTCACCTGCAGGTCAAGGAGCGCGGTGGTCGCAAAAAGTAAACATTAAAGTAGTAACAGAGATTTTTTCACGTGTAAAAGTTTATTTTGTGAATGCTTTTGCAATCATTCGTAATAAAAAATTGATCAATCACAGAGTAATATTATTAATTGCACTTTAGTATATTGTTTAGTCTGTTTTGTAAAAGGTCACTTCTGGAATGTCTGATTACTATTTAAGTTCAACTGCGGGGAGCTACTTGGTTCTCCAAGACCGACACCATTTGCTTGTATCGTAAGAGCATATATGAATATATCTCGTCACTGTCCTTATTGGGTTCGCAAACAAGTTCCAATGTGTTTGGCGTCAAACTCAGTATGTGCTCGTTGAAGCTTTTAATGTCTTGCTTGTCGTGGTCGTAAATGCACATGGCATATGCAGCTCTATAGGCAGCACCCATAAGCGCAGCCTCACTCTCAGTCTGGAAAGAGGAAAAGTGACTATTATTTCCCCATGTGATAAGGATGTAATTTACTATATAACTAACCTGCAGGTAAACGGGCGCATTGAAGACATCTGCAATGACTTGTAAGATTGACGTGTTCACCGAAGCTCCACCCGTGGCAATGATCTTGGCTTCTTTGCCGAAAAGGAAGCCCATGCTCTCGGCAATGGCTCGATGATGCAGCATTTGTCCCTCGATCAAGGCACGAATTTCGATTTCAGGTGAGCTGAATCTGTTACAGGAATGCAATGAATGACTTTAGCAAGCTGCTCAAAGGATGTATACAGAAGAAACTCACTTGACCACACCCTTTGCGGCCTCGGGAGAATTCGCATTTATGTCCTTACTCCAGCGTAGCGTTCCCTTTACCTTGGGTATGATTTCCATTTCGTCAAAGTGTATAGCCATGTTACCGAAATTACCACGTGGCGTCGAGTCGAGTAGCTCGTTGAATTTCTTCCAATCTCCTTCAGCTTCGACTTTGTTCATTGCCTCGCGTACCAAGGAGCCATTTCTGAAACTGTATAATAGTTTTAGAACGCTGAATAGCTCCTCAACTTTTTACCCTACTTACCATAGTAGTCCCATATATTCACATATTTCGGTGGGATGGCAGAGCACATGACCCTCCTCCAAATTGGGTGGTTCCTTAAGACTCATCATAAGTGTGTCGCTGGTGCCCAGCGAGATGCTAAGCCAGTTCTTGTCCACCAGCATGCCAGCCAATGCTGATGGATTATCTCCGGTGCAGGCAATCACTTTGCAGGTGGGTGAGAAGCAGAAGCGATTCACAAAATATTGCGATATATTGCCAAGAACTGTAAATCCATTAACTGGTTCCCCCAGCAATTGATCCAAATTGGCAGCGCACGCATTGAGGCAAGCATTCGACCAGGTTTTCTTGCGTATATTAAGCAAGTTCATGCCAGATCCATCAGAATAATCAATGGGAGCCACTTCACCAAGGAACAGCGAAGCCAGGAAACTACTAACTAACGAGATACGCTTAGTCTGTGCATAGACATGTGCACATTTCTGATAGATTTTCCTTATTTGCGGTCCTGTGAAACGTTCATAGCATTTCGATCCCGTGGTCGTTACCATACGTTTTGCTCCTCCAATAGCTGTTTCCATTTCTAAGCATTGCTGGGATGTGGACGCATCCATCCAGATTGGTGATTTATTAGTCGCAAAAGATGAATCATCAATCTGAGCATGCAGAAACTTGTCGGAGTCGAGGCATTGCAGTGCCCTTATGCCGGATTGGGACCAGTACACGGAGCCGTGTTGTTGGGCAGATCCGCTGATGGCTACAACTGTACGAAAGTCCACTTCCTTCATAACCAAACGATCCAATACGATGTCCATGGCCTTGACCCACATAAGGGGCTTGGCAAAGAACCTGAATGAGGTTTCCACAGTTAGTATATAGTATAGTTTTCTTTGGTGCTATTCAACTTACTCGGATTTACCCGTGCCTGCATTGGCACCTCCAGTCGTACGGAACTCTGGTAAATCACTGTCGAATTTCACCTCAGCAGTGGCAACAACATTCAGTTCCGCATTCAAAACAACTGCCTTGAGCTGTAAATAGACAAATATAAGATGAGAAATGAATATATACAATTGAGATACTTTGAATCCTTAAGATATTAATTACAATTCACCTCTTGTGTGCGTAAGTCGAAGCCCATAAATGTCTTTTTATCTCTTGGACCATATAGACTGCACCGTATACACATCTCCGCCCTTTTACCGTGACTGTCTGACTTGATATAATACTATATTAAAATTTTAAAACTTAAAACCTTAAATTAAATTCCCAAAATTTGAGCACGATTACATTCCAGATTGATGAAACATTGTTCACTTGGTTCCTTAACAAAATGAAGACTTTAATAATAATTGTTGCCACGCTTATTAATGTTATTATAGTCTTAGTCCTTGTGCGTGTCGTTGGGCGTTGTCAGTGCGACAGTCCTTGAAGACACACCTCAAAAGTAACGATCAAACAACATCGCTGGATACCCCATAAGGGCGATTGAGTGTCAATGTTTACGTCATGCTTGGCTTACCCCATACACATACAGAGAGGTGTATTTACTTCAGACTCTTTTATATGGTTATATTGGACTTGTTTAGGTTTACAGGTGGGCGGCAGATCAAAACAAACACCGTCTTGGCCGAGCCTATCACTGTTAACATTACAAGCTATATAAATATGTATGTGTGCATACATACATATATACATCAGTATGTACGTTAATACACACCGATGGGGATTGATAAGCAAATTCAGAACGTCCGCGTTTAGTTTGCACACTTGTCACCGCAAAAAATGATTAGAATTTTGTTTTGTTTTTTGACTTCTCGTTTAACCTTTCCCAATAACATTGGAAAGCTTCATCAATGTGCCGCGTAAGCAACGGGGCGGGGCTGATGGAGAAAAGCTACCTTCTATTCTGGTTCTTATTCTCTAACAACTAATATAATGCTTATAAGTAGATATTTCACTTCATTACCTTCTGTGTGCTCAGATCGAAGCCTAGGTAGGCTTGCTCTGGTGACTTCTCCTGCTGCTGTGGCATTTTGTTTACTTCTGATTCGTCTCTGTAAATCCGAATCCGATCTCAAAGAGTTGGCTGTGTGTGTGAGTAGATGGTCTCTGGTGGGGGACGGTTGCTGGTGGCTGGTGCTCCCGAGCTCGTTGGCTTTGCAAATAAACTACCAACGACGTTTGCAAAGCTAGAAGCAGCCACCGTATTCGAATTCGGCGTCGAAAGCGGAGGCATTTATGAAGCCCACGGTAATTGCCCAGATTACTGAAGCGTTGCCACCTTTTTAAATTAAATGACAACTTGCAATGCCGGGTATCCCTTTAAAACCACATACATTGTGATAAATATGCTATTAGTCAAATATATTAATAAATAGGAGTTTAAATTATTTAGATTTTCATTCACATATTCATTGGGTATTCATTCAATTACGAATAATTTTAACGATGTTGCAGCATCGATAGCTCTTTACAGCTGAGCATCGATACCACAACATTGAGAATATATCGAGTAATTTATATACTGCTCCTATCGATACTTGTCAACTCAATCAAATACTTTACACATTGAAAATTAGTAAATTGAAATAGTTTAATTAAAATGTCATTGAATTACGAGGAAATGAGTTGGTCAGGTAAATTAAAGGAGTAAGCTTCAGTTGCTGCCAAGTTGCATGCCGCTTAAGCGATTAATTATGCATGCGTCAATAAGTGACGAACATGACATATGCACAATTGGAATATAGTAAAACAATCAGTTAACATATTAAATTACATTTCCAGATGTGCGGGACCAGTTCCGGCAATGGCGCGAGGACTCTGGACGACACAGTGACGATGTGGTGCAACTATGGGTTGCAGTGCTCGAGGACAAAGTCCATAAGACCGGCAACGAGAGGCATTTGATATTGGAGCAAGTCATCGTTGCTGCCTTGGACACGGCACGCTTCGATATCGCCACAAAGTGCACGAAGCAGTTGAATGCTGAATTTCCCGGAAGCCTGCGTGTGATGAAGTTCAAAGCAATGCGATTGGAGGCACTGGAGCAGTACGACGCGGCCATCGAGGTGCTCGACGCCATTATTGAGAAGGACGAGACAAATGCAGCACCACGGAAAAGGAAAATTGCCATAATGAAGGCGCGTGGAATGCGCCTGGATGCCATCAAGGAACTGAATGCTTATCTAAAAAAGTAATGTTGTGTGCAATATAGTCTTCTCACCAGTTACTTATTTAGGTATTTTGCAATATCTTAGATTCATGTCGGACCAGGAGGCCTGGCAGGAACTATGCAATTTGTACATGGCCGAGGGGGAGTATGGCAAGGCAGCATTCTGCATGGAGGAGGTGATACTGCACAACCCGCACAGTCATTTAATTCATCAACGTCTCGCTGACATTCGTTACACCATGGTGAGTGTTGAATGGAACGAGTGTTAATTAAATTATAATGAATACATCCGTTACAGGGTGGCGTGGAGAACATCGAGATAGCTCGCACATACTATTCCCAGGCCATAAAACTTAACCCGCACAATTTGCGTGCACTTTATGGGTTATTTTTGTGCTGCAGCTTCTTGGCCAACTCGAGGGCAGGCAGTTCCAAGCGCAAGGAATCACAGAAAGTGGCACAGTGGGCACTGGAACAGGCCGCTGCCCACACGGCAAGCCAGTCGACGATCAATAACAACGACAAGTGGATCGCTTCCCTCGATTCAGCGTTCGGGGCACTGGAGATCAAGTCGAATTGACCCGTAGACATTGTTAGTGTAGGTGCAATAACCGATGTAACGTAAACGTATTCCAAAAATGCTTAAATGTTTTCTTCTATTAGACACTCTCTCATACATAATACCAACACAGAGTCACGTCTTTCAATATATAACGAATGTGTCGAACTGCCCAACCGATTTCGTGTATTTAATCTTATAGTTTTGTTATCGTTTGATCATTCTCAGAGTGCATTAATAAAACTAGAGAAATAACTTCTATTGTATCCCTAAATGAACAACCATTAATGGTATATTTAAGATAATTGAATAAGGGGAAAATAAAATTGGTTTCACAATGATGTATTGAAATTATTATTCTAGCATTTAAGTAATGTCTAGTTTCTTTATTCGTCAACTTAACTTATGTGTTAGCATAGTACTCTCTATATGGTTTTGGTGATATGAAATTGGGACTCAACACTGAGGGTAAAGTTTTAAAATCCACTTTGAATCAATTATAATAATCATTGTTCACACACATACACACGTAGATACACACTCGACTCGGCTGGTAAACATGTGCATCTGTATTTACAATGGGCATGTGGGTCTGTAGGTGTAATCGGGTGCAATGGACTGACTGCCAGTCAGGGCATCGCAGAGGCCTGCAGCGGCACTGATAAGCAGCTAGACTAAAAATAACAGCGCAGCAGCAGCAACAGCACAGCATCCCGAAGCAACAATCTGACTGACTTGCCGTCAGTGGAATCTTTTACAGCAAGCTGGGCTTCAGTTTGTGGACGAGCCATTGCCATTGAGATAACTGGGCGTCTTCTTGGCGGGCTTGAGTCGAAAGAACTCCTTGAAACTGAGTGTGGGCGAGGCAACCTTACGGCCAATGCTGAATGGCTTGTCCGAGGTGCTGATACTTGACTCGTGTCCTTGTGTCCCCGTCACTGAGTTGCATGAGGAGGAGGCTGCTGCTCGATTCTCTCTGCTATCCTGTTGCTCGGCGTATGTCTGGCGTGGCACACCGTCCAGATACTTTAGATTGGGCAGCACCTCCAGTATATATTCGCGGGCATATGCAGCAGGTGGTGCGGTGCCATGGTTCTTGAACACTGTCTGTATGCCGGGGTTACCCATGCACGAGAGCTGCTCCAGCTGTGGGCATTTCCTCTCGATGCGGTGTATCCAGTCGGTTATGTTGCAGATGTCGCAGTTGTTGATCCTGCAGTATGAAGGATTAGCAGGTAGATAATATATATTTACGATATACTCACCACAAGATCTTCAGATTGGGCAAATAAGGAAAGGTGTTCACATCGAGATTACTATTGCGGTCCAGTATCAACGTGTGCAGGTCTTCAAAGAAAGAAAGAAACTTGAGGTTCTGAAAGTTATTGTGGCTAAGATCGAGGAACTTGGTCTGCGTGGCAAACTTGTCGGCCAATCGACGGGGAATGGTGCACAGATTCTCGTAGGCCAGTGAGATGCGATTGTCCTCCTCTAGCACAATGTCCGTGAAGGCATCTTCGCTGGCACAGCTGCTGTTCGATATGAATCCACTGAGTGAGTAGGGATTGGGCGAGATCATTTTGTCTGTTGTCGGTCTTGTAAAATAAACGTCGTTGAAGTCGCTCTCTAGCGATGAATACGGAAATGGACACAGTGATTCCAAAGATTGTATGTTCGCGCACGTCTTGAGCACCTCTTGCAGGCGACAGTTGTTGCTGGGAAGAGATTTAAACACGAGATGAGTGGAGATCTTGAGGAACCTTGAATAACACTCACCTGGAAAGGTCTTCGGAGTGCGATCGTCCAGATGTTGATGCTTCAGACATAACGGCTGCAAATCATCACTCCTAAATTATAAATCTTCTATACTTGGCTTGGTCAACTGATCAACAGGCTACAGTTGCGTCTCTGTCCGAGTTCTCAGGTCCAAAGCTTGTGGCGCACTGAAAAGGCAATCGCATCCAACAAGAGCAGAACAAGTGACAGCAAAAGATTTTGTGTCTGTGTGTGTGTGCGTATACATATCTCCTTGCTTGTGTGTGTGTGGGTGTGCTATACACAATCACAATAGTCGTAAAACAATCACACCAGCAGCACATGCATGCACACATACAGATTCACACACATACACATAAATGTATATGTGTTTACTCAAGAACAACAACAACAATAGGAAGAGGGCGATGCCAGAAGCCAGTGTTTTGTCTTTGTTTATACTCTACTTTAAATACTATCTGCCGAAATGGTCTACTACTATTTTGATGCACTGTGTGATGCTCGACGTCAATGACAGTGCTACATTGTCAGTATATTTACGTGTGTGTGGTTGTGCATGTATGTATCTTCTATATTTCACTTAATCCTCTAACTGGTGACTGTTAATACATAATCATCATGAATTGACGCCTAAAATTGCGGTTAAGTGGAAAAGAGAGTATTTGTTTTTGGTAGTAGATTTCCACATACTGAACAAGAGTACTATTTATTTACATACATATGTACATACATACATGCATATGTAAGCAGTAGTATACTCTACGTGTTATTACACTACTAAGTATTAATTTAATCTAAAGAGGGTACCACGAGTTTGGGCTGCTAAAAATACTCTTTAAAATTGTATGCTAACTGAAAACAGAATAAAACATGGGGGTATGCCTTGTAACATGATTAGTCGATAAATACGTTACGTTACCAGAACAAGTGTCTGTACTTCGTTAGTTACCACTCAGTGCAGGTATTGGCATTTATTGTTAGTCATTAGCAGTTAATACTGCATGCGATACATAAGATATTTACGACTTTCTCAACTAAGTTAGGGTATATTGTAATCATGTAACGCATTGTATTCGTGTTAATCTTTTCGAGTTGCATCGCAGAATGTGCTGGAACATAAATTCATGTATGCTTCGAGTCATATGATCATGTTACACCTACCTCATTTCAAATTGAGATCAGTAATGAAATCAGTTTCAAAGCATCTGGATTTGCGATCAGTCAGTAGTCTAAACTATTTATAAATTTAGTTTACATATTTACAATGTGTCGAACAATATTATTTTATAGTATTAGAACACAGTATTGAGTATTAGTAATAGAAAGTGAAACTCATTTCTGAAGATCTAAAATATCTTAAACAAATTTACTTTAAATTTGAAATTTACTCCAAACTTCAATTGTCCCTTTTCTATAATGAAAATATTTTATGTGTTGAAAGATCTATAATTGCCCTTATCAGTCGATTCTCCCAATTTCAAATTCATATACTTTTTCTATTTTGTTATATATTTTTCTTATGTTTGTTATTACTGTTTTTATTATCATCTGTTTTCTATTATGTATGTATAGCTGTGTATAATCTTAGCTCTTTTCCCAATTTCCGTTGCCATTGGCGATACATGCCAAGCCGAAATGGAGCCACCAAATACATTTATGCACACTTACACACATACAGTAGGCAGAACAAACACTCAAGTGTTTGCAAGCTAATTGAATGTCTTTACAAAATACTAGATATCGTAAAAAATACTAAGAGAAGCACTGCAGAGTCGAGCCTCCAAATACGCACAGAGGCAGAGGCAGAGGCAGAGGGGCAGTTTGGGGCTCTCTCACTCTCTGGCCGACGACGCTGCTGCGCCGCTCTAGCGCTCGAGCACGAGCACGATGCCTACAGATACTATCGAGCGAGCTAGCAGCGACAGTCTGTTTCTATGCTTAGACCTCGATAGTTGGGCGCGCCGGCAAGTGTGGTTCGTGTGTAAACGGAATACACAAAATACACACACAACGCATAGAACACAAAAAATCCAAGATCGACTTAGCGCCCCCCATCGGCCCCACCCACCGCATTCTGCACTTTTCGCAATCCGTTTTGCAGTTCTTCGTGAGTACGTGCGGGTGTGTGTCTGTGTGACTTTGGCAGTGCGTGAGTGTGCGTGCATCAGCTGTTGGCCTTTGCGCACTCCTACGAAGTGTGTTAATCGAAACGGTAATAACAAACACGTCACGCCACCACACATGAATTTGACATTTGTTTTTATGTGTGTGTGCATGTTACTTCATATGTATGTGCATATGTAAGCACTGAATGCCAATCGTAATCAGAGAAATATGCAACTGTTACAATAACAAAAAAAAATGACCAACAACCAAAACAGAGTTGTCGGGTTGTTGTTGGATGAGCTGACAGTGCGATTAACATAATTTGATGGTCGCGCCACCACACTCACACTATAGTACTAGTGTATGTTCGTATGTACATGTGTGTGCGTGTGCCACGTACGAGTGAGTTGTGATGTACGTAGTCAAGTGTGTGTTCATCAATTAGCGTAAAAAGGAATTTACACGCTTATCATTTGATGGGGCTGGCGCGTGTTTAGTTTCAGTGAGTTCACTACAGTGGAGCTTGAACTTGTACACCCAAAGTAGACACTAAAAACAGCTTAATAGATTATCTTTAAAGTAATAACTTTAATTAGAGGTCTCACTTTGTAAGTCATTCAATTGCTTTGTCTAGGGTTGCCCTAATGGGTCTGGTGTGAAATAGGTAATTTAACTATCGCTATAGGTAATAGGTGAACAGTCAGTAGACATGGCAACCCTTGCTTTGGTGCATCATTCTGTAAGTCATTCAACTGCCTCATCTGCCCTTGTCTGGGAGTCTTCACTATGACAGCAGCTCTACTTGTGGCCCCGTTCGGGGTTCAATATGTTGTTGTTGTTGCGCTTGTGGGAATTTGTGCGAATGACGCGAAATCAGCTGATAATAATGCTCAGCCAACGGTTGTGGGGGAGGGGGAGTGAGACTGAGCGAGTTCATTGATTAAAATAAAAGTCCAGCTGACGTTGCCGTTATTTCTTTCGTTCTTTCTTTGTCAATCTTATCAGGCAGCAGTAGCAAACACAATAGGAAAGAGCCAATTTAAAATAAGTTCACATACATTTGCATAGCACTGTGTGTGTGGGTAGATAGACATAAATAAATGTGCTATATGTATATATAGAGTATCATGAAAAACAAAGCAGTGAAGACACCCAGTTTAAATATGACATGATTGATTTATGTACATCACATACACACATATAAAGACATATATATGTATGTGTATGTATGTATGCATTTATGTAAGCCTATCTCTGTGTATGTAGAATGCATTCCCCAAGAGCTGCTCGCCCGTTTTGGCTCAAAGTCCAGTCAACAAATTGACTCGTGGACAATTCGCTAGCTTTTGAGACACTCATATCGTGTCGGTGAGTACCCACTCATCGTCCAAAGTTTCTCACTGTGTTGTCGGCAACAAAACCGGCATTGCGCAGTGCTAAAAGCGAAACAAACGAAAAGGAAAATAACAAAAACACTGCTAATTGTTGGAGTGGCTGCTGAAACAGGTAAACTGCAGTAAATCCAGCCCACATATCGTATAATGCTTTCAAATTGAGATCAGCGAAATACTAAAATATATTTCTTTATATGTAAAATGAGTTGAAGCCAAAACTGGCTTTTTGGCGGTCAAATGTTTGCTAACGCCGGCTGTGTATACTATACATATATGACTATATATTCGCGTACCTGTTGAACACGCAAATTAGTCACTTCTAAGCTAAATTTCACAATTTTCTAAAAACCTATAGATAAATGTTACTCGATTACTTGCACGTAAATATTACTTTACATACATACATATATTGATATAATATACCGATGTCTGATATGAAGTATTCCCCGAAAATAAAGAACAACAAAACCATAAAGCAAAGATAAAGCGACTTTGGACAGCTTGATTAGTTCCTGTTAAATAGAAGTTTCTTTTTCTTTTTCTTTGGAGCTTATCACACGATATCGGGTTACGTGAGTGTGTAAAATTACTAAGGCCCCTTTTTCTATGGGCTTATGCAAATATATTCTGCGACACTGTGACCTGCGCAAATATGTGTGAGTGTGTGTGTTTGTGAGTTTACGGTGAAATATGCAAAGAGGTTTCCCATCCACAATTGTTTGTCTTACGTCATTAGCAACATTGAGTTTGGGGTAATACAGCATCCACATCTGTTCTCCATTCATGCCTCTCTGAGTAAATTGTCCATTCATAGATATATGTACTATATACATATGTACATACATCCATATAAATCAATGAACATTTTAGAATTTTGCATTGATTGAGAAACATGTGCAAAAGATAATAAAAATCTCAGCCGAAGAGCAGATGAAAGTAATGTACATTTAAAAATATCTTTATTGTCGATCAGTTTTTGATCTCTGCACATACATAATTTCATATGACTCCCTATATAAGAAACGCATTTAGTATAGCTCAAAAGGTTGAACTAAAGATAGAAACATACATAAGTGGATTTATAATTTGTTTTTGCAGATAAAGCTCAAGTATTGGCATCGCTAATCTGCTTTGAATAATCGACTCAGCTTTTCAGGGTTTTTTATATACATAATGCATGTGCACGTATTTCATTGCCTCTGACTTTACGATGCAATTACTGAAAATGTGTTGTTTAAAATGAAAATAAATTTGTAAAAAATGTATAAAAATCTTATACAACAAAAAAAGCTTGTCTAAAGATCGTAGGCCAATAATTAAGGTATAGTAACTATCAACGGTGTTTTTTTCCGTCGATAAGGTTTTATATATAAGGTTGTCAAATATCTCCGCCTTTTTGCTCTTTATTCAATGCTTTATAAAAAGTGATACAGTGATCGGATCGGCGATGTCACGAGATGCCACATGCCGGTTTAACTCGATGTATTCCATGATTTGATCGGTATTTGTCGTCACAGGTCTTCCGCCGGCTGGCTTATCCATGGTGTCGTTTTCACCGGCTCTGAATCGTCGAAACCATTCCTCCGCGGTTCGAAGTGATAGAGTACCATCCCCCAAAACACCATTAATCTCACGGAATGTTTCTCTAGCGGATTTGCCTTTAACGAAGGAAAACTTTAAAATAGCGCGAATTTCGGCGTTAGTGAACTCCATGTTTACACGTCTATAACTGTTGAACGAAATATCCAAACTAACCATGCGTAGCGTCGTTTTGTAGGTTATGTCAAGACCTTTCAAATTATGTATAGTGTTGCCAGATACGAGCTCTGTAGCGCTTTGTACATAGCCGCGAAATTCAAAAGACAAAAAGGCGAAGGGAGATATTTGACAACCTAATATTATAAGCCCAATGTGAAATATGATGACTCTGCTCCACGTCGTGATTTAGGGTGTCAAATACATTAAATATACAATATATTTTCATATTTGACAAGGTGCAGTTATTTAGGTGTTTACCTCTCATCGCACCTGTACAAATTCCACGGGTCTCAACACAAAAATCAATGTCAAAGAAACCGAATAGTTGTCTGCGGGTCACGTGCAGTGTGGAAAGATTGATAGGTGGCACAGTCATCGAGTCAGCTGGTGCTGTCTGTCGCTGTCAATAATTGATTAAATGCGGTTGACATGGTCTGACCCCTATATCGTATACTTTCACCACATACACATGTACTAATCATGTAATTCACTAATACATATATGTATTACCTTAGTGACCGAGAAATGGGTCAAGTTGGGCCTCTGTCTCTGGCTCTTTTGAATTCAATTACGATTCGGGCTACGATATTTGTCAGCAGTCACGAATGACACGCTCCACGGGGTTTGGTTGTTTTCGTAGGCTTTTAATAAATTGTTGTATGAGTCAAGAATGTTAATTAGATTGTCGTAGTATACATCCAGTAGAACGTGCGAGATGTTCGAGGTGCAAACTTTATTTCCATGGGCACACAACAAATCCATCGAAGGTCGACGCACCGCACATACGATGAATTACAATTGCCATTGCGAGTTATTTGTTTACGTTCTGCCTGATTAAATTAACCGATTGCAATTTTCTGTTTTCATTTCAGATTGTTTTCAATTGCAAGTTAGCGCAATGACTGGATCAGGTAAATAATAAATAAATACGTATTCTTGAAAAATATTGTTGAGGTAGCGATTAGTTGCTTACGAACTTGAGAATAGAATTTTTTTTTTGCCGGTCATTTTTTAATATATGTATAAGTTAATTACTTATGTTGTTTTTTAATATAATTTTGAATTAACTGTAAACAGTGTGGCCAATTCAGCTTTTGTTCAGTAAAAGATAGTTTTTTTAAAGTTAAGAGTTAGTTTTTTTTTGACCCGGAAGACTTCTACCTCCACATTTTCCTAAAGTTTGAGCTTGTACAGACTTAATTTTCGATATAGTTGACCAATCGAGTTATGTATATGTTAGTAATAGTTGAAGTACTAAGTTTTTAATGATGAATGTACATCCACTTGACATTTTGTATTAATAAATTTATACATTTTTGAAATACAGATAAAATATAGATTATATATGATAGATTTCATTTTCCGCCTGAAAGTATGCAACACAAAATTATCATGGCCAACCTCGGCCCTAATTTGCACTATTAAATTAATCATAAATTCTGGCAGCACTGGTTTTCTTCAAATTTATATGGCATAGGCTAACTAACTAACATTAATATTTCAAATTATTTTAAAATTTAAATACAGACTGCATTTTTAAAATTTTGATACATTTTGCTATCGATTTTATTTGCCGCCTGAAAGTCGAAACAAAAATTGTCAGGGCCAACCTTATTGCGACCTTAATTGCTCTATTAATTAATACTCAATTGGTTTCGGCTTTCCAGCGCACAGTTGAAACGTTGAAATAATCAAGCTACTATTGTTCTTCTCTCAGTGCACGATCCCAAGTGGAGCTTGGAGCGTCGCGAGTCCTCTGGCCATTTGGTGTGGCGCAAGGAGTCGCCCTCATCGAAGGTTCGCTTTCGCTTCGATGTGGAGGTGCTGGAGTTCGAGAAACACCCGAATGAGGAGTTGGATCACAAAGACGAGCACTTCTCTATCACAAATCTGTCCACCACAGTCGCTCTCTGTGCCACATGTGTTGCCGTCGTGGCTGCAACTGTATTCCTGCCCTGGTACTTCATGGAGCGCGTCGGCTCCTTGTGAGAGCTACCAACTGTACTGCTGGATATATAATTGTAAATGTAGGTGTATATGTATATGATTGTGCATAGTTTACCATTGAACGGTATTAAGTAGGCTTATGTATATAGAAAATGCATAGATCTAAGAGCGTGAACATTACAAACAATGTATATTTAATTGTAAATACCCTGTACACATTGTTAACTAGACTTAGTCCAAGGCTTTAATGCAGATGATAATGCATGCTGACTGCGATAAATATCATTTCATCGATAATCACAAAGATATTTTATTAAATAAACGAACAACTTGCCCAATTGTTGTGTAATCATGTTGTACTTATGTATATGAGCTGAAACCTGAAGCAAATAAATTGAAAAATCAACGAACTGCGAGAAAATTTATTATTACTAGAACTGGAATTGTTAGTGCAAGATAAATGTCAGAATCATTTCTGATTTTTATTGATTAGTTGCTTCTCGACTTCCCCGTCAGTTACTCAGTATATTTCATAGTTGAGTAACTTCTAGGCAGCTGATGCACAATATGATTTCTTACAGAAGCCGGCATAATAAATATTTAACACGAATGAACAATAGGTGCCAAAAGCGAAGTCATTAAATGATTAGCGACTAAGCTATGCATCACACTGCCCTTAAAGATACCTTTTCATCCTTTTTGCGTAGCATTTAGCTACGCCCTCAACCCCCGCTGAGGAGGTAAGCCCCCGCACTAAAGCACACAGCATCCCCTGTTGGCATGGTGGATGATTCATTTCGAGCTCTCTTTATTGCATTCCCTCCATTTTATGGACATGCTAAAAGGTAAACGGACTTCTAATTAAATTCTGTGCCGTCAACTCATTGGACATTGGCAGCTAAAATGGCGGAACGGCACGTAGTAAACCATGTTGACATCTCCAACCCTCAATCTCGCAGATATCGTGGGGGCATTAAACAAGCATCCCCAAGGAAAAGTTTCGCAATCAAATGAACTCAAAGGAAACTGACTTAAATAGAAGATTTTTAATATGATTAAAGGTTTGTATATCTTAAATTAAGCTGGATCAATGTCTATTGATCTCCCAGTGTCGGAGATCAATGAACTATAATGATATCATTGGCATTTCCCAATGAATTACTTCATATATTTGATCTATTTCAAGACACGATTTATAATCACCTTAAATATTCGTTCTGTAAGGGTATATCTATATATAGTAAGCACAGAGATCAATGAATATTATGAAATATCATTGGAATTGCTGCTTTTATAGAATATCAACAAATCTATTATTAATTCAAAATCTAAAGTCCAGGGTATATTTGTTTTGGTTTGCCACAGTAATTGATTTCTTTGTGTTATTATTATGTTTTATCTTATCCTATCTGGCAAGTTTACCATTAATAAATTGAGCAATAAACACATGTCTATTTTAGCCATATACAAGAATAGATTTGTAAGGGTGTCGATAATATTGTGAATTCAAGTGCTTGCAAATATAGAGAGAGGTATAAACTATATAGTAATCTTACTCCACACGTGCTGTTCTCTGTGAAGAACCTTAAGGTTAACCAAGTCATTCATGGCAACTTATACTGTACTATCAAAAAATAGTCGAGTGGGTATGGGAAGTGATAATATATCATTGATTCCAGATGAAAATACGAAAATGTGATTCGAAACTGGACAAATTAAATTTTTATCAATTTTACCCACTCGACACTGTTTCCAGTGAATACAGAAGGGAATATGGTAATACTGGGTATCAGCTGGTTGGTTCTATTGTTGTTTGTTGTTGAGTATACCGTGTGTACGTCAAATTGATTGCGGGAATCTGCACCGGGTGAACTTGATAAGCAGGTGCCAAGGGAGCCGGGAGAGGTAGGGCTACGTCGGAGAGAGAGAGAACACAAACAGAGAACGAGCACACGGGAGAGAGATAAGAGTTGTCAGTGAGCGAGATAAGATGCTTAATTTTATTATTGTTGTTATTTCTTTCGCTGTTGAGCGGTTTTTTCTGCTCGCTGCAGTCGCTTTGCGGTTCTTTATTCCGTTTTTACTTTTTCTGTGTATCATTGCTTTATTTGTATACGATCACTGTGTGTGCTGTGTTGTGCTCCCCATAAACATAACCAGTACGCGATGATGTGAATCAGTCGCTTGTTTGCGCCAGTCGAGAGCGCACGAAGGCATCGCCGCGATCAATCCACATTCCACTCGACTCGACCCAAAATAGAACAGAACAGAGCAGAACAAAGCAACGCAGCTGGAGACGCACAGCAGCAAAGGGAGTGGGAGACTGAGGAGAGCAGCAAAAAAGTGAAGTGCATTGAGCTCGTGTTGTGATCTCGATCTGAGTCGAGAATACGTTTAGTCTTGTCGCGCGTCTAAGCCCGATCTAGTCAACCGATCCGATTCGTTACGACTTGATCTGTCGAGCCGGTCTCGTGGGTGCATCGAATAAGAGAAACAAAATAGAAGCAAAACACAAACATAGGCGATTGTTGACAAACTTGAAACACACACAACGAGAGCATAGAACCAGTTTTGGAGCCATCGTGATCTGTGTCCAAAACTAAGTGAGTCCCCGAGCCGAAGGTCGATGTAAAATACGCGATAGATAACTCTGTATCTGAATGGATGTTGTTTTCTTGTTCTTTTTGTAGACACACGGCTGCAAGATGAGTAAAATGCCAGAGACAACGTTTGCCGACCTGAGCTTGGCTGATAAGGTAACCAAAGAGAAGTCTTTTTACTGTTAGTTAGTTCTCTATGCCTTCACAGATCTGTCTCAAGAACTTGTCGAGTAAAAGGTTGAATAGACTGCGAGCAATCATAAGAACTTACAGGGTAAAAGGTTGAATAGACTGCGAGCAATCATATAAACTTACTGAGTATAGGGTTGAAAACCCTCGAGAACTTGTAAAAGGTTGAAAACCTTTCCACACAAGGGTTCGAGAGCCTAATCAATGTTATTGATAGAATACAAAGCGACTAAGTGAGTCATTGTTATAGTGAAACCTGTCAACTATCAGACGGGTTTAGTTTGCTCTCTCTCTGTACTCATTTAGTATGCGAAAACAATCACCGATATTGACGTCTTGATTACGATAAATAAAAAAGCATTGGGAGCACGTGACGTGCGAGTCTGCGAGGAAAACAGAGCAGAAGCTCTATCAATTTACATGCGATACATACGTGAACACACGTATGTATGTGTATGTATATTTATATAGATATACATATCTATATATCTATGTTATATAGTCGTGGCAATGTACACACTAGTTAGCAGATGGGCCGGCACAAAGGGGCACAAGATATTGTACACATTTGCGGAATTCATTAATTGCCATGGGGGGCAAGTTTACTTAGATATCGCCATGTGATTCTTGTAGGACGCGATTTTCAACCCCCCTCTCCTCGCCCGCTCTTCTTTGTCCACCTCCAACAATTGTTGTCTTCTTCTCTGTCGCCGGCGTCAATTGGCTCGACGAATTATCGGCGGGACTCTAAACGATGCCAATTACCAAGTTCGCACTCTGCTCGGGCCCTGCGAGTATGTTTCCGATCCAAACCGGTGCAGGTTATAAATAATCGGAAAAGCAAACACAATTTCCATACAGTTGTAAATAGTTTGTGTACTCGTCAAAGCAATTAGATTGGACTTGATTAGCGCGAGACTAATGGAAATTTAATTCGCAATCTTCTCCTCCTTCTCGTTGCCAGACTTCGGTAAAGAAATCTAGCATCGAAGCTCGCCGGTTCTCTGACGTTTCCACCTGCTCCTTCAGTTCGGGTAAGTTGTGGATAAACTTGCGACAAAGGGAGAGAGAGAGATTTGACAGCTCTGCTTGCAGCATGTTTCACTGGCAGCTCCGACGAGGACGAGTTGTCCCCCAAGGATGTCAAGCAGACCAACTCGAGTGGCAGCTCCGACTTCTGTGTGAAGAACATAGCGAAAGCAGCCTTCGGACGTCGTGAAATTGAGATTGCCGAGCAAGAGATGCCGGGCATAATGACGCTGCGAAAGCGAGCCGCAGAGGACAAGCCACTGAAGGAGGCCAAGATCGTGGGTTGCACCCATGTCAATGCACAGACGGCAGTGCTCATCGAGACTTTGGTGCAGCTAGGCGCCTCTGTGCGCTGGGCAGCCTGCAACATCTTCTCCACACAGAATGCTGTGGCAGCTGCACTCGCCGAGGTTGGCATACCGATCTTCGCCTGGCGCGGAGAGTCCGAGGAGGACTTCTGGTGGTGCCTTGATCGCAGCATTAACAATCCGGGCTGGCAACCGAATCTAGTGCTCGATGATGGCGGCGATGCCACACATCTGATGATGAAGAAGTATCCAAACTACTTCAAGTCCATCAAGGGGATCGTCGAGGAGAGTCTGACGGGGGTGCACAGGCTGTACCAGGTGGGTGCAGCAGAGATGAGCCTAATTCGGCGTATCTAATTCGTTTTTTTCGCTCACAGATGTCCAAGGCGGGCAAGCTGACGGTGCCGGCGATCAATGTGAATGATTCCGTGACGAAAAACAAGTTCGATACTTACTACACCAGTCGTGATTCTATTCTGGACAGGTAAGTTATTCTGGAATCAGTTAGGAACTTCCCCAACTAACTAGAACATCTTTTCTTCATCCACTCCAGTCTCAAGCGCACGACGGACATCATGTTTGGGGGCAAGCAGGTTGTCGTCTGTGGCTATGGGGATGTGGGCAAGGGCTGCGCCCAAGCACTGCGGGGTCAGGGCTGCGTTGTCTACATCACCGAGGTGGATCCCATCTGTGCGCTGCAGGCGGCCATGAATGGATACCGAGTGGTGCGACTCGCTGAGGTGATACGCAGCGTGGACGTGGTGATCACGGCAACGGGCAACAAGAGTGTCATCACCCGGGATCACATGAACCGCATGAAGAGCGGCTGCATTGTCTGCAACATGGGTCACTCCTGCTCCGAGATCGATGTGAGCAGCCTGCACACACCGGAGCTCACTTGGCAACGCGTGCGCTCCCAGGTGGATCACATTATCTGGCCCGATGGCAAGATGATGATTCTGCTGGCCGAGGGGCGTCTGGTGAATCTCTCCTGCTCCACCATCTCATCCTTTGTCGTCTCCGTGGCCTCCTCCACGCAGGCCTTGGCTCTCATAGAACTTTTCTCGGCGCCGGGACGCTACAAGTCGGACGTGTATTTGCTGCCAAAGAAGATGGGTAAGTGGTGCTCTTGAAGTGTTCCCAGTTGAAGTGTTTCCAAGCTAACTGTTCCCCCTGCTTACATAGATGAGTATGTGGCCAGTCTGCATCTGTCCACGTTCGATGCTCATCTGACCGAGCTGACCGATGCTCAGGCAAAGTTTCTGGGCCTGAGCAAGGCGGGGCCTTTCAAGGCAAACTATTACAGGTGCGTACACTCATCGTTTATCATTTATGATATTCCATTTAGTCGATATTTCAGTCATTATCACTTAATTCTTTTTATTACTTTCCTTCCACAGATATTGATCAGTATTGACGTTCTCTTTAATTGTTGTTGGACAACCGTTTGAAAAAATACATGCAAATAATAATAATAAATATGTTGATTATGTTTTAAATGTGTAGCTTATTTGAAAGACCGTCGCTTTTTCGTAATCGCATTTATTAATTTACAGAATATATAAATAACATTACATCCAAACTCTTGGGAAAAAAAACCCTCTCGTGTAGCTAAAGCACAACTGTTTTCAAAAATGAAAATATAAACTTACCAACACTTTATGGTCCTCTCGCTCTCTCAACCTACAAGAAGAATATATAAACAAACTAAAGAAAACCGCATTGTAAATCTACTTTTGGAAATTTGATGTTGTTGATTAGTGTATTCAAAACTGGGCAAAGGGTGGGTATCTCACTGTCGGGGTATCTCACAAAGGGTATCTCACTGTCCCCACAAGGTTTCCGAGCAACACCCACGCCGCCGAGCCCCTCTTACCCGCTGCCTTACCCCCAACAAGCCTAAGCACTTTTTTTATTCATTCTAAGTGGAACCCCACATGGAAACTATACCCACTAACTAAAATAAAATATATTCTAACATGCCCTGCAGTCTGTGCAGTTCCAGTTTCCAGTTTCTCCAACTTTTTTAAGACGCCCCCTTTTTGAAAAACGCCCACAGGGTGGGCGTGGCGACGAAAAAACTGATTTTATTACTTCAACAGCAGCCAAGCGCCATCTATATGTGATATTGGGTTGCTGTAAAACGAATGTTAACACACTTGGTGCAGCCAGTACACAATCCAACACGTCGCATTCATTCTGTCAATTGCTGACTGTTATAGTACTTCTGTTAATGTGCTGGTTTTACAGACATCTGAACTGTTAATTCTGTTAGTTCGTTTACATTAACAGCGCCCTGTTAAAAAACGGGAAAAACTTTGCAGGCTTTTCTAGGGCACGCTGTACACATTTGGAACTTGGATTTTTTTGCTCTGCAAAAAGAAGAAAAAAACGAAGAGATTAAAAAAAACCGCATGCCGCTATGTCGTCGGGTTTGGCCGCAATTTCGAATTGAAAATTGAAAAAAACTGCCGTTATTCCAAATGAAAAACTGCTTGTTTTTGGCTAACAGAGCTCGTTTCCCAGGACACGATCCCATTTTGTGTCCCGGATAAGCCTGCTGATCAAAGCAGGATCACGTCAACTGCACTACCGATAACCTTGCGGACTGTTGCATATTTTTGTGGGCGGATTCTCAGAGCCCACAGCCTGCAGGGCTAGAATATATTTTATTTTAGTTAGTGGGTATAGTTTCCATGTGGGGTTCCACTTAGAATGAATAAAAAAAGTGCTTAGGCTTGTTGGGGGTAAGGCAGCGGGTAAGAGGGGCTCGGCGGCGTGGGTGTTGCTCGGAAACCTTGTGGGGACAGTGAGATACCCTTTGTGAGATACCCCGACAGTGAGATACCCTTTGCCCAGTTTTGAATACACTAATAACAATTATATAGACAAAGTTTTCTAGCACCTATTGCATTCTCACTTTCACACACATGGCCAAGCACACGGGAAAGAACTTTGGGGACTGTCTTTGGTTTTTGTAATAGATGAGATTTGTGTGTTCACACAGACAAGCTCGACTCGGCTATAGCCTGAGCAAGATTAAGTAAACCCTTTTTGACCATTTTCAATTAGAAGAATCTGTTCAGAAGAACATAATATAATCTATTATTTACATACAATGAATAATATTATATATATAATATAATACACTATTTTACTTTATTCTGTGTACATTCTTTTCTACATTCACATTCTATATTCCAAAAGAAGTCCAAAGATAATCTGTTAGTTACAAATATTTGAGGAATTTTGGGTTCATTTGAGCTTCTGTGATTCATTGGAATCTTTTATTACATCTTCCAGTAGGCATTCATGCCGAAGAGAATATTACTGTTTAGTTTCGGACCGACCAGCGGATTCATTTGCATTATGTACGTGACCACCCAGAGCAGCCAGCAGCAGAAGGCAACCAGGATTGCGCTGCAGCGGATGACTTCTTTCTCCTTGAATCTGCATGCTACTATCCAGCTGATGAGGGCCACCATGGCCCAGAAGACGCTGACACCAACAAGTATGAATATGTTCATTGTTATTTGTGTGTGTGTCTCTCGACATTGACAAGTTTCTCGATCGGATGATCAAACTGTAACTGAATCAAATGCTTCCCCTGTTGGGCTTAAAACTTTCTTATGGACGAAGACAATTTGGAAAGAACTAGGAGGTTAATGCTGGGGGGATGTAGGAGAGTGGGAAAGGGGCGGGGCTGTCGTAAACTCGTTTACGAGTGCGCGAACATTTGCGCATTTTATTGCCACCAGCGGAGGCTGCAGACGCGCACTGGAGCGCAGCCTGTTATAAAAATGGGAAATTGTTGCCAAGTGTGGAGTGCAGAGGGAGGAGGGGCAGTTGCAGAGTGTCCGGCGCCAATAAAACCACGCTGCCAGCAATGTGGCAAGTGTGCCTGGGTTATCCCGGATGTGCAGCATCCTCCCCCGTGTGTCTACTGGCTAAATCCGTTTCCGCAACGGCAGCAAAAGGCGCGCTGCGTCCAAGGTCCATGGCACAACATGGCACATGGCCGTGTCCCGATGATGCCATAAGTGCCCAGGCGCGGCTCGTAAAATGGCAAACTCAGCAGCAGCAGCAGCAGCGGCAGTTGGCACTGGGGACCAGCATTGGCATCGGGGGAAGGAGCCACCGCACGCGGCTGTAATCGAGTTTTTCCAAAGTAGCAATAAATGTTTATGGCAACATCGAATTTTCCATTTTCTCGCCATAAGTATCAAGACGGCCGGTGCCGCATCCCCTGCCCCCGGTCACGCAGCGAGGCAAGCAAGTCACCCTCCAGCAGGGCATTAACCACCCCCCGTTCCATTCCCATTTCGCAACGCCGCCGGCCATCTTGAATGCCATCTTGGATCTGCGCTCAAGAGGGAACCGTCCAAACGGTAGCACGATCTGCGTCACTTTTTATTCACTCCCGACTGAATACTACTCGCATTTATTCACTTTCCCAGTCGTGACTAGTCGAGCCTCCTGCTGTCTTTCGTCTGCGTGTGCGATCGATTGCGGGCCATAAATCTCAGCACCTTCGTCTCGAACTCGAACTCGGTCGCAGTCTTAGACCTCGAAACTGACGCCTCGCACTCTCGCAAGCAAATGCAAATCGGGCGGAATGTGTGAATTCGGCTTTAAAAGAAGGTTGCCGTTGCCGGCGGCGGCGACGGCGGCGAGAAAAAACAAAATAAGACTCGACGCTCCCGATTTTAGGGCAACTATCTCCAGGTCGGTCTGTCTTTCTGTCTGTTTGTCTGTCTGTTCCGGTGCGTCGCTCCATTTGCTTAGCGTCATAGAGTCAAAATATTTGCCTGACATCGGCTGATTGATTTGTGGCTACAGCCAGACGCATTGACTGACTGTGCGTGACTGACATGTGCATGGAAGCAGACCCCTAGGATAGATACGCATGGCACAGGCTGACTAAGAATGCTGCCAGGTATTCCTAGGAACTTCACTGCCTTGAATTGAAGAAAGAATATTTTATTGAAATCAACTTCTTTATTAATTTAATTATTTGTTAGGTGAGTATTTGTTTAATATATATCTCTCTAATATATATCACATGTTATTACCCACATTTTTTACCTTCCTAAGTTTCCTGCAGATATTAAAACGACTTAAAATTCCTTGTAAATTCAACTATTGCAAATATTGTATTGAAAGAGGCCTAGAATATCTACATGTGCATTATTTATTAACTATATACATTTATTAACTTTGGATACTTTAAATTATCGTAACATAAGAGCATTTGAAGTTGAAAGTATCTTATATTGAATAGGAACAATGGGAGGGGATTAGAACCTTCAAGCCTGTATCTTGTGGTTCTGATTTAATGGGAAGGTTGTTTCAGCAATCCAATACTCACGGATATTGAAACAGTACAAGAACACCTACTGATTTATTCATTAGGTATTTACATTATTTTGTTAACTGTTCCAGCAATGCAGTATAGATAAAATTTGAAATATCTGAAGTGTTACCTAGTTAATCAGAAAGTTGTAGATATTTAAAAATATTTTTTACTTAATTTACTTTATTTAATTTTTAGTTTATCGTTTATTTTTGATTCGGGTACCTCAATTCATAAGGTTATCGAGTAAATTATTAATCCAATCGGATCATTATATTATCTAAAATTATATTGTATCTAACAGAAGTTTTATAATTCAAAGTATCTTTTATTCAATCGACTAATACTTACGTACAGTATTCCCCAATCTTTCAAACCACAAATCAAATTAAGTTAGTATTCTTATAATGTTGTTGATTTTTGTCTGCGATTATATTTTAATTTAAAGAAGCATTTATTATCCTATAGTATCTTCTGTGCAAAAGACTGACTTTACAGTTTTCCCTATTCATTTCACTCTTTAATCATTTTAGATTACTCAGTAAGCAGGTGATTACATTTTAGTGCAATAGGATTATTAAATTACATTAACAAAGATTGTATTGTATCTAACATGAGCATTTGTACTTGAGAACATATTCTTTTTAGTCCAGTTATGCCTGGACTACTCTCCTATTAGATTATCCAATCCTTGAGTTGTGCGCACTGGAGTCGGCTGCAAGGTTACTTGTCTATTGTGCCTTGTGTTTCTCTCTCTATTTAGCCAAGTACTCTCTAATCTGTGAGATTTAGATTAGTGGTGCGGCAGACTCAGAGCCAGCACGCGTTGTTTGCCCCATCAATTAGCAGTTTTAGCACCATTTAAGGAAGTGTTCGCGGCAACAACACACAGGTGACACAGGGAGACACACAGGTGATACACAGAGCTTGCAACACATATCGCAGGTAAACAGCGTCGTGTCGCGTTATGTCGTCTCTCATGGCGCTCTGTGTCCAGTACCTCTGTGCATAGCTCGGTTCAACTTGCGTTCTCGCAGACGACGCTGATTGCAAATAGTCAGTTTGAGGCACCAGGCCTTTGTTGGCACACGGCGGGTCACGCTCATCGAAGCATTGCCAGTAGACAGAAGCAGAGAAAAGGAAGAGAGAGATCTGCCTTGGAATTGCCTTTCATTTCCATTAAGTCTGGCCCAAATATGAGGTTACAGTTCTACTTTGTCAAGTAGAAAGCATTTAGTAGAAGCACCTATTCAGCATCTACTTTCAATTGGAAATATAAAACATTCTCATTAATAAATGAACTTAAAGAGTCGTACTAACTTCTTATAATTTGTAAGTGAAATCATACATCGTAAGTAATCGTTAATATTGAATAGTAGAATAGTTCGTATTTCAAAATTTAACCAAAAATGACTTGAGTATAATTGTTTTGCTTATTCAATTTTAAATATGTTTAGAATGTAATTACTCAATTCGTTATTTATCAGAAATAAATTTGATGTTTTATGTATTATTATAAAGCAAATCAAATGCTAATTAGGAATACTCATTGGAGGAAACCAGAAACATTATATTAAAAGTATGTTTACTGGTTTTCTTCTTAAAATATATGTGTAGGATATATTAATAGTATACAAACATGTAAAATTAAAACGGATTACTTGAGATATTTTAAAAGACAATTAAATAAAATAAAACAATTCTTATGAAGGCTGATCGTTCTTGAAAACAATTTTAGGAACATTGAAAAATGTGGATGCGGTTAGTTTGCTTGCAATATGTTTAAAGAAACTAAAATCAGCCAGTAGGTTATACATATATCAGCCATTATGGGCCGAAATGACAGAAGACAGACTCACAGTATGTGCGGCGTGGGTCCGTACGAGTTGTGCAAGAATAGAAAGGCAACTTTTTGAAATTTAAAAGATAAATTAAATCTGTCCTAAGAATTCATAATTGAGCTATAAGCCTAATAGACATACAATAGATCTTGTAAGTCGCAGCACAGAGTTCACTTTTCAGTAATAATATATGAAAAGACATATCGGACTCAAAAACAGCAATAAGAAACATATGTTAGTGCCAAGTTTGATCATGATAGCTCTCAGCCAATGAAACTTATGTGTGTTGCAGACACTGATCTGGAATATAGAATTTATGTTGTTGTCAAGTACTTGAAGCTAGTAATGAAAAAACTTTTTATATTTCAACTGTAAACTATTCAGATAAATATTTCATCCACTTGTACCAAGAATAAATAATCTAATTCGTTTCAATTTGTATTTCATGTTTTAGCCATCTACTTATTTACATCTAGAATTCATTGAAGTAACGTTTTTCAGTAAGTTGATTTCAAAGTCTTAAACTGAATTATGTCTATTGTTAATCGAAAGTAATGTCAGGTTGTTGCCCGATACTGATACACAGTTATATAGCTGCCATACTCGTATTCGTATACCATGGCCAAAATGATAGCCGAAGCTTTCAGTTTCATTCAGGATAATTTAGATTTAGCTCTGCATGCTGACCTTTGTGCTGGCAACAAAAGGTTTACAAAGGGAACTTGTATCTGTATCTATCTCTCTGAGCATGTGTCTGTGTGTGTGTGTGTGGGGGGGGGGGGGATGAAACAGAGTTTGCGCAATGTGAAAGGCATCAATCAATTGCCATTGATTTTCGACAGCTCGCACTGGCAACGACAACCACCACATCCTCCTGGCGCACTGCGCAGAGATACCAAGGGAGAGAGGGGGTTATGGGGCAGTGTTGCAGGGGGAACAATGTTGGTGGTTGGTTTTTTTTTCGCGACATCGCGTGGGCAGAATTAATGTATCTGGAGCGAGTTTGCAACCCCCAAATTGTCGATACATCGAACTTAAAGGCGACATCGACGCAGGAACTGAGCACGCGTATGTGTGTGTGGGTGTGTGTGCGGGTAAATATGTAAGTCAGCGTGCTGGCAAAGATATACAGCCCCGTCATATATCTAAGTCGTGTGTGTGCCGTGTCCCCCACCCACTTATTTATTTATTTGTTTATCTACTAAGCATTTACGACCCCGTGTGCAATGTCTCTGTCTCTGCCTCGGCCTCTGCCCCTTCCTGAGTCTCTGTCTCCGTCTCCGTCTCCGTCTCTGCCCTTGCCAATATGCTCTGCTCTGCTCCGCTCTCGACAGTCGGTTCGTTACGCTCGCTTTGTTGTTGCTGTTCTTGCTGCTTATTGGCATTGGCAGGGTGTAGGCAGGGTAGTCTTGTGGTCGGGCAAGTGCAAGTGGCAATGGAGAATGGTAACTGTGACTGCGACTGAAACGAAGGGGGAGACGGAGACGGAGACAGAGACTCTCTGTCGTTGTCGTTGTCGGCTTTGGAGTCGGCGTCGTTTGGCTTCTCTCGCAGCTCGCAGCTCGCAGCTCGCAGCTCAGCAGTGGACGGTGGTGTAGATGTGATTCGATTCCTGGAATCTAACAGCTATTCACACCCAGCAGAAAACTCGCACATCGCATTCACAGTTTGAGCGTTTTCCGATGACGTTCCGTTCCGCACATCGCATAGCTCCAACTCCAACTGGAACTAGCTCTGTTTCTTGGCCGACGGCGCGCGCTCTTTCTCGAAAGTGTTAAAATAATAAACCAACAGCAGCAGCGGCAATTATAACAATAAAACTGACTATAAGAATAAAACCCACAAAAAAAAGTAACACAAGAGAGACAACAACAAAAAGAAGAAAGAAAACGAAACTGAATTCTGTCCAATTGCCATAAAACATTTAGCGCCAATTCGGCTCCAAGTGCCACTTTAAATTATAATACGTGAATGAATACACAAGCGAGTACCCGTTGACGAGCGTGCGAGTGTTGTGAATATCGACTTCGGCAGCACGATAGCATTTATCGCGTTGACAGTTAACGCCGAGCCGAGATTCCACGGTAGCCAACTACCAATTAACAGTAAGCTTCCGCTTCATCTTCTTCCTCCGTCAGCTGTTCCAACAAGTTTCCAATTGTCTGCTTTCAATTTGAATATTCCCAGCCGTCGGCAAGTGACTATTCTTGTAAATGCTTCAGTTGGCTATAGTCAGGTAAGTTTGACAAAAAATGACTCTAAGTATAAGAATGGTTGGGGTAATCACCTAATTTAATATAGTATATAATATAGTTATATATTTAAAGGATATCCGGTTTGAATGACCGTTTTTATAGGGCTCTGATTAACAGAACACGGGTCTTTTTGTCTTTGAAAAACTTGTATTTTCTTAATTTCATTAAAACAACAAATTTTTTCTGATCTTGTGATGAGAACAAGTGACAAACAGGTAGTTATAAAAGAGAAGAAAGATTGGATTCTTATCAATATTTCACAATTTAAATTAAACTCCTTAAAAAATACTTTCTAATTAACAATAACAAAATATTTAGTGCTTTCCGCAATAAGAATGAAGGAGCAGAAGTTGTATCGCAATATAAATAGAATTTATGTAGTATATTATGTATATTAGAATTGACTTGCACTTCCGCTTTTACTTTCACATATCCCGCATGCAAAAAGCGATAGAAAAGGCTGACAGAACCGAAATAACCATTTTATTTATACAATCCCGTAGCCAGGCGTTTCTTTATTTTCTGAAATGTTTTATAAACTTTACCTATATACATTTAAAAGAATATATGTATACATTTTAAAGAAAGCCGATACAACAAGAGGGCCCCCAAAAAAATGATGCAGAAGAGCCCAAAAGACACGATGGCCCTGTATTTATATATAATATTTTTATAATTTGAATATACTCCTAACTTTGCTGTGAAAGTTTATGATCTGTTTGAGTTTGACCTGCTTACCTAATTTCAATCAGCAAATTAGGTTTTTGGTTTTTAAAAATGTTGTTAAATAATTTTCAGGAAGTAATATAGTAATATTAAAAAGTCGTCGCTTATGCTAAAATGCTTTAAAAGTTAAAGATTGAATTAAATAATTTTCCAAGCCTAAATTCTATAATTTTCAACAAAGTTTTGATTGTTACATGTTTATATAAGATTTAACATTTGTTAGCATAGATTGAAAGCTGCGATTGCAACAGGCATCATGGTAAATAATGGCTATTTCTATACTTTGCAGCGGAAATTGTTTTATTGGATTTTGTTATATTAATCTTAATTAATTTAACTAATTTATTTCTAGTAATTTCATTTTAACCTTTTCAAAATTGTGTAATATTATATATTACATTACTCCAGTTGTACTCAAAAAAAAAATTTGAGATATGAAGTTGAACACTTAAAGCGAATGTGCAAGAGAAAGAATGTTTTCGGAAATTACCAAAAATGTTTGCTAAATAGAAACATTTAAATGATCACTCAATGATTAAAGAAATGAATGGTTAAAGATTCGCAATATGTTTTCCTTGTGCAATCAATTAAGGAAACAAATTTTGCACCTCCCTTAATTGGCACATGAAGTCTTCTCCACTAAGTCCCCAACAATAATAGCAGCTGTGTTAAAAAGACAAAGTTATCTTTTGCAGTGGTTTATTGTTTTTTAAGTCGATTGCACTATTCGAGAGCGCGTGATACAATGCCGAACAGGGCTTCATCCCATAGGGGGAACTTGACATGGGGATAGGGAAACAAAAACACTTCCTGTCTTCGTTTCAATTTATGCTTTATGACGGGCGATAAAAGACGCGTTGGTGCGTTGTGCAACTTAAATGTTCCCACGGCATCCGGACTGGGGGAAAAACGGTATCACGAGATCACGTACGGCCGTAATCAAACGCACGCACGCACACACTGTTACACAGATAACGGCAAATGGCAATGGCAATGGCGGCACTTAAGGGCTGCTGCTGCTACTGCCTAATCCGACTGAGCTGCAAAATGGAGACCTGAGCTGGCAACCATCCTCAGACTTATTTCATGTGGTCATATCTGCATCGCTTTCCTCATCCCCTAATATTACACACAGATACGCACACAGGCACACATATGTACACGCACCATTTTCAAACATTGTTGCAGCTCACAGATAAGAGTTTCCGCTGCATGTGTGCTGTGGGCGGGGCTTGTTGAGTGCCAGTGTAAATATAATGGCGAGTCGCAGCGCTGCCAGACTGGCGCATTTTGCTCACACTACATTAATCTGTATGTTTCAAGTATTTAAATATCGAGAAGTTGAAAAAAAATAAGTAAATAAATAATTGTTATTAGATCTTAATTAAATGACAGTTTTATCTGCAAAAGATTTTCATTATGTACTTAATAATAGTTAATTCGTTTTATGGTTTCTATTTATTTTATGGTATGTTCAAAGATGTTTATGTATTCAGATAGATAACAAATTAACTCAAGCTGTGTTAGGCCGAGACGCATATAGTGGGAAAATAGTAGAGAAAAATCTCAGCAAAAAGTAAAAAATAAAAACTTAAAAACATTAAAATAGTAAACAAACCCATATGACTGACAGTGAGACCACATTCACATAAAACCTGGTCACCCTAAAAAAGCAAAAGTGCTTTTTGTTTAACATTAACAGCCAATGTTAACTGTCGTTCCTATCAATGGCCGACAGATGGCGCACAACATTCGTGTGTCCTTAAGGAATACATTGAAGTAACACCTAACGAAATGTTATTTATATTTCAAAACAAAGGAAACTTCGTTAAATGTGGAGTAATTCTGCTAACATGTGGAGTAAAACTGTAAATGGTTTTCTGTAAACTGCTAATGAATTCGGTGCTGTAAACATAATGTAGCGAGTAGTATAAGAGCTAATACTAAATATAAGAAGGCGGAGCGTATTTCCATAATGGCCGCCAGATGTCATAAAATGCACAGAGAGAAATGAATAGCGCGTACTGTGTTTAATTATTACTACATCATTGAATATGTCACTTTTTTGTAGAAAAACTGTATTAATTTAATTGTAAAAATAATAATGTTAATGATAAAAAAATAACAGTCATTTCAATAATAACAATAATAATGAAGATAATGATGTTATAAAATAATAGTGGTATATATGGTCATAACAATTATTATAATAATAACAATTACAGTGTACATAATATTATAATATAAAACTAATACAATAAATAATTTTAATAATAACTTATACTAAACTTAATTAATATGATGTCTCACTTCAATAATTATACATGCATATATTTTTTTTATTACTACTTATACACGCTGCAAAAAGTCGTTAACAGGAATTCATTCAATCGTTTTTCACATAAGCGAAACAAGAGTTTGAAGAATTCATACGCACATACATACGTTATATGAATCAACTGCATCATTTAAATACATGTATAAACTGTATCATCTGCCTACATATTTCATCCAACTATGTCAAACTATTCTCTCTAATATGGCGCTCTTTGCTCGATTTATGCTTAAGCCGCATAATGTTCAGTTTTAAGTGTATCATAAAAAATATATACATAGATTTTTAATGATTGAAGCCCATAACGCGCTGAGATATTCGAAAATAGAAATCACTTAATGGTGACCTTCACACACAAATTGTCTTTGATGCAAATGGGATGCAAAATGTTGCGTAAGAAAGGATTTACACATGCCGAGGTCATTCAGGGGCCCGTCAGGTGTGCGTGTGCGAGTGTGTATGGTACCTGACCTTGAGACAGTTGTGCGGGCCGTTTTCTAAACCCATTTCGGGCACTGGGCAAAAGAGTTGAGAGATGCAAATAGTGTGCAGCGCTGCAAGGTCAACGAGAGCGGAGTGTGAAATACTTTTTGGGCAGCAACTCATGGAGATCATGAGATGCAAACCAGTGCGGTTTTTGCGACTGAACGTTGACCAACACATGTGTGTGCCTGCAGATCCCTAGATCTGTAAAGACGCGGTCGCGATTCTCAACTCTTTCGTGCGTGCGGAGCAAGAAGCACTTATCGAAATGCCGGCGGCAATAAAAAAACGCGTGGACTCGCCGCGCTTAAGTGTCGCACTTCTTCTGCTCTGTCGATTGCGAAATCTAAGCGAAATTAGAGCGTCATCGTCGTCGTTGTTGTCGTAAATCCAAATCGCCGCTCCGGCTCGGTCCGGTAATGTACGTGAATCCATAAAATAAGAACGCAACGAAACTAAAAACTGCCACTGTTGGTGGAGAGAAGGGAAAGGGGAAGTAGGGGCCGGGGCAATGTCTAAGACTGTACGAGGCGGGCATATCTTACAATGTTGAATCTGCCATTGTCCGTAGAAATAAAGGACAACTGGAGAGACAACAGGAGAGAGGAGAATGAATGCCAAACAGAAGGAGAGGCAAGATGAGGCAAGAAGAGAGGCAAGTGGGGAATTTATTGCCAACAACGGAGTTTCCGAAAATGTCAATTTCGTTTTTATGGCATCAAATGTTTGGGCAGCTTATGCGGATTGCTGTCACAAAGTGGATTTCAAGTTTTGTCTTCCTCTCTGTCTCTGTCTCTCTGCCTCTCACTCTGTCCCTCTTGCTTTGTGTATTATGCGCAGGCAGCAACAATTTCGTTTACTTTGTCAGAGATTTTTAAACGTTATCTTCCGTTTGCATCAGTATAATTTAATTTACCGTGAAATGAAATGCCAAAGTTTTCTATTCTAATTGCAAATTAGAGAATTTACCCACAGCAAATAAGAGTTTCCTAGACAAAACAGGGGCTTTTCCAAAATAAATGGGAATTCTTTCCTTCAGCTTTAAATATTGAATATTTATATATATATTCAGTGTCAAATGTTACATAGAAAACAAGTCAGATTTCTAGACATATCTCAACAAACTCTGCTACACTTTGTACCTAATGAGTCACCTAAAGAGTTCGAGTTCAGCTTTAGAGATGCAAATGCAGTTGCACATGTTGCAGCAAGCTTGTCAAAGGTGGCGACGATCATTAAAAGGTTCAAAGATATCATGCTGGGTATAGTTCTCTTTGTTGTGCTCCCCTCTCCCCTGCGCAGGCCATTTTAATGGCGGATCAATGGGATTTGTATAATGAGCCCGGGGTGGACTCCATAAAACGTACGCCGAGCCCTGCGTTTAATGCGTTGCCGCCATTTTTCTTTATCTCCGAACCCAAAAAAAAAAGTCAAAGGCGAAACGAAACAGAATACAAAGAACTCAAAATGAAAAGAAATCTGATATCACAAAAAAAAAAAACAGAAAGAAAAGGAAACCCGCGTTTTTATGTGCACCGCGTCGAGAGATTGTGAAGCAGATTTAACCATTTTGGATACATTTCTTGTGTTTCTTGCCTGTCTCTCTCTCTCTCTTTGTCTTCCTCTCTCTCTCTCTTTCTCCACTTGCAGTTGTCAGTGTCAGTTCCAGTTTTGTTCCCAGACTCAGTGCCAGTCTCCAGTCTCCCGTCTCCAGTCTCTGCAGTCTCAGCCTCTCTGGGCAGCGAGAGGTTGCTGGCCTTTGTTGCTGTACTTTTTAACAAGTTTTATGGGTTGTCATGTGTCAAATGGAAATGGGAATTTATGTGTTTGTAATTGAACGCACGCCGCGAGCAGAGCAGAGGGCAACAAATCTTCAATTCGAGTACCCATTAGCCATGTTGCTGCAGATCGAACCTGATCCGCTGAACATGCTGGTGTCCCGCAGCCGCAACATTTACATAAATTAAACCCTGCTTGGGTTGGTGTCTCCAACTACCTGGGTCTGAGTCTGTTGTAGCATAGTGTAACTTGTGCCTGTAATAGTTTTCTTGTGGTAAATTGAATATGTCATGTCAAACTAAAATCATGTCATACTATAGTTATGTTATAGTTTAGTTATCGACAGTCTGACTTCCTGTCTGTCTACAATACAATTAACTTACCCCTCTCGCCATGTATACCCCTATGCAAATTCCTATTTGCATATACCCCCCTAAATAGTTGACATTGATTTGTGCAGTTTATGAGCAGCGCAGCCATCAAGTTTGGCTTTATGTCTCAATTAGTTTGAAGCGTCAATCATAAATAGACAGCCACACACACCACACACACAAACACAGGTCAGGAGGCAACAATTTGGTTACATTCAGCTACCATAAAAGTTGCAAGTGTAACCCAAAGCCGTAACCGAAGTGGAAGTCGAACCCGATTCGAACCTGCCAAGTCCGATTGCCAAGAAGTGTAATAAAAAAGGCGGCAGCAGCAGACGAATGGGTGCCATTTGCCCGTTGCCCGTTGCCACTTGCCAGTTGCCAATAGCAGAACCGTTGGACAGTCGACGAACTTGCGACGTTCAATAGTAAAAATTGTTATAGGCAATTAAACAAAATAATAAAAGTGAGTGCGCAGTGCTGTCAAAACTGTTTCAAGTTTTTCAATTTATGCAGCATACACACCCATGTACATAAATATATATCTAGCATGTATATGGATATACACACTTTGCATAACTTCCACCCGTTGCACACGGCGTATGCGCAATCGCAGTGTGACACGATAGGCGGAGGCAGCAGGCTTCATTGTTGCCATCAGTCTCTAGTCGAGCCTCGCCTCGAGTCTCAATTTTTACGCTGATGAAGCCGATGAAGTTGTGCATCATTTTAATGGGCCCGTGGCAAAAATGTCGTCGACATCGTCGTCGTCGTCGTTGTCGTCGCAGGAAATTACATTTTTCGGCCACATTAAAATGGGGGCGCAGACAGCTGATGTCAAATGCATTGAACGAGTTTTGAGAACTTCCTCCCTTCTCCTTGGCAAGCTTCCCTGTTTGGCATGACACAAAGAAAAAAGCAAATTATAATAAAATCTTTGCATTTTATGGGCGCATTTCAAAAATGTAATTTGCATACAATATTTTATGAGTATTTTACGCATATGAAGACAGAAATAACAAACTTGTACGGTTGGCAGAGACTCGAGAGAAATATGTGCCTAAAATTATTGGTGAGAGATATTTTGATTGGAAATAATTCAATATATATCTCAGACTTCATTGGAGTTGGAAAATTAATCTTATTGAAAACCAGCAAGAAAGGTTACCTTTACCATGCCGAGCCAGTTAAGCTGGCGGGTTCTTATCATTTCCAGTTATTCCTCTACTAGTAATATATATAATGGTTCAGAATCGAATAACTTGGTGCATGTATAGTATTCATTGACAGTAATAACTCCTATCACTGAGTTAAACTTTTATTATATAATTTTTGAATCTTTATTTTAAAGTTTAAACTAATTGTTTCTTTGAAAGCTATAGAACATAGTTCTTCAATTTTAATGAAATAGAAACAGCATATGTCGATTACTCTGTAGGTTTGATTAGCACTGATAAGTTAAACTATTGCGAATAAACAATACTGATTTTCAAACAAAAATCCTCATTTTACCAGACATCTATATGTTATAGTGGTCCGATTTGAATGCAATTTTTTGTACATATTACTTATATAGAAAAAATTTAATGTTGTAAATTTGGTTGCAATATCTTGACAACTAACAAAAATTAGCTGATAGTATGTATGGTAGCTATACTATATCGGTTTAATCCGTCTCGTTCCTACTTATTTACAGCGTTCAGCAATAAGAAGCATTGGCACACATGCTGTTTTATCAAGATAACTGTAAAACTGAGAGACTAGTTTGCATTGCAACAGACAGACGTATGGACAGACGTGGCTAGTTCGCCTCCTTTGTTGATGTTGATCCAGAAGGCAAGCTTCTCTGCAAAGGTATAAATATATATTTTATATTATAAATGTTGTAGTTTTTTATTGAAGTGTGCAACTATTTAAAACATTAGATTAAAGTAATAAGAATGTATAGAACTGACATGCAAAGTTTCCATACTATTGCTACCATTGAAACCTTTTGCTCCATCGCTGGCAACAAGTTTAAGCAAGTTTGGGCTGAGTGCAAAGACATGGGAGTAGCGCTTTCATTGAGCCATGCTGGGTTCCAGGAAATCTCATTTTCAATGCCAGCTCGATCTTCGTGACTTTGCCGAAGGCGAAACGCATTTTAGAGTGTCTGGTTGCGCTCCAAGTGGAGCGTTTGACTCTTACAGAGAAGCTGAGGCTGAGGCTTTGAGGGGTTTCAAATGCATTCAATTCAATATGCAGATGTCCTTGTCTGCGACTAGAGACCAAGCCCAGTTCCCGCCCGAGCACATGTGGCGACCACAAACTCTGTATCTGTGTGTGTGTGTGTGTGTGTGTGTATCTATATCTGAATCTGTATATGGGTGTGCACATAAATAAACACAAATGGCAAGCGAAGAAAATGAGTGCCAAGCCTTGTGGCCGCTGTTGCTCTTGGTGCCTCTGCCTCTGCCTCTGCCGCTGCCGCAGTCGCTGCCCTCGCTGGCTGAGGCCATAAATTGCGCCTGTCAGTGTCTTAATGGGGCGGCTGTCCCAAATTTATGCCACAATCAGCAGCGCACAGTGAACGGCGGCCAGAAGCGCCCAGTCCCAGTCCGAGTCACAGTCCCAATCCCTGGCCAGAGCCCGCACCCTTCTGGGTGTCCTGCGGCAGGCAGCACAACTAAAAGAAAAAGCAAAAGAAAAACAACGATAATTTATAAGTCGTAAAACGTTTGCTCGCTTCTTAGACGCGAACGGCAATGGAGAAGGGGAAGCGGGGACGGGGCGATGAAAATGCCACGAAAATGGAATGCGAAAATGTGTAGGACAATTTCCCAAATGTATCGCATTTGCCATGCGATTAGCCAAAGGCGTCGCCTCTTGCCAGACCCAGACCCAGTCCCAGTCCCAGTCACGAAACGGTAGTCGCTACCCTCTCTCTCCGGTACACTTGCCCTGGCGCCCTCGACTACAGTCGCCATGCTGACCACACAATGTGGAAAATGTCCGTTCAAGATGGCCGACTTTGCTCTGTCTCTGCTTCTGTTTCTGCTTCCTTTGCTGTCTCTTCTCGAGGGGTTGCTCTGGCAGGGGCGCAAGGGAGGTTTGTTTGCTTGCCAGAAACATATCAAAATAATTGGCAACGACAATTTCGCGAAATTGCAAAATATTTTCAAGCTCACTGAATCGAATCGGAAGTTATTGCCTCGTAATTCAATTGCAACAAATCATCAAATCGAACTGGAACTACAAAAACAACAGCAACAAAAACAAACAAATCATTTCAATTTGTTGCTACTTTTCGTCTTCTTGGGATCAAACGATGATTTCTGTGTGTTGAATGTGCCCGAGAGTGGAAAAAACTAAAGGCATATAAGAAGTATTTAAGCTATATTAAAAGCTATTCTCAGTATATTTGGCATTTACGATTCTGTATATCATACGCTTCTCGAGTTTATTTCATATGTAGCTTGCAATTCGATTTGTAAGCAACAAATTACTATTACAGCTTTCTGCTTTTACTATATCTGACTATAAAGTTTACCTATCACTTAATATCAACTAATCACATAGAAGTTATTGATATCAGCTATTGCATAGTTCCAAACAGAGCTGCCTTTCCCTTGAATATGCTTTAGTTTTTGCCAGTGTGTAAGAAAACAATTGGCGACAAATTACTTTGCTGCTGGCCTATATGCATTCTTAATCAGCATCAACAACCGATCACACTCGACTATAGCCGTAGTTACTTGCTAATTTTGTGATTGTAAAATTAAGCAGATGGAAGAAAATTTATCATATAATTCTAATAGAACTATGTCCAACTCTCTTAAGTCAACTGTTCAACTATTACTATATTGTTTTGAATATCATTTTTTTTCTTACATAAAAGTATAACACAAACCTCTTTAGCTTAATTTACTAGGAATCAATTTAAAAATACGACAATATAATGTAATTTTTTAAGTTTTATAGTACAAGCTGATAACAATCCCATTGCAATATAACAATTACTGCTTATAAAGGCTTATTATCAGTTTTTCACAGTTTTTGGTAATCTTAAACTCAGTATGACAGGGTCTCTTACAACTGGCATTGATAGAACTTGTAAAAAAACAAATAAAACTTTATTGGCCATATATATCAACTAATGAGAGAATAAATCAAGCATTTAAATTAAGAATCTTGTCTAGGCCTTAGTTATATACATATATATATATATATTATAGCTAAGCTCACTTGGGACTAATTTAAACATGCTTCGCTTGACTTGTTCATAATCTGCGCTAGCTTTTTATTAGTTATTCACAGTTTTGGGTAATCTGGAATTCAGTTAAAGTCTTGTGCAAGCAATATGATTAGACTACTCAGTGATGACGTCGATGGAACTTGTGAGAAATCAATTATAAATTGTTTAATTGTCAATTTATTTACAATCCCATCAACTAATGAGGGCAGAAAGCAAAGCAATTACACGAACAGTGATAATTATTTATGGGCAAATATGTCTGGGTGTATTCAAAGATGGCTGGTCCGAGACAAATACGCTACCATGCCATGCCTTGCATATGATAATGTTTCTAGAAATTAGTCGGATCAGTGCACGTACACGCGCACTGGGCGCTTATCTCCACAGAAAATGCAACCTCAGTCGAATTGACGAAGTTTTTTCTTTCCATTTTGTGCGATGGACATCGGGTTACTCGGTGCGGGGGCTGGGGCAGAGGAGGTGCCTCAGGGTTGGGGCCAGAGAGGCACTGCTCTCGTTGGCAGGAAATCACGAACGAGAAGCGAACTGAGCGAGAGCGAGGCGAACGAACCGAAAGCCAAGAGATTTCAACTCGCAAAGTGGTGATTTCGAATTTGGCTTACACACACCACTGCACTGTCCCTGTGTGTGTGTGTGTGAGAGTGTGAGAGCGACTGTGCATGCCTGTGCGTGTGTGAGTGTGTCTATACCTCTTTAATGTTGTTGTTCTGGTTTTGGCGCTTGGCGTTTTTTACGGTGCGCCGCCCGAGTATTTACCACTTTACAATGGAGTTTTAGTACCCACGAGTCGTCATTGTCGTCGTCATCATCGCCGCATAAAGTCGAAATTAAAACCGCGGAGTGTCAGCCATAAACCAGTAGAATCAACTCAATCTTAGCCTGATATAATCAGCTCAACACCAATCGCAGCTCGTCTATTTATCAATAATTTAATTGTTCGTACGCGCTATCAAAAATAGAGTGCGAAATTCCGAAAAGGAAAAAGTGCAAATAAGTACCTCACTTTGATCTCGAGACCTTCTGACTGTGCTGCTGTGTGCAGAATGTGTTCAATATAATTACAATTTGAAATTGTTATAAAATGAAGAAACTCCGTTGGCGAAACCAAACACGTGCGATTCACTTGTGAGCTAAAAAAACCAGCGGAAAAAAGGTCTATAAAAATAATAAAAAAGGTAAGCAAGTTAAGTAAACTTTAGGCAACTTTATACGCTGTGTATGACATTGTATTCGCTTTTGAACAGTGGGAAATTAATGTGAGAAAATATTTAAATTTAATGTTAATGTTTATGCCTAAATGGGTAAAAATAATGATGATTTGCTTAATAGCTACACAAATTCGGTCCACATTAATATCAGATAACTAAGCTAATGATTTCTAAAACGATATATTGATACATTTTATACATAAAGTCATGGGGTAACAAAATTTAGACATACTTAAATAATATGCTTTCAACAATTTTAAAATAAATTGCACGTAATGTGGATATTTGTTCAATTAAATAGTTGAATACTGAAACATTCATGCAATGTTATTGATAAAATAGTATGGCACAGAAGTCGTTGATCTGCTAAGCTATGTTAACTTCAGTATTTGTAACATATACACTGACGGACAAAAAAAAATCGCACAGGTTTAATCATAATTTTATACAAATTGAAGCAAATTGTTTATAAAACATATGTTATAAATCTGTTAACTTCAAAAGCTAGTACTCTCTTTAGTTTTAGACATGCTAGATACTTCTTACATGAAATTAAAATATTTATTTTCCCGTCTCGATTGAGATACAAATTTACTAAAATTATGTAAATGCGATTTAATATTCTATTGAATAGACTCTGCTCTCTATTGTTTAATGGCAGAGGCTTAGAATCTTTGAGTTTTCTTTTACTTTTATTTGATATTTGTTTAAACTATTTTATTTTCAATATTAAATCCATTACTAGCACTTTTGTAAGTCTCTCCTATATGAAGTTAATCTTTATGAGGTGATAACAGCTACAGTTATTTTATAGCAAGAATATAATTGAACATGAAAGTACCATATTGTTTTTTTATATACTGAAATCGGAGATAACTGTGAATACTTAAAAAATAGATTGAAAAGGAGATAAGATAATTTAACCCTAAATAATGTTAATAAAATGTTTATATCTGAAATTAACTTTAACTCTATAGTCAGCGTATTCATGTGTTAATTCGAACTTTTGTCAACTCTATTAAAGTTTAAAAAGAACAGTATAAAAATGTAGATTACTTAGCTATATTGGCTTCTGTATCTCCGGGAATAGTAAACAATTCGAATTGAATTCCATGATTTCTTCATTTAAATAAATTGAAAGACAATTTGGTTTCATTTAAACCTAATAACATTGATTAATTCTAAAATTATACTAAAATGCTACTGACTTAACTAGTCTTTACCAATCGGAGTTTGTTTTCTTTAGAGTTATTTTTGAATTCGAAGGAGACTTTTTCAGTAAGAAATGAGAGTGTTCTTTATGGCTGATATATAGATAAAGATAGATGAAACTGCGAGGTGCTGGATTAATTAGGACCACACGCGGCAACAATTGCTGCCAATTAGGCAGGACAAACGGCGCTTGGCTAATTATAATTAGCCCAATTGGGCCTCATGGCCGACACGCTCTCTCTCTCTTTCTCTCTCTGTCTATCTGTTGGACTGCAGGCGATCTGTGCGCTGTCATTTACGACTATCTCAATAAAATTAATGCATAATTACAGCAATAAAACAATAAAATTATGATGCTAACGCACAAAGCCAACAAGAAAAACAGAAACAGAAACTGGAACCGATACAGGAACAGGGACAAGGATAAGAACAGAGACAGACGGGCAATGGCCATAAATATTTACAGCCAAGCAAACACTTGCTCAAATTAAGTACTCGTTAAATGGAAATTGAATAGAGGACAGAGCCAGAGACAGAGAAAGAGAGAGCGCATAAATTGATAAAAAGATAAATTGAACCGTAAAGAGGGTCGCGGTTCGACAAGCTCGTCTTGCTTGACCAAGCTGACAAGAGCTTTTAATTGTCGCGCACTGACTGCAAACTGATTTGCCTTTGTTTTAGTCTCAGGCTCTCGTCTCTGTACAGTTTCTCTCAGTGCAAAAGCCAAAAATGAGATGAACACGGTAGCTGGCTTTGGCGGCAGCTGCGGTTGCCTTTTATGACTCCAAAAACATGAGCCGCAATGCGCAGTTTCCGTTCCGTGCCCAGGCCCGGCCCGGCCCGGTCTAAATCCGTATCCGTGGCTGCTGTCCCTGGTCGGGTGCAGAGTCATTTCGTATGATTAACTTTCGGATTTTGTAAAATTATAATGGTTCTCTGACGGGGCAGATGCGAGTACTGGTGCGGGTGCGGGAAATGTTTCCTGTTTGTGCTTGTGTGGGTTGCTTTTGCAAATGGCGTCTTTCACCCTCCGCCGGACTCGGCTTGCAAAGGAATTAAGATCGTAAAATATCCGAACAAATGCATGGCGAGCTTCTCCGGTTGGGGACCATGAAGCCATGATGCTTCTGCTTCCGCCGCTGCTGCTGCTGCTGCTGCTGCTGCTTCCTCGGGGCTTCCGTGATGAGGAGGCTCATAAAATTGGGGGAAAAAGCCCATTAACTTGCAACCCCCAAAAGTGGTGGCAACTCCAACAACGACAAGCCAAGCTCGTGTGGGGAGAGGGTGGAGAATCCGCATTAGCATGCTACGAAAATTAAGTTTCCCATCAGCAGACACACGTGTACTTAATGTATAACACACATACGTGTGCATACATACAGTATCTGTTTCTACACTGCAAGAAATCTTAGAATGCAATCTTTTTTGAATGTTAAATGCATATGCCGATGTCTCTCTTAAGTGAACTGCTTTCAATTGCTGTCAGTTTACTTTCTATATTTCCTGTTAAGTTCGAGTTATTAAGTAACTCTGTTTATTTATGTTTTATTTTAGCTTGTAAATATTAATGAGCGTTTTTTTTAGTGTGGGATACAAATTAGCACATGAAACACATTATCATCATTGTCTGTTGCTGAGGCTTCTAAGTCTGATAGTAATAAGATCATTATAGTGTACCAATCGAAATCCATTGATAATCATGTCTGCTGGGTTTTTTTTTTATTGTCATATAACATATAGCACACGTGTATATAATATGTTTGATTCAATTAAGCGGGATCTTTTAGGTTATTTAATTTCCCCAATACACAATCTTAGGACCTTCTGGGAAAGGTCCATTCGGAATTTTATAAGTCAAAAGGCAACAGCGATAGTGCTTTGAATTTTTTAATATTTCAACTTATAATTGGAATAATAAAATTATATAAAGACAAAGGTGCATTAGATTCTGTTTAAAATAAATACAATTACCCAATAATTTCTTTGGAAGCTACACGATACATTAATCGCAATATGTCCCGCTGGACATTCGCCCCAGAAAAACCAGGCTAAAATTGGAGCTTCAAGTTCAAAACGTGTAGAATACTCGTACATCTGTTAGGTCTTAGGTTTTCCATTACCAAATAAAGATAAGGAAACGATATAACATACTTTCTGCAAAGACATAAAAATGTTTTAAATTATTTTTTATGTTAAAGGTCGGAGTTGTATTGCATATGTTGATCTTTATTCTTATCAAAATGAATAACTTTAAACAGTTCTAACAAATAAAACAAAACGAAATATAAAAATAAATATAAACATAGTCATACTAAAATAATACGCAGCCAACTTAACGGAGCTGCTGGCTGAGGTGCAAATTTAGCGATGAGTGAGATGAGTGTGTTGAGGTCTCCCTAATGGAATAGATAACTTCGAGAGAAAACAATGATTAGAAATGTAGCAAGAGAAGAAATGACAAGAGAAGAGAAGTAAAGGCGAGAATGAATGACAAAAAAAGAGTGGCTCAAAGCAAACAGAACTATACGAATTCCGAGAAAATGGATACAAGAGACAAGAGGAGACAAAGGCCAACAACGGCACAAAACGAGTGAGCAATAAAAATGGCTGCAAACGAGAATGGAAAACATGGGAGAGCTGAGCGCAGGGGCAGTTTATGTTGTTCTCGCATTGCCCTTTGGTAGAGATACCCCGAAACTGGGAGATACAAGAGATGCCAGATACACACATGCACACACGCACACATACTCGCACGAGCACACACGCAGACAGACGCAGGCTGCAAAGGCCTGGAGCTGCTGTGTGTGTGTGTGTGTGAGAGCGAAGGCGCACGCCTGCCTGGCAGAGCGAGATAGCAACAGCAGTGGCTGTGTAGCTGGGAGAGTGAGAGAGCACAAGCCACGGGGCGGTCAGAGTGCCGAAAATGAACTGACGACGACCGCAAAGAGCCAACCGAGGCGTCGACGCGCTGCGAATGCAAACGCAGGAGCAGAGGCAAACGAAATTAAAAGCCAACGTAGCAGCAGAGGCAGAGCAAAGTGACTGAGGCAGCGACCAAGACGTGGACGCAGACAGAGAGAGAGACTGAGGCAGAGGCAGAGGCAGAGAGAGGCAAACGCAAAGGCAAAACGGAGAAACGAAGAAACGGAGGCGACGCAGCAAACGGAAAACACATTTTCCAGCCTCGTCGACTTTTTACAACGAATTTTATGGCATTTGGTCATAAACTTCTTGTTAGTGTAGAGCGGATCGCAGCGCGTGAGAATCGAACAAAAATAAAGCAGAAAAAGCAAAATAGAACAGGAAAAGCAAAACAATAAGACAAACTAAAGCAGCAATTCGAATTTTGTGCTGCATCCTGCTGCATACCTCAAATCTCGATACCGTTAGAATTCCTACTCCAAGAGCACCGCCGTGCCCGTTGTGCCGTGTACCGTCGCGTTGTGCCGTGAGTGAAAATGCAAACAGAGACGCCGCCAACGTTGCTGGCTGCTGCACTCCTCATCCTGTGAACGTGCAAAGCAACCACAGCATCAACAGCAACATTCACATCCACATCCAAGAACCCTTTCATGTAAGTAGAAGTGCGACTCGTTTTGCCCAATTATGAATGTGCCAAGTGTCCAATTTGAATCGTTGCTCGCTGCAGCTAACCTTGTCCAGGTGCTAACTGCCGTTCATTGCTTCAAGGTTGCGCTCACTTAATGGCTGCACGTCCCAGTCGTTGGCTATATCCATTATGACTTACGACAATTGCCGCACAATTCTCGCAATTGCGGCACGCTTGAGTCGCGTTATGCAATTGCCGTGGCCAGTGAATCCTTTTGGCCTTAGCCGACGGCAGAGCTAACAACAATTTCAAGGCTTTTCATGAGAATGCATTTGCAAACCTTGAAACTGAACTAATAAGTGCAGTTGCATCAGCATCAACGTCAAATATAAAGTGAAACTTAACGTTGAACATATTAAATGTTTGTTACCTTTTGAAAGTTGATAACAATCAATTATCAAACATCAAAAGTATTTCAAACATTTTTGTATTTCGGAATCAAAGAAAAAACATCAGTATAAATTGCATAGTTAATACTGTGTATAAGGAATAAGTGTGTGATTCAAGTATATTCAGTTATCTATAGAATTCGTTGTCTATTCTCGTGTCTATAAAATATTTATACATGTACCTGAGAATGTTTTTTTTCTATAAACCTTCATACAATATATACAATACAATACTAAGTCCAAAGGAGCAATGTTGTACAGGACTATTAGCTGCTTATGCTCTGCAACTCTATTCGTTTAATATCTGAGTATAAAACTACTTACGTTAAACTACTTGTTTCTATAACATCAGCTCGTCACTTTAATCGTAAACAATCTTTCTAAATATTCGAAACTGCAAAATAGTTTTGAACTGTGCGTCATCAACTCTGATGTGCTGGCTGTGCTTTAAATATGCACTGAAATAGAAAGATGCCTTAGTACCAAGTCTATATTTACTTACATATAACACATCTATTTATTATTGTTTAAATAATTGACAACTTTTTTATATATCGATAATAAATCTAATCGATTAAATGCTGTGATTGTTTAAGTACTTAGCAATTTCTACAGTGATTGTCGTCAGGTTTAAAGCCTTTTTATTGCTCGTGTTCTTACGGGTTCAATAAAACGTTCTATTAGAAATAGCTCAAGCGCATAGATAAAACAGATAAGGTCAATATACTTGGCAGACCACACTCCCCACACTCACTCCCCACACACACACACCTTGCACACTTCATTACCGATCAGGTGTTAATTGCACTGCGACTCACTAAGGACCCTCACGGTCTCGGGGCTGCTGCCTCGCCTTGCCGTTTGTCCGTTTTATGGAGGAATCTCCTCGATTGAGCGTTGATGGCGCACTTAATAGCACGAGCACACTCGATGAAGGAGGAGTCTGGCTCTGCTGCTGTTGCTGCTGGCTCTGTTTGCGCGCTTGAATGGATTTATTGGTGGCACTAAAGTCATTAGCGCCACTCCTCGACACCGTTGAGGACCTCGTCAACGTCAATGACGACGTCATCGCCTTGGCTATTTCCAATCCATTGCGTTTCGTGACCAACTCCAGTTCCAGCTGCAGCTCCTGCTCACTGGCTGCGTAATTGTGGCAATAATTTCATAAATATTCCTTAATCGCGCTGCTCGCTCGTTGACTCTTGCCATAAACGTCTCTGATTGCAGTTGCATGAGTTGATTAAAGCGCCATCAAAGGCAGCAATTTTCATCTGCCCTTGCTAAAAGGTGTGCCATTGCTTCTCACCTGCCCAACGAGCTGTCGAGGGGGCAGGGCCTAACCATGCAGCGTTCCTCACTCGTGTGTGTGTGTGTATCGGATTTTTCACGCGACATGCGTAGAACGCAACGCGACGATTGCCGACGGTGGTGGTTGGTCAATTCGTCTCGACGGCGGCGGCGGCCATGATGGCAGCAGTGTGCAGCCATTGCGACTGTGCGTGGCTACACTGAGAGAAAAACTAAAGGGAATTGCTGAGCAGTTTGTAGAGTATATTTTTAGGGTGTATTCAGAATAGAAAATTTATTCACTTATAAGTCATTTTGTTATTTTTTTATATCATTTAAATAATTATTAATGTTTTTAATATTCACATTTTAATATAAAATACAATATTTATCCTTGTAGAGGTATTTTTATATATTTAAGGCAAGAAAAGTGTTTGAGCATATTAAAATAATTTTGAGACCTTTTTGGTTCGATTTGTATCCTTGTTTATTTGGTTCGATTTGTATATTTGTTTGGTGTATTGATTTCATAATTATAAAATATGCTACATTAATAAGAATACAACTGATAGTAATATTACATTAATAATAGCATCAACAAATATAATAATAATAAAATTAATAATGCAAATCATAATCAGAATAAATGTCATATTGATTGATAAAAATAATATTGATGTTAATATTAACAATAATAAAAAAATAATATTCACAATAATAATAATAATCAATTGAAATCAATATCAATTTTCATAGTAGGAGAGTCTCAAACGTTACTGTCTGCCCTCGGGAGAGCAGTTTAGTGTTATAAAATTCAGTTATTTATGTAGTTCGCATCTTTCCCGACAGTGACGCTGGAGAGAGATACAGAGAGGAAGAGCGTTGTCAGGTTCAGGTTTGTGTACAGGCTGCGCTTGAAGTCTTTTAGTACGCAGACTCGACGACAGAGTGCGCTCGAAAACTTTAAGCCGGCAGTCACAAAAAAACGGAGAACACATTAAATCGGTTTATTTCATTGCCTAAACAATCGGTGGCAACTGTAAAATGAACGAGGTGATTGAATGAATGGAAATGGGAAATAAACGCAGCACATTATAGGTGTGTGTGTCAGGTTTGATGTATGATGCAGTTCCGTTAAATTGCTGAGTACTCTAAAAGTATCGCAGAGAGATAAACGAGAATTATTTACAGTAAAAATTACCTTTTTTACTTTTATTCCTAACCGTTTGCATCACTCACAACTCTCGATAGATGTCGCTTCATGATGCGCACTAATTGGCGAAGTTCTAATTAGTAGTTCGCCTACTTTCAAATGCATTTTCGACACTCGATTGTTGTATAAGATTTAATTTTATTCATATGTGTTTTATAACTAGAATATAACAGAGTGTGTACTTCATACATTAAACACATTTATTTAAGCAACTTTTCATTTTATTTCGCAGTTAAAAAGTTTTCTATTTTTTCTGTAACATTTTCTCCATAACTTTTTTGTCTAATTCCTTTAAAGTTCAAATGAAACGAAGAATGGCAACATTGGGGTGGAGTGCGTGCTACAATTGTGGTTGGCACTGTGACAAGTAAAGGGACGAACCCCGAGCAGCCGCCCTCTGCTGCTGCTATCTGTGGACAATTGTTAGTGACAGCTGTTGGTGGAGGGGGTGCAGAGCGGGCAAGGGGATGCAGGATGGGAGTATGAGTTGCCAGCTCCCCAGGGACAAGTCTTTGCAATTGTATTTGTATCGTATCGTCTTCTGTGCTTGCGTTTCCTTCCGTTTTTGCTTCATTCTCGGTCCCAGACTCCACTGCGGTCTCCACAGATGGCTGCGTGAGACAAGAGAGAGAGGAAGGAAACTAGAAATTACCCGACCATGTGTAAGTGGATGAGGAGACGGGGCGAGGACAGAGGCAGAGGGAGTGCCTGCAATTGGGTAAAGGCAGTCGTCCGCACGTTGAACACACTTGAAAAGTTCGTTCCGAGAACGCAGCTTCATCTTTTGCTGCATCTACTGCTTCTACTTCTGCCTCAGCTTCAGCTCCAGCGTCGCGAACATTCCCATTTCCCGCAAATTGAATTCTCATGGAAATGCCATTGCTCAAGTGTCCGCTAGCTCAGTTTCGTGGAATCGCCATGCGGCGATTGCTCCACATTTGCCCGTGCTACGTGTCCGCTGCTGGAGCTGCCTGACTTCCGTCGAGGCCACATGTGTGTGCTACATCTCCTCCTGCCGCCTACTCTGGCGACTTGCTGCCTGCGCATCAGCTGCGCCATCAATTGGGCGAAGCACTCTTTGTAGTCTGACGACAAGAGCCGAAGCCGTCGGCGAAATTTTTCATTTAACTGAGTATTTATCGTTGCCATAGTCACAGATGGGTTCGATGGGTACAGGAGGAGCTGCTGCTGATGATGATGATGATGATTTATTTCACACACAATGCAAGTATTAAATTGCGGAAGGTGGAGTATAGAATAAGTGTGTGTAGACGAAAAGGGAATTGAAGGAGAGGGAGATTGAGAGAATGGAAGAATAGGGTGCTTAGGAAGAGGGCATAGAAAAGGTTGTAGAGAGTTTAGAAGTACCATAGAGAACGTAGAAGAAGGTGGTGATGTAGAAGAGGTTAAATGACTGTAGAAGAAATGGCTGCAGAAGAAAAGGTTATTAAGCAAAAGGGTGTAGACGCAGAAATGAGTGTGATAGAAGAGGGGATAGAAGAAGTGGGAGTAGAAGGAGGTGGTGTTGTTGCAGAAGGTATAGAAGTAGAGGATGAGTTAAAAAGTAATTTACATACATATCTGTAATGTTCGTTTGCAAAGTAAATGCGTTCTCTCTACGAAGAGTTTTAATGTAAAATTACACTTAAAGACTATACACATACATATGTATTTAGTAATTATTTGTAAAGAATTTCTATTTGCACAGATTCCTTATGAGTCCTTACAAAATATAAAATACATACAAATAAATTTAGAGACAAATTGCAATTGAAAACTCTTAACTGGAGGAACATTTAGAGCGCGTTCAGATTTAAAATCGATTCAGAGGCTTATCAGTATGTATTTTGCATTATGCGTGTGTGTGTTCTTGTTTGTCTATGCTTATCGCAGATATATACACAAGTTTTATGGCCACTCCCGTTCTACAAACTTAGCTAAAGCTGCCACTGCGATTTTCAACTTGGAATCTTGATTTCGAAGCTGCCAACAAACTTTTGCGGCGCTGGGACAAAGAAGACAGAAACAAGCTGGAAAACATGACAAAGAGATGGCAGAGGAAGTTGAGTAGAAAGAAAGACAAGGAAGGAGAGAGACAGAGAGAGAGAGAGAGAGAGAGAGAACGGAAACTTATGGAGCAATGGCGTCTGCAATGCTCCACGTGCACATGCTGGGATTAGTTGGGAGCCAATTTATTTTATGTCCTGAGGCACAAACATAATCATGTCTAATTTTGTTTACTTTCAAAAATGTGCGTGCGTGAGTGTATCCATGGCCAGGCTGGGTGGAATGTGCTCTGTGTTCTGCGTGTATGTGTGTGTGTGTGTCTGCACGCGTGGGTGACGGTCTCTCCTCCTCCTGCAGGCGACAGCGACAACGTTCATTAACTAAATTTAGAGTGCGACGGCTGTTGCGGCCACGGAAGGTTGCACGGCAGGCGAGCGGGGGCAGGCAGGCGGGCAGGCAGACAGGGTCGGTCACCCCCTGGCAGGAAATTACATATTTACATGGTGCACTGTGGAGTGGGGGGCGGGGCAGGGCCAGGCAGGGTGGTGTGGCTGACGTCGCAGCAAAAGTTACGCAATCGAATCGGGGCAGCGCGAAATCAGAGAGAGAGAAGGTCGCTCCGCTTGGTCCTTGGGCCATTTCGCACTTTAACCCACTGCAGGGGGGTGGGCAGGCAGGCAGTGGCCGGGGCAGGGGCAGGCGCTGGGTGAGGGTTGGCGCGTGAGCCTTGTTGTTTTAAAATTGCGTGTCGCGGGGAGTCTGGCCTCGCTTTGGGGACGGACTGACTCTGCTTGGTTTGTTGCGTGCTGAAGTGATTACGTTTTGCTAGAGTTGGGGGGAGGGAGGTGGCAAGCAACCCTTTTGCGCGAGGGGGCGGGCACGAATTCCTCGCCTCAGTGCCAAATGAAATTGTATTTCATTTTGACTTGGGCATTGGAATGCAATAAGTTCGGGCAACACTCACAAAATGGCGGCAATTAAAATGTTTAATGAAATTTCGGCAAAACGCGCTGAAAGCCTTTGAGTTATTTTAATTATCTTGGCGTTTGTTTTACGGCGACTGTGACTGTACGTCTGACGGGCTTTATGTCTGTCCTGTATGTCTGTGCGTATGTCCTGTCTGTCTGTTCTGTCCTGCCCTTTCTGCCTGTCCTGCCTGTTTGTCATTCCTGCGAGTCTTTCCGTCTGTCTGTCTGTCTTCCTTTCTGTCTGTCTATCTATATATCATACTGTCTGTCTCTCTGCCTGTCCTGCCTGTCTGTCTCACTGTCTGCCTGTTCTACCTGCCTGTTCTGTCTGTTCTGCCTATTCTGCCTGTCTGTCAGTCCTTAACTTTAAAAAGATAAATAATATAAGACACTCTACTCAACTTCAACTTAATGTAACTTCAAAAATCTTCTACTTGCCATTCATTATCAATAAATCAAAGTGAATTCATTGCACATTCTAATATGATTCGATTCAGGGAATCAACTCAGTTCGTGGGAGAAATTTGGCATGCAAATCTAGCTGGAGTAGCTTCTTTGTTAGCCTTTTTTGCAAATTTCAATGTGCTCTGCTTGGCTTTTTTGGCAAGCCGAATTATAGTTGGTGTAATGAAGTTATTACGAGTCTTAATGCTGAAATTTATGCGCGGCCATTAAAAATCGAAAGACACGTTTTTCGAATATTTTAGCTGATCTCGTCGTCGTCGTCGTCGCCGTCGCTCGCCGTCGCATAAATTAGGCGACGTGACTTGTTTGCGTCGAGTCGATAACGAAGCGCAGCTCGGGGCTTCTCAATTTACAGGGTGTGTGTATAGGGGAGACAGGAGAGGGGGGCGGACCACGGCCATTATCGTGCATAATATCGCGAAATTTACAATGCAAATTCCGCGCTCTGGCTTAATCGAAGTGTGCAAAATGGAGTCAGCAAGACAAAGGGTCGCCGCTGCACTCCGCACTTGAGTCGATGTCGGAGACGGAGACCGAGCTGGGATGACAATCGTGCGCGCGTATCTCGATCTTGTTGGGCGTGTGCTCGGCGTGGTTTGTGCAAGCTTCGAAACTGTTTCGAAACTCATTTGCGGCGGCTTCAGACTTTGTTGCAGCCTGCTGGAACATATTAATTGCATTTTATTGGCCTGCCCCGTTCTGCACTGGCACTGGCAACTGGCTTGCAGTTTAATAACGCGCATTAAAATCACAGATTTATGGCTACACGCAATCCGTTTTCAAAGAGCACAATTGCCATCGCCTGGAAAAGCCAGCGAGGAACGCAAAGTGCAGAGTGAAGAATGAAGAGGGAAAGAGCTAGGAGGGTACAGAATCGAGAACGACAAACCGCAAGCTGGTAACAGTGATTACGCCAACTGCGATCAGTGGCTTGGGGGCCAGTGCTAGACAGGCAGCCGGGGCAGATGGCCAGGCAGAGCAGACGGACAAACTGGCAGGACAGACAGAAAGGAAGGATAGACAGCTTAGACAACAGGAGAGACAGACAGACTCTCAGACAGACAGAACAGACAGGCAGCACAAGATACAGACAGTCAATTTCTAAGTAGAATATGGAGTTAATTTCTACCTCGTATTGTCATCAAATCAAATGAACGCTCTTCTAACAAAGTTCATATCAAATTTCAATTTAATTTGCTGTCAGAAGAATATTAAATTAGTAAATGCACCTCTGCTTGCTGCACCTGTTCCTTTAATCTGCTTATTCATCTTCTGCTTCTCCTTCTTCTTATACATCTTTGTTTTCTTTTAAATATACCAAAAACTTCCATCGAGCTGGCATAAATAAATAAAGTTACGAGTAATTGTGAAGAGACGCGCACGGCGAACACAGGCGCGCCGTGAGTTTAGTTTCGTTGTTATTTACCCCCGACACTCTGCTCCCTTCTCCACTCTTGCCTTCTCCCCCCAACCTTCCATTCCTTTTCACCGTCATCTTTTCATCGCTACACACAAATCCTGGCTCAGTCGCTGCCACAAATCTCATTTCGTATGCAGCGTCAGCCGCTGCAGGGGGCGGAGTTCTCGCTGGGGTCGGGTACGGTCTGGCGACAATGCCGAGGTGTTGATAGAATAACACAGGGCGTGAATTTTTAGTCGAAATATTACACACACACACACACACAGTTGTACACACACACGTGCGTGTGTGGAGTGGGGACAGACACGTAACCAACTTCAGGCTTATACATATTTAAGCTCCATAAAGGAAATATCAAATGGCTGCATCCCTTTCGCACTCCCTGCCCGGCAATCAGTGGAGCTTTGCACACACACACACGCGCAGTGAGATAAATGCACATATTAAATTTGAAACGTATTTGGAATTTTTGATCAGCTCGCGAGAGAGAGAAACAGAGAGTGGGGGCAGAGAAAAGGGAGTTCTGGGTTGAACCCCCATTTGGTTTAGTTGGCTGTGCAGGGGTTAAACGCTCTCGCCAGAGTTGCCATCACTGCCGCCGGTAATTTCAGATATTTCTTTTTGCTTCTCTCTTTTCTGCTGCACATGTTGCCAATTCGCAAAGCGGCTCAGCTCACGTCCTGCATCGCTTTCGATTCGCTTTGGTGGCTCTGCGGCTTGATTGCCCACTGCGTGCTTAGTCTCCTCCTCACTGTCTTCTACTTCTTCTGCCTCCGGCTTGCTTCTTCTTCTACTGCTTTATAAGTAGCCTCAACCCACTCTCGGCATCGGCAGCAACTTCTTCTCTATCATCTCAAATGCGCGCTTCTTATCCGATCCATTATTTCGATGGATTTATAGGCATGAAGGTTGGGTTTGCCTTTATTCTCTCCTTCCTCTTTTCTGTTCGTTTTTCTTCTTTTCTTTTCATTCGTTCAATTTTTTATGCCTTTTAGTTTGCTGTTGTTGTTGTTGTTGATTTTTATTTGTTGTTATCTTTTCTCAGTTTCATCTCTGCCTGTATAGAAAGAGAGAGAGAGCGAGCAAGTTTTAAACTTGTTCCAGCTCCACTTGATGCCGTCGATGCTGTTTAATTTGTGCATTTCGGAGGATCAGACGCTATAAAACTAAACTGTACTTTATAGTTTTTTTAAGAGATATGTACAGCTTGCATTGATATTATTATAAATGTATTGATATTATAATACTGATTACCTAAATTTATATTATAATACTAAATACATGATTACATGTTTTAATATATAATCTTTTTTTAAGAGAAGCAAGTAAGAATTATAATTTTTAATTTATATTTAAACTAATATTTCTAAGAATTGTTCACGCTTTGAACGTTTCTATACTCCAACACTTTTAATTTATTTACTACTTTACTTTGCTTTACTAATTCATTACATTTTACTTTTTTTACTAAAAGAAAAAATGAATGTTAAAATGTATTTTTGTGGAGTTATGCAGACTAATTTTCCAAAGAATTGCTCCTATTTTGCGCATATAATCTTTGTCAGATTTGCAGCATTCAAAACTTTGTCCAATATCATAAAAAATTGCTTTGCAATTTAAATTTATTCAATGTTCTGTCACAAAATTAAATTGCTTTACAACCTTATTGATTTCAAAATGCTAAAATATAGTAATGTTGAAGTATGTGTTCATGTTATTTCTGTTTACATTTAATTTTATAAAATATAAATTTTTTAAAAATAAGAAACATATTTTATATTTATCTACAAAATCCCATTCATTTAAAATTGCACTTGCTGCTGTGAGAAAACCAACGACAGGCAGAATAGCGACGTTCCAAATGCGGGAATATCGTAGTAGAATATCTCGTGTTAATCTCGCAGGGATAACGCTGTTAAACATATATTTGTCTTTAGCTCATGCTGAACTGCTCTGTCACACAGTCTAAGGCTGATAGAAAGTTGGAAATGAGTTCTATGCGTAGCTACGGGGCTGACAAGAGGCACATTTTTAGAAAGTTACATAAGCGAACCCAAAACACAAACAATCCTTTTGTACATGGCAGACATGGCAGACTCACCCTGACGCGTCACCAGATATGCCACCCTCAATGCGCTGCTCTAATTTCATTGTTCACGGTCTCTTCGTCCTTTGTTTGAGAGTTTTGAATACGCCGCTTTTCCATATTTCCATCCTTGGCAACGCAGCAGAAGGCGCAAGCAGGGAAAGGGTTCGCTCGGTCCATAAATCAGTTGGGCATCGACATCGGCATCGCAATATGCGTAAATGCAATAAAATCATAAAACGAATTGTGTAAGGCAAGCAGGACAAGCAGAACAACGATAAGAAGAAGAAGAAGAAGGAGAGGAAGGAGGCAAAAGGATGCTAAACGGAAAATTTGAATTTGGCCTCTTTAGCCCCGGGAGCTGCTTGGGTAACTGTACGGCGATTTCAGGCTCAACGGCCGGCTGGCTTTTATGGCCCGTTGCGTTAACTGGACGCAAATAGAGCTCGGCAGGAGTAGAAGTCGGAACAGAAGCAGGAGTAGGAGTAGGAGTAGGAACAGGAGGCGCGTCTCCGTGACATTCATGTTGTGCGTCTTTTCGTACATATTTTGATTTGGTGCGCGTGCAGGTCATGCTCTAATTTGAACAGCCCGAACACAGATACAGATGCAGAGGCAAATACATTTGTAGATACATTCACAGATGCAGTGACAGTGCAGAGATACAGTGAAAGAGCCACAGAGCCAGAGACTCGTAAAATCTTTCTTTCTGTCTCGAATTCCAGCCGAGCCAAACAAATGACGTCCCGCGCCTCGTTTAATGGATACTGGCATCAAAAGGGGCACGGTCTAGAGGGGCCAGGGGAGAGGGGATGACTAGCTCTTTAGCCGCATCTGTTAGATGCATATGTAAATTCGATGTATGCAAATGCGCATTAGGCCGCTATAGCTCGCCATGTTTTGGCGGCCCGCAGCGCATTCCAAAGTGCCCTATAAAAGTGTCACTTTTTATATGGCAGTGACGATGGCGATGGCGATGGCGATGCCGGGCCCCTGATTAGGCCAACTTGTTGTTGGAGAAATAGCCTAATGAGCGGCGCGCAATTTCTGAAAGTTGTGTCCAGAAATATTTACCAGTTATGCAGATATAATATGCATGATCTCGAGGTGAATAAACTGCCTGCAGCAAACATGAAATATATTTTTGGCATAAGGCAATTTAATTCATTCGTCTTGCAGTTGTTTATTTGCGCAGAAGCGAATGCAATAAACAAGACTCACTGGGTTATTTACAAATACTGATCTTTATTTTGGCTATTTTTCAATTTTAACTGCATTTTCATTTGCTGTGACTTGGTGAAAACATTGCATGTATTTCAAGCTGATTGCAGAGCAGTGTCGAAAAGTACACAGCACCAAGTAGAAAAAATACTAACGCTACAGTCAGGTGCTGGCTGTACAAGGCATGGCCCATCGGCAAAGCTGCATTGTGAACCAATTCTGTTACCATACAATGCAAATAACAAGTTTAATAAAATGTTGTGTGTCTGACGCTAGATTTGAGTTTAATTTGTATCATGTAGTTTTTAAATAGTTATTACTGATTTTCAGAGGCGGGAAGGGGCGTGTCCAAATTTTAAAAAAACTTTGAGACACTGCAATATATACGTATGTTGTCACAAAATTTGATGACTCTAGCTCTTATAGTTTCTGAGATCCAGGTGTTCATACAGACAGACAGACGGTCAGACGGACAGACAGACATGGCTCAATCGACTCGGCTACTGATACTGATTCAGAATATATATAGTTTATGGGGTCGGAGATGCCTCCTTCTGCCCGTTACGCACATTTCCGTTCCGACAAACACAATAGACCATGAATTTATTGAAAATCTATGGCCTAATGAAATATTTTTTAAATCCATGGCCTAAAAATATAACCATTTACATATGTATGTACGAGTACTTTGTAGGTTCGGCTACGCCTTTTTACATTCCTAGGGCAAGAATGATTGCATGGATTGACAATATTGTCATTTAAGAAAAAGAGAGCCTGAAATTTAGCTATTAATAATTTTACCAACATAAAATTGAGGAAAAAATTAATGTATTTGGTATTTTATTTAGTATCTATATCAAAAATATCAGCTAAATATCAATGATATACATAAATGTATGAGTAACACTGTCATAGAATATCCATAAATATTTCTGTTATATTTTAGAACAAGACATTCTTAACTTACATTATTATTTTTTTCTTACATAATTTTTTATTTATGTTTCAATTTATTGACTGTTGAATACAACTGACTGTTTTACAAGTCGAATTAAGCAAATTACACATATATCAATATTCGGTGAACTTTACGTGGTTGTTTTCTACTTTTAAGAATGATTTATATTCCTTTCATGAATACACCAATTTATATTTATTTTATATTTGCACATATAGTCATTTAACTGAGGTATCGCCATACATGGCCTTTCCTACTAAATATTGACTAAGTATCAACTGCATTCTTCAGTCTTTTAGCAAAAGATTAAGGCAAGAAATCAGTTTCCCAGTTCACGATGCAAAAGCTTCATGTGCATACAGGGTGCTTCAGTTGCTACTGAGTCTGAGTCTCTCTCTGCTGCTGCTGCTGCTACTGCATGCAATAAATCCAGAAACCATAATCGGGATTTATGGATGTTGTTCTTGTTGTTGCTGCTGTTGTTGGGCTGGTGTCGGCGGTGCTTCAAACATTTTTATGATGTCTCTGCAGCATTTATGAGCGCTATGTGACGGCTGAAGGGGGCGGAGCGGGACGAGGCGTGTGTTGGCTGAGGTAGGAACAGCCACCGATATTACGCGCCGGGCATAAAATCGGAATAATTTGCAACAGGTGATAATTGTTTTACAATATGTTTGCATGTGTGTGAGTGTGTGTCTGCAAGGGAATGGGTGTAGAACAAGTGTATTTATGAGTGTATTCGCCACTCGTTAGCACATTTAATTGTTATGCATGAAACGGAAGAAAGTGCAAGGGAACGGGAAACTGTCTTAGATATCTATTGTGAAACGGGTAAAACAAGATCTGATTGCAATTAATCGGGCGCCCAATGTAGCGTATGATTGATGGACGTTGAATGATTGATGTTCCGTTGTGCCAAATACCAAAGCCGGTTGCCGCTGCCGCTAACTGAGCGGCAATTAAAGCAAACTTTTATGATTTGTTGTGATTTTTGCAATTGGCATTTTTACGAGGGCGCTGCTACCTGGGCGATATATTCGGGCAGAGGAGCTCGCTGCTGCTCATTGCTATGCAGTATTAGTGCGGATTTTATTGTGTTTTGAAATTAATTTACTATTGTTAATAGTTCTTTGCGCTTGTTTGGCGCGGCGAAAAGGTGTCATAACTCACGTAATAAACGCCACCCAGTTTGCCTCGGCTTTGTCACACGGGCCGCAATGCCGCATTGTGCCACACAACCCATAAACCGCAAACGAGAACGGAAAGGAGAAGAAGCAGAAGAGCAGGAGACGGCGGGCGTTGCTATCTTGTGCCTGTCCCATAATTCACTCGCCCATAGACTTGAATGGCCTCGCGCACTCGTAAAAACGGGCGAGCGAGAGAGAAAAGAGTTTTACAATCGTTTAAAAACTCGTCAAAAAATTAGGCCTTAAAATATTGTGCGATTTGCGTTTGGCGAACGCTTTACCGACTGCATCAATAGACACCCACACACACCCGCACTCACACACACACAGCAGGACATACACCCACATCAATAGCGCACTCAAAGCTGTCACTCTCTCGCGTTCTCTCTCTAACTCTTGTCTGTCTGCCGCGGCGTGGTCGCTTTTATGAGCCTACAAAATATTTTTATATTAGCAATAATTTCACTAGACACACGGATGAGTGTTGTGGGTGTGGGTGGGTTTGCGCGGGAATTGCTGCACGGCACTTAATGTGCACAAACAAAAGGCAGCAGCAAAAGTGACTTTGATTTGTTGAGCATTTTTAGCGCGCTTTGTTTTGCTTTGACATTTTATTTGTGATTCATCGGCGGCGTATCAACAAAAGCGCATGCCAAACAATTAAAAAGCGCTTATTTTAATATTTATTTTTATTATCTATTTCAATAATTTCGCATAGTGTGCGCCAGTGTGCCAGCAATTCGCCTTACACTTGTTTTATTTCACTGTGCTGATGCTCTGCTTCTTCCTTATTCACTTCGACTTCCACTTAAAGTGGGCAGTTCCATGCTGCGTCAGCCATTGGTCTTGCGTCTCGCTCGCGCACGTTCACTTGCCTGACTTGTTGCCAAGGGGGTGTCGTGCGATCAAGCGATCGTCGGCTCGCTCTTACCAATGTTCCGCAGTAGGTAGCAGAGCAGAGCAGCAACATTAGCATTGCTGGCTGGCGTGTTTGTCGACTGTGGTGAGTTTTCGACGACTGGTGTGTTGAGTTTGTCAACGCTGTGACAGCGACGGCAACAGAGGAAAAAAGAAAGAATGAGTCGCAGGCCACGTTGATGTTGTTGTTGTTTTTATATTTTCTGTTGCAGCTGCTGCAGTTTTTACTTGTGCATGTACTCGTGCATGTGTATGTATGTATATGTGTATGTAGGTGTTACAAATTCACTTTATGTATAAGAATAGAGCTGTAGAAAATGCTGTTTGTTTACTTGTTCTACCCAGCAAATAACATAATTGCATTATGTTTACATTTAACATTAACATAATATTTACATAATTGATTACTGTGCATAGCTGTTATCCAAATAATAGAAGTGCACGTTAGGGAACCTAGGAAAATGAGAAAATATAATAATAAAAGAATGATGGGCACAATGCAAATTGCCAGTATATGATACATTGCATCATAATACCTCCGCAATTCCCTTCTAATAGTAGAACCGATATATGTATAAACGTTTTAACCTTTTAATCGTAGCTCAATCAGCCGCCCAGCTGAGTCACAGCTGCTGCCGTTGCCGATGGTTTAACGACGTTGCGCTTTAGTAGCTCCCCATATAGAATGCACAATTCGCAGGCTTCGGTTAATCGTCGCACAATTAAATTTATTAGGCTCTTTGGAGTTAAATGCAAAGCTCAGCATGACATCTGAGACGAGTCGAGTCGAGTCAGTAAGAAATAATTAAAATAATATTAACAATTAAGACAATTACTCGGCAGCAGCAGCAGAGCAGAAACATTTGCCAAATACAACTTTACTTTAGTGCTTACCCTCACTTCAACCTCTGCTCTGGCACACACTCATACATACAGGGACACACACACACAAGACGAGGCTGGCAAAGCAAGCAAGCAAAGTTTTTAACTTTTTCTTGGTTGCAAATCTTGCTCAGCTTTCGAAATGGCAGTCACACATACTAAGATACGTATGTGTCTGTGTGTGTGTCTGTAGTCACATCCATATGTGGGTCTGGTGTCGAGGCCGCCTAGATGTCGACGTCGCTGCCTGCCACGCAGCAAGCGCAAGCAGCGCGTTCCGTTCTCCGTCCTCGCTCCGCGTAAAGTTAATGGACCGTGCATGTTTTTCCCTCAGCCGTGGCGCTTAACATTATTTATGATGGATGGAAAATTACTATTTTTCTCTCTCTCTTCATTTCAACTTCCTTTTTTCTTGTTTTTTCTCCTCTGCTGCCGCCGCCATTGGCGGCTTTGGCTTCCTTTGTTGCCTTTTGTGCTGGTTTTGCCGGCATTGTTGTTACAGTTGCATATTTGAAATATTTCCACTAGTTTATCCGCAGCTGTTCCCCTATGCTCCCCTCACCACCCACACCACCCGCGCATCAGTTTTCTGTTTGTTTAACCATTTTGTAATTTAGTTTGCCATTAAAGTTGACAGCTCTATTGTAACTCATCCCCATTGCTATCATATATCGCTATCGCCTTTCTGGGTGATAACTGCATTTGTCTAATTGCCATTGATATTGTCGGACTGTCAGACTGGCAGGCAACATGACTTTCTGCTAATCTTGAGGCTTAATTGTTGCCAGCAATGGCCAATGGCATGAGGGCACTTAGCGCAACTTTCGATATGTAATGCGCTACTTGAGGGTTGCCTAACGAACTCTAGAATTGGCTGAAAAATTGTGGCATATGGAAAATGTTTCTGTACGGGAATACCCTTTTAAGCGGACTAGAAAGTGTGGGTAATGTGCAAATATGTTAAGGAGGAGCACATGGCAAGCAGTACGAACAGATAAATAAAGATTGAGAGATGTTGAAGGGCATGAAGAATTTTTAAACATATAATGAATGTAACTGCATAAAATGTAGTATATAGTAGGAAAGGATCATTTTAGTATGTGTGAATGCTTATTAAAGTATTTTACATGCTTGATAACTTAACATATAGTTTATATAAGAAAATATGTATAATGGAAATGCTTAAAGAAAACTATAGAAAATCCGGAATGCCTTGTCAACTAGCTTATAAATCAATTTAATTACAGGAAAGAAGTTCTGGAAATAAGAAATTACAAAAAGCAAACAGCTTATTTGTTTTTCTCAGTTAAATATTAGTTATATATGAAAAATAAAAATTCCTAAGATATTCGCACCTGCATTTGTTGTACTATCTCATATTAAATTAGTATTAAATTTGCTAGCCAGTTCCTGCTATCTTTAGCTTCAAGCTGGGACAAGATTTTCCAGCTAGTCGAAAATCTGAAACTGGTGGAGAGTGTGGAAACGACTACAGTTTCGGAGACGAGCCAAGTGTGACCAGTTCTAATTAAACGAGCGCTGTGTGGTTGGTTGGGCTGGTCTGGTCCGGCCTGGCCTAGCTTGGCCTAGTCGAGGGGCCAAGGGTCGCTTGCCTGATTTTGTTTCTTCTTTTTCTGCTGTGTTGCTTTAATAAAAATAATTACTCGCGTTTTTTTTCTCTTTTCTTGCTGCGTTTTGTGTTGCTTCTTCTTTTTGCGTTTGCTTTGTTTTTGCTGCCTGAAAGCCGCAAATTTGAAGCGTTTTATGGTCGCGTTTCGTTTCGTGTTTGTACATTGGCTCAGCGGCCCCATTGCCCCCGGTTACCCCGCTGCGCTCCCCCCTTCGTTGCTGACGGCCATTTTCGAGTCGAGCGCTTTTCCCACTCGCAATGTGGATGGTCAACTTGCCCGACCGACACAGACCGATTGCAATCTAAATGGCGTTTTTTCTTTCTTTCCTCCGTTTTCATAACTGCGACGGCGACGGCGGCGGCGGCGGCAGCTTTCAATTTATGAAACACGCTTATTACTTGGCCACGCTGCCAAGAGCAGGAGCTGGAAAAGAGAAGAAGGGAAGGGGCGGCCCGCTCGACTTGTTTGTTTGCGTCAGGTAACAAAGCGGAGCCGCAATCAGCGCTCAGCCCCAAGGCCGCGCTCCACGAGGATCGGGCAGGGCGCGGGGCAACAGTGATGTGCGCACCGCTGATCAGCTACGTACGTTAAGCTACGTTCATGGCCGGCAGCAGCTAGCCACAGCCCCTGCCCCCTTTCCCATTCCCCTTACCCGTCCCCCTTTGCCAATTACACACACAACACTTTGGCAAGATTTTTCTAAACATTATTTTTTCTCTCGCCTCGGCCGCAGTTAATTGCACAGGTTGTTGTTGCTGTTATTTCTGTTGTTGTTGTTGTTGCTGCTGGCGAGGTTTTAATTGTATTTTCCAGGTTTTTAATTAAAGCTTAACTTGATTTTCAGCTGAGTTGCAATTTCAGAGCTGCCTGCCTGCTTTTTTTGCACTTGACGGCGAACAGGTTTGATTGGCAACCTCAGCTCGCTGTCGCTGTCTGTCAGGCCCCAAACGGGTTTGCAAACAAATAAGGATGCCAGCAAAAAACACGACAAAAACAACAACAACAGCAACTACGACAGCAACAGAGACAGCTACAACAATTGCTCATTTTAACGATTTCTGTCGAGTCGCAGTCACTGAAACTTACTTACTTCAACAAACACCGACAATATATCTACGATTCGTGCAAGATCTTTTTGAGATAGCTTCTACAAATATGGAAGATATGTTCTGCTGCATTTTCAAATGAAGAAGTTGCCAAATTCAAATAAACTCATTTCAAAGAAAGAATCACGAGTAATTTAGACGAACAAACATGAAAAATATCAGATAAATATCAATGATAAATACGACTAAGAATATTGTTGAATATCCAGAAAAAATTAAGATATATTTACGGTAAATCAGTAATTAAGTCCAAAAGTATTAAATATAACAACAAAATATCGTTGATTAATATCAACCCATATATAACAATATCTTTGCCTATTCATTAATATTCAGATATAATTACTGCACATAAGTAGTTTAATCAAAAAAATTATAAAAATATCAGATAAATATTAATGAAAAATTCTTATAATACAATCGTTGACTATCCATAAATATTTCAGATAACATACATATCTGCAAAAAAGTAATTTAGATGACAAAATATCAAAATATCTGATAAAAATAGATGATAAATAATAGTAAAAATGTCGTGGAATATCCACAAATAGTTCTACATTTAAATAAATCAAATACTTCAAAGCGAATATGAAACTTTCGTCAAGTAAAGTAAAAATACTATAAAATACTTAGTATTTTGATGATATTTTTACATTATTTTAAGTTTACTTCACTGACCCAGAATGTTCACAATTTCGTACATGATTATTTCTCTCTCTTTGAACAGTTGCAAGGCGACAAATGCTGCAGATATGTATGCGTATATTTACATATGCATATGTATTATATATGTATGTATAGCATATGTATTTCTCTCAGTGTTTTGCGGAGTGTGCACGTATTTATTTTTGAATGGTCCCACACAACACACGCCAAAAATGTTATAATTAAAATAAAATTAAAGGAAACCGAAAATATATATTCAACTCGTGTGCGTGCCTGTACATGTGTGTGTACATGTGCGTGTGTGTGTGTGTCTGTGTATATATATTTTGAACTTTGTCGGTGTGTTTTAAGTTAAGATGAACCGCATTTGGCTTCCATTTCCACTCCGCCTCCACGTCCAGTGCCAAGATCGCAAGATCGTGCACGCTCGCATTTGAATGTACACTTGCTCGCTCTCCGCCGGGCTCCCCTTCCCCCTGCCTCACTCCTCTACCGTACACTGTGGAGCAATAAAAACTGAAATAATACTATGTAAAATGTTTTGTGTGTTGCTGCCCCTTCTTGTGCCCCTGATCCCCCCGCTCTGCCTGTCAGCGATCTTCCGATCTTCCGATCTTCGCTCCGAGAGAGCTTTGCTGGCTCGGCCCCGTGGCTTGTCGCCTCGTGTCTGAGTCGCGTCGTCGTCACTGGTCGCTCTCGTCTCTCGCATTCGCATTCGTTCGCATTCGGTTCGCCACTTTTCGGCGCTCGTTTCAGTTTCAGTTTTTGTCTAAACAAAAAAATATTGAATTTAATTTTTTTACGTGTTAGTTGCTCTCTAACAATTTCGGAGTCGTTATCTCGCATGCGCGTCGCGGATTCCGCTTTGCTTTTACCTTGTCTTGCTTCGTCTCGTCTTCGTCGTGATCATCCTCGGGCCCTTATCGCACTGTGTGTGTGTGTGTCTGTGTGTGTGGGCCATCCCCAATGCGATCCTGTGTGTGCCCGATCTGTAACTCTATCGATAGCTCACAAGCTCGTTAAATATGTCGTCCACTCCTCACTATCGATAGTCGCACAGAAGGAATTATCGGTGACAGGGTCACTGTGGCTATATAGGCAATAAAAATCTATATTTCAAGTTTTAGTTGTTTAAAAGTTCATCAAACAACAGCAACAACAACTAATTAACGACGCCCGAATTCGTTTTGTGTTTGTTTCTCTTGAATTTATTGGGCACCCCGGAGAAAATTAAAATAAACATTTCAACTAGCAGCCCATAACTTGTAATTGATTCGTTTGTCGTTATCGAGACATCATTATCATCGAGCCAATTGAGTTTTCGACTTGTCTTCCAAATGGTAATCTATCGCATTATGATTGCATAATTAAAATTATTAAAATTATATACAATATTTATTATGGTATAATATGTTATGTGGGAAGAGTGTAGTGAAGTGATGAAGAGTGTTTATGAATAACTGGAACAGACTTAAAGATCTATATTAAACACTCAAAAATATTTTATTGATTTATTGAAGAGGTTTTTAAAGTTAAAGGCATATTCAGCTTGCTATGTTCTTTTATTCTTTTGGTCTTCTCATTTATTTATTCTATAGTATATTTGTAATATACCTTCTAAGAAGCTTACCTAATTGAACTGTCTTTGTATTTCATTTTTGCCATTGCAATTTCTTTTTTGACTGATAAGGTTGACATTTGACATATAGAAGCGAACATTGAAGATAATAAAATTTCTCAGAAGCGCCTTATCACTTGAAATTATATTTATTTATATTTTTTTTTGGTTTTTAATAATGTAGTCAATCATATAAATTACAAATAAATGTTCAAATAATTCAGTTAATTTAATTGAGGTAAATTCATTGAAATATAATGAATTTAAATGATGATTTTTGTGTTTAAATAGAACAGCCTTAAAAGTATACAATTTTAAGTATGTTTAGAAATATATAAACTTTTTTTATAAACAAATTCCCTAATTTAATGCTATATATGTTCTTTTTTCAGATCTTCAAATAGAAATCAACAGTTTGGAAACTAATCCAGTAATCCCAGTTGGTAAGCAGCGCTAATTAAGTTCCCAACCTTATAAATGAAATGAAAATATGGAAATCACATAAGGGGTGGCTATTCAGCTAAGCCAGTCTACTTGGGGACACAATTCCAACACGGAATCCGAAACGGAATCGGAATCTGAATCGGGCCCATTCGAGCTACTCGAATTACCTTTTTGATTTTATGGCCGAAACAATTCGATTGCAGGCAGGCAGGCAGCCCCGATGTCGAGGGAACATTATTGTAACATAAAGTGGCCATGCAGCCCCCCAAACTCTCCCCTGCCTCGCCTAGTGGGGTGTTAAAATGTCCAAGCCAGCGGGAACGGGGCGGTATTAAAAATGGCAATAAATAAAGTAAAGTACGGCGAGTACATGATTTCCCTGTTAAGATGCCACACAGGACGAGGCCAGGACAAGGCAAGGCGAGGCAGGGCGAGTGCGAATGACATTGGCGGGGGGCGTGGCCTGGGGCCGGGCTGGGGGCAGTGTCCAAGCGGGCCAATTGTGGTAAATCGGAAGTTAAAGACGGCAATAAAATGAGGCAATAAAAATCTATGAATGACACATTAAATCAATTGCCAAAAATCACAAAAGCGCTGAAAAAATATCGCCTATGAGTGGATGAGTGTATGAGTGGATTCACTTGCTCTCATGGGGTGACCAATCAGCAATTCGAATTCATTCGAAAGTTTAAGTGACTTTTTATAGGCGTGAGAAATCGGACAACTGGACTAATTGCCAATCCGGCGCTGAGTTCAAAGGGGAACCAGAGAGAGGGACAACGACAGGGATAGGGCCATATGGTGGTCAGGTGCATCGGGTGCATCGCCATCATCATTTCCATCTCCGTCTCCATCTGTAGAGGCATCCGCTCCTGCCGATTAAGCGATGCATTTCAAAATCTTGACATTTACAACTGCATTCCCATTGTTTCGACCTGGGGTCGAGCCGAGCAACCTGCGCTGCTCGAAAAAAATGTTTACGACTTTCGCCAGAACAAAGGGAAAATCGTGCGCGACAACAAGCTGCAGAAGGGCAAGTGGCAAGGAGGAAGGGGGGAAAAGCAACCAAGTTCCACTTATGAAGCCATAAAATGGACACACAAAAGAAGAGAGAGAAACAGGCAGCAGAGCAAACTAGCTAGCTAGTTGCTTATCGTTGGTCTTAATCGAGGTCCCGCTCCTGCAGCCATTGCAGCTGACGATCAGCAGACGCCGATCTGGGCAGGACTAGCTGTCAGACCCTGTGCGGGCAGGTGAGAGCAGCTTGTCGCTTTCACTGCCAGGGAGCCATTTTCCCATTTTCCATTGCCTTTCCCTTGATGACTTCATATGCCTTAGCGTTTCGCCTTTGCGCCTTTCTCTGCAGCAAGTGGAATGCAACCCTGTCTGTCTGTCTGTATGTTTGTCCGTCTGCCTGCCTGTAGCATGTGCATCCGTCTGATGCAACACGAATCCGTTGCCTGTGTCTGTGTATAAAACTCATAAAATATGTGCACGTCAACGCGTTTCGTGCTGCCTTTTGTGCAGCCATTATTAAATTTCTGATTGTGGCTTTCTACTCGCATGTCTCCAGCCGACAGACGGTCCGAGAGACGGACAGACAGAGGGACATGACAGCGGACCAACGAACCAGCAACGGACCAACGGACTGACAGACCGGTTCGACTCGTTATCTTGAGCCCGCCTCGCATCGCTCAACGGGCTAATCGAGCGACGGCGCTCGGTTGTGGACGCGGCATTCTGTGTATGCTCTCCCCTTCCCACAGCCATGCACAGTGGTGCAAATGCACTTGAAACTGTTTAAATTGAAAACTGTATCAATATTTATATACAATTTAAAAGCACAAACTCTCTTAGAGGTTTCTCGTTTGTTGCCTTATGGAAGTACTTATTTAATCAATATACTTACACTTTATTTATTACTCCAAGATCCCCGCCTGCAGGTCTCTGCCTACGTCTTATAATTAATGAGTGTCTTTGTGAAGAGATCTCTAGATGTAGTGAAGTAAATACAGATGGAAAATCTATTGACAAGTGCAGCTAAAATTGTTTCACTTTCTTCTAAGTTTACACCCCTTTGCCCCACTGTGGCATGCCCCTGCTGTCGCTGCTCTTCTTCTGCTTCTCGCTGCATTATCAAGTCTTGCACCCAAATGAAAATTAGCTTGAGTTCCTCTGCACAAGGCAGCTTACTCAGCTGAAATTCCACGAATGCGTCTCGAATGCACTCGTGAGGGAGGGGAAACAGGCATATCACGTAGCACGCATTGCACATGCAACCAGAATAACAACAACAGCAACAGAAACAACAACAACTGCAGGCAACAATAATAAAACGTTAAATTTATAATTCAATTAATAATGTCAACGTTTTAATGGGCATCAATGAAGTAAAACTCCCAGCGAGGAGGAATGTCAAGTAACTAAGTAAAATGCCTGCATATATATCAGCAGATATATACACATATATATACACATATATAAGTGTATATATATATATAAACAAGTATGTGTCTGTGTGCGTGTGTTTGCCTTGCAAAATGGTGGCAAGAAAAACAAATTCACTTAAATCGAGAACTTTGCGTGTGCTTTGCTCTTGCCTTGGCCATAGATACGCAATCTATACACACAAGCAGAGAGCCGCGGGTGTGCCCAGGAGGGAGTGGAGGAAGAAGGAGTGGGTGGGGGGCGAGCGCACAGTAAATTGAGAACTCATTGAGGGCAGGCAACGACCCAAGAGGGATCGATATTATGCCAAGGCAGCAAACCGAACGGAAAACAAAACAGCAACAACAACAAGAGAACGTTACCCCCTGCCCCACAGCCCCCCTTCCCTTGCCCTCTCTCTAGTCTAGCTGCTGCTGGGGTTGTGTACTGAGTGTGCGTGTGTCTGCGTGGCACAACGTCAGCAAAAGTGTTTTCCAGCTCGGCGAAAATTCCGTCGGCAACTTTCGGCTCGCTTTTGCTGGGGGTGGCTCGGCAAGCAGCAGCAGCGCCGTCCATGCCATGTTTTCCTTGCGTTTCATTCGCTTTTCCCCCATTTTTCATTTTCCCAAAATCTTTCGAATGCTTTTCGACTTTGCTTATCGCGACTGCCTGCCGCGCTGTCGCTGTCGCTGCTTGTGGGGGTTGCTCTGTTCGGCGTCGTTGTTGGCGTCATCATAGGCAGAGAGAGCGGGGAAGGGGGGCGGGGTGGTTGGCAATGGCCTCAGCGTTGATATAACGAAACTGAAATTAACCTTTAGGGAGCGCAGGCACAATGAGATGAGGCAAAGTTAAAGGGGGGCAGGGGGAAAGAGGCGGCACGCTATTTGAATAAATATTTTGCTGACTTTGGCTGCTGTTCTCCCTCTCTGTGTGTGTTTGTGTGTGTGTGTGTAACATGTAACTACTCTATGTGTAAATTATGCTTATGTAAATGAGCAACTCAGTCTTTAAAGGGGCGGCTCAGTTGGCCCCCAGGCCCAGACCGAGGCCGACTGCCCTGTGAGCTCACTGCGAGCACAGAACAAAGTAAAAGCAACAAAGTTTCCAAGCTTCCCCCGCTGTGCGAGATAAGAGAATTCCAAGAAAGTTGGCAACACTGAGAAAATAGCATAGAATAGAAGAAGATAGAAACAAGAAGAAGCAGAACAAGAAGCAGACACAAAAAAGAGAATAAGAGACAGAGAGAGGGAGGGAGAGGAAAAAAACAAAATTGATGATTTCACTTATTTTGGCAAAATGAGTTTTATGTCTTACCCCGCACACCGCCCCCTGCCACGCCCCTGCTTGAATACGTATTTTCTTTCAGCTTAGCGAGGGTTTTCAAATGGGATGTCAAGAGGGCGGGGGAGGGGCAAAGTGGTCTTTCTCTTATTAAGAGAACTTTAAAATTGAAATAGAAATGAAAGAATAAATCCTGAACTGCATTCTAGAGACTGCAGGGGGAAAGATTCCAAGAAGATGACAATTAATTTGCCATAAAATGTGAAAAGGCAAATTCTGCAACTGCTGCCTGTCTTTATATATCACACACACACACACTCTGCACACTCATTTGATGATGATAACGACATCATAACTCAGGCAATTCTCTTCGTATTTGAACTGGTGGCCAATTTAATGCCCATAAAGCTGGCATTAACACCTTGTTGAACTGTGCCAGAGCACAGCAATTAACACCTTGGCTCACCTGCTCATAAACCAAACAAACAAAACTCAAACTGAAATTGTAAATCAACTAACCCATTGAATTGATAATTCCCCCAATTGGACAAGCTTAGTGGCGCAATTAAACTGCGTTTTTTTATGGTTGATAAACATTTCAACATAATCTTTGGGATGATTATATTATAAGCTGCTATGCAGTTAACTAAACTATCTATAAGAAATAAAAGATCTGGCTGAACATATTATAGATGCAGAAAGAGAAGATATAAAAAAGATATGGCAAATAGTAAAGATTTGGCAGATAAGATATTGTATACTTGAAAACATAAGATATACGGGCATGAGGGAAAAATAATCAGATATAACAGATTTGCCAGAATGTTTTAGCATCTATTTACTACTCAGAAGATCATCAATTGCTTTGCCTCTCAATGATCTTAACTATTTATAAGAGCTAAAACCTATGACCGAGTTTAACAAAGAATCAAAAAATGCAGAATAGGTCACATAGAGATACAGTCAAGATATGCAAAATTATAAGATATACATAGTCCTAGAGGTCTACGTCATTTATTAGAACTAAGACATTCAGGCAACCCAACTAGGTATAGACATAAGATTAAAATAGAATATCAGTGCTTATCATGGAGAACACCTTTCTGTCGAGGAAACAGAGTTGAAGGCAAGTCAATCGATTTCGATTTCCAGTTTCTTTTGCGGCTGCGATTCTTTTGTGTGGGAATCGGTAAACCGCAAGTTTGCTGACGAGACGCGTGAGAACCTTCGAGTCGAGTGTTGGAGAACTCAATGGATCTGACGATTTGTATGCCAATAGAGAGATGGCAACAGAGTCACCATAAAACTCGACTCGGCGGAGTTGTCTGATTGTTTCAAGTTCAACAGACCTCGTGTATTTATGACTCTCCATTTGGCCAATTGGCCGGAGACAAAGCGACACTGCGCAGAATTTGAATTCTTCAGAAAGCACAACAACAAAAGAAACAGATACAGAATAAAAGTGAGTGGAAGTGAGGAGACGAAAGACAAAAGACAAGACCGGCCAACCCGATTTGACTGCAAATGTGTCAATTTTTATGGTCGCGACTGTCCGCTACCGCTCCCGCCCTCACCCTCACCCTCACCCTCTCTCTCCCCCGCGCCTGTCGACGTGTATAGTGAATTATTTTATATGGCCGAAGGTCGTTGGAAATCATTGAGAAAGATGAATGACTCGCTTACGAGCTCTGCTCTGCTCTGCTCGGAGTATACCCTGTACTGCATGCCAGGCGGGGCATTTACGGCTTTACCAGTGGCAATTGGCGTGAAATCTCGTTGCCCGATTTCGATTTCGATTCCCATTCGCCTCCACTTGCGGAACTGCAATAAAAGACAGCACGAAAGTGTTGTTTTAATTTAAGGGGTGTTTATTTTGTACTTTTATTTAGCTTTTATTGCAATATAATATAATACAATCTTAGTGGCATTATATTACTTGCCGCATGCGACTGCGACCCAAAGAGTTGTTGTGGGCCTGGCTTGACTCTGTCATCCCCTGCCCTGCGCTGCCCTGTGAGCGAGTGAGGCACCCTGTTTCGTCTGTTTGCCTGTCGTAAAACGCTTTGCTGGCAATAAAAGCAGTTAACTAGCTAGATTTATTGTACTAAAATATTGTTTAAGTACACAGTAAACAAGAGCAGCAGCTACAACTACAACAACAACAGTCAGAGGGACTGACACGGACACGGACACGGCACGGCACTTTCTCAGGTGCTTGTGGCGGCTCTCTAATTGCCCAATTGAGGCTAACTGTCCAGCATTAAAAGAAACATCAACAGCTGCTAATGAAACACATCATAAAGCATATATTTCCATACCGTGATATAAAAGGGACGGGGCAGAAAGATGAACAAAAGATTTATTTGGCAAACAAAAAAAAAATGAAAAAAGGAAATAACACATATTATAAATATAAATACAGTAAAAATATGTACATACATACGAAAGGAAATAAAGCGATAACTAATAAACATTTCAAAGATAGTAACAACAACAATATAAACATACCATAAAGAAGTTTAAATAATAATTATAACAATTAACCCAACAATAATATGAATTGAATAAAATCACAGCAATTCCACCATAAAATAATGCGATATCAAATGAATAAATTATAAATATATGAAAATACTATAAAATTAGTAATAATAATATAATAATTAATAATAAATTAAAAATTAATACAATAAAAACAACAGTAATGAAAATAATTCGAATTCAAAGCATCCCAAGCATAAAATCATTTCTGTAGATAATAAACACATAATTTGTTCAATAATATTTCGAATGCACTGTGACAGTTTGAAGAACGGACATAAAATAATTATTGGGTACTCCAAAAATGTAGATATCGTACTCGTAAACAGAACCCCGCGCACAAGTAAAAGGTTTACATAATCATAATGAGACAGAGGGAAAAAGGGGCCCACTCAATGTAAAGATTCCAATTGAAAAATGAACTGAAATATGAGGGAACTACAGGAAAAGATAGGCAGAAAAAGAGCAGGCAGAGGAAGACGAAAAGGGACAGGCATAGCAAGAGGGTAGTGGGCAGGCACAGGGAGAGGTAGACGTAGAGAGAGTGCTAAGGCAGAGCGAAGCCATGCAGCGATGCATTGTTCAAAGGGGCAGTTGGCATGTCGAGACGACATGTACAGGATGGTATACGATATGCTATGGATAGAACACTATAGAACACATGCCCCAGAAAGATGTGTCTGATGATTCGGATTTCAATGGTGCCTCCTCCTCCATCTCCACCTCTGACACTTTTCCACAAAATGTCTCGCATCGCAGGCTGTCAGTGCGATATTTCATATTTCTTTCTCTCTCTCCTTCTCCCCTTGCTTTTCCTTCTTCTTCTTGTGTGTGTGTCTCGTCTTTGTTCTAAATATGGACTGTGTCTGTCTGTCTGTGTGTATGTGTGTGTGTGTCTGAGTCAGTTTGTAGTCGAAATTGTGTTGCTCATTTCCTACGAATGCCAACGATGGCGATGGTGAGCGCTGGTTGGAACACGTTTTTCGTTTCGATGGAAACAGGAATGATTTGCCCCCAGCCAGAAACTTGTTCGATGCTGCGACCCCCCTTCTCCCCTCACTCTGCACTCTAGTCTCCTTTAGACCGGATCGCAGTGTGACTGGAAAAACCACAAGGTTTTCCATCGACAATTTTTCAAAGTTTGCTTCGTCTTTGGTATCTCTTCGTATCTCTTTCTCAAAGTTGTCTCGGGCTGCTTACACGGAAAACAATTTGAACCCACAAAGGGTTCTGGGAATAAAGAAATTCAAGGCAATTAAAAGTTCTCATCACCAACCGCCATTGGGTAGTCACAGTGCCACAGTGGGACAGACAAACAGACGGCGTCCCGTAATTAGCTGGGAGAAAGATCGTTAAATCTAATGGGGATAAGGAGAAGAGGGAAAGGGAGCTGGAGCACAGGCTGGACAGTGGCCAGAAGGTGGCCCCCTGAGCTGGGCTGTGTGTCTAATTGGATAACACAAATTTAATTTAATTCGTTCGCACAGCATCGACAGAGAGACGCAAAGACCACCGAAAAACCCGATTCCGATTTCACGTTGAGGTTTTCGTTAGGTTTTTTTTTATGATGCCGGAGCCAATGAACTTTTCTCTCACCATAATTCTTGCAAGACAACGTCTACGGGAATTCTTCTTCTTCTTCAGCCTCTATTCTTCTTCTGCTGCTTCCTCTTCTTCATATTGCATGTGAATTTATTCCGAATGATCACACTCGTTGGTTGGTTTTGTGGTAGGTTTATTGTTGTCGTTCTTCTTCTTGTCTCCAAAATTTTGAGAGTCGAACCGGGTCCGTCATAATGAAGCCATAAGCCGTCGCCATTGCGGCAATAAACCCATTTGAATATTAATTTTGTTAATTAACTTATTTAAATTTGAACATCGTTAAATATGGAAGAAACTCTTTGTTTTTAATGGCCCCCCTCTTCTCATTCTTCATCTACATTTTATTCTCAAAACGTGAGCATGATCTCGAGGGGAATAATGCCTTCATTGTTGTTGACAAATAATTACAAGATGTCGGCAATATTTCAGGATCAGTGGCGAAAGTTGAGGGAATGGTTTGTGTAAATATTCTCAGGCTTATAGTTAGTAGAATTGGAGTTAGAGATAGAGATATAGTTTGCATAAGAGTTAGAGTTGGAGTTAGAGTAAAAGTTAGTGTTGCAGGTATAGGTAGAGTTAGAGTTGGAAGTATAGTTCGAGTTAAAGTTTGAGTTATTATTAGAGTTATTTCATTACTTATCAGTTGACATTTTGCAGGTTTGTTTTCAGTGTAAACTACAATGTAAATATGGAATATGTTCTATATACTCGTATATCTATGCCAATTGGGTACATAATTTCCTGTACATTCTCTCTAGTTTTCAGTTCTACTTCTTGAGGATAGTTTGATGATTCTATTTGATATAAGATTGATAATTTTTATTATCATATCAATGATGTTGGTCCATCAGTTTTCAGTTGTATTTTAGCCGCTTAGTTTGCATTCTCCATTTCAATTTAGATAAGTTATATATTCTATTTATTTCATGAAAATCGGGCAGATATTTTCCTCCATTTTCCTGCACTTCCGCAGGAGCTCACTCAGTTTGCAGTCGACTGGTTTTTATGAGGCTGACGATCGCTAGGCGCTACTTTTGAGTGGCACATACGTGTGTGACTGCGTGTGTATGCGTGTGTGAAAGTACAAACAGATTTGACTTTGACCCTGACACCGCCACAAGGCAAGAGCAAAGACAAAGGCTGAGGCAAAGGCAATGCCACCGGAAAGTGGAACTCGAAGATAAAGTCGAAGTCGAAGTTGCAGTTGCAGTGCGAGTGAACGATTGCACAATGCAAATGCGAAACGAGGAAACTAATTTTACGACGTGTTTGACGGGTGTCTATTTGTCCGTCAGTCCGTCTGCCCATCCGTCTGCCTGTCAGTTGAGCTGCTCTGTCTGTTTATTTGCCTAGCACGCAGCTCACTTCCGCACGCCGTGGCGAGGCATCCCTGCCCTGCTCTGCCCTGCCCTGCTGCGCCCTGGTTGGCTGTCTAAGTTCGGCGTCTCAGACTGCGTCTCCGTCTGGGCCGAATGCATTATTACCTGCGCGGTGTCAAATGCAAACAAGACGTTCGCGCCAGCCATAAAGCCGTGTGATGACTTTGCCTTGCCTTCTCTGCTGGCAAGGACGGCGCAGTGTCGTCGTCTTAACCCTTAAGTGTGCTGGGAAAATGGCTCTTAAGAGCGGCGCCTTCCAATTCACACCCCGCACTGCTAATATTCTTCCTGTCTCTATCTCTCTTCCTCTCTTTCTTACAGCATACGACACTGAGCAGCCTCTCAGTAAATTCCTTGATCCGGTAATATAAATCCGGCTACGTCAATTGGAGCAAACCTCAGCAGTGGCGTCCGGCCAAAATCACATTGGTGCGCCGATAGCGGCGAGTATTTCCCCCTCCAGCGTCAACTCCCAGCCTCCAGGTGAGTCTACAGTTACATCATTGATATATATTGACACTTAATCTATAGTATCGTAAATAGTTCAAAGTATATAGTATTAACAACTATGAAAAACCAACGCCCAACTACAATATATATTTAGAAATAAGAATATTTATAAGATTTTCTTTATTCCCTATATAATCTGAAGTTGGTAAGAAGTAAGCCTATTTTACTCAGATATCCTAATTTAATGGCATTCCTATAATGAAGATATTCCTACAATTGTATAAAGATATTCTTGCTTTAAAGATATTCCTACTATAAAGAAATTTATACTGCAATGGCATTCCTAAGAATGTTTATACCTTAAACATATTATTAATTAATAATATAGCGTGTATTCCCAACATAACATAAATATAATCCTGACATAAGAATATTCCTTCTATAAAGATATTTACATTACAAGGATATTAATTCTATAAAGAAATTTCTACTCTACTATGAAGCTATTCCTAATATAAAGATATTTCTGTTATGAGGATATATAAGAATACCATAAGGATATTTTTACTATAAATATATTGCTCATCTAAAGATATTTCAACTACAAAGAAGATATTTCAACTACAATTAAGACTACGATTACTTAATATATACTAGCTATAAATATATTCAAACTTTAAAGAAATGTTTACTATTAATATATTCATACCATAAACATATTCTTTATTTTTATAAAGATGTTCCTCTTGCAACCCTTTCTCTATTCTCCGCTACCCTTGACACACTGTGCACACTTCGTTTACGTGTGTGTGTATGGGAAAGTCGCATCCTTTACGATTTGTCAACATTTCTTCGTTGTTCTCTTCCAATGGAGATTGTCGTAAAATTCTCATAATTGTCCATTGCAGCGTTAAATTCGACAATTGCCGAACCGGTCGCATGGCAAAGGAATGTAACGGCTCGGCTCTGCTCGGTTCGCGGGCAGATTGTAGAAGAGGGGCAGGGGGGTAACCCGTAGCTTCTCAATTTACCCTCAACACAATTCGCAATTGTCTCAATTTGTCGGCTCTCATAATTTATTGTGTGTGTATTTGTGTATTTGTTTAGCTCATTTCGATTAATTGGCGCATAGAAAGGGGTCAATTTCACTCTCTCTGTCTCTTTTTCCCCAAAGTCAACTGTGGTTGTTGTTGTTCTTGTTGGGGTAACTCGATAAAGAAGAAAAAAAAACATCGCATGCCGCCAACGACAATGTCGATGCGGCCACCCCAGACCCTCTCCACACAAATCTCGGCCATAGATGGCGCTGCGGTGCGCGAGAGAGTTAAGTACGCGCGTCGCATACGCGTATTCAAAGCAGCCCCAAAAACAACAACAAAACTAGAAAACTTTTGTTGTACGTGTGAGTAAGTGTGGAGTGAGCGAGAGAGAAAGAGAGCAAGCAATGCGAAGGCTCACACTGTGTAGTACACTGTGAAGTCTGCGTGAGTGTGTTGTCCCTTGTGCAGAGGGCACCTCTCTTTCCTCTGTCTCTCTTTCTCTCTGCTGGGCCCTCATCTGATTAATATCGATATTGTTTTTGATTCCCAACATGTTAAGAATGTTGAACCATTTAAAAAAGCTCTCTTTAAGCTTCGCAAGGGGACCCACGTACGTGTGTACACGTACACATACGCGTGTACGTGTACATGAGTACATGTGCACACTCTCTCACCAGGGTACACGTATCCACAGGCACACATGAACACACGAACACAACACGCACACTGTGCGTGTGCATAACGCGCGCCGCGAAGAGAGCGACAGCAACAACAACCACCACCAGCTCAGCTGGCTCTCTCAGCATGCGCCTGCGCGAGACTCTCTTCGGCCGCACACTCACACATGGCAAGGCGAAGGCGCCGCGTTGCCTTTTGTTCACATCTTGACTCTTGTCGCCGTCGCCGTCGCTGTCGCTCTGTGCATGAGAGACTCCACCAACGTCTCTGCCTGCTGGCTCTGCCTCTGTCGCTGCCTTTGCTGTTGCTTTTGCCGTTGTTGGTGCTGCGCCTCTGCTGGCTGTCGCCGTTTTCGCTGCCGCTGTCGATGTCAGTGTAGATTTGTGCTTCGCTCAGTACGGTTGGAAGAAGGCGTGCGGGCGTCTCAGCAGCAACAGCAACAACAGCAACAGCAACAACAACGACAGCAGCGCCAAGCAACTGCAACACAACGAGAACTTTGACTGGGACGGAATTCATTTCTGCCTTCCATTCTGCTTGGAGTGTTGTCGCAGTGCGGTTCGAAAATATTATGTTGGAAAACTTTTCGTAACATACAAACGGCAAATAAATTGAACAAAATAAATCAAAATTAAAATCAAACTACAACAAAAACAATACAAAATACCAAAATACAAACTGGAATTGCAAAGGGAAATTCGAGAAAATCGAGAAAATCGCAATATTTCGTTAACTGTTGCCAGCGTCGAGTTTAATTGTTTGTTTTGATCGTAAAATCAAATTTTATGACCAGCAGCAACATAAAAGCAGCGAAAAAAAAATAATAATAAAAAATCAACCACAACAACAACAAAAGCAACTCAGACTCGCGCTCTCACGCACTGCAAAATTACTCGCGCCATTTGTTGTGCCGGCATTAAACAACTTCAAACAGCAGCAACAATAACAAAAACAACAACAACTAGTGCAACAACAAATAGGAAAGTCAACAAACAAAAAAGTAAATCGAATTAAAATTCAAGCAACAAATGCGCAAACTGAAAGTGAAAAGTGAAGTAAGAACAGTTCAAAGGCTATTGGAAATGGAAAATGGCAATGGAAAATAAGAAAATAAAAAAAGCGAAACAATTCGAAACACAAGCTGAGCCAATTTGAAAACATTCTGTGCGTGCGTTACACCGCAATCACCCTGTGACGCGTGTCTCTTCGATCGAACTGTCCACTGTGCCGACTGTGGGTGGGCAGCGCAGCGCAGCACTCTCTTCAGCCCGCGACCGCGTACGCTCTTCACTACGCGCTACCTGCTCTCTCTCACTCTCGCCTCATTCTGTGTGCGTGCGTGTGAACGTGCGTGCATGTGTGTGTGCGTGTGCGTGTACCTCAAACTGTGCGCGTGTGTGCGTGAGTCAAGCGAACTGCAAAGAAAGGAAATCAAAGCTGAACTGCAACAAAATCACAGAATAATTGACTGAATATAAATATAATATAAAATATTAATGAATATTAAAAAAATAAATATTATATAAAAAATATAATTAATATAATTAATTATTGATAATTAATTATTGTAATTAATTAAAGTACTAAATTAAAATCAACTGGAGGCATAACGAAACGTTGCCAATTGGGTCGCTGTGCCTCGAGCCACGTCCCGCTTGGTGCATTGGTGTGTGTGCGCGTCTGTGTGTGTGTGGCAGTGTCCTTCGTTCCCGCCGTTTGAGTGAAACGCATTCAAAATAACCGTAAATATTCCACCCCTTCCCCAAACCCCAACCATCCCGCTGGCGTGCGCTCTCTACGACCCCCACGATGTCTCGGCAGTCGGGTCGCACGCCGCTGCCGGGGCTTGGTGGGGGCCGCATCACACACATCCACATCCCACACACCCACACCCCACCTCGACGACCAGTGCGGCGGCGGTCGCTCTGCAGCACCATCACCACCAGCAGCAGCAGCAGCAACAGCAACAACAGCAGCAGCAACAACAACAGCAGCAGCAGCAACAGCAGTTGCAACAGTCCGCGCAGCAGCAACAGCAACAACAGCAGCAGCAGCAGTTGCAACAGTCCGCGCAGCAGCATCTGCAGCAACTGCATCACCATCCGCACCACCACCATCACCTGCCTCAGCCTCAGCCCCTGCACCATCACCTGCAGCATACGGTCGTCTCATCCGCCACGGTTCCCTTGTCTACGCCATCATCTGTGCTGCAGCAACAGCAGCAGCAGACGACGCCCACCACACATTCCACGCCCACGCATGCGGTCATGTATGAGGAGCCCCCACCCGTGCCAATTGTGCCCGTGCAGCAGCAACAGCAACAGCAACAACAGACGCCCCTACAGCATCTGCCCCCGCCACAGCAGCAACAGCAACAACAGCTGGCGACAGCTCCTGTTGGTGGCGCCCTTAGTCCCGCACAGACGCCAACCGGACCCGTCGTACAGCAGCCCCAACACCTCACATCCCCTCATCATCAGCAGCAACAACAGCAGCAGCAACAACAACAGCAGCAGCAGCAGACGCCAAACAGTGTCTCTAGTGGCGCCTCAACTGCCCTGCAACAGCAACAGCAGCAGCAGCAGAATGCGGTGGTTGCCTCCGGCCAAAGCCAAATTGTTGCGCCGACCACGGCGAGCGTTTCTCCCTCCAGTGTCAGTTCTCAGCAAGCAGGTGAGACGATTCCCAATTGGAACAGCCCTTGTCGTCTGTCTGGGTTAGGGGCCTGAAGTAGGCAAGGCATATCTATCATACATATCTATATCTATCTTATATCTATATTCCTAAATATCTTTAATCATTTCAATGAAGAAGTTTTCCGATTTTTAAGCATTTATTTTATGTTCTTTGAAAGAAATTTTGCATATTTAGAAAACTTGGCTTGTTCTCAATTTAGAACCAAGATTTGAAGTTTTGATTACCATAAAAAAAACTAATTGAAAAAATCAGTATTTTAAATAGTATGTATATTAAATTCGTATTGAAAGAACTGAATATTTTCTATATAGGTTATAAACTTTACAGTTGTTGAAAGCACCTACATGTGAAAAATATATTATGTATTAATATATAATATATGTATAAGTAGATGAAATAAATATACATATATATAACATATATTGTATATATACTACTGAAATACTAAATAGACAAAATGCTCATACATATATTACAATATCTTTGCATTATCTTTGCATTATTGTAAAATAGGAATGTAATAAATATATTCAATTTCTATGGAGATTACAAAAAATGAATAATTTTATTGCAATACTATATATTACATTACTGCCTTCAGCAATTTTTTTATATTAGATTATAGAGTTAAGAAATTAATAGTTCTATATTTATTTATTCTTTTTCTTGAGGAATAATTAAAAGTCTTTTCCTTTATTACTTTATAAAAAAGAAAGATTTAATTCCATCATAAATTAAGAGATTATACATGAAATTAGCTATATTTAATTCTTATCGATGAATATTCAGCAATTAATATTAATCAAACTTAGCGTATGTAAGGTACTCAACGTCAACAGTTGTCAAGGGGTACACTATATAAATTAACATATACAAATCTTTAATTCTTATTATGAAAACTAGTTAGTTTAATTCTACAATAGAATCTATAAGAATATAAGCTAATCTATAAGATTATAAGCGAATTAAAGTTAAGATTATCTGCATAAATATATAATCGATAAATTCCTGTATCTTCCGCAAAGACTTACTTAATTTTCTTTACCGAATTGTGCTTGCCTTTACAGACATGTCCATCTCATTAGCGCCAATACATATACCCGCGATCAGGCCTGGCTTTGAGGCGGATGCCACGACGCCCGTCAAACGGCACACGCATCCCTGGCCATATGAGAACGAGTTCAACCAGTACCATCATACGCCATATGCCTATGGAGGCCTATCGATCGACCGGGAACGCAAGATGTTCTACGGCTACCCAGAAACCCAGTTTCAGGTGAGTGTTGCCACAGGGCCGACTCGAATTGAGTGCCAGACGTGCGCGACAGAAGAGTAAACAACATACATAACAATGTCAACATCACCCACAACACCCGCAACCCTTCTTGTTCTCTCTCTTCTGGTCTCCGTAGCCTGCTTACTGGCCCAACTATCGTGATCAGCCAGCCAGCGCAGCAGCGGCGGCCTACATGAGCGCCACCGACGAGCGCCATCCATCAGTCAGTGTGGCGGCAGCGGCGCGACAGTCTGTGGAGGGCACCTCTCAGTCCAGTTACGATACGCCCACCTACTCCTCGCCTGGTGGGCTCCGCGCCTTCCCCGAGGCCTATTCGAGCACAGGTAAGTGTTCTTACGCTGCTATCGGCGGGTGCTCGGCAGATCGCAGCTTTATCGCAGTTCGCTGCAAGTTGCGACACTTGTCAAATTTGTTGTTCAATTAGCATGCTAGAAAAGCAAACTCAGAAACTAATTTGCGATATTTGGCCAAGGTTGAGCTCCTGCAATCGGGTGTGCCCCAAGTAGCACACTCGAGGCGGGTCACTCGAGTCTATCGAGGGGAAGTTTAAGTGAATCTGTCGTCGTAAATCAAATCAAAAGTTGAGTTTCTAAGTGGGATATTGTTTAAAATGTGTAGGAGAGGCTATGTGACGGCTAATTAGGATGAACAACTGCATAGTAGTTTATTAATCGATAGAAAGTTATCAATAATGAACTTTGAACTACTCAACATTTAGGGTTTCTAGAAAATAGCTAAATCAGGCAAGCCAGTTTGTCCCAAGAAGGTCTTATATCAATAAGTTCATTGTTATCGATAGTTAACAATCGAAACTTTTTAAGCTCTTGATTACTTTGAGGTGTTTTGTGAATTTTTGAGTACTCAAACCATTGATACTTAAAGGATTCACTGTCAGCTGTGCCTCATTAGGGTGTCAATTGTATTGTTATTGTTATCGATAGTTATTATCGACAGTTAATTATAAAATTTGCTGAAGGTTTAACGAACATAAAACTACTAATAAATTATACACCAATAATGCAATAATCGATAATGTCATCGATAGTTCTTAATCGAAACTTTTAAAATCGTTGATGAATTGATCTTAAACACAATTTTAATATCTTAATATTTCGTAACTTGAGGTATTTTATGTGTTTAAAATGTTTATTGTTTTGTTTAATCGATAGTAAATAATCGAAATTTATATAGAAAGTTTATAAAGACTTAAATAAATCCGGAATATTTTAAATGTTAAATACTATTTTTCTAAGTTTATTGATATATCTGTCTTCCTCTCGTTCTCAGGCACTTCTGGAGGTCTTTCGGTTGGCGCCGTGGGTCCCATGACACCGACACCGATGCACGAGTGGACCGGCCAGGTGTCGGTGCGGAAAAAGCGCAAGCCCTACTCCAAGTTCCAGACCCTGGAGCTGGAGAAGGAGTTCCTCTTCAATGCGTATGTGTCCAAACAGAAGCGTTGGGAATTGGCACGCAACCTGCAGTTGACAGAGCGTCAGGTGAGTGACGGCAATGAGGCAAAGGAGTTGGAGCATGCCAAGCTAACGACAAAGTTTGTTTGCCTATCGATGCAGGTTAAGATCTGGTTTCAAAATCGACGCATGAAGAACAAAAAGAACTCACAGCGACAGGCCACACAGCAGAACAATAACAACAACTCCAGCAGCAATCACAACCATGCGCAGGCGGCACAGCAGCATCATAACAACCATCACCTTAACTTGGGCCTGAGCATGGGCCATCATGCCACCAAAATGCACCAGTGACCTTTGGACAACAGCAGCGCCGGCGCCATGGGCTTTGCCACCTACTAGCAGTTAGCCAACCCCCCCAACCCGAATGTCGATCCCAGCCACGATCCCAATACATCGCATACAAATGCTCTCTCCGATCCGAACCCGATTCCCAGTTCCATTTCCAATGCCAATGCAAATATGAATCCAATCAAAAACGAAATGATTATGGACTTCCCTTGCTAGTTCGCAGTGGAGAGGGGAGAGGGGGAAGTTCAGCCAGTACAAATAGTGGGAGGTTGCTGAAGGAGAGTGGTGGAGGTGGTGGGCGGCTTGGTGGGTTGTGGGAGGGAAGGCAGCCCAGAAGGTGCGCTGGCGTCGCTGTTTTCAAAGCTAAAGTTGAGTCGAGATCTTTGTTTAATGAGAATGCAGTTAATCGATAAGTCAGTTCTAAAAATCAAAACAAAAAACAAAAACTTAATGATATCCATAAAAGAAAACACGTAAACTTGTGAATCGCCCAGTTTGTCGTAGTGAATACAGTAAAATGATATGAAGCATAGAAAGAATGCTTTGGAAAATTAAAGCATAGATTCAAATTCAGATTCAGATTGTACTATGTATGCGTATAGAAGATGTATGTATGTATTTGTATTTCTCTCAACGCTCTCTCGTAGAATGAACGCGCGCATTACTTAATAATAATTTTCAACTATAAATAATGATAATGATATATGCATATATGCTAAAATACTATCCGTATCCGTATTAATTATAAATACAACAACAATTCGAGTAGATTCTAAATGTAAGTGCAGTCCCAGAAAGCACATCGTAGAGCACAGCAAATGAATTGTTTAACAATTGACACACTCGCACACAGACAGACAGACAGAGACACACTCACACAAACCCACCCAGACAGACACACAGACACTGACATACACTAATACACTCACACAGCTAGACAGCGGAGCACTTTTAGCATAAATTTTGTCAAATATTGTTCGTTGTGTCGTGTTCTTAGATAAATTTTAAGTTCCTGTATATAAACTAAGACATAAAAACCCGAAAGAGTAGGAAAGCAAAAAGAAAACCAAACAAAAACTGAACACAAATTTAGTGAAACTGTCTAAAACTAATTTTGGGTTTTGTGAGGTAAAGCTAAAGCTCGAAAATCGCTAAACATTTGAGAGAAACTTAGTTAAAGGCGCTTTCGAATACTAAACTAAAATAAAGTGCACGTCAATCTAAAGATAAAGTTACCAGGAAATCAAATTGAAAGAGAAAATTGAATGGAAATGCATTTTAATAATACATAATCTTTAAGGAATACAAGTGACATTGAGGGCGAAGAAGAGATAGAGATGAGATAAAGAAGAAGGTGGACGAGTTGAGCAACAAGTAATTTACAATACATACCTTAAAGCTACTTACATTACTTACATAGTATATATAGTACATACAACATATATAATAAACGTACATATGCATATACACATAGATATACATATAGCTCACATATGTGTATCGACTCTGCTTAATCCTGATATTACGTCTAAGTTCAGTTATGTTGTGTAATTATCGAATTTTTGTTAATGTTTTGCTTCATACATTATACATAATGCATAAAAGAAACACATGATGCATCATAGTACATAATCTGTACAATACATATACATATACTATATGTTAATTGTAATTATCGTATGCCTCGAAGCATACATACTACTTCTTATGGATATATATTCTAATTGCTTTATCCTAGTTCTTGTATTATTATTATTTCACGCCCCCTTCCCCCCTCCACCTTTTTGATAAGTTGTAGTCTAAAGTCGGTTATGTTTATGCTTATGTTCGATTATAGTTTGTTTAGTAAATTTTTACATAGCATTAGCAATTCTCTTTTTTAAAAAGTTAATTATTGTGAATAAAATATAATATTGCAAAAGAATAAATGCAAAATCATACACACACCCATTTTCGAATTAATCACGAGGTATGCCCCCAGCATCGATATCGTATTCCCGTTCTAAGTTAAGAACTTCCTAAAATAAAAAGGCCTCATCTCAGTTTCAAGCCAGTAACTCTAGTACTAGATACTCAGACTTCCATTAAACTGTATTGTTTTGTTCAGTTCCTTCACTGATTTGATTTGGTAAGTACCGTCGGCCTCCCTCCTCCTCCAGGAGGTTTCTCTCCGTGTGCAGTGTGCAGCGCTCTTTGCGCTCCAAGGACGACCTCTCAGCATCGAATTTATTCATAGACATCCATAGAGAGTATAAAAATATACCTAGTACTTATCTGCAGCTAACAATGAAAATGTACTCGCAAAGACACTTAAGAACTCAACCTACGAGAGGAAAGTTAATCGTTTACCTTATTTCCATCTCGTTTGCAATTGATTTGTTATTTCAATTAGTTTTATGTTTCTTTCTATGTGTTGTTTTAGTCTTAGTTACATCATCGTATTTTGATAATCTTATACAGCGCTTAAATAAATAAAATCTAGATTAAATAGTCTTGTTTTCGAATATGTCATAAGGTTAAATAAATTATTATGTAACTGTGATGTTTGAAGTTTTATTAATAACTCAAAAGTAAGCTGAAACAGAGTAACAGTTATATTACTATTTATATCAATTTTATAATTCATATTATATACATACATATATTTGGGTAGAACCTGATTTGGGCAACATTAAAGTTGGTTGTCTATCATTTTTAACTCTCAAAGATTGAAATACGTAAACTTTCTTACTTTGAATTAAATAAGAAATTGTCTGGACTACATTTATATGTTTACCCGCTATCAATCCGGTCGCCCACTGAAATTATTTCTTAAATAACTTTTTTATTTATTAGTAGGTTTCAAACAAATTTTCAGAAATCATTTAGATGGTGATAAACAGTCTTCACACGACAAATTATAGATTTAAAACTAATTGATTCGATTTAATTTTTTCGATTTACAGATGTGAAAGGAAAGTTCTAAGACAAATTAATAGTAATGCATGTGCAATAATAACATAGACAGTGACAGGAAAGAGAGATGCCTTCTTCTGTCTTTTACATACATTTTCGGTTACGACGTATAAAAACTGTTAACAAATACTACAGTCGAGCCGGTCCGACAGTTAGATACCCGTCGCCCGATAATAAAAAAATCCGCTACAAACACAGTACAATTCCAAACAAGAAAGTTTTCTGCCACCTATTGCTTTTTCACTCTCACACACATGCAGACCCAAGCGCATGTTGAACGGTTGACAACGTTGGTCGAAGCTACGGAAAACGTTGACATGCATAACTTCTGACAGAAGGCGACTCAAATGTTAACAATCGGCTGGAGTCAAATGTTAACAATCTGCAGCGCAAGTCTAAGTCATATGGAGGGTACAAATTACTGTGTCAGCATAATTATTGACTTTTCTAACTCAGAGTGTGATGCATATTTGAATTTGGTGTGTGCGGATTACGGGGTGGTAAAAAGGTTTCACAGCTTATGTAAACTTTTCCATGTGCCTATGTATGTGCTAATTTATAGAAGCTCGTATACATACTTACGTGTATATATACATTTGTATGTATCTTGCTATGCGACGGGGCTGCACGAGAGAGATGTCATAAAATGCACCCTGCTATGTAAACATTGGCATTTCCCCTCTGCGAAGGTTCAGAGATTGCGAGCTAAAGTGTTTCGCTTTGGCTCGACTTAATGCGTTTTTTATGTTATGTATAAGAAACGTTTTCATCCATCGAACGGCAGTGAGATTCGCTGTTTTGGATTTGCGCTGGGTGCGCTCAGCGTCAAAGTCCAATGAAATTTACAACCCCTATCAGCGAAATTTTAAACTTATTGACGACTTCGTAAATCGATTTGAGCAAATCACTTTGATTACACTGATTTGCACAAAAAATTGTTAAAGTTGCTAATATAAAAGTTTAACTTACTAGTTTCTTTAATTTTCTACGCTCTGCTGTTCTAGGATACTCAGTTTAAATCTTTAAATTAAGTCTAACTGACGATTAGGTTGATGCTTGATTTCTGAATTGAACGATTTGTAGTTCAGCAATTATTAAATATTAATTAAAAATGAATCCAATAATATTCAATAACTGATCTCCACAAATCAAAGATATTGTTCCGTTCTCCAAAAGGTATAAGTAGAAAACGAGAACGAAAGCTACTTCCATGATAAAAGGTTCTAATTCCGTGGAGGTTCTTATATCCTGTTATCGTTCTTATACTAGTTCTATATTATTGAATGGTATTGTGTTTATTCAATATTGTGTCTCACTTTGATTGGAACTGATAAGTTAAGTTATTTCGAAAATCAAAACTGGTTTTTACACAAAAACCTTCATTTCGGCCGATTGTTCCAATGGCAGCTATATGATATAGTGATACAATTTTGATGAAATTTTATATGCATATAGAAGAAGTCCGATGTAGTAAATTTAGATGCAATATCTTGACTAATACTAAAAATGGCAGCTTTACGATATATCAGTTTTATTCGATTCGTTCTGACTTATATATGACATGTAGCAATAAAAAGCATGTGCAGGAAACATTTGAAACTGAGAGACTAGTTTGCTGTGAGAGACTAGTTTGCTGTGCAACAGACGGACACACGGACAGATGGACAGGGCTATTTGAATTCCTCTGTGGATGCTGAATCAGAATATATATACTTTATGGGGTCGGAGATGTTTCCTTGCAAATTCCTAGCCAAAATGAATATACCCTCTGCAGAGGTATAATAGGATATTCAAAATACGTATGACAAATTCTACAAAATATTATCATCATCTACTCGAAAATAAACTAACATAATGACAAGAAACTGTTTAAGCTTTAATTTTCAAAAACTAAAAGTTGGTATTGCTTAAAATATGTTCAAACTTCATAAAAGAGAACATTAAAATCTCTCTATATATTTGATGTTTGGATCTTGAGAAAAGAAAGAATGATTGAAACTATTTCTTAAATGAAATAACAGCCAAAAATGCAAAATAAACTACATTGACTTGCAGTCAATATTGTGCCGAATTTGCTATTGTCAGCCCTTATATTAGTTAAGTATTACAATCGTATACAATGATATGTATATATTTAATACGGACAGAGTATTAAACAAACCAACGTACCAGGGCTGAAAGATCAGGCCTGCAACATACTCTACCTTGCTTTATTATAATTTCGCATTAGAAGAAATGTGTATCTATAATACAAATAAGAAATGATGAAGAACACAGCCAACTCTAGCCCTCCTTCATTACTCAACATATTGGTTTCATGTGAAACTTAAGCTGTCATTTCCCCCAATATTGTACACTATTTTCTAGTGAAAACCATTACTTCTTATCTGTACTTCAATTCATTAGATTGTAAAGCAAGATGTCCTCCTAATGGAATATGTTTCAGAGAACATTTACATTTAGAATATGCTACTCATCTCGGGCTGTGGAGAACGGACTTGTAACTAATGCGGCAAATGGACAAAAATATGTACCTAATTCAATACAATTCGATTTGGTAATCAAATGATAAACGTGTGATAGAGCCTGCCATTTGAACCCCCAAGATTGGAGTTGGAGTTTGTGCTGGTGGTGGTGTGGAGGGTGATGATACTGCTGACAGTGGTGGTGGTGGTGGAATCCGGACAGATTGCTTGTTGTTTGCCTACTACATAGAGGACATGGGTAGAAAGGAGAATGCAGAAAGAATAACAATCAAATGATTACAGCAACAACAAGAAACAGCAACAACAACAACGAGCAGCAACCACTCAGATGCCAAACTGGAATTCAAAATTGACTCGTCGCTGATGTCGATGTCGTCAGCGTCAGCCTCAGCATCAGTCGTGGAGTATACAACAACACACACACACACACAACTCATACATATGCCCGTATACAACGGCGTGGACTTGTTTCGCACATAAAGATACAAATGTATCTACGGCAGACAGCAAATGGCGTATATAAAATGATTGGACATGTGCCCGACTGTGTGTCTCTGTGTGTGTGTGTGTCTCTATGTGTCTGTGTGTGCCTGTGTGCATGGCGATGGCTGCGGCAGTGAGAGCTCTCCGGTGGTTGTTTGCTTATCTCTCAGCGTGTGTGTGCGACAGAGAGAGAGCGAGCGAGAGCGCGCACGAGCAGCATATGAGAGTGAGCGAGATAGTGAGAGGGAGAGAGCAGCTACACGAGCGTTTTATTGCTCGTCGCGTTGCCTTCTTCACTTCTGCTGCCTCCAAAGTTGCTGTTGCTGCTGCTGCTGTCGTTGCCTTTGCTCCTCTGGCTTTTCATCTTTCCATGCGACCCCCTCGGCAGACGTAGCTGTTCCCAGTTCACAGTTGCCAGTTGCCAGTTGCTAGTTTACTCATGCTCGCACTCGTTGGCATTTTCATTTCGTTTTCGTTGCCTCAGCTCCAGCAGCAGCTGCACTGGCAACTCCTTGCACCTTCTGCTTGCTCCTCATTCCCCACTCCTCTGTCCTTTGGAGTTCGCCTAAGCGTAAGTGTTGCTGCCCGCCGTCGCTGCTTCTGCTCTGGGTTTATGACCTTTTTTTGTCAGCGAACGCCTTGTCATCTCACACACTCTCGCACACACTCGCACACACACACATGTGTGCAGGCTCTGTTTCTCAACCACCGCGACACCTTTCCCCTGCGCCATCCGCTCGTCTGTCTGTATCTGATGCCTGTCGCTGCCGTCGCTGTTGTTACTGTTACTGCTGCCTTGTTCTCACTCTCATTCGGCTTCTCTGTTGCGTTTGCTTTTGCGTTTCGTTCTTGTCGCTGCGCTGACTGCGCTGCCGCGCCGCCGCTGCTCAGCCTCGGCCCTGCCTCGGTCTGGGTCTCGGTCTCTGTCTCGGTTTCGGTCTCTGTCTCGGTCTCGGCGGCAGCCACTGACTTCTGTCAAACTGAACAGCAAATATTATTTTTTGGACACTTTGCTATCAGGTCGACGCCGCGTCAAGCAGACGTCCTGCTCCATTCGCCAGCCAGCGATTGATAGGGCAGGGCACATAGAAAGCGGGCTCCAGCAGCAGCGGAGGCGGACGCAGGCATTGTTCGAGCTGTGGCTGCAGCTGGAATCGAGGTCGAGGTGTTCATTGTTCTCATTCGGAGTTGGACAACAGGAGACGGAGCCCGGAGTCGCTAGCTCAGCATTGTCCAATTGTGAATAATTGAAAGATGGAAAAAAGAAACAAAACAAAATGCTCAAGAGGAGGCAGAGCAGACAAGAAGGAGCTGGCTGTAAATCAACTCGAGCCGGTTTCGTGTGCTGCCCCAAAAATAACAGAAATAATTATAATAATGACAAGAACAACAGCAGAAACAACAACAACAAGAACAACAGCAACAAGAAAAGCAACAGCAACTTGGGCAGCCAAGGAGTCCAATTGTGAATACACTCATGTGAATGTGAATGTCGATTACAATTTCGCGTGTCTCTTAACAACATTTCTTCTGCGTCGCGTGTGTGTATGTGTTTGCATTGGTGTGTGTGTGTTCTTCGCTTTCGGGGCTTGGCTCCGCGGGCCATGGGACCATCCATTCTTACTCGACCATCGACCGAAAGTGTCCCGGCCCAGTCGCGTTTTTGTCGGTTTCCTCGCTTCGCTGGGCGTGAATTCAATTAAAGTGATTTGTTGCCGCCATTTTTGACATTCGGGACATAAATAGTGCGTCTGATTCATGGCACAAAAGTTCACAGCAAGAAGTTCGACAAATTCAACCAACTAATTTGGATCGAAAGTCTTTCATTCCTGGTAAGTCAAGCAGGCCGGCGCCGACGGCACTTTGGCCAATCATTTCACGTCTAAAGTTTGCTATAATTTTCTGTTTCAATTTGATTACACTCACATCACTATATCTTATGTATCCATACCTATAAAAAATGATTTTTTTGATAACTACCAACATGAAATTTCTTTTATTTTCTGCAAATGTTTAGCAGGGCCGAATAATAATTTATATAATGTATACATTACGTAGAGATATCAGCTACTTGTTTCAATTGAGGTAGCAGGGGCCAGATGCAGATGGAGTCACCGCATACCCTGCACACGCCTAGCTAAGGGCTTGCTATGAAGAATATCATATATTTCCTGTTTGAATTTGATTAAAATCAAAGCTGTATTCATTCACTTATTCAACCTAACCTATAAGAACAATCCTTTCTAAATGAAGACTTTCATAATCGTTTTTCTTTGTGTGTCTTTGTCCTCAGCAACTTGTACTCACTTTTTACTTTTCGCTAAAATTTAATAAGTTTTAGCTTAGATACTTTTATTTGCATAGAAATATATTAAAAAAATATATATATAATCACACATATATTACTGCCATAGGAACAGTACGAAATATTATTTTAATTCTCATTCCGAACAGTTAAATCAATCTTAACTTTGTATTACAATACAAGTTTTCTGTCTATTAAAAAGTTGTTAAACATTTTAATGCGGCTTATCACACCTGAGTACATAATATACCTATATGTCCTAAGCTACTTGAAATTATATATCAAAGTTATTAAAGAGCAAAGTGTTTACTTTATTAGCATAGAAACTTAGTAATCAACTAGTTGTTTTAAGAAACAAAATAAATAAACAACTGCTAATGAATTTAGCAGGTTCTTAGTGGGGAATATTTAATGCTGATCAGGTTTCAATCTCTTAAATTATTGAATCATTTTCAATCTGGAGTTCTTAAACTTATCTTTTCAATGGAATAGAAGTTTTGTTGACCTCTTCAATGAATTACGAAACAAAGAAGAAAGATATATCAGGTATACAATATGCAGTTAGATGGCTTGTTTCCCAGACTTTGCATAGTCATAAAGAGTGAATGCATTTCCGACTACTTTTCATAACAATGCTAAACTGAGGCAAAATACGCTGTGAATGCGGGCGCGGCAGGTATGAGGCAGGGGTTTGAAAGGGTTACGGGTTCTCTTGGGCCTGATGATTTATGGCACTGACAAAGTGGGCGAGAAGTGATGCAAAATCAGGCCACGCTGCAGCAGGGACTGCGGTGGTTCCTCGCTCTCCTAATGACGGTCCAGTTACAGTTTGGTAAAGACCTGACTGAGAATCCTTGGCGAGAAAGCGTGTCGAGTGAAGTCCATTTATGACCTCAAAATATTTTGATTTTACAAAGAGAGCAGCCAGCGGGAGATATGTGATTACCGTGAAGGGGTTGAGCAGTAGGTGGAACATCCAGGAAATTCCTCTGTGTATGTATGCCCCACACTCCCAGACATACCAAGATGATGTAACATATTGCGAGCTCAATAAATACAGAACGAGCTAATTGATGATGTGTGGAACTTCATGTCGATGTCACAGTTTAATTGCCACCCCGAGAGGGGAGTGGGTGTAACATGCATATGAGAAAACTTATTTATATATCCGAAGTCTCGCCTCCGCCTACACTCATTGATATTCAAAGACAAAGCACCCACGCGACTCAGGCGTATTCCACGGAGCCTATATAGTCAGTCTATCTAACGAGACACGGCTTAAAAATAATGTAATTTATTCTGACACTTTCATAAAAAGAATCCAAAACTCTTGGCAACAAAGCAAGACATTATCGCCGCATAATTAATGCCACATGTTGCAGCGCAGTGCGAAGAAGGAGAAGGAGAAAGAGAAAAGGAGAAGAAGAAGGGGGCACACTGCAGTGGGACAATAAAATTTACCAAAAACCAACGTCAACTTCAGCTCTGTCGTAGTCGGCACCGAGAAATATCATAAAGCCATTCGGCTTTTAATTGCCTCGCTAGAGCGTCGGCCCCACGAGTCATTTCCATATTGAGCGCGCATCTCTCATTTGAATAAATTTATCAAAATGGTAATCAGCGACGGCAAACGCGTTCTAGGCCCATCCCATCCCATGCCAGGCCATGTCCCAACCCAACCCATCTCAGTCCCATTCCCAGTCACAGTCTCCTTCCATTTCTTTTCATTCCATCCCCCTTGACTTGCCAGCTTGACGTCTTCGATGTCTTTTCCCTCGTCCGCTTTGTCTTTCACGTTCGCCGGCGCATGGCGCATGCGTCGCTTGACAGAGGCAGAGGCAGCGGCCGAGGCAGAGGCCATTATAAAATGGGCGGAGCTAAGGTCGTCGCTGCCAAGGGTTCAACGCACACACAGGCAGTGTGGTGAGTTTCGTCAAGTAGCTCCTGTGCTGTCTAAGCTGTGGTGAGTTCCTTGTCGTGTTCGTGCCAGACTCGTTTTACAGGATGAGGAGTGTAAATACAGACATACATAGATGTACATGTGTGTGTGTGTGTACCTAAGTACCTAGATGGTATATGAATTTTAAAATCTATATACTTAATGCATACATGTTTTTGTACATACCTACACTTCCATATAAATATTTATTGCTTCAGTAAAGTAAACTAAACTAAAGAAGCAAATATTAAATTTCGGGTCCTTTAACTAACAATCAACCTGACAGGTTAGCTCGTTGTCTGCTGTTTCTTTTGCTTGTAGGAATATAAATAAGTGTGCGTTAAAATAGCCTAATTTAATAAGTTAATACAGTTCTTAGTCCTTCAATTGTAATACTTGTAAAAAATCAGTACATAGAATGAATTTTAAAATCTATATACTCAATGCATATATGTTTTGTACGTACCTACACTTCTATATAAATATTTATTCCTTCAGTAAAGTAAAATAAAGTGAAGAAGCAAATTTTCAATTTCGGGTCCTTTAACTAACAATCAACACTGACAGGTTAGCTCGTTGTCTGCTGTTTCTTTTCTTGTAGGAATATACATAAGTGTGCATTAAAATAGCTTAATTTAATAAGTTAATGCAGTTCTTAGTCCTTTAATTGTAATATTTGTATTAAATCAGTACATAGAATAGAGTTATTTATGGAATATAACATTCAACAAACTTAACAATCTTGATATAAAATGTAATATCGCTAGCTGCAACCGTATGAAACCGTATGTCGAAGGTAATGTTGCTATCTCGTTATACCCTTCGACCATAAACAATGTTCCAAAAAGGTTTCAGACCTAAGCATTTATATATATTCCTGGTCAGGGTTACTAGCCGAGTTGATTGTCTGTCCGAATTCGGAACACATAGATCTCAGCGGTTTACATATTGTACAAAAGCTAGATTTATAGTGAGTTTTATAAAGAACCCTTCTTCCAAAATCTACCCTAATTCAAGGTCTTCGGTGACTGGACAGACATATGGTATCGTAATTCAACAATTATGATCATATGATCAACATACAAAATGTAATTCTCCCAATGATTGATTTTTTATCGATATTGATATGCATTATAATTATTAATGCTTTGCAATTTTTATATGTTTTAAAATATTAAAATAATTTTGAATTGTAAAACTGTAAACTGAAATATTGAGTTGAAGCTTATATTGTTGTAAAATAATAATCGTATTCTAAATTTTGTAGAACTACATTTTAATGTATGCAATGCAGCTCCATCTTTATCAGCTTTTTGACTTCTATAAACTCATCATATCCCTTCAAGAATAAATACATTAATCTGTTACACATACCTACATATATCAATATATTTATTCACATAAAGTTTTCTTTATTTTTCGAAAAAAACTGTTCAAACGTTTTACAGAACCAAATCAAATCAAAACGAAAGACCTTCGCAGGCTCTTATCTTGTCCGGTCGTTCATACGAATTTAATAATATATTAGTAACACTTCCAACTTTTATTGCTGTCTATAAGTTATGTTATTTCGAAAATCAATACTAGTCTTTATAAAAACCTTTCATTTCTGTCGATTTTTCTTATCTATCTTTTCTATATGTTATAGTGGTCCGATTTTTATAAAATTTGATATGTATTGATTGCAGTATCGTAATAAACTACAAATGACAGCTATACGATATATGTATCTGTCCGATCCGGCTTATTCCGACTAAAATACAGCGTGCAGCAATAAGTAGCATGTGTGCCAAGTTTCATTAAGATATTTCTAAAACTGTGAGACTAGTTTGCGTTGCAACAGACAGACGGACAGACGGATAAACAGACGATTAGATGGACTTCCGTAGTGATGCTGATTCAGAATAAAAAATACTTAATGGCGTCGGATCTTATAAAGTGCGTTGCAAACTCGTGGTCAAAATTAATATATCCTCTGCAAGGATATTACAAGATACTCAGCGTTAACAATCGATCATTAATCTTAGGTATGGTTTTAAAAAGGGTATTTATTTATCGGCGATGATTCTATGAATTTAGCCGAGTTCAGCACAGAGTTCAGCCAGTGCACACACCCCCCGCCAGGAGCGACCTCTGGTGTTGCCGGCTGTACGGCAGTCTGCACTCATTGAGTTGTAGATGGCGCCGCCGCCGCAGTCAGTGCCTCCTCACACACAAGCATAAGTGGGAATCGCAGTTCGTGCTCGCTCTCTCGCTCTCTTCGCTCATTGCTGCTCTTTGGTTTACCCACACAGGCAAACGGCGGCAATTGTGGTTGTATTGGTGCATCCGATTCGAATGTGTTGGTGCGTTGCTGCTGCTGCTGCTGGTTGGGCCAACGGCAGCGTCGCGTCGCTGCGTTGGATTCTGAGTAGAACCATTTTATCGAAATGGAAATGGAATTCCGAGACAGCTCGAAAGATATTTCAGCTAAAGTGGATTCACTAGAGGCAGAGGCAAAGACAGAGGCATCATCAGCATCTTTGAGCTTATATGGAATATATATATATATTATATACCATATATCGAATGTTTCTCGAATAGTTGCCAATCAGCCTGACATTGCTAATGTCGCCGATTTAATTGGACTTTTCTTTTAGCTTGCCATAATTTATAGAACCTGAATCTGTTTCTTCCATTATATTCTAATTGATTTATGGCAAACATAAAACGAAAACTAATTGGGAAAATGTGTTCGACGAAGGCACGTGCGCCGGAACTATTGTATAGAACATATTGAAATATGTTCACTGCGAGGATATTTAAATAACGCACAAGATGTCGAGGAATATACAACATAAAATACAAAGATATAATAAGATGTCAGTCTGCTGCTGCTGCCCCGAAAGTCAAGTAGTCCATAAATCTGATCGGCAACGAGTCTGGAATATTTATATAGAAAGAAACCGAAAACAGATTACGAATAGAAACGCTCGAAAGGTCTCAAGTGCTGCACTTGGCAGCCACCGATCGAACATTCAATGGGGGTAATTGAGAATCGTTGAGAATCGAAAATTCAAAATGGAAAATGGAAATGGAAAGACTGAAGAATGGTGAATACGAATGAATGAGTGGGTACGCCATGTTGCCGTGTCCGCATACAAATTGGTATTGCTGGGAAACTTCTACTTTGACAAATGGCTATATTCGATAACTGCGATAAGTCAAATGCGGGGAGAGAGAGAGGGAGGCCTATCTAAGGACCCTCATCAATGAAGCTGTCAAAATAATCAAGGGGAAGTCATAAATTCCACAGTCAACTAATTGCTATTGGGGATGGTTGTGTATGAGTGGTATATACCCCTTTAAATAACTCTGCATATGCAGTATATGCCTTATACCTTTAATATGTGGTATATATCCCGTTATATAACTCTGCATATGCAGTTTCTTACATAATGAAACTGTTTAAAATTTACAATATTATATGATCTTGTTTTGTTTTTGGTTTCTCTGTGCCTTTATTAAGTCACGCTTCGAAAGCGAATCTCTAATGAAGACACTTCGATGGTATTAATTAATGTCAATATCGATACAGTGGAAGAAGAAGAAGATTGGTGGACGATAAAGTTTATATCTTTAAATAAAAACGGTGATTATAAACAAATAAAACTTATATTTAGGACTTCCTCCTGTTATATCGGTTTATATACAAAGCATAGTCGACGCATTTCTTTCAAGTAAAGAATATATGTAAAATAAATATATGGCCAATATGATAAAAATATAAATAAATATAAAATAATAACAATAATCCAATAGTTAACAATATTTCATGATTATTATGCTTATTGTTATATATTATTATTATTTAAATTTAATTGTTTGAGAATTCAAAAATATTTCTACGGCAAGTACAAATTTATTATTTAAACTGTATAACCAATTTAGGAAAAAATCAAAATTATTGATGCGCTTATATTGTTTATAGAATTCATAAATATTAGTACTCAATTAAATCAGCTAATGGAAAAAACTGGATAAAAGACAAAAGAAATTGAGTTTTAAATTAAAACATTTCGAATGCAATTTAAAATACCTTTCATTAAGGTGTTTAGATCTTATCAGCTTTTCGCTGAATATTAATTGATACAGTCAACAATAAATTACCGTAAATTGTGAAAACTAAATATAAACTGGAATTAATCCGTATTTATTCGCATCAATTGCTCAATCGAAGAGAGAGAAACCCGTTGTGGGCCCATAAACGTGCCTCGCTTACACAGTTCAACAGCGCGAGAGTTGAATGACAGCGAAATGAATTTCTTATACAAATTATGGAAGGCGTTAAAATCATAGCAGAGCACAGTCAGAGACACATGTGGGGAGCCTAGATGAAGATAGGATTGAGGATTGAGGAGTGAGTACTCTGCTGCTGCTCAATTGTCGAGCTGCCGACGAGTTTTATTGGCTGGCATTTTTGCTGTGATTCGCATTATGGGACTGCTGACCTGAAAGCCATTAGGCATTAACTGTCCCACATCCGGCCCCATCATTGGAGAGTGCTTTCAACCTAATAACACCAATAAAAACAGCTCCGAACAACAAGAGTCATCCCCCCAACTCAGAGTTAACCCCCAGCAAAAACTGACACTGCAAACGTGGCGACTTTTTGTGCAAAAATTATATATTGCTCGAGCTGGCTGGCGCCCGGCGAATATGATTTTATTGCCCAGAAGGAACGTCGCAAGTCAGCGACAGCGGCACCACGCCCCATTCCACTTCATTACAATTCATTTTGCAAATGTAAAAAAGTTGAAATAAGCTAAAAGCAGAAGAAATTGCGCACTGAGCAACAACAACAACACACACAAACAACAACTACTCGTATCTTCAAATGGATTTGTGGCCCTAGTCCTAGTTCATGCCAATGGCGCCTTGCCTCTGCTCTGTCCGTGCCCAGGCCCAGTCACAGTCCCCATCACAGTCCCAGTCCCACATCCACTTATGCCAAGTCGCCGCCTCTTACAATAGTTCGCCTCAAATTGCCCCCGAGCCAGTCCGAGCAGGGCTCAAGTAATGGCACGAAATGGCCTTTTTCCATTATCCAAATGGAAAACTTACACAAACAAACATCAGCGAAGACAAATGGAAACAAGCCGTGGAAAATAAAGAAACCGAAAAGGAAATTTACTCGTGCGCGTCATTGCCGTTGCGCCGTTTGCCGTTGCCGTTTGCCATTCCCTGCCTTGCTCCATTGCTTTATCAGCCAGAAATTTCGCACAAATCGAGGCGCACTAAAAGCCAACGAGCCACAAGTTTGCCCCTCCCTGTCAGCCGCCTCCCACTCCCTCCCCTCCAGCATAAAAGAAGACAACGCAATTGCGAAGCCAATGAAATGCTTCAATTTCCTTCCTCAAACTTCTCATTTTGATTAATTTATTAATTAGAACTAGTGCAGCAAGCGGAAATGAATTCACTTTTTTATGGCTACAGTGTTTTATTTCCGAATATTCATATTCGTCATTACAGAAGGTTCTCTGCTTAATTAAATAATGAAATAATTGAAATAGTTGAGTGAAGTAATAAAAGAAATGTTCTGTGCAAATTCAGGGGAATTAGCTTTGGTATATAAGGGAACATCTTCTATAGAATGTGGGATATCTTCTATCAACTTTAATGTATGTAGAGTATATAAAGGTATATCTTCTCTTACTTGCTTATTCTGCAGTAAGTATAATCTCTCATTCGAAATCTCATCACTCCTTTTCCCAAATAGTTGTACAAAAAAACATAATGAGCACATCAAGTCAATGATCGCGACCTTAACCTTCTAAATATTGCTGACCCAATTAACAGAAAAGAAAAACAAAAAACACAGAAAAAGAAACCAAAAAGGCAGAACAAAGCAAGGCCAGAGAGACATACAACGAAAGGCTTAAATGGAAAACAGAGCATTAAAAAAGGCTGCGAACAATAAAACGCAAATAAAAGAAATGCAAAAGAAAGCGAAGCGGTCTGCCTCTCTCTCCCTCATCCGCTCTCTCTAACGCCTGGTTGCCTAATGGTTCAAGGTCGGCAAAAGACAATAATGATGATTTAATGGGCATCATAAATAATTTTATGGCTTAAGAGCAAACGAGCTGAGCAAAGCAAACAGAATCGCAGAAGGGCAAAGAAGAATCCAATCGAAGACACTGATCACGCCAAAGGGTTAACCGAAACTGAGCCTCTACGTGCATAATCCATATAAGTTATACTATATGTATATATGCCATATATACGATCCCATTCTAAGTAGGTATGTTGTAGAGCGCGTCGTCGCCGCTAGTGAAACTTGAGCGTCGCATAACTTTGCGTTCTTTATGGCAAAGGGGCTTGCATAGGGAATAAGGGAGGGGGAGAGGGTAGGGGCAGGGAACTGAGAGGTGCCCAGTGCTTAAGCGAAATTAAATTCAAAGTTTATCTGAAAAACTTGTTAATTTCAAAATGGCATTAACAAACATGTTGACAGTATCTTTTTAGCAGGCATGTGTGGGTAGCTTTATGGCATGACACATGCGTGTGTACAGCATCTATATATGTGTGTGTATGTGTAAGTATGTGCCCGACCCCTGAAGGGTTCAGCACATTGCTGCTGCTGCTGACGAGGCACAGGCAATTTAAGGGGGGCATCTGCGCAAACAGAGATTAGTCAAACAATGGAATCAGCAAAAAATGCTAGCAAAGAGTTGCCTCGAGGGGGCGTGGCTGCGCAGCGACGACTTAATTAAATCGAGAGAGGGAGCGGGAGAGGGAGGCGAAGGCAGAGGCAAAGGCAGAGAGGGTTGCGGCATCGTGTTAATCGCAGCCATTAAAAGAATATTGTCAGGCGCTGAAACAAAAAGCTGCCGCCGCCCGCAGCACCTGTCGAGCGAATAAGGCGTGGCGGGGTAGAGAGAGAGAGAGAGAGAGAGAGGGTGGGAGGAGGAGGAGGGCAGGTAAGCAGCCTACGGCAGTAGGAGACGCAATGAATATTAAATGAGCTCAAAAGCTTCAGTTTCAGTTTTGAGCATTTGTTCGAGAATTTTAAAATTAAGTCCGACCCGCACAGTGGTCGCAACTGTGCATAAAATAGGCAAAAATACTTGCGAAGCAATAAAATATTTGCGAATACTATTTAAAAACAAAAGTGAATTATTATTTATGAAATATTGCAAATTTAAATGGATAAGTTTATCTTACATTTTCCTTTTTTTTATTGAAAATTCATTCGTCATAACATTATCAAAAGTCATTAGACGCTCATTAGGGATTTTATTTTGTTTGGGTTTTGACACTATACAAAATATATATATTCTTAATCTGCATCAACAGACGATATAGCCATGTCAGACTGTCTGTTTGTCTCTCTAGATTTAGAGCTCAGAGACTATAAGACATGTATTAATATTGCACGCAGTTCAAGTCCATTTTAGATTTTGGCCAGGTCTTTTTCCGCCTTTGTAAATCGATAAAAATCGAATTCTAAACGTAATTTTAATGCAGCACAGTTGATTTTTGGTAAACATATCAACTATCAACAAGTATGCAATACAAACAGGCGGGTATATCACAGTCGAGCACACCTGACTGTAGCATTTGTGCTTGTTATCTCTAAATCGATTCTCCACTGTTATTACTATATCATATATATTTGTGTGCAGTTTTTCGAGAGCCTCCCACTGTCTAGTTGAACCCAGCATGATGGGACTCTCATTGTGACCTCAGGATGATATTTAAGGTTTTATTATTGCTCTGCCAGGCGTTGTCATGTAATCACCTGCATATGCGACCACGCTGCAAAGAGGATTTACGCGACTCTGCACATGTGTGTGTATGAGTGTGTATGTACACTTTCACCTGCGCCACGTCAGCAACAAATCCCGCACGCATGCAACTACAGCAGGGGAAAAGGCGGAGGGAGGCGGAGCAGGGCCATGAAACTTTGTTAGAAGTCGTCGCCGGTGGCGGCGTTTACGACTTATTAAGTTGGATAAACGTTTACGATATGAAAATGAGTAGAAATCTTGTGTGGTTAATTAAAAAAGCAACAGAGAGCAGCGACAAGCAGCGCAGCAACGTGTTGGGCTCAAACTTTGTCGAATCCGGCGTCTTCCACTGTAATAATAAAACACTGTGAAATGTAACACAAGCCGCAGACAAAGAGAGAAAAGGAAAGAGAGAGAGGGAGAGAAAGAGAAAAAGAAGGGAGGGAGGTAGGGGAGCAGAACTGCAGCAATTTATGTGGCACGAGTTTGGGCTTGTTAATTGTTTTATGATGCCTCCATAAATCTGAGCGCACACCTACGCGGGCTCAGCGCAATACAACATACGGCGAGCTGCTCGTAAATAACGTCGGGACAAGCATTACGGCAAATAGGCAAATGTGCCCCATGTTTCCCACTCTCCTTCCCCCTCTCACTGTGCTATCCCCATTGCACCGTCATGTCTATATCAGTCAACAATTTGCCTTCTTCTCGTTCACTCAACTTGCCTTTTTTCTGGATTTGTACAAAATTAGAAAGATCTTCGAGCGATGCTTTCCAAATCCTGCATCAATCGTCGCCCCTCGCTGGCACCTCTTCTTGCTCTTCCTCCTCGAGTGAGCCACGCCCTAACTCGCATGCGTTGTGCAGCCAAGAGTCGAGGCGAGAGTCGAGTGTGTATCTATCTGTACACGTATCCATCAGATACACCGACGGCAACTCGCAACAGCCATGGCCGCTGCTCACTCGGCAGCCATCAATAGCAGTGTGTGTAGGGGAAGGGGAAACGAGAGATGAAGGGGAAGGGGACCTTCTTACAAGCAGCAGCAGCAGCCACCACCACCAAATGCTGCTCTACTTTTAGCTACAGATTCGTCTCATTTAGGGGTGGGTTCTGCAGAGATGAAAATACAAAAATACACTGAAAGAAATTGCAGATACATATACATATATTTAAATTTATTAATTAATATTTATGTGTATGTATAAACTATGTTTCTTGGCCTTGAAGATTTAAATTATTTTCTGCCTAACTTTCTAGACTTCTACCAATAATATATTTTCTTTTGTGTTTTCATTAGTTCCTCCACTTGCCTTTCTCTCAGTGCATTGAAAATAGTTTGTTCGACAATAATTTGATTTCTAAACATTATTTATATACTACTTGCCATCGCCGTCGACATAAAATCAGTGAATTACTCTAATAATATGATCATATTTATTAGAAAATTAATCATTTGCTCGGAGAACTCTGTAAATTTTATTTTAAATTTAATTTCGATTTTATTTTGCATAAAATTACACAAACACACATATACAGACATATATATATACCATATATATATATTTATATATATATATGTATTTCATACTAACGCAAAATGAATGGAGAGTGAGAAGGGCTAAGGGGACTTGTGCGTCAAGTTTGGGGATTACTTACGGTTAATAAACGCGCACTTTTAGTTACGGCCGGGAATGCCTTCGGCCGGAACTTTTCTCATTTAACTTTTAGCCCAAAAATAACCGCAGCTAAGATTTTTCTCTTCATCTTCTTTGTTTTTTTCTACTTTTATGTACTGCTGATGGGCTTTTGGAGGGGGGACGGGGGCGTTGGCAAGCAACTATGGGCCTGAAAGTAACTTTCAGCGCGCCGCCGCCCGTTGGATCTGTTTAATTTCGTTGCTCTACGATGAGTCGATGTTGTTGTTGTTGTTGTTGTTTTGTAGTATGTCATGAATGTTTCATGAAATTCGCATAACACGACTTTGGAAGTTACGCTGAAAGTTGTGTGCCTTGCAGCGCTTTCTGTATACTCTTTCCTTAAAAAATAACTCTAAACTAAAAATTTTAAAGTAAATTAAATATTTAAAGATTTAAATAACTCATCAAATATTGTTAGCAATTTATTTACAACGTGTTACTTTATAATATTAGAATTACATTTATCATTATCAATGTCTCAGTGACGAGCTCAGCTGAATACTCTTAACAATTTACACAAAAATTGCCACTTAGTTGGGGTACGGCACCGGGCCGAGGTCAGAGACGGAGCCCAAGCCAGAGCCAGGCCTCGGGGCAGTTGATGAACCCAACGCGTTGTGTGTGCGTGTGGTTTCCCATTGAAATTTTTGTATAAAAGTTTTTTCTTGTAGCTGAAATTTTGATGAGCATTGTTATCAAAGTAACTTTTTTGTTGTCTCTTGCGGACGGGCCCGAAATATATTTTCAGTTTTTGTTTTGTTGCTCTCTTCAGCTTGTTGATGTACAAACAGTCAACACACAGTCAAACTGGATAGACGGATCATCACCTTTGCTAATCCTGCTTTACTAGGTATCATCATGGCATATACATTGCTGATACTTTGGCTTTAGTTAGTTAGTTTTAGTTACCCAAATGATATGTCAACTTTGCTTTAAACTTTGATAACTTATTAGTTTAAGTCTTAGAATATTTCTAGATTGTGAACGATGCTTCTTAGTTACACTAAATCCAATTCAGCAGAACATCCGTTCATCATTCCTCAAGAGTTGTTATAGACTAAATGAGATTACCTACTGCCTGGTTAGTTGAATATTCTGTGGTTAGCTGTATCCTGTGGACTTAACTTCACACCTATGACTGCCCACAGTTGACTTTCACCACTGCCTGTATATTTTTAAACTTTACACTGTCTGGCACGACATTTCAATTAAGTTTGCCAAGCGTTAAGCCCGAGCTAAATTTGCTCACGTCGCGGCTGCGTGGAATTTTTATGCTCCTCCTGGACTTGTGTGGCTGTGATTCCAAAATGGGAGCTGCTGCTGCTGCTGCTGCACATCGCATCTCGCATCGCATCTAATCTTGCATCTAATAAGCATTTTCAATCAACTTTTATGCGCTGCGTTGTAAAACGTAATCGACCTTAGCGCTGCCAGTCTGGCCCCCTCTGACCACGCCCCCACCTCCCTACTACACGCAGTCTAGCGCAACCTCATGCATACGTCGCACAATAACTTAATCCGTAAATTTTATTTTAAAAAATCCGTAAAACCGTTCACAGGATTTCACGTGCGCCACTGCATCATAAATTGAAACCCAACGCCAGCCCCGCTCCCCCTTCCAGCTCGTACTGCCCTCGAATGAGTACCTCAGTGTCGAGTTGAGTCCTCAGCCTGCATGAGGTCGCCTTTTGTTCCGCCCAATCAGTGGGGCGTGCATTTTGAGTGGCAACTCACGGCAACAAGCCTCGCCACACTGTGGGGAATATCAGCGAAAAATTTTCTATTTCGATATGTAGAAATTTTATATTCGCTTAGGTAATTAACTCTATGCCAATTAATTAATTAATATATGAATAAATTTATTCAAGTTATGGTTTGGAAGATTGTTCACCTAATTTAAATTAGAATAGAGAGAGCTATATTACACACCTATTTCACTGGACATGTGTGTTTATAAAATAAATAAATATTATGTTAATGTCACTTATAAAAAATATTGTATTTATTTATTAAATAAACTACTATAACAATTGACTTTAATTCATTAAAAATTTCGTTCATGTTTTTATTATTGTAATTTCCCAGCAAAATCAGTATGGGAAATAATATTTAATGACTCTATTCACATTGTGTCTACGATAATTATATAATTTATGAGCTCATTATTCATTTGCTCATTCATTTTAATGGGGCCCGTCAATGATTTACGCACTGAGAGCAATAAAATGTGCCTTATCAGTGCTTCCACTTTTCAACTTCCACTTCCAACCAAAAGTAAATTCATATTTAATCAGTTCACTAAATGGGAATTTATTAATTAAAACATTTCAATTGGAATTTGTTAAACTTATGATTCTTTTCTTTATAGATACTCTATATATTGATGAGTTTCGCTCGCTCTTTGTTCCACTGTGCCAATTGGCATTTGCGATTTAAAATTTATTGAATTACGAGTACCACAAAAATTTACTGCAGAAGCGCTGAAAAAAAAACCTGGCCCAGCTGGGCAGGGTTGACTATGCCGATAATGCCAAGGCGACACGCCCCCATACGGCATACGCCCCCGGCCTCTGCCCCGCTCTAAAATACGCTGCGTCAACGAAATCGGGCAACGCACACACGTAGAAGTATTTTGAAAAATCGCCAGCCATTTTGTTGCCTTTATCCCTTTCTCGAATTTGATGCGTTCCATTTGATTATTTGCCTGTGCGTGAGGAGCAACAGCAACAGCAGAAACCACTTCCAGGCAGGCACACAGGCAGGCAGCAACCACAAGTGGCTCCAGGGCAGCTAAGGCAAAGGCAGCAGCACATCCACTTGAGATTGCCTCTCGCTGCCTTCTCGCTTGGTTGCCCGTAATAACACGCTTTGATAACTTTCATGGCTCATGGCACGGCCGCCTACTGCACGCTCCTGCTCCTCCTGCTGCTTGCTGCTGCCATGTTCCCATGTTCCCTTGGCCACCAGCTCCATCAATCTGTGCTGGGTCCCCTCCCTGCCCTGTCTACAGATTGGCTTCGTTAAACTTTATTTTGAATTTATACGCGCGCATTTTGTGCGTCAGCTCCAATTTCAAATTCTAGATTGTATTCCGGGCATGTCTGGACCCCGACTCCGACTCCAACTCCGACCACGACCTCATCCCCAAGTGGAGTCGCTTATCCTTTCGCTCGTTGCCTGCCTATATCCATTTTGCTTGGTTAATGGACATGAAAATTAAACCGCCCCGCCCTGTGCCTGCTCCGTTGCACACCTTCAAATTCCGCAGGAGGCCATTTTGTTTTGAGTTGAGGAGTGTAACAGACTCCAAATGATTCAAGCAGGACAATAAAATAAATATTTATTCAAATTTCACATTCGATTTACCATTTGCAGCTGTGCGAAAAATTCAATCGCAAAGTATTTTGTATTTTCCTTCCCTTTGGCCAAAACTAACTGAGGTCGCACAGCGGCACACTTGCACACACACACACATATACACTCATACAATTACCATATAATCGAATATTTATTGGCGCTGCATGCGACAATTGTCCGTCCCTCAGTCCCTTAACTGTGGCCACAGCCGCCGCAGTTTATGGCCGCGTTTTGCGATTTTTATGGTTTTATAATGTACGCCGCTGATTATCGCGCATGATATGCGAATTAAATTTTACAATTTGCCAAATGCAAATCCACACACACACACACTTACACTCGAGACTGCCTACACTGCGCGAAAGAGCGCGTCAGCCATTGGCTTTGCTCGGCTTCCACCTTAATGAGGCTTGTGAGTGGAGGCTTGTGAGTGGCTGCGAATTTCAATAATGATTCAATTTTAATTCGAATGCTCGACTGCATTCGCTAAGGTATTCACCAGTTCGCCATGCCATTCCATTCTTAATGGAAGCTTAATGCAATCGGCAAAGCGATTGCCCCTAAGCGCTCTATTACGCAGCCATTCGGGAAGTAACTGCCTCAAGGGCCCGAATGCTAATTACAGTAGAGCTGACTGAAGCAGGCAGGGCAGTGTAGAGCAGAGAGTGGCAGGGAGAGGTGTAGGGGCTTACTTCTAATTGCCTGACAAACGGCAAACAACTTCAGTACGAATAAACATGCTAAACTAATTGCAGCGCATAGAACTTTGCCAATTTGCATAGTTAAGATCAGTGTAATGAGCTGAAAATTGGGAAAAACATAATTGATCTACGAGAACTTTCAGCAAGACAAGAAACAGGAAACAACAGGAATAGTTCTAAAGGTATTTCTAGGTATTAAATATTGATTTATAAGGTGCATGTTTTACATGTCTTAAAATATTTCTCTGAATGAAATTCATTAGATTCCTATCGGTTTCCACACTGCATGAGAGCAGAACAACGACCGCTATGATGTAGAAGAAAGACTGAACTTTGTTTAAAAATATGTTGTATTTAAATTTAAATTTGTTATATATTATGATTATATTATATTAAGGTATCTTGGGCATCAAGTTTGAATGCTTTCATGGCTTATTGATTGCTTCTTCTTCAATTTCAGGAGTACTTATCATTAATGTATGTTTATCTTCTTCAGTTTGCATTATGTAAGAGACCGGAATAGTTGTTTATTAATCCTTATGATATGGAGCTTTAACTGCAATTTGACAAGGGAATTTAATACATAGAAATCTCAGAAATAATTCTAGCAAATTTATAACAATTCATTTGTAAACTCAAACTCAACTTCTGCAACTATTTTCTTATGTTCATTTCGTCTTTTTCTAAGTTCAGTTAATGATAAAGCAAACTCTGAAATAAGGCACAACTTTAATTTATGAGTGTTCCATCTCAAAAATCTTCAGCAATGTTTTGCCAACTAAGAGATCATTCATATTGCAGAACCGGAACGAATGATTCGTTAATCATCGCAACTGTCAGCTGTGACCGGCGTAACTCCATTTTGTGGGTCCCTGCACGTCGCAGGCTGTCGAGACAAAGGAAACTTTACAACCTCGCGATAGTCTCGCTTCACAGATTGGCACATCCGACTATAACATTTTGTTATTGGGGATCGAATTCCATATTCAGCGCACAGAACAAATTTCAATATATGCGAGGGTTTTTTGTTGTTTTCAATTTACAGTGTCGAAGAACATCGAACATCGAACAGGAAGCGTCGTCTCGGGGCATTTTATGTTATTTATGGGAAAGTTATGCCTGCACATGTGTGCGTGTGTGTGTGAGCAGCCTAGATACATGAGATGCTTGGGGCGTGATGCAGAACACACACATGTGCGCAGGCGAATAAAGAATGCGAATTTACTGAGTATCTACATAAATTTAAAATTCTGTTTGTCGACTCCCAGACACAAGAAATACTTATACTTATACACATGTATGTGTATGTGGTGTATATACATTTATTTGTGTGTGCTCCTCTGCAAGTGCTGGCTGCGTAAAACAAAAATGAATGTGCAAATCGAAAGAATAAGCAGTGGATGTATATATTGTTATTGCCCCATGCGACATGCATAAGAAGTGCTGGCCACAGTCGAGAGCTCTGCCACAGGACAGACAGATAGGGAGAGAAAGGGAGAGAAATAGAGAGAGAGAGAGTGATAATATGCAGTGTGTTTCCCTCACTCTTGCTCTCACTCTTGCTCTGATGATCTTGAGTCAGCTTCGAATGCTGCAAAGAAATTCACTTTATAATTGCACTAATATATATATAATATATCTGTATATATATAACTGAATATATATACCTGCATATACCTCCTATACTTCTTTTAAGCTACTTGCTGCATACCTGAGCCAGCTGTTTTAAGCTAGGCAAATGTATCTTTGGCAGCACTTTGAGTAGAACGACACATGCAAACAACGACAATAATAACATGACGTGGAGCATGGAGTGGATGGGATACGGATTACGGCGTTGATAGGGGGAGGGGGCGTCTGGGAATAGCTACTGCTGCTGCCTAGGGAGATGCCAAGTCCAATGGCTGCTCGTGTCAAGCGTCATCGTGTCATCGTGTCTTTCTGGTCGTTGGCGAATGTTGGAAAAACAAATTTTTATACTTGTTTTTGCCCGGGTTTATATTTGTGTTTTATTTTTCAGACTGCTGCAAAATATGCCACTGTATGTGTGTGTGGGTGGTGTGAAGGGCCGATAGTGCGCGGCTGTTGTCCCCGTCTCTGTCTCTTTCCCTCACCCCGTCGCTGTCGTTGCTATGCTCCGAGATATTCCGGGAGATATTAGTCATAAAACGAGCACACAAATATATAAATTCATTTGAGCGTGCAGCCCCATAGCCTCCTGCACAGCCTGCCCCCTCATTCCACTCCCCCAACACCTTCTCCACACCTCACAGTTTCACAGTTATGAAGATGGCGGGCAGGTCGTGCCAGGTTTTTATACGCGCTCAGCTCACAGCATCGTCCGCATCCATGAAACTGAAAACCTAATTTTCTAGGGTAATCCCCGGCAGCTCCTGCTGCTCCTTCTCCTGCTCCTGCTCTGACTCCGTCTCCTGATCCGTGTGGAGTGGGAGTGGTCCGGCCCACTGGCAAACATAAATTATGCAGATCCTGCAAACGTGCTTAGATGACATTTTTCCAGAGCCGCTGCTGCGTCCATAAAGGTAGCAAAGCAGTTTCTGTGTGTGTCACTCTGAGTGTGTGTGAGGGGGGAGAGGACACGTGATGTATCTCCGTGTTACATGTGAAAGCAGAGCAGGCTTATGTAACTCTGCGCATCCTCCACATACATGTGTACACATGTATATATGCTATATGTTTATATATCTTCGTGTACGTTGCCAACGGGCAAACTGCATAAAAAGTTTCTGGCTGAAATAGCAAAATGGCCACGGGCCACGGGCAGCCTGCAGCGTGTCCAGCCATTTGGCTTATCCTTGATGAAACTAATCCCAACTTCGCCATTTTTATATGCATGTTACTTCTGTGTGTGCGCAGCACACAAAAACTTTTGGCCAATCTTTTTACGACTTCATTTGCCAGTTGCCAGCGAGTGCAGAAGGTGGAGAAGGAGGAAGGAGAGAGGGAGGAGAATTGGCAGCACGAAAAGTAATAAGTCACCAAGTCACGACAATGCCACGTTCACAACGGCACATCTAAGCCCCTCCTGCTCTAATATATTCCGTCTCTATCTCTGCATTCGCATTCGCACTGTGCAACAGCATTGCGAGTCCAGATTGGACCCCACACGAAGCTGAGTGTGCAGCGAATACAATATCAACTGGCTGTAAAGTATGAATAGCATATCATATTATACAGCTTCAGCTTGTTATTAAAGTAACGATGAGGAGCTTGTATTATATATCAATTGCATTCCGGATGCAGAACAAGAATAAGCGTGAAAACTATTTCTAGAAGATTTTACTTCACTGGCTTAATGATTTTGCTTTTATTACATTGATAATGATTGAAAAAAAACGTATTCAGAATTTGTGCAGGTGTTTGAAAATTGCGTGGCAGACCACAGTGGCAATAACTGAGCTGATTTAGTCATTTCTGTCTGTATGAACACACAGATCTCAGTTAATATATAAGCTAGAGACACCAAATTCGGTACGAAGATTTAAGTATACTTAACGTAGCTAATGATTAGATCAAACAATGCGTGCCACGCCTACCGCCTCCCATATCAAATATTTAAAATTTTCTTTTTGATTTTCAAACAAATTATTAATAACTGCAACCCGTTGCTTAGCCATAAAGTTAATTGGCATAATTTGTAACCATACCTTAAATTTCATTCCGATCGGACAATTAACATTGAAGTTCTCAGTGTTCAGCAGCGCTGTCTGTATTTTTAAATTTCAAGAAACTGTGCATAGCACATCTTACGTTCAGGCATACTTGACTGTAGCTTTGGATACTTATTCAAATCATTTTCAATCAGATCATAAGACAATCCTTATTAAAGACTTATTCCACACTATCATGTTGCACAGTGTTGTGCTGAGTCAAGTGCAGAGTGCATTGGTTGGCAGGGAAGTTATTTCATTGCAGCCGAAAATGATTTCATTCGAGCTGCACCTTAATTTAACTAAACTTTTTTATATGTGCTTAGCCAACTGGCGCCTCTGCCGCTGCCTCTGTCTCTGCCTCCGCCTCTGCCTTAACTGCAGCGCCAGCTCCAATAACTGAGCCGGCGACAAGCGACAGCGCTGCTGCCACTGTTGCAATTTCGCGCTGCTTGCATTTCCAGTTTTGTAGCTGCGATGAAGGGTGCAACAGGGCGGGGCCAGAGACGGAGAGTGGGGAAGGTAGGAAGGGGGAAGAGGGAACAGGCATCGTAAAAAACAAAGATCGCTGTCCGCGCTGCTGGAGCCAAAGCGAAATTTCGCTTCGTTTCGCGTTATTGGGCAAAACCATTCCGAGTGCCAAGGAAGCGTAGCGCAATGCCAGCAAAAAGGCAGCAAGAAGAAGAGCAGCAAGAGAAGGAGAAGGAGAATAAGGATGAGAAGAAGAAGGAAAGAAGAGCACGCTCAAGACGTTGCACTGCAAGAAACGCAGCATTGGGTAAGCCTATTTAGCTTGAGATGAGCTTCTGCATTTCTATCATATGTTAGGATTGTAAAAGATATTCCTGAAATCAAGAAAAACCACAAGACATGTTTTTCTGACCTCTTGTAGTCGTCGCTATTTGGTAAATGTCCTTGTGCCTAGGGGGCTGGGGGCTGTCATTAATCTGGATAAAATTACCCGTAACTTTTCCGGCAATATAAACTGAGTGAGTTGGCAAAGTTTCGCGTGGGTGCGTAGAGCACTTAAGAGCGCTTTAATTGATGTTCCCTGGGCATCACTTCCCCTCCCCCCGATTTGGCACTGTGTATTTACATACGAGCAGGAGTTTGCCTGCTATCGTAAAGTTTCTTATGTGAGTTTCTAGTTTTTGGCATCCCGCATCAAGAATCCTTGGAGATGAGAGAGCAGAGCTCACAAAAAAGTTCAAAACTATTTGAATCTGCCCTGCAATAAAACGAAGACTTTGCTTCCTCGGTTGTAGAATTATTGCAGCAACTGTGCCAGATAAATGGAGCCAGGGATGGAGCAGGTTAGGGCACCACATTCATTGGGTCTCGTAATTAAAAAGCCTACTCCAGGCAGCTGGCAACATCTAGCGAATCGAATCTGTTTTTGCATAAATTCAAGAAAGGGAAAGACGTGAAAATCTTGTCCAGGAATTCCAAATGGAAAGCGATTTCGTTTTCTAATTGAACTGTCCATGGAGTCTTTCGATGTGGATGTGGGCGCCATAAAACGTGGCTTCATGTTGTTATTGGCCGCATCGCACAAACAAAATTCGCCCCGTTTTGTCCGTGCAGTAAATAAATTGAAACGAATTCAATTGGCAGCGGAATGTTTACAAGCCAGAGCCGGAGAATGGGAGCGGCAATGGGCACGGGAATGGGAATGGCAATGGGATTGAGGAATGGAGGAACGCAAGCCAAAGACAAACAAATAAACAGGCAACCAAACGAGCGGACAGAGCAGGGCGAATGTGGACAAGAACATGCTATTGACAAACGAAAGATAAACAAATTCAAAGGCCGTGGCATCCATCCGTCAACTGCGTCCATCTCCTTCTACTTCTCCTCATGCAACTTCTTCAGTTATCAATGGCGCCCCGAGGCACGTCTTGCTGTCCAGGCTCAGCCATGGGCATCACAACTGTCATTGGCGTAATAAGCTGTTTGTTTTAACGGCGCTCGTTACTCCACTCCCCTCTCCTTCACTCGCGACGTTGCGGCGCATAAACAAAAGTAATGATATAGGCCCAGGCCCAGGCACAGGCCCAGCCCGGGCGGCTCGAGGTCTGGCTGGACATGGGCATGGAGAGAGAAAACAACATAACATCATAACCGACGACTTCATAAATTCGACTAGCGTATTTATTTATAATAATTTATTTCAATAACAACGCCAGCCATTCATCTCCATCCCATTCCATCTCCAACTTCAGTCCCATTCGTTATTGTTGTTGTTGTTGCCTTTCCACAGTGACTTCATCTTACATTTCAAATATTTGTACAGTTTTCGTTTTCATTTTCTTTCTCGCCTGCGTCTTCTTCGTCGTTGAGGGACTGCATAAATATTCGAATATCAATTTATGCGTTTCTGTAATGGGAAAATTCGAGTAGTATTTGGGGCCCGGCATAATTCAACATTTTCATGATGTTTTTCTGTTATCAAGGGGAAAGTGTTTTTCGGGGCCATTGTCCGCTACGAAAGAAAACTCGAGAAAACTTCGGAGTGCCACCTCGCATCGCTATAAAGAGAACTGCCCCAACAATGTATTCTAATGAGCTTTAAGTTGATTTCTATGAATCGAGAACTGTTCAGAAAAGGGTTTCATCATTAAAAGAACTTATGCGGTCTCAGGGCCGTAGCAACGGCCTCGCGGGCACTTGTGGCAAACTTTTTGGGGGCTCAATTATAATTGCCTTGCTTTAAAATATAAGATAATAAAATACTTGGTTAGTTTATAAAACATTTTAAGTAATGAAGCAACTCTTGTGTTTCTCTTTATATTAGCAAAATGATAAACAGTTTTTGAGAAATATATATTCTTGTTCAGTATAAATAGTGGTAAATTTAGGCATTTCCGTCCGTTTGAACGTCAAGATCCCATAAGAGCAACAAAAACCACCAAGCTCACCTTAAACCTTTCTGAATACATTAGTTTTGTCTACCTGTCCGACTTATTCCGGTAGCGAGGGCTCTTGTGCAACGCACACCCTGCACACGCCAGCTACGGACCTGATGTGGTTTTCTCACCTATTGAAATGAAAACAGCTTATGCTCTGTAGACATGAGGAATTCTGCAATATATTAAATTGATTTTATAGCTTACAGTTTGAAGTGAGTTCCGCAAGTAATTCTGCATCTGCTTAACGGTACTTTCTGTTTTCTATCAATAATACAAACCACGTTCGATTCGACACTTCATAAAATAAATGTCGAAGAATGCTAAACGTTTGCAATAAATTCAATTGAACTGTGTATTGAATATTGATAATATAATTATGAAATGATCATAAGTATTTTCAAAAAGTACTTCATAGTTGAATATTGCTTTGCCTGTAACGTGTACACACCTTAAGGTGCACACGAAAGATCATATAAGTAAAGTTAGCTTAGAATAAAGGGTGCAAGGGGAAAGGCGAGTGGGGGGCAAGAGGTATGTCAGATTCCATTTTAATATGCCAGACTAATAAACAACAACAAAGTCGTCGTGTTCATGGCGAATTTCTCAGGCCTTAAAAGACTTTTTCAACCTCTTCTCATGCAATTTTGCGTTGCGTTTTCTTTTCTTTTCTTTTTTTCGTTAACGCCAAATGAAAATTCTCTCTCAGAGTTTCCCCCTTCGTTGGCTTTTCTTCACAAACTTAACGCCGCTTCGTGTTTTTGTGGAAGTCATTTACAGAATAGAATTCTTGATTAAATTGGAGTACATTTCGTGTTTCACTTCCCCCATCCCCATCCCCATCCAGGCAGGCAGGCAGGCAATCCTCCTTTCCCCCTCCTCCTCCTCCTACTCACCAGCCCGCTTCAATGGCGGCTTACGAGCGACAACGCCGGCTGCCGAGCTCTCATTTACCTAGCACGGTGGTTCAGGTGGGCGGGTCCCGAATCGGGCATATAAAACCCTGAGGGGGCGAAGGCGATGGGCTGCGGAGTGCCGTTTGAAGAATATTTGCTGCATATTCAAGCGACTGACGACCCCCGACTCACCCCCCTCGCTACGCCCTTCGCCCTGCTCAGTTAACTCGTCAGCGAAATCCAGGAGCGAAAACCTTTTGCTACCTGAATTTGCTGAAACATGCGAAACTTATTTTGCAAGTTTTATGTCGACGAGCAGCAGCAGCACCAGCAGCAGCTTTTATTTTTTCCCTTGTACATTTTCGTTGCTTCTTTTTTTCAGTTTTCACATTTTGCTCTTTGGCTTAAATTACACGTACACTGAGCGAAATTTGTCTAACACATTTTTATTATGCGACGCATTGCTTTATTTTGGCAGTTCAACTATCTGTATTTACACGTAATGTTGAGATACATTTGTATCCGTGAAATACATCTGTGAGATACTTTTGTATCCTTGGGATACTTTAGTATCTACAAGATACTTTTGCATCTGTAGACTTAAAGTATAATTTAATATAATTTTATAATTTATTTGTATGTTTAAGATTTTCTTATATTCGTGTATCTCCGTGAGATACTTTTGTATCCATAAGATACTTTTGTATCAATAAAATACTTTTGTATCTATAAGCTTTATACCGCTGGCGATGATTCTGAGATACATTTGTATTTATAAGTTCTTCTGCATATCAGATACATCTGAATTTTGAAGATACTTGTGCATCAGTAGACTAAGTCTCACTCGTTATGATTTTAAAAATATATTTTTAAGTCGTTTGCATACGTAAGATACTTTTGTATCTAAAAACTACATGTCAGTGGTGATGACTTCAAGATACTTTTGTAATTACAAGTTTTGCGCAGTGTAGCGCGTGCATAAAATCGCCAGCATGGAAACTTAGAAAGCGCGCTCTCATTTCGAGCAGAAGAGGAATCCAACAACGTCGTCGGCACATCCACGCCTTTCTCGCTTGCCACAGCAGAGGACGTTGCGTTGCATGGCAAGATGCCATCGCCATTTGGCTGCTTGGCAACAGTCACTGGGCGTGTGGAGTGGGTAGTGGGGGATGAGTCCATGGGATGAGTCGTTGGGAAGCCGAGCATAAAATAGTATTTCTAACCATCCTTGGAGCGTGCAACGTGGACGTGGCAACGGGATTAGTTTGGTCTTAAGTAGAAGGCGCGCAACCGAACGGCACCAAAGACACGATATGCTGAAAGACACGACTGTCAAGGGGTTACACATAACTCAAAGGCATTATGACAGCAGATACCGATACAGCCTGAAGATACAGATACAGATACAGCTACAGTTACAAACTGAAACCGATTCGGAGACCTGCGATAACAATGCGAGGCTGAGGCACATGCGATGTTCAAATGGCTTGAGCCAGTTACGCGGCTGGAAGGCTGCGCACCAAATACACAGCGGGAACGACCTCGAGACTCGGGCGGGGCACAGTCAGCAGCCTGAGCAGCCGCAGCGGCACAAAGGCCGTTTTGTTCTGGTCATTAATAGTTTTATTGGCCCGAGAGAGAGAGAGAATCCTTTCGCAGAGGTCGCTCAAGTTATGGATATGCCAGGCAGGGCATGAAATATTAAATTTGAATCTCACAATCTCTCATTGAAGGTCACTCGAGGGCATACTAACTTATCAGTTTACTCTCGTTTTCGTGTGAATGTTTGTATGTTTGTTTTTTAAAAGATCCTTGAAGAATCGTTCCTAAAAATGTCATATACAATAATTACCATTACAGTTCGTAATCCGAACTCTTTCTTTCCACCTCAGTGAAGGTCCTGCCTTCATTTTAATGCTGAACATGCTTGAACTTCGAACTCATCATCGTAAAACAAGGCAGCGACAACTACTCACGCACTCCCCGACTAAATTAGTGCAATTCAACACGAGCCTAACCCCATCTACCTCCGATAATGCATAGCAATGAAGCAGATAATCCCGAAAAGCTCTGCCATCGCTCGACGGGGAGATGGGGGCGATACATTGAGATGCCTAGAACGGGCACGGATTAATGGGCAGGCAACTGAAATGCCAACGAAACGGAAAACTAATTCCGTCGTTTGTGAGTTAAATGGCAAAGGCAGGAGGCTGGAGGTGACCTTAACAATGTTGGCGCACAGTGGGTCAGATCAAAGATAAACTAACTAATAATACCTGCGAGAGAATGGACCCTAAGCAGATGCAGCTTTTGATTATTTCTATGTGCGCCGCGCTCCACTGTGCAGCTATTTGTGGACTGTGGACACGTTCGCGCCACTGGGCCCAGTATTTGCTGCTAAGATAAACGATTTCCAATAAAATACGCTACTGCCCCCGTGCGCCGGAAACTCTATTCCCCTACTCCTTCTCCCTTTGCCAGGGCTTTGTTTGGCTTTCTACGAATCTCCTCCCATTCCAATTCCAGCTTTCATTCTCGCTCCCATTCCCTCCTGTTTTGGGCACCGGACAGCAACGGGGCCGCGATGTTATCAGCTTCAATTGTTGCTATGCCTCTCTGGCTCCGTTCTGTGCTGGGTGGCGAAGGTGGCGCTCGATGGGGCATTAAATTGTATTAAAATGCGCAACGCACACACGCACAGCACCCCCTCCTCCTGCCTCCCTCCCACATGCGGGACTTAGAGTGCTCCCAGGCGGCTGCTGAGCCTTGACTGCTTTGACTTTGCCTAAACGACGGCATTTATTTGTAGTCGCTCCTCGTGGCGCGTATATGGTCGCCACCGGTGTGCTTGACAGGCACAGGGATGGTGAAGGAAGGGAGAAGAGAGGAGGGAGGCGAACGGGGACCAGTGGGAAGAAGGCAGCTCTTGCGTAGGTGGCTCCACAGCCCAAATGACATTTTATTTATTTTTATTGGCAAATGTCAACGAGGCGTTTCTTCCTTTGTTCGACAGCATGAACAAAGCACAAAAAGATATCTGAGAAATTGAGTTTGTTTTGGGGATTGTGTTAGTGTGTCAAATGGAAATCGACTCGGCAAGTTTTCGCTTGCCTTTCATTCTCGAACAGCCTTTAAATTTATGGTTGTTTTAGGGGAATAGTTTTGGCTAATGTAGAAAGCGATTTTCAATAGAAAACAAATCTCAATTTAAAATAGAACCAACAGTTTTTGGTTCTACTAGAAATATTTATTTCATATCTAACAACATAAGTTGTTTTTCTTTTAAGTGAGTACAAAAATAAAAATCACAATATGTGAATTTTATAATATTGATTTGATGAAAAATCAAAAAGAAATTCTAAGTATTTATATAATTGTATTATTAAGGCAAGATTGCGTGTGTTTTGCATGAAACAAATTATACTTATTTCATTAAATGCGTAACGTCAAATGAAATATACAACTGACTAGTGATTCCACTTACAATTCAAAGCAAACAATTAAATATTAGTTTTGAGAACAGATTTATGAAAAAGTCAATTTTCTCTTATAGAAAATAAAATAAATATAAATCCAAATATAATTTTTAAATGTTCTGTGGCTCCAAAAAGCGGAACTAGCACTGCTTATAAATAGATAATGTGTAATATATCTGAACTACATTATAACATATTTCCGAGTCAAATAGAGATCAAATAAATCGTGTATAATTACAAAAATTAATTATATTAAGGAATTTAAATTATATAGTGATAATTGCAAACAAATTACAAGCAAATATATATTTTAATCTTAATTTATCTTTAATTTTCTTAATTTAATAATTTCATTTTGACTGTAAAATAATTTTAAATGCGATTGCATTTAATAGTCATTAAGTAAATAAATATGTTCATTCAAACTGAAGATTCATATAATAACTCTGCGTTCAATTAAACTAAATTCGTAAATTAAATATAATTTCAAGTCACATTTTTGCAACTGGTTGCACTGTTCAAATGGTCAAAAAAATCTGGTATGAACAATATAAAACTTATAAAACAAGGAAATACATATGTATTTATTTATTCATTCACAAAAACATGTTAATTAATTGAATTTAGCATTTATAATATATTTTCTTATTTCTTTCCGTCTTTTAGTTTCAAAATGCCGTCGGTGAAAACCAATCGCGTGGAACCTCGAGCCTTCCGCAAACCAAATGTGAGAGCAAGCGACGCGTTGCTGAGAGCGCCGACGCGAAAGAGAGCGCGCGTTGCCATGACAACGCGGCATGCGGCAGCCATCTTGGATGTGAGAGAGGGAGTGTGAGCGAGAGCGAGAGAGAGCGGCCATGCAGCGGCCATGCTGTGGCTGGCGAGCTCAACTCAACACTCACCTGCTGCGGCGGCTGTTGTGAAGTTCTGTGACGTGACTGAAATATCGGAACAAGAGACGCGGCCAGGCCAGGCCTCGCAGTGTCGCAGTGTGTGCGGCGAGTATCTGCCTGCGTCCGCAGTTACGACGGTTGCGGCGACTGTTGAACGAGTGCGCCTGCGTGTGCCCGGACCGCGACCTCAGGCGACATAGGGATGGCTGCGATGGCAGCAGCAGCAGCAGAGGCAGCTAAGCGACGTCATTGAGGTAAGTAAAGGAATGACAATAAACAGTTAGGGTGGGAAATGATCAAGATGAGTGTGTGAGCGGGAAAGAGATATGCTGGCATGTCAGGGGTTGCTAGCGAATACACAAACCATTCTAGAATTGTCTGTGCTAAGTGCCGAGCAAGAGAATATACAAGTCCAAGCAGGTGGAATAAAACCAATTTAGGAATAAAGCAAATAAGACAAATTTCTAATTAAGTTTTCTAATTTGAACAATGAGAATATTAAAAACAAATTGCTTTAAATATATTCCATAAATATTAAATAAATTTCAAATAAATGTACAATATTAAATATTCCAGTTTTTAAAAATAACAATCACAACTCAAAACGTTTCGAATCGCAGCGCGCCAATGTGTTCGTGTGCGCTCTCTCCCTTTCACTAATACATTGACAGCAGTGGAGTGTCTTGGTATTGGTGAGCACGCTCTTGCTTGTCAATGTGTGCGTGCATGCTCTCTTTGGGGTTGCTCTCTTAAGAGCGCCAACTTGCATTGGTATTGGTGCGTTACTCTTTGCCGGCACACTCTCTCGCACTCTCTTAGACCTGCTCTCTCTCTCTCCCTCTCTTTACACCTGCACCTGTTTACATTCAGGTGGCGCTCTTTGCTTTGTTTTGTTTTGATTTGCAACGCGCTCTTTGCCCTCCGCTCTTCGCTCTTCCTGCTGCCAATTGCTTATTGGACGCAGCAGTAGCAGCAGCAGCAGGGTCTGAATGAGTGCCCGCACTTACCCCGTTCCTCCTTTCCTAGCCCAAGTGTGCTCGACAGCCAATGCAAGTTGCATTTGGTTGGGAGGCTGCGGCGCAGCTTGAAATCTTGTTAGAATTTATGAGAATCTCGAAAGTCCTGCGCAAGTTCCTGAGCTTTGGGTAAATGCAATTTCGTTTTTTTTACGATTTTCTCGCATTCATTGCATTCTTTTCGGTTCGGTTCGCTTTCACAGCTTTTCGCCTTGCCCTACGTCCGTTCTCCGTCCATACTCCGTCTTCTCGCACAGCCTCTCGAGGGTCTTTTGTTGCCCCTGCGAAAAATACTTATATAATGCGCTGCTTTCCTCCTTCACTTGGCAACAAAGTTGGATGCCAATGCAATTTTCGCTCTGCTGCTGCTGCTGCTGTTGTGCACCCCGACAACAACATTGCTGCTGGCTGTGCTGATAAGAATGATTGGGGCAATTGCAAAAGGCAACAAGAGCAAAAATTCATCAATAGCAACAAAGCAGAAACTGCATCCGCATCGCCAGCAGCAGCAGCTGCAAATGTGAATTCACTTGGAATCTAATTGGATTCGGCCTTCTGCATGGTTCGAGTCTTCACTAAGAGGGCAATGAAACATTTCACATAATGCATACGCATCCATCGATATGCGAACGAGCAGATGGCGATGTTTGATCACAGCATCGCTGTGCGATGTTATCGGGGAGAAGGAGAAGGCAGCAAGGAAAGAGAGGTAGGCAGGGAAATAAGTCTGGGTGGGAAGAGAGGCATGGAAGCTGTCAATAATTTGTGATAAGGCGCAGTTAATTGCCATTTCCATTCGCATTCGCATTCCCATTCGCATGCAGCCTCTCCTTCCCTCTCGCATTCGTCACAGCTTCACCTTCACGTGTCGAACTACCCAATTTGAATACGTAGTTAGCATATGCATATTTATGTAAATATGTGTATGTGTGTGTTTATGCATAGGGTATATAAATATATTCAGTGTTATTGAAACAAAGCGCGCGCCCTCACAGCAAACACACACAAAGGTCGTCGATTACCTTTTGTTTCTTTCGCTTTGATTTGCTTTGCTTTGCGTTTTATTGTTTACTTTGCGCATCTTGATTCCACAGAATCTACACAGCTCAAGGCCAAAAGATCTAAGAGAGAAGTAGAACGGAACTCACAAAGGTAGCACAAATATTTGTAGCTGATCGAGAGCGAGGGAATTCCGTGGCGGAGCCCATTGTGGGTGCAGCAGTTGACTGGAAATTGTCTTTGACCATTAAAGTGAAAGGGGCAGGGGGAGGGAGTGGAGAAGGAAAAGCAAGCCGTGGGGAAGGAAGTTGAGTAGGTGCAAAGGGCGATAAATAAGCGAGAGAAGAACTTAAGACCAAAATCAAACTGTAAATTGGCGCAAAATATTGTGAGTGAAGACATAAATCCCTGCAGAGTGCTAAGCTACCTTAAGCGGGGGCTGGATATGGATCTCAACTGTTGTGGACTGCCTGAACGGACGTCATAATCGTTTCAGTGACAAAGCATAAAATTTGAGTTTTACGATTTAACTGGCCCATAAAGCTGCCAATTAGTGTCAGTGGCAAAGACGCAGACGAAGACGAAGGCAAAGACAGGCGCACACAAATCAGGAGGATGAGGACGAGCTGGGCAGGGGCAGAGAGAGGGGGCAGTGGGCAGGGGGGGAGCAGGCATTGCATTCCTTAGGCTGAGTGAGAAGTGCATTTAATTGTTTTATGATCATTTTGACAGCTCATTAAAAGTATAGGCAGAGAGAGAGAGAGAGACCCACAACGAACTCCAGTAGCTGTAATTGTGGGCGCGTCACGACGCGTGAGTGTTGCGTTTTCCGCCGTGTTTCTTTTTAAGGAGCTGCCTAATATACCACTTTTTCGACACACGCAACCAGCACGAGCCCATCGCGTCCCATACCAAGCAGACTCCCACTCCCCACTGGCAGTCCCCATTCCCCAGTTCCCGTTCAACTCCCACTACCCAGTGCCTGTTCAAGTCCGAGAACAGCAGCGGGTCATAAAAATGATGACAATTTCGTTTTATTTTTTATGACAAGCTCGCGGTCTCTGCCCCGTGCTCTGCTGCACAGGTGCGTCCGGGGCACAGGTGGAGCTGGAGGCGGAGGCGTAGTTGACTGGCTAGTGGGCGTGGTCTGAAGACAACAAATATGTCTACTACTGGCTACGTTCTTGAATAATTTTTATTGCTGTAAATCACAATGTCAATTGTTGCTGCTGCCTTGTTGAGGTTCTTTTTGTTGTTGCTCCATTGTGGCCTCAACTGTACAGCACAGCACAGTGGGGAAGATCAGGATGAAAAGCGGACATAGTGCAAATGGAAGAAGGCATTTGATGGAGGTACATTTTGAAAAGGAGTGTCATTTATATTTGAAGTTTTAATTTATTTTCATATTTTATTTATTTATTTATTTATTTATTTAAAGGGAAAAAGGAATTTAACTTATTCATAGTGTCCATTATACTCTGTATGCAAATGCACAGCCTAAGTAACAATACCATTTAAATAATTAATACATTTAATGCTTAGTATATGTTTAATGTGTGTGTGGAGCTTGCTAAATGTGCGTGACTATCGTCGAGCGCGCCGCGACTCCAATTTTAATTGATACGCCGCACTTGCATTGCAATTGCAAGCGGCAATCGACAATCGCAATCACAATCAGAAACGCAATCGATTGAGCATGCCGACATGCAACGACATGCTAACTTCAAACGACAATCTAATCGAGCGAAACGAGCCAATTTGCATTGCCAATGCCTGCTGACGTTGGCGTCGACGTTGCTCAGGGACTGTCTGCCTTTGCTTTGGCCGACGCAATGTTTATTTGAGAACGTATCTTGGAGTGGAGTGCGTGGTTCTGCAACTTCAACTGCCTTGGAATAAATAAAATGGCTTGTAGTGAAGCCAGCAGCAACACTGTAAATGTGCAACAAATTCCAAAACAAACAAACAGACGCAGACGCTGTGGAGGCTCCCACTGGAACCGAAGGTGAAGTGAAGTGAGTAAACAAAAATTAAGAATGTCCGCTGATTGATATTATCCGGTATGCAACTACACACGTACAGACACACACACATGCATAGACAGAGACTGTGGAACATGGCAGGCAGTCTGATTGGCATCGAGAATGCATTTCCATTTAGCATTTCCGTTGCGGCCATATTTCATTTGCGCTGTCAGACTGCAAGACATTTGTCATCTGTCATGCCATATATGATGGCTACATGGTATAGTAGCTCATTAGCATTCCATCTGTATATGAAAATGTCTGTCACGTTCGCCATAATCGGTCTACTTATTATAGTAAAATAAATCACTGAAGTCTAGGGATGCAGTTACCAGCTAGTTGTGCATATATTGCAGGCTATATAGGGACTATATTTCATATATATATTAATATTAAAGATATACTATACTTCATACTACTATCTATACCTTACTTTATTATACTATATATATTACTACAAGATTATATTCATATATGAGTATGATTCATAGTAAAATATATCATTGAAGTCAACAGATGTATTTACATTTCAGTTACTGCATAGTATGACTTACTATATACTGACTATATTTATCTTATACTATATATACTATATAGAGAGACAATTCAAGAACACATCATCATGACAGTTTCCATTTGAATGCTCTTTCATCTCTTGCATTTTACTGCACTGCAATTGCTTCTCTCCCTCTGGCAGTTGAACTGCAACTGTCGCTAAATAATTCGTTTTTTTCTCTTATCTCAGAGAAGGCAAACAAATTATTTAATTTAGCTAAAAGCTTTGAAGTTTGCCGTATCTTTTGCTTTTTCTTCTGCATTCTTCACTTCTCATTTGCTCTGATAAAATTAAATTTTTTACGAGACGCAAAGTTTAGGAACAGAAGGCAAACGAAAATGGGAAACTTAAAATATATTCGACGCGACCCGTCGCTCTATACAGATACAGATACACATACAGATACGTATGTATACAGATACATATGTATACCTCAGTCTCTGTATGTCGATGAGGTGGAATGTGGAAAGTGCTTGTGCGTGTGTGTGTATCTATGAAATTTCTAAAAGCGATTTACTTTAGTTTCCATTTCGGTTTTTGGCGTTCTGCCTGCGTTCTTCTTCTCCTTTTGTTGTTGTTAATATTGTTGTTGTCTTCCTCTTGAATTTTATTTTTGTTGATTTGAGTTTCCTTGAGTTTCCATTTCGCTCGTTGCCAGGGCAGAAACAAAAAGAAAGAAAACTACAGCAACGAAGCTATCATCACCATTCCATCATTATCATCATGAGCATGTTCCATTGTTCACTTTGAATTGTTGTTGTTGTTGTTGCTGCCGTTGGCTTTGCCAATTTCTGTGCCTCCTTCAACTCTGACCCTCGAGCACGTAGCTACTTTCCTTCATCCAGAGTATACTATATATTATATGTTAGTACATATGTCTATGTAGACTTCTTGGCTTGTGTAGTCGTTGTATTAGTTGTTCCCTTCATCTATGAAAGTTCTCATTCATTCTCGACTCGTACTTGACTCGTTCGCATTTTCGTTTCGCATCATAATTTAACGTACAACGACAACAACAGCGAAAATCACGTTCCTTGCAAAGCAAAAGGAAAGGAAAGCAAGAAATTCCTGGCGAACGCCAATCACTCCGCTGACTCCGTACTCAGCCACCCAGAACACACAGCCCACACACACACACATTTCTTGTGCTAAGTTTGAGGTCGGGCTGCTCTTGCCCGGCTTTCTGTAAATTTACTGTAAACAAAGCACGCACCGATTCGCCAAGGGGCAAAGATAATGAAAGAGAAATCATTCAAGCAGACAGACTTGATATTCGTACAATTTCCTTTGGGACATTTGAGGAGACTTTCAACTAGGAAGGAGATCAATTTGCCACGACTGAACTTAAAATGCAATTGAAGCATTTAGCTAACGTTTTCTTACCTAACTTTGCTTGAGTTCAAAGTATATCGAATATATATATGGGTAAACTAACGCTGTGCCCATGTAACTTACCTTATAAGGAATATATAGAGTATAGAGTAGAATATGTAGAGTCATCAAGTTTGGCATGCAGGTTTCTATAAACCATACGCAGCTTTAGTTTATATCAAATGTTAAATATCAGCGTTTACGCGCATGTATTATAAAGCAAAGTATTTAAAATATTATCTTTGTGTTTTGGAATATATGCTCTTTATTTAACTATATGCAGCTATCCTACAAATTATTATTGAATCGGACAATAAACATAATATGAGACAAGGTGTGCAGAGTTAGCTGTAGGGAATGAGAAAGCTTTTCGCATTTGTGCAAAGGGTATATTTCAGTTGTATGCGCTCGACTGTAGCTTTTGTCTATTAGCTAAAGTTATAAAGCTTAAATTAATTTAAATGACTTTCGCTGATAAATTGCTGTTTTATAACGATAATAATAATTAAGATCTCAAGATCTACCATAGGCAAATAAATGCTGAGGACATTTAAAATCCCATTACCTGTACGTTTGCTTATAAGTACCAATGTATTTACGAGAGAGAGAGAGATTCCCATTTCGTTGCTGTTATTTGTTGTTGTTGGCAATAAATGCCGCAATAAAATGTGAATCAAAGGCGTTTGTATCTTGGTTTTTTCTCTTTTCATTTCGCTCATTAATCGACATAGTAAATATTTTGACAAATTGGAGTGTGCCGGGAGAGTAATGAATTTTAAACGGCATAAAAAGGCCATAACAACAACTATAACAACTACAGCAAAGCGATAAAAACTTTATTATCTGTTGATGTCTACTGAAAAACGCTGCCCTCCCCTCCTTGACTCGTGTTACACCCCTGCCACAGGCACAGCCTGAGCTTAACTTTATTTCGCTCAACAATTTGCATTAGTTCGTAGAAAGAGACTTCTAATTCCACATATGGAAGTCAACTGATTTAAACGCAATGCCAAATGGAGAGAAAGTTATGACGAGCAGGAGTGTGAGAGAGATGGAGAGAGGGAGCTGCTGCTGCTTATCTGCAGTGCATTAAAACAAGTGAGGCAGCAACAACAGCAGGAGCAGCAGCAGCTCAGCTGTAGATGGCGCGCCATGCAGTTCTCTATCGTTGTCTCGCTCACACGAACTGCATTCGGATTTATACTCACAGCGGTGGCCATCGTGACAACAAATGAAGATTCACACACACACACACACATACACACACACATGCAAACATGCACAGATGGTGTCAGCTCATTTCTCATGCAATCGCGTGGCTTGTAGAGGTTCCTGCTGCCATGAGGATACCGTGCTATATGGCTTGGCATTTGGTAAAGCAAACTTTTAACCTTTAAAGCACACACATACACACACACCCCCCATACACACACACTTGCAAGTTGTGTCTTACGTCTGTACAACATTCTAGAATGATAAAATTTGCACATGCGCAATGAAGACAGAAATGGCAGAAAGTTGTAGAGGGGGATGGGTAGAGGGATAGTATAGTTGTAGGATATTACAGAGTTATGCTAGGCTCGATTGATGATTGATTGAATGACCTTTGACCTCAAACTCATTTAGAGTTAAACTTTGCAGCAGCTCAAACGCAAAAGTCTTGAAAACTTTGCAATTAAATGGATGAAGAATGTATTTATCATATCTATATAATACAATACTTTATCTGTCTGCATGTATATCAAATCATATCATATGTATATATCTAATCTATATAATACATTACTTTATCTGTCTGTCTGCTGTAACCTCAGCCTCCGCACGATCGTTGCCTTAACAACCCGCACACTTCAGTTTATCTTGCCAATAATGTCATTATTCAGCGACATATCTAATGGCCCATCGTTTATAATAAAGTGCAGTCTTTAGGAACTCAAGTATTTACTTAAGTTAAGTTCCTGAGGAACCCGTTCTGTTGCCCATGCTATTGGTCAGTTAAGCCGCTTTGCGAAAGTTGCAATTTATGCATTTTAATATTATGGCGAGCTGCGCCCAGCGGTGAACCATTGCCACATTGCATAGTCCCGCTGTCTCTTCCTCCTCTCTTCCTTTCCACCCTTCCTCGGCATGCGATGGCGCAGTTTAATTTGGAATTCAGTAATTATATATGTATATCGAAAAACTTTTATTGAGGAAATACTGCAGAAGCAGCGACAGTGAAGGCATCTGCGCTGCGCGTGGTTCGTTGATCGGCTGCCGCCGCATTTGGTTACCATAACTTTTACGATGGCAAAACTATTAGAGCTAGTCGTAGTCCAGTTGCAGTTACAGTCGCAGAATGGAGTATCTCATGGAGGATCGCTCTGTGAAATCCATTTCGCAGACAGACGGTAGTCGATTGTCATAACAAAGAGAGAGACTGAGAGACACAACTCACTGACAGCTGGCTATGGCAAATATTTGTGCTGTCTGGCGGCATGTGGCCTGAGGGATGTCGATCTCTGGCCAGACGAGGCCTCTGTTTCTTAACCCGTTCACTGGAAACGAACGATGCTCAATTGCAGCTAGAAAATTGCACTTTTTATGGCTGTCATAAAAGAGCGACGACGTCGCCGACGACTCTGCGCAACTCTCACTTTCACTTTTCTATCACGACGTCGTCTCTGGTTCTCTGCTAGATTCGAAACGCTTCAAATTTTCTGTTTTCTGCCGCTGGTAATTGTATTTGGAGCGTCACAGAAACCAAACTCGAACCCGAAACCCTTTTCACAACTGCTGTGCGCAGTCGGAGTTTGACAGAGAAGTTCTACTTCCACAGCGGGCGGGGAGGCATGTCTCAGGCAGGTAGTTCCCTTCTCGTTTTAAAAAACAGAAAGTGAAATTCTGTAAATAAAATATCGAAATATTTTTCTGTAAAGTTTCACAGTTCTTTCCATTTTGCTGGCACCTCATGCCGAATGCTTTTAGGTTTCTTCGTGACCCTCAGCTCGATAGTGAAGCGTTCATAAATAAGTCTGAAACAAGAGTAAATACAACAAATCAACGCCATGTGGCGGGGGAGGAGGAATGAGGGCAGCGTATCGATAAACTTTTCTCTGGCTGCTAATCTTCTGTAAATGGAAATTATTAATGAGGAAAAGTTTAGCAGGGGCACCGAAAGCAGAACTTTTATGAGATTTCCATATCGCCAGATACAGGCTAAGTTTGGGTAGCTCACTCATTATGAAAATGTAACCAATTTGGCAGCCAGAGACAGACGCGAAAGTGCTAAGTGCTGGAGCCGGAACTGGAGATGGAGCTGAGGCAAGGGGCTAAAGTGGGAAGTAACATGAAGAGAAGCAAGAGTGGAGCAGGAGCAAGGGCTGAAGTAGTAGCAGGAGTAGAAAGGGAAGGAAAGCAGCAGATAGTAGACTCAATCAAGTTCAACTGGGTAGAGTGGTGCCCCCAGCTCATGTCCGGGGCTGGTCTGGGGAATGCTTAACTAGAATTTATGCACACGAGCATATTCCATGGGGGAATGCGAAAGAGAAGGCGGACAGCGAGCCAGTTTAGCTGCTGCTGCTGCTCTGAGGATGTTTGTCTAATAAACAACAAAAAGACAACAACAACAACAAGAAGAAGCAGATGAAGAGCAGCTAAAAAGTTTGGCAAAAAGCAGCCGAGAAAGAGATGGGAAAAAATGATGACGTCGTTGAACGAATATGGATGGAAGGATGGTTGGATGGTAGCTCCTGGGGAAGGAAGGGGGCAGGAGACGTACTGCAAAACAAACAAATAGACAAACAAGCGACCACTCTGCTGCTGTGCGGCCAGCAATGCTAAAGGGCCACCACATGACCTATAAAAGTAACGCACGAGCGTGTAAGAGACGCTGCCGGAGGAAAGGGAATGGGGGGCAGCAAGAGCAAGTGCGGCGGCCATCTCTGCGCGTCGCGGCGACATAATCGAATGAACAGCAAGTAATGGAGCGGACATTGTGGCCGGAACGGGGAGTGGACCCAATGGAATATGAATGCATCAGCGACAGCAGCAGCACTCGACAGCGACAATATCTATACATAAATATTGTCTGGTATGTGTGTGTGTCCGCTCCCAACTATGAATTTATTGTATTTTCGCTTTCCGCAAACAAGAAAGCGCACTTTCCCGACAGCACAAAAGGGGCGGGGCAGCAAATTGAAATAAAAGGATAAGCGTGAAATAATAATGAGGAGCGTGTTCCGGCATAAATCGGGTCGGGTCGGCGTCGTCTCGTATAGATTTAAATTCAATGGCGATTTTGTCGGCCATGCGAGGTAATCGAATGAAAAGGGGTGTCCAAGGTGTGGGGAGAAGCAGGCCAGAGCAATTTGTACCCAACATGCACGACTAGACGGTGTCCAATCGGCGCAATGAGGCGACACACTCATCCACTCTCGTAAAGTGCTGCGCATCGCAGCTGAAGATTCACAGCAAAATATGCTAAGCAGTTTGGGAGAAAATATTTAAGTATTGAATAAAAAGTATAAAACTAACGTGTTAGTATTTTTAGTGTATATAAGAGACTTCAAATATAAAAATGAAATGCCAAGTTATTTGTATTATATTTTTATAATTCATTAAACAACTTTTTTTATTTTATTTTACAATCAACATTTTAGAAATATTTTTAGTATTTTTGAAAGACTCTAAATATACCAAGGAATTATTATATTCATTTTAAAATATCATAAAACAACTGTTAATAGTATATAAATCTTCCCAACTCTTTTATGGTTTTGATAAACGTTGCCCACACTTTACAGGGTATTCGCCAGTCGTATACGCATGACTGCTGTTGCCAACTTAATCACCTGCCTTGCATACGAGCTATAAATTAAATGTCTTAAGTCTCAGCCTCTCCACCCCTTTCCCTGCTCTCTCTTCTCACTTCCCTCTCTCTCTCTCTGTGACGCTGCTTGTGTGATGCAAATAAAAACCACAATTTATTTGTAGGTTAATATAATTTTGCAAAAAACGCAAAATAAAATAATATTTTTCTTTATTATTTAACGGGAATTTGTGGGAAACATATGACGAGCTTATACTAAATTAACTTTCATGTGATGCCTTCAATTTCAGGTGGATTATTTTTTACAGTGACCCCCCGAGGAGACTGCGACTCCACGATGGCAGCTGTTGCAGGTGAGTTTCAGTTTGTCTCTCGAATGCGAATGTGCAATATAAGAATATACCACATCTGAGTATATGTATCTGTACATGTATCTGTATAAAATACACAACATATGCGTCTCTTCAGGCATATAGAAAATAGAATAAATGGCAACTATCAATTTAAAGTGTGCCGCAGGTGCAACTGGCAGAAATACATTTATATACAGATATATAAAGACACAGACAGAGAGAGAGAGAGAGCGGGAGAGGGAGTGTGAGGGGCATGGGGTCTCTTATGACGTTTGCCGTTTTTATTTTCCAACATGATTTTTGCTAAATTGCAATCCCGTTGGCAATGGCAATGTGTGTGGCATATGAAATAGTTGGGCACGACTCTTTTGTACCTTTTTCGCCTCTCTCGATATGAAAAAGGCAAAAGTTGATCAAATAAATGGCGAAATTTCCATATTCCAGCGATAAGCGCCGAAACGTGTACCCACTCGCATTTGTGTGTGTGGTTGTGCGTGTGTGTGTGAAGATTTTCATCAATCGGATATAGCAAAGGTCCAACTCGCAACTTGTGCGAATCTCCTTGCCACACGGGGTGGGTGCTCGAGAGACGTTTGCTGCGTGGGTAGGGGAGGGAAGGGAGTATAACGATGGCGGCAGGTACAACCCCCATCGCTTAGCTAAGTAAATGGGTTGGCTGAACGAACGTGACTCGCAGCGCCTTTGCTTCGATAACACACGGACATACGTCTCCAACTCAAACTCCATTTCCATCTCCCTCGCCAACTTCCTCCTCCACCTCTGTTGCAACTCCTGCTCCAGGTGCGAGTTGTCGCAATGGAACAATGGAGTCTGCCAGCGCACAGAGCGATCAAAATGCGAATTTGTTTGCTTAAAATACTTTCTTGCAATATATTTTCTACAGATGGCACGCATTGATAGGCTTTCGTTTTGATTTGAAATATGATGAAAGAAAGGATTAGCATTGTGTATTGCAGAAGCTTTTACTTGATTAGAAGAGAGATTATATATGAAAATATAAGATAAGGATGAGAAAATAAGAAAAAAATTGTTACAGCCTGAAGTTGAATATATGAATATATATATATGAAATATGCATACCATTAAACTTGTTAAATGTTTATTAAGCCATGTATTATATTATTATATTATATTGTATAATTTTTATATTATTTATATTATATTTTGTTAAATCATTTGTATCTTAGAATGAATATCTGTGCCGCAAAGGCTGAGCCAGACCAACTTTGTCCTTCAGCATGATATATGTATACATGTATATATTAATATCTATATCTCATCTGGTATCTCTTTAGGCTGATAAATGTACATATACAATATAAGTATCTCATCTGATATATCTCTTTCGCTCCATTGTGCCAGCTCTCGTGGCATTACACTTGCTGCCAAAGCTCGTCACGATTTCGAACTGGGGCAACTAATGAGGAATACATGTAATTACATGTGGTTACGCAATACAACGCTCTGCCCGGCCCCTCTTATTGCTATTGGCATTGCCAATGCTATTGTCACACTGCGGCAACTCTGCTGCTTACGTCTCCATCTCCATCTCGGTCTGCGTCTCTGGTTGCTTGTTTCACTTGTCGAATCAATGCCCGGAGACAACCCCAGAAATTTAATAAACACGCAAGTGCACGGAAGTAAATTATCCCGTCAGTCAATTATGTATGTTACTCCCCTGCCTGCCTGCTCCCTTCTCCAGATCAAACCACCTTCCTGCCCTCTGGCATCAGCTTGAGCTTTGACTTTGCCTCTCCTGCCTCGCATGTCTCCGTCTGTAGAAGCCACATAAATACCTCGTTTATTTGCTTGCCTGGGCCTGAGACTAAGATGGCAACGGTGACGGTGTTTGTGACTGTGACTGAGAGCTTGGGATTGCGTGCTTTTTGCACTCACTGTTCGCAGTTCGCTGTTCTTTCCGGTTGTTGTTTCATTAAGCGTTTTCCACACCCGCATCAATTGGTTGCTTTATTTGTGGTCGCAATTTGCCAGTATTTTAGCTTTTAATTAAACGTTCTCTAGCAGAGAGGTAAACAAAACCTATTTAACTTACCTCAAACCAAATATATTGACTGTGTTCTGTTCATAACAATTAACGCCAGTCAACTTAAGTGACAGTTCGAAGCTGTTTCAGACTGTTTAAATATAATATGTTTACATTTTTTGCACCATATTATTTGGGTATCAGTATGATTAAAGTTAGGCTGATTCATTGTTACCAACATATGATTCCCTTGTTCATTTTCTTTCCCCCATTTTATTTGTCTCTTGCAATCCAAGTTCAAACGAACCTAAAATAGATTACCAAAATTGCCTTTTGTTTACAATTTCATAATAATTTTGTATAAATAAAAAGAAATGTTATTTAGCAGTCGCATTTTTGTACTGAATGTGTCCGTTTCGGTGTGTGAGGGGGTGTGTGTGTGTGTATTCACTTGCTTCTCTCGCCGCAGACGTGTCGACTGTGGGCAAGTATTTTTTGACTGTTGGGGTGGAGGCGGTGTGCTTCGACTTGGCATGTCGAATATCTTTTGAATAAATAACGAAATTACGTCTGGATGCCAGCATGTGTTATAGCGCTGAATACTCTACCGGAGATATGCTCAACTATCCAACTGAGTTGGAAACATTTCAAAAGAGATAGGTACCACACATGAGAATTAAAAGAATATTTAATTTAAATTATTAGTTAAATTTCTTTACATTTTTGTCCTTCCCCTGCCTTTACTTTGCTATATTCAACATATAGTCTGTCTAAATTAGAGTACTTGAAAATCCCTAAAGAATTTTGTTTGCTCTTTTTCGGGGCATGCCTGAAATTTTAATCAGCACTTGGGGCTGCCAATTGCAAAGCGGAATTGAATTAATTTCACTAATTTCGCAGCTAAATTTGCATGAGCTGAGCCCGAGCGAAGCAGACCCCCGTCGGGGCCACTTGAAGCGTCTTAATTACATTAGAGATGCGCAATTAGAGGGCCGACTGAGCAGCAGATGTGCCTGCCACGCAGAAGGGTTGCCCTCCTTAAGCTCATTAAGCGCCCGAAGGTGTTGTGGACGAGCAAGCTCTGTGTCTCATTCCTACCAACAGTTTATTAGCATAGCAAGTGTTCGAACTGAAGATTTCTTGCTGGAGCTGTTGTTAAATTAAAATATTAATACTCCCTGAAATAGCAACTGCACAAAAGTAAAATGTTTCCATAACATAACAAGACGAATTCCGAAATAATTCGATTTATTTACGTGAATCTGGCAATTAAAATATGCTCAATGGGAAAGAAACAAAACAGGCACAGTGCATTGTATATTGAATCATATTTAAAATGTATTAAATTATTTATATTATTAATAGAAAAATTAAAATATTAGGCCGATTCTGATAAAACTTTTAACATAGCATAAAGGAATGAATAATGGCTTCATATGATGTTCTGACCATCGCTATGAGACCGCAATGAGATGTATTTATCCGATTTATCTAGTTTCTATATAAAAATAATAATAAATATTTCTATTGGTTTTTGGTTAGGATTTCATAGCAAAATCTCAACTGTAAGAATTTATTCATACAATCGGAACCACTGTGCACTGGCAGCGCAAGTTAAAAAGCGTAAACAAGTTCCCCCACCCCCGTTAACAGCTGTGTACAGGGGGCGTTGGTCAGTTAGTCCTCATGGATGACCTGCCGCGTCATCGCGGCCATGACAATGTACCGTTATAATTTAACGGCTAGAGGCGCAAAATTGAATTTCAAATTCAGCCACAACAACCACTGTACGACGACGCTACCATTACAGCACAGTCCTCAGTCTGTCTCTGTTCCTTGCACAGCGCAGAGGGCGCGCACTACTCGCTGCATCCTTGTCGTTCGCACGCACTGTTGGTAAGAGGGAGAGAACAGACGGTGGCGGCGGCCATTGAAGAGCCAAAGCAAACGGCATTTACCCCCCTTTCTGCCCGCTTGGGCGAGAAGTCAACTCAATGCAGGTTCAAAAATCTGTTCATGTTTCTTGTTATTGTAACATATTTCGTTGTTGTTGCTTCTGTTGTTGTTGTTGCTGATGTTGTGGAATTTAATTTATATTCTAGGCCCAGAATACAGCGGCCGCAAGAGAATAAAACGAAATATTTGTTTGGGTATGTCTGTTTGTCTGCCTGTGTGTGTGCCTTCTAGGTGTTATGGGCGTGTGTCGGCACATTTATTTACATTTTTTAATGCACACACTGAATATACAAACAACAAGTTCTATTTTACGAGTAGACGCACAAACTTAAATTGAAACTATTTCATTTTGTTTTATTTTCTTTTATATATTTATCAAGTTATCTGAGTGCTTGTAAGCAAAGTTTAAGATACGCGCTTTCGTTAACTTCTCCTCTTTATGGCAATGCAAAAGCTGCAAGATAACCGCGAATTATTGAGTCAATAACTGCAGACTGCAGTTGCCATCAAATATGAATGATGACCCGCACTGAGGGCGCAATTAACTTGCAACAGTTGCATCGAGGGGAGATTAGAATTGCAGAGCACTTTCCTGGGAAAAGAACTCTCTCTCTCTCTCTCTCTCTCTCCTTCTCTCTCTGCTTCTCACTCCCTCTTCCATCCTCTGTGCATTGACCCCGCCCATACTAAGACTGAATTTCGAATGAGATGCAACCAATTTGGCAAAGAAATTGCGGGAAAATGGCCAAAACTTCGTGGCTCGTGAGGGCAGCGCAATAATTTTAAAAATTTATACTACTTATATATATTTCTATAACTAGTAGCGGGTGTATTTGCTACTAGGATTCCCCCTCCTTCCTCTCGGCAACTTCAGCACTCGTCCTGGTGTAACTGAAAATTGCGTGGCTTAGTGCGCGCCACGAACTTCGGGGAGCAATCGTCTTGGTTTTATCATGGGGGATTTATGCCAAATGATGGCAGATTGCCAAGCTGCAACTACAAACTACACACACACACACATACACACAGAGAGTGTGTGCTCTTTCGTTTGTTTTATTTTCTCTCTTTTTTTTACAATTCCTTGTCGAGTATAACAGCCAGAAAAAGTTGAGCCAGTCATGAATGAGATTGCACAGTGGAAATGGAGTGCAGAGAAGAGTAAATAATATGTTTATAATTTTATATAAATATTATTATTGTAATTATTTATTTATTACTTTTAACTATGAATGTACTGTTACCTCCTTTTGATTGATTATATCTTAGAAAAGAAGTGGAATTCTAATTTCAACTGCTCTTGTTTCACTGTGGCTCTGTTGCCACTGTGGAGCCAATTTGCTGCGGTTCATCAATATGCCACGCCACACCACACACACATAGACCAAGACACACACACACGTATCTACATCCAGCTGGCTAACCAACTAAATGGCCAACCCAGCTAGAGAGCAAGCCTGACAGCGGAGACTATCGCCGGCGCCTTTTGTCGGTTGCAGATTTGCTCCAGCCGGCGAGGGGTCTTGCTCCAGCCTGTGGGCACGAAGAGATGACAGCGAGCAGCTTAAGTGGCTGTATGTACTTTCAAGTTCGACAGTCGCTCTGGCCGTGGATGCTGCTGCTGCTGCTGAGTGGAAAAAACAGGAAAATATGTGCATAAATTTAAAGAATCTCAATTTACTTGGTTCGTGTTCATTGGTGCGCCGGCTGGTCCCAGTCCCGGTCCTGCTCGGAGTCCACACTTCACATACAACTCCAACTGCGACTCCTGCCACGTCCTGTGATTTGTGAGCTCAATTATTGTACATTTTCTTGTCTTGCTGTTGCTGCTGCTGCTGCTCAGCCTCCACCTCCTCCTCTCACTCTGGCCTGGAGGCAATGCTCCATCACCGGCGCGGTTGTTTTTTGTGGTTGTCACTTTGTTATTTATTCAGCGCCATGGCCCGCCCATTGACCGAGGAGTTGAAGCTGTAGCTGGCAACCGGTGCGGGGTATCTGGCTGACTGGCTGTGGCTGTTAATGAGTTCGTTCCCGTTCGCGTTCTCATTCGCGTTCGACTTCCACTTCGAGTTGGCTGTCTCCGCATTTGGATGCTAATGAGTGCATGGCATCCAATAAATTTAGTTCGCCCGGGCTTTGCTTTTATCGCACCACTTGCATAATTCACTCGCTGCAGGGCTGAAGTTGTGGAGACTGAAGACGGCTGGACCCACAGTGATTGTGACGGAGGGCACTGAGGTCAATAGAAATTTATGGGTCGCATTGTTAACACCACTGATTACAAATTGGTTGTGTCGCCTCGACTCGACTCGGTGGGCTTTGGAGGACTTGAACCCTGAGGGGGCATGTCTCCTTTTACTTTTACTGTTCTCGATTGGAGCACTCTAATGAGGCCTTGTTAGTTGTACTCGCAACTCTCCTATTATGCAAATCTGGCGACAATTTGTACGTGTTCACTTTAATGATTGGTCTATGCAAATTCATAGTTTGCTCTTGAAATCAGTGTGATGCAAAGACTTAATGATTTAATTTTTAGAGGAACAGAGTTAAATACGTTCAGGCTTGATTTTGAAGATAAAATCAATCGATCATATGCAATTCTATTCCAATTTTCTAAAGTAAAAGCCATTGACATCAAATAAATAAATAAACTAAAAATATATAAATAAATTAATAAATAAATAATTTGCAAAGAAGTCAGATAGTCTTAGTTATTTCCTATACTGTTTAATATTTTAAAATTATCTGGTATACAATAATTCATAATTCATATTTTTAGATATATACAAAATAGGAAATAATTATATTATTAATTTAATTACGTTTTGCATTACTTTAATTACTTTAAATTATTTAATTATTAATTAAAAAATATTAAATTGGCATTCTTCTGCATTCCGAAATTATATTAAATTAATATTTGTATATCAAGTTGAACTTTATATTCCCACATGTACTTTAGTCTGTCTCCTAATGATTTTCCCCATTCTCCCTCTTTGGCAGCCACTTAAAACCTCATAAAGTGACTGATCGCAGCACTTTATAGTCGCCAGTTGTCTGCTGACTGTTTCATTTGTTATTGGTATTTAATGAGTGTTAATATGCTCAGCTTATTAAGTCACTGACTGAGATAGTAAAATATATTAACGGTCAATATAGAGTGCTATTTCTCTAGCATGATCAGTTATACTTTTTGTCTCACTTAGTGATTATCGGCATCATTAGGAACTAATTTAGAAGCTATGCTATATACAGTTATAAACGCTCATGTACATCACATATAAGAACTGTTGCCATGAACTCTTATGAAATTTTCCGGGAGCACAGATAAGTTAGTTCTAAAGTAGGAAAAGTGCCTGCTTGCAGATAAACTCATTCCGCTTGGATTTCTCTGGATTTATCTTCCAACGAGAAACGAGAGAAGAGCAGCCTAGCGGCTAAAATTGGAAACTACAGAGCTGTGCGAGCTGCGTAGCCCATTGCATCCTTCCTCTGTCATTGCTGCGCTCTGCCTCTGCCGCAGAGTCTCAAGAGCCGCAGATAAAGCTAGTCTAGCACTAACGCTTCTGCTTCATTTCTCGCCGACAGAGGTCGCTGTAGCGCGACATGGCCGATATTATCTACCATGTCGGCCATGTTGAATTTATCTGGCCTGGCCCGGCAGTATCTGGCAGATACAACGCAGCGCAGTGCGTCCTTTTCCCGCACATGCGCTCCATCTCGTTTTCAGCTTCAGGCGTGGCAAAAACTCACCCGGCCAGCCAGTGTGCGCTGACGTCGCGACGTCGACAGCGACAGCGCTGTCACGCACACTAATGCACACACAAACACCAGCGCACAAAAATTCCCAGGCAGCACCAACTCTCCCTGTCCTGCCCCTCCCCTGGCCGACAGACCCAGCCTACCCCGAGCAGCTGCCACGGCCATTGACCAAAGCGCGTGACTTCCATTATTTGTGGCTCCGTTGCCATGGCAACTCTTCGCGTTGGGCCCGGGCTGAGTAGCCCGACAGCCAGGCAGGCCGACTCTGCAGCTCCCTTTCAGGCAGCACTTCATTATTCTCATTTTCAATCGAACAGTTTCCTGATGCGCATATCGACAACATGCTAAGGAACTTTTCTCAAATTATGCAGAGATTATCTGAAAACTTAATTTGTAAAACATATTTTAAATATTTATTTAATTTATATTTATTATATATAATTTAATAATAATTTAAATATCTTTTATGGTAAATAATATTTAACATTATTATTATTAATATTTTTTATATATATAATTATTAAATATTATTAATATAATTCTATTTATTCTTTACAATTCCAAATGCACATTTTCTTTGTCTAATCAAGATATCTATTTGCCGTCGGCAATCCTCGGCAGCACATTGACTTCTGTTCTTTTTTTATAGCACAACGCGTATTCATTTCATTCATGAATATATTCTGTCGAGCCACAGGCATTTAAATTAATGAACAATTAGCGGGCAAGCGTTAATTGCGACTCACTGTGGGGTCTGGCGAACCACTCACTTGAATTGAAATCGAGCGCTTGCAATGAACTTGAGGCACCTCCACTAATTGAGGCGACAATTTACTGAATAATGAATACCAGATAGATGTGTAGAAACAAGAAGAATAGATAAATGAGGTAGCAATGTAAAGAAAGAAAGAAAATAATAATAGCTACATATAAATCTAATATTGTATAGATCTATATACAATACAGAGATAATATATAAATATTTATATAAATATATATATAACACAGAACTATAAATATATAAATTAATATATCATACCTCTATCTATGACTGCTTCTATCCTTTTATGCGCAAGATGAAAGCTGAAACTATAAAATTAGCATAATCGGAATGCAGAAATGAATTTAATTTAGGCATTGCATAAAATTTACATCTTTATTTCGCATGCGCATTTGCCATTTACCCAAAGGAAACCCGCAACTAGTCAAGGTATGACTGTGAGTATGTATTCATTTGAGTATGTATTCATATGAATACTACTGGCAATCGCTTTATGCAAATGCTGCGCCTGCCACAGGCGAGTCCTGCCAAGTCCAAGATGAATATTTCAGTCACGTTAATTCATTTAACGTTTAATTCAGATATAAAGTTCCTAACTTATTTCGTGCTCATAATGCACGCAAAGTTATTGAGCAGGCGCAGTCTGAATGAAGTCGGATACGACTGAATCAGCAACCGCCGCATGCAGGTGAGTCCATTAAGTGTTCGATTTATACTGATACCCTCGGCATGGCCGCCTCGCATTCTGTCCCCTGATTTATGAACACCCCGTGGATTGCTCCGTCGAGCTGCGTCCCCAATCGCAGCGTGCACTTCGTCGGATATGCTTGGCCTGAGATTTACGGCCTGATAAATCAAAGTTTTGTCCTCGTCCATTGCCAGCTGCCAGTGGCCGCCACACACGGCGCTTACGGCGCAGCGGAAGCAATTAAGTGAGTGGCCTGGCCTGGCCTGGCCTGGCAATGGAACTGAAACTGGACAAAGTTTGTCAGGCGAAGTTGTCGCAATATGTGCCAAGAACATGAGGTGGCGAATTTCATTAGAGAAGCACAAGACAACGCACAACACAAGAAATCTGTTTGGGCCATAAAAACTTAGCCAAAAAAAATATTGGCCAACACTTTTGGCAGCCAAATTAAAAAGAGATCTGCAGAGCAAGTCAACTTGAGTCAGTCTCTGTCAGTTTAAAGCAGCTTTAAGGTCTAACAGGCCTGGCACCCCTTGATAGACGTGCCTTGTTTTCGACGTTTCCATGCCATTACACGGCCCAAACCCAAACTCAGAGCCAGCCCCAAGCGCAGGCCAATTTGTGTTTTTGGCCCAGTCGGTCCTTGCGACAATCATCAAAATATGAAAGCAAACAGACAAAGCTGTAGCCAAAATAGAATCATATTCGCTGGGCGTATTTGGGTTGACTCGTTTCCCAGTTGTTGTTTTGTTTACTTCCATTTCGTGTGTACACCAAGGTGTGTTCCGTCTTCCGCCTTATTCAACGCAAGAGCGCCATTTGCGCCGTGCTGCCCCAGCTCCAGCCACATGCAACGATTGGCGCGGCATCTACGGCCAAAACATGTCAACAAGCGGAGTGGGGAGGGGGGGGTTTGAAATTCTTCGACTAACCCAGCTTCTCCTCCTCTTCCATTCAACTCTGTGGCAATTTGGGTATGCACTGCAAGAAAATGTTGGACATGACAAGTAAACTACTTCTAAAAGGCAGAGAAAACTCTGACTAGAATCATGTAACGAAAGATACATACAATCAAACGCTGCTTTTCAAAATATTTTACTTTTATTCCATTAGGGATCAACTTGATCTATAGCCCAACGAGTATCTCGTGTAGTTGCTTCTCCAAGAATACTTCTTAATATTTAAAGTATCTTAATTCACAGTATAAAAGGTATCTGGATGCATGAGAATAAAGGAACCATCAGCGTTGCTCCAAATCGTTGAATTGCATAACTTTTGTGTTTGCTCAATCGGCAAATATACATATTATAGTCAGCTAATCATATGATGAACAACAAACATCGTATCTTTAATACGTCGCTAACAAATATAATTTCAAAATTTACATCCAACATTTGAAATCAACTTTAGAACCCCAAGGTTCAGAGCTAAGTTCATGACAAATTTGGTGTCATTAGCTTTAAAATTAGTTGAGTTTTGTGTGTTCATACAGACAGTCAGAATATAGAATAGAATAAATAATACATACTATACTATACTATTGTATATGTATATTCACTTTGTATATACACTACATTTACAAAAACTTAATATACGCTATTTTGACCATTTTAATTCTCCGGCATGATACTTCCCCAAAGTATATAGTGCTTTTCTCAGTGTACTCTCCTGAGTGTTTGACAAATGCAGCACGCAGCACCCAGCACGAAGTCATTCTTCCGCATCGTTGCCTTATGCAGAAATAAAGAAAAGTCAGAGCACATGTAAGCCTGAACACGGACGGGTGCCCAGTTCCACTTTCCCTTCTGCCCTCCCGATCATCACCTTAGTTGGCTCGTTGCAGCTGCTGTGCAAATAATGGCATAGCAAGCGTTTCCCCTGGCTCCAGACAGTTGGCATGAGCGAAACTGGACACAGACACACCCCACACAATGACACGTACATGAACACCTACGCCAGGCAAAGGGAGCTGGCAGCCAATTCGCCAAGTGAGCGCGCCACTTGAAACAGATTTAGTTTGGGCAACTTATGGTCCCTGCCTGGCAAGCTTTATGGCCAACTCGCTTGGCCGGGAATGCGGCGGCGTCGTCATCGTCCTCGTCGACACGTTTGGTGCTGGCAAAAGTTTTCTCATTTCGCCAGGATGCTCGCTCGTAACGAAAATTGTCGAGTTGGCCAAAGCGCCGCTGGGACAGAGCGACAACAGCAACAACTGCAGAGAGAGAAATTGGAAGCGTGCATGCAGCATGCGACATTTCTCATTAAAAGTTTCGCTGTTTGTTGTCCCCCAACAAGCATCCTTATCAGCAGACAAAAGCTATCTCGATAATAGACTGAGTAGAGGTGGCGCGGGTGGCGAGGAATGTAAATGAAAGCAGCGCAGAGCATGCATCGTATGCCAATAGCGATTGCTATTGTGAATTGCCCGTCAGGTGTCAATGCACTTGCATGCAGAGCTGTAGTGGCAGCAGTGAATGAATTATACATATAATAAGATGTGATTATCAGCTATGAATGCAAATGAGGTAGTTGAATATTTGTTAAGTAAACTCTGATTCCAAGATAATTGTTTGTGTTTCCCAGAAATATTCATCTCCAATTTCACATACTAGTTTTTTAGCAATGTCTGTTTGTATGAACACCTAGTTCTTAAAGACTATAAGGGCTAGAGCTATCAAATTTTGTGACAATATGTCTTAGTATTGCACTTAGAATCATTGCATTTGAAAGCTTAGCCAAGCCTCCTTCTGTAACCATAAATCACAAAAAATATATATGGTATATGCTAGCAAGATTTTAAAGCTAAAATGTTCATATGATGTGTGTGCAATAATTATATGAGTTCAAACTTGTTTTCGGAATTTTATTGAGATCAAAAACCAAACAGAAAAAATATTTAAAAAACAATTTATATATTTTTTCTTTTCTTTTGGTATGAAGTATAACACACTCTAGCACTCTCAACAGTATCCTTCTTACTTGTTTTTAATAAACCATAGTATATAGTGCAATGGTAATGTTTTGAATATGCCTGGATGTTCCCATTAACTGGGTACACAACTTTATGTTTAACTTCCTTCGACCTACTGTCTTCTGCCACTGCCTTCTTAATCATCCTTGAACATTTAGGACTGCGTACATTGTCTGTAATTATTTACACTTTCGAAAAGCTAATTATAGAAATGTGCGCCGCTTTTGCCACATTGCTGCAAGGAAATATGGCTTTATGCACGATGGTTATGAGTTTCCAAGTCGTTGCAAAAAACAGCAGACCTTGAAAGCAAATTAGGCACAACCTGCGAGCAATTATCGTTAGTTTTCCTCGAGCTATCGCAAAGGGTTGAGTAGAAGGCAGAAAGAAAGAAGGAAGGGTTGACTTTGCTGTTGTTGCTAGTGATGAGCTCAATGTCAGCGAGCGCGAGAGCGCCTGCTTAGCTGCGAAGCGGCCATCACAAAACAATAAAACGAGAAGGCATAAAAAACCAACAACAAGAGGAGCGAAAGAGGGAAAGTGAGAAGCAGGCAGGGCCCGGAAGGGTTTTCTCTATTTGCACCTAGGCGAAGGCACACTCACACACACGCACTTGCAAACATGTGTGTGACCATGGACTGGTCTCAGTTTAAATACACGCATTATGATGGTCGCACAGTGGGCCCATTGACAATTTGCGGCCAACAAGCGATCACCAAACTGAGCCTGAGCTGAGCTGAGCTGAACGTCACATGGCTCTCTCTGGGCGGGCTTGGGCTGCTCTCCTTGCTCTTTACGATGCCGCCAGTTCCAGTTCGAAATTTTACGGTCTACGAGAGTTGGCAGTAAAAAGTGAGAGTCATTAAAAATTTTTACTGCTTCTCAAGGTCGTCTGCGAGAATTTTATGTTACTTTTTATGGTGCAGACGTCACCGTCACCAGCCGCTGCTGTTGACATTCGTCGGCAGGTTTCCGTAGACAGCAGAAGCTGACCCAATTTGTTTTGGAGCTGAGATGATACTGCACCAAAGAGAGGCGCGAGTTCTTTCAACTTCAGTTGGGGCAATTGACAATAGCCCAAACAACAAAGACACCAAACAGTAAATAGAACAACTTAATTTTAGAGACTTCTCCATTGATGGTATGTTTATGCTATTCTACTATAATATATATCTTACATTATAATCAACTCGTTCCATATTTCATGTGCAAGGCGTCGTCTAATCTAGCCGCCATTTTTTGCTCGGTTTTTCTCTCTGGCTTATTTACCAATTTTGTGCACGCTTCGGCAGCCAACGAAATTTCGGATAAAATATCTAAAGAATACGACAAAAATGCTTAGTAGCAAGTGCCGAAACTAAATCCAATAACTACATGCTGAAACATTCATGAGCGCAAATTGAACACGTTCCAGCGTCGTCCGGCGAACTGAGTTCGCTCTTTTCCCCACTCGACTGCAGTCTCAGTCCGATTCAGTCGAATTAAGTTCAATTGAGCTTAGTTTCTGGCTGAGAAACAGCAGGGGAATGGGCACCTCCGGCGAGGCTAACGCACTCTGCGAGAACTTCGGACTGCAAGCTCCGGAATTATCAACACCTTCTCCTCGCTGCAATTCAAGAGCAGTCGAAGCATTTTGATTACATGTATTTCAGTTTGCAGACGTTTTGTTCAGCTTACCAAAAAATAACAAGTAAAGAAAGCTACGGTCGAGCGGAGTGGACTATAAAATATCCTGCATCATAGAAAAAGCGAATTATGTTCACAATTTCAAGATGAAAACAATTTTAATGTCGGGTTTAAAATGAAATTTCACTAACTAAAAACTAAAACAAGTATATTAAAAATAAAACTCTACTACATCCCCTGCTCCTTGGTATATGTGTGTTATATTTGCACAAGCTGCATATACTCATCCTGCCAAATTTTCGAAGGTTGCAGGGTATAGAAAACTTCAGAAAATATAAATGAAATTGCAGGAAGGAGCAGGGTCAAAAGGGGGAGCGGAATGTAACGAATTCCTCGGCCAATTCCACGTATTGCCCGTTGTGAAGGTGCCAAGGGAGTCGCCGCCAAGGGCAGCCAACGTTGCCAGCATGTTTGAAGTGGGTGTGGGGCAACCCCGCTACTGGATTTGCTCAACTCGTGCATTTTGAATTCGTACAGTTTGGCATTTTTCACATTGGAAACCATTGAGAATAATTGAATCGAAAAATTGGTTTGCATCATAAAAGTAACTTGCAGCAGCTCAGTTTGCAACTCGATACGTTATGCACAGTGGCAGCGCAGCGAAATCGAACTTGAAATTGAAATTTACACTGAGTGAACAAATAAGAAATACTTCTGATATATAATTGGAATGTGCATTGACGTCGAAACATTTAAATATAATACAATTATCAATAACATATAAGAGTAATGAGAAGTGTTAGCTTAAGTATAATAAACTATATATTTCATTCTGAAATACTGTTTAAGTCAATTAGGATTCAAAACCAGAAAGAAAGGCTATCTTCGGCATGGCTTGATCGACTCCTTTATCTATCCTGATTTGGAATATATGTACTTTATAGGATCGGAGATATCTCCTAAGGTGCATGGCAAACTCCTGGCCATAATTAATATGCCCTCTGGAAAGTTACAAATATCATAGTTCAGGAATATAATAATTTGAGTTATATATTATTAATAGATACCTTAAAATTCAATTATAAATATATTTATTAATATTATATACATAATTTTATTCTCTAACCCTTGTCCAATTCGTGTATTCACCTTATGAATTTATATTATTTGCTTGCAACCTCAGAAGAGCTGACAAAGTCAACCCCAAAATGTTTCTGTTTTCAAGAGAAACGAGTCGTGCTCGCTGCCAAAGAGAGTGAAATCGCTCTCTTTAGCTTGAATTTGACGTGAGCTGTTTGCCACAGGGTGACTCAGATGTTGTTGTTCAAAGAGACAAAGGGAAAACTTAAGCAAAGGAATATTTGTATTTAGATATTTATGTAGCGATCCAATTAGGCAGGTAAAAATAAAAAACACTTTTGATTAGACTAAATTTGTATTCGCATCTCGTCAGCAAGATTTCATTTGTCTCTGTGATTTACTCAGCTGTCTGACAGTCGGAGAACCCCAAGCAAACCATAAGTTTGGCAGCCGATGAGTTTATTAGCCAACCTCAGCACCCCAGCAGCAACCACAGCCCCCTCCAGTTGTGCCATGTCGGATTGGCTCATAAATAAAGCGCACAGCGAAATGTCTGACGGGCGACAAGCACTTAAATCCCCATCGACGATATCGATGCGAGTGATTCGTCCCCTTCCAGCGGGGCTATCGATGCTGATGCTGCTGATGCTGCTGATGCTACTGCTGATGGCGATGATGATGATGAGGACGATAATGCCGGCTGTCATGACGCGTTGTCGTCGCTGATGCCAAAGCGATTATGACTTAGCGGCAAATTTCGTATGCAACTGTGATGCTCAGGTCGGAGTAGAAAACTAATGGAAGACTTTCGCGATGTCACGAGCGCAAGTTATGGTTAAGTGCACTTTTTTTCGCTCTAGGTACATAATCCCCGTTTGCCACCGCCCCTCCACCCCACACAGCTCTTCTTGCCGCGCTGTTTTTGCTTCTAAATGCAAATTTTGTGTAATGAGCAGCGCAGTGCAGAGTCAACGCTGGAGTTGGGCGCTTTCATTTTAGCCTAAAACATGGCTAATGCCGTGAAGCAACTTCAGGAGCAGCCCCTCCCCCTCTCGTACCTATCTCCACACGCTCCTGTTGCTGATGCGATGCGCTTCGTGGGGTTTGTGCACAAAATTTGAATATCGTTTGGCTTGTGGAATGTGTTTTGGGCAACCACCCAAGCCCAACTGGGAATCATGACCATACACATGCACACAAACACACCTCTGTACTTGTGTGTGTGCCTTGTTTATTGGTGGTGGAAACAGTTGCAACCACCACCAACATCACGTTGAGCTGAACAACAACTCCTGCTCGGCAGCCACATCGTCGTTATTTGCACTTCGCCCTGCATCCACCTAGACCACAGGCAAACTCTTTGCCACCTCAGCCAACTTCGCAACCCCCCCACCATCGTTTACCCCCTAACCTTGTGCGCCTTGCTGCGCCATTTGTTCAAATTTGAAGCGTTGCCTGTGGAGCAGCTCCGTCTCCGTCTGCAAGTTGCCATTGTGCGTCTGTTATTAATTTTCGCACAACTCCTCCGACAGACTCCTCGCAGACTGCCTCCCTCCCTCTCTCCTCTCCTTGAGCTATGACCTGCTGCTGTTGCTCCAGCTTCGCTTTGTTCGTTTGTCTCTCGTCTTTAGTTTGGCTGGCATTGCGTTTCATTAATTAACTGAAACAGTCTCGACGAGTTGCGCACGTTACAACAATGAATTATTTATATAAAATGGCATTTGTCTGGTATTTTCTCTGCTGCTCTAACATTTTTTCTTAACCTCTACACCTCTTTGTAGCTTTGCCTGCCATTTCGCACTCTTCTCATTCTCACTGTTGCTTTTATTGCGTTTTTTCCACTCTGGTCAGAAGGTGAAACGAAGAACATTACGTTTAAATATTATTAGCCAGACTGACTAATGTGAGAGAAAAGATAAGCCAGAGAGAGCATTGTGATATATGCAACTAATGCTGCACAATTATCTGGAGTAGAGAAGTTTAATTGGGATAAAGACTTGGTTAAGTTGAGGAAATGAGCAAAAGGCGGAACCTTTCTATTAAACTTCTCTAGAAAGTAATTAATCCCGCTTTAAACAGTCGCAATAATTCAAGTAACAAGTGTGTTTTTTTTTAGTTAAACAATCAAAAAAACAATCAATCAATTAAAAAAAATATATATACACATTTTATTTGGAGTAGAGACTCAACTAAGTTGGTTCAATTTCCCTTGAGCAATGCCCAAAGATAGTTAGGGAAATTAACTAATTAAACTAAGGTTAAAGACTGTTAGTTGGCAAAAAATAAAGACACTAAGATCTCAACTCTTTGTTTAAGTAGTAATTATAAAGAATTACAAAAATGTTATTTGAAGTTGATTCAACAATCAGTAAATATGCAATATAAATATTATAAATGCTAAGTTTTCTTAAGGTTAAACTCAGCAATTAAGACCTCATTAACCAGTTGCAATTAAAAAGGATTACACGTGTCTTTTGCCTAGTTAATTCAACAATAAATAAATACTAGAATTGCACATGTTATGCAAATAAGGCGCAAGTAAATGAAAATTAATTATTTAACTTGAACTCTAACAAAATAATCCCATATTAATTGCGGACCATGCACTCAGTAAGCGGGGTCATTTGCATGTTCCGAAGTCGCAGATGAGCTCGTGACGAAGCCATAACATTCGAGTATTTATTGCTCTCTATCTCTCTCTATGAGTACTTGCGTGACTGCAGGCATTTCCTTTTGAATATTATATACGATATGCAAGTATATATTATAATCTCCGCTCGCAACAATAAGTTATGTGTTGAAATAGTCTCCCATTTGCATTTGTCTTCCTGCACTGTGCACTTGCCTTGGTCAGTCAGTGGCGAGAGGAAAGAGGAAGAGGAGAAGGAGGAGAAGTAGGGGGAATGTTCTTCTGCTTCTTTATTATATTTGTGCCCGACATTTCCTTCTCAAGCTCCCCAACCGTGCACGTTTTTTCACTTACCCAAACAACATTATTTTTTTGTTCTTTCTTGTCTCTGAATTAATTTGCTGCGGACTTAAAATCTCAGCTAGAACGAATTTAATATTTTCCATTATTTTATCAAATGATTTTCCTTGTCTTTTTGCTGGAAAAAAGGAAAAGGATTTCGTTGGGGTGCGTTTCAGAACTCTTCCTAATGGATTTATTTAGTCAAGCACCAGCTGCATTTGCATTTGGATTTGATTACGATGATGATTATGATAATGATATAATGAATTGCAATGAGTTCTTTCTCGTGTCCGATTGTAAGTGAACCAGTCCATCATGTACTGTTTATGTAACCCTCAACTAAAGGTAAATAACATAAGCTGAAACACATGCATTTTATTCAGTGTGTTTATGAAAATTGCGAACAATCAGACAGAAACCATAACCAGGCAAGTCCAACTGAAGACGGCAGCTTTGGTCTAATGTGAACTGGTGTTACACACACGCCCAGCAACATAAAATAAAATACACCCCATCAATACAAATGACAATAAGAACAACAACAACGAAAACACTCGCATGAATCACGTTTCGAGTCAGAACAAAAAGAAAAAGAAGGCAAGAGAGAGAAATACGAAAAAATGTAAGTACAAATAATGCAGCCATTTTTGGATAACAATGGAAGTTAACAAAGCACACACAAACAACAACAATAACAGAAATAACAACAACAACAATAGTATAACGAACAGTCTGAGCAGGAAAAGAGAACAAACAAACGAGGACTGCAAAGGTAGAACGAACTCGAGCTCGAATCCGCCTTCGAATCCAAATCGATTTAAACGTTCAGTGACAGTGTTTTTTTAGCCCCCCTCTCCCCCTCTATCAAGCTACATTTGTCAAAGGCCCCAAAAATACCAACACAGAAAGAAAACAGAAATGCTAACGAAAAAATAACACAAAATGTCACATTCGAATTGAATTTAAATGAGTTTTGTGCTTGACTTTGCCGAAGACACGCACACACAATGGTGCAAGGTGGAGGGCAGAGGAACCGGAGCTGGAGTAGGGAGAGCAAGACGAAAAAGCCGAATGAAACCAAAAACCTCCAACGAGTAGTTCCATTAGGCCGGCCCGCGATAAAGGCCCCAAGATTGTGACGCAATGGAAAACTCAAATTGGACCGAGCATATCTTTAGTTTTTGGTTCGGTTTCGGTTTGTTTGAGTTGTAACGGTCGCTACTTTGAAGCACAGTGGGCAACAAATATGATAAACAAATTTCATTACGTTCTGAAGCAAAATTAAAAATCCTGAATCTAAGGAATCTTAATCAGTTTCAGTAAACTTTACATCATGCTATTCTTTATTTTATCTAAATTCAATTCTAATCAAATCTATTTCTGTGCGCAGTTTATTTTAGATGTTTGCCACACGCCCGTAAAAAAAACCGAGCTCCAAGCGTAATATTAGTGCAGTACAGGTTATTATTGGTAATGTCTTAATGACATCTAAAAATTCGGTTACGGGAGGATAATTAACATAGAAGTTATTTAATAAATAATTTTATGAGAATACTGATTCCCAAGCTCTGTAAAGTATGAAACACAAATAACGCTATACGTTCTGGTCAGGTGTGAAGTGGGTATATCACAATCGAGCACACTCGACCGTAGCTTTCGTGCTTGTTCAAATTATTGTTTACATTTTCTAGAGTTTTTTGAAGACATTTCAGCATGAGTTGCCATTGTGAATGAGATCAGGTCGGCGTGCTTTAGCTCGTTTCTAGCTCCGTGATTAGCATTTACATTGATCGAACGACTTATTTTATGTCACTTTCCTCTCTCTCTCTGTCTCATTTTCTCTCTCTCTCTCTCTCTTTCTCTCCCTCTCTGCCCCTTCTTTGCTCCACACAGATCGTTTTAATTTAGTCCAATCAGAGCCAATAGAACTAATTACGAAACTAAGACAAGAATTTCGACGACGCAATTATATTTCTGTTTCTGCTTCATAAACAAGTTGGCACATACAAATACACACACCCGCACACACACACACAGACACTAACAGGCGTACGCTTACACACATAACTTACATCTGAACCTATATTTATCCACATGGATAGACGCATATTGAGGCGGCTGGCCAAACTGGGTCACGGACGCCGGGACGGACGGAGAATCAGTTTGCTGGCTGACTGCCTGCACGGGCGGGTCGTGGATTGGCCTGGGACGGTGGGGCAGTGGGGTGAGGGCAGTGAGACAGTGGAGCAGTTATACAAGTTGTGCGACTGCCCAGGCCCAGTGACACATCGGCCGAGAGCGCATTACGGACAAGATACTTATAAATAGCGAGGCATGCTCTCGTATGAGTGTGCGGCTGTCCCTGAATGTGTGTGTATGCGTGTGTGCACAAGCATCTCATTTGGAAGCTGACAGGCCAGGCCCGGCCAGGGCAAATTGTGTGTGTATCTTTATGCCGCATGCCCAGCACGAATGTGACTTCATTTATGAAATCCATATACAAATGGCCACATTCAAACTTCCTTATGACTGGATCCATCTCCGTCGTGCTCGTCTCGCACCCAAACCAGAACCAGAGACCGAATCCCTTTATTCGACTCAATCACTGCATCTCCTTCTGCTTGCGTGCAGTGTATACGCAAGTCGTTTAATTTCTTGCCGGGCCAACAAATGAGGGCAGCAGCAGCAGATTTCACATTCCCTCTGAAGCTCTCCACAGGGACTCATCCATGGCAAAGGCAGATAGCGCGAAGAACACAGCGCATTCTGGTTAGCTCAGAAGCTTGAACTGCTTTAAATACTTGCCTTGGCAATGCATGAAGATGACACTTTGCACAAACTGCTGAGCTTCTTAACTAAATTTAGAAACACCTTAGACATAGAACAGTATGAAGTGTAAGGTATAAGGAGTGATTAAGGATAATAATTTAATAATTTATATTTTATAAATGTTTTATATACATCTCGTTCTATTCCGAGGGTTGGCAGCTCTTTGGGCTGTGATACTTAGTCACCTAGTTAGGTTATTAGGATGACATTTCGCCATCTTCGCCTCTGCCATTTTTGGCAACCTGAGATTACTATCAATATCACTGTTTCTTAGAGCTAGAGCAGCACATTAGATCATTCTACTTTGCTGTGCAAGATTGACAATCCCAATTCAGTAATTCTTCAGCAAACTTACTCATCGATTCCCCATTCGAAAGTGGCTATAAAAACACGCCTTGTTTATTTTTCAAAATTTTCTCACGTTTCGAATCGAGATCTATTGTATGCAAAATGCGTTTGTTCCCATTTTCGGGGCGAGGCGGGGCAGCAAAGTGCGGTGGCAACACCTTAAATGAGCTAATAGCCGCATTTATTGCCAAACTGCTATAATAAACAATTTGTTAAGCATTTAACGAATTTTACTGCACAACAACAAAGCAAAGCGCCTCAGCTTGCTGGGCTTGAGGGAGGACAAAGGGGGCCTGGGAGCAAATGCGAGCGCCCATAAAAATGTTTATGATGGATTATGCTCGCTCTGACCCCCCTTCCCCCTCTGCTCACACAGACTCGCGCACTCTCTCGTAGCCACTTGGTGTGTTTTATGGCACTTTCGATGTGGGACACGTTGAGGCAGGTTGCGGTTGTACTTGCTTGGTGGTTCTCATGCCTCATGCCTTGTGCCTCCGCTACTTGTGGTTTGTGGACATGGTCATTGCGGCTGACGCCACAGTCAAATTGTCAATGTCAAGGTGAAAAGTGTAGCACATAAAAGCGGCCATAAAGGTGTTGCAGATTGCCAGGCAATTGATTTGGCTTTCGTCAGTGTTGGTGGAGAAGGGGCGAGGGCAAAGGCGGTGGTGAGGGGAATGTGCACGCACCGAAACGAGGGGATATTAAAATTTTACGGTCAACGGCAGACGCGCGCCAGACAACAGACAGAGATACTGCTAGAGAGAGAGAGAGAGAGAGAGCAAGAGTGAGAGCAAGGGAATCCCACATGCGATAGTAAAATAAAGCATTATTATGGCAACCATTAAGCAGTGAGCGGCGAGCGGCAAGCGACGACGTTAAGTGCCGCTTGAAGACGTTGACGGAAGCTGACGGAAGCGGCCATAGACTCAACTGGGCTGTCGTTCCGTCGTGCCAGTCGTAAAAGAGAGGCGCGCGACTAACACGCGAGTCAAGTAAACACCGCTGCTCCTCGTTCTCCTCTTCCTCCTCCTCTCCATGCTATTCTCCGCCTCCGCCTTTGCCACCTCCGACAACAACAACAACATACGTACTTAATAGTAGAAGAGTCTCTGCAGCGTCTTGCGGCTGCGTTTTTATGAATGAGAATGCGATGCCTTCGCTGCTGTTTGCTTCTTTGTGCTGTTGTTTGTTTTTTAGTGGCGTTTTATTGGCCTTAATGTCGCATTATGTGCCGCAAGTGTTTGTCAACAGCGATAATGCTGAAGAAGCAACAACAAATATAACGAATGCTACAACAACTACAGCTATGTCTTGCAAATTTTTATGCTATGCCAACTCTTTGACCCGATGCCAATGAAGAATGGCAGAGCTGAGTCAATTGATTGTTCGCTTTGATATCGTAAATCAATTTAGAGTTTGGCATATTTAAGTATTTTTAAGAATTTAAGAAGTATGGAGAGCTAAATCTTATAATTATTTATTGTTATTTATATACTTTATACATTTGCGTTTTAATTGGAAATATTAAAGTTAAAAATTGTTTAAAAATCCCAATGAATTGTCAATGCCAAAAATTTAGTACGAATTTTTGCGAACATTTTGTACCTTTATTTTTTGCTTTTATTCGTATAAATTGTCAATTGATGACAGTCAATTAATAATTTAAAATAACATTAAAATAATATAAATTTAATATAATAAAGATATATTAATGTATAGAGTTTGATTATTAAAATTAATTATTAAAATTTCTAATTTATTAACATCTTTTTTTCCTTGTTAAATTTATAATTTAAGGAGTTACTACATTGTTTCTATACTGTTCTACAGTACATAAAATGATATAAAAATATCTCAAATTCAAGTTAAATATTCAATTCCAAAATGAACCAGTTATGCCTAAAAGTGTTAGAACTGAAGCGTAGGCAAACATGTTCTAAATTTCCTTGGCGGCGTCGGCTGCTGTGGCCATGCAACCGCCGGCCATTGCCAAGGCGAGTGACGCACACACACGCAAACACACAGGCGCAACTACAGTCACAGTCACCATAGCTGTCGAACTGCCATGTTGGGTGCGCTGTGTATCTGGCTCTACCTCCTCCCTTTATCCCTTCCACTCCACCGTCATGTCGTGCTGGCGATTAATAATTTATGCGGAAACACGTTTTCAGCGGCCGCTTATCTGTCCGCTGTGGATTGAGACAGTGCGGCGGGACGGACGCACGGACGGACAGTTATTAATTTACATATTGCCTGAGACTAGCTGAGCTGGCTGTGGCTGCGGCTGTGGCTAACCTGCGGCTCTGACTTTGACTAGGCTTGAATATCAGGGGCGTTTATATAAATATGAGTGATTTATTTGACAATTTTCGACAGCATTATGCAGACGTGTCACGCATCTCAGATGAAGTTGTTTCTGCGGCAAGAGTTTAATAAATACCCTGCATATCTCTCTCTATCTCCCTCTCTCTGGCTTTCTCCAAAATTTGCTGTGCTGGGTTAATCCGCAGCTGAAGATTTTTCGTCGGCTTATCTGCGTAATGCAAGCTCTGCACCAAATTTGCATTTGCATTCCAAGTTTGCAGCCAAGTTTTAACTGCACTTAAATAAACCTTTTGCATTTTGCCAAACAGAAAACAGCAGAAAACAAAAAACAAAACCTGAGCACAAAACGGTTAAGCAGCAGCAGCTGCTGCCAAATGGCTGCGACGTCGACGTCGTCGTCGGCAGCATTTGATTGCGCATGTGTCCAAAAATTTGAAGCCAACGTGGGGTTGATTTGGCACGCACACACGCACACAGGCGCAGTGGCCCAGGCAGAGGCAGCAGCAGCGGCGGCGCAAGATAAATGTAGCCAATGCACACACAGACATAATTGTTAGTGCGTGTGTGTGCGAGTCAGCCATGTTTGATTTGTGTGCAATGTAGTTGTCTCTGTCTGTTTACTGTTTCGCTCACACAGTGACACTAACACATGCTCAATTAGCCACTAAAAATGTGTGCGTGCACAGTGCGCCCTCTGCCGGCCAGGCAACTAAGTTGTAAGTGCGCCTGCTTTGCTGCAGAGGGCGCTACTTAAAATGGTTTAAGTCTCGGCTAATCCACACGTATGAAGCACTTTAATCGAGATAAATATTACAATAAACTACAAATTAAATATTAAATAATGTAGAAAAACATAAATAAATATTAAATATTGCAGTTTTAATAGTTTAACATTCACATAACATACTTTTTGAGTTAACTATTGCCTTGCCTGCTTTGCTTTATACACCCCAAAATTTCCCTCTTTCGATTTTGAACCGGCTTCTGCCTTATTTCGAAAAAAAACAAACACAGAGCTTTGTCTTTTGGGCGTTGTTTATGTACACAAAGCTTTGCCTTTGGCCTGCCCTATGTGCGTCAACAACAACCAGCGACGACTTGGTTATATAAATTTCTTAGGGCCTGGTCCCTGCCAAATCCAACATCCCTCGTGCGATGCCGGGCAGATAAAAATCAATAGAAACACTTCTGTATATAGAGAGAACAAGGAAGGCAGAGTCTATATACTTATACTAGTTACATTGAATCGAGGCAAACACACACACACAACCTCCCACCAGATACTTAATGAGCAAATTTATGCGTTTTGCAAAGGATTATGGTGCAGAAAATTTCATTAATTTCATTTAATATTCGCAATAAAACGAGCCCCAATTTGCATATCTTAACTGAGCTACGTAAGATTGGCATCGTCCCGTGCGAAACTTTAAATCAATTTAAGTCCTTCCACGCCCAAGCTACAGCAGTTTCATTTTGAATTTAATTTTAAAAAAGAAGGAGAAAGACAGCGAACATGAGAAAGAGAGAAGTGGAAGCGGCAGCAGACTGCATCGAGTGGAGAAATCACTTTGACTGCACTTTGCCTTATCTCTTGCTCGCTCCACAAATGGAGAATTTCGCATTGCTTTTCAGCGTTATCTCTGTGCGAGGGCATTATGGTCTCTGAGTCAGTCCATAAATTTCCAGCTTATTTGTTATTTTAGAGCTCCAACAAATTAGCTAATTATATTCATAAGCAATAAGCGCAAACTTTGACGACTTCGACTCGAGAGTTCAAAGTGTTCAATAAATTTCCTTAATTTGCACTTGCCGTCGCTTAAATGTTTTTTAACTGTGCTTTTCTCGCTTTTTCGAGGCGGAGTTCAATTGGTTCAAGTGCGTCATTTTCATTTTAAATATTATACATATTAACTGACTTCTACCAAGCACAGGCAGTTGTAAGACTTTTACAACAGTTTGAAATTCATTTCAACTAAGATTGAATAACTTTACTAAATTCCTATAATTCTCATGGGATGTCTTTTAATATACCAATTAATAACAAAATAATACTTAGATAATAAATAATAAATACATTTCCTTATCATTACTTTAATATTAAATAATACTAAAATATGAATTAATACATTTCCTAATTATTAATATTTCTTATGTGTAACTTTATTAATTTACATTTATTAATTTACTTTTCTTTCATTATAAATTAATTAAATAATATTCTTGTCATTATCTTTGAATGACATTGAATAAATATAAACAAATTTAGTTTTTTCTTTTCCCAAACCTTTCTTAAATCTGGCAGGGGAAGCAATTCAACTCAACTAAAAGAATTCATTCTGACAAATAGCTTGAGTTGTTCTTTTCTTATTATTACTTAAAACTTTACGACTTTTCTATTGGCCAAACAATTTTTTTATAACTATTTTAGCTTAGTTTCGTTTTGAATTGTGTCAACAAATCTTCCAAGAACAGGAAAAAGCATAAAAACACGCTCATTTAGTTTGCTAATAAAGGCAAAACTTGCAAAATATTCTAAACAGCATTGAAATTTGTTTAGTTCTTCAATTTGCCGTCGCCTTTTTGGACTGCGTTGAGAATCTTTTCCGTGCGTTGAAGAAGACAAAGAACTCTGCTTGGGTAGCTGAAAAAAAGATTTTTCAAGTAAAGTGAATGCTTTTGGAATTTTAATTGGGTTGCCCACTTTTGCATCTTGAGAACAGAACAGAACAGACAGAAAAAACAGACATGTTGTCTGCCGCCCAGAATCGAGTTGAGTTTGAGCTTGGGGCCGCTTCAATTAAAGCATTTTAAAAATCACCAGGCATAATTTCATGGCCTGTCGAAGAAACACATTAAAATGGGCGACGCGCTGCTGCTGCTCCTCCTTCTCCCCACCTACTCCTCTCCTCGCCCTCTTTGCCACCGTATCCCATGCCCATCTCTTCTTTTGCCCGGGGGCCGCACTTGACTCTCGTTATAAGTACATCGCAGAACGATGTGGGATTCGTTCGGGCACCCAGAGAGAAAGAGATGTTTCCGCCATTGATATTCAACGCGCAAACTTGCTGCATTTATCAGGTTCAGGACCGATACTTGAATATGCCGCTCGTATAGCACCATTTTTCATTTTCTCAATGTTTGCCCGAAGCACTTTTATGTCTGTTTTCCCCCCGACGTGCATTAAAGGCACTTCAAAATGAGCGATGTCTCTGATCTAATTGCAATTGCGCACACCAAGCCCTACGGCCCAACAAACCAATCGCAATCCCAGACAAGACCTTGCACTCGAATCTCAAGTGGAACCTGAAGGGAAATTTCAATGGAAAACTTGTTGTTCAATATTTTGAAATGCGTTTGTGTCATTTCATATTCGGTTTCGTAGTTTATCGTCTTTGAAACCCGAATTCCATGCTGTCGCTGTCGATAGATCAGTCAGCAGTCACCATGTTCGTGGTCCGAGATTTGACCCACGTCTTATCTTGCCCATTACTTCACATGTAAATAAATTACTTGAGCTTGCCCAGCTCTGGTTGGCTGTGCAGGAGGCATAGCTGGCTGTCGATCTACATTGTTGTTTGGTATTTTGTTTTATTTTTAATTTGGTATGTGGTAAATATTTATATTTTCACTCGTTCGTTTGCTGCCGAGACTCCATTTGTTTTCCACTGATACAGTTTTTACGATCCTGTTTTAACACATGTTCCGCTAACGTTAACATATCTCGTGATCTCTTGGGAGTTTGTGGGCACATCTCCGACGTCTTCTCACTGAATTATACACCGCATTTTCATATTTCCTGAGGCACTTTAGTGTGTGGGGAAGATCTCTTATCGAGGTATTTTAGTTATCGCGCAGCACTTTGCTCGTTCTTGTAAATCAATCAAGGATCGAGACGCTGAAAAACGAATTTAACTGGCTATTCAAATGAGTTTAGACAGCGATAGTGTCATGCGATAAGCAGGCACTTCTCTAATTTCTTTATATACAAAATGTAAAAGGGTTTTGTTGCATTTCATTAATAGAATCTGAACTTAATTTGCATATTTCTAAGGTCATGCTAGTGGCAGCTATATGAATTTCTATATGTACAGGGATATTTTAAAATTAACAAACAAATTTTATTATATGTATATTTATTTACATTATTTCTAAATTATAAATGAATCGATTTGTTTTTTATAACATGAAATTTGTCAGGTTGCTGAGAATTGATTGAATAATCTATTATTGAATTTTATATTATATTTATTATATTTATATTTATTTATTGACTAATTGAAATTCACAAAATTATCACAAAAGAAGAATATATAAAACAATTACAGATTATTCAATCTATTCTCAATTCTCTAAAATATCTTTTATGATATTTTATTTAAATTATAAAAAAGCAATCTATTTATTTTTATTCAAGTTTAGAGATGCCATTAATTTTGTGGCTTTAATAGAATTATTTGTAATTGATTTATATATTTCGTAGGTGTTCTTTATGCCAAATTTTTATTTGTCGATAATAAATATAAAAAAAAATTTGATGTACTTTCGTATGTAAATTAATTCATTGGCATTTTCTTGAAATTATATACAAATTAAACTATTTTTTTTCTATTCTTCTCCCTTACTTCCTTCTGTCTAAGATAAAAGTACTCAATAAATAGAGGAAAAATTAAAAAATATTTAGAAGACGGAACTTTATAGTTTGGTAGCTCTTAAATCAAGCTTAGATTTTCTTTTTGCTAAGTCGTTCTTAAATATTCCTCATCCGTTCATGACATTTGTTCTTCGACATTTTTCCCAAAGAGTTTACGAGTATTGAGTTTACGCCTTTAGAAGAAGAACTTTCCCTAAAAAAAGCGAACAGCATTAAAAAATGTCAAAATAAATTCTATGCGCGATTAGTTGGCATAAACCAATAAAATAATGCGCAATTTGAAGATAGATGAAGGTAAAGAAGGAGGCAACTCCATTGCTATTGTTGCTGCGCTTGCGGTTTGAACTCAAAAGAGAGAAGGGGAGGAGCTGCCCAATTTCCATGGGAGTTACAGCAAATGCTGCCATTACACGGATTAAACGAAACATTTACATGCCGGCAGCAGCAGAAGCGACCCGAGCAGCAATTCAACCCTTGACTGCGCCCCCCGACTTGGCTCATCCCCTACTCCATGCAGGCCACCTGAACAGGGCGACCTCTTGGCAATTTTCAATATGGCAGCAATATAAACTGAGCAGAATCGGAGGCGCATTCAAATAGAACTCCCTTTTTTGCCGTTTGCCATTTTCTGTTCTTCGTTTTCCATTCGCCTTTCACTTTCACTTTTCCGCTGAAAAGAAATTTTGATTTACTGTCCATGTCCTACTGGCCCTGGCTGAGTATTTTTTACGATTGTCGTGCCGTGCAATTGCAACAATTGTCAACCCTTTGTGAGAGTCGCTGGCGCGACAGAGTCTCTGCAACCTGACCACGACGCAGTTACCAGTTCTGTCGAAAAAGGGACGGGTTCAAAGACAGAGAGACAGCGAGACAATGCGCCTCAGCTGCCTGTGTCTTGGCAGCAGTTTGAAATCCATTTATGCCGCATATCATAAAAAAACGATGCGTATTTTTTGCAGCACCGTGAAAATGTTGTGTGTGTTTTGCTACAAGAATTTTACGCTCTCGCTAGGGTCGCTAGACGCAGCTAACCCGTTCCTGGTGCGAGCCCGGGCACCTGCTGCCCTGGGCGAATCCTTTCATTTCATTTGTCTGAAACTGCGCGCAGGTAATCCCGCCGCAACTTTCACTTTGAAGGTAGCAAGAAGGGCCAACTAAAGTCAAAAGGCCAAAGGCGAATTAGGCGAAATTTCACTTCGACTTCCCTTCCATTTCCAGCTTAATTCGATTGACAATTTATTTTCGTAATTAGAAGTACGGGCGGTCACTTGGGCGCTCCACGGATCTCTTCACAATTTGATGGGCTTCCAATTTAGCGCCAACGACGCCTCGATGGCCAATTAGGGCAGCCCCCGTAATTACATTAAGTCCGCTCCTGCTGACTTCCCCCTCGATGATTACAATTTCTTTCATCCATATTATGAACCTTCGATTTGTGGCCCAATCAACGGCGTCAACCATCTGCATATGCAGCCGGGCCTGGGGCTCAAATTGATCAATTGGGCAAAATTAAGCAGGCTCTCGCTATGCTGCCATCACCCCTGCCCCTCCCCCCATCCTATTCAGCTCTCCTTCCACTGTGTCACCGACCTGGGAGTTTCGTGTCAACTTGTAGTTGATTTCATCAATAAATAAGCCGAGGCAGAGACACGTCTTAGGTGGAGTGCTCTCCCCCTACCTGGGGGTGGTGGCCAACAACAGGCTGACGGTGTTGCCAGATGACGCAACGATGGTATATAGTTTAGTATATACGAGTAATACACATAATATAATATAATAAATAAAATATAATAAATAGAATGATCTACATTTTCTATAATTCTATTGAACAATTCTTCATGACAATGTACAATATTTAATATCGCACAGAAACATTTGGTTTCGTTATAAATATCTTTTCAGTTTCTGAAACGAGAATGAAAGGCTACCTTCGATTAGTAGAAGGTTCTATACCCTTGTAGGTTCAGATATCCTCCGATAGTTCCAATACAATTTAAATATAATAGTGCAGATCAAAATAGTATTGTTATATTTAATTTTATGTCGATATATAGATTAAACTCTGTGAGCCTTTTTATTAAATCAAATAGACAGTGGAACTTAGTTCAAATTGTTTGCTGATTGGGTTGAATTTATTTGAATAAAAATCAGACTATTAACTAATATATACTCGAATAAAATATATTGAAAATTAACTAAAGAAACAGCTTCAAAAAAAATTGACTGAAAAGCATTTAAACCCTATATAAATACAGTTTGGCAGAACCTTTTATGGAATATTTGTAAAAATTTTATTCAATGTTTTGTAAGTTAATAATTTATAATATTCAATAAACATTATTTTGTTTAAATTAATTTGAAAATACACTTAGCTGTGGAAAAGTTTCTCGTTACGAAATCGATTGTTGAAGAATCTGTATGTTATGTGTTGCCATAAATCAAATCGTTTATGTTGCCGTTTCAAAAACAATTAAACGGTTTAGTACATTTTTAGTGCATGTTATAAAAATTTCATTGATCTGCGTAAATATTCAACTCGAAATCAAGATATCCCAGTTAGATAATACGCTTTCAATATCTCTCTCTCTTTCTCTCTTCGTGTGTTATCTGGCAACGCCTTAGATGCTTGGACAGTTGCCTGTTCCGTTTTTGCTATCGCTGCTCTATCTGCCATCATCGTAAATTACACGAAAAGTATCTATCTTTAGTTGGGAACTGTGCAATTTTATTAAAATTCCAAAACAAGCAGCAGAAGCTGCTCAACATCAGCAGCAACAGCAGCACTAGACTCCGCCCCAGTCCTTGCAGCAGTGAGTCCCCATTCACATATACCATACGGAATGACTATAGATATATACTATATATGTTGTGCAAATATCTATATGTGTCTGCATGTGTGTGTGAGTGTGTTTGTTTGTGTATAGTTTGCATGGACACGAACATGTCCAGAAGGAAGGGCGCATCCCTCTACTGCTTGCGCCATATTGCACAAATTGCCAGAGGTTGCGGGTGTCTGTGTGTGTGTACGGCTGTGTGTAGTTTTTGCTCGTTGCGGGCCCTCGTTGCTTTTATATAAACATGAGGCAAGATTAGATACAAATTACACCACAGCTTTCAAGGTGGGCGTCGTCGCTCGCTCGCTCTGGCAATTTGCGCACCTTGCTGAGGCTGCTGCTGCTCCTTCTCCTGCTCCTGCCCATGCTGCTACTACTATGTATCCATAAGTTACAAGCGCGAAGCATCTTCAGGCGGCAGCAAATGCAATAACAGGAAAAGTTTCAGCATCCTCCTCCTTCTGTTCCTCCTCCCACTCCCTCAGCAAGTGAAATGAAACGAAAGACAGGCAAATGGCATTTCTGTGGGCAGGCGCTTAGGCAGGAGTGGGGGGAACAGGGAGAGAAGAGGTGCGGGGGCAATGCCACGCCTAATGGCAGCGCAGCTCCCAAGTTGCAAGGGTATTTTATTTATTTATTTATTTCATAAATTCCCCGCCAACGATTATAAAAAATGTACAGAGAAAATAAATGAAAAACTATGTGGAAAAAGAAGTCGAGGGGGAAAAGTGGAGAGGAGTGTGAAGTGAGGGGCGCGGGCAGGAGTGAGGGGCGGTTCTGGGAGCCACTCTCGCGTGGCAGGCTCCCTCGCAATTTGAGCAAATAATTTATGTTTTTTGCCAAATTCAAACTTTACTTATTTTCGCAAAAAAGAAACTTTTGCCTCGTGATTTGCCGCAAAGAGGGAAGCAAACTTTGCCAGCTGAGTGGGCGGATGCTACTGCTGGCTTCCACCCCCTCCACACACTCGTATCTTCTCCTGCTCCTCTTCACTCTCTCTCTCACTCTCTCTTGTGAGACTCATTCGGTGGCACGTTTGCAAAATGGCTCGATGCGTGTCTGGAATACATTTTCATGTTTGCCAAAAAAGCAATGAGAGTTCGAGCAAAACTTTTCGAGCAGGGCAGAGCCTTTGCCCAGCTCCCTCCCCCACTCTAAGTGTGTTTGCCTGCCTGTCCCACCCACCTGATATGTAGCTCCCTTTGGGTGCATTTGTACATATTGTCGGTGTGGCATTCTCCGTCTCAAATTTATGGGAAATTGCTTGCCAACGAACACCGAAAGCGGCATTTTGTGTTTTCTAAAATTTAATGTAACTGTGTTTGCCGAGGGTGGTGGAGCAGGGGGAAGGTGTGTGTGTGTGCTGTATGCTGTGCTTACTCCACCAAGTTCTGTGTTAGCACACATACGTGCATCAGCACACGCTCCTCTCCGAGTAAAGGGACTGAAAAGGTCCAGTTCGAGTCTACAGTCTCATTCCCTGTTCCTTGTCCAGTTGCAGCCCTTTGCGAAGGGTTTAATGTTAATTGCGAGGCCTTTGTTTGGTTTTTCATTCGATTAACTTAATGGCGCCGCAATGGCGTGTGGCAGCTGCCCCTGCAACAGAGATGGCGACTGCACACAGTCTATTCACCTTGCTCTGCCTACTCAGAGACCTGTTTGGCAGAATTCATTAAGCTTCTCTTTAAGTTTCAGACATTTTTGATAGTCAAGCAGGAATTGAAATCAATTATTAATCAATGAAATGTATATAAAATACATGAAAATTAATTATAATGAACTGCAAGAGGAAATAAATGAAATAATTCTTTTCTGCTTTTGTGAATTTCTTGCTTTTCTTTCTCTAAAGCCCCAAACAAACAACATTTAATTGAAGAGTTTCTTTAATTAGTTAGTGCGCATTTTAATTACAACGAAACGAATTAATTAAGCCGAATTATAATGGTATAAAAATGAGCGAAAATGCCCGAAGAGATAGAGTGTGAGAGAGAGAGCAAAGAAGAGAGAGAGGGCTGACAGAGAAAGCAACAAGAAGTAGGCAGCAGCCAGAGGAGAAAAACTGTCAACTTAAGCATCGTAAAACGTCGATTGTATTGGCAATAATTCTGCACATTAAACACACAAAGTTAATGCGGCAAAGGCTTTAGGACAGAAAGGCTTCCCTGCAAGGTGCAGGAAAACGAAGAGGAGCGGGGCAAGGAGTGCAGCTCCGACCCGGCGCTCCTTAATGGAAGACTCGACTGCTCGTAAAAGCCAGTGGGTAAGGGCAGCGGGAAGTATTATGGCAGTGAACAGAGGGGGTGTTGGAGGGGAAGGAGAGCGGGGCGTATCTAAAGGGGAAATGTGGGGAAACTGCGGCCAACGCGAGTGCACCGCTGAGCACTTAAATGATGGAATTTGTTTGTTTTGTTTGCCGCTGGCAGTTGCCATCTCTGTTGCACCTCGTTGTGTGCTCCCCTCTATCTCCCCCCTCGCCCTCTTTCTTGCCCCACGCGGCATGAGCATGTGCATCTGGCACACTTACCGAGCAATTAATGGCGCAATTAAATGTTTACTTTAGGCGCTTTCAGTCCGCACATAAATGGCTGCAAGTCAATGGGGGCGATCTCTTACCAAACAGCTGAAGATGAAGACGAAGAAGAGAGAAGAAAGGAAAGAGGAGGAAGAGTAGGGAAAGGTAGATGGCAAGAGAGAGGGAGAGAGATTCCCATCTTTGTCTCTGCCTGCCCAGCTGCGGTTGAAGCTACACTTGGCGCTTTGTAATCTTTAATCCGCGATCCTAAGGCCAGATCAAGCCACCTCCCAAGGCGCCTTACGGTTCATCATCAATTGATTTGCATAATTTTTGTTACTTTTGCCAGGCCATTAGCATATTTAATGAGTTTGCCAATTTCAATTCGGCAGATGCCAATCTAACTTTGCATAGAAAGGATTGCAAAATATTTATTCACTTTTCGGATATTTGATACTTTTTTAGGCTCTCAAATTTCTTACGTGTTTGGCCAGTTTTTAATAACAGAAACCAGTTAATCATGAGAATGAGAAGAAGAACTCCTAATGGATGTTTAATTACCTCATTCTTTATAGTAGACATATTCACATAGAACACCTTTATCAATTAATTTCATTCACATTTAAATTCCATTTCTAATATTCAAATAACTCCGCATAATCCCAATTTAAAACGTTCAGTTTAACAGCTTTTTAGGGTTTTTTTATGTGGATCGTTAAACAATTTGTTGCAAAATTCCGCAAACAGGCAGAAAAGTGCCCCATTAAAATATTAATCCTTCCTTCCGCAACTGCTAAAGCGTTACACATGTTTTTCTCCAGCCACGCCTGAAGTTGCCTGCTCTGCCCTGGCCTGCCTGCCTGCAGCGTATGCGGAACTCTTTCGCTTTCGCTTTAAGAGATCATAAAGCAGTTTTAATGACCATTTGCTCTTCCCTCTTTGCCGTGCTGCAAATAGAGTGAAAATCTAAAAAAAATCAACCAAAATCAGCGGGGCTGCTCAAAGAGTTGCAATTGCGCATTTTAATTGCACACTGAATGTTCGAGGAAAAACGAAAGTGGTTGTCCCTGGGCCAGAAGAGCAAAGAGTTGACTTAATGGCCCTTTAAAGGAGCATAAACGTTGAATTATGATTTCGAGGTCGCAGCCAGGGCGGGCAACTCTTTCCCAGCTCGACTCTCGCTCTCTCTCTCTCCTGACTTTATATCCGCAGCATGACGAATTAAATTTAGCGCAGGGCAAAACTATCAAAGGAAAGTTTTCAAATGTCGCACACATACACATACTATACCTACCTGTGTGTGTGCGTGTGCATCGTATATCATTCATGACGCATCCCCCGCCTTGGAGCTGATGTCGTGTGACAGGCGGTCGTCAACAGGAATTCACAATGACGCCTGTCAGTTGCCTTCACAATTTATTGCACTTGCATATGGCTGCGTTCGTCCCTCAATCCGCCTGGGAATTGACTCCGAGCCGGGGCTATCTGACCACTCTGAGTCGCCGCTGCTATCTCCTCCTCCTCTCCTAATTCATCCTCGACTGCAGCAAGTGCATTTAAATATTCAATTCCAACTCGCAATCCCCGTTTCAGACTTCTCTCTTCTCTTCTGCTTCTTCTCCAGTATTTTCTTTTTGTTTTTTTTAAACGAATTAACACAAGAGCCCGAACAAAGAATGCATAAATTACTCCACCAGACTTGATTGTCATGATTTTAACTTACTCGCCCCCAACTGCCTCCCGCCCTGCCAGATCGAATCGCCTAAAAAAGAAATCACTTCAGTCTTCTTGTCACTGAAATGGAGAATTTTCGCTCAATTGGCTTGTCGTGCCCAATTCAATTTTCGGGCCAAGCGACGGCGAAGTTCATTGGCCCAAAAGACTGGCAAACCAGAGATTCCCAGGCTGACGAAGATTCATTCAAAATTTCATTTTATATATAGCAATGTTTACATTATTTTAAAACTTATTTATTTCAATTTATTTATTGCAATATTTACTTTACTTTAAAGCATATTTTTCGCTTTGTCTTTGCAGAACTACGAGACGAAGGCGGATGGATAATTTACTCAATTGTAAGTACTGAATGATATTGGAATGATATAGAATATGTTGTATTTATGATAGATATAATCAAAGTCTTATTAACTAAGGAAACTAGACCCTAATACACAACATAAACCTAAACACCATGCAGTAAACTCTGACTTCTACTCTTTTACACACACACATTCATAGACAAATATACGTTAAGACTTCTGTGTAGTCAAAGGGTAAGAACGCTGCCAGCGACTCTGACTGAGAACAAGATGGAATAAGAAAATCTTTATTCAAAGATTCTCATCTTTTGTGTTTATTATTCGAATAGAAAAGTAAACACAAATAACGTCAAATAGAATACAATATATCTTTTAATCTGTGACCTTTGAGTGACAAAGGCGTGGCAAGCAAAACCAGAAAACAAGAATAGAAACTAATCTGCATATCATACACAACTATTTCAAATGCTTTGTATCTCTAGCCGAGAGCCCATTGAGAGACACAGCTAAAACGTCTCTATTCGAATCAACTGATATATTTACACTTCAATCTTCTGTTGCCTGTTATACAAAAATAAATACACCCTATTTTATATTTACACTATTTGACTCGTATTGATTGTTCCCTTAGCAACTCTCCTTCTTAACTTCTTCCTTTCCTTAGACCAATTTCATTTTAAATTGATATTTTGGAATATAATTTTGTTGAATTGCATTGAATACTATTTGAAGATTTGAAAATAAAACATAAGCATAATATTAACATCAGGCTATTGTATAAACTTCTTGCTAAGGATTTAATTTTATTTATTTAATTGGTGTATTATTAATCTATTTTATACCACTATAAATAACTAGTATAGGAACGATCACAAGAGATAAGAGCCTGCAAGGATATAAAACCTTCCGTATGGCCTTTATTTCTGGTTCTCTATTGTGTCAGATCCTGTTTTAGTTTTTATTTATTTATTAATGAATTATTCTATTAAAAATAAAAACATTTTTTCTTTGACATCCATTCATTCTTTACAATGCATTTGTGAAGATTATTAATTAATTCTTTTATTCAAAATATAATCATAAATGTATCTGCTTCTATTAACTTCTTTCATGTATTTATGACGCAAAGGCAATTATTTTATTTGCTGGTGAAGAAGGCAATCAATCATTATATCTAGAAAACTACCTCAGAGACAATCAGAGACTGGAAGAGTGGCGACTGTGGCCCAACCCAAACCCAATCCATTTGCTGAAATATACAACAACTGTGCGTGGTGGCAGAGAGGCCTCCTTCGGTTCGAAGAATCATGATTTTATTACGGCAATCGTAAATCGTCAATTTTATAGTTAATCGATGGCCATTTAGAGGCATAAACGTCCCCTGCATATTAAACAAATTCAACTGGGATATAGCATACGATATAGACGCGTCTATATCTATGCGATATAAATCTCAATAGGGAAGCAGAGACAATGTCAAGGTGATTTATTTGTTTTTAAAGACGTGTTTAGCGCACAGTTTCTTAATTGCCAACGAATCGTAAAACCCAACACAGATCATCGTAAAATCCACCTAGAGATTTCAATTTCTTTCTCTTCCTCGATTCTCTTTCGTTTTCGTTTACGCTTTCTGCTGTGGATTCTGTGTGGTGGATGGATAAAAAGTAAGGTGAATCTTATGTATTTTGTAGTTATTTATGCGTGCTTATATTTCTATACTTGGATAGAGACAATTTCAGTGCTCAATGTCAATAATGGAATATGGAAAACAGATACAAAATCAGTCGCAGCGCCGGGCAGACGCAGACTGCAGAGAAAGAAAACAACCCCGATGAGAGAAAGAGTCGCACAGCATGAGAGAAAGAAAGAAAGAGAGAGCGAGCGAGACGCAAACGCAAACGAGAGCAACGATGAGGAAGAACAACAACAATTTCAAGGCATTACCAAAATCAAATATGGCCGAATTAAATGTTTGTGCTCTGCTCTTTGTGCGCTCCTTCGCCATTTGCGGCCATTGTTGCCATGACAACCGGTTGCATGCTCTCGTCCGCAGAGGGGTGCGGAGGGGAAAGGGACAGGGATGTAAACGAGCCTGCCAGACCGGAGACCGGAGTGTCGCATGTTCATAAATTCATTTGGCGTTGTCACTGTCGCTGTCGCTGTCTCTGCGTTGTTGTTGCTGTCTCTGAGTCTTTCTCGATTGCTTTCATTGCCTTATCTCTTCGTTCTTCAGCGTTCGTTCCCTTCACGTTGATTATTCCTCGCTCGATCGAGGTTCAATGGCATCTCTCAACTTGTATTTAAATGAAGCCGCACAGCTGAAAATGCCTCTCTCTCTCTTCTTTTTCACCACGTGTCTCTAACTATATTTAGCACTGCAGCTATAGTTGATTCCCTAAATTAAACAGATAAATATTTATTTATTTATATTATTATTTATTTATTTATATATAAAGATATAGTAAATATATTATTATTTAATTTGAATTTTGCATTTTCTTTTATTTTATTCGATTTTTTGTATTATTTGTCATTCTGATTAGAATGAGAGCGTCCATCCCTTATCTTGGGCCTATGAGATTTTGCGCAGTCTTGCGTGGCACGTGTTGCGACCGTTGCGCAATAGATGGCGCTGCACATGTTGCGACAAATGTCGCCGACAGCGCTGCATGCTATTTGGCTCTGCAGCTGCCTTTTAGGAATATTTTAAAACAATTATATGTTTATCTCATTAAATATTTACGGAAATTACTTTACTGAAATTTGAATTTATTATTTAATTAATTAATTTAATATTTTTGTATTTATTCAGCTAAAATGGAATTTAAACTAATATTTGTATGACATCTCTGAGTTATCTGGGTTAGAAAACTAGTCTTATAGTATTGAATTGATATGTGTTCGGCAGACAAGTTGAAATTGATGTAAATAATTCTCTTTTTTGCTATTATACCCTTAATAGGGCAGCTGTTTGCAATGCATCGTAGGAGACATGTCTGACACTATAAAGTATATATATTCTGACTAAGCAACAACAGAGGAATCCAAATAGCACTGTCCATCTGTCCGTCTGTTGCAACGAAAACTAACGAAAACTGAACTTGATAAAACTTGGTAGATCCTAAGATTAAGATAATGCAACCAAACTAACTCCTTCGAATTTTTTTTACACATAACATTTCATAAAAACATTCGGCCGAAATAATGGTTTAAGAATTTGCAAGGGTATAAGACTTGGGTTGGTCGAAGGTATCCTTTCTTTCTGATTATACCCTTCACTTTCGTTTATAGACGAAATTCAATGATATTTATAATAATATGTGATAGCACTGCTATTTTAAAGTTAAAAAACAGTTAAAACGAAGTTCTGCTCAACTTCAATATTCTTTTTACTATTTTCAGGTAAATAAAGTTTGAATTTGTATGTTATTTGACACCAAATTGATCTAAAATAGCTGTGTCAGCTTAAGTTTTTATACGGATTATTTGAAATAGTCAGACTGCACACAATTATTTTGACTATGAGCGTCTGTAAGGAATATTTTGTGAACACATAATATATGAACATATTCCTACGATTACTAATAGTTCTTTTAAACATATTAATCTTAACTATGATAACCCTAACAAACTCCCCTGAGTATTCTGCCTACTCTATCTATAAATATTCTTAACAATTATTTATTATTTCCTCTCTAAATATAGCTAGATAAACCACATAATTATATTTTAGTTTATATATTTATTATCAAGCATAATTTATTGATCATTAAATATGAGTAAGCTCAAGAGTATCTGCATATGTATCCATCAGTCCAGATTTGTAGCAGTGTCATCTGCATAATTATTGCGCATTACAGTCGGCTGGCTGCTTCCTCCCTGATCCATCACAGGACACTTCACAAGCTCCTTTATCAAACCCCAGTCAGCTGTTGGTGGGGCGTACATAAATCAAGTGCGGGTGCAACAAGTGTGAACGCGACAGTGCCTGCAAATAAATGTTGCCCCCAAGCACACCCGAAATCCCAATGAAACACATTTGATTTGCACAAATAAGTCGTAACTTTAATAAAGATTCCAATGAATGAAGCACAGTGTATGAATGAAAGTGAACTATTGTGAACAGTTACACAATTAAACAGTGAATACAGTGAACACAAATATATATTTAACACATCCCGCGTTGCTGGTGTTTCCTCGTGTTACGTATACTGAAGGTATACCGGATAGGATACACTCAGGATACATTCAGTATACGTATACGAGGTTGCATAGGTTCTACACACACGATTATGTTGTTTCTACCGTTGGCCAGCTACCGTTGTTGACCCGACGATTGCACGGCCGCAACTGAGTCGCCGGCAGGAAAAACTAACCGGCGAGTCCCCGTAATTGTCGTTTCCTTTCGTTGTGCCTCGGCTCGTGTCCGTGTCGCGCCGTGTCGTGCCGTGTCGTGTCGTGTTTCGCCGTGTTCTGGTGCGTGTGTTCGTTAAACAAGCGTTTTCATTTTCCCAACCGAGAGAGAAAGAGACGGGGAAGGCAAAAGGGAAGAGAGGGAGGAAATCAAGAAGGAGAGCGGAGAGAAGGGAGCAGGAGACAAAACGCAATACTTCCGGCTGTCCTTCAGTTGCAGTTTGGTGGTTGCTGAGCCAGAGACAGATTTAGATAAACTTCTGGTACTTGTCAAGCAACGCAGCTCAGCCTGAACTTTGCATTTGCAGCAAGCCAGCGTTGCGTATCAAAATTGGATCCTTGCAGCAGGTGGAAGGCAAAGAAAGGGAACAAAGGGAGAGAGAGAGAGAGAAAGAGAGAGCAAAAGATTAACAACAATAAATTTACCTTGTTACGGGCAACGCGCAGCAACTTTTGCGGCAACTTGTCGCTCCAACTAATGCTGCAACTATTTCGCCAATCGCGATAATCACCCTTTGTTGTTGGCAACAGGATACAGCAGCAGCAGCAGAGGCAGTAGTGGAGGCAGCAGAGGAGGCAGCAGCAGCACAAGAGGCAGTAGTCGTGGCAGCCATTCTTAGTACGCCCCCACCAAATGCGGCTCAAGCGCACGTCCTTCCATTTAATCCAAGAAGGCAAACATACACTTACACACTCGCACACCCGGTGAACTAGACGATACAAGTCGCAGGCAGCCAACCAGCCAAACTCTCTGGCAATCTAATGCCTAAGATAAAATTCAAAATTTATAATATTGCACAGTTTGCCCGATATAAAACGTAAACTTATGGCTCTCGACGAGTACGTGCCATATTTTTCTATGTATATGTATGTGCCACAGTCAGCCACTTCTGTAGGTGTGTGCGTGCGAGAGAGAGGGAGAGAGACTTTGTCTGTGTGGAGTGTGTGTGTGTGTGTGTGTGCCCAACCCTTGCCAGAGCAAAGAGTCACGAGCTCGTTATGCTTGTGAGATTTCATTTGTGTGCGGCCAACCCTCAGGCACAGTGGGATAGACATCAGAAAACCTGTAAACAAATAATGTAAAAGAAACGTATCCTGAGTATGAATTTAAAGAGTTTACTGTCACAGTGTAATGATTTAAATATTTTGTTTATATTGCAAATGAATAAAAAATATAATTACAAATAAATAAATTAACTAAAATATTAAGTAGATTAACTGTTAGTTTCTATTGATTTAAATATTTTGTTTATATTGTAACTATGGTAAACATTTTTATTGTAATATTTCTATCATATTTTAATATTCATTACATTTCTTTCTACATAATAAATTTAATCATATGTTTGCTGTTTATTGTCATTAATTTGAATGGTTTAACATGAAAAACGGCCAAGTTCAAGCTTATAAGGATTTTCCATATATACTTTACAATTCAATTTGACTCAACTGATTTAAGTCGATATTAAATAAATTAAATAAATAAAATTATTGAGTTCTTTCTGTTTTACTTCAAAGTTGAAAAAATTAAATTGATGTTTTTAATTATTTTGATATTTCAGAAAATACATAAAAGTTCAATTATATTTAATTTATATTTAATTCTATTTATTTACTTATCTGTACATATTCTTAGCTGACATACAATAAATAAATGAATTAATAATATACTCAACAACATATTCAACATGGGATAACTGAGCAACTGTTAAAGATCAATACTTTTCACATTCATCCCACTGTCGCGTGGGCCTATGTGCTGCATGTGTCTCTGGGTATGATTTCAGTTGTGCCACCACGTGGGCTATTTGGGGGTAACTGAGAGGGGGCATCCCTGCGAGAGGGGAGGGAGATGGGAATGGAAGGGAGGCGTACACACAAAACGGCAGTTACAACCATAAATATCATTTTTTTATTGGCACAACCCTAAATGGCGGCATTTGGCAAAGCAAATTCCAATGCAAAACGCTGCACGGGAGAAGAGGCGACAAAGAAGGGACAAGCAGCGCAGGGACAGGGACAGGGACAGGGACAGACAAGTCCGCATAACGAGCACCAAGGGCGGTTTCATCCCGAGCAAGGGATTGGATTGGGAGTAGGAATGGGGCTGTGGTTGGGGGTGATGTACGGGCGTGGCACAACGCCCACCTTTAAGAATGTGCGACAATTTGCAAACGCAACGAGCCGTGTGGAGCAGTCACTAAAATAACGAACCACCATGCAGGGGGAGGGGCAGAGGTGAGCTGTAGTTGGTATCCGTTTTGGGCGACCGCACGAGAAATCTCTTGTGCTCGGAAATCGCACCATCGTACAACGGTACGTGACTTTATGGCAAATCGTAATCGCTGCCCGCTGCTCAAGGTGCTAAACGCTACTCATGACTGACTGAGGGCAGGTGGAGAAGGAAGGGAGGTAGCTGCAAGCTTGAAATTTGCACGCTTCGTTTGGCCAAAGGAAAGGCAACCGAATGGAAATGGAGAAAGACTCACACAGACTGACTGAGGAGCAGGACGCGAACGAAGAAGAGGAAATCGTCATAAACGAAGGGAAACAATTGCATGAAATTACAGACGCCATTGCGCCATTGTTGGCAGCAGACGCACTCCACTTCTCCGACTGCCAGCCCCTGTCCCATCCCACAGCCCCAGCGCAACTGTCAGTCCCACTTCCCACTCCAGCTCCAACCCCAATCGCTGGTTCCACCTGCCTTGGACCGCAACGCCATCAGAGGCCATCAGCGCTTTCAGTTGATTGTTTCTTTGCCCACCCAGCCAGACTTCCTTGCAGCAATTGTAAAGTCCCCCTCCCTGCCCAAAGCACACTCCTGCCCTTCCTCGACAGCAGTTTTCATTCTTGATTCTGCATTTGTTACCTCTCTGTGTTCTGCGTCTGTCTTTGGGGCGTAGTTTCCAAATGAGTTTTTTCTCTCTCTTGTGTTTTTTTTCTGCCAATTATTTTCGCTCGAGACAGCGAGACAACGCGCACATTTCTTTATCACCCATTGGGGATTATGTCTCGAAAATTGAAGTTTAATTTAGTTTTGAAATTAGTTTCACCTCGCAGTGACTTTGTCCCGATCGAATTTTCAAGTTGAACGTTCCCCTTCAGCTTGGGGGAGAAATTTGCAACTGGGAAAGTTCACTTCTGCCTGCTTGTCCCCATCTAATTTGGCATAATCTAGATATGCGAGCAGCGCAAGTTGGGTTTCCCAACTGGAAACCCGCAATCAAAACTATTCCATATCAACTGTAATTTAAATTTTGAGAACCTTTGGCAAGTGCAAGGCAAGGCAAGGCAGGCGGCAGGGGAGCAGGGGAGTAGCTGAGCGGATGCTGGGCAATATTGCGTCAACGACTTGCAAACAAAATTAGAAAAGCAAACCCAGGCGAAGCGGTGGGTAGCATATGCTGCTGAGTGCCAGCGTCAGCCAGCATCATGAAATGACTACACAAACTTTTCAAATTAGATTTCACACCCAAACTAAACACAAGACGGAGGCGTCAACTGAAACTGCGACACAAGGGGCTGCAACTGAGACGGAGACGGAGATGGAGAAGGAGACCAAGACTGAAACTGAGTCGGAGACTTGAGCTTGAAGTTGAGGATGGGCTGAAGCTCTTGCTAGCACATGACACTTGCGCACAGAGTGTGCTGTAGTTGTAGTTGTGCTTTAGTTTAATGTTGCGTAGCTGTGGTGGCTCGGTGGCGTATGAGCGACAGCTGTGGCAACCTTCAAGGCAGCAAATGGACACAATTAGTGCGCAATTTATGCGGCAAAGAGAGAGAGCGATAGCAGGAGCAACAGCACGAAGCAGACAATATGATTGTGTCTTGTCTGCTGCGCTGCAATTTGAATGGCCAAATTAGACGCCACGCCTTCGTACACTTGAACTAACCTCCCTGCCTTGCGCTGCCCTCCTCCCGCTCCCCTGCACCTGTCTTCGGTCTGTCTGCAAGTAATTTTCGCATTTAAAGCTGCGCGTGGGGGCAGCTAAAACACACTCGCCAGACAATTTGATAATACGCAAAGCGTGTCATTTATCTGTCTGCCCCTTGGGCTGTCTATCTGTCTGTCTGTCTTCTCCTCTGTCTGTCCGTCTTTTCCTCTGACTGTATGTATGTCCGTGTGCTCGTCAATCTGTCTCTCTGTCTTCTGCTGTGTCCGCTTGTCTTCTGCTATGTCTGTCTGTCTTTCGGTATGTCTGTCTGTATGTTAGTATGCTTTCTTTTCTGTCTGACTGTTCGTCTATCTGCTTGTCTTCTCCTCTACCTGTCTGTCTCTCTGTCTGTCTGTCAAATCTTGTGTTTCTTTGCTTGTCTGTCTTCTCTTATGTCTCTTAGTATATCTGCCTGCTCATTGGCTCCTTTGTCTATTTGACGGACTGTCCGTTGTTGTATCCTTGTCTGTTTGTCTGCTCGACTATTTGTCTGCTTGTATGTCTGTTAGTTTGTCTGTCTATCTACTTGTCTCTGTGCTCTGTCTGCTCATATGTGTTTCTGCTCGTCTGTCTATTCGTTTGTCTGTTCGTCACTCTGTTCCTCTGTCTACTCATCTGTCTGTCTGCCTGTCAGTTTGTCTGTCTGTCTGCTCGTCTGTCCATCTATCTGTCTGCTCGTCTGTCTACTCACTGCCTTTTGCTTCGCGAAGCGCGTGGCATTTAATTTAATGCGCGGTGAGGCTGCTGCCCATAAATGTAAATGCTGCGGGGCATTCAACGGCTTCATTACGAAACCACCACCAAAAAGCACACACGCATACACACATATGCACACTCGCACACACACACTCATAAATCACTATGCGGCCCACAGCAAAAGTGTCATTTGATAATTTGCGAGAAATGCGACCGGCAGCAACCACAGCAGACCAGACAGCGCCATATTGTGTGCCATATCGCAGCCGTACATGCGTGTGCATGTGTGGTGTGTCATATGTGCGTGTGTGCGAGTGTGTGTGTGTGCTGCAAGGCACTTCACGCCTGCATCTGTCGCATCAAGGTGGCAGCAAAAAGCAACGTTGCCATTTTGCCCATAGGCCAAGGGCGCGTGGGGAGGTGCGAGACTGCAAAGAAGAGACTGCAAAAAAGAGAGACACAGAGAGAAGGAGAGAGAGGGAGAGAAGCAGAGTGATAGAGAGGGAGTGACAAGGAGAGAGTGAGGAAGTGTCAGAGATTGGGAGACTGAGAGAGTGCGTAATTATGCGTTGGCAGTCGTAAAACTTAACTTTATGGCAGTCCGGCTGCACTTCACCACATGCCATCCCCGTTCCCCCCTCCCCCACCTCTAGCTCTATTCCCGTTACGACTGCTGCCATTTGATTGATTTATACGTGTGTGAAAATCATCGCAGCCTGCCTGCAGCTCGTAAAGCAAATGCTCGCTTGTCTTGCAATTGCATTTGATTTAGTAATGTGCTCGCCCCTCACCCCCTCCCCCTTTCTCTAAACACTGCGCAGCCTTGAGGTGTCTGCCGTTGTGTGCGCAGATTTGTCGCGCATACGCCCCATTGGCCCCGTGCGAAAAGGGGGTAGGCTCAACTCGAAACAATATAAATGCTTAGCAGCTTTCGCTTAAATAATTATGCGTTATCTCTTATGGCAGATTTATAATAATTGAAAAAGTTGTATAGCACAAGAAAGTGAATGCGTTGAACTTAAGATGGAATTCAATGAATGATTTAATCTAACTGAATGATATTGTTTAAATTAGAGATTATATAAATGGAAATACAAAGACGAAAATTGAATAATTTAAGAGAAAATATATGAGAACAGATAGTAATATTATAGACCTAATATTAGCATAGGTATAAATATAAAATGAAAGATTTTATAAATAGATAAACACAGACATACATTGGTATTAGTTAATACATATTAAATAATGATTAGATAATTTGTTATATTTAATATTATCATTAAAATATAATGAAAATATTTGATGACTTAATGAAAGTGAAATAGATTTTATATTAATTTATTTACTTATTACAAAGATTAGCAGAAATTAGTAAAATATTATTTAATTTTATTATACATATATTAAATTTATTATTAATTATTTAAATATTATGAATCCAAGATTAGTAAACTATTATTCAATTTTATAAATACCTTAGCAACATCATCTCCTTCTTCATGCCTCCACTTCGCTGCTCATTCATCAGCTGCACATTTAAAAAATACTAGAAAATACTCTGAAATACTACTAAACTTTGAAGGTTAGCGCTAACCTGCCTCAATAGGCCTCAACTGGCAACGGCTGAATTGAAGCGGCAAAGTAAGCGAGGCGATAATGTGCGCTGAAGGGAAATGGCAAATGAAAATGGCGAATAATTGCCGTTATCATCATCAGCTTACAGCTCATTGTCGACGTCCCCAGCCTCCCACTTTCCCTCTCTACTGCTCTGTTTGCCGTAGTCTGTCAATCAGTCAGTCAGTCATTCATTCATTCATTTCTACCCAGAATGCCTCAAGTGCTTACTTATCAGCCCAGACAGATGGCGACGTCGTCATTCACGCTGGCTCGCTCTGTCTCTGTCTCTCTCTCTCCCTCTCTTGCAGTCTCTCTTCCGCCTTCATTCACGTAGGCATTTTTGGAGCGCTTTATGTGCTGACTCTGTGTGTGTGTGTGTGTGCATTCATCTTGTATATATGTGTGTGCGAATTGACGAACGAAAGCAAAACAAACCATAAACGTGCGTAGCTGAAGAAGACGAAAACAAGTAACGAATGAACGCAAAATGGCAGCCACAAATTTCGTCAAAGGGTCGACCTCGAAGTCCCCTTTCCCCTTTGCAAGCACCCCCCTTGCAAGCACCCTCCTGCTAGCTCTTCTTCTATCCCTTCTTCTTCCTCTACTGCTCCACCTACTCCCCAGCGTGAGCCATAAGTCAATGTCAATGGCACGCAGACAGACAAACGACAACAGACACACACACACACACATACACACACACAGAGAGAAGGACAGACAGATGGAGAGACAGACAGACAGACTGCGCGCAACTTTTTCGGGTTGCGCTTTGAAAGTGTTTCCATGTTTAATAAGACCTTGACATGCGACACTTGCCTGACTTGAACTTGGACAAACGAGCTAAAATTTGTTATTTGGTGTTTATGGGCGGCGTTTAAATAGAGTAACGTATGATGAGGCGTTTGGGGGGTGAGCTGTGGGCGGGGGCGGTGTCAGTGGCTACAGCTGCAAAGAGAAGAAAGACAAAAAAGAAGTTGAGAGCAAGAGTTGTATGTGATTTCAAACTTGCACAGCACACAAAACATACACAAGCGCAAGCACACACACACGCACACACCAATGCAAGCACACGCATACATACTCAATCACACACACACATACACAACACACTCTCACAACTGCAGCAACACACACAATATGCAAACCAGTTTTAGATTGGTAAACAAAAACACGCGATACAACAAAACGAAAATGAGTTCACAAATTTAAAACACATTTTACCTTTAAGCACTGATTAAATTCAACACACACACGCATACAGACACTGCGCTTATCTAATAATCTTCTTATATATAGCAATTATTACTTGAGGCAAATTTACTTGAGGTTCGCCCGCCGTTTTTGGGACGAAGTTTATTTTTTTGGCGGATGTTTGCTTTTCAACGTTTTGCGTTCATTTGAAGCCGTCGCCCGACGATTTCTTGTGCGCCGCTTGGTCGCCGCCGCTGCTGCTGCTGCCGCTGCTGCTGCTGCTGCCTCTGCTGGCAGCGACGTCGACGGCGTGTGTGTGTGCGTGTGTTGCTGTATCTGTGCGTGTATCTCATAGATATTGCCCCACACGGCACACAGCACAGAGTATCTGTGTGCGCCGCTTCGTATCTGTGAGATACGCTGTATGTGTGTGTTTAAATGTGCCTCCCTGTGTGTGTGTGTGTGTGCGTATCTGTGCTACACAGCAAAGCAAATGTCCCACGCTGCCGCTCAGTACTTTTGCGCGACTCTGCTCAGCTGCTCAGCGGCCTCCCTTCCTCCCCCTTAGGTACTTTTTTCACTTGCATTTGCCAATTCGAAATTGGGAAATTTCGCCGGCTTCAGCCACAAATATTTCCCGACCACGTGCGACTGACTTTTGTTGTTGTTTTTGTGCTTTTGCGCTGCTATCAGAGCTTTTGCTTTTGCTTTTGGCTTTGCCATTGCTTTTGTACATAACCTAAACGTGTTCGTGATGTTGTTGTTGTTGTTTGTTTTTTTGTGTTGCTGTCTTCAATTCATTTATGAGGCACTTTTAGGGCTGTCTGCGACCCATTTTGAGTTCGGTTTCTGGCCCTGCCTCGTTGTTGCTGCCTCTGTCAGCCTCCAGCTGCCTCCTCTTGCCTCATTCCGCCTCTCTGCTCTGTCGTTGTTGTTGCAATTAATGACCATTTGAATTATATTTGCGCTCGTAAAATTTACAAGAATTGTTTGCTGGCATTTCGTTTGCACTCATCCCTCTCTCTCTCACTCACCATCTCCCTCTCGCTTTGGACGAAATCCAGTTTTGCCATTCATTTCGTACGTAGACAGCAGAAATTTTTACGACTTTTCTGCACAATGCGCAAATACTTCGACAATGGACCAACGCCCAACCCCAACCCCCAACCTCAACCCCAACCCCGCCACATTCCATATACGCACCCAGGGACCCACACTTGGCTCCGAAACCGGTCAGGACGTGGGTCCATTTTACCATTTACCGTTGCCGCATGGGACATTTTATTGCAGGTTTCTTTTCTTCTTTTCATTTAATAAATCGTTTGTTGATAATAAATTTTGCACTCGGCTTTTATTAAAATTCTTGTAGAGTAGTTTAATTTAACTTCCAAAGGTCACAGAAGAAATTAGTGTGAGCAGCTGTAGAAATAATAAGAAAAATGAATAGAGAAACTAGTGAGCAGAAGATTAGTCACGTATAGTAGACGTTCAACCCCCAAATACTTAAACAAACAATTCTATTATAGTAATACTCATTTTCTTATTTATGTATTTATATTAAGTTATTTCTTTATATATTTTTTAAGAAATACAAATAATTAAATTGCAAAGTAGTTTAATTCATTTTTAACATATTAAAAATGGAAAATATTACATAAAGTAAAGCAAATAAAATTGTAGAGTAGTTAAATTGATATTCTTAAGGCCAAGGGAGAAATTGGTGAGGGAGAAATATTTATATTCAATACATACAAATATTATGAAACAAACAAATATTAGTTATGTTCATGAGGTCAAGCAAGAAATTAGTGAGAGCGTAAGCAATAATAATTTTATAAAAATTAATTAAAATAGGTACTGAAAAATCGAAATAACTTATACAAGAATATAATATTATACTAATTATAATCAACAATTTTTATAAAAAAGAAAAAGCTTCCAACTGTTCTTGATTTTTTATAACTAAAACATAACTAACTTTTTCTATTATATTTTCTTTTATATTTATATTCCAATTTCTGTTATTTCATGCCCTATAAAGATAGTAACTTTGTGTTAATATATCTCGTATTTATCTACAAAGAATCAACAAACTGAAAAATGGTTCAGATAATTTGATAACACATTTGCAAAATTGCATAGAAACGATTGCGACTTCATGATTTTGCCATAAGTGATGTAGATAGTGCTTGGAACAATCAACATCTACATAAACATACAACTACATATGTATGTTTGTGTATATGTGGTAACCCCTCACCTGGTTGCACAGATAATGAAACCACCCTAGTTACCCCTAGAACTTGCCGCACGACCCTAACTGTGCGAGCCATTAACAAGCGTAACTGCAGTTGTGTGTGTGCATTATCTACATGCAATTGTATGTATATGCGTGTGTTTGTGTATGCGTATGTATGTGTATGAGTGAGTGCGTGTGTATGTGTGGCGTACCTCGCTGTGCTTACCCCTAATTGCAATGCCATAAAAAACTGCAATTCAAGCGAAGGACAAAGGGTGAGAAAGCAAAGAAGGGAAACGAGAAACAGGAGACAGAACAGAGAAGAGAGAGAACCGAGAGTTGAGAACGGGAGAGATCGACGCGCTGAGCAAATGCAATTGCCATTGCAGTCAGCAATGATTGCGATTAGAGCCCAGAGCGGGATATGCACGGAATGGGTGAGGATGAGGATCAACAGTAACAGCAGCAGGCAACCCAGTTTGGCCATTAGCCACAGACGCAGTTGCAGACAAGACAAGGCAAGAGCAACTGCGAATTATGCCAGAAGGCATGGAGAAATGCACTCGATTTGCGCCATACGGACTCGCTGGGGGAATATGAATGGCGCAGCCAGAGAGATGGATGCGTGTCGAGTGTTTGCTTCTTGATGGAAACTGCAACAGCAGCATCAGCAGCAGCAGCTGCTCACGGCAGTTACCAGTTGGATGTGTGTGTATGTATCTCCTTCAGTTGCCACTTGCCACTTGCATCCTGGGAGCTTGTCTGGATGCAAATTTCTCGCACACGATATCGAAAATCTCAAGAACTGCAGCCAATCAAGTGGAAATTGCCAAGCGTCGAGTTAAGTGCCCAGCAGTAGCAACGCACAGCTGAATTGATAACAGATACAGCAACAACAACAGCAACAACAAGAACAACAGCAACAGCAGCAACAACCGCGACGGGCGATAAGCGGCGCAAGCAGCCCGCTGCCTCTCGACTGTCAACTGCGGCGCTGCTTCTGCTGCTTGGAGCTGCTGGTGGGGAGCAGCTGCTGCTCCGCAATGTGGGCGTGGCAGTTGGAGCACTGTGTGCTGTGTGCACTATAGTGCACCCTGTTGCGCCAACTGGGCTGCCCTGGGCCACAGATTCCGCCACAAGCTAGCCGTACCGCACCACTAAATCCATGGCCGGGCAGGGTAGAGCGAGTCGAAGCGATGCGGCCACGCATGTGTGTGAGCGCGCAAGCGATAGTGTGCGCTGCTTGCGGCCATTTTGGTGGGAGCGAGTGCGACATAGTCAATGCCAAACAAAACAACAACAACAGGAGAACAACTCAGAACTGCTTGACGCGCGTGACGTCGACGTTGTCGTCGACTGCGACTGCGACGGAGACGTAGACAGAGACTGAGTTGGAGAGCGGAGCAACTGCAGCTGGTCAGCAGCCGTTGGAGACTTTGCTTGCTCCCGGGCACCCAGCGGGCTTGTGTGTGTGTGAATGTGTGCGTGATGGAATTTGGCGGCTGCGACTCTAGAGATTCTGCCGCAGCTTGAGCGAAACTGTTTTTGAGTGAACAATTTGCAAAGGTTTTTTACTCACTCACTGAAGTCAACTGCAAGTTAGCATAATTTTGTAGCCTTGCCTGCAAAACTGCTCGATTTTGCTTATTATTAAAAATATCAACTACCAAATTGTGTGACATTATCGTTTCGCACACCTGACGACGTGCTTTAAAGTGTTTTGGGTGCCAAGGAAATTGTATAGGTGCCTCTTTGTGGCGTCATTAATTGGGGCAAAGAGAAGTTATTAATTTTGTACCTTACTATGTATTTCTAGTGATTATTTGAACTCTATTCCCTCATTATGGCAAAGAGTTTACTTCGCTCTAGAGACGTTATTAATTTTAAACCATACCATAAATCTAGTATGCCTTATATGACTTTATATTTATATGTATATTTCTAGTGTTTAATTCAACTCTTTTTCCTCACAAATTGTCAAACTAATAAAACCACTCGACGCTCTTCTCGTTTCAGCTTTTTCTTTTGCTGTTGTTTTTTAAGACATTTGTGGATTAAGTCTATAAAAAACTCAAAGGGTTGGTACTCCATTTAATACTATGTTTATTGTTGTATAAACATTCATATCCACATCAATTTTGTTAGTCGCATAAATCAAGACGAATTTAAAATATATTTGGTTTACGACCGTGTCAAAGTGTAGCCACAAAATGCGATAAAATGCCCATTGTCTACTCGTATAAAAATCAGCATAAAGCTTATAATTGCATAATGATTTAATCCTGGCCGACGGGTTTTGCGCATGAATCGATCATCGTTTTACGAGGCTGCTCACTCTCCCTCTCCCTCTGTCGCTCTCTCTCAAATAATTTCTCGCTTAATCGCTTTAAAAACCCATTAACGTGGCCATAAAACATACGCGGACCGCACAGCAATGGCCGCAACGACTTAACTCCGACCGCAGAGTCAAGTTCGCAGCAAAGTATTCGACTTTCAAGCTTCCGTCGAAGAGGCATTAAAGAGAATTCTTCAAAATTCAGATATTTACGACTTAAGCTGTTAGTTTTGCTCTGATATCGATATCTTGGGAATTAGAGTGACCATCGTCTCAGTTTTCCTGCGGAGAACAAATAAATAAGAATTTGTGTTTCTTATAGACGAAACAGAAACATTGCTCGAGTTCTGTATGTAATTCTCGCTGGTGTTTTCGATTGTCGCGCAACATTATGAATGGCCCTATAAAATACAATCATTATTGCCATTAGTAGCCCGTAAATTGGCAAATGAATGTGACACGATATCGAGAAGCGTCTCCGAGCTCTTCACCTCGTCGCACCCACAATACCGACAATGGCGGAGCCAATGCAAACCGTCAAGAATCGAAAGGCTCAAGAGACGCACTGACAGAGACGTTATTCCAGTTTTTAATTTGCCCATTTTCAGACGAAACAAGGCGGGCGGGGGGCGGAGACGCCAAGTCATCGTATCGCATGCAATGTAATTAATATATTGTATTTAATGCTCGTAATCATGCATTCTTTATTGGGGAACAGCAACAAAAACGGCAATATTTCATCTTACAGAATAAGCGAAATCAATCGAAGAGCAACAAAAACAATAACCTTGACACTGTAAAATATGAATTCATATATTTAAATGTATTTCAAGTGATTATTTCAACTCTGAATCATTTGAAAAGCTCAACGAATAGACACAATTTCATTTGTATTGCGGTTTCTTATGCAAAAATTGGCTTATTTATAGTGACTATTGTCGACATCTCTCAGTCTCGAGTAATCTTTCCGCATTCGCAATGGCCGCTTATCGTCGAATATAATGTGCTTTATTGTCACTTAAATACAGATTTAAATTATTTTATGACTTCATTTACTGTGCACCAGCAGACAATAATACCTTGGGGCCGTCCTATCAGTTCAGCCCAGTTCAGCTCTGTCTACAGACAGCAAAAAAATAAATGTATATAGCAATAACAATAAAGTCTTAATAATAAGTAATCAATGACATTTGCCCCCGCTATGAGTTTATTAAGCACAATAATTTAAACAGAATTGATAAGTACACAAATTTCCAAATACAGCGCTGAGATTTTAATTAACAGAAGATGGAAGTTGTCATTGAAATGTTAAAGAAATAATATAAAATAAATACTATATGGAATTTGAACATGTAACAAGAGCGCATACGACAATAAAATACCCTACACCTAACTGTGAATAATATCATTAAATCTACATATAATTAATATGTTTATTATCTGTTCGGACTGCAATTTGGAGGATAGCTGAATTTTGTAGTCAGTTAACTTTATACTAAGGTTCTGTTTAAAGACGGAGAGACCGCAGGTACACAGACATGACAGACTCACCAAAATATATAAACTTTGTGGGGTCAGCCATGCCTACTTTAGCCTGCTACATACATTAGATCAAGTATTTCAATCAATTTTAATATTCGAGGTATAAAAATAAAAAATTTAATTCAAATTTCAAGTCGATTTCTTAAACCAAGAAAAAATATGTAATTTTCTTTCAATCAATAAACTCTTTTGAGTAAATGCACAATCAAGAAAGAAATAATCAAATACTTATTATAATATTAATGGGGGCACCCATTCTGTGCGCTCTGCATCATTGAAATTAATTAATTTGAGCTGAGTAAACGGCTCAAGAGGCAATTATACGTAGTCGAAGTGAAGTGGGGATTGCCCACATTTCCATTAGAAAGGCATAACAACATCGATTTGCCAGTCGTTGCTCTCTCTCTGTACTCTCCTCTTCTCTTACCCCCTCTCTTCTTCCCCTCGGAGCACTATTGTGGTCTTGTCTCTAGGACTGGGACTGCAGAATGACAGGCAAGTCTCATAAATTGCGCGCGAAACACGAACTTAGCTAGAAAATCGTTAGTTGAAGTGCGACAGAAATCGACAATTAAATAAATCGAGAGATGTCACAGTGACAACGACGACGACGACGACGCGACTTGGCAACGACAACAACTTTGTATGGCACATGAATCTGCACTTGCCTTCGCCTTCGCCTTCGTTTTCGCCTTCGCGTTTTGTGTTTTGCATTTTGGAGTTTTCCATTTGGCGAGGAGAGTTTTGATATGCACACAACATGCGTTTTGGAAGGCAGCCAAGGAGTAGCTAGAGTAAGAGTAGGTCTGTCGGGGGCAGGGGGGAATAGCACTGCCCGAAGGAGTCAAGTTGTGGGGGCGTTCGGCGACTTGCGACTTAGTTTGTTGGCATTTCGCACGCATTCTACATAAATTAACGAGATTTATGGGACAGCCGCTGCGCTTAGATTCGCTAGAAACGGTCGCTGAAAAAGGAGTGGGACGGAAAACGGGTGTAGGTGGAAAGGGGAGTGTACAACTATAGCTCATGGAACATGATATAACAAATCGATAATAAATTAGCCTCTTTGGCGACACATTTCCTCCGCGTTCGCCAGGCAGAGACACACCCAGAAAAGTTACAGCAGGCAGCTCCTGCTAGCTGCCTTCCTTTCTCCATCTGTCTCCCTCTCTATCTTCCCCTCCCTCTCTCTTTGCTGCCAAGTCAGCCTTTTGTCTCGCTCGCTCGCTGATTATGCGCGCACTCATTTTCAAGTCGAAAAATCGATGGAATATGCAAAATATTCGTTGGGGTATTTAAGCAGCCTCTGCCTCAATGTTGTTGCCCAGAAAATGGAATCTGCCTAAGTCAACACGGTGCTGCCAGATTGCCCCAAAAAGAGTAACAACAACAACAACAACGATGACAGTAACAACATCATCCCCCAAAGGGTTAAACTCTTTGCCAAGTGAATGTTAATTTTGGAGCCAACTTTTCAGTCTTTTGTCTTTCTTTTTGTTGCTCTCTTTGTTGTTGTTTGTTTACGAGAATGAAATGCAAACGCGTCGGGGAGTGGGAGGAGTGAAGAGGGGGGAGGGGCCAACAAGTTTTCAGAAGGTTTTCGCTGCTAAAAAACTCGAAACGAAACGAAACGTTTTTGTTTTTCCCGTTTTGAAACAAATATTGCTGCGCTATCTGTATCTGAAAGATACACGCTCAAAGCACTCAAAGGCGGCGCTGCTTTCGACTCTCCAATTTCAACTTTGCTGTTGTTGTTTTTGTTGTTTTTGGAGCTGAAAGTCCATTGCCTTTTTCTTACAGATTTTAATCGCCGGAATTTGTTTGGGCCACGGACATTTATTTGACAACCTAAACTCTGAGTGTGACACTTTAAAATGTGCTTATATATGAATACCTTATAAAATGAATATGCAATGGCCGATACCATTTCTCCCTCCTGCCCGTCCTCCCTATCCCATAGCTGTATATTGAGTGCTGTTTTAAAATGCAAAGCATAAACTTGTTTTTAATTTAAACCCATTTACTCGTATCGAACTATCGACCACCTTAGCCAGCCTTGCCTGAGCCAGAAGAGATTTGCCAAGTGCTGCCAACACTGTGCAATCTTTTGCAGCACATTTCATCAACGGGCCGTGCACTTGAGTCCCTTTCCGGACCAATTGAATGCCATAAAACAAAATGTTTATATATATTTCGAGAAAGTCAAAAGTCAAATACGAAACGTAAAAGATCAACAGGGTCCCCTCAACCACCTCACGGTGGTGCCATGTGAACAAACTCAGCGCTGCAATTGGCAGTCGAAGGGTTGCAGCAAGAGAGAGAGAGAAGAGAGAGGGTTGTGGAATGGGGGAGGTGGCAGGGGGAGCAGAGCTCTCTCAGCACTTGGACTTAATTGAAATTTGAAATATGGTATTATGTGCGCGCCGTTCCAGCACAGTTCAACTTGGAGAACTCGATTGTTGTTTATTGAAATAATTATTCAAGCGAGTGTAATGAGCAACTGGCTCAAGTGCTTGGTGTGTGGTGTGTGCGGTTGGGTGTGTGTGGGCTGTGTGTACTCGATGTGGTTGTGCGTCCCCATGTCGAGCAAGGTATGTGGCACATGCCCTGCAGTCTAACAAGCAGCAAATGCACTCAGATTTATATAGCAACATATGCTATATGAATATGATTATAGCTGAATACAACTGAATAAAGCTTATAACTTATGGTATTTAAGAAGGATCTTTACACTACATATTATATTATCTGGCATGACTTCTTTAAATATTGACACAATATTCAAAATAGATTAAATGATCGATCTCTCTAGACCCGTTTCGTCTGCATCGTTATTCTTCCTCTGCCTATATCTATTTAACTACTGTGGGGTAACATCTCCAAGATGAATCCATTGGTAGTAAGAAAACTATTTAGTTGATTATCATCGATCTTAATGCATGGTCGAATTGCAATTTTAAAGCTTTCAAGTTCAGTTCACATCGATCTAAAGCATGATTTTATCTAAAAGATACACAATTCTTACTTTCAATTGCATTGATGCCTTGACATTTAGATCTCTTCAGACTCCAGTCAAGTATTGAAAGGCAACGATAGACTTCTACTTATGTTTATCTAGATATTAGAAGGATCATCACCTTACTGCAATCTCCAACATCAATAATATTCTCATGTTTAGCACTATACTGAGTCGTATATCACATCGTAATTATTTGTTGTTATTAATATACAGGACTGTCTTAGAGACAACAAAATTATTAAAGATACAAAGCATAACTTATCTGCGAGTTGATTTCATAGTCGAAACTCAACTACATTTCTCCTAAGTTAAGATCTATGTAGACCAGTAAAACATGTGCGAATTCATCGATATATGTCTGGTAGTCTTTACTATAGTGTTCACTACCAGTTGGGGACATGCGGAAAGCTAATTAGTTTTCGCGTGCGCCGGGCCCCTCCCTCTTTGCGAATGTGTGCCTCGCATAAATGCGATTATTATAGTATAGCGTATGTACATGTACTTATACGAGTATGCATATGTACATCTAATCTTTAGTGAATTGCCAATTAGGAAAACACATTTGCAGTTTGGCGAATGGCGAAACCATTCGAATGCAAAAATGTGCTGTGACTGCCACAAATCACACATCCGCAATATAACGGGAATTGTTCCACCTTCATTTAGTTTTATTGCGCATTTAATGTTAATTATATACATAAATGAATTATTAATGGGAAAAACCCCCAAATTGAATGTCGCAAGACAAGCAGAAATCACGTGTTTTTCATGTTTTTAAATCATTGAAAATTATAAAATAGATGTAGAAAGCGATTTGTTAACGGAATATTTTAAAATAATTATGTGCTCTTTTTTTGGACACAAATCGGAGACGGCGAGCGAAATAAGTTTAATGTTAATTTAATTGCGTTTTTATTGATAGTAAAAGCATTTTATGCCGCATTCAAAATGAATTATGAATGAATTGGCATGTGGAGACCGCTGAGCAGGCCGTCTGCTTAGGCCGCCCATCGTCATCGCCATAATCCACATTGTCTTGGGCCTCTTTTAACTGAAATCGTTGCTATACTGCCTACGCACAGTGGGGATAAAGACAAAGAATGAGAGAGAGAGACAAGTCTCGGGTGGAATATTAATGAAGACATTCTGAATGTTAGACTAATTAAATTTCTTTTGTTTCTAATTTTGGATTTTTATTGTTATACAAAAATACAAGAAATAACTGAAAATATGTTAAAAGTCAACCCGAAATAGTTCCGCTATTATGTAGATTGGATTCTAAGAATAGGAAGAATCAATTTTGCAAAAATTGTGAATAATTCTTTGCAAAATTTCTTCGTTTCTTTCTCTTTTCTCTTGCTTTTTTCATAGTTCATTCTGTTTAGCAAGTCCCACAGTGCAACGGCACGACCAGGCAATAAAATTGTCACTTGACATTAATGGAATAAATATAAATTAACTATTCATTTCTGTTGTGATTGTAAGTTATCGATATTGTTAGGAATGCAAATTTTTGGAAAAATAAATATTTAAATTTGTTAATAAAAAATTACAGTTAAATTGAAATTTATTTTTAATTTTCTTGATGAAATTTTTAAGTTTATGTGGAAATGTTTTCTCTTATCTTAATACAGTTAATTTGAAATTTATTTTTAGCTTTCTTCATGCAGTTTACAATTTATTTTGAAATCTTCGCTTGAAGATCTTCTGCAAATTCGCAAGCTCATCAATTTAGGCTCAAGGACAGCAGAGACTGCAGATTGCAGACTGAGTAACATTAAGGGTTACGACTGAGGATTCACGGACTGTAATGGCATTAGCGGCAGGTCCTGCGGCGCAGCCCTTGAGTCCTTGAGTCGTGCAATTATGTTCTGCAATGTGTTTTTTATGGCAGCTGCGCGCGTAACTACCTGTTAGCCTTTCACCCACGGCCTTTCAACCGTGCATTCTTCTGCGTAATATCCTTTCTTTCGCCTTTTTGAGTTGTTTTTTTGCAATGTCCTTGAGGCTAAACAACATTTGCCAAAAAACTCATTGACGCCAAGGTGAACTTGTTGCAGACAATTCCCCTTCCCCTTCCCCCTGCCTGTTGCACCTAGGCTCACACTGTGAATCGATAAATTAAAAAAACGGTTAAACTCGGCGACCATTTGCCATTTGGCATGCTCGAGCCGTATCCTCCGCCAGTTTGTCATCGAAAGTGAAGCAGTTAAGAGCCCCCAGCCAGAGACCCCCGGGCTTAGGGAGGAGCGAGCCCAGTGAGCCCAGCTTGGCCATAAACTCGTCGAACAAAAGGTGAGCGGCGGTCGTAAAACGCGGCAACATGGTGTGACATTTTCCAGATATACCCACATAGATGTTTTTGTGCACTGCCAGTTTGCGTTGCCCGCCGAGTCGCGCTGCATTCATATTTTTGGCCCTCGATAGCCAGAGCCAGAGGAGTGAGAGAAGTGATAGGGGAAAGGGGCAAGGGGCAAGGGGTGTGCGCGGTGTGCAGTCAATATGGTCGACTGGTCGCGACTTTTGTTTGCCATTTTTATTGTTACGCCAAAGGATTTCCAAAGCATTTCAAAAGCAAGAATCCTACATTTTATGACCGCATGCTCGGCAATTGGACAGTTTTAACCCTTCAATGGACGATCTCAACACGGCATGCCGTGAAAAGTGACAGCACACACACAGAGCACACAGCGAACTGTCTTAACTGGAAATGGAAACTGAAAACTGAAACTGAAAACTGGAAATGCCTGCATGCTACCTTAGAGCACAAGCAAGTCCATCTGGCCAGTTGAGCATTGTTCTGACAAAAGTGTTAGGAATCCTACGATATAAAAGACAAGAGACAACAGACTTCTTGAACATATTTCCGTGGTTCGCTGAAACAAACAAAAAGTGATTGTGATTTATGAACCTCGACGGAAAACCGGAACCCAAAGGCGACAACTCTTTGGCGTGTGAAATGCGTCATATTTATACCCGCTATCCATAGGGCAGAAGGGTATTACAAGTTTGTGTCAACCGAAAATGTATGTAACAGGCAGAAGGAGGCGTGGCAGACCCCACAAAGTATATTTATTATTAATCTGCATCAACAGAAGAGATGATATAGCCAAGTCTGTCTGTTTGTCTGTCTAGATCTACATTTCAGAGACTATAAGAGCTAAAACTACCAAATGAATATGCAAAAATATCTAAATATTGCATGCAGCTCAAGTTTATTTTAGATTTTTGCCTCTGGAACCTGCGTAAATTGATAAAAACCGAATTCCATGATTAATTTTAATGCAGGACAGATAATTTTTGATTAATATAATAACTATGAACTTCCTAATGATTTCTAAAAAATTGGTTGCGATCGGATAATAAACATAAAAGTAATTTAAGAAATAATTTTAAAAGAGTACCAAATCCAAGCCATGCAAAGTATGAACACAAAATACGCTAAAAATGGAAATTATTTATTCAGTACTTCTTTTTGAATATGTGGGTAGCGGCTATAACACCGTGCAACACACTCGACTGCAGCTTTCTTACTAGTTTTTAAAGAGAAATTGAGATTTCCTTAAGGGATATGTAGGGTTAGAAATACAAATAAATAAGGAATTTAAATAATTGAATTTCATTATAAACTTCCTCATAACTCTGCGTGATTCCCTCAAAACCATCTTCCAATTTCTTAGGCCTTCACTTGGCAGCTCTTTGCCAGTTTAATTGCAGCACGCTCATTGCGCTGTTTAGGTCTATGGCCCATTTGGGCTTAGCTGATGACGGATTCATTCCAATCCCAATCACAAACAATCAGCATACGACCGCATTTACACCTACACTCAATCAACCTGACCAGGAACTGTGAACTGGCACGCGAGGTGGGATGAGGCGAGGCAAGGCGAGGGGTGTCCATGTTTTGTGCATGGTGTGCAATTTATTTTTGGTTGTTATGTTAATCCGCCGCATAATTAGGAGAGGCAGAACTGCTGCACCGCCTTTGCCTCCTCCTCTTTTTCCTCCTTCCCCTACTCCGCCCCTTCCTGGTCTGGCACTTGCGTTCGCTTTCGAAGAACTCGTAAATATCGCCCTGGCATAGCCGAACGGAGGCACGCAATGTGCGACTGTGCGCATAATTGGTGTTGCCGCTCTAAAGTCGCCCGAGTCGGCCTGAGGAGCAACGTCTATCCCGACAGTAAAACCTACTTTTAATGGCCAACGGGCGATGATAAGGCCGGCGAGTTTATGGCTCCAGATAGCAAGTGTCAGCTCCACGCTAGAAATTCGCCAATCTCTGTGTCCACATCCAAGACAGAGAGAGAGAGAGACATTTTCCACGACTATCGCTGCGATCTTAGAGATTCGCCATTTCCCATGGTCGTTAGCGAGTATTAACTATTTTAATGCTGTTCAAATTATATAGCCCTCTCGGCTTTAGACTCTTTATGGCAACTGATAATGCTATGCCTTAACTGATTGTTAACTTTGTTTTAATTAATTCAAGTTTCAAATTAAATTTGTGTGCCTAAATTTCCCTCTTTGAAGGTATTCTCATATTAATATCTACATAATCTCTTTGTAATTTATGTGAATCTTGAGAATTCTGAGGGAAAATTGAATTCCCTTTCTTGAAAACAAACAATAAGTCGGTCAATCGATAAACGGATAAGAACATCCCAAGCGTTATATGGACCTGCATCCTCCGCTTGGAACGCAAACAACACATTACCAAAAGAGTTTGCCCCTGGATGACCGCACGATGAGTCAATGGCTCGAATCGAGTTTCAGGCCAGGCCAAGGCAAAGGAATTTCAATAGAGAAAAAGATGTGCGCACGCCATCACACACAGAGATACACACACACACACATACACTCGAAGGGAAAGGGGATGAAATGTGCGTTGGGCCAACTCTCGTTTGAATCCATTTATGAACAGAACGAAAGCAAAGCATGGCCGTCTTCGTCCCCGTCCCCGTCTCCGCCTTCGTCTTCGTCTCAGTCTGCGGTTGCCGTTATCACAGCCATTGCGAGTCGCCTCCGCGCTGCCATTGTTGTTGCTGCTGCGCCCGCCATGCCGACGACGACGACGGCAACGCTCTCAAAGTGGTTGATCCGGTTTACGAGCCCCTGGTCGGTGACTTGTTTGCTTGTCTCACGCCTGGCTCATCGGGGGCTAGGGGAACTGCACGTCTGGGTGTCTTTAAGAGAGGGGAATATGTGGAGTCAAGTCGCGAAAGGTCACCTAGTGCTTGTGTAGCATCTCCCACCTGAGCAACTGAATCGCCTGCATTACAAATTAAATGTATTCCAATTGAGCCAAGGCGGACACCCGCCTGATTAGGCATGCGCTCTAAGTTCAATCGGATCGACAACGGGCCATTCAATTTGTCAACATGCAAATGTATTTCCAACGGAGAATTTCAATTAACTGACACTTGACTCGGTAATTAGAGTACGCAAGCTGAAATCAATTCCCATGACCCGCTGCTTCTTCTATTCGAGTTTCCTATAAAACATTTATTTTGACAACAATTTGATGTGCTTTCGTTTAAATTGAACAAAGATTTACATAATAAATGTTAACAAATCGCACAAACTAACACAACAGATACAAAGTTGACTCTTGGAGATTATTGAAATCACATTAATAAATGACTTAAATGGATACACAATCTCAGGATGAGTTTCTAGCTAAGCATCTGGCTACAGTCAGGTGGAAATCTTTTGTATTATAGATTTCAAAACGGTTGCAGTGTTTGTCCAAAAGGGTTTGTCCTTTGTCATTTTCTTGGTTCCGACATGAGTTGGTTATTAATGCAACGCTTAGACTTTCGTTCTCATAAGAAGGTCATACTGTCCCCCATCGGATTGAAGTCAGCAGCGTCGTCTTGCAATTCTATGACTTTATGAAAATGATACTTTATTTAACCATCGCAGCTGACAGCGTTGCGCAGTTTTATATTGATTCGTATTGATTGCGATCTCCTACACATATAATGTCCAACCTTTGTACAGATCAATTCTCTTGTATCAATCATTATGAACCTGAGCGCAACAACTCTGCAGTATCCTTCTTACATGAATAATAATCTCATCCTTTAATACCAACACAGCAACTTCACTTTCTCATGACTGGCTACACTTTATTTATCAGCTCTGCTAACCTGAGTTATCAGACGGTCAACGTCCCAAAGAAAAGTGTGCAGATGTAACGCATAGAACCGAAGAACATGTGCAAACACCATGGCTATACATCAGTATTAAACCTTATATCTAATTGATTGACTAAAATTAAAGAAAGAATATTGACTAGAATTAAAGGAATTTAATATTCTGAAAAAATAAGAACCTTATTAAAATATTTAAGTATTGTTTTTACCTATCTTTAAATGTGACTATATGTTTTAATGTTATTTCCCTTTTATGTTCACAAACATATAAAATAGAAAAAATACTATTTAATACAAATTTACAGACTTCTCAGAGTAAACTTCGGTTGACTAATGTTTTTTAAATGGAACATTGAACCTTTCATGCGAAATCTCAATTGATTTGTTATCGAATATTATTGTTAATATCATTAGTTATTATTATAGTACATTAAAACAATGCAACAACAACAGGGCTCTCGAAATTTTCGCAAAAAATCCCCGAGAACGTCGCTATGGCTCATTACAGACATTCAATCTTGCCAAAATTGTTTATTGTAAGTTTTAAATATTTAAATTACTTGACACATGGTTAACTGTATAGATGAACTAATATAAACACCATCATCTGTGCACATTTAGTTCAAATTGTTACTCTATTTTCTTCTTGGCAACATTGCCAGAACTGAGAAAACATAATTGTAGCAATCGTGTATTCAAAGCGTGATCCAAATTCTCGAACTGGCAGACCAGAAATGGAAATGGAGAATCCATAATGTTAACTTTAAATTCGAGAGAATTTCCCCCATCGTAATCTGAAAATCTGTTAAATCGTTGAATATTAAATGCAATCTTAGCCTCGCATACCAGATGCGGCCCCTTTTGAAAACACGCTTTGCTCCCTAACAAGCGCCGGCGTGTGCGCATATCAACTTGCTCCGAATTGCAGTTCCCCCTCTCGGTTAGACGCCAGCCACGCCTACGAAACTAGAAACATATATGAGGCAGAGGCAAGAGACAGAGGCAAGAGGCAACAGCAAAGGCACTTTATGAGCCCATCAAATCGGGCGCGGCAGCGGAGCAACAATTCAAGTTTGCATCTAAGCAATTTTGTGCGATTCTCGCGGATTCCTCATGGATGTCTCGGCTATCCGAGCTGGCGTTTGGCATCAATGGGGCGCTGCCGCAGCCGCAGCTGAGAAATGTTTAAATTGTTGCAAATTGTATTTGATTGCTGGGAGCTAAGCAGACCGGACGTGCTATTTCAGAAGATGCGCGCCAGTTCAGGGGAACGCCCTGAAGGGGGCACAGACACAAATCTTGTAGGCAGTCGTGCCGCTGCATATGGGAATAAGTATCTGCGCATTTGCCCATTATATAGTTCGACACTTTAACGAGTTCAAATACAAATTACTCACGAGTGGTTTGCTTTCCTTTCCTTTGCTTTGCTTTGCTTTGGTTGGTGTTCTGGACCGGGAAGAGAACGTTACGCAAAACCATAATTAACAAACATTCGTCGAATCGGTGAATTTCGTTTTACGAGCTGCCAGCACTCTCTTCCTCTCCTCACTCTCCACCCTCTTGCCACTACTCGTTTTTCCACACTTTGATTTATATGCCCAGCCCCCATAGAGCTCCCGAGCAGTAGAGATGCTTCAGGTTCCTCTCTCTCTCTCTCTCTCTGTCGCTCCGCGTTGGTTCTTCAAGCAGGCACGTTTACACAGCTCGCAGTATTGGGAAGTGCTAGAAATTATAGGAAATCCTTTCGACAAGTCACATAACTCTGTCGGATCGTTAGTCCGACACACGGCTGATATATGTCCGCGTCTAATGAAGTCGTCAGGTCGTTGTCACCAGACATATGCCATTTGTCCGGCTTGGCAACTGCCGTTCTACGTGACTTCACCTACGAATGGCATCCAATGAGCAGCAGTGCATCCATCCCACTGACCACAGGTCTAGCAAACAGCTCGTGTTCACATGACTATCGTAAGAATGCAAGGGGAGGCAACTCATGTCTGGGCTCACGAAGGTGTTAGTTCAGTATAAGCAAATGCAATCACCGAAAGAAGGCAAGACACATAAACAATTAATAATTATCTGCGGGGAAAAAACTAATTTAGCTATTACAATACGAATTCGAGGTAGACAATCGTTTGGAAGTATTCAAGTGTATATCCTTTAAGCATTGAAAATGTAATGTAGACTGCAAAACCTAAATGAAATGAAGATTTCTGTATGTATATCCTACGTAGTTAAATTTTAAGCAAAGTAATTGTAAAATTTGCTGTTGGAAATTATAAGATTTTTTTTAAATTGAGCGAAGAGCTTAACTGTCTATCGTACCCGATCTTTACATTTGTTATACAATACAACTGCATTCTATTATTGTTTCTTAAAAATAAAGTAAGGTATTTCCAGAATTGATTAATGTGCAGTTCAATCTTTAGTTCAGTTCAAAATGAGTTAAATTTTGATAATTTTTCGTATCAAACCTTTATATAATTCTTGTAGTCAGTACAAGCTATATTTATCACTTTCTTTTTCAATCATTTTCATATCATATTTAAACTCTTTGCTATTCAGCTTCTCGCAGGATTATCCAAATTTTATTTCAATTATTTTCTATTAAATTACTCGCATATTTATTTAATTTTTCCTCTTATATTTTTTTCACTTCCCCGTTAAACGAATCACAGTGTGTACAAAAATAGAACTGACAATTTGATCCTTAACAGACGTAGGCAACACCTACCGAACCTGCCTGCCTACTATGCCATAGAAAACGCATGTTTCGCACCAATGAAAACGAGCGCTTACCCCGCCCACTAGCAATAACAATGATGATCGTAGTTGCCTCTGCTTGCACATCTATTGCTATCTCTCTCTCTCCTATTTCGGGCATAGTTTATCGATTTGCAAATAGTTCGATTAGAGATGAAAATTGCTAGCCACCCTCTTCATCAGCAAGGACGCATTTGCACTGCTTGCTGCACTGCTTGGCTGATAAGCAGCAAACTGGTTAGCTGCAGGGTTCATCAAATGGCAGCCAGATGGCGCTGCTGCAGATGCGACGCTAATTGTCTTCAAAAGGACTTTCCTGCAGGAAAACTTGAAGTTTTTATTCTCGTGATTCTTTTCGTTGCACATTTGTTTATTCCGTTATCAGCTGTGCGCCTTAGAGAAGTCAGTGAGCGTGTGTGTGTGTGCGAGAGTGCGTGTTTGTCCCCGGACACCACTTGGCCATATTTTACCGCTTTTAAGCAGCGCGTAAATACTCACGCTTACTGCAAGAGTCCATTAAACGCTCGTAAAAACTTTACGATTCCCAATATGAGATTCTCTTAATACGATTTTTTATGATATTGAAATCTCCTTTCGCTGCCAGCCAGCCGCCCCGTCATCCCCGCCAGTCATCGCAGCCCATCATCATTGCGGCAAAGTGAAGTCTTGAGCAACGGGCAACCACATCTGGGGCCCGAGCAAACAAGAAACTTTGGATGAGTTTGCCTTGCACTTTGCTTAAATTCTCTTTTCCCCATACCACTGGGGAAATGCCGCTTCAGGTATGCTGTCCAACGCCCCCTGCCCCTCCCCTTGGAAAAGGGGGCGTGTGCTGCGTGCGTTTTAATGTCTTGTCGAGGCCTATAAAACACGCTCGTCACCGAGCGATGCCCAAATGATGTTTATGTTTGAAGCCCAACCAGACAACGTGACGACCTCTGCTTGGAAACATTTTTGGAAAAGCTTTAGCATCTGCGGACTCTGTGTGAAAAAATATGTTGCATTGTCGAGAGAGAGAGAGAGTGAGGGAGTGAAAGAGAGAGATAGAGATAGAAAGAGAGCACAAACCTTGCTGCGAGTACTAAAATTAGATCTCTAAATTGGTATTCAATGGATAGAACTGTATAAAGAGCGAGAATCTGTACCTTAGGTAAACAAACAAAAGTTTTCAGACTAATGCAGTAGGAAATGAAAAGAGAAATAAATTTTAAAAATATTCAAAATTTTTATTGAGGAACTCTTTGCACTTAAAAAGTATGTATCATAAGTAGCATACTATAAATAATATATTTTATATCAATAAATAATAGGTAATAATAAAAAATTATATGACATTTATAATAATAATATATTCATTTACTCATACAGAGCACATTAGTAAGAAAAATGCACTGCTTGTTAACGTTATAAGGTGCATGAAGCAGTGTATATCAGAGGAGATGAATAAAGCAGTTCAGGATCTTTTCTTATTAAACATATTAGAGTACTAGCTAACTGGTCCTACCACTCTCTTAATAATAATGATAATATTGCCCGTTGTGTCTTCTTGAAATTCCTTTCGTAGACATAATTTGTGGAATTCAAATTAATCATATTCACGCCAGCACCATTAAATGTAAAACAGACTGTAAGAAATTCTCTCAAAGTTCTATAAAGAAAATGAATTCATCAAACACAGAATTCAAATGGTTTTAAATAAATCATTCCTTGAAGAGTTTGTTCCTCTTGCTCTTATTATGCCATAAACAATGGTCCAACGAGTTGGATAAATAAATATCGTAGACACGAAGACTCCCTTAGCTAATGTGCTTAGCTCTCTTGCAATTATTGAATGCATTATCAACTTGGTTCGATCGCCGAGAATTACAAATTGTTTGTGTTCTCAGCGTGTGTTCTTCGCCAGTGGTTTTACGACTCTGCTGTGCTCTCCCTGTTACGCGTTTAATTAGACTTGTGATTTATAATTTTCATTTGCGTAATTTACAAAAAACGGTACATCATTAGTGCAATTAAAATGCAATAAACGTGGTCGAGCAAAGACACAGAGTGAGAGAAAGAGACAGAGAGAGATGGAGGGACTCTGTGAGACACTTGGCGAGCACTCGTATAAATTTTATTGAGTCGTTTTGAGGAATGCCTTGAGGCGAGTGCTAGCAACTGCTGCACGCCTCAATGAGGCTGACACAGAGACCCACATCCCACACCCAGTCACACTCAGGGGCTGGTCCAGTTACGTGCAGGGGTGCAGGAGTAAGGGAAGAGTAACCATAAAACTCGCGGCCATGTGAAGGATTAAAAAATGATTGCGTGACAAGGCATTTTATAATCGTCATCTGAATCACTTAAAAACACATTCATCCTCGTCGATTCTACTCTCTACGCAGTCGAGTGTGATCCGGGGCTGGGCTTAGGCGAACCGCAAAGGGCCAAACAAGCCATAAACTGACGCAATAAAAGTGTATCAAATTAAGGAATGAATTTCATGTGCAGCAGCAGCAACAGAGCGCCTTTTCTTTTTGAGTCTTTTCCAGCTGAACTCAGTATTTTGAGTGTGACTTGGCAGAGACTTCACTCAATTTGCTGCAATCGATTGCTGAGTTTGAGTTAGTTATCCTCTGTTACATCGAGTGCAATTTGAGTTACTTTTTGAGCCACAACTGCTAGAGTGCCTCGAGAGGTTTATGTTCCTCTTTATGATTCTTTACTAGCGCGTTTAACGAGCGAACGCCAGAGAAACGAGAATTTTGCACTTCGAATGTGAGTTATGTGTGTGTAAAGATGATTTTGCAAGAGGTTTAAATGATATGCTATAAGTAGTATATGTGTCTCTGTCTATAGATATAAACCTTTATGTATGGAAGTTAATTAATGCACTTTTAATTGAGATCAGCTTAGTAATCCAGAATAACCTTACTAAGTCAATTGAAAGATGATTCTGCAAGTAATATGAATTTTATATACTATATAGTAATATATATGTATATTACAGATAGGAGTGCGTGAAATGATAATCAACTTCCATAACTTTATTTGAAACGAGTGGAAATCAATTTCAACTATTCCTTATTTGTTAGATGACATTAACCTAACTGTGATTTAACTATATTATATCGTTCTTTATTTTTTATTTGATTACAATTCTTGTTTCATTGCATGTTCTCTTTGTACGCTTGTTTTACTTTTAGATGCAACCTGTCGCACGGGAATACGCCGTGACTGCGCTCAACCTGGAATCACTGGAACGGTTTTTATTAGTTGTTCCGCTCGAGCCCCAGGAGACACTGCACAGCACCCACTCACACCCACCACACACACGCACACTCAGCAACATTCATATAGACACTCGGATGCGGTTTACGATCCCTGCGGCACCTTCTGCCTGGTACCCGCTGTCCCTGCGATGCCCGGACCCCTTCGCAGGCCTCAAATAGTGTTTTATTGTGATTTTGTTCGTTTTTATTATTATTCGCTGTTGCCTCTCACCCAGTTTCAATTTTATTAGTTTATTACGGTTATTATCTTTTAATGACACTCGCGAGCGCCGTCGCCGTCGCAGTCGACGTCAACGCTCGCTCTGACTCTGTTATTGTTGCTATTATTATTGTTGTTGGCACACTCGAGTAGTTGCCAGTTATTGTTGTTGTTGCTGTTCGCATGCCCAGTTGTTCAGCAATAACGTGTGAAGTTGTTTTATTATTTGTTTTGATTATCAAAATGGCCGGTTTGCATTTTCCGGTCGTTGGGCGCCCCGTTCCCTTCCCTTGCCCACCACCCCGCCCCACTCATTCCGCCTGCTACACTCTGCCATGCTCCATTCTCCATGTTCCATGCAGGTGCCGTAAATCACAGCACAGTCGGGAACATCGCTGGCGGCTCGTATGACCCATAAACGCACAGCCGAAGTGTGGCAAAATGTTTAATTTGGAATTTATGAGCAATTAATTTTAAACACTTGCTGCCACCCGCTCTCCCCCTTCCTCTTCCCCTCCCCCTCCTTCTTTTCGCACTCCCGTACAATGTCAGATCGATCAGGGGATGCCATAAAAACGTAACTTGGGCATCAAATTAATATGGTTTATCGCCAAATGATTGATCAATTACTCAGCTCTTTATTGGCAGTGTGAAGATGATGTTGGGGCATGATGTGGGGCAGATTGTTGCAAAGGATATGGGATAATCAGAGACAAGAAACAAGTCTGTACAGCAGAGGCAATGTATTACTGGATATTTGAGTATTTTCTCTATGTGATAAACTGTTTAGTATTTAATAAACAAATAGTTACTGCAACTGAGATATATTTTAATTTATTTATAAATGAATTCATGAATCATTATTATCATATCTTATAATTAATTTATTTATTATTTATCTATTTGTTTAATGTCCACAAAGAGCAATCGAATAGAATATATTTCAATAAAAAAATTATTTTTAATAATATAGATTACAGGTTTAACCAGTTATTTTAAAATGTGTTAAGCCAATTAATTTAAATTTATGTTATGAAATAAAATGTTCATTGAGTTGAATAATATTTTAAAATTCAATATTTAATTGCAATTTAATTTTCAGTAAGCAACAGTATTTCTAATATTCTAAATTAATATAATATAATTTTCATTACTTTTTCAATTTTAAGACATTATTAATAAATTTTTTGTAATAATAAGCCTTATTTATTACCTGTAAAATATAAAACAACGAAATTATGTTCTAAAACATGCAAACAAAATTATAAATAAAATTATAAAAGTTTTATTATAAATATTAAATTCAACTGCTACTTTATTTGTTATTATAAATACGCTACAATATTCCTCATATTCAAGATCTATTTGAATGGTTTTCCTTTTCTTTTTCTATCCCTCCCACATATAAAAACCATTTCAGCTAATTATAAACACAATCCAAAAAAAATACTGTTTCTTTGATAAATGAGCACATATTTAAATTTATAAGCCCAGTAAATTTTAGTTTAATTTAACTTAAAATATCTAATTCATACGTATTTACGTATTTGACAGCTGCAAATAAAACAAAATAAACAACAAATGTGTATTTAAACTTTAAGCCAACGATGTTTAATTTATTTATCCAAAGTCAGCGAATCTTGTCGATTAGACATGCCACCCAGAACAAGTGAGCAAGTTGAGAAATTGCGAGTCTGTTACATTTCCGCAAAAATTCAATGCAAACACAAAAAAAAGAAAACACAAAATGTTCTCATCGAAAATGTTCGCTTGTTGTCCAATCGTAAATTTCAAATTTTTCATAAAAATGTCATAACAGCAATTCCAGCAAAGAGAGGGCAGCAGCAGCAACAGCAACAACAATAGCAACACGATGGCAGCGACAACAGCAGGAACAACAAAATGTGAACTGACTTTGACTGTGTCGGCGTTTTTCATCTCTCGAATTTATGGATTTTTTTGTAATTTCGCTTAGGGGTAAAACAACATACAGGCTAAACTAGAGAGAGAAAGAGAGAGATGGCAAGACATGCGGCTTGCGAATTTTTTACGAGTCCAATAAAAAACAGCTATAAAAATTTGTAGTGACTAAATTTTGCACTAATTTATATTAGAAAACTGCACAGAGAGCAAACTAAAGGGTATTTCCGCCTGCCGAAATAACGAATATATAATTCTACATAAAAAAGTCTCCAAATCCAGCAGTAGCAACAAAGTTTCTCGTGCTCTCGTTTGTGTTTTTTTTATTATTTTGGCGCGCGCACAAGAAATACTTAGGTATAAACAACATGAATAATACAAAATAATTTAAGCAACAATAACATTTTGCCAAACAAAGCATAAAACACTTAAAAAGGCGTTTCACTCGCTCTCTCACACAGCACCGCAGCGCAGCAGCAGCGGAGACAGTAGCAGAGCGCACTTGCACTCAATGAGATAGTTTCGCTCATCAGTTGTAGTTGCTGTTGTTGTTGTTGGCAATTGCTGTGCTCGACTGTGTCTCGTTGGTGTGGGTGCTTGGCGCATACGCATTCGCATTCTCACGTTATAAACATCAAAATTAAGCATCCATTGGGCGCGCACTAAAAAACCAGAAATCGTATAAGAAAATGCCACACAAAACGACTCAAGCAAACGCACTCCCACTCGCACTCTCACTCATTCTCTTGCACTCAGTCCCGCTCTTACTCACTCACTCAACGAACGAACGAACGGCCATCATGCCTCAGCACACACACTTGCAAGCACACACGCACGCATGCATACTCTCGCTCTCGCTCTCTCGAACAAGCAAGAGCGACTGCTGTTGCTGCAAACGTCGCTGCTGCTGCTGAGCTGTTAACGTTTTATTGCGTTTGAATGAGTGGGAGCGAGACAAACAGACATGAGTAGCATGTTTCTTATTGCCAACGCTGCGACGTTCGCAGCGACGTCGACTGAGACATGAGACCATTGACTGCATATTTGCGTGTGAATTTGCTTGTATGCGTTTGGGTTCGTGTGCGTGTGTGTGCATGTGTGTGTACACGTGTGCGTGTGTGTGTGTGAGAGACGACTAAGCGCAGCGCTTGAAATGAATTGCTGACTGGGCGACGGCGGCAACGGCGACACTGTCTCTGCGTGGCCAAAGCTGCGGCCTCAGCCTCGCATGGCTTTTGTATTGCGCCATAAACGTTTCGCTGCTCGTAACGCCACAACGGCCGACGCGGACACAACGCCAGCTCTCGCCATCGCCATCGCCAACAACGACAACGACATCGCCATCAGCAAAGACCCGCGCGCACCCACTCGCACCCGGCATCCCAACGAAAGATCCAACACAAAACGCGCGCAGTGGCAGAGCTGCCCCAGACAGACAGACCCAGACCCAAACCGAAACCCAGACCAGGCAAGGCAAGGCAAAGCGAACACTCAACCTCAACCAACAAAAAAACTCTCCACTCGCCGTCGCAGTCGCCAAACGTTGCTGCGCTGCTAGCGCCGCTGCCAACGTCGGCAGCAAAAATTACCAATTACACGAAATTTTTATACTCTTTTAAAAATTTCGTTTTATTATAATATTTATTATCGTGGCGCGCAGTAGTGTCTGCGGAACACATCGCTCGCTCGCAGCTCAACTCAACTCAGCGCAGCCCCAGCTCAGCTCAGCTCGACTTGATTTCGCCGATCTCTCCTATACGATTCGATACGTTTCGATTCAGCTCGCGCTCTGTTTCTGTTTATAATTTTGTTGCATTTTCTTATTGTCGGCTTTATCGCATTGCGGTTTATAGTGGCACGAAGCGCGCATAAAAAACAACAACACCCCTTAAAAGAATAATCATAAGTATATAAACACAATTATATACTGCCAAATCAAGCAAAACTTCACACTAAAACTCCTCGTTAAACTGTGCGTGAAATACGAAGTAACCTCAAACTGTCGCAACGAGTGCGCACATAAAAATTAAAAAGTCATAAAGTTAACGCACTCAATTCGATTGTTCTTCACCTGTAAGTGGTTTAACGGCATTTAAAACAAAGTAATTAAAGCCAATTCGCCCTCCAACTACTTCTACATGTACTACATTTAGCCCGCACGCACTCAAAAGGTCGTAAAAAATAAAATAAAAAGAAGAAAACAGTGAGAAGTGAGACGCGAAGTGAAGAAGACGCGACGGAACTCCGGACTCGAAGACCATACACCCACGCACTGCTATGAACTCTCTTTCTCTGTGTGAGCTGTGAATCATAGCCAACAAGGAAATCCAAGGCCATAAAAATATATAACACTCCCCAGTTGACCCGGAGACCCAACTGACGGAACCCTATACAACACACAAGACAAGTGCCAAGTGCCGTCGCAGTCATTAAAAATCGCGCGCCTATAAATCAAGCGACGGCAGACCGCGCCTCGTGCATTTTCCCGTGTAATTGATGGCCGCAGTTTAATTACTTTTACAACAAATAAACGTCACACACACACACCAAAACAACAACAACACACATTGTACAACAACAGCTGCAATATTTAACAAATTTCGTTGTGAATTCAAATTGCAAATGCTAAACAAGAAACGAGAGAGAGAAAGGGAAACAGACAGACGAAGAGAAAACGCAGTTTTGTAAAAAAAAGGTAAAAACCGATTTCACAATTTTTCATCCATTTTCGAAATGCACAAACAGTTTGGAAATTCGAATATGGCAAAGCTTAAGCTTGGCACGCTATCCCTCTATCGTTAGCTCTGCTTCATCTCTCTAACAATATTAAGTACTAACTTTCATGAACTAATCCAAGCTGCTACTTTCAACACCCCGTCCCCAACTTGTAGTACTAACCCTTTTGGCATTGTGCAAGAATTTTAATGGTTTTCAAGCAGACCGATTCTTTGCAGATTCGATAGTAAATAATATAGACAAGATATATATCAAGTTTGTCTATTTTATATAAGATTTATAGCGCATTCATATGAATATATCCAATTTAGATAATGTGCTTTTTATGACTTTTTTATGAAGACGCAAGAAAAACACATCCAACTCTCACACTCATCAATTTTTCGAGCACATTTTTGAAAATATTTTTCAACATATCCCCAGAGCTTATACTGTCAGACATTGTTTACGTAGATATATTTACTATATAGATACATGTATGTAGATTTCGATTGTTGTCTCCCGGTTTAGTGCATTTTAATTTGATTAATATCGAGATTACTTTTGAGTGGCCAATTTCAATTAGCTCTTAACGCAATTTATTCAACTTTCTTTGAGCTTAATTGACGCATGATTTATTTAATTAAGTTTTCTGAAATAGACAGAATTTCTAAGTCTTAATTACCGCCGCTATAATCTGTGGCAGAAATCAAATGCAAGTTGTAAACTCTTTCTGTCCGATTGCTCATAAAGTATACGATATTCTCGGCAATCATTGTTCGACCTTTAGATTGTAAGAAAGGTATTTGCTGTCCGGAGAATGCTCCTCCCTGAAAAGTGTATATCCCATCGTCGAGATCCTGTCACTGTCCTGAAAGCCGTAGAAAAGAGAAAGCAAACTGTGCGGGAAAAGATTTCTCTCGCTCTGTCACATTCTGTTTATTACGAACACATTAGTGTTGTCCTTTTTCGCAGTCAGGATCTGTTTAAAGCAGAAATTAAATCATTCTATAGTCCGAATAGAAAGAAATCCACCGAATTCAAACCAAATTTGTTAAAGCGCAATCAGACATGGCACACACATATTGAAACCGTCAAGTTCTTTCCCACCCATCGATGCAGATATACGTGTGAGACTAACCAGAGACCGAGATCCGATCACGAGACCACCCTGAGCTACATCTACATCTACATCCCGAGCATCCATCTGAAATAACAATAACAATAATAACAAACAATACCAAAACCCAACGCAAACGCAAGCTAAATTATCGAACTAGTTACGAATCTGAATCCGAATCCGAATCCGTATCCGACTGCGAGGCAATTCGGCAATTCTCGGCCAGAGAAAAAAAATATGTGCAATGTCAAAATTTGTTTTCGATAGTATGCTGCCAAAGTACCCACAGTTTCAGCCATTTATCAGTTCGCACTTAACCACAACCTCCCCAAATTCGTCATCAGCAGCAGTTGCCGCCGCACTCGCCGCAGCCGCCGCCTCCGCATCGACTGCCTCCACATCCGTGGTCAACAGCCTTAGCAGCCACAACAGCAGCCACCTGCAGACGTCCTCGTTGTCGCCCAGCTCCAGTGCCCTGCAACTGGGAAGTCAATTGAGCCAACAGCACTTGAGCCAGTCTTCCAACTCGCCAGTGTCCTCCTCGTCGCCATCGTTGTCGTCCGTGCAGCAGCAGCAACAGCAACAACAGCAGCATCACTCGCAGTACTCATCCCTCTCGGCCGCTCTACATCTGCAGCAGCAGCAGCACATCAACAAGTTAGCCGCCGCCGCCGCTGCAGTCAGTTCACAGGGATCTGTTGCAGGACTTGGTGGCCATCAGTCGCTGGGCCACGCCCATCAACAGCTGTTGCTAACGCCACCCTCGGCAGGCAACTCACAGACCGGAGACAGCAGCTCCTCCCCTTCACCGGCGGCCAGCTCCTCCTTTGCCATACCCACCAGCAAGATGTATCCCTATGTGTCAAATCATCCCAGCAGCCATGGCGGTCTCTCCGGCATGCCAGGCTTCTCGGGCCTCGAAGACAAATCCTGCAGGTGAGTGAATGAAGATTGTAGATATGAATTGTAGAAAAGTTAACTGATTCAGTTATTAGTAATTATATACACAGCTAAGGGTTTCATTGTGACGAATAGATCAGTCGTAGAACTATTGATCATGTTCAGATATACATATAATTATAGAAACAAACCATATGAATCATATTTCTTTCTTTGGCATGTCAAGAACATCTTGAATGTGATCAACTTGGCTTAAAAATATAATATAATAAACAGAATGTACTTAGATTCTGTATGAGATATTACAGTATTATTTTTAATAGAATTTGAAAAATATTTAATTTTTTCTTATGTCAAGATCAGCATAATTATGATTAGTCTTACAGCATTATCATAAAATAAACTATTAAAGGTTATATAATATAATAGAGAATACAACTTACATTGTCTTGCAGCTATCTGATGTCATCAGATGTCATCAGTTCTAAAGCTCGGTTCTCTTCAGATTTATCATACAATAATCAGAATAATATATTATTATATAGAGTAGAAGAAATAATCTTGATTGTGTTTTAGCTATTGAACTGTCTTTAGTCCCTTGCAGACGGTATATTAATGTTGGCATCAAGTTTGCCCTGTCCATCTGTCTGTCTGTTGAAATGCAAATCTGTCTCTCAGTTGTAGAGCTATCTTGATGAAACTTGACACACAGAAAAGAAAAAAAGACAATACATCAATCTTCAATCTCAACAAACTTTTTAGTTGATCATTCTAAAAGATAGTTCTCAATAGATTACGAAACGATATTTTTCTATTGTTCACTTACCAAGTTTCATGGCTGTACTGCCTCTTCACTTTTCAAATAAGGTGTCAAAAGTAAACCGAAAGAACAACAAAGATTCGACCCTGAAACCATTATGGTGAATGGTCAATGGGCAACCGCAAATTCATTTGGAATGTGCTCTAATTATCGACTGCGGCCATTGGCCATTCATTGAGTGAGGCCATTAAGGACCACTGTGCGCAAATTAGAGCAGCCTGTATGGTCTGCCCTGCCATGCTGTTGGCAATTTGTCGCCGGCCACAAGATTCGCACGCACATTGACCTTCTGCTGTGGCCATTTGCATACGCAGTGACGCCGCGGGTGCAACAGCATCGTGGTGTACGGAATTAGCACGCAATTAGAGACAACCGCAGTGCAGAGCCTGGTACCGGGTACCGCTCTCGGACTGGGCCTGGTCAAGACGCGGCCACATGCCGCTGTGTGTGGTAGCTCATTAGCATTTGACGAGACTCAGTTGAGTCTTGAGGGCGGGATCGCAGTAACACACTATATGTTAATCATTTCTCTCTCTCTTTCTCTCTCTTTGTCTCTCTCTTGCAGCAGGTACACAGACACCGTGATGAACAGTTATCAGTCGATGAGCGTACCTGCCTCGGCTTCAGCTAGCTTCGCACAGTTTTATCAGCACGCCGCTGCCGCATCGGCGGTATCGGCGGCCAGCGCAGGAGCCATTGGTGTTGATTCGCTAGGCAATGCCTGTACACAGCCCGCATCCGGCGTGGTGCCCGGCGCTGGCGGAGCAGGGCAAAGTATTGCCGATCTGCCGCGCTATCCGTGGATGACGCTCACAGGTGAGTCAGACGAGAGCAGCAACAGCAGGAGGCGAAGGTGGAGGAGTAGGTGCAAATACAGAGCACTTACTTACACACACAGATACACACCCTCTCCCTCACACACACACAGTTACAGTTGTATATTCCCTCGTTTATATAGACTAATTCTGTGAACAGTGGAGCAAGCACATAAAAAGTACTATTAAATTCTGCATAAATCAACGCGCCTCACAGCGGGTGGGAATGTGTGAGTGTAGAGAAGGGGGGAAGGGGGTAGGGGCAGCGAGCGCTCTTTAATTTATACCTTTATGGGCAATCGGGGCGTATAAACAATAGATAAACGCGCTCGTTCTGGGCCAATTCAAAATTCATAATGAACACTTTGCGGGGCATTTCCAAGTCGTTCGATTCGCATAAGTCTTACGCCAAATTCGAATGCTGAGCTACAAAATTGTTTCTTTGACGGCAACGTAGACAGACAGAGGGACAGACAGACATACAGACAAGCAGACAGAGTCGAAGCGAAGAGCTAAAAAGTGGCGGCAGTAAATAAAAATGAAAATAGTTGAAAAATGTTTCTTTGGCTCATGTTTTTTTTTTTTGGTTGAAGCAGCGCGTCGATTTGTAATTTAAATAGCTTCAAGGTTGCCACACACACACAAACACACACACACACATAGCCAGGCATACTTAGCTGTGCCCCCGCGCATACGAAAACTGGCAATCACTCAGCGTCAGATACTCGGCAGAAGATACAGATACATTTGTGTTGTTGCTTTTTGTTGCCTTGTTGGCTTTTTGAGTTGTTTCGATGGTGGTGCTGGTGGCTGGTGGGGCTGTTGCTGATCTCTTTTTTTATGCGTTAAACGTAGTACAAAATATATATATTCGCGCGCGCAATTTATGTGGGTCAGTTTAATTTACGCGAACCTCGAACGCCTCGCCAGGCTGATTTATTTATTTATTTCACTGCATTTTCAACTGCAAATTTTCTTGAGGTTTTCATTTTCCACTCTCGGGTTGAATGCCTTGTGAGTTATGGCACTCGAAATATGAATAGATTGCCAATTAGATTGAGTTATGAACTGGGGCCACTCTCCGAGGGAGGCCATTGACAGACTAGCTAGAGGGACAATCGATATATATCGCACCGATAATATTTAGGATAATATATTCCGCAGACGGCGCATGTTTTGACATATTTTAAAGTATTCAATAAATCAATTGGCCCGACCCTATATATGGCATAAGGTGCGACGACCTGGCAACGATACAAGTTTGTTGGGAGTTAGCTGCGATCTATATCTGTTATGCTATTCATAAGTTGTCGGCGAAACAATACAAATCCAATCTAAAATTCGCAAATCCAAAGAAGAAGACGATGTATTTTGCATATCTCTCGCTGGCAGAGGCAGGCGATAAAATTGTCAACGAGATCATAGACGAAGACGACGACGGCGATGAAAGTAAATATGAGCATGACGCCATTATAGCAGCCAAGTGCGCGACACGTTGCCGCAGCATACACACACACACACAGCCACATGCAAATACATGTACAACAAGCAGAAGGAGGAGGGGCAGCCAGAATCAACAACAAGACAGCGCAAATAGCATCGCACTCGCCCCCTGCGCCGCTCTCTCTCACAATGGAGTCGCAGACTGCAGCCTTAGCTTTTCCTGCGACTCTCTCACTCTCTCTCTCCCGCTCTGTCTCTGTCTGTGTCTGGAGTCTCGCACCCGGACACGGACACGGCAGCGCTTTACAGCTGAATGCTTGCCAAATGCAATTTAACTAATGAATTTTAATATTTTACGCCAAGGCGTCTGAATGAATTTTCATTTTCACATCGTTGCACCAACGCAGCAGCAACGTTGTGGCAGCAACAATGTTGCAGCCAGCCAGGCAAGCAGGGCCTTTGCCTGATTATGCTGATAACACAGCAAGAAGGTTAACTTTTCTTAATTATACGGAAAAGCGCAACCTAAGAGAAATGCAATTTGCAGAGGGAAAAAGCAAAGATAGGAAACGGGTGCAGCAAACATTAAGGCGACAAATACCCTGCAAATACACTGCATATATCTGCGCACACCCTGCAAATACTCTGCACTGTTACACACACACACTAGAGAGAGATTTTGCTGTCTGCCGTGGTGTCTGTCGCCGTCGCACATAAAATTGCCAACGCAGCAGCAGCAACTGCAGCGAAATTTGTGTATTTTAATTAAAAACGCGCGCTCGCTGGACTAGAAGCCGAGCAGCAGCTTCATCTGCTTATTAATTAGGCGTCGCTTTGTCGCTGTCGTCCCCAACTGGTCATTGGCCACGTTGCTGGTGGTCTCCAGTCTACAGTCGCCGGTCTTGGGCCTTGGAATTGGAATTGAAATTGCGATGGCTCTGCGCGTTTTATGCCATGGCGCTGACAACTTAGTTGAAAATGGGCTTGATTGAGTGGTTTGCACAGAGCAGAAGGCAGTGCTGGACAGAGGGAGTGAGGGAGAGGGGGAGAGAGAGAGGTAGAGCTAAAGATGAAGAGCAACTGTGGGACAGATCGCTGGTGAATGTCGTCGTTGGGTTATGCAAGCAAAAAACATAAGTGACAGATAATTAGCGTCACTCGTCTTTAGCGGAATGCGAAAAGGGAAAGAGAACTGTGTCTGTATGAGGGTGTGTCTGAGTGTGTGTGTGCGTGTGTTGGCCATGTGTGTCTCAAGGCTAGCTAACTTGAGAAACCTTCACTAACTCCTTTATGACTTTTGGCATTGACAAAAAATGCAACTCAACTCGAAAAAACTAATGTGATTTTCTATTTCTCTGTCTGCCTTTCAGATTGGATGGGAAGTCCCTTTGAGCGCGTCGTTTGTGGCGATTTCAATGGTAAGTACCGCGAAACCCTTGACCAAATGACCCTGAGGCAAATGGGTTATCCGTGAAATATGAAATATGAAAAATATTAAAAAAAAACGGCTGTACTTTTAGCCTTTTTCTTTTTTTTTAACTTCTCTACGGCCTTGAACAGCAGCAAGTACCTGCCTCAGAACCCTTCTCTCTCTAGCAGCGTCGTGCAGCGCGTTCGTCACATGGCTCACTCCTGCTGACTTCTGCGACCTGTCATAAATTCTACTGCTGCTGCTGCTTTCTCTCTCCTGTTGCGATCGTTTGTCTGTTTATTAAAGTCATTTTCCTGGCAGAGACAATGGGGCGAGCAGACATCCGGCTAAGATACTGTGAAAGTTGGCAAACTGGAACTGAAGCTGATACTGTAGCTGAAACTAAAACTGGGAGCGTGCATAAGGCATGCGAGTCAAGTGTCGATCGCGATCGTAAATCACTTTGATGGACTAAAAGGGGCTAAGTTGCTGAGGCACGTATTCACAAATTGAAGGCGCCAAATTGCTCAGCCAAAATGGGTGACTCCAACTCGACTCGCAGCAATTTGATGCGATACAATCGATCAATTGATCGATTATATTGTGTGGCGTGTATCGTGATCGTGTGGCCCGTTACGGATCTGCTGCTGTTGTTGTTGCTGTCGTTAAATTGCTTTTACGAGCGTTTTATGATCTATTTACGGTTTTACGGATGGTCTTGCGCCTCGCATAACGATCGCCACTCTACCTATGACTACCGCAATGCGATGCCAGGCGATGCGATCTGCCAACTCTGATCGGAGCGCAATGCTTGCTGCGTTTTATATGCTCGATAATGGCGTCGCTTACGCTGTCCGATTGTTCCGGGGCAGCGCTCCATGCCATGCGGTCACTCAGTGGCTGCCCCCTCTCTCCCCCGCTCCCCTTTAATTACTTAGTTCGGCGATTCATTGTCCATAAAAAAGCATGAACTGCAGAGGAGAAGGAGAGACCTATCAACAACAAACACGGGTAGCCCGGGGCAGCCCCCGTCCCACGATCGTGCATACAATGTGAGTCGTAAAAAGATTAACGACTGCATTCGCAATTCGATGCGTTTAATGGGCGACACGTAACGATTTTGTTGCTCCGATTGCTTCAATTAGTCGATATTAGGAGCATCTGAAAGTGGAAAAACATCTTCATTGAGCTCGCACGCCGATTACATTTGTTTTCCGGAATCTGCAGATGCAGTTGATAGAGAGAAACTGTAAGAAAATATTATCAAAAAATGAAAATGTATAACTCGCTTAACGGACACCTCTCTTGAGCGGACTGCCGTTTTAAGCAGGTACTGTTTCTGCATTGTTCGTATACTCATTTGAAATGATTTACCTCTCTTGAGCGGACATTCCTCTTAGTCGGACGACAAGGCGTTCGGCCAAGAGAGTTTTTAGTGTTCTTTCAAAGATACTCCATTTATTTTCACGTTTTATCTTAACTAATCTTTCCTTTCAAGTTTCATATTGAAATCTTTTTCTCCTATTTCCGTCCCACTGTGCGAGCATGGTAAATGTTGTTGCCCGCTGTCTGCGCGTCAACAGTTTTGCCCAGTGGAACCATTAATTGGAATTAAATGCGCTTTAGACACATGCGACTTGTGGCTTATGGCTGACGCCCACATTGCGCATACGCACAGTAGTCCCACAGACCCTCCTGCTCCTGCTGTGGCGCGTGTAATTGCCAGCCGTTTAATTGGCGCTGCACAAACAAATCTGTCCAGTCCCAGCTCAGAAGGGGGTTGGGGTAGAGGGAGGTGGCAGGGACGGAGGGAGTTACCCAAGCTCGCCTCGGATGCTGTACGTGCCGTTGCTTCGATTTCAGCTTCACAGATCGTTTGCTACAGTCCTCAGTGCGATCACCCCCGTTTGTTTGCTTTGTAAATAAATCATCGCTATGCAAGAGTGTTGGCCAAATCATTTGCGCCATTTTACAACACTAACAGCGGCCGTTTGACAAGCAATTAACTTGCTTTTCTTTGCCTCTTTTTGTTGCTTTTCTTGTCACTCCTCTTGCATGCCTCATGTCACTGCAACTTCACTGACAATGAAGACCAGCAGATCAGTGAAAGTATGTTCGATATATTGTAAAATATTTGGGCTAAAGATGGCATAACTATTTAGGGTTTTCTCAACTTTTAATTGAAGTAATTGAGAGTTTAAATAAGATTATAAACTAAAGTTAGTAATTATTAATGTGATTACAACTTATAAAATAATGAGATTTGTACAAAATATTATTATGACATAGAAAACATTATCTTGAATATCTTCTGTTTTTATAAGATGATCATACTGCAAATGAAAGTCTCAGTTCATATAAACAAAGGCTTAAAGTCAAGTCCTTAATACTTTGCTTAATAACCAAAAATGTTCGATTTTCGGCAGTAGTGGGCGTGACACTAAACATTTGAAATAAACTTGATCGCTGTAGAATATACAGCAGCCTTCATGCCAAATTTGTTGTCTCCATCTCATAGAATAGCTGAGTTCTCAGCGATCATGTTTGTGAATACAAAACCAACGCTTGTCAAAAGTCTGCTGTTTGACTTTGTTGTGATTTATTACTTATCAGCCTAAGTTATTTATATATAAAGCTGATCAATAGCTATGTATATAGTCATTATTTATAGTCAACGATCTGCAGCCTCCGACTGAGCATTCCACTTGATTCCGCTTCCACACTCTCTCTCCCCTTCACCTTTAGTGCGATAATAATGCGCATAGCGAGCGCGCTAAACAATAATATTCATTATTTTTATTAATTTAACATGCGCCATTATCATAACTCATGATAACGGCCGTCGGGGTTCATAAAGTCACAGTCACAGTCACAGTTTCACATTTTTATAGTCCGCATCTCAATTCCGATGCTCAGTTTCAGTTTTCAATTCTACACAAGGCGTTCGTCTCAATTTCAATTACAAGTCGATCGACGGACGGACGCCGAATGGCGGCAATGTCAATGACAGCGCAGCAGATCGGACAGACCCGGAGACGCGTCTACTATATGCGGCAGATTGGAGCGTGGAGAGTGTGGAGCGGGTCTAGTCGGGTGCAGATAAACGATGCTGCAGGCCGCGGCCCGTCGACCCAGCAACCACTTAACACACAGTCTCTCCCTCTGCCTCTGCTTCTCCCACTGCCTCTCTCTACCTCTATCTCTCTCCGTCTCTATCTCTGTCGCTGTGGCAGCAGCAGCAGCTCATCCACTGTCACTGTCCGCAGTCCGGACGCAGCAAGGGTTAATTTATGAGGCGCGATAAGGCGAATTCCATTTCGTTTCGGTTTTGTTTAATTTCCGATTTTCTGTTGTTGTTTTCTGTTTTCTGCTTTCAGTATTTCGTTTTTCGTTTTGTATTTACATTTGCCGCGCTCTCACTCTCTCTCGCGCTATCTCGCTTCCTCTGCCTCACTTGAGGGCGTGTCGCAGGCTGTGGCAGGGAGGGCGGAGTTGAGGTAAATGTGCGACACCGTGTTATCGGCACGTTTCGTGGCGAATATATTTTTTTTTGCTTTCCACGGCAACGGAAAATTCGAAATGACACGTTTGCGAGTGCCTGGCAATGGCAGCAGTTCCCCTCTGCCCGCTCACCACCCCCTCTGTCCGCTTACCCCTCTCTGCCGTGGAGTTTTTAACTACCCCGTGTGGCTGTTAATCTGCGGTTTTAATGCCCAAGTGGCGCAAATTGGCGAAAGGGTTTGAATTACACGCGGCACAGAGCACAGTCTGATGGGGTCAAAATGGCAACCAGACAGACAAGGAGAGAAAGAGGGAGAAGGAGCGATAGGGAGGAGAGCGGCAGACTGACTGTGGCGCCTCATGCGCCGCCTCCACTTGCAGCACTGGGAACAGACATGTAAATTTGCAGACGAAATCAAATTAAAAGCGCACACGTTCCACGCAGACAATCGCCGAGTTGTCGCAGGGCTTCCACACTCTCTCCTGCCCTATCTCCTTCCCTTCCTCCTCCCCCCTCTGTGTGCGCACATTTGAAGTTTATTCATCCTCATCGCACATGTCTCACAAATCCTCAACGCAAACTTGTGCGCATTTTCATTAATTTTAATTTGAATTTACGTTAAATCCGCATTCAAGTTTTATTTCTAGTTAATGTTTAAGCAAATTGTTGTTGTTCTTTTAGTTAGTGTTGTTTGTTGTTTGTTTGTTGCTTTAGTTTCTATTTGCGTCGAGTCGTTTTTCACGCCTCGCGTGCTTGCACTGCATTTTCCCCCCACAGGCCATTTTCCGCATTCCGCACTCTGCGTGACGATTTCCATTTCAACTCTGCTTTTGTTGTTGTTGTTGCTGTCGCCATCGTTCTTTTCGTTCATTAATTAATGCAAGTAGCCATTAATATTAATTTCATTGCGGAATTATACGCGCCGGTTAATGCACCCTGCAATTGTTTTAGTTTAGTTTGTTCTCCCCTTGGCAGCCTAATCTGCCAGATAAACTTTTATTATGTGTGCCTGAGCTGCGATTGTGCCCATTATCGTTAGCAATATGAGCCATATACAATATACATATATAGTGCACAATATAGGCGAAGTGTAGACTGCCATAGAGTGGAAGAGCGAAAGAGAGCGGCGGCTAATGGATAATTTCAGTCGCAATTGATCAAAGCGATTGCGGCACTTGAAGGCGAATCGATTAGGAAACGAATAGATAGTCGACTAAGCGCATACTCTGCAGTGAATTTAGTGTATAATACGAGGGTCGTTTGATAAGTCCGTGACTTTTTGTATTTGCCGCGCACCTGCTCTAAATACAACACTGCTCCTGTCAGCAGTTATCGATTAACAGCTGACTGTAAAATTTTGAGAAAGCTGCGTTTTTTGGTTTGCGTTTTATAGGCATTGAAAGCAGACGATCTCGTGAATTTTAACGAAAATGGAAAAAAGTGAATTTCGTGTGCTAATTAAGCATTATTTTTTGCGTAAAAAATCCATCACCGAAACCAAGGAAAGACTTGATAAATATTATGGGGACTCTGCACCATCAATTTCAATGGTTAAGAAATGGTTTACTGAGTTCCGTTGTGGTCGTACCAGTACAAGTGAGAGATACATACATATATTCTCTGATATAGAAAGAAGTTTCCTTTATAGATTGGTCGCAATGGATAATGTTCTATTATTAATTAATTTGTTCATGACATTCTTTCAAAAAGACTAAAGATAATTGATATTTTTAAATTATTATTATTTTAGTACTATATTATTTTTATCATAGTATTGTTCTTAAATCTCAAACATCAGATAACTTCGAAGGGATGGGAAATAATATATATTATACTCCTTATTAATTGTTATATTATTCTCTTCATCATTACTTTTCTAAATCGCCGCTTAACAATACTTAAAAGATCTTAATGTTCCATTGTAAATATATATTAATCATTTCCACTTAAGAAAATATGTAAATAATTTACCTTTTTTTAAATTGAAAAATTCATTGTTTTATCAGTCTTTTAACTGCTATAATATCCAATGCAAAATCAGTTTCTAAAAAAAAAATAAATGAAATGAGGCCGTATCTTGAAGTGCTCATCAGATCAACTGAAATTAATAATCACTTCATAAGCGATCCTGTTATATATATTTAACGACATATTTTTTTACGATATTGTCATCTTTTGTTATATTTCTAATTGGTTTGAAATATTATAGAAATTCTTTACATATTCATTGTGCGACTTTCTCGACTCATGTGCCAGTAATAACCGGTTCGGGCTGTTCGAAGTCCTCTTTCCCTTAAGAAACTCGTTATACTCTACACCTCTGTCGCTCTCCTTCTCTCTCTATCTCTCTCTTACTCTCTTTCTCTCTCTCTTGCTATGCCGATTGAAAAAATCTTTTGTCACTGAAAAGAAGTGCTGCAACTTTTCTCTTAGCTTTAATGAAGCCATTCAGCACTTTCGTGAATGTACACACGCACACATACATACACATACATACATGTGTGTGTGTGTGTGCATGTACGAAATCTGAGCTTGAGCTGCGGAAAGAAAAATGAGGACTTGCAAAGGGTTCCATAACTTGTCGATAACAAAAGGTTCAGTCGCCATTTTTAGTATATGCTGCCATTAACAAAGGAATGAATGCAGCCAGAAAACGCACACACACATACACATTCACAAAGTCATTAATCAAGTTTGTCACCTGAGGAAAATGAGAAAATGGGTAACAAGTCGCTGCGTTGCTTGTGGTCTGCGGTCGTCGCCGTAGTCGGAGGAGCCAATCAGCCCAGCTATCAATTTGGTTGCCTTTCCTTAGATATATATGGTATATGTTTGTGTGTGTGTGTATGTGTGTGATTGAGCCTCAGGAGCGCACAGGACCACACCTCAAAAAAGACACAATGCTAGACAGGAAAGACGCGGCAATATGAAATTACGAGTATTGTGTGCGCCGCGGGAAGTCAGCCCGTGCATATTGAAATCCAGCACGAATGACGGGGGATGAGGTAGTGGAGCCGAGAGGGGGGGAGTTGGAATGAGAATAGAGGCTAAGCATGAATTATGCGCGCGGTTAGGTAAATATAGAACCCGCAGCAAATGCTTCGTCGATCGATCGATGCTTTTTATACGAATTTAAATGTCACGTTTGTCTAGGATAGCGGGGGAGTGGGGGTGACTCTCCCCCCTCCGCCCTCGCTCCCCCCTCTGTGCTGTGGGCAATGGCATTTTAATACGTCATCGTTTCAAGCCGCCGTCGGCCCACGCAACTTAAATAATGAGTGACATCTGCTCGACGTTGCTTCAAGTCGAAATAGAAAATCGAATAGAAATTTGAGTTTGTTTTTACCAACTTGGGAAGGGGAGAGAAGAGTGAGGGGGAGGAGTGTGGACTGTGTCGTCGTCGTGTGCAGTGGGCCGTAGAGGCAATGGGAAAACTCGAGGCACTCTCTCCACTCTCCTCTCTCTCTTCCCTCTCTCTTTCGTTCAGTCGAGTTTATATGTGTTTTCAATAAAAGTCGATATAATGTTGCCAAGGTTCATAGAACGCACAAATGAACTTGGCAACAATGGCAGAGACCCAATGAAGGCAATCAATTTCAATTCAGTTTGCTCGCCGCCTTTGCCGGCAGCCAATGAGGCGTCTAAAGGGCAAGACGAGGCCAATTGCAGTTGCTGCTGAACCTTTTTCTTGTGCTCTGCCAGACAAAGGCGCCCCAAAAGTGTTGATGACCCGAGCAAGCTAACTACACATACTGCCACACATAGTCACACAAACACACACACATACACAGTCACATGCTCGCACACACGCTCTAACATACACACACACACACTCACTTCATTGTCATCATCGCATTTGCCGCCGTTGATTGTCGCCTCGATTCGCAGCGATTTTAATCGCAACTGGCGGCGCATTAAACGCCTTTCATTTGCAATTAAATTGAAGCAAACACACATACTAACACACACATACACACACACAGACAGACAGACTGAAGTGCGGTCAGTTGGCGACGCGTGGCCGGAAGCTGTGGCTACAACAACAACAACAACAACAACAAACAGCAGAAGCCTTCTGCAGTTACGACAGCTGTCAAACACAGGCGCCCATGGGTCGTTGGCAAAAATCTTGCGGATTACCAATTCTAGACGCCTAATACCATTTATAGGCCATCGTTACAAATGTTCCAGCTGTCCGGGTCTGTCCGTACGGGCAGCATTCGTTACGTTTGCCAGCCCCAAAATTAGTTCGCACTCCCCCTGCTCAGACTGCCTCGCAGAGGCTGGCCAACAAATTTATCGAAACTTTTAGGAAGTTGGGCGCGGGCTGCCTTTGCCTCTACCTCTGCCTCTGCCTCTGCCTGTGCCCTCTGATTTCGCTCTGTGCGCTTTTCTCTCTTCCGTTTTCCCTTTCCCAAAGTCTGGCCATATATTTTTCACATTTATGGCAAGTATTTTGTCTTATCACACCCTCGTGTCTGCAGTGCGTGCAAAAAATTCCCGACTTGGACTCCTGCCTGGCAGCGTCTGCGGCTCATTGCGGGCAAGTGGTTGTGGATGTAGCAGAGGATGAGGATGAGGATGGTATCGTGTAGCTCTGGCTGTGGCTGTAGCTTTGGCTCTGGCTGTGGGTGGGTGGTGCAGGCGCAAGACGGGGGCAACCACCCACGAGATTAAAAATGCCATAAAGACAGTAAGGGTGAATGGCTCTAATGGCTGCCGTTTCTCTCCTTGTTGTTGTAGCTGCTTCTACTGTTGTTTTTGTTGTTGTAGCTGCGGCTTCTGTTTGTTGTTGTTGCTGTCGTTATGCGCTGTTATCCTCGCTCTCTTTCGCACCCATTTCCTGCGCCATTTGCCTGTGTTACTGTTGCCATGACACACACACACGCACACACACATGGCAAGCTATTTTTGGGCACTGCGTGTATGTGTGTGTTTGTGTATGTGTAACAGCCCCTGTTTAGGTAGTGGAGACAAAGGTGATCATATCCGTTTTATCTTGTAGAAGATGCCTGGCAACATATGCGCGATAGAGACTGTTGACAGACGACAGTATCGGGAGAAACTAATAACGATTCGTCTGCATTCTAAGATGAAAGAAATCTTTAATTTATTTGAGGGAATAAATTATAATATTCTACTTGGCTCTGTAATATTATAATATAGGATAATACTAAAGGGGATTTTAAGTAAATTAAAAATGAATGAAGGATAACTATTGAAGATAAATTTGCAGTCTGTAAAGAGAGAAACATTAAGAGATACACAAATGGATTAAAGGAATCTATTATGTTATACTTGAAATACCTTATATAAGAATTTATTATAATATAAACTAGACATATTTAAAGGTATTTCTAGTAAACTGTTAACTAAAGTAGCAAAACTAATGGAAATGAATTATTTTTATTGAATAAAACTAGAAATACTACAATAGAATTTACTAGAATAATATAATAGAGTATCATATATAGGTAGAGAGTAATTGCAAATGTAAATGTCATAATATTTATATTTAATATGTACATATATTAATATTAAAAATAAATATTATGACATACTACAAATACTCTCTACCTATATATGATACTCTATTATATTCTATTAATTTCTAGTATTCTATTAACTATTATAGCAAAACTAATTACTTTCCACATTATAAGCCATGAACTACAAAGAAACTTAAACTCATTTGGCTTGTACAAAATTATTAGCATAAAAATGCGATTCATAGCCAAACTATGCATGAGTTCTTTAGTTCAGTGCTTTAGCTCTGTACACCTTCCCCGCCCCACCTTCGTTTTTCAATTAGAACTCTTTTGTTCAGTTAACAAAGTCTTTATGTTATCGTTTATGCGCTCCTTTACTACGTTTTTGCAAGTTACGCTGTCTTCATTTTCAACTTAATTTGCCTCTACATAAACTTAAGCTGCCTCCTGCCACTCTTTTCCCCTCACTATGCCCTTCTTCCACGTTTTATTCGCTTGAATTTAGCAACTTCCAGCGAGCAGTAGCAACAGCAATTCCAATAATGGCGCGAAATATTTGATGAGAATATATTAATCCCCCAGGAACGGGCAGAGCCTAACGTTGCTGCCAGGAAGAGCACGCAGGCCAGATACAGGCAAAGAGATAGCAGCGACACCCTGGCGTATATACTCCAAGATTAAGCACACAATTAGCAATTTATGCCCATGGTGCTGGTTGGGGGCGTGGCTGTGCAGATAGCAGCAACAAAACAACAACATTGGCAACGCGTTGCACATAAATTGCACAAAAAGCATCCCCACCCCGCCCTGCTCTGCTCTGCCTGTCGCTGTCAGGTTGTGCCACCCCTCAGTGAGTGAGCTCGCAACTTCCCACTCAGCAGCCTCCCTTTCCCTTTACCTCCCTCTTCGACCTTACTTCCGCTTACCTTCCACAGAATGCTGCGCGTCTGATTAAATTTAAATAAATTTAATAAACATAAATTATTCGCAGCAGCAGCAGCACTTTTCTTTGCTTGCCACCCTCTGCATGCTGGCAAACTAATGGCGGCGCTTACCTGCCCCACCTCCCTTCGCTCCACTGTCTGCTCTTGGCTAAAAGCCGCCAGATGTTGCCACACGAAGAGAAAGAGAGAGAGAGAGAGTCTTGTCAGAGTAAACTCTAAGCGGCTTTCGCTTGAAACTTTAATTAGTCCACGCGATTTGCATATCCTTCTGAATTTGTATGGTCCCTAGAGAACAAGAGAGAGAGACGGGGAGAGAATGGGCTCATTTGGTGTCGTGCATTCACCAAAGAACACTGCAATTTGCGCTAAATGCGCAAAAGATCGTCCTCCTACGCCCAGTTTCAACTACATGTCGAATCTAGTAACAATGGCGGCGAATTGGGAGCCAACTTGGAGCCAGCAGGGGAATTGTTAAGGCATCTCATCTTATTTTCTTTTCGGGGCGGGCATTGTAGATGTTTGTCTGTCTTTCTGTCTATCTGTCCGTCTGTGGGCATGTTGAATGTCTGCTGTTTGTTTATATATCTCTCAACATGCCATCCGGGAAGTTCGTTTCGAAAATGCATACCACAAATACTTATAAACAAATCAGCATAAAACATGCAAACGAAGACTCCGCTGAGAAGTGAAATTTCCACAAAATGAAAAGGAAAGTGCGGACAAGCCCAAGTGAAGCTGTGTGAATGAAAAAGAAATCTGCTAAATATCCTATAATATTCAAGCTACACAACAAACTGATAATATTTCCAAAGAGGCATAAGAATTCAAGCGTGTGTCTTGAATTCATAATGGTGCTGAAGACTTCTTCTTTACATTCTGATAATTTTACTTTTACTAACAATTTGTAGGAGTCCAAAGGTTTATCGAGAATGCGGCACACGTGTGTCAGCAATTTGCATATAAATTTGACTTACACCTCATTCGGTTAATTTTAGTCTTATTATTATTATGTGCAATGATTAACATAGTTTCAATTTTAACTATTTTATAAAAGAGCGTTATATCTAGGGTATGCACACGCAGAAAGATAATCTATTCAATAAGCCTTTCCATTTAATAATTTCGTATTTGGTCCTCCCACAAACTGACGAAATTCTTTAGTCAGATCAACCAACATTGTTGAGCAATGTAAAAATCGTATTGTGCTTGCTTGACAACACGCTGAGGCAAGTCAATTCTAGCAAAAAAAAAAAAGAAACAAACGCAACAACTGCAAACTTTGAACACAGCAACAAACATTTTTGGGAGCGCAAACTTCTTCAATTGTCGGAAACTCAGTTGAAAGAGTAACAAAATCAAGGAATTTATATGCCTTCAACATGCAAATGATTCGAATTAATTACAAACATAGCAAACAACAACAACAACAATGGCCACAATGTTTCAAAGTTTGTGTCAAACGATATGTAAATTTGTTTATTATTTATCGAAACAAAAAGCGAGAGAGAGAAAATAGAAACAAAATGTTTGTTTATTGTACAACAATTTTGTGTCGTCGCTCGATAAACAAACGAAACAGTTGATGTCGCCGTCCCCACGGACAACAGCACACACACACACACACACTCGATGTGTGTAGATACAGATACACTCTCTACGAGTCTAGATACATATTTACACTAACACTTTCGGTCATACAAACTAAACAGTTCGCTATCCGTCGGACTGTCTGCCAGGCATATACACTACACGCCTGAGTCAGTGTGTGTATAGGTCTGCCTGTGCATGTGTGTGTGTATCTTTATTGTACGCTTTGAATTGTTTTTATGATTTTAATGTCATCATAAGTTTCAGTCTGCTTTTTCTCGTCCGATTGAGGCTTGTTTATACGCGTCGCTGTTTATTGAACAATTACGTTTATTATTATGAATATTTTTAATTGTTAATTGTTAATGTTATTGTTATAGACCCGCCTCGCTCGCTCACAATGCACAGAGCGTCGTCTTAAATCCCCTTAAGTCTCCCATTTCTCTCGGTTGCCAATTGCACCTTAGCCACCTTTGTTTACGCTACCTAGACCCGCTAGCATTGGTCACTCGGTCAGTCGAAGATGAAGACGCCCCAAATGGGCGCATGAATCATGCGAACTTGTTAATCTTGTTGTTGTTCTTGTTGTTGTTAATTTCTGACCAAGAACAGCCGCATCGTCGTCAGTCAATCGCAATCGGCAGTTTATGGCGCGCTAATTGATTTTTAATTGGAAAATGAAAATTGATTTTGCACGGAATTGAATTGTGTAATCAACCGGTTCAACGCCTGAGCCTAAGCCTGAGCTACACTCTGGCTAGGCTAAACTGGATTTACTAGTCAGCTGTAATTAAATGCGCTATAAATTCATTGAGCTTAATCTGCACAACGGGGATGTAACTTATGCGTAGCCTCAGATAAATTTCGAATCAATTGAAAACGGTTGGCAATCAAAACTAATCGTGAGAAATCAATTGGGCAAATGCATCTTGTTGCATCAAATTGTGTATTACGAAATCAGGAAATGTGATAAATGATAATACGTGTAAATGTAGCTAGAAATAGCTAGAAAAATGCTTGAAAGCTTGGCATTAACTAGTTTTTAACTGTAATTTCCATCATGTTGAATTAAATTTGTAGGATTATTTTGTAACTATATACATGAATTTTAATGTGAAACATGATGTTAAATAAGGAATATTTATCGAAAATGGTTAGAAAGCTTGTAACGATTAATATTTTCGAGACTCTAAAAAATATATTTAAAAAAGTGTACTATTTTAACTACAGTTGAGTATTATTTAACAGTATATTTAGTATTATTTGAAAATCAATAGATTTATTATTAATACACATTTTATATGACTGTCTATAAAAACCCCGTCGGGCACTCAAATTGCATTGAGTGCATTCCTGAAAGATTTGTACAGGCAATGAGAAGGGAGGTAGGGGGTAGCCGACGTGTCGTCCATCGTCGTGACGGCCATTACAAAAATCTGCCATAGACTAGAATGAAAAATCAATAAGTCTCAGTGATTTGACTCCGGCTACCACTCTGGCTCAAACTGCGCTCTCTCTCGCTCTCTCTCAAAATTCCGGTTTTGCTTGGCCCGCTCAATTTTATGCGCCGACTCACCACTCTCCTGCATTCACCACCACCACAAGCAGCAGCAGCAACAACAAACGTTTTGAGTTTATCCGTGGTTGCCATGACAACGCTGCCTCTCCCTTACCCTCTCTCACTCACTCTGAGTGTGTGTGCGAGAGAGTGTGAGCGTATCTACCTGTCTGTGGCTGTGCGGCAGCCATATTGGATTCCAGCACTCCTGTGCGCAGTGTGCCCAATATCTATCTCGCTCCCACCTGTGCGCAAAGCCATTGCTTGGCTCGTAAATCTCTTTTAGGGGCGCGTGTGTCCTGGGAGTCGTGATTTATGGGATAAAATTGTAGCTGCTCATTGTAGCGTGTAAATAATTTAGATTAGTTTGGCATTTCTGGGTCCTGTCTGCTCCAGCTACCTCCCAGCTGGGCTTGATTACAGTTGGAGTTGAAGCTTTAATGTATTTTATGCTCCTTCTCCACTTTCAAATTAAACAGTTTTTCAGGTATAATTATACCAGCACAAATTATACCATTGTATATAATAGTTATATATAATAGTATTCTATATTATACTATATTATGCATTTTTCTGTATAGTACGAGTATATAATGCATTCTTTTTGTACTCGATTAAGTTGGAAAAGAGTCGAACAATTTTCTTTCGTGCTCCCTTCCCCACTTTTGAATTTAACAGTTCTTTTGCTTTAATTGTACAAGCACAAACTATACTATTATGTTAACAATAATATATATAATTAAGATATATACATTGCAATAGTATTTTATGTTATAATAGACGAGAATATTAAAATAGTATCGTACATTATAATAGTTCTTTCCATATTCAATTTAAGAGTTGAACAACTTCCTTTCTGTTCAGAAACCCCTGCAAAAAACGTACTCTAATGATTTACAACTGCCATGGAAATGGGCACGAAATGCACCTTTCAAAATATTACGCAAAATTTGTCCCTTGTTTTGTTGTCGGCAACTTGCAACTTGTCAAACCATAAAAAATTTGCGACAAACTGAAAACCTTTTACGTAAAAAAAATGTGCAGACTGAGACAGAGAAGAAAAAAAATGAGAGGTAGGCCATAAAACAGCGAGCGGGAAAAGTGAGGCCTGGCCTGCAATTTGCAGATAGCGAAATTTTGATTTCCGAAACATAAACACGAAGCCAGCGCCCGCGCCCCTTGCTCGTTGCATCATCCACGCACCGTCGCGCAAAAAATTTGCACAGGTAGCGTGGAAAATTGCTAAAAAAATAAAACAACAGGAAAACTACGGAAAAAAGAAAGCCAAAAACAAAAACAAAGACAAAGACTAGACAAGAAAATGCTGAAAATTGCTGCAGACCACAGCGGGAGCTGCCGCGCTGCCATAGTCGCTGCCTGTTTCACCCTTTGCCATAGAAATCGGAGGAATCAGAGTCCAACCAAGCAGCCAGCCGGCGGTAGACCCCCAGGGCGCTGATGTCCTGCCGCGATTTCGCTCGCATTGTGTGGCGTTGCCGGCTGACGTCAGAGCAGAGCAGAGCGAGCTCATCGTTTGGTTAAGACAACTGTTTGGTTGCCTCATTATTTGCAACAGACATTTGGAGTGCATTCACTTTCCCCGTACCTCGTCGTACCCTTTTCCCTGGCAGTTGCAATTAAACAACTGCCGAAGCAGTCCTCGCCATTTCTGGCTGTCTGACAGCATCTTCACAGCTCGTTAAGAGTTGCCAAAAACGGCAACAGAACACGAATACGAATGCGATAAACGTGACTAATGCAAAACTCTCTTTGTTCACTCTACTCTTGCAGGGCCCAACGGCTGTCCGCGCCGACGCGGTCGACAGACTTACACCCGCTTCCAGACACTGGAGCTGGAGAAGGAGTTCCATTTCAATCACTACTTGACGCGGCGACGGCGCATCGAGATCGCGCACGCACTCTGCCTGACCGAGCGCCAGATAAAGATTTGGTTCCAGAATCGTCGCATGAAATTAAAGAAGGAACTCCGCGCGGTAAAGGAGATCAACGAGCAGGTAAGTGTTCATTTGCATATCGGATCGATCGAATGCATTTGAAATACATTCACGGATTAGTCACGTTACTTATAAATGCATTTTTGTCTCTTATCTCTGCAGGCACGACGCGATCGTGAGGAGCAAGAGAAAATGAAGGCTCAGGAGACGATGAAATCCGCCCAGCAGAATAAGCAAGTGCAGCAGCAGCAACAGCAACAACAGCAGCAGCAGCAACAGCAGCAGCAGCAACAACAACAGCAGCAGCAACAGCAACAGCACCAACAGCAGCAGCAACAGGATCATCATTCGATCATTGCACACAATCCGGGCCACTTGCATCACTCCGTTGTGGGTCAGAACGATCTCAAGCTTGGCCTGGGCATGGGAGTCGGTGCCGGCCTTGGTGTTGGTGGTGGCATTGGGCCCGGTGGTCTGGGCGCCGGGCTTGGCGGCAATTTGGGTATGATGAGCGCCCTCGACAAGAGCAATCACGATCTGCTCAAGGCGGTCAGTAAGGTCAATTCCTAAGCAGCCTCACGCATGAAGGCATGGAGGCATCATCTATATTTTGGCCAACTTAAATCGTAATCGTAGCCGCCATTAGCACCACCCAACAACAACCACCATCCTTATCGTCGCTTGATACCTTGAGTTGGGCGGTTTTTTCGTCTCTCCAGCAGAGCAAAAGAAAACAAAAGTTGATAACTTAAATACGTAAAGTTTTACATAGTAAATAGTTGTCTAAGTCTAAATCTAACGGAACCCGTACCCGTACATAAATATATAGGATCGAGCAGATGCAACGACCCCACTGTGCACAGTGCGTCACGTTAAAGGGGGAATCAATTTACAAGGCTTTAACTAATTTCAACTGAAAATTCTTCACTATCTTCAGTATCTTCCTTTCCCTTTCTACGATTTGCATGTTCCCCCACCGTAAACCACTGTGCACAGTGTGCAAATACTGTCATCACTTGAACTACTTATATAGAATATAGCGGTAATTGCTTAAGTAGTGCTATCGAGAGCCAAACGCTGAATCGAAGAGAGAGAAAGTGTGAGAGAGAGAGTCCGCGATATTTGATAGTCAAATAGTCAGTTAGATAAAACAAACAAGTAACCCCCGTGACGTTGGCATTGGTCCACAATGGCAACGTAAAATGATTTGCGACTGCTGTAGGATTATATATACATAAACATATATATATATATATATATACTATATATACTAGTATGGTACAGATACACGTTTAACTATGTTTACGACTCTAATATGAATATGAAACTATATACACGCATAGATATAATACCCCCCTCCCTACATCCCCCTCCTCATCCAGTCCCTTACTTATAGCTATACTTATTTAGTACTAGGATCATACAGTTTGTATTTATTGGAAATTCTGTTCAAAAAGAAACGATAAAATCTTCCAATCTTATTTTTTGTTTGTTGTGTTGTACATGTTGTATGCGAATGCTTTGAGAACTTACCCCTCCCCCTCCTCCTCCTCATTCTTCCCGCTACGACGAATCTAAGCACAATAGTTCCGTCAATGCCATATTAATATTAATTATAATACCAATGCAGAAAAGATACAAAAACAAAAAAACACAAAAAAAGAACATAACGAAAAACCGAAAACATTTCCCTACTTAGGCGTTAAGTGTACTGTAACTGTAATGAGTAACGAGAATGGTATGCAACATACCCAAAAGCATAATCACGATTTCAAATACGTAATAATAATAATGATAATACCGATTATAATATAAATAGTAGTAGTGGAGGCCGGGAGAGAGTGTCGAAGAGAGTTTGCCAGTGACTAAAATTTATAAATGCATTCGCGCCGCGCACTCCACTGTATGTGTGTGTGTGTGTGCGTGTGTGTGTGCATGTGTGTGCCAGGCAATTGCCAGATATTACAAATATATTGAGAAGAATCCGAAATACGTATTAGCTTAAGGTTGCAACAACAACAACAACAAGACGAATAACAACAATAAATGTCAAAAAAATAAAAATAAAAAATTAAAATAGTTTACAGAGAGAGACACTGAGGCGAGAAACCATATACGTAGAGAGTTTTAACTTCCCAGAATAAAATATACATGCAAACATACTTAGCGATAAACAATGCGAGAAAGAGAGAGAGCGAGAACGAGAGCGAACATGCATAAGTAACATAAAGTAAAGTAAAGTAAAGTAAATCTATATTTATTTATTAACGAAGCGAAGCAAACATACACACGCATATTTACAAATACAAATACAAATACAAAACGTAAATATATATTACAAATATATACAAATATGAAATTATACATCTATTTATATATATACACACTTGATATATATATGTAAATGTATGTGTTGTAGTTGGTTAACATTGAAAACAAAGTCACATTTTCCTCTTGATTCCTATCCAAATCTTTTCCTTGTTTCCCCCTTTCACCCCAATTGGTTCACGTGATATTGATTGATTATTAATTTCTTTAAGGATTTGTTATGCACACATACACACTCACATATACACACAGACACAAAGCCTTTGTTTTTTGTGAATTTCATCTTTGTATGTTTTGGATTAAGTTGAAAAAAAAATGATCTAGCAAATTCTTCGCATTTTGTTAACCACACGCTAATTATCGATTATCGATTACCGATGATTTTGTTTGAGTAATTTAGTAATTTCTGTTAATTTTAGTTTAAGTTTAGTTGTGACAAATTGTGTATTATATAATTTTATGCGATTTCGAAAGTGAATACGAAAAACAATTAAAACAAAACACATTGACAAACTTGTTTTATTTCATCGAACAACCAACAACAACCGACAACAACAAAGCAAAATCATATAACAAGAGCCCATCCAAGACATGACGAGAGAATCGTTAGATTAACTAACTAACCTATATACGTAGAATACAAGAACAACAACAACAACTATTTACTAATAACTATTATGAAGCATAATTAACTCGAACGAAGGTGTCTCCAAAACCGGCAAATACGTAATTGAATGATATTCAGACTTTAAATGGAGAAGGACCCAACATAAGCACATCCAACTCATACAACTGCATGCAACTGCAGCTCATTCTTGCCCAGTAGTATTTGTAAATAGAGCGCAGTGCATCAGTTGCATAAGTTGAACTAAAACTGAACTATAGAAAAGTTCATGGAAACGACAGCATCACATTGAGATCACTGTAACCGCTTTGTGGTTCGATGTATGCTTGGGTTTTATGGAATTAGGCAAGCATTAAAATGGCGCTGTATGGGAAATTCTAATCTTAAGCAACAATGAAAATTAATAAATAAATTAAAAACCTAAATTGAAAACAGATCTTTCTCTTTTTTTCTTTCCCTTATTATATCTAATGTATTATATACAAATATTTCTAGAAGTTACAGAAGTCTGAAGAGAAAAACTTTTTCAGGCCAGTTAATCTCTTTGCTTAGGTTCCGATAAGATGTTTTCCAAACATATGAATATCCTATAACTCTGATATATATTATAGAGTACATTCAAATATCTAGAAAGACTTTATTCAGCTATATTCTTATTGTCGAATTACCTTGTCGTTTTTCTACTTCTGGTTTTCTTTTAGTTCTAACTCTGAAGTTTAACTAAATGCAGTTTTATAGATACCTCATAAATCTGATATGTGTATTGTGTATTGTGCATTCATATATCTATATAGAGTTTCTTCAGCTAAATGTTGTCTTACTTTTGTTTATTTGCAATTTCTTTCCTTTTCAATTCACTTTCAATTTTGGGTATATAAAGTTGTGATTTATGCTTAGTATATATAGGAAATGCACAAGTAAAGTCTCTATAAATGATACTAAACTGAATTATCCTATTCAATTGCTGAAATTATAACCAAAATTCATATAGCTACGTTCAATAAGTCCTTCGTTTTGTTTCCAGTTATTTTTAGGCTACAAATCTCCCTTCCCCACATAAAATTAATCTGCTTTTAAGTTATCTGTGAATCAGATCATCAAACCATTCAAAAACAAATTTTCCTAGTTGCTTTGTCATAAAGTTGAAGATCTATAGCTGCAGTTAGAGCTCAGCGATTCTTTCGATTGCTGCCCTGTCAGAGTCAGTGCAGGGCGTCAACTTTCCGAATAGCAAATTGATATTTGTGCGAGGCATAAATTCGTACTGGCTAATGCAGATGCTGCGAATATTAATTAAGGCATTGCGCATTATGGAAATGGGAAATGCGAATGGTAATAGCAAAGGGGGATGGCAAGGGAAAGGCAAATGAAGGCTGGGTAACTCGGGTTTGGGTCTCTCCATGTGCCAGATTTGCAATTTGCAACGTTTGCCACGTACAAGAGAAATGTTGCAAAACGCCTTTAATTAAATTTAATTAATGCGGCAACAACTCAACGGATTATGATAATAAGAGCACACATAACGACGCCTTTTATGGCGCACACATGTGCACCCAGCAGTGGAAGAGGCAGTGGCAGAAGCTGCAGGAAGGGAAAGAGGAAGAGGGAGCTACAGCAGGACTTCCAATCGAAGGCGGCGACAAGCGAAGGGGAGGCAGAAAGGGAGGCCGCCTCCGCCAGACGTTGTCCCGTTTGAAGCAACGACAGCGTAATGGCTGTGTCAACGAGCTGCGTCTCTGGTGGCAACAGCAGCAGAAGCGGAAACGGAAGCACGAGCACACAAATGCCTCATGTATGCAATAAAAGAAACTTTCGAAAACGTCAAAATGGCGTTCCAAAGATTGCCCCATTGATGATGAGCGGCAAAAGGAGTGGGAAAATGAAGGAGAGTGAGAGTAGGTCTAGCAGTGTGCTCCACTTGGGCGCAGGCATCGACTCCGACATTGCCATCGACATGCGAGGCACGTATCCTGGCATAAGTTCACATTTGGATGCTGTTATTAGAAAAGTTTTGTGCGATAAACTGGCCCCGAAGGCGATCATCGACGCGATAAGGCAACGTTTCAAATATATTTTATTCCATATCATAAGTACGTACGGTATAGTCAGGGAGCATGGGGATTGCTCACATGGTTAGGTTTGTGCAGCAATCAACTCCGTCTAGAGGGAACACTTTGAGATATGTGAAATGATTTGTAAATGTACAGTATGAATTTGAATAAATAATAGTAGAATATAATAGACGATATTAAACGATAAACTAATATAATTTTTAGCAGTCTTTGCGACATTAATCTCACTTAATATATAGTAGTAAATTTGATTTTAGTTACTTAAATAATATTGTATGGCAATATTTGACAATTAGTAATTATAATATGTAAATATATGATATATATGTATATACGATATTTTATAATAATATAAGATATTTATGATATTGCACTATATTCATATTAAACAAATTAAAAAGAATTGCTGTAAAATTTGCACATTCCTAAGAATGCTAGCTAATTAGCTTAAAGTAAGCCAACATTAAATGTTTTATTATCATTTCAATGCACAAGCTCTGCTAAATTCCTATCACGCTTTTTACAACTAAACTTCCCCGTTCCCCTATTTCCACCGTTTGTTCTTCATATCTCTTGCTGCTTTTCTGAATATAAATTATCTACTTCTCTTTGTCTCTGTTCTTTGTATGCATACAGAAAACTCTTGAAAATAGTTTTAAATTTCTTTCAAAAAGAAAGAAGGGTTTTCCGCCGAAAGAACTGAGACAGAAAACTAGTTTAAAAGACAATAGAACTATTTCGAAAAGAAAACCAAATTTATTGAAAATGCCATGGAAACTTTGTGTTTAACTTGTTGGAGAACAATTTAATGGATGAGATTGTGTTATCTATATAATAAATAGAAAAACGTTGAATAGTATTATGTTATCAATAGTATAAATAAAAGGAATGTTAATATATTATAAAGTTAGTATATGCCTGCAATACATACATATGTATATACCTTCTATTCTTGCTGCCCCTTGTGAACATATGCCTTCGTCCTGTGCAGTGCCTACTCCCCTGGAGCAGCTTTAGTGAGCCGTGTAATTCTAATGCCAAATCGCACATAAAGTGCGACACTTTATGGCAGTCAAAGTCGCATTCAAATTCCAAATTCAAATTCGTTCGCGGGCAAAAGAATTACAATATTTTGACAGGGCAAACAAAGCCGCAAACGCAGCGCGTTGATCCTACTTTAAATTCAGATAATGTTCGGATGATGCTGCCTCTGTTGCGGCATATGCGCGGCCTAATTACAACGCATCGCAGCTGTGCGCCACAAGTCCTTTCGCATGAAGGGAGGGGGAGGAGAAGAGGTGTGGCATGAACGGGGCAACAGCAGCACAAAATGGCCGTCGTTGCGCGAATGTAATTTCTGACAATTACAGCGCGTGTTTCGTTTAATTGAAACATAATTTTGCATAAATAAAACAAGGCATAAAACACCCTGTTCAATACCGACCCCCGGAGCACAGAAGCCATTAATGCGCAAAGGGTGTTTTTAAAAAAATGCAAACAAACACGCCCCCCTGCCCTTGTGGCACACTCTCTCTCCCTTCTTCCCTGCATGGCACTGTGCTGCAATATGTGCGAATAAAGAAAGGTTCCCCCAATTGCAAAGCTTGTCGCAGTTGCCCATTTTCAGCAAAATGACAACCTGTGCCCATTGTGTGGTCGTTGTTGTTCCATTGTAGTTGTTGTTGTTGTTATCCTGTTGTAGTTGTTGCGTTGATGCGCCCTGTGTATCTCGCAGCTCATTGCGAATGCACAGGTTGATTTTATCCCCTGGCACTTTTTTCATGCAGCCTTCGCAACATGTGTGTGTATCCGTGTGTGTGCGTGTGTGAGTGCGTATGTGTGTGAGAGTAGTTCACCCATAGGCCTGTCTATATGTCCTGTGTTTTTTTTTGCGAAATTGCACATCCCGCGTTGTCGCTATATCATAATTTATTAACAAAATGAAATGAGTTTTTCCTTTTTTTCCCCATGCTGCGACACGCTCATTTAAAGCCCATGGCGCACATTTTTCACATTTTCCACTTTTCAATATATCTGAGAGCTGTTGGAAAATTGAAAGTTACCAAATTGATGAGAGCACTGCAGAGTGGAAAATGACTAAATAGACGGGGAGTAGTTGGAAAGGTTTTAGGTAGTTTTGAGATAAATTAGAATGGATTCTATTCTATAAGAATAGAAGAGTTATAACATATTTTAGTTTGTTATACTTTAATAACCGCTACACATAGTTTAGGTAAAGCAATAAAAGTCGAATTCCTAGAGTTATTTTAATGCAGTAATGTTCATTTTTAGTTAATACAATAACTTTAAACGCGCAAAGGATTGCTGACAATTGCAATTAAATAATAAACATAGAAGTTATTTAAGAAATAATTTAAGTGAAGTACTTATTTCCAAGTCTCTCCCTGCAAAGTATGCAATACAAAATGGTTCAACAAAGAAACGAGCACACTTGACTGTAGCTATCTTGCTAGTTCCTCTATATCCTTTGCTCCTCTAGTTCAGTGTTCCTCTCTCATTGTAAAGTTTTTATTCAAATCGACTCCTGCAATTATATTCTAGTTCTTTCTTTCCCCCATTCCCCTCCAGCTTCCCACCATGCTGCCAATTACACGCCGAAACACACATAAACATCCCCATAAAGCCAACTGTAATGCTTCGCTCTGGCCTAAGAGCGCGTCGCTGCCAACTCTGGCGCGCATTAACACTAAATTTCAACTAAGCGATCTTCAATATATTATAATAATCCAGCAAAGAAACCAACCAACAAATGCGCACCGCATTCAAATGGAACACAATCTTTTTAATATCCTCAAGCCATTGCAACCCCCAACACCGAGAGAGGCCATTGCCAAGCACCCCTGCCCCCCTCTCCCTTGTTCTACGGCTACTTAGGACTTCTTCTTTGGCCCTGCCCCTCCCCCTCATCCTCCTCCTGCCAGCAACCCCATAATCAAGGGGCGTACAACGGGACCAGGCAATGCGCGCTGCCAACATTGCAAATTTTTGTTGATTTAATAAAATTGCACCCACGAGACTAATTTATATGGAATGTTGGAAGTCGAGAGAGGCGCCGAATTGGTTTCAGTATCAGGTACGAAGCTGCCTGCTTTCCTGCCGTGCTTCCTTGTTAGCCCCTGCTGGTACAGTGGGACAAACTGTAACAAATTTAGGGTAAAGAGTTGTAAAGTCAACTATTATTATACAGTGTAGCTTACAGCACCCAAATTTCATACACAATAGTACCATATAATATAGCTAAAAAATTGTTTTATTATTTTATTATTTGTGGTTCTGTCGGTCTATATATTTCTAGATAACTATTAATCAACATATAGATTACTACAATATCTATATCTGTCCCTCATTCGATTTATATTTCTGTTTGTCAAGCTATTTATATATAATATAGCTAAAAAATTGTTTTATTATTTTATTATTTGTGGTTCTGTCGGTCTATATATTTGTAGATAACTATTAATCAACATATAGATTACTATAATATTACTATAATATCTGTCCCTCATTCGATTTATATTTCTGTTTGTCAAGCTATTTACCTATATATTTATATTTATTTTTATTTCTACCCATCTTTCCAACTAAGTATCTTATGATGTTTTATTTGTCTCTCTGTTTACCACTTTATCTTTCTGCCAATTTATCTATCATTATATCTATCTATCTCTAATTTAATTTGCTGTCTCTTTTAGCATGCAATTACTTGTCTTTACTTATCTATCTGCTATCAATCTGTCTTTCAATATTTCTATTAATTTCTTCATTTTGGTGTATTTATCTCAACACCTGTCTTTATATTTATTTATCTATTTATCTATCTATTAATCTATCTGTCTTTCCATATACTTTACATAACATACTTCATATATTTTGCTATTTATATATCCATATAACGACACATCTATCTGTTATCTATCTATGTTAACATCATTCTGATTATCTATCAATCTCTCTATCTTCCTAACATCAAACCCTGCCATAATGCTCATCTGTAACTCTTCAACATTTCTCGCTACACACCCACTGTAAAAACAAAAGAGGCACATCAATTCGAGGGCAGGCACTGCTACTGCTTGTCACTCCACGCGACTCTTTCACGCTTCTCTGCCGCCTTTTTGGAACTTCTGTTATCATTTCGAATTAAATTTGGCAACTTTGCTGGGCGGTTTGCAGCGACGAACAGCGGCGCGTTTGTTCTGGTCGCGCAATCACCTTTGCAGCGCACATGGCTGCGTGGGCCCATCCACCTCATCCAGCTCACCCAGTGCCAGCTACCACCCCCTGCACACAGTGAGTGACGGTGTGTATGTGTGTGACTGTGTATGTGTGTTTTTGTAGTTGTGCTGCTGTTGAGCCCATTTGCTGATTTATATTGCATAATAACGTCGAGCACAAAATTGCCACCGCCATTTTGCCACGGTAGCAGCAGCAGCAGCAGCAGCAGAAGGTGCGCCATGTGAGCTGAGACGGCCAATTTGCTAGCCAATAAACATGATGGGCCTGCCTGCACCGACTCTTATGCCAACTGCGTCAATTGTTTTGATCGGCAGCAATTTACGAGGTTCTCTACCCAAGCGAAGCCACATCTAATCGCAAAGATGTGATCCGATAGCCATCTTGGCTTGTTGTACCAACTAACCCGTATTCATAACTTAAACGGCAAAGGCGCCTTTGAGCAGCCGCCTACGCCTGCTCCTACTGCTGTTGCTACTCCTACTTCTGCTGCCACTTGAACAGATGTCAACGCTATCGCGTAATGCAGCAATTTCTCTCGACTTTTGCACTATACAATCATATTTAATAAGGCAGAGAGAGACTCAGAGAAAGGGAGAGAAGGCTAGAGAGAGAGTAAGAGCGGGACTGCTTACCTGGAACTGCCGTGACGTATCTGTCAGATTAAGGAAAGGCCATAAAGTGTGGTGAGCAGGGATGACAACAACTACAACTACAACAGGGAAAAGCAGCCCAGTCAAGGCAAGGCAACTAACATTGAGATACGGCCATTGTTTTGCCCTCTCTAGCCAGTTGGCCATGCCCTTTGCCTTTGCCATTGCCTTTTCCCTTTCCCTTTTTCTTTTTCTTTCCCAGCTCCCCTCCTTCCCCTTCCCCTTGCCATGCCTTTTCCATTGGCCGCACGACCCGGTTATAATTTTAATCGTCTGCCCGTGGGCACTTTTCATTTCCTCCATATCTATTGCTCTCTCTCCCCGTCCCCATCTCTGCTCATCTCATCACGAATTGTACGATTTCGATTTGGATTTCGTTTTCGTTGCCTTGTTGCGTTGTTGCCTCCTTTCGCAATTGAACACAACACATTTACGACTGTAAACAGACATAAAACTGTCTCCTGTAGCAGTGCAGCACTTTGAATTTGATCCTGTCGTGCTCTGCCTGCGCAGCTTCTGTGCGCGATGATCTCTCTCGGCACCTTCGACAATTTCCGCATAGCCCATCGCCGGCGACAGTTATGACTGCGGACGGCACATAAAACTGACTTTAACGGCAGTAAACAGTTCATAAAAACTTGCAACCACATGCTCCTCTCTCTCTCTCTCTCTCTCTCTCTCTCTCTCTCTCTCTCTCTCTCGCTCTCTCTAGGATGAGAGAGGGCAGCGCTGGGCGCGTGTTAAGGGCCAGCGGGATCCGGAAATGAAAGAGCCACTTCCAAGTCCGCGAAACTTGAGAAAATGCGGTTAGGATTTAAGATAAACTCTATACTTTCCCATGGGGAACGTGGCATCCTTATGTAGAGCAAGAGGTAGTCGAACAACAATGAGGACTAAATTCACTAAGAAACATATGTTTTCTAGATATGTTAACTTGTTCTGGCTTTGCTAAGCTAATAAGCTTTGGTTATTGTATTTTAAAAGTAGAAATACGAAAAAACTAAGAACATATGTACAAGTTTTATTTTAGATTTTGGCCACGCCCCCTTTCGCTCCCATTAATCAATAAATACCTAATTCCAAGCGTAATTTTAATGCCGAACAGTTCATTTTTAGTTAACACAATAATTATAAACGCCGAAATGATTTCGGAAAATTTGTATATCACTTTTTTAAGCTTCTTACAGTACTTTTCCGATCTTGGCTTAGAATCGTCTTATAAGAGTCTAAAAGGCAACTTAAGATAAACTACACAGTGATAAGAATTCTTTGGAATGTCCCAAAAGAAACTTAGAAAATATATATGGATATGTATGACTCAATTCGGATGAAAAGATTTCTACGAACCACAACAGGTGTGATATTAGTTGGAATATCAATGCAATTTATCGCAGGCATGGAAAGCGCATGTTATTAAGATCATCAGGTGAAAACTATCAAAAGTTTCGATTGATTTTTTTAATCGCATCTAAGGCACCTGTCAAGAAGAAGAAGAGGGAGAAGAACCAAGAAGAAACTCATTGCAATTGGTAATATAATCACAAGCTAAGCTTAGCTAAGAGAGGCACATCTCTTTATGTTTCCCTATATCTCTTTCCCTCTCTCTCCCTCTCTCCCTCTCTCTCTATCTCTCTCCCTCTCTCTCTCTATCTCTCTCCATCTCTCTCTGCTGCTGTCAGCCTCTTGCTCGTCTTCATTCGACCGCCATTATGTGCATATTTTTATGGATCTGTAAGCGGGCGTAGAGCGCAGTTCAACTCAGCTCAGCTTCCACGCCATCTCCAACTGCTGCTCGTTCTTCCCCTCTCAGCTTTCCCCTCTCTCTCTCCCCCTGTCTGTCCATTATTGTTACCTGTGCGTGTGATCCCAAAGATGCAATTTATCTTTTTTGTTGCCCGCTTTATGGGCCATCGCGATCTTTGTGTTATTCTTATTAGCAGCAACAACAACAGCAACAGCCACAACAACAGCAAGAACAACAGCAATAACAACAACAGCAACAGACGCATTCTCATCGTTCGATGCGTATTCGATTTCCTCGTTGCGTTCATTTTGTTTCAGCTTTGGCTTTTAGCCCTCTTCGTTGTCGGGTTTTAATTTAAAATGGAATTGTGATTCCAAAGATACGAGACGACCCTCTGCCTAAGCTGAAAACCCAAGCCTCAGCCTCAGTCTTAGCTCCCCGCGCAGCTCCCCTCGCAGCTCCCCTCGCTGCTCCATCGCAGCCTGCAGCGTCGCGCGCGCGTTTCGCTTGAAATGGAACGAATGACTTTGTCTGTGATAATTTATGGCCGCAGCCCGAAAACCAAAAACCCAAAACCGAAAACTTGCACCAACGCCAACGTCGAGAAACTCGAACCCGGCACTGGCAACGGCAACCGGCACCCGGCGCCAGCTCCAGCCCGGGGCACCGTGTGTGTGTCACTCACTGCCAGGCTGACTGGCTTCCCAACTGCCTGACTGCCTTGCCTGACTGCCTGACTGGTTGGTTGTTTGTGCTGAGGGTCTGCGGTTTGGTGGCTACCTCCGCTCCCTCCCTCTACCTCTTTCTCTCCCCTCTCTCTTCCACTACCTCTCTGAACAAAAGTTTCCTTGCTCCTCTGCTGTCCTGCTGCTGCCGTCATGCCGCGCCTTGTGGTTTCGAATTACCATTTGCCCCTTTTGCGTGCACCTTCCCCCTATTGCCCCCTTGCCCCCTTGCCCCTTTGAGCCAACAGCGACCACAATTTGTCTCAGCTTTTGGCCAACTTTGAAATGGCTACGCAATTCTGTTGAAAAAGCAAACTGAAAACTTTTCCCAAGTTCTCGCGCGCGTCACTTCGATTAATTAAAATTTTAAATCGCGTCTGTAACTGTTCTTGCCAGAACTGTAGAATGGAGAACAGTAGAATGTAGAATGGAGAACAGAGAACGGGGAATGGAGAACAAAAGAGGAAAGCGAAGGAGAGAGAAGATCAACAGGGAGAAGAGAAAAATTAAATTTAATTCAATTCCATATGCAAATGTCTCGCATGTTAGCTTGATTATGTGTTAATCTCATTGGGGTCCCCCCTCACTTCCCCTCGCTGCCCTCTTTGTGCGTTTTTATGGACCACAACATGTCGTAGTCGCAACTTTATCGCCGCCATTAATTGCAACATAAATTTGTTTTATTTTAACATTTCGCATCGGCGTCTTTATCGACGGGCGCATTTAACTTATAAGTCGGCGTTTAAAGAGAAACTGCAGCGAGCTCAGATCGAGCAGGCTGCTTAAACTCGTTAGCCCCCAAGTAGCCCCTCCTGAGCAGCAACAACAACAATCGGTTCAACCAAAACCGCCAATTGAATCATTTTTATGGAGCCCATTCAAAGCATTAAAATACTCGCCCCACATCGAAAACTGTCAGCTCGATTGGCCGTTGTAATGTGGCAAACACACACACACACACACACACACACACAGAGACACACACACACACTCGAACGGAAACAAAATGTCGGCAGTGCCATTAGTTTTATCACGCCTGATAGATTCGCCGCATAATGCTGAGTAATCTCCGTCGACTTCCGTAGTAGCACCCGCCAGCACTTAATGCTATAAACTTTATAGCAGCTTACTAAGCATGTTTCAGCTAAGATAACGTCTTAATACAGTCAATATAAACAGTATATAGAATTTCAACTTGAAATATGCTGCATTAAATTAGCTAAAGCAAATAAAAATTCACTATAATTCATTTTTGTGGCTTTTTATATTTTCATGCATATATATTATAAGTCAAATTTTACATACGAATCCCAAGTGATGCAGCTGGCTAATGAATCCACATCCGAATCTGTGTGTTTAAACCAGTTTATATTCAATATGGAATTCCAAATGTGGCTTATTATTTATTTATTCCACATTTATGTGCTTTGCGATGGCAATTATTGAGACTGTGCGTGTGTGTAGTTAAATTAAATTATTACACTCAACAGCAGATTTAAATTGGGATTATTAAAAGATTCATTTGCAACGTGTTTTAATCAGTTATTTAAATTACAATTTGCATATTTTATGTGCCTTACATGTAAAGTGAATAAGTCTTCAGCTTCTTATTGCATCTAACTACAATATTTCTTTGAAAACCTGCAAACTAGAAGCGGCACTATGTTCATGTATATAGTTTATATATTATATATTATTGATGTAATAATAATGTATATACATTCATCTATCAGCCCAATTGCCCATAGGGGATTGTGAAGAAGTTTTCAAAAGTGCAGGATTTTTTATTTTCTTCTTTTATTTATTGACTCGGACTGGGAAGTTTGTGGCTTTTTCTACACTTCCTCCAATGAAAGTGGGCAAAAAAGGCTATACTGGCTTTGTGGAAATGGACCTGGTGCACCGGACATGAAACGATATCTTTCAGTTTTGAAAGAGCTGTTTGTTGAACAGTAAACCACTCTAAACTAATTCTAATAATAGTACCCCGGCTTCGAATTCCGAAGTCTACTATATACTAGTGGTTTGTGTCAGCGATAAGTTTGCGCATACTTAACACACTTCGTCAAATTTAAATGTCGTTCAATATGGATTGTGTATGTTTAGGTTGTGATACTCGCTATGACAAGCGTGCCACAGCTACCAAGCAACAGATGGCGCTGTAGTATATATTAAATTAAATAATACATTGGTAAACATTAGTTTTGTTAGTGTTGCCCTTAACATTACCATTAAGAATTCTATTGCAACGAGTACTTATTTATTATTATTTACAATGCTTGAGCAATACACATACTTCGAGCAATTACTTAACCAACTCTAATGCAAAAACAGCTAAACTGTCAACACTGCATCAACTAAATTGTGCCACGTTTCTCAACACTGCCACACGTGCACACTTATCGATAATTTGAAAAACACCGCATTGCCAAACAATAATAGTTGCCTTTATTACCTCAACATTAGATTAAAGTAATATTAGTAGTACTTTAATATGGAATATACAATAGAAAATAGTGTTAGATGATAGAAACAACAATAGGAAGCCTTATACCACATATGTAGTAGCCTTAAGACACGTTTTATACCAAACTAACAAACGAATCGATGTGCCGGAAATAACAACAAATACAAATATCAACAAACCAATTAAGCAATATGGGAAAAACCTCAAAGGATAAACGCGATATTTTTTATCGTCTGGCCAAGGAGCAGGGCTGGCGAGCCAGAAGTGCCTTTAAGCTGCTCCAAGCTGACGAGACATTCAATTTACTGGAGGGTAAAGTAACAGTTAACTGATATATCTAGATATCTTGTCTTATTGCATAATCCTTTCTCCTGACAGGAGTCACGCGTGCTGTGGATTTATGCGCTGCACCTGGTGGCTGGTCACAGGTTCTCTCCAAGCGCCTGTACGAGCCACGATCGCCCGAAGAGCGTAAGAATGTAAAGATCATCGCTGTCGATATGCAGGGCATGGCACCCATTGATGGTGTTACTCAGTTGCGTGCCGACATTACGGAGGAGTCCACGGCGAGGGCAATCATTAATTTCTTTGACGGACAGAAAGCACAAATTGTAGTCAGTGATGGTGCGCCCGATGTGACGGGTCAGCACGATTGGGACGGCTATATGCAAGCACAGTTGCTGCTCTCGGCGCTGAGCATTGCCACGTACATGCTCGAAGAGGGCGGCTCCTTCATGGGCAAAGTGTATCGAGCGGCAAACACCAGCAGTGTCTACACTCAGCTATTGCGCTTCTTTAAGGATGTCTGCATCTTCAAACCATCCGCATGTCGCAATTCCAGCATTGAAGCATTCGTGGTGTGCCGCCAGTTCACCATGCCCGAGGGACATATACCCTGTAATCTGATCACTGAATGGCATCACAACCCCGATGAGTTATTGAAAAATATAACGGGTAAAGAACCTGATTCTGTTGTGTGTCTTCCATTCATTGCCCACAAAAGTGATCTTGATTCGGATCTCAGCTATGAGCTGGACGAGGATTATGTCTACAGAGAGGCGGTACAAAAGCCCCTAACTGCCGCCTACCAGGAAGTGGTGGAGAAGAGTCGCACCCTCAACATGAAATTCAAATCGTTTGTGATACATCATGACGAGGAGAAGACGGAAAAAGAGAAGAGTGGGGCAGGCAGTTCCATTTACGAGGAGAAGCCAGATAAGGATGGCAATGAGCCAAGCAGTCCAATTGACAAGCCACTGAAGGATAAAAGCGAACCAAGCACTCCAACCAACGATGCTAATGATAACAGATTCAAGCTTTAACATACATACAATCAGGATCCATTTAGTCTTTTAAGTCAAAAAGTGTTTTCATACCCGTTGCCCATTGTAAATTGTTCAAAAAAGGGTACACTAGCTTTGTACAAATATAATATGTATAACAGGCAAAAGGCAGCGTAGCAGAGCTTGTCTCTGTCTATCTGTTTCAATGTAGGGATCTCAGCTCTTATAAAAGATAGGGACATCATATCCTACGCGGATACAGTTCATTTTAAATACTAGATGCCACGTCCACCAGACAAGTAAATTAATCTTTGCATTTACATTTAATTAGCTGACTATTATTATACTGATCTGTCCCCAAATTACAATCTGATCGGACAAATAACATAGAGGTTATTGCAGTTAGTTTCGCTTTAGTTTTAAAAGATGCCTGCGCCTAAAAGATGCTTTAGTTTTTGTGAGAGAATGAGATAGCAATAGCCGCTAGAACACTTTGTTGTTGGGAGTTATTAGTGAATTTACAATGGTTTGAAGCGTATCTAACTTGTTTAAGTTGTTCTCTATATTCTTCAATTTCAATAACAACTTTTATAGAATTCATATATACAATTGTGGCTCATAAATGCTGCATGCTCAGCTTCTCGGACGGCTTGACACCGTATTTATAAATTTTGTTTAGACTCTCTGGAAAGTCTGGCAGCAGATTATTGAAGTTCTCAACGTGATGCGTATGCAGCTCTGTCCAGATGCCATCGCCGGTGAAATGAAACTCCGATTCGATAAGATACAGAATGAGTGTTAGGATCTCATTGTTGCTCAACGCGTGCATATCGAGAACGGGCAGCTGCAGCTCCTCCATGGTATCCGTTACTTGCAACAGCAGTAGTTTTTCCTCAATGCGCTTGCTGAAAATGCAGAGAACAGAACAATGCATAAGGCTCTCAAGGAGTTAAGAGGGGTTACATACATGGGATAGAGTAGCAGATGTATGTTTTTCAGAATATCCTCCTGCTTGAATTTCTTGCTTAGCAGATATTCCAGACACTGCTTCACATGCAGCACAGGTATGTGGCACCAGTTGGGATGGCGGGACAGCAGAAGGCGCAACTCCTGTTCATCTTTGCCAAATATGTTGCCAAGGAAGACGACAATGTCCCTACCCTTGGTGCGATCCGACCCATCTCGTGCAAACCTACAAAGAATAATAACATTTACATAAACGTTATGCCTGCTTTGACTGCTGCACTCACTTGGCAAAGGCCTCAGATCCGCAGGAGAGTATGTGAAGCGAGGCGCAGCGCACCTTGAGTTGATTCAAATAGTCCAGACGCAGTCGCGCCTTATTCTGGTAGTGCACCAGACGCAACACGCGTGGATTACTGCCAAGCACTTGGAACTGTTCGATTTCATTGAGATCACGAAGTCGCTCCAGCACCGTGTCTGGGCCCAGAGTAAGCACCTCAAGGCAGCGCAGTATTGCATCCTCACTGATACCGAACGCACGCACATGGTCAAGCGTCTGCTTCAGGCCATCACAATTGGACATTAAAATCTTTGGGCGACGTACACCAATTTCACGTATATCATGTCCACTGATTGTGGGTATCTCCGTCAGAATGCGACGCACATTGTCGGCATCGGCATGCAGCAGAAAACAGTTCTTAAGCAGCCTATCCCTGGAAAACTTGAATTCTGCGCTGAGTAGCTCAATTATGTCCTGAACAGAGCGGAAACTTTTGTGGCGCACACGCGAATAGACGCGCCACATCTTCTGCAGTGCAGCCTCGTCCATTAAGAGACGTTCACGCAGATACGCATTGAGCAAAGTTTGTCGAAGCTGTTTCAAGACGATGCTCTCGCCGGCGTTGTTTTCCGGCAGATTAGAATCGTCTGGCAGTTGCACATCCTTGAAGCAGTCACGCAAACGTTGCGACACATTAACATCGTACGGTATGAGCTGCATTGCCTTCAACATATTTATGGGTTTATTCATCACGGTAACATACTTAAACAGCGTTTGAATGGTGACGTCTTGAAATCCACACTCGAGTAGTACACTGTGACGATTCGATAGCGTCGAGGCACCGTAGTATATGATCATGGGCTTCGTGATAATATCGTCGACCGTATAATTCAATGATTTCAACGTCTCATAGGAACTGAGTATATCTTTTCGCTTCAATGTTTTCAATTCGGGATGTTTTTCCAGGGCTGCGGTCCAAACTCGATAGTTACTGCCTGCGTAATTTTATGTTAGCTTTAATTTATTATAACTTTACATATAACTGACCTAACATCCGCGCCAAGTAGTTTGGATTTATAGAGTCCTCCACGGGCAGCTCTAAGTTTCCAAACTTTTTCGGTTTCACATTTTCCTGTTTACTGACAGCCTTTTTGGTTGAAGCCAATCTTCGTGTGAAGTGCACAAAACTGCGCACTAGCAGTTGCGCCTGATTTTGACTATTTCGCAACATATTCATGTCATTTTAAATAATGTTTCTGAAAAACAGACGCAACAGGCAAACAGTTAAAAACAACCAGCTGTTGTGATGTAAAAAAGTATCGATATCTATTTGTCTAAGGTATCGAATTTTGAATTAATAACACGATCGACCAAACGTTTAATGTAATTTATTATTTATTAAGCACAACTACTATAGAATTTTTTGTAATAATTGGAAAAACAAATGAAATCTCAAATAAACATGTGTTATTCAGTATATATGATATTTCCCGGATTTTTACCAACAGCAATCGATTATTTGGTGCAATGAAAACAGCTGACAGCGCTGCCAACCTGACCACATGATTCAGTTGAGCAGTGCATTAAGTTGGCAGTAACTGTAAGACGCTACACGTGCGTCTAGTGAATCGTTGAATACTGTATTGAATTAATAAATATCAATAAAAATGTCTCTCTTAAGAATCAGGTAAGTGTGTGTTATATGCGAATAATCTTCACTCTGCTAATTCCCAACTTTAATTGAAGGAAACCGAAAACCCGCAAGGGAAAGAAAGTATTGCTGGCCCGCGAGCCGCAACTCATCGAGTCGGCACGTACCATGCTGTTTGTTGATGGACGCAAATGCGGTGGCAGTGTAAAACTGTGCATGAAAGATCTGCAACAACTGAAGAAGCCGCTAGTGAAAGTTCTACATCGCAAGAACGACATAACACCCTTCGATGACCCATCTTCTTTGGAATTGTAAGTTTCCAGCATCCATAAATCGTATCTCTCTCTCTCATCTCTGACATTTCCCTCTAGCTTGACAATGAAAAACGATGCTGCACTCTTCAGCTTTGGCTCCACGTCAAAGAAACGTCCCGACAACATACTTATTGGTCGCATTTTCGAAAACGAAGTGCTGGACATGTTTGAGTTGGGTATTAAGCGTTATCAGGCCATAGCCGAGTTCAAGAACGAGAAGATAGGCTCCTGCGTAAAGCCCTGTTTGGTTTTCAATGGACCGAAATGGGCCCAAACGGAGGAGCTGCGTCGTTTGCGCAACTTGTTTATCGACATGTTTAATCGCGAAAAAGTCGAGTCCATCAGATTGCAGGGTATCGAGCATGTTCTAAGCTTTACTGTGACCAACGATATGAGTGTGTTGATGCGTTCATACAAAATCCTGTTGAAGAAGTCTGGCCAAAAGACTCCACGTATTGAGCTTGAAGAAATTGGACCCTCAGCTGATTTCTCCATTCGTCGTACCAAGATTGCCTCCGAGGATCTGTACAAACTATCTAGAAAGCAGCCCAAGCAACTGAGAGTGACGAAGAAGAAGAACGTAAGCACAGATGCTCTTGGAAACACCAAGGGTCGTGTGCATATGGGCAAGCAGCAAACAGGCTCCATACAGACTCGTCGTGTTAAGCCGCTTAAAAAGACACCGGAGGAGAAGCGCACGGATCGTCAGAAAAAGAAGGTCGCCCTTAAGGCAGCCGCAGCAGAGGCTTTGGCGGCTAATGAATGAACGAGTTGCGCATAAACGAGTGGCTTTATATATTTCTAGTTAGTTATAGGTGTAATAAATTGGTCCAGCTTAAAATATAGTTAATATCTTGACTTAACAACTAGTATTTAACGTGTCTTTATCTAATGAATTGCATCTACAATGTTTTTAATACGACGTGTCTTTGACTCTGTTAGCGCATCCTCCAGGGATTTGATTAAGTGAATCAGGCTGCTGACATCGGTTTGCACCAGTAAATCCTTACGATGTCGTCGCTCATCCTCGTGCATGGCACTTAGTTCCTTCTCGGTGCGTTCGGACATATCTGTCTCGAGCAGCTCGCGATTCTCGTTCTTTGGCTCCGTGTGCAGATACAGTTTCATGGTGATAACCACGTTCGACTGCTGCAGCAAACAGCGCGAGGCTGTGCGCACCTCCAGCCGCCAGTCGAGGTTGACCAATCGATAGGCTCGTATGTTGGCCGACTTTATGGATCCCTCCACAAAATTACGCTTACTACTCACAAACTGTTCCAGCACTTCGAGCACATCTTCACTCAGTTGCGGGAACATGGACCGAATGTCAATGTGTTCGCCGTTTATCCCCGTCTTTGTGGTCACATGAATGAGCAACGATATCAGTGCCTCCACTGCCTGCTGTACTGCTTGGCTGCTCACATCGCCCGCATATTTCTTTGCCAGTGCATCATAACGATCGGGATTGGGTCCATTGACAAGGTAATCGAACGCCGACTTGCACAACTCCAGCACTTCACTGGGAGGACGTTGAAGCAGCGCTAAGTGATCCCGTTCCACTTGACCTAACCGCACGGACATTTTAAAAGTTTGCAAATAAACCGATAATGTTTTACTTTAATCAATATAAATTAATGCAAAATGTAAACAACTAGGCTGACTTTTATTATTTTGTTTGCATCAGTTTTGCTCGATGGTACGCAGCTCTAAGGCTGATAACAAGTTTTTCTCATGCCCTTATATTGCGCACCAGACTCTGACGTCATTTCATCTGCTTCATAAACTTAACGAGTCAGCAATTAATTTCTAAATTAATTTAATAACAAAGCCCCTATTTGTATATAGATACAGCCTTGAAACTTAAATTTAAATTTTATTCATACATTGCATTAGTTTTATATGAATACATCGATTTTAACACTCGATATATATCGATAGCATTATGTGTGTATATTGCTTTGTTTATTGATTGCAAGGCGTAAACATTAAAAGTTGTTTATTTATTGGAATAAATTGACAAAATATTATGGATTTCGACAGTCCGGAGGAGAAGGAGTTTCCCGGCCTGTTCGCGTCCGAAGCAGCTGATGGCAAGTCGAAGAAAAGCAAAGAGGAAAGCGACTGTAAGTAGACAAGGAGTGGCGCGGGCAAAAATGCGCAACAGGAAAATCAATTTTCACTACTTGAGCAGTTAGTGAGGGTGATCATGACAAGCACAGCAAGAAGGACCTGCTCATCGGGCGACGTAAGGACAAAAAAGAAAAGGGAAAAGATCGCGGTTATGCTGCACTAGAAGGGGACAGCTCGCCCGAAGAGGAGCTGGACACAAAGTAAGCATTATAAATTATAAATAGAAAATGTTTTTAATAAACGCTACTCCCTTCCAGAAGTCCCTCCAAGTCAAAGAAGTCCAGAACCTTTAAATTTACAAGCTCCAAAAGTAAGGAAAAGCGAGAGAAGTCTCGTGACAAAGAGCCGAAGGGAGTTGAGGAAGAGCCTCCTCATAAGACAAAAGATAAAGAGAAGGAGCGAGAGAAGGAACGCCATCATGATGAAAAAGAGCAGAAAAAGAAGGAGAAAGAGCGTAAAGAAAAAGATAAAAAGGACAAGTCCGATAAGAAAGACAAAAAGGACAAGAAGGGAAAGCAAACCCAGCAGGAGGACACCTGTAGCGTCGACGACGTGCTGGCTCTGGGTTACCCAATCTTTGGTGTCTCCATCAGTTTGGCCACAGAACGTTCACGCTGCCATGACGGCATCGATCTGCCGCTAGTGGTGCGTGACTGCATTGACTATTTGCAACAGGAGCAGTCCTTGCGATGTGAACAAATCTATAAGGTGGAGCCGTACAGACCGCGTCTGCTGCACTATAAACGTCTGTACAACAATCGCGAGTATGATGCTGCGAAGGATGAACTCAATGTAGCCACCGCTTGCAGTCTGCTTAAGTTGTTTATACGCGAGTTACCTGAACCGATGCTTACCACTGATTTGGTAGCACGTTTCGAAGAGGTTGCCTCGCATCCCAAGGTCTACGAACGGCAAAAGGAGCTGCAGCAACTGCTGGAACAGCTACCGAACTGCAATCGCACTCTACTGGCCTGGGTTATGTTGCACTTTGACTCGGTCATACAGGAGGAGATGTACAACAAGTTGAATGCTCAATCTCTGGCCATGCTGCTCAGTCCCACTCTACAGATGTCACACCGTCTGATGGTCGCTCTCTTGTTGCACTGCGCAGAGCTCTTTCCCGACGTCAAGTTGATAAAGTAAGTCAACATTGAGAGGGAGATTAGATTAAAGTACCGCATGATGGGCACAAACTCTAAGCTGATTCAGATCTCTGACACAGTTTGTTGTGATTATGAGTTTGGTGCCGCCGCGTAAACGTAAACGATTCCAGAGACTTGTCAGCTTTCTTCTCAGGCGATTAGACCTCTGTAAACGAATCTTCGATTATAGAACTAACTATCAACTTATTATTGCAGATATGTTCCACCACTTACAACCACTCGGCTCCCGGATCGGCCCGAGGACATACAGACAGAACTACGCAAGCAGGACAGTCTGCTGGCTCAAATACACAGCGAAATGAATGCGGGATTCATTACCAAGAAACGCGAGGAGCAGCTCTGGGAGGTGCAACGATTGATTACTCAACTCAAGCGAAAGTTGCGCAGCTTTGAGAAGAAGCAGGAGAAGTCCATCGATGAGCTCGACAGCTCAAACGCAACTCAACATGTTGCTGCAGCTTACCCAGTTGCATCAACATCAGCACATGCAAAGGCGACATCAACCGACAATGTCAGCGAGGATATGACAGACTCCAAGTCTTCTGCATCGCACAACCTCGCTGCAGCCGAGCCACAGATCGAAGAGCCGAGTGCATCTAGTACGCCACCGACTCCACCATCGATCGACTACTCATTGGACAGTCAGACAGGTTACCTGCTGTTGCCGAAGTCAAATCCGCAACGGGATGAGCTACTTCGTCTGCAGATCGAGTATGACGAGCTAATGACCTGGCAAAACGAGCTCAAGGCACGCATACTTGCGGAACGCAACGAGATCTTTCGCCTCAAACAATTGTATGAGCAGGAGCAGCAGAGGCCACCGCCAGTTCCAGCTCATGGAGTAGCCCCCTCTACCAGCCAGCAACAGGAGCAAGCGCTGGCAGAGCCCGATTACGAGCGGATCATTGAGCATTATGCGCGAGAGAATGCACTGTTGGAGCACAAGAAGAAGATGCTGAGCAAGGAGCTGAAGGAGGAGCGACGCGCCTGCATTACGCTGCACGTCGAGCTGCGTATGAAGGACTTTTAAATATTTATGCATATTTATCTAATTGTATTTATGTGTATATCTATGTTATTCCATCGAACAAAATGAGTTACTATTCCAAATACAATAAAAACAACAAAAAGCTTTGTTTCAAACAAAAGCTGAGTGCCCGCGTTTTCTCATTTTTTCGATTATCTGCAGAACAGTTGGCAGCACCAACTGAATAAAGAGCAGTGTGGCAGCACCGTGAAAACAGCTGTTAAGCTCAAAAGCTTCACATTTAACCTTGCGCCAGGTTAGCCGAAAGCTTTTGCGAATATCTATTGGGATTTTGCAAGCTGTGCAGCTGCTTGTTGTTTAGCATATCCATTTTTTAAATAAATAATTTAAAAACAAACCAAAAAAAAAATGTTGAAGCAGGTGACAAAACAATTGGCGCTGCAGGGCGTGCGCAACTTCTCGGTCAGCCAACAGGTGAGTGCAATAAGAAATCCAAATTAAATTGAACATTTTCTTTCGACTGCAGCACGATAAGAGGTTTACGTAATAAAAAAAAACCGAAACAAACACAAAGATATTTCTGATCATAACTCTTTTGAATGACCCTTAGCTCAAGTGGAAGCTAAACTACTCATCTTAATATGAATATATATTTAATTTATGTATATTTTTTTGTAGAATAACTACAAGGTGACCGTTTGCGGCGCCGCTGGCGGCATTGGTCAGCCCCTGTCGCTGCTGCTCAAGCAGAATCCCCTGGTCACGGAGCTCTCCCTGTACGATATTGTGCACACGCCCGGCGTGGCTGCCGATCTGTCGCACATTGACACCAAGAGCAAGACTGCCGGATTCATTGGCGCCGACCAGTTGGGCGACTCGCTGAAGGGTGAGTGGAGGAGGGCAATATGTGAGGTTAGGTTCGACTACTGCCCACAGTGGAAAGTTACCGCACAGTGATGATGCTTCCAGTAGTAATCTGGTTTTGCACAGTTACAAGTGAGGAAGGGAAGGGGAAATCCAGCCCATTTCATACATGAGATGTACATATACATACAGAGTTACACACACATACATACACACACATGTATGCAACACTATGTTACTGATAAGCGTAATTCACTTGAGCTATTCGAGGGAACTCAATTGCCCCTGCTGGCGTTTATAACTTGCCTGCTAATCAGTGCAGCCAGGCACTTATCATTCACAGTAGCATAGCGTACAATAGATCAAAGTGCTTGGGTACGCGAAAATATCATGGAAAGTTCATTATGATTGTCGTAAATGCTTCGATTAAGCTGTGAATGCTAGAAAATCCGTATTTTATACAGGGATTATGGTACCAACACACATACATACTTATATATTATTTCTGTATACCCTGTACTCTAATCTATTATTAACTTTTGCAAATATGTGTATGTGTATAAGGAAGGAATATGTTTATGAATGAAATACTGCATTGCACAATGCAATGCATAATTGTATGTGCTAATAACAAATCTAGTATTTAAAAGATCTTATGTTAGATCTATAACAATTTTGAGGTATCTGCAGATGGGAGTCTTTAATCTCAATGTTAAGCAGGAATCTATGGATTAATAAGTTGATTTTTATCATAGGTTCCGATGTCGTTGTCATCCCCGCTGGTGTGCCCCGTAAGCCAGGCATGACTCGCGATGATCTGTTCAACGTGAATGCCGGCATCATTAAGGACATTTCCAACTCAATTGCCAAGAACTGCCCCAAGGCACTGGTGGCCATCATCACGAATCCCGTGAACACCTGTGTGCCCATCGCTGCCGAAATTCTGAAGAAGGTAAGCACGATCAAATAATTCCCCATGATTTGTCATCAATGTCTCATGCTATACTTTACATTATCCTTATGCCAGGCTGGCGTCTACGATCCCAAGCGTCTGTTTGGTGTCTCCACTTTGGATGTGGTGCGTGCTCGTGCCTTCATTGGTCATGCTCTTGGTGTGGATCCCCAGACCGTTCAGATTCCCGTGATTGGCGGTCACTCCGGTGTCACCATTCTGCCAGTGCTGTCCCAGAGCCAGCCTCAGTTCAAGGGCAACCAGGATACCATTGAGAAGCTGACCGTGCGCATTCAGGAGGCCGGTACCGAGGTGGTTAAGGCCAAGGCTGGTGCTGGATCAGCCACACTGTCGATGGCTTATGCCGGTGCCCGTTTCGCTGGTTCCCTGCTCAAGGGTCTGAACGGAGAGAAGAACGTCATCGAGTGCTCGTACGTGCAATCGAACATCACCGAGGCTACATTCTTCTCGACACCCCTTGTCTTGGGCAAGAACGGTCTGCAAGAGAACCTGGGTCTGCCCAAGCTCAACGACTTCGAGAAGAAGCTGCTGGAGGCCGCTATTCCCGAGCTCAAGAAGAACATCCAGAAGGGTATCGACTTTGCCAACGCTTAAGCTGGCGGATCATGGATCAACTGTCTAGCCCATCAGCCCAATCAATCAGCCCCTAACTGTTTCCATCATTAGATATCATTTAGTTTTCATTTCACACACCAGCTATGAACATTGGTTGTTTACTTAGAAAAATTCGTTCGATTTAAGTTGAAAAGTTTGTCCAAAGATTAAGCAGCAATGTGCTCCATTAAATAATGAAACCAATTGATACTTAAAATCTAAATATATTACCAACTTAGTACGAAAAAAACGTATCGAATTTTTGCTGCTTGTTAAGGGCGACACAGTCATGGGGTTTGCTGTGTGTGTATGTGTGTGTGTGTGTTTTCGTGATGCTCATGTACACACCAAACACGCGCAATTAGTTAAGGTCAATTAAAAACTTACCCGCATGTTGAAGGAACCGCTCTTTTCCCTCCACGGCTGCTGTATGCCTGTTCATTTCAACAGACTGTGCCTAGTGCGTACATATTTTGGAATTTCTTGTCGTGTGACAAACAAACTAACGTATGTTTGTACACATGAATATATCAAGACGTCTCAATATAAATATAATATTATCATATCTGTGGTGTTCACTCAATCTGCCTGAAGCTAACACACTTCTTAAGTATTGACTCTGAAATGGTATTATTGTGTTTGCGTAAGATCAATTCGAGTCTTCTCACTAAGTAGCCTAGTCTATTGATATAATATTTTCGCATCTATTAACACCCATAAATAGGTATGTATGTATAAATGTACTATGTGAGAAATACATAGATTTATTTTCGATCATCAAGGATTAAGTCAGGTTAATCAAACGAACGAAAAAAGTTGAGTTACTAAAAAGGTAACAAGCCATTAGCGATATTCCACAGTCAAGTTTCAAATCACATTGCTTACAGGGTGTTATTTATATACATCAATATATATATTGTAATCTTTACTCAATATATTAGGTTGGCAAATATCTCCCTTCCGCTGAAGGGAGATATTTGACAACCTTATATATATATATAATATTATTAATAATATAGTATATATATAATATTATTTTTATTGATGCTAACATGTATATACCAAGAATGTTTACTAAAGATTTTTCTAACATTTACACAATATATTAGGTTGTCAAATATCTCCCTTAAGCTGTACGAATAATAACGCTGATAATTCCTGCAAGTTTGATGTCCCTGTATTTTGACCCAGCCAATATTTAGATTATTTTCAACAGTGATAAGAAAGACCTTTGAATTTAAGTTAATTATAACTTAAATAATATGTACTATTAAATAAGAGTATTTTGCAGTAGAATTGTACATAAATATTGAGTGAGAGAAAAGGAAATATTTTATTTTTCAGTAGATGCGGACGTGTTCATCAGTAGCTAGCGGGTTGGACGAGAAAAATGTCGAAAACTTTTGGTGCTGCGTGTGCACAAATAGCAGTTCTATTAACGATATTCGGATCTATACAATGTGCATCTGTCACTTCGAAAATACCAACAGCCACAACAGAGGGTGAACTCTTCGACGATGTCGATCGATCTGACGAGGTCTTTAACAAGAAGTCAGCAAACCAATCAATCGAGGACTACGACTACTATCGTAGTCTGTTGTATGTGAGCCAGGAGGAAACATCACAGATTTGGTCGCAGCTACGACAGATGCCTGAGGATCATACTCTCTCGTCGTCGCATCGCCGCGCTCTTACTGTTAAACTAAAGTTCGATTTTCCGTTCTACGGACACCATGTGCGCAATGTGACTGTGGCCACGGGCGGATTTATTTACACCGGGGATTACATTCACAGCTGGCTGGCAGCTACTCAGTATATTGCTCCTCTCATGGCTAACTTTGACTCAAAGATGTCAAACGATTCGTTTGTACGATTCCAGGATAACGGCACTGCTTTCACAGTCGCCTGGGAGAATGTAATGCTACAGAATAAGCCTAATTATGGAAAGTTCACATTCAGCGCAACTCTGCATCAAAATGGCGACATCGTCTTCGTGTACTATCAGCTGCCGACTCTTGTCAACAATGTTGTCCACGACAGCGAGCATCCAATCAAGGTCGGACTCTCGGATGCCTACACCTTCGATAAAGTGCTTTACTTTGCTCGTCGCAAGACCATTTACGAGTATGACCGGGTTAGTCTCGACAAGCACAAAATAAACAACTCAACGATCATTAAACTCACGGCCCTGCCCACATGTCTGGGATACAATGATTGTCAGTCGTGCAATAATCACAATACCAAATTTGAGTGCGCCTGGTGTCCTGTGGTAAATCGCTGCTCCAGACCCACTGGCATCGATCGCTTGCACGAAAATTGGCAGCAGAACGGTTGTGAACGCTCCTTAATCACCACCAGTGATGGCTGCCCAACGTTACCAACGTTGGCGACGTCTTAATTATTAAGGAATATATTCCTTGTCCCATTAAAGTGAGAGAATAAAAAAAGCATATAATAATTGAGAGATAGAATAAAAATGGTTTCTCAATAGTTGTTTCTGCTCAAGTTTTTATTTATTTTTCACTTTCTCCATTCTTCAGTTGCATTTCTCATAGTTGGCCACCAGCTTGCGATAGAGATCAGAGACACGTGAGCTCTTGTGGCAGACAGTGCCACCGCCTCGCTTATGCTGGGCTTGCTGGCGATTGATGTCACCTACGCAGATCCAGTCACCACCACCAATGCGCCAACGGTGCAACTTGATGCCAGTCTCCTGGGAGACGGCCCACTTGGAGTGATCGCCCGTAGTCTTGAATTCCACAAAGAATTCTGGCTGAGCGATCTGCTCGACGTTGAAGACCTTGTTGGATTTGTCGCAGCTATCGGGCAGGTTACCGGCACCATCACGCCACGCCTCCACGAACAGGTTGACGCCCAAAGTGGGCGCTACCAGGTCTGAGTATAGCTCAATATCGGCGCGCGGACTCTTGCCGAACAGATGGAATTGCTTGCCGCCCAGCGTGCGTAACTCAATATCCTTCTGGAAGGGAGCTTCGGTACGCCATTGACGCTTCAAAGCACGCTCCAGGCTGGGGAACTGCTCGCTGAGACGCAGCAGCGGATTGCGTTCGTAGTAGAAGTGCGGCTCGTTGAAAACCAGTAACTCACCCACCTTCTCTACGCCCTCGGCATTGAGTGTCATGCAGACCAAGCTCTGGCCATACTGCTCGCCCGTGGTGGGATAACTGTAGTCCGGTACGGTGGGGTAGCGCGGCACTGAGTGCACCAGCCACATGCCAGTGACGCCGTCGGTGGCAACCACGCCCTTCGCATGCCCGCCCGTCGCGGTCGTGGTACCGTTGGGGTACTCATCGTTGTATGCGGCCAGCAGCACTTGAGCGTCGGCGTACAGCGGCTTCAGCGTCTGTGCGGCGAGGGAGTTGGCGTCCCCAATGCGACGCCCGGACAGCTGCCAGTTGTCGTAGGCCTCGCTGGTCACATAAAAGTATCGCAGGCCACTTACGTCCGAGCCCTGCGGTCCGTTGTTATAGTGCTTGGGCAGCTTGTACATGTACCACCTGCAAACGATTGCCAAAATATAGTTAAGAAACGCATGTGGTACTCCGTTGGTTCTTTCTCTTACCAGTCCACATCGTGGCCCTGTTCGTCCTTACAGGACACTTTGTTTTCGGCCAGACTAAGTTGCAGCGCGGCAACAGCCCAGAGTAAGAGAAATACGGTGCGCATTGTTTGATAGTTGAAATTATACTGAAGCAGCTCTGGTCACTGAGAGGCACAAAGTGAACGCAGATTGAAGTGCGAATACAGGGTGCTCCCTGGAACTGTGGCTGCTGCATTATGAACCACCTGCAGTGAAAAGGCAGCTGTGTATACAGATTTGTGTATGTGTGTGTAGGCGTGAAGGTAGAATTTCGGTGACATGAGGTCAGATAGTTAATCATCTCAGATCAACAGGAATCCCTGTATAGCGACCCGCTCGACCTTGTTCGTTTGTAGGCTTATCAGCGCACAGCTTGATGTGGCCACATCTGGTTAGGATGAGAGGCGTGGTGTGACGGCGCTGAAGGGAGTCTAAGCACTCAGTTCAGCGATTAGCAACTTGACCCATGGGATTTGCACTTTTAATTGATTAGCCTACGGATTGCAAATGCTGATGCGGGTGCTACAATCGACTGTAATCTAATAAACATATAATAATAATATATATAATAACAAGTATTGTGCCGAGTGAGGAGAGACTACTATAGTGGTATTACTAGAATGGGGTTATCAGTAGAATTTGCTAATTGAGACACTACAGAGCCATTTCTTCTTAGAACAATTTCCATTGAAGTCTCAGCAGTAGTAACAAGTATTGTGCGTAGTAAGGAGAGACTACTGTAGTGGTATTATTAGAATGGGGCTATCAGTAGAGACACTTCAGAGGTATTTCTTCTTAGAACACAAGTCTCAGCAGTTGGAGTTTCTTTATGATTACTTCGTCCTAATACCATCCTACCCAATTACCTGGTACATTAAAGTAATTGCATTCGTGAAAATTATCCTTTAGCATGTCTAAAGTTTTATACAATTATGTCGTACATTGTCATGTTATATAATATTATGTTTACATGCGTAATAATATGATATATTGCCAATCAAATCGTCCCTTATGATTACTTCCAGTCAAGCAAACCACGATTGTCCAACCACGGCAGAAGCTCCGTCATTACTTGAACATATTTTGGATTGGTATACATTGCGATCTTCACTTTGGCGTCATCATTCTGGTAACTGTCCGAGCTTCCGTTCTCGTTCTTGTCCAGCATAACTACGGGCAACACTTTGGAAACGACCATATAGGCTGAAAGCCACAAAAGCATTACAAACGATTTTATACTACTTCAGTCTTGTTGACTTACCGGCTAATCCGTTGCGGAAGAGGGCTGCCTGAATGTTTTTCAACTTGGGTAGCGGACGGTGATATTGCAAAAGTTTTAAATTTTCAATCAAACTATCGAAATAGTACCTCACAAGATAATCAAACTTGTTGATCTTTATATCTGGCGCGGCCGAGGAGAGAATTAGATAGTATAGATCATTCGCCGGCGAGCCATATTTGCCGACTTGAAAGTCCATAAAGAGAGTTTCCTTAATCTTGCCAAAGGCATCGTAGAGGAACATTATGTTGAAGTTCCAACAGTCACCATGATTGAGTACATTGAACTCCTTCATTGAGACCTGCTGATCTTGTAGTAGACGATCCACTAGATACTCGTCGCTAGTCGCCTGAAAAGAAAGAATCAATTTCGACAGCCATTACATTTGAAAATGCTAAAAAATCAGCCATACATACCAATTTCTCGTAAATCTTTTCGGCATTCTTCCATTTCTTAAGCTGTGCTAGAAATGCTCCTGATGCATTGAACTCCTGAAGTAGCTGGCGGTTATCCTCACTGAATACGCCCACGGTGAAGTCCTCACTGAACATGCCAAAGTGCTCTACATAGCACGCCGAGGCAGCATGGAAGGCAGCCAACTTTGCCAGCACTTGCTGCATATGCTCTAGATCCAGACCAGTCAATCGATTGGCGTTCTTGAAATTCTTCGTACGCAAATCCTCGAGGAGAACATAATCTGCACCCAAATCCTGATCGATCTTAAAAGCCTTGGGGGCAAACTGCACGGTCTTGCCGGCATCAGCGTAGAGCTGCTGGAACTTGGGCAGTATCGTGTGATACATCTGTTCCTCTTTCTGCAAAAGCTTGAGCTTGTTGAGTATGGCAGCCATGACGTCGTTGCTATGCTGAGCCTTCAGCACAAACGAAACGTTCTTTGTGCTGTGATCTGCAGAAAGAGAAATCGTTGAGTTTATACTGTTATACAAATATATGTTTGCTATACCAACCAATCAGCTCCACCTCGACCAGCAAGCGCACCATCAGTGTGGAATAGTTATCTCCAGCAGTGCTGCTCTGCGGAACTATGGAAAGTATTTTTTCAAAGTCGCCGATCTGTGCGCGAACCGCATTCTCAAGCGAGATCCTAGGCAGCCAGGACGGAAGGTTGATATCCGCAGTCACGGATTGTCCATTGGTTTTTGCCGACTCCGACATTTTTCTTCTGAAACAAGTAGATAATAATCCAAAATTGAGTATAATCGATTTAATCTCTTCCAATAAATTATTGGCTTCTAGGGTTGCGATAAGCGAACCCTTCAAGAGTTAAAAGTTGGCGTTAACAATGTGACAACATCAACAAATAGTTAGCTGGAAATCATAATCAGACGTTGATAATTTGTGATAAGAATTTGCACCTCTCTTGACATTTTTTCTGTCACTTGCTTGATCTCTTCGGGAGTATAAGAGTATAAGAGTATATGTGAAGCTTGCGAAGCTTCAGTTTTCTATTCCACACCTATGTGGAATTTGGGTCGTACTGCCTAACCCAGTTCTACTATCTATAGGAAACTATTTAGATATTTGCATACGTCAAAAACCTTATGATCGCATATTATACACATGCTCAATTTACTACTGTAAAGTTAACTATAATTAAAAAGGCTTCCTTTCTTATCACATGTGATAGGTAATCGTTTAGTAATAAATTAGTATTTGGCATTAAAAAGGCTTTAGTTTCTATAATGCAATCATTATCAATGCAGAAATACAAAACTGAAAGTGTTTTTGATAATGTGGAAAGGTAGTGGCCGATATCGATGAATCATTCTACATTCAATCGAAATTTAAAACCCCTTAGTATATTAAATTATGCTTCAAAACAAAATCCAAACAACTTTTCTTCAAGATCTTACAACCGGATCATTATCTTGGGGAATTTGCTAACTTGTATGGGCACAAATTATACTTATATGTTATGTACATATGTATACTCGTGTTCTTCTATGTGTACATATAAGTATACATATGTGTACGTGTGTCATTTGATTAGGTTATTATCTCCACATAATTATTTCGAACACAAGGTATAAATCAGGTCACATGTCATTTTTTACAAAGTTGATTTTTAAGATTTACCAAATGGAATTGAATTGTTTTTTTTTATATAATTTAATATATCACAAGTACTTTTTTTTACTTCATTGTGGCAATTATTTTTTTGTGTTTTTACTATTTTTAAAATCATACCCCAATATGGGGACTATTTTATTTTTTTCATTCAATTTTGAACATTTCATTTTCGTTTCACAAGTTTTTTACGGACAACCGAACGGTTTGAATAAATTTTCAAAAATAGCATCAGAGCCGCATGTGAAGAACGAGTCAAACCTTTTTCCTTAATTAATTGAAAGAGTTCTTCGACCGGTGCTCGGTTTGATAAATTGCCGGAACGATTGAATGCAGTTCGGTGAACGGTTGATTTTAAATGACGGCACTGCTACACCTGTAGCTTTCTGTTCGCTCACTTTGGAATAAGCCGATTGAAAACTGTTATCGCCCGTGCTCAATTAAAGTTTATTTTGTAATTTAATTCGCCAAAACCGGCAAAAAGAAAGCGTCATTCACATACAAACTTGACGATCATAATTATACTCTGTAAGTTGAGCGGTATACTAATTATATGACATCTTTAAAACTTTGTAAAGCACTTTCAACTCCAAGTAATCTTTCTAAATGAACGTTAAGTTCTGTTATTATAATAAATGAAAAAAGAGTTTCAATTTTTCGATATATTTTATTATTCCGAATATTTAATTGATCTTGTAACAATAACGTGAATTGAAATTTCTTTTCTTAGTGTTTTTATTAAATTTGATTTTTATTAATTATGGCCAATATATCCTTTGGACATAAAAGGAAAAAATTAGTAACAATATAATATTTAAAATAAAAGTTCTATGACACTTTAAAGAACTGTAGTATTTTTTATCTGAATTGACTACTATTTTATATGTACATATATATGCACTTTAAATTCCAATTCGAGCAATCGGTCAACTTGTCTTTTACTGCAAGGGCATAAAATGTTCGACATATCACAGGTAATTTTTTTCTTGTTTTTGAATAAACATTTGATATGGGGCGTCGTCAATTGTTTCTTTGATAAGGCAAACCGGGTCTGTTCTTGTAGCCAACATGCCGTTTGTTTCTATTGCCATTTGCTTTGTGTTCTAATTATTGGGTGATTCTTTATTAATTGCTTCTGCTCGTGTCGGGGCTGTGATTCAGTTGGACATGTGATAGACAACAATCTATGTATTGTACTTGCCCATATATAGTACTATGTGTTAACTTTTCGAGCTTATATAAAGTTCTATGCACATTTAAATGTTCTTTGCATTATAATGCATTATGCTGAATTTTAATATATCAAAAACATGTTTATTTTGTATATACTTATTATATATTATTAAAAGTATTAAATAATTTTTTTTATTATTAAAAGTATTAAATAATTTTCAAACAATAGGAAACTCTCAGTGCATAATAAAAGTTTCACAAAACGGTTTTTTTTTTTAACATTTTGACGTTAGTTTTATTCCACCTCGATATATAATCACAGCATTATGGTGGATTATTTTTTAAAGTCTTTATTGTTATTGGCATGAAATTCTTAGTACTGCGATAATTCAGCAAACGATACTTTATTCAAGTGAGGCTACGTTAGTCATACTTATGGCCCTTTTAATGATTTCGATTAATCGTTTTAATATTAATTTCAATTTTCTTATGATATTATGAAATTTTTTTTTGTATGTGACTTTGTGTCTATTACTATGTACAGCTCCAGTGAAATTTTCTTTTGAACACTTTTCAAAGCATTTGAAAGCTCTGTCCATTTCTATCAGATTGTGTAGATGGTAACTGTAGTTATTGAGTTCCGTAAGTTTGAAATATTCGAAAATAAGTTCCTTTTAATTGGTACTTTAGAGTTGTTTGAATTTATTAAAGGTCACTTCGAATTGTATGATCCCCATTATATTCTGTTCCCATAATTTCCGATCCTTTGCAGATTGATTACAATTAAAATTTCTTTCTTTATTCCTTTTTATTTAGATAAATGGGTGTTTGTTAAAAATTTATCTTCTCTGTATCTAGTACTCCAGGGCTCCCCGATTGAATAGCCAGGGGAGAATTGCACTGACATGTTGTCTATAGCGGGCATTTGAGTACATCTGTAATTTCAGGACGTCCCCATCTTTGGTCTCAGTTACAAAATCGGTCAGATTAGCGTCATCAGTGCGATCAAGAAGAACTGGAGGGCAGAGAATCAGCGCAACATGGTAGCCTAACGTAAAGAGAATTCAACGTTATTAGAAGTCATCACACAATGAGAGAGAGATAGCGACAAAGAGTGAGCGAATTCTTACCAACAAATCCATATTTGAGCAGTTGCTGGTGCAGAGCCCGCAGCGAAGGAATTTTCTCTTTAGGGTACTTGAGTAGGTTAAGGTATTCGACAAGCTGATCATGATAATGCTTTATAAAGAAGTCAAAGTGACTCAACTTCAGGCCAAACTGAGTGGAGGACAGCAAGAAGTAGTTTAGATCATATGCCACCGAGCAGTATTTGGGCAATTGAAAATCGACGAAGTACGTGGCGCTGGGCTCAGTTGACTCTGCCTTATGCTGAAAGAGAATATTGTTCGTCCACAAATCGCCGTGAGAGACCGCATTAAAGTCTTCTGGGTCGGGTTTGTTTAAACTGTACATAAGATCTACAATCTTTGGCTGCATTTTATGCTAATCGAAGTGGAAATATAATGAAATAATGTAATGTAATTAATATATTGAAAATTCTTCTTACCACCGCCTCGCTATAAGTTTCGTAGTCATCGTATTTCGGCAAACATTTAAGAAAATATTTGCCCAAAGTATCTGCAACTTGTTGGATTTCATTACGCATACTATCAGCATAGGTCGGTTGTAGGTAGTTCTGGGTAAATTCACCCTTAAAGAGGATCCGAGCTGCGGAGACAGCATGCCATTGAGCGAGTTTTGTCAGCACCCCGAGAACGTGCGCTTTATCCAGCCCCAAAAGACGATCGACATTTGTGAAGCCACTTGGACGGAGATCCTCCAGCAAAACATACTCATCAGGTGCATTAATTTCATAGGCATCGGCCCCGAACTTCACATTCACACCAACATCCTTATACATCTGTTCAAATTCTGGTTTCATATTGAGAAATACATCCCGTTCTACGGCAAACATATTGTTCTTCTTTAGGATCTCTCTGTACATTTCGAAATCGTGCGGTGTTTTCAGCATATAACTGATTTCTTCAACCGAATTATCTAGTGAATTTTAATATTAGTTTTGTATACTTTCATATTTAAGTGTTGTTTTACCTTCTAGTTGCACTTCGAAATACAGTCGAAGCATTATGGTAGAGTAGTTTTCTCCCGGCTTAAGACCTGCCACCGGTTTGAAGCTCTTAATACTGTGAAACTTTGGAAAATGTTGTTTGAGTACATCTTGAAAAAGTTCTTGTTTTAGCCACGCAGGAACTTGTACACTTGTCTCCTCAGTCATGATGAGTTTGCCTTTTTTTACAATTATCTTTTCACCTTTGTAGAGGCGTGTTTGTTTGGTTTCGCACTTGCCGGAACTTTTGTTAGACTATTCGGAGGCGAGTCTCTATCGGTGAACAAAACTCTGAAAAGCTTGCGAAAGCTCGAATGAATCATCGATCTCTATTCAAAGCTTGTAAAAGTAACATACAGAAAGAAATTTAAATTACTCTCCTAATGTCCAATTTTGCTTTTCTGTCTCTTTCTGTCTCTATGCTCTTCGAGTGGGAATTAACAACGAACCGGAATAATATTTACACACTGTATATATATGATGTATGTTTGTATCACAACAAACAATTTTATTTATACTATGTGGGAGGCGGAGAAAATTGTACTAAAGAGTCGAGTTCTACTAAAAAGATACACGACATAAAAACTATGGATATGTATATTAAATACCGCAACTCTCTTTTTAAAAGAAGTTTCTAAAATTAAATGAAAATTGCAGTCATAATATATAAATTATTTTATTAAATTATTATATTGACGCTTCCAAGTGTCTTTCTTATTTATATGCAAACAACGTATGGAAGTATCGTGATTGTATAAGCCATTACGACAGTGATTGTTATCTTTAGGGTGGCTTGAGTGACATCGAAACGCAAAATTACCATTATTTCCATAATGAATACTGTAACAACTTTGACATTGACATCAGGGGAAATAATACCAAAGGTATACTGTAAATAAAATCTCAACGGATATTATTGTATTTAGCACATTGCAAATTAAGAATCCTTTATTGTTAAAATTAAATTCAATTGTGTTCCTTTCCTTAGTTCGTATAAATTAACGCATTACAGCTAATCCGTTATTATTTATTATTTAGAACTCTGAATTGGGTCACGCTTGATGTGGCATTCAAGTGCTCCGCGATTGTGAAGCCAGGGCATCACAACCTTGATATGCTTCTTGTAGAGCTCGCCGGAGAATAAAAGTGTTCTAAATGCCTCTCCCTCTGGAGTATCGCTAAATATGTTATCGAAGGTAGCAGACTCAGTGGATTCCAGTAAGCATCCCGTCATTACACCACACGCCACGCAATACCCTGTAAAACAGTGTTAATTAGTAAGCTGTTATCTTTTAACAGTTACGTGCAATACTCACCCCAAATGCCGTGCTTCAAAAGCGCTGTGTGTATATCGATGAGAGTCGGCAGTTTTTTGGTGTAACTCAAGAGCTTTAGGTGAGCTATCAACTGATTGAAATAGTACTTAATAAAGTAATCAAATTTATTTACTTTGAGTTCCAGTTGGGGTGACGATATGAGGAAGTACAACAAATCAATGGCAACTGTTCCGTATTTGGGCATTTGATAGTCAACCAAGTAGGTGTTGATCAATTTTCCCGTGTTTTGATCGTGGTTAAACATAATGTTGCTCAGCCAGCAATCTCCGTGATTCAGAACATTAAATTCATCGGGATCAATTACACCGACATTCATTACATTATTTACAATGTGGCCCTCCATGTTTTTCACATCATCGTAGTAGGTCTCATGTCCATCGATAGTTGACAAAGATTTAAGTACATATTTTACAAGGTTATCAGTCATTTTCTCCATCATTATATAACAATCTTGGCCAAAGAGTCCTTCCTGCAACTGTACGGGATAGGGACCTTTTGTGGCAACCCGCACAGCCGAGGCGGCATGCCATTGGGCAAGTTTTTTTAGTACAGACTGAACGTGCTCCAAATCGAGGCCGGCTTGCCGATCAGTGGGTCGACAACCTTTCGCTTTCAGATCTTCTAACAGCACATGATCGAAGGGAATATCTAGTTTATAGCACTTGGCACCAAATTCAACGTCTAGGCCAACATCACGATAAAGAGTCTTAAACTCTTCCACATATTTCATGAACATTTCACGTTCCCTATCGAAGACATTGTTCTTTCCCAGAGTTTCATCAAATACCGCTGAATTGTGCGATGTTTTCAGCATATATGAAACCGACTTTGATGTGTTGTCTGTCAATTTTTAAATAGTTTTTTATATTATTTAATCACAGACTAATAGAAAAGTCTCACATACCTTTTAGTTCGATATCTAACTCAACGCGAAGCATGACCGTGGCATAATTATCACCTGGTTTTGTGCCCGGTAGGGCTTTAAAGTTCTTTATTGCCTTGAAATCCGTAATGGTCTCTTTGAGAACTGGTTCGAAAATCCCTGGTTTTAGCCATTCCGGCAATGGGACTTTGGAATCACTTGTACTTTGCATTATTGCTTGGTCTTGAATAAATAAAGATTGGGTGTCGTCTATAATAATTCCGTTGTCTGACTATTCACATTTATGCTGTTAACCGGTTTATATACGAAAGTGCGAGAAAGCTTTAACAGCCAGTGGCTGTTGTCGAAAAGCTTTTCTTTCACATTTCTTAATACACTAAAGTGAAGCTAATTATTTTGTCGGTTTTATTTGTTTTTTCGATAATAGGCAACTCGTTGACGACTATTTATGTACTTATTTGCTCCTCTATTTTGATACGTTCATTCTTACTTACAAATACAGTCAAATCACAAACACGTACATTAGTATAATATATACGATTACTGTTTTTCTGTTTATACTTCTCTTCTTTCTTTGTTTTCATACGCTCTTTCTGCATTATGCTTGGAATTAAACAAATAATAGACCAACGACTATCCCTACATTTTATACTCTTCCAGTCTATTATTCAACAATTTTTATTGCAATTTGACATCGTGTTATATTGACCAATTTTGGTAAATGGTCGTGGAAATTTCTAAAAGTTGTCACTGGCAAAAATTTGAATTATTATTGTTATAATTGTACATTTGTAAAAAATGTTACTAACCGTACTAAATAAATAAATAGATGTCTTTATTAAATTATACCAAATAGTTTTTATAGTTTAAATTACTTGTCTACCCATTTTAGATTTAGTTCAGAAAAATTCAAAATCATTGAACTACCCATTTTATGTTATGCTATTGCCCCCCTATGAATCAATCAGGTACTGCTGCCCACACGACATTAGTTTATTAATACTTGTAAAATAATCGCAAATTGATAAGAAATGTTTCGATTATTGAGTGATAGCGGGAACCAAGGTGAAAATCGAAGTACATAAGAGTCTTCAGGGCTCCAAAGCGCCGCGGTTCAACAGCCATGGAAGAACGGCCTGGATGTGCTTGCGATATCTGGGATTAGAGTAAAGCAGGGTCTTGAAATCGTGGCCCTCGGTGGTGTCGCTAAGAAAGTTTTCCACGCTGGCTGCTTCTGTGGGATCCACTAGAATGCCGCTCATAACACTTGTTGCAGTTATGTAACCTATATAAATAAAAAGAAGAACGAATCAAGTGGGTGTATTTGTATGAGACCAGGTGTTATACTTACCCCACAAACCGTTCTTGAAGAGTGACAGGTGTAAGTCACGCAGAGAAGGCAACGTTTTGGGATAGCTAAGAAGTTGAAGATTTTGAACGAGATTTTCGTGATAGAACTTGATGTAGTAATCAAATTTAGTCAGTTTATCTTCGAATTTGGTCGATGACAAGAGGAAGTAGTATAAATCCTGAGCCACAGATCCAAATTTTGGCAATTGAAAGTCCACTAGATAGATCTCTTTGATTTTGCCAAAAGAGTCATGTGAGAACATCATATTATTGCTCCAAAAGTCACCATGATTCAGTGCATTAAACTCATTTGGATCCAACTTGACCATTTTAAAGACTTCATCGCTTATCTTTGGCTGCAGCGCTTTCTGTACAAAGAGCGTGAAGACAAGTTTTTCGTCGGGTTCTAAGAGATCTTTTCATTTATACTTACGACTTTCTCTATGTAGTCTTCGTTACCCTCATATGTCGCACAGCATTTGACGAAGATCTGAGCCACATGTTTGTTCATTTCGTTCATTAACACACGGTTCTCCTCCTTGTAGAAGCCAGTCACAATGTTCTCCGGATAGGCCCCCTTTTTGGCCACACGAACTGCAGACGCGGCGTGCCATTGCGATAACTTACGAAGGGCTGTTTCGGTGTGGACCTGATCAAGACCCTCCAGGCGATTGGTGTTCTTGAAGCCCTTGGGTGCCAGATCCTCTAGGAGAATGTAATTGGACTTTGCTCCTTTCAGCTCGAAGGCCTTCGCACCGAATTTCACATCAACGCCAGCGTCCTTGTACAATGATTCCATCTCGGGAACAACTAATTCATACATGATGCGCTCTGCTGCGAACATATTATTTTGCATTACCATCATTGGGGGAATATCCAATTGATGTGGTATTTTCAGCATGTAGGAAACAGACTTCTCTTTGCCATCTGCAAGCACATATGTATAGTGAGAATTGTATTACTGCTTCACACTGCGCAGTTTATACACAGCTGGTACCTTCCAATTCGACTTCTATATTCACCCGCAACATGATCGTCGCATAGTTTTCGCCTGCAGCCGATCCGCTTTTGGCATTGAAACTCTTGATTTTGGAGAAGCCGCTAACGTTGTTTCGGAGCACATCGATAAATAAATCCCCCTGCAGCCATTCGGGCACCTCGCTGGGAGCGGACACAGTTTTTGCTTCTGTCGCCATTGCTATATCTTTTATTTGCAAATTAAAATAAATAACACGAATTTTATTATCTTCGTACGGATCGGACGTTTCATGTGCTGACCAGCAAGCTTCTAATGTGTTTCTAGCTTTTACAGCTTTATAAATTGCAATAGAAAAATGCGAAAGCTCTACGACTACTCTTCCAAAGCGCGTTAGTCTCTTCATTTATTTATTTCTCTTTCATTCAAAGAAAATATACCAAGAGAGATTTGGCCAAAGAGCTTAGATCAAAACATAGACATAGTAACATATAACGATACAAAAACTTGTATATGCACTAAAATGTGAATGTACCATGCAAATTAAATATTTATGTATGGTATGTATTGTATAATTAACAATAATCAAGTAACATACCATATCAAGTAAGAATAACATGAAAGAATTGTATATAAAAAGTGAACTTAAATTGTAAATACATAATAAAAAAGAGACAACTGTTTTTAGAAAGTTAAGATATTTTATTTCCAAGTCAACATAATCATCTAGAATTAAATTAAATACTGTACTATGAAATTACGAAAAGAAAGAAGAAAATAAACAAAAGAATTGCTTTTTTGTTTAATTTTCTTTATTTATTTAAACTGTTTTTTATTTTATACGGATTTTAAATTTGCCGCCGATCAAGTGGGATGCCAGAGTGGTATAAAAAGCATTGGCTCAGCTTGTTATCGAAAAAGTTGGTCACACTCTTATCGATATACAATCAGCTGTCCTACTATTAAAATGTGAATACCACCTGTTGCCGTGATTTGTTGACATGGCCAAAAGAAAGTTTTCCGTCCAGTGCCCAGTAGCTTCGCTAATTGGCCAATGGTGAGTTCTATTTTGGGTCGACTAAACATTTAAAACATTTTATTTGTGTTTCTTTTCTAGCCCAATGTGTGGTTGAAGCAATGAATACCAGTGCTTACCTAGGCATAGCCAGTGTCTTTATAGGATGCTGCTGCAGTGTTGTGTTCCTGGAGTCACTAGTAAAACTAGATCCAGGAGCAGGTAATCTGATTACCGCTGCACAATTCACATTTATCGCACTGGAAGGATTTATTTTTACATCGAAATTTGGAGTCGCCAAGCGTGTTATAAGCCTGCGAGACTATGCCCTGCTTGTGGCCTTGTTCTTCGTGACTAGCGTGTGCAACAACTACGTGTTCCATTTGAACGTGCCTATGACACTGCATATGATAATACGCGGTGGCAGTCTGATATCGAACATGTGCCTGGGCACCATAGTACTTAAGCGCAAGTATGAGCTTAGACAGTACATATCTGTTGTCATGATCACGCTGGGCATATTTATCTGCACCTATTTCTCCAGCCAGCAAGTGCATAGAAAGACAGAAAGGCACGTGAACGACTTAGAACCGGAGGCAAATATGTTTTGGTGGCTTGTGGGTGTCTTACTCCTTGTGCTGGCACTTTTTGTTTCCTCGTACATGGGCATTACGCAGGAGCTTTTGTATCGCCGGCATGGAAAACACGCTCGCGAGGCGCTTTACTACACACACCTTTTGCCACTGCCTGCATTTCTGTTTTTACACGACAATATCAAAGCCCATTGGACTTTGGTCCTTGACAGCGAGCCGTACAATGTACCTTTGCTGGGTGTGGCCGTGCCACTGTTGCTCTTCTATTTGATCGGAAACGTACTGATGCAGCACATGTGTATTAGTTCTGTCTACTTTCTGACCACTGAGTGCAGTTCTCTGACGGTCACATTGATCTTGACGTTGCGAAAGTTCATCTCTTTGGTATTTTCGATCATATATTTTCGTAATCCGTTTACAATATATCACTGGCTGGGTACTGTACTCGTTTTCGTGGGCACATTAATGTTTTCCAATGTTTTAAGTCTGATTCCTAATCGATTGCAAAGATATTCCACGAAAAGAGATTAAGCATTCCACTTTACACAATCGAACAACAGAATGAACAGAATTTACGTATTTGAACAAAGAATGCATATACAATTTACATTTAAGTACAAGTACATACAATGTATATACGAAATAAAAGTACAAGATTCTCATAGTTCTTATGAATATAGTTTAAAAGGGAAACTTTTTATAACTTTTACGGGCCTTGTTTCCAAGCTGGTTTCTGTGATCATCGAAGAGTTTATGTTTTTAAAAGCGATGTTTAAGTTTTTCTTTGGCTTTGACTACGCGGGACACATGACATAGATACATACATACTTAAACATAAATGCACACAAATGTTAGAAATTATAAAAGCCATCAATGGTGCCCTATGCAAAATGGAATACTGCTGCAGCCTTGAACCAGTCAAGCCACCAGTCCGTGGAAACCTCCTTCTACACGGTTCCAGTTTCAATAATGCCTGCTTCGCGCTGCAGCCATTTGACAATTGTCTTGTAGTTGCGGTTCATCCAATCGACTCGGATGTACGCATGCTCCACCATCTGCTGTATAGGCCTATCGTTTCCCCAGTTGGCATCGCGTACAAAATCCTCCAGCTCGGTCAATTCGAATTTGGTGTTTATGCGACTCGTTGCAAACTTGAGCATCGAATGAATATTACTTATTTGAGAGCCCATGCTAAAGAAAAGGAATCAAGTTAGTAGCGTTTTTAACCATTTCACTGTCAAATAAGGTAAACCTACTATGCGTTTATTTCCATCCAGTTATCGCGCAGAAAATCAAAGGCAATCTTTTGACCCACCACACTGGTGGAGACTGCGGCAAACACTCGGAAAATATCTTGCTTGCGAATGTGCTGACCAGCAACGGCGCGCCTCAGATACCGAGCGAGCAGCCATGGCTCCTTGGAGCATCCCAGTGAGGTAAGCAGTATTTCCTTTTCGGAAGGCACATCCGTCTTTAGGTATCGTTGAAAGGCAAAGTCCCACTCGTGCTCCGTTCCGTATTGAATGGCAGAGCAGTACACTATGCCGCGCATATTTGGATTGATGCTGCCCAAAAAAATTAAACATTGCAGTCATTTTTAACCAATTTATGGCATGATAATAATTTGAACTTACGGATTATAAGAATCAGGATTTGGAGTTTGTACCCAGTTCTGGAACTGTTTGGTGCTCTCTGAGATGCACTCCTGGTGGCCCAAGTGACAGGCCATGCCCATTATCTCGGAGCGCTTCAATAGCAGCGGAATGTTTTCGTTATCACTCTTCGAGTCCTTATCGACCACCTCAGCGTACACCCGACGCAGCAGTCTCAACAAGTAGTTCTATAAATAGGGTTAATGAGTTCCCATAAAGTACTAATTCTTTTTGATATTCGACATACCTTGAGTATATCGTAGTCGGCAGATTTAAGAAACATTGAGTCGATAAAGTAAAAGTTTGTGGTGGCCGCCTTCCAAGGAACATGGTTCGTCTCCTGTGCCAGGTATCGAGTTAGGTTCATGGCCGTATCATACGAGAGGTAGGAGCCACGGGCAAGATTCATGGCATCGTCAATCAGCTGGGCACGGTTAGCTGGAGCAATTTGTGTAAATTTCGAGGAATCCATAAGATGATCGGTAACTGCACGCCAGTTGTCCATGTCATAATTGACACGATAGTATCCAGTTTGTTGTATATTGAAAATAAACCATTTGGCTTTCGAAAGACTTTGATTTTCAACCTCGTAATTCTTCGTGCGAGGTATCCACGTTGTGGGCCGTGTGTTCTCAAAGTTTAACTCTGTTGCCGTCGTGTAGGTAATAGGTATCCACCAGAGCAGCTTATCGTCTGTCTTACTTCTGTTGCCATAAACAAAACGGACCTGCTCCAGACGCACAGCATTTGAGTTGGGATGGCGTGATATCTTTAGCACCGGATAGCCAGTTTGAAGTGTCCAGGTATCCATGATAGCCTTGACACTTGTGCTGCTATCCAGTAAGCCTGATGCTTTGGCTTCATCGGTCAAAAAGCGCCATAGATCATCTTGTGTGGCCGATTTGTAAGCCCTGCAAAAATTATCAAATTAGAATTTCAATACTTGTATATTAATTGCATTTGGATTTGAATTCATTTTTCCAATTGTACTTCCCGAATGTTGTATTTCAGTATTACATTGCTTTATAGTATACTCACATTTCACGTAAATATTTGCTGAGACCAGCGCGAAAAACGGTATCTGTCAGAAAATGACTCATCATGCGGATTACTGCAGACCCCTTTGCATATGAGATACGATCGAAGAGTTCGAAAATTTCCTGTGGATTTCCGACTTCTTGGGAAATCTTGTGTGATGAAGTTAGGGCATCTAAATGGAAAACCGTCTGCAATTCGTTGACAACGAAATCATCGAGCAGCTTCCACTCGGGAGCAACGGCATTTGCTGTGAGATATTCCATGTAGCTGGCAAAGCCTTCGTTTAGCCAAATGTCTGACCACCAGCTGGGAGTGACAAGATTTCCGAACCACTGATGGGCCAATTCGTGTCCCACCACAGACGCGATGCGCTGCTTATTGCTTGCTGTTGCTGTACCCTCTTCATACAACATAGTCGTCTCACGGAATGTGATCAGGCCCCAGTTCTCCATAGCACCAGCCTGGAAGTCGGGCAGGGCAATCATATCAATCTTGGGCAGTGGAAAGGTGAGATTGAAGAAATCTTGCAGAAAATCTAGGATTTTCGGACCAACACTCAGTGCATATTCAGCCGATCTGATGGCATCGGCTCGGGTCCAAACGGAGAAGTTTCCCGATGAGATGTGCGTGAAATCCGAAATGGCAAAGGCTACCAAGTAAGTAGACATGGGCAGCGATTCGGCAAAGTGATCCCACACATAATTTGGCAACGTTTTGCTGTTTCAAACGAGAGAAAATAAATTACTAAATTAATCTAAAATAAGAGTGAATTAAAAGGAACTCACTGTTGGTTACTGGAGACAATTGGCATGTTGGATATAGCTGTCAGATGTCTAGGACGGGCAATGTGCAAAGTAAAGTTGGCCTTGAGTGCCGGCTCGTCGAAGCAAGGAAAAGCACGACGTGCATCTGTTGCCTGAAACTGTGTGGAGGCGACCCATCTGCGTTTGTAAATGCTTGATTAGTTGTTGAGCACAAGCCCAAAGTAATTAGCTCACCTGGTCTCCTTGTGCACCTGGTAAGAGCTGCGATAGAATCCCTGCAGGAAGTCCTGTATGATGCCCGAGAAGTGGATGTGCACCACGTATTCGCTGCCGCGCTGCAACTTGTCGTACAGCTCTATGATGAAGAACTGTTTGGCGGCAACGAGATACTGTTTATGGATGCGAAGACCTTCCGGCTCCCATTCATCCTTGTTGTCATTAGACAAGGCTCGATAAACAGCCACATCGCTGCGCGTTATATTTAGCTCCTCGGCGTGCATGGTAATGTTGTAGCAATCCTCGAGCACGCGAATCCGTATCTGCACTGCGCCCGTAAAGCTAAAATTGCCAGACATCTGAGGCACCAGCGTGATATTATACTTGAGCGGTTGTATGGATCTCGGCAGGCGCACATCCTGGTCATATTTGGGTCCGTCCTTGCCATGCGGCTGCTTCGAATTACGTAGATGCACACTGGTGCACACGATTTCCTCGCCGGATGCGGGCTCCAGCTGTGCGCAAGTTGCGAAATTGTACACAATGAAGCCGACGGCCAACAAAGTGCAAGCGAAGAAGGCAGCCACAAGCACCGCCGTCGTCAATGATACACTATACTGACGGCCCGCTCCCGAGAATGTCGTCGTGGGGGTCTGCCTAGTGCTGCTGGCGGGCATGGCCAGAGGCGTGGCGTTGCCATGACGATTCTCCAGACTGAGACTCTCATTCGAATGCAGTGGCATATCCTTAACGATCATGTCCAGGTCTTAACCTGTACACAAAATGAAGTTACCGATTAGCAAGGAGAGCACCACATCCGCTTCCGTTTCCACTTCGAAGGCGATACCTAATTGTTAGTGAATATTGTGGTGACGCTGGTGGTGGGTTGGGTAACTCGATATTCAGTTGCAGGTTGCACTTTCTTATACGTGATACCTATGCTAATTTCCTCTTAATCAATCTCAGTCTTCTCTACTAAGAGGTTTCAACCCCTACAACTTGTGTCGTCGATCAATTCAAATTACTTGAGGGGATTTTTCATGATTCATACTTTGATAGCTTTCTCAGGTTTCTTTACAATTCCCGTCTAATCGATATCCGACTTGACTGGCCCTCTTTCCCTCCTTTCGTAGGAGCTTTAATTCGTTAAGTAATTTTAAAACAATCACATCTTCAGCTTAGCTAAAAAGGTTTTTTTATTATTATTAATTATACCTTCGGTTATAGCATGAAAATGTACAAATATTACACTTAGTTTTATGTGTTTTTAAATTTAGTGGTCATCATTTGTTAGACATTTACGAGTGCCGTGTGAGTTCTCGTCATCGTAAAATACAAGTTTTACTTGGGGTATCCAGAAAGCTACGTAATACCGCAGACGAACGCGGGGAGAGATAGGAGCGGACGAGACATTTTTCATCTCATATTAAGACCGCAAATTCAATGAGACGACGTCGATTTCCACTTAGGTGTTTCCCGACCACGTATAAGAATTTCCACAAAGCAAAACGATTTTAATTAATATGTTAATTCTTGAATTGCTGTTTTTCATGACGCCAGTACTGAATTTGTATCTGTCTGGTTTTGCCATCAAAGTGAAGTAAATAAAGTTGAAGTATTTTATTTTTGTTCACATTTTTATGTAGATGAAAAACAGCTTCGGTTAGCCAAGTCAACGGCACCAAAAAGTGAGGCTATCGCTATCAAAAGGTCATTGTCAACTAGATTAATGGAATATATATTCACTCGAATATAGCTTATATGCTCATATGACGAAAGTTCTATAAAAAGGGAATAAAGAAGAGTAAAACAGAGTCCCTCATTACTTTCGATTAACAAAAGTTGACAAAGACGAACCTAATAATTATGTTGACTACTTTTGTTTCTCATTTTCCCACAGTATACAAATATAGGTAATATTGTAATGCTATATTTAATACCAAGTCGTATGGTTCCTACTTGTGACATTTTAAAAGATAAGGTATTCCCAACTGTGTTGTCTGGAGGAGAGAGGCGGCCGTAAATAACTGAAAATGGATGACAGCGGACAAAGTCTCCCATGATAATCCGTTTTCCGTTGAGCATGTTGTCACTTTATACGAATATGTAAATCCATATGTCGTACGTACGGCGGGTAATTAAGTTATGGCATTAATTTGATCTGCCGACTATGGCAAATTGCAACAATTAAACGCCGGCCACAGCCACAGCTGCCGGGGCAGCGACGCGGCTGACCCCATGACCTTCGTTAAAAACTGAGATGATGTGACACCCTCGCTTGTGTCTCATTTATCCATGCCTCCCCAAGGGGCAAGGCTCCAATTTATAGAAATTCTTTTTATTTTATTAATCAAATGCGTAAGCCAGCAAATACTTTAGACAAGGACATGAACTGCAGAGCGCCTTTGGGTTATGTATGTGCATATACTAACACATATGTATGTACACATATTTATGCCTGTTTCTGCACATACGCTTTGTGCTCAAGTGTATTTTCTTGGTAGTCCACTTGATTAAAACATCAAAACACATTTAATCGGTTGCCTCCCCGCGGCTTGCTTTGAATCGAAATCTGTTTCTATTTGCGGCCCTCACACGCGTTTCCTGCGTACACACGAGACTATAAAAACTGAATTTATTACACGATGAAAGATTATGATAATAATGATGTTTCATATCGATATATTTATGTACATATATATGTATGTATGTGCTGCGCTATGTGGCGTTTCTGTGTCCCCAGTTCTTTAGTGTCTCCAGACGCCATAAATGAAGAGGTGATCTTCGTCTGAGTTTGCCAATTTGCACTTGTGCTCTAATTAAATTTCGGCAATACTAAAGTCAAATAGACTTTTCTTTTCCTCTTCCTCTTCTTTTTCTTGTGTCTCTATTGATAAACAATTTATGATTGGCGGTCTATGACAATAAACTGCGGCCGTTTAATAAAGGAAAATTTCAGCTGAAGATTTATAAATCCTTCGTGCGTTTGCCATAAATAATGAGTACATATGGAAGTGTATGTATTTATAAAGTGTGCGTACAGCAAGCAGAATAAATGTTTATGCAAAAACACACACACGCACGCATGTAAGGTAACGGGTTCGGGCCAAAAGCCGGCGTACAGAAACAGAAACAAAAGAAGAAGCAGAAAATAACATAATTTCTGTTTATCTTTAGCAGATGCAAAATGTTGAGCGAAAACGAAGATGTGCGCGAAAGAATCAACAAATCAAATGAACATTCTAAACAAAATAAACAAGTTTTAATTACACTGGAATAAAAACGAAATTAATTGAAGTGTTGATAAGTTTGCTGAGCGCACATGTGTTCATATGAAAAAGTGTACAAATATCCATACATACTATATAATATATATGTATGTGTACATATGTATTCATTAATGAACAAATAAGAATTAAGTCTGCAATTAGGCACAATTATGTATTGGGTACAAGTAAAATGGAAACTGAAATTGCCAATTACACAGTGATAAATTCCGGATAACTGGATTTACGTATTATAATATTCATCACCACCTGTGGCTCCTTTCAGTTCTTTGCTGCTCCTTTCCCCTTCTTCGCCTCGTTACAGTTATGCGGTTTCTGTGTTATGGTTTAACGGCGCAACTGCAGGCGCATATGGCAGTAAACATATATAACACTTTAACACGGACGCACACACACACGCGCACAATTATCGTATACAGTTGCAGTGTGGCCACTAACACAATTACAGGTGGCAATTCGCCAGGCTGTCTGGCGGTCAAGGCAATACTTTCACTTTCACTGGCGCGCTTTTATAATAATTGAATTTAAGTAAACAAACAAAGCGATAAGGTGAAGCCAGGAAGATGAATTTGATTTCTAGTCGTGCGAAACGAGCTCACATATATGCATATGCATGTGAACGGCGAACGTGTTTGTTCATGAATGCAATTTATCCTAATGTGGCGAGAGGATAACACAACCGCTGCCCGTAACGGCCGAGAACAGACTGAAAGCGCAGTCAAAAGTAAGAGCGCCAACATAATCGTAACAGCGTATAGATCGAAATCGAAGCGAAAGAGAGATAGAGAGGGAGATAGCTTCGGCCGGTGTGTTGCGCGGGCGTATGTGTGTTTGTGTCTGTGTTGGGGGTGAAAAAGCGAGAGTGAATGTAAATTATCATTTGGAAGAATCACTGAGTGGTGAATTAGCGGTTAAAAAATAAGTAGCAAATATAATTGTGTTTATTTGATGTATTTACAAATTGAAAAAATACATTATTTAACAAAAAGCCCCACAAAAACCCCACTTTTTGAGTAAACAATTAAATCTACATTTAATTTACTTTAGTTCTTACACACCATTGCAAAAATGTAACGGACTAATCTTGTCGTATGAAATATCGATACCCAGCAATCTATTCATCGCATTAGCCATAAGCTCGATAGCCAAAATATCGATATCAATGTGTCATTCCTATTTTGCTTTGTTATTGTTACGTTTACCTTGCAGATAAATTGAAAAATGAATTTAAAGGTTGTTTACGTGACTGTTGGAACGACAAAATTCGATGCACTTATCAACGGGATGACATCAGATCCTGTTCTGCGTGCATTGCAGGAGCGCAACTGCCAGAAACTTGTTTTGCAACACGGCAACTCTGAGCCGGCGGATGAGAAGATGGTTCACCTTATCCGTGAAAAGTACGGCATTCATGTGGAGCAATACAAGTTTCGTCCAAATGCCGAGGATATACGAGAAGCTGATATGATTATTGGGCATGCAGGTGCAGGAACGTGCATGGATATATTGAATAATGGCAAAGCCGGATTGATCGTTGTTAATGATGATCTGATGGACAATCACCAGCTTGAATTGGCACGTCAACTTGCTTCCGAAGATTATTTGTATTACTGTAAAGTGAACGAGGTCAGCAGCAGTATTGCCACTTTGGACTTTGGAAGTCTTACGCCTTACGTACCAGCCTCGGAGAATATGCAAAAGTTTGTGGAAGCATTGAATGAACTGATGAGTCATTAACATATTTTTTTTTTGCCTGACCCCTAGAGTGGGTGCTAAGCTATTTATTTTAACGATATACATGAGAATATATAGAACATTGACAATATGCATAGGTTATACGATAGTAAATTCACGATTATTTAACATTAATAGAACGGTTACTAAGCATTTTGTTTAAATTTCTTTGAAATCTGTTGGTATTTGTATAGTTTTCTATAACTGCATTAATATAAGTATAATTTCAAAAGCGATGAGACTCGACGTGCTTTGGTGACTTATGAAGATCTGTCAATTATTTATTCTGCCTCTCCGGCACCAGCGCTGCCATTTTCTATGATACTGTCAAAGGAGAATGGCTGGAACGCATAGCCCTGTCCCAAGTAGAACTTGCTCTGGAATTCCACCCTGAAATACAAAAAAAAATATTATTTATTTACTGTATTCACAATATTGGCAAGTTGACATACCAGTGCAGACGCAGTGTATGCAGGAAAGCTGACAGACCCTCCATCAAGACCAATATACCCACGGTTAGAATGGCCCAGAATGAAAATACAACGGTCAAAAAGATACCGCCAAGCCAACCTTCCTTATTTAAACCGATGGAAAGAACCATAGTCCACAAGACTTCGGCAAGTTCTGAAATTAAATATAAATTCATATAGAACCCAATCGGGTCATGTAAAGATTAATGTGAGCACTAAACCAACTTACGGGCGTGTGCCAGTGAGAGAGCCCATAGACGCAAATAGGATGCAGTATGGGAAACAGATCCAAGCACATACTCAATAGTGTGGATACCCTGGTGTATGAATATCTCCGACATCTCTTCCTCTTCATGGTGCCCGCCACCACCACCGCCGCCATTAGAAATACCGCCGACCTCGGCATCGGATGAGCCAGTTATGGGCTGTACCTGTTTGAAGTGGAAGTTAGGATAGATTAGTGCCATTTATAGAAACTATTTTCCAGCTACGGGACAAAACAAACGACACGACTAACCTCTTCCTTTAGCATTTGAATTGGTGTTAAATTTATTGGATTGTTTCGTGTTTTTTTTGGGTTGTTTGGTTGGTTAGTTAGGAGCAGAGGAAAAATGATAAAAAACAGAAGTGCAAACAAAGGTAAATCTGTTAATGTATGCTCAAGATGCTAGACTTGAAATGTTAAGTGATGTGATGTTTCGGTGATTCGTGAAGGGCTTTCTGTAGTCATATGAATTATCGGAGTGCAATTTACTTACATTAGCGAGTTTGCGGGCCTGCATAATCTTGATGGGTTTGCCGAGCAACATAACCGGAATGCAGCCGAGAGCCACTAGCACAAAGACAACCTGAATAAAGTGTTGTCCCCAGAACATGTAAACCTCACACCCGTCTGCAGCTTTCTTGGGCGTATTAAACAAGACCATGTCTATGAATGTAATGAGAATAGATGGCGCGCAGGATTCCGAATAGGGCACTAAAAATAAGAGTCGAACTATTAAGACTGGAAACAGAAGACAGATTGGGGATGTGAACTTACTGGCATTCGTGGCAGCATAACGATTCCACTTGATAAACATCAGTAGCACCATGTAGAAGAACAGCAGCAGAAGGAACACCAGCTGAGGAATGAACTCGTAGATCAGGGACAGACGATTGCGGAAATAGGTATGATTGTGCCAGCTCATGATGACTCCAAAGATCATGTGCAACACTCCGAAAATAATAGAGATTTTCATTTTGTAGGCATTCTGAAAGACTATCTTATTCGAACTGGCAACCTGCCAAATAGGATCCATGCCAAACGGATACGGAGTACCTTCATAGTCGCTGGTGCCAGGATTCAATTGCAACATCTTGTTATTCCAAACAGTCGACTTATTGTACGACAGATGCCAATGCGAACCAAATACATTCAGCGACTTGGAGAAAATATCATTGTAGATCAAGCCCGTGTACATTGAGAAAACGCCCATAAGGAAGATGATGTAGCGTCCGCCAAAGAATATGTTCCAAATTTCATTATCCGTCTTCTGAGCTGCAAGGCCCTTTTCCTTCCGTATCATCCAGAGTCCAAAGAGCGCCATTATGGCACCGTGGCCAATGTCGCCGAACATTACAGCGAATAGAAACGGAAACGTTATGATAGTATAGGGTGCTGGATTCATTTCCCGATAGCTTGCCACGCCATACGCATCAATTAGCGCCTGAAAGGCCTTCGTAAACTTATTGGTGCGATTATAAGTCGGCGGATTCTCGAACGTCTGCATACGATTGAGAATCGGTGGCACCGATGAGCCAGAACGTTCAGTTCCACGTCGCAGCGCCAGCTGAATGGTCTCAATGTCCAGCAATGGCACCCAGCACTCGGCAATCAGACACTTTTGTGTCACATCCAAGTTGAAGAGATTCAATGTATGGTAAATCGCCTTGATCTTACGCACTTTGACGAACCAGTTTTTCAGGTTCTTTGCGGCAGCAACTAGCACGCGATGACGATGATCCTGTGTCTGGCCGAGCACAGTGTTCAGATCTTCAATGCGTGTCATAACGCCCATAGCCATTTCACGACGATCAGCTGGCGCCTCTGGGCATGGGTAGAGAGTAGCGCGGAAACCCTCACAAATCTTCTTAACACGCGTCTTCAGCTGATCTCCTTGGAAGAAGATGATAAACACCGATTTGTACACCTGATCGCCCTGCAAAGATTTATGGATATGATTAGATTGGATCGGTAATCTCTTCTAATTGTACTCACATTGGTGGGATCCTCCAGCGGCGACTCAATCATGGCCTGGCGCAGAAAAACATTGCCACGACAGGCACGCCAGAGCATGCGCTCAAATGCGGGCAGCTTTTCCCGCGAGATAACGCCAGCCACAAAGCTAAGGATAGAAGAGATTAGTGGGCGACTCTTGTGCAGCGAATTATTGCATTCACATCGGTTAATTACGTTAAAAAGGAAAACTAAACTCTCAAGCAGAATTACCAATGAAACGCAGCATGGAATGGAAAGTGACAACATATACATTTGGGGGACTTTTACTTTCTGTTTTGGTATGGATTCATTACAAAGGGGCGTATGCGGCGAGCGAAGCTAATGGACTATGACGTGTCACTATATACAGTTATGAGGGGCAAATCGCTTTGCATGAGAACGAATATTCCTAGACTAATTTTGAGGTGTGTGGAATACCAACCATGGCAGATAATCCTCACGTTCAATCGATTTTTCCATAAAACTATAAATTGATAATCATTCATATTCGTTCAATAGTCGAATGGTTTTTGGTTTTGTTTTTGTAGTTGTTTTGTTTTTGGGAAGAGAGGAACAGAAGAGAACGTCGTTTCGATTTAGTTCAATTTTCAATTTAGAAACTTTTTTGTTGCTTTTTTTTGGGTACAGAAAATTATTGCTTGAATAATCGATTAGATTCCAATAGACAATGTCTTGTAAGAATGGCGGGCGTAGACGTTCGATATCTTCTAGGCATAAGCGTAGACACAGCGTCTGTGGTTAGTTGGCATCGGCAGTAAGCAATAATTTTTTGTTACATATTGGCACAAACACACAGCCACACTCACACACACAGGCCACAGGTACACTGCATGTGATGTATGTGTAGCGCGCGTATGTATGTATGTGCATTTGTGGTTCGATACATACCCAAGCTGTACTGGACCCATGGATGCACCGGCGGTACGCACCTCATCGGTGATGAGGGCGCGCGTCATTGACTCGGTGGTGTGGTTCAGGCCGCCCTCTTGCTAAAAATTGTTGTAAAAATGTTCGAATGTGTTTTTGGCGACATTGATATAACACGAGTTTAACAATTTCTTATGCTGATTAGTATCTGACTGGTTATTTAAAGCTTCCCGCGTCCAAATAGTAATTTTGAAGGGATAGATAGGATTGTTGTTGGGGATCATGGGAATTGGGTAGAGTGAAATCACCATCACCAGTGGTAGAGTAACCTTTGACCATTTGCTTACACGCTATCGCTATACAGAACCTTATGCATACACAGTCATACACATACACACACACACACATAGGTACAAGCACGGACAATGCACAATAATAATAAGTTACATTGATATATAGAAAAGAACTGTACACAGATAATGAAACCTAGCGTAGGCCATGGATGAATGAGAGCAAGAGAGCGAGCGAGCGAGTCGGGTTTGGTTTTTTATATTACTTTAAGACTCTTTTGTCATTTTGGAGAGCATTTTTGTTTGGTAACTGCATATGCTGAGTTTAGTTTTCCATTGCTGTATTTGGTTGGTTGTTCTGTTTGGTTGCTTGATTGCTGAGTGATCGACTAATTCATTGATTTTCAAATATTTACCCAAGCTTCAAATTTTGGCCCGGCTGCTGACTGGCGCGCACGCCCTCCTCGCCCAACAGCTGCGCTTGCTCATCCTCGTTCTGGTTGTCCGCCATCTGTAGATAGCGTCGAGATTTGTATGATGAGTGGGAGGTGGTCGATTTATAAACCATCGGCACCGACTGCCAACACAACCGAGCGTACGTAATATTGTGTTGTTGTTGTTGTCATTGTTGTTTTTGTTGTGGAGGTAGTGGTGTGTAGAAAATGGGTGTTGGTTTGGGGGTTTGTTGGTTGGTTGTGCATTTTGCAGGGTTTTGCGGGGATTGGTTTCATATTCGTTTGTTTTGAGTATTTTGCATATTGCATTTGCATTGTTTTGATTGATATGGAAAATAAATAAACGTAAAGAACAAATAATAAGATAACCAAAGGCATAAATACAGTCAATTATACCTACAAGCATACATACTATAAAATCAATATCCACTCTATTTACATACATACTTAAAATAATAGATATAGTAGAAGACCGAAAGATAAAAGAAAAGAAAATACTAATCCAAACATTAAAGAAGAAACTGAATAAATTAGGGACTGCCCATGACAAGCCGAAGACCAAATACCCTTGCAGACCGGTAGAATAAGATATGGCATATTATCAAATCACAGCTCCATCTGCCAGGGTATATGTAGATATCAAAAGCACATAAAAACATACATATGTACATGTTTATGTTGTACTAGTCTTAGGTTGCTAGTTCATATTTTGTAGGTAGGCGGAAGTGCTACGTGTTAGATGTTGTTCTGTTGTATTGCGAATAGAGAATAAAGAAAGACGTGGTTCGAAAGATTGCGAAATTAAAAACAAAAGCTGTTGTGCCATTAACTTGAATATTTGGTTAGCAAGTTTGTGCCGATTGTTAATTAGAGTTTCAGTTGTGACCGCTGATGGTTGCAAGGCCTCTGCCACGGAAAGTACCCCTTATCGGTTAGCTGACGACGCGCCTATATAGATAGATATGTTAGCCAAAACCGCATGCATACCTCATCGAAGAAGACCTGCGTCTTGCGCAGAATGTGCTTCAGTTCGGTCAGCTCCAGGAAGTTACGTTTCAAAGCCTCTGCATTCTGGTTGACTTCACGAAGCTCATTCTCCAGTTTCTCGAAAGTGGCCTGCAAGCAATTTAGGGAACCATGTGAGTTATGTTCTATGTGATGATGCTTATACACTTGCCTCCAAATCGATCATCTCTCGGGGCTGTGGGGCCTCTGGGCTCTCGCCTGTATCCAACATGGGAATACCATCCTTCTTGATCTCCTTTTCGAGATAGCGCAATTTTCGTTCCATTTCATCACAGCGACGCACCTCGTTGACGAACTTCCGCTGGAATGCATTCACATCGGGATTGAGCTGTTGCGAAGAAGTAAATCAAAGTTATGTAATCGTAAGACTATGACTTGGGTAAGTCGCACTCACATCACGGAACTGGACCAAGCCGAGTTCACCAAGTTCCGAAACACAGGCGTATGCTGCTTCGCTCTGTAGGAAGAGTTGGCACAGGGCCATCTCCTCGCTACGGAATAGGGAACCCATTTCGACGATTTTGTTGCAGTCAACTCCAAGTAATCAATTACTGAAACAGCGAAAGCATGTTCATTAATTAAAATGTAAAACACAAATATTTAAATATATACTATGACTTTTGTATTAATAATAGGAACAAAGTGATTCATATGCATTGCAATTACTCTATGAAAAAATAAGTTTTTCTCTCTTTGTTTCGTTATTTTATTGTGATTGATTTTTCTTTAAACAACGCCTCTTTTTCCTACTGTATCACTTAAAATATATATTCGATGCGCCACGAAAATATTAATCTCTACACCGAATTATTGATTTTTCATCAGCGCAGCAGATAAAAGAAAGTGCTGCGTGGTATGCGACAGACGATTAAGATAAGCAATGCATCATTGTAGTCTACTCCTTTATTATTATATATAAAATAATCTTCTCTTTTTTCTATATAATCCTTACATTTGTTAAATATTAATTAACACTTTAAACACACAACTAAATCTTTTAAATTACCAATATAGTTTAATTTTTTTGTTTCTCAGCAGCGGTGTGACCAGTTGGAGAAATGGCAACAGAAACCTCAGTCCCTGCAAAGTTATCGATAAGAGGTGAGTACAATAAAATACTATAGCAAAATACTAACTTCTTTCGGTCGATAACGGCCAACTGGTTTTAAGAACAATTTAAGCTGAACATGCTTTAACTTAAAAACAAACAAAATATAAAATGGGAATAGACGAAAAAAAAAAATAGTTTAACTGCAATTGTGGGTTCTTCTTCTGTTAGAATATGGTTTACTGAGCGCTAATTTCAAGTTGAATTCATGTTTATTTGTTTAATGTTAACTAATAGTGAAATGAATATGTAATTAATAAGACAATTAAGTAAATTTAATATTATAAATAATTTAAAAGTTTACTGTTAAGAGATATAAGCAAACTTGATATGTTTAATATATAATATTTAATCTATTGTAACAATGAATTAGCCGATCCAATATTTGTACAAGACCATTGACGAAAACTAAATATTTACATGTTTTTATTAAATATTATATACTAATTTAGGACACAAAAAAATGCAATTTAATCTAATGCTATCCCTGTTATCAATTAAAACTATACAAATTTTATTTAGCATAGAAACGTCAAAGCTTTGAAAAATTGAGCTGATTGCGTTGATTCTTTAATCTGTACTACTTACACGAATAACTGACTCTTGAATTGCACGTGTTGTTGCAAGCCAATTACTGCGTCGACGACGAATTGTTATGCACTTATTATATGAATTGCTCGCACTGCACTGCTCTCAAGTATTTAATCGGCATCACGTTTTCCGCTCTTAACTTGGTCAGTTCTAACACAGACTCTTAGCCCCATACAGAAAGAGAAAGGGCGCCGGCGAGTCCTTGGCTTCATAATGACGACGAAGGCCGACGACAGCATCCGACGAAGCGAACTGCAAAGGTTTTCGTCCGAGCCCGAATCAGAGTTACGAGGAGAGTCAGTGTGAAATTGTAACTCGAGAGCGACGGATCGATTGTGGCTTAGGGCTCGGTAAATGGTCCAGGAAAATACACAACCAGCAGCAGCAGCAAACACAACAACACAAGCAGCAGAGGCAGCAGCAGCAAGGAAAACAAGTGAATAGGCATAGCCAAGTGGAAAGTGGGGATGGTCAAACAGAAAATTTCGATGCTCGCTGCCGCTGTTTCTGCTGCTGCTGCCACTGCTTCTGCTTCTGCTGCTGCTATTCAATGCTCACCTCGTGCTTGACTGTTTCAATGTGTGTGCTGTGTGTGTGTATGTGTTTGGGTCACTGTGCCATTTTGCGAAATGAATCAGACAACAAAGACAACATTTTTGTAATTGAAAAATTTACTGCTCGGTTACATATGCGCGAGTTCTTCTTGTTTTCCCCAGTTGTTGTTGTTGTCGGTTTGGCTCGGATTCTGGCAAGCGGGCGCAGCGCCGCACCGCAACCCCCAAAAGTATGCTATGTCACAGAGCGGAGCATAGCCGAGAAAAAGAAGAAAGAAAAAAAAAGAACAAGAACAAGAAAAACAATCCCCAAAAACACTCGCTCACAAAGTGGAAGTCAATTTTCTCACAAAGAACGCTAAAAAAAAGACAGTCTCCAGCCCTATAAGTGGTGTATAGTTTCCCGTAGTATTTGTATTTAAAATTTCAGTAAATAATTGGCCGTAGCTAAATAACAACACAGCAAATGGAAAACGCAAAAGAGAAAAGCTTTCTGGGCTTGGCCGCTCCCAAAAAAATACGAAATTCACATCAACAAAACGAAACGAAACGAATCGAAGGAAAATCCTTTGAAATAGAAAAGTTAAGCATGCGAACTCACAATATATGTCGGAGTATAGTAATGTTAATATCTGTAATGTACATTTCGAAAACAAATGCACAACTTGAGTTGAGTTTTTCTCTCCAGGGCGCGACCTACTTAAGCGACAGCTGAAGGTCTTTTTGTTTTGACTTTGCCCGCTTTACGAGCGCATAATTAGCCATGCGAATTATGTGGAAACGTTTTCCACGAATTCTCAATTGAATAAGCGCTAATCAAAGCGAGGACGACAAGTTGCCACGCGGGGGCAACTGGCACGCCCGAGCTCCAAATAGTTGCACTAGTTGTGCTCGCTGGCACTTAGATTAGATCTTGTTAAGGTGTTCGAAAACTAAATTTAAAGTAGCGTTTTATTCGCCTCACTCTTGATTCAATCAAGCGGAACGATATTATAATAAATTAAGGTTTATTGTGCGGCCAATTGAAGATTCAGTTCGTGGTAATGAGCGTGAATGTGCTTTCTGCGACTTGGCGTACCAAGATGCCTTTCAGTTGCGAATTCTCCTGCCTGGCTGCATGATGTGAATGTGCTCGCAGCGTACACACACACTAATAGACACACACACACACACGCAGTTGAATCGTTATCGCGTGCGAGTGTCGCGAGTGCAGTGCAGCTAATCCTTTTCCCTAACGGTTTTATCCCCAACTAAGGATTTTCGCAAATAGTTGAGAGTGCAGCGAAGGCAAACAAAGTGCAACAACATCCACATTAACATATACAACTACAGCAACAAAAGTGTTCAGCAACATCAATAACAACTACAACAACTACAGCAGCAACATCATCATCAACAGCAACCACAACACAAAAGGATATTTAACAGGCGCGGCGCTGCCTCTAGGTGCGTATAACAACAACAACAACAACACCTGCAATAATAACAACAATATCAACAACAATATCAACAATAACGTTGTGGTAAATAATGTGTAATTAACAGACCGCAGCAATGTGCAATGAGAGAAAACTACTTAAAAGTGGCACAAAAAAAAAGAATTTATATAAAAAAAAAATGAGAAATGCGAATACGAAAATCAAAAAGGGCGTGTTGTGTCTTCACTTTGCTGCTCTCAGCGTGCCAGTTTGTATGTGTGTGTATGTGTGTGTGTGTGTACGGAGTGTTGGAGTATGCGTGAGTGTGCTTTGTTGTTGTTTTCACTGATGAGCCGCCGTCGCCGTTGCGCTACATCATCAAGTTGCTGCTGCTGCTGCTAGCTTAGGCAGCGACAGCGACAGCGCTGCGACTGCGACGGCGAACTTCGGTTGCGCCTCTTTACTTTGTGCGTAATAAAATTGATGATAAAATAAAAATGGATAATGGGCGATTTTCGGCTGCGGCTGTGGCAGGCAGAATGAAGTCGCAAGAATGTGTCGGCGGCGTGTCGACGGCCCAAAGAGACTGAAGAGTCAGAGTTAACTCAGTTCGCCGTGTGCAACCCGCGCAACGCTCCTCTCGCTTGCCTCTCTCTCGCTGCCCGTGGCCGTGCGAGCTGCGGCTTAAGACTTCTCTTTATCTCTTTGTGCCCCCCTCCCTTTGGTGCTCGCTCTTGCTATGCCTCGCTCTCTTTCACGTTCTTTACTTTCACAGTGTATTGTGCTCTTTGTTGATAGCGCAGCACTTGCGGGTTTGCTGACTGGGCAGGGGTGGGGTAGGGAGACTGTCGCTGATAAGGAAGCTGCACAGTTGTTAATGTTAAATGACAACGCGACGGCGGCGGCGGCGACAGCGCCCGAAACTGTGCTAAAAATTGCAAAATTTTAATCACGATAATGCACGAAACAAATAAAAAAGGAACAACAACAAACACACACACACACAGACACAACATAGCACGACACACACATACATTGTCGCTGCTGCGGGCATTGCGCTCGTCTCGTTGTTGTTGTTGTTGTTGTTGTCTATGCTGAGGCCATTAACATGGCTCACGTAGCCACACGGCCAAGTGGAGGGAACAGGCTGAAGCGAACTTTGTTGGCTTTGTCGTCTGCCTGGCAGCATAATTTGGCTATAGTAGCATAGCATTTAGCTAGGGTTAATTACCGAATATCGTGTTGATAGCTTAAGCGTTTCACGGCGCCACCTAACCCAGTGTGCGTCCGGACTGCGTCTTTTTAAAATCGTCTGTGATAAGGCTAAATATTTAATGGCATCTTCAGGCTCCCTCAGCTCCAGCAATACGTTCGACTGACGGTCTATCTATGTGTCAGTCTATCTGTCTTACTCTCTGCCTGCCAGTCTATCTGTCTTAGTGTAGCTTCGTCTGTCTGTCTGTCTGTCTGTCTGTCTGTTTGTCTGTTTGTCAGCTTCTTTGCCAGCTGTCTCTGTCAATGCTTTGGCAAACTTTGCGTCCTTGCCTCACTGCGTTGACTATTGTTTCTCGCCTAACTGTGGCAATAATGGCAGAGGCAGCAGCGCAGTTTAGAAATAAATTAAAATTTCATTCAAGTGCTTTTCGAGACAAAACTTTCTTAATTACAAATGTATTGCTGTCTCTTCTCCCCGTTCTCCAACTCCTCTTTCTTCATTCTGTCCTGTCCCATTGGGGGATTTCCTTTGCTGGCGTCTTGTGTTTTGGGTTGCTGCGCGAAAGTATGCTACGAATTATTGAAGCGCACACAAATCGCAGCCTAAAAGTATGCAACGGAATGTCAAGCGTTACATAACACTGCCTGCGAATTGTCATCACACACACACACACAGCCGGGGCCACATTTATCTGTCATGTGCAGCTGCCCCGGCTGCAACAGACAAATAAACATAGCGCAACAAAAATAACCATGTTGGTGCTTGCCGCGTTTTGGCCAGCGGCTTAAAATGCTCGACCACACGCGCACACAGTGGCATGCAAAAATAATCGACGCACACACAAATGGCACAGTGGGGAAGACAACAAACGGCAGTGTAAAAAAAGAATGAACCACATGACGCTGCAACAAAAGCAACAAGCAATGCACTCGAACAAATACCCTAAAAACGAGTCGGTGTGTGTCCCCTATGTGTGAGTGTGTGTGTGTGTCTCATGTGCAAACGAGCAGACACAAACAAATACAGAGGGAACCTGGTCGCTGTTGGAGCGCACTTTGTGTGCACTTAGATGAAAATGACAGCAGAAGCAGCAGCAACAACAATGAGAGCAAAACTTACAACAGGCATGTCGAGTAATGACAGCAGCAACTGGAGCAACAGCAACAACAGCAGCAGCCGCATTTAACAATGGGGGCACTGGCTAAGCAGCGGCCACGCCCACCCACGTTGCCAGCGGGTATGCGTGTCTGTCTGGCTGTCATTCATTCACTCATTCGTTCATTCATTCATTCATGCGCTCCACTTATGCAGGCACTGGACGTGGCCAACTGGTCGACAAAAGGGGCGTGCTTGAGCAGGTCAGGCGGGGGGGTGGACGTTCTGCATCGTCGTCGTGTTGTCATTGTCCCCCGTTGTAGCTGCTGCTGCTGCTGTTGTTCTTCTTACTGTTGTTGGAGCAACACACACTTAAGTGGTCGCTTAGAGTGTGCCACGTTTTGTGTCTTCTTGTTGTCTTATTTATGAATAAAAAATAGTTATTTGCAAAACGTTTAGCTGAAGGGCGGCAGGTCGACAGGTTGTTCAGGCCAGAAGAAGGTTTGCTGCTGCTGGCTATATAACAATTTTGCAGCTACACCCAGCATAGTTTTCTCTTTTTTAATTAAATGTCAAAAAATGGCACTGTACGCCATAAAGGAGCGTCTTTATTTTGCTGTGTGTGTGTTTGTGTGTGTGTGTGTGTGGCAATTCAATTGACGGCCTACGGCCCCACAGAAGCGCACCCGAGAGTGCCATAAAGGGCGTACTCCGATGAGCCTAGATAATTGTTACGTCATTAAGCGGCTGCGTCTGCCGAGCTGAATATAAAAAGTCTAAGCAAGCTTGACAAGCTCAAGCTAAGCAAACTAACGGAGGCGAGACAAAAGGAGTTCGCACTAAATGAGTATGAAAAAGTGTAGTCTACTTTTATGCGGCTCGCAATTAAATACAAATTTGCAGCGACATATGCGCCTGTAAACAAGCGCCTAAGCGAAATGGCGAAAGGCGAACGACGCAATGGCGAATGGCAAAAGGTAAAAGTAAAAACAAAACCAACAACAACAAATGTTTGTGGTATGCGTGGAGAATATTATAAAAAAGGGCGACAGCAGCAGAAGAAGAAGAAGCAGCCAAATTGACTTCCTTTTCAACTCCGACTCTGTCGCGCTTTCTCTCAGTTTGTGGCTCTCTTAGTTGTTGGTATACGTTGCGCGGCGCAGGCGCAGTCAGTCTGCCTCTCTCTCTCACACTCATGCTCTCTCTTCGGCGTCGGATGTTGTGCTCGACTTCGTTTTGATACTTCGCACTTTGTCAGCTTGTGTGCGTGTGCAGTCGCTGTCGCAGCTGGCGTCGCTGTCGCAGTTGGCGGCGCTGTCAACGTTGCTTATTTGGCAATGTCAATGTAACTTTTATCCAACTGCCGCTTCAGTGGTTTCCTTTACTACAGCAGCATCAGCTCAGCCTCAGCATCAGCATCAGCCTCAGCCTCGCTGCCACTGTCTGCGTCTCAGCTGGCGTCGCAGTCGTTTGGGGCGCTTGATTTAAATGCTGCTGATAAGGCGGCATTATGATTCGAACAGTTTGGCTACGCGTTGTCTTTCCTGTGTGCCTGTGTGTGTGTGTGTCTCAGTAGTTGTAGCTGATGCCCTGAGGCGCATAAGTTTACAATTGACTTTTAACGATATCACACACACACACACACACACGTTACTGTGTGCACGTATGTGAGTGTGTTGTGTGCGTTGTGTTGCGCGCGAATTTATGTTTTATCATTTATTGTTAGTGGAACGTGCAGACGTCAGGGCGAGCCACGCCCCGTGTCGCCTGCTGCCGCCATTTTGTTGCCATGTTGCCTGTGATTGCCCCGTTGTAGCTGTTCCTTTTGTTGTAGTGTTGCTGTGATAATATGCTGCGCCTTTGTTTTCGCAGCAATAAAAATTGGTTGTAATTTGGTCGGCTCTGCCGCACGTCCTAAGCATGTGTGTGACTGCCTGTGTGTGTGTGAGTGTGTGTGTTGATTTTGTTGTTATGCTCGAGATTGATACGCGTTGCGCTGTTACTGTTACTGTTGTTGTTGTTGCTGTTGTTATGTTTTGCCAACGTCTGTCTATGGCTTACCAATTAATTCCATTGAGATGCGTGTTTCGATCGCTCCCTCTCGCTTGCACTCGTTGTCAGCTCTGTCTACATTTGTATTGTATACTCTGCGGCTGGCCGCAATTTGCATAGCCTTTTGGCAATTATTGTTTGCGACGTGAGCGGCATAATTGACCGGCCAATCGGCCAAAGACGACGACGGCGATTTAAGGCTAATGTGGCTTGATGTTAGCACACACACACACACACACACATAGATAGCATGCATATATGCATACATATGTGCATATATATAAAGTATTTACCTTATTTGCCAGACTCAAAGCAAACAGTATTGATAGTCTTTGGTTTGCAGTTACCGAAGTTTGTTTAATTTAAGTAAATATTATATATAGAATATACTGTGTTTATTTGTATTATTATGCTAATGCACAGAGATATATCCTTGATGGACTTTTGCTATAACAGCGACTGCGCTTTGCCTTGAGCCTTGCTGCCCATCAGCAGCTGCTCTACATTGTTTCCCCTGCCACTTTTTCACTTTACCTACTCTCTTCTCTTTCTCTCTCTCTCTCTCCGTTTTAGCCAGCACATTTTGCACATTGGAACAAAGGACTTTTTTGCTCGCCAACTGAAGCAATTAACTGAAAATGTAGCACTGCGAAAGGACATGGCCAAAGTGGAACAGCAGCAACTGATGCCATGCGATGCAACGAGCATAAATGTAAGTACCAACAGGGAGTGTCTGCTTGTATGCCTGTGTGTGTGTGTGTGTGTGTGTGCCTGTGTGTCTTGGCTAATTGCATTGCTTATGCGCAGCAACAAGAGTCAATAAAGCGGGAAAATGGCGCAGTGCAATGTGAAAACTCAGTGCGAAAGAGCAATTTCATTTCATTTGCATTCAATTTTCTCGCAAAGGTTCAATCTACCCAAGCATTCTATTCTCTATATACCATCTCTGTCTGGCACTTTGTTTTGTTTGCAGCAGCATTATAGATCGAAAGTTAGTCTGCTCTGCCATCAACTAATCTCGAATGTGACACGAAAGCAACCTTAACTCAATCGTTGGCAAAGTGGTAAAGTGATAAACTTTGTCTTCTGCTTCTGAGAACTATTTGCCGTTAAGTAGAACGAGCTCTTTGATGGCATACGAAATTAAATAGTTTAAGTACACACACACAAAATTGTAAGCTGCTTTCTCGCCTTGGCTTAGCACGTCGTCAGCGAGGTAAACTCGAATTTGATTAGGTTTTTAGCTTTTTAATATCGCGTTTTGTCAGGTGCTTCGTCTTCGTCGCCGTTTGCGTCTCTGGAAATCATTTTAACAGCTTTTGTGTGTTGCATCCTTTGGCTGCACGACAAGCATCAAGGACAATGGCGAAGCGGAGAGAATGGAGCCGACTGGAGATGTTTAGTTTGCGACACAGCGGGAGGCAGCAGGGCTGGAGGCTAACGGGATACTACAAGCAGCGCGACACAAAAGCCAAACACAAATGCATAACATTCTTTCGTCCTGATGTCGGGAGCTGAATGGGCTAAACGACCGCACTGCCCGCTGGGAGCAGCTGCTCCCTCCCCCCCCCATCTCCCCTGCACTGCCTGTGGCTGCTGCATTTGAAATGCCAAGCAATGATGCATTAAATCGGAACGAGCTAAGCAGCGACAAACTAGTGGGTGTGCCAGTGGGCGCAGGTTGTGTGCGTGTGTGTATGTGTGTGTGGGTGTATTTGGAGGAGGAGAATGAGGAGGAGGAGGTGGACATTGACTGCTCAGCAGTAGGCGGAAGTGGAAACAAAGGCTGTTTTACAGCCGAGGCGTTGGCTGTCTTAAGCGACGTAACCAGCTCGCCTCTCGCTTGTGTGTGTGCGTGTGTATGTGACCTTATTTGCATGTCACTCACGCCCCCAACATGCCAGGGATACCTGTGCAAACACAGCTTCGCCCAGCACACTGCTGCGGTTTCCCCTGTGCTCGGTTAGCCTCTTCGCATGTTCCCATGTATTCGTGCAGGTGTATGTGTGTGTGTGTGTGTGTGTGTGGGTCGGTGTAACCCATGCATCATGTGACACGGCACGTAAATTCGTAATAAATTTGGAATTATGTGCACATTCCCTGGCTTGGCCTGCCCTCTGTTCTGGCTGTGGGCCCGAAGGCCAAGCAATTTGCAACTTGCACTTTGGACATTTATGTTGCATGCCCCTGCGCCATGGGGAGAGATGTGCCCCCGGCCAGTTGCAAGTATGAATCATATTCGTGTGCAGCAGCGTGTGCTTATCTCTTGTCACTTGCCATTGCGGCTCTTGTTTTTCAATTTGGCCGTGCAAATGGATTACTCTGCCTGTCACACACGTGTCACGCCACGACACGGCGACAAACTGTGACAAGTGCTGTCACGTGGGGGCAACTTATAGACTCCTCTTGCACCCCTCCCCCCCTGTCATGTTGTCCGCAAACGCATAATCGGCGACCAATTGCCGCTAATTAATGGAACGCCCAACGCCAACGCACTGCGCCGTCAGCTCCCATTTGGGTGATGCGGCTGATTCGAACGATTTGTCGATTGCAACTGCAAAAGCCACTGACAGGCGACATCGATGCGGCGGCAGACAGGGGCACATCAGACAGGCCGATTCAAAGACTAATTCGATTCACTTGTGCAAATTGATGCATCAGCTCGATATGCTTGCAGTGGCAGAAAGAGAGAACTGTAAAGTGAGATAGGCACAGGAGTGGCAGGAGAGGGAAAGATTGATGGAGGGTGGCTGAGAGAGGTACAGACAGAGAGAGAGTGAGAGAGAGATAGAGAGAAAGGAGATGCAGATCGTGCAAAGAGGCAGACAAATAAAAATGCAGAGTGAGTAAATTAGTAACTAGTAGAAAAAGATAATGTTTAAAACGATAGAGATGGAACATATATCATAGAGATTTATGTAGAAACAGAGATGTAGAAATAAAGGTTTATAGAGGGACAGGAGAAAGGAAAGTAGAGCAGAGAGAAAATGCCATAGAGCTAAAGTGAGATGAGAGTTCTCAACTCGGATTCTTTGAACAACACAACTGAAGGAGTCCTTATGTTCACTCGCATCAATTTCTCATTTTTTTTTTTTATAGCTTACTGTTACCATATTTAATAACTTATACAATAGTGTAAATCTTATTTCCAAATAATATAATATATACATAAATAAACCTAAATAGGTTGAAAGAAAATGTTAAAAATGAAGTACATTTAGATAAATCTGCTAGGCAGATCAGTAGGGTGTATGCGCTTGAGCCCGTAAACCCCGACTCATATTAATGAAATACATAAAAAAAGGGAAATTAAAGAGAAATTGCTTCAGTAATTAAACGATAACTTAAAGGGGCAATTCGTTGATTACTTTTCCACGTGCCACATCTAATTTATCAACAATTGAACAATTGAAGTCGGTAATTACGATTCTAAAAATGCATAAATTATTAAGAACAATCTTTATTTGAAATATAAATTTTGACAGAAGTTTACAGGCTTTATTACAACTGATATTGTTGCATGCACCAATTGCTTGAAACACTAAATAAATCAATTTGAATGTTCTTGCTGTAATATTCAATATAAATAAGTGACGAAAACTCAATTAAGATTCTATAAGGTGCAATAATGCTAAATTAACTTATTTATCATAAGTGACTAAGCACTTTTCAGCAGTTTATTTCACGTATTCCCAACATAAGAAGCGACCTTTAATTGTGCAACATATGAGCAATATTGTAGTAGGTAGCATAGTGTAGGAGGAGGATTGCATAGTGTAGAGAGAGAGAAAGTTCCTCCGAAAATGTCAGCGCAATGTTTAATGCAATTCATATCATGTGGAACGCGAGTTGCCAAATGCAAACTGGCAGCTCTTTTCGGCCAGCAGACTTTCGCCCTTTTTCTCGCCTTCACATTATAACACCTCTGTCCTCTATCCCCTCTCCCTCCACTCCCCCTTCTTCTTCCCCACCCACGCAGCTCATCAGCGTACAACGCCTGCCCGTACACATCTGCAGGGAAATTGATTTAATTTTGCGCTGGAATTGCATTAAATTTGCTGACTTGGCGTTGATTTCATTATCCGGCTATGATGGTAAATGGCATTATGGTGGAAATCAGTTCAAATGTTGGTCATAAAGAATACATTTGCGTGTGTATGCCCCGCGTGTGTGTGTGTTGTGTGTGTTGGATTTGGGCAACTTTGTTGTAATTATTTTGGGATACACAACGAATGCGGGCGCTCGCCATGTTCCATCGGTTTGCCACTGCATTGACGATGAGTCCACACGGGAAGGGGAAGGGGAAGGGAGGGGGCGAGGGGGAGTGCGAGAGAAAGAGAGGCGTTACGGCTTTTTTTTTTGGCAGCCACTGCATGGTATTGGATTTGGTTTTCATCCAAACAGAATAACAGACAAACAATGCCAGCAACAATTTTAAACAATTTCGTTTGGTGCACATGGAAAAAAAGCGCTTGTGTGGCGCGGCGAGGAATGGGGGCAGGAGGTGGGGCATGTGGCATGGGGTCAGACGAGGCGGGCAAGTGGTAGGTAAATGGACCAAAGTGTGGCAGCGATGCGGGCTCGAATGGCATTCTAATCGGATTCTGTTGCAGCTGTGGCCAAAGCTGCCAGCGAAGCAAAAGCTTTGCCAGCAAATTGATATCGCGAGCAATTTGGCGCGGCACCGATAGAATCAAATGGGGTGAGGAGGGAGGGGGAGATGACCTTATCGTTGCAGCAATTTGAATTCCAGCTGCATGCTGTCTGCCCTCCTGCCCTCTTATGTACTCTGTCATACACTGCGTATGCGCAATTGCATAATCTGTGCGGCACTTGAATTTGATCGCGTGGCATTTGTAAGTCGATGCGACCTCGACTCGTGTCCTGCAGACGTTGATGAATACTGGCTACGGCGATAAATTCAATTACAGTGCTCAGGCAGCTGAAGCTATAAGTCAGCTTAAGCTTGACATGATAAGGGGGCAGAGGGGGGGAGGGGCTATGGTAAAGAGACACGACTCTACGCTCAACGCTTCACTCTTTGTGCCTTCACTTTGCTTTTGGCTTTTTAAAGTGTTGTCTGGGAATTGTTAGAGAGCCGCAGACACGCACAATGAAATGGCACAAGAAAACAGTTAAAAAGCGAAACAGACGAGGCAGAAGAATAAGAAGAAGAAGAATAGGGAAACAACATAAAATAAATGTAATAAATTTTAAACATAGAGATGATAAATTGCTCTGGGACTCGGGCTCAAAGTGCTGCCAATGCCAGCGAGCGCAGCAGTTGCCTGCGGGCGGTGCCAGCCTCCTCTCTCCGTCCCTCTCTCTCTCTCTCTCACTGACTCTCTCTCCCCCCTTCCTTGTCGCACCCTGCGCTTTCTCGCGTCCAGCTCAACATTTTAACAATTTGTTTGCGGCTTCACTTGTCTCCTGCTTGCCTCTGCCATCACTTTTGTCACACGTGTGTGTGTGTGTTTTGGTGTGCATGTGTGTGTGTGTGTGGGTGTGCGCTTGTCTGTTTGGCATTTTTATCTATTTGGACGCACGCTTCGCTGTCGTTGCTTAATTCTCTCTTTCTCGTTTTCGAAATTGATTTGATGCTTTTGTTTTATTTACTTTGCCAGCAAGTTGGCATACCCCCCCCCCCCTCCCCTAACCACGCCAACTTTGACAGCAGCTTGTAAACTTCAGCGGGAAACTTGGCTAAAAAGAAAAACCTTGCAAATGTTTCATTCCCCGTTGACTTGTACTCTGCTACTGGCACTGCAGCTTGCAACTTTATAAAAAACTCTCATTCACCTCTGCCCCCTTTCCTCTCTCTCTCTCTCTCTTTGCAGAAACTTCGTGTCTTCCGTGATTAGGACGTGGTGTACCCAAGCGCTCTAAATGCAGACGATATGGTGAGTACCAGAACGACAGATCTATGTAGTATGTGTGGGTGTGTGGCAGACATAACTTCCACTTTGCACTGATTATGTAAGGTCTCGAAAAGCATTGCCTACTTTTTGGGGCACACAATCGCCAGGGGAGTAGAAAAAGTTACAGAGTGCTGCATGATATGCAGCTGGCCTGGCCATATACCCAACACACACGCACACACACACAGATACACACACACATGCGCACGCTTACGACACAAATGCACACAGCACGCAGTGCGCAGAGCTCATATATTACGCATACGCCGCTTGTGCCCCGAACTATTAGCAAAAGCATTGCATATTTATGCCGTAAAATATTGTGCATTTTTGAAATGTGCATTGCATAACGCGTCGGCTTAAAGGCAGAGAGAAACAACAGAGATGGAGCCGTGCCGTGCCGTGCCGAAGTTTTCTAATTAAAAACTACAAATTATTTTGGAAGCATAATGAACGTTGCATGCGGCTTTAGACACACACACACACACGCACACACAGGCAATTAAGCCAATGTGTGTCAGTGTCAAAGTGTGTGTGTGTCTGTTTGTCTGGCAACAAAAGCCAAATTTAATTTACCATTTGTCATAAGGGCTGCAACAGCGGAAACACTGACAACAGGAGCAGCAACAGAAGCAGCAGCAAACAGCAGCAACAATGGCAACAACAACGACAATCGCATTGCACACACACACACAGACATAAAGAAAGTACTGTGTGCCGGCGTTTTACTAATTTCCACAACCAGATGATGATGATGGTGATGATGATTATGATGCTGCTATTGCAGTTGCTGCTGCTGCTGCTGCTGAAGTTGCGCCCTGGCTTTGGTGTCCTCCTCTGCAGCCAGGTCATGCATATTGCATTTGCTTGCAGCCAGCAGGCAGCCAGTCTGGCATGCACTCATGCATGCCACGCCCACTTGCCGACGCCCACTCGTAATGCATTTTATTTGAGTTGTATGCGAACAAAAACTGAGAAAAAAACTCAAAAGGAATGAAACAAAAAAAAGAAACGCGCTGGCAAAAAAAGCGCAAATATTTATGACACACTGTGACACAACAAACACACACACATATACATGTAATATGCATATATGTGCGTGTATATATTTATATAGTCTGTTGTTGCATAATAAAACAGTTGATGAACATGCCACGCCCACATACAGACGAGTTGAAGCAGACACCGCAGCCGTAATCGGTTTAAGCAGCTAACGCCTTAACCGTTTGTCAGTTACTCAGTCGGTTTAGCAGTCACTTTAACCACTGCTCTGCCAGTTTGTCAGTCATGCAGTCAGTCAAGCAGTCAGTTGCTTCAATTTATGCAAGCAACTCGCGCAGAGAAAACCTTGCAGCACAAGTCTTATTGTTCTTGTTGTTGCTGCTTCTGTTGTTCAGTGCATTCTTTTTTTCGCACCGCCGCCATTTGTTGCAGGCAGCCCATTTGGCACTTACCAACACTGCGTCAAGTATGTCGGCTTCTCTGCAATGTTTGTCACACTCGACCCACGCAAACAGCAAAACAGAAACAGTTCAAGGCGAGAAAACATTTATCGCTCTGTGTGTGTGTGTGTAAAGTGTGTTTTTAATTATTTTATTTATTTATTTATTTATTATAGTATTTGCATCGAGAGCCACACGCCCTTGGCGAGCAGTTTTCAATTTGCTTGTTAAAACACCATAAAGGGCATTTTTCAATTAGCCAACATCAATTTGCAGTTGGCAGTTGTGCAGAGAGTCGAGTTCATTGTCACCACTAGTGTTGTATTATGTTAAATGGGTAATATTTATAGAAGAATAGTAGGCAAGTGAAAGAGTCGTTTTTATCTAAAACTTCTTTTAACAGCTGCTTCCTTTTGCTCCCCACTTGATTTATTTTTCTCCTTCTTTTTCCTATTTAACAGAGTATGGTTGCTTATAGATGTATACAGAATATGTTGATGTTATTTACAGATATGGTTTATAATGTTAATGTTAATATTAAAAGGTTCATTTTTACATAAATCTTGTTAGAGGAAGTATTGTCACAATATTAAAACTCAAATCTGTTTAAATTAACCATTCAAATTTGTCTTAGTTTTCATCTTTAATATTTTCAAATTTATCAAATTCTTTATCAAAGATTTTCATCATTTAAAGATTGGTTCAGATGACAATCTGATACTGTTAAATATAGAAGTAATACAAGGAATAACAGAACTCAACTAGTTATCCAGACTTAAATTTCAAACCCAAGTCTCTCGCACATTCCGTAGAACGAGTTCTCTTTATAAAGTTCTGCATATTCATGCACAATTCACAATGCGTCTGCATGCCTTAGTGAGTGTATTCACCGCTTTGGCTTGCAGTCAACTCACCGTTTTCTTCTTTTTCTTTCCATTTCTCATTCTGCTTCTGTTCGCAGTCTCATTCCCTCGCTGCGTTTTCTATTTTCTGCTCTTACTTTGAAGTGGTTTCTGCGCTTTGGTTCCCTCTAATTGGCTGTGGCTGGTTTTTAATTTTCCACAGTTTGGTTTCTTTTTTTTTGTCTTTTGGCGCCTTTCTTTTGTTGAGTGGCAAATGCAGCTGCAACATCAGCAGCATCAGCAGTTGCGGCTTTAAGTCGCACCGATAAATTGCCCAACTGGACGGAATTGTAATTACACGGCAAATGTCTCTCGCTTTGTGTGAGAGATGTAATTGCGAACGAGGCTAGACAGGGACAGCAATAGGCAAATGTGGGTTGTCTGCATATGAATGTGTGTGTGTGTGTGTTTGTGTGTGTGTACGTGTGTGAGTGTGTGTCAGCAGCACACCCAAAACAATATCCTGCGCAAGCAGGCAAAGACACAAAATAAATGTAATTTCATTTGTCTGTTTTTTCTGCTCTTCCCTGCAATTAAAATCAACAATTTCATAGAAATGTATGCGTGTGTGTGTGTAGGTGTGTGTGTGTGCTGTGCTATCTGCATGAAAATAAAGCATTATGCGGTAACTGGATTTCTGCATTTACATCAACTGCCAGACACAAGTTGCCACCGGGCGCTTTCAGTTGCCGTCGTCGTCGTCGGCGTACTCTCAATTATTTAGCAGGACACAGCATGGTACAGGTGCACTTACACCTTCGCACCCACACACACGCAGACACTCCTCCCCCCCCCCATACACACACATACACGAAATTAATGTGCGCCGTAGATATGTAGAAATGCTGCAGGAAGCAACCGCAAAGCTAGCAACAGATTCTGCCAACTGAGTCGCAACTGGCATTTCCTTGGGCCCCCTCTTTACCCTTTTCCCCCACACACATTCACCTAGTTACGCGTGTGTCCTGATGGCATTAGTGCAACATTGCAGACATTGCTAGGCAGAAGGGGGGCAGAAGCAGAGAAGGACGGTGGCTGCGGTTTTCTGAATTTTTCGTTGCCAATTTCGGGGCTGGCCTCACGCAGCAAAGGACACTCAATGCGTTAACGGCAAGTGACATGTGTGCGAGTGTTGGTGTGAGTGTGTATGTGAGTGTGTGCATGAGTGTGTGGAATTTTACGTTGATTACAAGCACTTTATGTCTGCGTGCTACGTTTGGGCGATAGGGCGTGCCGCTTTCTGCTGCGGCTTTCTCTTCTGACATTTCTTACTGCGGTCTTACTGTCATCCTGCCTCCCTTTCCCGCTGTGCCTCTTTGCCTCTGCTCCTCCTTCCCTCTACCCCCCTTTCCCTCTGTTCACCCGTCTGCTGACCATCAGCTGTGCCCCCAACAAAGTCAACTCTGCCAGTTGTTGCAATATTAACACTATCCTGTCTGTCCGCCTTGTTAGATAACTCCCGGAAAGGCGTGAAGCCAAAACAGTGAGAAAAATGAGAAATGTTTGCTATTTTGCTTCTTCTATTTGATAAATGTGCGCCCCTGAGAATGTGGGCGTGGCACTCTGGACTCTAGGCTAATCTAGTGCATTTGAAGATAATTTATTATTATTCCGCAGCTGAGGCGTTTGAGAAATAGTCAAAGTATGCGCTCAAAAGCTTCTTTGATAATAAGTAACATTTACAAACCCGCGTAAAGCTTTTCGGTTACATTGACCGCGTGTGAAAGAGCTTTTTCCTGTAAGTTTACAATGCACAATTATGTGACTTAGCTGTGAGCTTTCGCGATGCTAAAGCACTAACTAGTAAACTTCTGTAAGCAAGCAAAAGCTCTGCTTGACTTGCTATAATTATGAGCCTTAAGGGTTAACAGGCGCTTTAAGCGGAATGTTATGCTAAATGTTAACTAAAAAGAAAGACAATTTAAGTATTACCTTTGAAATTAATGTGCGTATATGCCACGAGCAGGTAATAAATGTATATTTGGAGTGTGCAAAGTATTTAACAAAATAAAAACTGCTTGGTAGGCAGGGGAATATTCTAATACTAAAATAAACTCGTGCTATAAGCTCTTTACTGATCAAAGAATAAGCATGAAAGTTACTCAAGAACCACTTAGGCTTAATCTCGAAGTACCATATGTAAAGCTTGATCGTTCTATTAATTTAATTTCATTTCATTTCATTTAGAGTCGAACGATGGTCAATCGACTGCTTAAAAGCAAAAAACAGTTAATAATTATAATTGAAATTTAAATTGAGATATAAACTTAAAAGTAAGACCTTAAATGTTCAAATAAAAAGAGATTGATTGAATAGAACTAGGATAAAAAAGAAAAACATTTATTGCAAAGGGTTGGGAAAAATCCAGAAAAACTCAATCAGATCAGATTAGGAGTAGGATTAAGATAAGGAACGATAAAGGCTCAAGGCAGTCTTAAGTGGATCAAAACAAACAAGAAATGCAGAAAGGTGACTTCATAATATTACCAAAATCTCAATAATTATTTATACGCAAAGAATATTTAATACAAATACATTTAAAAGTATGTTATACATATTTGTGATGTAAATACATTAATGAAACAAAAGTATCTAAGAAATACAAAGCTCCATTTAAAGCATGGCATATGGCACTAGTTTTCAACTAATTGCATGCCTGTCGATCGGGTCTGAACTGTGTGGCTCAGTCCAAAACCTCTCTTAGACCTTCACTGACCTAAGTCCCCTTTGTTTTGATACAGTCCAGACTCTTTTTATAGTTGCCTGGCTTCGACTTTGTTAATGATCTCGAGCCCTGCAACTGGATACATGCTACGCTACTACGATAAGTTAAGACGTGCTGCTGAATTCTTCCTCTTCTACTTTGCTCTCAAATTAAAATCTGCTTTATCTGTCAATGCTTTCTGTACAGAATCAGCAGGCCCGCGCTATTTTTAATCGCACACTGGGTATCCCACTGTCACACTCTTTTAATTTACTTGCTTTAGTTCCTTTCGAATGGGTACAAAAAGCCATCGGCAAACGGGAAAAAAAGGATTCGAAGGCAAACCCTCATTTGAGACGAGAAGTGGTTAACAAAACGTAAACGTCAAAGGATTGCCCCGACGCCGTCGGCAATCGCCGATGGAAATTGATTAAAAAGTAGCGCAGATGGCGCAGATAACCTAAATACACAGAACATCAACGGAATGTTTTTGTGGCGCGTAATCTCCAGTAACGCGCAACAAAGGCAAAAGGGATTCCCCGATTTGCCTCTAAATGGCTGGCGCATCGTTTATCCAAGTCGGACTCCGATTCCGAGTCCGAGTCCGCGTCCGAGTCCGAGTCCATCAAAAGTGGAATCATATGAGTTTTGTTAAAGTCCGAGAAATTGTTTGTTTGCATTGGGTGGGCGGGTCTTGCAGGGGGGGGGGGTGAAGAGGGTCTAGGTGGGTGCCTCATGCTGCTTGACCTTTTTTTCATCTCTCTGTTTCTTTTCCTCTCTCATTCTTACTCTCTTTCTTTCTGTCTCTTTCAGGGCACAACATGGCCTCAGCACAGATGCGACATTTCTATAACACACCAACAACAACAACAACAAACAAGTCTACTTCTATTACAACACGCCAACTCTTACAACAGCAGCAGCAGCAGCAGCAGCAGCAACACACGGCCAACAGCAGCAACAGCAACAACAACAACAACAACAAACGGAAGCAATTTGACAGTGAAGCGTTTCTGTGTCGCACAACAACACAAAGAAAATTGGAAGCAACAGCAGCAGCCAACGCAGCGCCAACAACATGGCAGCAACACACGCCAGCAGCACTCGAGGCAACAGCAACAGCAGCAACAACTGTCGCTACAGCAGCAGCAGCAGCTACAACAGCAACAACAGCAACAACAACAACAGCAGCAGCAGCGGGAGATGATGAAAAAGGTGCGTCAAACTGGCCATGGACAATATGCAGCAGCAGCAGCAGCAGCAGCGACAACAACAACAGCAGCTTCACTTGCAATGCTGACAAGCAGCAGCAGCAGCAACAGCAGCAGCTGCAACTGCATCCGCAATATCCTGTCGCAGGTGCACAAGGTGTTAATTTTAATTACGGCCACAACGTTATTGGCACTTGCGTTGCGGGATGGCAACATATTGCTGTTGTTTCTCTGGCTGCCCCTGCTGCTGCTGTTTGCCAGCAAGTTGCCCATGAAGGTGGCGACAGCACAGCAACAACAGCAACAACAACAACGAGAACAACAGCCATTAAACATAAGCCAGCAATACAATCACGCTTATCTTCCAAAATCAAACACGGCCAAGGTCAAGAGTCTGCAGCAGCAACAGGGACAACAAGTGCAACATCAGCAGCAGCAGCAGCAGCAGAGCCGACACCAACAGCAACCACAAACCGACAACGAACTGTCTATCAACACTGCGCTAACACGGACACTGCTGCCTGCACCTGGCTGGGCCCACGGACTGTCAAAATCTTTATGGATGTGCAAAGATTTGCACGCACTGTATTTCCGCTTGTTATTGTCTTCAATCTGCTACCTTTGTTCTATGCAGGTAAGTCAAGGCTTATCGCTGCCACTATAAATATGGAACATATATGACTGCACATCCTTACTGCTCATTCTATACAAAACACGTAACTAATTGAGTGCACAGAGTGTGTGTGTTCCTTGTGGCAATTGTCCTTGCAAGGGCAATCAAGGCGCCAGCAGTTGTTGTTATTGTTCCTCTTCTCCTGCGTCTTCTTCTTCTCCATCTCGACTGCTGCCTAAATAACTCTGACAATACGTATTTGCAAATTGAGCCGAGACGAAGGCGGAGGCGGAGGCGGAGGCAGCAGCTCATTATTTCTATCGACATGAAAAGGGCACCAATTTAATGACCTACAAAACTGGCCATCGCCCCGGGAATCCTAACTGCCTGCCCCGCCCGTCTGTCTCGTATCCCTTGTGCCAACTTTTTGGCATTACTTTGTGTGTGCAACTTCTGCTCATTTTTCACAAGACAAAAAAATGAAAACATTTTTACAAACTTTGGGTCAAATGTGGAGACAATGGGCCACGACCTTTTTGCGAAAGCCGATTCCTTGTCATTGCTATTGTTGTTCTTGCTGCGACAAACTTATTAATTAATGCGAATATAATTGTTTAGGACAATTTCGTGCAAGTCGAGCAGCAGCAGCAGCTGCTTAGGCAAATTCAATTTGCGATCCTCGTTCGATAGCAGCAGCTAGGGAAGACGAGGGGGCGTCCAGGCCAGCAGACAAAGGAGAAGCAATGATAATTATCATTGCTGCCAGCATCTTATTAACAACTATAGTATATACTCGTACTATATCGAGTTGGGTTTGGATTACGCATCAATAAATACTATAAACGATAATAATAATAATGATGGTTTGTTGTGTCTGAGCAGCGATTAAAGTTAACTCAAGAGCTCGGCTCGACAAGTTCTTATCAGTTGTGAAGGCATCCTTCAGATGCTGCTGCTGCTCTCTGTCTCTCTCTTTCTCTTTCTCTCTGTCTCTCCCTCAAAGCTCGCGCTTGCGCAGTGAGCAGCGGCGCTTCTTATCACCTGCAGCGTTTATCAATGAGTCCTGCAATTGTTTAATGTGCATTGTTTATTGACAATTTGAGAGGAGAATTTGAAAAGTGCTCAGATTGATTCGATAACGGTTGCAAGTACATTGACGCGTAGAAGAGAAACTCCTTAGACAGCGCACAAAGAAGAGAACTAAATGGCAGTTAAGCAGGTGCTTTTGTTTGTTTGAATCAAAGGAGATATAAAAAAGCAGCATAAATTCAATTCAATTTGATTTAGGATTTGTTTCTTGAGAAACGAGCGACCCAAGCAAAGGATACCCGAAGTTACTGCAAAAGCTTACGAGCGCTCTCTCGTCCAGACTCTCACCCCCTCCCCTCCCCTTCTCTCGCACTCTCTCTCTCTCTCTCTGGATGTCCTCGGTACTATTCGACTCATTTAAATGCTGACTACAGGACCCGATTTGAGTCAGTCGATGACAGTCGGCCAAGCACGCCAGTCGCTTCAGCCAATCGCTTCGCAGCAGCAGTAAAATTTCAAACACAATCAAAATCGCATTCGAAATCACAAACGCAACGTGTGACAAGCTAAACAGCAGATTTACCGTTATTTTTGGTGTTACCTGAAACTCGCGTGGCGCGCATTAAGTTTCTCTTATTTTGCATATTTCAATTGTTTAATTTAAATCCAACTTTGCGAGTTTGCCTTTTTGTTAAAAAATAAAATAAACTTTGAACCGATAAGATTGAAAAAAGAGCTTAACTGATACATCGAGGATACAAAGGGATTTTGCGTAAATATATAAAATCTAATTGAAACATTATCATCGAATGAGACTGTGCACAATTGAGATGCCAATGGGGCAGGCAGCTGCAACTTATAGTGAACTTTAATGCTTCGTAATCTTCTGACTAGCTTGAGATGAATTAGAATCAGCGAAAGATTTGTCAGTTTAGTTTGAATTCCATTGAAATGTTTTGCTGAGCTAATCTCAAGCAAAAATAAATACGAGTAGATTCCCCATTGTTGCCAATGATTTCCATTAGTGCTAACCCAACAATGGCAGAGTCCACACATGCGAAAAATCTCCAATGTGAAATGACAGACAATACGAGTAATTGGAATTGGTTGGGGAGGAGCAGGAGGAGGAGGAGGCAACGCATTGTTAAGGGATTTATAAGTTGATGTTGCATGTCAATGCAGCAAGTTAGTATAACGAGCAAGGCAAAAAGTGATTCTAAAGTCATCAGCTTGGGGAGCAAAGTAATTGGCTTCCATCCCGCAGGACTTGTGTGCATGTTCCGAGAATCCCTGTGATAGTTAACAATGAAATTAGGTATTCAAGATGCCTCAGGAACCTGTGAGAGATACCTGTCTATTGTGAATGGATACCTGAAGTACGTGTAACATTCTTAGTTGACTTTCAGCAATTGTTGTCAACTTGGTTGCGGCATTGGGACGTGCCGACAGTGCAAATAGTCAATCAATTGGCAATCGTTCGATGTTTTGCACTTGGCTTTTGTTTACCTGTCTGCCCAGGTGATAGGCAAACACTACGCAGATGGATTGATGGATGGTTATGGCTGGGAGAGAGACAACCCTTTGCATGCCAAGCAAACGCAATCGCTTCCACCTGTTTGGTCTTGAGTCCTTTTGCTGCTGCGTGCTCGACCCTTGAGCTCTTCGGGTGCCTTGGCTTGTAGCTAATGAAGAGATAAAAGTTGCTACGTGTGGTAAATGTTAAGAGCAAGCAGTAAAGGTTGAGCGGGCGTATTTGATTGTGGCCTGGATCTATTTGTACAGCAGGGGAAAGGGAAGGGAGGGGCGTGGGTTAAACGCATAAATTATCTATTCATTTGCTGTCTCTTGCTTTTTGCGTGGCCCACATTAAAATTTTCATTGGCCCATTTTGTTTTTTATGCGTACGAAATTCCACCTACGGTTAACGCACTAAGTACTTCATAATGAGCTGCATTCGCTCAGCTTTAGTGTGGACTCCCGGCAAGTTGCCACATACAGTGTATAGAGTATGCACACACTAAATATTTATCGCCTGCTCTCGTAACTTTTTGCCGCATGAATTACAAAGGAAAATTCTAAGCGGCAGGCGGCGACAGGTAATAGGGACGGGTAGGCGGGCGGGGCAGAGACCCTCTGCTAAGTTTCCGTTTTTCCTTTTTTTGTTTTTTTTTTTTGATTATTTCCGGGGCTTTGGGTTCCTTTTTTATGCCTAGCAAGAAATTATTATAATGTTGCCCATTGGCATTGGTCGCACGTTGCGTATGCGCAACTTTTGAAGCCAAAACTCGAAATTAATTAGCGCCCCTCGCACACATGAGTGAATCCACTGTTCTCACTTGGTTTTTTCACTTTCCGGCCAGTTGCAGCTGGGCAACATTTGCTGCTGCTGCTGTTGCTGCTGCTGTCATGATATGAAAAATATAGAAAAATGTTGCAACTTTTTCATTATATCAACTTGATGGCTGCCAAGCAAAAAGTTTGTAGCTCGCCAACTTTAGCAGAGAACAGGGCGAGGAGGGGGTTGAATGGGGCTAGGAGTAGCTTTGGGGGCGTGGAGCGCAGAAAGACGCCACCTACTGCTTTAAATTATATTTGGTTTGTCGGTTCGTCGCTAATGAGTTAGCTGATTAAAGCATAATAAGCTGCCGTGCAGCAGACTTCGCGTTTGATGTTGTTCTCCTGCGCAAAGTTTACAGATTCCGGCTGCAATTTGCAAAGTAGCCGTCGGAGTTTGTTGTTAAGCTTGTTAATTGGTGTCTTGACACTTTATTAATTCTGAGAAGTTTCAATTTCTGCTGCCAAATTGTTAAGTAATTGAAAACTGAAGCAATGTTAATGGTGGGACCAAGCGTTAAGTATACGACCCGTTGATTTCAACAGACAGTTGTAATTGATTTATTTATTCAGTTAGTTGCAAGGTGACAAAAGTCAAACCTGACACATTTTCATTTTAAACTTCAGCGAACAAGATACCGAGCAATTGTTCAAGACAATTCCTCTGGCTCTTGACTACAGTTTGAATGTACTTAGGTAAATTGCAATGACATCACTTTTAACAAATAGCTTTATTTATTTACAACGAGTCCTTGCCAATATTTAGACAATCTAATCAATTAGCCATCGAGATGTTCGAGTCATTCTCACTTAGCTGCCCACGGTCAATCAAACTGAGACAGAACACAATCGATTGGCAAAACTTGACAGCATTACGGGGCATAAAATAGCGAAAAAATAAAGAGAAAGAAACTTTTCCTGCATTATGAATTTACGCCTGGAAATTGATGAGTCAAACGAGCTGAGCCTGCCTAGTTCGATAAGTAGCTACAGCATGTAGTAGATTGTACCATAGATAGCAAGGGGGTGGGGGAAACTATGCCACATTCAATAAAATCTGATAATGTGCGGTACCCGAAAAGTTTCTGCCACATTAAGTATTAATGGCGCATGATTATTGCAATAAACTGAGAAAGTCGCCTGGCCACACAGGCGCGTGGATGAGCTAAGCAAAAGTGTAGCTAGAGTACTTGCCAGGCAGAAAACATAAAGTGCTTTTCACCTAAAAATATACGATACGAGTATATCTATAATAATAAACAACTAGATTGACCAGCTGCGCCTTAAAAGCAGCGTAGCCTTTTGAACAGTTGCTTACCAGCCTGCTACATGCTTTAGTTTTTTAGATATAACAAAAGGTTCAAGTTTTTGAAGATAAGTAATATATAAATAACCAGTAAGAAAAGCAACAGTCGCGCAGCACGCGACAGTGGGATACCCTTCAACATACATATGTATGTATGTTCCTATGTATGTACACATATGCGTATGTACATGCTTTGAAATTAATCCCGACAGATGGCGCTCGCCCGGCTCCCTTGTTAGCTGACAGAAGCACTTGGTTTTATGCTCATACTTTCTTAAATAACTTCTGTGTTTATTGTCCGATCGGATTGTAATTTGGAGACTACGTAGATGATTCACTCAGCTTAGTATATGTTCAAGTTCATATGTTATCTTTTATACAGCGCTTACAAATTGAGTTCAAAAAATAAATTATTGATTTGCGAGGGCGGTGGGCGTGGCACCTAACATTTGAAATAAACTTGATCTGCGCCGAGTACATAAGAACCTTCATTCCAAATTTGGTATCTCTATCATTTATAATAGCTGAGATCTGTGTGTTCATCTGGTCAGACGGACATCCAGACAGACAGGCATTTGCACAAAGTTAATATACCCTTTTTTGACCATTTTCAATGGTCGAAGGGTATAAAAAAGTATGAACCTTACATGCTAAATTTGTATTAATTTCTTTGGCATCTCCGATGTTTTTCCAATTTTACCCACTGTAAATGCTCATTCAGTTGATTGTTCATTATGATTTCAATATTTTTGCAAGTTTAATTCGCAATACACACACACACACACATATGCATAAAACAAACATGTGATTTTGGGTTTGAATTCGAACTCATTCGCATGGAAATGTGCGCATAGCCTGCGGCCACTCGCAGCACTCAAAGTGAGCACTCAGTCGTAGCTGAATACATGTTGAGTACTCGCACCTAAATGAGAATATGAATCAGTCGAGAATTTCATCAATCTTCTCTGGGTGGCAGAGCACAAAGTGTCCAGGCAGGGGCGGGAACAGGAACACAGGGCCAGCACTTGGTGGCATTTAGGAGGTAGCATGCCTTGACGTGGCATACAGCTATATCTTTTGTGACATAAAAAATGCCTTTGTGCCACATTTGCGTAATCTTTAAAGCGGCAGCTCAAAGCAAAATTGAAAGCGAGGCATGCAACAGGACAGCAGGAACGCAGCGAGAACACAATACAGTATCACGTTTTGTTGCCAGGAATGAGGCATACAAGGGCAAGTGTTGCCGAGGTTAGCCTACACACCCCCCCTTCCACCCCCCATACACACACACACTCATACACTGGAACACCTACGCGACAGCTAGGAGGCACATAAATCTCGTTTCGCTTTAGTTTGTGCAACAATAAGCGGCAGACGCTTGTCTAAAACCTGAGACAATGGCGGCACAGGAATCATGTTTAAGTGTAGTCGCTGGCGGAAGTATCCGCCCTCCCCCTGGCACAGCATGTACGTACACACCTGCCTAGCAGGTTTAGCATGTGCTTTAAAATCAGAACTGTTCGCTTAAGGCCGCCGCCGCCGCCGGCTGCAGCAAGCCCATTGCCAAGTGCGCCGACTGAAGCGAGTGCAATTATTTTAATGCACTTTTGACTTTTGACATTGCGTTCGCATGGCAAGACAACAGCTGCCGCCAAGCAGAGGCTGCACAGCAGCAGCAGCAGCAGCAGCGAACAATCTTAAAGCACTTCTAAAGCATTTATGCGGCTATTGTTTGTCCTCAAAGCATCGTAGCGCGCCACTTGAAGCCAGCGGCTCAAGGTCAACAGTCAGGCAAGTTGAACTTGGCCAGCGACAAGTCCTTAAACCCCTTCTGCCATTGTTTTTTGTCATGTCAATGCAATATGCTTTAATGCAATCACCAACTACGACTATATTTGATGTCGTTCGCCGATCACTTTAAATGGACGCACAAATTGAATTCGTCACAAATTTCACAAGCAAATTGCGGCAACGTCATGCACAGCCGACGCCGCTGTCGAAGATGACTGCGACAAACTGTGGCCTGTCATTTCGCTGGTCCTGTCATCCAGTTCGCAGAAACAGTTCAAATTTCGAGTCCATTGACGGCGTCATGCTACACTTACACACACACAGACACACACATACGCACACGCACACACAGCATAAGCAAAATTTGCAAATGTTCACATAAAACTTACGAAATTGCAAATTGTATTTTATTTCACACAGCATGCCAAGGAATGCGAAAGAAGTGTGTGAGAGAAAGAGAGAGAGAGAGAAAAAAAAAAAGAGGAAGGTGCAGAATGAGGGGGAGTGGAGAGAGATATGTATGTGCTCCTTGCGGGGTCTTCTGGGTGACATGCTGTCATCTGGGCGCTGCCTTGCCTACTGTTCTGTCCTGTCGTTGCCAGCTGCTTCATTGTATTGCCTCCTATGAGGGACTGAGGAAAGGTCGCTAATTTAATTAAGACCCATAGACAAAACCGACAGACGATATGTGTCAGTGAAATGTGCCGAAAGTCTTTGAAGTGTCCCCATTCTTGGCAGTCTCTTTCGCTGCTTCACATATTCTTTTGGCCACAGCTCAAGGCAGAAGCAGGAGAAAGTGAGCGAGTATAAAGGCTTTTTGCAGTGGGCTTATTATCGTTTGTCATAAAACTCAAACAATGCATGCCATAAACAAGCAGAACGCACATGCACACGCACTCGTTGCGTATACGCACTGTCAACCTTCAGATTTCATGTGTAAGCTGAAAATAAACTGATAAATTGACTTATTACAACATAATCGAGCGAACAAAGCGCTTTGATCAGCAACAGCCACAGCAGCAGCCACAGCCACAGCAGCAGGCAACTCCCTTCCTGTTGGCTTTATGACATTTTCGCTTTTATGATGCTGTTGAATTTCAACTCGACGGATCCAGACAATGGCGTATAAATAATATACAGCTTGCATTTATCAAAAAAAAAAAGCAGAAAGTGAAGAGCATTTAGTTGGGTCTGTGCGCCGTCATTTCATTAATATTAATTGACCAATTCAAAGGGACAGCCAAAAGGGACACGGAAACAAAAACAAAAGCCAGTCTCGCCTCAAACTATGCCAGGTTTATTTACAACATTACCGCAAAAGCGGCAAAGTGAAAAGCGGAAAGGAAATGAACAAAGCAACAACGAAGCATTTTTGCTCAAAAAAAAACAAGGGCATAAAAAAAGCTGACAGACATTAAAGCAGCGCCGGACTCGTCCAAATAAAATAACGTTAAAATATTCAAATAGCGGCGCCACGCAGAGCGCTTGTGCTGCCAGCAATGAGGTGAGGGGAAGACTGGGGGCGGGAGAGCTTGTTGGCCTGTCTGCCTGTCTGAAACATTGGCAGGCCTGCAAATGATGAGTCAAATGCGGAATAACAAATTATATTCGCGGGCCCGGCTAATTAATACCAACTCGCCTATCGGAGCCTTTTGAGTTACTCTATAAATAAACCAGTGGCCAAAGGGCACAAGGGGCACAAGGGGAACAAGGGGCACAAGAGGCAAGTAGCAGAGTGAGCTAAGAAAGTTCTTGAGGCAAGCTTCATGTGCCTGTGAAATGGACCAGAAACAAGTGCGGGTGCTTCCCCTTCTTCCTGCCCTCTCGCTTGCTGCTAAATGTCGCTGAAAATCGAAATTCAAATGTTAAACGAATCTGAATCTCTGTCTCTGTCTCTGTCTCTGTCTGCCTGCTTGTCCGTCTCTCTTTGCTGGAGATTTTTTCCTCTTCAATGCTGCTTTTGCTGTAACAGCTGCGACCCATCGACGGGGTTGGAGGCTTTATTAGTTTTCATGTTCCAATTCCGTTCACCTTTCAGTCAAACAGAAGGTGCTGGTGCAAAGCTTATGAAAACTGTTTTCCCTGCCTCTTGTTGTTGTGCTTTCCAGTTCCTGCTGCCTTGCTTTTCTTTGGCCTTTTGAATTGGTCAAGTGTCAAACCTTTTACACCCTACCATTGATGGGGTTTGCTCTTGATAAGGAGCATTAACAGGGTTTATAATACAAAAAAGTTTAAGTTTTACATGTTCTGAAAGTTCTCTTTCAAATGGTGTTTTGTTTATATTTTGTTTTGTTTTGCGTTAATTGAATTTCTGTTTGCACAAAGCTAAACGAACATTCCACAGGACACAACACGGTGAACTGCATTAGGTCGCATTATTCTCGGCTTGGCAGCGATTATAGATTAATAGACACTTGCAGTAGCAGTAGCACTTGTTCCACAGTGAGTGCTGCATGTTGTCGCCCAGTGCACAGTGCATTAATCATCTCAGACCCGCACACAGAGACACTCACTCACACAACATACTAATCGTCGCTTAGGGTCAGACAAGGCACACAGTGAAATTGCTTGTGATTTTTGGCAAACTTCCACTTGTGCGTTCCACAATACACACACAGACACAGACATACACACACATCTATGCCCAATCAGATTTGCTGCTGCACAATGCGAACGAGCCAACGTGTGACAAGTTTTGGGCTGTCCACAACATGTCAGAGCGAGCAACGGCAATGGAATGAGCTGCGGCAATCGATGGCGCCGGATGAAGCCGGGAGCGGGAGTGTTTTACGCACAGTCGAGCGACTGATAGGCAGTTCTCACAATTTATGACTGGTAATTTGTTTCGGGTCGCCCGCAGCAAAAGGGCTGACAAGCGTGGGAGAAAGCAGGGCGGTGGATGGAGGGGGAGGTAGCGGGACCCCAAATACATATATCAATGCCAGAGCTTGGGTTGGGATTTAGCAGGCTCCCCATTCAAGGCTGATCTCAATTGTGCACAGACATTTTGGTAGGCACGACTCGAAGAGCGAGAAAGAAATATGCAAATGCTTTGTATCCCATACAGCACACAATTAACAGCAACAACAGCTCACTGATCACAGCAAGCAGAGCACTGTAAAGGGGAAGAGGAGAAAGACAACTCACAGTCGCGGAGATGAGTAACAGCGCCATGGTGGCTGTGGCCATTTGCTGCATCCTGGTGCTGCTGGCGGTGTTCATTGTGATCATCATAGTGGTCGGGCAGCAGTTCGAGGAGCCCAAATGAGACATGCTCCAGCTGGGACCTGGCAACTTCCCAGATGGATAACAAAGGAGCTCGAATTGTTAGTTGCCCTGCAACTAATATCTTGGGCTCAGATTCAATGCCAAAACAACAGTAAAATTAACCAGATTACGCCGTCGTGGATGTCTAACTGTAAACCTAAGATAAATGTTAACCCAGAACCCAGTGTCACCAGAGCGAAATGAAGCGAAAGATTCGAAGGAGGAAGAAAAGAACGAGGAGGGAAAGAGGAGAGCGATAGCGAGTGTAAGGAGAGAGCATCCCATCGTCAGTACCCATTGGCTGTGATGTGAAATTATTAGCATACGTGAAACTATAGAAATGAAATCTATAACAAAATTTAGAAAATTTCTTCTCATGCCGATCACATCGACCCATCGATATCCAGTACCCTTTCGTGTGTTTCTTCAGTGTTGTTACGATTTACTAATCATATTAAAAAATAAAATATTAACTTGATATATATGTATCTGTGTGTATATACATGAATGTACTTATACTAATGTGTAACCCAACCGTCGAAATGATTCGCGATTTTATACAAGTGTTGTTAATACAATTTTATTGATGTTTTATTGATGTTGCATACAACTTATACACACGCAAAACGGCGCATAACACCAGAGCGATAGTTAAGAAAACTATAATGAATTAATTATTAACAAAAACAACTGAACCTTTATGTCACAACTGAGCCAAAGTCCAGGAATGCCAAAGATGCTGGAAACTGAAGCAGAAACTAATGGAAACGGACAATAGATAAGCGAACCCAGCAGAGCTCAATAGTAGTAAAAGATAAACTTATACATAATCAAATATAATATAAATATACCATTTGAAAAATGACAAGGAATGATATATGTAGATGGAATACGAAACGATGTTGTGGGCGAACTGCACTTGTTAGAATCAGCAACAGATTTATAGCAGATTCACATACAGAATACAGAATGAGGAAAGTCGAGTCGAATTATCTCGAATCGTGTCGTATCGTGTTGTTCAAGTTGTTGTTGTCATAGTTGTAGCCAAAAATGATATGCATTTTATATATCAAGAACATAACTTTTGGATAAGTTTTATGTGTAACATATTATAGCAAACAGATACCACAAATATTTGGGGTTACCTTTACGTAATTAATTGTCTATTCGGTGTATACTAACGCATTAAAGCCAACGAGCTTATATAATCTACACACACACACATTTACATATATGACTGTAACTCCTCGTGCCGAGCAATATAATTAAAAGTGACCTATGAGTCCGTTTAATATAATCGAAAATGCAATTAAAATCAATGTAAAACGTGCGCGTGCTATAAGCAAAAGTATCTCTTACTTTAAAACAACAACAACAACAACAGCTATAATAATAATAACAATAACAAACTGATTTAACAAATAATATGAAAATCAACAACTTTTTGTGGGCAACAAAGCATCAGCGAAAGCAAAGGTAAGAAAAATACAGAGTATGTTAAGAGGAAAACATTTAATTAAATGTTACAAGTGCTGTAAACGTTTTACATGCAGTACTCTAACCACTTCCCTCTGTCCCACCCTCTGCGTAGTCAAGGTGATGCCTCTTTGTGGCGCACTCGACACACTCGTTCGACAACTTGCCAACAGATTCAATTTCAATTTCAATTTCAATACATGTTTCATCCCGCAATTTGCAGCAGCAACTTTGCAGCACGTGTCCCACGTTTGGCGTGCTGTCTGGGCACCTAAGCTTCCAGACTGTCAGACTGTCTGGGGAGTTGCTGCTGCTGCTGCAGCTCAGAGAGCACAGCTGCATTTGCATAGCGTGTGGTCAGGCAGGATAAAGTGCTCACACCTGAGCACGTGGCATCTGCAAATCCATGCAAATGCAAAACTGTCGAAGCTTCAGTCCTGTACTCAATATAAATTCCCAAGCAGTCGATATGGTGCTATAAAAAAGGGAACTCTATAAACTGTGGCTGTGGCTGGCAATAAAGTTTTATTGGTTCAGGTCCTGTCAATGATGCTCGTCAGTTGATTAAAATTGAAATGTGGCTGTCTCTTCTCGTTAGTGTTGTAGCTGTAGCTGAGTATATATGTTACATATGTATGTATGTAGCTGTAGCTCCTGAGCATTAAAATGCAGCAAGTTTATTGTGCAGAGGGTGCTACTAGGTATATGTAAAGCTCGTGTTGATAGCACTATTTGTTGTTCGTCTCTGGGCAGCCTTGCGCAAAAAGGTCTCTTTGTTGAAGTCCTCACTCAACTGAGGTGATGATATTTAAGGCTTTTCGAATACATAATACCCTAGAAAAGGCAAATAGATGTTGTTTGTCAGTACAACTATCGTAAGTTAATTTAGTTAATGGTAAGTCATCGACGATAAACCTGTCAACAATCCTATCGATAGAAAAGTGTTGAATAATGCTGAAGGAGCGCGATAGCTTCACTATCGTTTGAGAAAGCTGAGTGAATATTTAGATTGAAATTATGCGAAGATATTTAAAATAAAGAAATAAAGAAAAGAATGCGGTATTATTTCTACAATGAATATATAGCTCTATATTCTGATTATCTGCCTATACTCGTACAATACCCAGTGGTCAGCAGAATATATTTGAATTTAAGACACAGAGATTTCTGAAGGTCGCTCATGATGTATGTATGTCTCGTATTTATGTCTGTGGTAGCTTCGTCAACTTGATATGAAATTATGATTTTCCACTTGAATGAAGACCGTCTCGACTCGCCTTTGTTTCGAGTCATCCCGAAACGGGATTCGATTTGAGTTTCTTTCGTGCCGACTCGACCAGACAGACCTTGTGGCACGTTATGCAAGTATTTCCGGCTGAGAGCGTTAAGTAATCATAAAGTGATGGAAATTCAATTTACACAATATTAAATATGGCAAGTGGGCACAGCGCACAGAACAGTCCCAACGATCAGAGTCGAGTGACAGAAGTGGGTGGGGGGAGGGGGGTGGTAAGCAAGCAATTCTGCTGCTCTGGTGACGATGTGGGGCGGCAATTTAGCACTTTTTATGTACCTTTGTGCGAGAGATTCTGGGTGTGTGTGTGTGTGTTTGTGTGTGGGTGTGGTTTATTATTATGCAGATTAGGCCAAGTCGCTTGGTTTACCTTTAGCTCCAGGTGGAGGCAAATACTGTCAGTGTGTGTATATGTGTGTGTGTGCGCATAAAAGTCCACACTTTCTGAAGGCAGTCCTTCCTTTTCTATACAGCAGTTTGTATGTAGGTTACATTTCATTTTGAATTTCGCTACCTTTTCGCAAGGTGTGTTTATATGCAGATATTTACGCAAACACACACTCGCACACACACACAGCCACACTCGCACACACGTATTTATGGAGCAAATTCGACCTCATGTCAGATGTCACGTTTTATGCCAACGCGTTTGCATATCAACAATTTGTGCAGTGCTCTCCCCCTGCCTCTCTAAGCCCCTCTCAATATCCTCTACGTGCCCGAGTGTTGTTAAGTTAGTTAGTATTATGCAAATGTTCAGATTTTTCAATTTGCTCCTCCTGCACACACACACACACACAAATAGTGCAGGAGGCAACAGTGGCAACAGTGTGTAGACTGCAATTAGGTCTGTAGTCTGTCGATTAGTATTAGAGAGCCAATAAGTATGTCTGCATGTCTGTAGACCCCATGCGAGCCCACAGAGTTGCCAGCAGAAAGCAATTACCCAAAGGAAATTGCTCAATTAACAAGCAAAATCGAAAGCAAACTAAATGCAGAAATGAATTTCAAATCACATAAGCAGTTGCCACGCCCTCGCTGGCCAAAGCGACGCTAAACCGATTGAAAACTTGTTCATGGCCCCGTTTGTTTTGGCCCAATTTGCATCCATGGAATGCGGCCGTTAATTTGCATGCACTGATAGTGTCCATTGTTGCAGTCAGCGATGTGTAAACTGTAGATAGCAGTTGTCCAAGAAAATGGCATCGAGTCCGGGGAGCAAATGGAACAAATCGGGGCTGTCTAATCGACCGAAATTTAATGCACTTTCTTTCTTTCAAATGTGGCAAAAAGTCAATTTACTGAGAGTATTTTTCGCGCGTTTTTTCATTATTGACACATAAAATGCCGGACACAGACCAACAGAGAAAAGGAGACTGGTAGAGGGAGGCAGAAAGAGAGAAGAGAGGGGGAAGCATACACAGTCTGCCCTCGAAATTGGCGCTGAGTCAACTGTCAATTAATCAATTCGACGCGACTCGTCGGCAAATGTTGTTGCTACTGCTGCTGCTGCCTGTTGGGCCATCAATTTAATGTTAGCACGTTAAGGCACCGGAGTGGGCGTGGCAGTACAACCTGCCTGCAGCATAGCCTCGAGCGTAACAAATGGTTGGACTTTAAAAACGAAACTGCGCTATGCCGCGAGAATAATACACAGATTTCTGATCATATTTCATATCTCGTTTGTGGCCTTTAGTCTCTTGCCTCCTCGTATATTTTAATGCCTGCTCCGTGCCGTGCTCTACCGTGTCGTATGCCCTGTATGGGCACTTATCGAGCATAAGTGTCGACAATTTACGGGGAACATCTGCACGCTGCTTATAACAAGAGGCAATTTTAAAATAGACTCCGTTCTATTCGCACAGCATTCTAATGAGCAGGTCCTTTGTCAGCGCCCAAAATCCACTGCTGATGTCACTTGAAGTGCCTCTGCTTGTGTATGTGTGTGTGTGTATGCTGGTGTGCTGAAATTAAGATTTATAAACCCCTCAGCGCTGTTTTGCGGTCCCCTTCTCAAGCATTTTGTGGGTTCAGCAAACCCATAAATCTTGTGCAGAATCTTGTTTAGTTTATTGAATTATCAACGTTCGCGTGTGCTGTGTAAGCATGTGTGTGTGTGTATGTGTGTGTGTTGGGTGTGGCTGTATATGTATATATGTTCGCGACATTGTCTGGCATAAAACTAAAAGAAATATCAAACACGTGCGGAGGCACTTATGTAAATAAAATCTTCTCAGTTGGTAGCTAACGGCAATAAGGAGGAGAGAAAACGAAAACGAGAACAACACCGAGGCGTGGCAGGGGCAAAGGGCACATCCATATTTATAGTTTTATTTGTCTTACGCATTTGTGGCCTTGTGCTATCTACATCTCGCGGATTCGTTGAGCTACCCACGGACCTAAACGTGACTACGACTGCCTGATGAGGTAGTTTCGCTTAATTTTCATGACTCATTTGAATAAATTTATTGTGCTACGCCCCACACACACTCATAAACACACCTTCCTATACTCTTAAACTTTAAAGCAAATAATATGCTAATACAATCAACGGCAGAAAAGTTGCGAAATGATCTTGGAGTGTTTTTACCAATGAGAACGCTGTTTTTTGTTGCATACTTTGCGGCATCGGCAAAAAACAGCTTTAATACATCGCGTGGTTTGTTATTTGTTTGTTTTTCCTCAGAAATTTCCAGCAGGCAAAAGCTGAAAAGATGGGAAAAACAATCAAATAAATAAATAAAAATTGTATTTACAGGCAAATATGTATATTATATGTTCATATAATCAAAAGGTAGCTTCACTTGTAAAAAACTTATATCGTACAATGTATTTTTGGAAATTGATTGGGCTTACATTAATCCTCTTAAATCTTTACTACTTATCTGTTATCTGTATTAAAATTAATGTGAGACTTGGGTATAAACTATTGGGTTCAAGTTAAAATTGTTTTGTAAAATACACGATTATTTTATTATTGAATTAAGTGGTTTAATTTAGTAATATTTGAATGTACATAAAATATAGTATACATTATAGAAAGAATTCTTCTTTAATGAAGTCTTTGGTTAATCTGAATTTTGATTGCCATTAATTAATTGAGCATGCAGCCTTGCTCTTTCACGTCTTACGAGAACTTCCTTTTCTCCTTTTTCTTCCATAAATGAAAAATAATATACTTCAAATTTTCTCATGGTTTTAAGTCTGATAAAGCATTAACCATCGAATGGTATTTAAAAAGCAACAAAAAATCTACACTAAAATTGGGTTCTTAACCAGTTTTAGATAGAAACGGGCAGGAATTACTTAACCACACATTAATGAACTCGTTGAAAGTATAAGATAATATGATAAAAACCTAATTATAAATTATGAAGAATAAAATTATAAATGCAAAATTACATAATTTATTTTTATGTGTTCTCAGCATATTTACTTGCAATAGTTTTGTGCTGACTTGGTAATATTTACTGGGAAAATCATCCGTCTTTTTACCCGACTTTTAGTAGCACAACAAACTAATACTTTAAGCTTTGACACCAGCCATTTTCAATGTCTAAAATCTTAACATTGACAGGCAGCTGCAGTCGACTGCAGCGACAACAGGCGAGGCACAAGAACCTCCATAGAAGCTATACAAAAAGGCCACTAGATCAGGGTTAGAAGGTGGCCACTTAAAGAAGGATTCCCTCCCACCGTGCACTGCAGAGTGCCTTAGGGGCAAGGCACAAGGGGGAAGGGGGATAACTAGACAAGCGTTGTGCACTTGCCATCAATCAATAATTGCCCATTGAGAGCAGCAGCTGGAAGAGCAGTTGCTGCGACTGCAGCGAAGGCATGATTGATTAGCAGCATGCAACATGAGTTGCTTCAGCACACACACTTACACCCCACCCGCCCCCATACACACTCGCAAACAGCGGCAGCCACACGAGCAGAATGCATAATGGCGTCTATTGAGTAGATAGTTGCCAGCCGAGGTTGTTGTTGTTGTTGTTGTTGTTGTAGGGGTGCGGCTGTTATTGCAGCATGTCTGTTGCAAATTCTTTTTGATGCCATGGTCACGGGCTGGCTGCGTCTCTTAAAGACGCCATTGCAAGCCTCTTGTGTGGGCACCCCCTCTCCCCCGCCCACTCGACACACGGCAACACGAGCAAGATGGATGCCGAGCTGCAATCGAATCTGCATCTAATGATGCAGACAAGCACGCATATCTATGAAATCACACTTCAATATCAATCGAACTTAAGCACAGTCCTTATGGCAGTCGCTCTTTATGCGATAGTCACGAGTTCTTTACTCACTTTAATTGACGTTTCTTTTTCTCTTCCCCCTCTCTCTCTCTCTCTCTGTCTTTCTCGTTGCAGGTACGTTCCAACAAGCCAGCCAAAAGCGTAAGTAATTTTCGCAATCACTTTTATTATTACCCACTTATTGATCAAGTCTCGCCTCGAACGTGCCTCAAAGTTGATAGTCCTCTTCAATGGTCTTTGCGAAAGTTGAAAGTTATTTAGACTCTGCCCTGGGAAAACAGTGAGCGCAGCAATGCGATTTCAAGCATTTCGGAGTGCGCCATAACAGAAAGTATGCGAAAGTGTGTATGTGGGTGGGTGTGTGCATAAATATACTCAATGCAAATTCAACTGCTGCCGACAAACTTTTCGACTGCGCTGCCCAATGTCGAGTGGCTTCGAGGATACATTTAAATAAAAATCAAAATCAAACTTAAAATGGAAATGGTAAAGGAAAAGCAAAGAGATGGAAGGGAAATGGGCAAATGCCTTTTGAGCAAGTCACTCGAGCGTTGACCAAGCCAAAGTTGGCTTCCACTTTGGCAAGTTGCCTGCCCCATTCACACCAAGGAAAAGGCCAACATTTGTTGAAACATTGCGTGAACGGAAAGTTAATTAGCATGTCAGTCAAAAGGCAACTGCAATGATTTGCCCAGAACTGCGCACTGACATTAAATATATATTAAACGCCTGCGGGGCGTATACGTGATATTTTAGCAATTGACTGCATAAGGCATATTTTGGCTAATTGCAATTTGCAGCCTAAGTGGCAATTAATCGAAGCTCATGATATGCCGGCTTCAATGTAATTAGCCAATAAATCCACTCTGCCCCCTTCCCCCTTTCCGCCTGGCACCCCTACCGACCTTGCACTATAATATGCATAATTATGGCGACCATCGAGATGAAGATAACCAGCACTTAGTGCCGCTGTGAGCCTGCCTCTGGATGTCTCCATGGCAACCAGATGCCAAGCTGGCTCAGCTTAAGCTTATCTCTGTCTGTATGCGTTGGCTTACCTGTATTTACCTGCCGCGCGTCGCTTAATCAACGCATTTTACCGTCACGATTTTATTTTCGAGCTAAATAAACTATTAGGAAAACTCATTTTCATGAAAATCCACTTTAATTGCTGTTGCTGCCGCAGTCGCTGCCTCTGCTGCACCTCCCCCACGAACTGTGCTTGCCAGCAACAGCAACAAGGGCCATAACAATGAGAGCAGGCCGTAAAGCAGCAGCAGCAGCAGCAGCAGTCTGGGCGTGGGTATCTCGATGGTCGTCTTCGTCTATCTCGGCAGCAGGATTCGGCAAGCTGCGCTGCTTGTAAATTTAACGCAAATTGTCTGTAACACGAGCTGTTCGACTGAGGTGTTTGCGGGTGGCCAGAGAAGGGCAGGAAGGAGGAAGCACGGGGAGGAAGGAGGGAGCAGGCAGGCTGGCACTGCGGGCGGTGGCCCTCAAAGTGCCAACAGCAGTGGCGGCCATTAAATTTTCAAGAGGTGGGTGCGTGTTTGTGTGAGTGAGTGCCTACGTGTGGGTGTGTGTGCTGGCTGTGTGTGTGTGTTGCTGGGTGTGCTGGAGGTGCCGGGTGTATCTTGAAGCAGCTAAGCGAATCGCAGACACTTTCAGCGGGTAGCAAGGCGAAACAGTCGGCGAAAGCTGCAGAGCAGCAGGCAGCAGACATCGCAGCTGGAGATTAAAACGACCGACAAAAGTGTCAGAAACGAGTTGTACAACTTGTGAAATAAATTAGGCAGACGACACGGTAGTTTTATAGGGATTTCCTCAACTTTCCCCCGCCTTCAATTAAGCAATAAAACGCAGAGCAAATAAAATATTTAAAAAACTCAAAGCCTTAGCAAAAACGTCGCTGTGTGCTCTGTAGGGTAGCTGTGTGTATGTGTGTGTGTGTGTGTGTTTGTACTTATACTTATTAGCGTAATGTAAGTTGCCACTCCCCTGCGCCTCTTGATGGCACCTATCGACAGCTTCGTCAAACTTTTGCCTACCGTTTCGCATTTAGTCTGAATGTTTCCTCCGAGAGCAATTTGTGAGGACACCAAAGCGGCGCCAGATGCTTCTCTACAGACTACACCTGTTCCACATGTACGTGTGTGTGTGTGCCATGTGTTTGGCACAGTTAACTTTGAATATATTTGGGAGACAGACAAGCTGTTTACACGACAGTTGCGCGAGCATTATTGCTGCCATTTTGCGGTCTCTGATTGTTTGAGTCGCACAATGCACAATTAAAAGCTGCATTTTTATGTAGCGCGCACATTCAAATGCCATAAATTAACATAATGCCGAGGCACGAGAGTAGCGCCAGCAACAATAACAACAACAAAAGCAACGTCAACGGGTACAAAGGCAACAAGGATGCCAACAAAAATATTTATGCCAATGCAAATGGCGCCTGCATAAAATTTATTGACACTGCGCATTGTCATTGTCAGGGTTAGAGGAAGTACACTCAGTCCGTGAAGAGAACGAGGGGGGAGGAAGGTTGCTGTTGCTGGGTGGGTGTGGCCCATTGTGTAGTTGTTCCCTTCCGTTTGCCAGATTTCGTTGCGGTTGACATTGCAATGCCATGGCCGCCCATGGTCACTGGTAGATCGTGTGCGCCCGAGGGCCGCGTTTACCACGCACTAATGCCGCGTATTTATCGCATTTAACCAAACCCCATTGCTCCACTTGCCCCCCTTGCCTCCTCCCCTAGGTCTGCGTTTACCGTGTTTGCATTTTAATGAGTAACCCGTCGGAACAGCAAACGACACGCACCACGTTGCCCGCAAGTCCAAATAATTTGCGCAAAATGAATTAAAAATTGCATTCAATATGCAAGCAGAGCAAAAACTCAGCAAGGATAATCAAATGTAGCAGCTTAATCGCATATTATAATACTCCATTAATAGATAGTGCCAACTATAAACGAGTCTATCGATAAGTACAGGAAACGCTCTTGATTGCTTTGGTTTCCACAGCGACCGACCTGGAGCAGACTGCGGCAATCACGCCTGCCCCATATACCGTACATATTACGGGAGCAAAATGGAATTTAATTAGAAGCCACAAACCGCATGCTGTCGGTGTGCCACGCGTTTCACTCCCCCCTCTCTCTCTCTCTCACTCTCTAACTTCCTCTGGTTCTGACAGTGAAATTATAATCAAACGCCATTTACAGTTATGAAATCGAAAGATGCGCGTGAAGGCGCTTTGATCCAGCGTGCTGTCTGAAGGGGAAAAGCGGATTAAGTGCACTCGCAGTTGCAGCTGCAATTACCTTGAGAACTGTAACAGTGTGCGTGCGTGTGTATCTGTGTGTGTTTTGTGTGAGTGTGTGTGCTTAATAAAACTTTCTGAAAGCTGCTCACAATTTCCGTGCGATATCTCTTGAGCAATCAATGCAACTCACACACATGTGCGTGTGTTTCTGTGTGTGACAGCTTAAGTGTGCTTTGGGTGTGAGTAACTTTTGGGTGCAGCTTAGTTACAACAGTTTCCTATTTCCATTATGGAAAAATCATGTTGGCCCACACCTCAGCGTGGTGTGTGTCATAAACAGCGAAGCGTTTTTCCATGTTGCACGTCACACACTGATTTATTCATATACGTATACTACATATATATATATAGAGCATATAGAGCATACACAAATTGGGTGACTGACAGACCAAGAAGTAGGCGTAACAAGTGACGAAACTGATGCGAATCCATCTCATTAACATCATGTATTTGTCTTTCGTCTATATACAATTCCCAACCTGCAACATAACCTCAACCCGACTTCCGAACTCCGAACTGTAACCGAAATTCAAACCTCAACCTCAACCTACACCTCTGCCCCGCCCTCCGCCCCGCCCCAACCCAAGCAAACCCCCTCATCCACCACTCAGTGGCCGACACCGCGCATTTGAAGTCGCCTGGCGTCGAGGGCGAGAGCGAGATGCCTTGGATGCAGCCGGTTGTGGCATATTTGGAGGCAGCGCCAGTGCGGCCCACTAAATCGCCAAGTAGGTGGCGCCACTAGCGAAACACACTCTTTCTCACTCTCTCGCTCTCTCGATGTACTTGTTTCTGTGTGTGCGTGTGCCGTGCGTACCGCAGCGCAGCCCGTAGTTAACAGTTACATATAAGTGTCTATCTGTAGTTGAAAGTTGACTTAGTTGGAAATGAAACCGCTTACTAGTTTTACACCCACACACACTCACACACAGCACACAATTAAACGAACAGCAGATACGCACACACACTCCCCCACTTCACACACACACACACACTATGACTGCCAAAACAGTTCAACTCTTGTTTTACTGCTACGTTCTGTGTATGTGTTTGTATTGTTGTGTGTGGCTATGTATACCTAACCGATGCGAAGATGCCTAGTAACAACTCGACTTATCAAAGCCAAAACCGCACATTGCTCTTGTGCCGTTCTCCCTCTCTCTCTCTCCTTCTCTTTCTATTTGTCTTTGTCTGCCCCTGCCAGAATGTGATCAAACGTTCGTCTCACGAATCGGCGGGCCACAGAACGGCAGCTTCACGGCGCCCCTGCTGCACAACCATCGCAATCATTCGCGCCAATGCCTCTACACATTCCTAGCAGGACCTGGACAGCGTGTCGAAGTAGTTTTTAAATCCTTTAATTTAAGAGGAAGTCCGCCAGAGTGAGTACCACACTAGCTATTCAAATTTGTCTTTATACGAGTACTCAACACATTTCTTTAACCTTTGCTTAGCGGTTCGGCCGTTGGTGAATTACCAAGGTAAGTGTGAAGACACGACACACGTCTCTGGACTGAATGTTCACTAGAGTTCTCCCCATCCGTATTCTAGCTGTGTTCATGAGTACATGGATATCTACTCGGAGGTGCAATCATCCGAGCCGGCGGAGCTGATCAATTCCCCCTTTGGCGGTCGCTATTGTGGCACAATACCGCCGCGTCGTCGCATTTCCATGTACCGCGCCGTTGCCATTTCGTTTTTCAGCAACAAGAACGTGTCGACGGACTTGTTCGAGGGCACGTTTAGATTTATAAATGCATGTAAGTGTAGTTTCCCCCTCCATACAGGCATCAATTCTATTTCCATCTGGCACTTAAACTCAAACTTAATCCCAAACTAAACGTATTTGCAGCGGAATATGAAATTGGCATACCCATTGCCGGGTCGCCATGTTCCTACACGATAACGCCTAGCATGAGTATCAATAAAACTGGCGCTCTCATATCGCCAACCTATCCAGGTGCCTATCCGAAGGATATGTCGTGCACATATCAATTTCTTGGTGAATCGAATCAGAGAGTTAGATTAGAGTTTCGTGATTTTGATCTGTTTTTTGGTGGACCACAGTGAGTACCCCTAATGCTGTACAAATGCTACAACTGAACATAAACACACACACTCACACACTCATACAGCCACAAACACACGCACACAGGACAAGTCAAAATCAAAGCAAATTGCGTACAACAAATTGCTTTGACCTGCAGCTGACACACACACACACACTCATATCCACACCAGCACACACATCTTCATACACACTTCGTACTATCTGTATTTAAATTGAAATTCATTTGAATTCTACTCCAAATTCTATTCTATGCTTATTCCCAAAATTCTATTACAATCTCTACCAAATTACTGCTATCTGTCAACAACAACAACTATCATTACAACAACAACTATTATTACTACTTCTACAACAACAACTACAACTACAACAAACAGCTGCCCATTTGACTTTGTGAAAGTGTACGATGGTCCCGACAATTCGTCAGCATTAATCGGTACATATTGCGGACAGCAAAGAAACTTAGTCTTGTACTCGAGCGAGTCGAGCCTTTTTGTTCATTTTTATACCCTACCGCGCACCGCCAATACGCAGAATCGTGGCTTTAAAGGAATTTATGAATTTAGCGAAAGTTTTGTTAAATTAGATTTTATACGTAAGTATCTTCCTGCCCACGGACAATGTGAATAATCTGTGTGTTTTGCTTTCAGTTCTTTTTTTTTGTTTGTTTGTTGTTGTCGTGCATTTGTCGCTATCATTTTATAGTGGACAATAAAAGTTTTTTACGCCACAAAATGGCCGTCAAATGCACGCACATACATGCACACATAGAATCACACACATTCAAGGCATCAGTGTATGTGTTTGCAGCATTTCCGCTGTGCCTTTTGTTACTTTATGTTGCATTTATTCTGTATTCTCTATTGTGTGTTCTGTATTCGACTATCGCTCTTTTGCCTCTCACTAATCGCTGCTCTATTTTCTACGCAATTCTCTCTCTGTCTCTCTTCAACTCTGTGTGCAAATTCTTCGACAACATAATCTTAAAATTCTATGAAACTATCAACTATAATCGGATGATCTAACTAAAAATCTATGAAACTATCGACTGTAATCGGATTATCCTTGCAAACTTCCATCTATCGAAACTATCTGCTATAATCGGATGATCTGTCTAAATCTCTATGAAACTATCGACTGTAATCGAATGATCTTTTGCAAACTTCCATCTATCGAAACTATCAACTCTAATCGGATGATCTATCAAAAACTCTATGAAACTTTTTCCTCTAATTGGATGATCTATGCAAATTTCGATGTGCAACTTAAAATATCAAAAACAATAATCGCATCCATCAGGTGAAAATGATGGCATTCACATACGTGGCTCAGAATGTGATCAAAAGATTTTATCGAAGAAGGAATCAACTGGATTTGTGCTCTCACCCAACTATCCCTATCCATATATACCAAAAACTGTGTGTAGGTGAGTGTCAACGGAGATCGATGCCCAAGAGACAAACATATGTACACATATGTATGTATACACAAACTTATCTTAACCGATGTTTTAAATTCTCAGATATTTCATCTATGGCATGCAGGATGCACAGCATCTGGAGCGTGTGCGACTCGAGTTCACTGCCTTCAATATACCCAAAGTGGAGCACAAGGACAAGAGCGAGTGTGCATCTAAATCGTGTTCCAGCTACCTCCAAGCACTAATTTCCATCTCTTCTTCTTCTATCTCTTAGATCCAACTGTACTGACGGCTATCTTAAAATCTATCTGAAGGGACAGGAGACTGCGGACGCGTATGACAAGTTCGACTACGAGCTGTGCGGCAACGAGACGCAACGCGTGATTAGCGATGGGCCTCGGCTGGCGATGGTGTTCAGCTCGGGAGAGCTGCAGGGGCGTGGCTTCAAGGGCAAGTACACATTCGAGACGGAGTATAAGATACCCGGAACAGCGGCACCAGACGGCACATGCAGCTTCACCTACGTGAGCAGCTCGAAGAAGCGTGGCGAACTGAACAGTCCGCGCTATCCCTCCAACTATCCGTCGGACACAAACTGTTCCTATTTGTTCTTGGCCGAGCACAACGAGCAGGTGACCATTGTTTTCGATCACTTCAAGATCAAGGCGGACAACAATGCCAACGCCACAGCTGGTTCCTATGGGTAGGTTCTGGTTCTTAAGTGAAAAGGGGAAGATACCGATGTAATAATAATTCGAATTGCAGCTCTGGCGCATGCTTTGAGGACTGGCTGGAAATGTATGTTGTGTATCGGGATAACAACGATCGCTTGCTTGGTCGCTATTGTGGTTTGACAGCACCCGGACCCGTCGAGAGCCCACGGGGCGCGGTTGGTCTGCGCATCACGCTGCACACGGATCAGGAGAGTGTAGCCAGCGGCTTCAAGGCGCGCTACTTCTTCGAGTCGGCCAAGTCCGATGCGGGTGACTGCGGTGGCAATTTCAGCAACGAGGACTCGGGCATCATCACCTCACCCAACTATCCGGCCGGTTACAAGGCACCCGGACGTGGCATGGCCTCCAATGCCTGCAATTGGGTTATGACTGCACGTGCCGGCTACAAGTTGTCCATTAACTTCGAACAGTTTGGTCTGGAGGGGGATCCGGCGGGTATGGCACAATCCATTTAAATCAATCTCAAAGTGAAATCAATTTATGGTTCACTTTCTCTCTCGCTCTTACTATATCTACAGGTCGAGGCTGCCCGGCTGCTGTGCTGCGTCTGTGGGTGAACGTTGACTCGGATCAGCCGCCTGTGGAGCTGTGCGGCGAGAAGCCTGCTATAGAACAGTGGCATTACATTTCCACAGGCCAAACGGCACGCATCAGTTTCACCACCAGCGACAAGACAGTGGGCGCACAGGTGAGTAAGAAGAACAAGTAAAAGGAGGAGGAAGGAGGCAGGAGGAGCTTTTCCTTGCACGGAAATGCAATCAATTATGCAATACTTGCAGGGCTTTCGCATCGTATGGACTGAGATACAGGACTCCGGGCCGGGTCCACCATCCATTGGACTGCTCTGCGAGTCCACGTACCACTTCCAGTGCGCGGCGGGCTACTGCATATCGGACAAGCTGCGCTGCGACGGCGTCAAGAACTGTGGGCCCGGCGATGATAGTGACGAATTGCATTGTGAGTCGTGAGTGAGTCGAACGGTTCAGTTCAATTTTTATTTTCCTTTTGATCTACTTTAATGCGCCAAATTATCCTTTTATTATATACTTATCTTTGGGTTCTTTCAGTCTCAGTTCACATTTCATTTGTGGTTTGTTTATGCGAGTTCGACGTTCGACTCGAAAGTTATTTCACTCAGTCCATATTGTTGATTTCTTTACACCTTTCATTTGTTTATAATAATCACGTAAATCTGAACCCGACGAAAAACACTTGCTAAAAAAACTATATTTAATATATATATAATACTAACTAAACTGTAAACTAAACCAATTCAGAACTCAAATAACGTAAGCACCAGAATTTCATCAACTATCTATTATTTTATGAATATTTTGGTTTCATTTTCATAGCCAGAACTTTTTGAAATTCTATTTAAGAACTCTTAGTTAAGATTAACTTGCTGCGCTCCAACACTCAAGGCTTAAGAACTCTACTCTACTCTCTACTCAACCTATTTCACTCTCTCTAAACATCTTCAGTCCCAATCGTAGAACACCTCAAACAAACCAACGAACTCTCAGTAATACTAACTCTACAGCCACGCCCACACTAAAACTGTCTCTTTTTCTCACTTGTCTTCTTCTATTTCTCTCTCTTCCTCTCTCTGTTCTCTATTCTTTGTCTTTTTTTGTAATATATCGATGTGATTTTCCACCTCTGAACTAACTTGCAACCTTAACTCAATTAAATGCAAAACAAACATTTAAAAATCCCTTCGATCTGATAAAATATGATACCCGTTAAACCATAACACCAGGCGACGCAAACTCAACGCATTCGCCCACATTTCTACAGACATTTGTTTTAGCAATTACGGCAATTGTGCTCAATACCTACTACTAAACAAAATAGAAAAGATAAACAAGATTAAAAAAAGAAAAGAAATTGACATTTATTTCTAATTGGATTGCTAAATCAAGGGATTGCCACAAGAATCAAAAAAGTGATGAAAACTTTTACAATAAACGTTAAGAATACAACAACAAAAACAAAACAAAAGAAAACGAAACAAAACATACTCACGCAAGAATTTTGAATAATTTTCCCAACCATAAATTACACGCAAAGTAAAATGCTAATATCTAAGAATAAAATCTAAACAAAAAGAAAAACAAAAACAAAAGTAAAGAAAACATAATACTTTTGGTCATAAACAACACGTGAGTCCTGCATAAACTTGTCTCAAATCGCTGCACACGCCCACAGCCACAGCCCACAATCATGACTTGCACAGCCGCCACCCCCACCGTCACACACTCGAATACCCCCAATACCTACACCCTTCAAATACAACTCTCGCTGTTCTCGACTCGTTTAACTCACGCATCGTAATTTGCGTAATGATGTTGCAAGATAAAATAGAAAACCCAGAACCTCCTGTTTGGAGCTAGCCCCTAATTAGTTCTTATCTTGTGTTGCATATTTAAGTTTTCAGTAGAATTCGGAAAGTTTTTTGAAAGCATGTCATGATAGGGAATGATGATTATTTATTTTTGTTTATTCTGGCTTTCTTATTTTGCGCACTCCACTGATTTCCCGCTAAATTATTGTGTGGTAAACTAAGATGAAAATCATCTACTAATACTATGCTAAAGATCAATTCTTTAACACACTAACACATCCAAAGCACAGTCAGCATACGTGATCAACAAAGACAATACAAATCAAAACATTATCTAGTAAACACCATTAACACTACGTAGCCTTTGTCATGATAAGTTACAGATATATAGATAATATACATACATACATGCATATGTATATGTTTATCTGACTATCCGACTATCTATGCATTGACATATATTACATGAACATACGTATTTCGTACTTTGGTTTATTTACGTTTCTCTTGCCCAATCTAGGTATATCGGAAGCGGCCCAGGAAGATCACGACGTCCTAATTATAATAACACTAGTCGTCGTCTTGTCCCTAATCTGTCTCCTATGCACACTCTGTCACTCCAGAAGAAAACGTAGGAATCACGTGCGTCAATTGGGTTTACATCGGAATGCACATTACGATTCTCAGACGAGCGCAACGGGTAAGCATCGCGGGGAATAGGGGGATGAAACGAAAGAACCATGTTGGAGAGCTTTTGATGTTTTCAGTTCTTTTTGTTTTGTGTTTTAGGATTTCTTTGATTTGTATTATGTCAATTATTGTTTCGAGGTAAAGCTTGAATTATATTCTATTCTGAATTCGAAATTAAGCTAATATTTTGTGTTTATTTACCTGGTAGCTGGTCTTAGCTCCAGTCGTCGGCACTTGCAAAGCGGCGGGGCAAGCATTGCTGGAAGCCTGCACGGCATCAATAGTGGCACTCTCATTATACCACCCGCTCCTCTGCCACCGACCAGTGTGCCCCCACCCCCGCATATATGCATAGCCGGTGTCGATATGGTGCACGGTCTGATGTCTAATGATGAAGATGACGACGAGGACGATGATGATCTCGAGCTGGACGAAGATCAACTGGCAGCAGACATATTCATCAACGATGTGCATTTCGACGAGGATAACATCGATCATGTAAACCAAATGGCAAATGTCTAACTACGTTCTTTGGGTTTCCAGGCAATTCTATAGTTAGTTTCAGTTGTAGTACGCTTTACGTTAAGGCCTATTGGTAGGGCGAGTGCAGTGCGTATTGTATGTAGTCCAATGTTTACAAACTACAGTAGAATATGATGAAGGAGATGAACAAGAGAACAAAAAAAATTCAAAAGTTAACAATACCTAAAAGACGAGAAATTATGCAAAAGTGCGAATTGATTAAGATATACATTTAATAAGCTATAGCCGAGGCGCGTAAATAAACGTAATAAAATGAAAACCAAAAAAAAAACAGTACAGTAGGGCGTAAATATTGTAGTAGCGATTAACGATGAAAGATGAACGAAACGACGACAGGCAACAAATAATAATTACATTTAAATATACATACATGCATACATACTATATTATACACATAGCGACTACGGATGACCGGGAAAGATAACAAGGCGGTAGCCAACCATGCGTATAGGAAGCAGGAGTCGGGATGGAATGAAATGGGATGGGTTAACCAAGCGGTGAATATGAAAAAAGCATTTTCTTAGCCACAAGAGACCGCAAAAAGTTGTTGATTTTTATATTTGATACGAGTAATATTTAGGTGAAGCATAAATTGAATTAATTATACAACAATACCAACAAAGAAAAAAGGGAAAAACTCAAAAAAAAAAAACATATATTAAAACAATACACATTCTCACATGAATAAATAAATTTGAAAGCAAAAACCAAGCAAAATATGAATATTTTCATTAAAGTAAATGGCATTAAACAATACAATAAATAACTACCTAGACCTACAGGCGCGGACAACTTTTATTTACACATTTTTTTACAATAAGCAAAACACACACAAACACATACAAAGACAATTACATATTTCACAAGCTCAAGTTGAATAAGCTCAAGTTTACAAATCAAAGTTTTTAACAATTACACACTGACACACAAACACGCGTGCTAAGGGATGAACGCAAAAATAAATAAAAGAATTAGTGACTATCAAACCTGTATCTTCCAGCAAAAGTTAAACGCAAAAGCGAGATTCCTCGATTGAGAGTTTTGCACAAATAAATTAACGTAATTAATACAAAAAAAAACTAAATTTAGCAGCGCCGCACATCGCGCCCTGCCAACTTCATCATTGATAAATTCAAAGATTTTTGTCTATTTAAGCACATTTTTATAGACATTTAAAAATAATGTTGCGGCGACATTAAAACTAAAAAAAAAAAAACAAAGACAACAACAAAAGAAAAACAAACTATTTATAAAAATGTACACGCTAAAGAGAACGATAATAAGAACTTTTACAGTAAATTAAAATCCCAAGAAATTAATAGACAACTAATTAAGCAAAATATTATATCATTTATGCCACAGTTAAGGAAAAAGTATTATGATTTTCTTTTGTTTACTGGTAAGGTTTATTTTTCTTATATGTATGTATATTATTATTAATTATATTCTAAGTTTTTGTTTGAGAATTTTAAAATCTTAAAAATCAAAACAATAATAGAACACGAGAAAAAATTTGAGAAAAACAATTATTGGTTTCATAGCGCTCGTACGTTTTGCATAAAAATATTAAATGCTTAAATAAATGAGGAAAACTAAAAAAGTTCAAGTTAAACAAAACATAATAAATAAAATAAAAATAATAATTGACATTATGTAGGTGTTAAATAAAACATAATATATATACATAAATTGAATACACTTAACAAGTAAAACGTTGTTAAATTGTTGCGAAATGCATAAAGATCAACTAATTCATAAGAAATAATAAATTATTTTTAAATATTTGCAAAACAAAAAGGAAAAACCAAAACTGAAAGAAAAACAAAAAATGCATATTTAGTTTAAGTGTGTAAATTTTGTTGTTGTATGACATTAAAATGAACCCCAATTAAATTAGTTAATTAAAGAAATTTAATTTGTGTTCTAGCAATAAAAAAAGAAAATGCAACGTAACCTAAAAAGAACTATTTACTAAACACAAGAAAATTTAAATAAAAATGTTCAAGAAACACACGTCAAAATCCCCATAAAAAGTTCTAAGCGTTTACTAAACAAAACACAACGTTAAATTAAACAAGCAAGTGTTAAATTTACAATTAAAACTACAACTTAAGCAAAGCAAGAAAATACGATGCGAAAATTATGCTAAACAATATGTAAAGCCTATACCAAGAGAAAGTAATGAGATCCAAATCCAAAACAGAGCGCATGAATTGGCATAGAACGAGGCGCTTAAGCAAGAGATAGTTGACTAAATTGCAAAATTTTAAAATTGAACAAAAAACACCTACAAAAACAATTCCATGTTAACATTAAATATAAATAAAGGTAATTAAATAAATGAATACTAAACCAAATACTTAAACGGGCTATTATTATTTAAAACCAAACACCGAAACTTTTTTATGAACTTTTATAGTTTTATTGATAATAAAATATTTTTAAAGTTCTTAAGGTTGTGTATTTATTCGATTTTTAAAAAACAATACAAGGATGACAAGCAATATTTGTGTTGGTGTATATAAAAAAACTAATAAAGGACGGCAAGCTAAAAAATACAAATGTTTAACTTAATATTTAAACGATTTCGGATTTAGTTCTGCGAGTTCAAGCGAAATTTCTCCAACATTTTATTGATTGCCTCCGTATTACCGTCGACTTGGGCTTTTTCCTGCTGCAATATATTCTCAAATGTTGTTTGTTTAGTACCCACCAAGTAGAAGTCCTCATCAGCTATGGTAACTCTGCCATCGGCATCTGGTGCTTTGCCCTCATATATGTCCAGAGCTTTAAAATCGAAGACTACAGTCAGATGGTCAGCAAGTAATGCAATTAAAATCGATGGCATAAACTCACCCATGCTCTTGATAAGTTTACCATCAGCATCTGTAAAATTGAACTGAAACGTGTTGACTACTGTCCGTTTATCTGGATCCGACTCCTTCAACTTATTGCGAATTTTCTCGATTATTTCATCGCTTTTCATGATGACAGACAATTGCAGCTTAGTTGCGCGCACTACTGGATCGCTTGAAGACAGTTGATTGACTAATTCAAACGCAGAGACGCCAATTGAAACGTAGACAGCGGATTACAGCGGTCGCTTTTATTATAGCTTTGCATAATTCTTAATTAAAGTCAATTAGTTTGATACATGATTGACGATATCGCTGCTGGGCATGAGAAAATCTAAGATCTTATACGACTGGAAAAAAACACAGTTAGTTTGGTTGGGTAGTTAAATTAAATATATTTTGATAGGTGGTAAAATGCTAGAGCTACTAAATAAAACTTAGTACGCAAGTAATTGAGAAACCTAGATGAAAATTACGGCTTCCATAACTTCAGCAGTCCGTCCTCGCTGTAGCTAGCTAACAGATTCTGATGTGGATGATGCGTTAGGCCAATAACGTCCTTTTCATGCACCTACAAGTGAAAACAATTCTAAGTGTTCATATCGATCCCCACACAATTAAATATATATTCATTATACTTACATTCAGGGTACGCTCCAGCTTTCCTGATGAGACTGAAAAACAATAGAGCACCTGATCCTCACCAGCACAATAGATGAATTCGCCGCGTGGCGAAAGGGTTGCTGAAATGAAGGCACCACCTTCACGCTTACCCGATGAGAATGATCGTACAATTTGTCCCTGCATATTCATGATGACAACCGTATTCGATCTATTGCAGACGATGAAGTGCTCCGGATTCTTGGGGAGCACAAGCACTGTGTTCACGGCCAGTTCATTGCCCAGTGGCTTATAGGTAGCAACACATTCAGTTGTTTTAAGTGACCAAACTTTAACAGTGCCATCGGATGATGCACTCAGTATGCTGTGGCCATCGGGAGTGAATGTAGCTTCATTGACGAATGACGTATGACCCTTAAACTCTTTTAGCATTTTACCCGACTTCAGGCCATGTAAACGTACAGTGTAATCAAAGGAAGCACTGAGAACTTGACTGTTGTCGCGGGAGAACTGTAGACAGGTAATTCCTTTGGTGTGTGCCTTTTCAAACTTGCGTAGACATTGCCCCGTTATGATTCGCCACACCTTGATCTGCCCATCTTGGGCGCCAGATGCAACCATCTCAGAGTCTCGTGAGAAATTCAATGCTAGCACAGCCTGCTCCATCATCATAAACTGGTCCTGTGCTTGATATTTTAAATCCTTACGCACTTTGCCGGTAGTAAAATTCCACACTTCCAGAAAGCCATCTACACTGCCAGTGATTAGATACTGTCCGTCTGGGGAGAACTGTGCACACTCTACGTGGGACTTTTCACCAAATTTAATCTGTCGGAAGAGCTGCGTGGGATACATTTCTTCTTCTTGATCCTTCATCGCTGCTTTGCCACGGAATAAATCGATCGTTGTACCAGGCGGAAGGAGACCTTGGTGCTGTTGCCATTTGAGAGCCTGGCCAAGCAAAGCCAGGAGCCTAGAAGAAGGCACAACGTGCACTTCGCCACTCAATTCTTGTGCAATAGCTGTACGCCGCTTTTCCTTGCTGCTGCCCTCCGCATACGCCTCTCGTGGATCGAAATAGGCACGCTGCAACATATTTTCTGCGATATGCGATTGATTAGTTTATTTATTTACAGGACTAGCACCTCCATACTCACCTAGATGTATGTAGCGTTCAGGCTCGTGCTGCTTTAACATGCTCATTGGATCAGTTTGACGAAGTAATGAACGCGCTGCGCCCAACTCTCGCAGTTCTATTAATTCCAAGACGATTTGTTCATAAAGATTGAGTAGTTTCTTATCTGGCAGCTTCAGCGATTGAGTTACCTTAAGTACCGTGTCCCAGTGCCCATTTGAAATATCCTGGACAAAACCGTCGACGCTATCTACTGTATTGAGCGAAACGCCAGTTTCCTCCTATTGAAACAACTTGTTATTAATGTAATTATTGATATTCCATAACTTACTTGTAATGTTTGTAGTGTTTTTAGCAGATTCGACTCCTTCAGATATTGTTGTATCAGACGTATAACGCTAAAAATAAATGGTGAATATGGTTAGCGGTGTTGTTAAGACGAATATACTATAGTACATACTCAGCCGATTCAATTTCAATAGACATTTTTATTTAGCAAGATCTTTAAATTTGTTATTTTATTTAAAAACAATACTAAAATAACTCGGATTTATGAAAACGCGTCTTTTTAATACCGACTAGAGATGAGCTACCGGTACGCATAATCATGGTTAATCGTGAGTATTTTTTCGTGTTTTCCGTGACTATTCATCAAACACTGCTGAATTCAAATTATTAAATTTGTTATTAAATTACTCAGAATTCATTCTATTATGAATACTTTTTTTTAATACCTTAAAAATAGCAAACAATAACTCTGTAAATAAGTTAATCAAGTGTGTTTTTTTTTCATTATTTTTAAAATAGGTGAGACCAGTGTTATCGATAACAATTTTGCCGATAACTCAATAAGATTGAATACACCACCAGCTGTTTTGTCTTCTTCTTCTGCCTCGCCGTACTCTCCTTTGCATAACATCTAAACTTCCAACTTGTTTGCGAGTTAAATCAATTAAAATGTCAAAAGCTGCCGGTAAATTAAAATCATTGAAGAAGACTGTAGAGCGAGTGACGCATACAACTAAATTAAAAACAAATATACCGGCCGGAATGGCGGCAGCGGGTCCGCCACTGGGTCCTATGTTGGGTCAGGTGCGTTTAATAAAATGTATTATATTTCTCTTCTTAATTAGTTTACTTTCATTTGTAGCGTGCTATTAACATAGCTGCGTTTTGCAAGGACTTTAACACGAAAACTGCAGAAATGAAGGAGGGCGTACCACTGCCATGCCGGATCTCAATGAACAGCGATCGGAGCTACGACCTGGTCATACATAACCCGCCAGCAACGTTTTTCCTCAAACAGGCGGCAGGTATTCAACGAGGTACCATGACACCTGGACGCGAAGTTGCCGGCATGATTACTCTTAAGCACTTGTATGAAATTGCCGCTATCAAGATACAAGATCCCCCAAATGCAATGCTCACAATGCAGGTAAGTCGGGGCAAGACTTCTTTGCACTCTCTATTAATAATCTCTCCATCTTTCCATAGCAAATGTGTGAAATGCTTGTTGGAATTGCAAGAACCTGCGGTATTAAAGTTGTACGAGATCTGAACGCAGACGAATATGCGCAGTTCCTGGAAGAGCGCAAAGTTATTGTCGAGGAGCAGCGACGCGAACTGCAAGAGAAGCGGGAGGCCAAAATGTTGCGAACTGGCTAATTATTCATTTTCGAGAGTGTTTTAATTGTTAATATACATTTATACAAAACTAAGATATCTATTCTATGCTAATACGCTTGCGATCCTTGGCAGCATTCTTTTTGCGCCGTTTCTCTAGATGTTTGTTGAGTTTTCCAGTGTCCTTCAAGCGTTCAAACTGAGCAACCAACTCCTTGGCTTGCCGTTCCTCTGAAACATAATATGTCATTAGATTGGCTTTTTTCTACAATGGTGGTAAGCAACTTACTCTTTGTTAAGTAGTGGGGCTGCTGTCCCTTGTCATGGGCTTTCTGTATTACTTGATGTTCCTTCTTCAATATGTTCTGCTTAATTTGCCACCTTTTGTCCTCTACGTTCTTGTTAATGAGCCTTTGCATTGTATGTTTGATAGTGTCCTTTTCCTCCTTATCCTGCACCTCATCCAATTGCTTCTTCAGCTGGCCCACCTCTTTATCGCGTATTTTTGTTAAGAATTTATAGTTTTTCTTGAAGTTCTCAACGTTATAGCTGCCTGCCCGTTCATCGAATCGAGGATCGCGCAGCTCAACATTCTTCTTACGCTCTGTGCGCAGCTCTGCACCCAGAAATGGAACTTGTCGTTTTGCACTTAATTCACGGGGTCGGTTCTTATTTAGCCGTTTGAGTTCTAATTTTTCTTTAGGTTTCTTTACTTTGGTACTTTTAGTGCCCAGCACTGCTTCTTTGTAGACCTTTGCCCCCAGCTGTTCCTTTAGCTTCATTATCTCTTCGAAAGTCATTCCTTTCAGATCCTCACGAATTGCAGTCTGAAAGCAAAACAATGATATTTATTGTGCTTGGCATTTTGAATAAGGTCTTTTACTTGAGTTTCATCATCGCTGCTTAAATCATGCTCTGATGCCACTGAAGACTCATCTGAAGATACCATAATTAACAGATTATTCAAGGAAACTACAATTTTAATAAAATTTCACGTGTTTTGTTTTGATTCAGGTAGTAAACGCTAGTCGATAAACTACTTCGATAGAATAAGTATTTATGACTATCGATTATCGACAACAGGCAAAATATTAGTATTTTTTATTGTCAAAATAAGTTAGATGTCTGGCAACGCTAAAACTTGCATTCAAATTGGCGCTTATTTAAAATTATAAATGTCATCGGAGTCATTTACGTGGATCGAACTATACGAAGTTAATTTTGGGCTTTCAACAGTTGGTCGCATGTTGGCGTCGCATTACCCGCTTTAGTATCTTCACGTGCACAAAAGCATTGACCTAACTCCTGACATATAAGCCAGTACATCAGTATCATCACTGTGGGTGGTTAATGACAACTATAACTTACAGCGCTTTTGATTGCCAAGGTTTTTAGCTCTTACACCCGCGATTTGTTTGCATTGCAATTGTGGGTCGTCTCGGGCAGGTAAGTCTCAGTCATCGGCCAGCTAAAAGACAGCTAAAGCCAAGTTATTTAACGGTCGTCTGACCTATAATATGTTAGCATGCATGGCTGTGTGTGCTATAGTGGCACGCGTGTGTTCGGCGTAGTTTGAACAGTCATGAACAGGGCTGTTTCTATCTAAAACAGGGCGCCCAAAGGTATCACTGACTAGGGCAGAATATACATATATTTTTAAATATACGATATCATTTAAATACTCGGAAATTAATTGCATCACTTTTAGTTTAATGATGAGTGCATTTTTGCTATACATTCCCTGATTAAATAAAACGTATTCCGCAGACAAATTTGCCAATATGAAGCACTCACACAGAGCCGCAGGCACACGGACATACATACACACATGAACGTAACGTGGGAGTATTTGGTTTCAGCGAAGAGCGACAGCACCACGCGACTGCGTTCATTCACCAATTACTCGCCTTTATGTTATGTATCGCCGCACTATCCGCTGCGTTGTCCTTAATTTCTTAAAAAGCGTTTAAACATCTAATGAAAGCATTTGACCTGCGATTTTCGCTGTCAGTCAATTTAGTCCTGCTTGGCACATCGTGGCGTGCAGTTCAATTGGACGACTGGTCAGGTCGTGCTGGAATTTGGTATCTAGTGGTCGTGGGTGGCTAGAGTGACTGCGCCGGATGATGTGATCATGGCCAAGATAATATCAACGATTAAGGCCATTCTCACGCGCATCATATTCAGCGCGCACAGTTTGCTGGCCATTTGGCAGGTGACAACCTTCAAGAACGACATCATCTATTGGACACTATGTGGACCACTGCTGCTGCTGCTGCTCGAGGGCATTTTCACAATAATGATCAAGAAGACACAGGAATGGCGCTGGTAAGAGAACAAATCTGTAGCATTGCTCTGTGTACTATTTTCCCAAGATATTGCCGGGTGAGTACCTTATCCCTGCAGAGTTTGGGTTAATGTAAACAAAAATCGGCTGATGCTGACGTCATGTTCGAGTTTTGATTTTCAATTAAAAGTGAAATCATGTGTTTAATGTGTCTGTGTGTGTGTGTGTGTGGCAGCAAAACCACCCCAAAGAAGGACCTGCCCAGCGCAGCGTATCCATCTACATCCATATCCACACAATGACCACTCCTCCGGGCACCCCCACCCACACACGCTGTCGTAGTAAAAACTTTAATGGAATTTCGCTTTGGGCCATTGGCGAAAGCACCAGGTTGTTAGTCTGGGTCTTTCACTAGTTGTTTACCTTTTGGCGGCTCTGGGCAAGGGGCAGGGGAGAGGCCACATTACTTTGACTCTGACTTGTTGTTTGCTCATGCCCATCGCTTCCTCTCCTGCTGCAGGTTCTGTCCCTCGGTCTTTCTCTACCTAAGCAGCATTGTGCCGGCGATTTGGTTGCTCGAACTGGATAAGATTGAGCGACGCTTGCAGCAGATGAATGGCCCGATGACCAATGTCAACGTCAGCAGTGCGATCAACGATAGCAGAAGTGTTGTCGCCGGCGTCGGTAGCAGCAGCGTCACTGGCAGTAGCGCCGTCAACAACAGCGCCATTGCGCCAATGGCTGATTTACTGGACGATGCCGGCATCACGCTGCCAGTGATTAGTCCCGATACCTGGACAACGCTCATCGAGCAGTTCCTCATGCTTATACTGATTGTCGGACGTTGGCTGCTTCCCAAGGGCGACCTCACGCGCGATCAGCTCAGCCAGCTGCTGTTAGTCTACATTGGCACAGCGGCGGATATAATCGAATTCTTTGACTCCTACAAGGATGATTCGATTGCCCGCATAGGTTTCCTGGTATTTCTAACACTGGGCATCTGGTCCTGGAGTCTGATGCAGTTCACCATTGTGCTGTCGGCCACAAGAGGGCGACGGCCACGAGGCAGTGGCTCACACCACAAGGAAGAGTGAGTGACTGTCGATGACAATAAAGAGATCGTATATGTCTAATCCCATTTATTCCCTTTCTTGCAGGCACACGGACTGTTGCCAGAACTGCTGTTGCGGCATCGATGTTTGGGGTACAGTAGCATTAGCATATCTGACTAGTATTAAACAGATCTTATGACTATATCTATTCCTAGGAATTGTACTTAATGTAATACTGCAAGATGCGCCTTTCCTTACCTTCCGTTTGCTGATCATATTCCAATACAAGATTATTAACTATATGAACGTGTTCTTCACTTGTAAGAGATACGCTAAGGAAACATACGATCGGATACGGAATTTGCTAATCTTATCCTCCCTTAGGCAAGAACTCTTTGGTCATTATTCTCCAACTGTATCGTTTGTATGTGGTTAATGCTGAGTTCTGGAAGAATCGACGCGAGAGTCGCATGGAGAAGGCGCGTCAGTATCAGTCGCGGCGACGTGTGCATGATGCGGATCACAATAGCATCTACATGATATCCAATGAGCGAGGTGGAGATGTCAAAAAGAAGATTAAGAAGTAAGTAAAGAATGTAAGTGGCGATACTTGGCGCTATCAAGCTATTTACTCTTTCTCCAGAGCTAAGGACAAAGAATTTGTGGAACCTGAAGCAAGTTACAGCAAAAAGAAGAAAGACAAGAAAGAGAAGTGAGTGAGCAAATGAGAGAGTGTTTCTATAAGTATTCGTTATGCAACTCGTACTTTATCTTTACGTAGGAAGAAACGCAAACGTAAGGACACGGGCTACTCTACTGCCAGCTCACAGAATCTCTACTCGACCAAGGCAGGCGGAAAGGACAAAAAGGCCAAGAAGTCAAAGCGCAACATCAGCAGCTCGCCCAGCGATTGCGATCTGGCGAATGCCAAGAAACAGAAACGCGTCAAAAATGCCGAAAAGGCTGAGAAAAAGTAGGTGCAATTCAGCGATTGGTTTGCTTGTGAACATCTCATGTCATTTTCCCAGGAAGTCACGCAAGATCGAGGCCGTAATCGAGGAGTCAACCAGCTCGTCGAGCAGCAGCAGCTCGGACTCGAGCAACTCGACTCTGCCCAGCTACGAAGTTATCGATGAGAAAAAGACACGTCGCCGCAAACGCAGCAGCGATTCTAGTTCCAGTGACAGCAGCTCGAGCTCTTCGTCATCGTCATCAACATCTTCCTGAGCTGTGTGTTTATGTGTGGACATTTTTGGAACTAACGGCATTTTGCAGCGGACTCCGCGCTGAGTGAAACGTTAGGATAGCAAACAATTTTGTTACAGCCAACAAAATGTTGTTGGGCTGAGACGCCGGGATGAACATTGTAACCCGTCGCGTCCTTATTTGTATGACCCACTATTGTGGTGAGGTTCGAAAATTTGTCATAAACATATATTTTCATATGTTTATAGTAGAGTACTGCATGCATACATTGAAAAGGAAAGAATCATGCACTGTTAAAATGGGTACAATATTTTGAGTGTGAATGAATGGTGCAGTTTCGTCTGTTTTGACAGCTAAAGTACATATTAATTTTGCATTCATATTGTATAGTAATAATTGAGTACAGTATTTTTGTGCACAGTACACACCTTTACTATACTGTCAAGTAAAAATTTAATGTATTCATGCAGGACTTTATTTTGTACCTATATATTTTAGCTAAGAAACAAAATCTAAATTTTAAATAAATACTTAAGCTGGCGCCCAAACTTACAAACAGATTGGCAGCGCTGACAACTTAATGAACAGCTGTCTGTCACTCTCTCTCGGACTCTTGACATTTACAGCACTGCGTAGATATCGCCTCTCTAAGTGTCTCTCTCAATTGCTCTCTCAGCGCACACGGCAACGGCAGCAGCAGCAGCAGCTGTTGGTGGTTACTATAGCGTAAAACTTTTGTTGACACTCACATAGAGAGTGTGTTAATCTTTTTGTTGAGTGTGTATGTGCGTGTGTGTGTGCGGGCGAGAGACATATGTGTACTGTTTGTAATACTCCGAATAGTTGCTGTCGAGCGTTGAAGCGCTGCGGTCGCACTGTGGTCGGTTACGCTGCGGAAAAGATTTTTTGTTATTCGTCGAGTTTGAGTCTAGTGTGAGTGTCAGTGTTATTGTTGTAGCAACTATATATAGTATACATATGCAAAAGTACCTACACACTTACACGCATAAGTTCAGATTAACATACAGACAAACATACAAACATGTGTATGCAAGCTAATAATGTCGCCGTGCGAAACGAATCTTATTAAAATCTTATGCGAATCGCTGCTCTGGTTCCTCCCCCACATGTATGACAATAACAGCGCTAAAAACAACAACAACAACAGTGACACCGACGCGTGCTTTGCGCAGCCAAAAAAGATTCCATTTGTTTGCCTAGAGTCTCGAGAGCTGATAAAAAGATTTAAAAACGATTATCACAAATAGGTCTTAAAGTTTTAATTAAAACTTTATCAACAGTGATTAAATTTGTGTTACAAATTTGAGAAAATACACGGTTGAACGACACTTGAACCGCAGCCAAATCAATTTACGTATTTGTGTACGCGTGTGAAAACTTATATACATATGTATGCAACAGCGAGTGCATTATATCGTAAACAACGAGCACAGTTACAGTTCACGCTGCTTGACTTGTGCTTCTATACAACTGACCCGCGGTGTGCAAGCATGCAATATCGTATAATCGTACAGTGAAGTTGCACCCAGCTGTTCGCTGGCAAACAAATATTATTATCGTGCATACAAAACACGTTTCCACCATACAGCAAACATCATTGTACCAGTCCCAGGCCGATGGTTATTTCATTTCTTTTGCCCGAGCTTGTCTCTTTGTGAACGCCCAGCACGCTTGCTGAAGGTTATGACAAAGAGTAAAGTCCCTCAATCCGAAGCAGCTTCACCCGCCCCTGCCCACAAAGGCCAACAAAAGCTGTGCCGCCCCAAACATTCCAGGCAATTCGCCGGTTTGCCACCATAGGCAGAGTATCATAGGCTCAATTACGCGCAGATTTGTACAATAACTCAGTGAAGTGTTTACTCTTTTGTAGAACGTGGAACGCCTTATGCTGCTCGAGCTGTCTGTATACATACATATATATATGCCCGATCAGGGAATCAATTAATTATACACAATATCACGCCATCATCGTGTGGCTAAACTCAACTTCATTAGGAAGTCTGGCGCCGTTCTTCAGTTGGCCAAGGCAGCAAACAAAAAATAAATAAAAAGAATAAATTTTGTTGATCTGGTGATCTGATGTTGTGGCTACATATATACATAGCTATAGATACATATGTTCGTGTATACGTATCTACACAGACAGGCCTATATGTTTGCTCATCGGTTGGCAGGTTTTTCTACAACTCGTTTGACTTTTGTTGCTGGGCAGCTTGTCTGAAAAAAATGAAATGATTTCTATAGATTTGAATACATTGAGGCGGTATCCCATGAAAATATGATTGCAAATTGGTGAAACCAAGTTGGCAAAGTAATTTGCATTCTCTTGAATACCAAAAATGTACTTAAATACAGATTAAAAGTGGGATATTTGTAAAATAACCGAAATATATGATAAATAATATTTATATTTGATCTTAAATGCGATACTTCCTCGTATAAAGAAACTGATGTTGCTAAAATCCATCGACAATAATTATAATTATCCATAATTGTTAAGAGATTTATGCTTATGCCCTTTTGAATCATCGTAAATGTTTGATTGCCAATTGAAATATTTTATTGGACTCACTTGTGGGTGCATACATTTGTATACAATTACTATACGATCGTACTGTACCTTACTAATTTATATGCAAATTGAAATCGTGTTCAATTTGGCGATGTCAATCCGAGCGTGTGAATAAACTCTGTCTGCGTGTAGATAGTTTTGGCACTTTGGGCACCGATTCAATGTTGTTCCAGTTTACTGCACACATGATTCCTGTCGCGGGGGTTGGAAGGCAGAGAGAGTAGTCGTGTCAATAGCCGCAATTGACAGGTGAACTTGATGGGCATGCTGGCATGCAATCTGCCTTACATTATACGAGTACCCTTCATTATTCGGTACTCACGTGGCTGCCACATGCGACAATTCAATTGCCACTCAACTGTATTAGCTGCCTTTCGTGTCGATGCCGATGCCGTAGCGTATTCATGATGCAAGCTTGTAGTAGCTTGTTGCTGCCAGCAATTATGCAAAAATCTCATTGAAATAAAAGTGAATTAACCGAAAGCAACGTAGGCGCCGCTGACTTGTCGCCTGCAAGTGCAGTTGGCTGCAGTTGGTCTTATTACGCAGTAAATTGTGATAAAAGAAAGAGGAAAAACAACAACTGCATTTACAACTGGCGATAAAGCTGCAGACAACGTTGATCGACAAAGGTCCAAAGTCCATATGGCGCATGAGTAACGCGCCTGAGTGCCCATTCACGTATACGCCCCGTTGCCGACACAAACGAACGCCACTCAGGCGCCTGGCTACAGCAGCTTGCTCACTGTCCAGGTAATGCAAATGGATCGTAAAATATATACACAATTTTGTGATATATATTTATATATAGTAGTCTACTATAAGTATATATGGTACTCTGAATTATTATAATTTGTGCATCAGTAATTTGCGCTGTGAGTCTTTGAACTCGCGCATCTTCAATGATCGCGTTTGTTTTATCAATTTCTAGAGATTGCAATGACACAATGAATTCTATTTACCATAGTTATTGGTAATAAAGATATTGAACAGACAGAAATAGGTTTTACTTTATACATCGCCACTTGATATTGATAAGAACAAAGTGACATTGTTATTGGTCTCTGCTTCTTTCTCTCGCTCTTTTCGTTCTTTTTCCCTTTTATCACCCAAGTTGTCGCTCAAAAGCACAACACAAAGAATATAACATACACTTGAGTACACCGATAATGGTTTAACAGTCTTCTGTGTGTTTTCTTACAATAGTTAAAGTGGGGTTGGTTGGGAAACGGGGCTAAAGTGCAACAGCAAAAAATCTTCACTCTATTTAAGCAGTTTCTCATGAGTACAATTTATTTAGAGTTGAACCCGCTGATATTAATTGCCCCTAAATGACACCTGTGGGTCAGTAACATTCCCTTATCGGACACTGTTAAAAGTAAAGATAAATTATATGCAGGTTGCAGGCGCCTTTCAAATACGCTTTCAATTAATTAATTCAAAACATTTCCATGTGTATTCCATTGCTTAGCAACATAAATAAATAATACTCATGAATATTGTACAAGAGACGATGAATTGCAAATGATTTTATATAGGAACTGAACACGACTCAAAAATCAGACATGGCAAACAGCAATGCTTAGGCAAATTTCAAGGCTACGATGTTTACAAATGGAAACAAAAAATTGTTGGAGAGAAGAAATGTTCTATAAATATAACGAGAGCAACAGTCGCGCAAAACGCGACAGTGGGATACCCTTCGACCTATGTTCCCGTGTAGTTTAATTTGTTAAATTCATACACATATGCATATGCACATGCTTTGAAATTAATCCCGACAGATGGCGCTCGCGCTTCGCGCTCGCCCGTCTCCCTTGTTAGCTGACAGAAGCACTTGGTTTTATGCTCATACTTTCTTAAATAACTTCTGTGTTTATTGTTCGATTGGACTGTAATTTGGGGACTACGTAGATATAATATTTCATTTAGCTTAGTATATGTTTAAGTCAGAAAGTTGTATCTTATATACAGCGCTTACAAATTAAGTTCAAAAATTAAATTATTGATTTGGGGGGGCGGTGGGCGTGGCACCTAACATTTGAAATAAACTTCATCTGCTTATAGTACACAGGAGTCTTCCTGCCAAGTTTGGTAACTCTAGCTTTTATAATAGCTGAGATCTGTGCGTTCACACAGACAGACGGACAGACGGACAGACAGACAGACATGGCTCAATCGACTCGGCTTGTGATCCTGAGCAAGAATATATATACTTTATGGGGTCTCCCACGCCTCCTTATGCCTGTTACATACATTTGCACAAAGTTAGTATACCCTTTTTTGACCATTTTCAATGGTCGAAGGGTATAAAAATGTTTACCCAAAGTCTGGAAGCACACTTAGAGGTATTATTTAGCTGTTTATTTTGTTGACATATTCTATAAATAAAGAGTGAAAAGAGAGTACAAACGTTTATAGAAATTACATGCAGACGCATTTAAATTCACTTGAGTGTGTGTGTTATCTTTGATAACTTTTTGCAATGCCTGCGTGTGCTGCAGTTGTCATTGCTACTTGACGCAGACAACTCGACTATGTGCTATAATTTTAATAGTACTATATGACAATTGAATGGGAATGTATTCGCATTTGCTATTCACATACTCGTGTCTGTTCTACAAAGGCACTCGAGCAATCGCGAGGTGGCGGGGCACTCATCCATTGCTGTCGTAACTGCCGCCACAAAGGGGCCTTACGTCTGGGGTCGGTTTACTTGCATTGATTTGATAAACAAAAACAAAAAACTCAAAGTAAACTAGCAAGCCTAGCCTAAACAAGCAGCCCAACTGTCTTCGTCCCACTTGATTCAATCAGCTTTCTTACTGTTGCAATGCAGCCTTTCAATGATGCCATTATAATTACCATTTGCATGCAAATGCCAAGAAGATAGTGCGCTGTGTTCTGAAAATAGAACTACAGTTGCTGCATATAAACAAGATGGCCTTTCTTTCTGTTGCCTACAAGAGCCTGCCACGTGCGGCATGCAACAAGCTTTGGCCTTCATGTCGAGCAGTGTCGTGCCGTGCTATGACTGGCCCTCAACTTGAACCTTTGCTGGTGCTGCCAGCCACAAGCTCAGCGACATAACAAGCAACGTAGGACGTACGTAACGTAACGTAACGTAACGGCATACCGTTATTATGCGGCAGCTCTGACGTCTATGGCTAAGTTATCTAATTGGATTTCAGAGAAGAAATCATAAATTCTAGAGACATTTGACATGTAACCCGAGCACAAGTTAATGGACGCCTGTTTACTCTGCCCAGCGGGATATCGAATGAGTTATGTAAACCGAAAGTAGGCTATACGATATAGTAAGCTATCAGAATCATATTTACTTCTTGTGGTTTTGTTTGCGCAAAGTATCGACTCTCTATGGGGTAAGCAACGGGGCGTATACGCGATGTAGCGCCAATGCGTTGCTATTCTTAGCCAGCTTTTGCTTTTGATGAGCAGAACAATAAAGCAATGAATTTATTGTGATTTAGCATTGACATTGGCATTCTCGATTCTCTCCGAGCATAAATGATTTATAAGGTAAACTCTCATTTAATTGCAGATCTTGGTCGGCAACATGTTGAATATGTGTTAATTGGCAGCTGGCCAGCAGCAGCAGCAGCAGCAGCAGCAACAGATCCCTCAGTTATTGCCAGAATTGAATACAGAGAAAGCGATTTGGCAATGCTTACGAGAGCGGAAGCCAGAACTCATCCCAGTGCCAAGCGCCCAGTCAGCAATGATGTATGCCCCAATAATGGTGACAAAGCGGACCGTAAGCACAAAGAAGGCAACGTCAAAGTGGACAACGACAACGACGACAACGGCTTATTTCAAGAACCGATCGATGAGCATTACGTCTGCGACATTGCGATGATGAGAATCGGCGAGGAGGTTGCCGCGAGCAGAGATGCGATGCCTGCAGCAGTTCACAATGGGGACGAGCTGGAAATCGATCGCCAAGAGGAGGAACAGACTATCAGTGATCTGGTACGTGCCTCCAGCACAGGAGCACTCATGGAGTCGTAAGTCCAAATAGAGACTGCTATTATCCAGTGTTGAGTAACCTTCTTTCTTATTCCATTTCTCAGGAGCGACAGGAACAGCGGCAGCATGCGCGTAGTCTTTGGTATTCTGGTGCGTCTGGTGCTTCCACTGGCCAATGGTGTGGCACGTGGCATAAAGGGCATACGCGATGTGCGCGTGCTACGTGTGCTGCAGAATCTGGCCTCGAGTCGTCAGGCCTTGACTAATTTAGTAGCCTTTGCTGCGAATACCATATCACTGAACTTATCCTCCGTACAGGGTGAGTAATATTCGAGAGAAGTCAATCGATTCACATTGATCACTCGCACAGCCTAATCCCGCAGCGTTGCACATGAAATACTTTACACTTTCCTCTCGAACTCTTCCATTGACAGTCTCCAATCGTTTGGGACCGTTGCTTAACGTGCTCAAGTTGCGCAAATCCCAAGATGGCTTGGAAAGTCTCTCAGACACGCTGGGCACAAGTGTGCCCACTACACCACTGACTCCACTCACACCCACAATGCCCTTGACGTCCAGCATATCCATGCAAAATCCACCTGTCTACAGCTTGGGCAGCTCATCGGCCTCCAGCTGTGTCACTCTCAACATCCTGGCCCAGCCCCCGCCGGGCACACCCATTCGAGCGGACATAGTACTGATTCATGGGCTGCACGGTTCACTGAGAAACACATGGAAGCAAGGTCTTTGGCAGAACGAGCGTCATCCGGTCGAATTCGATCGCCCGCCTCGGCCGCCAGTACGTCCTCCTAAGCGTCCGCGTCATTCACGCAGCGCAGCAATTCATCCGGCGCCACGCGAGAAACGTGCCAAGTTTACCTCCTGCAGGCGGGAAACAGAAAAGCAGGATGAGGCGCAAAATGACAGCGCCTGGGAGCTGCCACAGATGCAACAGGCTTTCGAACAGAAGTCTTCTCACTCAAATGCTTCCGATACGGACGATGCCGAAGGGTGAGTTGATACAGCAGAGCTCCCTTCAAGCTGTTACTTTACTTACTTGAGAATTCCTTGCAGTTACACCTACGTGTGTGGCGATCCGCAGGACATCCAAATTTGCGAGGGTGTCGAGTACAGTTTTCCCACATTCCGTCTGCGCATGCACGACAGCAATCGCGGCCTGCAAGTCGAACTGGAGTCCATGTTGCAGGATGAGGGAATTGAGAGCAACCAAACGGAATCCGAGTCGAAGCCACGCAAACAGAGCGGCAAGGCGAAGCCATCGGCCAATGATCCCAACTACTCCAAATGCTGGCCCGGTGACTGGCTGCCACTGGATTGTCCGGGCGTGCGAGTCATCGCTGTCAACTACACCACTGACCAGTATCTGTGGCGTCCGCTCTGGAAACGAAAGGAGCCGCGTTCCAGTCTCATTCAGCGTTCGCGTGAAATGGCCGAACTGCTCATTCAGCACGGCGTGGGCCATGGCCATCCCATCATTTATGTGGGCCACTCCAAGGGTGGCCTGTTCATTAAGCAGCTCATGGTCGATGCCTGGGAGTGTGGGCGACCAGCCATGAGGCCACTTTGGCGCTCGGCACGAGGCTGTTTCTTCTACTCGGTACCACATCGTGGCTCCCATTTGGCATCGATTAAGGCGCCACTCCTCTCGCGGTCCGTGGAGTTGCTAGAGATAGAAAAAAGTAAGTTGAGGGTGAAACATTTTTGGTTATCTCAACTGAAGTTTATTTTTCTCTTGTAGATAACAAATACTTGCTGGATCTGCATAAACGCTTTGCCGGTCTGTATCACATGGGGCACCTCAAGATCGAAGTCTTCAGTTTTGTGGAGACAGCTCTAACACTCATGTCTGTTTTGTATTTGCGAATTGTGGGCGTGGATTCGGCAGGTGAGTAGCATTGATAGCCATGTCAGGCATCCATGATAACATTTTCTTCCTCATAGATCCCGGTTTCGGTGAGGTGTGCGGCATTCGGCTCGATCATCGTGAGATCTGCAAGCCACGCAGTCGGGACTGCATTCTCTACAAGGAGCTGGTCAAGATGATTAAAAAGGTCTGCTGAGTCACCGCCTTGATCGGATAATTGGAATCGATATGTGAATAGCAAAGCAACTCAGAGTTGCCCATTAATTACTATGCGTACCTAAAGAAATTGCCGATTTATTTTTATTGTTACGGTGCATAGCATATGGAACTTCATTTCCTTCTTCTTATCAGCATCTTACGTTACAATTTTACTTGTTTTAAGACACTCATGAAGATGCGTTTAAGCATGCCATTTAGCACATAAACTTAAGCTTATGCGTAGATATTATATATGATATGATATTATTAACCTTCAATCTTCGCATTGTGATCATTTGTTCAGTTAATTGTAATGTGATCATTGTAGATTGCAGATTGCAGATCGCAGATATACAAACTTTAAGTTTAAACAAACAGGAACCCCCCTACCATGTAAATATACAATATATATTAATATAAAAGAACAAGTACATATGTCTGTATACACCGCTGTTAAATGTTACCAACGAAACTAGCTCCAGAAAACTTGAGACAAAACTTAAGATATTGACCATTTGATAATTATATATATAGTAACAACCTGTAATGTACTGACAGTTACTAAAGATCTTAAAGATAAATGCTAAATAATTGTGTATTTGAAATCCACGTTTGACGTTTTCCAAATAAAAATGCAGATTATTTCATTAAGTTTGTCATCTTAACTTAGTTTAAATGTGTGTATTTCTTTCTTTTTCTTTTATTTTATTTTATTTTTTTCCAATAGTTAAGGTAGCCTTGTGTACCTTTTACTTATATCATTTTGGATACATTTTACATGTATTAGTCTCTAATGCCGCGCTAATTGCTGGAATTCTTGGTATGCCGAATTACTTGCACCGAAAACTTTAACACGAACCTACATATAGGTATATATCTTTATATATATGTGTGTACGTATGTGTGTGTCTATGTAGGTATTTGCCAGCTTACTGTCTACGTACATTATACTATAATATTAATTTCTTTTGCATATACGATTTATGTATATAAATTACATAAAAAATACATTCAATTTTTTGTGTTTCTCATTTCATTAAATTTTGTTCTTCAGCTTTTAAGGAATTTTGCGTACAATCTTGTCTTGAATATCATATTTTATCATATCGGGAAACCAACTAAAATAGGATCTTGCTTGGTTTTTGTTTTTTGTTTAAATTTAGTTACATTATATACTTGCCACTCTACTAATGAGGTATACAGAGAATGTGAACTTAGAACTGGAAACTAAAATTACGTATGAAACTGCACTTAGTCGAATGAAATTTTAGGATCAGCTTTACCGAAGAGTTAAAGAACATATATGATATACATATGTAATTTACTTACAGATTTAGTGGACTCTTTAGTTATTTATTGGCCAAAAATCAATGCAAAAGTCGCATTATGCATTTCCATGCCATCAAATTAATATATTTGTAATTTATTGTTGGTTTTGCGCTTAAATAATTTAAACATTTATCACATCCACTTACATAGCGATCACAATCGCAGCTATTTTTCTTAATTTCACGTCGTCGTCCATTTTCATTTTCAAACATTTATTCCTTACTCACTAATTTCATTTATATTTTTCGTAATACATTTATTTTCATATATCAGTTTTTTGTGTATCTATTTTTACTGGATGTGGCTTTTTCTTGTAACGCTTAAAGTGTGTATTTTCTTTTTCTTTCTTTTAGGAATTTCGAGTTCATTTGCGGAATATATTGCTTGAAATAAATGCAAAGCTTAATCGTTCATCAAAATGCTAAGCCTAATGTACGTTGTATAAATAAATGTTCGGTCTATCTGCCCTTGCAGTCAGTTTATAATTTATTTTTCTCCGACACTATTGCCCCAGAAAAGTATCCAAAACAAAGTTGACATATGTATAGTAGTCTATAGAAACGAACTACTATGGAATAATGATTGCTAAACAAATCAGACGAAAAGCGGAATATTCGGGAATTGTATTTTGATCTTTTGTTAAATGGGACACTTAACCTTCTTGCAAGGGTATCTAGGCCTCGGCAGACCGAAGACAACCGCTCTAATTTCCTTTTGTAGTATGTTTTGTATGATATAATTTTACGATCGTTCAGTTGTGATCGTTAAATGCAGTTAAATGCGGGAAATCGTGGCTTACTATGGAGAGTGAACACAAGTTGATTGGTATTTAATTTAGGTCGAGTGCGAAGTATGCCCCGAGGAAGTATTCGCTTAGGGAACTTATGGTAGACAGCGGATTGGCAATTACCGTCAACATGCCTCATAACATAGATACATATATTATTCAGCAAGTGGAATACATTAATGCACAATGTACCCAGTATACTCTATGCTTAGGTGGAAAGGTACTATTGTTTTTTTTTTATTTCGTTTTCATTTGCAATTATGATTATTGTTTAGCTTGGTTTCTTTATGCTTGTTTGGTTGACGGTTGTTTTGTGGATTGTATTGGTTTAGTGTATATGTGTTTGTGTTTGTTATTGCACTTATGTCTAAATACGTATACAGTTACAGTTCTTTAACGTATCCGCTTTTCATTGGATTCATACATACAATATATCATATTCTCAATTTTCAATTTGTCTCTAATTCGATTTCCATTTTCACAAATTTGTGTCTGTTGCATTTTATATCTATGTGTATTAGTTTATATGTATGTCTATAGAGATGGAATGTTTGTGAGTGTGTGTGTGTGTGAGTTTGTGTATTTCATAACAACTTTTAACCTCTTGCTTCACACTGAACAACAATCAATGCTCAAAACACATTTCATAGCTGATCCAATTTTAAATATTATAGAAAAATAATATCTGTGGTTGACTGTGTGCTGCTGACTGTGTGTGTGGGTGTGTGTAGATGTGGGTGTCAGTTTGGGTATGGCGTAGCTAGAGGTTCTGTTGTTTGTACAAACAAGGTACTGCCGGTAATGGGGATAGACTCGTACAATACGACTGCGGTACATGCGTGTGGAATGCGAGTTAGGCATAAACAAAGGATCTGGATAGATTGTTTATTGCAGGTGCCGGTTCGTTCAGTTCGGTTCGGTTCGGTTTCGGTTTCGGTGTTGAAAATAAGCGCTTAACGAAATGCAAAATGATTATAATCAGGTACATTTGATATATCGGTTTAATAAAATCATTATAAACGAGCAAACAAACAAAATGCAGGCAAATAAGTTAAAATAATTATTGATTGTAACTATGGAAATATTATCGGATATTTGCATTATATAGATATGAACACTTCTGACTATTGTGGTTGCGTATGGATGGTTTGTATGTGTGTGTGTGTGTGAGTTGGGCTATTGCATTTCTTTTTGGCTATGTGTGTGTGTGTGTGCTTAATAAATAGTACATTACTGCAGTTTGATTGATGTTGGAAATTAATAACTTATTTCAAATAATATTTAGCCTCAATTAATAAATGAAAACAAACAGAAAGTAAACAAAACTATCGTAGATCGTATAAAATGGTCGTAGCTTAACTTAAATACGCTTCTACCACTATGCATGTATATGTGTGTATGTATATAAATATGCTGCTTATGAATGTACTCATACTCTAAACTTCTAATTATAGTTCACCTTCAGTTATTGAAGTCGAAAACATTTATAAAATGTAACTCGCTTATGTATCCTAATCGCGAATGTGCTTAGAATGTTTCGAGCGGGGAATGTGTGTGAGTGTCTGTGTGGTGTGTGTGTGTGTGCGAGAGGGGGAGTGCAATAGTAGCTTCATAGAATACTTTTGCTTGGCGAGGCGACGACGGAAATGGCTGCAAACTCATCGATCGAACTCAGACTCGACCTCAACCATTCGGATCCACCTGAGCACGTCGATGCACAGCCGTCGGCGGAATTGGCCAAGTCTGTTTGGCCACTGTCGATTTAGTCGCTTTGTGGTTAACGGACACAGGATGCGACTGTGGTCCGTTGGCAGGAACTATGGATACATGTGGATGCTGCTGTTGCTGCTGGCGATCCTTGAGCTGCACAGCAATCGGTTGCTGCTGCTGCTGCTGCTTGTTGTTGCCTCCGCTGCTGTTATTGTTGTTGCTGTAATTGGAATTCGCAGACATTTGCTTGCTGGTCATGTCAGCGGGCAACTTGAAACCATTTGTGAGACTGGCGCATGCATATTCATGCTCCGAAGTGGGGGTCAGCGTGGCAGCAGACTCCTCCTCGGCCAGCAAACAGATGCCATCGTTGGAATTGGAGTGTCGTGCGAAATTCGTGTGGAATTGCTTTTTGCTGCCGTTGCTGCTGCTGCTGGCACTGCTGCTGCTCAGGCTGCCGCTGCGCCGCGTTGCTCCAACGTGCCCCAAACCCGGCACAGTGGCCACCAGTGGCAGTGAGTTGGGCGGCACAGCTACCTCCACCAAGCCAGCAGCAACGCCGCCCGCATTCTCCCCATTCTGCTTATGATGGTTGCCAGCATTGGCAGGCAGAGCAACTGCATTGGGTGGCGTATGGCGATAGGGTATATAGAAGGCGGTCTTGCCCTCATGCATACCCCCCTCCTGCTGCATGCCTCTGCCCTTGTTCTCTGGCGTGCCAGCGCACAGCGGCAACTGTGACAAGTTGTGCACTCCCGCGATACTCATCTCCAGGGGCACATCCTGTTCGCCGGCTCGCCGTGCAACCGCAACATTGCCATTGCCATTGGGCAATGAGGCAGCCGTGGCGCTGCTCGTCTGATACTCCAACGTGTGCTCCGGCAGCAGCTCGATGTGGTAGCGTGAACGTGGAATTAGCGTCTGCATCTCGTGGCAATCCTGCTGCAGTGTGCTGCCACTGAGGCCGCCGGCACTGTCGCCGGGCATGCCCGAGGCGCAGCTTAGATTTCCGAAATTAATGTCTGTGGGCGTGGTCAAGTGGGTGGGGCCTTGGGCGCGTGCCTTGAAGCGGCGTCGCTGGAACACAATGAACAGCGCAAAGCCAAGAACGCACATCATCGAGAGCAGCGAACCGATGGCGATGCCACTGTAGACCTCATGATTGGAACTGTTCGTCTCCAGTATGCGATGATTCACAAGATCAAAGTACAAGGGGGCACCCACGCCGGTCTCACCAACAACACGCACAGCAACATGAATTTTGTCCGTCTCCGAGACGTTGGGGAACTGCAAAGAAAGAATGACATTGGTAAAGTTCTTGGAATTGGAATTGAGAATCATCAGACCTTGAAGATGCACGGCCGACACTCGAACACGTTTGCCTCGTGCGTGACATTGCCCAGCGTCCAGAGTATGTTGTAATGATGCACACGCCCATTGGGATGCACTGGCGGATCCCACAACAGCTTCAGTCCGTTGTCCTTGACTATGCGAGAGTTGTTAATGGTGCCGGGAGCTGCAAGGGAAATGGACATGGATTAACTTTGAAATACATGCACGTGTATGGAGTCCTCTTACGATCCGGCAGCGTCTGCACATCCATTTCGCCATAGAATATCTGCGGCTTGCAGTTGTAGAAGTGGAAATTGTAGTGCTCATTGGCGCTGAGCCCGCTGACCAGCAGCACAGAGTTGACTATGGTGCGCTCCTTGCACTTGGGCTCGTGCTTGCGCAGCGGCAGCTTGATGTGCAGATGACACTCGTAGACGCACGTGTCGTTGAGGCTGTCAAGGAACTGAAATGCCAGCATACGCGACTCGACTGTGATCAGGCGAAAGGACATGTTCGACTGGTCCGAGGTGCCGTTCTCGATCTAAGTGTGAAGAGGGAAACGAATTCAAATATTAGAGCAGGCCAGGAACTGTGAAATCTCCCATTGCCAGCGTGGGTGGGGGGGCGCTATGGACTATGTGTACTACAGTACAGTCTACTCACAATCTTCCACTGTACGTAGCGAAAGTCCTGGGCGAGAAACTCATTCTCGCTGGTAATGATGAGCACACGCATCTTGATGCGACTGAAGTGCTGCAGCAGCAAACCTGTCGCACTCTCGTCCAGCACCAGACTGTAGATATCCTCCTCCATCTCCAGTGTGACGTCGTCCACCTCGTTGTCCAGCACCTCGTGCTCGGCATTGCGCAGCACAGTCGCGGCAGCAGATTGATTTAGCGGCCGTAAAACGGTTAATTTGCGACGTATCTCGTCCGGTTTCTCCTCGACGGGCGTGACAGTGCCACGCAGCGGGCCATCGAGTAATTGAGCCGGATGTGGGTGTGTGTGATTGATGGAGAACTGCACTATAAAGTACTTCTTGTTCTCCAGATCTCCCTGCGACCACTTCACGTACGTATCGTTGCCCAGATGCACCAAACGCAGCAGCACTGCAAATGAAAGGAATGATGAGAAGGAGGCAAATGATTAAATCAGTCAACTGTGGCTAAGCTGCTGGAGCCTGGTGTAACTTACTGCCCTGGGTGCAGCAGACGACGGCGGGACTGCGCAACGAGCTGAGTATCATCTGCTGCGGCACAACGCCGCCGGACCGCACATCGGAGGTGGGCGTAAGGAAGCGTGTGATTAGCGCAAAGGGACGATAGACGGGCAGACCAGTTGAGATGACCACGAACGAGGTGTGATTCAGTTTCATGGGCGCGAACGAGCTCCACTGATGCGGATTGCTCTGCACAATGTGCACCACGAACATGGACTGCAACGTTAAGAGATCATCCTGATAATTAGAATACGGCATGAGAATGCGAGAGAAGCCACAGTCATATTACCTCCAGGGTGCGGCTGTCGAAGGTGACGTTAATGGTGTGGAAGCTGTGCGGATAACAGCGTATGTTCTGCAGCGGATTAGGTTGTTCCGGCTGCCGCTTGAAGCGCAGCTCTCCCGTCGCCGAATCCTCGCCAGCCACGTTCCGTGCAAAGCACTGATAGATGCCCTCCTCCTCGGGATCGAAGGAGTGTATGTGCAGCTCATTGCCGCTAATGTAACGTGTATAGGAACTGTTGAGCTGCACCCCATTGTGGTACCAGCTGAGTGTCGGCACTGGGTTGCCCTCGGCACGGCAGGACAGCGTTGTCGACAGACTCACATAGCCCAGCTCCACGGGCAGCGTGTTCACGATCCTTGGCGGACTGCTGACCACCACACGGAATGTCTGTCTGTCGCTTGGCGTGGTGCAGAAGTAGTAGCCCTGATGCAGTGCCTGGCTGACATTGGATATCTCCAGCGCGACGCTGTCATTGCGCAGCTGGGTGAACGTGTTGTTGGGATGCTGCAGCCACCAGTCTATGGGCACGTAGTCGGCCACAGCGCGACACTGCAGCAACAGTTGGCCACCGCTGGGCACATACAGCGTGGCATTCTGCAGTGCTGGCAGCAGTTGCGTCTCTCGTCCAGTAACGCTTGCCGCGGCATCGACGTGCACCTGCCACACGAACTGGCGATGGCTTCGGTTCGCATATTGGTTCTGGGCAACGCATCTGCAAAGGAGAAGGAGGAGAAGACAGTTTCACACATACGTTTATCGACATGGACAGTGGGCACAGCCAGAGCGAGGGCGAGGGCGATGGCGATGGCGAAGGCGAAGGCGCAGGCTGTCGGCTGTCGACGGTGCGTGGTGTTAATTAATGCATATCTGCTAGTCTAGGAGCGAGGGTGCTGTTGATGGATTGTGGCCAAGGTGTTGATACACAACATCAGCGGCTAAATGAAAAAGCTGCCCGCAGGCAGCTGTAAATTACCTCGCACACAGGTAACACAGGTATTTCTTATAATGAATATGAATGTACTAAAGAAATTAAAGACCATTAAAGAATGTTGCAGTCGAATGCTCTTGACTGCTGCATACCCTGCACTAGATATAGAGAAAAATTCTGTTAGAACTGCATTAATCAACAGTGTATAGAGATCTGGCAACCCTTTGAATTTGCCAATCACATTTATTTAAATTTTAATTTGCATAGATATTAATCTGTAATCGATATCCTTGTAGTCATCGCTAATTCTTCCTCTTTCCATCGCTATCTGTCCAGCACACCACACGTGCCACTTTGTGACTTTTTAAAATTTTATCTTAATCGAAATAATCTTAAGTATAAATAAACATGCACTTCATTTAATTACACAAACATCTAACAAAACTATTTTTGCACCACAAGTGCATACCACAATGGGGCAATTTTACTGCTTTCTTGCTCTCACACATACAGTCAAAGGCTAGTTTAACAGTAAAGTAACAAACGAGACGTACGCAACAGTCGGGCATGTGCGACACTAAGACTCCCTTCACCTAGTTTTGTAAAATCTTTACATTCTTTCATTCATTCATTCTCTTCCTCACACACATGTGCAGGCAGATACTTCAATAATATCTGTGTTTAATGTCGGATTGGATTGAAACTTAGAGGAGAGGTCGATATTATAGTCAGCTAAGTATATGTCAAAGTCGGAAAGTTGTGTCTTTTATACGTACCTTACAAATCGACTTGCAAAATTAAATTATTGATATCTGGAGGCGCTGGGCGTGGCAGCCAACATTTGCAATAAACTTGATCTGCGCATAGTATACGAGGTGTGTTCAAAAAGTATCGCGAATTTTGAATTTTCGCAGGTTACGTATCGAAGCAAAAATCGGCGAGCACGCAAAACATATAACCTTTCTCCTCTCACAACCAAACAAACAATGCAATACACTTGAAACTTGGTACAGATGTTCGGGAAGAGTGTACCAAACTAACAAAACAATCGAAAAAATCGAAATTCGATTATACGTAACCCGCGAAAATTCAAAATTCGCGATACTTTTTGAACACAACTGGTCTCTAGGATTTATAATAGTTAAGAACTGTGTGTTCACATAGACAGACAGACGGACATGACTCAATGGACTCGGCTAGTGATACTCTATGGGGTCTACCATGTCTCCTTCTGCCAGTTGCATATATTTGCAAAAAGTTGGTAAACCCTTTTTTAACCATTTTTAATAGTATTATATAATAAACTTCATCTGCGTGCAGGATACTAAATTTCATGTAACTAACTCGCAAAGTTACTGAATTCATATTGTTCTTTTCGCTGTTCACATTTATACAACCTGATATACCCCTCAGAATGCATTTAGTGCAGGGTAAGATAACTGAATGGCAATATAGATGTCTGCAACACAATGTAAACTTTACAACGTCTCCACGGAGTAGATTGTTATCTTCAGTTTTCGATTATTCAGACTGCCAACTTACTTGTACTTTCCTGCCTGATCCGCACGCAGTTGACGTAGCACAAGTGTTCCATTCGATAGTATAAGAGCACTGCGAAAGAAATGAGAGAATAGAAAGAGACAGATTAAAACCGATTGCACATTGCTCGATCGATGGAACTGTCAGGATCAGAACTAAGGTAAGTCGGATCAATGTGGATGTGGCAGTTGTTGTTCCAGTGCAGTTCGCTCGATGGAACTGAGCACTGATCTTTACTCGCCTATTGTCATTCGCCAGGGAATCGTTGCCAAAGTACCAACTAATCCGCGCAGCCGGCACGCTGACAAAGGGACAGGCAAGCACCAATGGCTGATGCTCTGGGGCGCTGATGTTGGCGATCTGCTGCTGGCCGGGAAACAAGCGCTTCAGAACTGCAGGCAGAGAGAAAAGAGGTTACAGTTATGGCAAGGGAATGACACGGGAATAAGATCAGTCAACTCACTTGGATACTCCACAACTATGCTGTCGGATATGACTTTCGTGTAATCTGCATCGATTTGGCAGTGGTAAACTCCGCTGGCTCGCTCATTGGGTGGCAACCGGAGTGTGCCGTTCTTAAAGATGAAGAACTCGCTCTTTCGTATTGCCAAATGCTCGATTTGCTCATCGTTGCGAAACCAGGTGCAATAGACGGGAATGCCATCTACAGAGGAGGAAGGGGAGAGGTGTCACTTGATTCTCTGTTAGCTCTACAACTGTCAACTGGCACTGCCACTTACCCTGATAGTATTCATAGGAATTTATTATGGGAACACATTCCAGAAAGTGCAAAATATGTGGATTGGTTATGGTCAGTCTTGTAATCGCGTGCTTCTTTATCTGCAGATATGGCTTCAGTGTGCTTGTGTTCTTCGTCTGCGTGGCGGCAGCAACTGCAACAAATCAAGTGAAGAAATATTTAAATATTTAAGTATATTGTACCAAGAAATAACTTATCTAGCAAGGCAAGACAAGGAAGAATGAGGATGCTAAATAGATTTATGCTTATGTATGTAAAATGCAGAAGAAGGCATGGCAGATCCACTCATGGTAAATTCTAGCGAGGTGTGTGCAGGATGTGTGGTGCTTTGGTATACAGAGGACTTCATGTCAAATATGTTATACCCTTCGATCATTGAATAGAGTCTAAAAGTGTATACTAACTTTGTTGTCTTAGTTTATTATAATACTCGTAGCTTAGATCTAGATCTTAGTTCCAATTGACTGTTATTGTTAATAAACATAAACGTGTCTATCTGCCACGCCTTCTTATGACAGGCATGAGGATAAATATAAATAATATAAATTTTCATTCAGCAAGTAATATGAATAATGGGTATAATATATAATAATTGCCAAATACAAGGGAAAGAATAATTGACTGGATTGGCAATATTATCGAGGACCCCCGAAACTGTCGCAATGGTCCTGCTTATGTACTATTAAGATGTCTAGAGATATAAAGATTTAAGAATTGTATTTCAAAAGTTGGTTGTCAAGTCGGTAATTAATTATTTAAATTATTAATTAGTAGTACTGCAAACAGCTGAATACATTATAAAGCTATCCTCCAAAATACAATATCCGTCTGGGTATCATTTATGATATTAATACTTTTATTATTAAGCTACAGAATGTAATACTATATACCGCAAAAGAGTTTGCGTGTTTGCAAAAGTTTTTATAACTGTTCGAAGGTTAACTCCTAGGAACGGAACGTAGCTTTCATTATTAATTTAAATGATATAACTCATATAAAACGATATGAATAAACATGAGAGTATTATGCAACTCTACTCAGCACATTTCATAACATCTTTATATCCATAGACTTCATAGTCTACTTTAAAGTGCAGCAGGATGAGCGTACTAATACAAAATGGTATTTAAACTTAGATAAAATGCAAGCTTGCTTATAAAAGCTATGCGTGTTTCATCTATTCCCCTCTCCCATAGAGATTTAGATATTTGATATTTGGTGCGTATGCGTAATATGAGCACGAAAGTGCTGCTTGGCATTTGTATGTAACTTGTGCTGTCGCATTATCTATTAGCTGAAATACGTTGCATAGCTGTTGCATTTGCAGCAGCGACAGCTGTACATGGACGAAGAATGCAGAGTGAAAAATAGCCGAAAAGAAGAGCGAGCAGCGAGGAGCAGTGCAGTGCACAAATAACAAATAGCCAAACATTAGTCAAATGCGTTGAAATTTATGCTAAAAATGCAATCAACTTGCGTTCCGCTCCAGCTATGGCCACCCAAGTGGCAGTGGCAGCAGTCGGGCTGGGTGCACTCACTTGTGGCCAAGTCAAGTTGGCTAACGAGCCAGACGAATGGCAATTGTGTAGTCGTAACTAAAGTAGGTACCGTAGAACAAGACGAAGACGAAGACGCCTCTTGAGTTCCGAGGAAACTGTGAATTTTTTAGGTTTTTGATAAATTAACTGAAATAAATAAGATAATTGCTGGACAGCGTACTGGGCTTAGGCTTAGGCTGTGGCTTGTTGTTGTTGTGTTCGGCTGTGTTGTGTTTATGTTGCATGTTTGTACGCAATGTGTTGCAATTTTTATTGCCGTAATTACACGCAATGCACATGCGGCAATTTGACGCATGAAAATTCCTTTGACTTGCCCGCTGCTGCCTCAAAAACCAAATGCCATGTCAGCGGCAGCTAAATGCTGCAAATTTGCAGTACGCGCACAAACACACGAACACGCACACACACAGAGACACACGAACACACACACAGTGTCGCACACATGTCAGTTCAGGGGTTGGAGACGAGTTTGCATGTGCCGGCAACGGGGTAATTGTTATGGCATAATTGTTTCAATGGCACTGGGCGTTTAATTGCGCTTTGCCAACTACTCCCCCCAAAAACAGAGTTGGCAACGCGGCAAGCTTGGATTGAATTCTTCAACTCAATTCAATTAATTTCTTTTTTCTTTCTTTTCTCACAGTTAAGATTTTACTCTTAAATTAAAATTATTAATTATAACTATTAATGTTTTTTTACTTTTAAACAGTCGACTGACCTTAGTCCGACTATAAACTGATTAAATAAATAAATTCTATCTGCCAATCTGCTACAACTAACTTGATCTTGAGTAACTGCGCTGCTCTGTGGCCTATCAACAGGCAGACATAACTCATTCTTCCTCCCCATCCCATTTCTAGATCGACAATCTTAGTGATTGAACTGTCATGACATTTAACTTTCAACTCGATCGATCGCCCTACCGTTATTTGCAATCTTCAACATAATTTCAGCTCATTTATTCTGTAATCTGCTCTGCATCAAAGTCAAAGCTAAAGTTGAAGCCAAAGTCGAAGCTGCAGCTGAAGCCAAAGGAAAGGCAATGCAAAACTGAAGTCAACCAGTCACTGGGGAAGAATGTTTCTCAGAATCGTGCTTGAATGCTGTTTGACAACAAGCAGAGGCACACACACACAGACTAACTCACACACACAGTCAGTTACTAAGTTGTAGCAAGTTGCAAGTCAATGCGGCACTCTGCAGTGGCAGTGGCATTAGGGGGAAGGGGCTTGCAACTTGCACAAATTTGCATAGTTGAACGCACGTCGACGGCAGCAGCGCGCATTCCTTGCAGCAACTGTTGCTGCAGTCGATGATGAATGCAACTGCAACTACAACTGCGCAGCAGCAGCAGCAGCGGCGGCGGCGGCGGCGGCACATAAATTGCTGTGACTTGCTGCGCTGCGCTGCGCTGCATTGCGCTTATCAAACGGCAACATCTTGCACATAGATAAGCCAGCCCCGGCTGCAACTGCAACTGCTGCTGCCGGGTCTGCTGCTGCTGATGCTGCTGCTGCCTAGACTAGGCCCCCCTTTAATGGAATTTCACAAATTCAAATTGCCTGGCATCCTTTTAGCGCGCACCAGATTCAGATTCAGGTCCAGCAGCAGCCGCGGGGCAAGTCGATTCCCGGTCAACAGCTGTGGCACACTTTCAGCCCAGCCAGGGGCAGCCGTGTGGCAAGCAGGCAGCATGCAGCAGGCAGCAGGGAGTCAAGGCAGGCAACGGCAGCAACATTTTATGCAAAATGCAGCGTGCACAAGATAATTTATCGCCTAATGACGTGCTGTTCTAAGGTTGCGCGCGTTGTTATAAAATGTGGTAATAAAACGCGGCAGCAAAAAGAAACCCACGTATGATAATAAAAGAAGAAAAAACAAAAAGAAGAAGAAAATAAAACTAAAATTTAACTGAAATTTAAATGGCACAGCAGCAGCGAGCGGGAGATGAAGCTGCAAGCAGCAGAACAAACTAACACACAACAAACTATGCGGCATTCTATTCCAGTTGCATCTCGCTCTTTCTCTCCCGCTCTCTCTCGCTTGCCACAGGCATGGGGCATTCTTTGGCGCTGCGGCTGTCGCTTTGGGGGCGCTCAACGAGAATTTATGAATGTGCAAATGTGTACGACAATTTCGCGCATAAATGTAAGCTACTGCCCCAGACACCCCCTGCCCCCCACTCGCGCTTGGCCAACTGGTACCAGCTGGGTTGCACACCCACCGCAGCTCTGCGGCAAGCCAAGTGAGAGGGGACGGGGCAGAGAAACCGAGTCGAAGATGCGTGTGCACATTCTCCATGGCATTCCGCACAAGCATCATGTGGGAAGTTCCTCTCTCTCTGTCTCTCTCTCCACACACACACACAGACACTCAGACACACGCAGAGTATCTTGTATCTCAAGTTGCAGCCGCATCTATTGATTGCGCCTGCTGCCACAGTTCATTGCAGCGTGCACTGTGCACATTTTACAATTTTCTCTTCATACATTTCCGCACACACACACACACACAGTGCAGCAGAGAATTGTGTGCCCGCTTTGGTATTTACAGTGTTTTATTGTTGCGGGCATCTTCGGTCGACGATATTTGGGTTAGCAGCTCGAATAGTTTTACGTGCGTTTGCAATGCAATTTCTACCAAAATACCGCGAGAAATTTATGAGCAAATCCCTTGAACTGCGCACCGCTCCCCCTCCTTCCCTCCCCCCACGTAATACCCATTGTTTGGCCCATGCTGGCTCAATTGATTACTTCCCTGGTATATAACGTATATCCACACAGCGGTTGCAGTCGTGTAATTGAGTGGTTGAGTATGCTCGAAATTTGCTGCCAGCGTTGCGAACTAGTTAAGAGCGCTTACCACAAGAACACACACACACACACGCGCATACACACAATGGCAACACCCACCCGCCATAGACATGCATAGAGCAAGCGGAATTAAGTTCGGCTAGAGCCAATTGAAGCACTTTAAACAATGGCGGGGCATTTACTTTGCAAAAGTCAAAGATAAATTGCCTTTTAAACTGCAGGCTCTGTTTGGTTAGTTGCTTGCCAAAAGTCCTGAGCTTTGTTTGTTTGCAACTCCCACACACTCACACAACACACACACACACACATAAAGTTATCTCCCCCCATTCAATTGGAATATTTGTTTAACTTTTGGCGCTACAGAAATTCCGAATAAATTGTCTTTGGCAATTTGCATTGCAAGCGGCCATAGAAATTGGCTAGGCAAAGAACTGTTTGTTATCTATAGAGAAAGATGAAGAGAGAGAGGGAGGGAGAGAGAGCAACCCCCAAGGGGCATTCGATTAAGTTGTAAAAGTTTATGGAGTAACGCCAAGCCTCGATTATATTATATATACACACGATGTTAATTCGGAATTAGTTCGCAGGAAAATTGAAGTTGCCTTTTCCTTTGTCATAAAACCAAATCGATTTTAAAGCTTCTTCTGTTGATGAACTTTCCACCCATTAGGGACATTCCAAATTCCCATTCCCATTCCCATTGTTCGTATAGCAAACACCAAAGTGCCGTTACAAATACCTTCCGCTGGCAAATCATAACTGCACTCTGCGATTGTCATAACAGCGGATAACCAAAATACAATATGCTACGCCATAAACGAATTCATTTCCGTTCAAATTTGGCAGGAACTTGCAGTGCAAACACAGCTGCCCCTGTCTGCCCCTCCCTCCCTGCTCCTCTCCAGCACTGCTGAGTGCTCGTTCTCGCACTCCCTCAATAAATCATATTGCAAAATTTCCGTTCAATATTTTTCGATGGCGACGTAAACAAACAATAACAAATTGAAACACAGACAGTGCCACAATTCCCAGTATATAATTCAGGCGCTTTCATCTGCTCCTCCTTTCTCGCTGTTCTCTGTTCGTTTTGTTTGCATCGTTTTTTTATTCTGTTCTCGTTTTACGTTTTCTGTTCCGTTTTGTTTTCGACCACATTGTATGCTAAATGGCGCTGGTGAATTGCGGAATGTGGAAAATGCGTTTACCAACTCTGTCGGCAGCTTCGCGTCGCTTGCATTTTTAAATGGTTTAAACGTAAACCAATTTACCAATGACTCAATACAACTTCCCGGAATCCCGGAGCAAGCAACTCATGCTGCAGTAGGAGGAGCCAGTTAAAAGCGGGAGAGCAAAGAGAGTGAAGAGGGGGAAGGGCTGCAGGCAGCAACATGACATGAACATGGAACAGTTGGAGCCGAGAGCAGCAGGACAGAGTCGTGTGGAGTCAGCTTGCATTAAACCGAAATAAATAAATAAACCGCTGAAAAGCGCTGAGCACTCGCCACGGGTTTGCTTTGGTTGGTCAATAGTCAATGGCCAAATAGCAGAAAATAACAATGTTGCCAATAGCCAACGAACCAAACATCAACAACAGCAACTACAACAAGAACGAACAACGACAACAATAAGAAAACCCACAAGCAGTGAACCCGTTGGCCAAGCGATGAAAAAGGCAAACCGAAAAGAAATTATAAAAATGTTTCATTTCAAGCTGAGTAAATATTGAGAGCCACACACACACACACACACGTGCTATATGTTTCGGTGGCTTATGGCCACGACCAACTTGGGCAACCTGGGCCCAGAACTCTTGGGCCAAAACGGAAGCCAGGCGAATTTTCATCAGCCGCAACCACATCAAGTGACCAACGTCGTCATCGTCGTTGCCTGCGACCAGCTGCAGTCAGCAGATTTTCTGCACAAGGTGGGCGTGCGCCACGTGGGTGTGGGCGTTGAGGAGTATAATGACTGAGGGACTGACTGACAGGCTGACGGACCGACTGCATGCGGGCGCACCGTGCAACGCACAAGTGCTGAGTATGGAGTATGCGTCCGGCAATCATCAACACAATCGCATGGCCCTCCGACTGGCACAGTGAGGCGAAAGCAGAAGTTCAGTGTGTAATTTGTTGAAATTATATTATGGATGAGCCTTTCAAAACAGGAAGAAGGAGGCGTGACTGACGACACAAAGTATATGCAAAAAACATACTATACTATATATTATATGAGGGCCTTTAAAAGGTCACATGATTATGATATAATTATTTTGTGAGAGATATTTGTTTTACTAACAATTATTATTATTATTGTTAAGTTGTTTTTATCATTATGAGGTCAAACATGTAGAATAAATATCATCAACTAAATAAACTAAAGTAAAATAATAAAATGATTGAATTGTTATTTAAAAATATTTTATGTCTTCAACTAACTAATTAATAAATATAAGATATATAAAATTATTTCGGTCGATTATGATAATAATAAGAAATAATTTTATATATCTCATTTTGTCATTAGTTAGTTGAAGCCATAAAATATATATAAATAACATTTTCTAAGGTGATATATGATTGACTAACTAATGAATATGAGACCCACAAAATGACAAATTCAACTCAATTTTAACATGATATTAACCATAAGCAAACATATTTAATTACAATTTGTACACATGCACCCCACTGTGCGCTACTCGCTCTCTCTCTCGCTCGCTCTTTCCCTGAGGACAGCTATGATTTCTTAACCAACGCTCGGCATTGCCGTTGGCCCATCGGAATGTTGTCCCACATCCCAGCCAGCAGCAGAGTATCGTATCGTACCGCAGAGCTGGGCTGCCTTCTCGCCTGCCTCAGCTCAAAACTCAGCAAAGCGCGCTCTCGCTCCCGATTATTATGCATCATTTAACAGGCAACATTGTTGCAGTCAACGACTGTGAGTAGGAGCAGGAGGTGGATGACGAGGAGGAGGAGCACAAGGAGAGAGATGGCCCGCGCCGCGACCTGTGCCGTAGCTTTGCGGCTGGGGGAGCAGCGCCTCCAACTGAGCGACCACGACGACGCTGATGGGTGAAAGAGGCAACGTCACGAACATCGACAACGTCGTCAGCAACGAACGTGCCGCAAAATGTTTTACTGAATGCGAATTGCAAGAAAAATTATTGTTATTATGAGTTGCTAATTGAATGGAGTTGATGTGGACACACAGCCAGGGGTGGAGAGGGAAAAGGGGCACAGAAAGAAAGAGAGACAGAGAGAGAGAGAGAGAGAGAGCGAAGGAGGAGGCAGCGAAACGAAATGTTATTGTTGCTGCTGCTGCTGAGGCATGTAGCATGTACACTGAAACAAATGGTTGGGGCGGAAATGCTGCTCTGATTGATGTATTCAATGATTCGCCATTAGACGCGCTGACAATAATGCGATATTAGAATCCTTTGATATGGGGGCTCTTCGGCTCTTTGGCTCTTTGTGCGATGTGTCAGTTCCGTGAGCGAACCCTCGTCAAGTCTCGCTCTTGATGCCTTTCTCGCTGTGCAGTCCCCACTTAACTGTGCAAAAGTAAATAATCGTAAAATGTACGACTACAATTACCATGTGCTGCTGCTGCTGCTGCTGCTGCTGTCTCGCCATGCCCCCCACTTTCGCCCCCTACAGGGTATGTTTTTGTAATCTCAGGTACGCGCTGCGCTGCTGGGAGCGTGTCCTGCTGACGCTACAGTCATGTTATCCATGTCAAACTCATACATGATTCTCGATATTCAACATGCCAAAGCCAAAAGCGAACAGCGATTGCAACAGCCAGCAGAACTAGCAGAGGCAACAACAACAAGAACGTTGGTGGTGGTAGAAAAGTTGCCAGGAAAATGCCATGCGCATAATTTATTAAAAGATTCTCGAAAATGTTGGACAAACAACGTCTGCAGGTGAAATCTATTTGCATTTATCGTTGAGCTGGAAAATTGCAAAACTAAACTGCCAAACTGGCAGTCGATGGGAAATTGGGAGAAAATTCGCAAGCAAGTTGGAAAATGTGCGTTACCTGGCAATCGAATCGAGCGATCGATGAAGAAGAATCTTTTATTATTCCTTGCAGCTTGAACGTCAAGCACAGCGAACGAGTGCATTGGATAATTAATTTGTACAGTGCAACGCCTGCAACAATCCCTGCCCCTCTGCATGCCTGGCCACCCGCTGTTGTTGCCACAAAAGTGCGGCAGTCAACACGTCACAACTTGAAGGGGCATTAGTGCGTAAGCATGCTGTAATCTAGAACTGCATCGAGGGGAGCCTGACAGCAGACAGCAGCCAGCAGCCACAGCCAAGCTGGTTAAGCTTGATGAGTGACCGAGCCAGGGCAGGACAGGACAGGCCAACTAGTGAACCGACCAACTAACCGAGCAGACACTTGGCCAGTCAGTCAGCCAGTCTGGCAGTCAGTGAGCCAGTCAGGCAGTCGGCCTGGTCAAGTGGCGCTGTACTTGTTAATTGCAGCGGAAGCACTCAATTAAAAGCGCGTGAAACGTGAAACGCCACCTGCGTTTGCATCTGTGTGCGAGAGAATCATATGTGTGAGTGTGTGTGTGTCTCGCTTTGTTTATATTGCGCCTGTCATTTAACGACTGCGAATGCAATGTGCAAATTAAGGCCACAGGAAACAAACAAATGCGGCGTAATCAAAAAGCGGTAAATATCCAATGCTGCAAATAGTTTGTAGCCCCTCCATGCATAAAGTTGCCAATTGCCAACTACAAACTAAACCCAACTAAAGCTAACGTGTTTAACGTGCCTAATTGCAGTTTGGCAAATAAATTCGCAATGAATTTCATTAGCTATGAAATGGATGTGGGCTAAGTCAACAGATGCAAATGTATCTCAAGAGTGCGCGGCTGCAAAGTCTAGCGACCTCATGGATTAGTCATGGGTATATACTACATTATTTACTAAGTATCTGCAGACTTTATTTGCCAAGTAGCTGTAATCGAAGGGACATTTCTCTGTATAATGAACTCTAAGTTGATTTGCTACGCAGTTCATCAACCTCAGCGTGGTGTGTGTCGATAAAGCTATTAAATATGTATATACGTAGTATTTATATTGTATATATGTATGTGTAGTAAGTATAGCTAGTAGTATTATCTATAAGCCGAAATCTAAAGTGCGCAATTGATTGATCACTTGTTGGCTCATTCATCAATGTTGCTGGGCTACTGCCAGTTATAGGCCAGCCACAGGCCACAGGTCAGACTGACAGACAGACAGACAGACAGACAGACACTTAGACTGTCAGAGTGCAAAGAGAACAGCGAAATGAAAACCAGACGAACGCTACAATCGACAGTAAGATACCCTTCGCCCAGTATTGATACCGTTACAAATTTATTTATTTATTTATTAACAGTCGACTTGTTTAAAAGTAAAAAAAAACTATTAATAATTTAAGTTTTAAATTGAAATATTAAACTAAGAATAATTTTATACGAACAATTCCATAGACAAAGTCTTCTGCCTTATACTATATATTGCTTTCTCATTCTCACACAATACATTGCGCAGGCACTAAAGCTAATTCAATAACTTCTGTATTTATTGTCCGATTGGATTGAAATATAGAGAATAAGTAGATATTAAAAATAGCTAAGTATATGTTACTGTCAAGAATGTTGTATCTTTTATATCTGGCTTTTAAATCAACTTGAAAAATTAGGCGGTGAGCGTGGCACTTAACATTTGAAATAAACTTTATCTTTGCATAGTATTGGCAAATTCTAAATTAATTAAAATTATTCTTAGTTTTATATTTCAATTTAAAATTATAACTGATTAACTGTTTTTACTTTTAAACAGTCGATCAAAGTTCTACTATAAATTAAATAAATTAAGTTGTGTGTTCACACAGACAAACATGACTCAATCGAATCGGGTAGTGATCCTGAGCATGAATATATCAACTTAATGGGGGCTACCACGCCTTCTTCTGCCTGTTACGTACATTTGCACAAAGTTTGTATGCCCTTTTTTTATCTTTTTGAATGAGTGAAGGGTATAAGAAGCACTGAAGGACGCTGGGCGTGACGTGTACTGACATCATAAGGCTGAAGTGTCAGCACTTTCATTATCACACGCACAAATTGTGCGCTTTGTTGCTGCTTTTGGGGGGTGTTGCAGTGTTGCAGAGTTGCATGAGTTATTCGCACAGTGTACCGCATAAATAATGCAGTTCATTATGTCATTTAGCGGCGCTGCTGCCTGCGGATGCGGCTCAGCTGCAAGTTCCACGATCTTAAGTGGATCACATGTCACAGCAGCAGTAGCAGCAACAGCAGGTTACATATGTTGTTGTTGTTGTTTGCAACAACTGCTGCTGCTGCTGCTGCTGTGGCCTGGTGCTGCACGGAAATGAAGTTGTCAATGAGCCACTTCCACAATTTATAAGCGATGCTGCCGCTGTGGCCGCAGCGCCTGCCAAGATCTTAATTATGACTTGAGTAATGTGGAATAAACGATAAAGCGTGCACACGCAAATACACTGCAAGAAATGGGCACGAACACAGACTGACAAACAGACAGAGAGGCAGACACAGACTGAGACTGAGACTGGCTTCAGCGTGGAGCCAGCTGACTGTCAGTTGGACAATCAACTTCATAAATCAAGCAGATTCCCAGTATGGACATGGAAGTATTGCCAATGGGAATGGGAATGGGCATGAGGCATGAGGCCTGAAGCTGTGACAGTTGCAAAGGGGGTACAGAGGGGGAATGGTAACTGGCCAAACGACGACTCGTAAAACTGTCAAATAAAATGTGCAAATATTTTTGTGCATTTGCCAAATTTGCACAATTTAATTGTGGCAAAAGCATAAAAACCAAATTCACAAATTTATGATTATTTTTCTTTATTCTCTCTCTCGTTTTTTATTATTATTGCAGTCCATGTTCGTGTGTCTTGGCTTGTGACCAATGTGCCCCAAAAATGTTTGTCGAATTGCCGTTTACGTCGCATTTCTACAGATTTATGAATTGCTTTCAGTTTCCCCAAATCAATTTTACACCCGAGCAGAGTGTGCAGAGTATTAAGAAACTTTTCAGCTTCTACCATATTTCATCAGCAGATTTTGTGTGGAAATTTCATTGTAAGAAATCAATTAATTGCTTAAAGCAGACACGAGAAGGGGACAAGTGAGGAGGCGAGGAGGTGGGACTCGACCCGGCTCCGTCGGAGGTCTGATTCCTGCCATTTGGCGCGTTGTTTGCTCTCGGGCAATCAGCAGTAATCAACGTGTCCATTGAAGTGGGCGGTGCCAGGTGGCTTCGCGAAGAGGTTGGGGGGGGGGTCTGTGCACTGCCATACTGCACAGCACGGGCCATAGTTGTTAGCTGGTGGCTATTAGTCGGGCCAGACATTGCGTCGCACGTCTCACTGCGCAGGGCGATGTCGCAGCAAATGGCGAGGCACGTGAGGCGACGTCGCTGTTGCTGCTGCTGCTGCTGTCGATGGGAGTTAATCGATTATACGATTTAATTGAACTAAAAACGCTTAATAAGCAATAAAAGTACACAATCATATACACACACACACATGCACAGCATGAAACTGAGCTGTGCTGTGCAAGCAAACAAATTAAAAGTAACACTTAAAATTACACCACGTAGACGTTGGCTAATGAAAGCAACCAACCAATACCCAGACTACCCCCTCTCCTCTCCCTACCTTCTCACTACACATAACCGACTCCAATCTTTCTTTCTCTGTCAGGTCACTGCCTCGTCCTGACCCCGCCCTCGCTGGCCTCGCTGTACCTTTGCAATTACACAATGGTAATAAAATTTTATTTTTCACGGAATGAAATTTTGTGAGCCGTTGAAAACCACTCGCCGCCACTTGCCACTCGCAACTTGCCACACGCTTTGCCAACCCGCAATCAGTACAAATACGAGAACATAAGTAGAAAAATAAAAAAAGTAATAGAGAAAATTGGAATCAAGGAAAATCACGAGGAAAACAAGTAAGCAGAACTATTTGAGACAAGTAGAAACGCAAAATACCCTAAAGGATATGAATATACTAAATATATGGCAATTACTCAATATGGTAAATACAAGCCAAAATATCGATTAGTAGTTTAAAAATACTAGAATTTTGTAATCGATAAAACCAATAACAAGAAGCGCTGTGCAATACCATAATAAAGAAATTAAAAATAAATAAATACTTTATTTGCTTTTTTTCATTTGTTTATATTATAATTTCATGGTATTGATAAATAGTTCAAAAGAAAGAAACATATTATATTTTGTATTGCAATGGCGTGCCAGCGCAAAATCACTGGTAGCGGGGGAACTTTGAAAGCTCCTAGGCTGCTTGCCTGGCTTTAAAATATAAAATGTATTTCATTCATAAATCTTTTCACAAAGTGAAACAATGATTTTCCTATTAAACCTACTTTTTTCTCGTTTTATATTGGATATATAATCAATAGTTTATGATAAGTATATATTTCGATTGATACTACTTTCAAACCGTTCACTCATTTTCGCCCTGTTGTGCTTCTCAATTTTTTATAAGCATTACCCAAGTGCAGTATGTAACAGGAGACGATTCAACAAAGCAAATACAAGTACCTTTTTTCACCTCGGGCCCTTGTGCATCGCACATCCTGCACACACGCCTTGCAACGTGCCTGGCCAGAACATACTTTTAATAAATGCAGTAAGAATTACATTATATCTTATTTAAGATTTTAAGCTGCAGCAAAAATGCCATAAACTGTGTGTTTTTATATAGATAGGAACTTCTATTCCCAGTCGACTGATTTTAGTTGACATAAAATAAATATACAATGATATCTTATCATATTTGTAACTACACCAATATAATTTTCCATTATCTGACAAGCTTTATTGAGCTCAGCACAGAATCTTAGAGTTCCTTTATATCCCCAAATTGGGCACACTAAAAGCTCTCACATTTCATTACGTTACACACTTAATGGGCAATTCATAATAACCCATAATAGGGTAGAGCTAGCCAGTCTATGCTGCATGGCCAAGAGCGGCGTGTTTGGTCAAAGTTTAAATGCTTTTAAACGCATTCATTTATCAAATTTTTAATTTTATTATGTAGCTCATATTTTATGTACAGCGTGCGTGGGTATAAGCTTTAATATTTTATGTGTGTGTATGTTTATACGCTGGTGTGTGTGTTTTGTTGATGGTTTTGTGGCAAGGCAAACTAGAGAGTTTTGATGGACAGTATTAAGAGATTAAAACGGAATCGCTTGCAAATGGGTAGGGTAATTATGAGTGTGTTGCCATGACAGCTAAGCACAACATCCATTGATGTACACACCCACACACACACACCCACACACGTGTACTGCTCGTCTAGAGATTTATTCGAGCAGTAAAATCAACTTAATTGCAATTTAAGCGCTCACTTGGCATCTCCCACCGAGCTTAACTGTGCAAATAATCTAATCGAAATCAAATAGACAGCAATTAATTATCAACTTTAAATATTTACAAGCTTATTAAATACACTAATTTCTAGCCGTAGGAGGATCAACAAAGCGGAAAGTCATTGCTTGTAATTCTAAACTAAGCTTGGAATACCTTAAGTTAACAAATGTCGTTGCAAACACTTGTGTATTTACTCAACACTTGCCGTTGGCTATAAAATTTCCATTAAACAGAACACAATGCAATTCCTTGTAAAATCTATTTAAATTTGACATAGTAATAGTAAACACACACACACAAATACAACCACAGAGTAGCACTAACCTAACACATGTCGAGTAGACTTTGTTAAAAAAAGCGTATAAAAGTAAAGTTCAATGAACGTGATGCGTATGCGTAGATTTATAGACGATGACGATAGCAATTGCCACCGAGAGTACTTTAAATTTAGACAAACAAACATAGCACACACACATACAGCAGCACAGCGTGCTGACTAACAAATAATTCCGGTGTATGTGTGGGTGATTTCTAACGTCTGGCATATGTGAAATTTTGTACGATGCGGCGTATGCGTAATATGCAATTTGTTCTACAGCTGCTGGCAAATTGCAATGCAAACAAACAAACTAACACAATCAGGCAAACACACACACACATATGTATGTTCAGCATATGACAGGCGACATATTGCCTGGCTTGCAATTTGTTGTTGCTGCTGTTGCTGCTGTTGTTGCTGTTGCTGCTGCTGTTGTTAATATACACTTGCAAAGGGTTTGACAGCTCTTTCGGGAAGTGTGTAACGTGTTGAAGTAGTTAGACAGATAGTATGTTGGCATATGCATATATATTCTTGATTAGCATGACAAATTGTCAACAAGTTCTGTGTTGCCAATTTCCATGACAGAATTATATTAAAGTTACGGAATTCTCTCTATGTTCAGTGCAGTTTGCTTAATTGAATACGTCAGTTTATTTATATATATTGTATATATGGTATATATTCTACTTTATGCTTTGCACTTGCATTTCATAATAATCTCTGCACAATATCATATCACATAACTGATCCGTGAGCGTATATAGGCAATTGATACTTGGGCTGCCTTTCGCTTTTGCAGACTTCTTTGTTGTTGTTGATTGTATGTGTTGTTGTTGTTGATTGTATGTGTTGTTTCGTTACTCTGTTTTCACTGGTAATGCGATAGTCGATGCGACAGTTGCGACAAAAACACCTTTATTTGGTGCCTTTAATGGCGTTCATTAACCGTTCGTAATTGGAATTGCTGCAGCCGCAGCAGCAGCAGCAGCAGTGACAACAGCAACGTATAATCCTCGCAGCAGTCAAGCGTTGTATAAACAAATTAATGTTAAATAATATAAAACAACAAGAGCACGAAAATTGCATTTATGCGACCGTGTGCCAGTGTGTGTGTATGTGTGTGTGTGTGAGTGCCTGTTATAATGTTATTATAGGTCCGAGCCGCAGCCACAAGTAAATAATGCAATAATACAAATAATTCAATAATAATATCGTCAACATAATGAAAGGCCAAAAGCCCAGCATAAAGCAAGTGATAGGAAGAGAGATAAGGAGAGGAAGAAGGGGGCAGAGCAGAGGAGGCACATGAAGAGGAGCCCGTAACAATGGAACGAAAGGCTTAATGTGCACACATAATTGAACGCGATAGGAGACGCAGCAGCAGCGCAGTAGCAAGAATGTAGACTGATGATGACTGGCAAGGGGAGAAGTCCTTACACACACACACACACACATGCACACGTACATACATTATTAAATGCACATGAGTTAAAACAGTAAAAATCAATAAAACTGACTAACGATGAAGTTCCATGTAGATAGCAGTTGCAGTTGAGTTACATCGAATCGTTTAGGCTAGATTCATCGACCATGGCAAAGGGGGGGGTAAGGGCGAAGGGCTGTGGGTGGGGTAAAGGGGCAATAGATAGCGATTGACGTGGAGCCTGGCAACTTGTTCCGAGGCGGAAATGGCGTGCAAAGTGAAGCGGATGCGAGCGTTTGCAAAATGGGAGTAAAACGCACCATCGCATCGCCCTCTGACACCGCCAACACCCCCTAACCCCCAGTCTGCAGCTCCTCCTTGCCTCCCAAGCTGCAAGCCGACTGCAGTTGAATAACCTCGACGATGTGTGTGTCTCTCCCCATTGCGCTAGGATCGCATACACGGCCGTAAGCACCCACACAGACGCGCCAAGTCGAGCCGAGCACACACACACACACAGAGAAAAGGGGAGCTGGCTGGGGGTAGCAGGCAGTGTGAGAGGGAGTAGGAGACGTAGAGGGAGTGTGGCAGAGCGAGAGCGACAGCCTGCGAGAGATTATTAAGTATGAGACTCAGTCAGGCATTGCCATTACGCCGGTTTGGTGGAGGCTACTTCATTACGGTGCGTGTTGGGTTAACACACACACACACACACACAGAAAGAGAGAGGGAGACACACATATGTGGCACTGTGGAACGCCCAGGCGGCAACCTATATCACACAGTGCCAACGTAAACACAGTTAAGGGCAAACGGGGGGCGTGGCAGTAAGTCAGTTAATATAGCAGCAGCTAGCCCGTTGGTTTGGCAGACAGTATGGAGAAGAAACAAAAAAATAACAGCACTTACACAAACACACAGACACAGAGATGGGCAGCGTGCTGGAAAAACAACTCGCAGCTATGCGAAATAAAAGTCAACTTAAGCGCCTTTCAGGCTTTTTAGTTCAGCAACAACAGCAGCAGCAGCAAAAAGCAACACCAACAACGGCAACAATAACAGCAACAACAGCAACAACAACAGACCATTGGCTGCAGCACAACATGGGCAATAAGCAGGCAGGCAACCAGGCAGGCTGGAAGCCAACGGGGGTGCAGGGGGAGGGGTAAAGGAGCACAATTAACACGTGGTTTGAGGTTGACACTCGCCCGATTTGCCACTGAGCTGGCAGGGCTTTTGCTTTTGTATATATCTCATTATGGCCTTAACTGCGTGCGTACGTGTCTGCATGCGTGTGTGTGTGTGTGTAAGTGTGTGCGTGTGTGTGTGTGCATGTGATATTTACGCATTTTCGCCCTGTTTGTGTCGCCGTTGAGCTAATGAAAAGCGGAAATGAAACTTTTGTATTAAACAAGCAGACGTTGTCGCGCTCTACTGCCCGCCCCTAGCCACGTAAACCCTCATTCCCGCCCCGTAATGCCCCCCCCCCTCTCCGAACCCTCTCTCTGCTTGTTGTACATGTATATAAGGGCGTGTTTGTTGTTTGTTTTCTTCATGGCAGCCTAACTGTCTTTCATCTGTCGTGCAGTTTACATTTTAAAAACAACACACACACACACCCACACAGGCAGACAAAAGCGCAGATTGCGTATACGCAGCGTGCGCTGCTGCGCACAAAATGAATACCCAACCAAATTGCCTACCCCACAGAACGTTTTATAATGTGCGCGGATTAAATGAAGTCCTATTAAAATAAAGTAATTTCTAGCGCTCGACTACAAAAACACACTGCCAACACCCACACACACACACACACACCTCCATGGTGTGGCCAAGTTGGGCTACGCTTGCCTTCGCCCGCGGCTCAAAACTAAATTGTAAAATTGTAAAAGGCGCTGCGGCATTAACTGCTGCCTGGTGAATCTGAATCTGAATGCGAATGAGTGTATGTGTGTGCGTGTGTGTGTGAATGTGTGAAATGCGCTTAGTCTTGTGGCCCCAAAAAAAATGAGAATAAATAAGGGAAAAAATGAAGGAAAACCAACAACCAACTGCGTGTTAATGTGCACACCAAAAATAATAGAAAAAGGCAAAAGCAAGTCAACTAGTAATCGACTGTCAGATACCCTACAAAAAGGACACCATATATTGGGAATAACTCGTAAACAATAAGGCAGAGCTTGAAGAGTGAGTGGTGGATGAACTTAGAACTAGAAGCTGCTGTGGAGTATTAAAGCAAAACAGCTACAAGAGGATCTATGCCACTATTAAAAGAGCTTTTCTGTATATATCTTCAATGTACTTTTTATATGTTATATCTATGATATATGTATATATATATAAAGAGTAAAAATAATAACATATAATACAGATTCCCTTGGTCTGGTAAACCAAGTTAATTCTTCTTGGAGTTACTCGTAATTTCCATTCACTTTGGACTATTGTTTTAACAATTATAGGTTGCATGCTCCTTTCCGAGTTGTCTGTGCATATTACAATAGACTCTTTACAGTATCAAACTCAGAGTGCTCTCCTTATTCTCTCAAACTGTCTATCCTTAATTACTTTACACTTCACCAACTAACAACTCATATGAATCGAAAGATTTGATTGTGTTTTACTGGGCTATTCCCAAATGTTGCATCGGCTACAGTTGTTATTCCAGTTTAAATAAATTAAATAATTAATGCATGTAAACATGTATCATATTTTAATGATTTACATATTTAGATTAACTCAAGAGTCCAATCAACAGGTCTGATACGGTATGCCTAGTATGCTGTGCCTAGTATAGTGTGTCTACTATGCTGCAAAGTATACCGCACAAGCTCCTCTTTCTTTATCTTACATCCCGCATTCTCTCTCTCTCTCTCTGTATCTCTTTCTGTCATTTCCCGTCTCCACTTCTTTGTATACACAATGATCCAGAGCATTATCAACTAACAAACCAACTAACTCGTCTAACCCCTTGCAAGGGTATTCCCCTAAACACACACACACAGAGAGACACCAAAGAGATAGAAACGTGCGTTGAGTAGAACGAGCACTTGTGGGTGAGCTGGCATAACAAAAGACCCCGAAAATATGAAGAATAAAAGAAGCAGAGAGACGAAAAAAGAAAGAAATGTTGAAATTTTTATGCAAATAACATTTCATTTAGTTAGCTGGGGATATTTGCTTAAAAATGTGCAGAGCGAGCAAATATTAAACGAAAACTAAATAAAAATTAATTGAATTAAGCGACCCGTCGCGTTGGATGCGCCAGCAGCACCAGAAAAAAAAGAAAAACCTGAACAAAAAAAGAAGAAAAGTGAGAAAAAAGTGAGAAAAAAAGAAAACTTTTGTAATAATGTGCAGCAGAGTGAAAATGCTTCGCTTCTCGTACGAGAATAATAAAATACCGCAAAGGATGTGCAGCAGCAGAAAGTTGATAAGATTGCGAGACAAATAAGACAATTGAAAATCCGATTTAAATACTATACACAAATTCATGAATATGCCAAGTTTGTTTAAGCATTCATTAGCATATTTCGCAAATGGCTTAAAGCATCTATGCAAACAACATTTGATATCTACTTACAATGAATTCTTGTTCAACTTTGATGACATTTACTTATTGCAAATTGCAAATCCTTTTTGCAGCATAATCTTTAAGATGTTTGATTTAAGAGTCGGGCATGCAAAGTAAAACTTGATAAACTAAAACAAATTATGCCCACGTCATTGCAATCTCAACAGCTTGTTATCCAGTTCCACAGAACGAACGTAGAGGCAAAAGCAAATCCAGCCAGAGGCAGTGGCGCAGCTCATGTTGCCATTGCAAATGACGCCATCTTGACAGAGACAACAGCATCGCACAGCCACATAAACAACAGCAGCAGCAGCAGCAACAACAACAACTGCACAAGTTGTCTACCTGATATGTATATCTGTGTAGATGTATATTATGCCTGCTTGTAGGTTTGGGCAGACGCATTGCCAGACAAATGCGCGTCAAGTTGACTGCATGTCTCGAGGCAAGTCATTCACATTCGTCATCAGGCAGGCAGTGAGGCAGGCCAAGAGCCAGACAGCCGCATACTCTCTGCAGTCACTGTAGTCACTCGCTGCTGCTGCTGCTGCTGTTGCTGCCAAGGTGCCAAACGGCAACACCCACATGCGCCCCTATGTGGCGTCTGTGTGTGTGCCTCATTCGCAGCTGGAGTCGTTCACCGGCAGCATTTGGGGGCCAGCCTGCAAGTCAGCCTGTTCCCAGTAGCAACATCATCGCTGTTATTAATTTAACGCAATGCACACACTCACGCACACACACATGCACACACACATACTTGCTTCATATAGACTTGGCCCAGCCCACGCCTGCGTTTCCAGGTGGCAGTTGCAGCTTAAAGTTGCTGTTGCTGTTGTTGTTACTGCTGCTGCTGTTGCTGTACTTGTTGTTGTCGCTGTTGCGCGTATTTTGGTAGCCGCTGCTCGTGTTCGGCAAATGAGTTTTTGGCCAAATGAGTCTATGGCCAATAAATCGGGGTTGGCAAAGAGAAGGAGGACTGTGGAAAAAATACACTACGTGTAACTTTGGGCGTACTTAAATTGCCGTTTAAGCATTTTTTATGAGCATAATTTATCAAAGTTACGTTAATAATTTTATAAGCACACACACACACACAGACACACATTTTTATGTGGGCTGCTGTGACCGTTATTACCACTGTTGTTGCTGCTGCTGCTATTGCTGTTGCTGGTGACATAAAAGAAGAAGTAGAAGTGGAAGGAGAGGAAAATAAAGCATTGCAATTTAATTTGCATAAATTGAGCTGGGCAAGCCCAGCCGCAGGGGGTGCCAGGGCACGACAAAAAATACCAGAAAAATACCGTAAAGCTAAAATAATTTCCGAGCTTAGTTTCCTAAAACTGCAGCCGACACACTGCCAACAAGCAAAGCAGAGCAGCCGCACCAACAACAACAGCAGCAGCAGCAACACTAGGAAGAACAACAGCAACAAGGAGAGCAAGAAAGGGTTCTCCGTGGCAATTTCGAAGCTCTGCTCATTTTGCTGGCATTACATTTTGCATGCCACGAAGAAGAGAAAAGTCGAGATAGTGGCAGAGAGACTGAGAGGGGAATGGGGTAGGGGAAGGGGAGTATGGCAAGCACATCATTTGAAGAATTATGTTAAAATATGCGACTCGTCCTTTTTCTGCTTATGCTGCAAAGGGTTGCGATGTGGGAGAGACGAGAGGAGACCAATGAGCAGAGGCTGCTGGAGGCGTTACCATACCGCATTTTGCAAGGAATTTTGCTTTCGAAAGTTCTGTGAGAAATTTCATTATTACCAAAAAAAAAAAAACTAGTAAGAAAGCTACAGTCGAGCGCGCCCAACTGTGATATACCCGCTATACACCTGACCAAAACGATTTCTTAAATATGTAACTTGTATGCTTTACGTAATTTTATGTAACATACCTTAGGGAGCTGTTTGAAAATCAGTCACACTTCAATTATTTCTTAAGATACGATATTATGATGTATGGATTCTTCACTTAATAAATATAATATTTTTTTTTTTTTAACTTCTATACTCATTATACGATCACAACCAAACTTTCAGAAATCATTTGGGCGTTGATAGTTATTTTGTTAACCGAAAGTGAACTGTGCTGCATTTAAATTACTTTTGGAAATCTGTATTAACAATTTACGGAGGTAGAAAGGGGCGTCGTCAATCAAATTTAAACCAAACATAATCTGCGTACAATAATAACACATATTTACACCAAATTTGGAAGTCCTAGCTCTTATAGTCTCTGAGACAAAGACAGACAGACGGATAGACGGAGGAACATGGCTATATCGACTCGACTATTGATGCTGATAAAGAATATATATATTTCGTGGAGTCTGCCACGCCTCCTTCTGCCTGTTACATACATTTTCGGTTGTCACAAATTTAAAATACCCTTCTAGCCGATGGGTAGCGGGTATAAAAAGAATGAGTAAAGAAAGAGCCGGAAAAAACATCATGTTTCGTCGGCATGTCGAGTGCAGCAAGCTGATAAGAAGAACAGCAGCAGCAGCAGCAGGAGGCAGAGCCAGGGCCAGAGCAGCCAACACCGTCAACGTTGTTATTAACTCCAGCATAAACAGTTAAATCAAGCTCATTTCAGTCTTATCATATTTATAGTCATAATACGTTCAGTTTTCCCACCCGCAATTGCCGCAGCTCATCTGCATAAGGCGAAAGCAGCTTAGAAAGCCAAGAAGACACGCCAGAAAAGGGCAGGGCAAAGTTGAGATTCGCCTTTGCCAAGGTTAAACGACTTCCAAGTTGCATTTACATTTTCGGTTTCTGTTTCGGTTAACGACTGCTGGCTTATCCTTTTCGCATGCCTAATCCCTAATTAAGTCGTGCACTGTTGAATCCAATTAAGATGATAACAATACTTGATTAGTTTCGGTCCAGGCATAAATCGACTTGACACCTCTGCCCTCTCTGCTGTGTGTGTGCTTGGCATCTATTGGTTATTAATCTGGACAGCATCTTAATTAGCAACATGTCAAATTTATCTACTGCATCTGGCTTTGAACGAGACCAGCAGAGAGCAAAGAGACAAATTGCACATGCTGGAGCAGACTTCTTCTGGTGGCAATTTGATGCTGATTTTTCTCAGCAGTTTACAGTTGCATTACACGTTGCAATTGGGCTCTCTCTCTTCGTTTTTACTGCTGCTGCCAGGCAATTGAGCTGAACTGTGAACTGTGAATCGAGAGGGAGAGGGGGAGGGGAGAGAGCAACTGGATTCGAGTGTTGTTTTTTCGGTTGGTTCGTTAGGGTCGTTCGTATGGCCTCAGCAACGTAAGGTTCATTGGCCTACAGACACACACACACACACTGGCACACTCTGGCAAGGCGCAGCACTTATGAGCACATCAAAATGCAAGCATTCAACGAAACCTATCCTAATAAATTTGTGCTTGATGCGCTTTCATGATGTTACCTGCGCCTGCAACTCGCGCTATCTCGCTCGCTCGCCCTCGTCCGCTGTGCGTGAGTGTGTTCTACCCCTGTGCACACACACACACACACAGTGAGAGAGGCTAAAGTTTATTGCATTGCGACATTTGAGCTTCAACACTCGACTCGACGTCTGAAGTCTGCTACGTTGCGGCTGCTGTTGCTATTCCTGCTGCGGTTCCAGCAGCTCTTCCTGCCCCTCTCTACCCACCCCACCCCCCGTATGCTTGTTATACCAAACCGAAGGGTTGCAAAGCTCGCATTGCATTTGGCTGAAGCCCGCAGCACCAGCGGGCGAATAACAATGGTGCTTATGTAATATATAACCTTCTCTATGTGCGTCTATAGGTGTCTGCGTGTACAACTGCGTGCGTCTCCCTGTCTCTGTATGCGAGTGTGTGTGTGCGAGTGTGTGTTGTATATTGGTGCGTACGATCCGGAATCCTTATGAATCCTTTTCGCACTGACAATTTTTGTGTGCCTGCTGCGTTGTTTAACTTAATAAACAAGCAACGACGCGCCAGACAAACAAATGTAAAAGCAACAAAAGCAACAAGAACAGAAACAGTAACAACAGTACTAAGCCCTGCCATCTGTCATAGATACTGTCAGTTTATATTGATTTTCATTCTGTGTCTCTACTCGGAGAACCATTTGGCATTCATGCGACCCGCAAAAGCAAATGACAACCAGGACGAACGGACAACGACGTTGACAATGGCGGACAATTGGCAACAATGAAGTTGTCATTGTCAGTGCGAGTGCTCCTGCTACTGCTACTGCCACTGTCCCTGCTGCCTCTGCCACTGCCACATCCCTGTCCATCGGTTTACCTGAATATTTACGTCCGACTTGTAAATAATACAGAATGCAAATAGCAATGTGGATGAGCCGAGCCAAACCAAACCAAACCACTTTTAACGCATTAACGTCACTTTAGTTGCACACAGACACACACACTGGCACACACAGACACGCAAGCACTTAGGCACAGGCGGCGTATACGTGATATGGGCAAGCAGCCAATATAAGCAGTAGTGGCAGCCAGCACGGCAGCTCCATTTCAATGCAAACAATGGCTAATAGTGCTAAAACTTACTCCCACAACATACACACACACACACACACACACGCACACTCAACCGCACATTGGCATTGTCAATATTTGCAACAGTCAACGATGACGCTGCCACCGACGACGTCACTCAGTGGCAACTTAAGCTAACAACAGTGAAACAACACTAACAACAACAAAGCGAACCACACGAACAACAGCAAGCACAACATTAGCAACATTCGCAGACACACACACAGCCACACACACAAGCACACACTCACACAACATGTTCAACAACATATTGATCAATGCATTTCAATAAGCCAACGACAGCCGCTGACGCCAGGCAGCCAGAGCAAACTACAGCAACAACAACAGCAGCAACAAAAACAACAGGCAACAATCGAGAATCGAGAACCGACAACCACGAACCGCATCAACAACAACAACAACAACAACAGCAACAGCGGCAGCAACAATCAACACAGCAACCACAAAGTGAGTGCCAGGCAAAGATAGACAGAGAGGGAAGCAGAGCGAGTGGGACAGAGCTATTGCCTCAGTCCGGGAACAGCACCTCAAGTCGCAGTCACAGCAAGATCGCGTCTAGGGCCCTTGCTTGGAGCCCTTCTACTTCTTCTTCTTCTCATGCGCCGTCGCTCTGCACGCTTCAACTTCAATTGTTTGCATTAAAATTGCACTTGAAGTTCGACAAGTGCAGCCAGCTAAAAAGCAGTCGCAAAACTCAACCGTAGCTAAAATAGCTGGGTAAAAATTGTTTGATAACATGAAAGCGAGTGAGAGAGTGAGAGAGAGAAGCAAACCAAGCAAAATGCCAAGCAGAACGCAGCATCTGCCTCCGTCCCTCGCCAGTAAACGGGCTTCAATCCTAGCCCTAGTCTAGGCTTCAGCTTCGACTGTGGTTGTGGTGGCTGCTGTTGCTGATGTTAAGTAAATATGCAAATAAAAATAACAACAAGACGACAACTTGGCAGCACAACAAGAGCACAAACAACAACAACAACAACAACAACTGCAACAGCAGCAGCAGCAACATCAAGTTGACTGGTTCAGTCAAGTCAGTGTGACATGATGAGTAAATGATACAAAAACTATGAGCACAGCAGCTCTTCAAGTTGCCCAAAGAGCTAAGAGAGAGAGAGGGACAGAGTGAGAGGGAAACAGAAAGAACGGGAGATTGAAATTGTCACAAAGACTACAAAATGTGGAGCAGCAGTTGCAATTTCAATCTGTCATTTCAGAACCAACAACCCCAGCCTTTTTGCAGGTTTATTACGAAGGAAATCCCGTAAAGAGTGACACATGCTAGCCATATAGACGTAGTGTGAGCCAGTCTAAAAACCAGCAAATAAAAGAAGTACCTGCACAATGTCATAGCTCTCAAACTTAGTACTTTAAGAGGCCAAGAGAAGCAATAAGAAAATTGCAAGGCTACAAACTGAAAGGAGTAAGAACATGGGACTTTATACACGAATAATGCATACAAAAACCTTGTAGGTCCTATGGAAGTCATAATATGGTTAGGTTAGAAAATTAAAATTGTAAACTCATTATTTAACTAAATTAAACTTGCCTAAAAATTGGCAATTTCATTTATTTTCAAATCAAACCTTTACACCTTTGCTCGACTGTGATATACCCGCTGAACACCTAAACAGAACTATTTATTTTTTATAGAACTTTAAATTTTATGAGCGTATTTTGTGTTGCATAATTTAGGGAGGAGTTTGAAAATCAGTAACACTTAAATTATCTTCTAAATTACTTCTATACTCATTGTCCTATCGCAAGCTAAATTTTTAGGAATAATTTGGACGTTGATAGTTATTGTGTTTAATATAAATGAACTATCCTGCATTAAAATGACGCTTGGACTTTGGTTATCATCAATTTACGGGACGATCAATTTTAAATCAAACTTATTTTGCGTGCAATAATATCACATATTGGCACCAAATTTGGTAGCCCTAGCTCTTATAGTCACTCAGATATTCGTTTTCATACGGGCAGACAGACATACAGACAGATGGACATGGCTATATCGACTAGGTTGTTGATGCTGATTTAGAATATACACGTATATGGTATAGTATGTGGGATCTGCTACGTTTTCAGTGGGCGCAGAGCTAAAATACCCCTCTACCCTTTGGAAAGCAGGTATAAAAACGAACTGCCATTTGAGATAGGAGACCATTTTGTACATACTTGTATTTATATAGAATGGAATAGAAGTGAAGTCAAATTATTATCTGAGTGGAGTTTTGGGCAAACATACGTGAGTATTGGACGTGCAACAAACCTGCAAGTGATATTCTATTCTTCTTCCTTCTGCCCTAAATATATTTAACTATTCTGCCTGAGTTGGTCAGGGCTTATCCAAAGCAGGTTCAACTGCAGGGGAGGTCTCTAATTGATATCATTACAAATGCGACACTGCCGATGGTTCTTCTTCCTTTTCAATCCTCTGGCTTTTAGTGCATCCATTATTCATTGGCTTTCTTGCATTTGTCATGGGTTGCCGCAATGATTTCAACTTTAAATATCAAGCAAACATTGTCGACTTTTTCTCCACACACAAGCCAAATGCATTAGCATGAAAATAAACATTCTGATTGCGAGCGAGAAGGAGTGAGTGAGTGAATGAGTGCGAGAGAAAAATTGAAAATGGAAATGCTATAAGGAAAATGGGAAATGGTTCGGCATGTTGTTGATGTTGTGAATGTTTTTCCAAACGGTCATTTATCATGCTCAAACTCTTGGCAGTGCCAAACAACTGGCAACTGATTTCTAGAATTGACTTTCCCTCTCGCTCGCTCTGCCACTCAACGTTCCTCTGTCTCTCTTCCTCTCTTCTTTCTTTGCAAGAGTAGGAAACACTTCGCCGAAATCCAAAAGGAAGTCAATGTATAAAATGTTAAGCGTTTCATAGAGGCAAAAACTTTTGGTCATGACAACTTCCACTGGTTCCGGCTTCGGCATCGAGCTCTGTCTGCGGCATCTCTGACAGCCTGTCCGCCGTACATCTGTCCCTCTCTCAGTCTCTCAGTCTCAGTCTCTGTCTGTCCCTTTGGCCCCAAAGAGAAGAGGAACTTTTGCTAACTGCTTGAAATTATGAAAGTTTTTGTTACTGCTGTTGCTGTTGTTGCTGCTGTTGCTGCTGTTGTTGCTGTTGCACAAATGCATTTGGCCATGGCCAAGATGTTGCTGCACAGTGTTAACGTTTTGCATTCTGTGTTCGCTGCAATGTAATCCAATCAAACTTCATTATTATAATGCCATCAACTGAAGCGCACACAATGCAAGCCCCACTCAAATAGATGCAGACAGGAAGAGAGACAGACAGAGATACTGAGAGTGAGAGGGACTGACACGGAGAGGGAGAAACCCACAATGATAGAGCGTGAAAGGGATAGGGAGGTAGCGAGTGTAAGTGGCATTCTCGCTGGCAAAAGTTAAAGAAAATATTGCGTTACATTGCAAATCGAATTTGTGATGTTGTCTCTCGCACGCTTTATGGCCAAGTGGCTTAAGCAACAGCAACAACAACAACAAGAACAATAAATGTAGCAACAACCACTCTCATAACAATAACAACTGCAACAATAGGCAGCAAAGTGGCAGGCACGGCCGGGGCAGGCTTTAAACAAAAGCAAAATGTGTGACACGCTGAGGATGTGACGAGGATGACATCGACATGGCTCGACCATGGCCTACGACAACGTGATTTTCAGTAAGTTTCGCTCTGCATTTGTGTGTGTGTGTGTGTATGTGTGGCTGTATTGGTGGTCGTCTGTCAATTGAGCGTCGGCTGCGACAGCGACGTCATCAACAACAATAACAACAACAACAATGCAGCAAGGCAACTGCGACTGCCTTGTCTACGTTGCAACTCCATTAACCCTAAGCAGCCGTATAAAACACTGCTGTCCCGGCCCTCTCACTTGCACTCGCTTCTTGTCTACTTTCCTCTCTCTCTGTCTCTCTGTCTCTCCTCTTTCTCTCTCTTTTGCGCAGTTTGCTTCTTGCTTTGCGCTCCCTTGATTTACGTTACTTTGAAGCATGACGTCAAATTGTAGCTGACACATGCATACAACAACAACAACAACAACAACAAGAATTGCAGCCCGACAAAAATACTTAACAAATAAACCCGATACGCAGTTCGCCACTGCCTGTGTGTGTGTGTGTGTGTGGGAGTTGCTGTGGCCTCTTACTGAGACGCAGTTTACAGCGAACTCGAAGTCGACTTTTTGGCAGCCTTTTCTTATGGCTCTTGCTCTCCCCTCCCCCGCTCCCTCCTCTGCCGCTCTAAGGGGGAGGAGGCAAAGGGGTTTTATTGCCTTATCGAATTTTATGGCTTTATTGAGCCTTGTAATGGGTGGGCGTGGCTAAGTAACGTAGTTTCCATTGGAAATTGACAAAGCACTGACTATTAAGTGCTTCTTCAGTTCGCAGCAGACAAAACGATGAAAATGGAACTCGAAAAGCAACTTAAAATGCTCTCCAAGAAAAGGACACAGAAAAACCAAAAAAAGAAACACACAGAAGCAAAAAGGACACAGCAGAAGTCATCACAAGTTTCGTTTCGCATTTTGAAAGTAAATTAAATAAAAGTTAAGCTGCATTACGTCAATAAGCTTATAAGAATTTTATACAGCAACGAATGCGTTACAAGCTGAGAGAATTCTTCGATTACAAAGCTAATCGAGTTAACTAAATATTGCAATTAATTATGCGAATGTTGAAGAGAGAGGGAGAGATAAAAAAGGGAGCACTTGAGCTTGGCAAACAGGCAAACAAAGACAAGTTCGCCTGCAACAGAGCCGGGAAGCAGCCAGACAAATGCCATTTGCATGCAAGGACAACATGCACAGGGACTCACTCGGCTTGGACTATGGCAATGACTATGGCTCCAGCTGCAGGACACTCGCTTGGCATTTTGGCAACGCAATAACAGCATTTTGTTTTCGCTCTGCTTTGCTGCCTGCCACCGTTGCCTTTGTTCGCTCCTCTCCTGCAGGAGACCGGAACAGAGAGGCAAATACAGAAAAATATAGAAAGAAAGATTGCCTTTGGCATGCCGAGGGTTATATACCCTTGCAGGTGCTTAACTTCTCCGATTGTTCCTATACTATATATATATAATGGTGCAGAATTGAATAATGCTTTATGTATTCATTGACAGCTATAATAACTCCATTCTCCGGATGGAATGGAAATATTATTAAAGTAATAATAAATAATAATAATATAAATATTATTGTCTTACTTTGTTTTCGCTCTGATAAGTTAGGTTATTTTGAAAATCAAAACGAGTCTTGACAGAAAAACTCTCATTTATGCCGATTGTTCCTATGACAGCTATATGTTATAGTAGTCTGATTCTCATGAAATTTTATATGCATATTATTTATAAAGAAAAAAATGATTTAGTAAAATTGGTTGCATTATTTTGGCAAATAACAAAAATTTTCCGATAGTTTGTATGGCAGCTATACGATATATCGGTTCCATCCGACTTGTTCTGATTTATTAGCAGCGTGTAGCAATAAAAAGCATGTGTGCCAAGTTGCATCAAATTTGCTCTTAAACTGAGTGACAAATTTGCATTCCAACAGACACACGGACAAACAGAGGAATGGACAGACGGATGGGTAGATAGACAGACAGACAGACATGAGTCAGAATATATATACAGGGTCGGGTCTACTAAGGTGCGTTGCAAACTGCTGGGTAAAGTTGATATACCCTCTTGCAAGGGTATAATAGACGGACAAAAAAGAAGCACAGTGGGCCGGGCCGGGTTGGGCTACGCTTAATGAAGCAACCCTTAAAATTTGGCACGTTTCGTTGACTGCCAACGAAAAGGAAAACGAAAACGAAAAGAGTGCAATGAACTCGGCCCATTTAAACAGATTATTTGCCATGGTTGTTCTTGCTTCTCCTCTTGTTGTTGTAGTTGCTGTTCCTGTTGCTGTTAATGTTGTTGTTGCTGCTGTTGTTGTTGTTGTTGATTTCATCTGGTTTTATGCATTATCAATGCGTTGAAACGTTGCGAAATTAAATCATTTGGATTGCCATTAATTTCATACCCACACACACAGTCACACACACACATGCTTATGTATATACACATCTGTATATAGCGGCATACATTATATAGTACGCTGAGAAGCGGCAATTAAATTTGCATAAATACAATTCAAACTTTTTGAATGCAAAAGTCTTGCGCAATCAGCATTGCCGCATTTCTTCCTGTCTGAGGCTGAGGCAGAGGCCTGAACCTGTTTCTAATGGTGGGAACTCTCTCATTACCACAGCCTCGGCAGCGAAATACCCCTCGCAACCCGCACCGACCCAAGGGGTTCCTCTGCCTATGGCAATGCCGAAAACCGGCCGGCAAATGGTGCTTCAAATTTGTTTATGCAAGCCATGCCACACTGGCCAATGAGGGTGGCACACAGGGGGGCAAAGAGTGCATGGGGGCAAGGGGGGCTCAACCGGACGCCGGCAATTTGACCGAGTTAAAATATGCCCCGCCTGACGCTTATGTTAATTTCCTCGCAATACGTTAACAAAACGCAAAACCAACTGCAAAAAAGGAGTTGTAAAAATTCTATAAAAATAAAAACCAAAAACAAAAAAAAAACACGCCAAAATGCTCGTCACGTTCGCCAAAGCACAGAGCGGCGCGGCGTGGCAGCTGCTGCACAAAGCACAAAGTTCAAAACGAAAACAAAAGCGGCCAAAACCCAAAACCCAAAAACCATTTTGTCGTTTTGCGTTTCAGTTTCATTTCTTTATTTTCTGTTCAACTCCGTTAATTGCAGTTGCAGGGCGAACCAAGCGAGCAGAGGCCATGGAAATGGCCTAATATTGTCGAATTTACGTTTGTGCCGACAGAGCGACACAGCCGACAGTGCGACGAAGCGACAGTGCCGACACAAGCCCGACAAGCCCCTGGAAAGGGCCGTCCCTGTGCTGCGTTTATTCATTAACATTATCTACCCTTTGTAATCTTAGAAGTTCTTTTTGGCGTTTCCAGTTTCCCTGTCGCGTGTGCGAGTGTGTGTGTGTATGAGTGTGTGTGTGCATGATGAAATTCATTTCATTAAAATCAAATTAACTTGTGATAAATGTTGCGAAATATATCATAAGATAATATAATACACAAATGTATGTATACGTATGTGTCTCTGTCTATCTCTCTCTCTCTCTCTCTCTCTGTCTCTCTCCTTCTCTCTCTCGTGCCCCTAAAAGAGGGCTGCTCTGCCGGAGCCAAACAATGAACGTTCTATTTGATATTTATCTGAATTTCAGTTTTGCCACGCAAAACGAACCCAAACCGCACTTCGCCCTTTCTCCCCCTTCTTCTCACCCATGCAGTCCCTACTTCGCCTTCCTCTCGGCTGAGCAAATAAAATGCCATATCTGATTATGTAGAGCACATAAAACGAAAGGGCAGTCGTTGTCGTGGGCAGCAGGGGGCGTGGCAATAGACCAAAATATATAAAAAAGAAAGAGAGAAAGAGAAAGAAAAGGAATCGGTTTCCATGGCAATGGGAGGAGCAGCTCCTCTGCGCTGAGATGAGAAGACATCACGAAGTTGATGGCGATAATGTAATGGCCGGTGGTACTTGCGAGCAGTTTCACATGAAGATAATCCCTTGAATTGTCATGTTCGGGTCAAATGTTAACCGAAAGCGCCTTTTGTTTTGCCAAGCACTCAAATCCGTGTGCGGAACAAACATTGATATAATCATTGACTCACACACACACACACACACACACACATGAAACCACAAGCAGTGCAACTGTGGCGTGCTTGATGTCTTAACACCTTAACTTCAGCTGCTGCTTCTGCTGCTGCTTCTGCTTCATAGCGGGAGTCATTTGCAGATCTTTCTGCCCGATTCGACTCAAAGCAGCTGTCAGCGCTCATATCATCTTCGGCTACGTTTTGGTCGAACTTTTTCGACAAACTTTCGCAAAACTCGTCCATGGCAAAAGTTGTCGTCATTCCCCCCTCCTTCACTACTCAACCCCCCTTGAAGTTTTGTGTTCCTGTTTCCTGTCACAGCTCAGCGAAATGTAATTGAAATGATTTATAAACTTTGCTAGCTTGCGAAATGAACACTTTGCCACACGACAGACAGACTGAGAGAGAGAGAGAGACAGACAGAAAGAGAGAGAGAGAGACAAACAGACAGAGAGACAGATAGGAAGACAGACCACAGAAGTGTCGAGCCGAGGGAATACTTCAAACTCTGCTGCTGCTACCGAAGAAGACATTATCTACAGCCTCCGGTTACGCATACGACGCGTTGTACGCAGCAGGCATGCCGCAAATGACAATGATGCACACAGGCAGACAGACAGAGAGACAGAGAAGGATTGTGACAGAGTAGGAGAGAGACAGAGAGAGAAGAAGACAGACAGGCAGCACCCCTTTTGGCGGGTCCGGCTGCTTAAAATGCAATTGCCGAAATGCAAAAATGCAAAAATTGCCAGGCATTTGGCTTGTCTGCTCTGTACCCCGCACCCCTTCCCTACTTCCCCCTGACTTATCATATCAATTTCAATTTGGCTCAAGGCAGAGGGATAAAAAGAAGCTAAATAAACAGCTAAAGGCTGCAAAGGATGCGGCATAACTACGACAAATAGCTGCAGACGCAAAAGTATAATTACAATTTGGGAAACACTTAGCGCAGTTCACGAAAATTTAAGACCAACTAGGGTCGCGTCTCTGGCAACAGGGTGCAGATACTGCGCCCCCCAAGCTCCTCGCCCTACATTCCTGTCAATATCAGGCGACAGACAACAACGACAACGACGACGACGATGGCGTGAAGTAAAACTGCCAGTTGCGACAGCTGAGCCCGTTCTCCCTGGATGAACGAACCGAACCGGAGCGAAGCGGAGCTGAGCTGAGCCTCGTGCCATGAGCACAACTTGAATTATGTGCGTCCTGTCTGTGCCACTCAGCTGCGTGTGTGTGTCTCTGTGTGTGTGTGCGTGCTGCGAGATGAATGAGCCAAGGGAAGTGGCGTTGAGTACTGCCATAAGGAAGCATAAGCAGCGGCAACCGAGCGAGCCGTTCCACGTTCCAGCTCGAGCTTATGCAAAGTGGCAGCCGGGCCAGCTGTAGCTGCTGCAGTGACTGCTGCTGCTGCTGCTGCTGCTGCTGCTACTGTTGTTGTAGTTGTTGTTGTTGTAGATATAGTTGTAGTTGTGCTTGTAGCTGGTAGGAAGCGCTAATGATGACGATGATGTACTGCAGGACGTGTTGGTTTTTGCTCTTTGCTCAGTTCAAAACAAATTAAAATCAACCAGCAAGACGGAGAGGGGGCAGCAGCAGAGACAGAGAGGGAGAAGATAGAGAGACAGTGAATGCAATGGCAGGATACGACATGATAATTTTATGTTTTTACGTAATTATTTTAATGGATGGATGCTGGCTTTCGGCTCAACTTCGACTTGGCCAAACTGTAAAATTTTATCAAAGTGTTAATTACGTTTATAGAGAGAGACCAAGCCAGAGAGAGGCAAGAGGAAGAGGTGGGGAGGGGACAGAAATCGAGGGTCGTCGTGGATAACTTTTTGAATTTATGCCGCTGCTGGCAGCTGCCACGAGCAACCAACCAACTTGGTAGGCACACACCAAAAAAAAAACAGAGAAGAAAAAATTGAAATAAAGTAAGCTTGAGTGTGACAGAAGTTGGGCGCCATCACCTGAGCCACATGTGTGCGCATAAATTTAGCACCACATGCGGCATGACAAACACACACACACACACCCAACACACACGTACACACACTCCGGGGAGAGTGAAAAATAATGCAAAAAAATATACCTTTATGATTTGTCGCAAATTACTTTAGAAAAAGTTTGGCGTTCGACAAACAATAATAAATCATTGCACGCAGACACACACATAGACACCTATACGTGCACGTGGCATAAATTTAATTAACAAATGCAGCCAAAATGCGCAAATCAAACGGCTCATTTAACCCACCAACAGGTGGGCCCAGATACTTGTCCTAAACATGTGTCTTCATGTCAATCGATTTTCGGTTACTTTGATTTATGGCAAGTGCCCCTAAACGCTGACAACGTGTTCGCTTTATTTGCTGCAGATTGATTAATTACGTTGCCAGCTTTGGTAACCCCCTACCCTCTCCATCGATAGACAATTTATAATCTCCAGTTTCCAGTTAATTCTCGACAATTTTTGCTTTGATCGCTTAACGCTCTTTTGTGCGTTTGAAAGCCCAAAAAAAATAGAAAAAGAAATAAATAAAAAGAAAACAAAGTCAGTAAACAACGCAATGCCTCAGGCAGTCGCATGTGCGTGTGCGCGTGTGTATCCACATAATCACTTATAATTATAAGTATCTTTCTATCGTATAATCGAAATTCTTGCAACGATCGACAGCGAGAGAGAGAGAGGGAGGGAGAAGTTTGGGGATGGCGTCACCACGCATAAAATTAAATAATACCACAATTAATAGTTCGATAGGTAGCGCAAATTATTGATATATAGCTATATAAATATCTCTGGAGATTATAATAAATTACGAGCTGAAAGACAAGTTTACAACATGTTGCTAAGCAGACGAGGCCAGTGAGGGAACAAACTTACAGGGTATTAAATCTCCCAATTCTTTTACACATTATCAGCTGTGCATGGCAAACAGTTCTCGTTCCCCTCTTGTGTGTGTGTTTTCAGCTTGAATTTGTGCCAGCCAAATGGGCTACTTGAGACAAATAGCCAAGCGATTTATATGATTCCGTTGCCAGGACACATATTAACTGCCGGCAGCATCTTTAGTTTCTATGGCAATTAAATTGAGCTTTTTCCTGAAGATGATGTGACAATGTTACGCAAAGTACTTCATGGAACTGAGCAGCAGCCAGAGGGTATAATAAATGCATGAATAAGATGTAAGTGATTTGATTCAAGGGAATTTGCTAGAGAATCATAGCTATCTACCGATTCTATCGATATTGCCATCAATTTTAAATGAAATATTACAAATTTATATATAAATAAATATATATCGTAGAAGAGTGTAGAAGTTTTACAGTATTAAAAGAGTCGTAGGGCAATATATGTATGTTACTGTCAGTGTGACTCAGTGGTTGGTTGAAAAGGTGACAGGCATAAACTGATTTTGGAAAACAAGTTGAAAATACCGAGACCTCAGCAACTGCCACTTGTAAATATGGGTAAAATAATTAAAAATGAGAGTGAAATGAATTATAATTAAATATTAAATGAAACAAATTATAATTAACAACAAAAACTAAAGTTATCAAATTGTTGATGTTCCAATGTAAAAACAAAACTAGTTTGTCAACACTGATTGGGTTTAGGCTGCACTCAAAGTCTACTCTGCTTTTTTATTTAAATTGAAATAAACTTTACAAGACTTGCAATATGCTATTCTTGTTCTTGGACAGAAGTAATTCATTAATAATATTTTATATTTGAAGTCCATACATATTATTGATTGGTTCTCTAGAATTTGCCTGTCGAGTACTTCGAACTGTTGCTTTCCTTTCTCAATTCTAAGTTGTGTTTGCCATTCTAAACTTGTGGTAAGTTATTTAAAAATACTATAACCTTTATTTGAAATACAATTTTATGCATGGTTTTAATCTCCTTAAAGACTCTGCAATATTCTTAATTTCAGTTTGGATTAGTTAATGCCTGAATGGACTCAACAAGTGGCTTCAATGTAGTGTGGCCTCAACTTAAGGTAATTAATTGCTACGAATGCTGTGCAAAAGGAAGCGCACACACACCCGCACACAGAGCCACATACGTTGCGCTGTCTGGGACAGCTGGGATATTAAATAAGAGGACATTTAACTGCTTGCATAAATCAATGCTATGCCCAGATCGTAGGTCATTAATTATTGCAAGGGATGGCGAATGTGTGGCAAATTCTGTGGTCTTTTCATTGCGCCGCGTTTTCAATTATTGCTGCAAAAAAAAAAAAAAAAAAAAACGGGAACAAAGAGAGAAAACGTTGAAAAAAAAAAACAGACAGACTGAAAACAGAATAAAAAAAAAAGACAACAGTTCAATGCGCAAACAAAGTAAAATTGAATCATGTACACACAAAGTGCCGCTGCCGGTGGCAATGCCTGTGCCACAGCCACATCAGAGTCCCTTAGCGCTTTTTTGGGCCATTCCAGGCAGCAGGAGGCGGGTGTGTCTCTCTCTCTGTGTGAGTGTGTATATGTGTGTCTGTGTCGCTTTCAGCACTCTCCGGGGGCAATATGACAATTAGTTACCAAAGCAACAACAGAAATACCTACAAATGACAGCAAATACACAGGAGAGATACTCCAGCTACAGCTTCAGCTGCCTCTCACTCACACCCACACACTCGCACACCGCAGCACAACATGGCCGCATGGCAGCCATTTTGGTATCAAGGACTACACAGGCGACAGCGTGCTGTGTAGGCAGGTGGCGAGGCCATTTCAAAGTGCGAGCATCTCCATCACAATGGCACGTGCAGTTGATTTTTCAGCTCGCTGCCGACTGCCGGCGTCGAGCAGAAGCAGCAGCGAACCGCTGGCAGCGTGAGCCTAGCGTTTAATTAGAAAATACGTATACGCCGCCTGTTACGTGCCAAGCTACAGGCAACGCAATTCCTGTCAGCCAATTCATCAATTTTACTCTTACTCTTTTCAGTTTCACTGTTTCAGCCCGATTTCGATTATGACTACAGCACTCAGCGCAGCTGGTGGCCGCGACGCTCAGCATATACCCAGCATGCAAATGCCGAAAGGGTGTCTCTCTTTCACATATTCATAATAGATTCCTTTAAGAATTCATTCATGTTGCAAGCTGAAAATCTCCGCTGAACATCTTGTGTGGTATCTCAATCTTGGCTTCAGTTCTTGTAAGGTATCTCAGCGTCGTCTCTGGCCTCTTTTGCTGTTCGTTTCTCGTTTCTCATTTTGAGTGCCGCAACATGTTTCAGCGAACTAATGATTTGACATTTGTTCGAGCTTAAAATTTGCCTAATACACACATAAATTTGCGATAACTTTGAAACTAATTAGTCGTGTTATTTATTACAATTACCTGTCAAAACAGTTGGAATTGAGTTGGCAGTGGGTCGCACGCAGCTCGACAAATCGTGCACTCTCTCAGCTCGACTTGTAACTATCGGCAACGACACTATGCTAATTCGTGCCACCTTCGTCTGTCTCAACTTTAAATGTCACCCCGACAGTGCTGGCACAGTGGGGCAAAACACATATCAGCGTAGCGCAGCGCAGGGCAGGGCAGGGCAGTGAAAAAGTTTGCAAACTTCTATATGAGTATGAATAACATTATCGGGCAGAACTTTTGCGCAACTCTTTTTGCTTATTTCTGATCTACTTAGGCTGCTTCTTCTTTGAATAGAGTTTTTCTCTCTCTCTCTCGGCTAACTTTACCTCCCACGGGTTGAACCAATGCAGTTACTTATTATTCAGGTGTCGCCTGTGTTTCAGACCATTAAACTCGGGCAGTTAAAGGCAAAGACAAGTTCGACTTCGGCAATTGAAATGAAAAAGATAAGGTCGAACTAAACTAAGCTGCAAATGTTAATTAAAACTTTGTCGCTATCTATCTGTCTCTCTCTCCTTCCCACTCTCTTTATCTGCAGCTGTTTATCCGCAGAGCGTGAGTTCTTGTTGCCAACTAATTTGCGACAAAGTTAATCACATTATTCAAATGAAATCCGATCCAGATAATAATAATAATAATAACGTATTCAATTGCACTTGGCTACGATATCGCGTATTATGCAAATGAGCTCAGAAGGCGAACTAATTGTGTATTAATTAAATGAGTATTGCCACAACATGTGTATGAATGGGGATTACGACTGTATTGCCTCCTACAACGACAACAATTGAATCGAGAACTGATTTAATTGCAACGAAGTCGATAAATGACGAAACTCCTCAAGTGCTGCAAGTATTCGCTCTCCCTCTCTCTCTTACTCCCTCTCTCTCTCTAGATGTGTCGCTCTTTACTTGTCTTCTCTCTCGTGCCTTATAAGCAAATATCAATTTCCATAAACAATTAATCATGCAAAGCGTGAAACGTGCACAAAATTCCAAAGACGAAGCTGAAGTTGAAGAATTAAGACAAAGAGCCAGAAACTGTAACGGGCATGGTATCGATACCACAAATCGCACTCAAAACTACTCATAGAAATGAGGTTTTTTTTATTTTATTTATTTCATTTTGTTTTTTGGGCTGCCATTGGCGCATATGATTCAATTTTGTTTTCAGCCAAAACAACTTGGCAAAACTGCGAGGAGCTGAGCTCAGTTCAACTGAGCTGAGCTGTGCTGTGCTGTGCTGTGCTGGCTTGCTGGCTGGCTGACTGGCTGGCAACCAGGCTAGTTGGCTATAAACGTGGCCCCAAAGAATGCAGTCCGAAAACCAGTTTGGCGTATAGCCTGTGGACGCAGCAGCAATGTCTCGAGTACAACAACGTGCAGCGGATTTTTTTATGCTTCGGTTTTTAAAATTTTTTTTTTTTTGTCTTTGGTTTGCTGTTTGCAGCTACAACAACAAGTGAACCAAATTCTTTTTAACGAGCTTGCGCCAACATTTGATCCCCTCTCCCCCTTTACCCCTTTACCTCTCGTGCTACTGGCACGCCTCCGCTGCGCCCTGTAGCAGCAGCCAGGGGCGGGCGGTGGCAAGGGTGCTCGTTTGGTCTGCCAAAAAATACAGAGAGATAGGAAGAGAGAGAGAGCAGTGCTGGCTAGGTAACATGTGGATACCCTTAAAAGAAATGCATGATGATCAATATCATTTACTATATACATACATTATAATCATTCACTTTATCAGTTATCACTCAGTTCTTTTCTCATTAAATTCATAAGAACTTATCCAATTGTCTGTTCTTTGCTCCGCGCCTCCTTTAATGTCCTACAAAATTAGACATACCCCTGCCAGCAGGGTATCTCAACAAATACCATTGGCAATGCAAGCCAAGAAGTGTTAAAACCAAGCCAAGTTGCTTCATTTTTTGCCCGTCCGTATCCATGTCCGTGTTCATATCTCGTGTCAATTTGCAAGCTGACGAATTTTTTTTTTTCGTTTCGTTTCCTTTTTTTTCGTGTTTTTCTTCTTTGTTCGCCATTTATTTAATGCCTTTTTTAATGCTGTTTTAGTTGAGTTTTGGCTTTTGTTATGCTCACATTTTTTTTTATTCAGCACATTTAATTGCAACCGGGCACACCCTTTGGACACACCTTGAAGGGGATTTTCTTTTCATATTTCCATTCCTTTTTCCCCGCGGTTTTCTTTGCTTTTATGCTTTTTTTTGGCTGGTTTCTACGGTTGGTTAGGTCTCTAAAAAATACTCAAGATGCATGCAATGTGTGCAAAGCTCGACGAGCACTTAAAAATATATGTAATTATATATTTATGAAATTAACTTAATGATGCTAAATGCATTTTATTATGTATTTAGTTGTCCGTCGCCTCCTACGGACTATCAGACTATCAGTTCCTTTGTCAGTCCCCCCGTCCCGAAGTTCGTCCGGCATGGCATACAAATTAATTAATTATATACGCTATGCAGCTTACTTTGTTTTCGGTCTTTTGCATTAATTAATTTCAGCAGAGGGCGCATGTATAGGAAAATACCCACACACACACACATAGACTAACACACACAGACCGCAGATTTCAGGCAGTAATCCTATAGTTTACTGCCGGCAAGTTACCGCAAGATACAACAAGTAATTCGTCATCGCTTGAGCTTAGAATTTAGTATTTATAGAAAAGGGCATAGACGTAGGCATTGGTATAGACAAAGGTAGAGGCATAATTATAGGTATAGGCTTAGGTATAAGTATAGGCATAGGTACTTTTCGGATAAGTATGATAGCTGAGCGTTTGTGCCATAAGCTTTATTGATCCTATTAAATATAGTACTCAGTTAGGCACAGGGTATCTTACTCTCCTGCATGCAACCTTTGTCTCAGTTTTAATTCATATGTCTCTAAGATTTCCGCTTGAAATAAAAATTAATTATTTTTCTGATGTACTGAATTAGTTAGAATCATATTAAATGGCGAATATCTTATTAAATAAAGATGATTAATTACTTGATAAAATCTTTTTCGTATGTCAAGTTGAGTTAAGATTATCATACGTTATTTAACTCTGACTTTTAGCTTGATTTCTTCCGATCTTCTACAAGGTGCTCTGAATAACATCTATGTAAGTATTCCCAATCATTCCTCTTCGTTCCATTCCTACTTATCAGGTACCTATGAAAAATGCACCTACATAGATGCCCAAAAAAGGTACACAAGAATGCTGGCAAATTGTTGTTATTTGTAAGTGTATTTTTTTATTTTGATTTTCTTTAGAATTTTTTGGTCTTTTCATGGTTTCACGAACAAATGTGCCACTCCATTTCTATCAATTGATTCGCCTGTCTGGCTCTTTCAAATACGCATTAATTTCATTTATTGCAATCACCATTGTCGCAGCGACATGGCAACCATGGAGAGTAGAGTAAACACCAGTGCGAAAGTTAGAACGAACACAAAAACTGTCATCGGGTGTGTGTGTGTGTGTGGGTGAGTACTGCAGGGTAGCGTACAGGGGTAGCGTAGGGTGTCTGTCTCCATCTCTGTCTCAGTCTTTGTGTGTGGGTGTGTGCTTTGTCAAGTTACTGGCAAGGAGCAGCAATCGGCAGGGGCATCCCAGAGCCATACCCGATGGCAGTCAGTGCATGCCTAGGCACTGATTGTCTTGATTACGCTGACCCACTTTACCCACTTCCCAAGGTTCTCCGCCCGGGTGGGACGTAGTCGAATTCAATGAACTCGAAACCTGCTGATAATACGCGCAATAAAAAATCATAATAATAATAGAAATAATAATAATATTAGTAATAATGTTGTTTTCCAATGACACCCACAGGAGCTGCCGAGCTGCTCAAAGCTATCACAGCTGTCCGTCTCTGACTGTCACTCAAACTCACTAAACGACGGGCCATCCATGCTAACTACGTATATTCCTGCATAGATTGTATATCATATATCTTCCCATTCAGACATGCAGACGCAAAACAAGTGCGAGCGTGTGCTAGGTAGGGCAAGCACAATGGTATATATCAGCTAGATATCTGGAATATCTTGTGGCACATAATGACAATAACAAACTACTTGAAAGTCACGCCTATTTTTAGTGAAATAAGTATGAAAACACACAGAACTTACAGACACCCAAATTGCTTTGTTGACCTCAGACCACAATGACCGCAGCACAGTACGTAGAACATGGTGAAGAACACGAGAAGAGTAAAACTGGGAGAGCTTTAGAGAGGAACAAGCAACAAGAAAAAAACAAAAGTACTCTACGACACGTTTTGGTTCGATCATGCGAAGTAGTTCGGTTATTGGCCAATGGGAATTTTATGGCTAAAGTGGCTGAATCAATTATTAACGTCTACGTCTTCGAGTTGCTCCCCTCTCTCACTCTACTACTGCGTTGTACATGTCAATATCGTGCGTCATTCTAATGTGTCCAACAACAACAACAAGAAACAATATGAAACTACTCAAAGTCGGCTTACATGTGGCTCTACTTTTAATGGATTTTATTTGTACTTGCCAACCCCACAATCCCCCGTAAGAGGGGGAGGTACGCCAGGCGTTTCATTGGATTGTTTTGTCAACGTTTTGCCATGGAAAATAACTCTTGGCCTACAACATAAAGCTAATTAGCTCTGATTCATGTTTATTTGAAAATAATTCAATTCAGATCGAATGCCAAGCATGATGTACAGGGTGTTAAAAATCAATTGATTAATTGAATTTCAATACATATAGAAATTCATATATTTCGTCTGAAGAGATGTCAACTGTAGTTTGTTTAGTTTAGTTTTTAATCAAATTAAATTCACATTCTGTCGGAATTTAATTAAATTATAACTATGAACATATTTCCCCATGACTCTTTAAAAGAACTCCCATTAATATTTGCAAACATAATCCTCTGTACAACTGTTTGGGCTGTTTGGAAAGTCCCCTAATCTCGTTGCCCAAGTGAATTACTTTTGTTGTCTGCAAACCAATTGGAAGCTTTAAAACAACTCGAATAAAATTATTCGAAATAGGGCTTTATATTATGCCAGGCAAGTTAATTGAGGGTGCCGCTCTACTAATTTTAAAAACTTTGCTCAACTTTTCTCCCCGTGCCACGAGCAAACACTTGAATTTCTGCCAACTAACTTATAATAATAATAATAATATTAATTGCCAAACGACGACGGCAATTGCGCAAACTCAATGCGGAGTTTTTGAGCATTTTATAAATAAGTTCATATTCTGGAGAAGTTAACGCCGCACATGTTGGCAATGGGGCAGATGTAAGAAAAATAAAAAAAATGGAAATAGAAAATAGATGAAAAGCAAAAGCAAAACATCATGCTGACTAAGGGGGATTTTTTCTGTGCCTTTTTTCTTCTTCTTCTATTTCTGTTTCTGCTCTGCCACTTTGCCTACTGCCCAAGTAGATGAAAAAAATAAAAAAATGAAACTTTCCATAGAGCGGGCGTCAAAGTGCGTCGTTCCAAACGGAGATGATGATGGCCGGCACAAGAGCCTGAGACCCAGAGAGACGGAACCAGATCCAGTAGCAGACCCAGTGAGCGTCTAATGGGCTTACGAGCGAACTAAAGTACCAAAATTATAAGCAGCCTACTTGTCCCCTCTGATGACAGCACATAAATATACAATTTATAGACAGGGGAATGAGCTGGCACTGATCAACTAGCGGATATCCTGCAGTCATGTAGCAAATTGCTTTTTTCAATTTGATCTGTGACATTGCGATAAAGTCTTTAGTAAAGTTTTGCTGTCATCAGGGAGTTGAGGTAGAACTTTTATAAAGAAAACATCTTCCAATTTTAACATTACATGAAAATATCTACAAGTTATACTGATTATTATATTTATTATGTATATGACAACCTACCTTACATTCGATATTTATTTCATTTAACCATTTCGCAAATTAGAAACCAATATAAAAAGAGACTTCAAAAAGGGCAACTTAATGTCTTTGCTACTACAAACTATCCTCAAATAAGATAGTTTTAATGCGATTCCCATGACAAAATACCCATTGGAATTGTTCAAGAAGCGGCAACTTTGATGAAGTCTGAGATGCCTGAAGCTTTCTAAATAATTGCAAATTGCAGATGATCTTTGACGAGCGTCGGCGTCAAAGGAAATTATGACAAGGCCAATCGCGCAACGTTCCACAAAGTTGCTGCCATGGGAAATGTCAGTTGCGGGCCGTGGTAAATAAGTTCAATAAGATGGCAATACACGTTCGTGTTGCCTCCGTGCCACATTGTGGGGCATCCTTAAAGCTCTTAATGCGCCTGTTTTGGCCGCGATGCGAGTGTTTAAATTGAAATTAAATAATATCCCCCACACAGTGTGGCCTGTCACAACTGTCAGGGCAATGTAAGGAGGAAGGGAGGGGACATGAAGGCAAGAAGGAAGGAGGGAGGATGACCTGAGCAGCAGCCCAGCGCAGCTGTCTAATTGAACTAATAGAATTTGTTTTTTATTCACGCCCGCACGCGTCAGATAAGAAAAGTCCTTTCTGAGAAAGGGAGTTGGGGCATTAATGATGAGGGGTGGTCCGAGCGTGTCAGAAAAAAGAAAATATGTTTTAAATGGGCTTTGCGCTCTGCTCTTACCATAACTTTACCTCAAACCCCCCTCTCTCTCTCTGCCAACCCCCCGCTGGCATTAAAAATTATGATTTTTCTTGCAACATTTTTCAGGACTGTGGCGAAAAGCTGCCAAATGTAATCATTGCTGCTCTTAGCCGGGTGCCAAATGCCCGAGGCGCAGTTCCGTGCTGTACTTAACTGATTTCCGGGAAATGCTGCACGTACACACACACACATACAGTGACGGGAAACGGGCACAGGATGTTGCCAGGACGACCAGCACAGCGAGCAATCAGTTTAAAGCTGTCGAGAATTTTCAATGAGCTCTATAAAACGCAAAATTGCTTTCGATGCTGTCGTGCAGGCTCCACATGCTCCGACTTTAATCAGAGCGTAGACGAAGACTAATACTAAAACACACTCACACACGCACACACTCAATGGTTTAGGGGTGCTAAGAAAATCTCGTTGAACCTCGGGGCGAGGCTTAAAAACCGCAAAGGCGCCACAAGGCAAGGCAAGGCAAGGCCCAAAATCGCAGAACCAAACCAAACGGCAATCTTTCGCATAACCCCAGCAGAACACAGACCACTTGGTGCCGGCGCCTCGAGCTCCGTTTCACAGTCGCAGCTTGGTCTACCCCAGCCCCGTCCAGTTCAGCTCAGCTCAGCCTGCCTTCCTGCCTGGTTGTAGGCAACACACTCATCCAGTCAAGAGCTGCCCCGCATGCCTCCGCAGCATTTGTGACCAGAATAGAGCCGATTTGCTCTTTGTGTGTATGTAGTTAGTGGCAGACGCTGCTCCAGAGAGAGAGAGAGAGAGAGAGAGAGAGAGGGAGAGGGAGGGAGGGAGTTGGGAATGGGCACTCAGCTTGTTATTGCTGCTGCCACTTGTTGTTGTTGTTTCAGCTCTTCGGCAGCTAGTTGTTGCTGTTGCTGCTGTTGTTGTTGCGGCAGCCAAGTAACGCTGCTTGAGATGTCAAATAGCAAAGCGGCGGCCGCCTGCAACAACAACAACAACAGCAACAAGAACAATTGCAAAAACAGGAAGCACTTGAAAATTGAAATCAAGCGTTGGGCGCCACCAACGCAACAGTAACAAGCACAACAACAAACCAAAGAGCAACAGCAGCAGCAAAAACAACTGCGCCAAAGAAAACAAAACAAAATCAAGCCCAACACACAAACACACACACACACACACACACACACACAGCTAAGCCAAAAGGTCCTCCAACGCAATTTGCATATGAATATTGAGGGAGCTCTGGGGCAGCTCTCGTGGGTTGCTACGCGCAGCACGCGGCACGCGGCACACGGCTTGCAACAACAATAACAACAACAACAACATCACAAGATGATATGCTGCTTTCTATATATGGAAAATATGAAATGATGATGTGAGAGCTGCTTTTCCAATAGCTTATGTTGTAGTTATTTGCCGCCGTTGAAATAAAAAATAAAAACAGCATTAGCACGAGTCACAATGAGAGTGCAGCTGCAGCAGATACCCTATAAAGTGGGGTATCAGAAACCTACACACCTTATATAGAATACAAATGCGAGAATGTTAACAAAAACATTCCCGTTAGCCTAATAGGGACAACGCAACGACAGCTGGAAATATCGCTGGGTATTTCCTGTTCGTTTGTGTTGCCCCCGAAATTGTTTTGCATATTGCAGGGTATTGAGAATGAAATGTTAAATGTATTTTTCGTGTGTAGTACAACTCGTGTATTTGCTTTTGTTGCCATGTTGCTTGTTTGGCTGTCACTGGTGGGCGCTAGATGGCGCCACACGCCAGTGCTAAATTGAATAAGCGGCCTCCCAGGACAGACAGGAAGCACAACAACATACGAGCAACACACACTCACTCACACACCTAGACACACACCCACACACACAGGCACAGCCACACTCACACATACACACATACAGACTCACATGAGTGTTCGCCAGCAAAAGTTATGTAGTGTACTCGACGCTACCTTCCTTTATGGGCCGCTTGTTTTCTTTGCCTTTTTCCCCATTTTCAGTTTGGTTTTTTCTCTCCTCCTTCTTCTATTTTTTTTCTTTTTTGGCTTGCTTTGAATTTAATGGAAAATTTATTGACGACATGCCGCTTAGTCGTTTGACTTGGACTTGGACTTTTGCCACATAGTCCTTCCTTGCCCTGTCCCCGTTCCTGTCTCTCCTTTGCTTTGCTGCTGCTCTATCGTGTGTGCAAAAGTTTTCGAATCAGGGTTTTATGAACTTGCCCATGCCCTGCACTGCTGCCTGGGTTAAATAGTTAATGATTGTCTGCGGGTTGAACCCAGTGAAGGTGAAGAGTTTTCCCTGGAAATTGTTTGCATTGATTGATTGCTGGATACACTCAACAAATTAGAAGCATGTGCCATGTGCCATTTGCCATGTGCCCTGTTTGACAACGGTTCAGCGGAATCTCATCAAAGCGCATAAAAAAGGGTCGTGAGAATCGCACAGACTGCGCCGACTGTTGCCAACTTGTTCACTTACACGTAATGCACATAAATTAGAATTATAATTTCGCTTAGCCAAATCAACGACGCAATAAGCTCTCTCTCTCTCTCTTTGAATGGCACACACACATGCGAAGCGAAGCAACCCCTTAAGGAAGCGAAGCACTTCCTCCAGCGAGGGTTGCCTGCAATGTTAAGCTGCTGCTTCTGTCGGGCCAAAAAGTTTCGCTTCTTGTGCGTGTTTTACCAACTTTAATATTTTATATTACTGATTTTCTTTATGGCTTTGACCTCCCTTACCCTCCTATCCCCTCTGTCCACTCTCTTCCCCTCTTCTACAGGGTACAATCTTCTGCAGTTCAACAAGTTTCTGGCTAAGGACACGCCCGCACGTTTGGCCATTTGGTCTATGATTATCGTAAAATTTGGCAACGGGTTTTTGGCCGCAGGATGCGGTTCTCACTCACCTGTTGTCGGCAACTTGGTCAGCGTTGGTTGTCCATTGTCATCGGTCAGCAGCAGCAGCAGAATTTCAATTATTATAATGACAAAAATGCGTTGATTGTAAAACAAAAACATTGCAATCTTTGCTTGAATTTTGAATTTCCCACGATGTTCTCCACTTTCCGGTGACGGCAGCTTCTGCTTCTGCTTCTGCGTCTTGTCTTGTTCACTTCGTTATTATTATTATTATTATTCTATTATTATATTTATTATGATTTTTTTATGTTGTCTTTGAGTGCATTTTGCTCACACACACACACGCATCTCATTGTTTATGTGCGCGCTTACACAGCGTTTCTTTTAACTGGAATCTAGAATAAACGAATTAAGATGTCTTAGCTCTCTCTCTCTCTCTCTCTCTCTCTCTCTCGCTTATACACACACACACAGATGCTGGCAGCGATATAAATATAACAAATGGCGACACGCACACAAAAGTATGCTAATATATATTTCAGCTACGCTTACAAACGGGGCATAAATATTTTACGCGCCCAACGGTGCGTATACGTAATTTGCTTAATAGGCCGCAAAACTCTGGCGCCGCCATCAAAATGTCATTTAAGAAGCCTTGCGAAGGCATTGTGAAATTTATGAAAATGGTCAGCAGTCGGCACTGGACGAGTTGTCCCAGTCAGCAGAGTTGGTAGTAAAAATCAGTTAGAGAACGCGAGCATTATAATAATAAAAAGCCAAAGTTTAATAACTGCCACAGAGCGCACGGACAGGCAGTTGATGACCTACACAATACAACATAATTGAGTGCAGCAGAGAGAGGCCATTGTTCTCGAGATGGGCAGTAATTTGCCATAGATATTGTGTGTGAAGAGAACTGATTAATTGTTCTATTAGAAAACTTAATTTCCTTCACGAATAGTCTCGAACTAATTTTGATTATTTTATGCAGAGCCGTAGCGATGATTTTGGAGGTTCTTGTGCAATACTTTTCGAGGGACCTATTGTAATAGCCTTGCTTATAATATACATAGTGTGTACAAATTAAGGTTGGTTCATAAAACATTTCACAAAATGAATCAACCTAATACTAATTACATTGAATTTGTTCACTATTTTATATTGTTAAAAATCAGTTAACAGTTCTTGACAAATATATATTCTTGATTCGTATTAAAAGCAGTCAATTTGACTATTTCCGTTCGTTTAAACATCAAGATATCAGCTATTAAAGAAACTAAGAACACTATATTTGATTTGAAGCTTTCTGTATAGTAAGCCCTAACTTTGGCTACTTGTTCCATTATTTCCGCTGGCTTAGGAGCCCTGGAAGTCGAAGGCTCTTGTGGACCGCACACCCTGCACGTGTCTCGCTAGGGGCTTGATTATATGAAGTACTCTTCACTCTCTCCTACTCGATTCTTTGGCTCGCTGACTTAATTGCCGAATCTGACATGTAATAGGTATAGAGTTCTCTCTATCATTGTTCTATTGGAAATGCTTATTACACGTATTTCATTCTTTTCGAACAATCTCGTACTAGCAGCGATTATTATAATAATATTTATAATAATTGCTCCTTTTGTGAATTTGACACGTAATTTTGTGTTTGATAAATTTGATACATTTAGTATTATATATAGAACTGAACCATTGTTATGTATATTATAGTATTATACCTATTTGCTTATTCTTTGCGAACTCGCTCGTACTAGTTTCGATTAATATGTGAAGAACTCCTCCGTCTTCTATATTCATCTATTAATTTGCTGACTTAATATGTATTGTGTTGTGTGGAGAGGTGTAAATCATTGTTCTACTAGAAAACCCTATTTTCTTATTCATTCACAAAGTATCCCCAACTAATTTCAATTATCATGTGAAGTACTCTTCACTTCTTCTTCTCTTTCATTTATTGTTCTCATTTCCCACTCGATCCTTTGCGATAATTGCTCCCTATATGTTGCTGACTTAATTTCCGAATCTCAGATGTATTTTGATGATTGTTTATTCCATTCTATTTTCGGTCAGAGCGTCGCCCACTCCTGGCGTTATCACACAATGACGCGACGTGTCTAACGATGATGATGATGATGATGAGATGATGCCATAACGCGGCCAGAGCGGAGCTCATTTCAATTTCACAACAAGTACTCGATGTGCGCGTGTATCTATAAGATACATTTCTAGCTTGAATGCACGAAATCGCGGGAAACAGAAAACCGTCGCATAAATTAATGCTCAAATATATTTCGGCAGCGCTGGCGTCGCCATTGTTGTTGTTGTTACTGTTGATACTGTTGTTGTTTTTGCTCTGAGTACTATCAAAGGCTTTTGGGCAAAGAGAGAGCAAAAAGTGCAAATAAAGCAGATGGCGATGTCAGCAGCGACGGCAACGGCGATGGCGACTGCAGCAGCGTAGCTGACGTAGCATCACACACACACACACACACACACAGAGTGGAACACACGCTGTGCCTGTGACAATATTTGATAATGCAACGGCATTTGGTGAATTCTTTTGTTTGACACTCTTGCACATGCACAACAAGCAAGAACGACAACAACAACAACCACAAAATATAATTTATAAATCAAAGGAAATATGCAAAAAACGAAACTTTGCCCATTTTATCTTGTTTTGTGTGTGTGTGGTGTGAAAATTTAATATGCTTCTGCGGCATTGTGCTAAAGTTTTTGCCTGAGCTTTGTTCGGCATTTTGTATTTATTGCATTTGTGCTACGCATGTTTTGTTTATTTTGCTTGCGAAAGTTTTTAACAATAAGCAAACATTGTTTTTCTTTTCTATCTCTCCCTCTGTCTCTTTTTCTCTCTCTTTCAATTGAGAGATAAGGAAGAAGAAAGAAGCGCAACGGAAATCATATCGGGGTAGTTGGAGAATTATATAAAACAAATTTGACTACACGCACACACACGCACGCACGCACACACACACACTCACACAGAGTTTGTTTTGTGCTGCGACTGCGGCTGCGGATGATGCCGGTCGAAATTGAACGACGCAAATTTCGATTTCCTCGAAATTCTACCTTGTTGTGCCTTCTTCTATTATGCATATTCTTACTTCTTTTCTTCTTCGTCTTCGTCTTCACCATCATCATCATCATCGTCATCTGCGTATGTACGCTAAGCGTCATATACATTTTGTACTTTTGTTTGCAAAACGACAACGACAACGGTGACGGTGACGGCGACGGTAACAGCGACAGCAGCAGAAGCATCGCAGCAGCAGCGGCAGTAGCAGCGCAGCTTACTAAGCTTTTTCTGAGCATCCACACACACATTGGCAACAGCAGCATCAGCAAGAACCACAACAACAGCAACAAGAGCTGCCCACTCTCACTTTGGTACAACTTCGCTGCCCTGCCTCTGCCGCCGCCGACGCTGCACATTGTTTAGCAAGCGCCAAAAAGGAATCAGCTTGAAATTCATCATGTAATTACAAACTGAATAATAGTATAATATTTCTATAGATATATTATGATAAGGGCTGCCATATCTACTGATTTTTCAGTATATCTACTGATTTTTAAGTATATCTACTGATAACATAAAATATTTTGTGAAAAATGTACTGATTTTTTATCAAAGCAAAAGCAATTTTCATGCTTATACAGTTTCTACAAATAATTTAAGCGTTTCGTTCAAATAAATTGAACTTTTTGTAATATGCAATGAACAAGAAAACCCGAATATGTGCTATGTCAATAAGTTCATATGAATTTGAGAACTATGTTTTAATATAATAAATGCAGCCTTTACCATAAAGCTGATGTTCATAGTGGTAGAAATAGTGAACAAATTTTTGTTTTGTACAAAATAAACCATTTTCTATAACATTACATTGTATAATAATCGAATTATTTATCCAAATTAGTAGAAAATATATTATTTGGCACTCTATGGTTGAACCCAAGGAATAATGATTATTTGAAAGTACAAGAATTGTATTCACAAAGTCATATTGGTTGAGCTGGGTAGTCTAACTTCTGATTATACGTAAGACCCTATACATATTGATGATGCTATTACTCAGTTTACAGTTTCCAATTTGTAATAATTTTATTATAAATTTCCAAAATGAAATGCATAAGAAATATGCAATAATCATTTAGAATTATTAACAATTTCAACTACCGAATACAAACAGAATAATAACATTATATAGATATAGTATGCTATTATTCAGTTTATAGTTTCCAATTGGTAATAATTGTGTTATTTATTTCCAATTTGGAATGCATGTAAAATATGCAATAATTTGCAATTTCAACTATCGAATACAAACAGAATATTATTATGATATATAGATATAGTATGCTATTATTCAGTTTGTAATAATTTTATTGTTAATTTCCCAAATAGAATGCATGTAAAATATGCAATCATCATTTAGAATTATTAACAATTTCAACTATCGCAATCTAAGCACGTATTGCAATTTAATGCGTGTTGTTGTTCTCGCTAATTTCGTTACACTGTGCACGCTGTCACTGCCTGCGCTGCTGCTGTCGTTGCTGCTGCTGTTTTGCTCCTTGTTTTTGCTACGCTTTCGCTTTGTGTTTGTGCGCCGAGCTTTGGCTTTGGCTTTGGTATTGCCTTTGCCCCTTGTTGTTGTTGTTGTTGCTGTTGCCATTGCCTGCTTGCTACAACTGCCGCTGTTGCTTTCATGGCCTTGTGATTGTTGTTGTTCGTGTGTTGCTCTGCTGCTGTTGTTGTCATTGTGTGCGTGCGTGTGCTGCTGCTGCTTGGCTGCCTTTGTGGCCAGGCCGAACTAACACACTGTACTTGGCGGCTTTCGGCAGCGCCGTGTACTTTATTGCGTTTTATATCCTTTTTTGTTTGGCATCTTCGCCATGCCGCACTCAGCCTCCGTTCGTCCGTCCGTTGCCCTTGTTTGTTTGCATGGAATTTCTCATTTTAAAATATTCATTTCATATTTATGTCTATTGGCCTATCCCCTCCCCCCTCCCACACGCACACATACACACGCACAGTAAACAAGAGAACAGTAGAGAGAGAGAGAGTGACGAGCAGCAGCGAAGTCGACATCGGCACGCACTTGATTTCTTTGTTGTTGTGCCTCTTATTATGTCATAATTCATTTGCAACAGGACACAGCAATAACAACAACAACAGCAGTAGTAACAACAAAAATGTCGGAATTTGCAGCAACATCGGCCAATAAAGAATCAGATTTCATTTGATTTGCGGCATAAAAACATTGCTCATCTGTGTGAGAGTCTCTCTCTCTCTCTCTCTCACACATTCTCCCTGTCTCTCTGTGTACGTGATCTGCTCCCGCTCTCTTTCGCTGTCTTTCTCCACTCTCTTTCTGTCGCTCTGTCTCTATTTCTCTGTGTACGCATTGCACCGGCTTTTGTTGCCGCCATCGCCGCTGCCGTCGCTGCCACTGCCGGCGTTGCCTGCGCCCCCGCGCTCTGCTGACGCCATCGCCTTTGCTTTGTTACTACCTTTGTTGTATTTTTTTGCATTTCCGCTTTATGTTTGTATTTCGCTGGCTCAGCCTATCAATTTTTTTAATTTGTATTTTTTGCACACATTCGTACTCACACACACAAACACACGCACACACCCGCGACATCAACATCGACTTAAATCAACAAATTACGAGTATATTCACTGTTGTTGGTTGTTGTTGTTGTTGTTGCTGTTGCTGTTGTCACTTGACATTTTTGTTTGTCGCTTTTGTTGCGTACATTAATGCGATGCGAGACGCGAAGAAACGAGCGCAGGCAGCGCTGGGAAATGAATGATGCGAACTCGAACTCGCGACGTCGCCAGCGAGCAGCAAACACGTCCAAACAGTTTGTACGCCATTCGTGTACTGGGAGCTTTGGTACAAGCTGGCGCTGCTGACACTAACGTGCTCACACACACACACACACTCATTGCGCTAGGCAGAGATAGAGAAAGAGAGAGAGAGAGAGCAAGCAATCACACAGATACTACTCGCGCAAAGCTGCGTTTGCCGGCGACGTCGACGTCGACGCTGACTACGACGCCAACGTTGACGGCAACTTTTGTTTTTGTTTGCGCCGCAAAAAGAAGAAACAAATTTCAATGGCAGCGTCAAAAGCTCGCCACCATGAATGAAAGTTTGCCATAAGCGAAACGAGAGGAAAAACGATGTACAAAACAAACGAGACAGAAATTTAAAAGCGCCCCTTGGCGTTGCCAGATTAATTATGGTAATTGTTGAGAACATGCAAAGCATTGTTAAAGTGAAAATGTTGAGATACAAATCTGTTAATTGAAAGATTGGCAACATATTGAAATGTCAACACACTGGCGATAACTTATCGATATCGATCATATGTGCGAGAAGTTGGTCGCAATTAAAATGTAAAAATTTAATTGCATTATTAAATAATGCAACATCTTAGTATATAAAGTGTTATTTATCAGATGCCGTCATTATATATACATTGGTAATGAATTGTATATTCCTTAGCAAACGCTCGATAAGTTGCTGACCTAATTTACGTTTTGCAGCACAGCACTTAAAAAGATAGCAGCTAGCTTCTGTCAAGCATCAATTGGGCGGCCTTTTCAAACAACAGAGAAATCGTTTGCTAAGATATTCTTGTTGAATTCAAAAGAAAACGATATTTAATAGACCTTTATGTGTGGAAATATGTTTTTTTATTGGGGGGGAATCATTTATAGAATTCACGAACAGTTTTTACAGTTGATTTATGTGTAATTTATATAGATTGCTTGACTTGTGTAAATCAAAGAATTGATTTTGATTGAGGTGAGTTGATTCTTTTCTCATTCTTTGTGTGTGTTTAGGAAACTAATCCGTGTCCGAACGTGGGGAGCGTGTCGATTGTTTCTTCGATTTCTTCTGCTTGCGCTGTTTGCGACCCTCATGACTGCTGCCACGACTCTCGCGGCGGGCGCGACTGTTCGAAGGCTCTGAGGCGCCTCCGCCAGGATTATTATCGTGTTCCTCCTCCTGCAGTTTCTTCAGCGTTTCCGCCTTGAGGCGCTCCAGTTCATTCAGTTCCTGCGTCGTACGTTCCTTTTCGAGCTCATCCTGACGCTGCTTCTCAGCCCGCCGCTCCTCCTCCTTGGCGATTTCCTTGCGCATGTGCTCCTTCAGCAGCAGCGCCGCCTCCGCACGCTTCTGCATCTTCTCGCGTGCCGCTTTATCTTTATCCTTATCCTCAAACTCCGAGCTCGGCAGAGCCGTTGATGTCTTCTCCGGAGTCCGCTCCCGTGAGCGACGATCCGGTGAACGTTGACTGCGCCGTGGTCGACTAGGACTACGTGATGCGGAATGACGTCGTGGCCCGTGGCTGCGACTGCGTCTGTGCTCTGGCGATGCTTGGCGCCTTCGACTGGGCGGCGATTCACGCCTCTTGCGCTCGGGCGGTGATTCACGTCGCTTGCGTCCAGGTGACTCTCGTCTCTTGCGATCGGCAGAGTCCTGACGCTTCCTGCCCGGCGACTCCTGACGTCTTCGCTCGAACGAGTCTTGTCGCTTGCGTCCAGTTGATTCGGCGCGTCTGCGATTTGGAGTCTCCTGACGTCTGCGTTCGGGAGATTCCTGCCGGCGCCCACGACTGCGTGAGCGCTGGCGCTGACGCTCCCGCGAGCGACGTCGATCGACTGGCGAGCTGGGAGGGCGTATGGGCGAGAGAGGGAAACGATTGCGATACTCGTTGTCCGGCGATCGCTGACGACCTCCGCCTCCTCCACCGCGATCGGCAAACGGATTGCGACGGTTGCGGTTGCCTCCCTGTGCCTGATAACCCTGACCTGATCCGGGATTATTGTTGTTATTGTTGTTGTTGCCTTGACGACGCACTGGCGACGCACGCTGGTGCTGCTGCTGTCGTCGTTGCTGCTGCTGGTGCTGTGGCGAACGACGCCGTTGAGCGGATCGCGAGCGACTCCTGTGACGATTGCGAGAACCAGAACGTTCCCGGCTGCGTTTCGCTGGCCTCTCCTTCTCTTTCTCTCTCTCGCGCTCTCGCTTCTCCTCGGGCTTGTTGCGTTCCTCACGCCTGTTGCGACTGCTCTCTGCAGCTGCAGCTGACTCCGAAGCCTTTCTGCCCCGCTCCTGCTCCTTGGGTGTCTTTTGTTGCACGGACTTGCTAACCTCCGGTTCTGGTTCACTGTCCGTCTGCTGCTCATAGTCCAGGGCATTCATATCGACGGATTTACGTCGCTTTGGTGCAACTTCCTCCTTGAGTTTCTCCTTCTCCAGCGATTCCTTTCGTTTGCCGCGCTCTGTGTCCTTTTGTGAAAACGACTCACTTCGCTTGCCTCCGCCTCCTCCGTCGCCGCCGCTGCTGCTGCTGCTCTGTGGCTTCTGTTTGGTTGGCGACTTGTCGGGCGTCACTTTGCCGCCATAGGTGCTGGCATGCGAGAGTTCGAAGAACGATTTCTTCGGGTCTTTGGAGGCCTCCTCGTGGCGCTTCTTGCGCTCCTGTTCACGTCGCTTCACCTCCTCGTCGCGCATCTTATTCTCCTCCTCCAAGCGCTCCAGATCCGATAGCTTTATGGTGCGTTTCTGTGCATGCTTCCAGTGCGGCGGCGTGATGCTCTTTGAACGGCTACGCGAAGGTGTGCGGAAGCGCTGCAAGAACGTATTAAACAGATTAGTTAAGACTTGAAGGGCTTGAGGGAACAGTGAGAATGTTACTTACAAAGACGCCACGCCCCTTGACAATGCGTCCACTACGCGAGGTGGGCACTTGCTTTTTCGACCAGCCAAATGCATTTCGATTGCGATCTCTGCCCCTGTCACGCTCATCCCTGTCCCGATCCCGTTCACGTTCACGCTCTCGATCTCGCTCACGACGTCCATCGCGAGAAACATCACCAGCTGCTCCACGATTGTCACGCTCACGGGAACGTGATTTCTCTGCGCGCATAAGGAATTTGTTGGAGACCTACAATACAGAGAGAGAGAGGGAGACGAGTCTCCACTGAGCACAATCGATGCAACTAGTTTGAGCCTTTGACTTTACCTCGGGTATCTCGCTAGGATCAATTTTGGTCAAGGTGACCAGTGGATGTATTTCGCCCTCTTCATCATCATCCTCATTACGCTGCTCCTGCCGTCCATTGCCACGTACAGCACGTCCCAAGTCACTGCTGAAGGGGGATAAGAAGTGTTATAGGAATGTTTTGAAAGGTTGTTCAATGTAGCTACTTTTCACTGTCGCTGGACTTGGACTGTTTGCGCGAACGCTTCTTCTTGGCTTTCTCTTTCTCCTTGCGCTGCTTCTCCTTGGTGTCCTGCTCCTGAGTGTCGCTAGCGGTTCCCTCAGAGGCTGTCGAACGCTTTCGACGTTTCTTGTCTTTTTTGGCTGCAAAATGAAGGAAGATCAGATCAAATAAAGGGATAGGTAATGAGGATATGCTGTGCCGTGACATACCCTTTGTTGCCTTGACCAACTCGCCACAGCTGGCAATGGCCGCATCCTGCAGCGGTCGCGAATTGCGATCAATGGGCAGATCCTCTAATTGACGCACCAAATCCTGGCCGGATAAAACTTGACCGAATACAACATGGATACTGCAAGCAAGGGAGAGAGAGAAGGAGAGAGAGAGAGAGGAGTTGATTAGTATGGAGTCATATGAAGTATTAGCTCAATTTAGCTAGTACAGTGAACACTCGCAAGCTATAACGAAAATGAATGACTTTTCTAGAAGGTGATTCCCAGTTGATTCTGCACTTTTTATCTTATCGTGTGTTCACTGTAGTATGCCCAGTGGAGGAGGGGGGTCTACTTACTTGTCCAAGTGTGGCGCAGGCTGTGTTGTACTACAATGAAAAACAGAAGAGAAGAAAAATATTCTTTACACATTGCAAACTTGTTGGGTTTGTTGTTTGGTTGTTGTTCTTGTTGTTGCGATTGTTGTAGTTTGTTGTTGTTCTTTCAGTAGCAGTAGTAGTACTAGTAGTAGTAGTTGTTGTTGTTGTAGTAGCTGGCAAAGTTGTTTGTGCAAACAAACTAAAAGATTTCAACTGGAAGACGACGCCAGGCACAGCGAGGCACAGCACGGCACGGCACGGCACGAGGCAGAGGCGACTGCAACTGCAACTACAACCTTGAGTGGAGCGAGATCAGTGGCATCTTCAACGTCCGGCTGTCCCATTCCCGGATGGGGTTGCAGCTCAACTCAACTCTGGGCCACATGCTGGCGGCACGGGGGTAAGGCAGAACGAACCGGAGGGCTGCAGAGGGGGGCGGGGCAAACCATAGTTGACCAAGTAGGCGCACCCACCACCAAAATAGACACGCAGAGGGACACACTTCACCATGGGCGTGTCGGCTCGGCTAGTGGGTGGCAGTGGGGTGGCTCGCTCCGCTGGTCAGAGATACGCAACGCAATACCCTTTACGATACGCTATACGGCAATAGAGATCAATGGAACAACAACAGAACTTTAAATATATATTATATATGCAAAGTACAAAGAAAGTAGTATATGATGATTATGTATGAGATCATGTTGAGATCACATGTTGAGCCTGCAAGAGAAACTTTAAAAATATACACATTGGAAGCTGGGGGGGATTAAAAGACGCACACATACACAGATAAAACTTCTTGAACAACCAACTTACATAAAGAACTGCGAGCCGTTTGTGTTTTTACCGCGATTCGCCATGGACAGCAGGAAGGGACGATCGTGCTTTTTCTCAAAGCTTTCGTCTGTAAAATATTTATTATATTATTTATTATTGATTTTCTCACAATTAATTAATGTAAAATATTAATTATATTATCAATTATTGATTTTCTCACAATTTCACTTAAGTAATTGGTTTATTAAACTCTTTAATTATCCTCTAACATGCGTATACCTAACGAATTTGTAGAAGTAACTTGGAAACTAGATAACATCTTAACTGGGTTCATTACTTACAGCACTTTGTTTGGCCTTGGTAACAAAATTAACACAACATTACTGCAAACTACTTTAAACAATAAATCAATGAAATCTTTAACTCTACTAAGGAATTTACTCTTGTGAAATTAGTTCTACGAACCTTAATCTTATCAGAATTATGCTGAGTGTGATATAATATCTAGGAATAAGATGAGGCCTACGAAGATTTGTGCTGTAGTATAGTTAAGGTTCTACATAGAGTATTTAAGATAAGATGCTGTCTATAAGGTGCTCAGAATGGTCTACTTAGTAAGTTAATCATTATGAATTCCGAATATATTTGTAACCACCCACTCACTCTGTTCTGCACTGTATAATCTAATTATCTTTGCCTAAAGAGGATAATAATATTACATAAAAATTTTAACTTAATTTAAGCATATCAAATTGGATAATCTGCCAAACAAACCAAAACTGTTTATTGCATTTTGTTGGCACCAGACGCAGATTTGCTTATCTCCTCAGTGTCTGTGTGTGTATATAAGTGTACACACATATTCACACGTACAGTGGCAGACACATGTATGTATTCGCTAGGCAGAACTTACCCTCGAATGTGCCGCCATAAATTGATTCGCCGCCGGTTCCATTGCCTGCACTAAAATCACCCGCCTGCACCATAAAGTCCTTGACCACACGATGGAATATTACACCTTTGTAGTGTAAACGTTTGCCGGTGACCAGCCCGATGCCTTTTTCGCCCGTGCACAGAGCACGAAAATTCTCAACAGTTTTAGGGGCAACATCGCTAAACAATTCGAAGACGATGCGACCGACGCCCAGGCCGCCGAGCGTGATATCGAAAAAACAACGCGGACGCGTTACACTCGCGTCGCGCTTATTTACCGTCATTGTTTCCAGTTAAATTCTATTGATTTTTCTTGTTTTTATTGATAAGTATTTTCACGTTGCACAACTTTTTTTCTCCTTACTGCGATAAGCTCTGCATTTGCACTCCTACAGGGCTGGCGAAATGACAAAGATAGTTTTCATTTTATGTACCAGGGTAGCAAGAGCTGTTGCTGCTTCTGACGCAACGTTTGGGCGCGCAGTGCGGCAGCCCTCGTTGTTCTAGTGCAAGACCGCGCTTCAAATAATTGAGACAGTAATAATGTTAATATTAAATACATATTTATTTTTAAATTTCAGCATTTTATTATTCATTATATATTTATACGAGGGTTGTTTGATAAGTCCGTGACTTTTTGAATAAAATATATTTTTTTCGTCAAAGAAGCGTTTTATTTCTCAACATAATCTCCTTTTAGCTCTATACATTTAGTCCAGCGTTTTTCCAATTTTTTTATTCCTTCCAAATAATAGGTTTTCTCAAGGCCCTCAAAATAGTCGTTTGTTTCTGTGATGACCTCTTCATTTGACCCGAATCTCTTACCGCCGAGCCATTTCTTCATGTTTGGAAACAAAAAATAGTCACAGGGGGCTAAATCTGGAGAATATGCTGGATGGGGTAGCAGTTCGTAGCCCAATTTATGAAATTTTGCCATGCTGACTACACACGTGTGCACCCGTGCATTGTCCTGATGGAACAGCACTTTTTTTTCGCCAAATGCGGTCGTTTCTGCTTCAAATCAATATCGAATCTGTCCAAAAGCTCTGAATAATATTCGCCGGTGATCGTTTTACCCTTTTCAAGGTAATCGATGTGAATGATACCTTGTGCATCCCAAAAAACTGTGGCCATGACCTTGTTGGCCGACAGACCCACCTTGGCCTTCTTTGGTGCACGTCTTGATTGTTCTTTGGTCTCTGGTGTGGTGTGGTGGATCCATGTTTCGTCTACGGTAACGAAACGGCGCAAAAATTCGTTTGGATTGCGGTTGAACATCGCCAAACACTCCTTTGAAATGGTCACACGGTTGCGCTTATGGTCGTGTGTGAGCAATCGCGGCACCCATCGCGCGAAAAGGTTTTTCATGTCCAAATATTCATGTAAAATGTGATGTACCCGTTCAGTTGAGATGCCTACAGCCTCAGCTACCTCACGCACTTTCATTCTCCGATCATCCAATATCATTCCATGGATTTTGTCGACGATTTCTGGCATGACGACCTCTTTTGGGCGACCTGAACGTTCGGCATCACTTGTACTGGTACGACCACAACGGAACTCAGTAAACCATTTCTTAACCATTGAAATTGATGGTGCAGAGTCCCCATAATATTTATCAAGTCTTTCCTTGGTTTCGGTGATGGATTTTTTTACGCAAAAAATAATGCTTAATTAGCACACGAAATTCACTTTTTTCCATTTTCGTTGAAATTCACGAGATCGTCTGCTTTCAATGCCTATAAAACGCAAACCAAAAAACGCAGCTTTCTCAAAATTTAACAGTCAGCTGTTAATCGATAACTGCTGACAGGAGCAGTGTTGTATTTAGAGCAGTTTTAGGGGCAACATCGCTAAACAATTCGAAGACGATGCGACCGACGCCCAGGCCGCCGAGCGTGATATCGAAAAAACAACGCGGACGCGTTACACTCGCGTCGCGCTTATTTACCGTCATTGTTTCCAGTTAAATTCTATTGATTTTTCTTGTTTTTATTGATAAGTATTTTCACGTTGCACAACTTTTTTTCTCCTTACTGCGATAAGCTCTGCATTTGCACTCCTACAGGGCTGGCGAAATGACAAAGATAGTTTTCATTTTATGTACCAGGGTAGCAAGAGCTGTTGCTGCTTCTGACGCAACGTTTGGGCGCGCAGTGCGGCAGCCCTCGTTGTTCTAGTGCAAGACCGCGCTTCAAATAATTGAGACAGTAATAATGTTAATATTAAATACATATTTATTTTTAAATTTCAGCATTTTATTATTCATTATATATATATACGAACGCTTCTTCTTGGCTTTCTCTTTCTCCTTGCGCTGCTTCTCCTTGGTCTCCTGCTCCTGAGTGTCGCTAGCGGTTCCCTCAGAGGCTGTCGAACGCTTTCGACGTTTCTTGTCTTTTTTGGCTGCAAAATGAAGGAAGATCAGATCAAATAAAGGGATAGGTAATGAGGATATGCTGTGCCGTGACATACCCTTTGTTGCCTTGACCAACTCGCCACAGCTGGCAATGGCCGCATCCTGCAGCGGTCGCGAATTGCGATCAATGGGCAGATCCTCTAATTGACGCACCAAATCCTGGCCGGATAAAACTTGACCGAATACAACATGGATACTGCAAGCAAGGGAGAGAGAGAAGGAGAGAGAGAGAGAGGAGTTGATTAGTATGGAGTCATATGAAGTATTAGCTCAATTTAGCTAGTACAGTGAACACTCGCAAGCTATAACGAAAATGAATGACTTTTCTAGAAGGTGATTCCCAGTTGATTCTGCACTTTTTATCTTATCGTGTGTTCACTGTAGTATGCCCAGTGGAGGAGGGGGGTCTACTTACTTGTCCAAGTGTGGCGCAGGCTGTGTTGTACTACAATGAAAAACAGAAGAGAAGAAAAATATTCTTTACACATTGCAAACTTGTTGGGTTTGTTGTTTGGTTGTTGTTCTTGTTGTTGCGATTGTTGTAGTTTGTTGTTGTTCTTTCAGTAGCAGTAGTAGTACTAGTAGTAGTAGTTGTTGTTGTTGTAGTAGCTGGCAAAGTTGTTTGTGCAAACAAACTAAAAGATTTCAACTGGAAGACGACGCCAGGCACAGCGAGGCACAGCACGGCACGGCACGGCACGAGGCAGAGGCGACTGCAACTGCAACTACAACCTTGAGTGGAGCGAGATCAGTGGCATCTTCAACGTCCGGCTGTCCCATTCCCGGATGGGGTTGCAGCTCAACTCAACTCTGGGCCACATGCTGGCGGCACGGGGGTAAGGCAGAACGAACCGGAGGGCTGCAGAGGGGGGCGGGGCAAACCATAGTTGACCAAGTAGGCGCACCCACCACCAAAATAGACACGCAGAGGGACACACTTCACCATGGGCGTGTCGGCTCGGCTAGTGGGTGGCAGTGGGGTGGCTCGCTCCGCTGGTCAGAGATACGCAACGCAATACCCTTTACGATACGCTATACGGCAATAGAGATCAATGGAACAACAACAGAACTTTAAATATATATTATATATGCAAAGTACAAAGAAAGTAGTATATGATGATTATGTATGAGATCATGTTGAGATCACATGTTGAGCCTGCAAGAGAAACTTTAAAAATATACACATTGGAAGCTGGGGGGGATTAAAAGACGCACACATACACAGATAAAACTTCTTGAACAACCAACTTACATAAAGAACTGCGAGCCGTTTGTGTTTTTACCGCGATTCGCCATGGACAGCAGGAAGGGACGATCGTGCTTTTTCTCAAAGCTTTCGTCTGTAAAATATTTATTATATTATTTATTATTGATTTTCTCACAATTAATTAATGTAAAATATTAATTATATTATCAATTATTGATTTTCTCACAATTTCACTTAAGTAATTGGTTTATTAAACTCTTTAATTATCCTCTAACATGCGTATACCTAACGAATTTGTAGAAGTAACTTGGAAACTAGATAACATCTTAACTGGGTTCATTACTTACAGCACTTTGTTTGGCCTTGGTAACAAAATTAACACAACATTACTGCAAACTACTTTAAACAATAAATCAATGAAATCTTTAACTCTACTAAGGAATTTACTCTTGTGAAATTAGTTCTACGAACCTTAATCTTATCAGAATTATGCTGAGTGTGATATAATATCTAGGAATAAGATGAGGCCTACGAAGATTTGTGCTGTAGTATAGTTAAGGTTCTACATAGAGTATTTAAGATAAGATGCTGTCTATAAGGTGCTCAGAATGGTCTACTTAGTAAGTTAATCATTATGAATTCCGAATATATTTGTAACCACCCACTCACTCTGTTCTGCACTGTATAATCTAATTATCTTTGCCTAAAGAGGATAATAATATTACATAAAAATTTTAACTTAATTTAAGCATATCAAATTGGATAATCTGCCAAACAAACCAAAACTGTTTATTGCATTTTGTTGGCACCAGACGCAGATTTGCTTATCTCCTCAGTGTCTGTGTGTGTATATAAGTGTACACACATATTCACACGTACAGTGGCAGACACATGTATGTATTCGCTAGGCAGAACTTACCCTCGAATGTGCCGCCATAAATTGATTCGCCGCCGGTTCCATTGCCTGCACTAAAATCACCCGCCTGCACCATAAAGTCCTTGACCACACGATGGAATATTACACCTTTGTAGTGTAAACGTTTGCCGGTGACCAGCCCGATGCCTTTTTCGCCCGTGCACAGAGCACGAAAATTCTCAACAGTTTTAGGGGCAACATCGCTAAACAATTCGAAGACGATGCGACCGACGCCCAGGCCGCCGAGCGTGATATCGAAAAACAACGCGGACGCGTTACACTCGCGTCGCGCTTATTTACCGTCATTGTTTCCAGTTAAATTCTATTGATTTTTCTTGTTTTTATTGATAAGTATTTTCACGTTGCACAACTTTTTTTCTCCTTACTGCGATAAGCTCTGCATTTGCACTCCTACAGGGCTGGCGAAATGACAAAGATAGTTTTCATTTTATGTACCAGGGTAGCAAGAGCTGTTGCTGCTTCTGACGCAACGTTTGGGCGCGCAGTGCGGCAGCCCTCGTTGTTCTAGTGCAAGACCGCGCTTCAAATAATTGAGACAGTAATAATGTTAATATTAAATACATATTTATTTTTAAATTTCAGCATTTTATTATTCATTATATATTTATACGAGGGTTGTTTGATAAGTCCGTGACTTTTTGAATAAAATATATTTTTTTCGTCAAAGAAGCGTTTTATTTCTCAACATAATCTCCTTTTAGCTCTATACATTTAGTCCAGCGTTTTTCCAATTTTTTTATTCCTTCCAAATAATAGGTTTTCTCAAGGCCCTCAAAATAGTCGTTTGTTTCTGTGATGACCTCTTCATTTGACCCGAATCTCTTACCGCCGAGCCATTTCTTCATGTTTGGAAACAAAAAATAGTCACAGGGGGCTAAATCTGGAGAATATGCTGGATGGGGTAGCAGTTCGTAGCCCAATTTATGAAATTTTGCCATGCTGACTACACACGTGTGCACCCGTGCATTGTCCTGATGGAACAGCACTTTTTTTTTCGCCAAATGCGGTCGTTTCTGCTTCAAATCAATATCGAATCTGTCCAAAAGCTCTGAATAATATTCGCCGGTGATCGTTTTACCCTTTTCAAGGTAATCGATGTGAATGATACCTTGTGCATCCCAAAAAACTGTGGCCATGACCTTGTTGGCCGACAGACCCACCTTGGCCTTCTTTGGTGCACGTCTTGATTGTTCTTTGGTCTCTGGTGTGGTGTGGTGGATCCATGTTTCGTCTACGGTAACGAAACGGCGCAAAAATTCGTTTGGATTGCGGTTGAACATCGCCAAACACTCCTTTGAAATGGTCACACGGTTGCGCTTATGGTCGTGTGTGAGCAATCGCGGCACCCATCGCGCGAAAAGGTTTTTCATGTCCAAATATTCATGTAAAATGTGATGTACCCGTTCAGTTGAGATGCCTACAGCCTCAGCTACCTCACGCACTTTCATTCTCCGATCATCCAATATCATTCCATGGATTTTGTCGACGATTTCTGGCATGACGACCTCTTTTGGGCGACCTGAACGTTCGGCATCACTTGTACTGGTACGACCACAACGGAACTCAGTAAACCATTTCTTAACCATTGAAATTGATGGTGCAGAGTCCCCATAATATTTATCAAGTCTTTCCTTGGTTTCGGTGATGGATTTTTTACGCAAAAAATAATGCTTAATTAGCACACGAAATTCACTTTTTTCCATTTTCGTTGAAATTCACGAGATCGTCTGCTTTCAATGCCTATAAAACGCAAACCAAAAAACGCAGCTTTCTCAAAATTTAACAGTCAGCTGTTAATCGATAACTGCTGACAGGAGCAGTGTTGTATTTAGAGCAGTTTTAGGGGCAACATCGCTAAACAATTCGAAGACGATGCGACCGACGCCCAGGCCGCCGAGCGTGATATCGAAAAAACAACGCGGACGCGTTACACTCGCGTCGCGCTTATTTACCGTCATTGTTTCCAGTTAAATTCTATTGATTTTTCTTGTTTTTATTGATAAGTATTTTCACGTTGCACAACTTTTTTTCTCCTTACTGCGATAAGCTCTGCATTTGCACTCCTACAGGGCTGGCGAAATGACAAAGATAGTTTTCATTTTATGTACCAGGGTAGCAAGAGCTGTTGCTGCTTCTGACGCAACGTTTGGGCGCGCAGTGCGGCAGCCCTCGTTGTTCTAGTGCAAGACCGCGCTTCAAATAATTGAGACAGTAATAATGTTAATATTAAATACATATTTATTTTTAAATTTCAGCATTTTATTATTCATTATATATATATACGAACGCTTCTTCTTGGCTTTCTCTTTCTCCTTGCGCTGCTTCTCCTTGGTCTCCTGCTCCTGAGTGTCGCTAGCGGTTCCCTCAGAGGCTGTCGAACGCTTTCGACGTTTCTTGTCTTTTTTGGCTGCAAAATGAAGGAAGATCAGATCAAATAAAGGGATAGGTAATGAGGATATGCTGTGCCGTGACATACCCTTTGTTGCCTTGACCAACTCGCCACAGCTGGCAATGGCCGCATCCTGCAGCGGTCGCGAATTGCGATCAATGGGCAGATCCTCTAATTGACGCACCAAATCCTGGCCGGATAAAACTTGACCGAATACAACATGGATACTGCAAGCAAGGGAGAGAGAGAAGGAGAGAGAGAGAGAGGAGTTGATTAGTATGGAGTCATATGAAGTATTAGCTCAATTTAGCTAGTACAGTGAACACTCGCAAGCTATAACGAAAATGAATGACTTTTCTAGAAGGTGATTCCCAGTTGATTCTGCACTTTTTATCTTATCGTGTGTTCACTGTAGTATGCCCAGTGGAGGAGGGGGGTCTACTTACTTGTCCAAGTGTGGCGCAGGCTGTGTTGTACTACAATGAAAAACAGAAGAGAAGAAAAATATTCTTTACACATTGCAAACTTGTTGGGTTTGTTGTTTGGTTGTTGTTCTTGTTGTTGCGATTGTTGTAGTTTGTTGTTGTTCTTTCAGTAGCAGTAGTAGTACTAGTAGTAGTAGTTGTTGTTGTTGTAGTAGCTGGCAAAGTTGTTTGTGCAAACAAACTAAAAGATTTCAACTGGAAGACGACGCCAGGCACAGCGAGGCACAGCACGGCACGGCACGGCACGAGGCAGAGGCGACTGCAACTGCAACTACAACCTTGAGTGGAGCGAGATCAGTGGCATCTTCAACGTCCGGCTGTCCCATTCCCGGATGGGGTTGCAGCTCAACTCAACTCTGGGCCACATGCTGGCGGCACGGGGGTAAGGCAGAACGAACCGGAGGGCTGCAGAGGGGGGCGGGGCAAACCATAGTTGACCAAGTAGGCGCACCCACCACCAAAATAGACACGCAGAGGGACACACTTCACCATGGGCGTGTCGGCTCGGCTAGTGGGTGGCAGTGGGGTGGCTCGCTCCGCTGGTCAGAGATACGCAACGCAATACCCTTTACGATACGCTATACGGCAATAGAGATCAATGGAACAACAACAGAACTTTAAATATATATTATATATGCAAAGTACAAAGAAAGTAGTATATGATGATTATGTATGAGATCATGTTGAGATCACATGTTGAGCCTGCAAGAGAAACTTTAAAAATATACACATTGGAAGCTGGGGGGGATTAAAAGACGCACACATACACAGATAAAACTTCTTGAACAACCAACTTACATAAAGAACTGCGAGCCGTTTGTGTTTTTACCGCGATTCGCCATGGACAGCAGGAAGGGACGATCGTGCTTTTTCTCAAAGCTTTCGTCTGTAAAATATTTATTATATTATTTATTATTGATTTTCTCACAATTAATTAATGTAAAATATTAATTATATTATCAATTATTGATTTTCTCACAATTTCACTTAAGTAATTGGTTTATTAAACTCTTTAATTATCCTCTAACATGCGTATACCTAACGAATTTGTAGAAGTAACTTGGAAACTAGATAACATCTTAACTGGGTTCATTACTTACAGCACTTTGTTTGGCCTTGGTAACAAAATTAACACAACATTACTGCAAACTACTTTAAACAATAAATCAATGAAATCTTTAACTCTACTAAGGAATTTACTCTTGTGAAATTAGTTCTACGAACCTTAATCTTATCAGAATTATGCTGAGTGTGATATAATATCTAGGAATAAGATGAGGCCTACGAAGATTTGTGCTGTAGTATAGTTAAGGTTCTACATAGAGTATTTAAGATAAGATGCTGTCTATAAGGTGCTCAGAATGGTCTACTTAGTAAGTTAATCATTATGAATTCCGAATATATTTGTAACCACCCACTCACTCTGTTCTGCACTGTATAATCTAATTATCTTTGCCTAAAGAGGATAATAATATTACATAAAAATTTTAACTTAATTTAAGCATATCAAATTGGATAATCTGCCAAACAAACCAAAACTGTTTATTGCATTTTGTTGGCACCAGACGCAGATTTGCTTATCTCCTCAGTGTCTGTGTGTGTATATAAGTGTACACACATATTCACACGTACAGTGGCAGACACATGTATGTATTCGCTAGGCAGAACTTACCCTCGAATGTGCCGCCATAAATTGATTCGCCGCCGGTTCCATTGCCTGCACTAAAATCACCCGCCTGCACCATAAAGTCCTTGACCACACGATGGAATATTACACCTTTGTAGTGTAAACGTTTGCCGGTGACCAGCCCGATGCCTTTTTCGCCCGTGCACAGAGCACGAAAATTCTCAACAGTTTTAGGGGCAACATCGCTAAACAATTCGAAGACGATGCGACCGACGCCCAGGCCGCCGAGCGTGATATCGAAAAAACAACGCGGACGCGTTACACTCGCGTCGCGCTTATTTACCGTCATTGTTTCCAGTTAAATTCTATTGATTTTTCTTGTTTTTATTGATAAGTATTTTCACGTTGCACAACTTTTTTTCTCCTTACTGCGATAAGCTCTGCATTTGCACTCCTACAGGGCTGGCGAAATGACAAAGATAGTTTTCATTTTATGTACCAGGGTAGCAAGAGCTGTTGCTGCTTCTGACGCAACGTTTGGGCGCGCAGTGCGGCAGCCCTCGTTGTTCTAGTGCAAGACCGCGCTTCAAATAATTGAGACAGTAATAATGTTAATATTAAATACATATTTATTTTTAAATTTCAGCATTTTATTATTCATTATATATTTATACGAGGGTTGTTTGATAAGTCCGTGACTTTTTGAATAAAATATATTTTTTTCGTCAAAGAAGCGTTTTATTTCTCAACATAATCTCCTTTTAGCTCTATACATTTAGTCCAGCGTTTTTCCAATTTTTTTATTCCTTCCAAATAATAGGTTTTCTCAAGGCCCTCAAAATAGTCGTTTGTTTCTGTGATGACCTCTTCATTTGACCCGAATCTCTTACCGCCGAGCCATTTCTTCATGTTTGGAAACAAAAAATAGTCACAGGGGGCTAAATCTGGAGAATATGCTGGATGGGGTAGCAGTTCGTAGCCCAATTTATGAAATTTTGCCATGCTGACTACACACGTGTGCACCCGTGCATTGTCCTGATGGAACAGCACTTTTTTTTCGCCAAATGCGGTCGTTTCTGCTTCAAATCAATATCGAATCTGTCCAAAAGCTCTGAATAATATTCGCCGGTGATCGTTTTACCCTTTTCAAGGTAATCGATGTGAATGATACCTTGTGCATCCCAAAAAACTGTGGCCATGACCTTGTTGGCCGACAGACCCACCTTGGCCTTCTTTGGTGCACGTCTTGATTGTTCTTTGGTCTCTGGTGTGGTGTGGTGGATCCATGTTTCGTCTACGGTAACGAAACGGCGCAAAAATTCGTTTGGATTGCGGTTGAACATCGCCAAACACTCCTTTGAAATGGTCACACGGTTGCGCTTATGGTCGTGTGTGAGCAATCGCGGCACCCATCGCGCGAAAAGGTTTTGCATGTCCAAATATTCATGTAAAATGTGATGTACCCGTTCAGTTGAGATGCCTACAGCCTCAGCTACCTCACGCACTTTCATTCTCCGATCATCCAATATCATTCCATGGATTTTGTCGACGATTTCTGGCATGACGACCTCTTTTGGGCGACCTGAACGTTCGGCATCACTTGTACTGGTACGACCACAACGGAACTCAGTAAACCATTTCTTAACCATTGAAATTGATGGTGCAGAGTCCCCATAATATTTATCAAGTCTTTCCTTGGTTTCGGTGATGGATTTTTTACGCAAAAAATAATGCTTAATTAGCACACGAAATTCACTTTTTTCCATTTTCGTTAAAATTCAAGAGATCGTCTGCTTTCAATGCCTATAAAACGCAAACCAAAAAACGCAGCTTTCTAAAAATTTTACAGTCAGCTGTTAATCGATAACTGCTGACAGGAGCAGTGTTGTATTTAGAGCAGGTGCGCGGCAAATACAAAAAGTCACGGACTTATCAAACGACCCTCGTATGTTCAATAGTTTTTATTTCAAATGATTAAAATTTAAGTACTATCAGACATGTGGCAGCTCTGCGAATCCTTTGCAAATAAGAAGGGCTGCCAGACTTTTCTGCGAAACGTCTGTAAAGTGAAATTAATAGATTTCAAAAATCTAACTTTTATTAAGAAAAGCAAAATAAAAAACAGATTGCTGAATATTATATACGCAATTTGTGTTGTAATTTAAAGATTAATATTTGTTTTTATTCTCTAATCCCAAAATATAAAACCCTCGTATTAGGCAGACCTCAACTGTCATTTAACATGCCAATAATTTGTTATTCATTATAGAACAAAAATAATGTTTCCATGGCTGTAAAAATGAATATTTGCTTAATGTTTATAAACAATTCTCCCGGTTGTTGATTATATAATATTCAGGTGAGTGAGCTCATATATTTACGATGCTACTTGCTGAATCAGCTTGAGATAAGTGTGTTTATGACCATGCAGATTGCAAAATAATACCCTTTGCCGAAGCAATGATATTTCTTTGTGAAGTTTGTAACACAAAAGATCGCACGTATTTAAAATTATATATCTATATGTCGTTCTTTAAACTTTAAAATACATATGTTCGTTGTTAGCCCATGGGAAAACATAAACAGCATGTATATCGAAACCTTTAGATCATATTTCCGCAGATCTTTGGGTATAGAAATATCAATATATTTCGTACGAACATATGGTACATATGGGGTTAATATACTTATTTGACAACACAAGATATCTAATCCGAGTCTAAGAAATGCAATGGTTACCAGGGGGCGGGGGGGAGGAATATATATGGCATATGGTAATTGTTCGACTTAAGGCTAAAAACATATTTCATGAAGTGGGATTAAAAATATCGCTCTGGCGGTCAGTAAAATGGAATTCATCTCGAAAGGAGCGGGAGAGCAGGAGCAGGAGGAACATGGGCTTCTACTCGACTGTCACCGACTTGGCCAGGTTGCGTGGGCAATCCACATCGCAGCCACGGAGCACGGCAATGTGATACGAGAGCAGCTGCAAGGGGATGACAGTCAATATGCCCTGCAGGCAGTCCACAGTGCGGGGTATTTGCAGAGAACGCGTCGAGAAGGACATTGTCTCCTCGTCTCCCTCCTCACAGATGAGAATGGGGCGTCCCTTGCGCGCCGTCACCTGCTGCAGTGCGCTCATGCACTTGCTATAGACAGGATCGCGTAGCACGATCATCAGCACAGGCATCTCGTCGTCCACCAGTGCCAGCGGTCCATGCTTCAGCTCGCCCGCCAGAATACCCTCGCTGTGCATGTAGGTGAGCTCCTTGACCTTCAGGGCTCCCTCCAGGCAGGTGGCAAAGTTGAAGCCGCGTCCCATGATCAGCAGCGACTTGTGCTGGTACAGCTCCTTGGCCAGCTGCTGCACCTGTGAGTTGAGCTCCAGCACCGAACGAATGTGCTGATCCAGCTGCGCCAAGCCGGCAATAATATCCAGACGGCGCTGCTGCAGCGACAGACGATCCTCGGACATGACCAGGGCGAACATAACCAGCGAAATGAACTGCGAGGTGTAGGCCTTGGTGGAGGCCACACCGATCTCGGGCCCGGCATTGATGTGCACGCCACAGTGCGACTCCCGGCAGATGCTGCTGCCCACAGTGTTGGTGATGCCCACGATGAGTGCTCCACGCTGCTTGCAGTAGCGCAGTGCCATCAATGTGTCCGCCGTCTCGCCCGACTGCGAGATAAAGAAGCACACATCGTCCCTATAGATGGGCGTGTTGCGATCCAGGAAGTCCGACGCCAGTTCCACCATAACGGGCAGCTCGGTGAGTTCCTCGAGCAGTTGGCGCGTGGCAACCGCGCTGTGATACGATGTGCCACAGGCGATGAGCATGAGGCGACGGCAACGCTTTATCTCCGGTATGTACTCCTTGATGCCTCCCAGCACGACAGTCTTCGTGTCGAAGCGCACGCGACCGCGCATGGTGTTTACCACCGACTCGGGCTGCTCGAAGATCTCCTTGAGCATGAAATAATCGTAGTTGCCCTTCATGATCTGCTGTATCTCCATTTTCAGTGTGATAATCTCGCGCGCATGCGGATCATCCGAAGACTTGTTCAGCCGATGAATGCTCAGTGTGCCGTCTTGCTTAACTGCAGCCACATCATCATCCTCCAGGTAGATGACACGATTCGTGTGCTCAATCACTGCCGATGCATCTGAGGCGAAGAAGTACTCCACCTCCTTGTGCTCCAGTGGCTCAAACTGGGCACTGATGTCTCCCACGTTGCGGGCACCGCCTGGCAGCAGTTGGAACTGCGGCTGGCCGTGTGGACGATGTGCCTTGGTGTACAGAATGGGCACATGATCGGTGGCCAGCTTGGTCTTGGCCTTGATGCCCACCAGCAGAGGCGAGCCACGTCGCGAGGCAACGCACTCGCCTGGAAAGTGCTTGGACTTGAAGGCGATAGCGAAGGCGCCCTCGATCTGCTGTATGGCCTGCTCGACAAGCTCGCCAAAGGTGTAGCCCGGATGCGATACCCAGAGATGATGCACCAACTTGGCAATCACCTCGGTGTCCGTGTCCGACTCGAAGACATAGCCACGCTTCTCCAGCAGCGTCTTCACATCCTTGTAGTTGGTAATGATGCCATTGTGCACAACCACAAAGGCGTTGGCCTCATCCGAGCGCTGGGGATGCGAGTTCAGCTCCGAGGGCACACCGTGTGTGGCCCAACGGGTGTGCGCAATGCCAATGTGCACGTCCACTGGCTGGTCATACCCGGCGCCCTGGCACTGCTCTGCAATGGCATCCTCCAGAACTTTGACCTTGCCCGTGCGCTTTACCAACAGAATCTCGTTGCTGGCATTCCCCCCATCGACGGGTGCATCGATGGCCAATCCAGTGGAATCGTAGCCACGGTACTCGAGACGCTTCAGGCCTTGCACCAACAGCTCCAGCACCTGCTGACGCGACTTGGGGGTTAGATAGTTGAGATAAGCAAAGATCCCGCACATTGTTGTTGCTGCTTTGGTTATTCCTTGATTATGGTTGCTGCGCTTGGGCCACGTCGACTTCGTTCTGCTTCTTAGTGTAAACTGCGGCACGTAAACACACACAATCCCGTGGAATATTTTCTGCGAGTGATAAATTGGGGCCCTCACACACACTCCCAAACACACCCTCACGTATGCGCGTCAGTAATTAACTGTCAGCTGACGTGCGCAATGTAAACAAAAAAGAATCGCGATGCATTCTTTCTAAGAGAACGACCCTGAGTGTGGGCACTTAGTGTAGATTTGATGAGTTGGTAATACGTGTTCTTTTCCATGAGAGAGCGCTGCTGATAGCGTCGTTTTTTTAGGAGAATAAAAAAGTGTTTTTAAAAAACAACGCTAAGAACAACGGCGGCGGTTGACAGCGTTGCCATAGTGTTGTAGTCATCGTGTAGGCGTCACAACGTGAATGCCGCTCGTTGGGTTTTCCAACAACTATCGATTGTTCGGGCACGCGTACGATAGCAACAACAACCCTGCTCTTTTCCTTTTCGACCGCGACGGGTAAAAAACCACATGTCTTGCTCGGTATCCGAGATTTTATGAAAATATGCTGCATAGTGCTGTGAAAACATAAACAAGTGCTTACCGTGTTAACAAGTAACTGAATATAATTGCAATTTGTAACAATCTGTGCGAATTAATTGCATTTAAGCTTATTCGTAACCAAAAAACGTTCTAACTACACACCAACCCACCAGCGCGTGAGTGAGCGAGCGAGAACGAGTTAGTGCGTGCGAGTAGTGCGAAAACCGCAAAGCAAAGCATACGAAATAAAAACAACAACGTGAATACGTGAAACGTTAGCAAAGCAAAGAGCAAAGCAAAACCTCGAATTGTGTATCAATTTTTTGTTCTTGTTGCTCTCGTGTTGTTTTCATTGTCGTCGTCTTGCCGAAGATCCGATCCACACACTTGCACACATATTGTGATTTCGAATTCTTGGTGCGTAATATTTGTTTATTCGATATAATTAAAAACTAAAGAAAAATAAATGTGTTTCTGACAATGTGAGTTTGTGGGTGTTTGTGTGTGTGTATATATATTCTGTGTGTGTGTGTGTATGTATGCGTGTGTTACAGTGCCCATTTGAAATATGAGATTAGAGAGAATAGTGCAGCAGGCACCCAGGCAGGCTGCATAAACAGCTGTTCGGATGCCAGGGATGCATACGATGCAAGCGCTGCTATTGCATAACCACGCTATTTGCTTTCATTCCACTGATTCTATGTCAAGAACTGTGTATAATCATAATAATAAATCCCTGACCATTATTAGACATTTTGTTTGTCATCTGCTTTCTATTTGCTATTGCGTCGCATTCAAATTCTCGTTCCAAAATGTTGTCGTCTGGCAACTTTGAGGCAGGTTGGCAGCGCCGTAACAACGACCAATCGCTTGTTGCTTTTTGTTCTGCTGTTTCGTACTAGTGTGGGGGGCATTTGCTGCTGCTTCGCCGCGCCTTAACCTCACTTGCGACTCTTCTGTGTGTGGCTGCATAATATTATACTTCAGTTGCCTTTGATACTACAATTTATCGTGGTTCATTTGAGGCGTATAATGCACCATTTCTGAAACGCATATTACGCTGTATACAATAAAGTGAATTTAGCGTGATAATTACAATATCTTTCGTACGTTATGTGCCCGAATTCCTAAGCCACAATTGTAAAGTCACCAAAGCAAACCTAAGAAGCCACAGACCACGCTCGCCGTGGGGAGAGGAGTGTGCGATATGGCCCAGTGCTAATGCATAAGTAAGCTCGCCCGTTTTGCCGTTAGTTTCTTGCAAAGGTCGAGGTGCAACTTTGTTTCACAGTCTCACTGCATCTCTGTGTGCGTTTATGTGTGTGTGTGTGAATGTATTTGTTTGTGACTGTAGTTCATAAATAAAGTAAATGGAACCACAAAATTGTTCATATTAATGAAACTATTTACTACTTTACAGTTACAGCAACTCGTTTGTTTGATCTCGTTGAAACAATTGTCTGGCAAGGAAGCACCAAAGAGTTTCCCCATCCACCCACGACAACGAAACTAGAACAAAACAGAGCAGCCGCTGCAGCAGAGCCACAATCTGGAGTAGCCTAACGACTGCTGCCTGCCTACTCAGAGAATTGCAGCAGCAGCAGCAGCCGAACAACAGCAGCAGCAGCATCAAAACACCAACAACAACATGTCAAGCAGCAAGGAGGAGGCCACTTCGTCGACTGGCGGCGTTGGCGCTTCTACCGCTGTCACTACCGCCCCTGCACCCACTGGCACCGCATCATACGCCAATGTTGTGCAGAATTTGGACACTAAGAAGGCAGTTGCCGCTGCCGTAGCCGCTGTGGACAACAAGGAGAACCAACCGAATTTGAAGACTCTCAAATCATGGAGTGAGGAGGCTGCTGCCGCCGAAGCCGCTGTTGAGGATCTGCCCAATGTGGGTGAGAAGCGAGCAGCTGCCGGTGGCGATAATACCGCTGAGAATTCATCTGAATTGGACGATAATAATGACTTTCTGCCTGTGCTGTCGCATCATCGACGCGACCGCAAAAAAGCCCGCAAGGACAAACCGACGACGACACGTGAATATCGCGGCGACAAGCAGCAGCATCAGCAGCCAACCGGAGGCAGTGGCCCGGGTCCGGGACAGGGACAAAAGGTAGCGTCTGGTCGGCGTTCAGCTGGCGGCAATGGCAACGGAGGTAACGGTGGTGGCGAAGCCGATGGACGCAAGCAATCAGCGCGTTCCCGGGCGTCACGCGGCAACAGTCCACGTAAGAATCCCCCAAATCCTGGCAACAATGGAGGTAACGGAGGAGGCAACAGCAGCAACAACAGCCACAATAATAGTGGAAACTCGGGAAAGTCTAACAAGGAACGCAAGTCTGATACCTCGCCCAGTGCCAGCGTGGAGGCTCCTAACAGCGGCAATGAAGCAAAGTCCAACGAAACTGATCCTCAGGCCGTGTCCTCCACCAGTGGCGCTGCAGCCGCTGCACCACAGCCCAAACGCTTTGTAGCAGCTCCTCCACCAAAGGTCAACGCCTGGAAGGTGAGTTGACACATAGATCTTAAGATAGTCTTGGAATAGGATTCATACTTAGATACTGAGAAAAATTTTAAAATGTATTGGAACTACGATCTCAACCATGTATTCCATGGTTGGTCACTGAATTTTCCAAGTTACTCTGTAATTACAACGGGTTTTTCATTAAGGCAACACAAAGTAATGTCCTCTGCCTTTCTCACAACACTTTTGCACCACGTGGACCTACTTCGAGGGCTGTATATCCTAAGTTTTCTACTGTTATTACAATTCTACATTTTGTTCCCTGCTCAGTTTCTGTCTTTCCCAGTTACTCTCTATTTTTAAGATGGGGTTTTCAACCAAGCAAAACGAGTTCTCTTCTCACATAACATTTTAAGTCCTTCTTCAATGTGTATATCGTAGTTATGTATTTGAAATTAGGGTTCCAAATTTTGCTCCATACTTGTTTACTACATTTCCCAGTTTCCTGCATAATTACGACGGGTTTTTCGTTTAGGCAAAACAAAATGGTAACCTCTTCTCTTCTCACACAACTCGTTTAGACCTCGTAGACCTGATTCGTGGTGTCTGGTGGTAAACCTCTTAGAGGCAATCAAAACAAAGAGTGTATGCCCATATACGACGTTGTTATTGTTTTTTTTTGTTTGTTTTTGTGGAATTGTTGGTAAACAAATGTGCGTGGAATGGCGTGTACGGAGCAAGAGTGCAAAGCGTAACAGCCGATAAACACATGCTGAAAGCGAAAAGACAACAAATAGACAATGTACAACACAAACATGGGGAAACACTCCCCGGTCTGACTTAGTTATCAATGTTAATCGCATGTCCCAAAATATCATAAAAGAACTTTCGACCGATTTTATCTGTACAACGTGTATATATATATTATAGACCTGTATGAGAAGCCTCTTTATTTGTGGATGCACTCTTGTGTTATTGCATAATATCAAATAGAAGCGATTTGTCAAAACAAAGCGAACGAACCGAGAATGGTGAAAAGCAAAAACAAAAACAAACGAACTCAATTTGTTATTTGTCTCTTTTTCTTCGTGTTTCTGTCTGTATTATGCAATACTATATAAATAAAAGCTACCAAAAAACAGAAAAAGGAAAGAGTACGCCCACCCCGATGACATGAGGAAAATAAAAGCAAAAAAGAATCGGCTAAATAGAACAAGAAATTGAATAATTCGTTTGTTTATTACGTTTTACCTTCGTCTTCTTCTAGTTCTTGTTAAATGTCAATTTCGATGTTTGTCTCGCACTGTTTTCGATCTACTTAATTGGATTTATGCCCTGCCGCAGAGCTTAGTTGGTTTTCTCATTTTCTTTTCTCCCGTTTTGTTTTTTTGCATTTGTCGCAAGACGACAAGCGAGAGAAAAAGTAAAATTATATAGTTAAAAATAAATGTCAAGGTCAGCTTCGCTCGTTTGTTCGTTTGTTGTTTGCCATTAGTTGTTGTCGCTCTTCTTCTCGTTGCTCTTGTTTATCTGAAACGAATATAGGAAGAAAGAGAGAGAGTGAGAGGAATAGTAAACGGCGAATTTATGATGATTTGTCATCGGCGAAAGTACGAAAGAAGTGCAAGGGGGCACGGCAAATTATTAAAAAAAGGTGTGGCACATTTTTTATTGTCTGCGCTGCTTCTGTACATAGTCGGAATTCTCAGATGATTAATATGTACTATATATTAATTGTTATACACATAGGATAGACTGAGGAAAAAACTGATAGACAAGAGGAAAAAAATACAAAAACAGGACAATTAGGTTATAAATAATAAATGTACAAATGTAAATTTCATAATTTTGTACTTTTATGCACTTTAATCTGTCGATAATGTTCTAATGTTCTTGATATGTTGAAAATTGTCTTAATCGAAATATGGTCATATTAACCAATATTTCTGTAATATTTGTTACTTGATAATGTTCCATTTATAATTGAAAATCGTATTGCAAACCCGGCATAAAGATTTGTCTACAAAAATACGTTTTATTTGAGCAATAGAACAGATTTTCGATTGTTTCAGCACAGATTTGTCCAAAAAAAGGCTGACCTGACAGAAGTGCTGCATACGCCTCCCAACGGGCCTGAGTGTAGTTCAGTGTCATTTAATCACATGCAATGGGGTTACTGCACTTGCTCATGATGTGCTGCTTGTCAGGTCAAGTAATTAGTTGAACCACCCTCGCTGACACTTCGAGTTGGCCCACATTATGCAAATAATATCATGCAAATTTGTCTAATTAAGAATCGAGCGGATTCTTTTCACAATTTTTAGCACTGTTGCCGAGGTGAACGAGGCGAGACGAGCCGCTCTCGAGTAAGACAACAATAACAAAAGTAACTCTCGCTTTTGCTTCCGTTTTGTTGATGTTGTTGTTGTTGTTTTTGATGGGGCTGTCACACGGGTTTCGACTTGTCGCGTTATGGCGCTGTTCTTGCTTTAACTACCGCCGCGACGACGACGCTGCTGCTACAACTGCATCACACCGCAACGAAACGCGGCGACACAAGGCAACGCAGCAGCGCAGCGGCGCCGCAACGGATTCAAATCACAAAGCAAAGCAGCAACAACCAGTTGACGTGTGGCGTTTCAGACGTTCGCAACGAGCGCGCCATCATCATCACCTTCATAATCTTCCTCATCGAAGAAGCATTATTAAACCTGCAACTGCATTTCGCCATAGAGTATTCATTTCGTATATCGTATAACGAATATCGTAATCGTGCAAGCAGAGGCAATACTAGTTGGTTAATCACAGATCAGTTAATCCAACATGTGTGCCTAGTGTGTGTGTGTGTGTGTTTGTCTCCATGTGTTGTGTTGACGGTAAAACTCACCACACTACAGTGTTGTGGTGAATTATGTACACGCTCTCTGGCGTTGTGCGTTCAGTAATAAATGCAAATTAGAACAAACTAAAAGAAGACGACAAAATTCTCATCACGATATTCCGGCACATAAACAAACACACATATTCTTGTGTTATTTTTGTTGTTATTATCAACAAGGTGTTGAATATGTTCTCGCGTCTTTTGCCTTCTCTCCCGCTCTCCCGTTGAAATATTACGTATGCCATACCGTAAACGACACTTGCCGTTACCGTGATACGAGGCACACCCGTGCGAGTGCGAATATACCGACAATAAAAACAACTACAGCGTGATATTACAAGAGCGAACATGAAGACGAAAGTAAATATGCCATCAGTTTAATAGTTTACACAATATAGCGAGCTCGTTTTGTACTTGTTGAATGTGCAATAAACGTTGAGGGGGGATACATCAATCATTGATAATTATTGTGCAATTAGAGACTTGGTCACGTGTACTTGAAAATTGCAACTGTGCATTACGTTACGTATACCGATAGGGTTGCCATATCTACTGGTTTATCAGCAATTCTAATAATTTACAGAGTTACACATCAGTGTAGTAGTTAAATATACCTCAATACTGTTTAACTACTGATTTCACACGAGACCCTTTTTGCAACTCTATAAACAACAGCACATTTCCAAGCAATCTCAAATGCCTCACACACGTTTCATTCGAGTGTATGTGCATTTAGTATTGATTATTCATGCAATCGCATGATAGACTGGCACAAAGCCAAAGGGCAATGGTTAAATACGTAACTAATCAGCTTACAGAGGAAATGTAGAAATGCAGAAGATTCCATTAAGTCGCCTGTAAAGCGTGTAAATCAGAGCTTATGTAGGCTTTGAGTGGGTTGAAGCTTTGTGTGTGCATTAAAATTGTTTCTTATTGTCGCTTCGTGTACATACGGATTATTTCCACGCACATACCCAATTAAACATGACTATTTATCGTATATGTATACTTTCTTTTTGTTCTCTTAGGCTTTCCTTTATCTATGCCAATGCGTATGTACATTGTTTACGCGTTTCTTGCCCCTTGTTTTCTTTTTTGTTGCCATTTTAACCGACCTTCGTATAGCTTTACTTTGTCTTCCGCTTCTTTTTCCTATAATCAACTTAAAGATATCTTCTACCTGGTTCGACAGTTGGTTTCTTTCAAAAAAACCTTGTGAGATCCATAACCTAGCACAATATTAGCTGGTAAAATGGCGTTTTAAGGTCAGTTCTATAGTCCTGATGGATACAAATACTACAAACTGGTTTTATTAAAGCTGTTTTGCTGGTTTTTATAGATTATATATAAATATAATATGTAAATACTTATTGTATATTATAGTTAAACATTAATTCAATGTACGTTAAAATTGTTCTTATCATTTCTTATTCGGTAACAATAATGCAATGTTTTGATGTTGAATCAGTTTTATTTTATTACCCTCTTTTACTTTTATTTTATATAATTCTATTACGCTGTTTGCAAATGATGTTTTAAGATTTGCGGTCATTAATCCCGGCTATACTTTCTTTGCATTTGTTTTCTGATAAGACTTCAATTAAAATTAAATTTTTCATATCAAATTTCTGATGACGAATATGAAATACACGAGTAATTATTGTTATATTGCGTAGTTAAGTAAATGTTTACGAAATGCAGCTGAAAGTATATTAGAATCGTTATTATTTTCTATAAATATAATGCTATCTACGTGTACATACCATACACCCGTAATTCTTATACATCTAATTATAATGTTTTCATAAGTGTTAGTCGCATTTTTGCATTAATTGACATGAGCATTAAAACCACGCGTTGGATATCTATAAAATTTTGCGTATTAAAAATGTTTTCAATTAACATCTAGAATCGTTCGTTCTTTCTACACTTGCCAACAATACACATACCTCCTTCTTGGGCACTTAACTAGATATAGACGAGCTACGCAGTTGTGCGGAGCCAAGTAGAAAAACAACAACTCGATTCCACTCACAAGCCCCCACGCACACAAAGTAGCGATAGCAAACAAATTAGCAATCCGAGGGCGTGGCACAGTGGTACCAGCAAGTAAATATATGCAAACAAAATATCAATATTGGAAGTTTTAAAGAAAGATCATTGAACTGATTTAAATTGATTCTTTCATTCAAAGTAAACTTTCAAAGTAAACTTTACCAATGAATGCAAATGTTGATAAAAGTAAAATTCAAATTAGTAATGTGAAATATTTGTTCCGTATTTGTCACACTGTGCATTGTTATTGGAGTCGCCACTTGGGCCGACGGCACCGGCTCCAGTTTGTCAGCTTGTTGTTGTCATTTTGATTACGTCCAATGCAATGAAAATATAAAAATAGCTAAAAGTAAAATGAATAATGCTCGTAAATTTGTGTGCGCTCAAGTGCTGACCTCTTTCTTAGTATATGTATTTACTATAAGCGGTTCTTCTATTCTCTATTCTCCTCTGTTAATTGATAAGACACGTTTTCTATTGGCCCGGCAAGTCGCCATAATCAGTGCAAAAACTTGTTTAGCTATGGTCAACGGGGGGCCCCTCTTTATATAGCAGTACACCCGACCCCTTAAAGATACGTAGATTTGATTTCGAGCACGTTGACTTGTCGCTGCTGCTTTAGTTGTGTTGTGGTTGTTTCTTTTACATAATGACATTTGCGGCCGGCTTCTTTTGCCGCTTGATTGGTCACTGACAATCTATTCAATTCTCTAAAGCGTAGAAAGATTCGTCGCGCCCTGTCCTGCCCTGCCCTGCTTTGGCTGATTACGAACGCCTCCTCCACCTGTAGCGAAGAGAGGAGAGAGAGAGTGTAAAGAAGACTAGAGAATTTGAAAATGTGGGGCTTTTTGCACGTTTCTACATTCGTATTTTGTTGTCACTTTTCTTATTCTTATTTTTATTTTTATACGATTTCATGTATGTTAAACCTGCCCTCGCGGCTCTTGAGGTGGGGTATTCGCGACGTCGAGGTTGACTGCGCAGCTTACTGCCGACTGCGAACTGCTTTGGGGCATTTAAAAATGTTATTTTGCATTAGAATCGCCTCAGTTGGCTTTCAGCGATCATTCGTTGTGGAACTCTGAACATTAATGTAAAATTAGCATTCGCACTCTACAAAAAAGTAGACCGACTGTATATAGAAAAAGTGTTAAAATAGCAACAACTCTATTGCGTTTTTGCAAATTGCGAATCTCCAGATCAACGAAAGAGAGAGAGAAAGGCAAGTTCAAGTTCTTGTTTGCAATAGATTTCAAGGTTCTTTTTCAGTCGTGACTTGATGGTATTGCGTGTTAGCGAAAGCATTCTATGTTTATTTTAGATTTTACGAATAAATGTAATGTGTTTTTATTGCTCCCCTCCAACTGCTTATCGATAACCTTGAATAATCGAAATTACTATGTACTTTATTGCCGAAAACGTATGATATTTTTGAACATTTTATTTTTAAACAGGCAAATACGTCAGTGTGGCGTGGGGGATCATAATGTCTCGGGAACAGATAAGAGGGCAATAAATAAATAAAATTTTAAAATTGTAACTAAACGTAGAAGCAAATTGACAAATATGTGTGTACATATAGTGGACATCACGTTGATAGCACGTGTGTGCGCCTTTCCCCTTGTTTGAGTGGAAAATTACTGGCTTCTGATACCGTTTTGGAGTGTGTGTAACATGATTCACAATGCGCGAGGGTTCTGCCAAAGGGAAACTCAAGTGAAGGTGATTTGAATCACTTTTTAGTTATTGATTACGTGATATCAGGCGCATCGCCAAGAGATGAAGCTGTGCAATACAGAAAATTTGTCACTGAGAACATAAGAAGAATTTTATTCATTTTCTTTTTATATTTAAAAGACCAGGAAGGGTCTCAGGAAGGTCTGATAAAAAAAAAGACAACAATGCGCAGCTCGTTTCGCTCTCTCTTCTCTCCTTTTCTCTCCCTCTCAGTTTCTTGCATATCGAGTTTTTCCACCACCCGCGGGTGCTGCTGCCTTCGTCTGTGGCCTACGTGCCGAAAATCACATGTTGTTTGTTTTGTTTGTTGCTGCTGTTTTCCATGTTACACTTACAACATGTTGGAAGCGAACAGAGAAAGAGACAACAAATGTTAACAATAATTTACAGGTTGTTTTCGTCGTGGGTCTGTAGTTATGGTGTGTTTACTAAAAATATCAACAACCTTTGCAGCAATCTAATAATAATATCAAAAGGTAACATAATAGTTTAGAAAATGCGTATAAAAACACATAATGGAAGCGCACGTAGTGCTGCTGCTCACACATAAAAACCTGTATACACCATTTACAATACAGGGTGCTCTCTCTCTGTGTCATTCTCTGTATGCTGCGCTGTCTCTCGCCGCCTTGGCCCGAACACAAATTGCGCCGCTCTCTGAATGTGCTATGCTAGCTAGCTCTCTTTCTCTCTCTCTCTGTCTCTCACACATAATCGTGCAACCGGCGCATCGGCTGTTTTTGTTTTTATTTTGAATTGCTTCTTCGTTGTGTGTATGTGTATGTGTGTGCGAGAGTGTCTACGTGTTCACTGTTGTTGCTTTGTCAAACCAGTTGTTGTTGCTGTTGCCTGTTCCTCTTTGTCCGCGTCGTTGTTGTCCCCGCCTTGTTTTACTGTATTCGTTTTTGCTCACGTAGCCAACGCGTGCACAACAGAGTAGTGTCAGCAGCGACGCCAGCAGAGGCAGAGGCTGAGTTGTTTTCGTTGCCTTTCGTACGTTGGTCTTGCACAGAATTCATCGAGCAGTTAAAGAGAACAGACGCGTTTTTTAAAGTGCTCTACAAACCACAATCTACAATAATTTGTTTAAACAATTTGTGAACTAAGAGAAAGGGAAAGAGAGCGAGCAGAATAGCCGCAACAGCAATTGAATAATTACACATGTGTGTTTGCTTGTTTTATGTGATCAACAAAACAAACAAAAGTGATAAGATAAAGCAAAGCTCTCACTGAATGCTGCAAAACTAAAGTGTTTTATAAATTGCCTTTTTGATTAATGGCAACTTTAGAGAATTTGTGAAAAGAACTTAAGGTAATTTTCCGAATAATATATCGTACTTTGTTTTTGGGTATACACAATGCGTGTCACGAGTCGCGTAAGTGGGTTAGGGACACTCCCCGAACACCGATTGGTGGCCTCCTGCTTTTGTTTGCAGTTGTTGTTGTAAGATGTGACGCATTATTTTGTAGGTTATGTTGAAGCTGGAAGGCATGCAGCAAGAACGAAGTTCAATTGTTTTTCCAGTCACAGTCAGCCAGTTTAGGAGGTTGGGGTGTATCATAAAATCGAAAAATACTATACTATATGAATATACTCACATTGTACATTTGTAATTTGTGGAAATTTCCGACGTCCTCTTCTAATCCATTCTCTCATTCTTCTTTCATGCAGATATCAACAAAGCAAGCGGGCAGTCCCAAAGCTGGCACATCGCCATTGGACAAACGCGTATTGCAACCAAAGGCGCAACAGCAACAGCAGCAGCAGCAACCGAAACAGACTGTCAGCAACAACAATAATAACAATCAAAGCGCACAGAATAGCAACAAAAAGACACAGCAGCCAGCAGTAGCAGCTGCACAGATAGCAACAAAAACCACAACAGCAACAACAGCGGCAGCAGCATCATCAGCAACAACTACATCAGCGGCAACAACAACAGTAGCAGCGGGAGCAGCAGCACCGACAGCAGCGGCAGCCACCTCAAGCACAACAGTCGACGCCGCCTCAACGAATGGTGAGTAAAAGTTCTCTTTCTCTCTCTCCCTCTCTATCTTTGTCTCTCACTTTTTACTTTGCTCTCTCTGCGTCGATGTTTTTGTATGACGCGATGTGATTGGCCTGGTTCTTACTAATTCCTAAATCTATATATATTTACACTTTCCAGTTGATGCATCTACTGCAGATACACTTGCCAGTGCAGTGGTAAAGGACAAAAAGAAGGTCAACCAGAAGGTAAGATATATATTCTTCAGTCAGTTTCATTACAATCTGGATTCTCATTGTTTTCGTTGTTTTTTCATTCTTTCTCTGTGCAGGCCAGTGATTTTAGCAACGTTGGGGAGTGGCCAACACTTATTGGAGGAGTTTCTGGCAGTGGCAAAGCCACCGTCAACGAAACCAAGCGCAGTTCCGCTAAAAAGCACCCAGTGTCGAAAGCGGCAGCTACAACAGCCCAGCAGCAGGCAGCAGGAGTAGGAGCAGCAACAGCTGGAACAACCGGTGCTACAGTAACAGCAACTGGAGCAGGAGCAGCAACAGCAGCGGCAACTAACGAAGTCAGTTCGGAGAGTAACGTTGCAACACCAAGTGCCACAACTAGCAGCAGCAGCAATAGCAGCAGCCAAGCAGGAGCTAACGCCACAGCCAGCACGAGTCATGACGCCAAAAGCCAGCGAGAAGCCGAGCAACCCACTGGCAGCACAACTGTCTCAGCTACTGGCGCCCTTGCCGGTGCTGCCATCAACAAGAAGATACCCAAGCACAAGTGGCGTCCGCTGCAAATCGATCTGGCCAAGTCTAGCCGTCCAAAACTCATTGGCGGTCGGCCCAATCGTCGCTTCAGTGACGAGGCCTTCGAGCAGCGGCGTCCGCCGCGTACTTACAACGAGCGCGGCTCAGCTACATCAGCAGCAGCAGCAGCCCGAACTGCTGACGGTCAAGCCGTTGGTGGTGCTGGCGGAGCAGCAGCAGCCGCAGGTGCAGCAGCGGACTCGCGGCCACACGGTGGCCGTTATGCGTACAGCTCACGCACGTCTGCTGCGCCCGAGCGCGTGGATTCCTGGCGTAGCAGCGGCCCCAGTGCCGCTGGCAACGAGGAGCAACGCTCAGGTGCGACAACAGAAGGAGGAGCAGCAGGTGCCGGGACAGCGACAGGGGTGCGTGGTCCACGCCGCTTCCGGACGCCGTATAGGGGCGGCCGGCAAGGCCGGGGTGGATTCACAAGACCGGGACCAGGTCGTCCAACTAATCGCATACCACGCCATCTGTTAGCTTCCGGCGAGTATATCAACTATTTACCGGCGGACGCAGCCGGTGCAGATTCCTCGCAATCCTATGTGCTCATGGGCACACACTACTTTGGCAACGTTCCGGCTGCGTACATTGAAATGGACGCCGCTAGCGTCAAGGAGGCCATCAAGAAGCAAGTGTAAGTACAACGTCCACTAAATCCAATCATATTACCTTGATATACCATTTGTTATCTTCGTATTATAATATATTATGTTATGGTAGTCCGAGTTAACACCTTAAAAATACCTTTGCTAAGTCTCGACATAGATTTTTATCGATTCCCTTCCTCACTTCCTTCGCAGTGAATACTATTTTAGCGCCGATAACTTAACCGGCGACTTCTTTTTGCGCCGCAAAATGGACCCTGAGGGCTATATACCAGTCACACTGATCGCTTCGTTCCATCGCGTGCTGGCGCTCACCACAGACGTGGCATTGATTGTGACAGCCATCAAGGAATCGGACAAGCTGGAACTGTTCGAAGGCTACAAGGTGCGCCCAAAGACAACTCCAACAATTTGGCCCATTAGCGATGTGCTGGACCCGAAGGGTCAGCCCGTCATAGGCGAAGCAACAGATGCCGAAGAAGCGGGCACTGCAGCACAACCTGCTGTAGAGAAGCAGAAGCAGCAGCAGCAGCCGAAGAACCAAGAAAATCAGACTGAAACTACGACAGAGGCTGTGGATTCGGCGGTGGCATCAACATCGCCACCACAGGCTATATTGACGTCTGCGATGGCTGCCAAGCCATTGAGCAGCATACCGCCACCGCCGGTGCCGCGCAACTCGCAGAATCTGGTGCCCAAGATGCTGCTGGAGAAGCAGCGACCGGGTATGAATTCGGTCAATGCCATCAGTGCGCTGACGCAGCGTGTCGAGGGAGTTGTTGGCCAGAAGGCCGGTGCTGGCGCTGCTGCCGAGTTGGCCGATCATCTGAGCGGACTGGCCGAGAGCGTCAAGCCGAAGAGTAGCTCGACGCCGGAGAAGCGTAGTGCTTCAAAGGCTGTGACTGGTACTGGTGAAGGGGTAGCAGCTGCTTTGGTGGCGGAGCCAGAGGGCATGTGGAAAGAGGTAAAGAGACGCTCCAAAACAAACAATGCTTTAAAAGAAAACGCTACTAAATCTATCAACAACAACAACACCACCACGTCAACACAACAACAACAACAACAACAAACGCTTTCACAAACGCTCAATAAGAATAACAACAATAACAATGTCAATGTCAAAAATGTTGTTAAGCAAAATAAGAGCAACAGTAACAGCAACAACAACAACAACAACACTACCACCGTCACCGCAAATGCCTCCACGTCCACTTCAGTGTCAACCACAACGTCCTCGTCCACGTCCAAGTCCTCGTCTGCATCCAACGCCTCATCAAAAATCAGCAACACAATCATAGCTGACTCTGTCACCACCAACAATGCCACCACTACAGCCACCACCACCACCAACACCACCAATTCAGCCACAAACAACAACAGCAATAAGATAAAATCATCATCTGGCAACGCTGCTTACACGACCAACTCCCAATCCTCCTCCAAAACAGCTGCTGCTGCGTCATCCGCTCAGTGCCATGCCGAAAAGGAAGAATTAGACTTTCAATTTGATGAGGAGCTAATGGACCCCATACCCGCCACCGGACGCATCAATAACTTTACAGAAAACTTCTCCGACGATGACGAATCTGATTATGAATTTGCCGATCGTGACATCAATAAGCTGCTCATTGTCGCCCAAGTGGGACGTGCGCCCAAACATGATGGCTACGATCGCACCGCTGACTTTACCTCACGCACGAAAATCACACAGGATCTGGAGAACATCATCAACGATGGTCTGGTCAACTATGAGGAGGATCTATGGACAACAACAAATGTTGTGCCCAACACTGACTATCGCACCGTGAATGTTATCTCTCAGGCTGATTTTGAAAAACTTGCTGGCAAGAAACAAGCTGCAGGACTGACGCAACATCAACAGCCACCACCGCCGCCGCCAAGCTATGTGGATGATCATGAACAAGATGCAGATGATACTTTAGTGGGAGCTGATACCACACTTAACTCCACACTGAACTCAACACTGAAATCGCGTCGTGCTCGCTTCTATGCTGCACCCAATTCGCATTCAATTGATCCGCGTACTCCACGTAAGCGTAAGCTACGTCACACTGCCAATCCGCCAGTGGAGGCTCACGTGGGTTGGTTGCTGGACACTGTGGAGCATAGACCACGTACCACATCGATGGGCTCGTCGGCTGGTACTTCGCCAACCACATCGTCATATGGTTCGTTCGGCTCTTCGGTGCCACAATCATTGCCCGTTTTCCAGCATCCATCACATGCGCTGCTCAAGGAGAACAACTTCACACAGCAGGCGTATCACAAGTATCATTCGCGTTGCCTGAAGGAGCGCCGCCGTCTGGGCTATGGACAGTCGCAGGAAATGAATACCCTGTATCGGTTCTGGTCCTTCTTCCTGCGTGAGAACTTCAACAAGAATATGTACAATGAGTTCCGAACGCTGGCGTTGGAGGATGCCGGCAATGGCTTCCGTTACGGTCTGGAGTGCCTGTTCCGTTTCTTTTCGTATGGACTGGAGAGGAAATTCAGACCCAATGTATATGAGGATTTCCAGGATGAAACTATTGCCGATTATGAAACAGGTAAGCATTAAGTGGTTTTCTGTTTACTTCAATCCAGCATCTTATTCTGATTCTTTGCCATCTAGGTCAACTGTACGGCCTCGAGAAATTCTGGGCCTTCCTGAAGTACTACAAAAATGGCGAAAAGTTGGATGTGCAGCCAAAGTTGGCTGAATATCTGAAGAGCTTTAAGAACATCGAAGATTTCCGCGTAGTGGAGCCAGAGATCAATGAGATGCTACAGGGTGTTGGCAGCCTGAATCCGGGCCGTCAATTGAACAGACATCGCAGCGTATCGGAGAGTGATGGCACCGCGGTCATCACTTCTGGTGGACGTCGTCTAAACACGACAATCACCAATCGCAGTGACTATGTGGGCCGCCTGCTGCAACAACAGCAACAGCAGCAACAACAACAGCAGCAGCAGCAACATCAGAACCATCAGCATCATTCGCAAGGCGGCTATGGTGGCTATCAGAATCGCCGTCGCACTGGCTCATTTGGTAGCACCACTGTGCGCATTCGCAGCGGTTCTCTGGGTAACAAGCCACAGGTGGCAAATCGCAACTATCAGCAGGGATCACAGCATGAGCTGCGTCGTGGTGGCAGCAATTCTGGCCTGGCGCCACACAAGCGTCAGCAGCACAAAGGAAAACCACAGGCGCCGGCACAAATTGGTGCACAGCTGAGTGCAGCTCGTGCCAGCAACAGTAACTTAGCAGCAGCAACAGCTCCGATAGCAACGTCGACGCAGGCAGCGACAACTTCGGGAGCAGCAGCAGCAGCGTCATCTTCATCGTCATCGTCGCAGAAGTAATTTGTTTACACAACCAGAGAATTTGGTTTTAGATTACTTTTGACTTAAGATTAGCACAGAGCGTGGCTTTGTACACATTTGCTCTTCTCTCTTTTGTTCTTATTATTCTTTATTATTCTTTAGTAGTATTCGAGTCAAGCGTAATGTGGGGACATCCGTTAGCGTTAATCTAATTAAGTTAAATTTGAAATTTTGTTTATTGCAATTGCTTAGCGTTGATTTAGTAGATATTTTTGATAATTGTTTCCGTTGTATTTCTCTCCCAAAAGATCGAAATGAAACATTTTCATATGAAATGCTCAATGTTTGTTGTGAGCAGACAGGCCACAAAAGCAAACAGACACACACACACAGACGGATGCAGACACAGACAGACAGACTGTTGTCCGCACCCAGTGCCAATCGACTAAACTACAACACATAAATATTATTTTCTCTTCAATTTTCATTATTATTTTTGAATATTCATTTTTTTTTGTCGAAATACATATATTTTCTACACAAAGCAAGCAAATTTCCTACTAAAGCAGCGTTATTAATTGAACGTAATGCCATGAACTGTTGTACTATACGATAACTATAAACAAATAACGTACAATAACGATAAAGGTAAATAATAACCCTATAAAATAAATACCAAACGACAAAGTAAACGAAATTAATATACAGAAACCAAATGATCTTAATGCAAATCAATTTTGTAAATTTAATACATATACATACAAACACACACACACGCACATCTTGTGTGTGTGTGTGCGTGTGTTTGGGCGCAATGTAATGTTATTGTTTAAGAGGCAGCGTTTGTTCGGTTTCCTTATAAAACCTATCGAGGCATGCGGGGCGCGTACTGCCAAGCGAATTTTAGTTATTTAAGCATTTAAAATATAACCAAGAAATGCAACTAAGCGAGAGAACTGAAACATTTGCTTTGAGAGAGAGACAAGAGGACACACACATTCTCTGCACTGCTCCTCCTCTACACATACACCTACACCCCCTTCCCCCCGCCCAGTTCCCTTCCAGTTGGCATTATCCAGTCTTTTTTTATGAAGCTATCTATCGATTGGCCAAACAAGTTTCGAAACCCGCCAAGCATTTACAAATTTCATGTCCACTAATCAAAAATCCCTTGTACTTTTAAGTTATTGCACTTGTTACACTTTAATTTGAATAACATGCGAGCAAAATTGAAAAACAAATCAAAACAAAACAAAAAAAACCATAAAAATATTTGAAAAACACAATGTCATGTCCAAAAAAAAGTTTAAAACTTTCGAAAAACGGCAGAAAGATGCATACGAAAAAAAAAGAAATATAAATATACAAAAACGAAATGTGTTTTGCATAGCTATAATAGACTTTAGTTCTAAATATATGTGAGAAATCAAACGTAAGCTTACTACTGATAATGATTACCTATATACGATATATACATACATATGACTCTACAGCGTAATTACAATTTGAAAGCGAGACAGGATCCATGATGAACTCTTGGTTTTGAGCTGCTCAGTTTGGAAAACTGATGAGATCAAATTCATATGCAAATACATATACTATATAAATATATATAGAGAAAGAGAGAAGTCCCAATATATCGTACACTACTAACCCGAATCAAATCAAATCCATTAGCTTCTTGGTTCTTCGCTTATCTGAAATATACAAACACACGCACATCCACATATGTCCACTATAAGCCACCAAAAAGAAAAGAAAAAAGTGCAAAAATTGTCTTTACATACATTGTAATTATTTTGTTTTTTTTTTAACACTAGTTATTTGTAAATATTTTTTCTGCTTTTAAATTGTCGCCTCCTAATTGTTCACATGCACACGCACACCCAGACAGGCAGACACAGATATAGACACACTCAAATTCGGACTCACGCAACCTTAAACAGTATAACCAATAATTTACCAACATTCAATGACATTTTCGACCAGAATTTGTCTGTTGCGTAATTGTATAATCATTTGCGGTCAGTGTAGCTGTTATCTTTATTCTCTCACACACAGACAGACACACGCACACACATTCACATACATATACAGATTGACTTTGCATTGTGCGTGTTTGTGCCCTTTTAGGTCTTCATACATTTTTTATACATAATATACATATTACGATTAATATCTATGATACCTTTATATACAAAAGAAAAAAAACTACGAAAACGATGCGAAGAAGCCCTAGTAAACGGAAAAATCTAATAATTACATTTGTAAGCTACTTAAATGAGAATTCGAGAAGAATGGAAAGAAGCAAGAAAAAGAAGAAAAACGAAAATAAAAGAAAAAAAGATTATTGTGAAAAACGTGATAGTTTAAACCATAAAGATTAATATTTACTACTATTATTATATGAATAATTAATTATAAAGTATAATGCAGAGAAAAAAGGAAAATTTATTAACTAACGTAACAAAAAAAGTATAAAAGTTTTTTTAAAATTAAACAAAAAAATGTTAAAAATAATTGAGTAGAAAAACTAAAACACAAAAAAATGAATAAAAAAACTTGAAAAAACTCAATACTTTCGACTTTTCAATTAAATGGAATGGAAACTTGGGAAATCAATTTGCGCAGTGTACGTTGTGTTTGAAAGTCTAACGGCAATTGCGAGTGCAACAGAGAGTTGCGCAAAGTTGTCGTTAGAGGGCGCAATGCGAAATGTTGCCAACAGAAGATATGAAAAGGACAATTATCAAACAGAGCAACATCAAAATGTTGCAATGCAAAGCAAGCTGTGTTTCAGCAACAAATAAATGTTGCAAGCAGTGTTCCTAAAATGAAAGTGTTTCAAGCACTGACAATTGTCTATAGGGAAATATATTGCAAACAGATCACAAGCAACATTAATTAAATCTTTGCACAGAGTATTTCATATTAATTTCTATACCCTTCGACTATTGAAATTGATAAAAAAAAGTATACTAACTTTGTGTAAATTTGCGATTTTGAAACAAAGTATTTAAGTCATAACTTTCTGCTTCGACTTATATATAAATGAATACTATATATAACGCAGAAGCTATTAAGGCTGACATTTTCTATAGCTCCGAGCAGCGCCTAAAACTCGAAACTTGACGAAGGGGTTTCCCTGGAAAATGCAAGTACAGTTTAATTTTAAATTGGATTATTTTATTTGTTTTCTCAATTATTTTAAAGTACAGAAATAGCATAAAAGGAAAAGTGGCTGGGGAAAGAAGAATTTCTTCTATCAGACTGAGCATAAAAGTAAACTTAATAAACGTGACACATAAATTGACCTTTTGAGTAATTAACCCCTTTGATGTTATGTGCCATTTGTCAACCCACAACAAAGTGCACACCAAGGACACCATTACACACACAAACACACACACATACACGCACAGCCATGCTCTCAGCCTAGCTCAGCCTCCTGTATCGCATGTGCAGCATGTTGCCCTCGCCTCGTCGCCTGGCTGTGCTAGCTTGGCTTTGACTTGGTTTGGGTGTCACAGATTATCGCCTTACTTGAATTATTGGCTGGCTCCAAAGCCCGGCGAGGCGACCCCGAGCGGAGCAAACTACTCCATACAAATCCGAGTGGGGAAAAAAGGCGAAGCGTGGAGGAATCATGTATAAAACATCAGAGTAGCAAACACGCACAGCAGCAGCGCGACTGCTGCGACTCTCGGGGCGAGTAGGGCGGAGCCAGGCGGGCGGGCTGTCGGGTTCAGAGGCACGCAAGGCCTTAACACCTACACACAGATGCCGGCAGAAGTTCTGGCCCCAAACCAGCGTGAGGCGTTTAAAAATTGAAAACCAATTTCGAAGCGATTTAAAAGGACGTTGGCACTCGACTGGGTGGAGTTCGGTGTCCACAACACACACACACACACATACATATGTGTGTGTGTGTGTGCAGCCTCATTGTGTGACTTTTCACACTTGCTTGGCCCGCCACTTGGGCTCAGTGTTTAGATTGTGTTACCAATATTTATGGCTCAGTGGGGATACGTCGCCGACGTCGCGCGACTTTTGGCTGGCGTGACCGCAGTCCTGGATCAGGATTGGGGATCGGGGCAAGTCTAATCGCCTGACCTGGAGCTGCATCATGCGAGCAGCGATTGGCGAGGAGAGGGAAGGAAGGTATTACGAGGGCGTACATATCCAAGTTGAATTTAATGGGCGTTTAACCTGTGACTTCCCTCTAAACTTTGGTCTCCCCTAAAGCACGCACACCCTCTCTTCATCCCAGGGGATGTAACGCTGAGGCAGAAGGGTGTGAACGAGTAGCCCCCTTCGCCTTGATGAATATAAATATGATGCCGTGTTGCAATTTATTGACACTTCGTTTTATAATCAGCGCAGCGCAGACAAGAGGGAGCAATTTGTCAATCCCCGTTTGAAGAATAGCTGCAACAGTGAGAGTTTTTTGGTTCTTCAGGAGAAGTGGGAATCATTTGCATAAAGTCGAAGGGTTTATTTATTAAGAAAAAACCATAAATTAATTAAAGGATTAAGAAAAGAAATATATATAAATATATAACATATGATAATATATATAATATTACATCAAGCTAATGTCGTTCAGTAAGTACCATAAGATCGCAGTAGGTAATGAAAAGGATGAAAGAGGCTCGTGGTTGGTGTATACACGTTTATCTGTGGCTAGAGATATTTTAAAGGTAATCCTTCTTTATATTACTTTATACGTAGAAGTATAAACAAATTAGATCGATTGTTTCGATGTGATATAGTTGACGGATTTGTTACATTTTCGTCTTCTTAAGAGCTCTTCCTTCAGAATATCACTAAACGCTTGATGTGGAATTGGGAACAGCTAAAATCAACAGTCAGACCGAAATCGCAATCACCTCGGCCGCATCTGTTATCCGATTTCCCCCAAACAAGCGACCACAACGTTGAAAAATTGCACGGCATCGGCTTAGCGCAATTATTGGCACGACCGGACCCGGAATGGGGAAAATGTTTTTGACCGTTCACATTTTAATACGAAAATTTTCGCTTTGCCGCATCGCATAATTACTCTGGCTGATGTTTGGGTTGCGAATATTTGTCACCGCAGCAAATCGGCAGGGGGTGCAGTCCCCCCCACCCCTCTCTCAATCACGGATGCATTGAATTTTTGGCTGCATCTACGATGCTTCAAATAATTAAATTAAATATTTCATAAAATTGTTTCAGATGCGCCGTGAAGTCTTCTCTGTGTGTGTGTGTTTGTGTGTGCCAGTGTGTGCTTCTATGCATGTGTGTGTTTGCCCGAAAACTAATTATATTTTAGGTTTTCGAATCTTGCGGCTTGTGCATTGATTCTGCCTCGGTAAATAACCAATGCACCCAATAATATTGGCAATAATTGGCCTTCGCTTTGACTAGCGCATTTCCATTGAGATTGGACCCCAAATATTAATAATTTATATCGAAATAAAAACAGCTACTATATGTGAGATTTATATTTGCAGAGCTGTTTTAACGCAAGGGTTTAATATCATTTATTTTGTAAAAATTAGCTGCATATATATTAACACCATATATGTATATAAATTAACACCATACTGAAATAACATATCACATGTGGAGTTACTCTTAATTAAGAGCACTAAAATATTATATGTCCAATTTCTGCTCTCCCTCTTGCATCATATATCGTAGAGAAGGATAGGGCAAAGAAAATATATTCAAAATGCATAAACGTTTAAATTCTTATTAAAATCGCAGTTTGCTTATTCAAAATAGTTAAGCAAACCGGTGATTAGCAAAGTTAGAGACAGATAAGCAGCAAACGACCAAGGGAAAGAGAAGGACATCGAGCTGCATTTTGGCTGTATTCAAATTAATGATACGATTTGCCAAGTTAGGGACATTAACGCAAGTCCTGCTGATAACCGTGTGCCCATTGACAATAACAACAATGATGAGCTCACAAAATGGGGCCCAGTAGCAGCAGCGTAACAGGAAACGGAAGTGCGTCACAGTTTGCTTATTGCTCTCTCAGTTGCTTCTTAGTGGAATGTGTGTCCACGATGCCAATGTGCATGTGAGCCATGTATGCTGACCAGCCTTATGTTATAAATAAATCCCTAGACTAGCACACACACACATACACACAGACGTATACGCACACGCACTTGCAATTAGACTTATACAAATGCCGCATTATTTCCACATTTTTGTTGTTCACATTTATCTGGCTGTCGAGAAATGCAGAAATTGCGTTAAAGCATTTACCCGGCAGCAGTATCTGTGTGTGACAATTAGATAAATACCAAGACACAAGGCACGCACACTGCCACATACATAGCTCGAGGGAGTGAGAGGAGTCTCCCCATTCCTCTCCATTCTGCTTTTCCCGTTTGTGCCTCGTTGGCATTTTTCTACACTTTGGCCCCTTGGTCAGCTAAGCTGGTCATTCTTTGTGCTTTCCCCTGTGCGTGTGTGCGTTCGTATATCTCTCTGTGAGGTTGTGTGTGTATCTAAGTCCTGTCAGCTTGCTGCCATTGTTGTCGCTGCGGCAACAGCCCCTCTGCTCTTGTCTGATAGTTGTAATTGGCCAACTAAAATCATGTGACAAATTAACAGCGCAAAATTTATTGCCTGCCCGCCGCCTTAAGCTGTTGATGAAGAAATATTGTCTTCTGGACCATTGTAGTGTTCCTGGGTACCCAACTCGACTACGCGGCTTCGCCTTCTTTCCTCTGACTCCTCTCCCCATCTAAGCTAGCATGAGACAGCGTTTTCGTATTGACATCTGCCAAGGCAAGGATTGCCTCGCTTTGTACCTGTGCACACTGGTTGGAGATGGTTGCGTGTCGTGCTCGATTGTCGTGACACGCACGGGCACTAATCAAGGGTCAGTGATTTTTGCTGTAATTGGAAACTTTATTAATAGATTTCTCTTTACTTCTTCAGAATTTTACTCAATTAAATATACATTTTAGTTTACTAAAACGATTAAAAGTATAAACAACAACATTAACATTAATTAAAATGGTTAAATACTCTGTAAATATGTTTAACAAAATAAATATATTCTTTTATATATCCTTTTATTATGTCTATTCAAAAATATTTATACTTTGTGGGGTCTGCCACGTCTCCTTTTCCCACAAGGTTACAGATCTTTAATTTCCTATGAGTACCGGTTAAAAAATGAGTGTAGTCAAAAAAATAAGAAAACAACAAACAAATTATAAAAAAAATAAAATTACAGTATTTTAAATTATACAAAATGAAAAAATCCAGTTTAGACAAAAACCTATAATCAGATATTGTATAATTGTTGGAAGTCAAAAAGAAGCTTGGCTCGCTGAAAGTCTTGGTCAATGTATGGCAATTTTGTATTACTCAATCGATTTAAGCCTTAAACAAAAGTTTTGTATGTATATATCATATATACACACACACACTTATAATGCATAAACTGTGCCCACACATCGTTAGCTTGGCAATCGCAACAGTTCTTATCGCTGTTGCTGTTGTCCCCAAGTAGATATTATGTTGCTCTTGTGTCACATACAACGTTGCGTTATGTATTCTCTATGTGTGTGTTTGTGTGTGCTCAGCTGAACACAAATGTATTAGTTATATGAGCAAACAAGCTATGCACATATACACACACACACATAAACGCACACATGTATTAAGAATGAATGTGTTGTTGCGGCTCAAAACATTAATTAATGCGCCTGCAGCCAAATGATGTCATTTTATGCTAGTGTGAGTGCAGAGCCAGGTGTGTGAGTGTGTGTCTGTGTGCCTTTTTAGGTGGCGTAGCAGGCGGAGAAGGCGTTGCCCGCAGGCGTGCCGGAAATGCAGTCGAGCGTTCTGAATGCGTGCATGTCTTATGAACAATGGTATTTAAGATGTATGTATGTCCGTTTGTGTGTGCCTGTATGTGTGTCTGTGTGTGTGTGCTGGCCAAAAAACATTTCGCACACGCACACCTGGCTGGGCAAAATGTTCCTGTTTCAATTGCTGCAGGCGGCGCCAACGCCAGCGACAGAGCAAACAAAAAGGACATACACCAAAACTAAAAGCGTCATGTTTTTGCACGCTCCACTGCGAAACGGTAAAACAGCAGCAGCAGCAGCAGCAGTAAAAGCAACAACAACAACAATAGCAAAAACAACAAATGGACAAACAACAGAATCTGCAGCAGTTGCCGCAATTAAGCACACAAAACCAACGAAGCTGCGAGCATTTCCGCTTGACCCACGGTCTGCCTGTTCTATCTTCTCCTCATACCCCCCTCCCCCCCTCTTTGTCTCCTACCATATCCCATCTCGGTACTTTGCTCCAAGCTGACTTCCGCAATTACATTAAAAGCGAAGAACAACAGCAAATACGGCATGCACCATGTGACGTCACAGATTTGACGCGGATTTGCTGCATTTTAATTATGCTGCGGCCTTGGCCAAACACTGATAGAGTTGTTGGAGAGGGGGATGAAGACAAGAAGAGTAGGGACAGACTGCATCTTCAATCCAATCCAGGCTGATTTGCCTGCTGCGCTGCTTGCCTTGACTGCGTTGCATTTGTAATGCAAGTGGTGCTCCAGCAAAATGGAAAATTTATTGCGCTGACAGTTATGGCTCCATAACAATAATAAAAAATAGTTGAAGGAGAGGCGAAGGGGAAGGGAGAGGGAGATTGGAAAGAAGCACCACTAGCAAGGCAACTCCGCGTCCCGGCGTTGATGATGATGATGGCAATGATGACGCTGATAGCCAGCGAAGCTACTTCAAAGTCAACTTCAATTGCTGCGCCTGGCGGACACCCATCTGCCCCTCTGCCCCCTGTCGTCCCTGCTCCGCGAGCCTGGCTGCAAGCATTGGCCACAGCCTTTGCCGCGTGAAGGTCTCCGCCTGCACAGCCTGCAAGTTTTGTCCTGCTGGCGTTAAGTGCGTTTCGCAGTGTCCTTTTTGCACTGCGCTCATCAGCGTCGCATTTGGTTAATGGGGGGAAAATGAGATGCAAAGGACATGCCGAAGCTCAGATACTCTTGCTAGTGGTGCGACAATGTGCCGAATCTAAGGTGTATTGAGATGAAGAGTAGTTTGGATTACAAGAAAGAATGCAACATAAAATCTAATGCCCGGTATGCCAAGATCTCTACCAACTATCACTTTATCTCCAAGCTAATGTACACTCTCGGTTAGGGCACACAAAGAAGGAGCGCCTGTCATAAATGTGCAGTGACTGTCATGGAGCTGACAGCCCAATGGTTTCCATATTGACAGGCTGTCCGCTATTAGCTTCATGCTAAATAGGCAACTGGCTGTGCCATCGTTGTCTGCAGTGAGTGTTGCGTATACGCCGCTTGGGCCATGTTAATTAACACTTGCCCAGCTGCATTTTGTTTGAATTTAAAGTTGTGTCGTGTGAACTGAGAAATCCATAAGACGCAGCACAAATTCATAAATGCTAGAACATAAACACACACGCACAGATGAACTTCAACGTAAATAAGCTGGCGATTTATGCTCAACCAATGCATGCAATTGTAGTTGGATGCACTGCAAGATCTGAGTAGGTCTTATTAGTTCGCAATAAGGTTATTTTAATAAGGAAAGAACCGAATTCAATAATGATTTTTTAAGGAAATTGGAGTCTTGATTTGGAATAAATTAAGTTAAAATTATTTTTATAACAAGCACATTTCTAGTGTCCTTTTTGATTTTGTTAGGCGTTTAGTTTCTTTTATATTTTAAAATTATCTTGACATTTATGATTGCGGCTTGGTGTCTTATATATCGCCACATTTTCGAAAACTTATTTATTTAAGCTAAAGACTAGTGTTGAGTAAGTTCGATATATCGTATATTAGCAAATTTAACTATCAGACGATAATAAATATAAAAAATAAACAAGTTATAAATAAAGTGACTTAAAATATATTAATATAATATTTAAATGTACTACTGTTTTATGTAATATTGTATTTAAATATCACTTAAATACTTTCTTTCTTATTTTGCTGGTTATGGAAAGGACATTTTGGCATACACTTTGCCGACTTCAATCGGATTGTTGCCCTATTTTCTTCATACACAATGCTTTATATAGTATTTTAAACATTTTTATTGTGCAACCTAATGGGTGTTTTGTTGTTTGCGTGGGGGGCGCTTTGACTGAGCACAAACAGGCACGCACACACACACACACGCGTTCACACTCGCAGTTTACTTGTACATATCGCTTTCTTTACGGCGCAAACATGTACTGTTAATGCATACCACTCCGACGTTATTGTTGATGCTGCGCTGTTGTTGTTGTGGTTGTTCAAAGGTAAACTAGCCATAACACACACACACACATACGGGCGCAGCTTAAGCAATATCTGTGTGTGTTAGTTTAGCGCTTAAATTGAATTCTTAAGTGTTGCCCAATGTGCGCACAATTCTCTAGCTAAGGCACGCACAGCAACTAACACACACAGAAATATGTACACACACATTCACATAGAACTAAGGCCCACTCGAATGGCCATAAAATACTGTAGTTTAGGATTTTTAAACATGTTTCGCTTTAAACGGACGTCGACTGTTAAATAAATATTGTATGTGTGTGATAGCTAGTGTGTGTGTGTAGTAGTTGTGCGTTTGAGTGAAAGAGAGAGTAGGGTGAAAAAGGGGTTTAGGGTGTTTATGCCATGTTTATTGCTCGCTGATCTTTGTTCTATTCGGCGGGCATTGAGAAATCATTGCCACGTCCACAGCATACGAGATTATGAATTATAGTTTCCTTGCGCTGTGCTCCTACTTGCCTTCATTTTATTTATTCTCCTTTGTGCTGTTCTTCTGCTGGGCAAGTCTCAGGATTTACGAGTTCGCCTAATTGCATACGACAATAAATTTTCCAACTGTTGAAATTATGCTTAAAATGTTTCGCACAGTGCGACGCCAGCTTCATTTTCCTTCATCTTGTTGTACCCAGTAATCTTCTGAGCTAGAAGGTTCCTATAGACTAGTTACAGTAATGCTTAATATACTAGATCAGTATCAATTTATATGAGGTATATATCTTGCCATGTGTTTCTACAGTTTTTAAATAATTTAAATAAACGGAATTCATATTTTTATGTTTGTTTCTTAGAACTCTCAGAATATTTATAAGATAGATAGATTAAATTTAGCATAGGCATAGTCTATTTGTTAATCTACAGATTTGCATAGTTGTATACAATTCAAAACAAAATGTTATTACTTACAGCCTGTTTGGTAGGGTATTTCTGTGCAAGTACACCTGCTGATGCAGTCAAGTAGTGCGTACTGGATACCTTACAGTCCAGTGCGCTCAACTGCAGCGTTTCCAACTTGTTTTATTCGTTTTTCTACAGTTGCTTTTTTTGCTGTGCTCTGCTGTGCAGTGGCGCCTTCGTTTCAGTCGGCATCGAATATCTGATTTTATTTATGCCCCTTAATACGGAATAAAGTGCTGTGCAATATCGAAACGGATATTAAGCGATGACCCTGGCTCTGGCTGAAAAAGTTTTGTGCGTACAACGAATTCTGATCCTTGTGGTATGGCAATATATGCAATTGGTCGGGGAGTCCAGTCCAGTCCAGTCGAGTCGATAAATCCTGCAATATCCTTTCATTTCACACACCGTTTCAGTGAGTTCATTAAGAGTTTTCAACCAATTTATGCAATTAAAGTTTTATAATTGATATGCAGCTACGATATTCGCAACATTTTTGTCCCGTTATTTATTTGAAAAGCACTCGAGCGCACTCTGCCACAGACCATTTCCATTGACAGTCAATTATTATTTTCCAGTGTTTACCTTATGGCAGGAATGTTTTGTTTGTTCTGTGCTCAAAGCGGTTTTCTTTGTGGTGTGAGTGCGAGATTTGCTTAAGGATCATTGTAGAAACTAAAAGTTTATTGTCTTTAAGATCAAAATATAAAATATATAAATATACAAAATATATAAATAATAATTATCTGCCAATAATATCGACTCCATGTTTACACAGTGTCTACAACGATTGGAGAATTTCTTGGGATGATGAGGAGTTTTCCTTAATGAAAAAAAACCTGTAGTTCTCTGGGATTATCAGAGTTAACGATATGAACTTGTACCTAATAGAAATTAAAATAATTGTTGTATCTAGTATGTAGGATGCCTTAATGGTCGTCTTGATTGTCTTTAAATTAAACACTCTTTATTCAGTTTGTTATAATAGTTTATTAACAGATGTTTATTAATGTGTTGATATTATACATTTTTTATTCATACTTTGAAATGTTTTCTTAAATAAGTAGTATCAGTAGTAAAAAGATCACACAACTCACACTCTCGAATCGACTCTGCGCTTTCCGATAATTTTAATAAAACGTTCGATTGCAGAGTTGCATGTTACAAACGATATTAATCTAAATGATGTTAAAGTTGTTATACATAGTCAAGTTCAGCCAAGCCATAAACAGCTCATCTTTCATCATTCTCCAAGGTTTCCGAAGATATCGAATAAGAGTTTTCACATATATTTTGATATTGAACAGAATATTGAAAGTTTACATTATACAAGTACTATCGGATAGCATCTCTCTATTTTCTTCTGCTACCTTTTCTCATTTCATTTAGCTTCCCTTTTCTTACAGCTGTTTTGCACGCTCGAGTGCAGCTCGAACTGTCGCATCGCATTTGCATTTGCAGATATACGCACAAATTTCCTTTGAAGCTGAGTGTGCCACAGCTCGCACCCTGCAACTGCCACCCCGCAGTGTAACCTCCTTCTACCGTCAACCCCTTGGCATATCCTGCGAGAGTTTTAAATGCTTGCAACACGTTTAAGTGTCAAATGCGCAACGCTAAACACAATTTCTAAGGCAAATCGCAGACAGAGAGCGACACATAAAAATGTCAAAGTTGTGCCGCAGCTCTTGGGTTGCGCCACCCCTTTTGGTTGCCATTGTTTGTGAGAGAAATGTAAATTTTATCTTTGGTAAAGTAACTTTTACAATTTCATTATGTTTCATTTGCATCAAATGCGTGTGCAGTGCGCGTTGCTGTTGCATGCAAATGTGCCACGCCCTGTTCACCATTTAGATTTGCATGTATGTGTGTGTGCGTGGGCGTGGGCAAGGTGTTCGCCCACTCACAATGTACGAGTTGCCGATGATCCTTTTGGTTGCCAGAGCAACTTTTTGATTGTCCGCCTCGTTACGCGAACTGACTGCAACAGTTAACGGTTGTTGCCATCGTTGCTGTTGCAGCGCTTGTTGTTGTCTTTCTGCTGTTGTTCTTTTGGGCAGCTGCAGCTGAAGCATTCCTGCCCCCGAAAGTTCAGTTGTGACGCACACAGTGCTCGCCAGAAGTTTTCTCCTACTTCCCTCACCAGCATTAAATTTAATAGAATTAACATTCGTATAAAAATAAGACTTGCGACAGCTCAGTTCTTCTTTGCTGTTGTTGTTGTTTTTTGTGATTTCTTGAAGCGGCAATCGTATATTTACCTAATGGCAAAGTTGCGTAGCTTCTGGTTGCTTTGTAAATTACGTATACGCCGCGTTCAAAAATTCCCTTTTAAGTTAGCAGCCCCAACGCCCTAATGAGCGACCCCACTAAATATAATTAACATATGCTTTTTGAGCCTTGGGCAACATTTGAAGACGTCGTATTCCATTTCAACAGTGCGCACTTTTGCACCCCTCTTCCCCCCCTCGCCTTAGTGCTGTGCTCTGCTCTGCTTTCCCATTCCTTGGCTAATAATTTAATTGGACCATGCGCAGTGCGTGTGCGTCAGCCAGATAATGCGACTGTGCGCCAAAGGCGGCAAAAAACTAACACAGTTTTTCTTCATTTCGCATAATGAGAATCTAGTGCCAGGACACACCGGCAAAGGGACTAAGCGAATAGGACATCGAAACTTTTGAGCTGCGAGGCAGCTAGCGAAAAACTCGCGCTTTTTTGGTTAATTTGGTTAATTAAAACGTGAAGCTCACGACAAATATAGCCGCAGTAAAGCAGTAAATTCAAGCTAGTTAGTTGCTCGCAGATACGCATGCTATATAGTACGATTGTACATAAACTGACTCTATGTAGAGGTGCTCGGGCATATCGCTGAAGCACGTGCATAATCATGTTCATTAAGCTTACGCTCCAGCCAACGAAGCGAAGCGAAGGAGTTGAAGTCAGGCGCGTGCCGAGACGGGTGCAGGGTGTGCGGTGCACAAGGGCGCTTGACTTCCTGGGGCCCCGTGTTACCATATAAATGGAACAAGTAGCCATAGCCAAAATATAAAGCAGGCTTTAAGACAAATGTTCAGTCCTAAATTTCTGTAATAGCTGAGATTCTGAAGTTGAAACAGACAGAAAGAGCTAAACTTACTGCTTTTAAAACTGAACAAGAATATATATTTCTCAAAACCATTTAATGATGTTACCAATATAAAAAAAGAGAAGAGAGTTGATGTAATAGGAATTCCGTTTCTTTAGTTTTTATTTGTGCTTATTGAATTAAACTTCATACTATATTTTAATGTCGGAAAATTAGCAGAAGCCCCTGAGATGTTTTACACAATCGCCCCCGAGACCGTCGCAACGGCCCTGGTTGGAGGAGTAAGTGTGGAACTAGTAAAAATCCTTGAACTTAATTTGTACACGAAGCGAGCAACTGCCTGTGTTTGACTCCCTCACACCCTCTCTTGCTGTCTCTCTTGCTCTGCTTCTTTGGCAGCCATTGTAAATTCTGTCTTTCACACCTGTTACACGCAATTACCCGGCCGCATGCAAAGAAACTTTCGGGCGGACTGCACTTGAGGCCAATCCTTGACAGCGCTTCATTTCCGCCGAGCCAAAGTGAAGCTGGCACGGAAGGAAATGAGTTTAGGATTAGGACACCAATCGCAAGACTCTGAGTGCGTGAGGCGAGGCGAGGCGGGGCGGGGTGGAGTGTGGCGAGGCAGTAAGATGAAAGGCAACCTTGCGGGTGACCAGGCAGGCGACGGCTGTGAGAGAGTGCTGCATAAGTAGTTTGGGGCTAAGTGCCATCGCCCCGCTGCCCCTTTGCCCCTTTCCCCAAGTGCCACACGCACTGATTGCCACTGAAATGCATGTGAAATTAACCCCGAGCGCTGCTCGGTTTAATTTGCACTCGACGCCACCGGCGGAAAAAGTTGTGCGCGCTTGTAATGCATGCCAATGGCAGAGCGATGCCAGCTCAGCCAGCACTGGCAGCGCGTCTCAAATGGAATTTTCTTTTGCTTATTTGCCGGCTGGGTGACGGCTGATGGCCTGGACCGGCACGTGGACACGCCACCTGCCTGCATCACCAGTCTGCCCCCTCTCTCTCTCTCGCTTCGCGCAGTCAACTTTGTGTGCATTTTGTTGCGGAAGTTGCAAGCTGTCAAATGTGCCACGACCGACAGTGCGCGGTAATCGCATTTGATGTGTTTGTGTGTGTGGATGGCCCGCAAAAGTTCTGAGAGCACTGAGCACTACTCGTGTTGCAGTATGTTAATGTGGTATATACCGTATGAACCTGCCGGCCGATCGCAGTTGCAATTCACATACAATATGTGTGTGAGTATACATATATAGTATATGTGTGTTTACGCATGTATGTGTAGATGAGTGTGTTGAATAGCTACGTAATTATAAACTGCATACGATTTTCCCGTGGATTTACTCGAGGGCGCGAAATCAGCGATACGAAGTCAGCAAACAACAATTAAAGACTGCACTTCATACAAGGTTTGTACTTCATTCCTTATCAGGTTACACCAGAAAGAATCTCTTTAAGTTTAGCATTACATAAAATTTTTTGATTTTTTTCTTACATTGTATTATTGTATATTTTAAACAGCGAGTTTTGTTTTGGGTGTATACCCTTGCAGAGAGTGTATTCATTTTGACTAGAAGTTTGCAACGCATCTTAGGAGACATCTCCGAATATTTAAAGTATATATATTCTGACTCAGCATTAACAGAGAAGTGCATGTATGATCGTCTGTCTGTTGCAAATCAAACTAGTCTCTCAATTTTAAAGTTATCTTTATGAAACGTGGCGAGTTATGATTTTATAAATAACTTAACTTATCAGTGCCAATCAAAGTGAGAAATACTATTGAAAAAACATAATACCATGTTATTCAATTAGAACTAGATTATGGTCGATGGAAAAAGATATAAACCATGCTGCAGGTAACCATTCGTTCTGGTTTTTCATAAATAGTTAAGTGGACGAGCTACTAACGGTAAAGTTTTTAATTTAAGGTAACCACTTAAAATAAGCTGTACACTTGCCAGATTAATTTACACAAATGACATACAGATGCAATTGAATCTACATTTGTACAAACATATCATTTTATATTGTATTCTATATGTGTTTCTGTTTGTTCATTACGACCGCAATTGGTAGTCGCATGGTAAGCTGCTTATCAGGCCATTAAGATCGATGTACATGTGTAGCATATAAAAGATTTGCAATGTATTCTTGATAGGAATATGATTTATCACCAGAAAAAAGTGATGGCGTCGCCTACAATGCTAACGAAACAATATTTAACAAGGGGTAAGCTGTTGAAGTAAAGCGACTTTTGCCAAAGTACTTAACATTAAATTTTTAGATGATATCTTAAGATTAATATTGTATTATTTCGACTTGAACCCTGTATATCAATTAAAAATCAAAAAGGAGAGTTGGAACTTGAATTTCTGTTTATATTTTTTGATAAATTTTAATTACAGTTACTACCTTTATGCAGTCTTTATCTTACAGGGTATTTTATAGCAGCTTTCCTTTCTGCTAACACATTCTTATTAACCAACTGCGAATGCACAAAACGTAAGCGCTATAAAAATACAAAATCCAATTCGATATGATTACGTTCTCATACACACATTCACACACACTCACATAGACACACATTAACAGATACGGGTAAAAATGACAAAAAATTATTCATTAACACATGCGTAAAACGCAGAAGAACACTGCCATAAATAAATAATTGATGAATTGCAGATGAATTTTCATATTTTATGACATTTAAGTAGTGGGCGGGCATCATCGGGAAATGGAGAAGGGAGTGAGGCTTGCAGGAGGAGTAGTCTGCTCCAGTCACAGCCGTACTGCTGTGGAATAATATTATGTTAAAATATACGATTTCCATTCGGTATTTTTTACGACTCGCTGCTCGCTGCTCGCTGCGCCGCACGTTAGCCCACAATCGGCGCTACTTTGTCGTACAACGGTGCGTATGAAAATTGATTGTTGCTTTATTTATGATGCTCGCTCGCACTCGCAAAGTAGACATAAAAAATTAACACAAACATAAAATGCAATCATGCAGCGCAGTTGGATCACAGTCGACAGTCGACCCACACACACACACTCGCACACACTCTCACACTGGCACATACGTCCATGTCCATTTGCTTGATTTGCTTTTACGTGCACCCTGAGACAAGCGCTGATGGGGTTCTGGTCCTGGCCCTGGCGCTGGCCTAGCAATAAAATGCGTCAAACTTTGCCCCTAACGAGCGCCGATTTTACGATCTTCAGGCTGGTGACAGGCGCCGAAGCCTCTCACTCCCTCCCCCCCCTGGCCCAAGTAACAGCTGCTGCTTGCTGTCTAGCAGGGGGAGGAGCCTCCTGAGCATTTGCTGCGGTCGCTTAATGATTTGTTATGCGGTTTTTATGCGCCTTTTGTGCTGGATGGAAAGAGTTGACTGCTGCTCGGATTGAATTGAGCCAAAACTGCGTGAATTTAAACTTGAATTTTGAGATTGACTGCATGCCAGCTTCATCTCAGAGTTCGCTCGCCTGAAGCAAACTAATCTGCGTTTAATTCGATTCAGAAAATATGAACTGCATTGCGAATGCGAATCGAGATGTTCAGTGCATGCGAAATATGCAATCAAACTTAATGAGTGTGAAATGCCTTTGAATGCTGCCTCTGCCCTGGCTGTTGCTGTTGCTGCTGATGATGTCGGACAACGAGTGCATTCACAGCATTCAGAGTGCCAGATGCAAGTGCCAGAAATGCCGTCAAGTAAATCATCTCATTCATTTGTCAATAAGTGGACAATGGACAGGCTCCAAGCAGTGCCTTGCCGAGTGCACTTGGGAAACAAATTGTGAACTGAGCAGCATGGTTAATTTAATTGCTCTCGCATCATTATGAACTCAAGCCTCGGAACGGGTGGGAGATCCCTGGCGACAGGCCAATTTCCGAATTTCCAGTGAAGACTTTTCGAGCATTGCAAGAAATTCCATTTTGTCTTTGCTTCGCTTGACAAGCTGCTTTTATACACTAAGATTTTTGAATATTGAGATGCATTCACATTTGTTTTATAAAGAGAATGTTCAAATTTATAGTGAAGAGAAAGACGAAAAGATCACTGCATCAATTGGAGGACGAGATGGCCATATGGGAGGCACGCAATGCCGTCTATTGCTGCAGGTAATTGACGTCAGTCACTCCCGCAGTCGCCTGCCTCCGATCACTCGAACGAGTACGATTTGGAATCAAATCTATATACAGCAAAAGAAACGTCGACTATTGTGCTGACAATTAAACAAAGTTCCACAAGGATTCTATCGACGCGTGCATAAAGTAAAGAAGGAGAAGGGCAAATGCAGCCTGTTTTAATTGTACCTTATCAAATACTTATTTACGTTTTTAATAAAATTCTGTGTACACTGTTTTTATTCTGCAGAGTGTATGTGTGGGTACATTTTGTTTAGTATAGCACTCGACGCTAATTTTGTTTTTGTGTGCACGATTTGTGTAGTAAAACGATTATAATTGTTGTTGTTGTTGCAGCGTGAAGTGCATTTGATATCGTTCTGTTCTACGTAATTGTAAAACATGTAATGCACGCACACATACAAAAGCATACATGAACACTCTAACACACCCGCCTAAAGAAGTGGAACACACATGGTTGGTTGCATGTAATCACAACGAGCATGTTGTTAGAACACTACAGTGTGATACCCTGTTAAATGTGGATATATATGTTTCAATATGTGGTTTTGAATCTTTCGCAAATAATAATAATAATAAATAATAGTCTAAAAAGATAGTTTAACTAAGCTTATGTGTTTTTAGTTGTCGATTGTTATTTTCTTTAATAAGAATAAGTTTTCAGTTCTTTTGGATTGATAAGGTTTCATACTCGTAAAATAGGTTAGTTATTTATATTTGAGATATATAGAATGTTTTATGTGATATTATAATAATCTCCTGATGTTTACAATGCATAAAGGGAGAGACAGCTCTGACTATATATATTGTAAAGTGTATTGTGCGTATGATCTAGAAAGAAACGTGAGTTGAATAATAAACTGAGCTCTCAGTTTTGTAGTTATCTGTTTCTTATTAATTAATAATATCGTATACCATAGAAACTATTCTCAGTTGCTTTCTTGCTTTTTTATTTCTCTTCCCCTGAAATAGATTATGTAAAATACATCTCCGACTACTTGCTGTAGGATAACTCTAAGTCGTGTTCACTTAATTATTTATCAATTCCCTCTTCTCCCCACCCCATCCCTTTTACGCGTATGCTTTGATTATTCCATTTTCATATTATTTTAATAAATTTTGCAAATTCTTTTGGTTTAAATTATGGACAAAAGAAGCATAAACTACATTGATTTCTCCTCCATCCCCTCCTCACCTCATGGTTATATGCAATAATATTAGCGCTGCGGATGAGTCTGATGTGTTTCAAATGGCGTTTTCGGTGTATTAACCTCTGGATGTCAGCATTGTAAAAATATTATTTTGCCATCAACGATTTATGACACGATGTTGAATTATTCAAACAGAATTCAATTAGGCCATGAGCTTGTGGGGGAAAACGTCTGTTGTGTGTGTGCGTGTGTGTTGGGAAGGTTTTAATAGAGTTTGAAAATGTTTTTGTGTGTTTCGCTAGCGTTGTTTAATATTCAATCAAATATGCTAATTAAAGGAAACAATTTAAGGGAAATTTGTCTAGAAATTGAATACGATAAAATTTCAAAATATATCTGCGAGTTACTATATAGTACCAATATTTTCTTTAGATACTAATTTCATTTCATCTCTTTGGATACTTATTTTATTTCATTTTAATTTAAAGTTTTTATCAAATTACGTTGCACTTTAAAGCGTCGCCCAAATAAATGTGATCACATTAAAGCGTAGCCAGATATGGGCGGAAAACCCTATCAAGAACTCGCAACTCGACCTGCTGCTAATCTAAATTAACGCCTCTCATTCACAATGGACGCGACCGTCGCTTTATCATTCAATTAAAAAAAGGAAACGCGCACGCATACGAAATGTGTGCGAAAATAAAACTGGGCGGCTTTAAGCCGCCTCGCTTCGAGGTGAGCCCAGCAATTTCCCATCCATGGCTAAAACACAGAAAGAGAGAAATAAACGAATAGAGTGGAGAACAGGAAAAGCAAACGCATTGGCGAAACAATTTGCGTTGCCGCCGACGAAATAATGAAGTGTTTAGTTGATTATCTAAACGCATGGGCTGGGTTCCGGACCAGGACCAGGACCCGGACCCGTAGCCACACTCGGTCCCAGATTCGGATACCGAAATGTTGGGGATTTGTACTTTTGGATTGCGAAAGCCTATTCATATAAAATGGGCAAGCAAAGGCGAATGCAATCAGACAACGTTTGTTAGGTTGGATTGGGTTGCCAGGGTTGCCAGCCTTTGCAGACCGTTCGCTCTGTCTGTCTATTATGCGCAAATAAACAGTCAACAACTTGGCTGGGTAGAACTCTAAAAATTACCTCGAGTTGGTTTTCGGGCACGCAACTTGTTATCGCAGCGGGGGCTGTGTGGGTGTAGCAGGGGTAGGCAGGACGCATTCTGCATTGTGCGCTTTTTGCGGTGCATACTTTCAGGCGCAACGCAATTTCATTGATAACCCGAAATGTTGCTGTACTTTTAAAGTGTGCGTGTGTGTGTGCGTGCGTATGTGTGCTGTGTGCTTTCACGTTTCGTGCATTGCTCACATATTTCAACAGCAAATCAAACACATGCCAGCCTAAAGAGTAGGCGTGACCCGGCCAAGGAGGGGCGTGTAGGCTTAGGATTCGAGCAAGTGCCTCCGCCTACGCTGCCGTCGATGGCTTAATTAAATTTGATTAGACGTGTTTTGCGCGTTACGTTGCGCGTAATTAGTTACTTTCACATGGAAATTGATGAGCAAGTTTCCCTAATTGGCTAATTGATTGATGACGGCGAGATATACGCGGTGCGAGTTCCCATTGCCATTGCTGTTGCTGTTGCTGTTGCTGTTGCTGTTCCTATTGCAATTGCATTGCAAGTTGAAGTTGCTGCCAAACTGTTGCACAGTTTATGAAAAACACATAAACTTTGCTTCAGCTTTGTGCTGTTGTTGTTCGGCTGCTGTCACCCCATCGACTTGGCAACTTTCGGGCACGCAGATTGCCGTCGGCGTTGGCGTTGCACAGTGTGCTACAAGCCTGTGCTAGCTCGATTAAATTGCACATTTCTTATTATCCACATTTTCATGAGAAGCGAAAGAAAATACTCCACTGATATTGGAAGCATACTTTGTTCGGGGATTTATGCGATATTTTTTGGAGCAATGCGGCTCCAAAATGAGCACATGTTGGAAATGCTAACTTGTTTAAAACGGAGCCAGAGAATTGTATGCCGACTTTTAAATTTAATAACGCAGCCCATGAAGTATTGTCCAGATGAAACACCAACTCTTTTCGCAAGGGGAAGTTTCACTAATTTTACATACAATTTGATCTGAATTGGAGCAAAGGTTAGAAACGAGGACATATATCCCACCTATAAAAAGGTGATGGAGGCGAAGGAATGGTGGTATCCGGATGGTGCAGATGTCTCCAACACTGTAGCCGTAATGCCTCTATAATTTTTGGTTGACAAAACTTCTTCCAGGATTGTAGCATCGGATCCGCATACGTGTATAAGCGCTTTTCATTTTTCGAGGAAGAAGTTATAAATCTACTTTTGAGATGAACACTAATAGGATATTAACATTAATATAATGAAAAGTTATTCAAATTAAGCTAATTTTCAGCTTAATAGATATAAGTTACAAATCCTAATTAAATGAAAATGTGTACGAACAATTTATAGTCTGAAAATTAATCTCTCGTATTTGGGAAAATAAAACTTAAGCTCTCCATCCAACAAAAGTGCATTAAATACAGCTCGATAGGGTTGTTGCCCCACTGTGCGGTGGCTTTGGCGTCAGCAGCATCGTCCATCAGGTTGGCAGCAAGGCGCTGCATAATGCATATAGAACTAACCTTGGTCCGAGCCAAGCGCCAAAAGAATAACTCGGCATTGTTTGGCAAAGAGCAACTTTTGCCCGGCGTCCCTTGGCGGCTGCCTTGGCTGCCTGCACTGCAAAAGTGCTAAAGTTTTTCGACTGCGCGCATGAAATTTCTACTTAAGTCTGTGTGTACTCTATAATATTTTCTCCTCTACATTCTGTTGTTGTTGTTTCTGTTGTTTTTAACACAAGTCGAGGCCCCTTTCCACGTCCGGGCCTGGGCTACTTTAGCCCTTGGCGCGTGCTCGTTTCGAGTAGTTGAAATTATTTTATAGTATAAAACTTTAGTTTTTTAACTTCTGCCAGCAGGGGGAGGGGTAGAGAAGGTAACACGGGTGTACTGTGCGTCTCTATCCGCTTGCATTTGGCATTCGCGCTTTTTGCTCTTGCATATTTATATTTTAATAAGCATTCTTGCAGCTGCGCTCTGGCGCGTTGCAATTTTACTGCAATTTCTGACAGGCTTAGCAAAATCATGGTGAGCAGAACTTATGAACAGTGAGAGCAAGACAGCAAGAGAGGTAGAGAGAGAGAGAGAGCAGCCCGTAACTGCGTCTGTCAGCTGCAACTGGCAGCAGGGGCAGCGTCAAGAGGCACGCGGGCATTTGCTGGCAGTCAACGTGGCGTATGATTGTTATTAATTTCTTATTATGTACAAGCACAAGCGGTACTTGTTTTTGCAATATGCAATAAGTGTCAGCTCAAATGATATTTAGCGTCAAGCAGTATTCTACATCAAACCGAAGAAAAAGGCAGCAGTGCTCGACGGGACCAATGATGTTAGCCTTGAACAAGAACTAGGAATCTTTTATCTTATTAACATAAGTAATATATTTATTCCAATGCGAAGATACGTTTATGAGTTAACGATCTTATAAATATTTATGTTAGTCAAACTCTTTAACGTTAGTTTCTATTTACAGGGTATACAAGCAGTGTATTATATTCATATTTAGCTATAATTGGCACTCAATGACATTTTACCTCAAGAGATTGTAAAAGATGTTGATGTTGAGCTAACAAGTTAAGCTCCATTGAAGCCTATTATATCATCTTGTTTCAATAAATATATAAGGAAGGTGAAGATTAACATTTATATCACTAATAACTTTGTCAGTTCTGCTAAGGAAATAAGTTAGGAATGCTTATGCGAAATATAATATAACGTGTTTTTAACAAATCAAACAGAACAAATTGGATAACCGGTTCTATATAATCTATTTACATCTTACGTACCTCACTTAAGAATGGTCGGGCCAATTTAGCTTACATTTGTTTTCTGTTATGTTTAATAATCAAGAGAATGTTATTTAAAGTTTACCCAGAAAGTCAATAATAGGAGATCATCATGTGTTTATGCGCTTCAGAATGTATTAATTTTGGCCAGATGTTTGCCATGCACCTTACAAGACAATTCTAATCCCATAAAGTATAGATAATTTGAATCATCAATAGTGGAGTCGATCTAGACATCTGTTAAGCTTTCAGTTTGTTGCAACGCAAACAGTTTTAGAGCTAGTTGTCTATCTTTTTGAAACTTGTCAGACAAACTTCTTATTGCTGCACGCTGCAAAGAAGTCGTAACGACCCGGATTGGACTGATATATCGTATAATTGTCGTATAAACTATCGGCACGGCAAGGGTAGCCTTTCTTTCTGGTTCTTAATAACATAATATTTACAAATGTTAGCTTTATAGAGTATCAACAGAAGCTTTAATATAAATGGAAAGTATTATATAATATCAGGTTTTTCATTGTTGTACGCAGGGCATCCAAAGGTCAGCTAAAGTTTTCCTACTCGTCCTATTTTTCTAAACACACAATTCAGCTTTTCCAACGCTCGTGTCAACGCAATGAAAATGCAATTAAAACGATTTCGTGCACTGTGAATATTTTAGCTAAAATGGAACAATGACAGAGCGTCACAAACACTCGCGTTGCTTCATTCTGTATCGCTTTGTTGTTGTTCTTGTTGTTGTTGTTCTATGTTAGTTGCCACAATTGTTAACCATTTACAGTTCAATACATTGTGGCTGGCAGCCGGAGAAGAGATTCATTTGTGTGCAAGTGTCTGCGTGTCTGTGCGTGTTCGAGCGTTTGTTTATGGTGTCAGTGTGTGTGTTGGTGTGTGAACGCATTGTGCGACAATGTGTATGTGTAAGTGTGTGTGTGTTTTTGTAACAAAATATAATCATAAACGTAATTTAATCGCGCCAAACCGCGTCTGTCACGTACTTGCCAACAACAGCCGCACACAGACAAGCATACACACACAGACCTCCCACACACACACACACCCCAAACACTCACCCGCACACACAGATAACACGCTAACAAGGTTGATAGCAGAAAGCGTTATAATAATTCAATAGACAGCCATTTCGCAATAATGTCGATTCACTAAAGTAAATTCGCCTGCGACCTGCCAAATGTAATGATCACCTGTGTCTGTGTGTGGTTGTGACTGTGTTTGTGTGCGTGTATCTGTGTGAATGTGTGCGATGCCAAGAAATTGATTTTGTTATCCAAGCACGTCATGGAGCATAGAAAACTATTGTCTATTGAATTAAATTGTTTTCATTACAATTGGCAGCCGAAAATGAAATCGTCGTGCCAAACTGACGTTGGTACTAAGTACGGAGAGAGGTGTATTATTTGTGTGTGTGTGTGGGGAGGGTTGGCAGAGAAACCTCTACATTTGCCACGTCAAAGTGTTGAGCTTCTATTACAAATGTGTTAAGCAACGCAGCTTGCAGATGATATATTGAAAGGTTCTGGAAGATGTGCTAGGTTGTAAATTGACAGGGGGTATTCAAATGTTTTGTAATATTAGTTATTACTCTCGGGTATAAAGAACCGCACTATATTGTTTTGTATATTGATAGGTACTAATGAATTTTATTTATGAAGTTGGTATCTTGTCCAATCACATTGAAATTAGAATGAGAGGTAGATAATATAATGAGCTAACTATATATCGAAGCCAGAAAGTTTTATCATTTATACGTCGCTTACAAATCGAATTCAAAAATGTAATTATGGATTCACATCCATTACAGACAGAAAGTCAGATAGATGGACAAACTGACAAGCAGATAGACTGATATACAGACCGATAGACTATTTTTAATGGCTATAAAATAGTCATTACTATATTTATTCATTTAAAACCTACATAGTTTATAGTCTAAAACGTACATCTATAGCAAATTCATGATATTTGACATTCCTTAGTTTTGTAGGACATGCTGTAAATCAGCACGTTTTACAACGGAACAATGCCTTTGAAACTGATCCTATAGACTTGAAAACTGAGTTCTATGTATATTATAAACCTGGACAAGTGATATACCATAGTTCCACTTTTTCCAATTCAATCTGAGGTTGATTAACATGTTTCATCGCTGCAACAGCATTTCTTCTAGTCAAGTTCTTGCACCTTAAGCTGACCCCAGTCACGTGTGTGTGTGTGTGTGTGTGCATGCCAAGTCAAACCTCAGCGAGTGTGTTGTCTGAATCTTTTGTTTGCTACGCAGCGTTGTGAATGCGCGTAAATTACGCTTGACAAGCGTTGTCTATGCCCGCCTTACCTGATTGATGTGGCGCCGTGCCAGACCACGACACACTCCCCTACCTTCCCTTCCTCGTTTCCCTGTTTGCATTACTCTGCCTTGCCTATGCAGCAATGTGCAACTTTTGCCATTTTCGCCAGACGTAAGCCAAAGTTCCAGAATCAGAATCAGGAGCAGCGCTGGCACGCATGACAGCTGCCATGTGCAGGGCAGGATGCTTGAACGTTGCCTGCTAAACCGCAGCAGCACAGCAGATGCAGTTGCTCCGCTGACATGTGTGTGCGATGCCAGCGCGTGTCATGGAGTGCGTTTATCCCTGTCACCTTTTAGTTTTCGGCGTTGACAAGCGCGCACAGTTGACAAGCCAGAGCTGAGCGCAGTGCAGCGTAGCCGGGCGTGGAACAGTGTGCAGTGCGCAGCAAATGCATTTATCTCCGCCGTCCCGGACGCGGTTGCTCGCGGCTGGAGGAACAAGCGCGCGCCTACAGTGAATGCCTTTTGAATAACTTGCCATATTAGCGTTTCCGTTTCCGTCTCCCTTTAGCTCGGCTCAGTTCATTTCAGTTCAGTTGCGCTGCAACGCAGCACGGCTTGGACAGGGGGCAGGCAGCATGGAGTGCGGGGTGTGGCTCAGCGCCGGCTCAGTGCGTCCCTGTGTGGGTATTTGTCAAAAGGATTTCGCAGTGATTTAGCAACTGGCCCAAATTTCACGCCCGCCAAAGCAAAGCAACCGGCGAACGCCTCTCTGACGGACAGCCTGCCTGACAAGGGGACTCGCGCTGTGTCTCTCAGTGTGTTCTAATCCTGTCGTTCACACACACACGCATACTCACACTGACACTGCCTGAGCTGCTGCAAATTAGCTGCCTAATTGTTTGCCAAAGCCGCAATTTTGGGGCGCTTCTTAGCGAGCGCGGCGCGCCCTCCCTTTGCAGCTTGCCAAATGACAGCTGAATAATGTGCGCCCCATAAGCAATTAACGCGCCTACTGGGCTTACACACACACACAGATAGAGAGAGAGAGGAGAGATTTGTGTGCTTGTGTGCGTACAAATTGAGTCAATAATTTGACTCTGTCGCATTCTATGGTCGGAGGCACATTGTGCATAATAAATAAGCGCCATGAAATACGCGACTTAACACACAATGCGCTGTCTCCGTCTCTGTGTCTCTGTGTCTCTGTGTATGTGTGTTTGTGTGTGCGCCTTGGTGCACACGTGTGTGCGTGAGAGAGTGTGTATGCGCCATGTGACACCACCTTGACTCATTAATTACGCACTGGCATTTTTATTTTCATTGCATACTTTCATACAATTTATTATTACAATGGGACAACAACAACAAAATGTTGAAATACAAATTGCCTTCTCGCTTTTTTTTGTTGTTTAAATTTTCCTGCATTTGCGTGAGTTATTGACAGAGAGACACACATGGCACTGTGGCGAACGGGACAAGCCGCAAATGAAACGTGCATTGCGTCCATTCAGCCTGCCTTCTTCCTACTCTGCTCAACTCTTCCTCCCTCTTTCCTTGCCTCTACTGTTGCAGCTTGTTAGCATAGTTGCCGCAGCATCATCTGTTTTGCCACTGGCCTTCGATTCATTCGGTAATTGAACGTGTATCGGGTATCGCAAATTCAACATTCATTTAGCCTGCAATAATATCAATATTAATTTGCCGAGGTCTGGCCCGAGATTTCTCCACCGAATGCACTTTAGAGAGAATCACTTGTCGTGAGCAGGAATCTATATAATTAGTATTACAGACTCAAAATTATTTGAAAGTATTCTTGCACGGCATTTGATTTGTCCATAGTCAAGTTTTAAGAGAGCAGAACTTGACTATCTTTAATTAAAAAAGATATCATTAATTCCATAAATAAGTAGAATAATTAATAACTCTGCAGTTTGCCAAGTCTTAGAAAGTAGTAAGGGAATGTTCTAGAAACTATATCGACAGTGTTTTTTGTTAATGCATGAACCTTGAAATTTAAAAGGATAACTTTATTTGCAGAGCTGATATTAATCGTTGTAACTTTAGAAAATATGTTAAATGATATTCCATTATTCTCGTCGAATTCAATAAGAAAGAGCAATACATTGGGAAAAAATTACATGTAAATTTAAGTTTATGTTATATATTGACGTATTTTTCTTTTTCAAGTGGAAATACAAAAACGTATTAAATACAAACGTTGATGATGATTGAATTACCTCATTTTGCGCTTTCCATGGTAAAAGAGACGTCTCCAATTCCATGCGAAAAAATGCAAAAAAAAGGAACTCATTTCCAAGGAGCGCATTCCAGTTTCGTTCAAACTGCACTTGCATTATATAAATTTTCACTTTTTACTCTGCTTTTTTCCGCTGTTGTTGTTGTTGTTTTTATTGTTGTTGTTGCTGTTGCTGGTGCTTTTGCTTCTGTTGTGTGTGGTCGAATTTTCCCCAAAGAATCTGACGCACTTATCGCAAATTACTTTGGCAGTTGCAACTGCGCTGCTTTTGTATATAAATTTAACAATTTACCCATACACATGCATGCATGCGTACACAGCATACACTTGGGATTGTAAATTACACACACACACACAAACACACACGCACACAGAGAGCAAGGGATGCTGCTGCTGTGGCTGCAGGCAAATGAATTGAATTTGTAGATGGTACTCGTACTTTGAGAACCCAAAATGAGACGTCAGTGGCCACGCAACGAACGGAGACAACAGAAATGTGTAAAGTTTTTAGCAAGAGAAGCGAAACAGAGCATGCTACGAGGCGAATGTGCAATATGCGCGTTGCCTTTAACAACTTTCATCAACACATCAAGCAGGCCTTGACTACAAACTGTTAACCAGGCACACGCAGAGAAAATCTACTTCTCATTTTATTTTCGTGTTTCATTGCATTCACAACTAAAATAATTTCTTAATTTATTTGTTTAACGGAAACACAAAATGTATTTTAGGGTTAGCTTAGTGTGGTAATTGACACTCAAATAAATGTGTATGTCTGGTTGAGTACGGCAAGGACACGAATATTCAAACTAATCCTCTGGTTTCCTTTATTATTCCAGTAAAACAGTCTCCTGGCAGTGGTCAATAGGATAATGGCCGTTATACGACGTCAACGGGCCAGCTGGAGGAGGCACTGTACTTCTGACAAATCCATGCTATTGCACAATGTGTGCGTTAGGAGCGGTGTTATCAGGTATCCTGTTTGCGATCAAACTTGCTGCGTAGAATTCAAACAAAAACGTGCTGTAACTGAAACGGGGCAGTTCAGTGGACAGCGCTTTGCTTGACTCTACGCCCAGGATCTTAAGCTCAGTGTTGGGATACAAGGACGCGATGCTGAAGAATTGTGGAGAGATAACAGACGCCCTTGAGAGGCCGAAGAGACTGCATGATAAGGGGCATCATGCTAACATTGAATTCAAACTCTTCGCCCAGCGGCACCTGCGCATGGTTGCGTATCCAGTTGATTTTAAACACACCCATCCAGACGTTCACGCTTGACCACAAGCCGAATCATGCGTACAGCATGCTCACGAAGAAATGTGAATATCTAGTTACCTAGATACTTACTTGACTTGATATTAATTAAACACTGTGCAGATAATACTATTTAACTTGTTTTTTCTGATTTGTAATGACTTTGCACATTTTCGTTCTGTCCTTTCGACTTTTTCAAGTGTCATTGAGACATTGAGATATTGAGTGAACGGCGTCACTCTTTTTTCGTTTTCGAACAATTAAATTTAGGCACATCGGATTGTTGTCGTAGGTAGATTAACTAAAGAATCTGCAAGTTTTCGAGTATATATAATGTGGAGATGATACTATTGACTCGCTTGTTTTATTAAATATATTTTTCACAATTTTTTTTGTCTTTTGGGTTTCTAAAATGACGGTGACAATGTTCGCAGTTTTCGCGTTATCGAACACTCTTTTATCGATATGGCTATCGACAGACTTGTCGCTAACTGAATCGACTTGCGATAGTGGACTAGAGCTGGCAAAACATCGATATTTACGTACATCGATGTTTTGATATTGTCTTAAAAAACATCGATATTTACGTACAGCGATGTTTCAATATTTATCTTTAAAAACATCGATGTATCGATATATCCAATTTTCTTAGAGCGCCAGCTGTTAATTTATATGGTATATAAAATTAATTAATCAAAAGAGGGATTGCAGGTTCCGAGGCGTCAAGATCTGATGATTGATCCTTGTAAAACTCGACAAGTTACGAGGGTTGTTTGATAAGTCCGTGACTTTTTGAATAAAATATATTTTTTTCGTCAAAGAAGCGTTTTATTTCTCAACATAATCTCCTTTTAGCTCTATACATTTAGTCCAGCGTTTTTCCAATTTTTTTATTCCTTCCAAATAATAGGTTTTCTCAAGGCCCTCAAAATAGTCGTTTGTTTCTGTGATGACCTCTTCATTTGACCCGAATCTCTTACCGCCGAGCCATTTCTTCATGTTTGGAAACAAAAAATAGTCACAGGGGGCTAAATCTGGAGAATATGCTGGATGGGGTAGCAGTTCGTAGCCCAATTTATGAAATTTTGCCATGCTGACTACACACGTGTGCACCCGTGCATTGTCCTGATGGAACAGCACTTTTTTTCGCCAAATGCGGTCGTTTCTGCTTCAAATCAATATCGAATCTGTCCAAAAGCTCTGAATAATATTCGCCGGTGATCGTTTTACCCTTTTCAAGGTAATCGATGTGAATGATACCTTGTGCATCCCAAAAAACTGTGGCCATGACCTTGTTGGCCGACAGACCCACCTTGGCCTTCTTTGGTGCACGTCTTGATTGTTCTTTGGTCTCTGGTGTGGTGTGGTGGATCCATGTTTCGTCTACGGTAACGAAACGGCGCAAAATTCGTTTGGATTGCGGTTGAACATCGCCAAACACTCCTTTGAAATGGTCACACGGTTGCGCTTATGGTCGTGTGTGAGCAATCGCGGCACCCATCGCGCGAAAAGGTTTTGCATGTCCAAATATTCATGTAAAATGTGATGTACCCGTTCAGTTGAGATGCCTACAGCCTCAGCTACCTCACGCACTTTCATTCTCCGATCATCCAATATCATTCCATGGATTTTGTCGACGATTTCTGGCATGACGACCTCTTTTGGGCGACCTGAACGTTCGGCATCACTTGTACTGGTACGACCACAACGGAACTCAGTAAACCATTTCTTAACCATTGAAATTGATGGTGCAGAGTCCCCATAATATTTATCAAGTCTTTCCTTGGTTTCGGTGATGGATTTTTTACGCAAAAAATAATGCTTAATTAGCACACGAAATTCACTTTTTTCCATTTTCGTTAAAATTCACGAGATCGTCTGCTTTCAATGCCTATAAAACGCAAACCAAAAAACGCAGCTTTCTCAAAATTTTACAGTCAGCTGTTAATCGATAACTGCTGACAGGAGCAGTGTTGTATTTAGAGCAGGTGCGCGGCAAATACAAAAAGTCACGGACTTATCAAACGACCCTCGTATGACGAAAATATCAAGTAATAATTTTTTGTTTTCGGCTTAGTTTAGAAGATATAGTCCTTGAAAAGTCCTGATTTCCCATATAAAATTCTCAGCTGAATATTGAATATCGATGTTAAAAAACGTCGATATTTTCAAAAATTTGAAAATATCGATGTATCGATATAGTCGATATTCTTTCCAGCTCTAGAATGGACGTCACACTTTAATAACGTAAGACTTAAATACAATATAATTTAAGAAGACATCCATATATTACGTAATAAAGTATACGAACACCCCGCAGATTAAAACAATCCTATGCTCTTCCACCTGCTGTTGTCTCATATATCGGAGAATTCCAAATGCAACAGAGAGGGCCGTAGCAACGTTTTCGGGGGCCTTGTGAAAAACTTTCCAGGATATGTAGATTATAGCCATATCACCATTGTTTGCAATTGCCACCAAGATCCGCCGCAATTAGTCGTGACAGACTCATTAAGGGTTACAAGGCACAAATTTTTCGCTCAGCCCCCAGCTCGATTGTCAATTAACCGTTGTTCTGTTTCAGTTGCTGCCGCTGTTGCTGCTGTTGCACTACTCATAAGTCATTGCGGCGTCGGCTTGTGTAAGATGTTAACGCGCACTTAATGCCACTTAAAAATACACATAAATCGCGCGAATTTCACAATAGTGAACGGTGCTTGCGTGTGTGTGTGTGTGGCAACTGTTGCCAGCCGAGCGCACTTGTCCACCGTGTCCTCGTTGTCCACTTACATGGCTACTTACAGTGTTGCTCAAGCATATGCAGATGGCAATGTGGAAGCGCAGCACCTGCACCGCCCAGCCCCCCGTGCCTATCGACAGCAGCTGCATTTTCAGGCCAACTGCTGCTGCTGCAACAGCGACTGCGGCACGCAATTAAGTGCATTTAATTAATTATTGTTGATAAAATAATATTTTCGCAATTTATTGTGCATTCGTCGAGCGTCGAGCGTCGTCGTCGTCGTCGACGTGTCGTTCCATTTTTATTTTATTTATGCATATGCGAGCGTCCCATAAATAACGCAAACGGCCCGTTTGCATTTTTGCATCCCGGCTGCAGCCAGATGCAAATTGCAAATACCCGATGCATACTTTTTGCGCTGACGTTATCAGCGCGCTGCCAGCAGCAGCAACAGCCGATGCCGACGTGGATGCAGCGCGATATCGCTATAGCTGCGTGGCAGCATCATTGCCTATCCATGCCGGCGACATCGGCCATGCCAGATCAATTCGAATAACAATAATTTCTTCCGGTCGACTGCCAACAAACGACGATGCACATACATAGATAGACAGGCAGACAGACAGGCAGACAGACGGACAAACAGACGGACGGGCAGCAGACAGCGTTGCAGCTGTAGAGCGGGAGAGCGATGACGATAGGCGGCTGCATTTGCATACCGGATGCGCATAAGTATACAAGGATTGACAGGATGTGCGGGCCGTGCACTCGCTTTGTTTGCCACCAGCCCAGTTTGATGGTCGGCAAGGGATCAGGGGAGGTGCAAGGCAGAGAGGCAGCTGCATTTTAAATTGCGCAATTTGTGTGATAGAATTTAACCAAAAGTTTTACAGTGTTGAAAGTGAAAAACTTAACAATGCTGGATGAGGGTGAATCATAAAATTGTGTTGGGCATACTACTGTAGATATTAAAAATAAAGCAAAAGTGACTTTTATTTTTGTGTGGAATATCTTTTCACATACAACTAATTGTCTTGTATCATGGCCAAGGTCGTGTAAGACCATCAATGCATTGCAATGGATGCTGAAATGTGCTAGAAATGTTGAGAGAGATCGACATAATATTGACAACAAATTAAAAAAAAGCTAAACTATTGAATATAGTAAGTAATTCTGGGGTAAAGAAGATAAATCAAAATGTAAGTGTAACACAATTAAGATAAAAGAGTTAAAAACAATCATACATACATACATATATACATATACAACAATAATTTTGCGGAGAGTTCGTGTTATTCTATACTTTCCAAGTCAGAGTAGTATCAAAATAAGTAGAATTTCTCTACGAAAATATGAAAGCTTTATCAACGAATGTATACTGCTCCCTCTGTACTCAATTAGTTCGAACAGATAGTGAAATGAATGCATATATCATGCTATGATACGATATTCAGCAGTCACCTGCATAACAGCCCATTAATAAGTATAAATAATTATGTTTTGCTGCGTATCATAAATAATATTTAATGCCGCACTAAAAAGCAAACCAATATTAATAAAGCTTTATTGTATGGCCAATAAAATTCTTGGTCAAAACTGCATTTTATCGTGTTATGATTTATCTCAATTGCATAGCTCTATACACATACAGGCAAACACATGCACATATCTCGTTTGTTGTGTAAACTTAATATATATATATATATATGTATATGTGTATATAAAGTAATTTACCGATATGGTATTGAGAGTTGAGCATGCCGAATCCTTTCACATTCTTCTTCTCTTTTGTAAAGCAGATGGGCTTTTTTCTCTGACTTTCATTGGGAAAAACTGTGATTTACGAAAAAAGTATAGCCTAGCTGCGCAACAATATATATTATACAATTTTTTGTATAGTTTTTTCATTTTTTTTAAATGTATTTTGTTGTCGTCGTTTAATAAAATGTCAGCGGGAAAAAAGCTTTGCTCTCTGGCGGCTGAAGGATGAGTTACAGCCTTCGTGGGTGGTCAATGCTTTGTGCATGTCAAAAATCTGTCAGCAAAAATGTTAAAAAATACTATCAATGAGAGTTTGTATTTGCTGACAGGTACCCTGGAGTGAGTGAGTATTAGACATCATACGATTTGAAAAGAAATATAGAAAGGATAAACACAATTTTGAAAACGATTAATGTTTCACTTGTCCCAAAAGTGGATTCAAAGATTGACCCCATACTATCATTTAAAAATAATACGAGTATCTAGTAAAAATAACGTACAACATTGTTAGCAGAAGAGAAAGGATTCAGCTAAAACAATGTCAGAGACCATAACAAAATCAAAAATAAAATGTGTCAGAGCAGAAACAAATACAACAATATTGATGGCTTTCAACAAATAACAAATGTCTCCTTGGTAAGTTGCATGTAACCTTGGCAGCTTGTGGATAATTAAAGTTTTGGGTCTGAAATTTACCTATTATCCATTGATTTGGGTAGCACAGCTTAATGTTGGCCAACAATCTCGGCCTGAAATAACAAGACTAACCTTGGGAAGGGGATTATGCAAGAGAAACAGCAAGTGCTTAGCCCGAAGGCTTATCAGACGATGACTCAACAGCTGCTTCAGTTGCGGCCGCTGTTTTGCCACCACTTGAGAACCTTCTCCACTTGGTTTTGCTTACAAACAAAGCGTCGGCTAATCCTCCTTCAGCTGGAAGGAGTTCCTCAAAAATTGTCAGCTAATAATGCAAACAATGAGCACGACAGAGAGATAGACAGACAGAGAGAGAGACAAAGAGAGAGAGAGAGAGAGAGAGAGAGAGAGAGAGAGAGAGAGAGAGGCAGAGAAAGAGGCAGAGAAAGAGGCAGGCGAGATGAGGCGCAAATTGTACATAATTATGGAGGCGAGTCGAGTGGTGGAGATGGTGGCACGTCCGGATACTCGTCTAAAGCGACGCAATTAGCGGACTTAGTGGGGCAAACTTTGCGGCCCGGGCATAAATTGGCAGCTACAATGCCTGCAGGCGGCCAGATAGAGCGCCAAATGTCAGCTGTCAGTTGTTGTCCTGTTGCTCTTGCTGCTTTCCTTGTTCCAGTTGTTGTTGTTGTTGTTATTGTTGTTGTTGCTGTTGCTATATGGCTTGCTGCTGCCATTTTGTGGTTATGCTTGTTCAAGCCAGGCCAATTTCGTTTCGTTTCGCGCTGCTTTTATTCCGCTTGATGTCGCTTGCCGGGCATATTTCTTTAATGAATTTAATCGCGCGTAATAAACCGTCGCAGACCTTAACGTACAAGCCTCTTCTGGCAGCAGGGACACGCACACACACACCCCCCAAGCACACTCACACACTACAAATTCTGCTGGCTGCCTCGATATATTGTTTGCTTCGAGTCTTTGTGGTCGCCTGACGTTGATAAGCATTCTGATTTATTAACAAACAAACTGTGTGTGCCTGTATCTGTGTGTGTGTGTGTGTGAGAGAGAGAGTGTGTGTGCACGCCCGTCATTTATTTAAATTTATTTGTTTTTATTTTTATATTTGGCTGCTGAATACACAAATACCCAGAACGGACCATGGCCCGGTCGAGTCCCTCTTTAAACACACTTTTCAGTTTGGCATTTTGTACGCTTTTGCTTGCCTGCATTTCCGCTTCAATTCAATAATTTAAACTTCCGGCAAAAACCGGAAGTGACAAATAAAATACACCGCCTCACGGCATACACTGTGCAAAATTGAAAATGAATGAAACATGAAATGAAATGCAAATTGTGTAAAACTTGCTGCGCAATTGCAATTTGCATAACATAATGTGAAAACGTGCACAACATATTTCTTGCAGTGTAGCTCGCATGACTGATAGAACAACTACTATACATATGAAATGTGAAAGCAAATAAACGTTTCTCTAGATGCTATTGGCATTATCATTTAATGTGGCAACGTTTGTTCATGACTCAAGAACTCTTTCCGTTTTCTAGCACGGGCAATGCCGGTCATCACTTTTGGTATTGCTAGTATTAAAATTCCATTCCATTGCAATCACATATATCGATGTTGTTGATGTTTAAATCGCTTGATTTGGCTGCTTAAGTCGAGGCTTATTGCAAATTTATCGCTTTCGGTTTTCTTTCTGACACTTGACAGAGCCTGCATGCGCATGTGTGCGTGTGTCAGTGTGTGTGTGGGCAGGCTTTAATTGCATCATGCGTTATTCGACTGCAACTGCACGGAAATCACATAAATTACGTGATTTTCGCGTACGGTTCTTTGGCCAAATCCGAGTACAAAAGTTGCAAAAAATGCGATGCATATTTTTTGTACACACAGCAACACATAACACACACACACACTCACACAGGCGGGCACACCCATTGAATGACCATGAATTACATAAAAAGCCGCAAATACCGAAGTCAAAACGCGTTGTGCTCCAAAGCATTGCAGTTGTTGCTGCTGCTGCTGCTGCTGCTGCTGGTTGCGAGTGCAAAGCATACCAATGCATGCGAAGCCGTTGTAACTGTTACCCATTGCCCATGTCGGCCTTGCAGCAAAAGTCCAGAAAAAAGCAGGCAGGCAGCAGCAGCAGCAGCTGAAAATAAATGCAAATATATATTGCAATCCTTTAGGCGCACGGAACATAATGAAACGAAAATGCTACTGTGGCAGCTACAGCTACAATCCAGGCGAGGACAGCGGGCGAACCGGTGACGGCGACCCCAAATGCACAATGCGACGTCCGCAACCGAAGCCATCCGCCGCCTACCAGCTGCCGTTCCGCCGGTCATCCTCTCTCTCTCTCTCTTCCTCTCTCTCTCACTCCCTCTCTGCTCGACCGCTTGCCGAATAAGGAAAATAAATAAAAACATGCAAATGTTTCTTTGGCCAACATTTTAACAGCCCCTCTCTCTTTCTTCCCCACTCAGTTTCCCAGTCCCTCCTCCTTCTCGGCCTGTTATCCCCTTTGCCAGCAGAGCATTGGCAATTCGCAGCAATTTTCATACAAAAATGTTTTTATTTATTCTTGTTGGGCATCTGGCAACGGCATCTCGTAGTCCAGGCCGGGATCCTGTGCCTGCGCCTCTGCGTCTGCCACTGCCTCGCGCCTGGGCCTGATCCTTGTGGTCGCTGCTTGATTTATATTGATGAATGTCCGTTTGTTCGTTAGTTCCGTCTTCACAGACTGCCAAAGAGATTTACTCGATGTAATGCAAGGCAGGCGGGGCAGGCAGTTACTTTACACATTGCCTTTGTTGTTGCACTCGCACACACACAGGCAGACACAGGCACAGCCACATGCAATGCGCGTGTACTCACGTACAGTTGCGAACACACACGCGCGCACACTTGCTTATGCTGAGCGCCAGAAATTATTGCATACTTTACGGAAATTAACCGCATTTCCATTTCTTGCACGCATGCAGAACAACCGCATCGCCACGTCTCGCGCCGTACTCCGCCTTACCTCACCTCACCTCACCATACCCGTATCCGTACCGTACCGTACCGCTGCGTACCATTCCGTTTCGTTTTGCTCCTCTGCTCTTCTCTCCTCTGCGAACTGTCCAGAAGTTTTACATTCTCGTTTTACATATTACAACTTGGAATGACTTTATTTCTGTGCCGTCGTACAATATCATTTATACACTTGCCACGGATTGTTATTGTTTTGCCGATACGCTTGATTCCTTTTGACTTAATTCCTTTGATTTCACTTAATGAATTTTCCAGCATGTATTCCAATTGAAGAAATTGTTTTTTACATTTTGTAAGTCCATTCCCAAAGTATTTGAAAGATTTATAGTACATATTAGATGTTTATTTAATATTATCTACAGTTAGAGCTTATATTAAGTATACGAAATGGTGCAAGCATAAAACTGACTGTATAAGGCCATGGATTTTCACTTTACAATAAATGTGTTACATATAACCTAGAAATAGATACTCAATCAACGCAATGCGTCAATTAGGTCTACTTTAATATATAATATGTTTAATATGCGTTAAATTCGTATCAAATCATCGTGCTAAGGTTTTTGTTAGGTGCGAGACATATAACGTTGTTTATTAAGTTTATATTGCAGCTGTAATGTAACTTCAAAAAACTTTTAACTGATTTACAAAAACGGAATGGGGCCGAGACCAAATTATGGCTCTAGTTTCTTTAGTTTCTGAGATATATGCTCTCATACAGACAGATAGACGGATATAGGGACAGACAGACAGACGGACAGACATGAGTCTATCGACTCGGACTTGTTGATGCTGAATCAGATCATATTTAGTTTATGGTGTCAGAGATGGCTCCGACTCTTTCAGATTCCGACTAACATAGACCAATAAATATATTACAATTTATAGCCTAACAATATTCAATGCAGAAAACTTAATAGAAAGAAAACTCTTATATCTTGAAATATATAGCAAACAAATAATAAATAAAAAAATATGTTCTTACTCTCTCTCTAGTCTATACTCACAATATTAATAGAGTATTCACTTGCCAGTCTGACAACACTGCAATTCATATCTTAATACTTTTGCCGTATTTTCCCCTCTCTCTCTCTGTCCCACTCAAAACCCACCGAGGGATGTGAAGTGCATGGAGTTTGGGCGCGGGCATTCGTACAATTTTTCTTTGTGACATTTTTGCTGTACATTATTAATCAAGTGCGCGTATTTATAATTTATGTTGACATGCACTTATTTATAAAATTCACAACATACCGAAAGTACGCCCAATGGCAACATCATTAACGGCGCCGCTTTACTTGACGAGGGGCGTGGCATTTCCGTACCACGCGGGCGCTTGACGTCAGCAAAATGTGTTGAATATGCAATGTAAATTGCAGATTAGTCGTGGAGAAAGTCACGCAATTGCAACTCGATTGGAACTCTTTAGATTGTCTTCTTTTGACTTTGGATTGTATGTCTTGAATTGCTGCAAATACATATGTATTCTACACTTCTGAAAACTTTGCCCCATCATTTATTTTGTAAAGTGGTTTTATTTCTTGAACCGAAACTATTTTTGCACATTGGTTGCGTGAAGCACGTAGCAAATGGCATCTCATTTCCGAGGAGCCAAGAAATTCGTATGCAAATCAAACAAAGGTGAAAGAAACCCAACCGAAAATGAAAACAAAAAGAATCCAAAAAACAGAGGCTATTTTATGTGCCTAATACGTAGTTTACTATATCCTAATTTAATGTCATTTTCTATATATATCATTTGACCGTGTTCCGTAGCAATTTCCCGTCATTGAAAAGACACCTGTCCGGAAATGCAATTTGATGGCACTGACTGCAATATTGTATCATTGCATCATTGTATCGTTGACAGAGTGCAATCGCTGCGAGCAGATTGCAAATAGAAGAACCATTCTGTCAGTCAATCATGGGACGGAACTATTTTGATTGGACATTGCGCGTACAAAATGCTCAATTTTGATGGCAATTTTTCATAAAGTTCAAGCGAGATACTACGCAAAGCGGATGCGAATGCGGATGAGGAGGAGAATGGTGATGAGGATGAGAATGCTGCACCATCATGCCAATTGGCACGCCCGGGTGCAACATGTGCCATGTGCGTAACCTATTTCAAACCGAACTGAACCGAACAAAAACCATGCAAATCGAGCTGTCGCCTGTCGGCTGCACAATACAAAACAATTTGCTGGCGCTGCGCTAACGCGATGCTGCTACTGCTGCTTCGACTACTGTCAGCTCGTCCGTCCGCCTGTCAGTCTGTCTATAAAATACACATAGAGCAATTGCATATAAAATGCAGTTCGCAATACTCGTTACTTGCGCGTCTAATATTAACAATGCCGGAGAGAGAACTATCGAGTCAGAGAAAGACTGAGAGAGAGAGCGAGGAGGGAAGAGAGAGGGAGCGCGAGTGAGAGCTGTAGCAGCAGCCAGCTGGCAATTTAATGTAACAAGCACATTGACTGCTGACAAATAGCATTGCCTGTCAATTCATCAAAAAACTAGAAAGAATATCTGCCTTGGTGTATGTAGCACGCAGCAGAAATACCCTAGCTTTTCGAAATGGCTGAGAGAAAAGAAGAGATATTTGCAGTATTAAGCAACTGTATATTCCAAAGAATTAGATAACAAACAATCGTAAAAAAAAGAAAAACACGATAATAGAGTAGACCAACATAAAAAAGAAATCTTTCTGTTATATGTATATGTTCGATAATAATGTTTGCTGATTTTTTATTTTAATATGTAACGAACATCTATACAAAGTGTTTTCTAACTACTTTACGAACCCGGACTACCCGTTTGAAGGGTATCCGTACGCGGCATCTAGTGTAAAACTATTGACATGCAGGCATCATAGAGACGCAAGGCCAGGAAGGGACTGGCAAGGGGTCGCCTGTGGCAAGAGGAGCAACTGGAGTAACTGGAGGCCAAGAGCTCTGATCCTGGCACGCACTTGGCATTGCTGGCTCAGCAGGAGCCAGCGACTGCGAATTTGCTTAGCTGCCAAACAAACTGCGATTACATTTCAATGAATGTGTAAGTGTGTGTGTGTTTCTGGTGTGTGTGTGTGTTTCAGACTTTTACAAATTGTTTTGAAATGAAATTCAAGTGCCGCACTGAACCGATGGGTCTCGTCTTGTGGTCCATCTCCGGTTTCCACTTGATGTCGAACTGTTAACTGCAATTCAATTGGAGTGTTTGATGAGTATTGGGAATAAAGTTGTAAGTACTATTATGAATATTATTGTTTTTACACTACCTTAATTACATTTGATATGCAACTGAAGATCAGTTTCCAATTTGTAATCAAATTTTGGAGAAATGTTAAAAAACACTAAGAAAAAATTTCTACAAATTGAAAAAGAACAGAAAGTTTTTATAGAAAGTTATTAATGCAATCCATCTTTCATCTCAAATACTTAGTATCGAAATTGTTCATAGCAGAAGCTAAATATTTAAGAAATATTTAACTGTTCGTAAAACATTTAACAAAGTGTTTCATGTTCTTCGTGCCTAATCCAAATAGTCTAAAAGTCTTCCTAGACCCAACTTCGTTGAGCATTCAGGTCCATGACTCTATTCCCTTTGCAGCAAATTGACTCAATTATTTTCGTTTACACCTTCCTCGCACCAGTTCCCCTTGGCAAGGTATAAAAACTTTATTAAAAACTTTCCGCCCAAGCCTTTTCGGCGGCACCATCCCCGTTTTTATTGCATACTGCTGTCGGGGCAGAGGTCTTTGGCCCGCTTTGTATTTCAGATAGATATTTATAAAATATACACGCACATTTAGGCGCCACACTGCACTCCAGGGTCGTTGGAAAAATCAAATTAAGAAAATTTCCTTTTGCCAAAACTTTTGCGCCTGTTTAGAGTTTTGTAATACTTCAACGCGTCTCAATCCCCTTTCGCATCCCATCTCCCATCTCCCACCTCTCCGTCTCCATCTTCGGCTAGATGCTGTCCCATGTTGCTTGTTCTTGGCGCTTTCTGCCATTACGAGTGAACTGCTGCCGCCTGGCTTTAGCCCCATGTGGTTACTTCAAAAATGCTAAATGGTCCCAAAGCAATTGCAACCACAACAGCCGAAGCAACTGGCAACTGACTACAAGGCAAGACATCAGTCGGCTTTAAAATTATGGCCAGAAACGCGCTCGCTTGTCTAATAAAACAAGCCAACCGAAGTCGTCCATAAGTTCTTGTTTCTTTTTTTTCGCTGGTTTCATTTTTTTATACCCTTCGACCATTGAAAATGGTCAAAAAAGGGTATACTAACTTTGTGCAAATGTATGTAACAGGCATAAGGAGACGTGGGAGACCCCATAAAGTATATATATTCTTGCTCAGGATCACAAGCCGAGTCGATTGAGCCATGTCTGTCTGTCTGTCCGTCTGTCCGTCTGTCCGTCTGTCTGTGTGAACGCACAGATCTCAGCTATTATAAAAGCTAGAGTTACCAAACTTGGCAGGAAGACTCCTGTGTACTATAAGCAGATGAAGTTTATTTCAAATGTTAGGTGCCACGCCCACCGCCCACACAAATCAATAATTTAATTTTTGAACTTAATTTGTAAGCGCTGTATATAAGATACAACTTTCCGACTTTAACATATACTAAGCTAAATGAAATATCTACGTAGTCCCCAAATTGCAATCCAATCGAACAATAAACACAGAAGTTATTTAAGAAAGTATGAGCATAAAACCAAGTGCTTCTGTCAGCTAACAAGGGAGACGGGCGAGCGCGAAGCGCGAGCGCCATCTGTCGGGATTAATTTCAAAGCATGTGCATATGCATATGTGTATGAATTTAACAAATTAAATTACACGGGAACATAGGGCGAAGGGTATCCCACTGTCGCGTTTTGCGCGATTGTTGCTCTCGTTTGTTTTAGACTTCCGCCGTAGACTTTGGTTAAAGTTAATTTTTGTCTATGTTTTTCTTGCCGCCCACAACATTTTGTTGCTCGTTCGGGTTGTTTCTTTTTTTACTGTTTTGTCTTGTTGAGGCTTATGCAAACTTTGGTCCTGGCTTTGTTTACTTGCCACGTGCCATTGATAAACGCAACTGGCTGGAAAAGTTGAAGAGTTGTGTCCGCACCCAGGTTAACTACACGATTAACTTATGAATACATTAACCTACAGATACGACTCAGAACATCCAATTTCGGCAGGTAAGACTTCTTTTGGGTATGTGAAAAATTGATAATCTTTGATTACATCACTCCATCTACAGACCAATTGCATGACATGATATGATGATGTTATCTGCAGCATCAAAAGTGAAGAAAGGGACGATTGCAGGTTCTTAACTCCATATAGAATGTGCTAAGGTTAATTTTGCTTTTCGCAGAGAGAGGATCGCCCTCTCCCTTTACTACAACATAGGCACCTTTAACAGGACCGCGTTTATATTTCTAACTCTGTTTAAGTTTAAGAAGCGCAGAAAAAGTTTAACTATAATGTGTAATCATCGAACCAATCTTCCTAACATTTTTTTTACTTATTTTTATTATACGTTACCGCAACCAAATGATCAATTTTATCATACCAAACTATTGCAATATATTTAATACAATACATTTCTCTTATACTTTTCAAAAATAAATATATAAGACTTTGATCAAAAGCTATCCTGCTTTCTTGTTTTAAAATTCAATTTGGGCACTTTCGGAAAATCTATTTTCAGGCAAAGCACACAACTCGCTGTTTATTTTCTTCGCCGTGTTACACACACATTTTCAAGGTCAACTAGTTGGCTTTTGAGCCTTTTGGCCGCTTGGCCATTTGGCTGTTGCTGTTGGCTGTTGCCTCCATTTTTGTTTGACCATATCCCCTTTCAGGTTCAATAATGTCAAAGAGCGTGTCGCAGGCCAGGCGCCAAAATTTATGGCCAAATTGTTGACCTGCAGAGCCCCATGTGGCGGAGCCATTGAGGAACGAGTGAGTCCGACGAGCATGGGGCCCGTGCAGCACGTGCCGAGGCCAGGAAAATAATTTAGACAAAAACATGTGAAGCTCGCTGTATAAATTATGCAGACAGCAACAGCAAGAACAACAACAACAACAGCAAGAACAACGCGATGCTTGAAGGTATTGTCTAAGCGTCCTGCCCACAAATGCAGCGCAGGCCACAACAGCGGCAACAACAAAGCAAAAGCAACAACAGCAACAAGACACAGAACAATAACAATAGCAGCAACAACAACAGACATTACTCACCGCCTCGGTCTTCTATTTTATTGTATTTTATCTCTGGATTAGTTTTTGCCATGACCACTACAAATAAACTCGAGCATCTTGGTCGAAAGAAAGGAAAATACCGAAGCTATTGTTGTTGCCACAGCTCAGCTCAGTTCTTGGCTTGGCCTGGCCTAGCCTGGCCTGGCATTTGGCAGAGCTTCGCCACGCTTTGCCTTGGCAAGTTTCGCCTTACCCAGGCCCCTTCAGCTTGCCCCGCTTCCCCTTAGGGGCTACAACGGGTCTAACAATTGCGCATGTTAACATACTTGTAAGTAGTTTTTCCACTTTGCCATGTTATTCTTCCATCACAGTTCCAGTCACCCCCGACCGACCGCCCATCACCCTGCACCTTTGTGGTGCTCCTTGTATCGCTTCTTTCTCTCTCTCTCTTTCAGTCTGGTTGCCCTATCGCGTTACACCCACAACAAAGATTACTTGCACATTTATTTTGGCCACTAACTAGCCGCCAGCAATTGCCATTGTTTTTGTAATTATCTGCACGTTATTTGTGGGTCAATAAAACTTGATATTCGTGGTTTGACCGGCGTTTAACGCTCTTCCGCCCCCACTCCCTTTCTCTGTCTCTCACGATTTATGGCATAAGCGGGGGGTGCGCTTTCAACGGCACTCGGCATGCAAACAGATTAATGTTCCTTTTCATTATTATACTTTTTTTCATAGAGCTGCAGAAGCGTTTCCTAGGAGTTTAAGTCTTAAAGAACTGCAAAGGCTCCAGGTGGTTGGTAAGACCTTGAACTAAGCTCTAATTATCCTGCTACTGTACGCAAATCAGGACTAGGAAAATTCCAATGAAGAATATTTCTATTGTGTACATTTCTACCTTAATAAATGTAGTTATGCATTTGAAATAAACAAGGCATTAATATACAAAAAACTTGTTCCCTATCTGCTGTCTGCTTCTCCATGACAGAAATATAAATGAAATGATCTGGCAACGCTGGGTTAGATGGCCTTAGTAACAGTCAACGGACTTGTAACGACATAGATGTAAATCAAGAAAGGCAAAAGGTTCTCGTTGACGATGCGAAGAGAGAAAACAAGAAAAAGCAAGACTGACGCTCAATCAATGAATAAACGATGATTACACAAAGTAAAAATAACCTCTTTGACCATTTTCAATGCTCTAAGGATATACAAATTAGTTAGTGTTTAAGGACAACGGCACCTGAGAATTCCTTTCACTTCAGTTCCGTATCCGAATTTATAAGGTTACTGCTAACCTGCTTTCTTGTTGGTCGTAGAAGTTCTACTTAGCTTTTCACTTTCGTATCGACCATTACACTTTCATTTTTGCTACTAGGTACAAATTCCCTTCTAGTACAAGCTCATATATAAGTAAATATTACACCCAATTTGCATTTGGCAAACAACAATTTATGGCTTTCCCTGAAAAATGTTAATGTTCTGCAGCCCGTCTGTGGCCGTCTGGTACCGTCTTCTGGATAATTAACACATGTCCAAAGCTGATTTATTTATGTGAGCTGCTTCCTTGTTTATTCATGGCCTGCTAGTCAAATTGTTCTGCCTCTCCCGGTAATTGTAGCCGCTGTCAATGGCTCGCATGACACCAAATTTATAAGTAATTTGCCTAGACCGATGGACTTGAGCGAACCAATGTTGTACCTTGTTAATACCTAGCTGGCTATTGACTATAGGATCAGGTTAACTTAAGGAGAACTTCAACTCAGTTCTGCATAGAGATAGTTCTGGTAAAAAGTGGTATCTACCAGCAAAATTGACCTCACGGTATCAGGAAGGCTGATAAGTTGTAGAAGAACAGCTACAGGGTAGCAAAGTATCGAGCATGCTCTGTTGGCTAGCCAGCGTTGGCTGTTGTTTTCTTTTATTTTCGTGGCAAGGCAATCATTCATGATAAATTTCCAGAATTTGGTGTTCAATTATTTAATGAAGTGGCCAGCGAATTAGTGTTGGCTTTATTGCCTTCTTCGCCGTCGCTGAGTGCTCAGGTTTCAAGCAATTTAATTTTATTGTTAAATGGGTGCTCCAGTTGCAAGCAATTTAACTTTATTGTTTAATAGACGCTTGTTCCACTATGCGTAATTGGGGTGTGATGGAGTCCTTTCGCTTGTCCACAAATACAGAACAGATCTACATTTGCACATCGCTTAATACCCAGCAAAAAATTAAAGTTTCCTTTGCCCAATTCGTATTCAATTGTTTTATTGACTTACCTATTTTATTCAGGCATAAAATAAATACAAAATGTTCACACACACTTAATTTCATGTACTAACACACTTATACATGATCTGTTTTCTTTGGCTTTTAATGAATTTCCGTGTATTTGAACTGTCATGATTAAAAACACATTTTTGGTTTTTAATTACTGCTCAACTTTTGATCGATTCCGAATTGGAAAGTGCATGCATTGTAAAAGACCGAGGGAAAAGGTGGGCTCACAAAGGGTGAAGCTGTTCAAGCCAAGAATTAAGCTGAGCGGGGCAAAAACAAAGAGCAAACAACAAATTGAAAGGCATGAAATACGAATTGAACAACAATAAGAGAGGACAACGACTAAAAAAGCGAGTCAACGCCATATTGTGCTCTGCATATGTGTATGTGTGCTCACTTCAATTGTTTAAAAGTGAAAATTCGATTTTGTGGTAAGGCAGAGTCAAAAGAAAAAGCAAAAAAGGAACATGCAACAGAGAATGGTGTGCAAAATCAAAATAAGGAAAAAACGAATGAGAAAAAAGAGACGAAAATTCTTTTTACTTGTTTGTGCAGCTAAAGTTGTGCTTCCTTTTAGTTTGAAATGCCAGTTATTGTTGTAGTTGTTGCTGCTGGCCATGTTGATGCTTTGTGTCAATGGATGGACAGTTACTCTATGTGTCTGCCAGTGTGTGTGCATGTGTGTGTGTGTCCCTGTTGATATGACCAAAAAATATACAACAAACGTGCAAACAACATGAAAAAACGACAAAATGAACCGGAGACGAGTGCGGTGGTCTCCAAGACATGAACAGCATTTTGAAGCTGGATGAGAAACCATCCACGCTGCATGTGCAAAAAAGAAAAAGGGAAGAAGAAAATTTCAGCAACGAGCGGCGGAAGGAGCAGCAGCAGTAGGACTAACAAGAAACGTAACGATAACGAAAAACAAACTTTAAAAATTGGATTCTTCATTTGCATCGGCAAATCCAATCAAGCCAACGTAAAGACCCCGACCAGACACATGCACAACATAAAGCCGACGCAGAGACATCCAGCCGACTCCCGACTACCGACTGCCGGTTGCCAGACGTGCGGCTGCCCAATGCGGATCGCTATGTTGCTGAAAGTTCGCCACGTTACGTATACGCCAGGTACAGACATGCAGTGAGAGAGTGAGAGAGAGAGCGAGAGCAAGCAAGGAAGAGGCGTGTATAAAGCGAGCAATAAATGAAAGGTGTGCGCCGCATGTTTGGCCATATAGTTGACCGTTGCTTATGGCTTGTGTTGCTCCGGCTGCTCTCTGCCGTGTCCGGTTGAAAATTGGTAACGATTTGTATTGCAATGGGCCTGGCTGGCATAAAGGCGGCAGCCTATTGTGCCCCGGCGTGCCATGGCCATGGAGTGAGTGGCTGTTCAAAAGTTTTGCCGCTAGCTTTGCTTCTCGCCTCTCCTTGGCATTGCGAAATTTTCTTATTTGTATGCCCGGCTTACCTGGCCGTTATCCATCTGTCTTGTGTCTTCATCAACTGGGGCTGTATTAAGTCGCTTGTTGGCAGCCGCCAATCCTCTCTTGTCCGTCTATGCCGCTTTCCCTTCCCATACTACTCATACTGCCACCCACTGCTGTTGCTCACTTCTTTTATCTTTGTCACAGTACCAGCTGTTGCAGTTGTTGTTGCTCTTGCTGTTGTAGTGGTTTTCCTGTGAGTACATGAGAGAAAAGCAAATGTGTAGCATACTTTTTGGGGCCGCTCGCTTTTGTTATTGATTGCAGGCATACGCTTGCCATTTTATTACCAGCCCAAAAATGGCAAACAAAAAACAACGCCAGCAGCAGTGGCAGCATTGTTTTTATTTTTTTGCCACGTTAATTGCCAGCGAAACCAAACATTTGCGTCAGTCCAACCGCAGGCTGGAGTCGAGTCAACGTCGTCCCCGACATGGACAGGCACGACAACATCAACCGCCACTTAAATTGCCCAAACCGCGACAAGTGTCCTGCTGGCGCTGCTGCCATGGCTGCGGCCAGCCATAGACACGGCCCATTGAAGCGCACAAGAAAACCATTCATTAGCGCTTATCAAGCCTCCGACCTCAATGGCACTTTGATTTTGCGCTTAACCTAAACTACACGAGGTTTTTCCCACTTTTTCTGTTTGCTGTTTCTATGTTTTTTTTTTCTCTTTCCGCAAATTTTGCAAGAGCATTGGCTAGGCAATCGCTGACGTTTATTGTAAATGGCTGTCCAATGAAAATTGTTGTGGCCTATCAACGTCAACGCCGGCTTCACGCGCCTCACGCCTCGCGTCTCGATGTCCTGTGTCATTAGTGCGCAGTGCGAGCGAGTGAGTGTGCGAGAGTGAGAGGTAGAGGGAGAGGCCGAGCCAGTCAGGGGAAAAAATAACAGGCATTTTTATCGGCCTATACATGAACGACGTCGTCCTTGCCGCACATATCGCTTGTTGCCTGTTGCCGCGTTTTAGTTTAATTGGCACTTGACAGCGCGGTCAACAGGCTGGCTGCTCTGCCGGTGCTATCAATCAAATTGGCTCCTTCGACTGCAAAGCAACTATGCTGGGTAGAAGGTCTGGTACTGCTTGCTGTCTTTACTATCTATGTTAATTGCTGAGGATATTTATTATACTAAGGAATAAGGAAAAACTTATTAAGTTGTAGATTTTGTGTGGTTTTCAAAAGAAAAAACTTGGTATAGACTTTCAGGGTTGCTGGTTCACACTGTTATTAACCTGAATTACTTTTGTGAGAAATGCATTAACCCCAAGTAATTCTTAGTGAATATATAAAAATACTAGGTCTTCATACAACATACATACTTTCTTTCACTAAACTAAAATAAAAGCAACTAAATTAGATTGAGCAGTAATAAGACTATAATGACAGTATTAAAACAATATAGCCTTAGAATATTCTGGTGTTCTACTTGTTATAAATTAATTCATTTCATCTGATTCTATTCCTGGCACAATCCTAATTATTCATTAGCTCATAATTTGTAGCTGCCTGATAGAATTAATCATGGAAGCTGCATGCTAGACAACTTTTATTGCCATAATTTTCAGCCATAAGGTAATTGCCTTACATCCGCTCGCCCTACCTCTCTAAACTCTTTGCCTTTCTCTTTCTCTCTCTCTCTCTCTGTGCTTTACTTTCTCCTTCTCGCTGCATCTATCGCCCCTTAATTCGTTCCCTCACTCTCTCTCTCTCTCTCTGTGCTGCGTTGATTCCCTTTATTCCAGTACAGCGGTTAAGTAAACAGTAAAGCTCCGCTAAGCTGGCCAAAGATGGTCTGGCAACTCTGGTTCGTTCGGTTTGCAAAGGGTTTGACTGTACCTGAATATTTGCATACGTATTTGCCTGGCACATTTCGCTGGGCATTTGCGGCACTTGTGTGTTTGCTTTGCCTTAGCCTGATGACAACGAATGTGGTTCGTGTTGCAGTTGCTGTGGCTGTTACTGTTGTTGTTGTTGTTGTTGTTGTCAATGTGTGTGCAGGGTGCTTTCAGTTGCCGTGCAAACAATAAAATTTATGCTCGCACACTCTCTTCCCCTCCCTCTCTCACTGTGCACATTCACTTGACTGATGTTTCTAGTTGAGGCGCTTATTGTTGCCGTTGTTGTTGCTGTTGCTGTTGCTGCTGCTGTTACTATTGTTGTTGTAGTCTAGCAGATAATGTTTCATTAGATTGCACCAGCCAGGCAGACAGCCCAACGGGCGGGCGGACATCGTCATCGTGATTTCAAATAATAATTAAAACCCGACGAATGTTGTTTGATGTTTTCATGTTGCACACACACACAGCACCACTGTATGTGTGTGTGTGGGTGTGTCTGTCTGCATACATATGCATTTTCCAGGCAATAGATTAAAGTCGGCGCATGGTAAGCCCCAAAGCGTATACTAATGGGCCAGTCATGCAGGTCCCATGACTGACCAGACCGACTGTGTGTGCGAGTTGTCTGACGATCTAAATGAGCGTTGCCTATCGCGCTGTGTGATGGGGGAGGTGAGAGTGGGTGAAAGAGGGTGGGCAGGAGTAAGGTCAGAGCAGTTGGGTATACTGTGACTGAGCACTCAGAGACCCGACCGACTGCACGTTGCCATGAATACCGTCCGAGCTGATGTCGCAGCCCAAAATGCTGTTTTATTTGAATAATTGAAAGGCTTGCACACACACAGACACACTCACTTACACCAACACAGACTCACTTGCAGTTGGAAATACACACACACACACAGACGGCAAAGGGAATTACGCATACATATTTGTATGTTTAATGTCCTGCTGTGCGCCGCCCAACGGATTTATAACTGATTTCTGGTGATTTAGTTGGCTTGCAATGAGACGCAGCCGCCGTACACCGTAGCACTGCCTGCCCCCTCCCTACCCCTTCCCATCTTACTGACATTTGTGCAAACTCGATGGTGCGCCGTGGTACACCATGATAAAATGAATCTCATTTGCATACACGTCGCCCAGGCAACGGACGGCCAAGGGCCCAGGCAAAGCACGGCCGCAGGTTGCACCTTGAGTGCATGTTGCAAATTCATCTAAAACTACAAGTCGCACTCTCTATAAAGTACACACTATGCAGAGGTATTTCGCGCAAGGCCAGTCGAAAGTTAATTGAAACGCTATCGAAGCATATTCAATCAATTTAAATTAGTTCTGCGATACGACCGCACAAAGGACGCCAAGTGCACCTCGGGGGCACGAATGGGCGGCGATGCCACAGCGATGCCACAGCATGCGCTATGTTGGCCCTGTTAATTAGACACGCCGCCCAAATGGCAAAAGTTTTCGCTTAACGGTTTTCGGTTTGCTCTTCTTGCTGGTTTCCTTCTTCGTTTACCCGCTTTCCGCTTTCCCTTTTCCAGTTTGCCTGTCAACGAAACAAAGCAGCGATAAGAAATTGGCTGACAATAACATCCTCCCTGCCCAATCTCTCTGTCTTCCCCCCTGCCCCCGCATTAATCAATTATAATTTATTGTGTTCTTATTGGCGCTACTGTCAGTTAACTGTTTATTGAAAAATTCAAACGCAACGCGGATATTGAGTGGCAAAAGACTGGCAGAGTCGTCTCGAGGCGTTCCCCAGTTTCATCCTTGTAATTGCTTGCGTAATTTGCTCATCTCACATGTCAACAGATGTCAGCACAGTTGACATTATCAGAATCTAATCAAAATGCAAATTAATAATAAACAAAAATGGTTTGACATTTGCCTAAACTTCAAATTGATTAAATTGCATTCAAGATGTGCGGCATATTTCGAGTCGAACGCTTGACATTAACCCAACACATTGCTCAAATAACTTACACACACACACACAGAGATACATGACTTACTGTATATTAAAATGTGAAAATATTTTCGTTGGGAAAAGCTTTTTTGCCATCGCATTTGTCTGCAGTAAAACTAATGAGAAATTAATAATTAAAATGTTTCTTATTTTCTCATGATTTTTGTCGCTTTTGACGAACTGCAAAAACATGTTAATAATTCACTTGAATATGTTTTATCAAGGATGTTCGAAAAGGCTTAGGGCGGTTTGCTTGCAGTCACTGCAAGGCAAAGGGCTTGAAGATCCTCTGGGTGTGGGAAATGTTTTCTATTATTTTTAATAATTAGTCAAACTGGTTTGTTATTCAATAATTAAACAACATTGAAATGTTTTTATTTGATTAAATGTCATATTATAAATTGAAAATAAACTCTTTGGCGAAATGATTGATAACAAAACTGTGAATGATTTTTGAAAATGCCTTAACTAAATTTCGAAGAAAACAAAAAGGGCGTTGCACTTTCAATACTTTTAGGTAAGTTTAGCTGTAAATAACTGAATTTGAGAAAAATTTCTGCTCAATAAACTTGTAACATAGAGAAAAGGTTACGGAGGTCACTGCCTACCTTTATAGCGAAATATTGTCAAATTTCTTTTTTTTTTATTAAATGCCACCAATTTCATTTCTTCTAAGTGTTCTATTGGATTTAAGTCCGGGAATGGGTCAAAACGCTCCAATTTATTAAGATTTTGATCTTGCACAAAATAAACTCTTTGCCAAAATAATTGTTAACAAAACTTTGAATGATATTTGGAAGTGCTTTAACTAAATTCTGAAGAAAGCAAAAAGACAGCTTTTAAAAACGGTGTTTCATTTTTATATATTCACAATTTGTCTCAAGAAATATTGTTATGCTTTACTTAATAAACGCAAAACTAGAAATTTAAGTTGTTATGGAATAATGAAGAAAAAATATTAGAATTGGAGAATGAATTTAGAAGCATAATACAAACATAACAAGTGAAAGGGTTGAACTAATAACTAGGAAGAACGGCTGTTGTCCTGCCGATGGAATTATACTCTATATTAATACACTCTAATAATTACAATCGAAAATCTCTATTTCTAACTGATTCTTCCTAAGAAAGCTGTAGGATAGTAGATAGGAGTTGTCCTACTTTAATGGAAGAAAATGGATTCGTGGATTTCTGTTAGATCGAATTCTCTGTTATTGCTAAATCCTAGTATACGTGTGCATACCTAATGTCATTGCAGATGTCGCCTTCTGACTAAAATGAATATACCCTCTGTGAGGGAAATGAAAGCAACCTGCTAAGCACAGTCGAATGGACGGACACACGTTATACGTGAAAATTGAATGATTCTCTTAAAATTAAATAGTACATTTTGAGAACAAACAGCTTGTTGTTTTTGCCTATAGACTTCGTTAAGCTTGGCTTATGTTTTCAGGCTGCTGCTCATTTAGGCTGCAATTGGTGGAGTTTGCCACACACATGTTTTCATTTCACGAGGCGGCGAATTGTTGCATGTTGTTGGCAGCTCCGCGAACCCAGGCGGCTTATTAACATTGCGCTTAACATAAAAACTGAGTGAATTGTTGGCCAACAACTGGTCAGCCACAGCCACAGGCTGCAGTCTGGCTGGGATGGGATGTGGTTGGGGGCGGGGCATAACTAAATTATTTAGTTGGTGTGTGGCCAACTGCAGCAACAACAACAAGTGCGGCACGGAGAGGCTACATCCCACGCGGCTCAAGCAGAAAGAGATGCGAGAAAAAGAGAGAGAGTGTGGGGGAAGGGGGAGAGGGGCAGTGCATGTTCTGGCAACGCGATTCACTCAGACAAACAGTGCACGACGGTCAGGCTGGGGCATCAAATGATTGGCCAGACACTTTATTATGTATGAGGCAGCAACAGCAGCCGACAACAACAACAATAACAACAACAGCAACAATAAATGAGGATGAACAATGAGCATGAACATGAGTAAACAAATTATTTATATTTAAATTGTTTGTGCGCCTGCATTGTTGCTGCTATTAAGTTTTCCATGTCCATTTGCTCCACACACACACACACACACATGCAAATGTGTGTTTGGTTGCACACACGGTCTGTCGTTGAAACTCGTTCGTGAACATGATTATGTTGCGGGTGCAGCGACTTTTTGTGCCTTTGACTGCGCTACAGACGGACAGACACAAAGAGCGGGAGTGTGGGGGGGAGAGTAAGGGAGAGAGATAGCAGGACAACGTGTACTCTGCTTATGCTGGAGTTCTCTCAGCAAGGTTTATTTATGCATTTCATTTGGGGCCGCGCGAGGCAAAGCGCTGCCTCTGCCCCCTGTGGACTGCGTGTGTGTGTGTGTGTGGGTGTGGCATTGTGGTTCTCTTTTGAGTTGATGTATTAAAAATTTTCACACATGGCAGTTGGTTATACCATACAGCTTGCTCGCCTGGTTTCCTCCTGCTCGCTTGTCAGTCGCCAAAACGACGATGCGTCGCAGTTTGCTGTCGTCAGCGCCACCGATGCTGCTGCTGCGTTAGCGTAAAGTGAAATTTGATTTTCCCTTTGCTGTGCAACGTGTTTTGCCGACAAATTCCACACGGTCATAGCTCAATTTATCCCCTTTTGCCTTTGACTGTGACTTTTTCCAGACATTCATTTGCATTGACCCCCCGCGTTGAATGTTTCAAGAGTTATCTACAGAGAGGGGGCAGGTGAGGAAGAGTGATGGATGTGTGGGGGGAGGGAGACGTACTACGTTCTCTCTAGTATATAGCTGATAAAGCTGACTGCGGTCTTGCTTAACCACGGCAGTTTTAATAATCTCCTTGAATTGCTCTCTGAAACCAACAATAAACCTTCAGTTAGTTATAAAGTGGGGTATGCAATATGTGTGATATTTGCAAAGTTTTAAATGTGAGTTACACACAGTGCTACCACTACTACCGTATTATTTCTAGTATAAGTTTCATTTTACAGATTCTGCAAATTTCCAAAATACTTTGAAGTAATTGCAAATTTGCAGTTATTTCAGAAATATTATTACCGGCTGCAGTCTGACTTGATGCTTGCATCTCTTTCTGCTTCTCTCTCCTTCTTCCTCCGTTGCTCTCTCTCTCCCTCTCCTTCTCTCTATCTTTCTTTCTACGTAAGTCTCCGGCAACATTTATCATATTTATTACAGACTTTTGCAAGGCTCATATTCATTTTCAAAGCACTTTTTTGCAGTTCTATTTTGTATTTTTGCACTTTGACATGGCGTTATGAGTCTATTGCGTGTTCCCCCATTCCCACTTACACACACACACACAAGCGCAGAAGTATCTGACACTGTCGTGCTGCTGCTGGTTGCTGCACAAGCGTCATTGTCTGATGGCTTCCGGTGTTGCTGCCGCTGCTGCAAGTGCCGCACATTCCCGTTACTTAGGTTGCCCATATACAGCTGCTTCCTGTTTGCGTCTCACAATTTCTGAATAAACTTAACATATATTCGCCTTTGTTGCTGCTGTCCTTGCTGCTGCTAAATGTAACGCATTGTTGTCAGCCTTTTTGTGAGCTGCCCTCGCAAATGCAAACATGAAAATTGCATAATCCACGCATTGCGATTTATGACTTTTGCACAGCACGCGAGAGGGAAGTGAAGTGAAAAGAGAGAGAGAGAGGGGGAGTGGGAGGGAGACTGCGAGCTGAGTGATGGCAGGACAAGCGAATGTTAAGGAAATAACGCAAAGGAACTGCCAGCTGCGTGCAACATGCAGCAAGGAGTTGTCTGTCATTTCGCTTACGATTTTTTATGAAAATACATTTTTCATGTGCTCGAACGTCGCTGCCACGCGCTGCCATCGTTTCTTTTTATTTTACATTTGGATAGCCCAATATAATGGCTGCTGTATGCCACACTAGCAACACTGACGCGACGCGGCGCTGCGACCACAATCCATTATCGGTAACATTAAGCAGCATCTCCTGAGGTCAATCAGCAATTAACTGTGCAAATTGATAGATGCCAAAGCGTTTGCGACCGCAAAGCGAAGCTGCTGTTGCCGCCTGCCTGCACTGCCACTGAAGTTGCGACTCGTCCTGTGATTGGCGCAGTTGCTCAATTAGCGCGTCATGGTGGTTGGGTGGCTGGTGGCGCCAACAATGGCGCGACCACAAACAGCTTTCATTAGGCAGGGAACCGTCGCCGTCGCCGTCGCCTTGGCAAGTGCATAATTAATTTGATATCCGCGAGTGAGCGGAAAACTGCGAGCTGCTGCTGCCACGAGTGCAGTTTAAGTGGCACTCACACTCACACTCGAATTCGATTTTGCACTTCACTTTAGTTCATTTCACTTCAATCCATTCTCTGGCATTTCACTCGTTTCCATTTCGTGCCATTTTGGGTCTGCTGTCCCTCTTGGCATTGCTTTGTTTAAGAATTTGCGGCTCTTTATGGAGCGCATAAATTTCGGGCGCATTTTTTTGTGCCATTTTACGAGGCAGTCCATTAAAATGGGCACACACACTCGCACACACACACACATGCAGGAACAGGCTTTGGCTTCCAGTTCGGGTTCAGGCACCCATGTGGCACATGTGGCAGCACACTAAGACACAGGCGACACAGGCGACGCGGACACGGACACGGACGCGCAGCAAATAAAATGAAATACATAAATTTTGCAACGATTTGAGAGACCGCATTTTATAATTGAATCACGTACGACATTTTCACAGCGGCGCGGAAATAGGAAATAAGTTTGCCACTGATATAAATTAGAATCTTAAGGGATTACCAATGCTGACTGCAAACTGTTGCCCCCCCCCCTGTTTTCCACTCCCCCTTCACTTGACACCCTCTTGCACAGTTGTATGTCCTTCTTCTGGCGTCGAGAGTTAGTCAATAACCGAGCCCAAGCTCCTGTTCAGTGCTTAGAGCTCTGGCTTGGGCTCTGGTTTGGACTTTAAGCGCACATGGCGCTGCTCTTGAAATTTATGTGCCTTTACATACCCTGCACGCGTTTGCAGTGGGAAAGGGGTGTTTTACAAATATGGAATATAATTTGAGCGGGATGTATGGAAGTGCTTTTCATTGTGTCGAAATAGGATAAGATTTAAATAGTTTAAGGAAATATAAGATGAGTAAATAGACTAAGTACATACTTAGTAGGCAAAGAACTTGCAAAAGTGTGTAACAAATAGTAGTAGCAGAAAGTAGTAGTAGTACAGTAAATGGAGTAGTTAGAAACAAGAAGTTATGCAGTAGATTGTAGAAGAAAAATTGAAGTGGTAAATACGTTAGAAGAAGTTGAAAATAGTAGTTAATAATATTGTGAAAAGTAGTGTGGTAATAATATTAGTAGGCTACTGAAATAGTGCAAGACAGTAATAGTAGTAAAAATTAATAATAGAAGATAGAAGATTAGAATGAATTAGGAGTGGGAAGACTATGATTAGTTGTAATAGGTGCAATTATGTGTAGATAATATTACTAGTAGTAGTAGTAGTAGAAGTAATTAAGGCAGAAATAGTAGAACTTGTAGTAGTAGTAGTAGAAAACAGTAGTATATATTAGAATAGTAGTAGAAGTAGTGGTAGGTGATAATAATAGTATTAGGGTATGTGTGATACTAGTAATATTAGAAGTTGTAGTAGTAGAAACTAGTTAAAGTAGTAGTGATATTAGGAGTAGTAGTTTGAACGTAGTTGTAGTAGAAGTAATGTTATTAGTAGTATTAGTAGTAATAGCTGTATTAGTATTACAAGTAGTACTATTAGTAGTAGGAGTAGTAGTAGTAGAAGTAGTAGTAGAAGTAGTAGTAGTTGTAGTAGTAGTAGTAGAATAAGTAATAGTAGTAGTAGTAGTAGTACTAGTAGTAAAATTAGTAGTAGTAGTAATAGGAGTAGTAGTAGTTGTAGTAATAGTAGTAGTAGCAGTAGTAGAAGTAGAATAAGTTGTATTGGTAGTAGTACTAAGAGTAGTAGTAGCTGTAGTAGTAGTAGTAGTAGTGGTAGTAGTAGTAGTAGTAGTATAATAAGTAGTAGTAGTAGTAGAAGTAAAAGAAGTAGTAGTATTAGTAACAGTAGTAGTAATACTTGGAGTAGTATCAAGTAGTTGTAGTACTAGAAGTAGATGTTGTACTATTAGAAACCACCTATATAGTATCTGCTGATAGTGGTATTTTCAAAGGTATCTTCCAGTCGAGTGCACTCCAATGTCGCTTACTTAACTTGGTGCTCTTGCCTTTGCTTTGCTTGTTAGTAGTTTGAGGTGGCGCAAAAAAAGTTGCTGCGCATTTCTCTGGTGTCACACTGCCAAAAGTTGCATGTGCGCATTTCCGTTTCCGTTTATTAGAGCAACCTTTTTGATTTACTTTGCAAGTGGCGAAACAATTGGCAAACAACAACAACAACAACAACAACAACAAGAACAACAAAAGCAACGACAAAACTCTTGTCCCGGCCGAGAGCCAATAAAGAAAGTACACAAGGCACGCGCGAGTCGAGCGCATTCAAACTTTCTGTCCACACACACGAACACACACACACACTGACTTGCGGCTTGTGTGTGTTTGAGTGTGTGTGTGTGTACATGGCCAGCCGCCATTTTGTATCAGTGTGTGCACACTCCATTGAGCCTCAATGATGCGTGCAAAATGCAACGGCAACAATTTTTTGGCATTTTTTTTAAATGGTAATTTTTTGGCTTCCTCATCTCTGCTCTCTTGCTCGCTGGTTGTTGTTGTTTCACGACACTGCCATGTTTCATTGTAAACTCTAGCACTGCCTGTCCCTCTCGCTCTCTCTCTCTCACTTTCTCTCTCTTTTTCTCTTCCTTCCTTGTATCTCATTTGTTTTCTTTCGGGCTTTGCGTATCTTTATTGTTCTCGATGGGAAAAAAGGCATTGATTTTAACAAGTGCAAGAATCAAACTTATTGACATATCCGATTTCCGCAATAATTATGCATGTTTGTATGGAGATGTGCATGTCTGCACATGTTTGTAACATGACAATAGGCTGTATATGTGTTGCACTATCAAGAGTTACGCTAAGTTACCTTCTAGTTAAATTTGTAGACTCTGCAATGCAAGGGAGAATCATAGTTAAGGCCAAGTCTGAATAGTTATACGATGCTTATTAACCGACACTGTCAGTGACAAAATATCCCAGCGCTGTGATTAACTAGCTAATAAATAACTCGATTATCTACACCGCTGGCCAAGCCGACAAGTCAATTAACTGGCAAACTCTCAACATATTCTCGAACACTTTCAATACGCGTCGCCTTGCCATGTACTCTAACTGCACGTGTCTGTGTGAGTGCATGTGTTTGTGTGTGTATGTTTGTTCATATATTTAACTAAATAAATAAATTGTAATGCCTGCCTGTCTTGCAGGGAAAGTCAAACAGTCGTTGACTAAGCTAAACAGGCCAACTTACGTTGTTGTCTGCTGGCAATGTTGCTGCGTCTGCTGCTGCTCTGCCCTCGGTACACCTCCCCTCCGCTCTCCCTTTTCGTTCTGGCGCCTGTCTGAGGTTAGGGGCTGCTTTGCGGCATTTTGCCGAGATTTGTCGAAAATTTATGCGCTACCTTAGAGAATTTATGAGTTGCAGTCGAGTGAATTATTTTATCATACGCATGCAGCAACAAACACAGTCACACACACACACTCATTTGCAGCTTGGTACATGTTGCGGGGCATGCCACAAACAAGCTGCAGCTTCAGCTACTACAACACCACCCCTACCATCCCCCGTCCCCCTGAACGCTGCACTCCTTTTAAGCCTCTAATTTCACATGCAAAAGTCTGCACTAAGCTGGCATTTTAATCTTGGCCAAGTGGCGTGCCACCCCCTTCGCCACGGCCTGTGCTGGAAGTGGGCATGGCCATGGGTATGTAAGTAATTAAGCACTCGCAGTGCCGAATTGCCTACGCACTAAATAATAGCAGGGGCCGTTGCCACGCCCACACAGCCAGGGCAGCCGGACTAGACTCGGTAAGTGCAGCTCGCCAGAAGCCAAAAGATTTTTGCCAGTGCAGGGAATTAAGTTGTTGCCAGTCTCGAAAATTGTTCCTACTGTTGCCGTAGTTGTTGATGCTGTTCTGCTGCTGCTGCTGCTGCTGTTCTGCTGCTGCTGCTCTGCTGCTGCTAATGCTGTTGCACTAAGTCGCTCTTGAATCTTGCCAAACAGCTGCTGCATTTGCCTTTGTGCTGAGGCCTAATACGTAGCTGTTGTTTGCGGCTTGCAAGGGGATAACAACAACAGGCAGGTGCCAGCTGCACTGTCCTCTTCTCCCCCTCTCCACACGCTGCCACTGCCTGCACTCAGCGTGTTCAAGTGGGCTCGAGGAGGATACGTAGGCGGAGCAGGCTTTCATTTGCATCCATGTTCGGTTTAAAGCTAATCGATTTGCACACACCAAACACATTCGCACATTGTGGGCCTCCAATTGGCTTTTAATTTAATTGCAATCCTCGAGCAACGTGCAGCATGCAGCACTTCAGCACCTCAGCATCTTGGTTGAGCTAAGATTAAAAGGAATGTCCTCAAAAATAAAAAAATGGTTGCCATTGTTCTGCTCTTGTCGCTTGGCAACTGATTTTAATTAAAAGTTGTCGTCGGTTGAACGAGGGTGCAGAACAGCTTATCTGGCTGCACAAACCTATTTTGAAGCAATGGACTTGAAGGGACAGGGCAGGGCAAGAGCACATGAAGTAGAACAAAAATTAAATGTGGTTCATTTAACTGTAATAAAAATAGTAATAAAAATAAAAATTATGACAAATTTTCAAAATAATGTAAATACAAATAAAACAACTCATTATTTAATTCCAAATCAACTTTTAACCACTGTAGGCAGCAAAAATGTTTAATTTAATTTTAACCTTCACCAAACCGACCTCCACTCTAAATGCCAAATGATCTAATGTGTGTGTGTCTCAGAGCGGTGTGTGTGTGTGTGCTAGTAGTGTGTATCTGTATTTGTGTAAGCCGACTACTTTGACGCATTTGCTTACATAATTGGCTTCATTACCCATTCATCGCAGCATTCATTCATTAGAAAGCAATGGACAGTTTAATTAAGGACCTGAACACTCGCACTCGCACTCAGACTCCCACATTTACTTTACAGTTTGTCTTTGGCCGAAGTAATGACACAACAAAAACTAACTGGAGGCCGAATAAATGCCACACTAATTGTGAGCAGTCTAACTATTTTGATGAGTCTGCCAAGCATTATAAATAGTTCGCATGTTTTGGATTCATTTAATTATGCAATTTATGCATTATCCCGTTTGATTGCGTTGGAATTTGAACTATTTTCAAGAGAATAGTTTACTATATCAGTGCTAGTTCAGTTGTATACTATAAATAGATCAGTAGAGACCTTTTCAGTTTCTTGACTTAAGCGCTGCTGATGCGATTCGAACACCATCTATTCCAAATTTATGTTTCTACTTGCGAAATCGGTGAGTGGAAAAGTGACTGCCAAAGTTGGCCGCAGTCAACCACATTGTTAACGCAAGCTATTAAGGCCGGCGGCACTGCTGGCTTGTTACTTACAGTTCCTGCTGCCATATTTAATGAAATAAGCCGCACCATGTGTGGCAAGTGAGGCACGAGCAGTAGCAGCAGCAGCAGCAACAGAGCGGCAGCATCAGCCACAGCTTACCACGCCGCGCATTGTCAGTTCAAGTTGGCAAATTGCCGCGGGCCAAGCAAAAGCTACATGTGCTCTTCCATTACATGTAGGTGGATCCGCACTCCCACAAAGAGTTGGCTGCAGCTATGGTAGCGTTCAGCTTGCCCCGTGCCTCTGACAATGATGTACGTCAATCTGCGGCATGTTTCGCTGTTGTTGCTGCTGTTGCCGCCATGTTGCAGGTATTGCTTGTTTGTAGTTCATTAAATCTGCCTCATTAGCCAAAAACTTGTCCTGCTTGCTTTGCTCGAAGGATGATGCGGCTATAAGCTCTTAACAACAGTCTTACTTTCATAATTCGAAAGAAGTTTTTTTAGCTAAAAGTCATCCAGGTAGTAGTCGCTGTGTGTCTTTATCTATCTCTGGTAAACAAGGCACAGTGAACAGTGTGGCATCAGCGTAAGATTTGTGTGGAACTAGTACGAGTACCATTGAACTAATGAGTTTGATTAGTAGTTGAACCAGTGTTCACTCTTTTAATCTTTTAATTAATACAAGGGTGTAAACAGGTTGGAGCTATTTTGAAACAATGCAGCAAGCATATGAACCAGGTTGGAATTAGTTTGGAGGCAGTATAAAATTAGTATAAAACTTGAAACCCTCATTGAACTAGATTTGATATGATAATTGACTGCATGCGTTGAACGTATGATTCAATTTATGAAATGCATATGATAGCTATCAGTTATTGAAATGTTGCTTCGACTATTTCTGCTTGACAGTTGAGTTCTGTTTAAAATAAATTTCAGTACTCGGACGAAGCTGACAGCGTTATTCTGCTGCCCTGTCAGCTGGCCTCTGGCTTGTGGTAACTTGAAAGGATTTACTTGAATTCCAAGGGAACTGTGTTTGTTTTTACAGGTTGCATCACATTTCGATGGCAAGAATCACATCAAATAGTATTATGTTTATGTTGGAGCGGACCACAAGCCTCAATCAAATAATGACAGATACCATGCACAGACGAAAGCAGCACGAAGACGAATATATTAAAAGACCAATGGCAACGAATGCAATGTTTGTTGTATCTTTTTGCCAAGCTGAGATCAACAAATTTCCCAAAGCAGCACAATTTATGTGCGTCTATGTGTATGTCTGTGTGTGTGTTAGACAGACAAACAGCTTAGGGTTTTAATGAACATTGCGAATTACAAAATAACCATGCAACGCAAATGCCAATCATCATCAGCAGAAGCAACAGTAGCAGCAGCAGCAACAGCAGGAGGAGCAAGAGTAGCATCAGAGATGAAAGCATATTTGATCCGGGAAGCAGTTGCAGGCAGTTGCAATAGCAGCGGGAGTTGAAATGGGAGTTGTAGAAGGATTGGGTGCTGGACCCACTGCCACCACACACGACGAAATGAAAACAAACAGTGCGCTTTGAAGGGCCTCAGTCGCTTGCAGATTACCACTGGCCATGGTAGGTAGCAATTACTGTTTGTTGATGCTTTTGGTAACATGGCTAGCTCGTTGTTGTTGCCCGTTTGTTGTTGTTGGCTCTGAAGTAAAATTGAAATTCATAATTCAATTGGACTTTTGCTTCGCAGCACAAAATCAAACAACAAACGAAATTTTTGCTGCGGTATGAGGTAGAAACGGGTGGAGAAGGGAGCGAGGAAGTGAGGAGCCTGCTGCTTGTGTGGTTGGCTCAAGGTAAATACGGCTCAGGGCAGTGCATGCATGGTCCAATGTGTGCGTTAATTGAAAGCAATTCCATCGTTCCGCCCGAAAGTATGCAACGCATTCGATGCAAATTTCCATTCCGCTTCCTTTGAACGCTGCCTTTGTCTTATTGGAATGAAAGAGAGAAAGAGAGAGAGAGAGAGAGAGAGAGAGAGAGACAGAACTGCAGGAGTTCCTGCTTCTTGGTTCGAGCTGAAATTCGCCTCTTTTGCTGACATTTTGTGGAAAATGCATAAATCATCGATTGCTGCAGTGTCATAAGCGCAACTAAACACACAGAGCGACAAGTGCAAGTACAAAGACAGCAACAACGAAAATCAGCAAGGCTTGATCTAGTATTCCTCTCCCCCTCCCCTCCCATCCCCATTCCTCTGTCTCTCCATCTCTCTCTCTCTGTCTGCGAAAATCAAAGAAAAGGATATTATTATTTTGTGAGTGCTGCAAAAAGCGACGACAGTCGGCAAAAAGATTCCAACGAGCCAACGTGCAAATCAATGACAGCAGCAACACGAACAGCTTCCCATTGCTCACATGCTGCCTCCACGCCCACACTGTCTCCTACTACTTCCCACTCTTCCCCTGTCTCTTTCTCTGTCATCTGTACTTCCTTTTCACCACTCTACCCCTTGCTGGCTATGTGCAAGCTGCAATAAATCTGCTTCGGTAGTCATAAATATTGATTTCGAAATTGTCTGCATGTGTGCGTTACCTATCTCAACGACCCCGTCCCCGATACAGATCCTACCCCCCCCCTCATCCCAACTCTCAGCTGGCTTTGGTTAGATTTGTCGCTTATATTAGCTGCAGAAATGAAAATCGTTTTCCAATCACATTCTTGCCTTTTACCTTTTGCAATTGCTTTGGCTTTGCTTTCTGCACTTCTTGTTGTTGTAGTTGTGCCAGTTGCGTGTATGTGTATGTGCTCCACTGAAGTCTAATTTGCAGCTGCTCCGCTTGTCGTTGTTATTGTGCTGCTGACAAATGTTCCTCGTTCGCACACGCAGAGCAGGACACACTAGGACACACAGGGTAGCCCTGTCAGGATACTCTTTCCCCTTGGATTTGAGTGTGTAGTAAAACGCAGTATTAGCTGTGGTCAGGAAGGACTACATACAATGCTGCCCTAGCTAAATGGCAGGCATTTTAATTTGGTAAGCTCAGCATCAGCATCGCATGATGTAAGTTTTCTCAGTGAGTTCTGTTCCATGTTCGGGTGGCATAGAACTCTCTTCACAACCATCGGCAACTGCATTCGTGATGACTTCATCTGATTCCCCCAGTTGCCCTCTCCGTTCCGTCACTGCTGGCTGGCAGCTTGATTTCAATTTATGATCTCTCTTGCAGTGAGCTTAGAGTTATGACCAATAGGTTTCGGTCTGAGCGAAGAAAAGGAATACAAATATCTATCCGGGCTGAAATTGAAATTAAACTCATAACTCAAGCCGAGGCGCAGTTCAAATGCTCCACAATTGACACAATCAAGTTGAGCCCTTGTGCTCTTAAAGCGGCAAACACAACCCTCACATTATGATGTAGTTGCCGTCGTTGCCCCAGTCGTAGTAGTGGCTCTTTGAGCTATGCTCCGGAATAGGCTTCTTATGGGCCATAACAATGGGACAGCGCGCCTAATCTTGCCCATTGGGACAGCAGCAGCAGACCCATTAATATGCCTTTGTCTCTGCCATAGTCTGGTTTTGATCTCGTTCCTCGTTCCTCGCTCCTGCGCAGCTGTTCTGAAATTGAACTACTTCAATGAGTGTGTGCGAGTGTGTATGTGAGTGTGTATGTGTGTGAGTGTGTTAGTTATAAAAATGTCATCATTCTCATCACTGTACGTTGTCTCGTTTCGTATTCCATGGGGGACACTTCGCTCGTCGAGCTGTCTAGCCCGTTGCCGTTGGCATGATAAGTTGTCGCTTATTTAATGGAATTTTATTGCTCCCAAAAATGAAAAGAAACTTGCTGCAACTTTTATCTATGACTTTGAAATCAACTCGTAAGTGTGAGCATCAGCATTATTTTATGGCCCATTGTATCGGACCGACAGCAGCAGGGTGTGACCCAATTTGGTAATCCTGATTTGGTTGCCCTACGGAAATTGAAAAGAGGGTATGATGCTAAGTAAAGTGACTGATTCATGTTGTTTGATTGATGTTTTTACGTTTCTTGTTTATACTACTTACTACTACCTCTACTACTTCATCGAACTCGTATCTGTCGTTTCTATTTTAATATTAATATTTTTAGCCTTTGTACAGTCAGTTATATGATTTCCATTTAGTTTCTGCAGCTGCATGGATTATTAAATTTCGGAAACCATTTCAAACAGTCGAAAGCATCGCATTGCTTTATTATATCGTTTTTATGTGAAATCTGAAATGGTATATAGACACAGTCATATCGGTTGTATCCCCACTTTGCATGTATGTGTGTGTGTATGCTGTATTGTTTAAATATTGGCACAATATCAAATTATCTGCCATTTGTCAATAAATAACTCTGGCACAAAGGCGAGCGAACTTTATTAAAATTCGCCACAAAACGTTGTAGTTTCCGGTTTCAATTACGCCATAAATTTTCGGTGCTGCACCCGCACGGGCACAGACACAAAGAATGAGAGGAATATGTGCAGAGGGTGCGAGTCTGGTGGAGGAGTAGAATAAGGATTGTGGGGGGGTTGGATGCATGTTATACAGAGAGTCATTGCAGCATGATGACATGCAGCTGCACGCGAGCATATTGAAATTTAGGGCCCCATTGGCAACTTGTCACAACTCACAACCTGTCCAGCAGGACAACGTGTCTGTCCGAGTCCGACATGTAGCCGACGAGCTGGCTATCCATACGTCTGACTGCACAAAATATGAGCCAATATCAGACCAATAAAGTACGACTAGCAAATACCCAGAAGCAACAACAAATACATACAACAGGAACAATGTGAAAGGGCAGGCAAGCTTACAGTCCGTACAAATTGAGCTCTGTCAATTTGCATGAGCTCTAACCTGAGCCACAGATACGACTCTGACAATTTGTCTGGAATATTAGGACTAAACCTTTTTTTTTAGTTTTAAATATATAAATACAATAACAGAGGATTTAAAGATTCTAGTTTAGAGACTTTTCTAAACTACCATGACCAGATGTTGACTAAGTTAATGAAGCTTTGACAAGTATTAAATAATATTCATATTTATGCAAACAAAGTTGGGCACTTCTGACTCAGCCTAGTTAAGATCAATTCTATAACTAAATATGATCAGTTTAAAACGAAAAAATGTAATCAGTTTAATTAGTTAAAAAATGTACTAAGAGCTTATAAGACTTCAAGCCTTTTTTTCAGTCTCAGCCTCTGCTCCGAGAGGGAAACTTAGGCACTTCTTTGCACTCGCACTTCAAGTGCTGCGACACCTGTCAAATCGGCGATAAAGCTGTTTAGCAACGCTGCCTGTCAACGCTCAAGAAATGTCAAATATTTGGTATAGTTTTATTTCTGTTGCTTGCTCTGCGGCGATGGAATATTTTGCAAATCGAATAAATCTAAATTGAAACTAAATTAAAAAAAGTTTAAAGTGAAATTGTAAGTTTAATGAAATTTGCACTTACTGAAATTATTTGAATTATATCATTATGTTAAAACATATGATAATTATCTGAAGGTGTGCATAAATATCTCGTATTGGATTCCAGTTTAAGAGTAGTGTTAGATTGCCCAGCACCATGTTTCGATTATCTGAGTTAGATATCCCACATCCCAGTACAATATTTCGATTAGCTCATTCAGTAAGATTTCGTAGTTGAAACTCTCATGTTACACTACAACTTGACATCACGTAGATATATCTTTCAGTTCGATCCAATAAAAACTTCCCTGATGAGTGACTAACTCGACTCGTAACTTAATTTTGAATAATATCGGGCAATCCACGTCCGCAGACAGGTTTGCTGCCTTTTCCGTCAGTCATAGGCATTAATAACCAATATGGCAGGAGTCGAGCTGGAAAAATCAGTGGCAAAGGAGTGTGGGGAAGTGGAGCGAAGTAGAAAAGACAAGCGTGTGAAGCGTATAAACAAGCCGTGAAAGGTTACGGCAGTGGGCTGTGTGTGTGTGTGTGTGTGTGTGTAGTCCATGAAGCCTTGATTCTAGGGATTGCAGCCAGGGATTCTATGTAGTTTGCCAGCTAAAGCGACTTTTGCAATTTATGGCAACTGCCGGCAAAGGGAGAGGCAAAGTTAACGCCGTTTGGTATATTTTTTTGCCCTCTTCTATCTCCTCTTGCACTTTGGCAGTAACTTGGCAAACGCTGTGGCGATGATGCATTGAAGCGGGATTTAAAGTTTAAAAGGTTTCGCGGCTCGCCTCGCCGCGGCCCAGCACTGACAGCCATTTGGCGTTTTGGCGCATAATAAATTCGAGCTGTAGACACATGGCTTAATTTATCATCAAACGGCTGCAATCAGAGAGAAGGGACAGCGAGAAGGGAGGCGTGCAATTTATTGGCCTGAGTTATGGATGGATCGGTGTAGAATTTGTGCGGCTCGTGTTATGTAGTTTATTTGCTTTTGCATTTTGCTTTGGCATTTGCAAGAACTTTTAATTACCGTCTCGATTGACGCAGTTTGCGACTCACTCTGCCCACACATCTGTTGACTTGGCCGGCCTTTTAAAAATTCAATTATTCGTTTGTGAGCTCTCTCTGGAATATTTTCGTTTAATTGGTTATTTATTGGCAATTACTCGTGCATACATACATTGCCCATGCAAAGGCATTCATTGTGTATTGAGTTTGCTTTCCTGCTGCCCGTTTCGTTCGCTTCTTCCCTCTGCCCTCGTCTGCATCGGCTTGGAAATGCAATTCATAAGAATAGTAATTGAATTACATACTTCATACATATATGTACAGGGCCCGCCATCTAACATTTTTTTTTTAACTAGTGGTTATTTTGAGTGTGGTAACACTGATGTTACATCTGATTTGACAGAAAGTTAGTTTTATTCATCCGCTGAATGAAAATGGTATACGATTGAGGAACGCGTTAAAATAGTGCAGTTTTACTTTGAAAATTATGGTAATGTTGCAGAATGTGTGCGAAAATTACGCACGGAAATGAGCCGTAACAAAGCACCGTCCGCTCCGTATGTGCGCTTTCTTTTGAAAAAATTGAGAGAAACCGGCACAATTATTGATAAACCAACGCGTGAGAAACCAAAAAAAGTGCGTACTGCCGGTAATATCGCTGCTGTGGCCGAGAGTGTGCGTGAGGCGAAAATGCGGCAGGAGCCGCCGTTATGGTCAATGGCGAACGCTACCAAGCCATGTTAACGGATTGGTTCTTCCCGGAAATCGAAGAGGAGGACTTGGACAACATTTGATTCCAGCAAGACGGCGCTCCGTGCCACACAGCCAACGTTACGATCGATCTTGTGCGCACTGTTTAAAAAAAAAAAAAGTTACGTGGCGGACCCTGTATATGTAATATGTGCAATGTATGTGCGTTTGTGCATGTATTTTTAAAAGTATAGCGCAATCAATTTGCACAAGCTTATCACTCAGACTCGAACTCGAACTCGAATTCGAACTTTGCGTTGTATGTTGAGTAAACACGAGCTCGAGCTTAATTGAATTTTATTAACGAACACAAAGCAAAATCTCTCCCTTTTCAGAGGCCACAAAGTTGCTGAAATCAACGCAAATGCAGCGAATGTCGTATACGTAATACACGAGTGAAAAAACAATACAACAAATAATTTTGCAGCTGCTTGAAATTGGCCATGACTTGGCGGGAAAATGGCAAGAAAGCAAGGCAAGAAACTGCCAGTCTCGGCAAGCACATTCATAATTTGGAGTATTAGATAAACACATGAGGGGTGACGGAGAAGGAAGCCGGGGAGGGGGGGGTTCTACCATGACGCTGGCTCTCTGCTGATAATCATAAAAGGATACGCTTCGATGGGCAGCGACGGCATCGTCGCTTTCAAATCAGGCAGAAAAACGCTGCCGTGTCTGACTAGCTATATTCCTAGTATGCATGTGTGTGTGAGTGTGTGTGTGTGCGCCACATTTCATTACGTTCGACATGACGCTGCTTGGGTACTTGGAGCACGTAACAAGTTTAAATTGCGCTCGTTGACTGTTGACTGCCGTGCGGAAGATGCCGATGCCGATGCTGCTGCTGCTCCTGCTGCTGGTTCTCGGCTGAAGCGCCGGCCAAGTCATGGCCCAGTCTCAATTGAAGCAGAAAAGTGTATTTATATGTAACGGAAATGATGCTGCACTTGTGCGCCGCCTTTTAGCAAATGATCAGTAATGCGATATGGCTCAAGCAGAGAGAGAGAGAGCGAGAGGGAGGCGAGGGTGGTCGGGGTCGCTGGCGAGGTCAAACGGGTTGCCTGCCCGTTGCCAGGCAATGAGCATTCGATTTCATCTGGGATATCGATGTGCTCTGATTTGCCTGCCCAATAAATGCACATGATAGTCCCAGTCCCGGTCCCTAGACCAAGTCCCCCCGAGTGGGGCCCATTCAATCCGGCCAATTGTGGCTGGCGATAAGCGCTATTTTATCGCTAATTGTAAGTGAAGCGTAAAGTGAGTGGGACAGGGGAGCAGGGAGGGGGCGAGTAAATAAAGATATGTGTAATGTGCACGAGTGCCAATTGCCGATTGCCGTCAGCCGATTGCCAAGCATTAGCATTACTTTTTATGTACTCGAATTGATGCGAGTGCGAAGTGAATGCGAGGTGAGTGCGAGGGCCATGCCAGGTGAGTGTTTGCTGTGATTTGCCTGCTCACAAGATATTCTCCTCGACTTTGTTGCTTTATCTCACAAATGAAATTATTATCTATGGCATTTCTAGCGGTATTTTTAGCCATAAATAAATTCCAGCGCTGAGACTCGGCGCTTGGCTTGGCACACGTCATTTGCATTTATTGTAATAGCTGAAAGTTTGCCCATATCAAAGTCATGCACGCTGTCAAGCGTTAAAGGTGTGCACACCTGCACACACACACTCGGCACTCGGCACTCGGCATACACATGCATATTAATGCTGCGTATACGTTATATTTTCAGCTGCTGCAAATGGTGTAATGCGAGCGCGTTGCTCAAGCCAAATATTTGAGCAGCGGGCACACACAAATGTGTAACCAACACGCTATTTGCTTGAGGCAAGCTACACTCACACACACACACACTTGCACACACACACACACAGCTGGCAGAGACAGGCACAGGCACAGTCTGAGTGAGGGGCAGACACATGTGACGCAGTGCAAATAAAAATCTTGGCAAAAAGGTGAAACGTGCATTAAATAATTCCTTTGTCGAGCACATTTTAATCGTGCCGCAGCAACAGCAAACAAAGCGGCAGCAGCGACAGCGCAGCGCAGCCAACCAAACTGCCCAGCGGGCAAAACAAATAAGCCCAAGCCGCATGTGAAGAGCGCCTCCACCTTGTCAGCGGCTCACTAAAAACCCAAAAGAGGTAGCAAAACCAAGCGACAACAAAAAGTGCAAACCTTGTAAAAATTCATCGCTGCGTCCAGAGCAAAATTTGTTGTGTCCACGTACGCGAATCCTTGAAGCGCAGTCCCACGAACATTTCGGTCTATGGCGGCGCATGACAACTAAGCGCAGCAGCAGAGGGGGTGGGGGGGGGGCGGAAGTTGGAACAGGAAGGTGGAACTAAGCGCGGGGCGTATGGATGACAGCAGTGCAACATGGTTTGACAAGCGCGTGAAGAAAAATTTCTGCATGTATGTGCATGTATATGCATGTGTGTGCATGTTTGTGCATGTGTGTGTGTGTGAGGGAGAAAGGATACCGAAGGATAACACAAACACAAGCAGAAATTGTTGAAATTGTGAAAACAAATAAAACAAGCAGATTACTCCTTTTGCCTGTTCCCCATGCATATATGACTGTCTCACTCTATTGCTCCATCTCCCTTTCTCTCCCTCTCCCCCCGCCCTCCCTCTCTCTGTGCTACTGTGCTTTATAACTGCTACGTGTGCTGTGCGCTTGTTGCGGCTTTTTGGGGCTGAGGCAGCGCCATCTTTTTATTTATTTATTGTTTTTGTCTGTGTTGCTGCATTGGTGTTATTAGTGGACAGTGTTGCCATTGTTGTTGTTGCTGCTGCTGTTGTTGTTGATGTTGCTGCTGTCATAAAGTACTGTACATGCCTGCGACACAGCTGGCATCACTCAACGTTTTTTGTTGTTGCTGCTTGAATTTTTATGTGCCTGCAGGTGTTCGGAATGCGATCAAGCGGCAAAGGATTTCGATTTCTTTTTTGTGCCAAGTTATGTTGTAAAACATTAGAATAGACTTGCCACACAGTTTACCCCCTCCCCCACCCAAACACAGTTGCCTTTACTTCAAAGTTTATCCCCAAGAGAGGAAGAGAGGGAGTGCTGGTTCTTCAGAGAGATGAAACATCAGCAGGGACAGTGAAATGATTGAGAAATGTGAATCGCATTTAATATTTATATATATACCATATGTGTACGTGTATGTACCATATGTATTCCATATGCAGTATTTACATTCACTCAACGAATAAAAGACTCAATCGAGTTGAAGTCTAGGTAAGATTCTGTTCATTGCGTTAATTAGTTGCATTCCAAAGCCAGTTAAGAGGGATTTCCATTTCCGCTCAATTGAAGCACACACACATATGCACATCATATAGATCACATTAGATATAATCATATATAGCCCATCTATAATCGGATGTCTTTCTGTCTGGCAAATGATTGCAATTAACTCCTAGTATAAAGTGTAATTCAATATCGAAAACTATTCAAAGAGTTTCATGTCTGATTGAGCAGGCGGTTATTTGTTTAAATAAATACAACATGTGCGTTGATTGTTGTTGTTGTTGTTATTATTGCTGTGTAATTTTCATATTTGCCAAAATGTAATAAATTTAATGAAAATGCTGTAACTGTAACTGTAACTGTGGCTGTAACTGTAAATTGCAATTGGAATAATTACAACAATGGGCTCTTGTCTGTGTCTGTGTGTGTGTGTGTGTTGCTGTGTGGTTTGTCGAAACATTTGCTAATTCTTCAAAACTGCAACAACAAATGCCACATTAACACTAACACAATAAGTATGCCTGTGTGTGTGTGTGTGGATGCGTTGAGGGAAATCTTTGCATAACAAATTAAATGTAAGTGCCACAAAACCAAATAAAATAGTTATAAGCCGAGTTGGCCGAGTGATGAAGGGATGACGGGAGGACGGAGGGCGTATCGAGCGACTCGACACCTGAGCTCGTTCGAGTTGCCTCTGCTGACCCTGCAACAAAAAGCAACCACAACAATCAGCACCAGAGGCAGCCGTACAACGCCACAACGCAACAAGGAGCACAAAGTGGAGAATGGCCAACACTTTTGTTGGCTTCTCATTAAAGATTCAGTTTGGTTTCATGGGAGAATTAAGTCTTGACATGCCCAGTTGCCACGCCCCTCGTCCCGCCTCACGGCACAAGTAACATAATTTTATGGGAATTTATGCACAGTTATCCCTTGCAGTCAGAGAGAGAGAGGGAGAGAGAAGCACACGATTCAATTCAAGCAGCCTCGCCTTGAAGGCGACTTTAAACTGCTGGCGTGTGCACACACTTTCGCAACCCACTGTTGCGCTTCACTAATGTTAAGTGGCTGCCGTTAGTTTGCTGCCTTAATGCATATTTTATGCGACATCCAGTGATTTCTTGCTCGTCCTCGGTCTCTCTCTCTCTCTCTCTCTCTCTCTCTGCTTTGTCTGTGGTCAATCGGCAACCGATGAGTCGCCATCGGCTTGATTTGCCAAACTGTTGCATGTTGCCGCATTGGCCGCAAGTCAAAGGCTCCCACTGTGTTTGTTTTCCTGCCACTCTCCATTATTAATGTGCCTCTGTCTGTGTGTATTGTGTGCGTGTGTGAGTTCATCTCAGCTTGCTGCGCTTGGAATTTTAATAAATCATTTCGCATGAAATGCGTAAGACGAGGCGCCTCAAATGTTATCAAATCAAATGAATGAACGAACGAATGCCTGACTGCCTGCCTGCCTGCCTGCCTGTCTAGCTGAGTGAGTGACTCAAAATATGCCTCAATTGCAGCGCACTCTCGCCCCTTAGCCGGTTTCAGTTCCATCTCCAACTCCAACTCCAGCTCATTTCCAAATAAAAATAATTTCCAAATGCTGCTGGGTGCGCTGTAAATCAAAAATGCCAGCGCATGGGTAAAATATTAAAGCTTCACGGCTCCCCCTCTCGGCTGAGGGGGGTGCACATTTCGTGTGCACGCAGGCAGGCTCATGGGGTGACGTTTAAGACAGCATCAAATATGCAAATTGTGTATTGTAAATTGTAAATTGTTTGCTTTCGTTGCGTAGTATTTGTTGTTGCGTGCCCGGTCATAACTTTTTTCATTCCCTTCTCCCCCTCTTCCTCTTCCACTCTCTGACTCCGTTGCTCATCATTACATAGATGCTATTGGAGCTGATTATCAGCTCGCACACAGGAGCACTTATCGGAGCGCATAAATCAGCCAAATCACGTTGGAACAAATGTTTTACAAACTCACCATGCTGAAAAGAGAAGTGCAGAAGCACGAGGGGAGGAGGAGGAGGAGGAGTAGGCACAATGAATTGGAAGATGCGTATTTAGTTTCCGCTCTCAGGTTTTATCGCGCTTGTTTGGGGACATTGTCGAGCCTTCGTTTCGCAACGCATCATTTGTCAGATGAGCTGCGCATTATGAAAATTTAACGCTGTGTCAGCAATTTCTCTTTGATAAGTAATAAAATTGGCAAAGTGTTGAGGGGGAAGGGAGGCAGGAAGAGTTGCGTAAGGGGAAACGGAAGAAGGTGGAAGATTCATTGGAAAACAAGCTGTTATTTAGCGCCTTCACCTCACGGTCGCACATACAGCTCACTTAGCTGGGGGCTGTAATTTAGCGCATTACGTAGCCGCAGCGTTGGCGCACGAGTTGAAGAAAAAAGGTTTGCTTCGCTTGGCCTGCGCGTCGACGGCTGCAGTTTGTTTAATTTACAATTTTGCGCATTAACTTTGTCACATAATTCTAATTAGCGCTTTTAATTTGTTTATGGGCCACTTTGCAGCGTTACCTAAAATTATTGCCGGCTAAAATTGCGCTGGGAACAGCTTAAATATCACCCAACGCTGGACAACGCTGTGCCAAGTGGCCCATTAGCAGCGGCAGCAGAGACTGCGGCGGCATCAGAGGCGCACCTCCTATTCGCCCAGGCCAAGTCAGCTGGCAGAAAAGTCGACCTGGCCGCGCTGCCATGACAAAGTCATTAAATGCGACGCAAATTAGATTTATTGTACGCCACTGCACCTGCCAGCAGGCAGGCAGTTGGGCAGTGGAAGAGGTGAGGGGGGCACGGTGGGGTCAGCGCTGGGCTGTGCGGCCATGTGGGTTTAGGCAATGGCTGCCCCCTCTCCCACTGTGGTTCTCTGTGCCACTGGCCTGGCCACTGTGGTTGTCCGCGTGACCTGCGGCGACATCGTTAAGGGTTTTTTTCTAGTACCTCCCCCTTGCAGCGCTGCCCTCTTGACCCTTGCTTAACAATAAATTTACATTAGAGCGTTACATATTTGCACTGTTTGCCACGCTTGTGAAAAGCAGCCTGCCCCTGGCAGTCGGACAGCACGACAGCTTGCCAGCGCTGCCACTAATGCGCATTACACACACACAGCGAGAGAAAGAGAGAGAGAGAGAGAGAGAGAGTGGGAGAGACAGACAACCTCGCACACATGTGAGTGGCCGTGGCAGGTCGCGCTACGCATTCACCGTTAACTTTGCAAAATGATATGCAAATAAGGATAAATCCGTCACTCGTTGTCAGCCTCCACTCGGCTCACTCAGTTCACGGTGTCGCCCATTGTTCGTATGCCATTGTTTTTGTTCCGCGTTTACCGCTTGCCCCAACACTGTCAATGCCTGGATCAAGCGAATATCGCTTGTTCGCTCGGCAATGCTCAGCGGGCGCATCTAAATATGTAAATATTTAATGCGAAAGTTAAATGAAACAAATGAAGCGAAGATTAGAATTAATAAATTATCATTGAAATTGCTTTTCATCTGCATAATTTGTCGTTAATTCGTTAGATGGTAATTAAAAAACCACTTGCTATAGTTCCATGCATGATTTACTGTAATATTGGCAGAAATACAAGAATACCATATTATGTATATCGATTTAATCGAAAATATTTATTCAGTTGCATGTTAGTTCAATCAAATTAATTGCCTAAATTTGTTTTTATTTCAATATAACATAACATATCTTAAAATTATCTAACAAAACCTATCATAACTTTACCTTACCTAACATAACCTAACATAATATAACATAACCTAACATAACCTAACATAACCTAACATAATCTAACATAACCTAACATAACCTAACACAACCTAACATAACCCAACATAACCTAACATAACCTTACATAACCTAACATAACCTAACATAACCTAACCTGCAATAAACTAAAATAACCTCACATAACCCAACATAAAATAACCTAGAATAACATAACCCAACCTAACAAAACCGTACATAATCTGACATAACCCAATATAAACAAAATTAACCTGTAGAAATCTAACATAACATATTTAACCTAACATAACCAAAAATAATATTAAATAAGATAACATAATCAGAATCTAACATAATCATGTTTTAAGAAATAATTCCACATTACTGTAAAGTTCCCCTATCTAAGCTAACCAAACCTTTTCTTACATAACACAACCTAAGCTAATCATTGTCAACCTAACCTAACTAAACTTGAAATTGATCGATGCAGTATTTGAGCTGAATGCTCGTATAAGTCCTTGACTTGCATTTGCATGGGGAATTCGGTTGTCGGTCGGTTGGGGTTGGCCACGCACAGTTGAGGCCAGTGCTGGAATCTAATTTCATAACTCACGTCATTTAATTTTAGCAAATATCACGACCTGAACAAAAGCAATTGGATGCAACTGCTGCTCGTTGGTTCCGTGGCAGGCGCTGGCTAATGGGCGGACGTTGGCTTTTTGGGGGCTGGGCCCCACGACAGAGGCAGAGTTCGTAATGAACGAAGAAGAAACAGCAGTAGCAGCAGCAGCAGCAGGCAAAAGCTAACACAAAGCACATACACAGAGAGGGTCACATACACTAACACACACTCACAGTGGGACACACTTCGAGTGTGGAACGTGCAGAGCGAGACAAATGGCTGAAACCGTCTGCTGCTGCAACGACTTTGCTGAGTCGCCTTTCCGTTTCGGTTGGGCAGGTGTCAGGCGCAGGAGGCGGTCTCCGGTTGCGGCTCCAGCAACGACAACGTCGACTTCTTTCGGCAGCGACGCTGAAGTTTTCGCATAAACAAAAGCAAATATTGCGCACTTGTGCAATTTATATTGCAAAACAATTGTCATTAGAAAATGCCGCACGAACAAAAACGGTGCAGACAAAAGGAGCCCAGGGCTCAGGCCGAATCTCGCCAAGGACTCGCACCCTCCATACCCAGACCCCTGGCCCGTGGCCCAAGGCTCGAGCTCAAGCCCAGGCACAACTGCAACTGTCACATGTGAGTCAGGCAGCAACAGCAGCAGCAGCAGCAGCATTTTATGGCACAGCTTAAGTGTTTCAAAAATTCCACGTAATGCACTCAAAGCAACGTCTGTCGAGCCCCCAGAGATCTGTCTCTCCTCTCTTCTCCCTTTGTCCTCTTCCTCTAGCCCGTCCAAAAAGCAGAGGGCAAATAAGAAAACGTGCTAGCTGTGGTGCAAATTAAAGTTGCTGCGCAGGAGAAGAGAAGAGCGCGGATTCAGTGTAGGGTCTTCTGTGCACTGACTCCTCTGCCACTGCTGACAGAGCAATGTGTTTCGAGTGAGTTTCGCTGCAGTCCCCCTGCTCCTGCTTCTACTCCTGCTTCTTCCCCTTCCCTATTCTCTCTCTGTGCCTTGCCTGGCGCTGTCATTCGTCGCCAGTCGTCGCCTTTTTTTCATCTTTGTGCGCCGTGCGGCATTTTCTTCATTTAGGTTTTGTGTGTGCGATTTCACACACACACTCGAACACTAACACACGCACACTCTCACACTTTTTGTTCATTAGTGGATAATGAACAATTGCAGCATTATGACAGCAGCAGCAGCAGCCCGTTGCAACAGCAGCAGCAGCTCGTTGCAGCAGTTGGCCAGTTTTTTGCTCACCTCTAGCTATCTAGTCACAAGCATTTTTATTAAAATTCCTTGCGAGGACCATTAATTTTCCTGCTCTTGCATTTTGTTTTCTTTTCTTTCCTTTCTTTTCTTCACTTCTACCTCCTCTTTCACTTTAGTGTTAGCTGTTTTGCCCACCGTTTGCGTTTATTGCAGTTAATTCTTGGCAGTTTGGACGTTCCCAACGTTTACCTGGGGGCTGATTTCGGGTTTAATCAACTTGGACATTCTCTCGCTACTGTTGTCGTTGTTGTTGTTGCTATTGGTGCTTCTTGTCGGGCTTGTCATGAATCACTGCCTATAATTTTGTTTTATATGCGTAACTGGTAGTCGGACGAATGGAATAGAAAAACATTTCCCCGAGTTCATTTCGTTGAGAATCAGCAATGTGATTGTGTTTCAACTTAATTGTTATACATTTATCGCTGTTCACAACTTTATTGAAGTCGTTGCTAGGGTTGTCATTGCATACAAATTGTGATAGTTATGACTTTGTAACGTTGCTTATTCTAAACAATGACTGTGAGTTAAGCATTGCTTAATTCAACGATTAGAATAGCTAAATTAAAAGTAAACTACTTCAAATTTGTTCTATGTATTTCTGTTTAGTAAACCTTAACGTGTGTATCTTATGCTGCAGTTAGATCTCGTATGTTTGAGGCAAAGTACTCTTAACTCTTAACAATATAAGACACATTAACATTTGCAACATCTAAGATAAAGTTATCAAATTTGATGTAATACAACTAACCTTCGTCTTTCATCTCTCTTCTAAATATAATAAATATCGTTAGCCTGTGGTACAGTCCATACAAGGCCCAGGGTAGCACATGTGCCAGCAGTCCTCACTGACCGTTTGTTTGTATAGAGAGAGCTGTGGCAAAACCAAAGTTGCATTGGCACATTAAACAAACTCTGCAGCTGGCAATTAATTTGGCTTAGTTTAGTTTAGTGCACTTCCGTTGCACACGGCGGCCATTTTGTCGCACCGCCGGATGAACAACGGACAGGCAGACAGTGGGACAGACGGGCAGCCAGCTGCGAATTCATGAGTGCTCGAAAGCAGCTTTAGTTTTTATTACCATTCAAATCGGATGCAGCACCCCGACGAACCAAAAACAAAATGTCGCACATAACTCAAATACATAAACACAAGACTGCGTGTGTGTGTGTGTCTGGTCTCTTGCTACGTTGCCATTGTGTTCGCTGTCTGTGTGAGTGTGCAATTTTGGCAATGCTCTTTACCGCCGGCATCACCTGAAATGAAATCCAACCCTATTGACCCCGTTGAGCCAGCCCCGGGGGTGTGGCAGCCCCAACGACGAACAATAGCACGAACAATGACAAGGACAACAACTGTTTTGAAAGGCAAAACTGAAATCAACTAACAACATTAACAGAGCAGAGCGGAATTTTAGCGAGCGATAAGTTCGAAGCGTTAGTTTCGGGCCAGAAATTGGTACGGTTGGCACTGCAGGGACTTCACAGCACGGCACTGCACAGCAGTCTGTCTGGCAGACAATGACTGAGGCCCAGGGCCGGTCAGGCTGGTGGTGGGGAGGTTGCTCTGTGGCGGCTCTGTTGGTTATTGCATATGCACACACGAATGCAGGCGACAGGGTTAAATAGACGAAATGCTGCACGCAGCGTGCGTCAAAAGGAGCCGTTGCCATGGCACGGGATGGATTCTCATCCATGTGCAGGATCTGTGGCTGCATTTGGGTACTCAGGTCAGCCCATTGGAAGGGGAAGCCAGCCAGCCAGCCAGCCAAGTTGGGCCTTTGGTGTTTTAACGGCGTCACATATGCTCCTAACGATAATAGTTTTCTGCGTAATTTGTTCGCTATTTTCGAGAAGCGACGTGGATAACGCTGCCCCGAAACTTGGACCGCGTTCACTCCGCTCTCACTGGCGAGGCGTCGTCGCAGTATTGTGTATAATTTAGTGCGCTCTCCTGGTCGGATGAGTTAGAGTTAGAGGGGCCTTGGGTAGGGGACGTAGAAGGGACTCCCTTTTGCTTGCTGACACTTTTCGCTTTGACTCGTTAAAATTCATTTTAATTTCTAGTTGTAGTTGTTGCTGCCTGGTCATAAAGACAGTCGACAGTCAGATAGAGAGAGAGAGAGAGAGACAGCGTGGAAGCGAGATGGCAGCACGATGCGAGCGCACAGGATGCCGCACGTGTCTCTGCAGCCGCATCCTGCGTAGCTTTATAAACAATTTTGAATTTTGCGGTTGCGCGAAAATTAATGGATGCTTCGCTTTTGTGCGGTTTTCGGTTGCGCTGCCAGACTGAGTGGCACATTGCTATGGCGAGTGGACGGGGCAAGGAGTGGGGAATGGGGACACTGTGTGCACAGTGGGGCGAGACGCACAGCGGGTATTGCCAGCCGCATCGTTTGCTTTTAGCGCTGGCGACGATGGCGGCTAAATTTTAGCATTTTGTCATTAGTGTTTGCATTCGAGAAACGAGATTGTTGTTTGTCGTTGGCGGCCGCAGCAAGAAATTGCAGCTTAATGCCGACAAAGAGACAGTAGATACAGGGGGAGGGGGGGATGCATGGAGCAGATCGGTGGCAACTGCATGGTGCATGTTGCGCGCATATCAAGCAGCTGTTTTATTTATGGCTGCCAACGCATGCAGCAATCAATTAAAGACACAGCAGCCAGCCAACAAACTGCTAAACAAAATCGCGCGCAAAAAAGAAGCCGGAAAAAAGGCTAAAAGTTGCCGCAAGTTGCTGCAACTTGCCGATGATTGTCAGGCAGTCGCATGTGTGTTATGAATAAGCCAAGAAACTTTTGCCTCGCACACGAGAAGGCAGAGAAAGGAGCAGCAGAGGGAGCCGAGGAGGGAGGAGAAGAGGGAGCAGAAGAGGGAGCCGAGGAGGGCACTGAGAGCGAAGCTGGAGTTGAACGTAGAGTAAGAGCAGAAGGCGAATTGAGTGTCGTAGAAGGAGTCACAACAGAATAGGCAGCTGAAGATGGGGCAGAAGTCAAAGTGGGAGCTGGCGCTGTAGCTGTTGCTGTTGCCGTTGTCAGCGAGTGAGCGCGGTTAATAAAACAGACAAACACTCAAACTTTTGCTATAAAAATATATGGGTGGGGGAGTGAACGAGTTTTTTGCTGTTTTGCTGTGTTTTTTGTGAAGTTGTTCGCGTTGTTTGCTTGCTAAACAAGTGCTATTAAAAGAGCATAAAGGTGGGCAGGCGTGCAGGTGGGCGTGGGCGTGACTGCAAGTGCTGCGTAGTCGTAAAGGGCCCCCAGTTCGCAGCAGCTCTGTAATAAGCTTGGCGCCAAGCTATGTGCATTTTGAACAATGCATAGAAGTTGGCTGCCTTGATACCCTGTAATGTTTATCAACGGGAAGAAGAACTCAATAAGCTGTTTGTACGGAAAATGTTTTCCTTGTCTTTTTGAACTCCAGAAAAGTACGAAGCACGAAAATGATGATGCAGGCTAAACTAAGGCTTGTTCTTTAACAAATAAGCTGATTATATGGACACCACGATCTAAAACATGTTTGACAGGTTAACTCCAGAACTGTACAGTTGGTTTGCTTCTCTCACTCAGAGTTAAATAGTTAAATTACTGATCAACAATTGAGCCTTGTTGATATAAAATACAATATATTGCTAGCATTATGTTGCTAGCTTAGAGCTTTCAAACCCTTCAGCATTGCACCCTTTGCAAGTTTTACTCTTCTCAATAAAAGATAATGAAAATAGACTCATATTTGTATATAATCGCTTCCATTGTATATACAGATTTATCCAATACTAAAATACAATAAATTACTCAAGACTGTTAATAAAGTGTTAGTTATTACATATTGTTTATATTTTTGGATATTTTATGATATTATATATTATTTATTGTATTTATTATATTAATTATATTAATTATATTTGTTATATTTATTATATTTGTTATATTTATTATATTTAAAATATTAATTTTCCTTCAAAATGTAATCCCTTTTCTGACTTGCACGGTATTTGCAAGTTGAGTCCCCTGCGTTTGTTTCCACTTTTAGTGTTTTCTTTTTACTTGTTTGAGGATACATATTTATATATATATATATAAAGAAGCTTAGGTGCACTTTTGTAGTTGGCCTTTTGACGTGCTTTTTAATGCGCAACAAAACAAAACAAAGGTAGAAAGAAAACAAAAGCAGAAGCTGAACACAAGCAAAATATGCAAAGCAGTCAAATTTTATATGTTGAGTTTTTTTATTGCATTGTACTCTGCATTATATCGCAGTCGTAGCAAATATTAGCTACTAAAACTGCTGCTGCTCGAAACTTGGCAAAAGTTTAGACTCTGCGCTCCTTTCGAAATGAGATTTGCACTGCTCGTTAGCTGCGCGAGTAGTTAAGACGCTGCACGAAAGAGATTTCTATTTATTTGCAAGTCTAGTTGAAAGAAAACTTATTAAGTATCGCACTTAATTCAACTGTATCAAAAGGTGATTCCAATTGCAAAGAAATATGATAAATCCATTTCATTTTATGCAGAAAGTTTCTAAAAACAAAAAAAAGTGAAATTTGTATTTATTGTATACACTTCAAATTTGAACTGTAACCAAATAGTATGAAAATTGCTTCTATTTTCCCCGTGGCAAGCACACTTTTGTTTTGCTGCTATCGACATCGATTGTCACTTGCAACAAGCTGAATCACTTCCCTCACACACATGTTTTCCAAGAGCTGTTGGCAATACGTGACCAGCGTAAAGTAACTGCAAGTCGAGTCAAGACGCAGCAAGTCGCGACAATGCCGATGCAGCATATGCAGCGAAAGAAGCTTAGTTGCCAATGGCAACCATGTGAGCCTGATTGTTATAAACAATTAATATGCTAACCCATATTTGTAATCACTAATTGCAATTGGCTCAAGGTGCTGTTGCCATGCAAGGTGATTTAAATGTGTTGCCTACTTAGAGGCGCCCGTCTTCACTTACCTTTCTTACTTCTACAATAACTCAGCTCACTTAATTGAGTAGAGCATCCATTCATTCTCAAAAGAAACAACAAGATCTTCTTTTTTTGCTTTTTACTTTTGATTAACACTTTTCCATTTTATTTGATTATTTCTCTCCTGCTTTTCCACACTTTTCTATGCATGTATTAACGTGTACGCGCCTGCACAGCTGCGTGCAGTGCCTTTGTGTCTGTGTGTGTGTCTGTGTTTGTGTGCGAGTGTGTGTTTGTTGTTGGGCTGGCTGTGGGGCGGTTCGTTCAATTTGATTGGATTCGAAGGGCTTTGAAAGGTTTTGATAGGCTCTTAACATAATTATGGCGCTCAGCTTGTAATTGTTTTGGGTGTTTTGTTCAACACTTTTTACTCGTATCGCACGTAAATTCAATTGCGGTAGTTACATGTGGGTGTAGGTGTGTGTTAGTGTGTATGTATGGTGTGTATTCTGCGCATTTAAAACATATTTCAATGTTTTATGCAGCTTTGTTTAATCTCTGGCATTTTTTACATTTAATTTCATACTTTTATTTGCTCGTGTGTGTTGCTGTGAGTGTTGGTGTGTGTATTCGTGTATGTTTGGTGTGTATTTGTGTATTTTATTTGCTTTTATCTAGCACACATACATTCAAAGACGTTCTTTAATTATATTATGCATTTTCGTTATGCTTTCCGTATATTAATATGTCTGTACATACACAACATTGAATCGCTTATTGTTTGTTTGGTTTTTGGTATTTGTTTTTGGTATTTTTCTTTTTTGCTTTACGGTTTTTGTTGTTTACTGTTTTTCTGCATTGTTGCTTTGTTGCTGTATCTGCATTTAGCTTAAACCGTTACTATGTATACATAATCAAACATAGTCATGCTTAGTACATATGCACGTATTATATTACTGTTAGTCGCTATTATAAGTGTTCTCGCTCTATGTGAATATCATTGCACACATACACACGCAAACCTCATATACATGCATGTATGTCTGTCTACACAATCAATGGTATTTTCTTTTCTCTGCTTTGTTTGCGTATTTGTATTTTATGTGGTATTTGTTTAAAATAATGCATAGCTTTTTGCTCTGGTAAGCAGACAGTTTTGTTCTTGTTCTTTGCTCAAATAACATTTAGTATATATTTATATATAAGTATATACGTATATATATATATATATCTATGTATATATAGATTTGTATATATATGTGTAAAGTTATGCAGACAGCGCTGCCGACAGTTGGCTGCCGTCTCTGTTGGCTCTCAAAAATCTCGTTTCGCCAAGTTTTAAAAAATAAATCAGTTTACTTTGTCAATAGCATTGTGTTGTTTTTTTTTGTTTTTGTTTTTGGTTTCTTCTCTCATCGCATAAAATCACAACTTATAGAATATTAGGCGCACTTCTCTATCGGCATTTCATCCAAAGTGTGCTAATTTTATCGCCTCTCATTACTTTTCAGTTTTGGGTTTTTATTTTTCTTTTTTTGTTATGTAAAAAATAGTTTACAATTTTGATGATTTTTATTTTGTTTCCTCTTTGGGTTTTTTGTTCATTTTTTGCTTCGCTCTCGTCTTCGTAACTTCTTGTAAATACCATAAATAATTGTGTCTCGTTAACATTTAGTATATAGTTTTTGTTTTATATAGTTACAATTACAGTCTTAACTTAAACATTGACTAAACTTTGTAATTTGCTTTTGCTACACGTTGCAGATGACGTCATGGACGCTGCATATATATATATATATATATATATATATATATATATATATATATATATATATATTTATATATATATATTTATATATTCGGGTCTCGATCGCCGTTTATCGGGTTGTCGAAATTATGTTTTTCTTTCTTTCTCTAAATATTTCACTATATTCATTTTTTTGCCTCGTTCAGCTCGTTTCGTTTATAGATTCTCATAGATTTATTTCACATTTACATTACACAGATACAATAATAAGTTTCTAAATGTGTGTGTGTGTGAGTGAGTGAGGGTGTGTGCTACCCCAGGCGGTAGATACATACGAGTGTGTGTGTGCTCCTTAGTAGTTGCTTAGGGTATCGCTCTCTCTCTCTCTATCTCTCTCTCCCCTTCTCTATGTCCCCCATCGTACTACGCACTCTCTTCGAGTAGTGTTGATTTATCACTATATTTACCTATGTGCACAGTTTCTACTTGCATTTTGACATGTGTGTACACTTAACTAACTGTAGGTATTTTGCATATTTTATAATATATTATTATATATATTTTAATCTCCCTTTTGCTGTATGTATCTGATTCGATATTATTTACTTTTCCTTTTTGTCATAGAATTTCATTTTGGTTCCTTGCAAACTCAACAATTTTGACCTTCTTTAAGCTAAACTTGAAATTAGACACATCTAACGAACGAACTCGGATTAAGATGTTGCGTCTGTTGTGGGTAGACCTCTATATATGTTTTTATTTGTGCTGAACTGAGTTAGAAGCGAATCAAACAGTTTAGAAATTCAGTCAATAGGATACAAATATCAATAGCTTTTCTAACATCAAATACACTTTCTCTTCTCTCTCCCTCACTCTCTTTCTCTTCTCTTCTTGCTCTCTGTCTGTCTTTTCTCTATCTGTTTCACTCCCTACGATTTAAAGCGATTTGCAGTAAGATTTCTGCTCTTGCTTGGACTGTCGATCAGCTGAAGGATCTTTGACGACCTTTGACCTGCGAAAATAGACACAAATAACACGCATACACATATACATATATATATATATTTATAGTTTGTTTCACTTATATGGTTTTCAGTTTAATTTATTATTTTGTTTCTGCTTTTACGGTAATTACGGCTATTAGCTATTGCACATTTTGGCTGTATTGTGGCTGCTCTTATTTCTCTTCTTCTGCCAATGAATTAATATCTAGTAATTGGGCCTGCTCGTTCTCTTTCTCTTTCTGCTTCTTTCACTTGTTCTTACTTGCACCTTGCTCTATGCTCATTTATGTTTCACAGATACCCTGTAAATCACTCGAAATATACAAAGATAACTCAACTGAAATCTGTCTCTGCTCTTTTTACTTTTTCTCTAATTCTCTCTCACTCTCTCTCTTCACACTTCATTCTTTGTACAATTCAACCATTCCATAGCCTGCTTGTGGTGCTGTCTGCTGCTGCTGTTGCTGCAGCTGCTGCTCGCTGTGGGGCACCTGTTGGTGTATCCAGTGTGGTTGTGTGTAGTGCAGCTGCGGTGCATAATGTGCTTGCTGCATTTCGAATGGTTGCGCCAACTGTTGCTGCTGTTGTTGCTGCTGTTGGTGGTGGTGGAGTTGCTGCTGCACATGTTGTTGCTGCTGCTGTTGCTGCTGCTGTGGTTGCTGTTGTAGCTGGTAACGCGGCTCCTTCACATAATCTCCGCACGGTGGCTGCTCCTGCTGCTGTTGCTGCAACTGATGCTGCTGCTGTTGCTGCTGCTGCTGCTGCTGTTGATGTTGCTGCTGCTGTGTGGGATACATGGCCACCGCTCATGGCAGCTACACCAGCAAACTGGGCGCCAGCCACTCTTCCTCCGCCAGCTGTAAAGGGAAGTTAGTCAGACAACTCGCAGATACTACGCACCTTGGCGTGGCATGCGTGGCACTCACCTGCGGACTGACCTGAAACTGTTGCATCGGATAGGCAACCACACCCGCTGCCTGAGGCAGAGCGCCGCCCACGCTCTGTGTGATCTGCGGCGCAGCAGCAGCCGCAGCGCTTGCCAGCTGTGGCTGCGGCGGCACACTCTGCCAAGTGCCTGGCAGCTGAACGCCCATCCTTGAGAGGAGAAGAGAGGAGATGCACACACATTCATAGCAGGTGGTTAGACTTGGTTGCTTACCCCATGTAGCTGGCCTGCTGATAGCCCGCAAATTGACCGTAGGTAAAGCCCTGCATGCCCTGCAGGAACTGGCCCGGCTGCAAGGAGCTGGCCGGTGCCGCTGTGGGATATGTTGGTGCCGGTGGATACCAATAGCCCGCCACTTGCTGTCCATAGGCGGCGGCAGCGGCGGCTGCTGCTGCTGCCGATCCGAAGGGAAATCCCTGCGCGAGTGCTTGACCCGCTATGGCGGACATGTGATTCGGATCGCCGCTCTCCTTGCCCCACGCACACTTCACCGGCTGTTGGTTGATTTCCGTATTGTTGACGGCCACGATGGCATGTGTGGCCGCCTCTTTGGTGGAGAATCTAATGGTGAAATCAGAGTGTGTGTGTGTGTGTGTGTAGCAGAGTGTTATGTTAAAGCAGGCGAATACCCTGGGGAAGGCAATGAGGCAAGTGTTGGGAAGTTGGACTGGGGGGATACTGCAGATTGACCTGCTTAAATTTCCATTTAACCTGCAGCAACAACAACCACTCGACAACAACAACAGCAACAGCAGCAGCAGCAACAACAAAAACAAGCGCAAGTTGTGTTAGCAGAACAAAGCGTAAAAGTGGTACAAGCGTCTGTGGAATTGTTTGGCTCTTATTGTACTTGTAGCGGGTAGCAGGCTGGCTGGCTAAGGGGTGTGCTTGGTTGCTGGATAAAACTGCAGCGAGGGCAGCAACGCAGCGCCAGCAGAGACTACTTGTAGTCCCCAAGCTCATTATGTTACAAAACGCCAAACAATGCCAATGCGGCTCTTTCACGCTCTCTCCCTCCCTCTCTCTCGCTCCTTTTGCCTCTCTTATTCTTCCCCCTTCTCGCTCTGTTTCTCTGCCACTTTCTCTCCCTTTCTCCCTTTCTTTTGCCCTGCAAATGAGTTTTGGACAGCGCACAAAAGGCGCACATGAACCTGGCCGGCAACTGCAGTCTGCATTGCGTTTCCCCTGCCCGGCGACCCTTGCCGGGTAGGGCGACCGCTGCCATTAAAACCCTATCAGCATTCGTGGCGGCAGCTGCGATCCCCACTCTCCCCCAGCTCAGCTTATACTGCACTCGACGTTCACACCCGTCCGCCAGCGTTTTTGCCTTGTTTGTTGTCGGCTCTCTCGTTTTTTTTCGCCATGCACAACGTCGACGTTGCTGCTATTGCATTTCATTGTTTCGCTGCCTGCCTCGAATTTGCCTCTTGTTGTTGCTGTTGTTGCTGTGCTGCTGCTGTTGTTGGTGAGTGCAAAAGTGTAGTTGATTTATTAACGGTGCGGCAAACCCCAAGCTGAATGGAGGCACATTGAAATGGCGTGCACTCAATTGCAACGACAACACAACATGGAAAGCGGGATTGAAGAGCACGATATGCCCCGCAGGGGGAGGAGGGCTGGCTGGCATGGACTGGGTGTTACCCACATGCCTCAACGTTTTATCGGGACGGGGGCAAACAATGGGTTAATGTGGTACAAGCAACCGATTTCTTTATTTTTCACTCCACTCGAGTTGTGGCACTCGCTGCGTATACGCAACATGTCAGAGCACGGTTACTTACCGCACAAATGCATAGCCCTTGTCCTTGAACACGCGTATCTCCTGTATTGTGCCATAGGGCGAGAAGGTCTTCTGCAAGATGTCCTCATTGAGGAAGCCAGATAGGGCGCCATTGATGCCACCACAGTAGACGGTGCAATTTGAGGGACTGCTCTGGTTGTACACCTCGTCAAAGGTCAACGGTTTGAGATTAACTGCAAGCAAAGGGCAAAAATATTATGCATATCATATCAAATAGAACGATTATCCTCGAACTGTTTGGGCTACTCACCATCTGCCTTGGTAGCCGGCGGTTTTCGTGTGGCCCAGTTTGTGCGTATCGAACGCGAACCCAACCATTGTCCGTTCATGGCCGTAATGGCGGTTTCCGCTTCCTGCAAGAGTGGCCAAATTAAATGGACTGCAATTAGCTAAAAGCTCAACGCCATTTGCCATGGTTTGTCTAGCCGCGCTTAAGCCGCTTACAGCAAACCCACCAAAGCCCCGCAAGACTCGCCCCCGTCGAGGCCAAGTGAAAATATCAACAAAACCAGCTGAGAAAGTGTTGAGAAAAACAACAATTGCTGCCTCCGAAAAGTTGCTCCTTTGTCGTGCGATGCGACATTGTTGCAGCCAGTCAGTCAGGCAGGAAGGCAGGCAGGTAGTCAAGTTGCTGCTGCTCTTTGATTTAGTTTGTCTTTAAGCAAATCCACTTGAGTTCCTTCATCCGTTCAAGCCATTCCTAGCAGGGCGCACACAAATTATAATTTCAATTTGGCTAAAAAGGTATTTCGTGCGTATCAAACGTGATTCATGCCCCAAATGATTGCAACTTGCTGAAAAACTTGAATGTACACGCGAATCCGTGAATGCATGTTATAGTATGTGTGTGTGTGTGTGTTTGTGTGTGTGTGTGTCATGTGGGCGTTGCAGTGCAATTTACTTGCGGTAAACCAATGTTGAAATTGGAACCAAGTGCCGAGCGCCACAATGAAGTTTGTCGGACAGACGCGCCTGCCAGGCCAATGAACGTTAGCCCTGGATACCCTGTAATTGTGGGCAATTCTTAAAATATCAAGAGAGAGTTGAGCTAACGCAGTGTAGAGCTTGATTTCGAGAGAGATCAATAAACTCGATGAAGTTGCGTGTCATTTATATGCAATTAATATAGAGAAAATACTAAATATAAACCGGGAAAATTCTTGAAGTTACTTTATCACTTTTTTTTTTTAATTACTTTAATTTTTTAATTTAATTCAAAGTCGACTATATACAGTCGACTGAATTAGATACAAAGAATTATTTAAAAACTCAATTGAAAATAATTAAGCATTAGGTTTAAGTTTATAAAATTAAAGTAATTAAATTTAATATTAATTTTTTTTTTTTAGTTTAAGTTAATTTAATTTAATTTAATTTGAATTTAAGTTAGGTTAGAATAAAAGAAATCGGTGAAAAACTGTTTTTGTGTTTTCGATTGTTCATTATACATATTTATTATTTTGAATATCTGGCTAATTTTCGGCTAAATAGAAAAGAACTTCCCCTTAAACAGTTTATTTCCTGCCGTGGCAACAGCTCTTGGTGACTTTAAGTTGTGCCACTTGAAGTAATGTATACAGGCAGCGGGGCTGGGCACAGCGATAAACCAAGCAACTGTCGCGCAACTTTGTCCATAATTTAAATTGAGTGTGTGTATTGGAGAGTGTGTGTATTGTAGTCTGTGTGTGTGTGTGTGTGCGTACGTGTGTGTGCTGCAGCGGTTAAGTCACGCAGTTTGCGTGCGTGCGCATTTTTATGCATTGCCAGTTGCATTTTTCATATTTGCATAAACTATAAATTTTACATTTTTTAACCGATACGCATCGTTGATTGCGACGCAGCGCGGCAACAGTACCAACAACAGCAACAACAGCAGCAGCAACAGTGACTGCAACAACAAGTGGAAGCAGCGCAGTGCAGCACCGTAGGGCGAGGCCCCCAAGCAATGCCAGGCAGCGCCCCGTGGGCAACAAAAGCTATTTAAATATTTTACATTTATTTATCAGCCGCACACGTCGACGGCGCCTGCAACTTAAAGCTGCAACAGCAACATGCCATATTTAATTTTCCGCCATTTGTTGTTATTGCTGTCTACGCTGATTGTGCCGTGCAGCATTTTACTTGACAGCCGCCTCAAGTGCACTGTGCTGTAACAAATGCAACTGCAACTGCAACTGCAGTTGGTCAGCTCTTCTGCTGCTTGCCAATTGCAATTCCATGTGTCAACGCGAAATTGTCTTAACAAACGGTCAGCTTAGACAACAGATGGACAGAGGGGGGGATGAGGAGCAAGACGAAGGGGAAAACTTTTGCCACAGCTAATGCAATGGCAGTGACAGCGAACTTTTTGGCCAAAAGTTGCCTTCACTAGTTGTAGTTTTTTGCCGTCAGTCTGGGGCAAAGTTTATCAATCATTTTGGTGGTAAATTGCTTAGAAAACATTTGGTGAACATGAACTTAGGGTGCATAGACTGTCCCATATACGTTTACTTCGTTGATAGTTGATGGTAGTTGTGCGCGCTTTGGAGTGAAAATTTGTTGAGAATATTTATGAGCTTGCCTTTTGCTCATTCAAATGCCTCATCGGTTGCACAGTTCAAGAACCTTCGAGTAATTTGGCAATTCATTTGGTTCAAGTGTCTGTGAAATACCACAATACAACACCATACAACGCCCACCAATCTTATGGGCAAAACTTGTAAAACTATTTATGAAAGTCCAACCGAATCTAACTCCAAGTTCCATTCCATTTATGTCCAAGCGAACAATGCCAAGCACAGGCAGCGCTTGTCTCAAAAAATGTCTAAAACTAATTGCAAAGTTTTTGGACAAAAACATGAGGCGGAATAACAACTGAATGGTTTGGTTTGCTTGCGTTTGCTTTGCTCTAGACAGGAGAGTGGGGGGGAGGTTCGTCTCGGCTTCGGCTCATTGGCAATGGCAAATGGCACTTTTGGAGTAAGCAATTTTCTGGGCATGGTTAAGATGTTAGCTATGGCTCGTGTTTTTGTTGCTGTTGTTGCGGGCAGGCAAAATTAATTAATTGTGTATGGCAAATTTGCAGCTAATAGCTGGAAAACTTGGCCCGTTTGCGGCCTGCTGCGGTTGTGACAACTCGTTCGAGCGCGCAGACAAAAACTGTTGCCTACTTTTGCGCAGTCGCAAAAAACATTTGTAAATTAATTAAATTTGCTCTAAGCTCGATCACGCTGCGTTGACTGTGTGGAGCATAATGGAAATTTCATAAATTCAAAGTTTCAGTTACAGTCAACAAATTCGTGTAAGTTAATTTAAGAGACGACGACGACAACTTCCGCATTGAGCCAAGTTAATTAATTTGCCGAAAAGTTTCTGCCTGACTGGACTTGACAAATTTAAAGAAAGAACATTTTGTGTAAATTCAATTTGATGTTCAACTTGCTGTAAGTCATTTTGGTGCAACTGGCTTTGTAAATATTGATTACTTGATAAGCGAATCCTTTAATGCCCCCGCATGGTCTCGAAAAGGAAATGAAACTGCCAGACGCAGCAGAGCGGGCAAGCCAGAGCGAGCAGCCGAATGGGCAACCTGGAGCAGGAGCAGAAGCATTGTGGATAGTGGAGGTGGTGGCTCATGGTGGTTGTTGCTGTTTGCTGCGGCTGTTGGTGGCGGGCATGGGGGTCACAGCAAGTCACGAAAAAGTTTGTTGCCGAGGCAGCAGAGGCAGCAACAAAACCAAAAAGGCGAAATACCTTCATTAAGCGAATGAAGAAAAGCAAAGTAAGTTGAAGAATTTTTAAGTGGTTTAAAAGGGTTTTGTCATACTTTTCATCTGTATCTTGGCATGCCCGTCCTCCACCATCTCCCCCATTCCACTCCCTGCCACAAATGGTGCTGGTTGTGGCTGACATTTTGTGTATACAACGTGCATAAGTTGGGAGCAAGACATTTTAAATGTTTATTAAAACAATAAGGAAATGGTTTGTGCCAAACGGAAAAAGGACTCCGACACAAGAAGAAACAAGAAAAACTCGAACGGCAAAAGGTGAAAAAAGGCAAAGTCAAATACAAAAAGGGGATAATCCCCTCCACACGCCCACAGTCCCCACAGCCCCGACACAAATACACTCCAAAGAATAAGAATTTGTTGCCTTTTCTTTTTTTGTCTTGTGCAAAAAGGTAACAGACACACACACACACACACTTACGAACATACAGAGCAGTATTTAGTGCAGCCCATTGCCAACATCCCTTAGCCCCTTCCGGTGCCACGGAACTGCTCATCATGCGGCTAAAAGGTTTGGCAGGCCAGACCCTAAGCCGGTTTTGCGTTGTTCTTCGGTCAGATTCATTAACGTGGCTATTTAGATAAGCGTCAGAGCGTCAGCTCGTCAGGGGTTTTAAGGGCTTAAAGAGCTTCCATTATGCAAGTCGAATATTAAAGTCACAACCCTCAAAGCAAAGCAAAGCAAACCAAACCGGACTCAAGCAATTGCATGAATTCTGGATATTTTTGATGATTTCTTGATATTTATAGAACAACTGAAGTGGCAAATCGTTTACACACTTGAAATGCTGTCCCATTTGTCGCATTCGAAAGCATCAAACAGATACCGACGAGAGCTGTCCTCAGTCTGCCTGTGTGTCTGTGCAAAATGTTTTCGATTTTTGACCATTGCCTGGTCACACATCCCAGGCCCATCATGGTGTGTGGGCGGGGGCGGGGGCGTGGGCGTTTGCTAGAAATCAGTATTTCACGCAAGAGCGCACTTTTGTCAAGACATAATTCCATGGGATTTATTTGTGTATGCCATTTTTTTGTTGTTGTTGCTTCCCCTCAACTTCTCCTCTTGTTGCTGTTATTTTTCATTTCGATTTTTCTCTCCCCCTCCTCCCGCTCTCAATTTTTTTATAGTTGCCAACCCCGAGGCCAGTCGTGCCGTCGCTGCTGGTCAACTGCGTCCAGAGGGGCAGCTTATGCGTGTGTAGGCAGTTTGGGGCCTCAAATCACTAGTTTCTGAATTATTATGGAAAACATAAAATGAATGTCCCGGCCATTTATATTTATAACCAAGTTGTGTTCGCTTCAACAGATTTATTACACACAACTTGAGCATTTTGCTCGCTTTGTTCGATATTAGCTTTCAACCCCAATGCGAACGAACTGAATCTTTAAAAGGGGAAGTTTAAATTGAATTGAAGTTTAAAGACTTTTGTATTATCAATAAATTCATGCGAAAAAGTCATGCGCTTTTTCTGTGATTGAATTTCCAAATGTAAAATAAACAATCCGAAATTTTCATTTGTACTTCCATTACTCGTTATTGTATTGTTAAAAATCAATTGATAGTTGCTTGCAATATAATTGTATCTATGCACCTTTGCATCAGTATTAAATTGCTTTCAAAATGTGTGTTTTGTTGGTCAGAAAAAATTTAATTTTCTTACCAACAGAAATGAGGCATACAAATATAGCAAAATGAGACAAACGTTCTCCCAAATGTAACATACCTTTTGCCCAGTTTTGAAAGCCGTTACAACTACACGAACAATTCCAATACTGCCGCATTTTGCTAATAATAATGGTATTTCCTTTTTATACATAACCCAACATAGTCGACAATTGGGAGAAACCGCAAACTTTAAATGGAGCTACAGCGAGTGCAGCAAATTCAACAATGCGCAAATATTTCATGAAAGGAAACCGCGATGTCGTCTGGATGCATTATTAGCACACGGAGAGATGGCGAGTGAGTGATGGAGAGAGGGAGTGGAAGAGAAAGGGAGAGCCGAAATGGGGGAGACAACGGCATTATGCGCTGTTGGCTGCACACATTGTCGAATTTCTTGCCGGGGAAATAAAACGTTGCTTGACAGTAAAATTTAAACAGCTTTTGCGGCTCACAACGCACTGACAGACGGCGGGCGATAATGTGATTAAGCAGAAACTTGCTTTGATACGCAGCTTGCAACTTGCGGGCAACGCAGGCGAACTCGTTGAATTATTGCTCATACGACACGTTGCCGCATTGGCGTGCAATAATATGTTAATGTTATGTGCGACAATAACTGATGCCGCCGGCGATGGCAGACATTAGCATTTTCAAGTAGCCCCATGGAGCCAGAGCAACAGCAGCAGCAGGAAGAAGAGGCGTGGCATGGAGTGACGTGGCATGGCGGGGCGGGCCAAGCACTGGCTGTGCTTGTCTCCTGCATCGACATGTTTATTGCGCTTAATGTTTGCGGGAATTTGTTGTTATTTTTCAGTGCTGCTGCTGCTCTGACTCTACTTCTTGTTATTGTTGTTGTTGTTGTTGCTGATGTTGTTGTTGTGATTTATGATGCTAATGACACGCAGGCAGGCAGGCTGTCGTGGCGCGCAGCGGCTCCTGTCTTGATGGTTATTAAATTATGGCAATTTGCGTACATCGTCAGCGTCGTCGTTGTCGTTGTCGCGCGGCTGCCACTAGCGCTGGTGTGTTTATTTAAAGCATGTTGCCAAACAGTTTACGCAAAATATATATTCAGCAGAGTATTCGGCGTGCGCCTTATGCAAAGCGAGCCATGCGATTGGCAAAATATTCATGCGCAGGCGGAAGTGCAAAATGAAGAAAATGTTTCTTCCTTTTCCGCCTGCAGTTGCAATCGAAATGCACACACACACACACACACACACACACGAACGCAAGCAGACAGATACAGCGAGAGTGTGTGAGGAGTAAGCCATTCGAAAAATAACTTTTCAATTTCCGCAAAACCACAGAAAATATATAAACTTTGCACAAAAATTTAATAAAACTTTTCGCATAAATAAAATTTGCATTAAATCAGCTGCAAGCGACGCCAGCGCCGGCTTAGGGCAACGCATATGAGTGTGTGCACTGTGTGTGTGTGTGTGTGTGTGTGCGTGTTTGTGTTTGTGTGCAGAACTCATGTCGAGAAACTTAATTTGAAATATTTGAGTTTGCCATTTGCGGCGCGTTTGTTTTTCTTTCATTTGCCTTTGCCGAGCATCGAAACTAATCGAGAAAGTTCGAAAATTTGTCGTTGCGCCCCCTTTGGCCCCCTTAGCCGAACACTCGGAGGAACGCAACGCATCGATGCAACCGAAAAAGTTAACTAGTTTGTGCGCTGGCAACGCTTTTGACACGTCAGCCGCATATGGCCTGGAACCACATTGCGTATACGCCCAGTGTACTCAGATATTGCTACGTTTCGACAAAGCTTAGACTTGGCTTGAACATTTGACTGACAGCCTCACTGATTGTGTACGTGGGCGTGGCAGTGTCTAAGTGTCAGGGATTATGTTATATTTGCTTAATTTACAAGCAGCCGTCTTTCTTGCTGTCTCTCTCTATCTCTCGGTCTCACTCATTCTCTTTGTTGGTATTGGTATTAAAATTTAATTAATAATTCTCAACATTTGCTGCATAATTGACTTGTATCGCCTTCGGCTGCGACGTCATCTGCCTGACTGACTTAAGCGTTGATTCGACTTTGACTTCGGCTTTGATTTCCAACCAACGTCTCCGTCCGTTCATCTGTCTTCCAGCTAAGCTTGCGCATTTTTTCTGCTTGGCTGCCTGGCACGCACTGCCTTTGATCCCGACCACGCCCACTTGTGGGGGAGGCGTCAACTTTCAGCTTTGTCGAATTTTCTACCTATTAAGCACACGAAATTCAATCACAACCGACAAACCCGCAACGTTAAAGCCACACACACACACACACACCTTCCTATACACACAAGCACACACACATCTGGCTGTGAATATCCCCGTGAGTTATTTGTACCCTTATCAATTGCGGTTTTAACATATTGAATATGATGTGCGAATGTATTCGTTGCCGCCGTGCGACTTGCTGCATCTGTGCGTAAAAAGCTGCCCTCGTGCGTGACTCCGAGCGATATCTTTGTATCTGTATCTGTATCTGTATCGCTGTATCTGTATCTCCCGTTAAGTATATCAAATCTGTGTGCCAGAAAGTGCATAAATCTCCCATTTGCCCACTTCAGTTACGCATCCAGCCTTAAGCCCGAGGCCGCTCTTCCGATATGCCAACTGCTTATCGGGCGACTGCTAATGAAGTGCTTAATGGCAGCTTAACCCGCTGGCTGAGTAATTACAGCTAACTGTAATTGTCAGCTTTGCAGACAGTATATTCTATATGTGCCACAATACATATTTCAGTTAATATATATGTGGACTATGTTCACTCACCGATTTCTTAACGAAGCTGACAAAGCCATAGCCCTTTGATTTCAGCGTCTGCGGATCGCGCACAACTCGACAGTCTCTGCAAGTGAAAGATTTGCAAATTAAACAGTTGATATAATAATTGAAAAGTCTTAATTGTCTAGATTAAATATAAGAAATAATATTATTGCTTTTATCTTCTAGTGATTCTCATTAACTTTTTGTGGGCGTCGCTTCTGCTTCTTATTTTGCAGTGTATGTTAGTGTTAATGTTTACAGAGTATGGTTACTTACAGATATATATATATATATATATATATATATATATATATATACAGACATATATAGACATATACAGAGTACTTTATGTTTATATTATTAACAGATATAGTTTTTTAAGTTGTGCTGCTTATCTGCTGCATTTGCTAATTGGACTATTTATTTAGTTAATTCTTTTTTCTTTAGACCGAAAGAAATCCCATTAAATTAAGCGCAGAATGAGTCAAGAAAAGTCGAAATCCAAAGACGACGGCACGAGTGTCCTTTGCCAAAGACAGAAAAAACCTCCAATTCAATTGCATGTGTGAAAATATGAGCAGAGAATAAAAGCGCAGAGGGAGAGAGTAGAGTGGAGAATGGATAAGGGAGAAGAGAAGGGCAGTGGGTTGGCTCTCTAGTTTGGCGGATAGTGCAGATAGAATACGTAAAGCCGAATTGTAAAAGCTGCTTCTTAAGAACGACAGTGAGCAGCTTATGCATGGGGCGTGGCAACCGCCTACCAGCCCACTGGCAGTGAAGTGAAAAGGATTTCAGTGGCGAATACCACAGAAAGTGTTAGACCACGTGTCGGACGTTGGGCGTCGCTCTCTCACTCTTACACTATCCCTGTCTCTCTCTTGCACTCGCCCAATCTCGTTCTCTCTCTCTCTCGCTCCCCCTCCTCTGTCTCCCCGTCTCAACTCCTCTCACTCAGCGCAGCTTTAAATATGCGCCCGTCTTGCTTAAGCCCGCCAAGAAATATTTTTCGCTACCCACTGATGAGTGTGTGGCTAACGTATGTGTGTGCAGCCACAACACCAACACTTACACACACGCACACACACACCAACACTAACGGCAACTGGCAGGAGGCAGGGGGAAGTCAGGCAACCCGCATGTCGACCGCGGCATTTAAAAAAGGCCAACTTGATTGTAAATCACGATAAAAGTCAATTTTTAATATGAGTTTTAGTTTAGCCCATGCTAAGCCCACAGTCGTTGCCTCCACGCTCCTCCCCCACCCCCGTCCCTCATCCCAAGTGCCATGTAAAGTTGCCGACAAAAAAAGTATTTTAATGGCCTCTGGCTCTGGCTTCGTCGGCGTTCGGCTTCAGCTTGCGCGCTTCAAGGTTGCAATTTATGGCGCTGACCAACAGCGAAATTGCATTGCTGCAGCGTCAAGGGGCAGCAGGAGGGTGGGGGGCTGCACTGTAATCGATACGCACATAAATATTGAGTGGAGTGTGGGGGGGGGAGGTGGGAAATAGCATATTTAATTAAACTTTAATATTTATTAGCTACCAAAGGAATTTAGCTGCAATTGCTGCGGGCCCCGGCCAAAAATTGGGCCTGGCACTGCGAATGCAATGAAGCTCTGCTTTGGCAAGGGGTGCGCGAGGAGTTGTAGTGCCAGTGCGGATTGGGTAGGGCTTGGCTTGGGCTGGATTGGGGTGCAGGTTGAGCTGGGTAGAGTTCGGTTCAGTTGGGTTCTCTGGTATGCTACTGGTCTGGTCTTGTCTGGTTCCGCTGGCGCTTTTGTGGTCTGGCTGGCATGCAAACAAACAAACGAACACGATATGAAAACATGTAGACAAACGCAGACAGAGTGAACTCACACACCACACACACATACACACGCACACATGCATCTGCACACAAATAATGCAGCCTCCCCTTTGCGGCAGACTTTGATTGTGGCAACAAATTAAACTCCATGCAAATGTATGCATGCCACACACACGTCTCTCTCTCTCTCTCTCTCTCTCTGTGTGTGTGTGTCAGGCCCCAAAGCGAACCCCCAACTTGATCATATTTCACAATCGATAAGCATCAGTTCATATTTTCATAACATTTTTGTTTGAATATTTCAACATGCAGCAGACACAACAACAGCAACTGCAACTTGCAGCCAACAAGAGAGCGAGAGAGTGAGAGTGGGAGAGTGGCAAGCAAATACGCAAAATGTCGATAAGTACTCGCCCGAGCATCGTGTTGCAATAATATGTTTGAACATTTAACATAAAACAAAGCAAACATGACCTTTGCCACGACTCGAGATGGAAATGCGAAAGCGAATGCGAATGCGGATGCGCTGCAACTGCGAAGGCACTTTCAAAACATACACAGATATACGCAGATATACCTACGTGTGCGTGTGTGTGGCTGCCACTTCGCTTCAATGACTCTCAAACTGTTGCCATAGTTGTTATCATGCACGAAAAACTCAAAAATTTGACTACGTCTACGTCGAGCATCGGCAACAACTGTGGCAATTTATCCGCTGACGTTTACTTATGCAGCAGTCAACTGTGCCAGGGGGCAGCGGGGGGTGGGGGGGAGGTTGAGGAATAAGGGGAAGGGGGTTCTACGTGTCGAGGGCGTTTCAGCTGTGTGCACACGCCGCTCTGTTTGCCCAAAGAATTGAGCAGTGCTCGGCGAGTTGAGCTGCCTGGAGGGAGACAGAGAGAGAGAGAGAGACAGAGAAGGACAGAGGGGGCGAGCTAGAGAACCTGCATGTCTTATTGAAAGGATAAATTTATGTGCATAAGCAGGAGCTGCATGCCAGCTGCGTCTGTATGTGTATGTGTATGTGTGTGTGCAGCTCAGGCCAATCAATATCTTTTTTACAAATATTGGCAAAAGTTTTGCGTTTGCTTTTACTTTGGCTTTGGCTTTGGCTTTGGCGCTGGCTTTGGCTTTGGCTGCTCGAAAATAAATTTCCAAAAAATATTTTCGTATCTTAAGTGCATAAAACTATAAACGTTAAACAAAATATTTTGCACAACCACACACACACATATGCTCGCATGCATGGATAGAGGAGGGAGGGAGGGAGGGAGAAAGAGTGCGAGGGAGACACAAATGCGGTTATTTAGACTAGATATTTTGGCTTTATTCCCAAGCCTTTGGCCCGTGCTTCGAGTAGCTTTTGGCCTAGACTCGAGGGAGCAACTTCTCATGCCACATGCCACCTGCTGCCCCTGCCCCTGCCGCAGCCATCGTGCCACATGTTATTGCCTCTTGTGTGTATCTTTGGGGCGCGTTGAGCGCATTAGTTGTGGGGTTGTCGCTATTTTGGCTTTAACAATTGGTTTATGCTAACAATGCCCCCACCCCTCCACGTCTCTGTGTGTGTCCCACTCTCGCCCTATATCCCCTCTCTTCCTAACTCTCTCTGTCTCTTTCTGTGCCGGCTTATTGTGCGGCATGTGTGCTGGAATTTCTTTTGTGTTTGAATTAAAATTGCATAGATGATTTATAGAGAAGTTCGAGATCGTGCCGATTCACTTGCAGTTTGGCTCGAGCTGTGACCCCCCCCTCCACCTAGCCACTCCCACGAGTAAATAAGATGAAAACTTATGCATGAGATTTCCGAATGCAGCATGAGACAGCAAAAGTGAAATGCAATCGAGTTGGGCAAGGAGGGGCGGAATGGAACCTATCGAAGTGCTGTGAAATATCACACAGGCCACACACACACATACTTCACTATAAATTGGCAAAGGTGGACAGCACACACACACTCACACATGCAGATACATGCGTAACTCTTCGGGGCAGCTCTTATCGGGTGAGTCAATATTTGTTTAGAGAAACTAAACTATCATTACACCAGCTCAAGGCATAAACAAAGTACACGTATCGATAGTCGACTGTCTCCCTCCACCCTCTTCGCAGTGCTTTGTGCTCAACCTAACCTGCAATTTGCAATTTCCTGGCCCGTTTTATCGATACTTCATCGCACTCACATAACGGTCTCTTGAAGACATGTAATTTTCAACTCGTATTGAAGCGAATCGCAGAGAACACAAATTACTCAGCTGGGCAAACAAATGTAAGACGATAATATCGCGCAAGAGACAGAGAGAGAGAGGGAGGGGAAAAGAGAGAGAGAGGCAGAGAGGGGGAAGAGCAGTCAATATCCATCACTAAGTCAATGAATTGTGGCTGTACTTCAATTTCCTTTAGCCAATTTTTGTTATTGGCCAAACATGTAGCCAGGACTTCTATTTCATTATTATCTGCATCTCCATCCGCATCCGCACTCTCATCATCATCATCCCCATCATCCCCATCATCATCAACATCATGGTGAATTTTTGAAATATTTTTCGGTCATGTTTGCATATCGACTAGGCGAATTTTGTTCTCGGGCACTGTATGAATTTTTAGCTGAAATTCCAGCGCATTTTTATACGATTTGCTTGCTGATAGCTCCCTCCCTCCCCCTCCTTGCACCCTGCCGGCCCTCTTTGCCTATCGTTTTGCTGTTTTATTGGCCTGCTTGATGATTTCCTTAGCTATTTGTGTAGGCGGTGCGGGGCGGGGCAGGGCTGGAGGGGGGCGTGGTTTACTGTTACTTCGATCAGTCAAATACAGTTGTAAATTCAAATGAAATGCAAGTGGGCGCATTGTTTGATTGGATTTGCAGGCACTGCCAGTGGGCGTGGCTGAATTTCAAGTTGGCCAAATATTTAAGTGGGGGGATTTTCTATAGAGAACTTTTTTTGCTGCCAGTGCATTTTATGACTGAAACTGCGATGCGATTCTCCCGGTCGGAGAATTAAGTAATAAAATGTCGAAAAGAAAATGCGTGCGAATTAACGAAAGAAAAACTTGAACTTAAAGCTAGACGAGAGGGAGGAGAGGGGGAGGAATGGAAGGGGATGGCCTACTGGGAACCCTTTGCATTTAAGCTGCTGTCACGTGCTCCGATGCGGGGGGCATGCAACATTTATTTACACGAGAACATGCTAAACTCGCATTTCGCATTGAGAGAGAGAGAGAATTTCCTTGCTCATCTGCATAAAATCAATTCCATTTTGGAGACAATTTGAAGATTGGAATACAAATTTCGAATTATCAACGTGGGACACAAGAAGCCAAAATAGAAGCAGGGGCGGGGGTGGGGGCAGTGGCAGCAGAAGCAGAAGTCGCTTGCTTGACTCTTTCTGGCCAGCGATCGCAATCAGCATTGAACTGGCCAATTGGAGTGGGAGATGGAACAAGCGAAGGGATGTGCAGGGGTAAAGGGCAACAGCATCAACGATGCTGCTTGACTTGTGCCGGCTACCACTAATGCTCCTCCTCCTCCTTCTCCTTCTCCTGCAACTCTGCTGCCTGCCACGTTTTTCATTCCGTTCAAGCATTTACGCCATAGACACTGCTCGACTGTGCCGCAGCCAGCAACGGCGTCAGCGTCAGCGCCAACGTCATGCATACGTAATGCGGTCGGGGACGCTGGTAACGCAGCAGCAGCAGCAGAGGCAGTGGAAGTCGCAGTGGCAGTGGCAGGATGAGTCGACTGCGGGGCCAAGCAGCTGCTTTGCTAATTCCACAGCAGTCGTGCCTGGGTGTCTGTCTCTGACTGTGTCTGTGTGTGTGTGATACAATTGCTTGTGTATTGGTGTGCGCAGTGCAGCGGCAAATTATGTGGTGTGTGTGATTTGCCACAGACGCTGCGCCCAGTTTTGGTTTCCCCCCGCTTCCCTTAGCAGCCTTAACACGCTCAGGCTGAGGCGATGTGCGAAAAAGAAAAGAAACAGAAGAGAAGAGAAGAGAAGAAGTAGAGAACAGAAGAGAAAAACGAAGGGGAGAAAGGGGAGAAATAAAGCGAACGAATTTGCATGCAACTCGTTACGGCGCTGGCACTTGTGTGTTAAGCCCGAGTGGCGCCTCATCCCCGAGTCACGGCACTGACACTCACACACACACTCGCACACACACTCAGTTGAAAAAAATCATATCGATTTTGCAGTAAATAAAACATTCAAAGATTGAAGTTGCTGCTTTTGAGCTTAGCCGAATGGTGTGTGGCCTCTTTTTTTATGGAGTGCGCCGGCTCCCGCTGCCTGATCCCGCTGCCTGCTGCCGCTGCCTGCTGCCTGCCCCATGGCTGCTGCCCGCTCCCGGTGGCTGCTGCTCGGTTTGCCTCGATGGCGCTTCCTTTTATGGCTTCCGCTTTTTTACAGTCCGGGCATGAGGAGCAGCTGCTGGCTGGCTTTTGGGATTGTGGACAGGGGGAGAAGGGGCGGGGCGCTGGTGATAGGAAGAGGGGGAACGGAGGCTGCCAAATTGTAAATATTTTTGTCGGCCACGTAGCGGCACAGGAGAAAATATTGCATTTTTCGCTTGGCATAATAAACGATGTGCTGAAAAAACCGCCAAAACCTCCAAACGAAAATATTGCACAAGAAAAAAAAAACACACGCGAGAACGCTCAAAAATACCAACAGCTGCAGCGCATATGAATAACTGTGCAGGCACATACACGCACACACACACACACACACATACGCGTATTTTTGTAGCTGAATGACGTCGGAAAGTTGGCTTTAATTATAGCGTAACAGAGAGAAAAACACACAAGCAAAGATTGTTTTAAGCAGGAAAACTTTTGCTTTCAAATTTAAAATTTATAAAATGAAAATAAACAATAAATCGAAGCAATATATTTAATATATATCGGGGACCGTTAAAATCACTCATGAAAATTAAAACTCAAAAAATAATATTTATGTGTTCATGATTTTTTCATTAAAAAAAAACAAATAATTATTATTTTTGGTCCCTGATATATATAATAATATATTACGATCCGGTGCATAGTTTTCCAATGGGACTGTCTTGAACCCACATGCAGTGCAATTCAAACATTCTTAACACTTCGAACGCGTTTACCAAGCAACTAGGGCCCGCTCAATTCATCCGACTTACATTTTTTTAAGTGCTTTGGAAAGGAAATACTTTTTTGTTCGGCTCAAACCGGAATTTTCAAATTAAAGCAATTTATTTTTTTTTTTTTAAGTGAGGTTAAAGTGAACAAATATCAAATAAAATCTGTTTTCAATCCTTCATTACGCACACAGCTTTATAAAAAAATATATAAAACATATATGTTAAATTTGGGTTTGGGCCGTTTCATTACTTTTAATGAATTTAACTACAAGAGGCTAAACTCACATAATTTTGTACGCCTCCTTGTTTCAAGTCTTGTATAAACAGCAAATGTAGCCCTGAAAACGGCAAGATCGTGTGTCAATTCTTTGGTTTTCAATATTAATTTTAAATCTGGCAGATTTACGGCTAAATAGAAAAGAACCTTCCCTTAAGTTTCCCCCACCCCTCTCCCCACTGCAAATATCTGCTGTATTTGCGCTGCATATTTTCAATTTATAACTGTCAGCTCTGTAAACTCTTTGCATCAGCTAAAAATCGGCTAAACGGTCAACCAACTGTCACACATGGCCAAAACGACGCCGACAAACAACAAAAAAACTGCCAAAAATCAAATTAAATTGGCGCCGCTGCCAGACACAACTGTCTTGCGATTGTGCGTGTGTGAGTGTGTGTGTTTGGGTAAGTGCTAGAGTGTGTGTGTGTTACGCAAGAGTTGCTCGATAAATTACGCGTTGCCGTTCGCATTGATTTGGCATGAATTATGGAAAAGATTTGTTCAGCCAAACTTCTGCATATGCCGAGCAGAGTTTCCACTTGCTTGACTTAAAGTATAGAGTATCTTACTATATCTACCATGTATGAATATATATATAGTATATACATTTCCATTAAATGCTGCTCTGCTCTGGCTAAACGTCGAAACATGTGAGCGAACGAGTTGAGTTTTATTTATAACGCAACAACCACAAACCTCCTCACGAGGGAGAAGGAGGCTACGGAGGCTACTCTGGGCTGGCCTGGCTCTGGCCACGCCCGGGACACACGTCAATAAAACTGCTTCAAACTGTCCACATTGAAGTTGTAGTCATAGCAGGGAGGGGGATGGGGGTAGACAGAGCCGGGAGGGGGGGGCAGGTAAAGCTGATGCGATGCATGGCCAGGCGATAAGGCTACTTTAACGCTGTCCCCGTTTTGTGCATGATACCGGGCACACGAGCTCTACGTGGACCAGCCCCTTTCGTGTTCTAGCCAATGCTGGCGGAAAGGGTGGCAAGGGAGAGGGTAAGAGGGTTAGGGAGTAGGGGAATAGTGGCCATGGCGCTGCATGGCGTTTCAAACATGCAAATTGCTTGCGGTTCGCTTCGGTTTTTCGCTTTCAATGAGTCCCCGCTTACAGTACACACGAGTTGGATGTGTGAGAGAGTGTGAGTGTGTGTGTGCGACTGTGAGTGTGTGTATGTATAGCTGTGTATGTGTTTGGTTTTTATGTGCGCATTGCAACAACAAAAAATCCATTTAGATTAATTAGTTTTTAAGCGAAACAAGCGGGAAGAGCGAAAGAGAGAAAGTAAGGAAAGAGGGAAGCAGGGCGCAGAGCGGGAGCAGGCAGCAAGGAGTGTGATGGGGAAAATGAGGGGAAGGGGAAGCAAGGGGCAGTCTGGGGCACCGTCTGTGGGCCAGGTCTCTTAAATGCTGCCTGCGGCAGCTTAAATGACTCGAAACTCTCTTGAATCCCAGCCTGGTGGGCAATGCACGCGTTGCGTGTTCATAAAAAGCTCAATAGCAGCAGCTGACACACACACACACGCACATACAGAGCCAGTGAAATGCATAATAAAAGTGAATTACTCGTTTTGTATCTTCGAGTCGAGAACGGGACTCACTTTCTGCTCGACTACACTTGGGCAACTTTGTTGGCCAAATCTCAGCAGCAGTCGCCAGTCGCCAGTGTTGCCACCTGCCCGCTGTCCGTGGCGCACTGCAAAATGGCGCTTAATGATGCCAGAGATGAGCGACCGCAGCTAGAGTAGGAGGAGGGTAGTAGAGGGCGGCAGCCGGCTGGCTGTGTGTGTGTGTGTCAATGGACTTTGCTCCGCTTGGCTGGCAGTTGTCGACCTGGCCATCTACATAACTAACTAAGCGTGCCATGTTGCAGTCGTCTGCGGGTGTTAAACTTGTCGTACACGGACTGCAAGACGAGAAAAAAAGGAGCAGGGCAAATATGCAGAGGAAAAAAGACCGAAAAAGTAGAGAAATAAACTTTGCTCGAAAGTTTGTTTATTACGCGCCGACAACCGACAAAGAAGTGAGTAGCTCACTGGGCAAGGGGAAAGGGGAATGGGGCAACTTTATAGAGTCGCCGTAGTGTGCTGAAAATTCATCATCTTTTTAGCAGTTTATGCGGTAGTTGCCCGCCTATGCCACGTCAGACAGGCCAGCCAGGAAGCTGCCGAGGATTCTGTCTGTCTTCAGACTCTTTTGTGCGGCTCTTCAGCTTTGTTGTACCCTGCACTCAAGGAATTGGTTCAAGGGCTCTCGAAAACGAAGTTTGGCATGTGCCAGAAATCGCATTAAATTCACAAATTCGCAGTCATGTTAAAGGGGTATCTGCTGGTCGTGCACTTAAGTGTTTCCTTTGCTTTGCTCCATTAAAAACTTGTAGCAACTTGGCTCGTTATCCCTTTCATAGTTGTCTCCTGCGAAAAACAATGCCTCGACTCGGTCATAATTTCATTTACATATCACCCTATCATACTGCATACATATATAGTTCTATAGCACCATCGATAGGGAATATTAGTAAGGTGCGCTTTGTGCGAAACTTCGATTACAACTCGCACAAAAGTCGAAGGTAAATGCCGCCAGGAATGGCAAACTTTTTTGCCTTTGCTGCGCGGGGAGAGCGAGAGATTGAGAGGGGGTGACAGGGGGAGGGAGATATAAGAAGGAAAATACATTTTACTGCATCATTAAGGATAAGCATCAAACTGGCTTTGAATTTGTTTGTAGCCATGCGGCGCTTTGTGCGCAACTTCCGGCAGATAAGTGCAGCTCCGCCGCGCCAGACCATCCGACAAAGGATGACAATAAAATAAAGCCCTGTGCCTTAAGTCGAATGCTTTAAGTTTTACGATTATAATGCCTGGAATTCACAGGCACAGATGTGGCATGTCGATAAGCAGTTCCCATTGCGAATCGAGACAGTAAATCAAGCAGTTCGACTGCTCCAGCTAATTAGGAAATAATTTAGATCGCCAACAAGTGAGTAAATTGCAAAGAGCGGAGCATGACCCCCCATTCCACCATTCCCCCTTCCTACCCACTCCAACTGCTGCAACTAGTTGCCACCTTCAAGTGAGTGGGATGCAGCGCCAACGCCATCGCATCGTCATTGGAAATCCGAGTGAAATCCTTAGAAATGTTTTATTAGCCCTACCTACGCTTGAATAAGCTAGCTTAGCGGAAGCTATCGGATTTTATGCTTCTGACTTTTGCCAACGTCGAGAGGCGACTCGATCCGGCAAGCCAAAAGCCAGCTGCAGCCCAGTTCTGCCCTGGCTCTGCTCGTTTTGCGGTCCGCTCGGCTCCGGTTGCCCCTCTGTCCTGTCTGCCCTGTCTGTCTGTCCGACGTGGCGTGGGTCAGTCGTCGGTTCGTTCATCGTTGCTTAAGCCGTGTGCATTGCAGATGCTGCTGATGCTGCTGCTGCTTCTCTCTTTTTTTTGCTCTTGTTCCCCTCGTTTTCTTTTTGCAGCTTTCGGTATTGTTTGACTGCCGGACACGGCGCACTCAAACTCGTATTCCGGCTGTGGCTCCGGCTCCCGCTCCGACTCCTGCTTCCACTGCACTCCCAGCACGTTCGGGCGCTGATTATCTGCACGCGGCTATTATCTTTGCCTCTGTGTGTTCATTCTGTATGTGTGTGTTTTCTCCTGTTCCTGGCCTGGCCTGGCCTGGCTTATTGTCTAATGAACGACTGCAGCTGTCAGTCGCGCCCAGTTTCAGTTGCCTCCTCTTGCGACTTGTGCGTTCATTAACTGCGAGGCTTAGCTCGGAGAATTCCATACGCGCTGCGCTGCGCTGCTTCATAATTTGCCAGCAACTATTATTGTATTGGCAAAATATTTATGTTATGCCTGCAATCGCATTCCTTGCCTTGTTCGGCCAAGTTTGGCAGCCATTTTTGGTATTTCGTATTTATAGGAATTTCCACCATGGCCAGCAGCAGCTTCAGCTTCAGTATCAGCATCATCTATGGCTTCGCCTGCTGCCTGGGCTTTGGCTTCAGCTTTAACTGTAATACTACTCTCACAGCCCACACAGACTCGTGTCTCCCTCTTCCCCTTGCGCACCCACACACAATAGAGAACCTGTTAATCCAGCAACAACAATGGCGACGGCTGAGCTCCAATTCCCCCTTTGTGCAGGTTAGAAATATTGAAAAATGTTTATTGAACAACGATATATGCGATGTTCGCATGTGCCGACAGACCTTTCCCTTCAGTTGTCTACCCCCCACCTGCCACCACTCTACTGAAAGGATTCTACGAGCTGCTCGAAATCAAAACAAACTCTGAAATCACATTCCATATTCAACAGCCATGAATTGTCTGCATCCCTTTCCAGATTCACCTCTAGAAGTAGAAACAGATGTTCTCACTCGTTTGTAAGCTGATTTTGAGAAATATTCTCTGCAACATCGATTTACATAATACGGCGTGTGGTTGGGCAATGAAAGCAGCGCAAATTCTGAATTGTCTTTGCTGTAATAATTCAAAATACAGTTCGCAAGTACCGCGTGTTCTTCAATAGTACTTCGACAGTGTTGTCATCGTTTGGAGTATCAATTATCAAGCATGGCAGAAACAATCAACATGCTGGCACTGAACCACAGCACCCTCACAGACCCTTCTCTGCACATCTCAAGAGCATCCTTATGCTTCGTTTTGTATCCTTAAAACAACAACAACGTTGGAACTTCCGTTGGCTATAATTGATGATGCGTTCTAGAAATGAGGGGAGAGTAAATTGAGATCCATTCTAAGCCCGTCTAGATTGATTTTTTCTCGAGCAATGAAACTCTTTAGTTTTCCTGTATCTAGACAGAGGCGGCATTGAGTTGATGAGTTTATGCAATGATAGCTTGGTTATTTTTTCAATTCTAACGAAAGAATTTCGCTTTAAGTTCAATCTTAAATTTTTCATATACTGAGGAACAACATCCTCACACCGAGCAGGCTTTCAGTCCATTGCTCCATCCAGAACCAAACAGGAAGCACAGTCTGCAGAGCTTATAAATATTCCACAGCCAATAACGCACGAAACGTAGACTTCCGCTCTGTTTTGGGGGAAATGTAAAGTTGTCTAGTTCGAGTTGAGATGGATCCGGGTGGGGGTGCGGGTTCGTGTTTGGGTTGATTGACTGCTTTGGATGCTAAGGTGAGCGTGTCTGGAGTCGTCGTGTGTCGTAACGTGTGAGCGAAACGATAAACTTCATTATATTCATATATTAAACGTCATCAATACGACCCGAAATCGAACAGGAAAGGAGCAGCAGGAGCAATGGGGATGCTGTGCGTGTCGATTGTGTTTGCTTGCCAGACCATTAAAAACGTAAAGAAGGAAAACGAAAGAAAAACTGAACCCTGAAATATTTATCTCACCGCAGACAAACAATGCGAATGCGACGTGCGTCGGTGTTTTTGGCTATTTGTCAAACTGACGATTTCTGGCAATCAGCGACAAAAATTGACAAATATATGAGTTGTACGAAGGGTGGGGGGGGGGGGGTGGCTCTGCCTTAGTCAATGCCCTTGCTCTCTTCTTCTTTCTCTCGCTATTTCTCTGTTTCTGCTACTCCTGTTCTATTACTCCTGAATTTAGTTTAAGCAAACTGTCTGAATTCTTAAAAGTTGGTATTAATATATTTATTCTATAATAAATAATAAATATTGTGGGAAAGATCTGGTAAGGCCATATCAGATGGCCTAAGTTAACAGTCTAAGAAGAAGAAATAGAAAAAACTTAACCAAAAAACAAACTTAATTTAATTTAACTCCCATAAATGTTAATAAAACCATTTCTTTTAATAATGAAATATTAATGTATTAAACACAGCAAATGTGAACTGAACCTTAAACCAATAGTATTGAATAATAATAATAATTTATAGTATTAATTATTCATATATATATTTTTTTAAATGTTAGGTAATGGGGGAAGTTTTTTGATAATGAATATAGTTGGTAGTTATTTTAGAAATATTAAAAAGTGAACGTTCAGTTTTACTTTAACAAACTCCGATTGATTTGCCGAACACAACTTCTACTTCCGACAAAAGTCCGATTTGACCGATCGACGTTTCCAATGGACCGACCGACTTATCATCCGTTTCTGGAACCTTTTTTATAACTTCTTTCCGACTCTCAATCTCAACTCAAAACTTCAACTGACTGCAACTTATCGACTTCAACTCTTAACATTGACAGACTTCACCGCTGGATTATTCTTGCCAACTGCAACCCTAATCCTATCAATACTTGCTTGCAGCGTTGCCACCTGTTTATTGTTTATCATTGTTAACATCTCTACTGATATTTGCGTAATCTTTCTCGGTCCTCGCTATGTTGAATTTGTCTTAATTCTTGCAGAGATTCGTGTAATTAAAAATAGATAAAATATACAACCTAAATATATGTATCTCATATAGATCAGTCATTTTATAGGCCAGTTAGCTTGTTACATACCGCTTGGGGCGATTGCAGCTTTGCTTCATTTATTTAAAAGCGTTTACCAATTTATTTTTTATATTTGTGCGAGCACCAAAAAATTCCTTGTACCAATTTCGAGTTTTGTCATAAAAAATTGAAAATGTCAAAAACAACGTAAAGCATGTTGCCAGCTGGGAAAGCCCCGCGCACATGTGTGTGTGTGTGGCTGTTGTTGTTGTGTGTTGCTATTGTATGTGTGTGTGTGGCTGTTGTGTGTGTCGCACAAAATGTGGAATAAACATGGAGTGAGCTTGTTGTGTGTTTGCCAATGCTGCGCTGTGTGTGCGTATGTATGTGTGAGTATGACAGTGTGTGTGTGTGTGTGTTTGAGGGGGGTGTGTGTGTTTATGTGTTTGGTTTGGCCGTTGTCGGCATGTAGTTGACATCATTGATTGATTTAGCTGTCAATTGCATAATCACTCAAGCGTTATTGTTCAGCTGCTCAGTCGGCGCCTCGGCTTGTGCCCCGCCCACTTACCTTGACTACGCCCACTATGCTGTAGCCTGTAGCCGCTGCCAGTGACTTGCTTGATGGGGGGAGGGGGATCTCTGGTTTGTGTGTGTGTGTGTGCGCTGTCCACGTGTGTGGCAAATAAACCAGCAAGCTGCCGAGTGTCAGGCAATTGTCAGCAGGCTGTTGTTGCTATTACTTCCCCCCCCCCCTCCAACACCCCATGCAGCTGTTGTTGTTGCTGTTGTTAATGTCGTTGCTGTTACTGTTGTTGTTGTTGTTGCTGTGATAGTTGTAGCTGGCAACCGCAACAGCATCAGCTGTCTGTGAGGTTGTTACACAGACAGGCAGGAGAGCTGGCACAGACACACTCTCAGAGCCATCCCACATAGGCATTCTGTGCATGGCTTTGTATAGGTGAGTAAGTGTGTGTGTGTGCTTCGATGTGCCTCGCATATTGGTAAGAGCAATTGATGTGGCAACAAATTAACATGCCGCAAATGGAAGTAATGGCCAAGTGTTAATTGTTGTGTGAGTGCTGACGAGCCTCACACATGGTATCACGCCCCCAATCCCCACCCTCCCAACTACACATATACACACTGCACACACACACATACACACATTCAAAGAGGTGTTTGCCGTTGAAATTGTACAATGACGTCACTGAAAATTGATTCGCTTTGAGGCAAAGTTATAATAAATCACCTTTGCCTGCTGCTCTTTGTGGCTACTTTCGGATGTATTTGTGCAGCACACACACACACACAGCAGGCTGGTAAAAAATGGATATGTCAATGTCCTTTATGTCAACAAGATAATAGCAAAGTGAGTTGACCAGCGCTGAGAAGGAGACCAGATAAAAAAGGAAACGAAACGAAAGTTCAAATCAACAAAGGCAAAAGTCAACTAGCAGTGCCAGAGGGAGAGAGAGAGAGAGAAAGAGAGAGCAACAATTGTGAATGAAGGAAATCAAGTTAAGAAAGAAACATCTCCAACTCGATGTATAAACTTTGCCAGCCATAAATAGCTCAACATTTTAAATATTTAGCCATATTTATGGCAGTTTTTGGCTTCGTCTGGTGAATGAAGCTTTTGACTAATGGAAAAGGTTCTTTTCATATGGAATTTTGTGTGTATTGAATTCCATCAAAGTAGTTTGCCATTGACTTTGCCATTCGAAGTTAATAAAGTCTTTGCTCAGCATTTAGATTTTATTACAATCTTTTTCCTTCGACTATTTTGAATTTATTTTCTGATTGGGTTTTCTCTCTTTAGTTTTTCTTTGGCTTGTTTTAATTTAATTTTCGATTTAAATAAATCATCAAAAATAATCTAAGATGTGCTGTGAAATGCACAACTGACTCGCAGAGCTGAAGGACAATTTCCTACATGTGAATGTGCAGAGGCCAAAATTGTTGTTGCTTCTGTTGCTGTTGCTGTTGTGGCTGTTGTTGTTGCTGCATTTTGGCTGCTTGGCGTGTCAACGCCGGACATCCGCAATGTTGGCCAGTTTTTGGTAGTTGCACAGAGTGCTATAAATCTTCAGTCAAGTCAAAATGGAAAATGCCACAGCAACAACAACGATCCGCACGTCAGCCCAATGCTGGCATTCTCAAGCACAGCAACAGCAACAACAACAACAATAAGAGCAATAGCAACAACAGAAAGTCATAAAAGTTTCGACTGCTTTCGGCGACGCTTTTCTTACTTGCGTCAAAGCGTTTGATTTGCCTGGTTTTTCCATTGCTGCTGCTGCTTGTTGTTGTTGTTTTAGTGTTGCTGTTGCTGCTGCAGTGCTAGACGGAAGTGGCTAACTAGCCGGCATTTGTATGCCCTGCCGTTTAGGGCCAAATTTGCTGCACATTCGCATTCGTGTTGATTTTTAACTGCCAAACGCAGGCAAAACAAATTTGGACTCGCACAGCGCGCGAACAGGCAATGGGCGTAGAGAGTAGCTGTTGTGCGGGGGCGTGAGTGAGCGAGGGGGGGTACTGCAATTGTAGCCAATGAAGGCAGTGTGAGAGAGAGAGAGGGAGAGAGAGACGACGACGTCGCTGCAATTGCACGACAGCGACATGTTTGCACTTGACAATTCATTTCATTGTTTGTAGATTGCATTTGTCGCCCCTTACCACCCCCCCAACCTTCCCCTCTCTCTCGCCCAGCTTCAACTGCTGCAATTTCTTTGCCCAGCACGATACCCGCATGGAGTACAGGGTGTTGCTGTTGTTGTTGTTCTTGTTGCTGTTGTCGTTTGCGGGCTGGCTCCAAAATTGCATTCGCGGCACGCGATGAGCGCATTTCACTTGCGCCTCTCCTCGCCACGCCCCCCCCCCCACTCCCTCGACAATCGCCTGTCGAGCACAAAACGCTCGAGTTTATTTCTCAGCAGCCTTTTGCTACCTTTTTCGCATTGCCCTCACTGTATGTGTGTGTGTGAGTTTTCTTCTTGGCTTTTTTTTTGTTTTTCTTGGCATACGAAAATGCAATTTTCTTGGCACTTTTGCCGAAAACTTGCTGCGAGTGTGTTTGTGGTTGCCTGTCGGTTGTTTGAATTGCAGTATGCACGTGGTCAACAGGTTATCCTGTGGGCAGGTCACATACTCCACCTCCCTTCCCACTTCCGCTTACTTGCCTGCTGCACTTATTTCCGCTTTTGTACCTTTTTGGCATTTTCTTTTCCTTGGTCTCTGCTTGCCTTTTCCTTTTTGTGCAATCCTTTTTGCTTCTTTTTCTTTGGATTTGTTGTTGTTGCTGTTGCTGCACCTTGCGGTTTTCTCATTTATTTGGTGCCGTTGCACAAACGTCCAACGTATTGCCATTACCTGGCAGGCTCCTTGTTGTTGTTGCCACAGGAAATGACTTCAATTTGCTGTTAACAAGTTTAAAATTTCGAAATTGCAACGGAAATACACAACATGATTTCGACCCGAGCATTGGCGCACATAATTACTCAAGAAGTGCCAACGGCTTTGACATTAGAGCGGGCGCAGCGCAGAGCGCAGAGGAGAGCAGACAGAATCAACTCGAATTTGAAAGCAAGTCGAGGTGAACAAAAGGCGCACAGAAGGCGACGAGGCGACAAGTCTGCGCTGGCTCTGGCACTGTGCAGAGCTTACAGCTTGGACAAGCTCATGCTCATCCGCTTAGGCAGCGAGCAGCAATGAAGACTGCTTGAACAGCTGCTGCAAGATGCCAATGAACTGTTGCCTCCCCCCCACTCCCCTGCCCTGCTTCGCAACGTGGGCGAAATAAATCTGCTGCCATTTGGCAGAAATCTTCACTCGACTCATGCTGGCATGCTTCTTATTCATATGCTCCATTCACTTCGTCATGAATCCACTCACTCTCCGGCTTGCTGCTGCTGCTACTGCTTATAAATGCGAGTGCGTATACGTGATATGCCTAAGTCGGGCTGCCGTCTGTATAAATGTTTGCGATAAATCAACAATTAATCAAACATCATCTGGCCAACGGCACTTGCCAGCTGACTTGACAACTGTGACAACAACAAGAATAGCTCCAGATAGCATAGAGTACCATATATCACTGAGGTAGGTGACTTTTAAGTTTGCATGCCATTTGCATGGGCGGAAAAGTATTTGATCGTGCACAGTTGGACAGTGTGTAAAATACCCTGTAATAGATATAGAGACTGTCTTATAGTTTAGTGACACCCAGTTAATTATTATATATTTCGCCTGATAAACATAAAGTGTCTTTTCCATTAACAAACAAACAGGAGGCTACAGTCGAGTGTGATAGACTGTCAATATACCCACCACTCAGTTTTCAAACGATAGCTGTTGTGTTAAATTTAATGTCCTGCATTAAAATTACGCTTGGAATTCTGTTTTTTATCGATTTACTGGTGCGGAACGGGGGAAAGACAGAAATCTATCAGGTGTACAACTTTGCTTCTGCCTTTTTTTTCCAAAATGAAAAGCTTTATTGCGAAAAAGTGCTTACAGATATATTATTCAAAGTATTGTCCTTCGCTAGCGACAACTTTCTCCCATCTTTCCGGCAATTTTCGGATCCCGGCTCGAAAAAAGGAGTACACTTTTGACGCTATCCATGAAGCAATCCATTTTTCCAATTCTTCGAAAGATTGAAAATGGTGAAAATGCCATCGAACGGAATGGAAAACAAACTTTAGTTTCGTGTAATATTTATACATTTTTTTATTATTTTTCGTAGTTCTTGGCTTTAATAGTCTTGGAGATATAGATGATCATACCGACGGACAGACAGATGGATATGACTATATTGACTTGGCTGTTGATGCTGAATAAGAATATATATAGTTTGTGGGTTCTTACACACATATTACATTCTATTTCGGTTGGTATAAAGATTTAATACCATTCTACGCTATAAATAGCGGGTATAAAAACATAGAGTGAAAAATATAGAGTATGAAATTTCCAGGAATGAATTTCAATTAACAATATAATATATATTATTTCTTTATATTACGTGAGTTTTTCTGGAGAAGTCTGTTTCCTGTTTGAACTCATATCAAAACGTGCTGCGACAAATTTGTTTAATAAGCTTTCTGCGGAAGTCTTCGAGACAATGCAACGAAATTAAATTTGCTAATTACAATGAAAGGGGCGACCTCATTATATATCAAGCAGTGCTCGGAGTGTGAGAAAGTGCTATGAGAGTGGGGGTGGGGGCAGATTTCAGTGGAATCACTCAACAAATTGTTGAGGCTTTTATTAAATTTGATGTGTTTTGTTGTTGTTGTTACTTTATGTTTTTTGTTTTGCTTAATTAATTTGAGTACTCGACGCAATAACAAGTACACAAGAGAACACACACGTACCACACACACTCACACACACACACACGAACAGTTATTTTAATCATAAAAGCGCGTGGCCATGTGATAGAGACGAAAAACGACATTATCTTTTAAGGGCAGAGGCAGTGGGCGAGGGGCGTGGCGCTCTTTAGCATATACAGATGTGTAAGTTGATTATTAACCAGCCATATTCAGTAGGCGTTGCAAGCGCAGAGTGAAGGGGGGGAGGGGGCAACTGCTGCTGCTCGCATGTCTGTAATTACGGTCATGCTCGGAGACAGAGCAAGTGCGAGAGAGAGAGAGGGAGAGGCACAGTTCATGCCCAGTTGAATACAGACATTAGGCATGCATAGCTATTTAGTCGAACAAACACGCACTCACACACACCCTCACACACACTCACACACACATAGCCTAATTTCCATTTTGCCACGGACAACGGATGATTTCATTAGAGCGCGTGCGCTTGAGGATTTTGCTGCTGCTGCTGCTGCTGCTGCTCGATTATAATTTCATTCCATGTGCCCTGCCATGTTCACTGTGTGTCCTGCGTGTGTTTTGCAATAACAACGAAGAAATGAAATTAACTCAAAGCACATATTAAGCGAGTGCCTCAGTGTGTGTATGTGTGTGTTAGCTTCTCTCTCTCGTTGTCTCTCTCTCTCTCTCTCTCTCTCTCTCTTTGTGGGTGTGCGTGTGCTGGGCGAGTAATCTAACGCAATTAATCGGTTCGTCAGTGTTTTGACAAAGTACAAACATGTCTCTGTCGTTATGACTGTTTCAGTTGTTGCTCAACTCACTTCGCTACTGTTATTGTTGTTGTTGTTGTTTTTGCTGTGTCATGTCAAGGCTTTCAGTATGCAAATTAATCTAAAATTACACTGCAATACAAAGCGACAGCGCGGAATTCATTTCAATTCACAGACAGAGAAATAGCTGCAATTAAATTGAATGAGTCAAGGTGGATCTGTATTTATAGTGCCACCTCAAGGGAATTCACAGGCGCTTCTTTTAAGTTTATCTAGTGTAATTAAGTATTTCAGTATTTCACATTGCAAGGTCACATTCTTGCATTCCCATTTCCACTCGATACAATTGGAAATCAAAAAGCCATTATGCAAATGCTGCTTCCAGCAACACATCAAATTGATATCAATCTACAAGAAAATAATTTAAATATATTAAGTGCCTGTCTGCCTGCCTTCTCTCTCTCTCTCTCTCTCTCTCTATGTGTGGGTGTGTGTGTGTGCACCTATTGTTTGAGGGCCTAGGCCAGTCGAAATCCCAGACAAATTCAATCAATCAAAACTGGAGAACGGCATTGCGCCAATGCCCCGTTACGTGCCCGTAATGAAGTCCTGTCCAAATTTGCCTTTTCCTAAATTAGCACAAATGTTCATTTTACGACTTTGACAGCGGCCAGCGGGGGAAGCTGAATGAAGATGGCAATGGCAGCGTTGTTGCCTCTGATTCTGTAGCATCTCTCTGCTCTGTGCTTGTGCCCTGCTTCATTCTTCTCTGTTCTCTTTTCCCTGCCCTGTGCAGCTCTGGTTTGCCCTGGCGTTGTCTCTAATTTCTCATTAATTTGCAAGTGAAATCAGTGAACACGGATGCCCTGCGCCCTTCCCTCCCACTCAGCACTCACCTTTCCTCTTGGCAAATGACAACGAGCAAAACGTACAGCGCACAAAACGTAACGACAAACGAAGCGAGGCAACTGGGCGTATGAGTGCTGCATGCAAAACCAGCGACAGAGAGACAGTAGGAGGGCAAGCGGGGGCGCAGCGTGGTTGGCTGCTGTTGAATGAATGCTCGCTAGGTGTTTGCGGTGGTTTTTCGAGTATTTTGCCAGAGAGACCAATGGCAAGCAACGTAAGCGTTGTCAACGCCACTGCAAAGTCAATAGGAGACGTTGGCACAGCAAGAGATGGAGATGGAGGCAGAGACAGAGCAGCAGAATGCGGACCATGGCCCCGCAAATGGATGCCAGGTGTGGGGGCGGGAGAGGGACTCGCGACTGTGGCTGACGCTCGGACTTAATTGAAAGGCGTTTATTTGGCTTTAAAAACGTAAATCAAATTCATTTAAATCTCTCTCTGTCGTCTCCCTGCCTGCCTCCCTTCCACTTCACCTTTGTGCAGCAATTACACGGCACTCGACAGCAGCCAAGGGATGCGGCAAGAGGCAGCAGCAGCAGCTCATTTTATAGCTTGTATTTTAAATAAATGTCGCGCTGCGTAGTTACCGCGCCGCAGCTGTGCAAATTTCAGCGCTTACGCCACTTGGGGCAAACAAAAGGCTCTTGACATTGGCCGTCATTCGCTCTTGTTGGATTAGCTTTGATTAGATTTTTTGCCCAGCTGCCAGGCAACACTCGCTCTGCCCACAGAGTGTCACTCAATGGCCAGTGCAGCCCTCCATGCCACACCTGCCATGTCAGGACTCTATTGGCCCATGATTACATTAGATTCAGCTCCTCCTTTGTGCGCTCGCTAATTTTTTCTGGCTTTGGCTTTGGCTTTCGCTTTGGTGCGCTCTTCTCTCTTTTTTCGTCAGCCTTGAGCCTGAGTGCTTTAAAATTACATTTCCGTGTCGAAATTGCACCTGCGGCACGGCCTGTGCCCTGAGTAGGCTCCCCATTCTGGCCTTGGCCCTGGCCCATCATAAAGTGTGCCACTCAATCTGTGTGACTCATTGTGTCAAATTATTTTGGGGATTTATGCGTTGGCAGCCATTTTTTATGCCTTGCCTTGCCTCCAGTCGAGGCGAGTCGAGGCTGGCGCTTACTTTAATGGCAGTCAATTTATTGCCAATAAATTTGTAGCCAAAAAGTTTAGAGCAAGGCCAGAAAATTTCCAAACATTTTTATTTGCTTCAGTGATAAACTTGCAACATATGTGCGGACGCAGGAGGCGCAGCAGGCTCGCAGGCGGCTCGAGATCGAGATCCGGTTAGGGGCCGCGTCGCTTTTGGCAGCCGCTCAACTTCCAGCCGAGTCCAGTCGAGTCGAGCCGACCGAGGCTCGCAGGCTGCTGCGAGCAAAGCCAAAACTGCACTTAAATTCAATTTGTGCCAGCCGCCTGGCAAATGACAGGCGCAAGGGGGATGCGAAGAGCGGAGGAGGGGGGGAGTGGAGTTGTTGGGCGAAAAGTGCCATTTTAAACGGCAGCCAAAAATTGTCGTCTTCATTGCAGCATAATTTCAGTCGGCATTGCTGCTGCTTTGTTGGCACGATAAAAAAGTTGCTCCAGCCACAGAGCACACTTCACCCCCTCCTGTCTAAACCCCCCCTCCCCCTCACACTCCTTCTCGTACTTCTACTTCTACTTCCCCCCTTTGCAGTCTTTGCTGTTGATTTAATTTTAAATGCTGACGGCGCCCATCGTCAGGCTCTTCATTGCGCAGCGAAGTGCTTTTATTTATATATATTCCAGTCTGTTTGCTGCAGCAGACACGGGGTGTGGTAAGGGGAGGGGTAAGAGGGACAAAGGCGCCTTGCGAATTGTTTGGCTTGCCAACTGAGAGCCGTTTAGTTGGCCCCTGACGCAACACAAAGCCAGAGCCAGATCAACTACGCCTCGACTCCCATTCCCACTGTCTTTGCCTCTCTATCTCTTTCTCTCTCTCTCTCTCTCTCTCTCTCTCTCTCTCTCTCTCTAGTCGCACTGTCCACGCTGCTGTCCGTCAGTCAAGCAGTCACTCAGTGTGCAGAAGTTGGCACAGTGCTAACCAAAAGGCAGTCGACCATGTTTGGCACTCGTGTTTAGCCTTTTTGTCAATTTTAATGAAATAATGCGTATTTTATGTGAAAAGTTGTTGTCCCTACTGCCTATGTGTCTGTGTGTGTGTGTATGTGTGTGTGTAAGAGCCAGCTTTGTGGCTGCCACACACAAAGTAAATTAAATAAATTTATGCTGCAGCCAAACCCATAGCGTATCCCCTTCACCTCCCTCTCCACTCCTCCTGCTGCTGTTGTCTATTATGCGCGCATTAGGAGAAGCTCTGTGAGGCTTGGAGCTCGTCGGATCTCGCTGGGTTATTGATACAAAATTGTGTACAAATTGAAAATGGGAAATTGTTTGGCATTTAATGAATTTGCCGTTCGGCTAAAAGTTTTCAACGAGCCGCCATTAAAATGATATTAAAAAGTTTACACGGCAGCCGCTTGGCCTATTTCAATTTGTGTTTTGGGAGTGGGCTCAATTTGGCTTTAATTTGGCTTTTATAAGGTGTTGGATATACAGGAATATACATAAAGATGTGCATATTGTATATATATATATATCTGTGTATTTGCTTGATATGTCGCCTAACTTTCGGCACTTGCCTGGGGTAATAAATTGCTGCAGGCGGCGTGAAAAAGTGCTCGGCTTTTGCGGTTGCAGCAACAAAAGTCACAAGAGCAATTTTTTACGCCGCACAAAGATTTTGTTAGTGGCAACGAGGGGTAGGGGGAACTCGCTCATCCCCTTACCCGACTGACTGATTGTGGGGCAAAAGTTTTTCGCATTAACTTCCGCTGCACGCCGCGTCGCATTTGAATGCGATTTTGATTTGTCATTCGCCGCGTCTCGTGACAAAAGCCCACGCCTACTTAGCAAGGGAGTGAAGGCGATAGAGAGTGGAAGATGATGGGAAGAGGGGAAGCACAAGTTTTTCTTCAACTTCGACTTGCACTTGCGTTTCCATTTCCGCTGCACAAGTGCCAAGCACGCGGGCGGGCAGGCAAGCAGGGGGGCAGCAGTTCCATCAGTCGCCGCTTGGCGCCCACTTGTCGCCGATCATTGGTTTCCTGCCTGCCACTTTCTCTCTCTGTCTCTCTCTTTCCCACTCTTTTGACTCACTCTCTTGGCTGCAAGTTGGCGACGTGCACAAGCGCATTTTGAAGTTTATGAAGCAGCATCAGCAGCAACGGCAGCAGCGCGCGGCATCTGAATCGGCGGCGACAAAGCGAACTTTTTGAATAGATTAAGTTGAAAGTTTTGCTCATTTTCAGCATCGTCTCAATTGAGGTGAGGGGGAGCTGAGCTGAACTGAGCTGAGCTGAGCTGAGCTGTGTGGCCTAAGCCACATCGAACGCCAAAGGCGGCACCTACGTAAGAAAAATCAACGTAATGATGTTAAGAGCAGCGCAGTCGCCGTCGCCGTCGCCATAGCGTGGCCAAAATCAAAATCAAAACTTTCGCCAAGTATCATTAAAACTAGCCAAAAATATCAGTATGTGTGTGTGTGTGTGTGTTCAACTGTTATCTTGTTCATTTCGTCTCTCAAGGTTTACTCAGCTTGTCTTGGCGAATTTTTTTCCCAATTCGAATTCGAAATATGTTTCAAACTTTTAACAAAAGTCAAGTTAAGCCTTTTGTTGCTAACAATAAGTGGGGCAAGCAGCAGAAGCAGCACCAACAGCAGCTGCAGCAGCCAATTACGAAGAATTTTCCCAGGCGCACAAAAGTATGCTACAAAAATTGTGATTCAATTAGAGAACCAAGAAAGTCGGGTTATAATGCTGAATGCTGATAGGAATGTGCCGAGCTGCTGCTAATCAGCTGTTCCATTGTGTTCACCATTAGCATCCTCTGCTTATTTATGACACGCTACTAATATGAGTGCTGTACAGCATTGGCACGGCCCGAAGAGCGTTATAAATATATTGCATGTAATTAATCAGCAGCGAGGCTTGTCGATAACTGCGCCACGCATTGCATCAATCTGAAGCACGCGCAAGCACGCACAGACATGCACGCACAGAGAGAGGGAGAGACAGAGAGGAGGCTATTGTAATTTGACCAAGAATAGCCACAGTCGAATAATTGAATTCCAGTTTTATACCCACAAAGGCAAGCATGGAGGTGCTTGAGGGAGGAAGAGGGGGCGGGGCTGTTGTGTGAGCCTGCCGTCGATTGGTTTGCCTAATTGTTGGACTCGGTTTCATGTGGTCTGCGGATCCACTCAAGTTTCATTGCATACCCTAATTATTTATTAAGCATATCGAAGCGCGCCCATCTTGGCCGACACACAAAGCTCTAATCGGGCTTTGTGCTTTATGGCCATTACATGCCAGTCTGGCTGATCAGCGAGATAGTGCTGAATAGTGAGTGGTCTTTGTAAGGGTCTTAGCAGCCGCAAAACATATCGCATTGTCTCAGGCAATTAGAGAAGCAAGGGATAATAATAAGCTGATGCGCTTTATGCACACAATCATAATAGTTGCCCAATTACTCGGACCATATCGAACAGTAGGCAGCACTATGCCAATTATATTCTAGTATATATATAAAGTATATAGTATTTATAAATTTAACTTGATTTTGGCTGCATTTGAAATTGAATATGTGATATACACTCCAAGGGTTTCCCTAATGACTTCCATGGTGACGAAAAGCCGCAGAAACTTGAAGATATTATAAATTAACATGAGAACTTCTAACCTCACACACACACACATATATATCTGTGAAGTTTGGTTGTTGTTACAAAGTGTATGCAAAGAAACTTTCAGTTAATTAAAAAAGAAAGAAGAGCGCGGAAGAGCAAGTGAGCAAGAGAGAGAGGGAGAGGGAGAGAGCGTGCACAGGGTGAAATTGTTGTATAAATTTCCCTCTTTATGTGCGACTAAATGAAAAATCTACCCATGAGTGTTGTTAACCTTATGAAAAGTAGGTAAAACGTAAGCAGCGCAGTCGACGCCAGTAGCGCCAGCAGCACATTTGCGATTATTTCCCACGCGGGCACTCAAAACATAAAGAGCAATAAATTAAAAGCTAAAGCCGGAGAGAAGACGCAGACGACGAAGATGATGACAGAGCGAACGACGATGACGACGACCACGACGTCGACAAGGATTCTGATGAAGCAGCCGGCCGTCCTTCAAGATGCTAAAAAGCAAATAACAGTGCAGCCCAAGCCCAAGCCCCAGCCCCAGTTCCAGTTCCAGTTCCAGCATGGCATGGCACACTGGCCCCAGGCATCCACTTCAGGTGCAAATGAAAAATGTAATTATTTCGTAGATTTGCGTTCACAAAAATAAACACGCAGAAAATTTCACTATTTGCTGGCCTCGAGGCCTGTTGCCAAGCAGCTCTTTAAGGCACTGGAGAAGGAGTCCGCAGGGGGAGGGGTCCTGCAGCCTAATGAGCAAGCAGCAGCAGCAGCAGGAGGAGCCGTGGCAACGGTAGCTCAGCTCAGCGAGAAACTTAAAAAGGCCCGACCCATAAAATGTTAAATAAATAAATAGTGGCTGACAGAGAATTGGCCCAAACGAGTCCAACTTTTGTAGCTGCCGTTTGCAAAATCTCAAAGAAATTAGCGCAAACAACTTGGGGGCACATCTGATGGCCAGGTAGGCAAGGGGCGTGGCTGGACCAGAAACAGCAGCAGCAGCAGCCAAGCAAGCTGGGCCGGGCTGCCGCTCATTAATTAAGAAAGTGGCAAATGAAAAGCCAGCAAAACACGCTTCAAATTAAGGGGTGGAGCGGAACGGGGGTGGAGGGCGTTGCGACGACCGTCCCAGTGCGACGACAACGAGCGACGACGACTGACGACTGACCTATGAGGTCGACGAGGATGAAGAGGGGACTTGGGCAAATATTCGCCCCACTCGGCGGGAATAAATCAAGTTTTATTTGCTTTCACTTGTTCCGCTCTGATATTATTTCCCTCATTTTTGGGGGCCACATTTGGCTCGTCTTGTTTGCTGCCGCGTCGCCGCTTGCGGTTTTCATCTCGCTCGAGTCCGGCTGCAGTTTGTTCTTGTTGTTGTTGTTGTCGCCGGCTCAAACAAAAAGTCGAAAATTAAATTATTAATTTATTGCTCGCCATTCTATGGCCGAACCAGGGCGGACCTGGTTCGCTTCGCTCTGCTCTTTATGCCTCGTGCAAAAAAAGAAACGGGCAAAAACAAAGCAAAGGAAAACAAAAATGACCTGACTTTCGTTTCTGTGGTGCCGCATTCAACGCAGACCCCCGAACAATCCCTGCTCCCCTCTCGATGCGGGGCCCACAGCTTGCTAATTATTCATAAATAAAGCTGCCGCCGCTACTGCCGGGCCTCAACTGGAGCACTTCATTCGCCTGCTGTTTGTTTATTTCATAATTTGCACAAGTGCCACAAACTGTGCTTTGATTGAAGTTAATGTGCGATCGATGTTGGCCCCAAAAACCGAACAGTTGACTAGGCCCTTGTCGCATATTTACTTCGCCTCCTTCCGCTCTCTGAGCCTCTTTAACAGTGGCTATAAAAAAGCAATTAACAGGGGTAAACGGGAGTTGAAGACTACAAGGGAAGCGCGTACAGTCCTACTGCTGCAAGGAAGTATCTAATTGCTTGAGAGATAAATAATAATCATGGTACATATATTTAATATGACATATGGTAATTACAGATAATATATGTATATAGCACTGTTTAAGGTAAGCGCGAAAGAATGAAGTATATGTCAGAAAGAATACACTTGCCGAAGGAATAGATAGTTTTGAATATATGATGGTTCATGAATATACCATATATAGTATATTTTTATCAATCACTTGATATACTTAGTTTGTTTTATAATATTAAAAGTTACTTTTTGCACAATTTATATCTGTTCTCTTGGCATTCTCAAACGATAGTGACGCTATTTCGTACTGTTCGCGTTATGCAAAACTTTGATATCGATAGGGATATGGAGATCTGGCAACTCTCTCAATTTGCCATTCACACTTATTTAAATACTTACTTTCAATAGACATTAATCTGTTTAATTTATCGATATTCTTTTAATCATCTATCGCTAACTGTCACACAATACGTGGCACTACGTAACTTTTTAAAACCTTTTATAATTTTATCTAAATAAATCATAAACATCAAACAACATCCATTGCATTTAATTTTATAAAGCATCTACCAAAACTATTGTTCACCACAGGGATCTCAACAGAGTTATCGTTAACTAAATCGAAAGTGCATCCACTAAGGTCACATTTTAAAATCAAAAAAACTTCATATAACAAAACACTTAACAATAAATATATCCTCATGTATTTGCTATGTATTCTTAACTTAATCTGTCTCACTTATATTCACTATACAGATTTGTGATTACTAGCATAACAGTCTCACTTGTTTACTTCCTATAGAGTTCACTAGTTTGCATACCTATTTATATGCATACTTAAGCTTATCTTCAATAATGTAATCCTTCAATCTTAACTGTATTTCAATCAAGTTGCATGCTCTACTTACGATATTTCTCCGAATGGCGTGAAAGCATCCTTCAGCTGTTGCGTCTCGATTTCGGCGCTCAAATCGCCCACAAAGATGTGAAACTGTTCTGTAATGAGTAGAAGAAAGACGCAAATGCGAGGAGGCAATTAAAAAGCGCTCACAAGTTCAACTTGGCTAAAACTAATTAGACTACGACTCCGGCTCAGGCAAGCTGATACCCAGACAGAGGACAGAGCACAAGCCTAAGGACAAAACCCTTGACGTGCACTTGAAACCCACATGAGATGCGACTCGGCAACAGTTGCCGCTTGCCAGTTGCCAACTGGTTGAGTTGAAATCGCAACGTGCAATTGTGTAGGCAGAGTCGAGGATGCGACGTTGCAAGGATGCCCAGACCAGCGTCGCGTGGCCGTCGGGTGTGTCTGTTGCTGATTTTTGGTCTGACATTATCAAATGCCGCTTGTCAGGCTGCCTGCTGCCAGCCTGCCCCGACTTGCCAATTCTGGCTGCCACTTCGGGGCTTGTTGCTACGGCTACTTTAGAGCAATGGCAGGGGTGGGGGTGAGGCGGACGAGCAGTCAGTTATAGATACTGCTGCAGCACCCAGTCGGAGCTGTGTCGCAGGTGCACTCTCGAGTGTGGTGCCGCCCAAGTGTGGCGACGTGTCATGTTTGTATGCAGACACCCAGGCGTTCGCTTCTATTCCTATCTCAACTGGCCCATTCGTTTCCTGACCCACTGTTGATGTTGTTGTTGTTGCTGTTGTTGCTGTTGTTGCTGTTGTTGCTGTTGATGTTGCTGCTGCAACTCGCAGCGCGTCCGTGCCAAAATGACATAGTTTCGCATTACAAGGAAATTGCACTTGAATGTGTCCAGTCTGGGGGCTGATGCTGTCGATGTGGGCGTGGCCAGCGAGTTACAGTGGGAAACGCCGTTGACAAATATGCCAGAAAAACGAATCCTCCATGAGTTGTAGAATGCCCGCGTTGCCCAGCAGCTCGCACTCCACAACTGTCCCTCCCTCCCACTCTGTGCCACGTTTTCGGCACGGCCACGGCACGCGCTCGTCCATTTCGGTCTGCCGTCGCGTCGTCCGAACGACAGGAAGTTGTGCTAAGCGTCATTTCCGTTGTTTTGAGTGATTGCAATTGAGATACGGTTTTTGTGGTTTCTTTTTTTGGCCCAGCAGAGTCCGCCTGGCAGGGATAAGTGGTTGACTCTCTGCGCTTCACCCGCTTGGCTCTCTTATTTGCTGCGAGCACGTGTACCAGAAATCAGGGATACTTAACGGTTTAACTTCTGACTAATCGTGCCAATTGAAGCATTCCATTTATTCATTCGCTCGCTCTCTCACGAGTTATTTCATATTGCTGTGGAACATTTGAATTTCCTTCATTCCAATTGAACAATAAATTCGCATTGTAAATCCAAATCAATCGTGGAACAATTCATTTTATGCTATCTCCACATCGGACATTCTCCAGCTGCAACTAAATCAGATTCAACCTACGATTTATTGCCGCCGACCAAAACAAACTGCAGCCGGGCGGGGCAAGCAAGAGAGAGAGCTATAGACAAAGTGAGAAAGAGACCGAGAGAGAGAGTGTATGTTAACATGGCCCTAACAGCAACAACAACAATGAGAGCGGCCATAAACAACTGGCCATAAACCCAACTCTGCGTTGTACGAGTATTCACAGAGCAACAGCGAAAGGGGCTGAAATTTAGTCAATTGGTCAGGCGAAAACAATTTAATCAGCGCGTTTCATTTAACTGCAACCGCGATGCGAAAGGTTTTTTCTTTGTCGGAATGGGATCACATCGGATCGCAGCTGTTGGCCAATTAAGTTCCAGTAGATAAAACTGCATAATCCCCACCCCCCTTGACAGAGGCGGCCACTGACCCCACGATCTGGCCGGGGCAATTAATCGTGGCTGCAATCCGTGCAAACATATTGTCCGCAAACAGGAAGTGGCAGCACCCGAGAGGGGGGCAGGGGAGTGTACCATAAAAAAGTCATGGGCCAACTTGAAAACGGAGCATAAAGCACCGCGGAAGCCAAATGAATTTGCAGCCAAACACCAGCAAACGAAAATGAGCGAACATCAGGCAGAACATGCTGACTAGATGAGGCTATGGCTTGCCAATGGGCAGGAGAGAGTGGGGTATGGGGGGAGGTGAATGTAATTCAACATAAAAATATCGTAAATCTTAAATTAGAAATTTCGCACATTAAAAACTTGGAAATTGCATTTGGCTTCTTGTGGCCGCGGCTCATTCATGGAATCCAAGCGCGGCAAACAGAGCACAAAATTCAACAAAATTCCCAAAAGCAAAGGCAACGCTGGGTGTGTGGCCGAACAGAGGGGGTTTGCATGGCGGGTAGGGGAGGGGTGAGTGCGAGGGGTTGGCATCAAGTCCATTGCCGCACATTTTTAATGAGTTGGACATAAAAAAGTTTTAGCTTTTCAAAAGCTGGCGTTGAAATGAAGCCAATGAAATATACCAACACACGCACAAGCACACAAACACACACACACGCACAGACACACATACACAGAGAGCCTTAGCAATACATACAGACGGCACTGGGCTGCTGGGTATTGTCTCTGGTCTCTGGTCTCTGGTCCCATCCATTCTCATTCAACGCGCTGTTGTCCTCCGTTTGCTGTTTTATTGCATAATCGTGAGTCAATCAGCGACCTGGCATAGTGTCACTGAGAGGGAGAGAGAGAGGGAGATACAGAAAAAGAGAGAGAGAGAGAAAGGTGCTGCGACGACCTTCATCAATGCAAGTCAGCTAATAAATACGTGCTGCACTCCGCTTCTCATTCTCTCTGGGGAGTATTGACAGTGCCACAGGGGGCGTGGCATGTGGCCCCTCTCCATTCAATTAAATTTCAGTTCAGTGATTGCAGTTTCGCTTTAATTTGGCACTGCAATTTGGCGCATTTAATTGAATTGCGAGCACATCACGCAATCGCGCATACGCCCCGTGCGACGTCAAAGTTTTGTGAGCACCAGTCGAATTGTTGTTATAATTTGCATCAATTTAGCCAGCATTATCGCTTTTTGGCCATCCACACTCACTCACACACACACACACAGCATCAATTAGCCCGAGTTACGATGGCAATTCAAATTCAATAAAACAGCGCAATGTGAAGCTTGTCCATGCGTGTGTGTTGAAACAATGGATTAAACAACAATTTGTACAGCACTCTACAACTGCAGGGTTGCCACAGCAATGGCATTAGTTGGCAGCACTTACAGCCTGGTAGAGCGCGGCTTAAGCGAATTTCAACAATTGCAAATATGTATATTTCTACCAGCTACCCATAAGAGTATTATAACTTTGTATCAACTGAAATATAACTTTGTATCAATATGTGACTGGAAGAGGGACGCGTGGTATACACCACAAAGTGTATAAATTCTTAATCATGTCCGTCTATCAGTCTGCCGGCCCGCCTGCCTGTCTGTCCGTGTGAAAACCTAGATCGGAGAGACTATAAGAGCTGGGACTGCCTAAATAATATGACAAGAAATCGCTGAAATATTGCACGCAGATTTCGTTGGTTTAAGATTATATCCATGCATCCTGCCACCACGTAAATCGATAAAAACAGAATTGCAAGCGCAATTTAAATGCAGCAGAGTTAATTTGAAAATCTGGTTGCCATTGGATAATAAACATAGAAGTTATTTATGTTATAATTATAGAGGTACCGATTTCGTGCGCTGCAAAGTATGCAACACAAAATATACACGGGTATATCACAGTCGAGCACACTCGACTATAGCTTTCGTGCTTGCTGCCTTGCGTTTAGGCGCAGCGAGTGAAAAGAGGACTCAAGTGAAGCATGTGGTATTAGTATGTTGTGGCCATGCTGCAGGCAGGTGGGGAGGTTGTTGTGGGCAGGCTAGTCATATTTTGGCATGTGTCCAATGCGCGAACCGAAACCGGACTGACTACAAATGTGGTTGAAATGTACGCGAAAAGCGGCAAACCGCAAAAGTAGCTGAATAAACACAAATGCGACGGGCCAAATCGTCGGCCATAAAAAAAGAGCCAAAGCACACACTCCACACACAAATACATCGAAAGAGACACACACACACAGAGAGAGTGAGACCACTCGAATCGGTGGTGGCAGAGGCAAACACATGCCAAAGTGATGGATGCAAGTGTGTGTCTGTGTGTGTGTACACACTTTATTCCTGCTAATGTCTGTGTATTAGTGAGAGGGTGCCAACAAATGCAAGCACAAATATAAACACAGATGCTAACTAACCACAGCAATTGTGTGTGTGTGTGTGTGTGGGAGTAACTGTGTGTGTGTGTGTGTATATGTGCCCACTCACCGTGTCCCCGGTTGGCGAACAAACACATGCAAGGCTGGATTACATTTTGATGTATTTTCAACGGAAATTATGTTACAATGCCACTTGTACCTCCGACGGCGGCGGCAACAACATCAACAATAACTACAGCAACAACAACAAATTGCAGTGGCAAAACGAAAAACAGCAACGAAAATCGAGTCCATTGTTGGTCCAAGTGCAGCCGGACTTGGCGCAATCCCCATTCCCAAATGCAGCCCCGTACCCCGTGCCCCTCCCTTCGAAAACAACAATGGAGCTGATAAAAAGGATAACAGCATAAGTGGGCAGAAGTCCTGGTTCGAATTGCTGTACATTTTTCATACGAACACTCGACTGTAAAATGCATTGCCCCTTGAATTAAATCAACAACTACTCAAGCTGAAAATGCTTCGCAGCAACAACAATGCCAACGAAAATATTCAACATTATTCGTGCTTGCACTCGCATTCACATTGGCCACATCTCGTCTACTTTTGCCTGGCATTGCGACTGATCTGCCGGAACAAGACAAGCTTCCTTGAGGTTGAGGTTGAGGTTGGGGAGGGAGCGACACAGACATGGCAAACTATGCAACAGGCCTTTTGTGCGCAACGAAATGAATACCGAATATGAGTACAGTGAATAATGAATCCTTTGACAGAGCTACAGCAATTGCCCGGAGCTATGAAAGTTGTTTGTTCCCTCAAACTGAAGCGTATACCTGCAAAGTTAACTGCACACTCGGTATGATATGACAGAGAATAGAAGTGAAACCCGAATGAAAGGTTGCATTCGGCATGCAGGTTATTATTTATTTATTTATTTATTTATTTATTTATTTATTTATTTATTTATTTATTTATTTATTTATTTATTTATTTATTTATTTATTTATTTAAAGTCAACTGAGAACAGTCGACTGTAGGTAAGAAAAATATAGAAAATTAGATATAAAAATTAATATTACATTTTTTTTATATTAAAATTAAATATGAATTAAAAGTTAAAAAAACCAAAGGAATATATATGTAAAATTAAAGTTAAAATTTACATTAAACAGTAAAATGTTAAAAAAATTTAAAATTAAATTTTAAATTTATTTTCTTTTATATTTCCTATACTATATATGTATGTATATGTTATGGTGCAGAATTGAATAATTATATGTGGATAGACAGTAATCCACGTATAATTATTCAATTCTGCACTTTGATTGGTACTGATAAATTATATCAAGCAATTATTCCTATGACACTTCTTTGTTACAGTAATCCGATTTTGTTGATATTAAATATGCAAAATATATATAGAAAATGTCCAATGGAGTAAAAACGGATGTAATATCTTCACAATTAATAAAAATCTGTTGTTAGTTTGTATGGCAGCGGCTAAGAAGCAGTTTCATCAAGATAACTTAGTGCTGAGCTTGCGACGGGCGGACAGACAGATGGACGGATAAATTGATTTTGATACAGAATGTATTTACTGTATAAAGTCAAAGATGTGTCCTTTGGTGCGTGGCAAACTGTTGGCTAAAACTAATATACCCCCTGCAGGGGTATACAAATGTTCAATCTTTTGTTTTATTATAATGCGTGAGTTGGTTTCATGAATAGAAACTCTTCATTGTTTCCCGTGCATTCCTTAGTGCATATCATCTCTCCAAATTAACTAAGGCTTATCTCACATTACCAGCTGTCAAACCTGAGTTCTATTGTATTAACATGATCTTTAATTAGCAGATTACTCATGTCTTACGTCAGTTAACATCATGTGGATGCCATATCCCATTTCCCCATTCGTCTTATATTTCACATACTCTCATTACACAGGGTATTCTTCAGTCTTGCTATAGCCAGTTACTCGCAACTGCCTGCAGTAAAAGGGCGCAAAGTGACAGCGAGTAAATGCGCGGATTGAAATGCCGTGAAGCGCGCGACCTCAAAGCGCATTAGTTGTTGTAAAAAAGTATTACTTTCTCTGCTAGCCACACACACAAACACAAAAGAGTGCAGAAACAGTGGGGGGAGAGAGAGAGTGGGAGAGAGAAAGAGTGAGAGGAACCTAATAAGCTTTTGTGCAATTGCAGTCGCAGTCGTGCTTTTTTCCGCCAACCAGCTAAAAGCTAATTCAAACACATGGCACAATAGGTGGCAAAAACTGACTGACTGAGAGTGTGCGACACTCTTTATGGTATGTGTGTGTGTGTGGTTGTATGCATACGTCGAATGTGGTGTGCGACACAATGCGGCACAATAACAAGAAGAACAACAATGAAAGCAAAAGCAAAAGCAGCAGCAGCAAATGGAAAAGCAAAAGGAAAAAGGTTTTCAGCAGCCGCAACTGCACACGGCGTGGAACATTTAGCCTGCGGCATGAATAGCTTGCGGGTTGCTGCGCCCATTGGGCGTATGTGGTGAATGTGTGTGCGAGTGAGTGCTGTGGATGGTGGTGGTGCATTAACACACGGGCCAATAAGTATGCAATGCGCTGTGACATTTTTAACGCCGCCAACAAAGGCGACTGCAACAACAATGCGAGCTATCTAACCAAAGCAGCAACTGCTTTGCCTGCAACACTCCCTCTTCCTCTTCCCCCAACCCCACTCACTATTACTACCCTCAATCTGCCTGTCCCCATTTCCCCCTACTGTGAGCTACCTCTTGTAAATGTCGGCTCTGCCTGCACTGATGCTGACGCCGTCTGTTGCGCAGGAAATCACGATTACAACGAGTCAAACGCGACCACCTTCTGCACCCCCTTCCACAACCCCCCTTGCCAACTGTGACTGCAACTGCAGCATGGCATGGTATCAGCAGGAGGAGCTCGTGTGTCTTTGCCGCGTAAACGTGTCGTTATTTGCATGGTGACAAAATTAGATTTAAATATGGCGCACCCGCAGGCCTTGCCCAGACCTGTCCCACCTTCAAGTGCCGCTATAGCTGTGAGCGAAATATCAGCGCATGTCCTGCTGATGAAAATGAGCTGTCGTCGTCGAGCTGCGGTGTCATTAGCTAACACACACACACACACATGCACATCCTCACACAGACACTCGCTGGCATACTTATCGATGATTCGCGTCTGCTGTTTTTAATTGGCATTAAAAGTGAGTTTGCAAAGGGATAAGAGGAGCGATCGCAGGGAACTGAAGTTTGTTTGCTAATGCAATTCTAAATTCCGTAAACACTCGACACAGAAAATATGCTTTGACTTTCGCTGCACATCGCATTCATTTAAATGGCACAGCTCTGTTGAAGCAGAAAGCGAGCGAGAGGTAGCGAACTGTCGCTAAATGTAATTGGAAAAACTCTATCAATCGTTGCGAGGATTTACCTGGATTCCATAGAACTCCATAGCACTCCAGTCAGCACCCACACTCCACTCCTCCTCCTGCTCAGCATCAAACCAAAATCAATTCAATTTCATATTTACGCTTATGTGAAAAGTTTTTCAATGAAACTCGAGCCAGCTCAGGCGAAAACTGAAGCGGGTATAATGGCAAGTGACGAAAGAAATGCAAACGAAAAAGAAAAGTGTCGCATTTATATGAAAAGAAAACTGTATCTACTTGTTAAGAGTTTAACTTGATAAAGAGCATAAATGCGAGTAAAACATTGCGAATATCAAGCAGAAAGATCGCAAAGAGTTCAAGCTTTGTCTATAGCTATTAAAGTATCGATAACTGCTGCACCTTCAACTTGATAAGGAGAATAAATGCGAAGAAGAAAGATCGCAAAGAGTTCAACCTTTGTCTATGTCTATTAAGGTATCGAGAACTGCTGCACCTTCAAGTTGATAAACAGAATAAATGCGAGTATATCATTGCGAAATTGAAGAAGAAAGATCGCAAAGAGTTCAAGCTTTGTCTATAGCTATTAAAGTATCGATAACTGCTGCACCTTCAACTTAATAAGGAGAATAAATGCGAAGAAGAAAGATCGCAAAGAGTTCAACCTTTGTCTATAGCTATTAAGGTATTGAGAACTGCTTCACCTTCAAGTTGATAAACAGAATAAATGCGAGTATATCATTGCAAAATTGAAGAAGAAAGATCGCAAAGAGTTCAAGCTTTGTCTACAGTGTGTCATGTAATTATGGTATTGATATCACATCCATTTTTTGTATGTGGTATCAACTGCTTCACCTGCTGTTCGCACCCACTGTCGATGGCAACGTCGCCTCTGTCTTCATGATTATGAAACGTAAAACGAAAGCGATTTACAGTAATGCCAACACTTTGCCACCCCTCCCTCTGCCAGCCCCTTTCCATTTTGCAGCTTCTCCTCATCCACTTGGAGACATTGTTGTTAAATGAAGAAAGTATTTTTCAAATGCGAATTTCCGTTATGCGCGTCGCGTTGAGCATGAAGACATTTTTGACTATTGTCTGCCGCGTGGCAATGCGACAGAGGCGAAGCGAGCTCAAAACAGCAACAATGTCGCTGCGAAACTATTGCCAATGACAACGACAACGACAACGATGGCGACGACGACGACGATGAGAACGACAACGACAACGGCGACAAGGACAACAACAGAACGACAGCGACAACAGCGATGAGGAAGACGTTGATGATGGCAAGCGCTTCCGCTTTTGTTGCTGCTGCTGCCGCTGCTCTTCTTCGCTCGGTGTGTGCACGACACACAAAACATTGAATGACATTATCCTTTATTGCTTATCCTATGCTCTTGCTTGCTCTACGCTTCGAGCTGAGCTCGCTGCTCTGCTCTGTGTTCTGTGCTCTAGAATCGTCGACAGCTGTGCACGCAAATGGCAGAAGTCAAAGAGAGAGAAAGAGAGAGAGAGAAAAGGAGAGAGAGAGAGAACATGAGCAGCTATTTCGCTTGGGCTTGGGCGACAGAAAGTCAAAAGGGCAACGCGGCGTATGCGTTATATTAACTATGACACTATTGGGTAGTGAAGTTTTCTGAAATCGGCTGGGTAAGTTGTGGGTGAGTGTGTGGGGGGAGGGGGGAGGGGACTGTAAGCCGGGAAACGCGGCCAGCCGCATTGTGTCCGCCAGGACAAACTTTTTCATTTCCCCGCGGAAAAATTTTCAAAAATTTCATTTCACAAGCGTCTAAAGAAAAACTTTGCGCCAAAGACATAGAAACTAGTTAGAAGTGGGTACAGTGGGACGAGGTCAACAAAGCTGAAAGTCGTGTCGTTCTTTTGGCTACTCTTCCACATCTCTCTCCCACACACACACACACGCACACACAGCATACTGATAATATCGCACACAGGCACATACACACACACAGTGGCTGAAAGAGACGCAGACAAACGCATTTCAGCGAAATAAAGTATTCAAATAAAATATGCTAAAATCTTTGAAGTACTTCAAATAGCAAAAAGTGGCAAAAAGAAACAAGTAGAGAATGTAGAATAGAGCAGATAATGCAGGTGGGGAAGGGGGAGGAAAATGCCTCACAGTTGAAAAGTTTTCGGTTCGAGTTCCAGTTCGACTAGAACGGCAAAGCCTCAGCAAAACGCGCATAAAAACCATTGAGTGGCATCAAGAAATGTTTGGCAGAGAAGAAAGCCAGCGGGGGAACGCCAGGGGAAGGGCAGGGCAAGAGGAATACAGAAACGAAAACGAGGCAAAGGCAAACCAAAAAGTAAATATCGTTTATGTTGTCATAACGCGCTATGCCCAGCAGCCTGCAGCGGCAGCCACGCCCCCCTTGCCTTATCATTTGACTTTCCCGACGTGTTTGTCGATGCCGCAGCTGAAGCCGAATCTGAAGCGATAAAGATGCGATAAAGTGCGAACAAGTTTGCGATATGCCCCGACAAACTTTTGACCAAATTTTGCATTTTACGACGCACTCGACCGATTGTTGACGGACGTTGCTCGCCCGGCCAAATTGGCAATTTGTGTAAATTATTAGTTCAAGTTGTTCAAACCGACGAGCGACAACTGACAACTGATTCGGGGTAGACTGCGGTGTGGAGGGGGGAATTAGAAAATGAGCAAACTGGCGGAAAATCTAGAGAGACGTGGAGGAAAAGAAGTTTCACTTGGTCGCTTTGTGGTCGCTTTGCCAACTTTATTTGCGTAGTTTAATATAAATAATCTAATTTGCTTGACACTGCAAATGATTGTGTGCGTATGTGTGTGGGGTGATACGCCCACTTTTAGCATACCTAATTAAGCAGAAATATTGCTGGGAAAAAGTTTCAATGCGCAAAAAGTTGAGGAACAGCGACCAAACAGAGCTTGCACAAAATTGTATTAAAAATTCATATTTGCCTAAATTTGTTTTCACAAGTTTAAAGGGGTGGGAACAGGGGAGCGAGGGGGGGAGAGCAAGAATGGGGATGTACAGTGAGAGAGTCCTAGTTGGGACGCACATATGTAAAATTCACAGCTGTTAGATTTAATTTGACTGCAAATAATATATAAGCTGTGTGTGTGTGTGAGTCTGTGTGTATTTGTCTTGTGTGCTATTGTTGGCTTTCAGCTGCTGCTGCTGCTGCTGCCGGGAAACTCAAACACGCAACACTTTTGTGTTGGCCCAGAAAATTGTTAACCAAATTTCTGGCTAGCCCGCCAGGCGACAAAATTTATGCATGTTAAATTATATATGCCAACATGCTGCATTTTACAACGGCACGCCGCGCACAGCTCCAACAAAAACAAAGCCATTGCAGCTCATGATGTGTTAGACACACACACACACACACACACAGGCACACACATTCGCACAATCGCGCCCGCATTTTCATTTGCGATTTGTGTTCACGCAGCGTAGCAGACTTTTAGGCGCAAACTGCATGCAGATTATGACATTTATTGCGTGCTCTCCATGTGTGTGTGTGTGTGTGTGTGTGTGTGCGCGTGTGAGCATTAATTGAGCTGCAAGTGTTGTTGCGAAATCATGACTATATTTGGATTGTGCTGCAAGCAGCTTTTGGCACACACACACACAGCGAGAGCGCGTTTTCTGACAGCTGCTGCTATTTCAATTATTATTGTTATCTTTGTAATTGCTCGCGGTGATTGTCGTGCAGCTTTTGTCATTGTTGTTGCTGTTGTGGTTGGTGAAGTCGCAATTTCTGTTATGAGTGCGGGAAATATTTAACACATATTTCGGTTAAATACACGCCGGCAGTGAAGGGCTTTGCTGTATCATTTTGACGTGCTTATTTCCCCTAATTGAAAACGGAATGTGGGCAAGGAGGACTGAAAGAGAGGAAGATAACTTGTGTGGCATATAGTCCATATAACACTGACACTGCATAACAATGCTATAAGCTGTATATACTATTATATTTAACTAACATTTTTATATTCTACTGTATATCAACTGGACTATTTCAAAATAGACAGGACAGAAGCAGAGGTTAAGTCACTTCAAAGCTGATCTGTGTTCATTTGTTCATTAAAGGTCTTTTGTAACAGAAGATTTACTCCATAGCTTGACAAAAGATGTTCTGCTTCCCTAATAAAACAGGGCAGATCTTTTGTTGAGAAAGAAGCGATATGCGCAGGAACTGTGGCGTCCATGTGAAGATGTTTCCTTCTCAACCATACCAAGGTTGGACAGTTGCAGAGAATGTGCTTGGTAGCTTTAATGTTTTCTTTGCAGAGTCTCCACATCCGAAAGTGAACGGATACGAGGCAAAAATACATCCTGCAGAGCAAACTGGTTAAACTTTAAGTCAGGCGATTAGTAATCTCCTTTAGCTTTCCTATTCGGAAAATTCAGTATTAATTGGTCATTCTATCGGCATAAGCTTTCACAAGAGAAGAGACGTCCTTTAGCTGCTTGCCTTGCATACCAGAGTTACCAAGAAAGAGTGACACTATTCCTTGTAGAGAGAGAGACTGAAGGCAGTTCAAACAATCTTTGAGGAATGAGCTTGTTTGAGTGCTTGACTATCAGGAAAGAGTTAAATGCTAGCTCACCTAATACCCTCCTCTAGGATTAGATAGTTTGTATAGTTTGCAATTAAAATTAGTTCATTTAGCTTATTGTTTATCAATAATTTGCAATCTTCTATCTGTTAATCATTTTCTTCATCTATTTGCTAACCTTTTCTTTGCCTTTTCCTTCACTTTTTGTCTTCTATTCTGCAATAGTTTCCATTTCATTTGCACCCTTTGCTTCATGTGACCCTTTGCGGTTCTACACTGACTGCAAATTGTATATGGACATATGTATTTGCAGTATTCTTGTCCAGTGTGTTTCTCTGTACTCTTTCGCATCGATTGTACTCGATTTGGATAGCAGTTTGAGGCTTGAAAACAAGCTTTGTCCGACTCAATGTCAGTGAAAAACATTTCATATTGTTGTTGTTATTGCTTTGTTTTCAGCACGGCGCCTGATCGAATCGCCAGATCAAATTTAAGTGGCCTCGTTGATTTGGTTGCTCCAGGGCGAGCACTGCGAGGACATTGTGCAATAACGTTCAATTTGCTCGCCACAAAACCGACAAAGGGAAAGAGAGAGAGAGGAAGAAACTCGTAAATGGCAATCGGCAGAAGAAAATGGGATCACCAAAGCATTTCCCTGCTGATAACTGGTGATGGGAATGAGAACTTTGACAATAACAAGACAAGCTGTGCCACCAAAGCACTTCAGCCAGAAGTATTTCAAGTCAATTAGTGAGCTAAGACTGTGAAGTCAATGGCAACAAGGCAACGAGGCAACAACAAGGGCAGTAACGTCAACACATGTGGCTGGCAATATACGCATATTTTGCATACTTTTCTGCAATGCTTGTTTTTTACTCCTGCTGCCTGCAAGATGGGCACACACACACACACTCTGGCATGCAAACATACGTGCACACACTGACGGCAGAAGCCAAGTTGAACGAGCCCGGGCAAGCCACATTTATTGATGTCTCAATTTCCTTTGGCAAATCACCTATTACGAATCGACAGACTCCCTCTCTCTCTCTTTACTTCTCTTCTTCTCTTCTCTCTCGTCTCTGCTTTGCTGCTTGTTGTTGTTGTTATTGATATTGGTAGCTGGTGCTGGTGCTCTTTGATGGCTTTGTTGGTTCTTACAACTGCGAGTGCAATTCGTACAAATTTGGCTGGCAAATAAAGCGCCTGGAAAAAGCTGCAAAGTAAAAATTACCCTTCAGCTGGTAATGGCTGACAATTTGTTTGGCCATGTGGCATGTGGCACTGCAGCAGCAGTGGCAGACCGGGCGTATGCGCAACGTACAAACCATTTGAGCGCACCGATAAACATAGCAGCGGCAGATACTGAGCCAATTGTCAGTGCGACTGCTTGAATGATTTTATGTCTCATTTCTTGGCAGCGCTTGATCATGGTCTAATGGGCGTGCCACGCCCCGTTCTCAGTGCACTACCCAGAGGATGGTGGGGAGGGGGAAGTGCAGCTGCAAGCAATACGCCACAAATTTCAATCAAACGTGCTCACCAAAAGTTGCCACAACTTTTAAGCCAGGTAGCCGCGAGTCAAGCCAAGGTAAGGCACCCCCTTCGTGCCACGCCCCCCCCCCCGCGCTGGCAACGTTAACAAACTTTTGCATTAAGACATTAGCGCAAAGTTTTTTCCTGTTGCTGCTTTTGCTTTTGCTCTTACGCGCGCTGCACGGCTGCAGCTGCAACAATTTCTCAACAACTAATTTCTTATTTGTTTGGCTCTACTGCAAGTACACACAGATAGAGAGAGAGAGAAGGAGAAAAGGGGGAGAGAGTGAGAGAAAGCGTGGGCAGCAAATGGAGTTTTCCATTTTCATTTCGCTGCCAGCGGTTTTTATTGCGGCCAGCATGTTGCACATGAAAAGTTTTTGGCATTTTCATTCGTTGTGATTCGCCAAAGAGCCAGCAGGGTGGAGGGGGGATGACAGGGGCAGGAGGCTGGCTTAAGACTGGCAGCCATGATATTTGATGATGCCGTGAAATGAGCTCTCAAGACACGGATACGTGTGTGTGTGGGTGTGTGTGAGTGCAGGCTAAGTGCGCGCGATTGCATTGCTTTTCGCAGATTTTCCCCTCTAATAATAATGCCGTGGCACATCGTATGTTGCCATAATGTGTGTGCTTAAGCCCGTTCCTGCTGGCGAGTGTAACCTTGACATTTTCCGCACAGGTTGTAAAACACTTTGCAGTTGCCCCCTTGCGCGTTAATGCAGCCAGCTGTGTTCCACTGTGCACTGTGGGGAGAGAGAATGGAGATGTGGGAGGGAGATGGACAGAGCTTGAGTTGGTGAAGGGGCAGGGCCAGGAGCAGGGGAGAGGCTGGGGCAGGAGCTGCCTGCTGTTATGGTTATGGTCACGGCGCTTTGCAACGGTCTATGGTCTACGCGCTACGCAATTTCCGTTTCCGGTTGCTGCTTGTCGCACAGCGCAGCGCAGACAACTGCAGCAGTCGTTCCAAAAATAGAGCACACCCCCGCTGTCAGAACCTGCCCCTCGCAGCCTCCTGGGTGTGCAAACAAACCGTTAACACTTTGCCGTATAGCCAGGCCCCCTCCCCCGCTCTGCCCGCTATTCACTCAACTGCAACTGCAACTTTGTGGCACTTCTTATAGTGTTGCTGCTGCTGCTGTTGCTGTGTTCGTTCTGGTGTTGCTTTTGTTTTGTGGCTGCTGCTGCTGCTGCCTTTGACGCGACTGCAGGTAGTAAATTTCCATTAAATGTGCATTTTTGTACAAGTTTTTGAATTAAACTTTTCGCCTTGGCCGTAGCTCAGCTTAACTCAGTCCAGCCCCGTGCCGGCTGCAGCTTCCTGTGGTGCCTGTGCTTGCTGCGTTTACCGCTGCCGTTCACTATTTACCGTTCAGCGTGCCTTTTGGCTTTGGTTTGTAATTTTGCAATCTTGTCTAACAGCAGAAGATGGAAAGATGGAGGGGGTGAGGAAGGGACACTGAGGGGCAGGGAGCTCAAAGTTCGCCTTGTGCCTTCACATGAAAATGGAACAAGTTCATTTTTGAAAGCATCATTATTTTGCCAGTTGCAGTCGCGAAACCTGCTTCCGCTACAACCTTCTCTCTTCTCCTCTTTTCTTTTTATTCCTTCTCCCTTCTCCCATCTTTCTTTATTCCTTTTCCCTTTGCTGCACATAAATTGTTTCGCATTTTTTTCTAATCTTTGCTGCATATTTGTTAAGCTTTCCTTTTCAGTTGCAGCCCAGTGACATTATTTAGCCAAATGTTATAATTTCACATACCCAGCAACAGCAGCAGCAACTCGCTCCCTCCTCACCTCTCTCTCTCTTTTGCCTCTTCCCCCTTTGTGCAGACAGTCGAGTCTGGTCTCGCTCTCGTGTCGCTGGCACGACGAAGTCGTAAAAAGCTCAGTACCGGGTCAACCAAGTGGGTCGCTTGACCAGGCTGCTTTATATATGCAAATGCGAGCATACCGACATGCACTTGCATCGGTTCGTGTGTCTCTGTGTGTGTGTGTGTGTATAAGTGTGAGTGTGTGCTATTATTTTTAGAATATGACCGAAACATGCAAAAGATTTCTCGGCTGCCGCAGTTTGACTTTGAGAAATGTGAAAATTATGCAGCAAACATTAAAGAAACTATGTAAATTGGATGCTGCGCAGCCAACACAGCACCTCCCCTCTCCCTTCCCCTATCCACTGTGTGTGGGCGGTGGCCGAGCATCGAATTTAATTCGGCCAAGAACTTTGGGTCGCGTCTAAATGGTTTTAATTAAGCGACTCGTCGCGCGTCGCATGTCATGCATGAAATTCATTAGGTTGCCCGGTCCCCGGTCTACTTAGTTAGTGGGCATTCCAGTGCGTCCCTCCTTTTTTGATGTACTTATACACTACTGCTGTATACGGTATATACGAGTAGTGTGCTATAGCTCTGCTGTACACTTTTCTTGGGCGAAACTTTTCTGGCAACTAAAACCAAACTTGACATAGTTCTTGCCAAAAATTGCAGCTACAAACTTGGTTAATTTCTGTCAACTGCACTTACCCGGTGCCAACTGTCGTTGAGTCAAATGTGGAGACAGTGAGGAGGGAGAGGGGAGCTGGTGAGTGGACTGGCTAAGACTGGGCGTGGCTTGTGCAGACTGGCTGCCAGGCAGCCAAGCACACATGCCGCACTTATTTGCATAGTTAGTCAAGTTTTCTCAGCACACTCTCCCTGTATGTGTGTGTGTGCATGTGAGTGTGTGTGTGTGAAGAGACACTCACTATGACACTATTTCCACAGGAAAAATAAATACTTTAGCCTCAGAGCTGTGGACGGGTGTGGGAGCGGGGGAAGTACATAGTTCTAGCGACAGTTGCGTTTTATTTATCTTTGACACTTGCTAATTTTTCTAGACTTGCTGATAGGTATAATAAGTGTGTGTGTGAGTGTGTGCACATGTGTCTCTGCTCGTGTCAGCTTCTTAAGTTGTTTAGCCAGTAAATACCAAAGTGAAACTTGCCGAAGAAGACGCAGTAGAGGAAGTAGTCAGGAAGGGAAATGCTCTTCCTGCTCGATGAAATAATAAACAGCAATTAAGATGTTTGCAAAGTAAAAGAAAGAGTATTCATATATGATGAATTTAAGTTAATATTTTCAGTTTGGAAATCATGAGGGGATCTGTGTTCTTTATCAAGAGTCTGTGCAAGGGAGGACAATAACTAGATTTTATTAGTTTTACATTGCAGATAGGTTACAATAATACAAATCAATGCTTTAAGTGAGTGCAATCTGTTAAGTCTTCTCCGTTGATTGCTGTTGTCGAGTAGCCGAACAGTGCATTCTCATAATGCTTTAAGTCGAAGGGCAAAAATCAAAGAGTCCAGGCACAATGCTGGTAAGTCAGTAGTGAAAAAGGTATAAAAATAGGCGCAAGCAGACCCCCTTCAGATACCCCAGCTTGAATTAATTTACAATAATAGTATTGTATACATAATATAGATATATCATAGTTTTCGAAAGACGTTCGCTTTACATTACTCTTTCTATCCTGTGCGATATTTCCTTATCTATGAGATAAGAAAGCTTCCACAGCGTTCTTTTTGTACCCTTCGACCATTGAAAATGGTCAAAAAAGTGCAAATGTATGTAACAGGCAGAAGGAGGCGTCGGAGACCCCATAAAGTATATATATTCTTGCTCAGGATCACAAGCCGAGTCGATTGAGCCATGTCTGTCCATCTGTCCGTCTGTCCGTCTGTCTGTCTGTCTGTCTGTCCGTCTGTCTGTTTGATCGCACAGATATCAGCTATTATAAAAGCTAGAGTTACCAAATTTCGCAGGAAGACTCCTGTGTACTATAAGCTGATCAAGTTTAATTCAAATGTTAGGTCCCACGCCCACCGCCCCCGTAAATCAAAAATTTTAATTTTGTACTCAAATTGTAAGCGCTGTATAAATGATACAATTCATTGACTTTAACATATACTAAGCTGAATGAAATATCTACGTATTCTCAAAATTACAATCCGATCGGACAACAAACACAAAAGTTATTTAAGAAAGTAAGAACATGAAACCAACTGCTTCTGTCAGCTAACAAGGGAGGCGGGCGAGCGCGATGCGCGAACGCCATCTGTCGGGAATAATTTCAAAGCATCTCCATATATATGTATATGCCTACATATGTACATAGGAACATAGGTCGAAGGGTATCCCACTGTCGCGTGTCGCGCGACTCTTGTTTTCCTTACTGGTTTTCTATAAGCAGCTGTTCACTCGAATTTTCATTTATGACTTTTCCTACGTTCATTGGCACAACTTGAGTGAGTGGGAAACCAATTTGGACAGGATGAATGAAATCGTGCTGAAATCTGTGCCGGCTCCTAATGATTGTTCATGTCAACAATTTGCAAAACTAAATGAACACATTTTGCAATCATAAATTATGCAAACGCGTCGAGTGAGCTGAAACTAGTTGCCAGCTGGCCAGGAGCAGCAACAGCAACAGACGGAGCAGCAGTTTCCTTTACATACATGTGTGTATGTATCTCTGTGTGTGTGTTTGAAGTGATGTGAAAGGTCTGTGGAGAGGGGGGGAGGGGTGCAGCCTAGCCCATGGCAGGTGTCAAGCGGCAGCGGCAGCGGCAGCTTGTTAGCCAAACTGGCAACGCAACTATTACAGTGGGCAACTCATAAAGCAGCAGCAGCAGCAGCAGGCGACAAACAAGGCACAAGAGAGGAGCAGTGAAAGCGTGAAGAGAGAGGGGAGTGGGGTTTAGGGAGGAAGTAGTGACATGGCATGCTGACAACATGTGTTTTGAGGTGAAGCTTATAAATAAATTATTGATAAGCATCTGGCATAGAGAGCGAACGTCAAAAGTTATATGCTAAAATAAGAAGCAGGCAACAAAGTTTGAGCAGTAAGGGATGGTGGGACGGGGTTAGCGAGGGGTTGTTTAATTTGCCATGCTGTTTTTGTTGTTCTTGTTGTTGTTGTTCAGTGGTCGAATGAATATTTAAATGCAGCTAAATTACGAAAAGTGCAAATTGCAAAGCAGTCGAACACCTGCCGGGAACATTGCTTCCTCAAGCTATTTTTATACTCTCTACCCATAGGGCAGCAGGGTTTTCTAAAGTTGGGGCGTGGCAGATCACACAAAGTTTATATGCACTTAATCAGCCTCAACTGTCGTGTCGATATAGCCATGCACGTCTGTCTGCCAGATCTCTGAGAGTATAACAGCTTGAGCTACGTAAAAAAAAGAAAGAAGATCTAAATATTGCACGCAGATGAAGTTTGATTTAAAATTTGGCCACGCCCAGCTTCCACCCCCGTAAATTGATTAAAACCGAATTACAAACGTAATTTGTATGCAGAAGAGTTCAGTTTTTAGTTAACACAATAACTAACTAGCAATGAGAACATTAACATAGGAATAATGTAAGAAATATTGTTAAGAGTTATTGATTTCCAAAACGTTCCCCGTACACAGAAACTACTTATATGTAGTCTTGAAGAAGTAACAATCATAGTTGCTCATTAGATTATAGAAATATATATATTCTGATCCTTAATGAAATATAGAAATATAGAAATATATGTAATCTGATCCCTAATGAAATAAATAAATAAAATAAAAAAAAAAATAAAAAAAATATTGGTTTGGTCAGCTGGGTAGCGGGTATAGTCGAGCATTATCGTGCTTGTTTTCATAAATATTAAAAAAAAATTATTAAGTGAAGAATCCATACATCATAATATCGTATCTTAACATCACAGGGTGGGGAATATTCTTAAGAATAACCAAACACTATATTTTGATATAGTGAAGTAGGTAGGAACAATTGTCTTGGCAAGCTTTGCCGTTTGAAAAACCATGCCCTCCCCTGGGATTCGAACCCGGAACACCTCTGTATAATAGTCACACGCCTCAGACGACTCAACTACAGGGGTCGGCTTCACAAATGTTAAATTGAAATTTAACAAGCAGGTTAGTGGGTATATCACAGTCGGGCACACTCGAATGTAGCTTTGTTGCTGGTTTTTCTCTTGCTTAATTATTTTTTATTATTTTTGCCACAAACTGGCACACATACTATATGATGTATGTGAATGGGCGTATGTGGGTGTGTTGGGTATTTATGCCAGGTATTTAGCTGTGCAACTTCCGTCGGTGACATCTAAGAAAAATATAGAAGTGTGTTTGCTTCGTCGTTGTTGTTGCAATTAACATTTTAACATAAATTAAAAACGCACACACACATGCATAATGCATACACACATTTTGCAAATGTGGAACGAAGTGCGCAGTGCAGTGAGAAAGTCGCATTGCACTTGGCTGCTGATTGCAAGTCGCTAACACTTGCCACGCCCCCTGCTGCTACTCAACTTGAGTTCTCAATTTGACATTTATGTCGGAATCGAAGCCAGCAGGCTGGCCTGCACAATTGACTGTGCCGACAGTCAGGCGACAAACGTTGCGTACACGCCATGTTGCCTTGTCCTGCTGCTGCTGCGCAGCCAAGCAAAAGTTTGATTGCACGACGCATTTGCGCAACTTTTAATTAATTTATTTTGCCCAACTCTCCTCTGCCTGCGCCGCTCTGTTTGTGTCCGCGAACCTCAATAAATGTTTTCGCTCTGACCATAAATGATTTATTTGTTATTTATGCGTACAACAAGCGTCTGTGTCCCCACTGTGCTGCAAATTAAAAAAATCGCTGCCGGCCAAACAACTTTATTTAATGTCAAAGTAAACAGAACAGCGCCAACTTTCGCTGCAATCGCTCTCTCTCTCCCTCTCTCTCTCTCTCTCTCTCGCTTCTTTCCACTGTCATGCGTTTTTCATTTGCATGCTGCGACAGGCCTGGTGCGACTCACGTTGGTGCACTTAAACGATTTTCGGTTAATTATGCGCAGTTACATAATGACATTTGCACAGCACACAGCCACGCCCACTTGAAGAACTCGACATCATGAGCGGGCTGCGGTTGACTGACTGCAGCCACATTTGATTATCTTGCTGCCAATGCCACGCATGCCTCGTGGTGGCAGCTCGTCTCTGCTGCAGCACAAGCTTTTTACAATGATGACACAACAAGTCGAGCTATCATGGAAGTTGCGGAAGGCAGTTCGTTCATAAAGAGAGGGAGGTAAGAATGTGATACAATAAATAAACGGATTTCTATTTAAAAATGGAAGTAGTGGAATGTAATTAAGAAATTTAAAGATTAGATCAGTTGACTTGTGCGTGATACGGCAAAATATTAACAGTCTGTGGGAATGAATTGGGAGGACTTTGGAATTAATAAAAAGGAATTTTGCATTTTTTTATTTATCTTTTATTTAATTTATAGCTAATAAGTCAACATTAAGGTGGCGATGAATGATGCAAAAAAGCTATAAAGTTATATCGACACAATTAAAATGTTGGTTTGTTTTTTTTTGAAGGGACGTCAGTCCGCTGTGTATGTTCTTTATTGATTGATCAAAACTTACATAACTAAAAGCAAATAGGTTCTACGAAAAGACTTCTACGCTATGTATATCTACATGTAATATACGGTAGATGTGTCAATGTGGAGAGAGAGTCTTAAATACACATAAAATGCCTAAAATGCTGATGCCACACTTAATGAACATATTTCGCTACTGTGTGTGTATCAATATGAATACAGTGATAACGTCTGTATAAATATGCATATTCATTGTATATTATGAGTGTATACTACACTATTATGCAACTTTCACAATACAGAAGAAACCTCAGCATACTCCTTCATTTGTACTTTGTATATATTATTTAAGGCACTTTATCCGTTTTATTTTGTAAGCCAAACATTAAGCTCAGACGATACTGAACGATTCCTACTGACTATAAAAATAATAAATAATAAAAGCTTTTTTAAAAAAAGAAGAAACCTACTACAGTCTTCAAGCTATGAAGTTCTGTGGAAACTTTCTGCTATAATCTACAACAGGTAAATTTCTACCCTATCGAAAATAAATTTCAATTAAATTGCTTTAAATACGCTTGTGGATTTCCCCCCTCATCCCCTCTCATGATTTTTTCTGCTTTGCTGCTCAGCAGTTTGCGGCGCTGCGCCAATTGATTGGCAACACGCTGCCAATGTGACCGCAAATACCAAACAAATAATAATAATTTAAGTTAAATAAAACTCGATAGAGTGAGAGAGAGAGAGAGACAAAGAGAATGATAGAGAGAGACAGAGAGAGAGAGAGCACGCAAGTGAATATTATATGGCCACGGGTGGAATTTTTTTAGCACGTAATGACATTATAAATATTTTAAGTCTGGGCAGAAAAAATGGCAAACAGCAAACTGAATAGTGAAAAGGACAATTTACAGAGAAGGCAACAGCAACAACAAAAGGGCATTTATGAAGGACCCCGCGACTACAACATACGCTATATGTATGCGTATTTATGTATATTAAATCGCGGCTTTATATGAGCCCCGCAAGAGACGACGAGATGCGCTTGCGTCTGTGTGTGTGCCACAATTTGCGCTGTGTATTTATGTATTTAAATTCAATTAATAATTAAGGTGTAAATGCATTTGTATGCTGGTTAATTAAATTTGTGCGGCTTTATTAAAGAAATTTACGTATTTTTATACGCGCGTTCGCTCTGCTTACCACAGCAGCAACCACAGTGAAGCAACAACAGCAACAGCCACACAGAGTAGAAGAAGCAGATGCAAACACTAGATCATTAAGCGGACCCATGATATGCCGCATATGAATGATATTCAAAAATCAACATTAAAGTGAATGCTGCAACCCCGAGTTGGACAGGAAGGAGGAGTAGGAGGAGGAGGAGGCTGAACCGGTCCTGCAACGGCCCTGGGCCTGGGCTGGCCTGCTCTGACTGCTCGTATCCATTCACATCTATAAATATTTCATGCGTTGCATTGCAGTCATTATGGCATTCATTAAATATAGAGCAAAGAACAGGGTGCAACCAAGGCGTGGGGCAAGAGCAGCAAGATGGGCGACATCGCAGTGGGAGATGAGCGTCAACTAAAAAGCGTTGCCGTTCATAAATCTCCTGCGTATGTATTGCCAGTGTGCGAGTGCTGCCTGTGTGTGTGCGTATGTGTGCTGCCTTGTGGCGCATTATACTCGTACAGCATGCTGGGTATGCTCACGGCCATGTTGCCACGCTTGACAATAGTTATTCATATAAGACAGAGAGGGCGAGTGTGTGAGAGAGAGAGGACACTAGACAGACAGACGTGGCGTTAGTGTATTTCTGATTTGTGGTCTGACAGTTTAACCAAAATGCATGCATGGAAATTTATTTGTGCTCATTTTTGTAGCCTCTGCTGTTGTTGTTGTTGTTGCTGCTGCGCTTACATATGTCAAAATATTAAATTTATGCAGCGGCAAAAACAAAATGAGCGCAAAGACAGCGACTACAGAAACTATTACACACACTTGCATCTCGTGGAGGCGGAGAGGCGTGGCAGGGAGGCGTAGTGTGGCATTTCAGTTGAGTGGACAAAGCGTCGCAGGCGGACAGAGATGAGCACAGCATGTCAGCTACTATGAATGCACTATCCATGTGGGCGGACGTACGCCCACTAGGCGCGCCCAACTGGCACTAACAGTGCAGCCAACACGCATAGCTCATGCAGTTTGTCACAGTTTGGGAGAAAGAGTAATTGGAAAAGTGTTGAATAGAAAGGAGACTTGACTGCGATGAGATCAGAGAGAGAGAGAGAGATAGAGAGAGAGAGTGCTCGCTGATATTGCCAGAGGAAGTGAGCACAGAAAGGGACAGCGCTAGTCCCCACTCAAGTGGGAACTGACCAGCTCCATCATCAGCTGCAGTTGCAGTTGCAGTTGCAGTGTTGCACATGCAGCTGCTGCTCATTTCAATTCTATTTACTCAGCCAGTGTAACGTTTATTTTTACATGGTGCCCCCTCTTGAATGACAATGTGGCAGACTCGTGTCCAGTGACCAGTTACCAGTTACCAGAGACTACTCTCCCCAGCTCGTCTGTCCTCCTTCCCTCCCTTCCTCTCTCCCTCGACCGTTGTCTGTCTGTCTATTGTTGTTGTTGTTGTTGGCTCAACCGCTGACCGTTTTGTGTGTTGGCGGGTTGACATTTCTGACATTTGCAACATTTATGGTTCATTGCAATTTTGTTGCCCCTGCGTCCCTCGTTGGCGACCCCAATTCGCAGCTGCGTCCCGTCTCGGCACAGTCGAGTAACCACGCATAAATGCAATGCAATTTGCAGCTTTTATGGCAATTTGTAAAGCGTTGCGAGTCGATAATTTCTTAAAGCTGATGAGACCGCCTTCCACCAAGTTGAATTGTGTTGCTCAAGGGCCGCGGGATATGATACTGATCCAGCTGATGCCGTTGATGCCGCTGATGCCGTTGATCCGCCTGCTCAGCTGTTGCATTCAAATGGCGGACAATGCAAACACTGTTGCATACTTTCAGGGCGCAGCCCGAGCCTGTCCTGTCCTGCCCTGGGCTGTGACTACTTAATGCCTTTCTGTTGTGAAGCTTTTACAGCGGCCATATTTTTATAGTGGTCATATCTTTTTATGGATACTTACTTTATTAAACCGACAGCCCTGCGAGGCAGACTTGCAGCGCCTCGAGTCGAGAACCTAACGTGATGCTGCTGCTATTTCAACTTGTTTACTTGGGCCTCCGTCTGCGCCTCGGACTCCAGCTTCGACTGCCTCTGAGCTTAGTGGCGACTTGCAGCTGCGGCTACGACTTTGGCTATGTAGATGCAGTTATTATTTGAAATTTCATAATACTTTCACAACTTTATGCAACTGTTCTGCCTGCTGGCGCTGCCTTAACGCGGATTTCATTCTTTATTTTGTGGCACAACTCCCTTCATGCCAGTGCCGCCCACTGACCTTCCAATCTGCCTGACTGCAGACCCCCCCCCTCCCCTATTCCTACTCATCCCCCCATCCCACTGTAAACCATCCTTAGTTATTTACTTTTGCAATTTTCAACGCTCCAACTGCATGCCATTTGTTCTAGCGCTCTCTTTGTTTATTTTTCGCCCTGCGCTGCGCTGTTTGTTGTTGTTTCCAGTGCTTCTTCTTCTACTTGCTGTTTTCTTTCTTCGTCTTCCTTTTCGCTTTTTCTTGTTCGCTCGCCCTTGCGCCAGCAAAAGTTTATGTAAAACATATTTTTCTTAAATAATTTATTTTTGGTTTTTTTTGGTTTTTGTTTTCCTTACAGCGCTGCTTTTCTGCTGCTTGAACAACCTAAAATGAAGCTTTTATTGAGTTCAGGTGTGCTTCCCTCTTTCCGCCCTCTTCGGCGCTTTCTTCGCTGATTTTCCTGCTTGTTTCCCGCTACTTTTACTGTTCTTTTTCAATTTGTGGCCACATTAACGTTAGAAAAAATATGAAAGCACACGAAAAGTGTAAAGAAATGGCTCAGCATGCTTTGCAACTGCAGTTATACCCACCCCTTATCCCCCTTATCGCCCTTATTCCCCTCTCCCCTCCTGCCTTGGCACATGCAAAGCAGGCGAAGCGAAGTCTTGCGAGTTTTCGCGTGCACGGAAACGTTTAGCCGCCGTCTACGGCTGCAAGCGTGCTCCGCAAGGAGCTGCAGCTTACCGGTAACTGGTAACTGCTATTCGAGTAGCGTCTGTTTTTATTTTTAGAAAATATTGGCCCAGCCTTTTCCCTCCCTCGCATCCCTACTCCCCCTCATGAGATTTACCGTGCATTATACGCTACTTTAGCGAAGTCGAGCTGGCGCGGGGCACTCAGAGCAAGCCCTGCGAAATGGATACCATAAATGTACGAACTAGTCTCACCTTGGGTCACAGCTAATGGCTGCAACATTGTGTTGTCGAGTGTTGCGTGTGCTGCTTACCTGAAAAGATACGAGAGAGAGAGGGGGAGAGAGTGAGACAAGGTGATTTAATTAATTAGGGCAAACAGTTTGTAGATGGTATCGATTAATTTGAGGCTTGTCTAGTTTCAAACAAAAGTGAAAATTCAATAGATATAGTTAAACTAATGGCATCACCTGTCTGCAGATGAGTAGTTGGTTAAGCGATGTTCATATTTGCAAGGAAAGAGAGGGAGTGAGAGAGAGAGAGGGGAGGGAGTGGGAACAGTCGAAGAGAGAAAACTTCATTTATTATTTTCGACTAATGCAAACACATCAATTTGTCGCAAGTAAACACTTCAAGTGTCTTTCGTTATCTCTGGCAAAACACTGACAGCAGCCTGGTCGCCTCACCAGCAGCAACTGAGTAGGCGTGGCAGCTACGTAGGCTACGTAGGCGTATGGGGGAGGGTTGAAATTCATTAGATATCTTAGAGCAAATAGAAAAATATATTTCGCCCATTTGGCGGGGCACACAAATTGTTTGCTTAGGATGTGAAAGAATCTACCCCCTCTCTACCACTACCCTTCTCTTTCCATTTTTTCCTCTGCCTTCTTTTCCGCATCCTTTTTAATAATTTCTCAATAAATTCAAATGACTTTCAGGTCGATGCGGGGCTTCATATTCAATAACGAGCAGCTCACATTTGCCTCAACTAGTTGGGCATGTGGCAGCGTCGCATCCGCCTTGCCACTTGCCACTTTGCCACTTTGCTACTTTTCTACTTGGCTGCTGTTTAACCGCAATTGAAATTACGCGCTCGCTTCCGTGTCGGCGAGGCGAGGCAAGGCAAGGCAAGGCTGCTTCAAATTTATGTAAATTGCGTCACGTGCCCCAATGATTTCTTTGTCGTTGCACGAACCAACTTGATGACGAGCCTGACGACGAAGGATGACGACGCCGCCGCTCGCCTGCTACCTTTCTCGGTACGGCGCATTGGCAAAGTGTATCATTATTTAATTTAATGTAAAATAATTAGCCTCTGCAGCGGGCTTCGTCCCTGACATTGATGTATCCCTGAAGCCGCTGAACGTGCCACCACATCGAATCGCCAGGGGGGAACTGTGAGCTGAGGGGTGGCAGTTGCTGCCTGTCAGTGTGGAGCATCTTGCGATCCATTTGCGGTCACTCGATGATATATTACGCACGCAGTTGCGATTACAATTGAATTCGAGCATTTGTCCCTCGAAAGGCGAAGAAGATGAAGCAGAAACAAGAAAGACATAAAAAAAGTTTTCCTTTTTGCTGTTAACATAATTTCCGGAGTTGATTGATTCAGTTCGGTTCGACGGGGCCGCACATGCCGCACTGGGCTGGGACAACACTTAAGCTGCCCCCAGTGTGTCCCTCTCCCTCTTTTTCTCTCTCTCTCTCTCTGTTACTTTGCCAAATTGTGCTTTAATTTTATTGCAAAAGTTTTCAATTTACATACGAGAGAACGCAACGTTAGAGGCCTCCCTCGACACATGTTTTGTCAGAGCAGAAGTGGAATTTCTTATAAAGTGACTTGACATTTAATTGCCCATCCTTAAGATAGATTTCATAGATATTCAGCTAGTTCCTGTATCCTTTAAAACTGCTGCAAACAGAGGGAGAGAGGGACAGAGAGAATCCTCGAAATGGATGCGGGCAGGTCAACCTCTGCGCCATCGATGCGATTGCTTAGTCAAGTGACAGTCGAGCTTAACTTTGGCATTAGCTCGAATTGCTAAAGGGCACGGACAGGCGCCCAGCTCGAAAGGGTACTCATTTTTTTGTTAGTACACATTCATATTTTGCGCAGCTGTGCTCTCTCAATGTCCTCCTGTGCCTCCGTTTCCTTGCCACACTTTGTGTTGATTGATAAGCCAAAACTTTGCAAATCCCCACACACACACACATAGTCAGCTAGATAAGTGTGTGCATGTTAGGGGCTGTCAAAGGGTCTCCTCAAGCTACAGCGTGAACAATCAGTTGTATTAGCCACAAAGTGGACTTATATGTCTGCCAGGGACTGTAGGGCGCAGCTAATGCCATTCGGATTTAACTAATTAAATGCATATAGAGCAGGCCCTGCTACCTGCTATTGAGCCTCTTTTAATCGCTGTTAATTGTGTCTGTTTGCTTGTGAGTGTGGACCACGCCCCCGCTGCCGCCCTAGTCCACTCACTCAGCACGCCTAGTCCGCACGCCCGACTGCCATTCATTACGTCTACAGCGACAACTTCAAATTGCACGCCTCGCCGGCTGCTTGGTTTGTATTTGCTGTAGGGTCGCACGAGGTCGAAAGAGAGAGCGAGAGAGAGATAGATAGAGAGAGAGAGGGAGGGAGAAACGACGACGCACTTCACTCGACGTGCTCCAGTGGCTCTATATAATTAGACAGACCCCAGTCGGGTCTGGCCGGGCCCCAGTCGAGCCGTCAGGTAATACATGTGCTACGTGTGTGTGTGTGGGTGTGTGTGTGGCAGAGATGTTGTTTTTGCTACAATTATGTACACAGTTCGCCAATAGACATTTTCATAAATTGTTAACAATCGCAGTCGGTGCAGACTTCCCTCCTTCGCCAGGCAGTTTCAATATTTACCAGGCCAACATGGCGTATGCGTTATGCGTACAAGCAACAACACAGTCGTCGCGGCTGCACTTAAGTCTGATTAAATTAAATTTACAATTCATACCAGTTGCAATCGAAGAGGCTACGCCAGCTGCAGCTGCAGACAGAGACCAACTAATTGCAGGCTACACTGGGAGAGGCCACTGCTTGCTGCAGTTAATTAGAGGTTGCCAAGGTTTTCATACCATATATGAAAATTGGCTCAGTTATATTTTTTGCCAAACCTTGCAGAGGCTACCAACTGCACAGCACGCTGAGTTATATTTAGTTGCAGCTACCTAAACAGAACACTTCAATTACCACAAGGGGACCAAGACGTCTTGCCCCCTCGAGTATCCTCATCGACGAATAACAATGGGAAATTGCTAGAGAGAGACTATTACAACAAACACTCACTAATGGTCCGACATTAGTAAGAACACGCTTTACATTTTCCAGAAGCACTAGCAGCAGTGGCAGCAGAGGCAGTGGCATCTGTGGCTAGCGTCGACTGCGCTGCTGGCTGCGCATAATTGCATTTGCGTTAAAACGCAAGCAAACAATTCACTTAAAGTGTAAATAAATGCAAAGAGGGACAGAGAGAGAGAGGGAGGGAGAACTGCAGCTGGAGCAGATTCCTCACTCAATTCAACTTGCATGCTCTCTCTCTCTCGCCCTCTTTGCCGTCTCACTCTTGTCCGGTCAGAGTCAAAACCGAAATGGCCAAACTGACAAACGTAGACAACGGAAGTCAATCAGACAAGCGGACAGACTTTGATACGCAAGCGCACCGGAAGTTCTGCTGCAATGAGCCGGCGACGTTGCGAACGACAGACAAGCAGCAGGCAAGGGAAGGGAAGGGGAAGAAGAAGCAGGGTAGGGAATGGGCAACGACGAGGAGCGAATGTCCTGGCGACAGACGGCGACTGACAGGCATACAACAGCTGGTGATTAGGTGCTGCACGGACAGCTGGGGTCGAGTTGGGGTTGAGCTGGGGTCGAGACGGGGCTGTCGACCACGACAAACGTTGTTTAACTAAATTCAATAATCGTTGGCAATTGCAATTTACGGCCTGGCACCGCCGGTCCGGACATTTGTGCAAATACAGAAATTATAATAATGACGTGCAGCCCGACAGGCCAGAACCCCATCGAGCACTACTTGCGTTGCACAGCGCCTCGCCTTGCCTCGCCTGACCGACATAGAAAGAGAGTGGGAAGCGGGCAGAGGGGGAGGGAGAAGACGGGGTCATCAGAGAGAGTAGGGGCAACGTCAATGTCCTTCACTTGTCGCCAGCCGCAATGGGATGCAAATAGCATTAAGTGGTTCAAAGTCATGCGAAGGCGATTTAATGACGCATTTAGCAGTGCCCAGCGAGGGATCTCCCTTCCTCCTCTCCCTCTACCCCCTGTGCTGGGGTTGCAGCGAGTTTTTGCGGTTCAGTTTGGCAATTACCTGACAGGCACTCGTTGACCAACACAGGCAACCTGACGCTGGCAGTCGAGATTGAAGATGTCGACAATGTCAAAGTCGTACGTGACATTTGGTCAAGTGAGAGAAGTGAGAGAGAGAAACTGACGTTTCTATTTACTAACTAACTATTTAAGTAATTTTCAATTAATTCCATATTCGTGCCAGTTGCAAAGCCGCAACAGCAGCTCATATATTACCCACGTTGCAAGTTAATTCTGCCTGGCACTGGAGGAACCACACGCTGAACTCCGTTGAACATATGAAATTAACCAACACATGGGAAGAATCACCAGCACCGAAATAACAATTGCGGTTTGAATCGTAAAGTGTGTTGCGAACCACAAATGCCTTCAACAATTTTCATTGGTCACAGAGTGTGATTACAGTTATTTGCTGTACCATATAACAACTTTGTTTAGTTTCCAATTTCTAGGGTTTTTCACCTTCGTTTTGGGGTTTTCTGCTTATTCACTCAAAGTGTGCGCGTAATTAAAATAATTGTCGCATTGCCAGCTCTTATAGTTAATTATGCAACACTCACGAACATACACACACATACATACGCCCATTGATTAATAAAACATAAGTCGATACTCTGAGGCACTTAGCGGCAATGTGGGCGAGGCACGCTTTGTTTGGACTACGCGACACGCGTCACATATTCAATTTGGATTTTGGGTTAATATCTTGGGATAAGCCCACTTATACCCTGTAAGCGGAGAAGTGGGTATTACCAGTAAAGCATACGTTTATATTAATAAAGGATATGGATAAATATTGATGGATAACTCAAGAAGCAACTGATCTGTACGTAATAGAACAGATTAGTTTTGATATGCCCTGCATGAGCCTTTCAGGGTACTGTGTTCGCTCTACTATAAATTATATTTCGTTGCTAACACGAGTTTTGTATCTAGCTTGTACATATCCTCGTATTAACCCACCTATCTACTTAGTTATATTATTAGTAGTAGTATATTATTAGTAGTTTCCACTTCTAACTGCATGCCTCTGAATTCCACCCGCGATATAATGTTGTTTCCTTACAACAATTCACAGCGTGTAGTTAGGAGTATAAATGAAGTGGATATACTAAGTATCTTATTATTAGATTCACTTTGATAGAGAGCTTTCTGGGTATCCTTTTCAGTTCTTTTCGGCTTTTATGCAATTTAATTTTGTCTTAATATTTCGTTGGCTTTCTACAGAAAAGTTCTTTATGAGTTTTTATTTTGTATTAAATTTAATCATCTTTTTTATTATCAATTATTTAAGTAAAACTTAATAATGCGAGAGGCTTAGAAAAATTGTGGTTTAATTTACTTTTAATGTAACTACTGCAAATAACGGATATATAATCAAAGTGATGTTATGTATTGAACAATTCAGTTTATATATAGAATGATTCCTCCAGCATTCTTGTCGTATTGACCAAATGAAATATGTTTTCCAACTGCTTCGCTCAACTTGCCTCCTGGCCAGGATATTATTATGAGACTATTCGAACCATACGCTTTTTGGTAGGCATATTTCGAGAATATTGCCATCGCTTTTGCGTCGCCGTCCTTGGATACTTTAACAATAAATTTATGAGCCATTTTTAATGATTTTAAAATGAAAATCTCGACGCGTGCAAAAAAACGAAAAGCGAATCTGGCCAGGGCGCAATAAAACTGCGTCATTTTGGTGGCATAAAAAATCGTTTTGTCCCCTGACAGTGAACATCAGCATTGGCCAAGGCAATGGGAAGAAAAGAAAGCGAGACATGCTTAGAGAAGGAGAAAACATCAAAAAAAAGAGAAGCCAAGAAAAAAGGCAAAAAAAAAGCGAAAAGCAGAAAACGAAAAAAATCATGTCATGTCATTGTCGGCATCGTAAAAATGTTATCAGCCATAATAACGAGCCACGATTTTGGGCTACCGAGCTCAGGGGTGTGGCTGAGCGGGAGGTGGGCAGGGGGGAGGTACATGAAGGTGGGGAAAGGGACGGGGGCGGGAGCGGGTTGGTTGGGTGTCTTGCTTGCTTGACTGTCGCCGGCGCTAATGGTGCGCAGCTAATGACTGGAGAGCCGAGTCTCGAGCCAAGCCGAGCCGATTCTATTTGATGATGGAGAAGCGAGTACCAGGCCGGGAGTACCGTCTACGTAACACTGTCGAGCAAGCTTTAAATTTCAACGCACTGTACATTAAATCGCCAGAGAACTGCGGCCCTGACGGCAACGATGGCGGCATTTTGTCAACTTATACTTAATGGTAATAAAAAGTATATCAAATCAGTGTCCTTAATCCCAGAATTGATGTTGGGGCGCAGACGTTGGCGTACGGCACGGCCTGCGCTGCGACTGGGGCTTCTTGGCTGCCATTTGAGCGGGTCATAGTTTATGCTTTTTATTTGCCATCGTATTTATGCGACGGCATTGCCAGCCTTACTTACAATTCAATTTCTGTGCAGACGTCGACTGTGGCCACAAAGAGTGAGCTGCGCATTGAATTGAAGGCGCTCACAGAAGGGGCTGAGGCACATTTGAGCTCTTAAAGTATTGGCATTGAATTCGAGGCAGATATATAAAGTAGACTCCTAAATAACATTTTAGCTGACTCAAGGTCAATATCGGTTTGATTTCTGCATCATAGCTTATCTAGTCGATATTTTTGCCAAACACAAAAAGAACACTTGTCAAAAGACAAGGAGCGGGCTTGAATGTACAATTGTTTCACGAAGTAGTCAACTTCAATCATCAGCATTCATCGCTGACTAACTTGGTGACCGAAGACAGTTTCATCTCCACACTGCTAGAACTCGTTGGGAATTCTAGTGGTGCCGAGGTGGAAACCAATTCAATAAACCAAGCTTGTCTGTTTGTTGTGTTTGGACTTAATACTGCATTGAATTCTCTGCGAGAATTCCTGATTGTAGTTGCACTTAGTTAAAAGGTGCATAAAGCTCAATTGGTGTAGAGCACTGTCCGGTGTGTCTACCGTTATTTGTAATAAGACTCCGCAAATAAACGATATATACCTAACATATATATAAAGCCAAGAGATGCGGTTACTCTTGCTACTTGGTTTGGTTTTAATAGATTTTCCTGTTGTGTCACAACCAACTGAGAATGTTTAGCAAGCAACGGCATCGATGATGGCATAATTGCCGTAGTATCTCCCAGTGCAGAGTGTCGGCGCGCTAAGCTTAAGCTGAGCTCACAGAGAGAGAACTGGCTTGAAATGAACTGCCAACGCGTTGTGCACTCATTAATCAAATGTTAAGGAAGCGCAGACAACGAAACAAAAAAGAAGGAATGCAGCAGCGAATATGGTAAAAAACCCTTTTGGCAAGATTTTTTGTTGGCCCGAAAGTATGCAACATTTTCAGGCAGTTCGTTGTGTGTGACTGTGTACGTGTATTTGTGCTTGTTGAAAATGCATTTAAAATAAACAAAAATCCACAGCGAGCAGCTAAGTGAAAAGCGGTCAAACAGACAGGGCCAAGAGGTACGGTCAGCGAGAAAGGGGTGTGAGATGGGAAGGAAAGGGGGAAGGGTGCAATGGAGAGGGGTGCAATGAATGAGGAGCTTGAGCAGGCGCTTCGGCATTGTATTTTATGCTATTTGCATTTTTTCGTCCCTCTTTTTTTGGCAAGGCACATGAAAGAGAAGTTGAGAGGGTCCGCAAACACACACTCACACTCGCAGTTGGTGCAAAAAGTGGGCGTGTCTCGTCCTACGAAACACGAGCTTCGAGCAGAGCGCAAAAAAATGCATTTTATATGCAGATTCATGGCGTAAATTGCAGTTGCGTACTAAATAAGTAAAATTGCGCTGAGTATTTTTCACTTAAAAACCCGAAAAAGAAGATGAAGAGAAAGAGAGAGAGAGAAGAGAAAGTGGTGAGGGTAGAGGAGGGTGCTGCAGAGGGCAAATCTTTTAATTGGGTGCATGCAGGCAAAATAACATGCGAGCTGGGCGCAAAGAAGAGCTGCGAATGCACTTGGCGCAATCCGAAGTGATAAGGAAGGCAGTAGAGAGGGAGAGAGATAGAGTGAAGAAGAGTGGGAGAGAGAGGGGCCAGTGAGTTGAAGAGGGCAAGTTAACTAGCCAGCAGCTAATTAAACCTGAAAACTTGGTCACTCACACACACACACACACACACACACAAACACACTTGCACACTTGAGGCTATAGTTCTCTGTGAATGGAATTTATTTTGCATTGGGAATTAGACTAAGATGAGAGAGAGAGAGAGAGGGGGGCAGGGAAAGAAAGAGAGGAGTAGATACTTGCGTTGAGCTGAGCTGAGCTGGGACAAGGGCCTCCGTTGTGCTGCAATCCCAGTTCTTGTGCAACTTGTAAGCGCCTAATTGGCATGCCCCGAGAGCAGTTGCCCTCGACTACGGCTCAGAAGGAGCAGGAGAAGGAGGCAGGAGGCTGTAGCACTCGTCGTTGTTGGCACATGAATTAACACATGCTCGATGGAAATGTCGTTTGGCTTTCATTTCCCGCACACTGCTTCTGCACATGTCCGCAGTGGGACAGACCGAGAGACAGCATCAAAATTAAACACAATCAGAGCAGAAACTCATTTAAGGCGCTAAGAACTCGCAACAAATTCGCAAACAAACAACGGCAACAGCAAAAGCAACAACAACAATGACAACGACAAGGACAGCAACAGCATGTTTTGTATCTCTCGCTCGTCTTAAGCCTTTTGCCACAAAAGCTTTCCCGAACATAAATTGCAGAGTTTCCTTTTTTCTCTCGTCTCTCGACGGCAACAAAAGAATTGCCGCAAATTTTCGAGCCTAATGAGTGTTTTTTGACTCGGGGATTAGGCTCGGAAAAGGATTTCGTATGGCATAGAACACAGGAGGGGGCAGGCCGCCAGCTAAGCCGAAGGTGCACCCAATGATTGGCAGTCGAGGGATAAGGTATGCAAATTTCAGCTACTTCTCGTCGGGCTGCGGAGGCATAAAAAATCACAGCGGTGCGCTGCGACTTTGGCCAGGCTTTCATTTATTTATTTATTATTATTGTTTTATTCTCTTCTCCTTTTTTTCCTTTTTAATTTTATGCAAGTGAAGGACGCTGGAAGAGAAGGCGCTGCTCGCTGCTTGGGCTCTGCTCATTTTGTCAAGTTAATGGAGAATAATAAAGCGCAAAAGTAAATAAGTAAACAGAGACAATGGCAATGGCAGCGCAGCTGGCGTAGGCAAAACTACAACAATAAATGGCGCCGGCAGAGCCAGAGGCAGCGGCAGAGGCAGCGGCAGCGACGCAAAAGCCAAGACGGCAAACGGCCGGAAAATAAAGAGGCTGGCCCAAGGCTTTGCAAACGAGCAGCCCAGCAGGAGCAGCAGCGCTGGCCTGCGAGGGTCGTGGATGGAAAAGGAGAAGTGGTCGGGGATGGGGACTGGGGACTGGGGACGAATGGCAGTTAGCAGGAGAAGTAGCAACGCTGCGAGGCATCTTTTTGTTTTATGCGAAATGCACTAAAAATATATTTAAATTTATTTCATTTTTCCTCAAATGAACTGCGCAGCTCGCGCAGCGGGACCAACATGGCCAAAGTGCAGCCCAGCCTGACTGGCAAAGGATTTCAGCGAGAGAAGGGTCGGGAAGGGGCAGGGAGTCCGAGTCTGTGGCGCCAACGGGGCGACTACAACGAGTACGTAATAAACTTGATTGCGCATCTCTTATGTACATAGACGCACATATATATACACACATATTTATATATATATATTTATCTTTGTGTCTGTGTATTTTCATTTTGCTTTGCCTTTGTTTCATTCGCTTTTGGCTTGTCGCCTTTGTTGCTGTCTTTTAAATAAAAATTTTATGAAATTTTTGGCAATTGAACTCAAGTTTTAATGGAACGCTATAAATTAGTCTCGTCCTTCGTTCTCAACTTCTGCTTCATCTCGGCCACTTGAGCCCTGCTACGAAATAGAATACGCTATGCGCTTAGTGAAACACTCGAGAGGCTACCCCAGAAGCGACCCTCAAAAGCATCGTCTGCGCAGTCTGTCCCAACTCAACTCAACTCAACCCGACCCGACCCAAAACCCACGCTCCCCTCTCCCCACCATGGTCACTTGGCAACGACATCAATTCATTTTGATCGCAATTAGATTGCTGTTGTCTCATTCAAACGAGTCCCAAGTCGAAGACTTTAAACTGTTTTCCCCACTTTGGTGAATTGCATTCGCTCTGCCTCATGCTGAACAGAAAACATTTCATACTCATCTCGAGAATGAGAGATATTAATGAAATCTCAGTTTACATTCTTCACATTGCTTTCGCATTAATTTGCTTCTCAGTTGACAGTTTTTTCTACGCTCTTAATTAAATTTTCCGCTTTATTAATGCATTCTCTCTCATAATCCTTCTCGTGTTCTCTCTTACAGTCGCACTTCACCATTGTCTCACTTGCAATTCGAACTGAGTTGAGTTCATCTAATTGAGTTGGTAACTTTAAGATTGTCATTTCAATACATCGCAAAATCCTTTCTCATGGGTTATTAATAAAATTAAACAATGCTCCATCAAAGCAGTTAAAATTTATGAATATTTTCATTCTACTTTCCACAATTTAAATGATAAAACTATTAAGTTAAGCTATTTCTATCAGAACTCTAGTTTAAAGAGACAACCACAATGGAAACTCTTATTGAAAAACAGCACGTGAAGCCTTTGCTGTGAATGTTTCATGCGGAAACGTATGTGTACTTAGGTACACCAGACGTGACTGAAACTTTCTGATGCTGGCAATTAATTTATGTGGCAAGCGGCTTAAAGAGTTTAATCCCCAAGGTGAAGTGGAACAAGTCGACGTAGCTGCTGCTAAGAAGATGCCTGAAATGGGTCGCTAAAATAAACATATTATTGCTTACAATTATAGAACAGTTAGAGCAACAACAAAGATGCCCAATAAAACATGAAGACAGCAAGGGGAAACTATTGTTAAAAGCGCTGGAGCAAAGTTTTGGCTAGCTTCAAAAATTTGAAGCAATCAACAGTGATGAAATTTATTATACAACTTGAAAGTTGCGAGGCAAAGTTTCCACAATCAGCTGCAATGGGAAGAACGGCACAGGAACCCGGAATAGAGGATGGCAAATCGTTGAGTTATGTATTAATAAAAAGCAGGCGATAGAGAAGACAAAGAATGAGAGCAAGACAGAACAGAATGTGAGCAGAGAAAGAAGAAAGCGATGGCCAAGGCGAAGGCGAAGGCGAAGGCGAAGGCGTAGAAAACGTTGAGGCCACATTACGAAATCCTTCTTGCATTATCCAGTTTGTGGATTAAAATGAACTATTGCACGGCAACAACGACAGCAGCAACGACAATGGCAACAACTGTGAGAACAACAATAACAACGAGAGTGAACAATGGCAACGGCAATCATAATACAAGCAAACGATAAGCAACACGAACGTGCACAGGCAACAAAGGGAAGGAGACGGAGCGGAGCTGGAGACTTGGACGAAGTCGAAGGAGGATAAAGAGACAAGTGCTGAGGAACAAGCGACCATATAAAAGAGGAAGCTTCACAGCAAAGAAGAAAAACCTATACATATACAAATATAGTACTATATACGAGTATACGTGTCGGTAGCTGAAAGAAATCTGTGAGAGACGACAACAGAAACGGCAACAATAATAATAATGCCCGGGATAATAATAAGAATTAAGCAAGAAAACACATAACAGACATGGGTAGACAGGCCTCGTGCTTTGCTAGGCAAAGTGGAGGGACTGCAGATTGGGCTACAGTTCCTTTTGCCTTGCTGGGGTAAAAACAGAAACGAAGAGAGCGAAGAGAGTGGGAAGAGAGTGTAGAGAGGAGAACAGAACAGAACACACGGCTTCCGTTTCCGCAGCCATTTTCGTGGGGATTTATTAGTTTTTGCTCGTTAGAATTGCGCACAGCTGCCGTGCCCAAGTCGAAGCCCAAGCTGAAGTGTTTAAGCGAGCGGGGCCAGAGTCCAGCAACAACAGCAACAACAACAACAACAGCAAGAACAGCTCCAGCTCGAGTCGACTTCATAAACCAACAAAAATTAACACCATGCGCAAAGATGGAGCCAAAGCGAGCGAATGACGTTGAGAATGAGGAGCCAGCGACTAAAACACATAAGCTGCTTGTTTATAGTTACAGCTTATGCTCCCAGGCAGCACCCCGCCTCCCTCTCCATCTCTTTTCCCCCTGAGTGCCATTTCTGCCACAGCCCGTTGGCAGTTTCTTTAGCTGAAACTGCAGCAGGAGCTGAGGCAGCTTCTGTTGCTGATGTGCATCAAAGTGAGAATGATTGATTCAATTTTAAAGTTGTGTGTGCAAGTGTGTGTGTGTGTGTGTGTGTGTGCGAGTCGACAGCTGTGTGTGCGTGTGTGTGCTCTAACAAATAATCCCAGCCAGCGTCCATTCGTTATGGAGGGGAGTGTGCAACGGTGGGCGGGTCAGCGCCCCCTTTTCCGACTGACTTTTCGCATTGCCAGCACCTCAGCTGAGCTGAGGGAAGTCGGTTCCTAATGCGAGAAATAATTACAAAAGTGAATTTATGTTGCTGCTGCGATAACAAATGCTTTTTAGCACCGATTCGCCCCGATTCAAGCTCAGTGCTGCTGCTGCACTCGATGCGAACTGAACTCAAAAAGATTTATATATTTTTTGTGTTTTGTGTGTGGGTTTTTTTTATTACGTTAGCCAAATCACGCGTAACTTTTGCCAATGACGCGAGTGAATTTCCAGCAAGGCAGCAGTGAGTGTGGGTGACTGCGAGTGTGTGTGTGTGAGGGTGTGTGTGTGTGTGAGTGTTTGAATGAACTATGGCTTGCAAAATGCATGGCGAACAGGCAACTGCGATTCTGGGGTGTGATGTGTGTGCATACAAATCTCTCCCTCTGCCCTTCACACATGCTCTCTCTCCCTCTCTCTCCTTTTCTCCCTCTCTCTCTTATGTGTGCAGTCGTAACCTCTCAAGCTCGACTCAACTTTCTTCATCAACTTTTGCCACATCACAGATTAAAATTTGACTTTTTGGCACTGCAAGAGAGACTTTGCCTTGACTTGCTAGTGTGTGTGTGTGTGTGTGTGCACAGTGGGCGTGGCTGACGGCAGATTAAGCTGAGTGACTTTCAAATTAGTAGATGCGCATTGGAGTTCATTAGCAAGGGGCAAAAGTTGCTTGATTGATGCACTGACTGCATCGACCGGCAACTTGTTTGCTACTTTTCAATTTCAGAGCAAAGCTCCACCAGACTTTAGCCGACTAGTCTATTCAATTAGCATGAAAGCAGTGTCTAACATATATACACTGGGCAGACCTGGCTGAAATAAAAACCATATAGTAATAACCCAAGCAGAGCCAACTCGAATTCAATCACTTAAGCAGTTCAAAGTGCTTCCGGAACATGGCCAAGACAATCGATGCAAGTGGCGCTTTAATTGGCCTCGATTGATACTTGAGCGCCGTATAATCGTCTTAATTACTTTGCAAACTAACTTTAATTGGGCGACGCGCTGGACGAGATAAAGGCGGCAATTACATTCGCCTGCCAGAGATTCAAAGCCACTTGCATGTCTGCCCGCAATTCCGAGCTGCCAGGAGAGATAGAGAAAAAAGTGCAGCCAGTTGGCGCTTTTTTCACTGTTTTCTCTCTCTTGCTAAGAACCTTCTGCGCTACGGCAGCGTCTCAATAAATAATAAAATAATAATAATCCAATCATTTCGTTACATCCGCGAACGGCGTTGCCCGCGATCTCACGACCTGTTCACGGCCAAGAATGCAGGACGCAGCAGGGCAGGGCGGGTCAGGGGGCTAATATGCGTCCCGACGGCGCAGCGGAAATTGCATCACGACGCCTTGGGATAGCCAAAGGCACTGGCAGAGGAGCAGAGTAGCGGAGGGAAGCGCGGCAGGCAAGGAATGGCAGCTAAGCAGCTTAAAGCGGCATCATCGACAGAAGATTTATTGTTCTGTTTCGCTGTTGCTTTTGTTTTACTTTTTTACAGTTTAGCTGGGGGGGGAGTAAAGAATGGGAGAAGGAGGAGAAGGGGCACTCATCTGAAGCTCACTGTTGGCACTTAAACAGCAGCCGAGGTTGCGTTTAAGCCGCGCGTTGTCCGCTCTGTAATTCGGTGCCAGGCACTTGAGCAGCCCAAAATGCTGCAGCCGAGGTAAGTGGAGCGTGGCAAACAACAACAGACACAGCTGAATGGAATGTCCTTCGGAGCATGACTTGCACTTGATCTAATTGGCAGGCTAACCGCAATTGTTTGTGCCAATCAGCAGCTTGTGCAATATTAATTTCGCCTATTTGCATGCGAGGCAAGGCGAGGCAAGAAGTAGGCAGGTCCTTCCGCCTTACTGCCTGCTCCAAGCTAACCACAACTGGATAGGCGCAATTACTGGCAACCTCATTTCAGATAGCGATCGCACTTAGGATGGCAGAGGAGGAGGCATAATGAGCAGCAGCCTCCATTAAATATTTATTTATGCCTGGCAGAAATATCAGATTTACGACTCAAGTCAAACTCTTGCCAAATTGCACTTGCTGCTCGGGCCTGCAGCCGTCTCCAGCCAAGCATTGCGAGCCAAAAAGGAAGATTAAGGAATGAGAGCAGGAGCTGCAAATGGGACTGGGAATGGGGATGGAAAAGGGACTAGGAGTCGTTCGGGAAATGGCTTGGGATCTAGGGCTGGGCTGCCTCCATTTGCAGGGCTCTGCTGCTGATTTGTCAACTCTCAGTTCGCTACTGCTGCTGCCGCTGATAATGGCCTCGCACTCAACAATTTCCTTGCTGCGAGGAAGGTGAAAATTGCAAATTACATCAAAGCAAATAAAGAAACGACGTAGACCTACGTTCGTACTTTGTATTCCGTGGAAATTGCCAAAGGAAGCAGCGGCTAAAACCAAATTGAATTCGCTGCGCAAGCAGAAACACGCCCCCCCCCCGCCCCACGCCCTTTCGCCACCAGTCTTGTCGCTGCTTCTCAAAGAAAATTGTCATGACAAATTGAAACAATTTCTTTGGCTTTTGTGGCTTGCCAGAAACCCCAACATTTTATGCAATAAATTAAAAAATTTGCTTACAAACATTGCAAAGGCAAAGTGAGGAGGGCGAAGAAGGGGGGGGGGGCATTTGTTTGCCGTTTAATGGAGCGTACAGTGGTTACAGGGCAAAAGCAAAGCAGAAATGGTAAATTGAGTGATTCTTGATACGTGCGCCCACGAAAAACGATCGACGGACCAAGCGACCTATGTGTCTAATTGAATTACTCGGTTCAATTTGAGAAATACTCGTACATCAGTTTTTGGAATTTCTTGCAATATGTGGTTAGGCCTTCCCACGTTTTCAGTTCGTTCTGATTAATTAACTCGAACCGAAGGCAAATAGCAATTTAAAATGCCTTTGAAGACGTTAAAGAAATTACACATGAAATTCTGAAGAAAAATTCTTGAGTTTTTATTAAATTGCAAATCATACGAGATACGAGCTACGAGCTGAAGTATGTAAATGGAATAGCCAGTGTAGGGGAAACTGAAACCGAAAACACTTGTCAACGCCAATGTCTCAACTTGAGCATCAATCCTCCCCCACTTCGCATTGTCACAATATCCTCTACTCTACTGGCTGCCATTGCCCCAGCAATGCGCACAATTTCAGGAATGTCGCCGTAGACAGGCGAAGACATTGGGAACAGGACCAGCGGACCAGGACTACAAATGTCTGGCGAAACAGAGGAGAGAAAGCAAACCGAAACAGGCAAAGAAATGGCAAAACATTTAATGTAAACGTTTTGTCGACAAATGTCAAATGACCAGTCGTCCTCGTCCACGTCTTTGTCCTGCCACGGCACGGGCCAAAAACAAAACACAGAAAAGGCGCGTCGAGGGTCAGCCTTGGGGAGGCGGGGGAGGACTTACGAGGCTAAAATACACCTCAAATTAATTCGATTTAATGCTCCACTCGACTCCAAAGGTAAGCAACTGGTCAACTGTTCAACTGGCCAACTGGTCACTTGGCCAACTTGGCAATTGGCCTTGGCTAAGCAGATTAAGCAACAACAAAATCAATGACAAAACAAAGCATCCTCTTTGGGCCTAAACAAATTCACTTCATTACCAAAGCGAAAGAGAAGACGAAAGCGAAAACGAAAACGAAAATGAAAATGGTCTAATTAAATGTTAATGAGATCGTCAATGTCGTCATTGTCGCCACTGCGGGTGCATCCACGTGCCAGAATAATCTGATTGTGATTTCGATTCCGATTCGAATTTGCCTGCGGTTAATGCGCACGGCAGAGACCTTCATGGACTTTGGCAACTCACGGCCCCAAGCGACCCCAACAATTCATAATTTGCCACAAAGAAAAGGAAACTCATGCGGGGATCGCGGAGCGGATGGCGACTTTAGCTAACCTGTAAATAAAATGAGCAGTAAATGAGTATTAAATGTTACTTAAAAGTAACGAGCCGCCTCCGTCGGCGAAGAACACAACGTTTCATTAGCCGCATTCAAGATGACGGCGGGATATCAATTTTCTGCTGCTGCTGCTTGTTCTTCTTCTTCTTCTTCTACATAAACACCCCAGAGTGTGCTACATGTGGGTGGGGCAGGCGGCCGTGGCATGTTGGGTAAATAGAAAAATATGAAGCACGAAAATTAAAAAGTCTGCCAGCGTCAGGTCATTAAAGTGAAAATTTTGCGACGGCATCGAAAGTAAAGTAAAGAAATTCCCAGCGGACGCCTCATTCGTTGCTTTGCAACATTATGATCATCATCCTGCCCCACACACACCACACACCCACATCTACACAAGGCGTGTGTGTGTGTGTATGTGTGTGCATTATGTGTATGTGTGATGAAATAATTTTTATGATTATTTCTTCCTTCCGCTGAGCTCATTCGTAGTGCGAGGCTTTTATGCTACTGCTGCTCTACCTTCTCCGTCCCCCATACTGCCCCCTCTGCCTGCACATTTTTCTCCTGCCACTGCTCCTAAAAGTCTGCGCGCATTTGGCGGCATCGTTTCTGGTGCGCTTTTCTATTTTCCCGGGCGCAATTTAAGTGCGCCCGAGTCGACTCGCAGCCCGGCTCCGACTTGTGTCCTGGCTCAGGCCAGATAAGCACAGTGGAAATAAACATTATGTTGCAGCAGGCGGACAGAGTGAGTGGGGGGGGGGCGGTGCCCATTGCAATGATCATCCAATAGCAATGAGAGAGCAATTGTGCAGGCAGCCCAGCACGTTGTAGCACCTTGCAACGGGATTACTAACTGTGATTAAAGTTGCCATTGCCTGCACTTGGCACGCAGTTGAGGTTATGTTGCACTTGATTTTCTTACTGAAATCGGATAACTATGATAATATTTTAGAGAATCATAGATGAATATATGAAATATCCTGGGGCTTCCTTTGAACTGACTAGATTTTTGAGCAGTTATCAGTCGACTTTTTTCCACTGTGCAGGCGTCTTTTTTCTTGCCATGTTGTTGTTGTTGTCACAGCTTCCCCACTGACTACGATATGGAATTTCTTGGATTAAATGTTATGTTGGTATTATATTTCTTTCTCCCTGCCGTGGCCATGTCCTGTCCATGTGCGCGTGCTTGCCTGTATGTGTGTGTGTGTGTGTAAGTGAGTGTGTTCTGGTTTCAGTAAGTAACGCATGCTGTGTCTTAATGTCTTCTTCATGGTCTTCTTCGCTGCCAGCTGCGCTGCCGGCGTCGCAGCTGCACTAATAGCTGCCGTACGAAAGTAGACTTTGACTTTTTGGAGCGGCAAAAATAGAGCAGCGAGTTAAGTAAATAATGCCAACACATGTAATACATCAAGCCCGGCAGGCGGTGTCTGTATCTGTGTGGGTGTGTACGTGTGTGGGTGTGTATGCGTGTGCGCCTGCTACTCTGTTTATTTATGATTCTTGTGGTAGGCAGCGCTTTAAGCGCGACTGTAGTCAATTTGTATTGCCTGTTTGGGGTGGAGAGAAGATAGTAGAAGGGAAGGGAGTTTCTATGTATCTCATTTAATTTCATTTCATTCGGCAGCTCAAAGAGAAAAGCCAGCCAGTGAATCCTGTTGGGGTAACTGCAAATTCAAGTGCATAGAAAAGAAAATATAATAATATTAAAGCGTTTTTTGCGACATAGAACTAAGCACTTGTAAATCCCCACAGAGGATGTGCCGTCAAGTTAGTCTCATATACAAACACAGCCAGTCATACATACAGACAGCGACACACACACACACTGATACACACTGCGACACACACTCGCACTCTCAGCTGGGACGTGTGTGTCGTCCTCGTTGCACTTATCCGCAAGCAAACACGAGCGAACTCCCTGCTGGATTTGGATGCCAGTGCGTCTGTGTGTCTGTGGACAAACTCATAGGAACTTATGCATAAGTGACATTAAGAAAAAGCTCTTCAAATGCAAGAAGAGAAACACTTTGGCAGGACGCTGGCACGGCTGCCTCGACAGCCCCAGCTGCCGGATCCGCCAAGGAAGATGCGAAAAAACCCCAGCAAAGGAAAACTTTTGCCAGTTGAAATCGAGAAAAAGAAACTAAGCAAAATGCACACTGAGCCAACCAAATGAACGCAAAGTTTCGGCTCTCGGCAGCGTCATCGTCGTCGTCGACGGAATTAGGGATATGGCTGCTGCTGCTGCTGCGTCCCCGTTTCCATGCACCCAAGGATATGCAATCATCATACGGATTTCCATAAGCATTCAGTGTGCGGCTTGCGAGGCGAGTCGCAAATAGAAAAGCGAGCCAAGCATGGAAAGAAAGCGTGAAGAAGCTGCAGGAAGTGCAAGTGCTGCACACAGGGAAATGTAGACAGAGTGGGACACGCATAGACAGAGAGCGAGAGAGAGAGTGTGAGTAGAAGAGAGGAAGAGGGAAAGAGATAGAGGTAGTTATTCAGCTGGCTCCCTGCTAAGCTGCTGTGCGCAACTGGCTTAGTTCAATATCCCTTTTGCTGCAATTTTAAACTATTTTCAATGCGGCTTCCGGCAGCATTGCGTCTTTGACTTGCCACCATCCCGATGGCCAAATGTTTGCACATCTTTTTGCTGCGGCTTGCAGCATTTGTGGCATGTGACTAACAAAATATACACTTGTACACAGACTTATTGCCACGCAACTCCTTTGTGCTCCAATGGGTTTGTGTCACGGCTAGGTGTGTGTCTCGGGGCGTAATTGAGATCATTAGTTGCAATTATTTTAAACGAATGAATATATTTAATTAATTTAATAACTTTTTTATATGATACATTTCTAATATTATATTCAGCATTTAATATCTTAGATATTTTTAAATATTAAATAGTTATATAATAATATATTAATATATTAACCGAATGAAAATATATTTAACAACTTTTTCATAGATTTATAATATTAAATTTAATATTGAATCTCTAAGATATTTTCACTCTTCTCCCATGTTCTTCTATCATGTGCGATAAGTGCTTACTGCACTGTGTCAGCAGCTAACAAGCGGTTTTTGTATGCAATCGGGCAGAAACAACGCATACACACAGTACACAGACAGACAGACAAACGGACAGACAGACAGATACGCTGGCAGTGCGTCGTTGTCCGGTGACGAAAACGCAATCGTTGTGCTTTTCGCTGGGTACCATTTTGTGTGCTGCAATTGGCAGCAGTTAGCGACCGTACAAAACACATACACACACACTCACCCTCTCTCTCTCTCTCTGGAACACACACAGCAATACAATTACAGCAACAGAGCGGCACTTGTCGCCGTTTATTGATTCAATGATTGGATTTGTGTGAACCTTTTTAAAGTACAAAAATTTGCAGTCGAAATGCTTGAAGTTCTTGCAACTTTTCCCCACTCCACCACGACCTGCTCCACAACTCTACATCCGCACCCGTAGCACAGAGCACTCCCCCCATGCCACAGTAGATGCCCCTCTCGGTCTGCTGACCCTTGGCTTGTGTTTTTTGGTTTCTCTTTTCATTCTTTTTTGGGTGAGTTGCCTTTTTTGCAGTGTTTGTTTTTTGTTTGTTTGCTTTTTGTTCGAGCTTTTGACTGTTTGCTTTGCGTTGCTTTAACGCTATTTTTGCTTTGTTTTGTTTCAGCTTTTTTTTGCCTCGTACATTTGGCTTCTCTCACTTGCGCCCCCCTTTCCCCTCTCGACTCTTCTGGCTGTTATTGTAGGCTTACAGTTCGTTTGGCCCAAGTCGCCCACGTCTCAGGCCCCCTTCTCTCTCCGCTGCCAGAACTGTTACTGTTTTGTTGTTGGCTTGGCTCTTCTTTTTCCCTTTTTTTTGGGCCGTAAATTTATGCTAACAGTTCTCCATTGAAAATGCATAAATTTATGTGTTTACACTATGTGCAGGCATTCGCTTTCCCGCCCCGAAGGCCAGTCGTGGGTGGGGGAGGAGTCGCACATGTGTTTACTTAGCACTTTTTATGGCCTGTGTCCGTGTCCATGTTCATGGCTGGACACTCCATATTCGAGCATAGTCCGTAGTCGGCATGTTTTATTTACCTACTCGCTCAGTGTTTTTATTTAGCATTATATTTGTATATTTGGCTGTTTTGTGTTTACTCGACCCGACGATGCCTTTAAAAACTATTTGGATTTTCATAAATTATTATTTGCATTTGTGCATGTATTTGCCGAGCGTTGATCGTCGTTTTGTCGATGCTGCAGCATCGCCCGCAATTAAGGCGAAAATAAATGCCGACGCGCAGAGCTCATAAAATGTGTGTGGCGACAGTTTTTATCACGACAGACAATCCAGCCAGAACTGAGTGTCCGCTCTAAAATTCCATATAAAAGTGGTAAGAAGAGTATCATGAAGCTAATAACTATGCAGTGTGAATCGACTGTGAAGTATACTTGAAAGGTACCTTGGAAATAGTATGAAAATAATAATATATTCCAAATTTATTTAGCCTTTAACAGCTTTAGTTCTACTTTAATGCAAGCCAGATAGTTTCTATTTCGAGTGATTATAATGCATATCTTTATAAAACTATATTCTCTCCAAAACTTTGTCTTTGTTTCTTTCCTTATCGATATCTTATTCTGTTTCTCTTACTCTCTCTCTGGATAACTCTCTTTAAAATGCCACACGTAGCTAGAGAATTGTCTTCGCTTCTTGCTGAAAATGCATTAAAACGTGCCAAAGTCAGCGCGAAATCGGGTCTCAACTCTGTGTACACATATGTGTACACATATGTACTTGTATTTACAAATGTGTATTGGTGTCTGTGCTCGTAAATGCGAAATAAAAGGCATTTGAATGGCAGGCGACACTCAAAATCGATACAAATACTGCAGACAGATGCGATGGATGATGCAGCCGCATGAAGGGGAAGGTGGGATAGATGGGGTGGATGGCGTAGACTACCCAAGCTGACCAAGCAACGAAATACGTAAATGGAACCCAACACTCAAGTCATATGTTTGTTTATGGAAGGCTGTAAAATAGATGGGCATTTAAGATGAGCAAAGGCGGCGGACTGACTGTCTCTCGAGTAGGGGAGCTCTATACTCAATGCTCGTATGGGGCCATCAAATGGCAGCTCTCCTCTCTCTCTGCATCACACTTCTGCTCTCTCTCCGTTCACTCTCTCTGTCTTTGGCTCTGAAATGGTCACTCTTTTAGGGGCGTTAATGAAAAATGCATGAAATTTAAATTGTGCCAAAGTGTTGACCAGCATGAGGCATGTGATGTGGGGGCGGCGACGGTGGTGCACATCGGTCCCCACAGTGAGCGCAATCTGTAAATCGACACTTTTATTGGGGCCAGCAATAGCGACAAACGACTGGCAGGCAGACAGACCGACAGACAAAGGGCGACAAATGCAGCGACGCCGCTGTCAAATGTCTAAATTTTTTGGAATCGAGTTCATTTTGTTACTTTTGTTGTTGTTGTTGCTCTTGTTGTTGGCCCACAGCAAAAACAGTTGAGCCAAACTGTGAAGCTCATTTTCTATGCGAATGCGACTGCCAAATGTCAACCGAATTGAGCAATGAAACGTTAACATTCGACAGGAGAACGCAGAATATACGCAAAGAAAAAAAGAAGAATATTTTTTTGAAATGATTTTTTTTTGCAAACATGAAATCAAAAGGAAAATAGCTGCCAAACATCGCACGGGAAATTAAACAGAAAACAATTCAAATGGCATTGTTGGCAATGGGTTTATAAACGCATTGAGGGATACTTTTTGGTATCCCATAAATTTTTATTGTGAAAATCTAATTGTATTTGGATTGTCGGGAGGTTTCCCAAGCTTCTAAACTAAATAATAAAATATATACAAAGTTAATATATTAAAGAATATATAATTAAATTAAAATAATAAAAGTATTCTTATGCTTTATGTAAAGAATATTTAATATTCATGTCTATATATTTAAATATTAAACAAATAAATATTAAATATATTTAAATAGTTATCATGCTACCATTGAAGAGATAGGCTTTTTTATTAAATTGAAGTAATTTTAATTTAATATTATTATGTAGTCTACTGTAAGTAAATTCTACATTATGTCGGATATTACATGAATCTTTAAGTTAACAGCTTTAAATTGTCATTAAAAATGTAAATAAAATAAATGTATAAATAAATAATGCGAATTTAGTAAAAATAAAGTTATATTTCATATGGCATATCATCAATCTCAGATGAAATGTTCTGTACATTTCTCATACTTGTTGAACCAAAGTAAGTGTCGAAATTAATTGCTACAACATTTTAACGGCTTCGAGTGCTTAACTCAGTCGGAATTTATCGTGTATCTTTAAGCGGCGGGTAGTGCCCTCGGGCGGAAGCCGATTTGAATGGCCGCCCGCACACAGAATGGCACACAGAGCTACTGCGAGGCAGTCAGTCAAGTCAGGCAAGGCCATTGCCACGCCCACCAGCACCTTTTTTTATGCGTTTTCATTTGGCGAACGTAGGAAATATCTTGCCCACGGGGCGTATTAAAATCAATTCATTTAATTTTGATCAAAGCGAAATAAATCTTTGCGCTTTTTGCTTAATTTCCTTCTCTTCGTTTGCCACTCGCTTTGCCATCGTCTTTTGTGGTGTTGTTGTAGCGAGCGAAATGAGGAAAATCCACAACAAGGGCTGTGAGTAATTTGGCTCCAGTTTCAGGGCGTACAAAGTGGGCGAGCCAGCGGGTGAAAGAGGAGGGGGCAGCGGCGTTGGGTTCGTTGGCGTTGCAAAGAGCAGAGTAAGACAAAAAGCGCAAATAACACAGAGAAATACCGTAAGCGAAATGAGAAATCATTAGTAAGTAAAAAGCGCACACACACAGACACCCACACACACACACACTAGTGCGCTTGCTTGCTCGCTCACGTACACAAGATAAAGACACATGAACTGAGCGCGGCGTGTAAAGTTTTCTTTCTTCTGCGCGCACTTATCGACGCCAGCGACAGCAACTGAATTAATTTTTCAATTGGCAAACGAATTCATTGACTTTTTGTGTTCGCCTGCCAGTCGCTGCCTGCCCTACAAGCACACACACACACGCCGCCCTACACAGAGCTGACACTCACACACTGGCAGCACGTTCGCAAGGGTATTAAAATCCCTTAAACAGATTTCATTTCGAACGCTTTGCGGTCGATAAATGCATTTCACTTTAGTGGTTTTTACACCACCTCCTCTCGCACTCACACGCAGACACACCCACCCACATGAGCATGCAAGTATTTATGTATCACATTTGCCATTGCATACTTTTCGGCTGCCCCGCATCATTTGCCGCCTCTCGCTGGCTCCCTGGCATCGCATTTCCAATGATTTGCTGGCAAATTACGTTTAGGTGCTGCTCGCTGTCTCCCAGCCCGATTGGTTTCGGCTTTCTCTTGCTTTCTCTCGCTATTCACCGCCTTCTCGCCCACGCCCAGCACCAAATTTTCCAAATTCATTTCCAAAACAAACATTTTACAAGCATCGTTCCCTCTCTGCCTCCCCCCGCCTTTTTCACTCTGTCTGTCTGTGTGTAGTGAGTGTCATTGTGTGTGCCATTGGGTGTGTATGTGTGTGTGTGAGGTGCTGTGTATGTGTTGCTCTGTGGCAAGTGTTGCCAACCAATTTAAAAGTTTTGCTGTCGCCGTCTCCACCGAGCGAAAGTGAAGCACCAGCAGCAGTAGCAGCTTCCCTTCGCTTGTTCACGCCGTTTCGCATGCTGCCAAAGAAACACAGCCAACTGCAGCGTGCTCTACGCGCGAAATACAGCAAAAACTGACTAAGTTGACCAGCGGAAGTGAAGGTGTTAAGCGGAAGATGCCATGTGAAAACACTCAGGAGAAGCGATTGCAGTCGGAGTATTCTCAATTGAATTGTCAACTTGATTGGCAAAAATGCAACGTGATCTTGTATTATAATATAATATATATTGATAGATATTGGAGTGAATAATATAATCGATGAATAAGTGAATATTAATGTGTTTTGAGAAACAATCATTCCTGATGCAGGAAAAGTTTAAACAAAAATCCTTTAACAGTTTTAGATTTATCAATGTCTAATTTTTACTTCCCACTATCACAAATGTAAATCGTTGCCAGTCTTTAATATAAGGGGTGTGCACTGTAGTTAGTTTTTGCAGTTTTCACAGTTGTTTTTGTTGTTGTTGCTTTTGCTGTTGTCGGTTAGTGTCTCTTACTAGAGTCGACGAAGGTGGCACTTGTTGGCTTGGCTCGACGGCTTCTACTTGCAGGCTGCACTTCAAATCTCGCAGTTTGCTTTGGCTGCTCTCGCAGGTGTAACTGCTGTCTGTTAGCAAGTGTGTGTGTGTGTGTGAGTGTGTGCGGGGAAGGTGTGTTTGCAAGTGCTGCTTAAAAGTTCATGCACCGCGCACTGCTGCGCACATGTAGACAGTTTGTTAGTATGTTTGAATGAATATAAATGTAACTATTTGTGAGCCCGTGGGTGTATGTGTGTGTGTGGGTGTATGTGCGTGTGTGAAAAGGATCTCTGGCAAGCTTGCTACAGTTTCAGTTTCGTAGCTGCTGTGTCCTTTGGCCCACACGCTCGCATTTGAATTGGAAATGTGCAGTGTGCTTAATTTTCAATTTGCAATCATTTGGAGCAGCTGCTAATCAATGTGTGTCCCGCTCGAGAGTTGTCCGCTAATTAGCGATCAAGTGTGCCGCATTGTAAAGTCAATTGTCTCACTGCTGGCAACAATGAAAGCAAAACCTAATCAACAAAACCCTCCTTCCTCATTTGGCTTACTTTTCATTCTTACTTCTCGAATATTGTAGACTGATACTTCATACTCCCTCTCTCTCCTTCTCTCTCTCTCATTCACTGCTTCTCTTATTTATGCCTTGTGTTGTCTTACAATTCTCACACTTCTTGCTCATCAACGCCTGTCGGCTGTCTGGCTGTCTGGCTGGCTGGTTGCATTGCTGCTTCGGCAAAGGAAAAACTTCGCAGACTGAAGTGTGGAAATTTTCACTTTTTGCCATAATTAAATTCATTTTCAAGTTGCCTCTCGCTGTCGAGGCTGAACGAGCTGAACGTCGTCGTCGTCGCCGTCTTACTTTGCACTATTTTCCCTATACAACTCTCCATTTTTCATTTTCATTACAGTCTTAAGTCGGTCGGCAACACGATGCGACGCCTCCCACAACTGGCAGGGCAAACGTTTCATTTTCATGCAGCTTCCTGAGCCGTTATTTCCGGCTTTTCCGCCTGCCTCTGTCTATTTGTGTACGAGTAGTTGTTGGGCGGGGATGAAGAATGCAAGGGAGTGAAGAGTGTGGGAAGGCACACGGCAAAGGAATACGAATTGGCCAAGCAATTGAAGTCGCACCCGCCTTGCTTTGCTTCGCCTCGTCCTGCGCTTTGTTATCAAGTTTTGGCTTAAGTTGTTTTTAAGTTGTAAATCCCTCCCTCAACTCTCTCCCTTCATCTCCCCACTTCGAGTCCCAACTTCAGACCGCTCTCTAGTCAGTATCAAATTGTAGTCTTGCGGTTGGGAATATGAAAATTGCAACTGATATTTATGCTTGTAATGCCAGCACTTGACATTTAGGCCTGCCTGCCTGCCAGTCCATTCTTCTGCCCACTTATCCCTCTTTCTCGCCTCCTCCTCCTTTGTCTGTGGTCTGTCCACAATAATTCATTTTAGAAATGCGTGCACAATTTTTGTTATTTCCCTGGCATGACGTGTGCGAATTCAAGTGTCGGAATCGTTAAAACAGACCAGAATAAAATACAATAGAACAGAACAGTACAGAATATAATGGAATGGAATGAAAGAGAGCAAAGTGAGAGCCGAAAGTGTCTGGTAGAATTATGACTTATTGGTGAATTCCCAGCTCTAACAGCCCGCAGCCCTCGGCCCTTAGTCAGACTTACTTGTGGTTGTTGCCCTGACAAAAATTCTAATTGAATGTGTTGCCTGGTTACATCCACTTCTACTCTGGCTGCATACAAATTCTCTTCAAATTATTTTTATATTCATTTCAGCCTGAATATGCGAGCAACGCTCTGCAGTTGCCATAACTGTAATCGTTTGTTAAAAGTAATTGTGCTGCTCTGTCTGATGAGACAATGAAAGAACTACAAATTTCATAACCTAAATTGTGTGCTTAAAATAAGCTGGGCTTTTATTTTGCAGAAAAGTCTACTGGAATATATTTAGAATATTTAAATATAGCTTTCTACGAAGTATTGTAGTTGACTTTATAAAGGAACTGAACATGAATTTAAATGAGTAGAAAAATGGTAAGCTCAAACCGATTCTTGCTATCATTTTAGCTTTCAAGGTTCGGCTTTTTTGTAGATTAATTTTAATTTAAAATAAATTTACAATAAATTTAATTTTGGTGTATGCCAAAAATGTTTGTCCAGATTATTATTGATTATATGAATCATCATAACATATAAATGAGAAAAGAATAGTTTAAGCTTAAGAAAACGGATAGATAAGAAGAAAAAAGATAAGAAAAGGTTTTTGATTAAAAATATGCGAAATTGTTTTATGAATATATATTTTTGTGCGGGTCTCAGGTCGTGAATAATTATTTTGTCATTGGCGAAGAATGTTTCCTACTCATAGGGAAATTATGCCTATTTGTTTAAGAAAACCATTGGGTGATTTTCAATCATGGCACCACTTTCATATATATTGTAAGCCACGGTTCTCTAAGTTTTTGCCTATAAACTTTTTCTGGCATGTCATTTTCACAACCTTTTAATACATGATATCCAGCGAGTCGATAGCCGGGGATCTTACAAAAATAATGTGAAGTTAAAGAACAATTCTTTAAAATGTCTTAAATGTATTAAATGTATATTGTATAACTTAATTGTTTTGTATTTTTTGTGTTTTTTGGTTTTAAACCCAGTACTCTTAAAATTTTTTCTTATTTTTTCTGAAATCACTTGGGCGTTGATAGTAGCGGGTTTTACCAATAAACACACAGCAATTAGGAATATATTTCCAGAAAGTAATATTTAGAAAATTATTCAGGCAAAACGAAAAAGAAAGACAGATCTGTCCAGAAAATGGCTGGGAGCCATGAAAGGAACATGAATTCAAAAATTGAAACATAAATACTAATTTATTTATCTTTTCTTTTACTTCATGTAAAGACGAGTTGTTAGATAAATAAAGTAAATATTTAAATATAAACTGTGTGTCTGTACTATTATATAATTAAAACCTGAACAGCGCAAGAAACATTTGTACTTTTTATATTATATTTAATATTGTGTATTATTTCACATGGTGGGGTGTACGAAACTCACCTGGCTTGGAGTTGCTGGCAACAAGCTGTTGTTGCTGCTGCTGTGGGTTCGTCTGTTGTTGCTGCAGCTGCTGCTGTTGCTGCTGCTGTTGGGCATGTTGCTGCTGGCCGTTGTGCTGCAGATGGGCAGCATTAACGGACTGCTGTTGCTGCTGTTGTTGCTGCTGGGCGGCAGCGGCTGCTGCGGCAGCTGGATGTATGGCCAGCAGTTTCGTTTCCGGTGGCTTGTGGGGGCCCATCGTGATTTGCGGGGCCCCCATGGCTATAGTCGGCGCGGGCATCATTAGGGTCGACATGGCCAGCATAATTTGCGAATGAATTTTGGTAGCTTGCTTAAAGCGGCTGCTGCTGCTGCTGCCGGTTCTATTGTTTTTATTGCTGTTGTTTCTCTTGTTGTTCCTTCAACTGGCGGCCAATTGGTTGCTTGCTATGTACGCTTTGTTTCTATTGATTTGTTGACCCCGCAACGCTGTGTCCAATGTCCGCGCTCGTGTCCTCAGCTGCAGTTGCTGAACTCTGTGCCAAAGGTCGTGCGTTAGCCTTTGTCGCCCCCGTCGTTGTCGTCGTCTCTCACATGCGACTTTCCTCTGACTGGCTCCGGGCGCAATGCTATATGACTCTATATATAGCAAGTGTGTGTGTGTGTGTGTATGTGTGTTTGTGTGTGTGTTGGCGCTTGTGTAAACTTATGAAATATGCTCGCCGCTCTATGCAACTTTTCTCCGTGTATTTTCACTTTTCTTACTGTGACTTCGTGCGGCTCCCTTGCGCTATATACTCGATGCTGTACGAGTGTGTCTGTGTGTGTGTGTGTGTGTGGTATAGTGGTGTGGTTTTTTTATTATTATTTTTATAATTTTTGCTGGCTTTTCTTTTGCGTTTTGCTTATGTGTTTGTTCAACCGGAAATTCACGAACACGAGCGCACTTGCCTTGTAATTTTTCTCGTTGTCCTTACCGACTGCCGTCTGCTTGTCTTTCGCAACGTTACATTCGACTGTGGATATGGGATTTGGGATATGGGATATGCTTCACTATGTATATGTATATGTGTACATCGGTATATATCCGACTGCCTGCCTGCCAGCCTGCTCGTAATCGCAAATTATTTTCCCTGCTGCTTATCGTTCCCGTTGTTGCAGTAGCAACAAGAGCGGAAATTATAAATATTTCTGTCATATGTTGTACACATGGGTGCATATATACCATATATATATGAACATATATGTGTGCCAGACAGCCCCGAACTTCTTCAATGTCTACTACAATAAATAAATAAAAGGCGTCAACAGACAGTCGCAGAGTTCCGGCTCAATATCGCATCCAAAGTTTTCACTGAAGAAGGCATGGAGGGAGAACAAGAGCAACAACAATGAGGAGAATGGGAAGAAGAGTTTGCAAATTATTTCGCTAGCTGCTCTGATGAGTTTGCAGTAAACTTAAAAGTCAGCGAATGTCGCCTAAGACTACGAACTACGAAAGTGTAAAAACGGCAAACAGAATCAACAAACATTAGTTCAACTTAAATGAATCTCAAGAAAGTTTTGTAGAACAGATCGAGTGAGGATCAACAAACAAGGGAACTTTCCATATACACAGGCTGTTCTGTAACGTTGCTTACTACATACTAAATGAACATTGTACTATAATAATAACATTAATAATAATAACATCAATTGAAATTACTTTCGCCAAAGACTGTTCTGATCTGTTTCGAGGCAACGAATCGCGAGTCAAGAGACGAGCGCAACGCACACACTATACGACTGTACGACTGATTCGATTCGACTTTACGACTATTCGTCGCTGTAGACCCCAAAGAACAGAAAGAACTCAAAAAGCGTACGGTACGAGTTCGTACTAGACCGTTGGGCGACGCTTTTCTTACTGAACGCCAGCAGCGCACGCATTGGCTACAACTGAAAAGCGCTGCCGCTACGACGATGACGACGACGGCGCCGTGTTGTTCTAGTCCAGGACATGCCAGGCAAGCGGACAAACGCTGCTGCTGCTGCTGCTGTGGCTGCCGACGCTGCTGCTACGGCTCCGCTGGTGCTGCTGCTGCTGCTGGCAGCGAACGATCCGCATAGGCAGCGGGATACAACGACGGAGCCGATGGGGATGGCGACGACGACGACGATGAGGACGACGACGGGATGCGTTTCCCTATATTTCTCTCCGACGAAGCGTTACGACAGCGACTTATGTATGTGAACGAGGACGAGGATGTGTCCGACGCTGCCAATTACCACAGTCCCGTTATTTGTGTCGCCTAGCGAGCGAGCGAGCCCCCAGTAACATGCTCGTTCATGAAATATTCACGAATTGTTCGCTCTCGTTCTCACTTGTGACGTCGACGACGTTCTGCTGCTCCGCTCTCTCTCTCTCTCTCTGTCTCTCTCTCTGCTTCGTCAATGTTCGTCGCCGTCCTAGTCGTTGTCGTCGTCGACGTCGCCATCGTGCCTAGCTGCCTCGTTCCTTGTACAAAAGTTTTCAACTTCGTCCTCTGGCATCGATTCGTGTCACTGCGCCGAATCACAAACGAGTTGGGCGCAAAACCCTCTACGAGCCATAATAGAAATTTGAAATTACAATGTTCATTTCAAAAATAGAAATTTATAAATTTCCATTACCTTTTACATTGAAAGAATATTTAATAATTATAAATAAATGAAATAATATAAAGTTATTATAAATTAAATATCATTTTCTCTCACTGAATGCCATCACATTAGTCTTAGATTTCGAAACATTTACTGTGGGTGTTCGACTCAGTCGAATTCCCAGTATTTTTGTGCCCTGCAAACAAAACTGTTATACTGCAAAGGAAATGCATTTGGCATACAAAAACGCAGATGAATAAAATTGAAAAATGATATGAATTAATATGAATTCCACAAAGTTTGTTTATTAATAAAACTTAACCAAAATAGTTAGTGCAATTTTGTGTTTTATTTTGTATTACATCTATATATAAATCTATACCTATATACTTATGCCATAAATTGTTTATCTTAGTGCTTTTCTTTAATTTATTTCTTGACTTAGTTCTGAGCAAATATGTAAATGTTTCTCTTTCTACAAAATTCATATGAAAACCAATAAAATTCAAGGAGATTTATATTAATGCCTATAATCCTGATGATTTGCATTATGATTTTATTTTATATATACATGATTTTATACTTACAGTTGTTATATTTAGTTGATTTATACTAACTGTCTGTTTGTTTATTTATATAAGTAATCTCAGAGCCCTTCGCAATGCGCTGCAGTTGGGAGACAACAAAGTGTCACACCTTACAGAGCTATGTGTGCGCTAATATTGGCAGAGCTGGGGTATTTTACTTGCCCCCAACATACACACACACACGAACACATGCACACAGATAAGCGCACATACAGTGGCATGAAGAGCCGTACTCATTTCCAGCATTTTGAAGTCATAATTACTAAAGAACGCAGCGTGAAAAAGTGAAGAGAAAACAAAACGAGCACCACAACAAGAGTTCACTCTGATTTCGTTGTTGTTGCAGGGGTCGACGATGGGGGATAGGGAAGGGTAATGAGTGTTGAGGTAGCTGCAAATTGCACAATGAGAGAGAATGAGAAAGGAGCAAAAGAGGGAGAGAGACAGAGATGGCGAGCTCGGTCGTCATGGTGTACAGCAAAAAGTGTCAACAAAAATAAGAAAAATACATAATTGCATGCAATTTAGCATGCGACATTATCATTGTTCTGCTTAGCATAAGAATCAGCGCCATTGAAACAATATACACAGTCACACATACACCTACAGCTACACATGCACGTACACATGCACATGTGCGTGTACATGTGCTGGGGAAGGCAACGAAATGCAGACGGTGCTGAGCAGCTTTTGTCCAGGAGACAGCTCACTGTGAGCGCAAAGCCGACTGCACTGGCTGCGTGTTGCATGTGTTTTAATGTAACTGCAACAACAGCAACAACAACTGCAACAACGACAACAAAAGAATCAAGTGTATATAATAACAAAAGTGACGTAAACAATGACAGAGCCATGCAAGTTCTCAGCGAGCCAAAGACGAGCCAAGGGCCGTTTTTCTTTGCAGCTCATAAGGACAGCTTCTTGCTGTGCCCTCTCCCTTCCGTGTGTGTGTGAGTACGTGTGTGTATGATGTGTGTCTTTGTGAACACAATTGCCCTTTGAATTTTTAAAATCACTTTAAATGAAAATAAAAACAGGACTCGTCGTTGTTGTCCTCCTCGCTGGCAGACTTTGTCTTTTGTTTGCCGGGCTGCGCTTGTTAGGTAAATCAGCGTCAAATTGGACTGTGCAGCGACAGAAACAGCAACCTCAATGAAGACAACAGCAGTGGCAGCAGCAACAACAACTACAAGGGAGAGTGGCCTGGCTGGGGCTGAGTTATAACGTGCTTAAGCGTCTTTAACTAAAATGAGGCTAAAAATATTCCCTGCCGTAATGAAGTGCAGGCATGTGTGGGTGTGTCTTAGCCCCTGAGTATGTGTGTGTATGTGTGGGGACACACAACAATGCCGTATTGTTGTTATTATGGCTGGAATATGAGCAGAAAATGAGAGCATTGTTTGGCCAATTAGAGTATTTAGTTAAGTGCCTTCACGCGGGCGACGGAGCGTATGAGTAATCCGCTTCGAGTACGAGCCAACGATATGTATTCACTGCTGTATTCGAAGTTAGGTCAAGCAGCTTTTGCCAAGCGCCAATTGAGTCTAGTTCTCACAAAGAGAGAACCAAATTAAGCGGATATCTTATACATCTGGCTGCTCAAGCCTTCTCCAAGACGAGCCAATCTTCAAGAAGCACCTGCTGGTGCCAACGAGCGCGTTGAATGCGAGTCCCGAGATGTCGAGACAAAGGACCATCTGATGATAAGTCGTAATGAGGATGCGATGGCGTTGCTTTAAAACAAACAGCCGGAAACACCTTCTGGGCGAAGACACAGCGTGGAGTCCTCCGACGGGTCGACCAAGTGCCCCATTCGCATCCGGAATGTGCAAATTTTCGGTTCGCACTAAATAAATTGATGTCCACATGCTCAAGACGAGTCAAGCACCCAACGCAGTGACAGCGGCAGCGGCAGCAGCAGCAGAACCAACAACACTGAGCCACAACAACAACACCCCGAGGCATTCCCGTAAAAACGAAATAAGTGAAATATTTATGCACATTCTGGGGCGAGTTTCTCTCGGTTAGGTGTCGCCTAATGGGGGTCACACTCGGCGCTTTAAATGTTTAAATAGGTGTGTCAGATAATGGAAATAAGTACCCGACCGGGGACTTTCACTCCGCCTCTCGCCTGATGAGCCAAAGCCGCTGCTGCTGCCGAACGAGTACGAGCATATAAAATTTACAGCAGAACGTGTCCACCAGCTCCAACTGGAGTCGTAGCCGACAGTGGGTCCATTTTCATTTCCACTTCTGCTGCTGCTGCTGCTGCCTCCATTTTCAATTCCATTTGCACTTCCACTTTTTATCTCTCTCTCACACACTCTCTCTCTCTCTCTCTGTCGCTCACATTTACTCCCAGTGTGTTTGTTCTAAATGCTTTGGATCAACGATTTGTGCTGCGGCGAGTTTAAGTGTTGTTGTTTTCATTCTCTCTCACTCTCTGTCTCCATCTCCCTCTTGGTTTCTAAGCTCTCCCTTCAGGCTGCAGTGCGACATTTTCATTTGCTGTTGTTGTCGACGGTGTTGTAGGCCGTTTTGGCTTTTAACTTGGCTAACGATAATTTGTTTGGCAACTGCCGCCATCGTTGCCATCGCCATCGGCTGCGTAATGAATTTTTATGCGCCTTCACACAGATATGAAGTGATGCGTGAGGCCTGCCACGCCCAGCTTACCAGTTTGCTTTGTGCTTATTCATACTAATATATTTTTTAATTAAAATGTGCTCTTACCGAAAACAACAAAAACAAACAAACAAGCTCGTTAGGCAAATATAATATGAAATACAAGTGCAAATAAACACGAAAGTCGACCGGAAAAGGAAAGGGGTGCACCCTGTCGTAAAATTCCACTCCTCGTAGTGCAGTTAACCGCAACAAAAACTCAAAATTAATCATTGGAATAACGTAAAGTAAATATTCATAAAATACAAAATAAATTTACTCTAATTTTTAATTAGTTGTGTGTGTGTGTTCAACTCAAGGCTTTGTAACTTGATCTAATACTCAGCATTTTACGAAGAGGCTGATAAATGTTTCATATAAAAATGCAAATATGATAAAAAACAAATATGATGAAATTCTTCATATTCCCCTCTCTCTCTCTCTCTCTCTTTTACTTTCTTTTCTCCACTCTCTCTAAACGTATAATTAATCCTTCAGTCGAACTTTAATTTTTGCCAAATTTACGACATGTTGGATAAAAAAAAAGCATTTCGAACTGCAGCTGGGAAGGCGACTCGGCCGAGTCACAGTAACTGCACATAACTATATAATTTATATTGCCCATTTCGCTTTTAGTCACATACACACACACATACATACATACATACACACGCACACAGAGACATGCGCGCAAGCGGCAAAGTGCTTTTGCGACAAAGTAAATTGTAAAATGTCACCCATAAAGCGTAAATTGTAACAAAAAGCACTCGAGGCCACGCAGTGATTTAAATTTTGTACTCCGTAGGCTCTGCTGCTGCTGGCTCTGGGTTGTGCTGGCTGCAAAGTTATGTGTCCCTTCTCGCGCTGGGGTTACCCTGGCCAAACGCAGCTCAGCGCAACGCACAGCTGGCGCGGCGGTTTGGCCTACACGCCACTTGGCAACTCTGGCGACAAGTTACGTACCCCGTGCCCAGTGCACGCACAACTTCGGTCCCAGTCCCGCAGTCACTGTCGCTGTCGCTGTCTCTTTCTCCGTGTGTGTGTGTGTGTGTGTGTGCACAATTTACACAATTCATAATTCATGCAAAAATATTGTAGAATGTACACACACACACACATACACGTACGATATATAGATACAGTTATATGCACAGACATCGCCGATACGCTGCGTATAAATCTGTGCATTTTGTAGCCGCGATGGTCGCAGCTGCAGGCGGCCAGCCCAGCCTGCAAACTCTAACTGTAATTGCAGCCATGTAAATGCAACTGTAGCACTGTGTATGAGTATGCGTATGTATGTGTGTGTGTGCGCCCGATTTAATTGAGTTTTGGTATGCAAAACACTGGGCCAAAGTGACAAATTGATTATCAGCGGCTGCATAAAGCATGAGAACTTTAAATTCAATGCAAATTACAGATACACGTACATATAGAGCATACATACACACACAAATAGAGGATACATATTCTCCTATAATATCAGCTTAAAGGCAGCACTCGGTGCGACATCGTGCTGCGGTATATTAAAAGCGGAAACAATTTATTATACGCACTATTGAACTTTAGAATGAACGATTTTTCTTTGCCGCAATTTGAACAAATATTAAATTTTTTCCTTCTCTGTCTCTTTCTTTCTTTCGATTTCTGTTTCTTCCTTTGCTGCTGCTGGTGGTGGCTCTGCCGTTTGTCGTCCTTCGACTTCGACTTGTCCTATTCATGAATCTGCTTGGCGATGTCCCGGAGTTTCTTTTATTTTACAACTGTCGAGGTGTTTGTTTTCTCTCTTTCTCGCTTCCCTCTCTCTCTCTCTCTCTCTTTCTCTTCACTTGACGACAATCAATTTTTCTTCATCACAAAATTGCATTCTTCAAGCGGAGACAGCGCGTAAGATGGAAGGGCGCTGGCAATGAAAACACAAAAAATCGCACTTTATTCATTTCCGTCTTTTCTGTCGGCTTTTAAAACGTCTGTCTGCCTGTCTGTCCGATTGTCTGACCGGTTGGTCATCTCGGACAAGCGACGCTGCAGGCTTTTCCTCTGTTTCCTTATTCATTAATCAACTTTCAAATCTTGCAACAACAAATGGCACACGTTGTCCATCGCAGCAGGGTGAACAGGCGTGGAGCAGGAGCGTCACCACAGTAGGGGGCACTTAGCACTAATTTGCGGCCGCCGATGCTAACGAGGAGGTTGCAACAGGCAATGCGTTGCTGCAGCTTCCAATCGCCAGTTGTCACACGGAGGCAGCAGCCACGTCACAGTTGCTGTCGCTGTCGCTGAGGCAGAGATTTGTCTACGCGACTGTGCGACCAGTGCGTCAATTGTTTGCAGTTGGTTAAAGTCTGAAAGAGCTTGAGTCTGTGTGAGATGTGTGTGACGTATCTCTTTCCACTCACTCCACCACTCCCCGCACACTGACACTGCCTCGTCATGGCGGGTGCTGAAGGGTCTTTCTCTCGCACTCAGCGAGTCATTAACAACCGGAGATGAGTTTGGTTTAATGCGGTTGCCGTTTACAAATGGAATTTTTTAGTGGCTTCAGCCTCTGCTCCGACTCCGACTCCGACTCTGACTCTGAATACGGCACCAACTCCCAGGCTGCCATGCCCGGCAAGCACAGCAAGCAGTCAAAACTCAAGCCAGCCTGAGAGTTTTGTTCGAGGATTTGGGCAACGGAAGTTACTGAATGTGTTTGCCTCGGCAGTGTGTAAGTAGGTGTGTGTGTGTGCGTGCAGGAAGTATAAGGATGTGTGTCAGCCGAATTTGTGCATTTCTCACATTTAATCCTTCTCGGCCATTATGAAACCGTCTCAAAAGCCAATGGAATCTCGCAGAGTAATCAACATCACTCACATTCCGCATCAAGAATTACTGCTCCAGGATTGTGGACTGAACTGCAAATACGGAAAGTCTTTTTGTAGGAAACTTCATTTTCCATAACTCTGAGATGATTTCGCAGTCAAAACTGCTCAACGAACTTGAGAGTACAAATATAGATCTAAAAGCATTTCAAAACCAACTAAGAAAAGTAGCAAAAGTAGCAAACCATTTTAACTTTAGAAAGAACGATAATAATAATATAATACCGACAGCAATAATAATAATAATAGACATACAGTCGGACACATGTGCGGACCATATCGAATCGACTGTTGATGGTGATTCAGAATATATATTGTTTGTCTCCTTCTGCTCTTTTAATTGGCGCAAAGTTATAATCACTCTATAGTTAGGCAAAAATAAAGCTTATTTCAAAAAATTCTCTGCTGTTTCTAATCTTCTTTTAATTCCATTTTATAAACACAAAAATTCCATGTCAGAAAATCTAAACCATTCCGATCTAATTGTTTATTTTCTCGACTTATGGCAAATAAAAACTTTTGCCCAACCAAAATTCTCCTGAGAATTAGTTCAACTGCTTTTGAACAGCTTCTTTTTCTTGGTCTCGATTCGCACAAGTTTTCATTAGCCACATTTGCAAGGTGGAAAAGTGGGGGGAAAAGTTAAAGGCGAATCTTTTACAGTTGCATAGCAAGCATCGTCGCCTACTTATGACAAATTTTTGGTCAACTATTTATGCAGTGCGCAAACTTTATGCAGGCCATGTGATATGTCCTTAGGACGCCACCGCGCACTCTGCCGCCGCCACCGTGCACCACCTGCACCACCATCCCTGTTCGAATGCTCAAAAATTTATGTAGCGACTGCAAAGCGTAGCCGAGACCAATGAAATTTTCTAAAATGCTTGCGACAACGTGCAAAGTGCACTTGCCCCGTTCATAAGTGCTGCCTCCCCCCCGTCCTCTACAACCTAGCCTTCTCTGTGAGTGGATGTGGGAGTGGGTGGGGTAGGGGCGTGGAACGGCATACACTCTGACTTTAGTTAGTTGGCTTTTACCTTAAGTTTAGACCGATTTCGCAAACTGGCGCACAGACAGGCAGCACGCCCGCCCGCCCGCCAGCCAGCATATTTTTCTTAGCTTAACTGGAAGCAGTTGCTCGGCTTTTATGCGGGTGGAGGCGGCTGTGGTGGAGAGAGGCGTGTGCATATTTCTGAAAGCATGACCTCTTTGAGAGCGAAGGAAGTGCGTTTAACGGACGAGTCGGCTGGGCGAAAGTTTTCGACTTTTGCGGAGACTTTGTGGAGAAAGTCAACGGTCAATTTGTTGGAGATTTCGAACACAGTTACGTTGCCTCGGGACTGTGCCTAATTAAAATGACATTAAAGCCAAAGCTTTTGTTTTGAACAGGCAGCGAGGGAAGGGGGTTTGTCAACTGGTAAATAGACCAGAGTCACATTTGGCCTTCGCCCGATCTGGGCTGAGCTAAGTTCAGTTGGCGCGGAGGCAGGCTAACCAAGCGAGACACGAACTGGACTCCATACAAATTGCAGTCAACATGCCGCGCAAGTCAAGCGGAACTGGCAAAGACAAAATGGAATACACATGAGCCAGAACAGCGCACAGAAGGCAAGTGGCAAGTAGAAAGTGGCAAGTGGCACTAGGCAGATGGAAGACGGAGAGCAGCAGCAGAAGGAGCGCAGTCAGCGCAGGCGACGCATTAGGCCAGGCAATGACAAATAAACAGCGGAACGAAGTAGAAATGGCAGAAAGAGAAAGGAAGAAGTGAAACAAGCGAGCAAGACAAACACTGACAAACGAGGATATGTGAGCCGCAGCGGCATCAGCTCATCGCCAGGGCGAGGACAATTCGTCGTCATCAGCAGCTTCATTTTGGATTTAATGTAATACGCAGCGACGAGCCGAGGGACAGCGACGAGCAAAGGAGACCTAGAAAATCATTGCAGACATATGAAATATTAATAATGTATGGCCGTACACACACACACGCACACGCTTACACACACAGAGAAAGAGAGAGAGACAGACACATAAACAATCATTTGGCCCCCGAATAACTAAGGCTCTGTGTAGTGAAGCAGAGCGCAAGGAAATGGCAGGCTGATGATCCCATTTCCGAGCGGTAAGTGATGCCAAAAGTCAGTCAGTCACAACAGGACCAGCAGCAGTAGCAGCAGCAGCATCAGTAGCAACAACTGCGCACAGTCCAGCAAAAAGTAAATGTATAGCATCGCCTCGCATGGCCTGGCCTGCTCTGGCAGCCTTCAATGAGACCGAATCGACTTGTGCATTCGTTTTGCACGGCCCTCCTGGCGTCTCCTGTGTAAAATAAGACAGCACAAAAAAGCCATGCCTATATGTGTGTGAGTGTCTCTGTGTGTGTGTGTGTGTGTGTGTGTTGGTGTATTCGTGTGTGACTTAAAGCAAGCGACAACAGCAGGGCGCATCCAGGAGCAGCTAGTCGAGTCCTTTTCATTATAATTTAAGCATGGCAACATGACAACGTGGTTAACTTTTGCTTTTTTTTCTTATTTGGCTACATTGTTGTTGCTGTTCTCGTAACTGTCGTTGTTGTTGTTGTTGTTGTGATCAGTCTGCGGGGAGTTTTTGTGGCTGCTCTTCGGTCTGGCAATATAAAATTGCCTCAAAATGTTTGCCACTCTCAAGCGTTGATGCTGCTGCCTCCACCTCCTCCCCTTCACTCACCATCTTGTCCCTCTTTCTGCCACCATCTCTTTCATTGCCATCGCCTTCGCCCGCTTGGTTCTTCATCTCTTTTTTGTGCCCTTTGACATGTTTGCGCGCTTGTGTGGCAAAGGTTGAAGCATTTAATGAGCTCAAATTTGAAGCGTGTGTCCTCGAGCAGCAGCAATTGCTGTAGAAATCTGCTCGCAGCAGAAACTGTGTCAATATGCGAAAGTGTGCGAAAGTTCGCACAGGGTGCTTCATGAGTTTTTAACTTCCTTGTGTAATATTGTTGGTGTATTAATCAAGAACAAACTGTCATGTATTTTGTTTCCATTTAAATAGGAGATGTTACTCTTTGTAAAGATAAAATCTAAACATATTAATATAAAATATTAAAAAACATCTTTATATGTTTTCTAAATATTTTTATTTTTTTATTAATTTGAATTTTTATGCATTACAATATAATGAATACATAATAGCTAATTAATTAATACTAATGTGGGACTTGGCTATAAACTGTTTGTTTAAGGTTGAAGCCGCAGTTGTTGTTTAAAATGCAGAATTGTATTATTATTAAACGTTTTTTAGTTACGTTAGTTAGTCGTTATGTTTTCGTTTAGTTAATTTTTTAATAGTTTAATTGTTTAATTTAATAGTTAATTGATTGAGCCTCAGTTCTGCTCTTTACCGTCTTTACTCTTCGCGTCCTCCACGAGTACTTTTTCTTCTTCTTCTTCTTCCTTAAAATCGTTGCTTGTCTGTCGATATTGACATATCATTTCCACATTAATATTAAAATTATTATATTTACAAGTGGTTGGCAAACTGTATTTGGCCAGCAAAATACAAATAAATAAATAAATAAAATAAATCCGATATTGTAGTAAAGTTTTTTTAATCAAGTAATTATTTTTGAATATTTAAAAATAAATATTAATTAGTTATAATAATTTTAATTAAGAACTGATGGGATAGAAAATACTGTGCGGTTTCTTTGCACATTCTATATAAAACTTAATGCAAACATAATTGGGCTTATTAATCAACACACCACACCCTTAAAAATATAAAAACGTAATTAAATTTCCCAATCGCCTCACCCCAATGGTAAATATGATAATTGAATCCCCAGTGCGTATTCTTAAAGCGGAAGACAAACAGAAACAGAAATTTGCCTGACATGAAGGAGAAGAGAAAGAAGATAAAGCGGGAGACGGACACTCCGCAGAACCGCAAGAAAATCTGATTTCACATCAGTCTGAAGTTCTCCTCTCTCTCTCTCGATTTCTTTCCCACACAGACTTTTCAATGAGAGCGACATGTGTTCACAATTTGTATGCATAAAACAAACGAACACATACTCACACACACACACTCACATACACACACTGGCCTTATTATTTATTTTTATGCTTTACGATATTTATGCTTTTTGTCAGCGTTTCGCATACGAAGCAGCCGCAGCGATGGGCAATGCATTTAATTAATGAAGAAACCGCCGGACTCGCACTGTCACCCTCTCTCTCTCTCTTTCTGGAAGGGGTGTACTTTTAATAAGGCTGAGCAAATAGGATGCCGGGATACAGCTGGCTGGCTGGCTGGCTGGACGTACAGATACCAATACCCTGAACGGGCTGGCCTGGGCTGGGCTGTGTGCGCGCATTAAGCCTTTGACATGCGCCAATCGTAAATCTTGACCAACATATCTGAGCAATGTTTGCGCAGAGATCCCCCGCGGGGTATGCGCCTGGCTGCCGGGAGCTGCCAGTTGACTGGAAAAAATGGCTGGCGGTCGCATCGGCGTCGGCGTCGACATTGGCATCGGCGTCGCTTTGTCCTTTGACACCAGCACTAACAAGGCCTATGCAAATATTTAGTAAATGAATCAGCGCTTTGTGACTGTTATCATTTATGTCCGTGCCCGTCTCTATGACAGACTCACACACGAGTACGCAGCATGTTCACTCCCTCCCTCTCTCTCCCTCTCTCTCTCTTCCTCTTTGACAGGCGACAGCGAATTTGTCAATTTGTAGCAATGACTGTAAACAGACAGGCGGCTGGCAGTGAAGGCTTCAGCTTCAGCTTCGGCTCTGGTTTCGGTTTTATGGCAACACTTTCCCAGGGAAGGGGGCAAGAGAGAAACTGCGATTTCGAATTGGTATCTGTCGGGGGTACGCTGCGAGACTGTTCGAACTGTTCCCCCACTGCACGCCCAATGAAATTTATGGGCCACCTCTCGGGCCAGCTCGGAGCTCGGAGCTCGTGACGCACTTGTCCAGCCATTGCCCGAGAGCTGCCAGCGGCTATGCATACAAAACGCTGCGGCAATTATCTCAAATGCAAATGCTCTGCTATGCACAAGGGGGAAGTGAAGGATGGTGAGGGAGGGAGGTGTGCTGCTTGCGCAAAGGGCGTGGCAATGGCTAAGCACGTAATGAATTGTCTTTTTGGCCATTCGATAAATTTTCGACTCAATGATGCTGCTGCAGCTTAAGCTTTCGTTCGCTTCGTGTGCAATCCAATTCCGGCAAGCAACCCGTTCCACTTGCCACTGTTGCTAGTGTTGCCAGTGTTGCCACTTCGCCCACTCGGTCTGGCGCAGCGTGTTGTTGCCTGCAGCGGAATGCGCTGTAAAGTATGCTACGTTTTATGGCGCGCGTGAAATACGAATCGCGAGCGTAATTAAAAATCATAAGAAATGAAACACAAACAGAAATAAACATGTCATAGCCGGCAGCCTGCAATTGCATCAGCCCTGCAACCTCTTCACGCTTCTCTCGTCTGCCCCCCAGGCCCTGCAAATCTTTATGGTTATACCCGTATATACCGTATTTGTATCTCTGAGTCGGGCGTGCAAGTGCGCTATAAAAATATGCCAAAGGAATACGGGGCGAATGAGAGGAAATAAAAATAAAAGCGTTGAAATAAAATAAATTGCACTCAAAAATCCTTTTCCGTGCCTGCAACTCATTACAAATTTTATTACAGATACTTGCCGGCACACAGATGCAGATACTCACACACATACACACACTCGCACTCGCACTCACATATAGTACGGCAAGAGAGACTCGCACTCAGTGCCAGATAGCTGCATATAAACACAGACTGACATTTAATACAACACTTGATGTCGCTCATTAAGAAGAATTCAGTGCACGAACGCGCTCCATGGCGGACACGCCCACTGGCCATAAGCCCCGAACGCCCAAAAACCGAACCTAACCGGAGCTGCAGCACTCGAGCGAGGCCCTCGAGGCCCCCGACGCGAAGAGGGGGTGCAAAGCACGCCAAAGGAAAAAAAGCAGCGAAAATGCCAAGCAAAAGTGGAACTTGTTGCCGAATAAACAGCAGCTACACACACCAACACACACGCACACCCCCCGCACATGTGCGACAGAGAGGGATGGTCTAAGAGGCCGGCCATAATGAGCATACATAGCCAGAAACAAGGATACAAGGCGAAGAACGCCTGCGGACGGCCGAGCGTGTCTGTCTGCGTGTGTCTGTGTACGTTACTCAAACACTCGCCAAGTGTATGATAGGTTGTTATTGCAGTTGTTGTTGTTGTTGCTGTTGTCGCTGCTGCAAGCACCGCCTGCCACGCTGCTACTCACGAGGCTGTCACCTGCAGCTGGCGACGCAAAGCGGCAAACTGCAAACGGCTACATGACTACAACTTGTCTACATTTCGTCTTCTGTCTGCCGTCTTCTGTCTGTCCTGTTCTTATGACTAAAGCTGCAGTCCTGCAAGTAGCACAGTGTGTGCGCTCGTGTATGCGTGTGTGTTTGTTATGTGTGCGACTCTAACTGGCTTGTAAGCATGTCTTGTCGTGCGTGTGTCTGTGTGCCGCGTTTTGCATACATTTTTCCACTTGCTTAACGTATTAGAGAGAAAGCGAGCTTGAGCGAGGGGCGCGAGATGAGTTCTTGCAGTAAGGTAGATAGTGTGAAGAAAAGAGAGGATGATTCAGAGAGATATAAAGCAAATAAACTAGAGAAAGCTGCATTGGAAAAGAAACAGTAGAATATAGAGCAGAAGGAAGAGGTAAACCAAAGGGCAAAGTGAGAGCTAGAGGAAAAAAAAGAGGATTCGTGCAAAGAGGATATAGAGTAAAAGATAGCGAGAAGGGTCAAGGGAAGTAGAGAGACATAAGACAAAAAGGGAGCAGAAAAGACAAAAACAAATGTAAATTTATAAAATATGTACATTTATACACTCTATTAATTACCAGCGATATATTGGTAATGGTAATCCTCTAAAATAAATTCTCAATCTCTTCTTTTCTCTGCAATATGGTACGTAAATTTGTATTCTACAAGTATTGCGACAATTAAACTTTATCAATCCAGGCCTAGACTTTATTTTCGATTAGTTTAATTAAAAGTACTTTAAATGCGCTTCTCTCTCTATGTAAGTCTGCTTGAGAAATTCCTTCCAAGATCCGTTTGTGTTTATTGTTTAGTACGCGATTTTTTACTATTTTGTTGTCCTGGTTTTGTACTTTAGTTCCAAAATATAGCATGATATAGGCTTATAAATAGTAAATAAAAAAAAACAATTACAGATGGAAAGTTTAAAAAAGAAAGGACAGTAAAATGGCAGAATACAGTGAGAAAAGTGGCAGAGGAGCGACAGAGATCTTGTAAAAAGAGAGTAAGCATAAGAGAAGAAGAATAAATTAACGTTTAAAGATCAAAACGGAGGGAGAGATTGACGAAAAAAAAGGCAATCCGTTCAGGCAATAGGATTACGAAAAGTTACCTAACGTACCCATTCTTTACCTACTTCTAGCATAAATATACTCCGCCCTTAGCCCGTTAACCATTTACCATTAATAGTTAGAGACTTTCTGGCAACTTTGGCGTGGAAAACTGTCAGAGTTGCCCTTCAGGCGGTTGACAAATCATTTCAATACTCGCAATTTTGTTTGGGCATTCTTCTTCATGAATCGCAATGATTACGCTCTTTTGATATGCCATTTATGTGGGATATATATGGGCTGGGGGAGCAGGATGATGGTGGTTGCTGGGGCCTGTCAAACTTATCATTATGATTGTGCTGCGCACTACAAAAACTTTTTATTCACATTTTATACATTCCTTTTATGCGGCAATCAAGGCCTACGACATCAAGTCAAGCGCCACACAAGAGCAGCAACACAGCAACACAGCAACACAGCAACACAACGGCAACAACGGCAACAAAAAGAAACCCAAGTATGTCAAATTAACAATGTCATCAAAGAGATTTAACATGTTGGCGCTCCATGTCCTGCCTGCCTGCCTGCTGGCCCCCTACACCCTGCACCTCCTACACTCTTCGCCCTTCCGCCTTTGCCCACCGACTGCCAACCCGTGTCCTTCTTGTGCATGCGATTACAAGGCAAATCTTTTCAAAGCTTTTAACAAACACGCTCAACCGCACACAAAATGGCGCCTCACACACTTCTACACGAGCACATACCAATACACATACACACACACTCCATTTGCATGGGGGTGCTGCACGGGGAGAAATCCAAAAAACTTTGAATTAAAATGCGTTTATTTGGGCTCTTAACACGCTGAGCAGAGGTGGGGGGAGGGTGCCGGCCTCCTCCAATTGCGACTATGAGATGCGAAATATCTTAACCCAAATAACTTTGAAAACTATTCAAAACATTTGCTTAATATTCGCATGCTCGGCCGGCGCCTGCCCGAAGCACTCGCGCGTTGTGTCGCCTGCTTACCCCCCCCCACACACACACTGCTGCCATCATCCTTGCCGGGGCCAAGAGGCGCCTCCAACACGCGCCGGCAAAATGAAAGCATTGGGTAATCCCTTGTTATCTTGATATCCTACTCGGTCACACAAGGGAAAGAAAACGAAGAGAGAGAGGGAGAGTCATAGTGATGTTTAATATTAAATCATATTAAAATATTCAAAGGCTGCAGCCGTGCAGCGCCAGCTCCATCTCCAGCTCCAGCTCCAGCTCCAGCCTCCCAGTCTGTGGCGCAGTCTGACGGAGTCTGAGCTTGCTAAGCATTTATAAACATTAGCACGCAAACATGGACGCGACCAAAAACGCGTTGGCAAACATAAGCGACCCGCAGTGCCCACCTCCGCCCTCCCACTCCTTCTGCGGCGACTGTGAGCGCCTAAATGTATGCAATGACAAAACCCAAAAAGCATCACCCAGCGAGTCAGCAAGTCGGCAAACACAAGCAAGCCCTTCGCACACACACGCACACAGAGACACATCTAAATACACACACACACTCACAAACATTCACACACTTACACAAACACACACAGTCACACACACACACACATGTGCACAGTTACCACACGCCCCTTTCACTTGGTAAATTGCTTGCAAGCATTTTTGAATAATTTTTTGCCTCCCTCTCTGTCTCTCCCTTCCTCTCCCCTTCCCCTTTACTTTCGAGGCATAAACTGCATGAGTTGTGCTTAGAGAGTGTTTAGAGCTTGCTTAAAAATTTATCAACGGCATGACAAGTGTGACCGCAGGGCGTCAACGTTGCCGTCGTCTACTTGTGCTCTGCGCCGCCTCTGGGTGCAAATAATTTGGCGCCCGCATCGTTTTTCAAGCATTTTTACGATTATCGATTCCTAATGGCTCCGCTCAGCGGCAACTTTAGCCGAAAGTCATCCAAAGACAAATAGTTTTGTTTGTCAAAGCATTTTGCTCGACATACTTGACACGCCTCTCCATGTGTGTGTGTGTGCGAGGCAAAGAGTTGTGTATACGCCATGTAGGCCCTGCAGGTGGCAGGACAGAGGCAAAGGCAGCTCAGGCAGAGCACAGGCAGCTTGTGGCGTGTCAAGTTGTTGTGGCAAATGACTCGGAAAGATTGCAAAAATGCCACAGCAGCAGTTAAGCTGCTAAAGACGAGAGAAAGAGACAGCGAGACAGAGAGAGCAGGAAATGAACGCGAAAGGCGGAGAGTGAAAGCCAAAGAAAAGGTTCGCAATGTTTGGTGCGATTATGTTTCAAAGACTTGACTTGACTGGCTGCTCAACTTAAGCGGACTCGCAGACGCGCTTGTGGCGAGCTGCACGTGCATTAAGTGATGCATTAAGGTATAATTCTTCGACGGGAGTGAGGCACGAAAGAGTTGTGTGTGTGTGTTGCCTTGTCACCGGCGCCCAAAATGAACTGCTGCAATTAGCTGCGCTGCGAGTTGTTGCAAGCTGCAAGCGAGGCAACTTTTTCATTGCGCCACACACAGAAAACAAGGCGGATCTGGTAAATCCAAAGCACATTTAACACTTTCCGAATGAAAACAAGCTACATAAATTTCAAAGGCACTGCAGATGGAGGGGAAGGAGAAGTGGGAAAACGAGGAAAAACTTGCAGTCACACACACGGAACAGAACACGGCCAAGATGGCAGCTTTAGTCTTCGCTTTAGCTGCGACACGAGCATCAGGTGCGGCAAGACACACAACAAGACAGAACACAAGAAGGCAGTGCACAAGACAACACACACACACACACGCACACACAGTCATGGCACTCCATACGTACTCGCAACAATATGGACTAGTCGAGCAAGAGCCAGAGAAAGAAGAAAGCAGAAAGCCGAAAGAAAGCAGTGAGCGCGAGTTGCATTTAATTAAACTTAAACATTTTCATTGTCAAGCGAAAAATAATTAGTTGTGTGGCAGGGAACGGAAGGGAGCGGGGCACGGGGCGCGGGGCGCAGCGGAATGAAAGCGGAACGCAGAGCGGAAACAAGCTGTGCGCCATATGCGGCGTATACGTAACGTACGTAACGTACGTTCAACGGAAGTTATATGGCGCAGACACAAATTGAGCCCATATTCACGTGTGTGTGTGAGTGTGTGTGTGTGAGTGCTGCCTGCTCGTGTGTGGAAGCTGGCGTACAAGTTTCAAAATTAAAATGAATGCGCCGCTGTCGAGGCGAGCGCAGCTAAAAAGGATACAAGACTTTTGCACCAACAGACACTTACAAGCGCCAGCGAACACACACACACACACGAACACTCACACACACATTCTATAGACACCGGATGGCAGTTATAAACGACGAAGTCACATGCATGAGCTTGTCAAAAAACGTAGTTAGTCCTGTTGCCAGCGACAGAAAAACCAAGGCGGCTGTCGTAGTTGTTGTTGTTCTTCCTCTTCTTCTTCTCGTTCTTCTTGCTGCTGCTGTCGAAATAATGTGCAACATTAACTAACTGCGCCTGCAAGCGACAGCCGGACAGTGGGACAGCCACGCAGAGTCTGCGCCGAGCGGCAGACAAACTTCATGCAAGTTCGCCTTAGCCGAGCTGCCTGTAACATTATATATTTAGTTAAGGTATTAACAGCATCCAGGCATCCCCAAGTGCCCGACACTGTGCAGCAAAAAGAGCGCAACACTTTGAGGCGCCTCAAATGGGATAATCTGCCGAACGAGTTGGCAATGTGCCTGGCACTTCTTTCCTGCTGCACAGTGTAATCTGAGCACAGCCACTGCCTGCCTGCCTGCCTGCCCGCCTGCCTGCCTGCATAGATTAATTAAATTAGAGGGGGCGCAGCATGTCAAACAGTTTCGACACTTCATGCCCCTCCTGCTCTCCTTGGCAGGCAACTAAAGTGGCTGGCTGGCTGCATTGCCGGCTAATAAATTCGCGCTAATTATGTTTTCAATTACGCAACAAAGGCCAATTTAATATTTCACAATGCCGCGCGCGACGTGCCGCGGCCCCTGATTGATGTGTGTCGCAGTTTTTCGCGCGATTGCCAATTGCAAAAACATGACACGCTGCTATCATCAGTATGGTGAGGCCTCGCTGTTGTGGTCATGGTGGTGTAGGGGGGGAGGGGAGTGTGTTCATTGTGTGGCTCATCGTGCGCCTTCTAATGGCAAATGCCTGTAGATATATTTGGTTCTTTTTTTTCGCCGACTGCCGCACAAATTTAATGGAAATTCTCGACATAGCGGGGCATCAAATCAATATGTCATGAGACGGCTACTGCTGCCAGAGCAGAGTTGCTGCCTGCCAGTGTTGTTCCTGTGCTGCTGTTACTGTGGCAACAATAGCAGCAACAACAGCAACAGCGATGGCAACGTGCAGATGTGTTGACGCTTGGCGCGACAAAGGCGACGGGGTGCGTGCACGAAAATGCCGCGTTATTGCGTATACGCAGTGTCGTCCATTTTGCAAATTTCCCAGCTTGTCAGCATGCAACACCGACTACAGCATACGCTGCCAGCAAGTGGAGAGAAACTGAACAAATTAAATACATTGAATTTATTTAAATACATTGAATTAAATTCAAATTAAATTCAAATTAAATTCTAATTAAATTCAAATTAAATACAAATTAAATTCAAATTAAATTCAAATTAAATTCAAATTAAATTCAAATTAAATTCAAATTAAATTCAAATTAAATACAAATTAAATACAAATTAAATTCAAATTAAATTCAAATTAAATTCAAATTAAATTCAAATTAAATTCAAATTAAATTCAAATTAAATTCAAATTAAATTCAAATTAATTTAAATTAAATTCAAATTAAATTAAATTAAATTAACTTAAATTAACTTAAATTCAAACACAATTAAATTTAATTCAAATTAATTTCAAATTAATTTAAATTAAATAAACTTAAACTCACACAAATTAAATTAATTTTAAATTTAATTACCTTAATTTTGTAAACTTAAACTTAATGCTTAATTTTTTTAAATTGAGTTTTTAAATAATGTTTTGTATATAATTCAGTCGACTGTATTTAATTAACTTTAAATTAAATTAAATAAATAAAATGTTCCATTTGAAAAGAGAAATGAATGAGGTGGTTAGGCACAGGGATCATTGCCCCTTAAGCGCAGCTTCTTAAACAAATCAATACATGAAAAAGCTCTCTCCTTTGCAGAGCATTCAACAACTTAGGCAACTCGCATTGCTGCCATGCTGGAAAATGTCAAATGGCAGCAGAATTGAACCAAAAAACGCAGGAAGGGGAAGAGAAATGAAGAAAAAAGCGTCACTTGCTGCATGCGCCTAAATCGTTGATTTACGATTCACGCCACACTGAGAAGCCGCCGAATTCGCACAGCGATGGTAGCAGCAGCAGCAACAGCAACAGCAGCAACAACAGCAGCAGCAGCAACAGCAGCACAGCGACAAGTGCGACGAGTATGTGGCAATGCACGCATGACAGACACGCAGGCAGCCGTGCAAACCACTTTGGCGGCAATGCGTCGACCTTCCCCTTCCCTTCACCTCACATTTCAATCCCTCTGCTGCTGCTGCCACACACCTCTTAGTCCGCCAATATCACTCTCATTCTCATTCTCTGTCGCATTTTTTGCATTCTCTTCTTTTTTTTATTTCTTGTTGCTCTGCAGGGCATAAAAAATATTTTAAAATTTATTACGTGTCTCCAGCCAATATTTCACTTTGACATGCCGCGTCGCGAAATGAAGCTGTCCAGTTGTGGCTGCCATCCCTCCCCCTCCCCACCCTCCTTATTCACATCCTCTCCTCCCCCTCCCCTTCAGCTAGCTGCTCCTTTGATTACACTCTCGTCGCTGGAGTCCATTTGCTGTGCGGGCGGCAATGAAGTGCGTCGCATTTTTGTTCGGCTGCTTTGACGGTCAATTAAAATCGCGCATACGCCGCATCAGCCAGTCAGTGCTGCTGCTGCTCCTCATCGTCGTCAGCGACTGCATCTTCAATCAATATTGCAGCTTGGCCATTTAATTAATTTAAAGTACGAGCAGTAGCTGCCACTTGGCCGCCTTGGCCACGCCCACTCGAGCTGGGCAGGGCATGCTGTGCGTGCGCAAATGAAAAGGAAATGTTTTCGTTTAATTTTATTTTCGCCAGCGGCAACTGCGAATAATAACAGCAACAGCAACAGCAACAGCAGTGGGGTCCGCCTGGGCTCGGCTTGAGGCTCGGCATCTTGGCTGGCTCAGGCCAAAGGCATATGCAGGGGTATGCCAGTCTGCGTGTGTGTGTGTGTGTGTGTGTGTGCCCATAAGTAGGTTCGGTTCAGTGCAGTGCAAAAATGGCAACGCTCACAAACATAATTAAAGACAAACAATTGTTGTTGCTGTCGCATGAGCAGCAGCAACGCACGAGAGCAAATAACTCAATGGCCGCAGCAGACAGAAGATACACATACACACACACACACACGCACAACGGGCTGCTGCTAATGGAGGCTATTGTGGCCTGCTTCCTTTGAGGAGGCTCGCCCGAAAAGTTATTATTAAATAAGAGCAACGGGAGAAGGTGGCAGGGGGGTAGGAAAAGAAATGTAACCGAAAATGTTGCGGCATATTTTTGTGCAATTAATTTTCAGAAAGAAAGCGAGAAGGAGAGAGAGAGGGGGACAGGTAGAAAGAGGCAGGCAGAGAGGGGCAAGGTAGAGAAAAGGTAGAGAAAGGCAGCGTCGATGTTTTTGCAATTATGCCTGCAATAAAAGCAGCAGCCAACTCTGACTCTCAAACTTGAATAAAATATGTGTGTGCGTGTGGATGTGTGTGTGTACAGCAAGCACACCTGCTGCTCGAACACACCACACACAAACACATGCACAGCAGCCGGAAAATTGCATTCGCCGAGGCAACTGCAACGCCGTCGTGCAAAAGCGGCTGCCATTTTGTTCATCATTTTACTTTCATTGTGGTTAACCTTGCAGTTTGATAGCGTCACAGCACAGCCGACCTCCCTGCACCCCCCCCTTGCTCACGCACCTGGCTTGCAACTAGCGTTGCTGCACACACTTTGTGCCCCTTCCGGTGGCAGGAAAGGAAAACATTGCGTGGTCTTGGGTGGCAGCTGCAAACAGTGCATGGGAGAGGTAAGGTGGTAAAGAGTGGGAGCTGGCAAAGAGGGGAAGCTGCATGAACTGAGGGATGCTCTGCAGCTTCCGCTCGCTCGGGCAGCAAAGCGAGCAGAAGTTGTTGTTCAATTTCCCATTTTTAGTTTGCAGCATAAAGCTAAAAAAACACACACACACGCATGTAAGATAATGGCAGGCGTCTATGAGAGTGCGAGTGTATGTGTGTGTGTGTGAGAGTGTGTGTAGTGAAAGCTATGCAAAAACTGTAAACAAACAGCGAGCAGCTAAACGCAAACACCTTTGAAAGATGCTAACGTATGCGGCAGTGCGGCAGATTGCGACTGTATGCGTGTGTCTGTGTGGCAAAAGTGTTTATTAAAGCCAGGCAGAGGCACCGGCACCGGCACAGGCACCGGCGAAGGCGCACACAAAACACTTGGAGCGCCCTGAATACGCCAACTTGAACAACGGCAGCTGCCGCCTCCCGCCTCCCGCCTCGTCCGGACCAGCCCCCTCCCTTCAACCTCTGCCACTGCCTTCTCTCGTTCACTCAAAGTGAAAATTATAAACCATGTTCTCTTGCTCTCCCGCTCTCACATGGAACTGTGCCAGTTACACATAATTAATATGCAATTTTTTGTTCGCCTGTTTTGTGTTTTTCTTTTGCTGCCTTTGCCAGCGTATTTTGTATTTTAGTTCCCGCTTGCCAAGAGGAACTGCCCTCCCCCTCCTCCTCACCCCACTCCCCGTCACTTTGTCGGCCATCTTGTTTGAGTTGGGCATTGTGCGCCTGCACGCGTGTGTGTGTGTGAGTGTGTTTATGTTTATGCAAGACTGCATTTTGCACAACTCAAACCTGCTTAAAAGTTTAAGTGCTCGGATTGATTTTCAATCAATGAGCAGAAAGGGAAGAGAGGAAGTGAGGGGGAGAGAGGCAGTGAGTCAAAGTAGTGTGCAACTTTGTGTGTGTGTATGTGCGCTGACAGCAAAATCCGTTAAATCCATAGGTATACAATGGATTCCATTTCGTTTTGCTGTTAATTATGTCAGACAACACGAGACGAGAATGAGAAAAGGAAACAGAGACAGAGACAGAGAGTGAGAAGAAGCAAGAGCGAGGTAGATAAAGCTAAAGAGGTGAGACAGAAGAAGATAGAGAGAGACAGAACAAAGTGAACTGCTTTAGGCTTAACTTGCGCTAAATGAACGTGTCTCTTGGAGCGTGCTTAATGCGCGTTTGTGTTGCTGTTGCTGCTGTTATTGTTGCCCCCAACTTAATCGAATCGGTCATGCTGCATTTACTGCTGTATAAATTCCACGCCTACCAATTACAATTGACAACGAAAGCGAAATATGCAAATTGCCAGCAATGTTAAAAACACTGAAAGAAAAAGTTACCTTAGGCATGTCGAAGGTTTTATACCCTTGCAGGTTGCCATCTCCACCGATCGTTTGCTTAATGGTTATAACTAATAGTGAAGAATTAAATAATATTGGATGTTTCCATTGACAGCTATAATAACTCCATCGCTGGACATAATTACACAACTTAATTATGATGTATTTGTTGTCCTGCTCATTCTTCCTATGAAAGCTTTGGAATATTGTTGTGCAACTTTAATCAAATGAAAAGTGATTACCGTTTAGTTTTGATTGGCACTGATAAAATAAGTTATTTCGAAAGTCAAACACTGTTCACGACTTATAACAGCTATTTGTTATAGTAGTTCGATTTTATTAAAATTTAAGATGCATATTATATATTCAGAAAAAGTTTGATGTATGCAACTTGGTTGAAAAATCTTAACGATTAACAAAAATTGCCGATAGTTTATATGAAAGCCATACCATATATTGTTCTGACTGCACGCAACGAGAAAAATGTGTGCCAAATTTCATCAATATAGTTCTAAAACCTAGAATATAGTTTTGATTGAAACAGACAGACGGGCGGAAAGACATACAAGGTGGGTTGGAAACTCTTCTGCATTTATCAGAAATCACACTTCAGGTTATATATCGCAGATATATATCGCATAAAGAGATAGCTATATTGCTTCCTCTCTCCTTCTCTTCTCTCTCTCTCTCTCTCTATACATAAATACAAAGAGCTTACCAAGTCGAGCGGTTATAAGTAAAACACACATACGCCCTGTGAACTGTGGCCTGGCCTCCGGCAGCGTGGCAGCCTGCGGTGCTTGCCGCAATCGTGCAGCATTTTGTGTACAGCAAACATAGCAGCGTGGTAGCTACAATGAAAAAAAGCGTTGCATACGCGAAGGCGCTGAACGCAAATGAAAGACAAACAGCGCAGCGCAGCCGCAACCCAAGCCGGACATCAACTTTGGCGCTGGCCCTGCGTAAGCGCGGCAAACACATGCAGCAAAGTCAACAAGCGCCAGCAACAACAACAACAGCAGCAACAAACAAGCAAACAGCAACATACATGGGTGTGCGTGTGTGTATGTGTGTGTGTGTGTGTGTGGTTGAGCGAGGGGACACAGAAAGTGAAGTGCATGCGAAACAAGCGCAAATAAAGTTGTGAGCTCCGCGTGGAAACGCCAACGTCAGCAGCGTCGTCAGAGGGACAACAACAATTGTTGCAGCTGCAGCAGCAGCAACAGCACAAGCAACAACAACAACAACAACAGTTGTTGCAACAACGTTGAGTGACCTTTGCACGTTGCGCACGTAAATTGCGCTGGGTAATTTTCAATGCTGGCCACAGACAGCAACGGCGACAGCGACTGCGACGTCGACTGCGACTGCAGCAGCAATGCAGCCGACAACAATAACAATATTTTAGAATTTTTATTGAGCCAGCGCTGGCATCAAATCATAAATAACGCTGCAGGGCAGCGCAGGGAAGCGACGTCGGCTACTTAAAATGGCTTACATATGCGTATGTCATACATAATCAAGAGATTAGGCAGGGTTGCCACCCTGTCCGACGAGCTGGTTGGCAATAAAAGAGCAGCAGCGACAAGAAGGGGAAGTGCAAAAGTAGCGCAAGGAATGCTCCACTTGGACAGGCATCAAGAAAGAATTCAAAAGGAAGTCAGCTGCCCGTGTGAGTGAATGTGCGCTTCTCGCAGTGTGTGTGCGTGTGTGTGTGTGCCACAAAGTGATGCAGCAATAAAATTTGAAACAATAAAAGCAACGCAGACGCAAGGCGAGAGTGGAAATTGCTTCGCATGGGGCGAGCAGCAGCAGAAGCAGCAGCAGGGTGCACCTAGAGGTCGTTGCAATAGCAGCGGCAGCCAGTGGCAATGGCAGATTCTATGCGTATTCTGAGCAAGACATTATCACACACACACATACACATCCAAATGCACATACTTCTCCCATGTGTGTCTGCACAGCGGTCACTTTCCTGTGCGCTGCCAAATGTTGCATTTATTCTGTGAGTTTCCGTTTGGAAGTCTCCCAATCTGGTTCAGCGCTGGTCAGACATATGTCTTGAGGAATAAGGCATAGGGTATATCTTGCATTTACAGTTAATGCATGATATTTACTCTATATACTCTATATACTGTATATGCTACATACTCTGTAAATCAGAATCAAATAAAAGAACTCAGCTCAGTCAATATCATTCGATCGCTTGACTTATAAAGTATTTTGCTCTCTTCTTTCTTTATAAGTTTGATCGATTGATCTCTTGACATGATCAATTATCATTAAGCACTTTCTATTTATTAGAAATATGCAATAAACCTTTCCTTACTAAAACTTCTTTGTACAGAGTCTCAGTAAAGAAGGTTCTCCCTTTATCACAATCAAATACTCGACTTCGACTTCGACTTGGAGTTCTCTCATTTGTTTTCCCTCGACTCGACGCGCTGCCCTATAAAGACATTTAAAGAGCACAACTCAACGAGTTGAAAAGAGCGGAAAGCAATGAAAATTCCACTATGAAAAACTCGAAGAAGAACGAAACTTTTTCGGGGTGCAGCAAATTGACGGCCAAATTTTGACGCGAACTGTGCGAAATTTATGTCGTGAACGCGGGACGAGGGCAGTGAAATAAACTTCAGACTTGAAGCGAGTAGTTGTCTACCCCTCTCCTCTGTCTCTCTCTCTCTCTCTCTCTCTCTCTTTATAGTTACGTTTCCAATTGGCGTTTCTAGCTGGTTGGGCTGCTGCATCTCATCTACAGACAGGGAGTGAATTGACACAGTCTGCCAAAATAAATGGTCGCCTCGCGAACAAGAAGAAGCAGCAGAAGAAGTAGAGAAGTGCTGGGAGTGTGGCAGTGAGGGAGGCAGGGGGTGTAGTGCAATTTTTTTCTTGACTGGCAGGCGACACGTGTCGAAATGGAAGCACACAAACTGACACACACAGATAGAGTGCGTCCAATAAAACTGTAAACTTACGGCGTATATTTTGGCAAACTTATGTCGGGCAGACAGGCGAGCAGACGCCAGCAGAGTCTTCTCTCCTTACGCAAGTTCATCAAATGGAACGCCTTGACCCTGGCTGGGAGGGGAAACATTACTAAGAAACACACTCACTCACTCTCTCCCCCCCCCATTTGCTTTCTCCTTCCCCCTTCCGCTTCTAGTCTAATCGTCTTCTGCACTTAATTCGGACTAACCCCAAGCCCAGCCCCTTGGGCAGCGACAATTACGGTAAGTGGGCGCAGCGAGAAGCAGTTGGCAACTCCGACATTCTCTCCTCACCTCCATCTGCAACTTGTGCTCGTTGTCCAGCGCTGCCCAGTCGCCACCTTAACCCTTCGGGCCTGGTCCCCTTAACCACATGTGCTGCGGACTCGAGGCAGGTCTATGCTGCAGCCCCTCTCCCCCGACTGCCCCCGCTGTGGGCCAAGTTAACTGGCAGCAGCTGGCCCAAATGACTTTGTTAAGAGTTTTCGAAACGCAATTTTCTTCATTTCGGCTCCCCAAAGTTGACATTGTCTCTATATAGGGTATTCTGCCTGTCTGACTGCCTGCCCATCCCCCCCCCCCGGGCTGAAGCACAATGCCAGCAGGCGGAGAATGAATAAAAGTGTCACTTTCTATGGCAATTTCATAATTGCATAAGTGTAAGTGGTCAAGTGCTTGCCCTGTGTGTGTCCCTCTCTCTCTCCCTCCCTCTCTCCCTCTCTCTCTCTCTCTGTGTGTCTCTCTTTGTAGCACTTGAAGGCGACTTTAGTGTAAGTTTGCTGTGCATAAATTTTTATTTAGTTGCACACTTGCTGGACTTGGGCCACAAGTTACTTACAAAGTGAAGTTGCTTATACCACTGTGCACAGTGGTCACAGCTGTGGACTGCCTGCAGTATCGTTTGCTAGGCTTGACAGTTAGACACACAGATCTGTTACTGCTGCGCTGGCTTGTCATATTTCACACGCAGATTGAATCGCGATTCACCTGACAAGGCATGGCAGCTGCACCTCACACACACACGCACACACACGCACACGCACACGCATACGCATGCATATCCATCAAGTGAGCGAGCTGAGCGTGTGTAATTCAATGCCAAACTGTGCTTCAATTTCGACTAATTGCCAATCTAACCCGCAATCAATGTCGTCGCTGCTGCATTGACGCATTGACACAGCGTTGTTGCCACCTTGTGTGGCAGTGTGTGCCTGTTGCGGTCGCTGTGGCGCAGTTGATTGCGCCTTTTAGCCAACACTTATGAAATATTTCAGCGTGCTAACATTTCGTATTCAGCCAAAAAGTCATTTGCCACCTTTGAAAGTGTCGTCCGAACTGACCGAAGCCAAATTGCAATTGACGTGTGTGTGTGTGTGCGGGTGTGAGTGTGCCTGTGTATGTGTGTGTGTGTGAGCTTTGCAATTGCGTTGCCCTTTTTTTTGTGGCCAATCTGCCAAAAGTGCGCACTCATCGTCAAAGTCAAAGGACTTTGACTCCTCCAACACGCCTGACTGCGCTGTCAGCGCTGAAAGCGATAAGGCAATTAGAAGCCCCAGCACAGGGTGTTGTCTATACACCCTGTTGCTGTTACTGTTGTTGCTGTCACTGCTGATATTGTTGGTTTTTGCAGTGCGCCGCTGCTGCTGCTGCTGCTGGCGTTGTCAATTATTTAGATTTTTTTGCCAATATGCCGCAGCGCGGCACGACGACGCGAGTTAATGGCCAGCGTGCACTGAAGATGACTTGCTGGCACGCCCATTGCAGCGTGCACTGCCTGCGCTTTCCGCCCGCCTCCCTCCCCCCTGTGGTCATTAGACTGCCGCTGCTCCGCGTGCCTAGACCAGCTCAGCGTTCTTAGCGCATCCTCCTGCAAATGTTCCGTCTTTTTTTCTCTGATTTTTTTCCGCTCTATCTCTCTCTCTCTCTCTCTCTCACTTTTGGTTTGCCTTTTGCTTTAGCCATTTGTCCCAGCGCGGGAAGTTGGCAGTTTGTTTAGATGAATATGCAAATATTTTTTTGGATGCGGCTAAAGAAAAAAAGAAGAAGAACAAAACAAAGGGGGCCATTTTGCGGGCAGGATGTGCCGCCGCAGGACGCGCATCATTTCCGCTTAAAATGCAGCACAATTCGCCGTGAAAAGGATTTTACTGCCCGCTGCAAATTGAAAAACTTAGCAGGCGTGCATAATGACAACTGCAGCCCGGATGGGGAGGGGTCTGCAGCACTGGCCTGGCCTGCGCTGCATCAGTAAACCGAAAATCGATAAACGTGCAAAATATTTCAAATCCAATCGAAGCTCGTCTCCCCTGCAGCCCGTCAACACAGCTGCGGCTCAGGCCGTCCACTTTTATGGCTGCAAGGCAAGTGAAGTGCTTGCGCTGACCAAGCAGCAAGCAGCAGCTGCTCTGCCGCCTTGATCCTGCATCCTGATGCTGCTGCTCCTGCTACGGTTTCGGTTTCGCTGTTGTTGGCGGGTGAATTAAATGGGCGCTTTGAATTTTTTACGACGCGCACTAAAAATCCAATTTAATGAACATTTAAGAGACACACTTGGCGGCGGCAGTAGTAGCGCCAGCAGCGGCCATAAGTGAGCAGTGCGATTACGTATACGTAGCGTATACGTAACGTGAGCGCGCAGACAGCCGCAGCCAGGCAAAAGGGCTGCTGCCATATCCTTTTTAATGTAATTGCTTTTTTAAGAAATGCTACGATGCTGCCGATGCTGCTCATGATGGTGCCACACACACACACACTGCACACCCCTTAGCGCAAATCAGACACGCCTAAGAAAAGACGAAAAAACACAAGTGCAGAACTTTTGATGATAATGGAAATGAATTGCAAGAATGGCCGCGGGGTCAGGGGTCAGTAGGCAAACAGCTGCACAGTGGCAAGGGCTGCATGAAAATCACAATTTGATGGCCCCTGATTGCACTCGCACTCGCGTTGCAGCCATATGCGGCCATTTTATCAGCATGCAGCGTTGCCAATTAGTTGCAATAATTGTGAATGCCCTTCGCCCTTACTTGGAAATCTAAAACTTTCTACTTAAAGTGCAGCAAATTAGTGCGAAAATGGCAAATTGCAGCCGCAAATTGTGTTTGCCCAGGGCCAGAGAAAGTGCCAACAAGGCAGGGGGGACGGGCCATGGAGAGGGGGGGTGGGCGGTAATAGCTTGCACTTGCTTTCTCAGCGTAGGCCAGTTAATTAGCAGCTGCATTTCTGTTTGCCTGCAAGTGCAACAAGAACAACAAATTCGCCTCTAAAATGTGATAAAATAAAACGTAAATTGCATCTGCCACACACACACATGCACAGTCGACTGCAACTGTGCATTGTATTTACATGCAAATACACATGCAAAGCGGACTAAAGTGAAAGCCAAAGCCAAATGCCAACTGCCAACTGTGTGTGCCTTTCCCAGCTCTTGTCAATACACTTACTTAGCCTTTCCTTTCTCTCTCCCATTCTCTTCCTCTGCCTCTTCTCCATCTGCCTCTTCCTGTCCCACTGCAGTGGAAACTCAAGCAGCAGCGTCAGCTGACCTTTAAAGCTCTTCCACAAAAGGGGCTGAAGGTCGCTTCCGGGCAGCTGAGACCGCTTGAGAGAGATGGAAACAATGTGATATGGGGTACAGCATTTAATGGAAACACCTTATCTTAAGTTCTAATTTATTGCCATCTATTGAGAGCTTCAATTGTCTCCTCGTATTGGGTTTCACTGTGGGTTTTTTAATAAACTAAGCAGAGGTAATCATAGGAAAACCTTGGTATTTTTTTTTTTTTTTATTTATTTATTTAATGTCGACTGGAAAAAGAGTTTACAATAATAATTAAGGATTAAAATTGTTACATTAATAATAATTTTTTAAATTAATGAATGTAATGAAATGTAAATGAATTAAAAAATTATTAATATTTTATTTTATTTAAATTAAAATTAAATTTAAGAATAAAAATTTAAAATTTAAACTGGGATAATAAAAAGAAACTGATCCCACATTTGCTGCAAAGGGATTGGGGAAAACCCAAAAAGATCGGTGTTCGAGACAGAAGTTTAATTTTTTGCACCAAGGATTCTAAAATGTCCTGATTTGAGTTAAGCAGGAAAAAACTCTAAGGATCGCAGGGACTCCTGCATGAGCAATTACGATATTTAGGGCAAATTATATCTCTGCAACACATTCGCCATTCGAACAGTACACAAAAGGCAACTCAACCCATTCCTAGCCCATTAATCTTTTGCCTTAGGCTGGCCAATACAGAGGCGTTCTCCCCTTTCACTCCCATTTCCCATGGGACAACAAAGGCTGAAATTAGCGTGAGTTGCTTTGCATATCCTTTGCGCAAATTTCGACAGGTCGCGCTGACGTCGTTGCCGTATCAATGCTGAAGGAGTACATATTGTGCCCACAAATGTTGCCATAGAGGTTTTGTGCTCCCCTCCCCCCCGCACTGCCTCTTCTGCTGCTTCTCGCCAATCCTTCACCTTTCTCAGTCCATTAAAAGTTCTGTTCGGTAAGTAGAGTCAACACACAAGAAGCGGCGCGGATGTTCAGCTTGAATGTGCTGTAGCTTGGCTTCTGTCAGCGTAGTTGTGTGCGAGTGACTTTGCATGCGTGTGTGTGTGTGTGTTTTGGTGTGCGTGTGTGTATTCTCGCGTAATTTAAAACCTCGTAATGCACACTTTCGCCTCAGGCATTTTACTGACAATACACTTGCCAGCCAACACACACACATATACACAGACACACAGACACAGTACATAGCTCAGTCCGAGACGGATAGCAGGGCAGGCAGCTCGCTGGCGTAATGTACACAAGGTGTCAGGCAACGGTTAAGCTTTACTTACCGTGCCGAATTAAAACGCAGCACAGCAGCAGCAGAGCAGAGCAGAGCAGCAGCAGAGGCGCGACAGCAACGCCACGTCAAGCCAAGTAATGTAAATTGTTGAGATTTCAGCTGCTGCCTTTTTTTTGTTGCAGCAACTCACTGAGAGAAATTGGGGCAGGCATTGAGTGAAGTTCACAAGAGTGTGAGGAACGAAGTCTGTCAGGATTTCTTCATGTGCAGCTCCCCCTTCTGCCGTGTGGTGCGGGGTAATTCGCCACCATTTCGCTTAGCCAAACACTGGCAGCGACATTGACACCAGCCAGCAACGAATACACTTGTACCCCTTCCACTCTCCGCCCTTCTGGCTGAAAGCAAAGTGACGGCAAATATTCAAATATGTTTTTGATGTGATTTCCTGCTTTCCCACTCGATTCGTTGCGACACTTTTAGGCGCTTCGCTTCCCCCTTTTTTCTTTATTCTTTATTGTTGTTGTCATCGGCAACACTCCAACTGCTAATGGCAACAACTGTTGTTGCTGTTGTTGTTGTTGTGGAATGGCGGCAACGCAAAACACTTTGAAATCGAACACTTTTTGCTAGTCCCTTCGGCTAGCCGCGTGTTGCTTTTCACTTTTCCTAACCGTAAATTGCCAGCGGGATAATTCGCGGTTTGCTTTTGTTGTGCAGCGTAATAAGTGTATGTACATCTGTGTGTATGTGTGATTATGTATGTATTGCAGCTATCTACTATGGCTCCATCTGCTGCGCCAGTTGCCAGCTCAACTCCTCTGCCAGCCTCTGCTGCTGTTGCTGCTGTTCCTGTCAATGTTTACACAATTCTCGTATTCTTTCGCTTCTGCCTGCCCGCCTGCCTCGCTCCGCTTCTTCGCTTTTGTTTTGGTTTTGGTTTCGGTTTATTTTCGAGCTCACTTTCAAAGTGTTCCGTTTGTTTTCCTCAACTTTTTCCACACGCTTTCTTTTTGTGCTCGCCGCCTTTTAATTTGCACGCCACAATTACCATGGCCACCCCGAAATGCAACGGCCGCAATTAATTACAGCTCTGATATCATGCTGCCACTGCCGCTGCCGCTGCCTTTGCCCCTGACTGCTCTGATGCCTCTGCACTCTGCACTCTGCCACAGCCACTGCCGCAGTCTCAGTCGCAGTCAGACCCACAGTCACAGCCACTGGCACCGCGTTGCCGCAGCTGCGATAAAACTTTGCCAAATGTAATTTTAACAAAACCGCAACGCAGTCTGCTTGAGACAGTCGTCTACGACCTGCGACCTCAGTCCGACCTCTGTTAAAGATCCTGGCAAATTTGGAACAGGTTAGTTTAATTACTGCAATTCTCACGCGCACATGCATCGTGGCAACGAAGCAGTTTGCTTCCTTATTCGGAAAAAACAAACGGAGAAAGGCTACCTTCGGCATACTGGAAGTTTTATACCCTTGCAGGTTCTTATATCCTCCGATTGTTTCCATACTAGTTATATATTATATAATGGTGTCCTGATAAGTTTAATATCTTAAAAATTAATACTGATCTTTATTCAAGAACCTTCATTTCGGCTTACTGTTTCTATGGCAGCTATATGTTATAGTGGTTTTAATTTGAATTGTTTAATTTTGATTAAAGATGTATATTCATATTATGTATATAAAACCAGTAAGAAAAGCAACAGTCACGTAGCACGCGACAGTGGGATACCCTTCGACCTATGTTCCCGTGTAGTTTAATTTGTTAAATTTAGACACATATGCATATGCACATGGTTTACAATTATTCCCAACAGATGGCGGTCGCGCTTTGCGGTCGCCCGTCCCTCTTGTTAGCTGATAGAAGCAGTTGGTTTTATGCTCATACTTTCTTAAATAACTTCTGTGATTATTGTCCAATCGGATTGCAATTTGGAGAATACGTAGATAATTCATTGAGCTAAGTATATGTTAAAGTCAGAAAGTTGTAGCTTTTATACAGCGCTTACAAATTGACTTAAAAAATTAAATTTTTGATTTACGGGGGCGGAGGGCGTGGCACCTAACATTGGAAATAAACTTGATCTGCTTATAGTATACAGCAGTCTTTCTGCCAAATTTGGTAACTCTAGCTTTTATAATAGCTGAGATCTGTGCGTTCACACAGACAGACAGACAGACAGACAGACAGACAGACATGGCTCAATCGACTCGGCTTGTGATCTTGCGCAAGAATATATATACTTTATGGGGTCTCCCACGCCTCCTTCTGCCTGTTACATACATTTCCACAAAGTTAGTATACCCTTTTTTTACCATTTTCAATGGTCGAAGGGTATAATCAATACTGATCTTTATGCACGAACCTTCATTTCGGCTGACTGTTTCTATGGCAGCTATATGTTGGAGTGGTTTTAATTTTAATTGTTTAATTTTCATTACAGATGTATATGCATATTATGTATATAAAAAAAAGTTCGATGTAGTGAATTTGGTCGCAATATCTTGGTAAATAACAAAAATCGGCCGAATGTTTCTACGACAGAAATGCGATATATCAGTCCAATTCCGTTAATTTCGACTTAATTACAGCATTAAGAATTTTGGGCCATCAAGATCGCTCTAAAACTGAGAGAATAGTTTGCTTTGCCACAGATGGACAGGCGGATAGATATGGCTAGATCGACTCCCTTGTAGTTGCTGACTCTTTGTGGGGTTAGAAATGTGTCCTTGGTAACATTGCAAACTCCGGGCCAACTTTAATATTCTTTCTGCAAGGATACCCTTGCATGTTTATACACATGTAAGAAAAGATTAGATAGCGGGTATAATAAGTTTGCATTGAAATTTGATCGATTTAAAAAGAAACAATGGGTATAAGGCCGCCTACAGACAGACCCCACAAAGTACTCATATTCTTGATTTTATTCACAAGTGATCATTTAACTATTTTCGTCTGTTTGTGTGTCTGTGTGAACACATTGATCTCAGCTTATTTGAAGGCTAGAGATACCAAATTTGCCAGGATGGTTTCTGTATATTATTTTTGCATACAGCATAAATCAAATGTATTGTGCCACGGCCACTGTCCTCAAAATTTAGTAGTGTTGACTTTACACTATTGCAGAACTGACTTTCTGCTTTGGTTTATAGTTGTCCCAGTACAAAATCTATATATTCTGCAATTGTTAAGCCTATTAGACAATAAATATAAGTAATTGAAGTAAGCTTTTTTATGGTTTCTAGCAGCGCCTGCAGGTTCGCTGTAGTAAGTATTTACACACGTGCCTGTAGAGTGAGGAAGCAATATTCAGCAGAAGATATTGTTGCTGGGAATAGAAAGAGTATTTGTAATGGATTTTATTAAGATAACCCCTTAGTGCTTCTACTCATCGTTCCGTCTCTGACTCCGACACTTTTCTTGTTTTTAGTAACTTCTTCGAATTTCACAATAATCCTGCTGATAATTGAAAGTCCCGAATGCCGCTTTGAAAACCACTCAGGATGCTTTTAGAATTCACCTGTCGGTTCCAAGTAGATTTCGCCCATCAATTTGCGGGCATTTCGAATTGCGGTCACTTCTTCACAAGCTCACACACACACACAGCCATCCACATGACAGTCCCCTAAGTCGGCTAAAATCTTGCCAACTTAATACACTTTTTGCAATATTTTATGCTCGAATGGTCGAGGTAAGTCCCGGCTTAACCGGGGTCAAGGATCTGACTCGACTAATGGGCGAGTGCAGTGAGCGTGTTTGGGTTGTGTGTTTTATTGCAAATATGTTTATTACAGTTATTTTAAAGCTTTGACACTAAATCCTTGAGAGCTGGCAACAACACGGACAACACCAACAACAACAGCGACACCAACACCGAACACGAACTAAACGAACGACAACGAGAGAGATAGAGAGCTACAACGATGTCAACGTGTCGGGCAACTGCGTCAGGGGACAATGGGGAATCCGTTATGTTCATAATAATGAAAACACGTTTAGCTTTAAACTTGTTATTAGCTTCATTTTGCTGCTGCTGAAGCGACGCCCAAGCATTCGTAGCAACTACAGGCTCCAACTATATTCCTGCCACCACCCCCCGCCCGGTCCCTTGTTGGACAGCAGCTCACATTTTGTTGTACCTTATGAAGGTGTGTTTGCCGCCCTGTTTGTCTGTGTGTGTGCGGGCCACGCCCACTTTTTACTGCATTTAATTCTCCAGTGAAGTATTTAATTTTATGATACGATATACTTGTGTGCGTATTCTGAGCAATGGCGGCAGCAGCAGCAGCAGCAGCAGCAGCAGCAGCAGCAACAACCGAGCGCAGCCCGTTGAGTACAACAAATATGAAATGACTGTCATTTCTTGCATTTAGGGGCACTTTGGGGAGTACTTTGCAGCATGTAACACCCAATACTTACACCCTCACACACACACACACAGCCGGTGGCACACACCTTTGTGCTGTCGTCTGCTGTTGCTGCTGCTGTTGTTGTTGCTGTTGCTGTTGTCTGTTGTCGGTTATGACTCTGCTTCTGCCGGCATCATTAGCGTTAACGTTATGTAGCATTATATTATGATGTTCAGTTATGTTCTCCTACTCAAGCAGAGCCTGGCTGAAAGGGGTAGCCAGCAGGGTGTCTGCATGCCACATGCCATGGTTATCGCATAATTATGCAGTATATTAATGTTTTCTTTATGCTTCCGTCTCACTCCCGCCCCCTTCTGTTCCTCTCTTACTTCTTTCGTTTGTAAAGTTTTCACCTTCCCCTCCCCCTTCATGGTTCTCTTGCAACTCACTCTATCTTGCCTATTATGCCCCCAATTTAATTTCGTATTTTCCATTTAACATCAGCAGAATTATTTCGAAGTCAACCGGAATCGATGAATCTAAACTATTTGCAAGTAGAGCAGCAGCATCTCTCGCCCTCTCCCTCTCCCTCTCTCTCTCTCTTGTTTGTTCTTTTTCACTTTTATAATTTGCACTTAATTAAAACTTGAAACTGCGCTGAAAAAGAATCAACGCGCCAAATTAAGATTCACTCAAAAACTGAAACGGGCGCATTGCAAATGCTCAAATAGAATTTCATTGCTTTTGGCCGCCATCCAAAATGGAGCTGCCGATGCCGTTGCCGATGCCGATGCTGGGACGGCTGCTGTGCCATGCTAGACTTACCGGCCGCCACTTAGCGCCACGCCCCCAGCACTATTGCGCCCTTCGTGCTCGTCATAAATATTTATGCGCTGGCGAGTTGCGCGAGTTGCCAAATGCAGCGCGCAAGAAGGAAAGTGACAGAGGCGGGGCGGGGAAGCAGAACAGGAAACGTAAATGAAACTAAAATCAATTTGGGGCCTGCTGATAGCCATCATTGAGATCGAGATAAACGAAACATTGTTTTGCAGTCGTTTCGGAAAGAATTTTACAAACCGAAAAAGTATTTACCAAAAAAGAAAACCCGAAAAACAGAGAAAAAACTGCCCGTCAATGAAGCCTAATTTAGTATTTTTCAAAAAGTGTGCGCTCTGAAGATGTTTCTCCACATTTCTCCCGGATGCTGGGGGTTGTTGGCCGTCGGGTATAATGCATAAAATTATGTAAATATTCAGAAATTATCATTTAATTTCTAAAATTGTTTATGTTTATGCACGGTAATAAGCAACCGACAGTCACAGTAGCAGCAGCACGAGGGGGGCACGGCCACGCCCACCGAAAACCCATCAGCAACGCGCCACTTCAGCGCTCTTCAACTTAATTAAAAATTACTTTACAGACGCCAAATACTTTTAATTATTTTGGGTTCGGCGGTCGAATGCAAAGAAGTCGCTGCCTCCTTCTCACTCTCACTCCCCCCCTCTCACTGCCTCTCTTTCTTTCTTTGTTGTGCTCTCTCTCTTTCGCTCGCTAATTGTTGGGGCAAGCAGATTGGTTTTAGTCGCTAGTTGTTATTTTTGCATTAAGCTGTCGAAAATATGAATATTTTTAAATTGAATTAGCCGTGAGGGGGGGAGATAAAGAGAAAGAGAGGGCGACAATCGGGGGAGGAATACGGGACGTCGTTGTCGTCGTGGTGGCGGGGCAACCGAACTCTTTTGTATTATTCGAGCAATAAAACAATTTATACAAACCGCGGGCGATGCCATCAACAGAGTTGATGGTTGGCTCCATTGATTTTCCATTTGATTTTATACATTTGTTTTTATGATTTGCCTGCAAATCGAAACACTCAACGGGAATCGCGCTCGGTAATGGTTGATTGCGCGATATCGAGTGCTGGGGCATGGTGAGGGGAGGAGGAGAGAGCGGGAGAGAGTGAGAGAGAGAGAGTGAAAGAGCAGAGAGCGACGGCCGCAATGTGCACCTTCGACCCCCCCCCCACCGCAACCACAAAACATTCCCTCATTTACGTCTGCTTGTTGGTGGTTTTCCCTGCAAGGGGTCCCCCTGCCTCTACCCCCCTTTCGAGCTACGAGTGCGCCACGTGATTCGCATTATTTGCAATTTTGGCTTTTTACTTGTTTCCCTTTTTACGCGCTCACTCATAAAGTAAGTGTTTTTTCACGGAACTAAGCTGCAAAGCCCCAATACGAAGGTAACTATGAAACTGCGCTTTATGCAAAGCGATTCCGATGCCAACAAAAAAAGACGTTCGACTTTCGGCAGATAAAAAACGACTCTTTATAAATATGAAATGAATCATTTTATAAACTAAACTGAAATAAATAGAAGTTGCACTTAAGTATCTAATCAAAAGATGTGTCTCTCCTACTTGGCCAACTCTTTCGGCGATAAGAACTCGTCTTTAATAAAATGATTTTTCAATTTCTTTTATTACGCTGCCTGGGAAATACTTTGGCAGCGCAGAGAAATGAATTACTTTTTCAATAGTTTTTCGCACTCTTTGTCAGTGAGGCAAGCAATAAAGCTGGGCACACAATGCTTTGTAATTCAATAAGAATGAGAGGCCATTCGAAGATGAGATAGGGCAGACGCACAAGCCGTGGAGTCTTGCTCACTTTTAAACCCTTATATACCCTGGAATTGATTTGAGGATACACTGGAAAACTGAAAGCAATCTGAAATATATTCCAATTGTTGGAAAATACAACTCATAGAAAACTTAGATAACAGTAAGGGAACAGATTGAATTAAGAATATGATTGAACTGCGACAATGACATGTAGAACAGCCCGTCGTCCTGGGAAAGCAATACAAAAAAATAAGCATGGGATGGAAATAACTTTTTGCACACATATTGTACAAATATAAATTTTCGGTTTTTGTAAAAAAAATCATTCAATTTCTCAGGTTTTGAATGGAATTCTCTCCCTCGATGATGGTTGCTTTATTTGTAGTTTTGCAGTTTTTGCATAAAAGTATTTTAAACTAAGTAAATAGATTAGAATGGTAGCTGGTGATATAAACCACCATAAAGGAGTAACTACCAGTCTAGTACTGTTCTCTTTTCCCACCATGTACCTGCAGATCATAAGGCAACGCAATTCATTCCAATTCCCTTTGCCTCTTTCATATTGTTTTGTTTCGTGCTCTTTGCGATTGTTTGATGTCAAGTGTGCGATTGAATTGTATGCGATTTCCGCACTAGTCATAAGATTTAATACAACTGATAAGGTACACACAGTGTATGGCAGTATGGGTGAGAGTGTATGTGTGCAACACAGTGGGGCACCTTTATGAGTTTAGAAGCAAGCTGAGTGCCTGCTTAAGCCTTGCCTGCCTTCCTCTGGCTGGCTGAAAAGGAACATTTCACACATTGCGAACACCTGCCAAAAAAAAGCACACACACGCACAGATACACACACAAAAAGAGAGAAGCCGCAGACCAAGAACTCACTCCCCGACCCGCTCCTGTCCCTCACTGGCCAGCAAAATGTCGAGCACTTTTAATTAAAAGTAATGTCATACAATTCCATTACACTCGGCCCGAAATGTGTGCGAAACGCATTTACATATCAAACTGCTCGACTACAATCTCTCGCCTGTACTCACTGTAGTCACTGTCTTGCTATCTCCCTCCAACTCTCTCTATCTCTGACTTGGTCTATCTCTTTGCACTCCCTCTGTCATTGCCCGTGCTTTGTCATTTGTATTTGTTTTATTTCCCAGCCGGCAGCGCACTTCAAATGTGGCCCACTGGCAAAGTGACAACAAAAGTAAATTAATGTGCGTGCATATACATGTGACCCACCCCTTCCCCTTCCCCTTCTGCTTCTCCTTCTCCTTAGCCACAACCCCAATTCAACCCCTGGCACAGTCGCAGTTTCAGTCTTCTCCCCATTCCATTTGGTGTGTGGTTTTTGTCGTTGCCTTTACAGGTAATTTATTGCATTCTAACATAATGGAAAACATTTCTGCTAGACGAGCTTCGAGTCGAGGTGAATCGAGGCGAAGCGAGCCAAGTCGAGTGGGGCGACAAGGCGGAGTGGCAAGGCACATTAACATTAGCTTTATGTCCGCACATCAGCTGTCGTCGTCGGGCTGATCACCTGACCCAGTTCGAGCTCCACTTTCGGCTATATTAGTCGCATCAAATATAAACAAATCGCCTGCTCATACGTTTTCATTTCACCTGATGCGTTCTCTCTACCTGCCTCCTCCCCCTCACCCTGCTGCTCCTTCTCGGTCACACATCGCACCACAGCACGTGGCTTTGCTGGCTGCCATCGATAGCTTACTTAAAAACGAATTGACATTAATTGAAGGCAGCCGACGGCAAACACAACTAAATAAATACGCCTGATGACAACTGGCCGAGGCAGAGGCTGAGATCGAAGGCTGGTCGCGGCTGCAGGAGGCTGAAGACCAGAGACTGGAGGCTGTGCCCGGTCAGGGTCGCCAAAAGGCAAGTCGAAGTTTCAAAGATGGCAAATTCAATTGTCGTTTGTCGTTTGATGCGACCACAGCGAGCAGCTGCTTCGGCTTGGACTGGGCCTTGTTCTGGGCAGCGCATATTTGCGCAATGCTTCGGCATTCACCTGATGAATTTATCGCAATGTGTGCCAGCAGCAGCAGCAGTAACAGAGACACAAGCTTTGCCAGCGAATCTGCTACAGCTGTGGCAATCCGACTGGCACCTCCCCATCGCCTTGTTGCTGTCGTTGTCTGCTAAATTGGTTTTCTTTTTGTCAATTGGGGATTTCGATTGTAGCAAGAGGCCAGGCCAGGCCACGGCGATGGCGACGACATCGAAGGTGGCCGGCAAAGAAAAAATGCCAACATAAGTATTAAGTTAAATAAAATACGAAGAATAACGGCGCAGGCAGCACAGCTCGCAGTGCCAACATGCCGTGGCGTTTGCTCCTTATCGCAGCCGCCGGCAATGGCGATGGTCCGTTGAGACAAACTGCCGGCGCAAAGTTAAGCGCAGCAACATCAATGGGGTCAGCTAATGCTGCACGAGGACTGAAGCCGAAGCGAAGACGGAGATGGAGATGGAGCTAGAACCGTCTCAATTGACTATTGATAAAGTTGAAAAGCAGAGGAAATTTTTGTGCCACCCCTTGTGTTGTCTCTCTGTCCCTCTATCTCTCTCTCGGGGCAATGAGTAAACAATGACATAATGACAAGTGGCGGAGAGTTTAAGTGATAAATAATTAATTGATTTTTGTTGCAACAAAAGCGAGCTGAGCTGAGCAGAGCGCGCTCGAGTGTTGTCGCCGAGGAGGCGAAGTTCAGATCCAGCAACGAGATAAGTTAAAAGGTAGATTAAGATAAATGGCGACTCGTTCTCTGTCTCCGCCTTCGTCTCCCTCTTCTTCTCTCCGTTCCCCAACTGTCCTTGTGCTATTTCTAATGCCTTTGTTTCTGCTCTTGTTGCTGTTATTTTTAAGAACAAATTTTGCTGGTTGCGCCTCTTGTTTGTTCCCTCGCTTGTTTCGCATAATAAAGCAGCAGGCGGGCGCGGGGTCTGTCAGGGCTGTCCAAGTGGGAATTGAGAAGTAAAGGCGTCCGGCTTGTCCGGCCCCTGGGGTGCGTTTGGCCAGTTGTGTCCCCCATTTTATTTTTATTGGCTCGCAAGTTGCGCCATTTATTTTCGGCCGCATTTGATTTTCCAATTGCCATTTTTATGAGGCGCGCCGGAGGATTAAACCCATCGATGCAGCAGTTAATTTCTTCGGCCCCTTTCCCTTTAAATTGATAGAGAAGATCAGCACAACCCCTTCGCATTCCTGTCGAGAATTACTTAATGTTTTCGCTCTCGATTCTCGTTTTATTTGCGTCCTTCAATTTGGTAATTGTATTTGCTCTGCCGATATAGTTGACTGCTCTGACTCTGGCCGTCGATCGATGCATCGATTTGCCATGCCAGTAGAGCGAGTTCAGTGCGCCCACTTAACCTTTGGGGACAATGTGTTTGCTGCTGTCGTACATGGCGTATGCGTAATATTCCATGTAATGCCACTAAACAGACGCTGATTGTAATCTCTCATATACTAATAAAGTCGGGGCAAAGGGCGTAAAAAATGCAGGTGACATAGCAAATAGGCAAAGTCGCCGTCGACGACTTTTCATTAATTTTGGACACGCAGCGCCGCAGCTCGAGGCCCCAAGCGGCCGTAGATGGAGGCGTGTGTGTGTGCTTAGGATGTCTGCTTCTTCTGCCTATGCCTAATGTTTTCATGTAAGCCAGACACATACGGGTGGGCGTGTGTATGGGTGTGTGTGGGTATTGGTTGGAGTCGGCTCCCAAGTGAATAATTTGTTATCAGCGCATAATCAACGAGACAACAACGAAACCCAGCCCGCTACATGGCACCTGGATACCACAGGGGCAATGCTAGAGAGCAGCACAAAAGGTAAACAGAGACACCGAAAGCCACACACACACACAGGTGAGAACACACACAGGCTTACGGGCAGGCAGGCACACTTGAACCGCAAAAAAAAAGGTGAGTTCGGGCGCTTTTACTTAACACATTTCGGGTATCTACAGCCCATCGCACTCACTCACTCACTCACACACACCAACGCATATAAATATATGTATATGTAGAGTGTGCATGTGTGCGTGCATGTAAGTAGATATGGAAGTGTATTTGTTGTGTAGCAAAAAGGCTGCCGCCATCAAAATAATTACGATACAAGTCGACATGCATGTACATGTTCCTTGCCTCCCTCCCTCCCTGCCCCGTTCTCGCCTGGCTTGTTGCCGCTCTGAGTGCGTTTGTGTGTAGCAATGCGTGTGCACAACAACAAAAAGTCATTTAGTTAAAAACCTGACTTTTTATTTGCGCTGCGGGCAGCCCCCAAAGTTGAGCATGCACCCGACTCAACCCATCAACAACGACGACGACCCCGACGAGGGGGCACTGTGAGGTGGTAAGGGGTGGCTCGGGTGGGTGCACGGACTGACGGGCTGGCGGGCGTTGAACACTTCATCAACTCATCAGAGCGCGCCCTTTTTTGCATGTCCTTAACCGTTTATCGTCGCCCGCTTCCACTCATGAGCTGCCATTTGTTGTTGCCACTTTGGCTGTGGCTTTCTCTCTGTGCGCTCGTGGCTCAGGTAGCGAGCCAAGATCAACAAAGGGGGAGAGTGGGAGAGGGAGAGGAGGAGAAAGAGAGAGGGAAGAAGGGAGTGAGAAACAGAGAGAGAGAGGGAAGGCAGCTCGTCGACGGCGCCGACCAAACATAAAATACACAAAATTACTCTTATGAAAATTAATAAGTTAACTTTTTTTGCTCTTGCTCGGCAGCGTTAAAAAAGCTGAGTATGTAAATAAAAATGTACGAGTGTCTGTGTGAGTGTCTATGTGCATGCGTGTGTGTGTGTGTGGGAAATAACCTTTTTTGTGCTTCATTTGAACGCATTTGCTGGGTGTAATAAAAGTAATTGAAATTAAAAGTAAAGAAACGTGTTGCGTGTGTGTGTGAGTGTATGTTTGTGTTGGTGTGTGTGTGCACTTCATTTGCTTCTTCAAATTAATCCCTAAAGTAATTAGAAAAAAATATGAATACACACACACACACGCACACACCGAGACAGACTTGCTAGTCGAAATTGTGTTTGGGGCGGGCAAAATGAGCAAAAGGTTCGTGCTAAGTGCATATTTTGTACGCGGTTCGAAATGTAAGCACCCTGGCAGCCCTGGCAGCCCTGGCAACCCTGGCAATCCCCCAAGTAACCAATGCGACCCTGAAATGGCTGAGCAACAGCAAGGGAAGGCGAGTGGAGAGAGGGGCTGCAATATCAAATGTGATTTGCGGAAAATGTGTCAAGCGAAAGGACTAAAATATCACAATGGGAAACATGAAACGCTTTCAAAGTGACACTGGAAATAATTAAAATACGCAATACGAAAATGCGAAAATAAAATATAAGCACAGATTAAATTCTTATTGCAGCATTTGCTTTGTTTTGCGCGCTGCCTTGCCCTGCTTCGCCTTGTTCGGCATTCGTCGCTCGTGGCGATATTTGCTCAATTAGCAAATGAAGCAAATTGCGGGCGTGCCAAGTGGGGAAGAGAAAGGGGGTAGTCAGCATATGGCTGGGATTTAATTGCCGCGAATCGGGGCACATCTCGTCGGGTCATTTGCATACAGTGCGACGGCGACACAACAATAAAACTTGCGTAGCCAAAGCGAGCAGCAAACATCAAATGCTCGCCAAATAAAAAACGAGAAAGACAGAATGCATTTCGAAGATTTTATACCCTTGCAGGTTATATGTCCTCCCATCGTTCCAATACTAGATAGTTATATATGGAAGTGCAGAATTTAATAGAATTAATATGAATATTCGATATTAAGACGCACTTCGATTGGCACTGAAAAGTTCAGTAGTTTCTAATATCAGAACTGGTCTTTATCCAAAAACCTTCATTTCGGTCGATTGTTGCTATGGCAGTTATATTTTATAATGATTAGATTTTTTTGTTCCGATGTTGTCAATTTGATTGCAATATCTTGACAAATAACAAAAATGGACCGATAGTTTGTATGACAGCTATACGATATATCGGTCCCATCCACCTCGTTCTAACTGCTGTACAGCGTGCATCATTAAGAAGCATTTGTAGCAAGTTTAATTAATATAAATCTACAACTGAAAGACTAGTTTGCATTGCAAGAAGCAGACGGACTTACGGACAGACTGACGGACAAACGGACGAACAGACGAACAAAGAGACGGACGGACAAACATGGCTAAATCGGCTCCTCTGATGATGCTGAATCAGAATATATATACTTAATGGTACGTTGCAGAGTCCTGGCTAAAATGAATATACCCTCTGCAAGGCTAAACCAACCGCACACACACAGACACACAGACGCAGCTAAACAGTGGGCCGTTGTCGCATGGTGTTGCTGCCTGTTTCCGGTTTATTTACCTTCGCTATGTTGGCCATGCTGTCCGTGGTTCAGCTGACAGTTTAAGTTGCATTGGCTGCACCCGGCAAATTTCTGGCACCTCCCTCTGCCTCTCTCTCTCTCTTTCTCCACGATCTCTCTCTCTCTCTCTCTGTTTTCGGCATGTTCGTAACTTTTGAGCAGCGACAAAAAGAAGAGAAGCTGAAAAAATGGTGGCAAAAAGTTATGACTGGCAGCGGAAGCGGAAACGTTTTGGCAGCGTGTGAAATGCCGAGCAGCCGAAAACTAAAATGTCGCGTTGAAAAAGTTATGACTGTCGTTAATTTTGCACCCGTCGTATGCGAGTTGAGTTGAGATTGCGAAATGCAAAATGAAAATGCGAAAGAGTTTGCTTCTCTTTTTTTTTTTGCTGCAATTTGTGTTTGCGTTTTAATTCAATTTCCCCTGCAGGCCAACGATATGCGAACACCCCTTACCCCCATTACGTATACGCAGCGTATGTGCAGCGCAACATTCAGCTGTCGTTGGGCTTGGACAAATAATGAAAGGTTCTCACTGGCACATGCCACATGTTTATCTGCTGCATTAGGCAGCGCATACACCGTGAGAATAAGCATACGCCCGGTGGGTTGCAGTCTCCACACTTGCACGCCTTCGCACAATGCAACTGCTGCCTGGCCGGGCCAGGCCACATGCTCCGTCCCAAAGCCGCTGCTTATGCTCGCAGGAATTCGATGGTGCGCATATTCGCAAATTGACGGCAGTCGAAGTGCAGCAGACAGGGGGGAGGAGGAGAAGGGGTGGATTGTCTGGCTCGGGCAGGTCGCTGGCACTGGGTGCGCCGCAATGTCAGTCGCCAAATTCCGCACAACATTTATCATATTTGGGTTAGGCCAGCGCGAGTTCTCGCGCCAGTTCAAAGTCCAACATTAAGTTCCAGGTATTTGCAACTTTTCGACAAAGGATTTTTGGCTGCAATCGCGCCATAAATTATAAGCTCACCTTGCTTCCTAGCAACCTTCTCCCCTCTTCCTAATTCTCGGTCTGTTGTTGTTGTTGCTGCTGCTGTTGTTGTGTTTGCCGTGTAGCGCGTCTACTTAGCGCATAATTAGCTGCATGAAGCCTGATAACGAACACAGTGCGCAACGTGGCGGAGTGCGAGGGCAAACTGTGGGTTGTCTGTGGGCGTGGCACGCAGGTACAAAAGCATTCAAAGTGCCGCAAAAACTCTGCAATGATGAATGTTGAAATAATGAACCAATAGTAAGTGCAGCGTCCTTATCTCTCTCACTCTATCTCCCTCTCCACCTCTACCTGTTTCTTTCTCCGCACGGAATATCGTTGAATTCCGAGTATTAATTGTGAAAATCGTGCGTTACTATTGCCGGTACTTAATGTAATTATTTCTATGCCGAAAAATCACTTTGAAATTCCACAAATCTCACATGTACTTTGACTTTGTCATTGAATTCTATTTGCATATATAATCTGTATTAATTACGCTCGAATTCTTAGTTATTATATTGACCTTAAATTGGCTAAGCATTTAAATTTGGAATTTGAAAGATATTCTATGAATTAAATAGAGCTTTCCATCAAAGAATTGTAATTAAAAATGTGCATCTGTACTGAGAACTAATAGCTCTATTATCGTATAATATATCCCTGCTTCACATATATATAGATAGCTCATGGTAAGAGAGAAAGAGAGGTACTGCCGCATAAGCTACTTCTCAAAAAGAGGAAGTAGAGAGAGTGTGCAATAGAAGAGAGGATACATAAGGGGTATCGAGCAAAGTGATTCTAATTTCTAGCTAGGTGATCAAAAGTCTTAATTACTGTGTAATTATTAGAAACAATAAAGTAGAGCTAATTGCAGTCCGAACATAATACTCTGAAGGGCTCGTGTAGAGCACAGTTCGATTAACATTGCCGAAAAGTTAATGCTGAAAAAATACAACTCATTCCACAAGGCACAGAGAATTGTAACTTGCTAACGTGCTCATCACTTTCAATGTCCCAGTTGACTAAGCTATTTACTAAGAAAGATTTTCTAAGTAGCTAAATAACTTTTCTAGAATAAGGAGGAAGTATAAAGTCAAGTCAAGTCTTTGTGTTGTAGCAGCTTCGGGGGATCTTCGATTGCTGCAGGCCTAGTTTTAGGCTGACGGCAGAGTGCGCGCGAGAAGCGAAGCGAAGCAAAGCGATGCGAAGCGAGAAGCTATGACCAAAGCGAGAAGATGGCAGAGTGCGAGCTTTGCGATACACGAGCTACAGCACATAATACAACAAAACAGCACAGAATACAATATAAAAATCGTACGCTCTGAGCGAGTTGAAGCGATAAAGCAGGTTGCAAACTGCTCTCTCGCTTTGCTCTCATTTTATCGCTTGAGCTCGCAACTTGCTTCGCTTTCACTCTGACATCTTTCGAGCGATTGCACTTTAAAATGCATGCAGTGGTTTATCGCCCGTTCTCGCCCCATATTATCGCTTCGCTTCTCGCGCGCACTCTGCCTTCAGCCTTAGTGTCCAGTTCGTTTTCCTTATATTCATCGTCTTAGTGGTTAGTCTTAGGTAATGTGAGGGTATTATTCGCCCCTAGCATAACGATCTTCGTTCAAGTTTCAACTTGATCTTTCTAAGTAGTTACTGAGTACATTTATCGCTGACTGGCTAGCCGACAAAATTCGGATATATTTCCTCAAGTATGCACCTCCCAATGGCTCATACATCTGCCTGGAATATGCAGTTGTAATGCCCTAGTGGTTCGTGGAGCCTATATCTTTGACCAACCAGTCTTGGACCATCATTCCAGGGCACTGGTAGGTGAGAGATCCATCATTTCACCTTTTTTCCTTCACAAAAACACACACTCTCATTCTCTCACATCTCTCCCATTCCACAAACTTCCCACTTAACCTCCAACTCAAAACACTTTGTTAATCATAGCACGCTCAATTAAATTACAGCTTCTCGTTCTACAGAATCTGAATGCTATATACGAGCTATATTTATGAGCTTGCGATGTCGAGCGTGCTTATTATGCCGCACTGCAATAAAAATTCTTTCTCAGCTTATCTCTCTTATGTCATGGCTGCCTCCGCCTCCGCCTCCGCCAAGGGGAGGCAAACTTTTTAACAGTCGCATATCCATAACGAGAACAAATAAATCGGCAAGCATTGGGAAAATAAATATAAGATCATTTAAGCAAATATGAAGCGGCAAGAAGAAGAAGTCGAGGCGAGATGGAAAGATGGAAACGTGGAAAGAAATGAAAAGGCAACCGAGAGCGACGGAATGAATGAGCTGAGTTCGAGAATAAATGTATGAGTGTATAACTGCGCACAGATACGTGAATGTAGCACTCTTAGAGAGTGTGTGTGTGTGTGAGTGTGAGTGTGTGTGCGCTTTGTTTGCACTTGAAGGCATTAAAAAGTTTTTTCTTTGAATAAACGTGAATGAAGTCGTGTGAAATCAATTGTAAACAAGGTATCAATCCATTGCACTATGGGGACTTTGCCCTGTTTTTTTTACATTAATTAATAACTCTTGATCTAAGTAAAATTTTTTGATGGAGTTTTTTTTATATTATTATGAGAGCCCTCAGAAATATTTAAGAAAAGTGGGCGTGGACCATCCCTTTATATTTTAACCAAAACCCGTGATTTGACAAATAATTTGTATGGCAGCAACACGTAATAGTATTCCGATTGTGATGAAATTTTAAGATCATATTGAGGATCAAATACAAATAAGATGAGATAAGTTTGAAAGCCACATCTTTAAATATAACAAAAATCGGCCGATAGATTGTATGGCAGCTATACGATATATCGGCCCAATCCGCCTTGTTCCGGCTTATTTATAAGTAATGAATAATAAAAAGTATGTATGCTAAGTTTCATTTTGATATCTCTCTAGTGAAAGTGAATATTGGATTTTGTTACTCACGAAAACACCATTGCATACGCCACAATCACGCATTTTTATCGAGATGTTGCTTCCTTAAAAATGAAATTTCTCAAAAACCCGCAAAAAACGCAGATATGGACTAGATGTGCTGAATAAGGAATTAATAGCTGTACAATATGTATATAGACACTCGCTGAACAAATTTGAACAATTTTTTGTAGCTCTTTTCAAAGTTGAAATTTTGTTCCTAAAAATACATGTCAACACCACTCGCTAAAAGTACAAATTATTAGAAATACCCGCACTAAATAATCCAAATATTTACAACAACGCATAGTAAAACTCCGTAAAATTAAAATCCATTTAAATTTTGAACGTTTTACATTGGCTTTTTGAAAACTGAGGAATTTAAAGTTCCACTTCAAAATTGAGCGCAATGACGACAAGTTCTGTTCGCTTGCAAACGCTGACTTTAACAGCTGATATTTTAACATTGGACTGTTAAGTTAACATTTGCACGGTGGAAGATGATAGATTGATCTATTCCTTATTCGTTAATACTAAAATATTGCAAATTTGCATACTTGTGAAAAACACATTATTGTAAAAAAAACAGGCCAAAGTCCCCATAGTGCATTGCCACCCAACTGTGTATGTGTGTGTGTGTGTGAGGAGGGACATCTGTAAGTAAATATCGCATTGAAGAGAGATAATCATAATCAGCTTTCGCTGCGTGTTGCTTCGATTGCCGCATGAGCGCTTGAAAAGAAGAAGCTAAAAGTAATGACAAGGGCTGTTAGCTGCCCCTCCTCCGCTTGCCACCTGCAACTCGCCACTTTCCACTCTCCACTTGGCACCTGACTGTGCAGCGCGCAAACCATGGAATGCAATTGCCAAGCGACGAGTCACATAAATAAAACGCATGCGACATTCATTTAAAAGCCAAAGACCATGCACCATGCCCACATGGGGGCGGCACAACCCCCCCCCCCTTCCTCACGCCCTCTGGCCACCATGTGGAAGATGCAGTGCGACATAAATATTGTAATCATAAATTTTCATAAACAATTTCGCTTGCTTGCAACCAGAAAATATTTTGGTGCCTTTGTGTCCGCGTTTGCGTCCGGAATCGGACTGTATATCCGGCTACCGGGTCCGGGTGCGGGTCAGAGTCGGGGTCGGGGTCCGTGCCGGGGTCAGGGTGCCGGGACCACGACATTTATAATAATTAATTGTGCGCAAATATATGCCGCAAGCGGTCAGCCGGACCCCAAGCGGGACGCAGTGCGGACTGTGAGTTATTTGTGTCGCCTCTCGCACAGGGAAACATAGGAATCACATGCACATTGCAATAGAATTTATAACACAATTACGCCGGCCAGCTAGCCAGCTAGCCAGAGTTGCCACCACACCCAGAGCCTGGCAGTGTGAAGGTGCGCGCAAAGGTCCAGTCCAGTCTAAATGGTCTAAAATGTTTGGCGCAACCGGAAACTGCACTCGGACTATCTTGGGCGCCATCTTTTCGCAGGCCTCGCGAAGCCAACAAATTGCAACATTTATTCAGCAAGACGAATGGCGCTTGACAATTTATATGTGTGCCCATAATTCTGGCGGGCAGGACACCCTGGCGGGTATGGGGAGCGCAGGGTGTCGGGGTCACCTCATAATGGCCTAAAATTAAAAACAGTCATCGCCACAAGATACCGAGTACACAAACAGCTTCCCTTAGTCTGTGGCCGAGGTCGAGAATGAGACAGAGACTGAGAGCGGGCCACGTAGGCACACTTTGGTTGCACGAATGGAATGGAATGCCTCGTCGGCTGGCAACGTGTGAAATAAATTACTAAATAAAATAAACGACCAGCGACACACACACACACACACTTACACACGCGGCGACAAATGAGTCGGCCGCAGAAAAAAAAGACAACACCAAAAAACGAGCCACAAAAAAACTGCAATTAAAAACGATAAAAGTAAACGGAAGTCACTTTAATGGCGGCAGCTCCTAATGGTTGCAAAGGAGTGCGCCAAACGTGAGGAAAAACAGCCATAAATAGGCCAGCAGCAAATACAATAATAATGATGCTACCAGTATCTGTTAAACATCAATTTAACTGGTCGATGAAAAGAATTCTGCTTCATCTAAATGATTGGAATTCGACTTAAAAGTAAATGCGCTCGTTGCTCACTGTTATCTATTCCTTGGTGCTCTGTCTCCTTGAGAGGGAGAGACAGAGAGACTGTATCACTCGCGTTTGCTTACTTATATATTTATATATGGAGGAAACATAAAACAGCAGTCGAGAAGGTCAAGTGGGTCCTTTTAGATACGAGTAGTTCTCTTAATTCAATTCTCTTTGTTTAGTTATCAGAAATAGATCTTATCAGTATGTTTTCTTTGATTTGTTATTTTTATGTAGTTTTAATTTATTGTTTATTAAAGGTTACTTTCAAGTAGTCAGTTATCAATCAGTTTTGTTCAGTCCACCCATTTGCTCTATCCAAGTTCTCCTTATTTCTGTCTCATTCAATTCTTCCCAAGCTTTTGTCATGGCTCAGTATTCATTGCTAAATTCTCCTCAGTCAGTTCTCCTTTGTTCGTCAGTCAATTCTTCTTAGTCAGTTCTTTTTAGTTAGTTCTCCTCAGTCTATTATCTTCATGACATTTCTTAATATTCAATATTATCAGTCAAATCTCTTCAATATGTTTTCTTCAGACAGATTCGTGTTATTGGTTTGCAGAGAATAGTTTTAACTAGTCAGTTATCAGTCAGTTCTTTTTAGCCCATGGATTTTAAAAAAATGCATGGCCTATTGTGTTTGTCAGAACGGAAATGTGCGTAACAGGCAGAAGGAGGCATCTCCGACCCCATAAACTGTATATATTCTGAATCAGTATCAGTATCCGAGTCGATTGAGCCATGTCTGCCTGTCCGTCTGTCCGTCTGTCTGTCTGTATGAACACCTGGATCTCAGAAACTATAAGAGCTAGAGACAACATACGTATATATTGCAGTGTCTCAAAGTTTTTTTAAAATTTTGACACGCCCCTTCCCGCCTCTGAAAATCAGTAATAACTATTTAAAAACTACAATATTAGCTCAACAACCAAATTTGTATATCTTACATGACAAATACCTTGCCACGGGCGTTATGTGAATCGGACTATAAATAAGTGAGATATGATACGAATTAAACTCACTTTGAACATATATACTTAAGCATACCTAATTTACGCAAGCATACCGAATTTCAAATCTAGCGTCAAACACACAGCATTTTATTAAACTTTTTATTTGCATTGTATGGTAACAGAATTGGTTTACAATACAGCTTTGCCGATGTGCCAAGTAGTGAGGCAATGGCCGAGTGGTTAGAGTGGTGGACGGCTGCGAGAGGGTGCGTGTGTTCAACTCCCGGTTGAGGTGGGTGCGAATTCTCATTTATTAATTATTTCTTATTTTGTTTATTTATTTTATTCTAATAAACTAAAAGAATAGTTACAGGCAAACAAATTAAATTATTTTATTTTTCCATGTTCAGTAAGATTCCAATTGGATGTTTCCTACTTTGTTTTGCTCTCAATCTTTTGCAATTAGAATGCTAGAAAATAACAGAGATCATAAGCCCTTGTAAAGTTATGAATGTGCAAGTGGGACGCCTGTACATACATGTCTGCATATGCGCATGTATGTATTGGCATCCCACTTCAACATACATTATTGCACGATTGTATATACATACATATGTACTATTAGATTTGCAGTTGCTGTTGTGTACCGACGAAAGAAAACTAAGTTCTCTAATTACATATATTGCGTAACTAAAACTTAAAAATCGCCTACCGCCACAACCCCTCTTTAATATTTTTGAGCTTTTAATTTATTTAAAAAAAATTATGAAATACAAAAGAATTTCACATGTTGATCGCGGCAGCAATCGAACCTCGAACACGCTCAATATCATTGGCCTTAGAGCCCGGGACATAGTCCACCCAGCCACTGAACATCTTTCGCAGTCGTCGAAAATGGTGAGACATTAGACAAAACCACAAGACGCAATATGCATTCTTAGTTCGTGCCAAAAAATCAAAAAGAAGCACATGTAATGAAATTTGGTACGCGCTAGAAATGCATACCTATACCTATTATCTACGGTATACTTTAATAATCCATGGCCTTATACAGTCAGCTCCTGACTGTAGCGTTTGTATTTTTTGTCATTCAAATGCCTTTAGTGTCTTTTTTTCTCGTTTAGTTGTCCTTCGTTCGTTTTCTTAATTTATTTATCTATTAATCGTTTACTTATCATTGCACTGCTGAGCTCTCCTCAGTCAATTCTACTAACCCAATTCTCCTCCATGTGTCATCGACAGTCAATCCTCTTAAGTTTCCTCTTACCTTACATAGATTTCTTCACTGGCTATTATGCGGCTTTCTTCACAGAGTCTACAGAATTCCTTTAGAACATACAGTGCAACCTCTGTTTCCTTCTCTCTAAACTACTCGGTATACTTTAACCTAGCACAACCCACCCACTAGCTGCATACGAGTAGTTGTTGCCATTGTTTATGTGCCGCAACTTGGTTTTATTATGCGTTGCCGTTTGCCGCTGCTTACTGCGGCCAATTCGGCAGTTAATTTTGAATTGTCAGCGAACACGTTAGGCGTCCGCCCAGCGGCGTGGACGTGGCTCGGCCTCAGCTCTGCAGGAGCTTAGCGAGTGCTTCGTATTATCGCCGTGGCAGCCACATTCCTCGACAATTAACACGCGAGCCACTTTAACAAACTGCGACGACGATGGCGACGGCAATGGCGATGGCGATGGCGATGGCGAATTGGCTGCGTAAATGTTGACCACTTCGATAGCAGACTTCGATACAGATATGTGCTTGTGTGGGTGTGTGTGTGTGCGTCTGTGTGGCTTTTCGTAGGTTGCTGTTGTTGTTGCTATTCCTTTTGTAGCTCCATTTGTCTGCCAACAATTTGATTTATTCAGTTTTTCGTTCTGTTTTCTTTTTTTGGTCGTTTTCCTCGTCAACCCCGTGGAACTCAGAACACCTGTTGTCCTGTGCCTGGGCGAGGGAGTACCGAGTGCTGAGTCCCCAAACGACTTGCGTGAGCCGGCGACTTTATTTTCGTCTCGAATATAATTGCCCTTTGTTTTCGTCATCGCGTCGTTTGTACGCAACATTTATTTACATTTTGTTAACATAAACAATGCGTTAAAGTTCGATGGTTTTGGCCAGCGGGCAGTAGACCAGGAATGGGGTAGGCGGAGTAGGGTGGATAATTTTGATTGCCAGCACTTGTTTCGGTTCTTGCGTGTGCGAGCCTGTTAATAAGCTGCTCAGCTCAGTCCGACTCGACTCGACTTCCCTGCGGCTCTTTCATGGAACTTGCCAGGAAATTGGCCATTGTTGTGCCTAATGCGTGTGCCCAAGTATGTCTGGCTGAGTGTATGTGTGTGTGTGTGTGTGCCCATAATTAATGTGTAGCATGTAAATATTGACAGGCTCGGGCAGTTTGCCCGCAGCAACCACGGAAAGTTGCCAGTCCGCCTTGTTGTTCTCTTGTTTTGCGTCGCCGACGAAAGTCAATTAAAATATAAATTAATTTTCATTGGCACACTGAAAAGCCCCGTGGATATAACTTTAAAGGTGCGACTTCTGCCAAAAGGAAGTGCCCAGTGGCGCGTGAACAGCACGAGCTCGAGCTCGAAAACAATGAACAGAGAGCAATGAGAAAAAACACAGAAAAGAAGAATTCAATCTTTGATTCCTGGGCGAATCTGATGCGGTGTGAAAGCGTCTAGAAAATTGCGCAATTTCCTGTGCCTGCAGACATACTCCAAGGTTGCACACTGTATTCATTAAAAGTATTCCGTTATGCACTTTGAATATCAATAAAATATGAATGCCAAAAATAAATGCAAAGAACTTTTAGGAAATTTGAAACCTCTGAGAAATGAAAGATTTACAACAAGCAAATCGGATGTGAGTTATTTAAAACAGTGCAAAAATAAAATCGATTGAAGAATTTAAGTTTTGTTTTCAATTTCACAGCTCAGGCTGAGCAGTTCAAGTTGCTGCAGTTAAAGCCCTTTGACCTATGCCAGTAAAAGTGGAAAATATCTGGGAATATTGAAGCTGCCTTAAGAAATAAGTTTCTACTTACCCAACTTGATGCTTGTGTTTGGCTTGTTTCTTTTTTGCCAACGAAATATTCATAAAAATGGAGAAAATATGGCAATAGTCGCTGCGTCGCCGGCACAGGCAACCGCAGCAGTAGCAGCAGCAAATGAACTCAGAGTGAGACAGAGAGAAAGAGAGAGAGAAATAGATAGAGCACTGCGTAGTGCCCTTTCGCGTTCTCGACGCCATCGTCGTCGTCGTCAATAAGTCAAAAGTTGGAATTTCATTATGCCAGCCTAAAAGTAGGCAACACATTTGGCAGCGGCCCCAGAGCATCCGACAAGCCTCACGCGTTGCGTTGCGTCGCCTCGCGTCGCATATCAGCAGCGCAGCTAAAGCCAAACGACGCGCCATTGGCTGTCCGTCCCTCACCCCAATCTACCGCACCCCATCTGCAACCACGCCCACAGCTCAGCCCCTTTTGAGCGACAGTATGCTCGGCAAATTTGTCATTTTGCCAAATTTCAGTTGCGGTGTGAGTCGAGGCGGGACAACCAGTGCGATCCAGTTCGCGAGGCCAACGACAAGAATCAACTGCTCGACGACGAAGTGAATGAATGTGACTAACAGTACAATATGCGAAGCGAGCGAAACTTACAAATTTAACAGTAAATTGAATTACACTGGGGAAAACTAGTCGAGCGAGAATTATAATACACGTACATTTATTTGGTATATTTAACCCTTTTTCATTTGTATTCCAACTTCTTTTTTACCCTTGCTTTGGGTACAGAAGTTTGCAATGTACCTTAAGAGATATCTCCGGCTCTATAAAGAGTATATTCTTAATCAATAGAGGAGACGATCACCCATTCGGCTTCTGTTACAACGCAAACTAGTTTAAAGAGCAGTATTGATATTCGAAATACCTAAACTTCTCAGTGCCAATCAAAGTCAGACAGTAATCGAAGTATTATGACACAATTTTGCATATAATTATGTAGCTAGTATAAGAACGATCGGAGAATATAAGAACCTGCAAGAGTATGAAGCCTTCGGCATGTCGTAAGTAGCCTTTTTTTCCGGTTCTTATCTTATTTCACTTGAATATGCTTGAAGGTTGAAGAAAAGTGAATTTCACGGACAGAAAATGAAATTCTTGTTTCGCTCATCATTTAAATATGACAGTGACAATCTGAAGGTCTATCTGTGTGTGTGTGTGCAGAGCATAACGGCAAGTGCGACAAAGGGAAAACAATTAATTAGATTTACATCGACATCGACATCGAGCTATTGACTCGACATTTGTGGTTATTGCCTTCGCTCTGGATTCGAGCATGGAATTGGCCTCGCTATTTGCACTTGTTATTGAGTGACAGAGATAGAAATACACGTAAACAACGCGTAATATGGTCTAGAAAATGTGTAATAGTCTGTTTTGTAAGTGAAAGCGACGAGAGACAAGTGGAACTTCGAGGGGGACAGCCGAAAACCGCGTCGAGTGTGCAACGGGCTTGCCACAAAATCGAAGCATTATTTTCGCATAAGCAGGAGGGCAGTGGCGAGGCGGGGAGGCGGGACTGACTGACAATGATATGCGTGGGTTTATGGTGTGCTTTGTCTCTGCCTCGAATTGGATTCGGTCACTGGCAATGGAGTCGTAAAGTCGTAAAAATTATTTTGTGACAAATCGTCCGCGTACGTGAGCCTCATTTAAATGCGTGTATCCCAAAATGATATTAACAATTCAACGAGCAGTGCATGCATAGGGAGAGCGACTGTAGAGAGGTACAGGCAGAGCAGGGCACTCCCTCATCCCCCTCGTACTTTGTGCAGGGTTCAAAGGCCAAACCCAAGTTGTAGCCGCTGAAAAGTGCGCATCAAACTATTTCAACTATTTGGCCACGCACATGTCGTTTGCCAAACCCTCACCCTCACCCTCCCCCTACTCCGAGTTGTAGAATGCTAACAACAACGTGACATGGCAGCGACAACGAGTGGAGCAGGGGGGCGGTGCTGAGCAAGTGATGTAATATGCGACTAAGTATGACGGGGACTGAGACTTGGACTTGCTTAACATTAGCATTAGCTAAGCTGTCGCCTGGTTGCTGTTCCGCATGTCATATGAGCATCGACAGCTCGACAGGGTTGGCATGTTGAAAGGGAGATGGGGGGCAGGCTGTGGGAGTGAGAAGGGTGCGTGGTGGTTTTAAAGTCCGTTTACGCCGCAAAGGCTGCTACACTTTTGCACCCTAAACGGCAAATTGCGTGCAGTGTAAAATTGTGCGTGAAATGTAAAATACCCCGACTGCCCGCAGAGATACACATACAGCAAGCCCACAACCCCAGCTACCCAACTCCCTCCCTCCCTCTCTACTTGTATTGCATTGCGTGTCTGTGCGGTGCGGTTCAATTGCGAGTCTCTGCCTCTTTTTGTCTCACTCTCTCTAATTGCGCCTACTCATAACAGTTTGGCGCGCCCGCTTGTGAGGGCATGCCTGTGTGTGTGTAGTGCATTGTTGGGGCCGTCAGTGCAGCACCCTTTTAAGCAAATTAAGCATAAGGACACAAAGTGGACGCCATTATGTCGCAGTGCGTCGTCATCGCCATCGCCATCGCCATCGACGAGCGACAGCGACAGCGACAGCGAGAGCGTTTTTCGCGTTTGCGACTTTCTAATTTATTTATCGTCCACTCAAAAATGCGCACACACACGCGCTAATAAACACGCACACACACACACACACACGTATGGCAGGCGAGTGCTTTATTTGTATTTGAAGTGCGTGTAAAAGTACTTTTGGTTTTTATTGTTATTGCCACTCTTGTTGGGCCCCAGTTGTTGTAGCTGTTGTTCCTGCTGTTGTTGTTGTTGCTATTGTTGGCTCTAGCACTCTCTTAGCCGTTGTAGTTTTAAGCGCAATGGAATATGGCTTCCGTTTATTTATGCTAAGTACATAACCCAAAAGTGCTGCACGCTGAGCTCGGCCTGAACAGAAAGACAAACATCAAATGCTACTACACTGAGTACATGTGTGTGTGTGTGTCTGTACTTGTATTTGTATGAACAATAGCAGCAACATACAATATATTGTACTTATGCTCATGTTTATATTCATAGTGCAAATCCCAACAAGTTCGATAATTGAATGGAATTATTAGCTCTGCCTATTAATTATCCTACTCTCATCTCGTTTTGTATTCCGCCTATTATCATATTTCGGCTCGAATTTGATTTAATTGATTGAACATTATGGGCTCAGCAGCCATCAATCAAATGCTTATGTTCTGCTTGATGTAATATAATTCTAAAATTATTACCTTTTGCTCTCAACAAAGCGAGTGCTCATTAAATCGTCTAATCGCCCCAGAACATTTTCCACTGTCTCAACTCAGTTCATTTGATTTCGGCAACACGCTGCGCTGCTGTATTACCATATCGTGGCTGGAGACTATTAGACAGAGGTCTCGGTTTGTCTGTCTGCCCGTTTGACTGGTGTAACGATGCGTAATGGAAGTGGAAATTCGAGAAGGTCGCATTGATTAGCGCGTGCCATTTGCCTATCAAGAATGTCATAAATTGACTGAGCGCATCAAGCAGGCATTTTACAGTCACTAAAAAAGTCTGTGCACGACAAGGCGGATACAGTACCGTGCTGTACTGTATACGCTCGATGAAAGGGTAAGGCAATCGATGAGAAATGGGCGTGGCAACACGTCGTATACGCAATTTAATAGCCACAAATAAACGTGCGACGTTTATGGCTGTTGTCGTGCAAATAGCGACGTAGGGTAGATGGGAGAGGGCGGGTGCAGGGTGGTGTGCGAGTGCGAGGCGAGAATATACTATATAATAAAAGTAAAATAATAATCGACACCTTGCATAGGTGACAACATTTCAAATTGTCACCAAAGCTGTCACGCTAATTGTTTTCCCCGTACGTGTACATAGGCATTTTGTTGATTGACGCGAGGCGAGACGAGTGAAGGAGACAGAGCTAGACTGCGGCGTTCTCTTTCTTTCTATGTTATGTAAAATATATTTCGTGATTGCAAAAGGCGAAAGGTGTCAGACAACTTCACTGACGAGCTCTGACACTGTTCGTAATTGATTAACTTTGATTCGCAATTGCAGTAACTGTCGCACACCTTCCCCTGGCCGTCCCCTTTCTCCTGATGGAGGCCGACACGTGTAAGCACCTGGTAAGCGCACGGCTTAACATTTGCTGAACAAAAAGTTCAATTAAACAATTGGCCGCAGCACGCTTGATTGCATTCGCCTTGCCTTGCCTGCCTGCGCCTGCCTGCCAGCGCATTTGGCAATAAATTATTTATGCATAAAAAATGTCGGTAAGCTCAGATACGAAGTGTGCCCGAGGTGAATGGGGGCCAGAAGGCAGAGGCAAAACTTCTTAGCCGAAGGCATTTTATTAATGAATGTATTACTGAGTGCTTGTGCCAGAGACTATGCGAGTGTGCGAGCGAGCATGTGTGTGTGTATTCAAGTTTGCCACTTGACTGCTCACACTGCCGAGAGCTCGGTCTTGAATGTGCTTACATATTCATAAATGCATAAATTGAAGGTAAATTCGCAAAGAAAACATTTCACATCACTTTACATTAAAAGTTTGCGCTGCTCTCGCTCGCACTCGTACTCGCAATCCGTCTCGCTTGCTCTGCTCTGCTGCTGCTGCTGATGCTCGAGTATTTTCTTATGGCCACCTGCCACCTGCCGCCTGCCGCCTGCTGCCTGCTGCCACGCCCCAGTGCGCCTCGGAATACCTCTGCTCTATGTTGTTTGCTTTTAATTTTCGAATTTTTGAAATAATGCCTGCAGTTATTTGCTTAAGTGTGCGTATAAAAATCAAGTATACGTACTGATAACGTACCATTGTAGCCCATTGTACGAGTCTATCTACTGCTCGCACTCGGCACTGTATGCATGCGTGCACATGTGTGCGTGTGTGCGTGTCTACACATAACTGTTTGCAGTTGCGCCAGTGGCGTAGACAGAACTTATACGAGGGCTCTTTATCAGAACTTTGTCTAGTCATGTTCGCGTCTCTAAACAGAAAACTCACTCTCTCTCTGTCTCCCTGCTTTGCACAGTATGTGATCATCTGTGGCAACCAGGGCTGCTAGCTACCTCTCACAAAAAAAGGCTAGTCTAAGATAAACAAAATGGTAGGACATGAGGAAATAAAGACAAAACACAGGACAATAAGTTGTTAATACAAAATGGTTAACATTTAAACAATTTGTAAATTTAAGTAAATTGTCAAATCCTCTCGAAAATGTTCGATCGGTTCATTTTATGTTGAAAGCGGGCTTAATTGAGCTATGGCAATATTTTTTAAATATTTGTTCCCTTTTATGATGAAAAATCGAATCAAAAAACGGAATAAATATTTGTATTCAAACCATTGATCCGATTGAAGATGTGTTTTAGATAAAGAAAATAAGATTATAATATAGAATTACATAATTTGCGTGCTTAATATTTGTGCTGCTATGTTCGACTTCAGCTTTTGACTTTCTAAACAGTTTTATGCACTTCTTGACAAATTCCCGCGTTGACTCTGACTATCGATTATAGTGTTAGCTTAGAAATGGATGTCCACTCCATCGATAGGGTTGCCAGATTACTGATATATTATATCTTATTTTTATACCAAAAATACGATTCGTTTGAGCAAAAAGAGGACAAAGGAAAGGAACGATTTGTTTGGAAATATGCTGTTGCCAACCCTTTCAGTTTGTGAATGCGCTTTCTCTGCTCGTCTATGCCTAATTGGGCATTGTGTAGTTTTTGTGGTAATTGATCCTGGTATTTGTCGAACAGAACGACAATACCAGCAAGAGATGCTGCCAGTGTTGCTGCCACTGTTGCTGCCATATCAATTTAATTAACGCACACTGCACATGCATATGGCGTGGGCAATTCGGACAATTTGGCTAACTAGTTCGAAGAGCATAAAAGCAACGCATCGAGAAAGTATTGCCAAGAGTCATTTGGCTTGGTGCAAATCAAACTGGCAAATACAAGCAGAAACAAATCCTTGCCACGAATACTTGCGCTATGTCAAGCGAGAAAAAAGACACACAGAAAGAGTGAGAGAGAGGGAAACAGAGAGAGAGAGAGAGTGAGAAGGAGAAAACAATCAGCAAGCAAAGCAGTTGGAAGAATGCGAAATGCGCAGCTAACTAATCTAATTAGGCAAACACTGAGACACACTCAGTCATGTGTGTGTGTGTAAGAGTGTATCTATTCATGTGCATGTGTATGTGCTTGTGGGCATCGTAAAATTAGTTTTATGACAATGCATAAAAATGTTGCATGAAATTAATGAGCAAAAATTAGAAGCGAGAGTCTTGGGCAACGCACACACACACTGGCATAGCCACACACAACACAAGCACACACACTCACACACAGATAGTAGCTCAATGACCACAATTGACATTTATGGCGGAGCGCGAAGAGGTTCTTCGAATAATCGAAATAAAATGCAATTAATTGAATTTATTGTTGCATTTGCTGCGCATGTCGCATTAATGTCAAGGCAAATGACAAAACAGAGAGCAGAGCGGCGGCAATCACATGATGTCGAGCTCGTAATAATTGAATAGTCAATAGCGAGAGGGAGCCAAAGAGAGAGAGAGGTAGAGAGAGAGAGGCAGAGAGTGGGAGCGAGCAAAGTCGCTGCAAAAGTTGAAAAGTTGCAAAATTGGAGAAAACTGTCAACTTGGCGGACAACGGCAACGGCGACAGCGACAGCGACAGAGCCAGAGACAGAGACAGCTCTTGCATGGTGCAACGACAAATTTATGAGCTTTAAAATACACATGTCCTATCATCATAAATCATGGCGGGCCAAGCAGCTCGAGGCACAGCTGGACAGGCGGACAGGCAGGGCCGGGCATGAGATGAATGTTCTTTTTGCCACGCACTGCAATTTTCAAATGTATTTCAAATATTGCACTGCACTGGTAACTGTTTGGCATCATTGGGGCCAATACACACACACACAAGTACATACAGTGACTGTCATCTGTATTAACTGCACTGTCTGATTGCCACAACCCCCTCGGAGTCTCTCTCCTGGACTCAGTTGGCATATTTGCATCGGCTTTTAGATTTTTCTGTTCTGGCTTTTCACTCCCATCGAGCCCTCATCCGGCTTGTCCACTCGCTCGTCGTATTTATTTCCATGCAAGCCTGGCACATTGTCACCGGAAATGCCACACACACAGACACACACACACAACCACACTCAGCTGCAGTTAGCCAACGTCTTGGCAGCCAGGTCTGCAACGGCTTTTGGCTATGAGCAGCTGCTGCCGCTTTTTACTGCATTGGCTGCTGTTACCCCCTCAGTCCCCTCTCTATATATATCGTGTGTGTCTTTACCACATTCACAATATATACATATATTTATTGCATATTTCCTATGGCTTTCTTTTCTCTGTGCCCTGTTGCAACTTGTGCGTGTGGCACATGCCACAGACAAGTCGAACAACTGGACAGGGCTTATGTGGCCAGCCTCGTGTCTCCTCCATGTCCTGTCCGTGGTGGTTTCTCTGTGCAGTAATCATTTCTAGATCTACATCTGCATGTTGGGGTTGCCTTTGATGAGATGGCAACAAATGTTTGAGGTCGCCGTCAGTTGCAATCATCAGCTCGCATTCCTGCTGACATTCCAGCTGCTTCAGCATTATGAATATGTTTTCGGGAATTTGCGGTCTTTTAGCGCTAAATAATGTGATTTATTGCTTTAGCTCTTCTTTTCTCCCCGTCTTCTTCTTCTTCTTCTTGTTCAGGTATTCAATGACAGCCATATCAGCTGACCGACTGCAACGCCCCAGGGCTCGCTCGGTCTCGCGTCCATGAATGCCATCGGTTAAATCCAACAAATGACACAAAACTGCCAAACGAAATCACAATGAATGTCACTTGGGTTTCGTCATTCGACCACATTTGCCGGATGTCTTTTCGCCCGCCTGCCTGCCTGCCTGCCCGCCTCCCTGCGCACACACACACACACACACCTGCGGGGCAAGGAATTTTGACATGTGCCATTATTAGTTCAGCACTCTGGACATTTTTTTGCTCCGCTGCAGAATCCAATTGGGGTTTTTTTGGCTTTGTTTCTGTGCCCGCTTGCTCGGTAGCTCGGTAGCTCGCAATGGGTTCTAGAGTTTTATGACCATAAGAGTTTTACTTCTCAGATGGATGACAGCAATAAAAGCAGACACACTCACGCACACACACACAGACACACATATACACATGCTAGCAGGGGCACACAACCTTGACGTGGCGTGGTGTGGCGTGGCTTGGCTATTTTATCACACGAACACACATTGCTCATACGCAACGTTGGCCACAGGCTTCCTTCGCTTCCTCTGGCCTCGTTGGCTGCACTAATTAAACTTGTGCTCGGCTGTTATTATGGCTGCATCGCATGGCATCGGTTAATGTGTGTTACACGCCGAACCCAGCAGCCCCTTCCCACCCCCCCCCCCTTCCCTTTGTGCTGCCCCGGGCAACCTGCCCACCTGTCAGGCAGCTGTTTTTATGTCATTGTCGCATTGTCTTCTTCTGTTGGGGAGGCCTTCTTCAAGTCTGCGCCACATAAAAAAGGTCTGCGGCGAGCGCGTTAAGCATTTATGTGTGCGCATCTAATTAAAATAAGTTCGCATGGCGATGGCACTTCAAAGTCTAAATTGTCCTTATAGCTTAGTTCGTTTCGCAGTCGGCAGCCCCCAAGGCGCTGCGGCCTGGCGACCAGGTGCGTCCCACTCGCACAGACTCGCACACACACACACACACACAGACAACATCAAGGGACAACATTAAAGGCGCGTGTAACGCACAACGCAGTCAACTATCTGCGGCACAATGGCCGAGTGCCTGCATTGCCTTCGTGCGGCCTTCTGTCCTGCTCGACAGATATGTAATTATAATATTTTTTATTAGCTTATCTGATACGCCAACAACAACAACAACAACAATAACAACAACGAGAGCAGCAACAACAAGGAAATAACATAAATTCACTTGCCGCTGTTGCTGCCTTTTGCCAGGTCCAGGTCCCTTTGATACGCCTGTGCTGGCTCTATGGCCGACAAGCACCACCGAGATTGAATGTTTGCAGCGATAGCACCAATGTTTTGATGCTCTACAGCAGCATTAAGTCTAATAATATAATAACTAATGTCACTATATATAAATATATATGTTATATACATATTAGATTCATTTCGATCTGTAGCTTAATTTGATTTCCGACAATTGTCAAAAAAATTTAAATTTAAATTTATAAATCTTAAAGCCCATCATCAAATCATTATGCTCGACCGTGTAGAGCAAAACGTTGTTCACTTTAATGCACCCAAACCCCGCCGCAAGCACACCTCCCCCTGCCCCATTTGTCCCACTCTGTTGTTGCTGCATTGTTTATTATAAATTTTAATATATGTAGGTGCGTTGCAGGCAGGTCGCCGGCACAGGTAAAAGATACCAGAACAACCACTATGAGTGGCGTGTGGGACAGGGGAGGCAACACAGTGAGCAGAGGACAACAACAAGGCAACTTTTTTTGCGCTCAAAGCTGGCCAAGGTAAGCAAGGTGCTTGCCCGTCGCCTGTCGCCCGTCGCCCATCGCCTGCCTCTTCTCGCAGTTGATAATATAAATGGAAAAACGAAAGGTCGACATTTATTATGAGGCTTTATCAGCAAAGGACATTTGTTCTGTTTCGTGTTATGAACTGGGAATATTTGGCTACTTGTACAACAGCAGCAGAGCATGCAGTCTCCGTCTCTCTCTCTCCCTGCTTCCCCTTCCCCTTCTGTTTGCCTTTGTCCTCCTGGCATAGCTTGTTTCATTAGGTCCCGTTGTGCTTGTGCCGGGCGCGTGTTTTCCTTGGGGTGGCATCTGTATCAGTTAGTGGACATAAGCGTCCGGTAATATGCCATTTGGTAATGGGACTCCAATGGGTCCCTCCCACCACAGGTCAGTCAGAACATTCCGACATTATTCACGCGCTATTAATAACCTTCGCTCATCGAAACGCCAGAAAGATGTCTAATTAGTGAGCTACAGTTGTGGGCTTTTGTCGGGCTACCTCGCATATCGCATTGCCTTTTCGTCAGCCTGTCAATTAGCAGAAGGCGCTGAACAAATGAATCCAACTCATCCAATGTGCTCAATGGTCTTGCAGTCATTGTTTTGCCTGCCTCCACCTGCCCGAACTGTCATGCTCAATTTCCAATCCCACTCTCTCTCTCTCCCACTGCTAAGCGTATGTTATCTTCCACTCTGGCTGGAAGCTGCAACTCCACCGGCAACGCTGCATGTGGTCGTCCTCGTTGTCAGCCATTCTGGGCAAAAAAAATCTTCAGTGCTTTGCTATTTGCGCATTTCCGGTTTCCGTTGCAGTTGCACGTTCTCAGACGCGCAGCCCATCCCCCTCTCTGCCTGCACTGCTCCCGCTCACAGATACGTTCTTTATATGCAGCAAATATCCCGTTATGCACAGAATGCTTCTTATGCTGCGCTGCACTGTCGCTGTCGCTGCCGCTGTCAGCTCGACGGAGCCGGGCCATGCATGGGAATTATTAACTAAACAGACAGCGGAGGCAAGGACAGCATGCCCCGTAAAGGTAATGCACGTTATGGCGTCTGCATGCCACAGCGCATCGGCATTGGCCGGATCGGGCACACGGCACAGTCGGGTGTCTGTTGATGGCGCCCACAGACCGAGACAATATATTATGATGTGTGCATTGTTTGAAGTGCCCGGCGTGTCGTGCTGGCAGCCAGGAGCCTTCTGTGGGACTGTGCATGGCGGCCGGTAAGTAAGCCACTCATGGCATTTTATGTGGTTAGCTTGATCCTCTATTTTTGCTTGATTCCATTTGTGAGCGCAACCGAATCTGGCTAAAGTCTGGCAACAGTCCAATCTGGCCCTGTTTGCGACTCCTATAATGCATGAGTCAATGATGATGGAAAAATTATAGGTGTCTCACATATTAAACCATGATGGATTGACTTATCAATTGATTGACTTACCAATGGATTGACTGACTAATTTTTTTTTATTTATTTAATTAGTTTAGTTTTTATTTAATTAGTTTATAGTCGACTAAGGTCAGTCGACTGTTTAAAAGTAAAGAAAAACAATTTATAGTTATAATTTATAATTTTAAATTACAATTAAAATCTTAGCTCTGAGAAATGAAAGAAAAAATAAATTAATTGAAATAAATTTGACTCTGGGATGAACAAAAATTAAAGAGCCGATCCAACATTTGTTGCAGAGGATTGGGGAAAACCCAGAAAAACCCAATCAGATCAGGAGAGTTAGTGTTAGTAACCAAAGCTTAATCAAAATAGCGATTAGAATGTTCTAAGCATGCAGTTAGTTAAAAAAGTGCTACTGTTACTGTTGAGAGGGTTCTTACTACAATATAGAGAATTGGACTTTAAGCTAAGGTATTATTGTATTTAATATATTTTATCGATGTCTTTATTTAATTACTTATGGAGTGATTGATTCTGGTTTTTGACTATTTGCTTTGATAATTAGTTGCACGATTAACAGTCATTGATTGACTACACGATTAATTTAACAATAATTTGAACATAAAATCAAGATTTTGTCTTCAAGCTGTTCTTGATTGACTTCATGAATAGATTGTTTGGCTGGCTGAACCACCAATACTAGTTTGGTGGTACAGCTGAGCATTACAATTATAATTTATAACCCTACTTAGGAGATTGACTGACTGGTTGCCTTGATTGACCAGCTGAACTTCTACTGAAATTGCGCAGATTGACAAAAGTTAATGATTGGAAAGTAACAAAGTAACAATAAACAAAGTAAATAATCTATTCTGGCACTTTATGATTAAGATTTATAAGTCCAATTTTAATTTTGAATAAAGGATTATTGATTGGAAAGTATATTAACAAAGTAAATAATCTATTTTGGGCACTTGATGATTAAAACTAATAAATACAAATTTCAATTTTGAATGATTCCAAGTGATATATGAGAAATGCAATGCCAGTTTATTATCTTGCTTCCCGTTCTGAAAGTTCGAAGGGTTAAAAGGGTTGAATACTTCATGACATCTTTACATGAATTTCTGCGATTGTTCTGCCTCAGTGCGTGTACAAAGTGATTTTTTCCTTTAAATTCTCACTCGTAAATAAAACAAAGCCAATGAGAGAAAGAGAACGCACTCTGCTCACGCCTTCATACAGAGAGTGGGAAGAGAGTCGGCGAAATCAAAGTCAAATGTAAGTAAATAAAACATATTGTTTCTTATATAGGAAGACATTTTGCAAAATTGCCACGATTTGCAATGCAAATCAAACATAGCGCCATTACTTCACTCGCATGCACGCACACACGCACGCTCACTCACTCACACACACACATACGCATACAAACACGCGCTTAGAAATGCCTGCAAAGAAATGGGAAATGAAAGTGAAACCTCGACGCATATGTTGTTTCAGAAGCACACGACCATCTGTCTGCCGTGTTGTGCGTTCGTTGTTCGCTGTGCTTGAAATCATTGCGATAATAACGCACACTGACACAGACACACACACACACACACACAGTCACACGGGTATGTCGCGCTGTGTGCCTGTCTTAACCTGCGGCAAAGAGCAGACAAAAAGAACTACAGCAAAACGACAACAGCCGCGGTACAAAAACAACAACAAGAACAACATAAAACTGAAGAAGAAAAAAAAAGAAATTGGCAAAAAATATGTTTAAAACATTTTCCTCCACTTTGCATTTGCGCTGCGCTGCTCGTCCTGCGTTGCCGGCAGTCATGCCACGCCTCCACCACCGTCGCCGCCTTAACTGTGCGTGTTTTCATTTTCTCGTCTTTTTTGTTGTTTTTTAAATTTTTGATTTGTTATTGTTGCACGTGTTGTCTTTTGCCTTTGTTATGACAATTTATGCTTGGCGGGTAACTGAGCCGCCATCGGGCACGGCCACGCAGACACACGCCCTCACCTACAAACACACCCACACACACACAGCCCGACCATACGCTTGAAATGGTTTCCAGGAACTCACCTTGGAGGGAGCCAAGCGAGCAAGTGCAAATGAAAATCTCTGCGAAAACAGAAGCTAAAACAACAGCAAAAATTCATTCCACCGATGAATGACTGAAGCCTTTCCCACAGTAGAAATAATATTGTTTTAAGCAGAACTGAGAACTGCTGTTCATATTCCTTACCCTTTTCCTTATTCCCCCTCCCCTCTGGAATCTCCATCATCATACGCTTGGCAAAGTAATAGAAAGCAATTCACCTTGTTATTTTTACAAAATTTTTTTGCTTGTTTTTATTTGTTTTCTTTCAATATATTTATGTATACATAATATAAGTTTTTTTGTTTTGTTTTCCGTTTATCCATTAATGTTTAATTCTTGTTATATTTACGTTTTACTTATATTCGTCATTTATATGTTGCAATTGTTCTGCTTCATCATCGTCATGTTCATCATTCTCCTCGTCGCTTTCTTGGTTTAGCTTTGTATATTTTCTTAATGCTTCTCGCTGGCAACTTGTCGACTATATCTCTAGATTCTGCGCTGGCCATTTATAACTATGTATATTTCGAACCTCATTTTTTTATAAGTATATTTTTATTCCTTACTTCATTTTTCTTTTTTGTATTTTTGTATATAATTTGTATAATATTTCGCTTGCTTTTGGTTGTTTTTTTTTTTTTTTTTTGGTTTTCATCTTGTTGGTTTTTGATTTTGGCGCGTTGGTATACAAAACACGCGACCAAATTGTGTTAATTTTGTGTTTTTTTTCTCGTTTTTCATTTTTAACTATAAATATTTTGGTTTACGTGTTATATTTGCTTTTGCTTTGTTTCAATTTGGGCTGTCGGTCTTGATTTGATTAACCTTTTAATATTCGTTACGTTGTTTCACATGATTCCTTATGTAAACGCTATTTGTGTGTGCATGTGTGGGTGTGTGATGGATGTGTGTGTGTGAGACAGAGTGTTTGCTTGTTTATGCTTCACGTTGCCATATTTGTATTGCATATTTATGTATACGATAAATATATTTATGCATATATTTATATATATTTTTATATACATATATATATGTATATGTATATGTTATCGCTCTATATTTAAAACATAGCTTATGCCTTTGATTTCGGTATTTCATTTTCAATTTCATTTTTTTGGTTTCTCGTTTCAATTGAATTTGTTTTGTTGCCTCAGATTTAGCCATAATGTTCGTACTGTTTGCATTTGGATTGTGTGTTTGTGAGAGTGTATGTGTCTCTGTGTCTATGTGTGTGTTCTCTAGTTCTGACGGCTGTTTCTTCGTAGACACACTTCAACATTCTTAAACTTCTACAAAATATTTGCAATACTGCAGTCGATATCTATACTTTGTTTATTTTATTCACTATTCACTTAACATATTTTACGCTTCTCATTTATGGTATATGGATACACTCGGCACACACACACACATGCACACATATATTCACACATAAGGGCATGACTGCTTTTTAGCTGTATGCTGCATTGGTGTGCGTGTGAGTGTGTTTTTGAGTGTTTGTAGGGGGAGTGTTTGCACAGTTTGTCTGCGGCTTAGTTTGATGCTTTGTCAGTGTCTCAGTGTGTGTGTGAGTGTGTGTGTGTGTGTTTGCTTGGTATTTGTATTAGTTCTCTTAGCAGCTTTTGGTTGTTTGCTCATCGTTTTGATTTCTTCTACATTTGCATAGCGATTTGTTTACAAACTCGCCATGATTTTAAATGCATAAATTGCTTATGCCCTCTCGGATTATTGCACAAAAATATTATGGATCGTTCTGCGTCGCACTCTCTCTTGTCTAGGGTTCTAGCTTTACGTTTACTTACTCTTCTATTACATCTAGTTAGCTAGTTTAACGTTAAATATTTCGCATGCTTGCCTCATATATACCTTACACGTAATGTATATATATATATATAATATATATAATATATCTCATATGTTTGTATATCGAAGCACACAAAACGACAAATAACATTCGGTTGATGAGTTGCTGGAATGGTTGTCTTATGGCTCTGGTTGCTGTTGTTAATGTTTTGAGTCTGTTGTATAATTAAACATTCATAGGGGGGACAAAAAACCCAGAACGCACACTTACAACCACATTGCAGTTGCATGTTAATTACGCAGCAATCGCAATGTTCGCTCTCGCCTGCGTGTGTGTGTGCGCTTGGGTGCGGATGTGCGTGAGTGAGCTGCTCTATATAACTGCATACACATATGTTTGTGTATGGTCTCGTATGTTTATGTAATTATTTATACTCGTATTGTATTGTATTGTTGCTTAAATAATACTTTTATTTGATTGATTTTAGGTTTTCTCTGCGTTTGCTTTTGTAATTCTTTTTGTTGTAATTCGATTTTCGGTTTCTCTCGATTAATTTTATTATATTCACTACATGTCCTCAGCCTAATGTTGCTCCTCATTCTGCTGTGTCTGTCAGTGTGTGCTTGTGAGTAAGTGTGAGTGTGTGTGTCATAAAATTTTGCTAACTGCTTCAGTTTCAGCTTTTCCATACTTACACTTCCCAAATTGACTAATTTGTAATTGCAGCATTTTATTATTATGGACTACAATTGGTATTAAAATTCTCTCCCTAATTTCGGTTTACCATAACTTTCATTCGAAACTAAAGTCGCATCGACGGATGAGTGTAAATGCAAAACATATTCGCGATTCTGGAAATAGTAGTAGGTAGTAGTATCAACAAATGATGAGCTTATAGACGAATTTCAATTGAGCTATGATTCTATCTTGAAGGAAATACACGATTCAAATAATAGTCGAGTTACTCTGCAGGAATTCTCCCTTGATTTGTATGTACGTTAGATACCTGGTCCAGGCTGTCTGTCTGTCGATTTGAGTGGAGTTTAGTTTAGTTTAGTTGAGTTGAGTTGCTGTTATCTGCTGTATAGATGCCTATAAATATGTTTCATTTGGTTTTGTGTTCTGTTTCTGTTTCTCTCACTGTATATATATAAATATTTGTATATGTATGTATATGTAGGTAGACGTTTATAAATGTCTTAGCACATTCAATAGTTGCACAACATTAATACTTTTTTTGTCATATTTTCTTGTTTTTGTTTGTGTTTCATTATTTTCACTAGTTCTTAATAACATAGGGTTCTCGTTACTTTATGTTTAGATTAGGTTCCCAACTGTTTGGTTAGCTTCTATGTGGAAACTACACGTTTAACTCTTTACTGATATGTTGCGCAAACATTAACAAACAAACCAATAATATTAATATATAATTTCTCATTTTCTGTGTATTATTATAGTATTTTTTTTTTGTTTGTTTTTTTTTGTTTTTTGTTTAAATATAAAGTTTGCTTTTTATAAATGTGCTGTGTTTTCTTATAGCCAAATTTCCATAACTCTCTTTTCGTTTTCAATAGGTTGGTCAACAATGTTTTAAATTTTTATCTGCCTAAGTTCTCGTTTACGTAACAAAAATCTTTAGTTTGGTTTTGTTTCATTTCGTTTTCACTAAAATTCATCATACTCTCTTTTTAGTTTTGTTCTTTTACAAACAGAATAACAACGGAAAAGAATGCAAAAATCGCATCAGCTTCATCAGCATCTCTCTTAGTCGATCCAAGGGTTTGCTCTGGTTTAAAATCACATCTACATCTAAGTCGTTTGCTGTTCTCGTGAACATGCAATGCCTCTTCAAAGGCCCCCAGCTACTTGTTAGTTCTAGTGCTAAAAACATCTTAATGTACATTACAACTCTCTAGTTACCTAAGCTACATATGCTCACAAATATCTGGCTCTATCGATCCCCGATACTGAGCCCTAATACACGACACGATACACCAGTTTTGTATTATATAGAGTTCAGAGCTCTACGAATTACACGAACTACACTGAACTTGCCACGCCCCTTGTTGCTTGCATTGCCAGTTTGTATAAAATTCAACTATATTTTCGTGTATACACAAATATCAAAAATGAGAAGAAACAATAAATACGAGTAGAACCCAAAATATAGATGTAAATACATTTAAATATCGCCACATGCCGACCAGCCTCCCCCAGTCTCATCTCCGGCTTCGATGACGACTCTGCCTATCGAACAGAAACATCTAACCGAAATGATTTCGAAATTTAATTGCTCGATACATACTTGAACTACATATACGTGTACTTGCTGTCTGTATGTGTGTGTATGTATGCGTACGGCACTATTACATGTTATTCGGGTTTTTTATCATTTTAATTGGTTTTCGTTTTGAACATTTATTTGTAATTTATCATCCAAGACATACTCGGGTAAATATGTATGTATGAATGTATATGCTTGTATAAATCTATATACAATCCGTAAATATTATATTCTTCCGTCTCCCCTGCATGTGTTAGTGTGTCTGTCTGTCTGTGTGTGTGTGTGTTTGTATTATGTATTTATGCAGATTTATTCTGTTTACTTTGCACTCAGCTATATCTGTATATCCGAAGATATATATATATATATATATGTATATGCACGGGTCCACTATCGCTAAGTATGCATGTATCGTATGTATTGATGAACGTTATATAAGCAAGTCTCCATATAATACCAGCTACATAAACCATTTTACATATATATCTTAATCATGTCTGCCTGTGTGTGTGTGAGTGAGTGTGTACTATAACTAATTCTTGTTTTGAATTCGTCAAACAAACACACATTCAGATAGTTGTCAATTAACGGATCGGCTTCAATCCCCAGATACCTGGCTCTAAGTCCAGCTAATCTCTACGTACACGTATATTCTCTATATATATATTGTTGCTATATGTGAGTGTGTGTCTGTGTGTATAGGTTTGAGTATTGGCTATTGTTGTTGCTGGTTTTGTCATCAAGCTTAACTATACGTGAGTTCCTACACTCGTTATACTAATCTCTAACTGTGTGTTCGGCATTGGACATTCATAAAATCAGATAAGATCGCTTTACGCTTGCATGTTGCTGGATGTATGTATGTATATTAGTATTATATATTATTGCTAACATCAATTAATATCATTCGATGGCATATTTTGATTGCTGTAAATATATGCAAGAGAACCGTGTACATATATTATTTATGCAATGGGCTCTTAACTGTGTGTACTGTATGTCGATCTTTGTTCCAGAAAATCTTTTGTAATCGTCTTTGCTATACTCAAATCCAAAGGGAATCAAATTTAAACGGGGTAAGTGGACTACGAGGTAGACTGAAACTGAGCTTTTCGAATGGACTCTTCTCCTCTTCTCCCCCTCTCCCTCTCCCACTCTTTTTGCACACTGTGGCATAGCAAAGTACGAGTTCAAAGGAGTGTGTGAAACTCACATGGGTACGATCTGATTACTTCACACTAACACAACAAATTTGCAGCTAACCATTCATCTTCTGGCAACTGAAATAAAAACACAAAACACACGTTTGAAACGCTTTAGAAGTTGGAAAAGTTCAAAAAGGAATTTACAATGTTTATATTGAGAATTTTGTAATGTTGCTTTGTACATGTCTTCAGAACATAATTGCGAAAAGAAAGACTGGATGAACTCAATGACAAGATGAAATCATAATGAAATAAAATTGAAAACAAGAAAGTTCATGTGTACCAGGGGGGGGGGGAGGTAATATCTTGCTGCGATTAATTACAAAGCCAGTGAATGTCGAGTTTGAGTTTGAGTTAAGCTTGTGGCTGGATTGCATTGGACTTTGCGTTCATATTTTTTAACACATATATTGTAGTACTAATGCCGTAGGTTCTTTTAGATACTATTAACTGCGAGTGCTCATGTCTGTGTCTGAGTTTGATTTTGAGTTTGTGGGTGGCGAGTTTAGCGATGTTTGTAGGAACATGTCTTTCGATTTGCTGATCAATCACAAAATAAAGTACTATATAGTCAAGTGAGTTGCAATGGGCCAACAACATTGTTTGTAACTTTCAGTTGCATACGATAGGAAAACGATAGCAGGAAATGTCGAGTGCGCCAATTCTTTGACTTGGCTTGGCAGTTCTCTATATTTAAAAGGTGTCCGTTTATGTGTGTGTTTTTGCATGTGTGAGTGTGAGGTTCGTTCAAACGTGCGCTGACCCTAATTGGCGGCGTTCGCATCTAAATTTACACATATAATTACGATAGTAATAGGCACTAGTGCTGTGTGTGTTTGTGTGTGTGTGTTGGTGTGGTGTCTGCTAAGCTGCGGCTATGTTAAAGCGTTGGCTGCAATTGGAGCTAGTGTGGGCGGTACAGGGCAGGACAGTTTAAAGAGGGCGGGGTCGGGAAGTTTGTGTAAAGCGCTTCTGGGGGATGTTGTCTATGTCTGCCTTGTCTGCACGCATGTCACGCCGCATACGGACGTAAAAATTTATATAAATAAGAACGCATATGTATGCTGTTGCATGTGTGTGTGTGAGTGCGCGTAATTAATTTTAACGCATTTTTAATTATGTTTATTTTAATTTAATTCAGCGCTCGCATATGAGGTTGGGATGCTCCTGGGAGATGCGTGTCTGTGTGGCTCTGGGTATGTGTGGGTGCTGCAGTACAACTTTATGAGTAACTGCGTGTGTGTGTGTGCTAGGCCGCAGTGCACAATACACACTGAAAACGGCATACTTAATTTATTGCTTTCCCTTTTGCTAGCAAATTACTTTTTATTTAAGTTCGCGAAATTTGTTTCATTTTTTTTTTTAATCTTTCTCAAATTATTTCAACTCTTTTTCATACGCGGCAAGCTTGACACATTTATATAAAGCATAAATTATATATGTATGTGTGTGTGTGGGATGTGGTCACGATCTGGCTGTGTGTGTTTGTGTGTGATATAAGCAACTAGGATTTCAAATGTATTTTATTTGCTCATTATTTTTCGTTCTCATTCTTTTTTCGTTTTACATTTAAGGCTTATTTGGAGCCGCTCGCAACTGTCTATGAATAACGGGATCATAAACAATTGCAAATACGTGTGCTTTAGCATATCATTACGTTTCTACTTTTTTGTTTTTCTTAAGTTTTGTTTTTTTTTGTTGCGCTCGTGGAACGCCAACTCCGTCGTCAATTGTAAATTTCTCGGCGCATCGCATTTATTTACAGCTGACTTTGGTTTGATTTCTGTTCAGAACATCTGCTGTCTGTACTTAAAAATTTCGATTCGGTTTGGCTTTATGTTTTTTATCTTTTCATTTTATTTTTTTCTGTTTACTGTGCCTGCAAAAGTAAAGGATAAACCTTAAAAAATAATATGGGTGTTAGTAAAAATTGGAAAAAAATAGTAGTCGGAATAAAATTATTTATAATGCATAGAGAACGAGAGAGAGAGAGAAAGAGAGAGAGATAGAGAGAGAAAAAAAGAAAAATGCTATGCGTATTGTTCGTGTGCTTCTAGGAAATGACGAACAGAACATAAAAACCTGAAAACGATGCGAAACGCAAATGAAATGTCATCTAATCTAGGGTGGAGCATCATGAAGCGAATGCACGAGATTATCAAATAAAATAACAGATAAATAATTCTGTGCATTTTCAGAGTGCATGTAAATATGCAGAGCACATGCTTTGAGGCGGGGATTACGAGTGTAAATGCATACAAAACCCATATGTGTAAGTGTGTGTGTGCGTATGAATGTGAATAATCTTTGTTTATGTTTTTTTTTTCACTGCACTCAGATCTCTTGTGTAAATCGCACTTGGATTGCACTTTGATGGCGATGAAATGGAAACTGTAAATCGTTCGTTATTCGAACATGTGTCTATGTTTGTGTATCATGTGTATGTGTGTGTGTGTAAGAGTGTTCTGCTGTATCTCGCACATTATTTCAACAATTGCACCTTGTGTGCCACTCGTATTTATATTCCAAACTATTTTGATGTTCTTAAAAAAACTCTACAACATGCGCAAAAGGGGAAAAGTAAATAAATAAATTTTTATGTATGGAAGTGCATAAAAATACTAGAAATTTGCATAGAATATTAAGGAGAACCCATAAATAAATAAGCAAACTAACGAATTCAATGCGAATGCATTCGAAATAGAATTCAATGAGCATTCTAGAAACGTACGAAAGTTTTACACATGAGAGTGTTCAGGTGTGTCTGTGTGTGTGTGTTTGGCAACACAACATGTATGTGCCTGTGTGTGTGTGTGTGTTAGTTGATACATACCTGTGGGCTCACTTGGAACTGCTGTATCGGGTAGGCAACGACGCCGGTGGCCTGCGGAATTGCTGTGCCGGCCACGCCCGTGGCCAATTGCTGGGCCGGCGAGATCTGGGCCTGGGTGACGCCTTGCCAGGTGGCTGGAATCTGGACGCCCATGCTGTGAATATGAATGTGGAGCAGAGAATGCGCAGAAGCATTAGCAAAGAGTTGCAAACCTCGAGATCTGCCGCCGGCCAGGCCAGACTGAGTGCGAGTGTGTTCCCAGAAGGCAATGCGTTGTTCAACATAGGAAGGCGAGGGGTGATGGGGAGCCAGTGCAATTACCATGGACAGAATGGGCTGTAACTACGTGGCTGCTGCACAGGCACACACCCACACACGCACGCACAAACACGGAACTTGTACTGCGGCATTGTATGAGCCGCAAATACGTGTGCGAACGTATTCCATACGGCAGGTGGGCCACGCTGCCGTCGCGCAAAACTTTAGCAATTAGCAAATGAATTCACTCATCCGTCATGCTGTCATTGCCCATCCCCCGGTGGCGGCTCAATCATTTTGCAACAAGCGAGGACAAAGTGCAGCAAGTGTGGGCACGGACGGACAGTGGGGTTCGGGGTGGGGGTGGGGGTGGTGAGAACACACTCGCATCAGCTAATGAAATAATTATGCATAAATCGATGGCAACGTTGCCAACTTACCCCATGTAGCCCTGCTGATAGCCGCCGTACTGGCCGAAATGATAGCCCTGGATGCCCTGCAGGAATTGATTCTGAACTGCCGCAGCGCTGGCCGCGGCAGCCGGTGTGACGGCGGCGGCGGTGGCCGACGAGGCCGGATAGGTGGGCGTCGGCGAGTACCAGCACCCGGTGGCGGCCAGTTGTTGCCCATACGCAGCAGCGGCGGCAGCAGCGGCACTCACTCCATACGGATACCCAGCGGCGGCAGCGGCAGCGCTGTTCAGCGCCTGGCTGGCCATGGTCTGCGAGTTGTTCGGATCGCCGCTCTCCTTGCCCCACGAGCACTTCACCGGCTGAGCATTGATTTCGGTATTGTGCACGCCCACAATGGCATGGGTGGCCGCCTCCTTGGTTGAGAAGCTAAGAAAACAAGAGAGAGAAATGTGTAGACAGCTAAAGATTATAGACGCCAATTGTGGGCGCGGCATTTCTTCTGTGACTTACCGCACAAAGGCGTATCCCTTGTCCTTGAAGACGCGTATTTCCTGTATCGCACCGTATGGCGCAAAGGTCTTCTGAAGCACCTCCTCGCTGAGGGCGGTCAACGCGCTGTTCACGCCGCCCACATACACGGTGCAATTGGAGGGACTGCTCTGGTTGTAGACCTCATCAAAGGTCAGCGGCTTGATGTTCTCTGCAAAAAGAAAACGAACCGATTGTCAACGAATGCCTTTTTCATCGCATGGAAATTTATTTCGATATCACAATTTGTCCTGCAACGGCCTCAGGCCGCAATTAATGACTGCAGTTTTTTGTGCCTGTTCCGTGCAGACATCGCTTTTATTTTTTTGCCAGCCAGCTGCATGATTAATATGCAAATTAATTAAGGGTTTTGCCCGCAGCAGCAGCAGCAGCAGCAGCAGCAGCAACAATGGGATTGCCTACGTTTTGGTAATTAAAATAACCGCATACACTTAGTAAATGTGCCTGTCCCTGTCTCTCTCTCTCTCCCCCTCCCTCTTTTGCGACACCATTTACCGTTGCTCCATTTGTTGTTGCTGCATTTTTGTAAATTGTTGCTCTTGTTATTGCATTTTTTATTACATTTCCTCTCGCTCCTTCTTTTTCCCGTATGCATTTCACGTATTTTTCAACCCCCACAGTGCAGTTTGCAGACAGCCCACATAGTCGGTCACAATGCGGTTGCTGTTGTTGTTATTATTGCAGCTAGTACAGTTGCGACTATAACGGTGGTGTATGCCACGATGGGGGCACGTATTGTAGTATTCGTAGGCAAAAGTTACACTAATTACTTCCTCTGAGGTTAAAGCAAAATTTGCACTTTTAAAAATAATGTCAGCTTTGCGTGTTTATGTCTTTGTTTAGTTTTCAACAGTTTGCAGGCACTGTATGCGCCCTGCAACAACGGTTAATGCGATTCGCCCGTACCTTTTGTGCACACTTTACACTATATATAGTACATTAACTGAACCATGCCTGGCTCAAAGCTATTGTTGAAATTGAAAGGGAAACAGGGAATCCATTTGAATGTTTGCTGTTATATGCCATAAATATTGATCTGAATAAATGCACATAATGCCGTATCGATTCGTGTTTACCGCAGCTGCGTCAACCGCATCAGCCTAACGAATTCCCGGGCACAATTTCAACTTCCTTCCCCCTCTCACCGTGCGTTGCAACCCCAATCAAAATGCCTGTGCATGCCACACTCTCTCTCTCTCTCTCTCTCTTGGTCAGGTTTTCTTGCTTCCATGTAACGAGCATGCCAAACAAAACACGAAAATATGGCTCAATAGCATGCAACAGGACAGCCACACACACACACACACACACACACACTAGAAGAAATGCCTGCCACGACGAGGGTGCACTGCCGTATAAACTAACAAGCTGGCAAATATTTTTGAAAGCTTTTGCCGCAAATGTATGCGACACAAATGTAGACTGTACACACAGACACACACACACTTGCAAATACACTCACACACATACAGGTGCACGGAGCAGGGTCGTGCCTGCCGCCCTGTGGGGCGCATACAAACGGCATAGCATACTTTTGAGCGCAATGTTTCACTAATTTGCACTTTGCTTTGTGTTCGTTTCGTGACGTTTCTTTGCTGCTTGTGTTCTTCTCTTTACGCCTTTAAAGACGTGTAATTAAATTGTCATGCATATGTATAGCTTGCTATATGTCTGCGTGTGTGCGAGGGGGATAGGGGGGGATTGTTGGTGGCACTGCCAGGTTGGACAAGCTCGCAACTGTCATTTCATGTCTGCATCAAATTAAAGCTTATTGTGGATGTAATTATGACGACTGGATGTATTATTAACGTATCGGGCTGTCTGTCTGTCCCTCCGTCTGTCTGTTTGCCATTTAACACTGTTTTTCCCCGCTAGAGCTGAAAGTTTAATGCGCCATTACAGCTGCATGTAGAGGCGAATTGTAAAGTAATCACCCAATCGTTAGCATGAATAATTCAATCACACTTCCAAATATAAATAAGACACACTGAAGCTAATTAATATGCATGAGGTGGGCGTGGCTGTGTGAGTTTTAATGCTGCTTGTTAACCGAAAATCAAATTACGCGTTAAATAGTTTAACTTGTGCCACAAGCCAAGGCAACATGTTGACCAGGTGGGTGCCCACTTTGAAGCTGTGTCTGAGCACATAACTCACCTGCAGCTGAAACTTTCTTTGCGAAGGCATTTCAACTTTTACTTAATTGTGCGCAACTCTGCATAAAATGTTGATTTATTGCGACAACTCGAAGATTGCCAGGTAAGTGGGCTTCCCTACCCCACCCCCACACACAGGCAAATAATTCGTGCCCTTTCCCATCCCGCCTGCTCAGTCAAAAGTCAAATAGTTTCGGCAGAGAAATTTGTCATACGACTTCATCGTCGTCGTCGTCGTCGCCGTCGTGCTTTGTGCTGCCGTTGGCATATTGTTTCAGGTTAATTAAGTTATTACCATAATGAGCTTGTAAGTATTTTGGGCCTTTATTTATGGCATGCATTGAGACTCCATGCGCCATTCGAAACGGGTTGAAGCGCCCAAACAAAAGGCGAACAACTTGACGAAAACTTTCGACCATAAAAAAAACAAACGAAACTGCCAAAATGCGTTTGTTATAAACTCGGGTACAAAAAAAGAGAGCAGAGCTGAACGGAAAATTGCAAAACGACGCCAAAATTGTCACAACTGTAAAATGCGCAATTGCGTCGGCTCGTAAATCTTGTGCGCGACAGAAGGAGAGACGACACAGTCTACGACAAGGAGGAGCAGAAAGAGGAGCAGCAGCAGGAGCACAAGTGGCACTAGCCAACCCATCCGGGGCATCCATTGCGCGAGTGGCTCACTAAACGCTACAACAGCGGACTGATTGCTGGGGCCATAAAATGTGCAGCCTGCTTAAAACATAAAAGTGCCAGGCTGCCCTGAATATGCCTGAGTATAGCCAGTAACCCCTTGAATACTCTCAGTATCCTCTGGCAAAGTGGCAGCGTAAAACATCAAGTAATGCCCAAATTCCAAATGCGAAATGCGAAATGAGTTGAGTGCTAGAAATCGTAAAGGCTGCTGCTGCTGCTGCCAGCAGGCGTCTCCCAAACAACTAGACAGGCCATAAAATGTGACTCTGTGTGTGCGTATGTGCGTGCGTGTGTGTGTGTGTATGTTCACATATGTGTACCCTTTTAGAGAGCGGGGCTCGACAACTTAGCGCCAGCTCGTAATTGTGTAAAGTCTTTGCCAGCAGCGTCTTTGATTTGCGTTGCTGAGTCAGCAGCGGCCGTTCGAGTTGAGCCCCGTTCAGTTCGTCAACCATCAAAATATCCAAATTATTTTGCTGCCAAATTGCTAATAATAACTTGTATTACAACTACCAGGCCCAACCTCGTCCTCGGCGCACACAAGACAACTGCGGGAAAAGCCGTGACAAAGGCAAATAAACAATGGGACCAATAAAAATCCGCTTAAGCTTTCATAGGCGTTTTTTATGACAACAATATAAATGCAAAAGCAAAAATTCATGCTGCTTGTAGTTTTTGTTGCTATCCAGACGAAAAAAAAAAAAAGAAAACACGAACTGAAATGGAACCCTTCAACATGTCAGACCTTGCTTCGCACGATAAATTCCACCTTGTGTGAGTGTGTGTGTGTGTGTGTGCCCCGAAGAATGCCAAATGTTTGTTCTATAACCATGAAATTTTCTATCCTGTCTGACTGGGTGTGTGCCTGTATGTGTGTCTGTGTGTGCGCCTTTTATGATAATAGTTTCGTGTTGGAAAAATTTATTTATCTGATTTGCACCCTCTCTCGTTTGCTTCCCCATCCCCTGTGTATGTGTGTGTGCGTGAGGCAAATAAAAATTATGTTAAAACATGCAAATATGCGTTAACTTTTGATTTATGAATGACAAACGATACGCCCCTCGCGCATGTTCGCCAACTGTTAATAATGATTACGCTAGTTACAGTTAGTTTTGTGGTTAACAATGGCCTCGTTGGTTCCCCCCAGGCAAGGGGTGGGCACTGAGCCCAAATGAAAATTGATTCGCTGCGCCTAATAGAATATGTCTCATTGCTTTTATTTTTGGGTCGCCGTCTCCGTTGTCAACTAATTGAAAAAGTTTAAACCGAATTTAGTCCGGGCCATTACGGAAATTAAGCGCGTGCGGTTTTTCATTGTGTGTGGCAGACAAAGAGAAGAAGGCGCTGTGAGGAGCAGCAAAAATATTAAGAAAACATAATCTGGTAGAAAATTTGCTGCGACACGTTTATAAATAGCAGAGCAGGCGGCATGCGGTTGCCACTCCCTGGCATCGCCTTTGACCCGTGTCAGGCTGCTGTTACCTTTGGCATTCATTGCCATAATTTCCTGTAATAAGAACGACGCCTCGACTGGCAACAACGAGGACACCGAGCAGAGGCAGTGGTGGCACGCTGACCTGACTGTAGTCGTCGTCGTCGTCGTCGTCGTCTCAGTCGTACGCATGGCCGGAAACCCGGGCCAGGCCAGGTGACAGTCATGATTTCCTTACCTTTACTCGCCGGCGGTTTCCGCGTGGCCCAATTCGTGCGAATTGAACGGGAGCCAAGCCACTGCCCGTTCATGGCTGTAATGGCACTCTCAGCTTCCTGTGTGTCGATAGCCCAAAAGAGACAGAGAGAGAGGGAAAGAGAGAGAGAGAGAGAGAGAGTTAAGTGTTTGTTTATTAAGCTTGCGACTGCAGGCATTGCACCTACCGATTTCTTGATGAAGGACACGAATCCGTAGCCCTTTGACTTTAAGGTTTGTGGATCGCGCACCACACGGCAGTCCCTGCAAGAGAAAGAAGAAGAAAGAGAGAGTACAGTAAATATCGACGTTACAGTGCGGCTCATAAATCATCATCCACTTTAAGTTTTGTCAACAAGTTTAAATTTTATGCAAATTCGTAATGAACACAAAAATCACAACAGCTGGCGGGAAAAGGGGGAGGTTCACTGGGAGTTTGTGGGGGAGTTTCCGCCTTCCCATCGTATTTATTTATGGCTCGTCTGAGGGTGGCTTGCTGTTCAGTTGCTGTGTTGCTGTTTCGGAAATTAGAAATCTGACCTCATCTGCTGGAAACTTTTTATTTATTCTGCAGTTGACTTTGCATCATGTGCGTGGGGCGAGGCTGACAAACTGACCCCTAATCCCCAAGGGGGAATGAACTGCTCGTTAAATCAGTGGACTCAGGTCAAACGTTTTTAATCGCGGCCACATACTCAAGTCAAGGTCTTAATAGGACGCTTTAATATCGTCACTTTTAGAGCAATTTACTTGATTGCCAAGCTTCCGCCCTTCAAATTGATTTCCCACAGCAATTGTAAGTGTACAACAAGCTGGAGGGGAAGTGAACTAAAGGAGGGGAAGGGGAGGGGGTCTCCGATACCAGGGCAACGACTAAGCTAAGCTGCCAGCAAACTTTGGCAATTACCCCCGATCCCGATGCCGATGCCGATCCGGCAGTTTACTTAGCACAGTGGGTCAGAGAAGAAGGAGGCGATGGCCAGCAACTTTTTTACGATTATTATAAGTAAAATGCCGGCAGAGCCGTCAGGCTGGCAGACGACTTATTAAATATTCACACGCGCCGCGCATTTAACAAAATGGAGCCAGAAAAAAAGAAGAAGAAGAAGAAGCAGAAGGAAACCAGGCAACGGCGCGACAAAGGGCACGCAGTAAAAACCTCAGACGGGCCGCGAGAAGGAAAAATCAAGAAGGCAGGCAGGCTGGCAAAAAAAGGGACCAAACAACGAGGCACGCATAAAACTTTTGACAAAGAAATCGTTGCCCCCTGCCCCCGTGAGCACTCGCGAGAAGGCTGCTGATCCCTGCGAGTCGCACGACCGAATCCGTATCCGTTACCAGGAATCTGTAACCAAGTTCGGCTCGGCATTCGCCGGTTTGCATTAAGCGTTTTGACATGTTGCCTAACAGCACACACGACAAATACATGAGAGGGGAGTGAAGGCGGGGCAGACGTTTGGCAAAGTTATTTAAGTCCGTGACGCGTTGCCAGCTGCCACCAGACAACTCAATGCGGACGCAGACAGACAGACAGACAGACAGAGAGGCACAGACTGAGACTGAGACTGAGACTCAGACTCAGCTTCGGCTCGAAGTCAGATAATCAGCACGCGACGTGGGCTTTGTCGTTTCCGTTTGCCTGCGTTTTGCTGGGCAGGAGCAGGAGGGGGGCGGGGTTGGTATCAATGATAATGATGTCAGGCGATATGTATCTCAAAGGTGCCAATCGATTGCTCAATAAGGCGTCAAGGCATCGGCTCAACTGCGGAGCAGCTGCTGATTGAGGCAAATGTTTTCATCGCCCTCGTCCGCATACAAGAGAAGAACAAGAAGGAGAAGATGGAGGAGCAGAAGGGCTACGGGTCGTGGTAAGGCAACCATCAAAGGACATGCGCCGCTCATTAGCACAACGCCAAACGAATGGGGACTAAAAGCCTCTCGGCCAAATCAAAGCCATAATCATTTTAATGAGTTTTGAATTATTAACATGCCAAATTGCCCCCGATAATGAGAGAAAAGTAGGAGAGGGGGTAGCAAAAAGGGGAGGGTGGGGGTGTACTGAAATTAACAAGCGCGTAATCCAAGCAACAAAAATACTTTAGGCAACATTTCTGATAGGCCTGGTGGGTGGAACTGCCTGTCAGTCAGCGATTTCAGTCGAAAGTTTTCGCCTCGACAGAAGTTAATTAAGTCAAGTTTGTGTTGTTGTTGCTGTTGTTGTTGTTGCTGACCAGCTTTTTTCAAGCTGAAAAACAGCAACTTAAAAACTTAACTTAATGCTGCCTTCGAGGGGGAACGTGGAGGCACATTGGCTTACTTTACTTTAAGCAACGACGCCGCACAGTGGCAGCGAAAAGAGTTCGCTTAAGTGAAATTTACATAAATGTACTTTTCGGCGACGTTATGAATCTTTTATGCGGCCCAGCAAGCGGCTTATGGCACAGTAAGGTAGCCTGGGGGAAGGCACTTCACATGCGCCTGCCAATAATCACGGAGTGTGTGCCCATTTGCATGGCCAGGAGTGTGCCAAGACAGCAGAGGACACTCTCCGCAAACAGTTAACAGCCAAAAAATGAGAAATTTGCATTTTAATACTTACGAGATTTCGCCGAATGGTGTGAACGCTTCGCGCAATTGCTGAGTTTCAATTTCTGAACTTAAGTCGCCCACAAAGATGTGGAATTGTTCTGCAAAGAGAGAGAGAGAGAAGGGAGAAATAGATTAAGTGTGCGTACTGTAAGTAGATTAAAGTGAGACACAAATGTGCAAAAGGTGCAACATCAAAAAGAAAACTTGAATTGTGTAGTAATATATAGTACGTGTAATTATAATTAGTATGTAACACTCTGTGTAATTATATGTAGCGTTTAGTTTGTCGATCATGGCTCAACGCCATCTATTGTAAGTTAAACAGATGTAGTTCACTAAGCGCCCTCTGGCCAGAACAAGAGGAGTAGAGAGAGAAGAGAAGCAACGAACTTCACTTATCGAGGAAACGCAGAATTGTAGAGACGCGCATTGTGAAATTAAAATAATCGAACGCCTAAAATAAAAACTTTAATTGATTAATAACTAAAAAAAGGCTATCCGACTACTCTATCTACTAAAATTGTAACTTTAAATTATTTAAATCAAAGGAGAAGGACACTTAAGGTAGCCTTATTGTAAGGAAACACTGACCCAAAACAGTCAATAGCAATTTGTAACTATTTATTTATATGTAGGACCTCGATAGTATCGTTATAACAGTGCATCCCCTCATTGCAGCATCATGGAAATAATACGATAGTTCTTCCTTTAATTATTTATTACTTATTTTGAATGCAAAGAGAACACTCGAATATACTTGAATAACTTCAGTGTTTAACATCCGATCGTATTGAAATGTAAAGGAATAGCTAATATTTCAGTCAACTAAGTATGTGTAAAATTGAAGGGGATATATCTTTTAAATGTTGCTCACAAGTCGAAGATTTGCGAAGGCAGTAAGCGTGGCAACCAATATTTGAAATAAACTTATTCTACGCATAGTGTACACAATTCGTCGTGCCAATATTGGTGTCTCAGTCGTTTATAGTAGTTGAGACCTCTGTGTTCATACAGACAGACGGACAGACGTGGCTTAATTGACTCAGCTAATGAACATGAGCAAGAGCATGTAAGCTAAGTGGGCTCTGCCACGCCTCCTTTTACCTATTGAAAACCATGTTCAATGGTCAAAGAGTATACGGCATTGCCCAAAGTAGAAATAAAGAGCCAAGTAAGGGGGCGTGGCATAATTTTAATACAAACTTTATCATCAGGCAATAATAAGCAATGCTGTCAAGAAGTTTGCTTTGCCTCGCTTTTTTTATTACTGAGATTGAAGTGTTCATACAAATAGATAAAGATATATCATAAGATATATCTCTTGATCAGTATATATATAAATATACATATTGTGTGGTTGGAAATGTCTCGTAATCTCTGTTACCTTTTTCATTATTACGAATTTAATGATGTCAAAAGTGAGAACTTCCCCGAGATTAGGTCAAACTAATTAAACATTATTTAATATTGAATGGCAAATATTCAATTTCTGTTGGGCTTTTCAGGTCTGTCAACAAACCGATCTCAAAGGCTGCACAGCATGTGCAACTGTCAAGTAATTTCCACACTAATCCAATATGATCAAAGGATAACTCTGAGTGCATTTGCTGCTGGCTGAGGGCAGGAGAAGAGGGTAGAGAGAGGGGGAAGAGGGTGTTGTGAATGTGTTACTTGCATTTTTAATTCATTTCGGTAATTAAAGGACTCCACTGGCAGCGTGAAATTACAGGGAAATGTGCGCCGCATTTATTGCTAATTAGCCTAATCTAATTGCAAGTAGACTCGGAACATGCACTTACTGCGCCGACTCCCCCCCTCCCCACCGCTCTGGCCACACCCCTGATGCACGCCAATGCATCGGGCCAAATGTCAGCCTTGCATAATGTACACAGAAGGGGGACAGTAATGCACACACACACACTCACACACACACACAGACGAGTACAGTGTGTATTCGCATGTACATCAAATTCAGCGAGTGCACAAATTGAAAGGGTCGCGCTGTCATGCAGGCTGCACAAACACAAATCCAGAGACCAAGATGCACAATGCTCAAGCAGACACACACACACAAGACACACACATAAGGCACACACACAAGGCATACACACACACATGTCAGTACACTCAAAACGCAATCATTTATTATTATTTTTGTGTGCATTGTCTCTTTGGCGCAGAAAAAGTCGCAACTTTTCAGTCGCTGTCGCCGTCGACGTCGACGTTGGCGCAAAAGGATGTTGCCGTTGTCCTTCGTACTCTTTTGTGTCAGCTCAGCTCGGCACGGCTCGACGCTGAGCAAAAGCAAAGGGGCGGCAATGGGTTAAGAGGCCAGTGCGCAGTGCCTTTTTTGGGGGTCGTCAGTGGCCCACACCAACACACACCCCACACACACACACACACACACATACAGTCAAAGGGAGGCAGCAGTCTTACCCTAAATAATTAGCACTATTCAACTGGGGCATGACGACGTCGTCGTCGACGACAGCGACAGCGACAGCGACGCAGACTATGGCGACGTTGATGGGCGCGGCTTTGACTGCCAGTCCCAGCTGTGTGTTTGTGTGTGTGTGTGTGTGTGTGTCCTGCGTGCCATGTGTCCTTGTCAGCATCGCCTTCGCCGTCGTCTGCTGCACGTGCAGAAATTAACATTTCCGGTAATTTTGCGAAAATGAAAAGCAAAGCGAAAAATTAACGGCAGCGAGAGAAACGTAATGCGGAAAGCTTTTGTGTTAAATAAATATTAAAAGCAATTCGCGCAGCCAACCACACGACGACGATGGGCAGAGATATAGCCAGGCAAGCAGCGAGATAGGCAGTGCTAGGGAGACAGAGAGCAAAAGAGTTGCGAGAGAGAGAGAGAGATAAAGCTACAGTGAGCTGTAAAGTCGCTGATGCTGATGTTGGCTTTTAACAAGAAGCCAAAACGAGTAAATCACACTTGCTGTGTACAGTTATCTGTCTGCCTGTCGGTGAGTGTCTGTCTATGTGTGTGTGTGCAGTTTTTATTTAATTGGAAATTGCGTATACGCCAGCATTGACGAGCCCATTGTGCAGGCTGGCTGTCATTTTGCCTGGCTGAGATTGAGGATTGCCGCGGGCCACACTCCAACTTAGACTCGCACCTCAAGTAGTTGTCATTATTGTGAGTCAATTGCGTGCTCTGCTGCCCTGCTGCCACGCACTCAAGGCAGACAATTGAAGCATGCACGCAAGTTGCGAGTGGATTCGCATCGCATTCGATGGTTGCCTGGTTGACTGGCTGCCAGGCAGACACGGCTTATTGGAGCCGTCGAATGTAATATTCATGAACCGGAACGAAGCGCAAAAGTTCGCAAAGAGCGGAGGAGTGTGCGAGGGGGGGCAGGGGCAGAGGCAGAGAGTGAGTGAGTGGGAGAAGGCAATAGCAACGTGTGTGTGTGTGTGTGTGTGTGGAGCAGACAGACAAACGTGGCACGCTAATTGCAGTCAAAGGGGAGCTTTAAATTCACGCCGGATTCCCGCCAGTATTGGTGGCTCGTTGCTGGCAGACAGCAACCACGAGCAGCAACCACTTCGACTGCCTTCGGGTGTGTCAAGGGGCTGCCAGGAGCTTCTTTCGCTGTGGCTCGTCAACTCGTTTGCCTGATTAAAACTGTGCGTATGTAATGAGTTAATTAAGTTTTTGGCAGCCCTTACTCCCTCCCTCTCCCCCTCTCTCCATCACTGCCACTTCCACTTCCACTTCCACTTCCTGCTCTGCTGCTCTTTGATCCACCTGCACACGTGCACATAAATTAATCATAAATCCTCGCCAGCAGCGAGCAGCGAACAAGTGTTTTGTATATTTGCTAAGGACGCGTCTGCTCAGCCATGGTAAGGGGAGAGAGAGCGACGGGGGGATGAGTGTGAGGGCAACAGGATACAGGATGCGTACTATGTGCCGACTAACTGTGTCAGTAGTGCGCCGCCTGCCACGCCCACTTGTACCTTTTGATTAAGGACATAGTCAGTGACTCCCTCTCTCTCTCTCTCCCTCTCTTTCTTTATCTTTTCCTCAAGTATGTGTGTGTGTGTGTGTTTTACAGCTCTTAGTTGGCCTTACTAGAAGTTGTTGTAAATTTTATGTTATCCGCTTTCATTGTTTGCCTGCCTCGATTTATGTGTGTGCCAGTGCGTGCCTGTCCGTGCGTGCTACAGCGTGTGTGTGTGCGTGTGTGCCACTGTTATTTATGCATTTGTGCTAAGCCTTATTTCCTGTTTGTCTTACATAAACTGCAATCCTTAATTACACGCACAAAGCAAAAAGGGTTGCCAAAAAGAGGAAAGCTCCATCGATTTGTCCGCAATCGATTAGCGACACACACACATTCACTATCGACCTGGTATATATTTCGGCATATGCATATTATGAAAAGCGCATTCCAAAAATGCCATCCGGCCACGCGACCACACGGCGTATGCGTAATGGCAATTATGCACTTGCCGAGCTAAATGGCACACACTGCATTAAAGCTAAAAGCGTTTAGCGGCCTGTGGCTGACCGACTGCTGCGACTGCCCGCTGTCACATAAAAGCCCAAAATAAGCAAACAATTTGACGCCAACAACCGCAAAACGTGCGGAGGGGGGGGGCGAGAGGGTGGGGAGGCCCGAAAAGACCAAAGCGACCGATGAAGCAACCCACAGTTTAAGCCAGCAAAAAATTGATGAATATGTAAGCAAATACACAAGCCCCACAGCGGGTGAGCGGGTGTGTGTGTGTGTGCTTGTGTGTGTGTGTGTGTGTGTGTGTGTAAAAGGGATCAAAGTGCCGAGGAGCGTTAATTTCGGGCGAACGTCAGCAGAAAAGTAAATCGCAGCCCAAGAAAATATGAATATGAGGAGGGCAGAGAGGATTGAAAGAGGAGTGGGAGAGGGGTGGAGGCACAAGAAGGGAAGAAGGCGGGCAGCCCACAAATTATATTGAAATGTTAATAATCCAGTTGGATGGACGTGCTGTGCCCCAGAAAAGGACAACCAGTAAAGGCGCTCGAAGGATATTTACATGGAGATTTGGCAGGCTGTCGGAGCTGACTTATGACTTTGATCAGCAGCAGCAGCCAATCAATTTGGTGCGCTACGCATTCGAGAGTCACTTATGCCCGCAATTTGCCACTGCGGGTATCTTACTCTCTCTCTCTGGGGGATGTGCCCCCTCCTCCCTTTCCCCTTTCTCTGTCTCTCTGTTTGCTGTTCTACTTTGATATATGAGACACAATTCGACTTCATTGCGGAGGCTGCTTTGGGTCAGCTGATAAGTTGGCTCTGCAAATCTTTAAATGAAATTTGCTCGACTCAAATCAGCGCGCATTATAAAGTATAATGTGCTACTAATTTCATTCATTTGCATGCTGGCAAGTGGCAGATCCCAAATGAAACTAAGAGATCCAATTAGCGAGAGAGTGCGAGTGAGAGGCGCCTGAGGCAGCAGCGTCAACTTAAGGCAAACTTTTGCACTTTAATGCTCAACTTAATTACGCGCTGCTCTCGCTGCTATCTGAAAAGGGGAGGTTGCCACGCCCTTTCTATCTCACTTCCTCTTTAGTCGCGACTTGCCTGCAATCCAATCAAGCCAATTGCATTAAATCGAACTGCAGTCGCTTTAAGACGTGTCTGGATAAGGTTGCGTTAAGAGCTTCACATCTATATCCCTATTCTAAACTTATATCTTATACCATTTAAGGTTGCATGCACCAAATAAGGTTGCTGCAGGTAGTTCACTCCTCCAGCTATTTCTGACTGAGTTCGGCTAAAGTTCTTTGTGCAATTTCCACTTAAAGTGCGACTATGTTGTTATTTAAGTCAATTCAAGTTGTGGAAACTCTCGTGCTCTCTTTTTCTTTGTCATGAAAATAACGTGCAGCATTATTAAAGTTTTCCATGGCAAAAGAGGGAGGGTGAGGGGCAGGGGCAGGGGCAGCAGCCGTAGCAGGTCCCATCAAGTTGTCGCGTTTTGCAGATCAAATGAAATTTTCATTGTGTTGTGCGTCGCTTCGCCAAGCTTTGAGTGTCTTTTGCATATACACAAAGAGCTTGTTTATTTGTTGCTCCCTCACAGTCTGAGTGTGTGTGTGTCTGTGTGTGTGTGTGTGTATTGGTGTGCTGCCATGCTGGGGGTTGCTGACATCGACGGGTGTTGCTACCTTTTCGCAGAAAACTTTTTGGGTTATGCACTATTCTTAGCTAGTTGTGTGTGTGTGTGTGTATGACTGTATTTGAGTGTGTGCGAGTGTGCTCCTTGTTGTTATTGTTGTTGTTGCCACTGCTACTGGCGTCGTCGTCTCGCTCTCGTCGTCGTCGTCTAACGTGTAAAACAATGACTCATTAAGACTCATCTAAATTCTAATGAGATTCAGCAACTATTAAAAACAAAACATGCCAGAGCAACGGCAGCAACAACAACAGCAACAACGACAATGAGAGCAGTAACTGTGGCAAAGGGTTGCTGCCCTCAAGCGAACGTCTCTCGCACCCCTCCCCCTCCCCCTCCACAGAGCAGAGCCTTATCAAGGCGCCCTTTTGCCTGCAAGGCTTGTGTCCATTTTGTGCTGATTTGGCTTTAAGCTGTGGCCAAAAAATTGAAGTCATTTGTATGCGAGTCGCCTGCGTTGCCTTTAAACAAATGTCAATAATTTGATTTAAATTTGGCGCGCAGCTGTAGGCCAAGAGAGGGGCAGAAAGACAGAGAGGGAGGGGAAAGGAAAAATACAGTTGGTGCTGCTTATAAAGTCATCAGCAAAGGAACGGAAAAGGGCAGAGTAGCAAGGGAAATAGAGCAAAGAGAAGCAGAAAGAGAAAGACAGAGATGATGAGAAAGAGATAGCATGAAAAGGAGAGAGAGAGAAGGCAAGAGCAGGAGCGTAAGCAAGTGGCTTCTCTGCTTGCTGCTCGCGTGCAAATTTCGCATTTAAATGCTAGTCATAGGCGTCATTGTTTGCCTATTGAAAGGGGGTCGGCACACAGAGTGCGGGGGAGGGGAGTGCACAAAGTCGACGGGGATTGCCATTTGCATTTGCTGTGTGTGTGTGTGTGTGTGTGTGTGTTGACAATTGTATAAAAAGACAGTGCAACACAAGGCACGCACTGGCAAGAGAGTGGGAGATGGAGAAGAAATAGAAACAGAGCGAGAAAGAAAGATAAGAGTGAAGAAAGAGAGATAGAGAGAGAAAGAGAGAAAGAGAGGGAGGGAGACAAGCAGTGAAAGAGAGCGAGTAAAAGCAAATTTGCGTACTAGAAATCGAAAAGAGGCCGTCCAGGAATGCATTAAAGTGCTCCCAAGGCGAGTAACTGAACATGTTGCCTTATAAATTACAAAATACGCTCGCACATACACACACACACTGGCACACACACACTGGCACACACACTGTGGAGTGTCGAGTACATGGCAAGCGAAATAGAAATTGCGTATGTTTGCTTTTTAAGGGCAGCAACAACAAAACCAAACTGGCACAACCTCAACGAGAACAGCAACAACAACAACAACAACAACAACAACAGCAACAAGAACTATGGGATGAACAAGCCAAAGCACTCGTTCAACACACACTCACTGAAAAAAAGGGTACACAGATTGAATGCGAGGCCAAGCCGTGTGTCCCCATGTGTGTTTGCATTGGATTTTAGGTAGTTATACCAGGCGCACATCTAACACTCCACAGACAGACAGCGCCTCCCCCACAACAACAACAACAACAACAACAACAACAATGCACATTAAACGCCGTTTGTTATAGCATTTGCAAGGTGTGTGCGAGAGCTGGAAGGGGGGGGGAAAGGGTAACAAGCGTGGCCCACAGACAAACACCCCTTGTATGCTGTTGTTGTTGTTGTTGTTGCTGCTGCTGGCAGCACATGTTAAAGGTAAACGCGACGCAGCCAACACACTCAAACACACATACACACCCACCCAGCACACGCACACACACCCTGACAAAGCCTGCTCGATTCATGCAATCTGCATATTTGTCGGGCGCCAAGTAAAAACCTGGGTCAAATTGCGGTTACCGCTTTAGTTTTGCTTTCTGCTTTGCTCTCCTTTTTTTCGACCATTTTTCCATTTTCCCTTTCCCTTTCCCTTTCGGGGTCTGTGTTCCTGTCGTGTCGTAGCGTAGGTGTTGATATAAGCACACTCACACACTCGCACACGCAGACACATTACTGGTTCCAGTGCCATTTGTGGCTCAGTCACACACACACACACACACACACACACACACTGTGTTAGATCTGTGGCCCCGTAAGGCGTCTCGGATCTTTTTCAGGCTGTCGGCCTCGTGACATGACTGTTACATATTCCTCTCCCCCCCCCCTACGGGTCGCATTGTTAATTGTAAAGAGTTCCCAGTTTGCCTGCGGTCTACAGCTATTTTTTAGCCACACCTCGCCAGGGCAACTAACCCTGCGCCCTCGTTGCCTCCACACCCGCTTGGCAAGTGGCTTCATTTAGTTTCGCACATTTGCAGTTAATTAATTTTGTTGCCCAACGGAAAGGGGGCACCCAATGAAATGTGTAGTGAGGTAATTTTCACGCCATCCTATAGGGCTAGCTGGGGCAGAGAAATACGTGTAGCCTTAAATTGCAGATACCCTAAATAGATTAGACATTAAGCGAAGGATTTATTTCCTAATTTGAATAAATTTTATGATTTAAATACAACTGAAGCTTTATATTTGTACAATATGTGTATAAAGCTAGAAACCTTCACTTAAAGTGCAGCTAGCTTAAGCCGAGAAATAGATTTAAATTGCAGGTACCCCAAAAGGATTTAGCCTGCATTGCAAATCGTATTCAAAGCAATTACAAATTTTTTAATTTTGACAAATTTCGAGGGAACAAAAGTTCCATTTTGTTTTGTCTGCTAACAGCTCGAACTCCACATACGTCCAACAAATGCCAACAATAACCTAAAGCGAATGCTGAAAAAATGGCCAAAACAAAGCGAGTTAGCTTTATGTAAAAAAGAGGCTAAAATCAAATTCAAAACCCGCTGAATGAAATGTTGAAATTGCTGGACAAGCATCGCGACGCGCAGCCATCCACATTTGTCAGGACAGGCTGTCCCTCCTCACCACCTCCCTCCTCACCCACTGCCACCTCTTCACCTTTTCCTCTGCCACTCTTCTGTTCTACATGCTGCATCCTGCTCGCACACCAGCAGCAGGAGCAGCAGGAGCAGCAGCAGCAGCTGCCCTTTATTGCAGGCTCCCTTTGGGGCTGCGCAGCTGCTGCACTTTATTTCAGTCAGTCAACCCACTTTCACTCCCCTCTGCTATTTTTTCTGTGAGTGGCTTGTTTTTGCCATGTACCATGTCTGTCTGTCTATGCGTTTGTGTGTGTGTGTGTGTGAATCGCGCTTTTGTGTGCAAGTGCGGTCATTTAATTTCGATTTGTGTTTTAGATTGTTTTGCGTTGCATTTGTTGATTTTTGCCATTTAAATAGAAATTTTTATTTTCCACACGTTTCTCGACACGCTCAGACTCCGCAGCAGCACCAGCAGCAGCAGCAGCAGCAGCAGCAGCAGTCGCCAGTTTTTGTTTTGCCTGCTCTTTTTCTCGGCACTGTTTTTATGAACGCATGTCCTGAGGGGGGCATTGGCAACTGGCGAGCGCGTCTGGCAAATTGGATTTCTTTTTTGCCGGACGAACATTTGAAACTGACGAGCACCCAGCCTGGCCTAGTCCGGGTAGTCTGGCCTGGTCTGGGTTGGGTAGTCTGGCCTGCTCTTCTACTGCTATTAGCTACACACGCAATCATAAGAGCGGAAATTTAATCTGTGCGCCCCGCGACGACCAATTTAAAGCTGTCCGGCAAAATGTGATCAGCTCACTCGGCAAATGCTCGTTGAATATTTAAATTGATGCAGAAATGAAATCAAAAGCGGGACGAGAACACAGTTGTGTTAGTGTGAGTGTGCGTGAGTGTGCGAGAGGCGCGTCAGCATTGCCGAGATTCGATTCGATTCGAGTTCATTTTGCGCTGCTTGCTTCGTTGACTTGGAGACGCCACAGCTGGCAGAGGTGGATTTTCTTTGACGTCACGACTTTAATGGCTTGATATGATTCAGTGACTCAAAATAAATTCATATTTTTAAGGCCTTAAATGCGAGAAAATACTTTAAAACATGAACTTTATCTAAAGAAGAGGCAGCTACATATACACACCACACACACACACACACAATATTGGCATAAATAAGTAAAAGCCACAGCGGCCTCTGTTCGCCATATTGTCAGTAGAGCTTTTCGTATGTGCCAGTGAGTGTGCGAGTGTGTGTGCGAGTGTGTGTGTGAGTGTGTATATATTTACTCAACTACTTGCTATACCCAAAGCGCACTTGAGTGTGTATCATCATCAACATCAGCTGCTCTTCAGCCAGCACAATTCAGACTGAGAGAGAGAGTCCCAGTCCCAGTCCCAGCCCCAGTCGCAGTCCCCCAGCAAACGCTACCGTTTCCCATTGCCCGTTTGGCCCCTGGCACAGTTCCCCTTTGCCGCTGCTGCCTGCCGAGTGTGCTTGCCCTTGCCCAAAGATACAGAGCTGCAGATACAGCAGAGGCGAGTGCGAGTGCGAGTGCGCCCTCTACAGTGACAGTATCTTTGCCCGCTTAACAGCATTACAAGCAGACTTATGAAGCAGCCGCAGCAGCAGCAGAAGAAGCAGCTTTCAGCTCCAGCTTGGGGTAGCCACTGTCTCCTGCCCTCTGCTGCTCCCCTCTCTCCACTGTACTCTCGCCCTGTCTGCAATTTGACTTGACTTTTACGTATCGTCAAGTACTTTTCTGGTTTTGCCCACTCGGGAGACATTTGTCAGTCAAGAGACAAATTTAATTTTTTCCGGCAGACACTGAGTGGGGCAAGAGCGAAGGGAGAGGCAAAGGGAAATGGACTGCGATTAGATATGAATGGCAATGAAAGTCATGGCAGGCATGTGTAGCCAACTATGGCTCAGTTCCGAGTTCCGACTGTCTCTTATTGTGTTACGCAGCACTCGTTTTGTGTGTGTGTGGGGGCCGGCCTCGTCTGGGCTCGTCTGCAAGGGCCAACTCGTTTTTCATATGCAGCCATCAGTCGTTGCACGATGCGTATACGTAATTTTATTACAGCTACCCATTGCAGTTGCCAATGCTGGCGCCGAAATGAACGAGCTGCAGCTATTTTTAAGAGTGAAGGGTAGAGAGGGAGGCAGCAGAGACTGGTGAAGGGGGCTGATTCCCATTCCCTTTGCACAGAATTCATTTCGCATTGAAATGACTGTTCAGAGAGCAATTAGCTGAAATTATTGTTGCTACGTGTGCGTCGACACTTCACTGGCCAAGGGTAGCGGGGTAAGGCAGGGAGATGGTAGTTGAGCTGCTGTCGAACGGGGCGTATGCTTAATGCGTGCGAGGCTGGGTCATTATTCAGGGTTCGTTCGTAGCGTAAGCACAAAAAACTGCTGATTTGCGGTTTGCCATTGCCAACCGCACACACATAGACATCAGGCAACTTATATACATATACACACACACTCGCACACACACACACTCGCACACGCACACAACTCCAAGCCAAGTCAAGGCGAAATTATGCCAAAACAAATCAAGCAAATGAAAATATCACAGCCTCAAAATCAAGTCAAGACGCACAGACAAATTGTGCGGGTGTTGGTGGGTATGGAGAGGAGGGGAGAGGGGGCAGCAGCTTCGACTGTGGTGTGAGTGCCACAAATGCTGTGCTTAATAGGCATCAGCTGGGTATTAAGTTGTTGTTCTTTGGCAACGCTCGACATCGTCCTCGTCTTCGTCTGCGTCTTGGCAGCATGACAACCTTTTTTTGTGCCCCCCCCGTTCCGTCTGCCGCCGTGCCAGAAATAGAGTAAAGCCCAGGCGGACCCTGGAGCCAGAAGTCGGGCATTTTAACAAGCAGCAGCAACCCGCCGCTGGGCCGGCATTCACTTGGCTTTCTTTTCCTCACTTTTGTTCGGCAAACAATTTGCGGAATGCCATTAGGTGACGCCTACAGACGAAATTATCTCAGCCAGCAGGGGTAAACGATGCCGGCAGTGGCAAGAGGGGAAGAGTGGGGAAGGGCGGGAATAAGGTAGCAAATTCAATCACATCATCTTTTGTTAAGGCCCCTCCTCGCCACAACAAACGAACGATAATAATAACTTGGGCAACGCGAAAAATGTCTAAATAAAAATCGAAATCGATTCGAATTAGGCCGCAAGTTGCAGGGATGCTAACGTTGTGGACTGGAGTAGGGGGTTAAGGGGTAAACGATAACGGTTCACGCCTTTACCACATCAAGAGGAAAACCCTTTAACGAGCTGCCAAATCACATTACCAACTTTAAATTGTCGAACCTTGCAGCGGCAGCCGCAAAATGCTTCACACGACAACGGCAACAAAACTCTGCAGAAGTGCAGCGCAAAACTTCTCAAAAACCAACAACAACAACAAAAATTAAAAATTAATAGTTGCAACTAGCGAGTGTCAATGGAAACCGCAACAACAACAACAACAACAGCAAACAAAAACTAACCAACTAACAAAGTATATAACAAAAACATAAAAAAACTATTGAGTGCCGGGCGGGGGCGGGGGCGAGGGTCGGTCTGCTCATTGCCCGCGCTCCCCACGGTGCCGACACATCTCCCCTCTAACTACAAACCCCTCCCCCTTGCACACTCACTGAGTCTCTCACTCAGTTGCCACTAACAAAAATTTCTAATTTAAAAGTTTTGCGCCCAACCGACGACGACGACGACGAGTGGAGCAGCCGAAACGGCAAATAGAAAGCAACAACAACAACAACAACAGCAGCAGCAGCAGCTGCAAATAAAAACGCAACAGCGACCCACACACACACACACATGCACGCATACAATCGCAGATAATGCAACCCCCACCCACTATGGAAAAAGGAAAAGCGAAAGAAAAACGCCAGAGCGAAGGTGGAGAAAAACTTTGGACAACTGCAGGCTGCAGCTTTGTAGTTGCTGCTGCTGTTGTTGCTGCTGTTGTTGTTGCTGTAGCTGCCTCCGGCGTAGGCGTTTGCATTGCGTTGTTTTTGCCCACATCGTTAGCAAAGCGCATCGGCAACATTTCGTCAGCTTCCGCCTGGCGCTTGCCCGGTTCGCCCGCCAGTCAGACAGCCAGTGGTGCCTCGTCTGTCCGTCTCTCCATCCCCCCCCCACACCGTCTGTCTGCCTACTCGGCTGTCGCGTCATGCGCGTTGCACCGCCACCGCCTTACTTTGCAGTCAGAAATCGAGCATGCACCCACCCCCCTCAACCCCTCCGTCTACATCCTTCACATGCCAACTATCTCGTTTGGGGGCGTTCGTCTTTGCTTCGCTTCGCGTCGTCCTCGTTGTCGGCGGCATTCGTTGGCACAAGCTATTTTTATACGCCGCTTTGCTTCGTGTATGCGTGTGTGTTTCTATGTGTGTGTGTGTGTGAGGCTGGTGCTATTGGGGGTGGGGGATGGAGGCAGCGTTTGTCATTGTGCATTACGTTTAGCATGCATCGTGGTTAGTTCAGCTCAGCTCGCTTCAAACAATGTTGTCCTCCCCCCTCACATCCTACTGCCGCCCCTTTTTGTTACTTTCTTGTAATTTGCTTCGTTTCGTTTCGTTTTCATTTTGTTTTGTTTGCTTGGTTCGTTGGCTTCACCGGTTTTCGGGGCAGCATTATACGATGATTTTCATATTCGCATCGTGTGCTTCGGCTGGCAAATCGAATCATTTCTCTGCTCCCTCCTGCCACAAAGTCGACAATAGACAAGGCCGCATTACAATGCAGTTGGCCCCCTCTCCCCATCTCTCTCGAGTGACCTCTATGCACTTTTGGCAACAACTAAAGAGCGCAATTCCTTTCCCACTCTTCAAATTAGCTGACAAAAGTATTGGGCACATTCTTATTGCCCGCTTGCTTATGTGGGTGACTGACTGTGTGTGTGTGTGTGTATCGGTGTGTGTATCATTTAATGTCGCGCATACATACTTCATATTCTTTCATATTCCCTTTAATGCGTATTCTGTCATGCATAATGTTGACATTTTGACGCGCTAATAAACATAATTCGCTCATAAAATACTTTTTATTGCCCGCGCCCTTATCACACTCGTATCTCGCTCATTTATGGCAGGTAAACAGCACACACATACACATAACCACACACACATAGCAGAGTATATATTTTATTTATTTCTGTTTGCAAGTTTAATGCAAAGCAAAATGTCTGTAAACTTGACTGCGAAGATGAGCTGAGCTCATTTCCAGATAGCGTCGAGTGAAACATAAACTTGAAATTGATCTGATAAGCCTTCGCTGAGGCGGAGCATTGAAATCATTTCTAATTACATGATTTTCGAGGGGGTTGCTCTGTCAGTTCTGGAACGCGTATTCAGTGAGCAGAGATAAGGCTTGATACTTTATGCACTTTATGGGGCATTAAAACATTGAGCTCAGCAGTTCGGAAATGAGATTCATTTTTCATTATTTTTGAAGGGAAAACTAAATTAAATTAGCAACTTGGGATTGTACTAAAGTTATGTATAAGTAGGGTAAAACTGAAATTCAAATTTACTATAAAAATTTATAATTTCATGTCTTTCCCATTGCTTAGGGTGACCATAATTGGGACAAACTAATTACAATTATTGTGTTATGAACTTGGGATCGGGGGTTGTATTCTAAGAGTTGCTTACTAAGGATAAAATTGAAATCAAGTTTTATTTGCAGATATCTTTAGGAGCAAGGTGACCATAGCTATTTAACCTCTAACTAAAATCAAGATATACAAATTGCAATTTAAAACTCAAGTTTTCAGGTATATATCTATAAAATAAAAAATGTACCATATCTTGTCTTGTCCATCATTAAGGGTAATCATAATTACGAAAAACTGACAATATCTTAGGGAAAATTAAATACATTTAGTATCTTATGAACTAAGGATTGGGGATTGTCTAATAAATGTTGCTTTCTAAGGATATAACTTAAATCATGTTCCATTTGCATATATCTCTTGCAGTAGGATGACCATAGCTATCTCTCTAACTTAACCGATCATTAAATTGAAAGCATAAAACTGTAAAGCAATTTAAACTTAAGATATTAACGATTTAGATATTATATAAGACAAAAAGTAGGATTTACTCGCTTATTCCATAATTTAGGAAGACCAGATCTGCGTCAAACTGCCAAAGCATAAGGTGAAACCAAATAAAATAGTTATCTTACTAACCTAGGATCAGGTATTGTTCACTTAGAATTGTATATTAGGAATAGAACTGTAACCAAGTTGTTGTAGATATATTTTAGTTTAAGGTGACCATAAATATGTCAAATTGCCCAACTATCAAGGAATGACTATCTTTGTCTTTGGATAATGAGACTGAACTGTGTTGCATAATAAGCAATAAGTTTAAAATCCAGTTTTTTGTTGCATTAGGGTGACCATATTTGTGCCAATAACCTCTGCCAGGCAATTCTGCCTCAAGTTGATTATAGTCTATATGAGTTTTATCAGATTACTCGCCGCCATTTGCTGGTTAATTGCGCAATTTATGCTAATTATCAACTCGAATTTCTCTCTTCGTGGTTCATTGTCCTGCCGTGGCACTTCTGAGCAGCGGGTAGCTCGTTTCAAGCCAACTTGCATACCTCGCACGTGTGGTGTGGCTGTGTGCGGGTCCTGCCTTCGGTCCCTTCTCCGATTACATAATTAATCGCTTGTTCACACTTAACGCTGCCAGCGGTAAAGAGAGAGAGAGAGAGAGAGAGAGAGAGAGAGAGAGAGATAGACAGAGAGAGCTCTGATTTCCACTCCACTGTGCTTGGCAATCAACGAGCTAGCGGGACGGCTGCAAATCACATTTTCTCATTTTCTCATTCTCCACAAACTCACACACACACACACACAACAGTGACACACACACACAAACCACTTGTTTTTCTTCATGTGGAACGAGAAGCACCAAAACATTTTTAAATATTTATTAGCAACAGCTTACAAGCATCATCTTATTTTGCTGTTGTTGTAGTCATTGTTGCTGTTGTTGTTGTTGTTGTTGTTGTTGACGCTGCCTTTTGGTCTCGCCTCGTGCGATAAGTAATTTCGTTATTTGCCAAGCATGCGACCAACGCCCCCAAAAGGAGCAGCAGCGCGCCCCGGTCTCGACTCCGATCCCTGCCCCATTTCCATCTCCGTCTCCCCTCCTTCTCCTCTTCCCGCGCGTTAAGTCTACGCCTTTTCGGTGCTCGCGCCATTTGTCTGCTCATCCCATGCCAGCCAGCTGCTTGTTGATGCCATTATCTTATTCAGCATCCTTGTCATCTCATAAAGGATGCCTATTATAAATTAATTTTTACCATCCACGGCTGCCGGTTGCCTTCTGCCTTCAGTCTGCTGCTGGTTTCCAGTAAGCTGCCACTTCTCTGCCTCCCTTTCTTCCCACTCTCCTGCTCTCTCTTTCTCTTTCTCTTTCGCTTTGATTCGCCCTCTTTGCTATCATTTTTATCACTTGCAGCCCCAATACCCACACCCTAATGGGGCAAACATGTTGCTCCTAGTCAGCACACGTGTGTGTGTGTGTCTTTGTGTGTCTGTGTGTGTGTGTGTTTTGTGAGAGGGGTGAGGGGCTTTGTTTGACTGCCTATATGACAATATAATTTTTTGATTTAAGGCTCCCGCTGCTGTCGCAATTTTTCAAAGCGACAACAACAACAGGAAGGAGAAACACATGCCCCACATATTTACAGGTTTCCCTCATGGGGCACAGGAAAAGTTGCTGGTTGCCAACGCAGGCAACAAACACACACACACACACACACAGTCACACGTGCACACACGGGACCCACTCGTGACATTGATGCCCTTCGCTGTGCGCGCTGTTTTATTGTTATCATTAAACCGAAACACCTCCCACGTTGCCTGCCCTTTCCCCCGGCCACCAGTGTGTGCGACACATGTTGCCTTGTTTGCTTGTCGCTGCTGGGAAGCTTGATGCGGGTCCTCAAGACGCCTCAACAAGTTTGACATGGCATCGGTCCCGGTTCGGGCCCGGCTCGATCCCGATATGATTAAAAATTGTACGCTTGGCTTATCTTTGGGTCCTGCTATACAGTCTTGTGCGCTGCTGGCCATGATTAATTGCGACGCACAAGCTGTAGCTGGCGGGGTGGCAGAAGGGACAGGGAGGGAGGGGCAGACAAATCAAAAGCATCGTCGTCGGTTGTTTCGGGTGTTAACTGCACTTCATTCATCAACGCTTTCTAACCGCAACCGAGCAACAATAACAACACGCTGAAGAGAGTCAAAAGGAGAATGAAGCAGGGAGCAGGGAAGGGGGATAGGGAAAAGAAAGGGGTGGACAACAGCAGCTGCATTGGAAATTCAAATAAAATTTACCACAGTTTCGTAACTTTGTCAACGATGCGCAATGTGCGACAGGCAGCCAGGCGGCGTCTTTGCCAACAGGAGCGGTTCAGCGGCAACTGCGGGTAGTGGCTGCGGGCAGAAGAAGAGGAGAGACAGGGACGGGGGGTGGCAGGGAACAGGACAGTGTCAGGCAACGAGTCATGGCGACGAATTGCAATTTGCAATTTTATGGCAGCGTCGCTAGAAACAGAAGGAGCACAGGAGCAAGCAACTAAGCAAGCAGGAGCGCAACCAAAGGATCAGGGTGAGCAGGGTGGGGCAGCAGGAACCGAAACAGGAGCAGAGAGACAGCCACAGACATAGCCGCAATACAAAACAAACCAATTTAAATTTTTAGCGCTGCTGGAGACACGCAGACAGAGAACGCTGAAAAGTGGAAGTTGCAGAGCAGATGAAGGAGGTGTGGTGTGTGTGGAGAGGGGGGAGGGGGGTGACCGAGAGGTGCCAAAGAGAAGCAGAACGTAGTAAACAGCGCTGGCGAAAAGCGCAACAAAGCGAAGCTGACAAAATCAAACCAAATGCAAAAAGTGCTGGCGAAAAAACCGCGCGCTGAAAAATATTCGCAATGACAATAGAAAATTGGAAGAGCGAGAGAGAGAGAGGAGAAGGGGATGTGGAACGGGGGCAGGAAAGCTGGCCAAACACTCAATCAATAAATTATGCTGCCATGAAATATACAAATCAACGAACGGGAAAACGGGGCCAAAAGGAGCACGAGAAAGGAGAAAGGTCCCTCCCCCGCCCCCACCCCCCTTGGTAACCCTTTGTCGTTGGTACTGCTACTGGTGCTGCTGCTGCGGTCTGTCGGTCTGTGGGGGTCGCTTGTTTGGCTGGTCACGCGGCAAACAAACGAGCTGCGACGGCAACAGCGGTGACGGCGACAGCGACGGCGACAGCGATGGCAGCTGCGAAACAAAGGCCATGGCCCGATGCGATCCAAGCTGGGCGCACAGACGGATGTGGCTTTGTGGGTTTCTCTGTGTGCGACCGCTGCCCGCTACCGCAGCTGCCGTTAGTCATTTTTAAAACTGCCACTGCTGACGATGGTCACGGCAATGAGATTCGATAGAGCAGGGAGTGGGGGAGGGTGCAACCAAAGGAGGAGGAGGGGGGCGTGACCGAGCGGCAGGCAGCAATGACAATGTCATATGCGCAGCATTGTGCAAATGTGGACAGTGGCAGTCGGTAACCACCAGGGAGGGGGGTGTCAGCAGGGAGAGTAGGGTGCAATGGCAAAGAGGGGCAGCGGTGGCTGTGCACACTGGAGACGCTGGTGTCGGTTTGTTGCTCCGTCAACGCCAAAGACAAAGGCGCATTGCGACCAAATGTCAAAATGGTTTCAAGGCGTCTCTCTCTCTCTGTCGGCGGCTGCGGCAACGGCTATGGCTACGGCTGCTGTCATTGTTATTGTTGTTGCTTTTGCTGTTGTTATTGTTGCTGTTGTTGGTGGTGCTGCATGACCCCAAGTTGACCTCGAGCGCAGCGGCTTTAAAGCATCCGCTAGACCGTGGCCAGCATCGATTTTTCGCTGCCAGGCGCAGATTTGCATGTATGTGTGATATGTATATGGTTGTGCATGTGTGTGTGTGTGTGTGCGCTGGCTGACATTTAAAATTTGTACGAGCATATAAAATATTGATCAGCACTGACGATTGCCAGCACAGACGGAAACGGGCAATAAGCCCGCAGGGCAGTCAAACATAATATCAGCTAACTGTGTGTGTGTGTGTGTGTGTGTGTGAGTGTGTATGTCCCAGGGAGAGTGTTTGTCTGTGGTTGTGTATCTGTCGTGTATGTTTCATACCCGCTTGTTGTGTATTTGTGTGTGTGTGTGTGTTACACGGCCCAAACAAAAGTTTTTATCTTCGACCACAGCGCTGAAAAGTATGCAACGCTTTTTATGCTTCGGTTCTTTTTGGGGTCTGTTCCCAGCAGCTGCTGGGCAACTGTTCCCACCTACTGGCCCCCCCACAAAATACATCAATGACTTAAAAGTTTAAAGCGTGTTCAAGCAACTTGATCGATTTTCGTAATTTAGCAAAACATGAAGCAACCTGACACGCACCTGACACGCACACGCATGCACAGACGTGCAAGGACAAGCACAGAGACACTATGTGTGTGTGTGTGTGAAGCATCATTGTCTGTGCGATGCAACTAAGCGGAAGCTGTTGGAATTTACCAACGTTTAAACTTTAATACTGTCTACATGAGTTTTTTACTCCGCTTTCTCTGTTGCTGCTGTGTTTTCTTTTTTATCTACGCTGCTTTACACAAATCTCCCTCTCCCTGTCTCCCTCTCTTCCCCTCTGTCTCCCTTTATACCTATCTAAGTGTCTCTCATGTTCGCTGCTTCGCTTTAGTTTCCAGTTTTTTGTTGTGCTGCTGCCCGCTGTCCGCTTGCCGCCTGCTGCTGCTTCCCGCTCCAATTGAACCTAATCCTGCTGCTCAAGTATTAGCTACGTAGTTGTTTGCTCATCCCGGCTGTCCAAACTGCCTTATGCTGCTTTTGTTGTTTGCAGGCATTTAAAAAACAAGAAAAGAGAAAAAAAAAACGAGAAAGAAACGAGGCAAACGAGCCCTGCAAGTCCAGCAGGACGGAGGAGCGGAAGGAAGGTCTGTAAAAACTTTTACCTCTGTCTGGGCCCGCCTCACTTAATAACAAGGCGTCACAACTGCAGTCCCTCTGTATGTGTCTATGTGGTATGTATGTGTGTGTGTGTGTGTGTCACCCTGTCGACTGCAGAAAATGAACGGCCATCACTTGTCCCCGGCCAGGACAAGCACACTAATCTGTTTCTCTCTGACTTTCTCTCCCACTCCCGTTTGCATCTCACTCTCATTCTCTGTCTCTGTCTCTGTGTCTGCCTGTTCCGCCGAGACAGACGCCCGATCATTGTGTTTGGCAATCAGCCGTGCTTGTGGCACTTCCTGAGGCACGCTGTCACACACAGGCACAACTAATACCCTAACCAGGAATGGGCTAAGCAGACAGCGAACTCGATATCAATGAATGTCAATCGGCGCTATTAAAAAATTAACACAAGGCGACAGATGCGACACGATGTGTCAGTTGTCAGGTGAGTGCACTAAGGTTTACTGTGCTTCCCTTCTATGCGTCAATATGGCGTATGATTGATTTTCTAGTCATAAAGCATAAGAGAGGAGGGCGGGCGAGCAAGGAGAGTTCAGCTGCGCGGAACGTGCCCAGATAAATGCGGCAAATATTAAACGGAGAGTAAGCTTCAATAATAATAAAAGTTATAAATCTTAGCAGTGCCTGTCGTCGAGCAGAGCATAGAGATGGAAATAGAGCAGGAGATGAGGATAAGCTTGAGGAGCAGGGCAAGCAAGAAGCAGAAGAGGAAGACGACGACGACGACGACGACGACATGCTGCATCGTGGCGATAATAACAATTTATTGCACGCACACAAAGCAGCGCAAAAGGCACACAGACACGTACACACATACACAGATACACATGTGCATAGTTGCCAAGTACGGGAAAATGCCGCGAGACACAAGTGCAACAACAACAACAAGAACAACAACAACAAACGGGCAGACGAGCATAAAAACCGCACAATAATAAAAATGAACAATGACAGGTTAATAGCAAATAAATGAAAGCCCATAAGAAAGACACAACAAAGAGAGAGAGAGAGAGATAGAAAGAGAGGGAGTGAAAAAGAGAAAGCAGCAAGAAAAGAACCTGAACCTTGCAGTCAGACAACAACAACAACAACAGCATCAGCGAGTGTTGAAGGCGACAATGGCCAACATGGCTCGCTGCAGTAAGCTCCTCTTTCTTTCTTCTCCTCCACTCTTCCCCCCGTCTAGGCCAATTGATATATGGTTTTCAATTTTCAAAACCATTGACCACTTGCACAGCACAAGCACAGCTTCAGTAGGGCTGCAAAAATGCTGTGGCAAGTCTCTGCGCGTCGTTGCTGGCATATTTAAAGCATAACTGGCGGGCATTAGTGCTCCATTTGGACGATGGCATCGCGTGGGCAGACTGTGCCAAGATAATGGCTGCAAACGTACTTAACGGCGTCAATAATGACGATAATGGCCAACGACTTGGCTCCTGCTGCTCCTTCTCTCACTTCCCCCTTTCCCTCTTTCCCCTCAACAGCAAACAGGTTGACAAAATGCAATCGGTTTGAGGCAATACGCAAACGGCAATCGGCAATCGGCATGCAGGTCGCATGCGCTTCCTGCCAATAAAAGTCATCATCATTATCGCTGGCAGTCGCTGTGTGTGTGTGTATGTGTTGAGGGTGTGTACGCGTCCAAGTTTCTGGGGAATATAGTCAACCCACGCAAGCATTGTTGAGCCATCACGTGAGCAGCGGCAGCTGAGCTGTTTAGTTGGCTGCGAATGGGTTGCTTATGCAATCATTTGAATGGGAGACGTTCATTTAATTAATTGCAGACTCGAGGGAAAAGCTGCTACTGCTCATGCACCAACACTCCCTGCTCCTCTTATTGCTACAATTAAAAAGGAAACTACCAAGCTGACAAGTATTTGCACTAAAGAAAAATGCAAGTACACAAGTCAAGTTTAGTTGAAAGGAACTGCTAATAAATTCCGCTTAAATTAACTATTTAAACAATGCCAAAGAAAATATCTAAAATATTAATTAATGCAAAATTTGCCCAGGCCAAAAATGTTATGTTGCCTGCAAACAATTTGCATTAACTGTTCCCGTTATGTTCTTCGCTAATGGCAATAAATTTAATTATTTTTAGGTGTCGCCTGCTGCCCGCAAGCGCAATTCATTCAATTCAATTTGGCTGCAAAGTTTAAAGCCAAAATGACAATGAGAAGAGAAAAATCGATCACCTGCTTAAAGTGCAGAGTCGCCCACGGGGATGGGGGAGGGAGGCTACTTGGCAGCTGTGCCAATGCCTGCACTGGGCCGGGGCGGGCGAATGCATCAGTCAACGTCCTTAGAGCTTAACAAAGAAGGACAATGCGAGTACATTGCAGGAAGCAGACACCGGGCCACTTTATAAGCCAAACTCGTGTCGTTGTTGTTATCGTCATTCTTGTTGTTGTTGTTGTTGTCGTCAGCACAGTGCGTTCGTCTGTTTGCCTACGAGGAGTGGAGAATTGCTGCTGCTGCTGCTGCTGCTATCGCTGCTCTGCCAGTTCCATTTTGGCAATTCGCTGCTGCATCTTACGACGAATTCAATTGAAAATTTGAGCAGACACTCAACGAGTGACGAGCGACGACAGAGACGGTGGAGGAGGGGGGAGGGGTGAGACACTCGAAGAGCATCGCAAATTTAAAAACAAATTTGCCGCAACGCAACAGCAAAGCAAAGGAGAGAGGAGAACGGTGAGTGGGGGCAGCACAGCGAAACTTTCTCAAAGAAAACTTCGATTCAATTCGTTTGAATTCGTCTCTCTCTATCTCTCGCTTTCCTTGTCTTCCAGGCTTCTCTCTCGCTCTCACTCTGTCTTGGCGCTGGTCAAGTGTGAACGTGAGTTTAAACGTTACGTTACGTATGCGCCACGTTGTCCGGTGCACTTCAACTTGGCACAATTGGCAGCGTCTCGTACATTCGTCTGTCTCTCCCTCTGCCCCGCTGTCCCTTTGCCTCTCTGTCTGCACTTTCTGCGCTGTCTGGGCAACTTTTGCCGGGATGTCGTCAGCTGTTTGCCTAGTGCAGTTTTCACTTTGTGGGCGCTACACAAAAAACAACAGACGCACACCCCAAGTGTGCAGCGCCCTCGCCTCGATTGCTTGACTTGCTTGCTGGTTGGTGTGTGTATTTACTTTTGCCTTCCACTGTCTGCCACGACAGTCGCTCTCTGTTTGCTTTCCTGTATGTTTGCCGTTCGTTTAGTCGTCGTCGTCGTAGTCGTCGTTGGCTATGACAAAATCAAAATCCAAATCAAATCGTTGACTCGATGCCAAAGTGGAAATTGTCAATAATTTCAAATTGATTTCTGTTTGATTTAACACACAGCAACAACCACAACAACACCCCCACAACAACAACAACAACTATGACAACTGAAAGTAAACATCGAGCACTACACGTATAATTGTGCCAAGACGAAGACGGATACGGATACCTGGCTAGCTTGACACTTGCCACTTGCTACTTGCCACCACTTTGCCAGCTCTGTTTTTGGGGGCGTAAGTGAAACAGCAAACTTGGACGCGGCGCGCAAAGGGCATTAGACAGCCATTAGGGGCACGGCCTGCTTTTACGAGCTGGCTCATAAAAAGCATTACTTGAACTGCGCCTGTCTCGTAAAACTCGTGAAATTCCCGGCAACCAGAGAACGTTGCCCGCTGCCCGCTGCCCGTTGCCCGTTGCCCAATAAAGGCAAATCGATAAGTGTGCTCGAAGTGTCGGAATGACCCGTAAACTAATAGAAATCTTAACAATACGCGCGAAATAAAACTATAGTATACATGTAGGCGCGTATAAACTTTACGAGTTATGCGCTAATTAGCTTTACGAGCCCAACACCCCAGCGGAAACAGACATATATATATATATATATATATATATATACGATATACTATATAGATCAGAAGAATATCTCTTACCCTGCTTGGGCGAAACGCTGAGCACCTGCTGCGGCGACTGTTGCTGCGAGTGAATCTGGTATTGCTGCTGTTGCTGCTGCTGCTGCTGCACAGCCACTGCCTGCTGCTGGGCAGCACAGACCGCGGCAGCAACTGCGGCTTGCTGCTGCTGATGATGAGCGGCTGCTGCAGCAGCTGCTGCGGCGGCAGCGACGGCCTGTTGCTGCGACTGCTGCTGCTGGTGCGGCGACTGAGACTGCGGATGCTGCTGCTGCTGTTGCTGCTGCTGCTGCTGCTGCGTGGTGATAATAGACATTTGCTGCGATGGCTGCTGCGACTGCTTGGCCTGATGCTGCTGCTGCTGTTGTTGCTGCTGCTGCTGCTGTGGTGCAGGTGCCTGTTGCTGCTGTTGTTGCTGCTGCATGTGCGTCTGGTGTATGGCCAGCAATTTAGTCTCGTAGGGCTTGGCGCCCACCGACAGGGGCTGACTGCTGAGCGTCATCTGTGCTGTTGCTGGCATCATCAGCGTGGGCATTGCCAACATCTTTTCAATTGCACTTTAATGTGCTGTTGCTGCTGCTCCTGCTGTTGCTGTTGTTGCTGCTGCACGTTCTGCGGTTAAACGCGATTCGCTTTGATGTTTAATGAAGTGCCGCCTCACAGTTGATGTGTCTCATCAATTCGTGCTATAATTCTACTAAACAATTTTCGGAGCTGCCTTTTTTACGTTTGTGGTGAAACCGCACTTTTAATTGCTCTGTTGCTGTTGCTGTTTGTTTTGTGTTTGCTCGGTGTGTTTTTTCTCGTTTTGTTTGCTTGCTTTTAATGTTATGTGCAAATCATTCGAAGCGTTAAATGATTTCTGCAATTTTATTTGTTTTTTCTCGTTTTCAAAAGTTTCCTTTTGCGGTTTTCGCTCGCATTTATTTTACGTGTTTCGCTTTTTTTATTTCGGTTTGTTTGTTTTTCGTATTTCGTTTTTTGTTTTTTTTTTTCGTTCAATTTAGCTTTACCTTCACTTATCACAGGCCAATGAGAATTTGGTTGAAAAAGTTCATGTGGTTTTTGTGTTTAAGTCGCACGCTAAAATCACAAATATTTCGCAAATAAATAACGAGGCAAACTTAAAGTGAGTAACAGCTTAAACATAATAGAAAAGTAATAGATATATGTACTTATACATATCATTCACATAATAAACATAATAAATAACGTATACATATTTTCTGAACTCTCTCTTGCAGTATTCTAAACAACCCTCAGCAGTTTTATGTACCCAATCTGGCCATAAAAGACGTAATCCCTAATTCCCAATTATGTCTGATCCAGCGATCTCTGCCACACTAATAACCCTTTCTCCCTCTGTATCTCTCTATCTCTTTCTGCCTCTCTGACTGTCTCTTTCAGTTGAGTTCATGTAAGCTCTGCACACGCAGCTCCTTGCGGTAATTGGACATTTTATGCCTCGCCTTTTATGATGTTGCCCCAGCGAACATTGCCAAACATTAAGGGGCAGCAACAACATTATCGTATATCAGGCCTAAGCCATTCACACATCATTTGAAAAATTAAATTTAATATTTTACGATTTGTGTGCTCTGTTCTGTTCTGTTCTGTTCTGCTCTGCTCTGTTTTGTTGTGTGTTTGCTCGGCATATTTGGGGCGCATACAAAGCAAGGAAGCGTGAGCCAAAAGAAAATAAAATATAAAAAATTATGCGAGAGACGCGCTGCCAAAGTGCCGAAAACAGAAGTACAAACACACACAAGTACACACACGCACAGGCAGCAAAACAACAAAAAATTATAACAATAATAATAAAAACAGAACTGAATACAAGCAGAAAGCTGCTTTTTACGAGTGACGCGCCCCAGAGACAACAACCAGAGACAGACAGAGACAGCGAAAGGCAGAGAGAGAGAGAGAGAGAGGCAGAATCGAAACTCTGAAACTCCAAAAATCGCACGCCCCAAGTGTTGGCAAGTGTCAGGATCAGACGCTGCCACAGCCACAGCCACAGTCGCAGTCTCTGTCGACGTCAGTCTAACGTTTCCGGTTTTTATAGCGCAACGCGCACAGAGCAGACGAACAAATGTTATGTATAAATATAAACTTATATTTTTATTTTTAAAAGACAAGACACACACACCAACACACACACACACATGCACATACAGCACACAGACGTACAAACAGCCATTCGTCGCTGTTTTTAACCAAAAAAAAAGATTGTTCAACACACAGCATTCGCTGTCATCTAACTGCTTTATGCATGTGTGTGTGTGGGTATGTAAGTGTGTGAGTGTAAGAGTGTGTGTGATTCATACACACAAATGCACTGGCCTTTTTTATATGGCCGCACTGTGTCGGCGGCAGTCGGCGTTGGCTTTCTGAAAGCATTTATTGGCTGCGCGTTGTCGGTTTATATGCCACATAAGCCGAAGTGCCATTCTGTGTGTGTGTGAGTGTGTTGTTGTTCTTGCTTTACAAAATGTGGCAAAAAACACACACAAAAAATATGCAGAAGCCGATTCGTTGCATTCCATGTTAATACAAGCGAAATCGATTCTTAGATTTGAGAAAGAAGTTCTCAGAGAAAGTGAAAAAGAATTGAATTGTTTTTATTCAGCACAAATGTTCAGTATTTGTTTTCAGAATGCACTTTCCAACACTGCTATGACTTAATCAGCTACCACACTCTGCACTTTAATACACAATCTCACTTTCTGAACACCTTGCGAATCGAAAGTTAAAGTTCTTGCCAAGAATCGAACTGTCTCTCTCACTCACTGAAAACACTTTCTACAAAGAAGAGAATCCCACACTCAAGAATAAAACTGAAAAGAATTCAGAAAACTTTCAAAACACTAATTTCAAATATAAATAATAAAAGTATATATTGTATATTTAATTTTATATTATATTTTTGTTTATATTCTTTTCAAGTCTTTGTTTACTTTTCTTCGATTTTACTTTATAACACACGATGCCAGTTTGGGCTTTGTTTGCGTTTATAGTTTATTCTGTTTTCTCTTTTATGTTTTCCGTGAAGTTTGAAGTACCGTCTTCTTTAAGTTGTTGCGTGTGCAGATGCAGATTTTCCGTTTTGCTTTGGTCTGTTTCTGTTTCAGTTTCAGTTTCTTAGTTTGTTTGGAAATTATAATAACAACTTAACAACAATGTAACGAATATCCTTTCTTTACGAGGACACAATTCAAACTGAATGCGAAGCACGCTCGTCGGCCTCACAAATAGTCAAAGCATCGTCGTCAGCGTCTTTCGAGCGTACCGTTATTCTGCCGGCGTCGCAGTCGTGCTGCCAACGCGCCGAGTCCTTGCACGCCAACGAGCGCAGCGTTCGTCAGCCTCATCAACTTCGGCTCGCAACATGCTCAGGCATGCGCGTCGCTCCAGTTCGAAATGGTTTGTGTCCCCGCTAAATGAGTGTACCATTGCCGTTTATGGCACATTTCCCGCTGTTTGTGGAGGTATTTATGGTACAAGCAGCTGTTATACAGCGCAGTGTTGCTGCAGCTTCCTTTGCTGTTAACGTCTCTAAGAGGATTGACAGGATTTTGGGGCTTTCGGTACTTTTGAATTCCTCAGCAGCAGCACAAAAGGCTTGTGCACCGTGCATTGTTCCAAGGAGAACGCGACCACAATTTTGGGCTTGCATCGACTGCTTTGCAAGACGACAGCAACGACAAAAACTTGGAATTGAAAAAGACAAACAAATGAGGGCGTCATAGATAGCACACATACACATCTCCATGCACACACACGCACACTCAGAGACAGAGACAGCACATGCTATTGTTTATGCGCTCAAGAGCCAATAATCCACTTTTGTTTTGTTATCATTCGCGCGCCCCGTAACCAAACGCCTTGAACCACCCTTCTGTGCCTGCTAGTCCCTCCCTCCCTTCTCCCGCACTGCTGCCTCTATCTCCACTCAAGGAGCTAAGCGCCTTTGCCATTGCCATTGCCTTCTCCTTTCTCCACTTAATTTCTACTTGATTTGTCGCTTAAGAAAACTAATTGTCTGCCTTTTGTTGAGCGTGAAAACAATAGAAAACATTTTAGCAACTGTTACTTTGGCCAAAAGCGTGTTAGAAACATGCTGGCAGGCACTGTGGAAAGGGGTGGCAAGGGGTGGAGGGCCGCGCGTGGCAAATGTGCCGAAGAAGAAATTCTGCGGCAAAGAGCAAGTGGCTAAAGAAGTGGCTGGCGGCCTTAATGGTTTTGGGGCTCTTTTGGTCATGCGAAAGTTGATGGCTTTGCTGGGCCGTCTGATGATTGGACTTTAGCTGTGGCTGTGGCTGCGGCTGCGGCTCAAGGTCGTTTCCCAATGGCGGAAATGCAAATGTAATTTCTCCGGCAAAATAGTTTACAAAGACAAACGTCGAACACTTTTTTCGATCTTTAAGTTGTTTCTGTTGCACTTATGTCAGCGAATGATCTGCAATAGAATGGGAAAACCTCTTACCATAAAAAATTCAATTTATTTGCGACTTAAATTTCAGTTTTGACAGCTTGTTAACACATAAAAAATATAAATTAAATTAAAACAAAATATCAGTTATGCTCACATCAATTTTGCCGTGTGAAATCAATTTTCTATAGCAATTGATACATTCCCTCATATATTGTATTTCAATTTCATTTTTATGAAATACGTTGATTTTGTGTTGAATGCTGTTAATGAGCACAATTTATTTAAATTGAAACTAGACGACGCAGCAACGATACTGTTTTTGACAGCTTTCATTCGATGTCGAGAGACAGAACACAGAATGATGATACACGTGGTAAATGCAATGTGTACTGTATGTCGAGCTATCTATTGCAGCCAGAAGGTTCTATTTCAGCTGTCAAATCATTTAATTAACAGCTTACCTGATTATCTACGATACTGTTGTCGATAGAAGCACCAAAACTCGCCCTTGGCTGCTTCAAGCCCATCACAATTCGAATGTAACATAATATAATATTTAGTTTTTTTATCCTTTTACTATAAAACACAGTATGCGTACTTCATTTTTTAGAATATGGAAAAGCTTATAACTAATTATAATATAAATAACGAATTTGATTCATTTAATTGGTTTTGATATGTGAATGAATGCACTTTCCGTAGAAAAAGCGTTTGAAGTATGTTATTTTATGAGGTACGAAAAACATAGGCAACATTATAATTAAAGTCGTATTAATGCAAAAATGTATATTGCAAATAAACTTAATTAATCTAATTGCAATGGATATTAATTGTTTTTACCTTTCGATTATTAAAAATAGTTAAGATGAACATTCTAATATTGTGCAAATGTATGTAACAGGCAGAGGAAGGCGTGACAGACCCCACAAAGTACATATATTCCTGACCAGGATCACTAGCCAAGGGAATTGAGCCATGTCTATCTGACTGTCTGTCTGTGTGCCTGTCTGCCCGTCTGTCTCTCTGTCTCAATATCTGTCCATCTGTCCGTCCGTCTGTCTATATAAACAAACAGATCTTAGCTATTATAAAAGCCAGAACACATAATTTGTCATGAAGATTCCTGTGTTTCCTGACCAAATCAAGTTTATTTTAAGTATTAGATGCCACGTCCAACACCCAATAAATAATAAATTTTTAATTTTAATAAAAATTAATTTTAATAAAAATTAATAAATTTTTCAAGTCAATTTGTAAGTGACATTTAAAATATACAACTTTAGCATTTTCTAGCTGACTATATTACACAGGCCCACAAAAAAAAAAAAGTTTCATGATCTGGGTAAGCAGCATATGCAATTATCCACATCTCCTTCACTTTTCAAAGATCCGATCAGCGCTTTAATTTATTTTAAATAGTTTTTAATAACTATACTCTACAGAACTCTACCTCCAGACTAGCGCCATCAATAAATATTAACATATCACGCGTGAAATAATATCAGCCTAAGCCAATTTGTTGAAGGTATAATTCTTATAAAAGATATTGTAAATTGAGTTATGCCAAAGACAACTCCAGACAAGCACCATCAATAATTTTTAACTTACCACGCTTGAAAAAATATCAGTCTGAGCCAATTTATTGAAAGTATAATTCTTATAAAAGATATTGTAAATTGAGTTATGCCAAAGCCAAAGCTACGAATTAATTGATAATTCATAGGAAAAGTTGTAACTACATAAGTCTCTTTCTCATTATTGCGTTGTCCAAACTAAAGACAGTTAAACCAGAAGTCTTTATATGTTCCACTATGACAGCAATTGAATTTGCCAGTTCAAAGGGGAAGTAATCGGGACATCTCGCCACGTAGATTGGCTAGCAAAGTGTTTATCAGGCTGCATTGGCAGTAGACATTCACGGCACATACCGTTTCCCAATATCTTTGGTGCCTTCTCGGGACAGGCACTTCTATAGGGCAGCAGGGTGCACATACGGGAGGGTGAGGAAGAGTGGATGGGGGTAGGGGGCATGGTAGCATTAAAATGCGAAAGTCCTCGAAGTTCCGCGCCAGCGTTGACGGCCACAACAATCGCGATGGAAACATGGCGACACATTATCCGCTGCGCTGCTAACTACATACATATGCATGCGCACACACACACACTCAGGCACATTGGCATGCACAGGTGTGTGTGTGTGTGTACACACAGGCGCATGGCATGTAAAGAAATCACGTGAGCGATTAAAATCTGAAGGAAAGTATTTCTGTTTTTCCTTTCCCCCTTCTCCATCGCCCCTCCCTCTCCCCCTCCTGCACTTTGTGCTGCTGCAGCAACATCGAGGGTTGTTGCCAAGCTCTCCCCATGCCCACCCCTCTGCCCATCTCACGCTGCCAGCTGAGGTGTAAATGAGTAGAGTTGAGTCGAGCCGCGTAGAAGGGTTGCTCGCTGCAGCAGGCAGCAGGCAGCAGGCAGCGGACTGCGACGCCGGCAGAGCAACAGTAGCGCGTGTAATTGGAGGCGAGTGTCGTGTAAAATGTAAAACTTGCGCCGTAAATAAATCAAAACTTTCTGACTGAACAAACATTCAGGTGAGCGAAAAAATGCAGCGTGTGACGGCAACAGCCGCCAGCAGCGAGAGGCAGCGAGAGGCAGCGAGCAGCAGCAGCGCCAGCCGAGGCAGACAGCCAAGCTGAGCTAAATGCGGGCCTGCAAGGGAGAGGGGGAAGGGGCTGTTGGCGGAGGCACAGTCCGTGCACAGTTTCTCGTATTGACAAGTGCGCCTGAGGGGTGCAGGCCGTAGATGCTGTGGATGTGGATGTGGAGCAGGCACAAGTACGCGGCGTACGGTGGATTATTTATGCTAAAAATTGGAACAGCTGCCGCCGTTGGGCTTGAGCAAGCGCATGGCCTCTGCTGGCGTCGCTGCCTGCGCTAACTGCGCTGCCAGCGCTGTGTGTTGTGTGTTTTTTCTTGCTGACGATAACCCAACAAAGCTTCCCAATTATAAGAGAATTTCAATACTGAATTTATATTGAGGTTCCCTCTCTTCCTCTCTCTCTCTCTGTCTCTTTCACTCTTTCTCTCATGAGCTGTCTCTCTCTTTCTCTCTACTAACTTGCAAAGATCTCCTTATATGGCGCACTTTATTGATTTATTGCATAATGCCCGAGTAAGTATGCTAAACAGTTTGACCCTCACTTGGGGGCTCGCCGCAAAGTTTCTTGATTTATATATTCATTATATTCCTGCCGCGCACAAAGTGAAATGTAAATGGTGCATTAATACAGTAACAGCAGATACAGCTACACACACACACACAAATACATATTTATGCATTCTATATAGACGTGTATCTGGAGAGCATTAAAGTTGCGAGCAAGAAAAGTTTCGCACGGAAATCTTTGCAAAATGTGCTCAGCGCGCTGTCACAGCACACACACACACACAGAGATAGCCTGCACATTTTTAGTTTGCGCTAGTAATAATAAAATCATAAAATTATTATTATAAATAAACAGCGGAATAAAAGAGATCTTAAAACCATTTGCGGGCTTCCGTAGCCAAGTAAACTTTTTGATATCTTGAGCAAAAAACTCGAGAATAAGTTGACAGGCTTTTTTCTCGATACCCTGCTCCGGCAAAGTGTGGGGTATATGCCACCACAAGTTAGCAGCTGACTCTAGTATACATAACAAACTGAGCATTCACATACTCAGCATATCGAATTCAATTGAAATACTTTCACAATTCACTTTAAATTTAGATTAAAGGGTATCTTAAAGTCGATCCTCTACATTATAGTGCCTCTTTCTTTTTTTGCCATAAATATATTAAGCCGCAAAACTTTGCCCATTGCCAGTAGGTGCTCAGCTGGCGGCTCTAGCAGCCTGCAGCCTCCAGGAGAATTGATGACCAGAGTTTAAGTTAATTGTATGTGGAGCGGGGGGGAGCATGCTGGACAGGCAGAGGGGAGGAGGAGTAGGAGTAGATGGGGGAATCCGAGCGACATTGCGGCATGCTGATTGTGTCAAGATTCCGTTTCAATTTGCGCCGCGATAAGGCAAACGAGACATAAAAGTAAATTGAAATGCCTGTCGCTCGCATCAGCCTCATCAACCTGATGGACCTGCCCGATGCCCATTGCCCACTGCCCGTTGCCCGTTGCCCGTTGCCCGTTGCACGTGCAGATGGCAGAGTTTCCAAAAATTTTTAATTGAATTTCACACTGGACACTCTGGACCATTGTCTGGTGACAAAGGGGGGGGAGGACATTCCCATTCCCCACTCTCACTCTACATAATGTGGTGCTACTCACTGTGCAGCGGTATCATGTACTCCATTTCCGAGTCATCGCTGTCGTCCGCTGCCGCCGCCGTCGCCTGCTGACCGACTCCGGCTGTGGGCGTGGCTGTGGCAAACGAGTTGGTGCGCTGTGCCATTTCCATGGCACGCAGCGCGGGCAGATTGCGGGGTAATTTGCCGGTCTGCAAGAAAGAACAAGGCGAGAGCATATTCAAATTAGACTTGTGTGTGTGTGTGTGTGGAACACGTACGCAAGGCGGGTTTATTTGGCAATAGCAATTATTAATTGACAGAGATTGCTAGTAGGGGTAGGTAGGAGCGGGGAAGGGGAGTGGGCAGCTGCGGGTCTCGTTGCCACTCTAAGGGCCCCCAAAAGGAAGACAAATGTTCCTTTTGCTGTGCTAGACAAATCATGAAAAAGGATAACACGTTGTAAGCTGAGCAATGGAAACAAATGCGTTAGCTGCGTTGTGCACCTTGCTGGAGATGCCATTCTTTTCTTTCTGTCTGTCTCTCTCTCTCCACACAAAACTAAAAAGACCAACAGCAACAACAATAACTACAGCAGACAGAGCGAACGTACAACTAGAAGCTGCCAGAAATCCAATTTCAGCAAGTAGCACGACATAAATTTGTTTGTGCCGCACACACACACACACATACAGACACGCATTACAGGTTGTCCTGTGCAAGGGAATTGGGCACGGTCAACAATGAAGGGGAAGTGTGGCGGATAGGGGTGAAGTGGGGCAACAAAAAGGGGGAGCAAATGAATTCTGTTAATGCAGACATTACTCGAGCATATTAAAAGTCCAAATGGTCATTTCGTACAGAATTTTATAGCGACTAGCCACACACACCAACACACACATACACACAGCTAGACAGACAATCGAGCTGGAGGTGGGAGGGCCACAAATAGGCACATTTGTTCCGCCCACCTCCTCCCACGTGGGCTGCAGCCAATGGGCAATGTAGTTAGCAGTTCCGTGTCCGCTCTCTGTTTACCTTGCCACGACAATTGCGGTCGACAACAACAATAACAGCTCCGCATTCATGTATTATCCACACACTCACACACACACATATATGTGTATATGTATGTACATTTATATATTTACTTTTTTTTTGCACGCATTCCTCCCCAGCCACAAGTAGCCCCAACTGAGACACCCTTCCCCCCCCCCGTGCCCGCAAGCACATTTAGTTTATTTGATGTTACGAAATGAAAATTGTGACATAAAAGGGACTAACAACATAATTAAGTAGTGTCCAAATGTGCAAATCCAAAGGCATAAAAAACATTTCCAAAAAAAAAAAAACGAGAAGGCCGCAAAACCAGCAAAGCAAGAGGAAGAAAGGCAAAGAGAGAAGGGGCCTGAACTGCGTTTATGTTCGGCTGCTGTTCAACGAAATGACACTTAAAGGATTTGACTCAGAGCCAGGCTTCAAGTAGGCAAGTAAATGCGAGATAGAGAGAGAGACGGCATGCATCTTAACCTGCTCACTGGGCGCACATTATGCTGCGATGCCGTCGCCGTTTTCCGGTTTTGCTTCGCATAATTTTTAGTTTTTGCTGGCCACGTGTCGACCACAAAGGGTCATGATTAGTTTGCTCAATAAAGGATGTGCCCAATGGGAGAGGGAGGGCAACGAATAAACAACAGCCAGAGAGTGGGAGAGAGACAGCAAGTGTTCAGTCTCACGCATAACTAACAGACTCCTCGCTGGGAGTAGACACGTTTTCGGCTTAGTCAAGGCGCAACGACTCAGAAATCATGGCATATTTATTCATGTACAGCAAGCAAATGGCGCTTAAACAAAGATTATCCTAAGCAACAACTAAAAATATGTATAAAATAATAAAAAACAGTTCAACTTATTTATGCAAAAATGGAATTCAAGATCCGAAAGAAGTTTTAGCCAAGAATTTCTGCTGCCGTTGCGCGGCAATCAGCGAAATTAAAAAAATTGACTTACTAAGACTTTGCTGCCTTTGCATGGTATTATATACAGTGTGTACTATATGTATATGTATGTGTATATAGGTCTGTATGTATGTGTCTTTCTGCATAAGTCTTGCGGAGCCGTCGGCGCAGCGTTCTGCGGTTTGTGTCGACTCAATTTAGTTGTTCATTCTTTGAGTATTTGATTTCATTTCTGGCTTTGCCACTGTTTGCTTGCTCTGCGTGCGTGTGTGTGTGTGTGGCGTGTACAGTTTTTTAATAAAAACAAATTCAGCGGACAGCCTGCGGCGCACATGGCAAGTGAAATTAAATTATTTCGTTGTGTTTTGTGCCAGTCGTGCCCGCCTTGTGCCGCGATCTGGACGCTAACGCTTTATCATTTCTTGCTTGCCGTTGACAGGAATATGTGGAGCAGCACAGCAGGGGCAGGGAGCTGCAGGAGAAAGGGGGTGCCGGCTGCCATTTGACGGGCCTGTCAGGGCAGCAGCGCCAACAGAATCCGCTGCCTTGTTTGTAATTTTGTAATTTAATGACCAACAGACATATCAAATATGCATGTCGTGCCTGACGGACAGACAGACAGATGGACAGACAGATGGACAGACAGACTGTGGACAGTGGAAGGTTTTATCTTTGCTGTGCTGAAATGGACTCGCTAAAGTCCCGTTTGAGTTTCGGCTTACAGCAAGTCGCCAGCCAGGACTTCCACTTTGAACTGCCTTTGCCACGTGGCAATTGTATTAAATTGCATTGCATTCGAGAAAATGCATTCCGCATGGCACAGCGCATTCTCCCAATTGGATGCACTCATTAAGAGTCGCCCCATTCGGATTGTATGCAAATGATTCGTTACAATGCCGAGCTTTAATCACACACATCGTCATCCTACTGCTGCTGCTGCTGCTGCTGCTGCGACCTTCGGCAAATGCGCCATGCAAATATTGCAAATTGGCTGTCAATAATATGGAAATCGCAGAAATTGCAGCCATCAAAGGATTAAAGTTTTTATAAAAATGCCGCCGATGTATTGCAAACACAGCACACTCACACACGCACTCACAGACACACACACACACACGCGTGGCCGTGTATTGTATTCATATTTATATATGCAAGTTTGTCCAACTGTCGAGGCGTCCGCTTGTCCGTCCGCTGCTGCGAGGGCATGACATGTGACGTGATTTCCACGCTGCGTGTTGCTGCTGTTGCTATTTTGCTGTTGTTGTTGCCCGGGTTGCATATTGCGGCGCACTTCCGTTTCCTGGCGGCACTGCGTTTCTTTTGCATAATAGACGTTGATTAATGACGGACCAGCGGACAGGTAAAAGTGAATGCAATACATTATTTATGAGCCGCAGCCCATCAGGCTGCATAATTAGCGACGACGCGTCAAAATATCCAGTAAAATTATAAACGCACACCAGGCTGCATCTCAAGGCGCAATCGATGGGGCCAAACTGCAATTGCTTTTGCTTTGACAGTTGCCAGTTGTGATGTGGGGAGAAAGAGAGGGAGAGAGAGAGAGAGGACGCACCTACTGGTAGTGCTGCCTCATAAATTAGCCGCCTCTCTGCTACTACTGCTGGCACATCAGTCAGTCAGCGCACAGCTTGGTAGCCCCAAAAACAGAAAGACATGCCAACGGCATCAATCGACAAAAGTGCAGGGCAATGAAGGACATTACTAGCATAGAGCAGGAGCAGCAGCAGGAGCGGAGCGAAGGCATAGGGCATAGGGCATGGGGCATGGAGCACGGAAGTGCCATAGCAGTTGGGCCGGAAAGACACGCAACATTGCATATCGGGAGCACACGGGGCGTATGAGCAATGCCAAATGTTGCCAGCAAGAATGAACTAAGCTCGGTTCAAAGCGACGACCTGACGTCTGTCTCCGTCCCCACCTCGCACCCCTTGTCCCTCTCTCTATCTCTCTCTCTCTACTGCCTCTCGTTGCTTGCTGGCAACTGGCAACGATATCGCTCATAATTTCCAATTCGCATATTGCGGCTTGCAGGCGGCCAAACAAACAAACACAAACTCAAACGCACACGCAGACACACACACACACACACACGCACATACAGATGCATGCCCAGCTGCATTGTCTCTGCTAAATTCTGCATATCCTGTCATTGCGTGCCCCACAATGTCCTGGTCTGTTTGCTCAGTTCCAGTTAAGTATACGCACGGTATGCCAATGCCGTTGCTCCACCTCCTTCTCCTCCTTGCTGCTGCTCGACTAGAACGACAACGACGATGACTACGACAACGGCCCGTTGTTTTATAGGCCCATAAAAACTTCATATACAACTTTCGCATATCGTTTCCCCAGGAATTTATTGGGCACAGGTAAACAAACAAAAGCAGTTCGCCTTGCCACGCCACGCCTTGAAATCAGACTCAAGCCCAAGTTTTTAATGGCAGGCAGTTTTTTGAGAAGTTCCAAGCTTATTAAATTCACTATTTTTATGCGATTTAACGAGCACAACTTTATTTATATGTCAAGGCGTCATCAGGATGATTCCTTCTTTCTTTTGTTAAATATTCCGTTTTGCTATTAATTTAGAAATTTGTTACTATAATTAATAGAAATATTAAACTGCAGTCTTCATCTCTCGTATTTCTCTGTAAGACAATTTAAAAGTTGATACCGTGACAAGCCTGTCCGCTGCAAGCACAACGCGCATTCAACTAATTGCTCAATAATTGACAGTTTGACGCTTTGGCTAATTTGCTTATGCATGTAATGCTGTCAAGAAGTTTTGCAACAATTTTTTGCTTGGTCGCCACAGCGAGTAAAATTATCTGAAAATGCACACACAAAAGTTGAGGTTGTGTACACGAGTTGGGTGTACAAAGGCAGCAGCCACAGCTTGTTATAGAAATAGACCACAAATAAGGGTTATCTTAGGTATGGTAAAGGTTCTGTGGCAAGTTCTAATATTCTCCGATCGTTCCTTTGCTAGTGTTTTACTATATAATGGTGCAGAATTGAGTAATATTATTTGTTTTCATTGACAACTTGTTTATGAAAATCTCTATTTCTAACTGGTTGTTGATATGAAAGTTATATGAAATAGTTGGTTAGATTTTGATAAATAATAATTTACAATAATAAATTTCATATGCATATTATGTATATATGTAAAAAGTCTGATGTAGTGAATTTGGGTACAATATCTTGATAATTAACAAGAATGGTCAATAGTTTGTATAACAGCTTTACAACGTGCAGTAATAAGAAACAAATGTACCAAATTCCATCAAGAACGAGAGCAACAGTCGCGCAAAGCGCGACAGTGGGATACCCTTCGACCTATGTTACCGTGTAGTTTAATTTGTTAAATTTATACACATATGCATATGCACATGCTTTGAAATTAATCCCGACAGATGGCGCTCGTGCTTCGCGCTCGCCCGACACCCTTGTTAGCTGGCAGAAGCACTTGGTTTTATGCTCATACTTTCTTAAATAACTTCTGTGATTGGATTGTGATTTGGACACTACGTAGATATTTCATTCAGCTTAGTATATGTTAAAGTCAGAAAGTTGTATCTTTTATACAGCGCTTACAAATTAAGTTCAAAAATTAAATTATTAATTTGTGGGGGCGGTGGGCGTGGCACCTAACATTTGAAATAAACTTGATCTGCTTATAGTACACAGGAGTCTTCCTGCCAAATTTGGTAACTCTAGCTTTTATAATAGCTGAGATCTGTGCGTTCACACAGACAGACAGACAGACCGACAGACGGATAGACGGACAGACGGACAAACGGACAGACAGACAGACATGGCTCAATCGACTCGGCTTGTGATCCTGAGCAAGAATATATATAGTTTATGTCTCCCACGCCTCCTTCTGCATGTTACATACATTTGCACAAAGTTAGTATACCGTTTTTTGTCCATTTTCAATGGTCGAAGGGTGTAAAAACTCTAAAACTGAATGACTAGTTTACACTGCAACAGGCAGACAGATATGGCTAGATCGGTTCCCCTTTAGAGATTCAGAATATATATTTATGGGGTCAAACATATCCCCCAAAGTGCGTTGTAAACTTCTATCCAAAATTAATTTTGCCTCTGCAAGTGCATAAAAACTGAAACATCGACATGAAACATCAACAGTTGAGCTGTCAAAGGTTAAAGGCCATTTACATTTCGTGCCTCACATTAATAAAGACAATATTGGAAAAGAAATAAATGCCCTTTTTATTGGAAGAAGTGCTTAAGCAGATATCGAATTTCATACCAAACTGTCTCCTTTTTAATAAAAACATTATCTCCTTTAATCGATAAACAATCAGTCAATTAGCACAGAGGCAACAACACTCATTCCAACTAATTTCTTTCATACGCGAATCCAAGGCGAATATTCTTTCACGTACTTGTGTTTCTTTTCCCCGACTCCATATTGGTTTATTAATTAGCCAAACTATGTGCGTATGCTCTTCCCACTTCTTATAGCGAAACCACTCCATGTAACCGAATATCTGGCAGGCAGGCAGTGTCTAATTTATGTAAAAGGCAAATAAATCAATTAATGTCAAACAACCTGTAGACAACACGGCCGACAAACAACAAAGATACAAACACTGCTGTTGTGGTTGGATGGAAAAAGGTAGTGAAGGGAGAACGGGAAGGGAGGAATTTCTGCTTCGTTAGACTAATAATAATTAGAAGCCCACTGACATTTTGAGTCGAAGGCAAATACAATTAATTACCACAAAATACAAGTAAACACAATACGAATTTATAAAGACGCACACACACACACACACATACACACAGAGTGTGGGCAGTCGAATATCAAAAGCCTTCGCCAAGCGCCAAATCAATAGCTGAGCAAAAGAAAACTTGGCCATTTCTGGCGGGCAACATTTTCAAGTGTAGCTACAAACACATACAAAGTAATGAGTTAGTATCCAGAGGAAAAGACCATTGAGGAGTGAAAGGGATGGGGAGATTGAGGGAAATGGAATGAGAGCGAGTACCAAGAAACAAGCCAGCAACAAAAACAACAACAACAACAAGGGGCACAACAAATATGCCAATCAATTATACGGCCAATTAAATACTGAAAAAGCAACGAGAAATGCCGAAAAATATAATGGAGTCGAATCAAGTCGCTGCCCTGAGCAGGGCAAGAATAACAACAACAACAAGAGCACGACTGACTCGTGACTTCAATTTACTTTAGTTTAGTGGTAAAAACATTTTTATTTGTTATTGAAAATAAAGACGTGCACGTTGCCAAAGATAAACAAAACTGTTTGCGGCCAACTGAAACTCGCTAAGGTTCTTCGCTCTAAGCAGCACGTGCAGGACGCGTTTTTGTAATGAGCCTGCGCCCGTGTGGCAGAGAGCTGCCTCCAGTTAAAGTTGTCAATGAACCACAAATTAAATTACACAATTTCCACAAAGATCAGCTAAGGGGAAACTGGAAAAGCTTCTCCTTGATTTGCTACAACATTTTGCTCGTCATTCACCTTTGCAACTCGTGACAGACAGAAGAGGAGGAAACATAAGAGCAACCGGGAATGGGCTCATTTCGGCAGAGTTATTTAAGCTATTTTCCATTCAATACAACATTCTCGAACAACATCCCCCCAAAAGAATTTGGAGAAATAATTCCATGCAGACAGCAAGCAGCACCAGCAGCAGCAGCTGCAGCAACGCAACGCAACGAGACCAAACCAAACAGAGCAAAAGTTATTTCATGTATCGAATGCCTTTTGAGCTGGCAATGAAAAGACAGATACTGGGAGCACCAAAACGGAAATACCCTGTATAACATGGTATATATAAATTATAGGCAATATTGAAGTGATCTTCTCCACGTAACAAATCAGTTGAGTATTGATTTCTGTCTTTCAATATAGTGAGATACACAAGTAAGAACAGAAATAAAGACAGATCCCCTTATCTAATCAAGAATATATACGTAGTATATACCTATACCTCCTATATTGTTATATTGTTGTATATACCCCTTTCCATCTAGTTAACTAGGCGGCAATATGTTACTCCACTTGAAATGCAACAAATTTGTGGTGAAAACAACTGTAACTAATATATTGCAATTACAACAACAAGTGGCAGGCAGACAGGTGCACATTAGTCGCCAGTTGTTGTTGCAGTATCTTATTGTTCTTTGAGCATTACGAGCAAATTGCTATGCACAATATACGAGTATGTTGCACTAACTCAGGACTAAGCGGGTACTTGAGCTCAGCTTCAATTTATACAATGCACAAACATTTCAATAACGCAGGCAAGGTGTGCACACCACAGACTCACACACTCCTGCACAAACACAAAGATATTGCTCGGTTGAGTTGGTAAATTTCTTGCATTTATAGTTGAGCATATGTTAGAGCGATATAAGCAGACACCTTTAACACGCATATTTGGTTTATTTAATTAACCCAACCTAATGGGCAGCAGCAGCTATTCAACTATTAAATTGCTTACGAGGGCATTGGGGGAGGAAGAAATTATCTACAGCTTGAATTGGTTGATTGAGATGCATCGAATATCGGTAATATGTTTGTAATATATATGTTTGAGTACATAATGTGTAGCATAATTGAATGTAACAGGAAGCGGGAGAGAGAAGACGTTGAGGCAAAGGATGAGGTAGATGTAAAAGTAGAGGTAGCGATTGAAGTCGAGGTGGCAAAGTAGATAAAGTTAGAGGTAGACCTTGAGCCAGAGGTAGAGGTTAAAGTAGTGCTAGATGTAGAGGTTACAGCTTGAGGTATAACTCAAGTTGAGAGCTACAGCTAAGGCTAGCGTGAAATGTTAGACTTATAAGAAGTGAAAAACGGAGACAGACAGAAGTAGAACACCAACATACTTCATCATATTTGATCTGGATCGAGATCTACAATAAGCAAGATACGAAAAGAGGAAGAAAATGAAGAATGCACCTGCATCATGGACTTGAAGATCTTGCGGGTTTTGTATTGGAACTCTTGCAATCCCTTTGGCTTCAGAGAGGAAGGCTGCAACCACCGCTTGGTTGCGCTTGGCTTGACTGGCTGCCTTTAATTTGACAGCCGTGGCCTGGCATTGTCGTTCTGTTCGTTTACGTGTTGTCTATCTTTGCTAGCGACACGCCCCGTTGTTGCGCTGCAACTGCTGCTCCTCCCCTGCACGAGCGCGTTCTTGTCCCACATTAGGAAACATTTTCTTTGTCAGTTAAGGTTGCATTTTATTGTGTTACAACAGAGTTTGGCCAGAGTTGCCTGTGCCTCCTCCAGCTCCTACTGCTCTGTTCTATGTTTTGTGTTTTCTTGCACGCTTGCCACGCCTCCCTCCCCCCGTTTTTCCATTGGGTGAGCGGCAGTTTGGGATTTGGCCTGACAGCTCGCTTGAAATTGCGACTGTCAATTGCATTTAATTCGCTTTACAGTTGGCGGTTTGACCTTAGCTTAACAACAAATAGAGAGACAGAAAACAAAGAAAAGACAGAGAGAGGAAGAGAGAGGGCGAGAGAGAAGAAAAGCGCAAAACCGACAATTGACAGCTGGGGCAGAAAAAAGTTAGCTGTAAATTCTATTTCACAGCGCTGTGAGCGATAAGTTGATCAGTCGCTGCAGCTGCCCATGAGAAATGCCTTTAAACTGTTCATTCAATATTTTTGTGTCACATTTGTGTTCAGCATTCGTTAAGCATACGCCGTGTTTGCCGCGCTACACTGAAAGTGAAGCTGCTGCCGTCGTTTACAGTTACAAAGGGACGACGATTGCTGTTGTGCGTCGAGGGTCATGCAAAATAAACCGTTAAAACAAAAAGCTTTTGCGAGACTGCTTTTGAAATTTGGCGCCACAGCAAACTCACACAAACACACACAGGCACACATACAACAAACACACTCAGCATCCGTGGGCGCAACGAAGGCAAGCGAGCAGCTTCAACAAAGAAGCACTTGACAGACTCACACACACTCATACACACACACACGCATTGGTACACGCACACAACGGCATTGTGGTAAAAGCTTTCAAGTACCAGCAGCGAAAATAAAACGAAAACGAAGCTGCAGCTGCTGCTGCTCGGCTGCTGCTCGCGTCGTCCTCTTTATCTGAGCAACAGCAGCAGCGTTTAAGGGACTTTTGGTAACCCAACGCGTGCGTGTCTATGTGAGTCTTGCTGTGTGTGTGTGTGTGTGCGTTCGCCTGTAGTTGTAGATGCGGTGAAATTCACGCTATTCAACACCAGCAGCCATCGACTTTCACTAACGCCACCTCGCGGCCACTGCACAGATTAAATTAACAGCGCTCTGTGAGCCAAGGATGTCCATGGTGGGATCAGGCCGAGCACGTCGACAAGAGGCGCAACTTGGCGAGTCCTTCAGCGCAGTGAAGCGTTCGTTGCGACAGTCTCGCAATCGCCGTCTCTCTGTCTTTCTCTCTGTCTCTCTCAATGTTTCTGTGAAATGCGAGAAAGTCACCACACTCCGCAGCAACTGTTAATGCTGACGCTCTGGCTCTGGCGCTCATAAGTATGCTACAGTTTTGTTCGCTGGCTGGTCTAGAAGCCAAATGGTTGGGAACTAAGGGGAAGGGGAAGGAGAACGGGAACTGCCAGCTGAAGGCGAGGTTTTGCTTTACGCGGTTGACATCGTTTTTGTCACATTGTCGCATTGTCGTTTGTCCAATTTGCCATTTTAGCTGTCAACATTTCGCACGCCTTTCAGCTGCCGCTGTTGTTGTTGCTGCTGTTGTCGCCGGCCACAAAGCGTCCTTTGATATTGCATCCTTTGGCGCAACTATCGGATTTCTTTTGGCTGAAATATCAACTTCACTGCTTGCATTACTTCAGCCTGCCTGCCTGTGCGACAAGGACATGACGCTCTTGCACCCGCACCCGCACCCGCACCCGCCCTTTCACAACGTTGCGCATTGTAATGACAACAACAGTTAACGATGCACTTCTTTTTGACTCCATAGTTTTTGGGGTACACCACCCACTGCTCCCACTCGGTGTGCCCTACAGGCTTGCACATATGTTGTGCGTTGGCTTTTTGTTGGCAAGTTAACGGTTTATAAAATATGAATCCGCTTGCGAGCATGCATCACGCATCAGCCTGCAGCCATTAAGCCCCAACTCCAACTCCCAACCCAAACTCCAACTCTGGGTCCAGCCAAAAAAGTGCACTCCATCCTTCTGACTCACTTTTTTGGCGTGTTTTTTCATATCTGCCTCCATTTGCTGGCAGAGTGATTCTGTCCATGTTGTTGTTGTTTCCTTGTGTCTGCCCTCTTGCTTTTTGGCATACACAATGATCGGCAAAAAACAAAAAAGAAATCAAAGATAGCTTTACATAACTGTGAAGTGCTGTTTGCCCTTTCGTCTTCTGAGCAAAATAGATATTTGGTCGACCTAAGTAGCCAGTTGTTAAGAGCGCATACTGAAAGTTACTTAAATATTTTTTAGGGTTTATTTTCATAACTTTCATTTGGCGGCAACAGTCGAGCGTGGACATTAGTAAAATAACATTTAAAGAATTATCGCAGTTGTTGTTTACTTTATGACAGGCTCAAACATTATAATTTATAAATGAAGATATTCTAGTTTTTAATGTTTTGCTTTGTTCTCGTATTCTAAATAACATTTTACAAGGGGGAGGGACACTACATCTTATATTTCAATTCAAGTTGTTCTGAGAACTCTTATGCCATATTTGGTATCTATAGTTGTCTTAGTTTCTTCTTAATTAATTCTTCTTAATTAATTCTTAATTAAACGAATTGACTATTGAAGAAAGCTAATGTACTCTTATACTCTTGTTTGACAATTTTAAACGTCCTTTTAAAAGCGATTTATGTTTTGTTCTTGAAATGTCAAATATTTTCATAAAATAACCAGGCGAAACCTACAGTCAGGCTATGACTGCTTAAGGCCAAGGATGTTTACCTTTCTCGGTTAAATTGCATTGTGATTGCAAAAAATTAATAACATTAAAAATTGCATTGTGATTGCAAATAAATAATAACATTAAAATGTGTTTCATACTGGACTTAAAGATGTTAATAGTCATGCTACGGGAAAGCTTTAAAACCTTTAATATATTCGTTATTAACTGTTCAATCTTAATGAAGTGATCACAAATCGTTCCCAATGATGTGTATGTCATGTGTGTTATAAAACTTTGTTGGTTAAGTTTATATTGCAGCTGTAATGCAGCTCTGAAGTAGATTTTATTGATTTACGAAGGCGAAAAGGGGCGTGACATAGTTTTCTAAATCAAGTTTATTAATTGCAATGCATTCGAGTCTTTTAGCAAAATTTAGTCGCTGCAGCTTTCATAGTTTCTGAGATATAAGCGCTCATACATACACACGGACAGACTGAATTTTTATTTGTTACTGTTATTCATATAGAATACAGTTTATTAATTAATTCACTTCCTAGCTAATAAATAAAATGTGTAAATGTTTGACCGAATTAAAATCGACAAAAAATAAGATTCTTTGAAGCCCATATAAGTTAATAACTCAACGAAGAAAACAACCTAGTCATACGTGTATGAATTTTTACATTAATAAAATACTTCATAAAAAGAGTTTATCTGTTTTTTTTGCGTTGTGTTTGCTTCATTTGCAATCTTAAAACAATGAAATGCAGCATCAGCTTACCTGTGGTGTAGAGAGCGTTGCCTGTTCCACACTTTAGACTACTTAAATATGTAAATGCTAAAACCAAATGGGGTATTCTCGGCCACGCCCACCCAAAACTAACACCAAAAGCCGATTTAGAACACTCCGCAACGACATATGGAAAGTGGAGAGAACAATTATTGTTTTTCGACCAAGTGTTATTCCAGCACAACAACACACGGCGGTCGGTCAACTGACAGAGGAGAGGTGGGGAGAGGCGAAGAAGGGGCAGAGAGCATTGCAAAGTGATAGGAAAACACAGAAGGAGAAGCTCTCTGTCCGATTTTGAATGCAGAATTCAGAAACAAGAACTAAACTTGTGAATGCAGCTGCAACCTTGCGCACACACAGAGTCTTCAACCGAATAACATTTCTGTTCTGGGCTTACCAAGCATACACATGCACACACGAACACACACACACACACTTCACATATCGCTGCGGAGAGTACATTATAGCAATGAGCGAGTGCAAACATTAAAGCGAGTACGAGTACATAAAACGCTTGCTTTGTGCACGATAGTCCGCCTGGTTTTTTGAGGGAAAACTATAAGTACGGGGTGGAGCAAGGGGGCAAGGGGATAAAGGGTATAAAGAGTATAAGGTGGAGCACAGGAAAAACAAACGAATCAAGAGAGAGTGCATGCAGGATGAAGAAAAGGCATTGTTAAGTTGAATCCAGACCGCAAGGCACTCACACTAATACACTCGCCCGGTAAATATGTCTCTTGCCGGACCGTTATGGATATGTTACAAAAGAATACACAAACGGACTGGCAGGCGGATGGACGGACAGATGGACGGACAAACACCCGAAACCAAAACAGAAAATAACTGAAAATAACACACACATTTCATGAAAGATTTAACATTCAAATGTGCAGAAAAAAGGCGAGTGGCGGCGAGGGAAAACCTGCTGCTGCTCCCTGGAAAAGCTCCTGCTGCTGTGGCTGCTCTAGCTGCTGCTGATGATTCGAGTGCTCCTTAAGATCGTGTGTGCTGTAGCGTGCACTTTGAGGGCTAAATAAAACTACTTAGACGAGTGAATGAGCAAACGGTAAACGAGTTTGAAACGATGAAACATTTTTGAAATTGTGAAATAAATGCAAAGCAGCTACAAAGAAAGTTGTGTGTTTGTGAATGGAGGGGGGAAGAAAATTCAAGTTGTCAACTGACTTGGCAAAGAGAAAATTGCTGCATTTTGTGCGCTTTAATAGCTCGCCTGTCTGTGCGCAGTGTAGGCTACACATACAAATACATATCCCTGTGTGTGTGTGTGTGTGTGCTGGTGCGTGCTGCTGTAGGTGTGGCTGATTCTTAATCAGCGCAAACTGATCTGATATGCATAGCGAAAGCAGCAGCAAAAGGTAGACGAAATGCTGGACATGGCAAACAGAAAGAATACGGTGAGTAGACACTATCTTCACCGTTGTATCTTAGCGAGTCCGTGCCGTGTACCGTTAAACCAGACAGCAACAGCAACAGCAACAGCAGCAGCAACGTTATTTATAAGGCGCGTTTGCATGTCGCTGGACAGGACTCAGCCTGAGCTGGAGCCCTTCAAACATAGCCCAACCCTAGCCGAAACTGAGCTGAGGATTTAGTTTCGTTTTTTAGCTGTTTCTCTTGTTGTTCTGCCCCTCTCTCTTGTTGCCTCCCCGCACTCATATTAAATGCAAAAGTCATTGAGCGCAGGACAGCAGCAGAGTAAGGGAGCTGGCGTTGGGGTGGGGGACGAGGGGAAGGCGTTGCAGGACATGCTGCAAAACAACAAGTTTATTTCCATATCCTTGGACATGAGTTTGCTGTAAAATTTCGTGTTGATGATCTTACTAGGTTATGCATTAGTTTTTCCGAGCGTGCACAGCAACGTACCTTCCCCTTCCCCTCCCCCTTTCCCGTTTACTTCTCTCTGTCGCCCTCTCATGCTATCTCGTTTGCTATATCACTGTTACCTGTTCCTTCACTTCCGCTTGCAGCATTTGTATTTCCTGTCCATGTAACTTTGATTTTTTGTGTACTCTCTCTGCGTGAAATCTCACCGGCAGCAGCAGCAACAACAACAACTCGCACTCGAATCCGGCTCTCGACTGCAGCTGTTGTTGCCGCTGCTGCTGCTGCTGCTGCTGCTGTTCGTCTTTTATGTTTATGCAAATTGAAGTTTTCTGCTGCTGTGTTGGCTGGCAACTAATAAATATTAAGTATACGCGCCCTGGTCCCACTACACAAATTGCAACATTTTGCAATCCCTGCTGGATTTGTAGTCATTGAGCGAGTGTCTCATGCTGAGCACAGAGATTTGCCATTTAATACTATCGGGATTATCAGCGAAAGCTCCTATTGTCAGAAGGATATGGATGGGATATCTTGACCCAGTTGATCTTTAGTGCCCCCAAACTCACCTGCTGATGTGCACGAATGGCCGCTGCAGCGACTAGCTTGAGCGGCAACACTTGCCTTGGCGGCAACGGCGTGGGAGGCGCATGTGCAGGCAGCGGTCCAGCAACTGCAGCTGACTGTGCAGTGGCCGCTGTTAACTGTTGCAGGTGACACTGCAGCGTGAAGGGCAGCAGCAATGGCGGCGGCTGTGGCGGAGGCGGTGCGGGAGTTTGACCATAAGAAGGCTTCAATTTACTCAGAGACAAAGCTGGCAGTTGTTGCTGCAGGTGCTGCTGTTGCTGCAAGTGCTGCTGTTGCTGTAGGTGCTGCTGCTGTTGCTGCTGCGCTTGTTGCTGCTGCAGAAAGTGTTGTTGATTGGACAGTGGCATGCTAAAGGGCACAAAAAACATGGGCGTGGCACTGTTGCTGCCAGGCGACGAGTTATTGTGCTCATTATTGCTGCAATTGTTGCTGCTGCCATAGTGTCTGTTGCAGTTGGCATGGCAATGTTGTGTTGCTGGTGGCAACACATTGCTCAAGTGCCCAGCAGCTGCTGTCAATCGTTGGCAGCTGGCAGCGTCGCCTTGTGGTGCAATCTGACAAGACATTGGCTGTGTTGTTGTTGTTGTTTGCTGCAGTGTTGTTATGCAGCTGACTTGATGATGTTGCTGATGCGGCGTAGGTTGTTGCTGCTGCTGTTGCTGATGGAACTGCTTCTGCTGTGCCTGTTGCAAGCGCGGCATGGGTAAATGCTCATAGCTCTGCCGACAGCACTGACATTCCGCGCAGCAACTGGTTGTTGCCGACGGCAGACTGTTGCCGCTGCTGTTGCTGCAGCAATTGTGGCTTGCCGTGGGCGGCAGCACGTAGGGATTGGCGCTGGCTCTGGTCGTGCTGGAGTAGCTCATCTTGGGTGCCTTGCCGCCAACTGCTGCAGCTGTTGCTGTTGAGGGCGGCCACGGCAGCGAATACGGCAGAATGCCCACAAAGCGCAGTCCCACGGCGGGACTGGCTGCTTGTCTCTCGTCGAATTCCGTTATCTTGGCGAACAAGCCTAAGGGAACACAAAGAAAGAACACAAAGTTAAGGTAACTATATAAATTCAAGGGAACTTTACTTAAATTAGACAGAAATTAAACTGTTTTTCAACAACTTCCTGTCGTTGTTTGTCTCCATCCATATCCCTTTCCGTCTCCTCATACCTCGTCCTGCTTCCGGTTATTCATGAATTATTTTACGTTCGCGGAAACAAACCTTCAGCATGCTTGATTACAATTTTGGCTTCTCGCAACAAATTTGCAAAAACAAAGCAACGTTTTTCCGCCTACTTCCCTTGTGCGATACAGTTTTTCTCAAATTTTCGAGGCATAAAGAAAACATTTTCTGTGTTTTTATTTTTGTCCCAAGTCTTTTCCGTCGGTCCCACCAACTCTGCTCTGGCTACAGTCTTTCGTTGTGGGGTGCCGGCACTCGTTAGAGGCTTTCAGAAATCACTCAAAGTTTGTCAAGAACGAGAAAACCAATTTTTCAGCTGAGTGCATTTTAATTTCGTATACGCCCGGTGAGCGCCTGTTGAGTTTTGCACTTCTGCAGCACAGTCACGGCCACAGCAGGAGGAGCAAGAAAATAGCCGAGTGTATAGGCTGCCAAACGTGTGTGTGTTAAAAAGGTTTGCTTTTCATTGCAGCACGCCTGAAATGGCAACATTGACAAACAGCAGAAGCAGCAGCAGCAGCACCAGGAGCAGCAGCAGCAACAACACCCATCTCCCGGAACAAGGCAAATTCTTCTTCATTTTGCTTTGCCTCTCGGCCTTCTTCAGGTGCCGCCTGCATTTGCACGTAGCAAAATTGGCAGTACCCATTTCCTGCAACGCCAGCAACCTTTTTCTGCCATTATTGTTGACTTCTCGTGCGTTCTGCCTCCACTTCTTCCTCTCCCAGCCCACTCGCACTTACACCAAATAGAGCAGCAGCTGCTGCAGTTGTTGCTGCTGTGCCACCAACATAAACAATGGAATTTCAAATGTGACAACCTTGTGCAGAGTAGCTCATCCGGTGGCCCTTTCCCTCCTCTCCTGTTCAGCCCTGCCCCATCATGTTGTTCATCAATGCGTCGCACGCTGCATCAAGCTCTTGCACTTACAGCTTTACTAGAGTCTTTTCGATAGTTGACAGACCCTGCCATACTAGCTAGATCTGCTTTTAAATGATTAACTATCAAGGGATACACATCCTTTTTATGAATTCCACAGAATCTTTTTCAGTATTATCGCTAACTTAGTTTGTATTGATCAACTGAGTTTCATCATGATCACAATGTCAATTTCTAATATATTGATCACTCCACAATCGTGTCTTTGAATTGTTTAATCTGAAATACAAAAAACTCCAAAGTTACGCAGAAGTTGCCGCCTGCAATGTTGCCCTTTCAACTGAGAAAGCAAGCAGGAAACAAAAACATCTTAAGCCTCGTATCGAAGGCATCTCTGCAGGCAGCACGAAATTGTTTGGGGGCATTCGAAATATTCTCTAAATAAATTATCATAATTCCATAAATACTTCAAACGCTCAATGGAAAGTATTTTGTTCGAAAAGCAACAACAACAACAGCAAAGCAGAAGAACAACAAGAGGCAAACTTGCTGCTTGAGATCAAAAGTTTTGGAGTACTGCACACAAGCAGGCACATATCAAATAGTTTTAGATACAACAATAGCAACAAAGCTATGAAAATAGGTTGCCATGTGTATAAGTGTGTGTGTGCATTAACTTTTTGCGATTAAGTTGGAACGTCGTAAACTTTTGTTTGCCCAACAATTTTCGCTTTCGATTTTTATTACTTTTTTTTTTATTTTGCGCAAATTTGTTTTGCATAAGCGACTTATCTGGCCACAAGGAAATCCAGCGTGGGAATTTGCCATAATTACAAGCGGGAAAATAATTGGGAGTGCGAGAAAAAGGGAGAGACAGAGAGAGAGAGAGAGGTCAGGAGAACACAAACATAAATGAAGCCATGCAGCAGGATATATGTGGTAGTCGGCAGAAAATACAGAGAAAACTTTGAAATAGAATTCGGAAACATCAAAGCAAAAATTTTTAATGAATTTCTTGGCCGATCCCGAAAGCCAGCTGAGAGAGAGAGAGAGAGGGAGACGGAGAGAGAACACAACACGTACAGAGCATACTCGTAGTCAGAAAGGGACAAAAGAATTGCCAAGAGATGCTGCCAACCTACCGGGGTCACAAGTCCGGCCGGCATAAAAGAGCTCTCTCTCTCTCTCTTTCTCTCTGTCTTTGTATCTGTCTGTCTCGCTTGCACTCTCTTTGACCGTGGCACGGAAATCGTGTTGCTCGTTGGTGGCCTTAATTAAATTTAAATATTTTATCACCGAAAAATTGCCAGGCGGCAGCAACTGCACAACAACAACAGCAGCGGCAGCTTCTGAAAAGGGTGCGGAAATGTTGGCACTGTGTGTGTGTGTGTGTACTGCGTGTGAGTTGCTGCCTCTGTTTGTCTTTGTGTGCGTTCGTGTGTGTGTGCGAGTGCAGACAGCTAAAAAACACTGTGATGTGGGTGTATTTTTCATTATTTGCCAAGCGCTGCAACTTTTTTCAGTTGCCTCCCTTCGATGCCGCCCAACCTCATGCCGGGACTGACTGCGCTGCCTTTGCCACACTTCATATTCAATTGTGTTGAATAATTGCCATACGGTTTTTTGACCAACGGTTTTTGACACTTGCCTAAAAGGACACACGCGTTCAAGTGCCGCAGCCCATTCACAGTGACCCGCACCCGCACCCGCACCTCGCCCCACTCTTCACCCTTATTGCCCGCAACAGGGCAGCCCTCATGCCGCATTTGAAGTTGAACTTCCCTTTCGGCCGCTCGACCAAAAAATGAGCAAAACATTCGACAAAAAGCGAATGCCTGCGAAACTGTAGACCTCTGGACACGGAGGCGGAGAAGGGGCGTGGGGTATGTGGATGGACACGGCGGCAACAGCAACAAAACATGCCAAGAGCGTTTTTTGAAATATCTTTGTAAATATTTAAAATGTTCCGCACATGCGGGTACTTCAATCATGCGCCAAACGGAATCGCCAACTCAGTGAGGGGCCCCTTCCTCGCCAACTGCTGGAGACAGTGGCGTAGACGGGGTAGGGGGCGGTACTCAGTGCGGGGCTGCCCTTTTCATTTCAGTTTTGGCTTATGGAAAAGCTGCTCCGTGTTTTGGGGCAAGGCGTAAGTTTTAAATAGTTTTTGTTGACCGATGTCAGCACAAAATTTGCTATTCATAAATTAATGAAGCATCCGATGCAAAAAATCCCTCTACGGGTTATGGAGTTTTTCCATAAATTATCTACGAGTAAAGGGAACGGGACTTAAGTGAGCTATTTAAATCATGTAATCTGCTGGCGATTATAAAATCTATTGTTCTTAGTTTGGACACCACTCTGCCAGGCTGACATTCTAGCAAATGTTTATTCAATTGTTTTTCCCCAGCACATTAAATTACATATTAAACGATGGTCGCATATGTTTCGGAAGTTGTTGCTTCATTTCGTCCGAAACTTGTATCAAACAAAGTTGTAAAAATAATCTTAATTTTGTATATTCATAAAAATTACTAAACTAGTGCATGTTTCACACTTTTAAGACATTCCAATTGAATGAATAAATATTTTACTGATGCTTCATTTGAATTAAATACTTTGGGTAATTGGCCAATTCGTATTTAATTGACTGTATTTTTGGTGAATAATTCCCAAAGTTTTAAATTACACAGAGAATTGAGAATCGATTAATAACACCCAATTAGCTTTAAACGTTTAATATATAATGCATATTAATTATATCCATAACATTTATACTTTATATCTACATACGTATCATACTATACATATGTATATATGTGGGACTTGGGTATAAACTGTTTTGTTTCAAATTCAAGTCACAGTTGTGTTAAATTCACGGTATTTTTTTAATATTGAATTAAATTTTTTTAGTTCAATGCAGTTCTTTAAAATTAATTAGTACTTTAGTTTAGTTTTAATGTCGTTGTAGTTAATATTTTTATACCCTTCGACCATTGAAAATGGTCAAAAAAGGGTATACTAACTTTGTGCAAATGTATGTAACAGGCAGAAGGAGGCGTGGCAGACCCCATAAAGTATATATATTCTTGCTCAGGATCACAAGCCGAGTCGATTGAGCCATGTCTGTCTGTCTGTCTGTCTGTCTGTGTGAACGCACAGATCTCAGCTATTATAAAAGCTAGAGTTACCAAATTTGGCAGGAAGACTCCTGTGTACTATAAGCAGATCAAGTTTATTTCAAATGTTAGGTGCCACGCCCACCGCCCCCACAAATCAATAATTTAATTTTTAAACTTAATTTGTAACCGCTGTATAAAAGATACAACTTTCTGACTTTAACATATACTAAGCTGAACAAAATATCTATGTAGTGTCCAAATCACAATCCGATCGAACAATAAACACAGAAGGTATTTAAGAAAGTATGAGCAAAAAACCAAGTGCTTCTGCCAGCTAACAAGGGTGTCGGGCGAGCGCGAAGCGCGAGCGCCATCTGTCGGGATTAATTTCAAAGCATGTGCATATGCATATGTGTATGAATTTAACAAATTAAACTACACGGTAACATAGGTCGAAGGGTATCCCACTGTCGCGTTTTGCGCGACTGTTGCTCTCGTTATTCCCTAATATGATCGTCGTTAATTGAGCGTCAGCCTTGCTCTTTTACGTCATTCTCTTCGCGTCGTCAACTAGAACTCTTCTATACGTCGTTGCCATTCCGTCGACTATTACTTGGGCCATCTGACTCAGTGTTGCCAGATCATTCCCACATATATGCAAAGATATATTCAACAGGCATGTCGAGCAAACCATTATCGTCTTCGCTTTATGTGCGAACTCTTAGTTCTTAAACTTCCTTTTCATGCTTTTAATAACTGCGCGCAAGTATCCAGTCTAATAAATAAATTGTTAGTTGCTATTTAAACTGTCTGATAACTTTTGATCGGACTACTATGAGTTCTGTATTAACTCAGGAGCTTTCAATGCACCTCAAGGGACTTCTCCCAATAAGGTATATTGTGAATCCCAAGGAGAAACGTAAACTTGCCTCTCAGTTTCCCAGACTTCTTGATGAAACTCGGCACACCCGTTGCACGCAATAAATACGTCATATACAATAAATACGTCATAGCTTTCATAGAACCTATTGGCATATTTTTGCTATTTTGTAGATTTTGCAATGAAGTTTTCTACATCAGTAGTTTTCTATGATAACAATACTTTTGTAAAATTTGATCAAAATTCGATAACTATTTCTCATAGCTGTCCCAGGAATAATCTGACGAATGGCAGTATTTTTTTTTTTCAAAATAAATGAACTTATCATTACACAGGCCCACAAAAATTGTCATAATCTCCTGCATATGCAGTTATGTATATGTATTTAAGGTTACTAAAACCGGATCGGGGGAATTTCGCCATCACGTCTGAATTTCGACTTAAACCCAAAAACTGATGAACCTTTTAATATCCGACAATAGATTTTGAGTTCTGATATTTCTTGGAAATATGTCTTAACATGTATTTTGTTATACTAAGCCGTTTGAATTTCGAATTAACCTCAAAAAAATCGAATAATTTTATATGTATATGGGCCGCCAATAAATAATGGGCCGTCATTTTTGGATCATGCGATTGGTGTTTCAATATATTTGCAGATTCTTTAAATACGAATCCAAAGTCAAAACCTGCTAATCACTTCTAAGTTTTGAACTAACATTTCAAAAATATGCAAAATATTTAAAAGACCGATTTTATACAGAGAAACGACAAATGTTCTTTTGCTCTATAACTTCAATTATAATTGTGAAATTAAATAATACTAATTAAAATATTAATTCAAACGATCAAAAGAAAGAACCAACTCTTGCTATGTGCACATATGTTATATACATTTTGCACTTTCTGATCATTGCAGAGTATTGAAAGGGCTTAAAACCATCCATAGTTCATTTGAAAGCCTAGCACTAGTTATGTATAGATATAATTAGCAATGGTAATGGTAATCATTTAGTTTATTCGGAACAACAAATAATATTCTTGCTCAGCCTTCTTTATTTGCTCTCTATTTCAAGGTCTATGATTCATGTTGATCAATTATTGGCATTAGTTTTCACACGGCATTTCTTTGGCATGGTCAGTGTGGGCCATAAGAAACAAGGTACCAGGCCGAGCGACGGCAAATGAGTAAACGACAAGTGGAAAACTCGGCAGAAAAAGGCACGCGCTGAGCGTGTGCTTACTCACACTCTGCTGCTGCAGCGGAGGAACGTGAAACGTGGCTGCCGAGCCGAAGCGGCTCTCAGTGGCCTACACCAATACGACGATACACAACGATACACAACGACACACAAGGATGCACACGCACACAAACACGCACAGCAAGCCGGCTGAGTAGCGTGACACACTTTGAGTTGTATCGAACTTTGTCGTTCGTGTTCGTTTTCACCGAGAAACACAACAAGACTCGCGACGAGGACAACAAACAACAAGAGCAACAACTGAAGGCAGCTCGAAGATGCACGCACTGAAAATCTCACGATCCACTCGCTGGCTCACTCGGCTCGGGACAATTGCCTGTGTGGAGCACGTTGACGACGTGGCGAAACGCAGCGTCTCGTGTCGACGAATTAACACTGAAGAGCCAAGTCGGCGGTCGGCGGCGTTAGGTAGTACAGCGCTGCTGCCTGAGCTGTAACTGCACTACCACGAGCACGTGTCGCACACACACACACACACACAGACAGGCTGAGACTATGACCAACCCAAGCAGGCAAGGAACAACGAAAAAAATTCAGCCAGGCAGCTCCAAAAGGCGTACTGTGGTTGACATTATCGTGTGCAACTAAATCACACACACACAGACAAACCAGCACAAGCACACGCACACAAATGCATTGCAGTTCTATGTATGTGTGTGTGTGTGTGCGTTTGTTTGAACGCAAAAGGAAAGCTAAGTGAATGCCTCGTCCTTACACAGGGCGTACACTGTCGCACCGCCCCTTCGTGAGCTCATTCGCTCGTGCAATGTGGCGTATGAGTAACAATAACACAGACACATACATAGACACACACACACATAGACACACACGTTAGCGTCCCGCCCAGCACCCGGCCGCCACTTCCTGGCTTCAGTTATGGCATTTGATATGCTAATTTGCACGATTTCATAGAAAATTCCGTGCCAGAGAGTCGCCAGAGCCAACGTCACAGCCAGCACACGAGCCAAGAGCGAAGCCACCACCATCTGCTGCTCTGCTAAGCTCCGTCTCTGGCTCATCTCGCCCACGTCATTTGCAACTCAAGTGTCGCCTGAGAGTGGCTCGTTGACTGAGTTATGCCCGCTCTGTTTTGATAGTCTTTCACTTGGAAGGGCAACAGCGAAACGAGCTGCCAGGATGACTTTATAACAATATTGAATTACAATGATACAAAATTAATGACTGAATACTATAAACAATAAATAAAATATTTAGTAATTAAATAAGTACTATCACATAACGCATTGTTTAAAAATTTGTAAACTTTTGTCCTTTGCGATCTATTCATATTTCAATCAGAGATACATTTTCTGCACTCTACAACCAACTGTAGCGCATTCCGCGTGTCCAGCATATCGATGCACTAAAGTATCTCTCCTTCACACACACACACACTCACACAAATCAACCACCGCTGCACACGAAACCAGAGCATACTTTCGAGCTCTCTCAGGCTTTCTCTCTCTCTCTCTCTCTCGCTCACCAACACAATTGCAAGCACCAGTAGAACGTCAGCCAGCTGCACATATAGCACAGAGGCGGAGTCTGAATGCGCTGCATATACGCTCTGCACTAGCTTATGTACCAAAAAGGGAGGTGGCTTCACAATGCGATATATACTCAGATTTATTTTGACTTACTAGACAAAATGGCGACATTCAAGTAGCGATAAAATTGTTCAACAATTAGTTCTGTTTACGGAATCCCCGTGGAAAGCGACGCCACTGCACTTTGTTTACCACTTGTTTAGGGCTACGATACAACGGCAACAACAAAGGCAAGAACAACAGCCCGTAAGGCTAAGCACGATACGGAACGACGCTCGGCGAAAGAGCGCAAGTTGTTGTTACGTTGTATCGCAATTTAACGAGAACGATACAATTTCGGGCACTCTCGCTCTCTCTCTCTCTCTGAATCACGCTCTCTCGGTTGTGGAAAATACGATACAATGCAACAACAAGAGCAACAACAGGCAGTCGGCACACGCTGCTGCTCAGCATCCTGTTGAGCGCGAGCCTCACCAGCTGACACCTGCTCGCCCAGCCTAGCCTGCCTGGCTCACAGGCAACCGGCGTCCAGTTTGACAGCTTTCGGACACTATCGCCAGGCCCCCGTCAGGCACATGTGACATTATCGCCCGGCTAGCCCACGGGCAAGTACAATGCCTGCACTCCAGCACCAAAAAGCCATGAATAATATTTGGGACTTATCTACGCAGACAGCCAGTCCGACAGCCAGTCGCTGCTTCCCCTCGTTGGCAAATTATGCAAATTTCAGATTTCTCAATGTAAACATTTACTTTACTTTTCAGCGCGGCGAGCAGACGCTGTCCGGCTGCTTCACTGCCACGGCGAAGGCGTCTTCCCAGTTTGACATTCGTTAAAATTTCTTATCGCGGACTTTCATTAACGACCGTCTGCTTCGGGCCGGAGACCTTCTAATTGTCTTGCAAATTAGTCGCCGGCATGTAAAAAATGTGACCCAAAGTGTGCTCCAAAAAAATCGTTAGCATCGTCTGGCACTTGCCATGTTTATTTGCCATCCAATGCCGCCGGCTGTGGCTGTTGCTGCTGCCGATCTCGAAGTTCCATTGATAAACAGAACGACGACCGTGTTGCAGCTGTTGAGGGAAATGAAAAGCAAACAAAATCGCATATGAGTCAAGTGGCTTTCTACAACTTTAATTTTGAAGCACGTGCCCTGTCAAGGATTAGCCTCAGACGCAGCACCAGAAAGCCCCTCAGCGACAGTTGTTGAATGTCAGCTGCGCCACCGCAAACGCAGGCCGCACATTGCCATGTGCTTTTCCAGACTTTTCAACTTAATCCTCAAGCGGGCAGCAGGCAGTCCAAATGAGTAATAATCGATTAGCCTTGACTGGGTTCGACCAAATTACTAGTCATAGTCTGGAGGTGGATCAAGGTCTTATGTGCTCAATAATATCTGTTGCCGTACGCACAGTTATTCTTCTGATCAGTTTCTCAAACAGAAACAAAGGCTACCTTTGGCAGGCCGATAGTTGATGCGGCTCGTTCTGACTTATTTACAGAGTGCAGCAATAAATAAGAAATATGTGTGACAAGTTTCATCAACATAAGTAGCTTTAAAAATGAGGATTTGTACGGGCATGTGTTGATTCAGAATACACAGAATACAACGTATATTAGTTACTGTTGTAATATAATAAAATGTACTGCCCATAAAATTTAAGAAATTCCCGCTAAATTTAAAGAAAAAATAGCTAAATCAACTGAAGCTTCCCCATGAGCAATTTCAGAAGATAAAGGTGGGTAAACAGTTCATCCAGTTTCAGCTCCATTTTCTACTACACTTCTTACTAATAAAAGGGAAAGAGCAGTATCAGAGATACAGATTGCAAACTGCAAATATACCCTCTGAAAGAGTATCCAAATCTAAGGATATTCGTTTGAACATGGTCTGTCTCTACTTGTTTAAAAAATATTAACCGAATTAAATTTACTTGATTATACGATAATTATTATTTAGAATAAAATAGTATTTAAATGGGAAGAGTATTAACTTTAGGCATATCTTTCTTTATTACACTGACAATTCAAATGCTACATATATAAGGTTGTCAAATATCTCCCTTCCGCTTTTTTGCTCTTTATTCAATGCTTTATAAAAAGTGATACAGTGATCGGATTTAGTTCAAATATGCGCCGTTTTGTTCGATAATCTGTTTCCATCTAGACGGCAACTTCATAATACCTCCCTCGTAGAAGCCCCCCTCCTTATTTGCGAAGAACTCGGACAGCCACTTTTCACATGCCTCTTTTGAGTTCAACTTTACACCACCAAGGGCATTCGCCATGGACAGGAACAGGTGGTAATCACTTGGCGCTATGTCCGGGCTATATGGTGGATGCGATAAAACCTCCCATCCGAGCTCCCGTAGCTTCTGACGAGTCATCAACGAAGTGTGTGGTCTGGCGTTGTCCTGGTGGAACACTACACCCTTCCTGTTGGCCAATTCTGGACGCTTCTGGTCGATCGCCTGCTTCAAGCGGTCCAGTTGTTCGCAGTAGATGGTAGAATTAAGCGTCTGGCCATATGGGAGCAGCTCATAGTGGATGATTCCCTTCCAATCCCACCAAACACACAGCAAAACCTTCCTGGCGGTCAATCCCGGCTTGGCCACTGTTTGGGACGATTCACCGGCCTTCGACCACGACCGTTTTCGCTTGATATTGTCGTATGTGATCCATTTTTCGTCGCCAGTCACCATTCGCTTCAAGAATGGGTCGAGTTCGTTCCGTTTCAGCAGCATATCGCAGGCGTTGATTCGGTCCAGAAGGTTTTTTTGCGTCAAATCATGCGGCACTCAAACATCAAGCTTTTTTTTGTATCCAGCCTTCTGCAGATGGTTTAAAATGGTTTGGTGACTAACTCCCATCTCCTGGGCGATGTCACGAGATGCCACATGCCGGTTTAACTCGATGTATTCCATGATTTGATCGGTATTTGTCGTCACAGGTCTTCCGCCGGCTGGCTTATCCATGGTGTCGTTTTCACCGGCTCTGAATCGTCGAAACCATTCCTCCGCGGTTCGAAGTGATAGAGTACCATCCCCCAAAACACCATTAATCTCACGGAACGTTTCTCTAGCGGATTTGCCTTTAACGAAGGAAAACTTTAAAATAGCGCGAATTTCGGCGTTAGTGAACTCCATGTTTACACGTCTATAACTGTTGAACGAAATATCCAAACTAACCATGCGTAGCGTCGTTTTGTAGGTTATGTCAAGACCTTTCAAATTATGTATAGTGTTGCCAGATACGAGCTCTGTAGCGCTTTGTACATAGCCGCGAAATTCAAAAGACAAAAAGGCGGAAGGGAGATATTTGACAACCTTATATTACTCTGCCTGTCAGTGCAATTTCCCGTTATTATATTGCTATCTTCAGTTGTGGTTGCAGGGTATGTGACAGTCGAGTGTCTTTCATACCTTCTTACTGTCGAATAATGTACATATTGTCACTGCAATAAATTGCTCCGCCTAGAGAACCAACTCTCCAGGGTTGCCATGGTTGTATTACTCCAACTCAGTATATAACTCATTCGCTAAATTTTCATCATCTCAGTTTATGTTCCCCCCGGCCAAAGCAACATCCTCTCTTGACTTTGGTCATAATAAAGTCAATGTGCTGTCATTAACATAATTTACAAATACTTTCGGCCAGACCCACCAACGGCAACCCCTTCACCTCCCACACCCCTTTCGCAGTCTGTTAATTTAGAGCGCAGTCAAGACAGCTCGGAGGGCCATTGCAACATTTCATTTATTGCTGCGCGGAGTAGACAAAACGGTTCTTGCTCTAATTGAAAAATTATTGTGCCATAAAAAATGTAAGACGCATAAAAAATATGTTTGTTGCCTTCGACGCAAAACGGAAAGCGGAAACGGAAACAGCAACAGCAACAGAATGGGAAAGAGAAACGAGGCAACATTTGGAGGAAGGCGAGTTAAACGCGAGTTTAATTAACTGTCGAGTTTTTAAGTACTTTTCGGAATTAAATTCAAATTTTAAATAGTTGTGTGAATTAGTACTGGGAGTGGCACATAAAATATGAGACATTAAAGGACACTTTGGCTCTGGGCGCGGTAAATCTGAGCACATTTGGCGAGCCAACTTTAGTGCAAGTCTCCTGCCATTTTGTTGCAAATCTTTTGTGTCTTTGCGTAAAAATAGGAAAACTTTTTTCTATGCTTATTTTATAATGAAATTCCCCAAAGTCTGCAGAGATGAAACAAACGTAGAACCCAAACGAGACAGAGACCTGCAGGGGGCGAGACAGAGTCAGAGAGAGAGAGAGAGATACAGAGGCGGAGCACAGCGGAAAAAGCATTTTGCAAAATTACCCTTAAAACAAAAATGCATTATTGTCATCTAAAATGCAAGCATGCATTATCCTGTCACAGGTCCTTTGAGAGTTTGCTTTTTGTGTTGCCATCGTCGCTCGCTACTCGCTTCTTCTTCTTGCAGTTGGCTTGCTTTGGTTTCTCCTCTCTTATTTTTGTGCAGTAACGTTTATTATCTAACCCCCTAAGCCCAGCAACCATCTTGGCTTCACCCCCAACTCCGTACATCTCACTGTGTCCACCCGCAACGACTGCAGTGGCAAGCTACTCATGCCGTGTGCCGTGTCCTTCATAAGCCAGGGACTTGGGATCAATTTGCCTGGAGCAAGAAACCTTTTTACTTGCACATGCAAATATGACAAACACACTGGCAACTCTACTCGATACCCCCCCCCCCCTTTCCCACATCCCTTCCAGAGCTGGCCAAGGGCCAACAGCAGCTCGTGTTAATGCTGCGTTCTTGAGGGAAATTATCACAGCTCGGTAGCAGTTGGAACACAACTGGCACTGGAATTTGCCAAATTACATATTGAAATATTATTGCAGTGTGCCGAAAATGGTATTATGTGTATCTCCCTGCAGTCCCCCTCTCGCTCTCCCTTGTTCCCATCATATGGCTCTCCCTCTCTCTTTCTCTCTCTTCATCCAGTTGCGAAGTGCGAATTTGACAATTTTTGCAACGCCACTGACTGGGGACATTTGGCGCTCGAAATTGCTTTCAAATTATTTTGTCAGCTGCGGCAATGTGGCGGCTCAGAGATCTGGTGACTTGGAGACTCACTGGCTTGGCCAGCCAGGCGCTGGCTTCGGTTATTTGCGTGCAATTTGTGGCCAAGGCGCCTGGAAATTGAAAAGAAATTATTGGTTAGTTTTGCATGCGTTGCAAGTTCCGGCAACGGGGATTACAGTCATAACTGTAGGGCCAGGCAAATTATAGACTACATGCGAATACAGCCAGGCAAGGGAAAAGAAACCTGTTTTACACCCTGTGCTTACGCGCAACACCCTGTGCTCATCAAATACCCAAGCACATGCTCTGAAACTCATGCAGCATTTATGAACTTCAGTTAATATACCAATTCCAAAGAGAGGAAAGCAGAAACAGAAGTAAGACAGGAATAAACTAAAAAGAGAGAAAGAGAAATATAAATAGCGAGAAGGAGACGGAGACAGTTAGACAATTCATGGCCGCAAATTGAAAGACAATAAATGTGCGCAGTCATATGGAAAATTGTGATATTCACACAATTTAATTAACATGAATAAATATTGTTACAAGCGGGCGGGCCAGACTAGTACAACAATAACAACAGCACCAGAAGCAGCAGCAGGAACAGTAAGCGAAGCGGCTAACCAGCTAACGAGCGGGCAACATGGCGTATGAGCGACAACGAACGTTTGATTGTCTGTATGCAGAAGGCATCGGCAAACAAAGCGCAAACAAATTGAGAGAAACGCCAAGTTTAGAGAGATGACAATAGGAAAGGCCTGACACACAGACATACCAGTCACACCCACACAGACACAGTCAGACTGACGGACAGACAGCGCATCACCTTCCACTCCTCCACCTCCTCTCCAGTTGTTGCCTCAACGTCGACATCATAAATCCCTAAAATCTCGCTTGTTATTGTTTGAAACTCGACCTCATCAGCGGAAGAGGAAGCTCCACGCCCCAGGAACGCCTCCCCTACCGACAACCACTTCAATTCCAACCCAGGATTTTGGCTAATCAGAGCATTTTCCAGGAGTTAAGCGCGAATGTCGCGACTTTGCTACTACCCCGCTCCCCAGGCAGCCCGCAAAGCTCTCACTGGCTCTTCTCATTTGTCGTTCTGCACTGAGATTTTGCTGTGGGTTGAGCGCCGTGTCAGAATGTGTGTTGGGATGCGCTGGTTTTGGCTTGTAATACGGCTTTATTAGAGCTTCAGTTTCATTTTCGTTCAACTTGTTGCCTGCCAAGTACCTGAGCGTGTTGCTATTGCAATTTGTTTGTGTTCTGCTCAGCTCAGGATATTTTCGTACTAGTCGCAAAAGGGGTAACTAAAATAGGGTCATATTTTAAAGAAGCTCAAACCAGAGCCAACTACTTAAGCACCAATTACAGCAAAAGGAGATTTCCATGTTTTATTATAATTTATTTATTTATTTATTTACTTTACGTCAACAAAGATAGTCGACTTGAAATTGAAATTATTATTGTGGGACTTGGGTATAAACTGTTTGTTTGTGGTCAAGTTGTCATTATTGTGTAAAATATGATACACTATAGTTTTATTATTAAATAATATGTCAATATAGGTCTCTTCAAATTATTTAGTTCATTTGTTTAGTCGTTTAGTCGTCGTTTAGTTTCTGTATAATCTTTAATTTATTCGTCAATTGATTGAGATTCAGCACTGCTATTTTACGTCTTCACTCTTTGCTTCGTCAACGAGAACTCTCTCATCTTCATCTTTTACATCGTTGCTAGTCCGTTGACTGTAAGCTTGGGCTATCTGACACGTTGTTCCCAGATCTTTCCCACATTATTTAATATTTAATCAAATTAAATAAATTGAATTCAGTCAGATAACGGGTAACAATATTTTAAATACGAATACGTAATCACCCCTGAATATATCACACTTTTCATAATATGTCAGGTATTCTTTAAGAACTTAACATTCAAAACATCCCAACGATTCTAAAATCATAAATATTTTACAATCGAAGTCCTCTGCCAACCTCAAGATAACCTAAATAAAAACAGCTGAAAATTAATTCTAATTTTCTCAACAATTTCATTAGCTAATTTTCAATTAGTTGCACGATTGAATCGACAAGATATTTACAACTTTTCGCTACTTTACTTTGTCCAAGTTTGCTTCTCTCTCTCTGTCTTTCTCTCCCCCTCTGCCCTGCTCACTTTTTGTTTTAAAATCAATTGTAAAATCAGAAGAAATAAACTCGCAACAGCAGCGCAAACTTTCACGATTCATGATTGAAATCTTTTACAGCCAAATTATGAGCATTTTCAATTTTCCCTTTTTCCCGTGGAGGACTGCGCAACAGAGCGTGACACAAAGGCAAAAAGTAAAGTAAACTTTGCCAAGCAGGCAGCAATCGCTGCTCTCTCTGCTGTGGAAGACGTCAGTCGATTTGCTACAACAACAACAACAACAACAGAAGCAACAAACAGGAGCCATAACAATAACAATAACTTGACTGCAAACATTTCAATAGCCAGAAACGCGACCACGTTCCAATTGTGCTCAGATAGATGAGGCAGCAACCGGTTGGTGGGTTCAGCACAGCTCAGCTCAGCTCGCCAAGTCAAGTGTCCTTGTGCTGGGCGTCGTGGGCAGCAGCAGGAGCAGCAGCCGGAGCAGAAGCCAGGAGCAGCGGCAGCCAGAACATTCATGGTGGGATCAGAGAAAAAAGTCAATTGTTCAAGTTAAAGTGAAACTTTTTGAAGAACTTTTACCAGACGTTCTTTCAGGTTGCCCCGGCGATTTGCTTTCTTTTCATGCCTTTATCGCGCTGACTGCTTTCCGCCCACAGCCCCACCCCCTTAAGCTATGCTGTGTATTCAGCTGCGAAACGCGCCTCCTCGTTTGCCCCTTGGCCCCCGCATCAAATTGCCATTGACACGTTAAGTTTGCAATTGTAGACAAGCACCGCTTTAGCTTCACCTCTTCCCCACTCTATCTCTCTCTCTCTCACACTCTCTATCGCTGTCTCTGTCTGCTGTTAAACGCAGTTTTTCCGCACATTTTGCCAGCTGCGAGTCCAGTCCTTGGTCCTGTGTAGACAAGGCCTGTCGTGCCGTGTCTTATCTACAAATTCGTGCGACTTACAACTTTTCGAAGTAACTTTAAAATTGAAGCAACCCTCGGACAGTTCCCCTTTCCCTTTTCCCCACTCACTCTATTTATTTCGCTCTCTATCTCTCGCACCTCGCGCAATGCACACTCATATTTCAAATGTAAAGTTCATGTTTATATTTTGGCTAATGTTTTTTCTAGTTGCACAGCAAAAACGGACTCGCAAAAAACTAGAAAGCAAACCACTTTTGAGTTTGACACCAGCTGGTGCCGCCTGCGGTCATCCTGGGTGCCACGACCCACCGACTGGCTGACCAACCAGTCCAACCTGCCCCCTCCCCCCTCCACAGCTGCGTGAAGTGACCGTAAAAGCTTTCAGCATTAATAGCTTGAGTGAGTTTCAATACATATTGACAATATGGCCATTGGCCAAACTACACATTCGCACACACACTCGAACACACACAAACACACGCCAAATTGATGACAGTTTGCCAGTTGCAAAGCCGCATGGGGTGCACGAAGGGTGCTCGAAGGGCGTCAATGCGGGGGGTATGCATATGTGAACCGACCATGGATAAATACATTGAAATAGCTTTGGCTATTTGTTTTTGCCACCGCCAAGGCAAGGGGTAGAGGTTAGCAAAAGGGAGGGGGGTAGGGAAGGGGAGCACAGGGGTAAGGGGAGAATCAGGAGTAGCAAGCGCGGCATGCAGAAATCGTCGCTGTTATGGCTTGTGCCATTTTGGCACTATGTAATTGCCTTGTTTGCCCCGATGTTTTTTGGCCTATTGCCGTCGTTGCTGTTGTTGTTGTTGTTGTCGTCGTCGAGCTTTGTGTTGTTATTGCAATGTTGGCAACGCATTTGGTTGGCTTTCTTTTTTCCGTTTGCTGCAGAGAGTGAAGAGGTCTCTGGCTTTCTGCTAAATCCGTGCCCATGAGCCATGTTTTTATATATCAATATTTGCGCGTCGGCTAAAACATATATGCAAACGAATTAAGGGAACATGCTGTTGAAATAGGCGACCATGAAAACTTTGGGATTAAGTTCCAAATCGCCTCGCAGTCAAATTAAATAACGATGGCTATTAAAGTGTCTTCATTTGGTTTGGACAACGTGTTTATTATGCCTACTAGGCAGTTAGAAACTGATAACAGGGGAGTGTGGAAGCAACTAATAGATAGGAGAGTGGTACCTACGGTAAGGAGGAGAATAACTCTTGAAATTATATTATGGATATGTAATGATTTGAAAACGATTTCTTTGCTTAAGTAAAATCATTTGATTAAGGAAAGACATCACTGGCCAAGGAGTTAAGCACACTCGATTGTAGCTGACTTAATTGTTTATATTGAAAAATACATAAATTTTAGTTTTAAAAGACTTATTAGTTAGATACAATAACGACAAATGAGATAAGAAATGAAGACTGAACAAACATTTAGGTTATGACATCGAGTTCCTGCAGTTTATGTTAATACCATGTCAATAAATATACAGAAATAATCTTGTAACTTCACTTCCATTCCATAGATGTAATATTTATTTAAATATTTGGTGATTATTTATAGTTAATGCACATAGTTTTAGCTAGTACAGATAAGTCAAGTTGTTTACGTTAAGATTTAATCTATCAACCTCAGATTATTTCTTGTAAAACAACAACAGTCCGCCTTCACCGATCGACATTTCCAAAAGACGACCGACTTATCCGCTTTTTCAACAACTTCTAATGCGACTTTTTTTTAATTTGAATTCTCTGTAGGTATCAACTTCGACTCTCAAGTTCAACTCTAAAGATTAACTCACTACTGACTTCACTGCTTGATTAGTCTAGCTAGTTGCAAAACTGATCCCATCGATTGTTGCTTGCAGCGTTGCCACCTTTGCCATCACGCTGCCACTACCTTCATTGTTAACACATGTTGTACTGTAGATTTGCTTGCTTATATTAATTGCAGTTTTTTCTCTATATCAATAAGTTGTTGTTTATGTCCGACTTGGATAAATGAAAGCTTAATAGCGACTTCATTGATTTATCTTATGCAAGCCACAAATTATTTTATTCACATTCTTCTCGAGAGAAAACATTGCCAAACAATTTCACGACAACATTTTTGCAATTGAAATCCCCACAGAGTTTTATTCATGGCCTGCAGGGCGACAGAGTTAGACACACACACACATACTATATATGTGTGTGTGCGTGTGTGTAAGTGCCGCCTGCTGCACGGACAGCGGACATTGGCAGCATGGCCGGCAAATGCATTTGGAATTTATGTGGCACTTGTCGTCGAAAAGCGTCGCGAATTTATTTCTTGTATGCGGTTACCGCTGACCGCTGACCACTGACCATGGCCACCGGGCCGAGTCCAGCCGAGTCCAGTTAGCCGGTTCGCTATTGTTTCTTCCAGTCTCTAAGAATATTTTGTGGTGTGGTATAGAGAGAGAGAGAGCAGACGGGGGCAGACCGGGACTTGTTCTTGTTTTATTGTTATTGTGCAGTCATGACTTCAAAATTTGTCACAGCGCAGGGGGAGGAGGCGCAGTAGCTGCAACAATTACAGCTAGCAGAACAAACCGTATGCAATTTGCCCCTTTTATTTGGCTATTTGTTGGGCCCGCGATGAGTTTTCGTTCTCGTTCTGCTCTCGCTTCACTGCGAAGCTCTCTCTGGGAAACACTTTCAAGCCGCGACGGCTTGATGCATGCGGATTTGTCGCTGTTCCTCGCGCTCTTCGCATGCAGCGCGAATTTATCGTTTTTAATTTGCCGCAAAAAAAGAGGCGAATGAACAACAAGACAAAAGGGGCATAAAAAACGCAAACGGGTGCAGTGCAGGCCCTGTGACAGGGGAGGAGGGCAGCCGCTTGGCGACTCGAGAAAAATGGCAACCGCGTAATGCCTTTAATGGGTTTCGCGTGCCTCTCGCGCTCGACTCAATCTGCCGCAGCTATCCCGACGTTGGTTTTGCGTCGACTTATTGAAAGCGATAAATAAAGATTTCGTTTGATGTGTTGCCGCATACGCGAGCACAACAAGACACCGCCCAAGGCGTGCATGGGGCGTATGAGCAATGCGGCTGCATCAACTAGCTGTCTGTCTGCCTGCCTGCCTGTCGATTGCAGTTGCAGGCGCATTGATTGTGTGGTTAACATAAATTTGTTTTCTCAATTTGATTAACTGTTATGCGAGGCGGCAGCACGAGCTAATAAGCAACTATCTTGTTCTCTCGTAGAAAATTGCGCTTAAAAATTATCCGGGGAAAATATATGAGCCTGTAGCGAGCATCAAGTGCCGCTGAATGACTGCAGTTGCTCGACTTAACTGCCACGTTGTTGCAGGTTGCGGGCAGGGGAGCCGCATACTTAATGCAATTTATAAACAGCGGTTGCAAATAGCCAAATAAATTTCACTGGAAAAAAAGCTGCAACGAGAAGCAAGAACTGTGAAATGAAATAGAAAACGAGAGCAACAGTTGACCGCACTCGACAGCACAATACCCTTTAAGAAGTACTTGACTTTACGACAATAACTGACAACTATGCTCATACTTTCTCAAATAACCACTGTGTTTATTTTGCGATCGAATTGAAATTTGAAAGAATGATTGACATTATAATCAGCTAAGAATCTGTTGATGGTTGTAACCTTAAACTTAACTAATTGCGCATAGTACACAGGAAGCTTCATGCCAAATTTGGTTTATGGTATGGTTTCTAATAGCTGAGATCTGTGTGTTCACACTGACAGACACACGGACAGACAGACCTGGCTTTATAGATTCGGCTGTTTATGCAGATTTAGAATGAACATAGTTTGTGGGGTCTGCCATGCCTCCTTCTGTCTATTACATATATTTAAACAAAGTTAGTATACCCTTTTCTGACCATTTTCAATGGTCGAAGGGTATAAAAAATGAAGAAATATAACTATTAAAATTACTTTTATTTCTATAATAATATACATATTATCATACTAAAAACATGTTTAATACAAATAAAAAATGATTTAAAATAAATTGCACTTGACCCTCCGGGAGCCCTAGAGTAGCTATATAACTCGACTGTGCAGCCCTGGCTTTCCGTTGCCTGCACAACAATTTGAATTTATGTTATAGCCAAAACTTTACAAAACTCAATTAATTAACTTTTGTTCAACAACAACAAAAATAACAAATAACAAACGGCGAACTGTGCGCAAATAAAGCGAGCGCACTCGTGCTGCAGCAAAAGCAACAACAACAACTAGTAGAGAAATAACAATAAGTAATATAAATATTTGGTTAGCAACAAATATGGAAAAAACCAACAAACATATATGAAACAAGTCGAATATGAGAATCGCCAGAAAAAAAGCAACAGTGAAACATTTGCTACTGTCAAATTGGATGGTAAGGATAGGGAGAACGTGTGGGTTTGTTGGGGGAGGGGGGGTGTCGGAGCAAGGTTTGTTTGGTCAGCTAAAAACAATTCCCAAAACTCAACTATTTCGGTTAAAAGACCGCAGGAAATCAGTGCAGCAATTGTTATTATTTCTCGAAATACCCTGTGTATGAGAGGGAGAGGTTAGCTTAGCATGTACAAGATCATAAACTAGTATATGTGTATAGTAACTGAACAATAAAACATCTCCATCTCTATCTATCTATCTCAACTGTTTATCTCTCTAACTCTTTATCTATTCCTGAAATACTAAACATGTAGATTATCTATGCATCGATCACAGTTCACAGTGCTTTGCTAGTTGCAATTGCAGTAGCGCATACGCCCCGTGGACGCGCGTTAATGCCCGGCCATCGCTCATACGCCCCATGCGCAGGCCGCCGTTCATCATTTGGTCGCTCCCTTTGGCATCTCCATTGTATCATATACTATTGCTCGTATTGTTGTTGTTCTTGTGTGTTTTGTTTTCAAATCATTGCTGTGGCTGTTGCTGTTGCTGTTCCCTTTGCCGTTGCAATTGTTGTTGATGTTGTACTTGCAATGTTTTTTCAACGCGTGTGTAATTGCAGTGTATTAAAACATCAAAAGTTAACAACAACAGCGGAAGCTGAAAAAATAAAAGTGGCTGGAAAATAATTAAAAGTTTTGATTGCCAGCGCATGCAACTAGAGAGAGAAGGGTACAAATAATCGAGTCAAATTGCGTTTTGCTTTTCTCTCGACAAATATTCACAACTATTTGTGAGAATATAAGAAGCTGTACAAGCCAATATATGCAACCATTAGACAGTTTAGTTTAGTCCTGTCATGTCTTCACTGTTTCGATATGAGAAAATCAAATTGATCTCTTTTGTTTCGTTGTGAATGGACGAAACTTCATGGAAACTCAATTTCTCCAAGAAGTACTTTCAATCCTTTAGTGTTTTCCTGCACAAGCAAAGGGATGGAGGAGGGGGTGGAGGGGCGGCCATGTGGCGAGCAACTTTCACACGCACACACACGCAAGTGTTTGTGTTGTGCTCGGCATGCGTGGGTGTTGGTGGTGTGTGTGTGTGTGTTGGGGAGCGTTAATTTTCACAATATGTTGTATCCTGCAGCCAAAAGTTAATTAAAAACCAACAAAACTCGACACTGCACTAACACACACACACACACACACACTCACCTATAGCGACTCTCCCTCTCAGGAGTAACCTGGGCAGCCACTTGGCAAATTTTGCTAGCAACAACAACAACAAGTTGCACGCGCTGCTCCTCGAAGCCAAAAATGTTCAGCCAATATTGTGTGCGTTCACCGCGCCCCGTTTCACAAAATTTGTAGCCAAGAAAATGTGTGAAGGGCTCCCCCCTCGAGGGCTGTGTCCAATTTTCCTTTCATTTTCCCAGCCACTTTCCCCCTTTTTTGCCAATTTTTTTTTCTTTTTTGCATACGAAAACGCAATTTGCACAATTTTGATTAGCCGCATAGCCAATTTCGGCAGCTCGATTCGATATTTGATTTGGACACGCCGCCGTGGCACGTACAGCGCGTGTGTGGCAGTGCTGCATGCAATGAGCGGCCAATTTGCGCAAACATTTTTGACGCATGTGGCAAACAAACAAACAGGCAAACAAGCAAGTTCTCGAATATGCTTTTGTAAGAAAATGGAATTTTTAATCCACTTTAATTGGGAACCGGCAGCAAAGTGGCATCAAATGGAAGCGAGCGAACTGCTTCGCGTACTGGCGCCAGCAGTGCCAGCAGTGAAATCGCAACAAGCTGCAGAATACTCGTATTAATAAATAAATTGGCCAACAGTGGATATATATATTTATCTATATCTATATTATATCCATGATATTGCGCAGTGTCGAAAGACACTCGCGACACAGACAGCTGCGAGCTTCGACCTGCTTCTGCTGCATTAAAGCGTGGCACGCGGGCGACACATATTTTTAGTTCACTTGCCACAGCAACAAACACTACAACAACAACAAGAGCAGAAACAACGGCAACGAGCGATGAACAAAAGTGAAGAGCTCACAAAAAGCGCTGCACTTTGTTGATTAAATTTCATCCTCGACTTCACCTTACCCCGACTGGGTTAGGAGAGGGTGGTGCAGCAAGGAGAGGGGGACAGGACGTCTGCGTGCGACAAAGACAAAATTGCTTTTAAATCTAAATCTAAATTTCTAGTGCTCAGGCGGAAAGACAACGAAAGTAGTAAAGAGAAGATTGAACCAAAAGGTGGCATAGAAGACACACAAGTCTGCGAGATGTTCGTTTCTTATAATAACTATAACATGTGTTCTATGATGAAAGATTTCAATAAATAACATTTCATTATGTTGCGAAGATAATATTTTATTACTGTCTAACTGTATTGTTTTCATTAACTTTTAAATGTCATTCTTGCACAATTTTGCTTTGCCTTTTAGGCTTCCTCAAACGAGAGTGACGCTGTACCGCACTTTCCGCGTTATCCAACACTCATTTATCGATAGGGGTATCGAAGGAGTTATTGTTAACTTAATCGACTTGCATACGATAGTGTTTTGACTAAGGTCACACTTAAATAACACATGACTTAACGTTACATATAACTTAACAATATTATAATTCTAAGGATTTCTTGATTTTTAAATCCCTCTTATCATTTGTCTTTAAATTGTAAAGTCAAAGTACCTTCGAGCAAGTTCATTGAACGATCTTCATCGCGTACTGTTGTTGTCGTTGTTGTTTATGGCCCACTCCCATAAGGCACACTCTACGATTACCATATGCAAAAGAGAATCTCGTAAATCAGTGCAAATATATCCCCAGCTCAGGCTTATTGCGCCAGCTTATCTGCTTATGACAGCTTTCCGACTGAGGCTAAAAAAAATAAAGAGAAAGGAAGCCGAAGAGCAGGGTTAAGCAGGGAGGGAGGGGGCCAACTAGGCGAGAAGTGCTAACCAAAAATGAAGCCACACATAGACAGACAACATAAAACACGCGTCCAGAACGAGTCGCAACGAAACCAAAAGGACAAAGCCAAGAGAACCGCAAAAAAAAGAAGCAGAAGACGAGGAAACAAGCATAAAACATAAAAAATAAAGCTGCGCAAGGTTAAAAAAGTGAAAAGTTCCAACGGACAGTTGACAGGAGGAAGAGAGAGAGGGAGAAAGAGAGAGAGAGGGAGTGACAACACAAGGCAATGGAAAAGATTTCATTGTCAGCTCACCGTCTCGTCGCAGCCAAAACCCTTAACCCATGCCATCCAGCACGCGCATGGGTTAACTGTCAACGACATCTTATTATGAATTAGTGTTAAATGTCGCGCTGATAGCGCTGCCGTTGGCACTTTGCGGCGAATTCGCCTTAAATTCCTTAAATATTTCCCTTCTATGGCGAGCGAAGTTTTCCGGATTTATTTTTATGAGACGAGAAATCAAAGCCAGTGCACAAACTTGTTAATAATGTGGAACGGCCAACCAAGGCTGAGGCAGATAGAGAGAGCAAGGGAGCAAGGGAGAGAGGGAGGGAGACAGCGGACTGTAGCTGGCTCGCGTGCCGCATTTTCGACACTTTCCAAAACAGTCACGTAACCACGTTAGTAATAATCACTAAAGTTTCTGCCAGCCACCCACGAATCACCTTCCTGTCAGACTGACGTAGTGCCTTGCCCCTCAACCCCCCCCACCCTTCCTTTCCTCCCTGCAGCCTGTACTGCTGCTGTGCTCATAAATATTTGAGAGGCGGCAACTCTAAACAGCCGCCTAAGGTGTGTGTCGGCCCAGGCTGGGCTGCAGTTGCTCTAAATTATTGAGCACTGCTCATCATCACCAGCCTTGTGTGATCACCCTCGCCTGACCCCCCCCCCCCCCCCCTCTTTCACCATCCCCACTTTGAGCTTATTTACATTTCGTGCGCATCGCGTGCTGTGATTTACTTTTGCGGCTTAATTTCATCTCCAGACATTATTTGTGCCCCGTGCGCCGTTTATCTTGCCCGTTAAGCACAGCGCGTTGCTGCGCCCTGCCCCTCCCCCTCAGCTCAGCTGACTTCTTGGCTGCTACACGTGGATTTTTTGTTGTTGTTGTTGCTCCCGTTGTTGTTGTCGCTGTTGATAAACTTATGCAACTGCACGTGCCGTTCTAGTCGAGCCGTGAGGTGCCGCTTTATGGCACTAGCTGCCAACAAAGTTCTGTGCCACGACTCCCAATCTCTCTTGCTCAGACGCACTTGACCCCCTGACCCCTCAGCCCCAGCCCTCACACTGTGGGCAGTAAATTAACATGAATTTATAGTTAATGTGTCTGCGAGTATCTCGACTCGCCTCGCCTTGCCTTGCCTTGCCTTGCCTTGCCTCATCTGCTGTTACTCCTTGCTCGACCTCAGCCAAGTGTCGTCATCAACTGGCGGAAGGCGGCAGGCGGCAGGTTACCCCCAACATTCGCTAATTGATTATGGAGCCGGTACTTGCTGCTCCATTGAAGCGTCATCAACTGGCGCATAAATCAAGCATACGTCAGTCCGCCGGCTGTGGCTGCCCGCTTTTTGCTGCCTGCCCAGGGAAAAGCTATGTATAAATTTACATTTTTAAACAACAAAAGCTGGAGATGTAATAAAAGCAAAGAATAGAAAAACAGCGCAAAAAACCCAAATCATAATAAAGAGAGAGAGAGAGAGAGAGAGAGTGAAGGTATGTTCTGTTCCGCTTTTATGATTGCTGCATGGCAATAAAATTGATTAAATGCGACAGCTCGTCTGGCAATTTTAATGCATAAATTTGTTGGGCAAAACCTTTAGCAGGTGCCCCCAAAATTGAATGAATGACAAAACCACTAACTGAGTAGCTGCCAAACCAAATGTTCCTCATTGAGATGCTTTTTCTGCCTTTTTCACTGGCTAAAACAGCTAAGTAGATAGCAAGCAATCGAGTGCAAGGGACGCCTCTGGTCAACTGTGCTTAATTGTAACACTGATGGACAGTGTGGCACACTTGCACTTGCAATTGCACTCGCAGCTCACTGAAACAAAGGCCACAAATGGAAAAAAGCTTCAAATGCTCTTATTGTCAGTGCTGAAAGCGGCGACGACTTTCGGCAGCAGCCCCGCCCCCTTCAGTTCTAGTTGAGACTCCGACTCCGGCTATGGCTCCATGTGCAGCTTCACATGTCCATTATGAGCTGGCGCTGCTGCCTTGGACAATGGCTGCGGGAAGCAAAACTCGGATGCCAATGTGCAAAAGTTGGAAAAATCTGAAAGGCCGTCAACGGCACACAACGAGCTGCAACTGCAACAACTGAAGCTGCAACAACAACAACAGCAACAGCAGTGGCATATAAAAAAAATTTGAAAAACGGAATTGCGCGCAGTTGTTGCTGAAAACAAAGATTCGCGGCGCTAAGCAGTCGTGCGTGAAGTGCGTGAGTGTGTGCATGAAGTGTGTGTCTGTGTGTGTGCAAGTGTGTGTGCGAGTGTGTGTGTGCACGAGTGTGTGTGCCGGAAACCATTAGACAAAAACGTGCAGCTGCAGCGAGAGCACAGGATATGCGCATTGTTGCCACTGCCCAAAAGTGGACACAATGTGGGCACCCATGATTTCGTATTGTGATTTCAATACCCTTTCCTACAAGGGGTACAACAGCTTAGTTAAACATGTGAGGGATGATGCAGCATTCAACAAAGTACATATTGATTGCAAATAGAAATGTGAATAATGAAGCGCAGTAATTACTTCATTTATTTACATAATTATTTACCTTATTTAATTTATTTACTTTACTTTATGTAAATTAAAACCAGACGAGTTCAAGCTAATGAATGAATATGTATTCATATTAAAGTAAATTAATAAAGGTAATATAAAGAAATAGGTTATTACTTTAGGATGCATTAACAAGAAATTTTACTTCTTGTAGTATAATTTAATTGCATTTTTAAAATCATTTCATAAAATAACTCTTTAAATTTACATACGATAAATTCATAAACTTTTCGAATTTGTGTAGGAAAATATAACTGAAATTAATAAGTTTGAAACTGCATTAAGTTCTCAATAAAGAAAGCCATTAGAAACTTATTAAGATTCCAAAATAACGAGTGAAAGTAAGAAAATTACTTGAACATAAATACTATTTAAGCTTAAGAAATGATAAAGAACAAGAAGATTTTAATAATAACTAAAACTAAGCCTTTGCTCAGCTCAAACTATGACAAAGTCGAGCTTAGATGCCATCTTTCCCATAGTAATTTCTAAGGACCTATTCTACTTATACATCAGAAATACAAATACTTAACCATGATTACTATTGTAAACATTGTGTAAACAAATATTAAGGTAGCAGTGCTGGCAAACCACTGCGATTAATTGATTAAGAGGCTTACATATAGTGTCGATAATATAGACAGTTCTCTCGTCACTCTTTAAATAGCGAAAGAACTAGAAGATGTTGCTGCAGAAATAAATTTCTCTAGCCTCCAGCTTACCCTTTAGATATTTATATAAAACGATGATTTGAGATAACAAAACTTGAACATTTTGCAGCACAGCACATGAATATGCCATTTCTTCTCTTCTTTTTCATTCAATTGAAAACACTTTCTTACTAATTCTTATTTTTTATTTTCTTCCTTTCTTCTACTGATCTCTCAAAGTCTAGTTTGCTTTGCTTCTTTCAAGGACATCGCTTTACTGCTTGCTACCTTTCTGAAAGTGTATTTTGAAGTCGTTGTTCACTCTTGCCCGCTGCATACCTCGCGGATTTCAACCAAAAAATACTTTAGCAGCTGTACTCTTGCACTTCCGCCCTGGGCTGTTGCCGCTGATGTGGGCTGCCGTCTGTCGGCAACAGAGAGAGAGACGGACAGACAGATGGATAGACAGACGGACTGTCGGTTGTCGGCTGTCAATTGTCTGTGCAGGGAATTCAGGGAATCATGTCAGTTGCCAATACTCGCAGCTGATGCACCTGTAAGCCGCAGCAGGCGAACTTGAATCATGAGTAAGAAAGAGATGGATAGAGAGCCTTGAGGCAGCTCAAAGATCTGATGAATTACGACCGACAAGGAACACAGCACATCGATGGAATAATGTCACTATCGCTACTAATGAATTTAGACTCATTTGAATCATTTGATGGCCTCATGAATTAACAATGAGTGTTTTGGTAATTAAAACATTTCGGTTTTTGTTTTTTAGCTTTTTTTATTTCCCATTTAATTGTTACATTTTTAATCAAGACCTAATGAGCTAATCAATGTAGCGAAAAATCTAATATCCGGGGGAGGATACGCAGAATACGTAGTAAAAAAACTAAAGCATTTTAATTAAAATTGGTGTTCGCTCTGCTCGCCGATAATTGAACAACAAATGTTTCATTAATAATCTAATTGCGCATAATGCGTGCAAAATTAGCACTAAATTAGTCACAGCTATTGCGATTGCATTCTTGTTGGCTGGTCAAAAATTAAATTTGCAAATAGCAAACAGGCGAACGGGCACACACACTAGCCACGCCCCTGCCCCTGCCCCTGCCTCTGCTCTGCCTTTGCCTTTGCCTCTGCCCCCCTCCATTCTACTGTGCATAATTCAGCAAAGTTAAATTAACCAAAATACATGTTGAACAACAAGCCGGGACAGGCCAGCCGGAAACTCGCACAAACAACGCACACACACACACAAGAGCAACAACAAAATGCAATTACATGCACTGCATACTTTGGGGCTGACTCTGGAGCTGGAGCTGGCAACAGCAAGTTGCCAAGGCAACCACAAAAAGCTCAAAGGTTTATTAGATTTGCGCTTTTATTAAGCGTTAAATTATTTCGCAAATTGTTTGCAACCGAAAACGCAAAGCAAATAAACACAGCAATAGCATCAGCAGCAGCAGAGGTTGTTCCCCCTCCCCCTCCTGTCTATCTCTCCACACTGGAAATTACTTCATTTTTGTTATCATTTGCATAGAGCAGACAAGCAGGCGGCGGCACCCTGCAGCGCTTTAATTAATCATTGGAGTGCCTCCAGTGCCGCTGCTGCTGCTGCTGTTGCCTTCTCTAGTCCCCCTTTGCTTCTGCTCCAACTACTTACGAGCTGTGTGCAAAGGAAAACAAAGGCGCTGGCAAATGGCAAACGCACAACAAAAAGCCGATTAGCTGATTTGGCCACGCCCACTGCTGTACCCCTTTTTTGCAAGCGCCTTTCTGCAGTCCGAGCCCTTTTGTTGTCGCCGAGCACAAGTTGGGCAACTAAATGAATAAAATGCATACACACATATACATACACACAGACACACTCACTCACACTCACACACACTCGAGCACAATGAAAGCACTTGCCTTTGATGTCAGTCGCCCTTGTTGTCCTTTTAGCCAGCTAAAACAAAGCGTCAAACTTGGCACAAGCACTGCCAGCAGCCACTGTCCACTGTCGGATGAGGAACTTAAACCACTGCAAGCCTAAAAGAACTTTACAGTCTGTCATAAATTTCAATTTCACATTACATCGATGAGGTAAGTCGGGGTAAATAGTTGAGCTTTGTAGTTGTGTCTTCTAACTCCATTCGCCCTTTCATCACTCCTAGGAAAAATGATTTCCTGTCGAAAACAAAAGCAACTACATCAGAGATTGGAGCAGCAGAGTGAATACGGGTAACGGTAACGGCAACGGCACCGGATGTTCATCCATCGCCGGCCACTGCGTCTATTTTATAAGCTCTGGCAAATCTTTTCGAGTTGATTAAAAACAATAAAAACAGCATGTTTCTTATGGCCAAAAGCTGAGCCATAAATAAGCAATTTATTGTGCGCTTCCGCCGTGTGCTGCCATTGTAAGCGAGAGAGGCAGCTCGCAGCTGGATGAAGTCACTCTGCAGACCATGGTCCGCACCGTTGGGCCACAACTGGACGCTGGCCTGTGTTCCTGTGTGCGGGCTCGGTCCGCCCTGTTACCGATCCCAGTTTCGGTGTCCAGTTTCTAGTTTGGCATTCGGACGGCTTTCGATGTTTATTGCAGCATTTGGAGTGAAAGGCACGAAGCAATTTCCGCTGCCGTGAGAGCTTAGCAATATTAGCGAAACATCACACACACACCCACACACACCCACACACACACTGACACACCATTCACCCACACTTGGGTCACACATATTTGTGGCATTTTGCTGCTTCCTCTGCGATAAGCCGGAGCCATTAGTTATTTAGGAGGTGTGAGAAGCATGTTGTAAGTTGGCGTGATTTGAGCTTGATTTAGAACTCCACTACGTACGGCGATTTCCTGTAACCTGTGACCTATGACCATGGCAGGAAAGGGTGGCGGGTGAAAAGGAAAGGATCTACTTAAAATCAACAAAACAAAGCCATCACTTTTAACCAAATAATTATGATATTTATTGCGGCCGTAAATGAGTAGTTACTTTAGTGCACAGTGGAAGCCGGAAAGATGAAAATTACTATTTATGATAATAAGTAATAAAATTTTAAAATTAAAAACGGATAAAGAAGCTTAAACTGGCTGTGAAATACGCATCTGACTCGAACCTCGAGAAATAGAGAGATAAGAAAAAATGTACAGCGCTTTATCAATTTACAGTGGCAAAAAGGGGCGTGGTCAAATTTTAAAACAAACTTAATTTGCCTGCTTTTATAGTTTCTGAGATCTACAAGGTGTGTTCAAAAAATATCACGAATTTTGAATTTTCGCGGGTTACGTATAATCGAATTTCGTTTTTTATTGTTTTGTTATGTTGGTACACTCTTCCCGAACATCTGCACCAAGTTTCAAGTGTACTCGTATGTTTTACAACAGATAGACGGGCACATAGACAAACAGTCAGACAGATAGACAGACATGAATATATATGTAGTTTGTGGGATCTGCCACGCCTCCTTCTGCTTGTTATATATGTACATTTTTGTTTGGCACAAAGTTGTTATACCCTTCTTCAAAAATGCTGCACTCAGTTGAATGGAATCAACAATGCCTAATCTTCTGATTGCCACATATAAGATCATCCTTAGAATGTCCGGAAATAGCCAAATTCTGGCTGGCAACCATTTGCAATACACGCTGCAGTTGCAACCATAAAATGAAGTAAGAATCGTATTGTAAATGCAGCTGGGCAATTTTCACTGGGCTACTTATGATTACTTTTCACTAATCGCTGAGCATTATTTCCTTTCAATTTGTGGTCTTTTATTTACGTGCATTTGTGCGAAATGCTGACCACACTCACACATACATACTGGCACACACACATTGACACACTCTGATCACGTACTCGCCACACAGATGCGAATAAAACTGGCAGATAACGGAACATGGGCACGTAGCTAAAATTGTTTGGGTGTTACGGTTAGTACGATGCGATGTGGTGCCCGGTACAGTTATGGTATGAAAAATCTTTGGCTGCTCCCCACGCACGTGACAACACAAATAGTTGCTCAATAGTTGTGGCCATTTCGGGGCTTGGCATGCCGGAAACTTTTGTGCCATTGCATTTTTGACATTCTCCTCGGGCCACTAAATCCATTAGAATTATATTTTCGGCGTATGCTTTTGATGCGCTTCTCTAATTTCATTTCATACATGCACACGCGGTGTCCCTCCTCCCCCCTTCACTTATATAGCTATATATCTATCTGTATAGTTATTTAGTTATTTTATTTATACATTTTTCATGTCAAACGATGTCAAAATAAATTGAAGTTATTTTTCATTTTCGAGTTTAGCGCGCAAATTGGAATTGTGGCTGCCACTTGGAGCGGACTGCATGCTCACACACACACATACATAGATACCCACATACATATAGTCTGGAAACGTGCAGATGCTGGGTTAGCTGGGTAGCTAGGCTGGGAGTCGTGTCGTCCGTCAGGCAGGCCGCAGCAATTTTCTAATTAAATTCGATTATTGCCATTGCATGCGGCATAAATTGTTTTGTCATTTTACCGTTATTGTGCGAGAGGGAGAGAGAGAACACAGGAGAGCAGCAAATACATGCAGCACACACTCACACACATACAGGCATACAGCAAGCACAACACACAATGGCATTGGCAGCTTTTGGTTCGGTTTTGTCCCGCCTGGGGCATGGAACTTGTTTACTCGTTTCCAGATTAGCAGAAATTGAAAATCTTTGGCCCCGGGCAATGAAATTTGCGACATGCTTCTGCTCAATGTCTGCGTGCACGTGTCTGTGTGTTTGCGAGTGTGTGCGTGTGTGTGTGCACGTATAAGAAATATAACAAGCTGTATAATTGGTGTACATGCCCAACATACACGGGCAGCTCCCAATGCCATGTTTAAGACACTTAGAACACGCCCCTCTCCACCCCTTCCTGCACACTGACCCACCCACCCCATCGCAATCCAGCACATTTAACTTTATATGCACGTGTACTATATACACTTTTATCTCCCCTTTGTGTGTGTGTGTGTGTATTGTTTTTGCTGTATAACGAACAGGGAATTTTTCATGTTTTGACTGGCATGTCATTGGCATGTTTTATTTATAAGCAGAGACAGTCTCGCAGACAGACACAGCAAGAAGGACAGTGAGCACTGCGGGCCACAGCACACCAGCTCCACCTGGTGGCGATGTGGAGAGCACAGAAAACAGTTTCAATTACCCATTCGATTTGCCTGAACCCTTGTAATGCGCTTGTTCATTTATTTAACTTGCGACGACTCCGATTTCTCTGATCATTGGGCATTATTGTATATATAGTAATTATATGTTTAACTAAGAGTATGTTAAGACTACTTCTAATTATGATATATAACATCAATAATGTCTTAACTAGTTTTATTCTTTCTTGTCTTGAACTAACATAAGTTGTTCCCGTTTCTCTTGTTACGTAAACAGACTGATTTATTGTTATTATATTAATTTACAGAGTATGTTAATGTTAATGTTTACAGAGTCTGTTTAGTTACTGATAGACAGAGTATGATAATGTTATTGGCAGATGTAAGCACCAACACATCTGTCAATAACATTAACATACTCTTTATATCTGTAACTAACCATACTCTGTAAACATTAACATTAACATACTCTGTAAATTAGTTACAATGTTAAATACAACTGCCCTTTTTGCCGATGGTTACACACTGTTCTCAGATATTTAAAGATAATACATAAATACATAAATACAAAGAAGACTACAAATATTTCATTCTAGTTATGATATAAAATGTTTATATACCCTGTATCGCTCTTTTTTTCCCCTGTCTACTTCCATGTTAATTAAAACTTTCTTTTCAATGCAACTCGTGCTATCACAAACCCTTTAAATCTGCACTCTGATCTCATCAAAGCTGTCACTATTTCACTCTGCTTGTATTCACTCTGAGCTGCATTCAATTCCATATTCCCCCTCCCCCCATATCATGCCTTTGCTGCAGCACAACCTGCTGAGACGAGATTAAATTGAATATTGTAAAAATATGTTGGCCATAATGATGTTGCCTGGGCCATTGACAACGCTCGGCACAGACGGCAGACCAGACAGCGGACCCTGCTGCTCCACTGCATCCTCTGGCAGCCTTTACGAGTGCTATTAAATATTTGTTCTTGCAAAGCAGACGAGCAGCAGGAGGATCAGAAGCTTGAGAGGAAGCAGAAGGATGTCGATGCGTCTAGCTCGTTGCTAAATTTAAACGGAAACAACGGCAATGGCAATGGCAACGGCAACGGCAATGGCGACGGCGACAACATCTCACTCAATTCAATTACCCTAAGAGTGTCACCGTCAAGTGTCTGCCGGCAGCAGCTTGGAGCAGCATCGACAACGACGACGATGCGACAGCCAATTCTTGTTGTTGTTGTTGTTGTTGTCGAGAGTTTGGCATTTAAAATCCCACATTTGATGTGCTTAGAGCTGCACGCTGCGGCCCTGTCCCAGTCGCCGTCTCTTTCCCTGTCCCTGTCCCTGTCCTCGTCCTCGTCCCCGTTTGTCCTACGTCGCCGTCTTCGTCGTCGCTTCCAGGCGACTGACAATTTTCGCTGGGTTTACCTGTAAACTCGACCTGATTTATTGCCTTACCTTGCCACTCCAAGTGGGCCCCCCCTTCCATCCCCCTCCGCCTCCCCAGCCATAGCGTGGCAGAGCATGGCGTGGCATGGCCCGCAGCCGACATGGCGTGTAATAAAATTTTAATCGATGTCGTACATTTGCATGCCAATTGCTGCCAGTTGAAGTCGCCTAGTCCCTACAGCCCCCTCCTGTACTCCTTCTCCCCTGCTCTATTGTGGCTATCAGCCAATTACGTCCCAAGGCAGGCGAATGCGTCACATGTAATAAAACGCATGAGAGCCGGAGAGAGCCTTGGGAGAGTTGTTGGCCAGAGTTGGCCCATAGCTAATTGGCTGCACATTTGCATAAACAACGCAACGAAATGTGAGCAGAAAGTGCAACAACAACAGCAACAACAGAACAACAACAACAGAACAACAACATCAGCACAACAACTTATAACTATTTCACTTCATGCGAATTTAGTTATAAATTTATTTTTGTTTTTCTTGAATTAGCAGCGGAAATGAAAAAGAAATTGCAAAATTACGCCCTTTCTCCCAAGGGTAGAAGGGGGTGTGGCTACGACAGGTGTGCCAACGCGTTGACATCCTTCACGCAGGAGACAAAGCGAATTCCTTAGGCTGCAGAGTAATGAAGAAACTTAAATGGAAACAAAATATGCGAGTGAAAGCGACATGAACTCTTACTCATTATGCAAATAATAACAGCAGAGCAGATAGGGTTGGCAGTAGGAGACGGGGAAGGGGGTTAAGTAGATGGGGGTACTCATGTTCTTTCGTGTGTATGCGACATGTGTTTTACGCCATTCTCGCATTGAGCGCAAGATCCTTTTTAAGCGCTGCTCTAATTACGCATCGTGGCAAAATAAGCCATTAATTTCATACTTACTGACCATTAAGTCCATTTGTGTGTGCATGTGTGTGTGAGTGTCGTATGCATGTGTGTGTTGTCTGCATGTGTGAGTGTGTTTGTGGCATTTTACGCTTTGCTGTCACAGCAATTACGCCTAAGCTCCATCAAGTGTCAAACATAATGCCAAACGTTCGCCAGAGAGAGAGAGAGTGTGTAAAAGAGACAAAGAGAGGTTGCGTGTGTGTGAGAGCGAAAGAGAGAGAGAGGGAACAATAATCACAAACAGTTGTCCGGGCATTAAGTCGCCGCCAAATTGCTGAGTCTGTGCCACGCGCTGAAAGGGACAAATCTTTTTAATAACCTCGACGCGGCAACATGTGCATGGAATAGTTGACACCAGGCCTATATGGCAGGCTCACTCGGGGCAGTTGATAAAGACATAATGGCATAGATTTATTTTTTATGTGCCAACATTTGCGGTTGATATTATTATCATCAGTCTGAGCCGGTGCCGAAAACGAAGACGAAGCAAGCCTGGCAAAGACCACGTGGGGTTCTTGGCCATTTATGCCATAATTTGCACAACAGTGTGTGTGTGTGTGTGTGTGAGGGGAGAAGGAGAAGTAGTCTTTGCTTATTTGGCAAATCACCTGAGCTTCCTCAGCAGCTTCCTGCTTAGGCAAACTTAATACTTCCCCGCCAGGTAAGACAAGAGAAGCCCCAGGAACAACGCTAACAAGGCAGCTTGTTTTCTTTAAGACGCCAATGTCGGTAAACAAAATAAAGTACACACACACACACACACACATATATATACCGACACACAATCCATATAATACGCAAGCAATTTGGCAGCAGGCTCTCTACCTCCCGCACCCTCCCACTGCTTACCCTAACAGTCCACTAGCTTTACATTTGATAAACAACACAGGCCCAACAACTGCATAGCCAGCTGGTTATCTGCATGTCTGTCTGCCTCTCTGTCCGCCTATCTGTCTGCCTACCTGACTGACTGACTGACTGCCTAACAAGCTGCTCGGCCCGCTTATATTGTTCCTAATGTGCTGGGCTCGCCTTGGCTGCCTCTGTCGCTGCTGCTGCTGCTGCTGCTGCTGCTGACGGCACTCAAGTGCCTTTTTCAATTTCCCTCGAGGCGCTTCCGATCAAACAGGAAGTGCTTAAGTTCAAACTGGAGTGTGCTACCGTTACCCTCGCCAAAATATCAACGGCAACAGCAACAGCAACAGACAAGCAAGTTATTCTTTTGAAACGGCCAAAGTTTACACTGCTTCCGGCCAGACAGGCTCAATTGTGCGCTGCACAAGGCGCAAGCCAAGTCAAGTAAGAAGAGTTGGAATTCAACTGGAAACTGGAGCTGAGGTTTTTCATATGGAATATCGATGTGACATTGATGTTTCTCCAACTCTACTGGAAACAGACAATTGACTTGCAGATATTTCTTCCTCTATCACTGCCAATATGCCCGTTGCCTTGCTTGCACCCTACACAGCACACTCTGCTACACCCCATTAGCCCAGGCCAGGCAAGACACACACTCCCTCTCACACACACCTGTAACTTCATTACTGCGTGCCGCGCCGCAAGGTATGCAACGAAAATATAAACTCAAAAAATATGCCATCTTTTTGGAGGAAGGGGGAGAGCTGAGGGTGCTGGAGTGCGCCCCAGCCCAGACATGAGCATCATATTTCATATAGCTAATAAAGCAGAGGCAGGCGACGTCGTCAGGCAGGCAGAAACTGCATGAATTTATTAATGAGCGGCAAATGAAGTTTGCCCGCCTGGCAATGTGGTGGCACAGCACATGGTGGCACGTGCTAGCAGACCACAGAGAGAGAGAGAGGCATAAAGGGGAGAAGCAACGTGGAAACAAAGCACAGCCAAAGAAAGCAAAGCTGCAATCTGAAGAATTTTTTGCCAGGCCTGCGTGATGCGACTAATTTACGCATATTTCCCACACATTTTTGGACAAAGCAATAAGAGAAGCACATAACAACATGAGGCAAAACAACAACAAGTCAAACAACAACAAGTCAAACAACAACAACAGCAATGAGAGTCGGCAACAAGCTCGATTCATTCAGCAATGCAAATTGAAGGCATCCAGTGCAATTTTTGCCCCAAACCGGAAATGAATCAAGCAGGGAATGGCGGGGAGTGGGAAAGAGCAGAAGAGAGCAGTAGAGGCTGAGGGTGTCGTTGAACTACGGGTTGGCTTGAAGAGCTAACAAACTTCGGTGATTGATAAATATTTAAAGCACAGCAACAAAGCGAAATAATTGAAATAAGTGAAGACGCAGCAAGAGACGCACGAGGGTTGATCTCTCTCCCTCTCTATCTCCTCCTTGTCTCTCGTCCTGCCTCACTGGCAACCCCCGACTCGGTCTGGCGACTCTGGGGTGACTGCGTAGACGCTTGTGACAACAACAAGCTGGCATGCTGGCGCTGGGGTTGGGGTTGACTGCTGCTGCTTCTGCTGCTGCACCTTGCTTCAATCTAATTTCGCTGCTTATCGCCGGCACCGAAGCTTAGCTGCTTCGCAATGCGAATGACATGCCAAAGTACTCGAGATTCAAAAGATTGCCACAAGGGCAGCGACAGTTGTGCTGTCTCCCTCTCCAGCTATGTCTCTCTGTTCTTTCCCCTCTTTTTGCTGTCCCTCTATCCCTCCCAATGCAGGCTTTGTTTGCGGACGAGCAACGGCAGCTCGTCAAGTTGCTGCTTGATGGCGCGATTTGCGCTGCACGAAATGCTCTTTCATTTGGCTTCACAACAGGTGGCAAGTGGGAGTATTATGTTAGAAAATCTAGCTATATTTAAGAGTTTTCTTAAAGATCTTTATACAGAAATATTAAAAACCTTGCAGCATCAAACTAATTGTGATTTCTTTTGTTTGATTTAGTTTTGCAGTTACATTTTCCTTGCTCAGTAAAGTAACATATAATGTAGCTCAAGCTAATTCATTTCACATTTTACAGGGTATTCAAATCATCATCAATAAGATCTTTGGCTGCAACTTCCTCAATAGCTGCCACTGACTTTCATTTGCCTGGCAGATGCTGCGCTGTTTTTCTGCCTGTAAAATTGTCTAACTGCGTGAGATTGTATGTGTAGACAGTGTGTATAGTTGTCTGTGTCTGTGTGTGTATGTGTGTCTGTGCCCACATAATGTCGACTGTGTCGTTATTTTTCGGCAGACAATGTTTGATTTGAATTCATTGTCACGTTGTTTGCACTGCACGCCTTTCGGGGGGCTTAATGCGCGCGACGCCTCGCTCTGCCTGCCTGCCCACATCTCAGGTGCTCGCCCATTTCGTGTCGCTAATTACACAGTAATTAAAATTGCTGTATTTGTAGATACACACACACACACACACAGGGGCAAGTGCGTGCAAAAATGTTAAAAAGGAAAGGAAAATAAAAAACAAAAAACACTGAAAACTGAACAATGTACATGGAACACAAACACAGATAAACACACACACACACACGCGCTGCTGCTGCTGCTACTGTTTAGGGGCATATTGCGCATACGCCGCGTATGCCACAGTCGCTGCACGCCTTGCATGCGCTTTGCAAATTAACCAAATGGCAAAAACGAGGCAAAACGAAATCTAAAACAGGCGGCAAATCTAATGACGTTTGCGAGTGTGTGCTATATGGATATGTACATATATCCATAGTGTGTTCCACAACTGACTGAGTTCATGTTTCGATGACTGTGTGTGTGTGTGCTTAACTTTTTTCGTTGCCCTCTTTCGAGGGCGTGGCCGACATTTAACACATTTCGCCCGTCGAAAACAAGCTGTAAATGCTGTGCAAAGCTGGGGGGCAAAGCTGGGGAAAGTGGTAGTTAGAGTGCTGGTTAGCGGGGTGCGGCAAACAGTCAGTGCTTTTAACATATTTCTCGTATGGGCTGCGCCATTTTAATTGCATTTTGCCGACATTCCTCGGGCTGTCAGGCAAGCAGGCAGGCAGGTAACTAGGCAGGTGGCGGTGCACCCAAAAATAGGCTGAACCCGTGCAACCTAAGAGTGCTTTTGCGTGTTTCTATTTCCAACTTAATTAATAGCAAACACACGGCCAACAAATGCAGCACAACAGCAACAGCAACACGAACAACAAGACGGGGGGGAGGGAAAGGTTTAACAAATGGAAATATTTATAAGTTTTCGCTTCGCCTCTCACTTGATTTATATGGCGCACATATTTTATGCATAATGCAGCTCGTAATTAGTGCCTTGCCCCATACCTGATGCCGATTGCGATTACCAGATTCAGAATCAGATTCAGTTGCTTAGCTGCCAGCTTGATTTAGCCATTAGCTTGCCATGTAATATTTATTATCAGTAAATTACAATTGTCTTTTACATGCGTTCAGCCCGAGTCGATCGCCCGTTGGCAATGTTTGCCATGTTTGCCATGTTTGCCATGTTTGGCTCCTCCAGCCTTGGCAATAAATATTTATTTACAGCTTTGGCCAGCAAAAGCTGTCATTGCCAATGGCAAAATGTTTATTTAACTTTCGGCTTTGTTTCCGACTCTTCGGACTCTTTGTGCCGCAAAGATATTTGCCATTTTATTCTCCAATTTGCCATAGCCCATAGATTCTCTTGGTTAGCTGAAATGCCAGGCATTTTTCAATGACAACTGCAGCTTTAATTAAAAAAAAACAAATATACTCTTTTGGCATGCCAATATACGAGAGAGTGGAAGTAAGCATAAATTCATAATGTCCAATCTAATCCAATCTCTGCTGCACTCAGCACTGTTTCACCTGCCATTCCCAGAGCTTTTGTCGATATTTTCCTACAGAAAGCACATGAAAACTTTAAGTAAACCGTAATTATGAAAACAAATGCTTTAAGCTTCGCTTTATTAGACTCTTCCTGTTGCTCTTTTTTATTCAATTATGAAATAAATCAAGGCAAAAGACTATCAATATAATTTGTATATATATTTCTAATGTATAGTAATAAAAATGAAAAGCCATTAAGCTTGCTATACACACTCATTCAGTTAATCAGTAAAATGCTCAAGGAAGCTATTTCTACTCATTACTAGAGTTCTAGTTCTTTTTAATTGTTGTCTCACGTTGACTTATATAGTTATCCAACTGTGTAAACTTATTTTACCATTACTTTCAATTCATATGCCAAATCGTAAAAACAACTGAGAAAATTATCTGTTTGTAAGTTTTAAGAGTATTTTTATAAAAGAATAACTTAATATTGCCATAGGATTAGTGATGATTAATTTGAATCGCCAGGCATTAATAAAAGTTCTCAGCAATTTTAGAATGAAACCAAAGCTGATGGAAGGGATAACAAGCTAACTCTGGAAAGGATACCGGGACACACAGTCATCATAATCTCCTTATTGCTTACAGAGGCGTCTTAGTATCTTTTAAAACGTGTGTCAATATAATTTATAGACATTATTTATAGGTCTTCTTCTGTCATATATAATATGTTTTTACTATGGCAGACTCCTCAGTTAATTCAGCAAATGTTGGAAACTCCATTCGTCTGAATGGAAAACGGGAACAATAAGCGAAAGAGCAACCAAAAAACAATCTGTAAATTAACTTTATCGCTTTTTGGCCATCACCATTTGGCCATGTGTGTGTGTGTGTGTGTGACCGTGTTTGCGCTAATGAAGCAAAAATTATCTGCTTAGCTGTGCCACAAACTGTTGCCTCATGCTGCAACTGGCAAACTCTGACTCTGACTCTGACCAAGCAGCAGGTGTGTACCCAGCGATAATGATTGTAATTAATTTAATTCCGTTATATTTTCATCTACCTTTACTGTTAAGATCCTCCGCAATGCGCTAAATGTTTCCCCGCTTTCACGTTGTTGTTGCTTTTCGGGGATTCTCTTTACGCCTCATTACGTTTCGTGTCATTTGCGTTGTTGTTGTTGCTGTTGTAAAAAGGCAACACTCGCAGTTAATGTAGCTGGCCTTCTGTGAAATCAGTTAACTCCTTTTGCTAATTACTAAAGTTTTATTTCTGCGGTCTCCCCCTGGCTCCGTCCCCCACCCGCCATTGTCCTGTGCTGCAGTTTACAACCATCGCATTTACGACACAGGTTCACAGCAATCTTGATGTTCGTGTCAGGAGCACACGCCGTTATAAGCCAACACACACACACATGTGCACACTCACACACACTCACACACACATGCAGCTCTCCTCGGCAGACAAAAGGGTTAATTAAAAGCTGTAAAAACTTGGCATTGGAATTGCGAAATATTGCCAGAGCGTTAAAGTTACTTTGACAGCTGCAGTTCAAATGTCAAGTGCACCCACACACACACAGACACCTACACACAGTGCCCGCAGCATGTTAGAGGGAAAGAGGGTGTAGGTGTGGGGGTGAGGGTGGTGTCACGCCCACATGATAGTTCCTTTGTAATTGACGAAAACAATAACAAGTTACCAAGTGCGTTGCAAGAGGCAAATGCACACGCTGCACTTGAAACTTGCTGCAGCTCCACTTGCCGCTCCAACTCCTGCTACTGCTACCACTCCTGCTGCCTCTGCTGCTACTCCTTGTACTACTCCGGTTGCCACTGCTCGCACTGCCTTTGGCAGCTGGGGTCGTCGGCAAAGTGCTGTCAGCGAAAGTGCATCATGCTCAAGTTCTCAAAAGGTAAATATTTTTGCCTTAGTTATGAAATTTCCAAGCAAGTGCACTTGACTTGCCAGCAAATGCCTTGTGTCTTGTGCTGCTGCTACGCTGCTCTGCCTGTTGCCGCTGCTGCCTCTTGTGCCTGTCGTGCCTGCCTGCCTGCAGTATCAGAATCAATCAAGTGCTCAAATTTTAATCAGTTGTTCGACAACAAGTTTCACGAACTCTTCAAGTTTGATGGCAACCGCAACCACAAGCTTACACCTTCCATTGGGGTTGGAGCTGACATGAAGGCAAAGGGATGGGTAACAGTTTTGGGTAAGGGGTTGGGTAATGGAGCGGCAAATGGTAAGCAACTGCAGGCTTTGCCATTATCAGAGCTACCGCTATTGGCACCGCAGCTCAACCACAAATTACACGTTCTTCGGACATGGATACGAACCCAAGTGTTACTTTCTAATGGTGTTCCCCCGCCCCGCCCTCTTCCAGTTCCCCACACTCCTGCATCCACACTCATCCCACCCCACGTCAGCTTCATGTTATACTGAGTTTTGATGTCTTTGGCGGATTGATGAGCATTCCTTGTACAGGCAGCAGAGGCCCAAGCCACAGGCAGATTGTTGTTCTCCTTGTTGTTGTTCTTATTGTTGTTGTTGTGCCTGTGTTGGAAAACAAATATAACAATAATTATCTTGACAACAATTTCCGGTATTTGTGCTTCAGTCGAGCGCAACGAAAGGCAAAATGAAACTCAACTCGACTCGCAGACGAGACTTTGCAGGCAGAGTAGGCTAAGGGGGGTGCCATTCAGGTGCGGGGTACGCAGTTTGGAATATTTTGTAATTCTTGTTGCCTTTGTTGTTGCTGTTGTTGTCGCTGTTGTGTGGTCTGTATTCGGCCTTCCCTTTGGGAAAGGTTCTCCCTCTGCTCGGCCTGCACTCGTGGCGCCCTCGTAAATATCATGTCAGAACTTTCGTCTGTAAATTTGATAAGGAACTCCCCAAAGTAAAGATGCAGCACCCTGAATGGTCTCTTCAACACTGCCGACAATCATTGTGAACGCAACTCAATCTCAGCCCAGCTACCTGGCCTACTTGGCGTATTATTAAATGTTAATTTGAGCATGAAATTAGACAATAATTTATACAGTTCCCGTTTGTTTTGGGGTTTTATTGCATGAATGATGTATTTGGGCAAGCCTTGCCAGTGTTTTCTTTCATTCCTTCTCTTGTAATTATGTCTCCCCCTGCCCCCTTAAAGCATCTGCTCATGTTCACCTGCCACCTCTGCTTCCCTTCCTTCTGCCAGCCTCAAAATTCTAATTCGTGATTGCGTCGTTGGAATTTCGTATGCGCCCAAAAACATTTCCAAGCAATTAAGCCCAAAACAGTTTGGACTAAAAATTTGCTTAATCCACACACACAAACACACACACACACAATGACGCACTGACACACATGTGTGCGTGTGTGCAAATATTTTAATTTGTGTTTATTTTAATGCTTGAACGCCTGCCGCAGCACCCACATCAGAGGCCTCAGTTTGGCCGAGCAAACTGCAAGGAGATTCCTTCGAGAGAGCATGGTCAAATGATTCTCAGCAATTCTTTTAATGTTGACCACTCCCCCACCCCTGCAACGCCTCAAGCTATGCAGCTGACTTTCTTGTGCGACATGAATGAAGTAGAAGGAAGGAGGAGGTGGGGGGCAATCCTTGCGAGCTGCAAGGAATAAACTTTAATGGGCGTGTTCATAATAATAATAAAATTTCATTAAATTACCCAGACGAGGGCGCAAATATAACGGGCCAGTCTGCGACTGGGAGGGTGCAACCAAATGAGGCATAGGCAAATTTTCAGCTTGAAAGGGAATTAAGACAAGTTACCAGAAATGGAGGCACTTCACAGAGGGGAAGAGGCAGAGGCAGAAGCACTCGCCTCATGTCTCGGCTTGCAGCAAAACAATTCAATTACGCTGCAAAATGTGTAACTATGTAATGTGTGTGTGTGTGTGTGTGTGTATGCGACGTGTAATAAAGTTTCATTTTATAGACCTGCCAGCACTTTGGGGGCAACAATTGGCGACGCCAGCACCGCAGCCGGTAGCCTTGTGAGGCATAACTCGTGCTCATCAGAGTGACCTCAGGCAACTATTTTAGCAGTTGTTGTTGCGCCTCCTGTTGTTGTTGTTGTTGTTGTTATTGCTGTTGCTGGCGCTGCTTGTGCATTTTGCTGCTGTTTGCCACACAAGTTTAGTAGAAAATTGAAAGCATTGCTGCGGTCAGAGTCTTTGTCGTTTTTCTGGCACAGGAAATTCTTCAGAATTACTTTTCCAGTTCGTGCGCTTATTGTGCGTCTCCCTCTCTGTCTTCTCCGCCTCCCTGTCTCTCTCCTTCTATCTCTTTCGTGTGTGTGGCGACTGTCCGAAAAGGCGCACTAAACACTAAATAAAATTTCAGTTTTCAACTGCGTACGCACTCACACACACGCATAGGAGATGCCGCAATGTCCTTGGGCATATGTGCAGGCTGCGTCCGTGTGCCTCCCCTCCCCTGCCCGCTCCTCAGCACCTCAGTCATCACCGCACTCGGCCTTCCCCTCCCTGCGACTCTGCCATATTGAACGAAGATTTATTGCAGTGCCAGTGTGTCCAAGTGGAAATAAATCAAATAATTTTCCATGTGGAAAAATTTCAAGCACTGAGAGAATGAGAGAGACAGGGAGAGAAGGAGAGGACAAGCAAAAAAAAACTGCAAATTAAAAATAAAAAGCCAAACACAGCAACGACAACAACAAAAGTCAAGTGAGCCGCAAATTCTGGCCAAAACGGGCGCAAAGCTGGTCGCAAGGCTCATTGTGTAATTTACTCATTATGCAAGCGCAAGGCACAAGTCTCTGTGTGTATGTGAGTGTTCGCTATGTATATGTGTGTGCGTGTGAGTGTTCGCTATGTATGTGTGCATGTGTATGTGGGCTTGCGCTTGCAAGTGCGCCATGCAAGTACCGTCTCGTCCCATCCTGACATGCTGGCAGCGCAGTGTTTGCTCATTTTAAACACATACAAAACAACAACAACAACAACACAAGCAACACCAACAAAAACAACGACAACACGAGTCATTTAGCTTGGCTGGTTGCATATGCTGGCGCCTGGTACAGTCCCCATACCCCTGCCTATGCGACCTGAACTCTGCACTGCGCCGCTGTATTTTTATATTAGCACACGTTGCGCATACGCCCCATGCACCCTGGCCACATTACCTAACTGTCATTGTCCAGAAATTAACGAAAATATATGTACGTGAGACTCTGCAACGAGTCTATGTGAGTGTGTGTGCACAACCAAGCAGACACTCAACGAGTTTTCAACTCGGCCCGAAATAAAAATGAGGAAAAAAGAGAAAAACTTTCGCATTTCCTCGTACTAATGTATGTTAATTACAGGGGGATTTTCCATGCAGAGGATTTGCATTTTAATTTATGCACCGAAAAATTTGCGTATTTCCAAAATAAAACGAGGAACAACAACAACAAGGCCATCAACACGAAAGCAGGCTAAAGTAGACGAGAGAAAACAAACCGAAAACGACAAAAAAAAAGAAAATTATAATAAAATAAAAGAGAATTCCCTCAAATGGGAACTTGCAGGAGCGCAATCATCCGTGTGTCTAAGTGTGTGTGTGTATGTCTCTGTATATGTACGAAAGGGCACTTCATTATATGGTTTGCAAGTGCAGCGGCCTCGAGAGCTGCTAAAGAAATTGCCTGAATGATATTCATTCAGCGCTGAAGTACTGCAAATAGGTCTAAGACGGAAATAGCTCAAGTACGCACCAATTACCATAATAAAACTTTATTTTTTAGGCCATAAAAATTCTTATAATAAACCAAATTGAGGAAACTGCTTAGGTGAGAAATAAACTTTATATATGTTATAAAATAATTAAGCAAAAGTCGGCATTTAGTTTTATATAACAATTAAATTTTTATGCAGATTCAGTTTATACATTAATTCTTGTATTTCATTTATATAGCAAGAAAATATAAAATATAAATGTTATTACTTTGAGCTAACCGAGAATAACAGGAAGAAGGAGGTGGGCAGAGCCCACAAATATGTTCTTAATCAGTATCAACAGACGAGTCGATATAACCATGTTCTTCTGTCTGTCTGTCTCTCTGTTTATCTGTCTGTTTGTCCGTCTGTCCATCTGTCTGTATGTCTGTCTCTCCGTCTCTCTGTCTGTCTGTCTGTCTGTCTGTCTGTCTGTCTGTCTGTCCCTGCGTTTGAAAACCTATATCTCAGAAACTATAATATCTAACAATATGACTTGTCGTATTGTCGGATCAATATAAACTTTAGAATTTGGTCACACCTTCTTCCGCTTCTATAAATCGATAAAAACCGAATTCCAAGCGTAATTTGAATGCGGGACAATTCATTTTTATTTTCCACAATAACTAGCAACGCTTAAATGATTTCTGAATATTTGGTTGCGATTGGATAATGAATATAGATTTCCATGCCACCGCAAAGTATGCAACACAAAATAAGCTTAACGTATATATTAAAGAAATAGTTTGTGCTTTTTTATATAAAGTTTATGCTGAATTCCAATAATTATAATATTTAAAACATATTCATACAGTTATATCAATAAAACAAAAACATTGATTACTCTCGCTATAAGTACAATCAGTCCCAGCTCACTGAAAACGGTAGAAGACTATGTCATCAACAGTATCTGTTTCCTCTAAAAGTTGTAGGGGTTATTGCAGAATTAATTTCATAGTTTCATCGAATTAGCGAACTTCTGTCATTGTATTTCAACTGCCCATAGCAATCAGTTCCTTTGAAGTTCCATCTCACTCCGTATACATTTATCTCTCTATCTCTTCGGGCAATCAGAACAATGAATTGCAAACAATATTCAGTTTTGCTTTGCTTGTGAATACACTCTGTGGATCGGTCTACTGCCTCCTGGCCAGCAGCACCTCGCCTCATGCACATCGGGATGGGGAACGAGCTGAGCTGCTTGTGCTGCTGCTGCTTCTGTGTTGTTCAATTAAATTAATACAAAGCCCAAGTACACGCACTAATGCTAAGTAGGTGCACATACCACATGATGGTGTTGTGGCCAGAGGGGCGTAGAGGGGGCGTGGCAAGGCAATCTCTGTTAAGCCTATGAAGAGTAAGCAACTTAAGCAATGGAATTTCCGCACAAACACACTGCGAATCGGAGGTGGAAATAGAAGTGGAAGTGCGAGTGAGGTATCTATGTGTGTGTGTGTGTGTGTGTGCGTATGCGCGTGTGTGGGCTAAGCGCCTTACTCAAGTATTTATATATTTACATTGTGAATATTTAATAGAGATATGCGACGGATTACAACAACTTGTAGGCGACGTGTAATTGTGTGTGTGCTGAGTGTGTGTTTATGTGTGTGTGTGCAGAGTGTGTGTGTGTGGGAGTAGAAAAATGACACACTCGCAGCTAACTAAAAGAGAATATTTAAACAGTCGACAAGAAGTCAGAGAAGGGAGAGCACAACACAGCGCACGCTTAGCGCTTTATTTCACTTTAATGAATATTGCATAGCCAAAAGGCGCGCTGCAACGCACCCGGCTAAAAGCGAACGGGCCAAAAGCAAATGGCAAACATAATATTCCTCCAGCTGGGCGCGCTGCGGCCTTAGGCTTAAGTCATTCAAGCGTTATTCTTATGTCCCGTCTTGCTCCTCCCGCCCTCTACCCCTCTCCCTCCCCTCTCTCTCTCTCTCTCTGCCAACTATTTGAAAAAGCAATTTTTTAGTTAATTAAACGACAAAGCAACGCAAAGGGCGAATAATTTCCCCCATTACTGCTGACGCAGACGTCGACGTCGGCTCTGATGCTGATGCTGACGCTGACGCTGGTAGCGCCTCAGGGGCTCGAATGCAGTCGGAGTAGCAGAGGCAGCAGCAGCAGCAGAAGCAGTCAAAGTCAATTGCCAGTTGCAGATGCGAAAGAAACATGTTAAATAGACGAACAGTCAGGGCCGATGCACAAACGTGCAGAATGCTGAAATCGGGAATGCAAATGGTCAGGTTTGTGGAAGATATGTTATATGTATGTTTGTGTGGTATGTTACCCGAAAACTATAACAATCAAACTATGAATGTGGTCATGTGGTCCATGCAATATCAAGCTTTTGATAGTAGATATGAAGTTCACATCCCGCTGCACTGATCAAGAGACTGTCGCATATGATATGACTTAAAAACACATGAAGTAGACGTAAGCATCCAATAGAAGAGAATTTAGGAAAAGGCTTTCCAGGAAATTGATTCTAATTTCTAGAGAGGTAGGCCAAGATTAAACGTTTTGAGGAGCCTACAGAGTTAGTGTAACAATAAAAAACATTAAAGTAGAGTTGACTGTAGTCCGAACAAAATACCCTGAACCTTCGACCTTCAATACAGAAGAGTTAGTTGTGAAAAATTACGACTAATTCTACAAGGGAGAGGGAACCTGCTAACCAGGTCAACACTGTCAATACCCCCTTGTAGAAGGTTATGTAGAAAAACTACACCTAGCCTGGTTTTACGTTGGGAAGGTAAATTAAGTAACGTAAGTATCAGGAGAAAGTCTTCAGTTTACATCCCAGTTAAGGCCTTGCAAGGCAAACATAACATCTTTCTTTTATACAAATTGACTGAAGTCCTGATTATGATTTCAATTGCTTGTACTTCTCATTGCCATATGCAGAGATCTGGTTATGTTAATAGACAGCACAATATTTCTGACATGTTTACTTGTGATAGGAAGGCAAGAACTCTTTTTGCCTGACCTCCTGCCAGGCCGTTGCAACTGTCTGAAGAGCCTGTGTGAAAATCTTCGCGGGGACCACAATTATAATTACCTTGCTTCAAAAAAAATAATGTATTTACTTCATAAAACATTTTACAAAATTAAAAAACCTTATTACCAAGTAAGTACATCCTACTTATTTATCGATTTTATATTGACAAAATCATTTGCGAAATCTTATTATCGATTGATAATGTTGCCAAACAATTCAATGTGCTTGGTAATTATTATCCCCATTAACAATTGTGTAGAAGGATATTATGACTTGCTCGACAAAAGTTTATGTAACAGTCATAAGTAATGGCAGACCCCACAAAGTATTTAATATATATTCCAGATCAGTATCAATAGCAGTCGACGTATCCATATCCGTCCGCTTAAACGTCGACATCTCAACAGTTGACATCAAACTGTCTGTATTTCTATATTCTTAATTGTAGCAAGGGGCCCTTGTGCGCCGAACTTCCTGCCCATGACTAGCTGCATCGATCTAACTCACTGCAACAACATCTTTGCACGCAAGTTGGGCTTTGCATTACAACTTACCATCGCACTGCATTTACTTGCCACGAACGTGCACAAACAAATTCTCAGACCTGTGAGGCATCCCGCTGCGATCGCCGCGTGCCATAAAGTTTGTAGACTTGCTCCATCGCAGTGCAATCAATGTTAATGAATTTTAATGGCCGTAATCAAAGTGCCAGACCCTTTTATCTGTGTGCTTTGGCCACACACTTTGGGCCAAGTTAATGAGGTCGGGCAATGCAAATGGACGAGTGACTGCAAGACGAGGCGAGGCGAGGCGAATGCGCAACATTGTTGTGCGATTTGTACTATTTTTGACCATTTGTCGCATTTGGGTTTATCCTCTTATTTATTTGCACTAATTTGCACTGTTTTTCAGCCAAGCTGCCTTGGCCATGGTTGTGTTATTAACAACACAGCGTAATCATCTCGACCAGCTTGCAATGTTGGTTTGCTTTTTCTAGCCCCAAACGCTTTTCATGCTCTAATTAAGTGCATTTTACACTAATGAGCAAAAATGGGCAGCAGCGATGGGAAAGAGAGACAAGAGAGAGAGAGAGAGAGAGAGAGAGCACAGCACAGTACAGAGAACTGTCACAGCTGCAGTCGCAGTTGCAGTCGCAGTAGCAGTTACCGCTTCTCGAAAAATGCGACCGTGCGTGAAAACTTTATTCTTGCAAGGGAGCAGGGGAAAGGGGAAAGGAGACGCAAGGGATAGACAAGCTGGTTGCACATTTTTTCGGCTCTGACCTCATTAAAGTGTTTTTCAGCTAAGGCTATCATAAATTTAGATTGTCGTCGAGCTTGCTGCACTTCCCCTCTCTCTCTCTCTCTCTCGCACCCTCTCTCTCTGTCTGTGTGTACACACATATATATATGCTATATAAGCTGCGATGTTTGGTCATCCATTTGGCTATGCAAAATTTGTGACGCTCATTAGTGCAATTTGCATGCATGAGAGCAAATCGGGGCCCGGTTGGGAGCCACAATTCGTGTCTATCAGTCCGCTTCATCCACAACAAAATGCCTGCTCGGATTTGGCTACAGATGCAGATACCGTGCTACAGATACGGATACAATTGCTACGTTCATCAAATGCAGCAGCAACAGCAACGGCAACGGCAGAGCGAAGCCAACTCGACCGAATGCCGAATTCAAATATGTGTATTTTTATTTGACTATGCGCATACCAGGCGCACTCTAAGCGGCAATTGTTGTTGTCCCACCTACTCCACCCCTCCTCCTACTCCTCCTCTTTCTCCTCCCTCTCTTGCCAGCTTAACCGATCCCATTCCATGCTGGCCAGATTCGGCGACACTAAGTAAACAATGGCGCAGCTGTGGTGCAGCATAACACATACACACACACACGCACACGGTGCCCATGGCCTGTCGGCGCTGCAGGCTTTTGCAAATATGCAAATGCAGCTGCAGCAGCACGACCCCCACTGGCCCCTTGGCACCCCTTGCCTGCGATAACATTCCGTTGGTTGCCAGCTTGGCGTCACATGCAGATAAAACACAAAACATTCCGAATTAGTAGTCGAAAAAAGGCAGCCACAACAACGAGACGGAGCTCGAGAGAAAAAGACAGGGATGGGGAAAGAGGAGGTAGGGGGAGGGTGGAGCAGAGCGTAGAGGAGAGCTAGCTGCAATTTTTCCAAAAACCAAATTCATTTTCAATTAAGGACATTTCTGCATATCGACAGAGTGCCCACCATGCCCACCTTCCCCCGCTCGCAGTAGTATGTCGCCTAATGCTTTTTGTTCAGCGCAGCACTGGCTAAATATATTACGTATACGCACAGTTGGATGTAGAATAAACATACAGAGCAGAATGAATAGAGGCATACATGCACACATACATGGACACACACATACATATGCCTGCATGTATTTGAATATAGTTTTCGGCAATTTACAGTCGCCGCCGTTGACACTCGCAGGCCATATTGCCCGGGTGTCAGAATGTGGTCGAAATGCCAATTGCAAAACAATTGCATTTTGGTTACTTTGCTGTTAAATCCGGAATTTCGATGGCAGCCAACTAACCAACACTGCGACGGCTTCCGTTGACACTCGGACTTGGCTAACTAGGCAGCGCAAGGGGCGGAAGGAGAAGACGAGGCGGCACGCGGGGAAACATAGGGTGTGTTGCCTGCTCAAAGACAATAAAACGCTGCAAGCCCAAGCTTAAAAGCAAAATATTGTAGCCATGCACACTCACACACACAGCATGCACCCACAATCACACACATACTCAATGCGAGTGTGTGTAAATCTCCTGCTGCATTGCGTGAATTTCATTTGGCACTCGATTCGCCTTTCGCCTTTTGAAACGAATTTGTTTTTGTCGCTGCTGTTACAGTTCTTATTGTTCTTGCTCTTGTTCTGTTTGTTGTTATTGTTATTGTTGTTGTTGCAGCTAGGCAATGGTCAAATTTTTAGACGACAAGCATTTTTGACATATTCGCCAATGAAAAACTCGCACAGGCTGCAAAACAAAAACCCAAAAGCAATTAGATTGCACACTCTCAAATGCAAGAGAGAAAAAACAACACACACACACGCACACACACTCACTTATTCACTGCGATACACACGCACACACTAAGCAACAATATTAAACAGTTTGGAAAGTTCTACAAAAAAGGCAAATAAAAAATTGTCGGCACACAAATGCAAATGTGGCATGGCTAAATTGCATATGACATGCAAATACGTTTAATTTCGAAAACTAAACTAATAAAGCCAACTGGCACACACACACGATACATACACATACTTCCGTGCACACTTGTCCTGCTGCCATCGTCTCATCCTTTTTGCGTATTGCATAAGCAATCGAAATGAATTTTTGCGCATTTCGCACAGTTAACGCAAATGCAAATTTGTTTTCGCAGCAATGCAATTATAGTCGGTTATATATCCATGCTGTATAGTATCTGTTAAAATAGAGCACTCAGAAACAAATTTTATCTCAGTTATAAATTAAATATATATGATGTCATCATATAGAACATTCTGGTTGCCTCATCAATAGTAAATTCTATATAGTATGATGCGCTGCTTTGACGATTAAGATTATGTTATGACATTTCCATAAAAAACCTTAAAAGAATATTAGAAACCTACAAGCCAATAGAATAGAGAAAAATAAAAGAATATTTTACCAAATTAACTTTTCACGATAAAGAAAAAACAGAAAGAAACACTATACCATTGCAGGTTCTGATCTCCTCCAAACGTTCCTATACCAATTCCTATATAATGATACAGAATTCAATTATAAACGACGATTAATGTCTAACTTCTATTGATAAGTTAAATTATTGTGGAAAACAATACTGATCTGTACACAAAAGCGCTCGTTTCGGCCGATTCTTCATATGATAGCTATATTTTAAACTGGTCCGAAATTGTATATGCGTATTATATATAGGTATTATGTATATATAATACGTATTATATATAAAAGGTCGGATGGCATAGGGATCCCACAACATAATCATTATAATAATTTTAATTATAATCCGATCAAGATATCAAATATACATATAATTTATTCTGTTGGAGACGTTTCCTTACATGCGTAGCAAACGTCTAGTTAAATTCAATATACCATGTTCAAGGCCTTATCAACCATCAATAAAAAATTTTGGTTTTATGTATCGCAAGAATTTCATGACTCACTCCAAATCAATTGACCGATAAGAATACAAAATCTACAACATACTCACATCATTTTAATCGAATATGTTTGTGATTTTAAATATCAAGAAAAAGAATGTATTTATACACCGTACTCTTAGAAAAAGAATTCTTCCAAAATTTCGAAAATTTCCAATGTTTCCGTTAAAGAAGTTTTTACATTCGAAAGTCAAACTATTAAACTAAATTTATATATATGTATTGTATATAAATTTATAAACTAAGCATCAGTGGACATTATCCACCTTTAAGTACTTCCTTTTTTGTAGAGAATTTGTGAAATATTTTTGCACACATACAGGCATATATAATATAATATAATAATATCTGTATTACACATGTATATACATAAATACCTATATCGGCAGCACATTCAATGGCGCTTAAGTCGAAGAACTGAAAGGCGAACTTGCTACTGTCTGAGAAGATGCAGCTGCCAGCAATGAGTTGGCAGATCGATTGCAGGGCAGCGTGTAGAAAATTACAACGAAATGATGCGCCAGATATTTCAATAGCTAATGATAGATATGGTGCGGAGCTTAACGAATAGAAGAGCTGAAACAGCTGTAAGTGGGGAGCGGGGGGTAAGCTGCATGAGTAACACAACAATTCCGTGCGTTCTGAATGGACGTGCCTCCTTGCTCGCAACTGTCCCGGCAACAACACTCGCGGGTATCATAGCAGCAGATATACATACTTGCACAGTCAAGCATACACAGATACTCACACACACACACACACAAACTCACGCACACACAACAAAAGAAATCGCACATTTCAAACGTTTTGAATTTGTAAAAGGATATTTTTCACATTATAATAAGAAATGAGGCTGAGGACGCGCGCCGCATGTTATGACCACACCCCTGCCGCCTGCCTTAGCTAGCTGCCATTGCCCCTCTTCCCTTTCCACTCCCATTTCTTGTCTCTCTCCCACTCTTTGCCACAGGCAGCCACTTTCAAATGCAGAACAGCTGAAAAATCATATAAACACAAATAATAAAATCGACAATTTCGCAAGAGGCGCACGCACATCTACATATAAAAGATATCCTTGTATCCATTCCAATCGTACACATGTGTGTGTGTCTGTGTGTGTATGTATGTGTGTCTGTGTGCAATGAGCACATAACTGCAAATGTACTAGCAACAGAACGTGCGGCGATTTTATAAAGAGCTACATGGTCGAAAAAGGGGTTAATTTTGCTCGTACTTCACAAGATTTCTCACTGAAAACTTGCCGACTCTGCCTGTGCTCGCAATCTCGCTGATATCGATTATTAATTGCATACACTCTTATCGAATAGGGTTTAAGAACTCATTAATATTGGAACTAACGAGAGTCAACTCATATGACAGACAACTCTAAGATGCTTCCCAAATTAATTATGTCATTGCCGGGAAAGGTTAGCAACAAAGTTGCTCAGGATGCAGCATAAATACTATACGGGCAATATGTATCTTAAAGATACAAATTTATTACAAAATCTTATGAATAATAAAGTAATTCAAAGTAAACAATCTATAGATTATTTATAAATAGAAGAATATAAATGTATTTCACGGATACAAAAGTATCGTTAATCCGCAGACATATCACAAAATCACTGTCGTTAGATACAAAGGTTCATTCAGAACTAAGGAGTGTATCAAGTAAAAATCCGAATACCTTCATGAGTATATTGTACTATCAATGTTCATCCAGGAAACATTGTAGTAACTGGAACTCGGTATCGCGTTAAAAGATACAATTCTAACTCTAGATTTGTTAACAACTAGCAGAAACCGCTCTACAGTTGTCATCTAGATTAACATTATAAAAGTCGGAAACTTCAATGAAACTCATTCGTTTGATGGATTTTACTTGTATCTTCAATCAGAAGATCCATGTTTACAAAGCTATAAAACACTTTGTAAAGTTATGTAATGGGAAACTTGAAGTTTGTGTGCTCTATCTAAGATCTACAGCCAAGGTTACGACTATTTGGTTGCGTGCTTCCCACCAAGAATACTAAATACCTGTTCTATCAGGTAGAAAGTCGCGTATTGCATACAAACCTAGACAAACCCAACATTTTATATGCCTATTAAAACAGAAAAACCAGTTGTATACAAATATCATATTGTTTTATATCATGTTGTACACAACTAATTGTTGTTTTTCTGGTATTTAATTGAGCTTGCCTGATCTCTGGCAACTCCAACTCCAACTCTCTTTTAAATGGAACGCAAGCATTGTAAAGAATTTTCCACTTTGAATTGGTTCCGAATTCTCTACACTCGAATCCAACAACACGCCAAACTAGAAAGTCTCTTGCTGAGCATCAACTCGCTCTCCCTCTCTCATTCTGCGCTCTCTCTTAGCTGCGCTGTCAAGCGTGAAGAACGAGAGAGAGCGTCACAGCAGCAGCAGCAGCAAACGAAGAAAGGCGCAAAAGGCAATGTGCAATGAAAACAAGTAACAACAAAACAACCGCAATGCAAAGAGAAATACGAATTTCTTAACCTGCTGCCGGCTTTACCTAATGTTGTTCTTGTTGTTGCTTTTGTTGTTCTTCTTCTTCTTTTTGTTGATGTTGTTGTTGCTGTTCGTCTTCTTCTTTTTGTTGCTGTTGTTGTAGTTGATGTTGTTGTTGATGTTGTTGTTGCTTCTTTCAGTGTGTCGCACATTGTCGTCGTCAGCGTTGCTTGCTGAGTGTTTTATCAGTTGCCGCAACTATTTGCACGCGCTCTCGCCGGCTCTCCCGCTCTGCCGCTCTCGCTCTCTCTCTCTCAAGCATGAAATGCCAAAGCACAACTAATGCTGACACAGCCCGCTCACCACCCCTCACCCCTCGCTCTCTCATCGCTGGGTCGGTGGGTCGCTCAGTCTCTGGCGCTGCGGCCGACTTTAGTGCACGTTGGATTCTCGACGCGAGCGCGCCGATCACTCACAGCATACGTAGTAATCGTACCTGAAGCAACGTACCGTGCATTGTCCACCTCGTCTCCCTCGCCGTGCGTAGTTGGTGTGTGTGTGCGTGTGTGAATTAAACACTCTGTCTCTCTCACTCCGTCTGTATCAGTGCTAATAAAGTCAGTCAGTTGACCAACGATCAAGCCTTGACACAGCTCGAAAGATTTACCTGACCTTTGTCAAGCTCAAGCAATCGATATGCGGGAAATTGTGCACTTGCAGGCGGGCCAATGCGGCAATCAAATAGGTTCCAAGGTGCGTATAATTAATATGCCATAAGTGTGCCACATTCAACGCCCCCCGTAGCCGATTTGGTATTTTATATTTCTTCTTCGCTGCACATTGCTCCTAACCTCACATGTTTAATTATAAAACAGAACGAAATAAACGCGCTCTTTGCTTTGCACTATCTTTACATCGAGCGCTCTCTCGAGCGCGCACTCGCCTCTCTCCCTCTCTCTGTTTGGTTTGACTCAATTCTCCCTCTCCCTCTCTCTCGTGGCTCGGGAAACTGTAGAACTGCAACAACATTAACTGACGTAATCTCAGAGCGTTGCTAACACATTTCAAAGCTTTGGTATTATCTTATCGAACTGGTGATATCTCCAGTTGTCAGCACACTCTTTCGTTTTTAACGTATTACCCTGTCACAGGGTATTCGTTAGGTTTAAGTAAATTTTGGCAAATACTTGGGGGAAGCAAAACTCAAACCAAGGTAGGGAAGAACTTGAGCTTGATCCACAATTGTAATGGATACACAAGGCTTGATGAATTTCGAAACTTGTCTGAAGGTTGAGCCGATTTAAATGACACTTTAAGCACCTCTTAAAGTTAATGCTGGAAATGATTAGCGAGATTTCTTGAAGGTTCCCTCAATTTGCCTTCCACGCTCGACTTAATTTACTTTACGATCAGATCTTTCGCGTGTGGAAACGAGTTGCCAGACAATTAAGTTTTGTTGTCGTTATGTCTTTTGAGTATCTTGTACTTGCAACATTGACTGTACACAAACACACGTATGACGCATGGGGGAAGAAGGTGCTCAACTACAAGTTCTTATCACTGTCGACTTGTACACTTTGCTAACGGTTTGTTGTTCAAGCACCTTTTTATGCATGTGTGCATGCGTGTGTGTGTGTGTGTGTGTGTGTGTGTCCAATCAGCTCACTTGTTTAGCAAGCTTTGTACACGGGAACAACTCATAAATAGTTGACATACCATATCGCTGCCGCAATCAACTCAGACAACCAAAAATAGGTATTACAGGCGATGATGTTATGCTGTACGGACAGTGCGCTGACAGTGGCTGCCTGCTCTGGCACTCCAATTAAAGAGACTTGAAGTGTAAATGGCATACGGGCGCGCCGAGAGAAGAACTCAACCCGAACCGTTGCCCATTCTAACCTAATTTAGCGCATTAATGTTAACTCGCACAATTTACCCCAGCATGGAAATTTCTCAAAATAAAAAAAGAGTAGGGGAAGCAGCAGCAAGAACAACAACAACCATCAACGCAGTCGTTGACATTTGACACAGTTTTTTTTGCTACTGCTGCTGCTGTTGCTGTTGTTGTTGAGTTTTTCTTTCTGTTTCTTCGTTTCCCAGCGCCGTTTTCTCTCGTCTCCCATACTCACACACGCACACATTACCCCATCTGCATATTTGGTTTCATTTTTTTTCCGACTCTCTACACGCTTTTCCACTTCACAATTTGATGTAAACATATTTTAAAGCTCTTTTTGCGTGTTGCCCGCCCGCCTAATTAGGCCGCACTTCGCACTGACAAAGCCCAATCCAATCTGGCTCTGTATGTGTGCGAGTATAGCATAATTTTAAGTTTATTTAAATAATAAATTTAATCTACTTGAACAATCTGACATCTCGGTCGGCCGATAAAAACTCTCTCTCTCTCTCTCTCTCTTTCTCACGTGTTATTCCTTTCATAAAGAGTTTCCCGCCAGGGGCGTTGTTTGCGTAGTTTGCACTATAAATGTTGTCCATTTTTGCTCTATATTATTTTGTAATTTAATTGAATGTCCATTTCTGATTAATTGGCTGTCGGACTGAATTATTGTTTGTATGCGCTAAAATAAATAAATAATAAATTCACAAAATTTGCGTGTGTCGCGCAAAGTGAATACAAAATAAAAAAAATCAGCTTACTAAATAGACAAATTTATGCACAGCAGCAGAATAGTTTTTTATAACATACACCCCCATTAAGTTTTTATTTGTTAAATCAATTGATGTCGCGATAATACAAAAACGATAGATATGAGTGAAAAAAACTGAACGTTTTTCGTTTGTAAAGTGTTTTTAATATCAAATTTGTCGAAAGATTTTTAAATCATAAATTTATCGGACTAGAATGCAGAACAAATAGGGGGAATATAAAGCTAACTAAAGGGGGTTGGGAGAGTGTTTGCGGTAGTGAAAGATTGTGGTCAATCTAGGGATATAGTGTAATGCGCTTTGCAAATTTTACTAGTTAGTTAGTTAAGAATAAGTCGCTGGGTAAGCAATTTTTTGGGATTGAAGAGTTAAGGTCGACCAGTCCAGGCAGTTTCCTTAAATTGCATAGACACCTATATAGTAAGCCATGCAGATCTAGAAGGATGCAGTACATCTTCACTTAAAAGATAATAAAACGTGCTGATAATGAACATTTTCATAAGGAACTGAAAGTGAATATTTCAATAAATGTGATTGGCAAATTGAGAGTCCATAAATATTCTGTCGATTATGAGATTATTAAGATTACAACTTAAAGTTAACATTCATTTGCTCTAACGATACACTATGGTGTGCCTTAAAGTGTAGTCATATTTGCAATTGAGTCGCCATTTCGAGCATTCTTCATTTTTCCCGGCTTTTCTCTGCTTGCGTTATATATCAACTGCCGAGAAGCCATATATCTGCAGAGCACATTTTGCGATTTAATTTTGCAATATGACCCTAAGTCTTCCGGCGTTGAAATTGATCACGCATACGAACACACACAGACGCATGCACGCACACACAGACAGACAGGCAGGCAGGCGGGGCATGTCGGGTTACTTCTTGGGGGCCTGCAGCTAACGCTTTCTTTCATTATTTACATAAACCTAATTTTCCTTAAATCATTTTGTGAACAATAACAGGGGAAAATCTATTTACGATGTGCCGTCTTCGTCCTTAATTCAAGCCGCCCCAAAAATAAAAAACACGACAACCATGTGCAGGCAAAGGGGGCATGTGTGCGGGGAAAAGTATGGGGAAAATTTATAGACAAGTGCAACGATGTCGTGTTTCCAGCAACAGCAACAGCAGCAACAACAAATGGAAAGTAGAGGAAAATGCCAAAACGCAAGCAGCGGACAATAAAATTAAAGAGCAACCGAAAGCAAAGGATATAACTTGGCTATGCCAGTGTTAACACGTGTGCGTGTGTGTGTGTGCTGTGCTTCGCCTAAGGATACCGTTATGCAGCTTATAATGCCGAGGCGTCAGCGCACAGCACCCAAATAATGCACAAAATTGAATTATCGATAACGTTGCCAACTATCGCGACTATAATTTCTTTATGGCCACAGTTCGCTAAGCAGAGGTTACCGGCAAGGAAGGCAAGACGGGAGGTGTAGGGGAAGCCACCTACTGGCATGTGGCTCATGTTGCCAACTGGTTTTGTGTGGTCTTTCGTACGTCGTCGTTGTCCTCGTTACGCCTGGCAATATGCAAATGCAATTTCGTTGTGGTCCTTGTCATGGCTTTTACCCGCGCCTTTGATGTTGCCGGCGCACAACAACAAGCGATTGATAACGTAGCCGGAGGAGACAGACGAGGCATGAGCACGGCTATGAGCACAAGTGCGAGTATCGACACTCCAGTCGAACAAAGCATGCATGAATATCAATTAGGGCGCACAGCGGAAGTCGATGCACGTCCAAAACAATCGATCCTTCAGCTCGTTTAGTCTGTACTAAGATACGAATTTTTGGTGTTAACTATTTAGATTTATTATAGAATGATGCACAAGATAAAGGCAAATGAATGAAATAGTGGACACATTAGAGAGACAATAAATCTTTGCGATATTTTCTTACAAAATGTATAAGCTGAACGAAAAGCTACTTTGGCATGCCGATGGTTTTATACCCTTGCAGGTTTTTATTTCCTCCGATCATTCCGAAAAGTGCATAATTGTATATTGACACGGCGTCGATTACTCTCTAACTTTAATTGGTACTGATGTAAAGTTATTTCGAAAATCAAACTGGTCTTAATACAAATACCTTCACATCGGCCGATTGTTTCTATGGCAGCTATATTTTATTGTGGTCCAATTTTGATGAAATTTTATATGCACATTAATATATATAGAAAAAGTCCAGTGAAGTTAATTTAGTCGTAACATTACTATTGTACGTATTTCAAACGGATCGAAAAGAGAAAGGCTTACAAAACATGAAAGAAATCAACAAAAATTGTAATCACATCTTTTTAAAATCTGAGACAAGTTTGCATTAAAAGTATAGATGGGAAAACCGAACTATCCTCAAATTATTCCTTGACAATATCTAATAAGTATCGCTCCTATAAGTTGTCTAGCAATTGTTCGCATAGAATCAAAGTAAAAAACCCTTTTCGCGAGCGTATGTAAATAAATTGAAAAATGAAACAAAAGCAAAAAAAAACATTAAATATTTCCAGCGTTTTTTTTCAAAATATTTTTCAATTTACATAAAAATGCGTTTATGCATAGCAAATGAAGTTTACACAAAAGCCACACATACCAAGGCACTCCCCTACACGCGCACACACACACACACACACACACACATAGATAGATGTAAGCGTGCGCTCGCACACACGCGCGGACTTGCGCCCTTGCGCCTAGCGCCATGCAGAATGCAGAAAGGGCGAACACGTTACCCGAGGCGCCACCACCCTGCGGGGCGCAGCAGCGGCAAGCGGCAGCGCTTCGTTGCACAAACTGATTATGAATAAACAAACGGAAATTTTTATAAATATTTTGCACATTGAGCGAGCGAGTGCGCGCATTTTGAACAAATTATATATTTATGCAATTCTTTGAGCTTCGATACACCGCTGTCCATGCAAATGTAGCCACTGAAAATATAAGAAACAACTGAGCAGAGGCAGAGCATACTAGGTTGCTATAGAGTATGGAATAGCTTGGAGAACAGCCCACAGTCAGACTGCCCACAAAGCCACAGTCCACAAGTGCTGCACTTGGTGGCCATAGATAAGCCGATTGCAGGGCCCCAAACCAGCTGCAACTTCTCCCTGTACACCTCCTCACCTCCCCCTTAGAGGCAGACGTCGACAAATGGCTGGCAGGCTTTTTGTTGCTTATTTATTTAACACTTTTAAAAAGCATTCCACTCTTTTGCTCATTAATTTCTCATGCTGCCTCTTAATGCAACCTGCCCCTGCCCGTTCCCTACATATGTATCTTCCGCACCTCGTACACCTTCCACACCCAACTCACCTGCAATGCCCCCTGACATTTGACCCAAGCAGAGGAGAGTCGAGTTGCAGCGAATCGAGGCGTGGCATCTGTTTCATTATCATTGTTATAAATGCCATTGGTTATTCCATTGTTGTTGTTGTTTTGCTGCTGCTGTTATTGTTTTTTTTTTATTTTCATTTTTGGTCTGGCTTTTTTTGTGCATTTTCAATTACTTTGGTAATTTTATATTATTGAAATTGCAAGCCACAAAGTGTAATTATGGCGCTTTCCTCTTGCTCTTCTCTTGTTCCCCTCACACTCTCTATCTACCTGCACTTTTCACCTGCCCGCCAACAACTGAAATATGTTGCGCTTTTGTAATCCGGTATTTGCGAAATAAATAATCCAATACGAACGCATGTGCTTTGTCAGGGTGTGCACAACAGGCACTTATCCTGTGGAATAGATAAGCTAAGAATTTTTTTGTTGCTTATGTTTATGCTGTGCTTATTTCAGATATATTCGCTTATAGCTATATACTGCTGAATAACCATTTTTATAATATATATATATATGAATGGTTGTATCAATTCTCGGTGCACCTTTTATTGTGACCAGCTGAATTTGATGTCAAATACTTTTAAACAAGGAAGAGATAAAGGCCACCTTCGGCTAAAGTTGTATGCCCCTGCAGCTGCAGGTTCTTATCTGCTCCGATAGTTCCAATACGGAATTGAATGAAATGAATGTTTACATTCAATATTATTTTCACCTTGATTGGCATTGATAATTTAAGTTTTTCTAAAATCAGACCAGTTCTTCCTATTTCCTATGGCACCTATATGTTATAGTAGTCCAATTTATGTGAAATCATATATGGTTATTATTTAAATAGAAAGTGTCCGATGTAGTATGATTCGTTGCAATATCAACCCAAATAACAAAACTTGGCCGATAATTTGTATGACATCTATACGATATATCGATTCGATCTGGCTCGTTACAAGTAATTTACAGTGTGCAGCAAAAAGAAGCATGTGTAAGCATGTAACCTTCAGACACCTACCTTCTGCTAACTTTTGCCCGGCCACCAAAAAGTGTCCGCCCAAGAAATTATCATAAATTTAAATAAACATACAGTGTAACCTGTCTACCACGAACAGAAACTGCTAATTATTGAACAAAATACATGAAAATTTCTTTTGAAGGCGTTCCACTTAAAAGAGTCTTTACTATAGTCATATATTTTATGGTATATTTATTACGCTAACCATGAAATCACTGTATTAGCTCCACACCTAAGCTATAATTCAAAAAGTAATCACATACCATATGCTATGCAATGCATCGACTGTCACCCCATCATAGCCGACTTCCAGATTTTACCTGTAGAGGGTATGCAAAGTAGGACTGCAGAGCACAAAGAACATCGGGACTGCGAATGCATTTAAAGCTTTCAGGTTTAATTCGCGCTGCATTCTCGTAATTGCGCACATCGCCCGAAGCTGTATGAGAGTGTAAATTATACATGCGATTGTATTGGTCATTACACATTAACACACACTTAAACGCACACTCACACACACACATGCAGTCTTGCAGTGCGGGGCGCCGATAAGTAGGCTACAGCAAATAACTCTGAGCCGACCCGGCACGACCAGGCGCGATAAGGCCGAACGAGATATCGTACGCATGCGATAGTTGCGCGTAATTTATTGCCTAGCGAGAAATGGAATTAAAAAACAACGAGGGGGGAAAAATAATTGCAAAAAATAATAATAATATTCATTAAGATTTGTTTTCGGTTATCTGTTTTATTATTTTTTGACTTTATTCGCGTTGACAAATTGTGTAAACCAAACAGCGACCGAAATGAAATTCCCCAAATAAACAAGAGCTGCGCAAAATGGCGGAGAGAAAGAGCGCAAAACCTCATTAAAAACCAAATGCGGTCAAAATATTTATCATTTATATATGCACAAATACATATGCATGCTGTGCGCACGTACATATGTTCTCTATGTATGATATGTACGCACGTGTGGGGTTAGCATATGCGAGTGCATGTGCTGCGTCTGTTGAATATCCTTGAAAACCCGGTGTCGGTTTTATAATTTATAGCAGGTGAGCCATCGCATTCGGACCGAAAGATATGCACATAAAACCGCCAAACTAAACCACAAATAACCAAATGGTCAGGCCAAATAATTGATCGGCCATGGCATTAACAGTTGTTTAGTTGTTTAGAGCGCAAATCTATTTGCTCACCTATTGTATTTTATGCAATCAAAAGCAATCCCAATAATTTATGTTCACAGCTTGGCAGGTGGTCTGGCAAATATGTCAATAGACGCAGGCAGATTTCCCCCTAACATGGAATGCATGAAAGCAATCTGAACCATTTGCCAAATAAATCTTCAAATTGTACAACCAATATAGATTATTATTTTTTTGAAAATTGTAAAATACGTTAGCAGTTGCAATGTTAATTGTAAGACACCCTATCCTTGATTACAGCTACAAAAATTAATCTCTATTATATTTATGAAATGTGTTCTTGTGTTCTTGAAATGTGCAGTTTCTCGAACAATAACTACATCTGGCATCTATCAGTTTTGTATTTTTTCTTTGTATTTATTGCTTTATGTTTCTGACCAAATTTATACATCCATGGGGAGATACCATCTATCTTCTTATATCTCACAAAAATCTACAAACTTTTCCCCAATCACTTGAGGCAGCTCATTGAAATATTAATTTATATTACGATTGGATTAAAAAATAAACACGGCGTTATCGGCAAATGCAGTGGAGCTCATTGTAGAGAAATTGCCTTTAAATAATGTGACCGATATTTGATATTCGACCCTTATCTGATGCACTTTCCGTTGATTTAATGACATTTTCAGTCATTAAACTGTTGAAAAATAACCATCATAAAAAAGACAACAAGAAAACCATCAACAACAACAACAATAACAATAATGAAAAATGTTGCAAATATATTTACGTTAATAGCTTGCTGTTATTTACTCTCACTCCACCACACTGAGCGAAACAAAAAACTGACTGAAAATCCAATTATGCAGAGAAAAACTCTTTACACGCCGCAACAACATACTTATTTACATGACACAGACAAAACCGCGTTGATATCATGACAATGGAATTAGGCAAAAGAAAAAACTCAAACAAAACCCTCAACAATGATGTCGGTATGCGGACACATCGATTGAAGCTTTAAACGACAACAAATAAATGAATTGTTTTGTGTGAGGACAAAGAATATTGAAAAATTGTTAATTTATAATTATAACTTAGGATGCACTAAATACATCGTTAAGTTCATTTGATGTCAGTTCAGCTGCAGTTGATTCATTTAAGAAATAACAGATCTACATATAATTAGTATAAATGTTAACGGGTACGCTGATTTGTGCAACCGCCTTCCTTTCGAATACATAAGAATTAATTTAAATGCAAGGGTTTTAAATTATTAATATGACTTAATTGTGTTATTTGCTGGTGCTGCGTTCAACTAGAGGTTAGATCAGAATGTAAACAATAACTGATGCTTAACAGTTGCTTAGCATAAGACTTAACAGCTGCTAGTCTGCAAAGAACCTTTGAATGTTTTCTATAACTGTGGCACTTGAGGTTTCCTTAAATTTCAGCCTTAATTTGCCAAACCATTCAAAAGTACATTAACACACACCGCATAATTTCATTAGTTTCTTTTTCTTAATAACCATCAAATGATTCTAGCGACACTCCGTAGTATTCAATGTCTTTGATGGCATCTGTGGCTCACGTGTGCCAACTCCACAGTGAGTGGTTGGGGCTACCTCTTGCTGTCAAACACCATATGAGCCACCACTTTAGCCTGGCAATAAGTATGCATACAGAAGAGTGTATGTGCGTGTGTGTGTGTGTGTGGACTTCCTGAGAATGTTTATTTATTCAGAGCCTGCCGAAACAAGTACTCGAATGGAAGAACTTCATATCACTCGCCACATAAATATTATTTTTATGACTCTCCCGCTCCGTAACTCTGCCAGCCCATCTAAATAAGTACTCCACCTAGTACATACATATGTACATATTGTATATCAATGATAAAGTGCAAGGCAAGCCCTGGCCATTAGCAAATATTATTGTTGTTGTGTCCCAAGTCACTTGAAGACATCTCAACGCCTTCGTTCCGTCGGAATTAAAAGTCTCTTTTGGAATGTCAACAAATCCGAGACAATTTGCACTGCAATCACAGAGTATGGAAATGGGAAATGGAAATTGTACTGACAACGAGATTGGACATGCAAATGGCCTGGTTATCCGCAATATTATTATTTACCACGGCACAGCCGGCATGGTACAACAACAATCGAAGGGGGGCGTGTCAGACCACGCGACACACGCAGCACATTAGTTAAATCAATAGCAGGCCGACCGACCAAATAAGTATAGCATCAATATTTACATATCTAAATCGACAATTATTGAAATCTCAATTGAAATTGTTTGTCAGTCGCGCGCGTACCTGCTTATCGACGACATGTGCGTGTGTGTGTATGTGTAAGAGTGTGAGTGTGCCGCCCTACACAATTACATTCTGTTGTTACAAAAATCAATCCACAAAACCAAATTCAGCCATTGTTTTTATTACGTTAAAGCCAAAAAGCAAATTGCTTTACAGAATAAAAGAGCTATGGGATCTTTTAATGGTCCTTTGAAGCTAAGAAATTTTAGACTACTGTTATATTTATGTTAAACTGGTTGGAAGATTCAGAAAGTATCGTTAGAAAGTTACAAGATGGTTAATTCATCTACTCAAACACTTAAAACACGGAAGAGAACATTTAAAAATAGGTTAATATTTTGACAAACTATGAGAACATCAACTCGTACAGTCAGCACTAAAAATAAGTATTGTTAGATACTTTCAACACTTTGCGAAACATTTTGCAAAGAGATCTTAATACAGTTTTGCCTATGCATCAATCGAATAAGAATTCAATTCATTTAATTTTAAATCCTTACAAAATCTGTCAATCTTAAGAACATTTTCAATGTATAAATTCTTAAATTTCCGATACCATGTTCCAGGCGAAAATCGCTTGACAAAGTTACGAGCCATGTGGGACACTACTGTCTGGCAACTGAAACAGCAAACTTTTCAAGTTCCCTATAGAGAACAGCCCGTTGTAATTACACACCACTCTCCATTCACATTCTTCAAATGATATTCACGTATGCAGATGAATGGCGAACGAATAAATTTGGCTTCATTTCGGCGCGCATTGAACCTTGATTGAATTATTGGCAATTGCATTCGTTGACAGATTGGCAAATGGCGAGTGAGTGTCGCCAACATGGACGATACCATTGCACATTTATGAAGCTTAACAACTTAAAAAACAATAATAATATAAACAGCAACAGCAACAAAGGCCATGAAAGAACAACAACAACAACAACGACGACGACGACAGCAGGAAAATCAAAAACAAAAGCGAACGCGAACGCGCTGATAATGACAATTAGTGGCCACATTTAAATTGATGCACTTGATGAGAAATGCAATTGCAAGTGCAGCTGCCCACACACAAATATAAGCACACGTGGACACACATACACATAGAGAAACGGTAATTTACGAAAATGTGTTGGGGAAAAATTGCATTTTTTCTGGTGAACCGAGACCGAGGCCTCGAAATTCACACGTTCTGTCAAATTGAGAGCGTTTATCAGTGTGTGTGTGTGTGTATCTCACACACACGCACACACACATACATGCATTTAAATTGCAGCAGCATTGGCAATTGATTCATTGCGACGAGCGCATAATTATGCCTTGGCTCCACACCACCCACTCCACCCTCGTAGCCCATCTATGGCAAGCAATCGTGCTAGATCCTTTTAGTGTTATTACAAAATATACTTATATACGGCGATATATGGGCGTGACCCACGCACTGCCCTTGCGCCTGCCCCTTCCCTTCCTAGCTACAACAGCTCCACCTGTCGGCAGTTAGTGTAGTTTGGGGTACAATTCGTTATTGGCGACGAGTGCGCGCATATAAATTGCATTTTTGAGCAGCTCCAGGTGGGCAGGGGGAGTTGGGTTTGTTTGCTCGGGTTGTGCGGGTTCGTCGCTTGCTTATAAAGGGTTTGCTTTTTTGTCGCATCAAAATGGTTTATGGCCAAACGCTTGCGGCTGCGACGGCTGCGGCTGCGGCTGCAAAGTGTCATCTATCGATGAGGGCGGCCGTTAAGCTTTGAGTGTGTTTGGCCATTTTTATTTTATTGCGGCTTATGATTGCCCCCGTTGTAGGATGCAGGGTGTGCAGGGTCGGAGTCGGGTAGAAGGCTATTCGGTTTGTGCCCGGCAGCAAAGCTCATTACGCTAATGGATGCGGCACACAAATACTCTCTCACACACGCACAAACAGGTCACACTCACACACACACATTCGAATTGTCTGTTGTCCTTGTGGAACAGGCTGAAATTAAAATAAATTGACTTAGTTCACATGTCGCGTTTTGCATTTTAAGCGCACGCACAAATCGCACGCTGCTCGCAAATTGGCCAAGCGTTTCAATCCTGTTTATTATTTAATAATTAGTTTAATGCCAACACCCTAACGAAATTCAATTTCAATTCGATTTGTCGCACACAAGTTGCACAAGTTGCCAACACCGAAAAAAGGCGTTGCAAAAGGATCAGAATAAAGCACTTTTCAAGCACATTGAAATGTGGGAATACAAATTAAAATATGTAGCAGCTAAGCACCATAACATTATAAGTCATATCTGTTAATAACATCAATAAACTCTGTGTATATCTATATATAACCATACTCTGTAATCATTAACATTAACATAATCTGTAAACATTAAGATGAACATATTCTGTAGATTAACAATGGGAAGGAGAACTACCATATAAAGTCAGTTTGTTTTCGACAACATGAGAAATGTGGCCCACATTCCTTTCTGTTGATCTTAGCTTGTTCATATTTTGATGGTTATAAGGCAAAAGATTTTGACTTTAATAAAAAGTCTGAAAAGACAGATGAACTTAAAGCTAGAGATCCATAGAATTACATACATATTTAGATTGCATGGTTGAGTATAGATTGAAACGATTGCTCGATTAGATGCTAACAATAGTTTCCCATTATGCTGTAGGTTTCTCATTTCTTCACGAATACAGCATAGTATTTATTTCGCAATTCGATTGAAATCGCGTAATTAATGCAAACGCCGCCCATTAAATTGAACTCAATGCGTGGTTTGCCGTGTTAATGGCAGACTGCATATGGAATGTTAATTAGAAATATATATAAACGATATCGGGTACTGTTTTTTCCATTCATTCTTTGTAGATAGCACACATATGCATGTAGACCTATTTGATAATCGTGTGCACATGGATAAATGTCGCTTATTTATTTAATTACATATTTTAATTGAATTTTATTCAATTTTTACATGTACATTCCGAGCACAATAATGCGTAAATAGAGGCACAATAAGCGAAACAATTAAATAACCAATTACATAATACCTGATTGCAAGTGGAATAAAAAGCAAGAGACAGTAAGAGAAATAGGGAAGGCGAGGAAGTAGATCCTTGGCTTAAGGAAATTAGCCCTCTAAGCCTCAAAGGGTCTTGGCCACGATTTATTATTGTTGCAATTGTTTGTTTATGCTCTGCGCATGCCGCCGCCAGCTCAGAGCTCAGTCAAATTCAATATTCCAACTCAGTTAGCTTGGCTCAACCCTAGCAAGCAGCAACCCTACGATATCCCGTGGTGCTCTCGCTCACATCCGGTGCGACATGCACTTCCGTTGCTTTGCGCTGCTCGCATCCTTTGCATCCTCTGCTAACACACACACACAAACGTACCCAAACTAAAGTGTCCTTTTGTCTTGCAACTACAGCGCACATTTCTTTTCTGGCCGCAATTAATTTATGCTAGTTTTTTACCGCCGCGACTTTTACCACTTGACTTTTGCTTGGCTGCCCGCGGTCGTCGTCGTCGTCGTATTTCGGTTTTTGTTTGAACGCTTTGAGAATTTTAATTTCGAGTTTCTTTCAAGCGAACGCACCAATGTGCCCCCATTCCCCCTTCCGCTCCCCTTGAGGAGCCATCATAAAAAGTCGGCGCCACAAAATGGCTGGCGAAATGGCGCCGCTTTGGTCAACGCACGTTGCCTTTTGTTTACTTTTAATTTGATCATCGCCTTTTTTTTTGTTTCTCGGTCTTTCTCTTCAAAAGTTCTCTCTAGTTTTTTAACTTGTGTGCAATTTTGTAATTAAGCAATTTGAGCGAGGCTACGAAAAGTTTGCACGCAAATGAAGGCCGGCATAATTATTATTCTCTCTTTTTATTGTCTCCCTCCTCCTCCTGCACTCGAAAAGGCGCCCAACTTAGGTCACAGAAAGACCCCCACCCTCTTCTCTCCAATACCCACCTCAAGCCAATGACGTTGCCGTGTCAGAAGCATGAGCTGATGTCCGATATCCGAAAAACAACAGACGGGCAGTCAGTCATCTCTATGCACAGAGTCTGCCATCGTTTACAACGCTAAAAGTTTTCCTAATATACATACATAATGTGCTCTAAAAGAGCACCAAAAAACAGAGATATAGAAAGCTTTTACTACTGCATCATGATTATTAAATACCCTATGCAAATAGATAAATTCAACTATGGCTCAGGAATTATATGTTAAAACTCTATCTGGGCTTAACCATAGATAAATACATAGCTTATGAGCATTGATAACATAGAGTATAAGTATATGAAACTTAGGGTTCTTTTAGAAATTTCTAAATAAGTAAATGTAAAGTATTTCCCAACAATCTCACAATATATTTTGAAAAGTCTTTAATACTTTATGCAGAACTTTTTGAGAACACAATGCTGAATATCTGGTGAGTTATAATTACAAATGGTACATGTAGATCAAACTAAATTGACTACTACTATTACTATTACTATAACTCATACATATATATTTATCGTAAAGGGTATCTGCAGTCAGCGTAGCATCCTTTTTGCGAAGCAATAGAGCAGCTTTGCTAAGCTGAGCACTCAGTGCCAGGAGCAAACAAACAGCCCGAAAGTAGTCAAAAGAAAAACGCTTATCTGCAATTGGCTTGGCAAAATATACGAAACATATTTAAATTTCCCCGAAGGCAACAAGTGCCAGGGACAACAACAGCAACAGCAGAAGAACCCTCTTCCCACTCCTGGGACGAGGGGTAGTCAGTCAACTTGTTGTCTGCCATGCGGGTAGCTAGGTAGTTGGCACACTCCTACCCGCAAACAAATACATGCACAAGTGGAAGCGTATGCAAATCAAAGTTATTGTCAGGCCAAAAGTGTCTACCGATGCGTACAATTGAGTGTCATATTTCCAGTTTGTTATGTATGCAAAAGGAGCTGCCCGGGGAAAGGGTAACTCCGCAGCTTATGTATGTATGTGAGGGACAAGTTTTTGGCCAGGGTCGCATCGAGTCAAAACTTTTTGGCCGGCAATTTTTCTTTTTCCTGCCTCCTGCTTCGCCTTCGTTCCGTCTCTGGCCATGCAAGTTGTTATCATTGTTGCGTGTCTAAAAGCCAATGGAGAAATAAAACTTTGCCAACGAACAGCAGCAGCAGCAGAAATGCAAACGTTTATGCTGCGACAGGATTAACATAACAACAACAACAACAATGATGAGGAGAGGGAGGAGGTAACATACGCGCAAAATCAAACAAGAGTGCATGTTTGTGCATGCTTGTGTGTGTGCAATCAATGAGTATCCAAATCGAATTTCCACGCGAAAAGTGCTCAGAACTTTTACATTTGACACTTGACAAATTCCCATTCTGAATTTGTGATGCTCTTGTGAAAAAGAATATATTTTCCAGCTTTTGAAAGATACTGAAAGTACCACTTGCACATTTTAGGGTTCATTTAACTTACCTTTTATAATATTGCACATTATTTTACAAATATTCGCAATCAGATCGTCAGCATTTGTATTTGAATTGCAAGTAATCTTATTGACAATACATTTAATATTTGTATTGTTAAACAAATATTATCCGTATGATTGTCTTTTAATTAGCAAATCTTCACTTTGAATTTAATTTATATTTCACATCTTGCGAAATAATTAATACTATGCACACACACACTGAAAATCTACTTTAATACTACTTCTCACACTGCTAATTCGTTCTGTTAATAAATAGCATTCTGTTAAATGTTAATTCAGTCAACTTTACTTGATCTCTCTGTTAAACTTCACTTGCTTTTTGTGTTAAGCTGTTAGTTCTATCTGTGAATATACTGAATTCTGCTAAAATAATTAATTCTGTTAACTTCACATGTTGCCTCTGTTAAATTGAACTTGTTCTCTCTGTTAAACTTCATTTTGTTAAAAATCACTTGTTCTTTCTGTTAGCTTGGCCTATGAAATTTAAATATATCGATAAAAAATGATCGTTCATGGAAAGAGTTCCAGTTCGTGATTTTCCGATACATTTTTTGGATTTCTTGTTATACATTTAAATATGTATTTTTGCCTGATTGGAGTGGCTGTGCGAAAAATATAAATAAATGTGCATTAATACACGCGTTAAAATGTCAGAACTCTGGGGGTAAAACATCTCGCACAGTTCAAAACGTCGCGGTTCATGAATAATTTTGAAGAATTCTCGTGCCGTGACAGGCAGTTAGAAGTCGTGACTCGGCACAAAGGCGACGATGACAAGATGGGGATGGGGAAGATGAAGATGAAGATGGCAACAATCACGTAATGACAGACAATATTCCCAGTATATGTTGAGGAATTTTCCAACAATTTTTAAATTGCCTTCTGGCGACGCATGCGAAATGAAAAAGCAGCGTTGTGAATTTTTCGAACTAGAAATAACTGTAAAATAATGTTGTGTTTATATTCCGTTAATACTTAATAAGGGCACCTGTCGTGGGTTACCCAGAAAGCATAAATTAAAACTTGTACCTGCTGCTGCTGTTGCTGTTGGTTTTGCTGCTGCCCAAGCCAATCTCGGACAAATGCCAATATAAAATACATATACTATATATAGAGAGTGCAGAGAAAAATAAATTAATTCATGTCCGTTGGCGCTTAAGTCCATTAAAAATCATTTCGATCAACGTGAGTGGCAATGGATAATGGGAGGGGTAAGAGAGAGGAAGAGGGCCAGCGCACATTGCGATTTTCTCACAATTAGCATTTCGGCGTTCGCCTCCTGCCTTTGCCTGTGACTGCCTCCGGCCTGCACACACACACACATGCAGGGGGCACCCACACACACACCTGCACAACAAAAGCGAGCGAAACGATTGAAACATTTTTAAAAATTTGAAATTCATATGCGCAACAAACGTGAAATGCTTTACGAAGCGTATTGGGCAATAAAACCAAGCCGAAGCGAAAAAAAGCAACAAAAAACAACATAACAGAAGAGAGAAACTGCAGGAAAGAGAAATAATAAAAACGAGCTACACGCAAGAAAAATATTCGTGCAAATAAATATGAGAGAGCGCTGTGTGTGTGGGGAGAAATAGAGTGAAAGGGTAGGGTAAGGTGCATGAACAGGGGAGCGAGGGGGGAGACAGAGGTGAAATGGCAAAATCGCTGAAATGCTCGAACCATAGAAAGCGGCGAAAAATAAATAAATATATGAAAACACCTAAAAGGATTCAATTATTCCCCCTCGTTACACAACAACAAAAAAGAAACACACCAAGCGAACGTGTTCTCTCTCCCTCTCTTTCACGCGTGCTGTGCTGGCAAAAAGTGCGCCCATAAAAGTATGCAACAGAAATTGCTCACGGCATGTAAAGTGCTCCCGCTCGATGGGGTTGACTACGCGGAGGGGTGGTGTATCGGGAGTTGTGTGCGTGTGTGATGGAGATGGGGCTGCGATGTTATAGCATATGTACGCGCATAAATCGCAACCAGATAGGAAGAAGAACGATGACGACGGCGATGGCGATGGCGATGCCGTTGTCGTTGGCATTGGCCATAAAAGCAAGCGGCATGCAAAAAGGACACTCATATTTATATGCACTGATTGCCAAAGCAATGCAGCACAAACACACACAGCAGAACCGATACATATATTGATTGAAAAATAATATTTTAGCGGCGCTGCAGAAAACGAAAGAGAGAAAAGTGCAGAGTTCTTTCAAATTTCATTGCACACAAAACGTTCGGTCGGGCGATGTCATGGCAGATCACGCATACGCCATGCATACATATTGAAATTTACACCAGTTCCTTGCTCTGCCCCGCTGCTTGGTATTTGTGATTCAGTGTACTCATCTTTTCTCTTCTTCTCTCTCTCTCTCTCTCTCGCAGTTCTGGGAGGTCATCTCGGACGAGCACGGCATCGATCCCAATGGCTACTATCATGGCGAGTCGGATCTGCAGCACGAGCGCATCGATGTCTACTACAACGAGGCAAGCAGCGGCAAGTATGTGCCTCGCGCCGTGCTCATTGATCTGGAGCCAGGCACCATGGACTCGGTACGTCAGTCTCCCATGGGTCAACTCTTCAGGCCCGATAACTTTGTCTACGGACAGTCGGGAGCAGGTAAGCAATTGTAGTGATTACTTAAGATTGAAATAAGATTCAATAAAGAAAGATATAAAGATAGAAGTATCCTTAATAGATTGAATATACACAAAGATAAAGATTCTTTATACAAACAATATACAAAAGTATAAAGCGTTATTTGATAACAAAGAGGTCATTGTCTATATCAAACAATAATCAACTTGCCCATATAAGCACGTCTCTTCCCCTGCACTACCTTATTGCTCGCCGAGCTGCCACCTTCTACCTTTCCTTCTACCTTTCCTCGTGAAACCATTCACCCATTTTCCGCCCTGTTTGAATTAATTTAGCTAATGCACAGCGCAGTTGTTGTTGCTCATCAATGCGACCGTGCTTTGATTGCATTTGCCACGCCCACTTGCGCCACACAATGCAGCCAATCGACGCATACGTCTTCGCCTTTACGTCGCCCCCAAATCTCCTGTTTCGCCCTCTTTCCTTTTGCAGCGCTTTGTGCTTTTGTTTTTCCTCGCAAAATGCAGCCGGCAGCTGATCGACATTTTGCTCATCATTTCGTCTTTTCGTCATGTTGGGATGCTGTCAACGGAGTCTCTGTTGCTGTTTCGCTGTGTGCCTTGCAACAGTTGCAGCAGCTGCAGCCACATGGGATGTTGTCATTGCTTTGATAAGTACAAACAAGAGGACGTTGATGAAATTGCGGTTAGGTCGGACTTGTTGCAGGCCCAATGCAGGCCGCCCTGCCTGCTTATAAGCTGCACAGCCTGCTGATGCTGCTGTTGTTGTCCTAGCGGAAATTAACGCTGCAAGAGAGACAGAGACAGACAAAGACAAAGAGAGGGATAGCTGCGTGGGCTGTCGGGATTGTTAATGTTAATTGCAATTATAAAATCGCCTGCGGATGACGATGAAAATTAATTTTGTAGCTGTCAGTAATCACAACGCATCATTGTTATCTTATCTTTGTGTGTCTGAGTGTGTGTGCTTGTGTGTGTATGTGTTGATTAGATAAATATGTTAATGGATCTGCTCTTGCTCTTTACAGGCAACAACTGGGCCAAGGGCCACTACACAGAGGGCGCCGAGTTGATTGACTCTGTGCTGGAGGTGCTGCGCAAGGAATCCGAGGGCTGCGACTGTCTGCAGGGCTTCCAGTTGGCCCACTCGCTGGGCGGCGGCACTGGCTCCGGTCTGGGCACACTGCTCATATCGAAGATACGCGAAGAGTATCCGGATCGCATCATGAACTCCTACTCCGTGGTGCCCTCACCCAAGGTAAGCAGCATCAGATCATTCTGGGCTACGCTCATGATCCCCGTGCAGGCTAATCGGCTTTGCAGCCAAAATCAGCTTAGGCTGCGCCGCACCGCCAACAGCAGCAGCAGCAGCAGCATTGGTGGTCGTAAGCCGACCCGCTTTACACCTGCACGCGTTTTAGCCAAATTAGCAGCATGCCCAGCGTCATGGCAACAAATGTGGCAACTAGTGTGGCAAAGCCCACACGTGTGTGCTTCACATACACGTCCATTAGTATGCCTAAAATGTTTCACATACACTGCACGAAAGGTTCTAGCTTCAACAGGGAACTGAGAGATGTGGAAATATTTGCAATATCCAGCACTTTATGTGTTTGCCCCGATTCGTACAGTGTCTGGCAAATGGCAATTGACGACCTAACACAGATCTGCCAAAATAATTTTAATTAATTTACCCGCGAATTTTCGCTGGGCAGGAGCAGTTTAAATGGGTTCTTCGAACGGACATGCCTCAATTATGGCTTAATTAACCTAGTTGCATATTTTACACGCACGTCTCTGCCCCGCACCGCCACGTGAGACACCTTCATTTGCATTATAAGCATCATGAGCATTTTAATTACATTTCGCTATTTAATTAAATTAATTTAGTGCCAAATTGATTGTCAATAACAGGCGGCATCGGCAACGGCGGCGCACAATGTCCATCAAGCAGGTGCCACAGGGGAATTGCACAATAACTCATGCTCGAACAAACGACGGACGACTTTAATGGCTATTTAAAATAATTTAAATAAATGGCAAACCGTTCTGCATATGGTTGTGTTTACACTAAATGAAATCGATAGGAATTTAGCTTAGTTCGCTTCAAAACTCAGTTTCTAAACTGAAGATAAGTGTTGCCTACTTTTAGGATGAGTGTGAAATTAAACTGACATTAGGTTTGTTTTGTGTAGTACTGAAGGGTATCTGAATTGAAATTTAAATACACAACACTTTGGCTTGGATTAGTTATTGGGGTTGATTTAGAGTTGATGTGTATGGCAAATCTCATACGTATTCAAAATGAAATGAAGTTTCTAAATGAAATGAAGTTTCTAATGAAATTAAATTGTAAATGATATTAGGACTGCTTTGTTTACTTAGGTTACGTTCCGTTTCTCATTAGCATATTAGGAATACATTTTGTTTTATTTGTTTAATTGACTAATACATACACACAAATACACATATAAGCATTTTACACCGATACAACTGTAAATACACTCTTTTACAAGACGCTTGCGAAGAACTACAAAAAGTTTATTGAGGCGTGAAATTAGCATTTGACAAAGTGCTTATGTCGATATAGAATTCCCCCTTCCTCATTGCTACTTCCCCCACTCTCTCTGTCTATCTTTCCCTGTCTCGCATGCAGCTGAAATAAAACTAATGTGTTGCTGTGTTCAATTTATTACCGTTACGCTCGAGCAACAATGACCAAAACTACTCGCACTACTTGTGGTGCCCTCTGACCCTTTTCCCTTGGGTGCAAGGAGGGTTTCAGAGGCAGCATTTAAATTTATGCCCCTCACAGCGATTTACCGCAATTTTCTGGCCATTTTGTTGCGGTTCACAGACTGACACTTGCCTGTCAACCTGCCAGACCAAATCAAATTTACGTAGAGTTTTTTTGGAATTGAAATCCATTGGAAGGCAGCCTTATTAACTTGCACAATCAACATTATTAATAACTGCAGATATGAATCCTTTTGCAGTGTTCTCACTCTCAAACTACCTTAGCAAATATTAGTCGGAGCAAGCACACACACACACTAACATACACAGACAGTCATGTGTACATAAGTTAGTCATGTGCAGGCATAACTCATTATAATTAAATTCATGTAGCTGCCCCTGGGCAGATTCCAGGTGGGGCCTGTCCCGTTATCGCATTAAATAATTGCTAGGATTTATGTGTAAACATTTTGCATTTGGCTAACCGAGAGTTGCATTCAGCACTTGTTGTTGTTGCTGCTGCTGCTGCTGCTGCAGCTCTTGGTACTTCCCTGGCCAGACAATGCATCTTTTGCAGGCAAATAGAGGTGCAACCAAAGTATTACACATAATTTTCATTTGCTGTATACAAACACAAACATGCCATCTCTCTCACTCTACCTATATCCCTCTCTCTCTTTCTCATTTCTCTCCCTCATACACAGTAATGCAATTTGATATTGTATGCAGAGTGCAACTGAATTTGAGCAACAACTGTTCCTCTGAGTGCCGCTGCAGGCAGCGCCCCTTTCCCTACTCTCACCCCTTTATTCTGCTTAGTTGTGTAGTAGAAATGCAATACTCTTGTACGCGCCCAGTCCAACTGTCAAACAATGCCGATTATACATTTTCAAAATTCAAATTTCGATTGATTTCACACACCATTATGCTTAAGCTTGGCTTTAAAATTAAATTCGTATGGGATGTGATTTTATAAAGGTTATTTTCAGAGGGTTTTACTAAAATTGATTTAATATATAAAAATAAATATTTGCAATTGAATTTATGTGTTTGAGAGTTAATACAGGGATTGAGATGCGTATGTTGTATGCAACATGAACAGAAGCAAATAGCAATATAGTATTTCGGACAGTGTAATTTGATAGAATTCAAAGAATAAATGAACAATCTTATGCCAAATACAAATGTATAGCCTTTGCAATGATGAAATTACAATTAAATTATAAAAAATAAATAATAATTTCAACATGGCATTTCCCATAGTTGCCACACTAATCCATTGCAATAACACATTCCATTTTAGTCTTTAATCCTTGCAACAAAACAGAAAACATGCGCTAGTCTTGGCAATTAACCAAATGTGTTTCCGCTTCTTCTTCTCGCTTACACTCGCCGCCCGCCGCTGTCGCCGTATATCCTGTAGGTATCCGATACCGTTGTGGAGCCGTACAATGCAACGCTGTCTATCCACCAGCTGGTTGAGAACACCGACGATACATTCTGCATTGACAATGAGGCCTTGTATGACATCTGCTTCCGCACGCTGAAGCTATCGTCGCCCACCTATGGCGACCTAAATCATCTGGTTTCCGTAAGTGAATTTTAATCAACAGACCAAACTAAAGTCCCCCTTTCGGTTTTGTGTGCCCCCATCTGCCCCATCTTCCCCATCACTCCCCCGTCACTCCCTGACTACGCCGACTTGCACGCCGTGCTCGACTTCAGGTGTCGGAGGTGGTAGTTGAGCCATACAATGCGACGTTGTCGGTGCATCAGCTGTGCGTGAACACAGACCAGACCTTCTGCATTGACAATGAGGCCTTGTATGACATATGCTATCAACGACTGCGACTCGGTGCGCCCACCTACGAGGATCTCAATCATTTGGTGTCCGTAAGTAGAGATGAGATGCACAACAATCCCAGCAGGAACACAAATCCCAATACGCATTACATCAACTCGTTCCGGCAACTAATATGCTGTCTCTCTCTCTCTTCCTCCCTCCCTCTATCTCTCTCTTTCCTCACTCAACTAGGTCACTATGTCTGGGGTTACAACGTGCCTGCGTTTCCCTGGCCAGCTGAATGCCGATCTGCGCAAGCTGGCCGTCAACATGGTGCCCTTCCCACGGCTGCACTTCTTCATGCCCGGCTTTGCTCCGCTGACGGCCAAGGGATCGCAGCAGTATCGCGCCCTGACCGTGGCCGAGCTGACGCAGCAGATGTTCGATGCGAAGAACATGATGACCGCCTGTGATCCCAGGCATGGACGTTACCTCACGGTGGCCTGCATCTTCCGCGGTGAGTGCTGAGACAAATGGGGGCAACTTGTGGGGGCGCAACTTGGAGTTGGAGCTGTTAAGTGCTGTTGACATGACGCGACATGCGGTACCGTGACCCCTGACCCCACCTACGCACATGCTGTTTAGACGCACCCACATTCCTGCGAAGCCACACCAAACACGTGCGACAATGCGAGGCGGAAATGGCCGTGTGGCCATCCGTCAGCCAGTTGGGCTTAGGCTCGCCAGCTTAGACGGACAAACTTTGTCGCTTTGTCATGGCGCAGCTGACACACCTACCCTGCCCAGTACCTGTGTGTCTCTCTTCCTCTCTCTCTCTCATAGGCTCAGCCGCAGGCACGTAGCGCCGCTCTGCGACTGTGACGGCGACAGCGACAATTTTATTAGCAAACGCAAAGCCTACTTATGGGCGCCACTAAAAATGATTAATGCACGCCGACTGGCGGCTAAAAAGGCTGCAATCCGTCAGCGCGCACGTAGCGCAAATTTGTTTGTGCCAGCGCCAGCCCCCGCCCCCTCCGAAACTACCCCTCTCATGCTCTCCCTGCTGCGGCACGCACACCTCATTGGCCTTGCGCGGGAGAAAGAGAGTGCGCATTTTTTCGCGCTAATTTTTAAATTAATAAACTGCTGCGCTGCGGCGCCCAAAAGTATGCCGCATAATATTTCATTTGTTATTCCTTGTGTGCACGCCGCCGCCCTCCCTCTCTTTGTCCCATCCCCTGCACTGCCTTTGACTGATGACTCGCAAAACGCGCGTAATTAGAAATTTACTTTCAAGATCCATTGGGGAATTGCGCGTTCCAGGCACTGGCACAGGCACAGGCACCAATCCCAATCTCAATCCTTGTCCCGCTGCCAGTCCCAGTCCCGCGACCGCTGCCTGACATGGCTTTTGGGCCTTAACTAATCATGCTGAACGTGACTTAAGGCTGCAGCAGCAACAGTTCCTCGTCCTGGCCTGTCCTGTCCTGTCCTTCTCTCCGGCCTGCAAAATAATTAATCACAAAAATGAGCGTTAACGAAAAGCGAAAAATGCGCGAAGAAGGAAGATGGAGGAGAAGCAACAAAGAGAAAAAAACAACAACAACAACAGCAAGAACAACCGACAAGAATTTAAACAGCTTTTTTAGTTGCCTCCTGGGACTGTTTCTGTTAGTCTGCAACTTCCAACTCCCACTCCAACTCCACCTCCAGTCACCGGCCCAGGTGGCCAAGTGCGTTGTCAGAGCTTGGCAAGCCGTTTAGTATTTCATATTCAGGGATTTGGGGACTTCAAAACCTGACGCATCAAAGCCAAAAGCGGCGGCGTTTGATGTAAATGCGTCAGGATTGCCTTTAAGTTGAAGTTGCGGCTCAAGCTAAAGTATTTTTATCTTTCTTTCTTTCGCGCACCCTAAATAATTAACAGGACCCATGTCCATGAAGGAGGTGGACACACAGATGCTCAACGTGCAGAGCAAGAACAGCAGCTACTTTGTAGAATGGATACCCAACAATGTCAAGGTGGCCGTCTGTGACATTCCGCCACGCGGCCTCAAGATGTCGGCCACCTTCATTGGCAACTCGACGGCCATTCAGGAGATCTTCAAGCGCATCTCCGAGCAATTTACCGCCATGTTCCGTCGCAAGGCTTTCCTGCATTGGTACACGGGCGAAGGCATGGACGAGATGGAGTTCACAGAGGCAGAGAGCAACATGAATGATCTGATATCCGAGTATCAGCAGTATCAAGTGCGTTCAGCTCATGCATGCCCCACTGTCTGCTCCATACTAATCTCTCTCACTTTCTCTTCCTCCCTCCCAACAGGAAGCCACCGCCGACGATGATGTGGAGTTCGATGACGAACAGGCCGAGAACGAGGCCTACGAGTCGGAGGCATTGCAAAACGGCGACGGCGCCTAAGCCACTATTGCGTTATACTTGTTGCATACTACATGGTTATCTTTTAGGATAAGGTATTCCACATGTGGACAAAAGCAAAGGCAGTTAATAAACGTTAAATCTAGTATTCAAGTCGCGCATAGTGTATTTTTATGTTGGTTTATTGGGGACATTAAATCTAGAGTGGATAATTGAGCAGCACATCCTGTCGCGCCAGTTCCAGCAACATGGGATCGTCGAAGAACTTGTTGATGGACACATCCTCCGAGAGGCCCTTGCGGCGACGAGTCTTGATCATGAATTCACGTGCCAAATGCGAAGCTTGCTGGGGTTCCAGGGGACGAATGACTATGCTCTTGTCCAGCGGATCTCCTGGCACAATCTGCCAGTGATGGAACACAGACAGGCAGAAGGCTTGACCCTGGGTGTGTGTGCGCAGATCTGTCTCGAAGCCAAACGAATCAATTGCGGGTATAAAGGCTTTGATAGTGTAGATTGGTGAGCCCGATACGGGTGCATCCTGTGTGACGTGACCTCTGGAAAAGGAGAAAGTAGTATTAGATGATGTCAACTGTGAACTGTGCATCAATTCTTCACTCACCTACGCCGCGCCAACACCGTGTACACGGCTGACACACAATCGGCTGGAGCCTGAACCTCGACAAATAGATAGGGCTCCATGAGACGCGGCGTGGCCATGAGGAAGGCCGAGTAGGCCACACGACGGGCAGTGGGAATAATTTGGCCGCCACCGCGATGCAGTGCCTCGTTGGCAATGACAGCATCGAGTATCTTGAACTTTACATTGCGTATGGGCTCCTCGCAAAGCGGTCCTTCACGTGTGCCCCACTGGAAGCCCTGCACAATGGAATCCTTGACAGCAGTCAGCAGATTCTTATCCACCTCCGAAGGCAGCGTATCGTCCACCAGAATATTGGGGCCTGTTGTGTCCGGACCAAAGGCCCAGATGGAACGTGCCGCCAGCAGATCCCAATCATAGTTGACCTGGAAGAATTCGCCAATGCGTTTCTTGTTCCAATTAATGCAGACCGTTTCGTTCTCGATGTCCTCGGCCAATCCCTTCTCCAGCGGCTCCGATATCATTGTTATCTTGTTCTTCTTGTTGGGCGTCTCGGCGAAACATTTAAGGGAACTAGTTTCCACGACAGTTTCACAGAAGGCCACCACTGGGTCGGCCACCTTGATGTCAATCTCCGAGTACATCTTACGCAGATCGTGCATGACACAGTCCAGATACAGCTCACCCGTACCCAGTATAACATGTTCACCCGACTCCTCGACACGTGTGGAGAGCAGCGGATAAGATTTGTTCACCTTACGCAGACCGTCTAACATTTTGGGCAACTCTGAGGGATTCACCGGCTCCACAGCGATCTTTATAATACTCTGCGTATTGAACTTCAGCGGTCGGAATATGTAAAGATCCTCGGGCACATTGATGTCCACAATGCTAGATGTTTTCACAATGCACTGATCAATGCCCTCGATGAGCACCCAATTGCCAGAGGGCACACGATTCAATTCCACCTTGTAGCGTGCCTCATAGACCCAGAGCCTGCCCACCTGGAGAATGCGTGAGTCTTCCTCGTCCTGCAGCGTATAGTTCTCGCCCAGCACACGCACCTCCTGCCCGGCATGCAGTGTGCCCGACACAATGCGTGCCAGCACCTGGAAGAATGTGCAGTCATCGTTGGGATACATCTTGGAGCTGTGCACCATCAGCGTGCCGTACTGGTTGCACGTGATCATGTCGCGGTAAATGTCGCCCTCCTTGGGGCCCGTGTAAATGTGATCCACCTTCCGTTTAGCATTCTCCAGTGGTGACTTTATGTGCTCCACACACATGTCAACGAATCCACTGCAGTCACCCATAAATCGATTGCATACGACACGCAGCAGCGGACGTATGTTGGACTTCATCTCATCCTTCGACACGCGCACCTGCAACTCAGCTAGAGTGTCCGACAAGGTGGTGTCCACATCGCCCACCACCTGAGCAATCAGCTTGTACATGGGCTCCAATATGAACTCCACAAAGCTGCGCTGTGCCGAGCTATGAGGCGGCTTCTTGGTAAACTTGCGCCTGGCAAAGAAAACAAACATAAGCAACTATTTCTAGAAAGGCACTTGAATAACTTCTACTCACGACTTGCTGTGGAAGTACATGTCGCCCCAGAGACGCTTGGCGAACTCGGTATAGTTAACGCCCTCGTAGGTGTCTGCATAGAGCTTGGCAAAGGACTTCAAGGTGAAGCAGAATCCGTAGAGGGAGCTGGCAAAGCAAACGTTGCCCAGCACAGGAGATACCATTAGATTGTCTTCCGCGCTGCCATAGGTGCTGTAAGGGAGTGTTTTGAAAAGGTTTTTATTGCTGGGACTCTTGCGAATCTCACCTTAGTAATCCATTGATTTCCTCCACAATGTGCTTGAGCTTGAAATAAGCATCTTGAGGCGGCAACTTCAGCTCCAAAATAAGACGATCAATCTGCGAAGAAACGAGAAAAACTTAATAAGGTTCTCCAATTTAAACCCAATGCGATGCACGCACCTTGTTGATGCACACGGTGATGGCCAGGCGCTCCTGCACGGCATGCTTGAGCAGCCGCTCGGTGTTTAGCATGACACCCTCGGAGGCATCGATGAAGAGCACAACGCCGTCACTCATGCGCATGGCAGCAGTTGCTTCGTCAGAGAAGTTGACATGACCGGGAGTATCGAAGATGTTCAGCAAGTAGCTCTTCTGCTTGACATCCTGCAGTACAAGGGTTACGGGTGTGGCCTTGATGCTGCAACCGCGCTCCTGCTCGGTGAAGAGTGTGTCTGTGTAGCGCAAAGATCGTTCCTCCATGTTCTCGAACTGCGGATGCGTCTGGCGTATTAAACAATCCACAAAGGTGGTTTTGCCGTGATGCAAATGCCCGACAAGCGCAACGTTTCGAATCAATGGGGGAGTGTCCATAAGATCTGCCATGAATTCCATGTCGTAAGTCGTTTCAGGCAGATCCTGCTCCTTAATTTGAAACTTTAGCTTCTTTACGGGTTCAATGAGAGGCTTGTCCAACGGCTGTGCATCCTCCTCCTGCACAATTGTCTCCACGTCTGGTCCGTACACTTCAACAGCCGAGGGATAGTACCTTTTATCCTCGTGCAGCACCACAGCAGTCACCTCCTTGTCCTCGTCATCTTGCGGCTCAGCTTCATCCTCATCCATTGCGTCCTCCTGTGGGAAGAATGCACACAAAACATGAGGAAAAGGTCACCATAGAAAGGAAGTTAACTTACATCTTGGTCATCAGGTACTTCTGGTTGACCGTAAATGCTCTGATCGTCATCTTCATCGCTGTCCAGATCGGGGCCTATATAGTTGCCGAACTCATCGTACAAATCGGAATCCATGCTGCAGCGATTGACTAAAATATATTAATAATCTTTTATTCACAGGATAAGGTAACAAGCGCGGTTCACCCTAATGAACACACGCACACACACAAAAAATACGCATGCAAACATGCAAAATGTAAACGTTTAGCACACAATGCCGGCACAGCTTAATAACCTTTTATTGGGGCAATATACACTGAAACACAAATTACCTCGTTTTTAAAGTAGTTAATAATATTAATTACTTAGTTTTTAGTTAATAAAACACAAGTTTTTAATATTTTCAGCAAGAATAACGCGGAATGCGAGCACGCTACTCTTCTTCTTCCAAACCGACAGCTGACCGGCAAAAGTGTGACCAGATCGGATGAAATCATAGCAATTACCTGCCACTGTTGCCAACTACTCGTTGACACGCCGTATGGCGGCAATATTTAAATGAACGCTGGGTTTTAGCTTGCTAATTACCCTTATGACATCTGGTGACAAATTTTGACCGTAATTAGCGCAGGTAAAACACCTGGCAGTTAGTTCAGGTAAACTGGAATGTGTTTAAATTGCAGGACAAACCGTTCAGTGAGTTCAGTTTACAGTGTCATTTGGAGCCTTACGCATCGACATCGTCATGAAACTGTGGATAGTTTCTTTCTTTGTTCAGTTTTCATTTACCATTATATCGTGCAAAGTGACGGTCCTTGAGAATGCAAATTCTGTGCACAACAACATAGGCAGTCGTGAGGATTGGATCAACCAGGCTAAACTACAAATAAAAAATCACAAAATCTACACGGTGATGAAATACTCCCCGTATAGACCATCGAACAGTAATCAAATCCCTGCAATGAGGCCGTTTATAACGTCAACAAGTTCTCCGTTTTCGGTGCTAGACTCAAACAATGTTTTGAATACAACCAGCTCACCAATTATCATCAATACAATCGATAGTGTGACGAGTGAATCGGCAATTCATGCTGAAACATCTCCGGAAGCTCCAACAGAAATATTTTCAACCACAACTGAAACGATTGAATCTTCCACCTTGTTGCTGTCAATAATTGGAAAACCTCCTGGTTTCGAACCGTCTTCAACTGAAGGAAACTATCTCGTGGCAGAAATCCCGGAATCAACAACCGAAGAAGTACATTCAACATCAATGGAGTCAACTTCTGAATCTGAAACTTCCATTTCCACGACACCTCTTCAGCCAGAATCAACAAGTGAACAAATAGATTCTACAACAGAGTCTTATGAATCATATGATGAGGCTCGACTTCACTCAACAACCGAAACGGATGCATTTACTTCTACAAGTGAACCTCCGGCAATAACTACGGAGATATCCTTCGAGATGGTAGAAGATATCTCCACGTCAACATTTCAGCCAGATTCCACAACCGAACAAGTAGATTCTATAACGCAGTCAAATTATTATAACATATCAAATGAGGATCTAAATCAATCTGCAAACGAAGCGGAGGAGCCTGCGGCAACAAGTGAATCCATTCTAGCTGTCTCAACGACAACATTTGAGCCAGAATCTACAACCAACGCCGGAGATTCCACAACAGAGGCGTATTATAATAGTTTATTATCAAATACTTTGTTGGATGATTCTTCTTCTGACATTGAATCTTCTGTTTCAACAACGATCATCCAGCCAGAATCTACAACCGAATCGAACGATGCAACAACAAAATCATATAATCATAATGGCTTAATTAATGAAAATGAGGAAGATGATACTGATGTCTCTTCAACGACATACCAGCCCGAATCCACAACAGAACTGAATGATATCACAACTCCAGAGATTCCAACGACATCAGCCGAGCCAGAGACTACAACCGAAAATATAATATCTACAACCGAACTTCCTTTATCTACAACACAAATTAGTCCTTTGGAGAATGAAAGTACGACTGAGTTAGGATTGAGCACCACCGAAGATGGCTTTGGATCGACTACAACAGATATTGTACCCACCACAACTACTGTTAGAAGTGCCATCTTGGTAGAAGATTTAATTCGCGAACAACCGAGGAAGTTCACCTATTCTTCGGATGTAATGCCAGAAACTGATTATTATAACTATTAAAAACAAACATTTTAAATAAAAAATAAAGAATTATTTTGAGCGTAAATGTATTTTATTGTATTGGGGCATCTGTGACGTCACATTACTGTGCACGATACCTGCACAACCAATAGACATGCATGCAAAGAGTTGCCAGCCTCGCTCGTTTCAATTAGTTTTCCCAGCGTTGCCACTTAGCATTCTTGTAGCAGCTGCTCGCCGTAACAACCCGAGAAATAAATTTTATAAAATGCTGAAGTTTACCCAATTATTAGCCCGAAATGGTGAGTTAAGCACGAATTGTATTGATTAAATCTAATTCGATATATTGGCCAACAGTCACTGTTGCCAACCTTACGGGCAGAGCACACATGCGTTCACGTTTGTTTGCCAATGCGGCCGCAGTGAACGAGAAGGAAAACACGACAGAAGCAACAACAACAAATCAGAATGCCGATGAACCCATCGAAATACCAAATCCCTTCGAAAAGGATCCCCAGCAATGCGTTTTGTGCAAGCACGACATAACGCCGCACTACAAAAACGTTAAACTGCTTTCACAGTTCCAGTCCCCATACACGGGTCGCATCTACGGTCGCCACATAACCGGATTATGCAAGCAGAAGCAGGAAGATGTGGAGAAGGCCATCTTGCGTGCCCAGCGCTGTCTGCTGATGCCAGGTTACCACAAGGACTTGGACTTCCTGCACGATCCCAAGCTGTTCGACCCAGAGAAGCCAGTGCGGCCACACAAATATTAGTTTGTTATTGTTTTTATCGTTTTTCCAATTAACGCAGTTAAATACAGTTTTGATGTTGCTGCTAGTTACCATCGACTCTCGTAATTTTGATATCCTTCAGTCATTCTTCTTCACTCAAGTATCGGAGCATTTCGAGCGGCAGTTTCAGCTGTTGCAGTACCGCCTTCTTCTTGCTAACTTCTGGCTCGTTGCGAACTTCTGGCTCGTTGCTAACTTGTGGCTCGACCAACGACTGTAAATCCTCAAAGGCTGCTTTGAATCCATTTTGCCAGGTTTCTATGTCCGCTTTTAGTTCAGCTATCTGGCGCTGCCTCCACAGGCTTTTGTGTGGACTCATTGGCCGATTCACTATCACAGGCTTCTTGGCCGGCTGAGTCTCGGCAAACTCCACTCGCTTCTTGTTGGCATCATTCCGTAGACGAGACAATCCAGGACGTCGTCCATTTGTGGAGTTCGCCATTGCCTTCATTTGTTGTGAAACGGTCCGTGAAGTCTGGTCAGGCACCTTATCCGCTTCTGCTTGATTTGCTTCAGTTGATGGCACTTTCAGCTCAGCTATCAGGCGTTCCCTCCACGAGCTTGTGCGTGGACTCTCTGGCCGGTTCTCCATCACAGGCTTCTGCGCCGGCGGAGTCTCGACAAAATCCAGTCGCTTCTTGCTGACATCTTTCCGTAGACGAGACAATCCAATACGTAGGCCATTTATGGAGTTCGCCTTTGCCTTCTGTTGATGTGGAACGGTGGGTGGAGTTTGGTCAGGCATCCTTTCCACTTCTGCTTTAATTGTTTCAGTTGATGGAGTTGTGGTGGGTTGGCGACGTACACCAGGCATGGAGTAGGCTGCCTTGCCCAGTCTGGAACCCAAACGACGCCATGACTGGGGAGTTGTCCCTGAAGCATCAGACATTTTTGGGCGCAATCTTTTCAATTCTTTTTGCCACAGCGTTACCAGATTGTTAAATAATTCAACTGTTCACCAAATAAGCATTTGTGCGACTGTGTGTGTGCCTGCGATGAAAATAACTACGTTATTTATACAAAAACATTACTTAAATAAAAATGAGATATTAAACAACAAATGAATGAATGAAAACTGAAGATATCTAGATTTAATATACTTGAATACAAGGATATTCTGAGTTAAATCTAGTCAAATTTACCCCAAACTTCACACTACAAAATGAGGGTTATCGCTGAAGACGGATCATTCTTCACCAAGACAATACGTGATCTCATAAATCGGCTCAAACAACTGCATTTCTGAGCACTCAAAAAACATCGATTTGTTGAGTCATCCGCCGTATAGTCCTGACTTGGCACCGAATGACTTATTTTTATTCCCGTACGTAAAAATTAAAATGAAACGTTTTTCGACACCTGAAGAAGCGGGTGACTCGTTCAGAATGCATGTTTTCCAGATATGTACTTACCTCAATCAGAGTGGCAAAAGTGCTTCAAACGCATGCAAAAGTGTATAGATCTTAATAGGGAATATGTTGAAAAACAATAAAGACATTTTCGATTTTTTATATTTGTTTTAGTTCTCTAATCCCGAAATATAAAAGTCAAAGGCGGTTTTTATCATTGTCCTTGTTCTTCACTCCTGTCCTTAAACACCCGAGAATAAAAACAAATATTGTTGTTTTAAACTTTATTTTAGTTATGAATATATAAACTTTGCGCTTGATACTCTCCTGTCCTGTCCATGAGGCATGTATAAAGTCTACAAAAATTATGCGCGCGCTCTATATGATCTAGGATTATACATTATGTATGTATGCATGTATACGTATCTCTATATATGTATATAGTATAATATATTTAATTTAATCGCATTGCCGACTAAGTGTGACCTGATACTGATAATTGGCGAATCAGAGTGACCGGATCCGCCATTCCAAGTGTGTTTTGGCTTCGAATAAAACTCTCAGCACTTGCTAAAATCGACGCTGATATGATTAGAAAAATGATTACTCTAATAACTAGGTTTACGAGGATCTTACGAACTGAATAATCAAAATAAATGTATGTATGTGTAAGAGTAGGACAAATCAAGAGAAACCGAACTGAACGCTTCGTCGTCCGAAGATTGGCAACAAAAGATCTTAAGTCAAACTTAGGTATATGTATGTATCTGTATATGTATATATTGAAGCACTAGAATACGAGACTATGCGACACCAGAGGCAGGCACGACTACGGCAGCTTGTGGTAGCGCTCAACATCGCCGCCACGGAAAGAGACCTTGCAGACGCACTGCTGGGAGCTGGACAGCATGACGAGGCACTCGCGACAGACCAGATGCCGGCAGGTGCGAATCTCGTAGGCAAACTGTCCGCTGCGACAATTGATGCAGCTGGGCGGCTGCAGCGGCGTTGCTGTGCTCACTTGGGTGAAGCGGGTTATTTTTTGCAGGGCCTGTTCGATGGCAATGGAAGACATTGTGCCCGGCGCAGCTGACGCTGATGATGAGGTAGGCAGGGTGGTCTGGCCGACGCTGCTGGCTGTGACAGTAGCGCTGACCGCGTGCACCGAGTGGCTGTGCCGCGCCCGCTTGGCAGCTGGCGGAGATGTCGGTGACAGAGGACCTGGGAATGCCGATGTGGCCGTGGCAGTGACAGTCGACTTGGTCTTGCGGTGCTGATGCTGCTGTTTGTAGACGCTGCTCAGCGAGGAATAGGTGCCGACGGCTAAGCTGCCCTGTCCCTGTAGGCACATGTGGCTGGCGAACTGGGAGGCGTGGCGACGACGCGTGCGTGAGCTGCCCAGGGAACGAGGAACTGACTTGAAGTGCTCCGAGTTCTCCATTAGAAACTTTTCAATGCGCGCCTTGAGCGCCAGGTTTAATATTGCTTTGCGTTGTGAGGTATATTCAAGTCCCGTGAACGGATCGGAGGGCAGGCGGCCCCACTTGGCCTCCTCCTCCGAGTGTTTATCGATTGTGGACTGATCGACCACCTTTCCGGATGGCAGCACAGTAGGAAAAATCTAAAAACAAAAAAAGAGAGTTGACATAAAACAGATCTGCAGATGGGGGTAGTAATTGACTTGGTTACGCACCATTAGGTCCCAGGTGATGGAGTCAAGAAACTCCTCTGGTATCTCCAACCTTGACTGTTCGCGCAGTTCGGGAATGTGTCGCGATGGCGAACGTAGACCCGCCTGCTGCTGCTGTGCTTGGTCCCTAATGCCATATGGATCACTTATCTCGCTCCATATGGTCTTCATAAGCTCACGATCGGCCTTATCCAGGCAGCGTGCGGGTAGGCCCCACATTTGTATCTTACGAAGCACTGGCGGACAGCGTTCCGTAGCACGGATCACAATCTTCACGCTGTTCGTAGTGGATAGTATCTTATGGGCAGTCTTAAAGAAGAATACCTTCTCGCTCTGCTGCTGTGCGGCTGCGGTGCTGCTGCGCGAGTTGTAGTCGCTCTGATAGCAAAAGGTCACCGAGTCCATACCCTTGGGTAGGTCACGCACATAGGCCACACGTTCCCATATGCCATCGTGCTTGCCGTGCACCTCGAAGCCCGTGGAGCGGAGGGCACCAGAGCTAGGCCATAGCTTAATGACCTTCAGATCGATGGCTTTGGGAAAGTCAAAGACAATCTCAACGGGTGGCTTGCAGACGGCAAAGCACATGAACCCGCGTTCCAGCTGCTCCGCATCGTCCGCTATTAGGTTTGCGGCCGTGTAGCCATCCTCGCAGACAGCGTCGCATTCCACGGAGGGTTTGAGTTTCGGATTTAGAAAGTTGATTAAACTGCTCATTGAACGCGTGTGTATACTGGACTGTCTGTCTCGCCTGGGCTATGCTATTAGATATGCTGGTGCTGTCGGTCACGCGGCGTTGCCGTTGCGTCTGCTTGGCCCCACCTGCTCTGATTTTTTTCTCTGCTAATTCGCACAGAAAATGGCGTCACTGGCTCCTGTGTTTTCTATTGTCACTTCGATTACTCACGCCTCGAATGTACACCACCGTCGCAATCGAGCACACACACACAAATATATCAAAAAATATATTGCATTTATTATCACTGGTAATTATTTGTTATTTTCTCTTTGTTATATATTAATTATCCTTGCTTTTTCAGATATTTCCTGCTTTTTTCTCGTGTTTTTCTGGCTAATAACTCAGCTGTTTAGAATTATGAAGCCAGCTGCATAAAACAGGGTTGCCAGATACCACACAATCCGCAGCGTCGTTTGAGGGAGTGTGGTATTTTTTAATAAGATTTATTTTTAATTGTAAATGATTATTAAAAAGGTGTAACATTACAGTTCTTAGTCATATAAAATATTGTATTTAATTTGAAGTATGAAAAATCTATTTAGATGACTTAAAAGTATTTTGACAATTTATAATAGTATTTTTAAAAGAGTTGTCCATGTATATCGATAAGTATAAGTAGACAACAATCGTGTTACGCGCCATTTTGGCTTTTAAATGATGAACCAAAACTTTTTTACCAATCAGCAAAAATGTTTAATAGTGATTTTCTGCTAGTTTAAAGGGATATTCTTATTAAGATTGTAGGTTAACGCCTTTATGAAAAGATAAGCCAGTTTTACTACCGACAATTGAAATTATCAATTGATTAAATATGTATTTTTAAAGATACCGTATTAAGCTGAAGCTATTCGTAACTATTTGTGTGTAAGTGTAGATCTATCTTTATCGACCACTTGAGCGCGTGAACACTTTTGTTGAATGGAACAGGTGCAGATAAAGTTCCGTTTATGGCCATCATAAGCCTATAAATTGAACCCCTGTGGAGGCAGCTGCTTCAGTAGCGCCGCCATTGCCATGAAGTGCTTGCTGGTCCTTCTGTGCGGCTTTTTAGCCGCGTCCGCGTTTAATCTGCCAGGTGTCCCGGTTGACTTTGATCTGGACGACAAAGTGCTGTCCGCCATAGTTGATGATGTGGCTGAACGGTTGGAGAAGGAGTATATCACCTATCTGAAGACAGGAGTCGAAACTGCTGCGTTCAAGAAACTCACCTCTCAGCTCGCCAAGGCGCACAGCAAGAAGGACATATTCACCAAGAATTTACCCGAACTGGACACACGTGATGGCTTCGTCGTGTGCACCTTGTGTCGATCCGTTGTCAACATTTTCGCACGTACAATCCGCGAAGAGGACGGCGAACTTAATGGCGAAAACAGCTCTGGGATTATGAAAGACTTCGCAATGGACGTGTGCCGCCGTCTCAACCTGCAGACTGAGGAGGTGTGCGGGGGTCTGATCGATTCGAATCTGGGATCCGTAGAGTACATTATGCGCAACTCGGAAATCGACTCTCAGAGCTTCTGCTCCCTCTTCATGGGCATCAGTTTCTGCAACACGGGCAGCAATGAGGCCTACAACTGGACCCTAACGTTGGACAACAACGGCCAGACCATGAGTGGCCCCAAGTCAGATACGCCGAAACACAGCGATAGCGACTTCAAAGTCTGTCACTTCACGGACATTCATCATGATCCGCTGTACGAGGAAGGCAGCCGCGCCGACTGCGATGAGCCGATGTGTTGCCAGCGCGATAAGAGCACAACAGCGGGCACCAGTAGCGCCGCAGGTTTCTGGGGTGACTACCGTGACTGCGACTTGCCCTGGAGGGCCTTTGAGTCGGCACTGGATCACGCCGTGAAAACGGAGGAATGCACCTACATCTATCAAACGGGCGACATTATCGATCACATGGTCTGGGGAACATCCGTGGAGAAGAACACTGAAGTGCTGACCAAGGTGAGCAGTCACTTCACGACAGTGTTTCCCGATGTGCCTGTGTATCCCTGCATTGGCAATCATGAACCACATCCGCTCAACCTGTAAGTAGTGGTCACTTTTGTTTTCCAATCAATCTTTGCAATCCGTGCCTGTCTCCTTTAGTTTCAGTCCCGAAGGAGTACCGGATGAGATCAATACCAAGTGGCTGTATGAGCATTTGTATAACGACTGGTCCAAGTGGCTGCCGGTCGAGACGAAGGAGACCATCCTCAAAGGCGGCTACTACACTGTGTCGCCCAAGAAGGGCTTCCGTATCATTGCGCTGAACAGCAACGGTTGCTACACGGACAACTTCTGGCTGTACCACAACGGAAGCGACAAGATTCCACAGCTGCAGTGGTTCCACGACACTTTGCTGGCCGCCGAAACAGCTGGAGAGAAGGTGCACGTGCTCACGCACATCCCCTCGGGCGATGGCACCTGCTGGGCTGTCTGGGCCAGGGAGTACAATCGGTGCATAACACGCTTCCACGATACTATCTCTGCCATTTTCAATGGTCATTCGCACAAGGACGAGCTGGCTGTGCACTATTCGGAAGAGGGCTATGCCACAGCCGTGGCATGGAATGGTGGCGCTCTGACCACATACAGCAACAAAAACCCCAATTACCGCGTCTACGATGTCGATCAGGAGAAGTACCAGGTGACGAACCATCGTACCTATATCTACGACTTGAACGAGGCCAATGCGAAACCGGATGAGCAACCCAATTGGTTCCTGGAGTACGAGTTCATCAAGGAGTTTACTGAGGATACCAGCCCGGCAGGCATTGACAAGCTGCTGGAGCAGTTTGCTGACAATCCCGAGCTGATGCGCAAGGTGAGTGCCTAATTGGACCTGAGCGAGAGCAGCCTGTAAACTTCCATTCTCTTGCAGTACTGGCGGTTCCGGGTAACCTCCGCGGAGCCACAGGTGAGCGGTGGCTGTGATCGCAACTGTCTGGCGGGTTCTCTGTGCCGTACCGTCGTCACTATCAACACGGAAACTGCACGCTGCGAGGAGCTGAGAGAGCGACTCTTTGCTGCCGTAAGTGCTTACTCCCCACATCCCTTGCAGTTCATATTAATAAATATCTTCTTTATCCATAGTTGGACAAGGAGGAACCCGTCAATCCAGATGATCCAGAAAAGCCAGATGGCGATGGAGCTGCCACCCTCAGTGTTCTGGGTGTGACTTCCCTATTGGCTCTATCGTCCTTGCTGAGGTTTGGCTTTTAAAATGGGATTTCCATCCTGTTCATAGTACTAATTATAGTTTATATAATCGCACATTCCATTTTCAATTGCACGATCGAGTGCAAAATCCAAAATACATCTATAACTTATAAACACAATCGAGTTTGTTAATCTGCTTTGTGAAAACAACTTATCGCCCGAAATAGACTTGCCGAGTGCCTGTGGGGCCTGGCCAGCTCGAGTAGCGTTAACTCTGAGCGGGTTATCTCAGATTAGGGCCTACATCATATTAGCGCAAATTAGCCAATAAAACAGCAATAAATGCTGCTCATGTCATATATAATCCCGATGCAATGAATACATTTGTTCGACACGATTGTTCAGTTTATAGTCCTGTTTGTTTTATGCCTGAACCGGCAAATGAATCGCGAAAAATATATCGCACGTGAAAGTCGTGCGATAATCCATGTTGTTTTCACGTGCGTCCATTTGTCGTTTCCTGAGTGCTTTGATATTAGATCATTCTGTGAAGTGGCTTCTTTCCGCCTTTGTTAGGGTGACTTTTTTGCTGCGGCTCAAAACAGTTGCGAGGCAATTTTGTTTTTATGTATAATATGGTCGATTTGGCAGGTGTTAAAAATAAACTTATTATCTAGATGTCTACCAAATTCGTTAATATTGGGTTGCCCAAAAAGTAATTGCGGATTTTTTAAAAGAAAGTAAATGCATTTTTAATAATAATGCATTTTTAATGATAATGAACGGTTGATTTTGGTATATTTAACTTCTCTCCTATCTCACGCTCAGTTACATGACGATTCAATTCGATTAATGCTTGATTTGGTCGTTATCAACTTCAATAGTTTCCGAAATATTACCGAAATTACAAACTCCTCATGATGATGAGTTGTTTCAGTATTTTATAGTCCTCTGTAAATGTTATTGAAACGGTTTACCTTTCAATTTTCAATCAATTTGATTTGATTTGATATATATTTAAATAAGATAAACATAGCTATGTCTATATACTATAAACAATAAAAAGTTCATACGGAATATCATTCATATCTCTCAAACGCCGAAAGATTAGTTAAGCATAGTACGGAAAGGAGCAGGTGGGTATCTCAATTTATTTAGCTTCCCTTGATAACTATGATTTCTATATAAAGTATGTGCTATATATACTGGTATTACGAGTAAAATATCATTATGAAGACTGGGAAGTCATAACCCTGGTGTGTCTCCTCACGGACCATAGTCAAAATTCTGGTCAAAAAGTCAACTCAAGCAGGAACTACCGAGCAGCTGTAAGCGAGCTAATCTCGAGCCGTAAAAATCTCGTGTACCGTTTATAGCGATTATAGGCTACCATATGTTATGGTGAGTGTAACATCAGTATGGGAGCTCATCGGCAGCTCGATAAGAATGGCCAAAGTGCTATATAATCGATCCGTTTGCAGTGCCCACAATCAGTAGCAAACGCCTCGTTGGGCTGTGATGAAGTGCGCGTGGAGTGTTGTATTTGTGGGCGTGGTCGCTCTGCTGGGCAGTTGTCGGCCGTACAGTGTGCCCGAGATGTCCAGCGAGGAGAAGCGACTGGCGGAAATGTCAGGTAGGCAAAGTGTTTATTTTCGTTCTTATTTCCACTTATCGCTGACAAGTTGAAGTGCTTAAACCAAGATGATCTCTACTCTCTCCCCCCTCATCCCTCACAGAGAGCGTAGCAAACGAGGTGAGCGTGGACTTCGTGCAATACATGCGCACTGGCTTGGCCTCCCCGCGATTAAAACAATTGGGCGCCGAGTTACGCGCGTCGCACAGCCAGAAGGACATCTTCACCCAGTCCTTGGTGGATGTGAGTGCAGCGGATCAGTACTTTGCCTGCACCATGTGCCGCTCCGCAGTCAAGGTGCTGGCCAAGACTTTCAGGGAGCCCAATGGTGAGCTAAACGGTCCGGACCGTGATGAGAAGGCGCGCCAGGCGGCACTTAGCCTCTGCGATTACTTCGACATTCAGACACCTGCCGTATGCGGGGGCCTCTTCGACCTGAACTGGCCCATTCTGGACTTCATTCTGAACGAAACAATCGCCGAGTCGAGATCGATTTGCGGCATGTTGCCCATTGCCATTTGTCAGCTGCAGCAGGAGGAGTACAAGTTGAATCTAAACATTGAGGGAGAGTCTCCCAGTGGTTCCAATTCCGAGCTGGCCGAGCGCAGTGACGAGGATTTGTTAGTGCTCCACTTGACGGACATTCACTACGATCCCGACTACCGCAACGGCAGCTGGGCAGAGTGCAGCGAACCCATTTGTTGTCGCGATGACTTGCCAGCGGGATCGAAGTCACTGGGTGCAGGCTATTGGAGTGACTATCGCACCTGCGACACTCCCCGCCATCTGATTGTGAACGCATTCGATCACATTCGCAAGACGCACAAGATGAACTGGATCTACCACACGGGCGATGTGCCACCCCACAATGTCTGGTCCACCACAAAGCAGGGCAACATGGACATGCTGACAGAGATTGATGGCCTGCTCAATGAGTACTTTCCCGGCATTCCGGTCTACCCGTGTCTGGGCAACCACGAACCTCATCCCACAAATGTGTAAGTAGCCAAGAGAAGATTGCTGATTGATCCCTTCTTATCCCTGCCTGCCTCTGTAGCTTCGGCAACAACGAGGTGCCCGCCGGCCTCAGCATCGACTGGCTGTACGCGCATCTCTGGAGTCTCTGGTCCAAGTGGCTGCCTGCCGATGCCGAGGCCACCATACGCCGCGGTGGCTACTACACACTGTCGCCCAGCGCCGGACATCGCATCATTGCTCTGAATAGCATGGACTGCTACATGTTCAACTGGTGGATCTATTACAATGGTTCCATAGTGCTGGAACAGCTGCAGTGGTTCCACGACACTTTGCTTGCGGCTGAAGCGGCCGGCGAGAAGGTGCATGTGCTCACTCACATCCCGGCGGGCGACAGCGACTGTTGGCCAGATTGGTCAAGGGAATACAATCGTCTGTTAGCTCGCTTCAGCCACTGCATCACAGGCATCTTCAATGGGCACACGCACAAGGACGAGATGAGTTTGCACTACTCGGATGCTGGTGACGCTGTGGCCGTGTCCTGGAACGGTGGCAGTCTCACGACTTACACCAACAAGAATCCCAATTATCGACTCTACCAGCTGAGCCCACAGACCTGGCAGGTACTCGACCATGAAACGTGGACCTTCAATCTGACCGAGGCTAATCTGCAGCCAGACGAATCACCCGAGTGGTACAAGGAGTACACCTTTGCCAAGGACTTCACCGTGGACACAAGTCCTGCTGGCATTGACGGACTGCTGGAGGAGATGGCCAACCATCCGGACTTGCTGCGACAGTTCTGGCGCTACAAGGTAACCCATGCGGATCCCAAACTAGCTGAAGGCTGCGATGACAGTTGCTTGAGCAAAACGCTCTGCCGCATCGCGACGAGCAACTATCGCAGCAAGCAGCAGTGCAAGCTGCTGCAGGAGCTTCTGTTGGAAAGCGTGAGTAGTCTGTGAGGGATTGGGAGTTGTGTTCCATGGCTAAAAAACTTTTTATCCTATGCAGCTGGAAAAGGAAAAGGATGGCGACGGCAGTGGCGAGGACAATGGAGGAGGAGGAGGAGGAGATGGAGGCGATGGCAACGGAGGAGCAGCTGCGCTGCTGGCCCAGAGTTTGCCCGCTTTGCTGGCGATACTCTGCCTGCTGCGGTATCTCTAACTGCAAGGGAGGCAGGGCGGCAGGGCTTATCTGTAGATTATAGCTGATTATTTATAGCATATTGTCGGGTTAATTAGCTCGATTAGCAGCGCGAACATAAAATGCGTCATAAAATGCCAAACAAATGGAAAGTGGCGTTAGTTGAAGTGCGCCCTTACCCCATCTCCCTTAATTTTCATTTCCATTTCCCAGCAAGAAAAAAACAACGTGCAGTTTTAACATTCAGAATACCGTTATTTTGTTGATATACACATATAATTACATAGAGTTTATTTAAGTTGTCGCTACTTGCTGCTGCCTTGGCTGCGTTGAATACTTGTTGCGGGACTGTGCCGGAAGGGGGGGAGGGGCAGGACCGGATAAAAGCGCTACAGTAGAATCCCAATTGAATGACCTGTGGCGTGCTGAGGAAGGCTGCGGATGTAGGAGGGTGGGTGGTGTGTCGGGTTGGTGTGTGAGAATTGCATTTCGTTTCCCATCTCTATCTGATCTTTGTACATACATATCCCAACCACATACATATTTACAAACGTGAAATTGTAATCATTGTGCCGGCCATGTCCCAATTATCTTCGTCTTCTTCTTCTTCTTCATCGTCGTCGTCGTCGTCTTTGTCAAGGAGTTGAGCTCCTTAGAGCGCGCACATGAGTGTGGCAATGTCCAGATCCCGCTCGTCAGCTTTGCGCAAGATGACGGCAGCCTGGTTCTGATAGCGACCTGTCGAGACCAAGCGCACGTTGGTCACGCCACAGTAGATCGCCTGCTCGGGTCCCACTTCAGTGCTGGCGCCGCACACATTGCTGGCCATTTCCATGTGGGTGTTGTCCAGACCGGCAGAGCCGCCGATCTCCAAGCGATCCTCAAGCTGGTGGCACTGCAAGGTAGAACAGTAGAGTCTCTCTCTGTCTTACTAGTTCTCTCTCTCTCTCATACTCACATCATAGTTGACTTTCTCTTGGGCACGCACGCTCTTGCTGCCAATGCGCAGATTGCCCAGGGAGATGGCAGCCGGGAAGAGGGCGGACAACGTGCAGTTGCGGGCGTGGCCGAAGTTTGACATCTTAAAGACAGCAGCGGTGTCCTGGACGAGTACGTTGCAAGCTAAAGGCGAGAAGAACATGTACTAAGAGTGCCTTCTGCTGCTCAATAAGAGGAACCTACGCTGTGATATCTTGTGGAATCGCACATTGGCCACAAAGGAGCCACGTGTCGGGATGCGGTACTGCAGCAGTGCAGCATTCTGGCTGGAGCGGAAGAACTTCTTGTTGCTGAAGCGAGGCCTGAAAGAAGTGGCAAGAGCGGTTTTTGTGGCAGCTCTACAGCTGAAAGGGCATTTGGATGTGGGAGACCTACCATTGCTTGTTGTTGTTGCAGAACTCATAGACACGATCCTCCAGCTGGCGATGGTGATCCTTCAGGGCTGGGAAGTATTCTCCATTAAGCTCCCAGCCATCGACAAACTGAGAAGGCAAGAAGAGTTAGAGAGATACAAAAGAAATAATTTTATAAAGAAAATAAGATGGGAGTATGAAATCAAGAGAATGAAGAAGAAGAACTGACAAAGTTTAAATAAAAAGGGACATATTAAAGAGACAGAGAAAGAAGAATTTAGAAACAAACAATAAACAGTCGAGTACGCCTGCCAGTAAGAAACCCTTTGGATAATTATGAACAGAAACAGTTATGAAGACACTAATAATTCCCAACAACAAGTTTTTCTCACATGGAATATGGAAAGCGTTCTCTCTTTATTTTCCGATCAGATTGAAATTTCCAGGAAAGGTACTTGTTATTGACAGCTGACTTAATATCAAAAAATAACCAGTAAGAAAAGCAACAGTCGCGCAGCACGCAACATTGGGATACCCTTCGACCTATGTTCCTGTGTAATTTAATTTGTTAAATTCATACACATATGCGTATGCACATGCTTTACAATTATTCCCGAAATGCAATTTGGAGAATACATAGATAATTCATTCAGCTTAGTACATGTTAAAGTCAGAAAGTTGTAGCTTTTATACAGCGCTTACAAATTGAGTTAAAAAATTAAATTATTGATTTACGGAGGCGGTGGGCGTGGCACCTAACATTTGAAATAAAATTGATCAGCTTATAGTACACAGCAGTCTTCCTGCCAAATTTGGTAACTCTAGCTTTTATAATAGCTGAGATCTGTGCGTTCACACAGACAGACGGACAGACAGACAGACAGACAGACAGACATGGCTCAATCGATTCACACAGACAGACAGTTTGAAGAGAAGTTCAAGAGACGTTTAAAGATGGTTAAAGCAAATAATAAAGACAGCCAAAATGATAAACAAATAGATGCAGAGCTAATTTTCGTGGTAGTCGCACTTACCGCCATGAGTCCACCCGACTCGCAGTTAACATCGTAGTGTTTCATGGTTATCTCCACAATTGTGTCCGGCTCACCAATCACATAGAGCCCACAGACCGTTTCAGGGGTCACTTCAGAGGCGCCACCAGCTGCAGCTGCAGCGGCAGCGGCGGCGGCAGCTGCCTCAAGCTCTTCGACGCCCAGCGATTCCAGATCCAGATCGAGCAGGCCTCCTGCATTTCGCTTGAAGTTGAGGCCGGCCAAAGGTGCCACCGGGGGCGTGGGAGTTAGGGACTTCTTGAAGATGTAATCACCTGGCTCGGAGGCTACATGCATGCAATCTGTGAAGGGGGAAGAAGGGAGTCAGAGAGAGCACACATGGAAATTCGATCAGAGCTCGCATCAGAGTGCCCGCTGGCGATGGCCAGATGAAACCAATTTGTTCAGCTAACCAAATTGCAACAACTTGACCGGGGCAATCTATTGTGTGCCAGTGTGTGTATGTACGTGTGTGTTTGGAGAATAATTGAAGCCGGCCTGGTTGACCTACAAAGAGCCGATACCGATGCAAATTGTAGCCACGTTCTGACCTTCGTCCTTAGGCGGCATCCGGCAATTAATTTATCATACACAATCCAACAGGCTGCTCCTTGACCGATGCCAGTTAATGCTCGGCTCCTGCGACTGTTGCCTGATTTATGACTCGCATTATTAGTTAACCCACACACTTACGCCCAGACATACACACACGCACACTCACATGCATAGGCAATCGCATATTCAGTTGGTGGTTTTGCGGTGTGTCCTTTTATGACTTCTGGCCGAAAAACAATTAAACGTACGTCCTGCATGATATTTGGACTATTCTTCTATTTCACATGCCTGTCACACACGCAGCTCCTGGCTGCGCACTTTTGCCACTCACTGTGTGGTCTTTGTAACCAACAAAATGACCATAAAATCTCTAACTGTGCAAACAGAACTGTGCGATTTGATACACTTGGCTAGCAGGGGTCTCTGCATAGTTTCGGTACGTTTGGTATGCTACAATAACTTTGAATTTGAATGCTAAAACCTTGAACGGATCATTATATTGTATTCCCAAGATACTTACAATAGGGCTTGAAAGATTGTACAATAGAGCAAGGATTCTTTGTTTTATTTTAATATTAAAAAGAACAGAGTTACTATAATTTATAAAATTTCAATAGCACAAAGCACAAAATTACTAAGGTATGGTGTGGCGTATTTATTGCATACTTTGACTTTGGTTTGAGTGTAGATTTGTTATTTTAAAGTAAAGGACTCTATTCCGATTTTCTAATATGGTTCAAAATAGTTTTTTTTCACTCATATTCTATTTTTAGTTTATATTATAATATAATATTTCTATGTCATATCGCACTAACTGAAAAACTTAGTATAAGGGTATCTCAAGTTCCGTATTCTTCGTATAACTACTTTAATATTCTAAATGATGTATAGAAGACATTAGATTATACGTGAAGAGTAATTGCAGCAAAGTTTCACAAAGTTGATAACTCAATTTCCAAACTCTTGCAAGTGTATCAGAAATACTCACGCCCCTTTCTCTCTGTCTCTTCGCCTCTCTCTCTGCTTCTGTGTGGGAGAGAGATTTCGGGCACTTGGCGCCTAATTGTTTATTATGTTGGCTAATTGCATTTTATTGTCGCTGCCGCACCGCTTTTCGGGGCGCATTTAATATGTCAATTAATGCGCTTAAGACCAAATTGATATTGTGCACAATTGATAAGTAGCGCAGCCAGACGAGATTATATATATATATTTATATACAAGTATGTATAGTATATATAAGTATTAAATCGAAGTGCTGCACTTAGTGTTTAGGAGATTTGTGCAAGTGAAATCGTTCACTTTCCGCTTCTCTTTCCCTCCTCTCTGCAATGTAATTTCCCCTCTATTGCCGAGGGCGCTGGATGTCTTGGCGACCTGCTTGATAAGTGCGCACTCAGTTGATAATTTTATAGTTATCAGAGTTGCCAGGCACGCTTAACAAACGTAATTATAAATGTGGCGGAAGGAGGAGGGCAAGGGAGGAGGTTAGCTACAGTTGTGGTTGCCTTGCCAATCGATGTCCCGTGGCCATCGCAAGTTAAATTACAAGCGCAGTATTTATAGATCGAATGTTCGAAGATATTCAGAGTGATACTTGGGTTGGATGCTTGCTTGATGTCATAACTGTTTTCATTGGAATTTCAATATTCGGCAGCTCAGTCTGTTTTCCCTTGCCAACTCAAGTGAAATTTTCCTTCGAATTCGCCGAGTTGGTCAATAAAAGTTGCTGCTTATGCAAATAAATTGCGCATATGTTTTGCGGTACAAGTGGCTGGGAGACAACATACACACACCCACACACACGCACTGGAAGACGCACTTGACAAGTCGTGAGGAAAAGCAATTTAAAAGACAATTTCGGCCAAACTGCAAGCATTTTGTAAGCGTCGTAAACTCGTCACTCGTAACTCGTAACTCCCTCAAAAGTGCAGCTCACTCAGCCAACGGCGGCGGCACTTGGCACAAACTTTTCGCCAGCAATTTGTTAGCGCATTTTCTAACAGCCCGCCCCTCACACTTACCCCTCCCTCTACCCAATGCATTCGTGTGTTCTATGGCATATATCGAGGCAATCTTACCTGAGATTCTGTGCTCATTGTAGGGCATCGCTGCGCCAGGATAGAGCTCAAAAGTCCGCTTCACTGTGGGCCAGGCCTGCGGAGGAAAGAGAGAGTAAGAGAGAGAGAGAGAGAAAGAGACAGCAATTGAGTAAGTGTATGTAGAGTTGCGTAGTGTCATCTTGAATGGTCGCTTTGATGGATGCTGTCACTAGGGCTGCGACAGGAGGCGGGGTAGACTGCGAGACGGAGGCGGGTATCGTCCCACAAAAGAGAGATATGCATTGAAAAACAGCCGCAAATATTGTTGACACAAGCGAGAGGCAAATGCGATAAAATCAGCGGGTTGTCGAGCAAATAACGGCATTTCATTGGGCTGGCCCCCGCTACAAGCGACAGGCGACAGTGCAAAAACAAGTCTGCAGTGCTTAAAGCGGTTATGCGCGACGTGCAAGATACGCTGTAATGGAGGCTTAGACACTCAGAATGGAAACTGTAAGATGTCGATTGAACGATAAGTTGTATTCATTTAGTATTAAGTTATAGATTTGAAGCAGCCCTAAAGTAACACTTATTCAGTGCTGCCAATTTAGCTATTTTTCCACTATATATATCGTGCTGTCATTTACATATGCGGAATAAATTTGTTAAATTGCGGCTAGCAGGATTTATAGGATTTATCTAATATTGGCACAATATTAGCTTTTAATAAAGATTTGGTAGCTTTATTTTTATTTTTATTTCACAGTTAAATGATTTTGTATTATTTTTCCATTTAAGTGGCAACAAAACATCGATTAGCCAAATGAGCATTTAATTGTATTTTTGTAAAGTATTATTACTAAGCAATGAAACATTGTGATCATTAGTAGTGTTATATTTGTATAATTATAAATTAGTGTATATTAATAATCACTATTTTGTATGCCTTATATTTTATAATATCATATGTAATTGCCATTTTGAATATATCAAAATATTAGCAGTTTTCATAAATATTCATTTTGAAAAGTTAATGTGAATTGAAATCTAAGATTAAACAATTCAAAGAAATCATTGATTCGTTTTGATGGATGCTTTACAAACCTAAGCACCTTAAATTAATCAGAAAGTTGGTGTACGTAAATCACATAAGAAAGTTGAAAATATTCACCGATTTGGAACTTAATTTATACACAATAAAGTAAAATTGTTATTAAAACCTGAAACAGGCTGTTAACCACTTATATTAACCGATTAACTTGCAACTTACGTGTCCATATATGTATGCCGGACAGCATTATGTTGTTGAGCTATACCCAATCAGTTTCATTTGAGCTTACAGGGTATTAAAAGAAGTTAACGTTGCTTCTGTGCGATGTACACGTAGCTGGGTCAGAGGCTAACAGCGGGCTGCTTGTTATTGACTCTGTGTCAAGTTAAATGGCCGCCGGCCTTGTTGGCCTCAATGCGCCAGGGCGGGGTGGGGTAAGTGCGGACTGTCTCGGCCGCTAATGTCGCCGCACTTAAAGGCCAATGCAGCTGCTGGACAATTGGCCGTTTTAATTAAACTCTGCACAATACCAACACATTCCCACACACCCAAGCACACAAAACCATTTGCAGCAGTCTCTGTTGTTGTTCTTGTTGTTGCTGGTGCTTCTGTTGTTGTTGCTGCTGCTGCTATTGGCGCTCGCCGTTGTTGTTGTTGTGGGGCATGCAACACAGTTGAGTGGCGATGCCGCCTGAATTTTAAGCGGGCTCAGAGCTAAAGTCAAAGCATCGCTGTAAACTTTATAAATAGCCCAAGGGCCAAAGGAAAACAGAAAACTTCAGCCTAATTCGGGTGAAAATTTGATTTTCCCTCGTTTCCTTCAATATTTTCAGCTTTTTGATTGATTCAAGCCAGAAGTTTTGCGTTGGAAATTAATTGAAATGGCTTTCGGGGTCGGCTCACGTATTGATAGATGAGGTCGTCCGTCTGAGCGTCCTGTGTGTTCTAATTGTATTGTATTTGCGGCCAAGTTCGTGTCCTCTTGAGCTGATTGTTTGCGCAACACTTGGAAAAAGCCGCGCGCCTAACGAGATTGCGGGGTAGCTGCCCCCGTCAAAATCGCCTTATGAAACTGTCAATTAGCGGCGGCTTTTGCTGCGATAAAATTCTTCCATTCTTTTTTTATGCCGCGCAAATAGAAAAGACTGCTCAAAAAAAGCGCTTGGGAGAACAAAGACAAGCGTATTAAAAATACACACGCAGTCGCGTGACGTCATCAATCTTTGCTGCGTGTTGGCATGGGCCAAGTCAATCGTCCGTCAGTCAGTTCGACATTTGCGATGAAATTCGCAGTTTCACTCAAAACTGATGACAGTCGGTAAATAAATTATAAAGCGAATCCCTTTGAACACACACACACACACACACTTGTCGAACTGAGTTCATTTGCATAATGTCATTGTCGGCAGGGAAGAAGGGAATACAAGGCAGGCAGACAATGCCAATATTTGGGCCACCACTGTCGTCCTTTTGGGGTCTGGCTTTGTCAAAGTTCTCGACAGCAGCTGACTGAGATTGTAGTAGTTTCTGGTAAACCCAACCACACGCATTGTCATTCATTTCGATTCACCCGAAACAGCTAAAAGTTTTTCAGTTTTGCATTTTCAAAATGATTTTTGATTTATTCGCACAGTTTGGACAGCAATGTCGCTTGCATATTGTAATTACTTTGTCATGCATACGAAAGCCGACTGCGGAATAATTTATTAACACTATAAAAGCTTTGCATCTTCCGCGTCTGCGTCTCCCACGCACTACAAGTCGCAGATTCCAATCAGAATCATCGTTCGGTAATTAGCTCGAATTATGCATATCGCGTGTCTCGCAAGGGTTGCCACGAAATTTTGACTTAATTAAAATGCTGCAGCAAGACAGCTCCAACAACAACAACAACAACAACAATGTAACACCTACTCACACTTATCGTGACAAGGAAGGGGGGGGGGGGCGTGTACGCAACGGAACTGCTTTAAAAGGTATTCGCAGCGTTCAAATATTTATTTTCCACCGGCAGCAGCAAAAGATTTCCGCGCTAATCCGTTAAGTTTTTTACAAATATTTACTTTAGGCACCATAAATAGCTACGCTCCGGCCAAGCAGCCCAAGGGAAGCGTATTATGACTTAATCATGAGACAGCTGTTACGGTTGCAATAACATTCAAGCTCGACGGGGTCCTGGAAAAGGGTTTCCATGAGGCCGGTAAATAGCAACAGGCGGATGTCCGCGTTGTTGGACAAGCACAAACAGAAAAAAAGCCAGAAAACAAAAGCAAAGTGAATTTGCTTCTTTGGCATTTTTAAGGCTCATCAAAAATTAAATAAGCAAGTTGGCTTTTTGAGCGATCTGTTTCGAATTTTCGACAATATACTTACATATATGTATATGTATTGGGAAAGTTGGCGCACTTAAATATGCGCATTAATGCGGGAAACGTTTGAAACAAAGCTACATCGATCTGAAATTTGCATATTGTTTATGTATTGTAATGAGTTTTATGTGGGTAAGTAAATCAATCAGACGGGAGACGATTGTGTGCACACAGAGAACAAGTTATACAAATTTGCTTAAATCATAAGGTTTAAATTACTTTAAAATCTTATTGCTTTTTATGCTGTGTCGATAATCAAAAAGTAGCAAATGCTACAATATTTAATTGTTTCTCGCTTTAAAGAATTAAATTCTTATTTTGTTTTTACAGTTGTGTGTTGATAATAATTTTAAATAAATACATATTTAATATAAATTCGAAATTATATTTTGAATTATCTTCATTTCACATGTTTATTTCTAGTTATAATTTTGTTAGTCGTAAATGAATATTTAATTTAATTTTAATTTATTCAGAATTCAAATCAGTTGCCTAATGCACACTTTATTAATTAGCCAAATGTGCGCTGCGAATTTCCGTCGCTAATCTGAATACAATTGTCAGTTTTAATTCTGAATAAAACGACAAAACTTTGTTTAAAGCGAATGAAGCGTTAATTTAATTACGCACACGCCTCGTTGCCCCGATGTGTTATCGGCTTAGCTGGTCTGTGGCGCTTGCACGGGGCATGCAGCGAATAAAATATTGAATGAACTCATGTGAGAGCTGTGTCGCCGGCGATCCCCGAAAGTAGGCAACAGCTTGGCACGCGAGCGAATGAGATTCCAATTGCAGCGGAAAGTGCATCAGCAGCAGCAGCAGCAGCTGAAGGAGCTGAAGGAGCACAGTTGGAGACGCCTAATTACCGCAGCGGGCACTTGCGAAATTACCCAAGCCACAGAGTGTCGCTGGGAAAAAGCTTCATTAACTTTGTGTCATGTCACTGCACGATGATGATGACACACACATTGCAAAGTGAGTTGTCGTGTTGCTTGCTCCGCCCCACGCTCGATTCGACGTGAATTTTATTACCCTGCCGGAAATTAGCTGCACACATAACCCACATAGCACCAGTGTGCCCCAGCAACGTGCACACTGTGCATAGCTTAGAGCACATATTGTGCAGCGTGTTCTATGCAAAGTGCGCATCAGGCGTCATATTTCATAGGGGAATCTGACATCGAGTCGATTGGAAACAGGGTTAAGCCAAATGGCTGTTCAAAATATTGAATTTATCGCAACTGGCACTGCTGCAGCAGACAAATTTGAGCTGATTAAAAGTTTGGCAAACTCGTAAAAATACTTTAATACAGGACAGGAAGCGCCTGATAGATATGGGTTAATTAGCAAAGTTTAGCAAAGAAACAAATGCGATGCGGGCGACAATCCTGAACTCCTTCAGGAATGGTTGGTCCCCAAACTGTGCTCAACTGCAAATTGAAGTAGCAAGTGCGCAGCAACGGCAACATTTTACTTTAATTGGCAGACTGAAAACAAAGCTGTCACACACAGAGTAAGCCCAGCTGCCAAATACCAGAGTGTTGGTCGTGTCGGGCTGTTAACATGCCGCATTAAGCGAGCATCAAGTGCAGGATGCACTGTCGTGGGGGCAGCTTTAGTTGGGATTGAGAGCGGCTCCCCCGGCACCACTTGGAGCTTTCATCTGGTCTCGATTTAGCATCCAGCTTGAGGACGATTGCATTGGTCCGGGGACGGGACTGGACAATGCAACAATGAAAGGCCGTCATTTTCAGTTCCGTTCGGGCTTTTCCTGTTGCCTGATTGTTGATTTTTCACACTTTTCCATGGCCTCATGCAGCTGCACAATTTACATTTCTTCCCAGCCTTCCCAGTGTGGCTTCCAGGCCTGTGCTATTTTAAGGCAAGCAAGCACGAGCGGCGACAAAAGAAAATTCGCAGCGGCAGAGGGAAAACATATCAGAGAAAATGAAATTATTGATGGGATTACGCTGAAACAGGTGGCATTCATTTGCAATGCGTGGGTTGTGGGCTCCCTTGGTGTTTCGATGCAAAAGTCAAGCACATTTTCCACATTTCTCATCCGGAGCTATAGATAAACCCGCTCTGAGCTGATTGATTAACCGGCTGAGTGATTGGCAGAGGACTGCTGACGAGACATTTCATTTCAAATTTAATTTATTGCAGGAAGAGCATATTATAATTGAAGTTGACACTGCAGATTATTATTTGCTTTTATTTTATTCGAACTTCTGTTCCGCACAACAAACTTGAACAAAATTGAAAAATTCTAATCGAATCTGTTTGATAAATTCTGTAATGTTCTCTTATTTTTAATCTCACACATTGATATGCGATTTATATTTCTAAAATAGATTTCTCTTAAAACCAATTTAGATATTGGTTAAGGTTTATCTGGGAGCAATTTACAATCTTAGCAAGTTTTGAGTGAATTTACTTAAACCATTTTTATAAGTATGCTTAAGGAATATTTCAAAGAATTTAAGGAATATACCAAACTTCACTTAAGCATTTTTACAAAGTGTGATCAAATGTAAAATAAATCAGTGAAGTAGTTTAAAAATGACAGTAAACCAACATTCAAAAACTTTTTTGTTAGCAAACATTAACATTAAAAAGTTGTTTGTAATAGAACACGGCTAAAGTTAAAGGTGACACTTGTTTGGAAAGTATGTGTAGGATAATGTTGATATTTACACGGCAAAGTCAAATAAAGTTACATTCAAAATATGCATTAAAATGATTTCTTAGTCTAGCAACGTAAAACCCTGCCTCGAACTCAAATATTATACTTGCATATTTCTCTTTAGTATATTAGTTTCAGCGTAGTCCAATTATCCAGCATATTTGACATATTTTCCAAATTGGTTTAACCCAAACCCGTTTAAAATTTAAATGTCCTGAGTGATTCTAATGAAATGCGGTTTTCTGCGCATAACTGACGCAAACTTGTTTTGTGGTTTAGCAAAGTGTTTTAGTTTATGCAAGTATTTTATACATTCAAATTTAATAGAAAAGACTGCAAATCATATTTATGGCTTACATACTGGAATATTCATGAATGTCTTCATTTCAATTGTGATATCAAAACGAAAGTATATTATCAACTATATCGGTAACAGACAGTAATAATTTCTGCTCACACAAACGACTCGAACAAGCTAATTACACTTTCGCCGTATTTTGTCGATTCCAAATGAATCAGTTAGAGGCAACGTGTATCCTAATTACTCAATGGGGGAATATTTCAAGTTGATAAAGCAAAAAGGAAAATGGATTCAGAAGCCGCAGCTGTTGCGCGGCCAAAAATAGCTCGAATCCGAATAACGATGACACCGCAAGTGTAATAAAACATAAAATTGATTTCCAAACAAACGAAACGAATCGCAGAGCAAGTGATATTCGAGTCAGAGCCCTCTAATCTCGCACACACGCTCAAGTTATGCCTATAATTTGAGCCTAATGAAAGCAATCTGTCCACACGGCCAAAAAAGTCAAAGGTTTCGAAAAGTTTGCTCATAAAGACGACAAGGCCTAGGCTCATCAATCTCCCCCCTCTCTCTTCTAGAGATGGGAAGGGGTCCTGGGGCTGCTTTCTAATCCCTAACAGAGTCACGACGCTCGATTGGAGCTGAAGTTAACCCAACTTGTTGATCGAAATCGAATTACAAGCGCATTAGACGCCCATCCACAACACTTTGTTTTAGCTACACTACTCCCCCCCTCTCTCTCTCTCTCTCTCTCCCTTCTTTACTCACTTACCTGCACGCCTAGCACAATCATGGATAGATAGACATAAACCACGAGCTTCATTCCGGCGGCGTTTTGGTGCACTAAGCTTGGGGCGTGAAATTGCCAATTGCCCTTCTTGCGGTTTGGTTACTGAGTTTCTCTCTAGGATTTGCCTACGTCGCTGTGTCCGCTCTGCGCTCTGCCAGACTTATTCGTGGAGTTCGTAATCTGATTAGAAGGATTTGCCGGCGGAAGGAAGCACGCAAGCAATATATTTATTAAAGTTGCGAATTGACGGCGAAAGTGTGCAAAGTGGACACGTAAATCGCACTTGGCTTAGTCGGGCGAGCACTTTTTGAATGGCACCGGAACCGTTAGATGACGATGCCAGGCGATATGGCTTAGCTGGAGTACGAAACACTTTCACACGATGCGCAGGGCGAGACTTCCGTTGGTTGCTTTGCTTGCTTGCTGGGTTGCTTGGTTGGCCACGAGACGTCGATGCTGCCGTACAACGACAGAATGTTGCTCCTTATCAGCGGCGCATTTCCTTTTATAGTCCTCGACTCGTGTGGCAGCCACGCCTCCCCGCCCCACCCATACCTTAGGCAGCCATTCCACCACACTCCCCATTCCCTGCTGCCTCCTGCAGTCGTAGCACGCTGTGCGCAAAAGTTTTCAGGCAAAGGAAATCAAATTTATGATGGGTGCAAATCTGAAGGAAATTTTCCACTTTTCTTTAGCAATTTGTTATTATTTGCGGCAATTGTTTAAGCACTTTTGAAAAGTTTATTTGTTGCGGTTCATTTCGAAAGAGTTTCCCAACAAAGCGAAAGCTCTGCGAGAATAGGTTGAGTTGAGCTTGCAAGCGCTGCCAACTCGTTGGAATAAGTTGTTGGTGTTTGTTTTGAATGGAGAAAAGCTTTTAAGGTAATATATTTAATATTTAGGAAGAGAAAAACCTTTATTAGATAATACATGCAGCTACAATTACTGACTAAGGTTCCTTCTGGTTGTACGTCTCTTCACTTTCTTCTCAGGCTACTTTAAGCTCAAGTCCAAGGAGGGCGCCACGGCCACGGGAATGGGTACATTACGTGGTTGATTCAAGTCGCCACGATCGTAATAACCGCCCAGATGCTCACCCGGCACATGGTACAGTCCATAGTGCAGACCCGTATTGGCCACCCGCTTCAGACCGTTGATGGAGGCCAACAGTAATGCCATCTTGGCCAGCAGCAGTGCCTTGCCACTGACTATGGAGAGCATCTGGAAGCCCATGGGCACCAGCACGGCACCCAGTGCGGTAACACCAAACATCATTGTGATAATCATGTTGAAGCGATGGCGCCGAAGACGTGCACTGCCCACCGCATCTGGCTGGGTCTCCGTTGTATCTACAGAGAGTGGAACAAGCATTAGGGCACTTCTCTTGTGGCAGCTAGGGACGTGGGTCCTACCATGTCTAAGATATCGTTCTGTCAGCTTTGTCAGATTGATTTGCAGTGTATGTGTGGTGAGTCCTTTGGCCAGACTCATGGCCAGTTGATCGAACCAGGTGAGATGCTTGAGATCCTTGCGTTCCTCTCCCGAACTCTGCTTCGCCTGCTCAACAGTGGCATTTGGGTCAATGGTCAAGCGGATGCCATCATATAGGGGTATCACATCGGCCGACATTAAGTTCTCGAAGATCTGTAGACTTCGCGCACGAAAACATGGCCACAGACCCGAATTGGGCGAGGAACCTGCACCCGATCGCAGGCAGTTGTACAGCTGATGACGCAGCTGCTTCAGTTGCGTTATCCACGAGATACGCGTATCCGTTGCAGACTGCGGATGAACTGCGTCCACTTGCAGCCACAGCAGACACAGTAGAAAGCACTTTGTAAATGTCACTTGCATTTTGTGTACAAACGCGTCGGATTCCCAAATGAAACTGCGGCTGCTACGACAATCTTGGCCAACTTTTTATACGATTCGCAAATGGAAACGTCTTATGGGCTTATACCAGATATATATTGCAAGTGATCATTAGACTGGGCCCCGACGCATTGCGTGCACACGAATTAATAACTAACGGTCACCCAGCCCAACTGACAGACGGTCATGGTCAGCGAGTAACTTTGTCAAGGGGGGCGTGGCGCGGCCCAGTAAACCACAATGTCTTCAAAACTGTTGAATTCGAAATTGAATTTCAGCTGACCTGCAAACCTGCACCGAACCCGACATTAACTTGTCATAGCCAGACGACACTATTCTAATCGATCGTGCCATAGATCTGTCATCGATTCGCCATATAGCGCTTCATTGCGGAACTTTCTAAACAGCGAAAAACGATGGGTGAAACGAGCTGATGACTTTCTAGTGCGATGCGGGTTAAGTGTAAATATATATAATGCCTTTTCGATTTCGTATATATCTTTAATTGTCTTCATTTAATTTTATTAGCTAAGAGGTAATTCATTGCATTTCCTTTATAACTTTTGAACAATTCGTACTAATATATTACAAGATTTTATGCTTAAATAGTTCATTGAGTGCAAAAGTTGACGATCAGTGATTTCTCTATGCATCTAGTTAAAAAAGTATACAAAGAACAGCTTTAAGTTTCCTGACTATCTTTCTCGATAAGTTCTCTATAAGTTCGTTTTGTTAAATTTGTTGTTTGTAGTGAAAACAGTCGTCCTCAATTATGTGTGCCATATATCAGCTGTATACACTTTTCACACCATATAGTGTGATAACGATTATCCGATTTGCGATTCTGCTAATGATTCTTCCTTATTCATGTACGCTTCCTGGCCGGCAGCTGGCTGTGTAAAGGCGTTCTAGCATAAAAATATTCTTATGTACACGGAAACTGATCTCCAAGGAGTTTCACCCGTTGCTCTCCTCCTCCCCTTTGTATGGCTACAACTGTACAAGCTGGGACCTAACTGGCGCACTGCAGGCGATGGCGCCAATACAATCATGAGCTTGCCGCCGCATTTGTCGTCGTCTGAGCGGCGGCAGAGCGGGCAAAGCGAGGCAGATACAGTCCGAACTTGGACTCAATGCCGGCCAGCAGGGGCACAGCTGCGTTGTAGCCACCAACATGATCAGGCTGCACCAGCGTGCTGTGCAGTGCAGGTTGCAGCTTGAGGCTGTGGCTGCCCTTGGGTTGATTGCCACCGAAGTCGACGTAGAAGAGACGCTGCAGCACCTCGTAGGTGAACAGAGTGACACCGAACTGGGGTGACGAGCGACACACACGAGCTGCACAAGCACAAGAAGAAGAAGTAGTAAGTCAGAGGTGAATCCACTAAGCAGGGAATCCAGTCAATGCTGCTACTCACCAGCTGTGCCCTTCCAGAAGGCACGAGGTCCCTCCTCGGCCATGATTTTCTTGGTGGCATCCCAGACGCCCGTGTACGTTGTCTGCCCCGTGCGGGCGGCAACCTGCAAACGCGTCTTGATCACATCGGCTGGCGTCACTAGCGAGGCAGCTGGAATACCCGCAATGGCACCAGCAGCCAACAGAGACACTGGACTATTGTAGCCATCCTTGTCGGCCAGTGCGGCCTTGGTGTGCGCATAAGTGGGGAAGTAGATGGCCGAGAAGTTCACATCACGCAGCAGACAAGCCTTGGCACCCTTGTACAGTCCAAAGAAGCCCAACTCCCTCACCACAGACAGAGCACTGATCTTGGAACCGCCGGCAATTTCGCCTGCCACTTGCAGTCGAATCTTGACAATTTCCAGCGGATTAGTGAAGATGACTTGCGCAGCACCACCACAACCACCTGCCATGATCTCACCCCAGACGGGAATGTTGCCTCGTTTATCCGTGCACTTGTCGCGCACGAAATCGTTGACCGTCAGTTTGATGGCTTTCTCGGGTGCCACGCCCATCAGCTGAGGCAGCAGACCACGATAGAGACCCAGAACACCCTCGTGGCGAATAACCTAAGCAAATGTGAAGGTGAAATTTATTATTTCATAATATTGATTACCAACTTCACAAAGCTTACCTTCTTGAAGCAATCCCAGGAGTTTCTGTAGGCGACCTCACCGATCATGGAGCCTGTGCGTTGATTCTGCATGCGCGTCTTCACCAGATCGATGGGATAAACCACAGTGGCACCAGTAGCTACGCAAGAGAGAAGATATTACAATAAACATACACACATATATAAGTGAAGTGTATTCCCCACTTACCACCCGCAAAGGAGGCCAATGTAAAACGATATGTTGCCTCTAGGACTTGAATTAAAGCTCCTCGATCATGGGGACTATCCACTGCCTTGATCTCGGCCAGACGATGCGTGATATGTTTTGTATAATGCTCAGGTGCAATGTTGCTCAGGTCGCCGTAGTCGATGCGGCTGTTGAAGTAAATATTCATATAAGGTTAGTCGACGAAGTGACTATCTAAACAGTATATAACGATCTATGCTAACACACACATCGAAGGGGGGAGACTTTTTTTATTGGAAAGAAGGAGAAGGATAGCCATGCCCAAAGATAAAAAACATTCGTAAGGACAACAACACTTGCCTACTTGGAGAAATCTTTTTTCGTTTCCACCAGCTTCTAATTCTCATAAACATGTACAAATATTTTAACAATTTTAATATATGAGTGCATTGGAGAGAGATAAAGGAGAAAGAGAGAGGATAAGATAGAGAGAAAAGATACAAAAATGGGAGAAGTTATTACACACGGAGTGACAATACACGAAATTGTGAGTAAATCAACGAATCCATAATGTCTATAACGATAGTACTATTTTTGCAGCTTTCAACAGTCGTGACAGGACACATACATATAAACTATAACAGACGAACGGGTACAACTATAAGTATTCTACTAATATACTTTAATTTTTTTGCAAATTACAGCTTGAGTTTTTTTTTTTTTGTGAAATATCTGCTAATGCATTTAGTATGAAAGTACTTATAATAAGTAAACACTGACCGTATATTTGTATATGAAAGAATTCTTCAAAGTGAACTATTATGCCCCCTCTCTGCAGTAAAATTGATATAGATATTAATTTCAATATATATCATAAACGACAATTCATTGAAATCGGATCACTATACCTATACCCATAAAACATAACGCACGAATAGAAACCGAAGTTGGGTGAGTACTAAATAAGCTTCGGTCCACCGAAGACCTTTCTGCTTCGTGGTTGGTTGTGCTTGTGGTGCAGAAATCACGCCAAAACTAACAAAAGTGTAGATTGTATTGTAGGAGACGTGTGGGGGACTAAGCACTCACCCTGGCTGATTGACAGCACCCGTCAACTGAAACAGTATATCGATCTCTAGGGGTGTGATCTGGCTCATAGTTTGAGCTGCGTAGAGTAGCTCATCCTTGGTGACGAACTCGGTGCGACTGCCCTTGGTGGCATGCAGATAGACCTGCTTGATCAGCTCCATGTTGTTGAGCAGCGAAGTAAATGCAATGAAATACGGGAAGCTCACTCGGTGACCCTCAGTGACCTATCAATAAAGTAGTTGGTTATTGCGATTACTTGTAAAGTATATGGAATGGTTCACACTTACCGCTACCAGGTTGTCCTTGACATCAGGGGTGAGTAAATGCCGCTTAACCTTAACGATTATATCCTGAAAATCTAGGGGGGATATGAATCCAGTTCCAGCTGGATCCTTGCTACGGAATGCCTCCATTGCATGCTCCTCGTGGAAGTCGTGCAGCAATTGCGTAAATTCAGCATAGTTGATAAGGCGTTGTTTTTTCTATTGTATAATTACAAATCGATATAGAAAATGATTGATAGATAGTGCTTTGTTTGTTGACTTACCTCACCAAAGTAGCGTTTTATAAATGTGCCGTCTAAACTAAAAGGTATCTTTGAGTGTAGTTCCGTTTTTTGTACAACATCAGCGAAGTCCTCTGAAATTAGCAAGATATCAAATAAGAATGGGTACTGAGGGAACCTTCCATATCGTATGCTTACCATACGAGATGCTGCCATTGCCCTTGCGATCGAACAGCTGAAAGGCAGTTCTGTAGAGTGCATCTGGTGCGCAGAGCAAACCCTCGAAAGCCTGAAACTCTGAGAACGAGATGAGGCCATCTTTGCTGGTGTCCGCAATGCCGGCCAAGAGTCGCACCGATTCCTGGTAATGAGAACGGGGTTCAATGTTTAATTAATTATCGCTTATCGGTTAAACCAAAGGCAAAGAAAGTGCAGATCTTGGGTAGACTTCGGAACGACCGCACCGGCACCTGGAAATCAATTTTAAGTTCCAGTTTCGACTAGCCAAACAATTGATAAGACGGCGACTATTTAAATTCTGTGACGTTGAAGAAATTAGATTAGACATTTGGCTAGCACGAGGCAGTCAAGTGACAGCGGTCGTAGGAAAACGCCATGAATCAGATGCTTCTCAGATGAGCGTAGAAGGGCGTGGCGGGTGTGGACGAAATTTATGCTGCTTTCACTCAGGTATTCGCTATCTACAGACGCCTGATAAGAGCCCGACTGGCTGTGGGGTGTTTCAGCTACGTCAAGTTACTGTTGTTACTGTTGTTGTTGGTGTTGATTGCTTATCACAGTGTCGGGTGTACGGCGGCGACTGTGAATAACCTTGCAATGACCCAGTGATGCTCGCCGTTGTCTATGTATGACACCGGACTGCTATGATAATTCCCCAACTTACATCATTGAAGGCAGTGTCCACGAACAAGCCAAGGAACTTCCTCACAAAATCCTCGCTGGTCATGTAATGCTCTCCATCCTTCTGTAGTGACGCGTACTTCTGGAAGACTTCACGCAGTTTATCGGTGCCGGCGCGCTTCAATAATGACGGAGTCTGTAAAAAGAGCAAAGAAGAGAGCGAGTTATTTACATGGTATACAGCGGACACACACAGACAGACTCTCTCTCTCAGTTAATCTCTCACTCTCACTGCCTCTCTCTGTTCGTTGGCAAACAAAAGCAACACGTGTCACGTAGTCAACGTCGCACGTCACGTTCGCTCTCTCCTACAAAAACAACTCACCGTAACAGTCGCATATGGCATTTTGTTGTTGTTGCTGTACTTGTTATTATTGTTGTTATTCTTGTTATTGTTTCAAGTTTACGGCAGTTTGTCCTCTTTACAGCGTATATCAATTAGCTCATCAAATTATAAACTGCATTAAACGAACCGCACCAAGCCCGTGGTACAACGCAACTGATTGCCCAAACTTTCCGCACTGTTCTATTGAACGACAAAGCAGTAGCATAAGAAGTGGGAGAGAGCGAGAGAGAGCAACGGCAAGAGAGGCAAGAGAGCCGAGCCGCGCCGAACAGATTCTTTTATCGAAGGGGTAAACTGTCAAAGTTGATCGCAACAGTTGCTCTCTTAAGCCCGCTCTCTCTCTCTCTTTTTCTTCCGCTCTCTTTGCATTGTTGTTGACATCATAAATAAATCGAAAATCGTTTTATGGTTTGTTTGCAAACAATATTCATAATCAAGAGAGGACAGTTTCAAGTGGCAGCATAAATACTGCAACTATTAATAGTTACACACACTCACACGCACACTCACGCATAACCTCTCCAGGGTCAATGGGTCAGCCGCGTATTGTAATTCCGTCAACAAGTTCGATTTCGCTGCGGTCTCTCGCTCGCTCGCATTTATCAATTAATCCATTGACGTAATGCGATTATCAACTGATGAAATTGTCTTTCTCTTCGTTCGTTCATTCGTGCGTTGCTGGGGGCACTTACACGCACGCACACACACACACACATACACATACCCTGTCTTCTCTGCATGTTGCGAATAAATAAACAACAATTTTTTCGCACTTAAATCAGCAGAAAGAAAAAACATTTGACTGCGTCCTGCAATAAAACGCAAGCTTATCAGCTTGTTTATTGTTTGTGCACCGACGCAAAAGTTGTAACAGATTTTCCACAAAAAAACAACAAGGCTATCAGACTAATAAATAATGGATTTATTATGTGCATGTTGGACTATATTAATATTTGCTAACTAACTAAATATTCATGTGTGTATGTAACAATATTTATGTTCCTTCTGTGTAGAAACTGATTGAAAGTGTTTAATTACCTATTGGACAGGCCCGTAGCGAGGCAAGCGCAGGGTGTGCGGTGCAGAAGGGCCCCCAGCTGGCAAGAGGCCCCAGCTATCTAAGATAGCCCGAAATATGGATTTTTCAATAACTACCAAAACAAATTTGTGAAGAAATTAAGATGTAATTAGTTAGGGTAGCCAGATAGGTATTTTATGAAATCAGTAGTATAAATGGTAACTCTATAATTGTTTGCAGTAAGTACATATATTTTAAGACGTATGTTGTTGGCGAGCAATTTTAGACAAGGCCCCCCTGAGACTGTTACTACGGCCCTGATATGAAGTCGGTATATATTAAATTTGTATTACAATACAAAACAAAACGTTAGCAAGTGCCATAAAAATGTTGTAATAAAATCAGATAAGCTATTACAATGTATTCTCAACTTCACTCGACGACAGTTGACTTTGTCATCGGTATTTCCAATCAACTTTCAAATATATGTTTTCTTCGAAAGCCTTAACTGATCAATGACATCTACTCTAAAGATTTTGTTGTAATAGACTGCATACATAACCAGTTGGTTTTCAGAAGAAAACCAAAACTGGGACAGTACAAAATTTGTTTCTCGACCGTCACGCTACTTGAACCAAATTACCCACTGTGCGGCGTCAGCTGTCGGCGTAATTGAAAATTCCTACTTGAATAATGAACATATGTTAAGCTGATCGCACTGTTGTTTTATTGTGCGCACAAATATCTAAATAACTTGATGTATTTGGATTTTTCATGCGAACGTTGCACTCTTTAGTTTCTAGACAGAATGCGATAAAAGATAAAAACGAGGATAAAAGGCAAACTTCGGCATGCAGAAAGTTTTATCCTCTTGCAGATTCTGTTCTCCAAAATGAAATGGTATTGAGTAAATTCATAATTATGTTTCACTTTAAATAGAACCTTCATAAAAGAACGGACAGACACACATACTATAGTTAGATTAACTCCCTTGCTGTTTCAGAATATATATTCTTTATATGGTCAGAAATGTCTCCTAAGGTGCGTTGCAAACTCTTGGCCAAAATGAATATACTCTCTGAAAGGGTATAATAAATTGGATTTCATTAATATAAGCAAACGCAGCAACAAACAACTTTAGAATAACCTTTTATATTCACGTTTCTTTTAATTTCACAAGAGAAACTAGTGAAAATGTGAAAATATGAAAAAATAATAATCTTTAATAATTACTTTATATGAAATTCAATTCGAAGAACCGCAGCACAAGGTCGAGCCACAAAGCCATCAAAATAATGAAAAGCCTGGCAGAGCTTGTCGCTTGAATAATCGGAGCAAAGCACAGCCCCGACACTGCCGTTCCCCGCCCTGCAGCACCCCCAACAACTGTCCTCACTGAACACACACACACACACACAGAGGAGCAACGAGGGATGCATAAACCGGCGCACAGTTGAGTTTTTGGGCGCGCTTGCAGCGGAAACAAAACGGAAGAATGTTGCACATACGCCCTGTGTGCCGCATGATAATTTTATTTACACGAAATCGTCTGTTTTGGATGTGCCTTGTGGGGGGCGGGGTAGGAAATTATAATGAGGTCGTTTGTCTGCCGCCTTTTGACTGTTGCACAGGCAGGCAGACAGACAGAGGTCGCGACTGCCTGCAGCAAGCGGCACGTGCAGCCATTTGCAGTCGTAGTTGTGGCTGTGTTTGTCTCTACTCGTGTCTCCATGCAAATTTCGTGCCGGCGACTTTACTGAGAACCGACAAATACTGCAAAGTTTTCGCAATTCCTGTCAAGGTCAGGCAAGCAGGCTTCATTATCGCCCTTGCCACAGCCACAGAGCGTGCCAGAATCGGCGAGGCATGAAACTGAGGTATTGGGAATAAATCACAGCAAATATTTCTCGTCTCTCCCTCTCGAGCAAATCGAAATCGAATAAATCACACTAAACGATGCTTGTGGACGCATTAAAATCTTATTTCCCGTCAGTTCTGACAATATTTCGTCTCGTTTGTTATTTACGCACGTTAGCAACGTTGTTGTGAGTGCCATAAGGCAGTTGTTATTAAGCCATATAAGCTAGCGTAGAAATGACGCCCAGATACTTGAGTGCACAAATTGCAGATTACGTATACGCAGGGGCGGCTGCTCGGCTAATTGACAATAGCAAAAGTTTAATGAAAACGGCAGTGGGAAAGCACAGAGAGAGGGAGAGAGAGAAAGAAAAGAGACCGAGATTGAGGGAGAATGAATGAAAGAGACAGTGGGAAAGAGAGAGAGAAAGAGACACTTGGGAGCACACACGCTGAGATAGAGAGAGATTTTCATTTGCAGTGCAGTTTAAACATGTTCAAGTCGCGCTTAAATGAATGAAATTGGTCAAGTCATATCCGAGACATATATACACTATATATTAGACGACTTTTGCCACAGACACAGCTTGGCATCTAATGTGCAAAACAAATGAAAACTGAGATAGCGCTGAGATAATTCAGCTTTTTGAATGAAGGTGATTCTGTTGCTGATGTTGTTGTTGCTCGAGTGGAAACTGAGAGACGACCGCCAAAAAACATATGATGCGTTGTCGAGCTTTTTCCTACAGCGATCATATAATCGTATGTGTATATATCCGTGTGTGTTTTCATTATAAATTATATTGTTTCTTTTATATACACTCAATGTGACAGACGATCGCTCAGTTCGCGCAGTTTGGGACACTTTTGAGGGAAAATAATTATTTTCTATGTGTGGCACATTTGAAAGTAATTAAAGATAAGTGATCTGCCATTATTTCATTTTGATTTTCAATGATATAATAGATTATATCATTATCATATTATCACAGTATCATTGTATTTTGCAACTATTAGTTCACTGCAAATTAATTGGAATAATCCATTAACGTTACTTATGATGTTGTTGTTATTATCAGTCTGTTATATAAAGTCGGACGAAAGGTCGTTCCTTCTAGACAAACAGATTTTGCTTTGTTTTGTCGATCAAGCACGAGTAAACTATAAAAAGTTAGTTTCATTTAATTTTAGATAAATAATTTCAGTCTCAATGTCAGTGAAAAACGGAAACAACTTAAGGTCAAACATTGATAACAATTCACATGTTTCACGACAGAGAGAGAGAGAGGGAAAGAGAGATATGTTATGTGGCAGGTGGTGGCTTGATATGATACATAGAATACACTCTATATCGCATATAACATACGCATATCTGGGTTGATTACCTCTTCCATTTTAAAACTATTTGAACACAATCGTAGAAGTCTTTTAAAAGCCGGAAATGTAACTAAATTGATTAAATTCTTAGCTATTTTCCGCTAAGTTCTTCAATTATGGAAATCGTTCCGCCGCGCGTTGTTTACGTCGATCCAACTGTTGCCGCGAGCGAAAAGCTAATGTGGCTATCGATGAGGATGGCGACGACGACGATGATGATGAGATGGTGAGGCCGCTGGGCTTCCAGGCTGGCTGTTGAGCTATCTGAGTTTTCCGCCCTCGCAAAGTGTGAGCACAAACTTTTCTCTAGATATATTCACATATACACATGTAGAGTGTATGTGTGCATATATTATCTATATATCTCACTTATGTGCGACTACGACGGCGCGACGAGGCATGTGAGGCGTATTTGAAATAATCTGAGAATCGCGCAATTCGCGATTTGTTTTGCGCTGCGATGATGTCCGTGTGCGTTTGCGACGCGTCACTTTTCCGTTCTGAATCAAAAATCGGAGGTGCTGGCAAAAAGCTTTTCCCCAGTAATGTTCGCTCAGCCTGCGTCGACGCCGGCAGCGACGTCGTGTACTGGGCTTACCTTTTGAATATGCATTTCATACCCTGCGACTATAGTTGGTCAAAATGTGTATACTAAATTTGTGCAAATGTATGTAACAGACAGAAGGAGGCGTGGCTGACCCCACAAAGTATATATATTCGTGCTCAGGATCACTAGCCGGGTCATAGAGCCATGTATCTCTGTCTATATGTCTGTCTGTTAATACATAAAAATTAATAATTTTTTCAACTCGATTTGCTTGCGCTGAATAAAATATACAACTTTCTGACTTTAACATAAACATACCTAAAATAAATATCTACTACGCCTTCTCTAAATTTCCGACAAAAAATCCGATCGGACAATAATAACAAAAATTATTCAAAAAGTATGATCATCAATCTAATCTATTTCATATATAGTAGCAGGCTATGATTTAAAAAAATCTATTAATTTAATTTAAATCTATTAAAGGGAAGAGAGTAACATACAGTTTAATACTTTCTACACCACCACAGGTCGAAGGGTATCTTACTATCGAGTGCGCTCGACTGTTGCTCCCGTTTTGCAGTTTGCTGTTGTCGTTGCTGTTGATTTCTTTTTGTGGCTTGTGTGTGCGTCACCAGCAGCGAGTAGCCGTTTCCAGTTAGCCATTGTGTTGGCATTGTGGCGTGCATTTCACGGGCAACAAGAGCAGTAGCAACAACTATACAACAACAACACGATCCACAACATCCACAGCCGGGGCACATGCAGGCGTGGGTGTGTCGGGGAAGCTTTACATTTATTTATCTACAGAGTGCAAAATATCTAACACAAACAAAACATTGTTTTGTCAGTGTGTGTGTGTGTGTGCACTGCACAACAACCACCTGTGGCAGCACAGCACACACACAGGCACAGACAGACAGACACTTGCACAGCACACACACACAGCACTGAGAACAGGAAATCGTTGTAGCTTAGTTGGATTGCCCCGCTTGGAAGCTCTACTGGATGCAAAAGCTTGGCAATTCGAACGGATTCAATACAATTGAGATTCGATTAGATCTCAGACATAGAGAGCAGCTTGACTGTGACATACGCTCAGTTGCAGCGCAGCTCGCAGGTCGGCAATAACGGGCAAACATTGCGTATACGCCGCAGTGGCCACGCACGTGAAGCGCGCATGGTTGGCGCTATAAATAGCCGAGGTAGAGAGGAGAATATTCAAAGAGAGAGAGAGAGAGAGAGAGAGAGAGAGAGAGGAGAGAGTGGAGAGCAAGCATAGAGTAGCATAATACCGAGGGGAATATATCAGATGGGGGTGGCCACTTGGGAGGGCTGCAATTATGGTCAGGGAACTCTCCGTGTCGGCAAGGTTAGCAAAATGTCAATGTTCAATGGGAATCGACACATACAGATACAGAGATACACATACATAGATAGATAGTGCTGGGACCGTCAGCAGCTGATTGTTTCAGCTGTCGTTGTCGCGCTGCCAGGCACGGCGAGCTCAGGCGAGGACACGACAGACTATTTCCGTTTCCCCCTTGCCCTGCGGGGTGCTGGCAATCTAACATCTAAGGATAATCGTAAAAATAGGCACGTAAAAACAGTTGCTCGCGGGCTTAACACTCAAATGAATCCGATTAGCGACTACATTGCCTGATTGAGGTGCGTTCATCGGGCATTATCCAATAACTCGTGAGTGTCTTGAACAGCTGAGGCGCTGAGTTCGACCCCCACCCCCCCTCCACAGCTATTCTTAGCAACAAATGTACAATATGTCGGGACTAAGCACACATAATCCGCTTACGGTAACTTTGCACACACACACACACATACTCAAGTAGTTTGCTAATTGGCAAAATAAATAGAAGTTCACACACACATATATCGCACTGCACTTACTTCTTGACATTGAACTCTTCGGAGCATGGGCATTATAAGGCGGGCGTGAAGGCGTGTCGAGCCGCAGGGGGACGTAGGATGCCGAGCAGCTGAGCTGAGCCGGTGCAGCAGAGGGTATAGCTTATTATTCCAGTGACTTTCCCACACTTTCTACACAGTTTCCCTTTGGCAAGTTGGCAACTTTAATCAAGGGCAAAGGCCACACACGGCAACAGCAGAGGCAGCAACAGTGGCAGCTGGAATCGTCCCCCTTGCGGTTCGTTGGGCTGGTAATGATGCGTCCGTCTTACTGCAAGACAGTCCCCTATCGATTATTTAGCACGCTACAAAATAATATTTGTTTTTTTACTTCACGCAATTAAAAAGGTTTTCCGTGTACGTGTACAATGGCGGTTCCTTCAAGGTGCTGCACTGCGCAAACCGCACGGGTCGAGAAGACGCAGAAAACTGTGCGCGGGAAATGTAAGTGCAAAGGGCACAAATGTAATTCGGGGAAATTTTAACAGCATGCATACATTCCCTCTGGTTCTCTGTTAAGTCCATCTTAAAAGAAATCGCGAGCCATTACTCGAGCTACTAAGAATTTTGCATTAAAAAAAATACAAAAAATAAATATCTATAAGTACATTTCAAAATAAATCACATTGTTTTTATTCAATATTCAATTTTAAATTTAGTAAGCATGGGTAACACGATTGCCCCCGAAACATGTGTGTGTAAATATTATCAATATTGATCAAGGTTTTTTTTAGGCATTAGCTGAGTGAGTAGCGGTGTATGTTGAGTTCCCCCGCCGACAGACGTAGTATTGTATATAATAATTGTAATTGTAATAAATACATGCATACGTAAAATTAGTTTTAACAAATTATTTAAGCCACAATTGTAAATCACATTAAAGAATTGCGTAAAGTCGACCCCCAAAGAGAGGCTAATAAATAAACCGAGAGATAGATAGAGAGAGAGAGAGAGAGAAAGCCGGACAGACAATTTCACTTTATTCTAGTCTATCCAACAATCGTGTGATGTTTTCAATGCATCCCCTTTTCTTGAATAATAAATATATATCTCCCATCTCTATAGATTGCGTGCAAAAATACAACTACAGCTACAATCGCAAAATATAAGTTCGCTTTGCACTTTTGATTTCTTCTACATTCTTCTATGCATCTTCTGTTCTCTTTGAATCTTAAGTTTCTATATAGTTGTCTCACGATTGGACTTGCTTGTGCTATCTCAATCAATGCCCCCCCCCCTCCCAGTTTTCTCCCCTCAAACTTAAATTTAGCTCCGGCTGCCTCGGGGTCTCTAAATTCTCTGCAGATTTTGGCTGTTGTTGTTGTAGTTGTTGTTGAGCTAGACTAGAAGCTCAGCATACTATCTACGCAAGTCGATGACCTTGATCTTGGCCTTCGGGTCCATCTTGATGTGATGCGCTTCCATGAACAGTGGCGGATCGTTGGGATGCGGATGAAAGCCAGTTTGCCGGCACTGTGCAATGTAGTCCAGTCCATAGTTAGGCGTGAGTATGAAGAAACCAGTGCTGCCAAGAGAGAGAGAGAAAGGGGAGGTCAAGAGATACCAGATAGCGATACTGATTCATTCGATGACTCACGTATTGTACTTGGGCGCACAGACAATGGCGATTGCCTCCGGCATCATCATCTGGTACGAGCAGTGAGTGTGCAAGTCAACGGAGGACAGGAAAGCAGTCTGACTAGGATGTGTCTGTGGAGATAATGGATTGATTTGTCAAGTTTGGTTTGTCTGCCTTGGCAAGTGTACGCACATGTATCCAGCCTAGAGTAATCAGTTGCATCTGATCTTGCACATCGAAGATCTGCTCCTCGTGCATGGTGTTGCAGCTGTCGGGCGTGCCGTGCTGCTGAGGAGTTATGATGTGCGTGATGTAGAGCTCATTCTGGGCCAGATGGCCGGCCAGCACGCCGCAAGTCTCAATGTTGCCAGAGGTGTTGGCGCGTGCCAGCTGTAGGAACATATCCATAGTGTCGGCAGGTACGTGGACAGAGCGCAACGAACCCGCCAGCAACGAATCAGAGCGATTGTACTGCGGCTTCTGGCTGCGATCGAAGGCGGGCTTCGTGGAGGCGCTACGGCACAGAGAAGCAGTTACTAACAGCAACAATGGAAAGAGTCTCTACACTCACTTGGATGCGGCACTGGAACCGGCACTTGTATCTATCCCGGGCAGCAACAGGCCAGAGCTGGGCAAGTTGGAGCGATTGCTGGGCGTGGGAAAGTCATTGGGATACACCACCTGATCGAGCAGGCCCAGTTCGGGTGCCGACGGCAGATTGCTGCTGTTCATTTGCACATGCAGATTGGCGGGAATGAGCGAGGGCATACCACCAGAGGCCGCTGCAGCCGCTGCTGCTCGTCTATTGGCCTCCTCGCGTTGCTTCTGACGCTCCCGTTCCATTTCACGCACACGCAACGCCTCCTTGTGGGCCAGAAACTGTTCATATTCACGCTGGTACTGCGTCAACAGCTTGTTGCGTAGCTTCTCAGTTGTGGGCATGATCTCCTCCTTGATGCTCTTGTTGATGGCCTTCACCTGTACCTTGACGCTCGCGTAGTCGGGATGACTGCGTATCTTCTCGATGAACAGCGTCATGTAGCGCATGTACAGTATGAAGGCGTTCTCGTGGTTGCCCTCGTTCAGATACACGTTCGCCATGCGCAGCATCTCAGTGCCGGAGCGATAATAGCTGCAAACGGAGCAAAACAAACATTTTTGTTAATGTTGTTCTTGTTCTTGTTGTTGTTGTTGTTGCTGTTTTCACACAGCTGCCAAAGGACTCACACCAATGCATGCATACACATGCATATGCATGCACTGCGAATGCCAATGAGAATATCCTTCAAAGGCAAATACGCGTGCAAGGTCTTCGCCAGTGGCCTGTGGGCGATGACATTGGAGCTGACGCTCCACTCCCCTCTTGCCCATCGCTTTCACTTCTTTCTACCATCACTTACCGTGTTACAGGCATGTTTTTGTCCACCTCGATCAGATTGCCGTAGTGGGACAAGTGCTTCATGCGCTCCTGTGGCTCCACAGCTCCCATGTTCATATTATTGAGGGTCTTCGACATTTTTTGTGTATTTCTGATTCTGCTTTTTGCTTTTGCTCTTCCTCTTCTTTGCCTTGCTTTATCTTGCTTTGCTGTTTGATGTCGTGATTTATTTTCTATATTTCATCTGAAATTCAACGTGGCGCCAGGATCTGATTTGCCGCTGCTCTGCTGTTCCTATTTGGTAATAACTGTAAACGAATTACTCATTACGCGCAGGTGGCGGTGGTGGCGTCGCTGGAAAACTGCAAGAACAGCTGTTTGGCGCGACAAGCACAATAACATTGAAGCTAACACTGCGTAAAATTGGCTTAACAGCTGTTAGCTTTCGTGCCGATATACGAGAACTATCGATAAACGAGTTGGCGCAAAACAGAGCTCTGTTAACGCGCTTTTAAACATTTTGTTGACATTTGAATTGCTGTTGAATTAAAAACACTTTGAATTTAATACAAAAAGTGAATTATTGCAAATAAACGATGAATTCTTAATTGTCAACGATTTATAGTGTGTTTACAATGTGCATAGTTATGTGCCACTAATCCTTATCGCTGCGAAATAATAACTTAGCTAATCTCCAGAATACACGAGCACTTATTGGTACTATCAGTTATCAGCTATTATTTATAAAGACCCCACTTGACCAAACTTTGGCTAACGCCGAAACTGAACTTGGCATTAAGTTCAGAAGCCTGGCTGCGTCTTCAGGTGTGTCGAGCTGCAAGCGCATAAACTATTTTCAAGGTAAGTTAAATCATAACTGAAAAGTTGTTTCATACATAATGTGTGTACAAAAATTAAAGTTAATAAACAAAAAGACCTTAGCAGTAATTCTCTAGTTCAAGTTTAAAGTATTTACACTGGGATTACGGAAATTCCTTGCATTTTTTCCCTAAACACGTTGCGAGTAAACTTCAAGTGGTCTATTTAGCTAATCTTAAGGTTTCGATCTGTTGCTGCACCAATAGCAGCGATATGATAAGCTATCATGGGGTATTCAAAGTATGAAAATGTGCTGACAGACTAACTTTGTCATAAACACACTCACAAAACGATAAATCTTCGAAAACCTTAAAAGATACAGGCATGGGGGGTGAAGGAGATAAAGAGAGGGAGAGAGAGAGACAGGGAATGCACTAAAGGGAGACAGCGATAAAGGGCTCTCCCAGGCAAACAAAGCACGTACAGCCGGAGGCCGCACAATGAGCCCGCACAGCCCGTTCCAAACCGATCCGAGCTTCGCGTATCTACAACGACACGGACTGTAGATACTTGTCCGACTGCGCTGCGACTGCAATTGAGCAGTTGTTGAGCAGTTGGCGAATGACTAAGTGACTAAGTGAGCGAGCTGCGAAAAGACCGAACCGAAAGACCATTCAAAACAAACAACCGAAAACAGAGAGACAAGCTACAGTCAGAGGCAGAGCCAGAGACAGAGCCAGAGCCAGAGGTTTGCCAGAGAGCGCACGTCCATCTTGGTCAGCTGCGCAGTCGATTGGCGACTTGGGCGCATTGCGGGCGTCATTTCAAAAATCTCCGGCACGACGACAACTACGCGACCACGCGACCCATTTCGGTTTTCAGTCTTCAGTCTTCGGTTTCGTTTAGTTTCGTTTCTTTGCGTTCGATTTGATTTCGAGTTTTCTTGGCCGGGTAGGCGGGGGCAAAGTCTTGTTTGAACTGTTTGCGAGATGAGATACCCATCGATGCAACGTGTTTTGCAATCTGTTTCGCATTCGAAGCCCTTTTGCAAGCGAATTGAAAACTGACCGATCAAAAAGAGCAACAATATATTGTCGTGTTCATGCGCTAATCGCAATTAAATTGTGCCATATTAATTGTGGAACACGACGAGCGTGAGATAAAGCCGAAAAAAAATGAACAACATTTGTCTGAGCTGCAGCTAATTACGGCCCGGCAGAGTTATTAATAACAATTATAAAGCGAACTGCGCTGAAATCTAATCAGTTTCCCTTTCGGGTCCCTCAGCAAAGGAGCTGCATTGCATAAGTCGACACCAAAGTGAAGTGAAGGCGCGATTAACCTCGAAACCTCGCGCGATTTATCGGGCAAGAAGTGGAAACTGCGATACAGATACAGATACAAATACAGCTGCAGATACAGATACAGATACAGCAACAGTTGAAAGTGCCTGCTGAAAAGGCTCATCAGGCAGATGAACCGAAATCTTCTGTAATTTGCTCAATTGGACGTCGTCACGAGCGTGCGAGGCAGCCTGCTGTATCCAAGAGATACATTTGAATCTTTTGTGTAAGTTGGCGCACAATGCGCCGCAGCAATAACAACAATAACACAATAGTCGAGCGGGAATTGGTCGACTGCGAATTAAAATCAGATAAAACCCAATTACAATTTGGATTCACGCTGAATTGGATCAATATATGAATGAAGCGAGAAACAAGTTCGCTGCGAAATTTTGCAAGCATAAAAAACCCACAAAAAAGAGAAGAAATAAATAAAACAGTAAAAATACGTAATATCATTTAATGAAACTGTGCATATTACAAATTACAAGTCTGAACTTGTATTCGAATGTATCTCAGTGATTGAGTATCTCTTTATGCGCGTATCTGTGTAACTTTTTATCTTTGTGTCTTTGTGTGTTTTGAGGGACCTGCAGCTGTTATCGTCGTCTGTCCACTCTCTCTCTCTGTGTGTGTCGTGTATTTATTTATTTAATTTTCGTTTTCAATGTCAGCTCGACGTCGACTGAATTATGCAAAGCGTGCGGACAGTGTGCGATGATTACATGGCAAACATACAAAGCAATTACTCACCCGATTTCCTACTCGATTTCCATCTGAATCAGTGGATCAAGGGGCAGGGGAGAGGGGGAAAGGAGGTAGGCTTTGTTCTTTGTGCGAAAACGTGGCTCGAATAAACGAGAGCAACACCAAATGGAAGCGAGGGGCGAATAGGAATTAAGTCCAACTAATGTTGAAACTATTATAGAGTAATATTCACTGTCCAGTAAAGCAGAAGAAGTAGAAGAAGAAGGAAAAGAAGAAGAAGGAGAAGAAGATGCAGCTAGGCAGGAGGCATTTGCGCTGTTTCGCAAGCTGATAAAAACCGCTTTGCTCCTTTGTGCGAATCGCTCTTCAAGCTGATAACAGCATGTTGTTATTTGTTGTTGTCCTTGTTGTTGTTGTAGTCTTTTCTTGTTATTGTTGTTTCCATTAAATACGCACTTCTCTTTATTCATTGATGCAACTGCTGGAGGCCAAAGCGATTACGGACACCTCAATAAATTAGCATTTGTCGTCGACCGGCGACCGCTTTATCCATATCTACATATTGTACATTCAGTATAGGCATGAATATCTTTACACACACACACATACATACCCTGTAGACAGTGGGAGCTTCGACTCGTTGCCCAACGATGTGCAACAATTGGCGGGCGATGTTTATAAATCGCTTAAGCGCGACTAACTGATTGATTGATTGAGCCAATTGGCAAATTTCTGGCAACTGCGATACGATTCACGCAGCGTAGAGAGATAACTTGTGTAGTAGGTGATAATTGTGTCAGTAAGATATATAAGCCCTTGATCGGTTAGTCAGTATTTAAGTGATAGAGAGTTGAATTGTAGAACTTAATTTGTGGTTTGATACAGTGGAACAACATCAGTTTCTTTTTTGTGGTTCGGAACTCGGCTAAACCGCATTGCATTCACAGATTATAAGTATTCATAAGTACTCGTATAATAATATTTTATACTCTTTGCTTACTGTCTTACTAGATATTCAAAGTGACTTAGAACTGACTTATTTGTAGCTTCTTTTTGAAAACTTTGGGCGGAAATAACTTTGTATGTATAAGCTAAGGATATCTGATAAAAGAGATTGATAGAGTAGCTCAAGATAAGGAGGAAATAAAAATAAAATAACAGAACAATATATGTATATTACAGAATAGTTTAGTATCAATAGTACTTAGTATCAATAGTACTTATTTATGTTATTACTGAAGATTATAAACTACTTGCATACTTATAATAGATTATATATCAAGGGCTAATTCATAATTCCGTTTTCAAAAGATAGTTCTACCTGTAATTTGTGACCGATTTTGGAAGCGATAGCCTATTTTATTAAAAAGGTTTCACATCTATAAATAATAATTGCAGTGCAACAGTGCCTGTTATACATATACATATTTTATATTTTTATACGATATATAAAATTACATTATATTCTATACCTTATAATCTTTACTATTACTCACTCACTCTCTTAATTTTCCTTTACAGTTAACTATACTAAAATTTCCCATCGAAAAATGAGCAAAGGGAAATTCTCTCTTTATGCGCTGCTTGTGCTCTGCAGCATGTGCAGCCTGGCGAGCGCCGGTTACAAAGTGGGTGTGGGTAGAGCGGACATAACGGGACCACCAGTGGAAATCAATTTCGTAAGTGCAGAAGGAACTCAACTCATGGGACAGTTCAAGACAATCCCCAACTGACTTATATTCCTCCTCTCCCAGATGGGCTATGCGAACATCAAGCAAATCGGTCGAGGTCTTCACACACGCGTCTTCGCACGCGCCTTCGTCGTGGAGGACGAGCAAGGACAACGCGTGGCCTTCATTAGCGCAGACTGCGGTATGATCGGCTACGGCTTGAAGCGGGAGGTGATCAAGCGTCTGCAGGCGCGCTATGGCAACATCTACAACTTGGAGAACGTGGCCATTAGTGGCACCCATACACATGGTGCACCTGGCGGTTTCCTCATGCATCTGCTCTATGATATTTCCATTCTGGGCTTCGTGCCGCAGACATTTGATGTAATGGCCAACGGACTCTACCTGGTAAGGCAGCTACAGTGAGTTGAATTCCCACAGATCATTACTACAAGTGAATCCCCTGCAGAGTATCAAACGTGCCACGGACAACCTTGTGGAGGGCCGCATCTTGTTTGCCAAGACGACAGTGCTTAATGCAAACATCAATCGCTCACCCACTTCGTATCTGCGCAATCCCGCCGAGGAACGTGCCCAGTACGATCACGATGTGGACAAGATTCTGACTCAACTGCGCTTCGTGGACAAGGAGAACAATCTGCTGGGTGCCTTCAACTGGTTCGCTGTGCACGCGACCTCGATGAACAACACCAACAAACTGGTCACGAGCGACAACATGGGCTACGCTGCACTGCTGCTGGAGAAGGAATACAATCCCAACAAGATGCCGGGTAAGGGCAAGTTCGTGGGCGCCTTCTGCTCCTCCAATCTGGGTGATGTTTCGCCCAACATCATGGGTCCCAAGTGCTCCATTTCGGGCAACGACTGCGATCTGCTCTCCTCGCACTGTCCCGCTGGCGAGGGAGACTGTTTCGCCTCTGGGCCTGGACGCGACATGGTCGAGAGTACCCAGATCATTGGACAGCGACTGGCCGAGGGTGCACTCAGTCTGCTGAACGAGCAGAGTCAGGAGTCGACGGCACGGGAGGTCACTGGCGATGTGCGCTTCATTCATCAGTTCGTTGACATGCCCAACTACAATGGTAGCACCTACAATCCTCTGTCACGCAAGCTGGACAAGATTCGTGGTTGCCAGCCCGCCATGGGGTACAGTTTCGCTGCGGGCACCACCGACGGACCTGGTGCATTCAGCTTTGAACAGGGCACCACCACAGACAATCCCATGTGGAACTTTGTGCGCGACTTCATTGTGCCTCCCACGCAGGAGGACATCAAGTGCCACGAGCCAAAGCCCATTCTGCTGGCCACGGGCAGGGTAAGTAGGAGTAGCAGCAGTGAGTTTCTGGGCATCATTGATTCCCCTCCCTATTTCCTTTGCAGGCCACCTTCCCCTACGAGTGGCAACCGAAGATCGTGTCCAACCAAATACTGAAGATCGGAGATGTCATCCTTGCCGCTGTGCCCTGCGAGTTCACCACCATGGCCGGTCGACGACTGCGCAATCAGATTCGAGCAGCTGCCTCGGCTGCAGGCGGCATCGATACGGAGGTCATCATAGCGGGCCTCTCGAACATTTACTCCAGTTACACGGTCACTCCGGAGGAGTATCAGGCACAGCGCTACGAGGCTGCCTCGACCATCTTCGGACCCAACACACACACCATCTACATGGACGTGTTCGAGCACCTGACCAAGGCAATGATGCGCAATGAAACTGTGGACGCAGGACCAAGTCCGCCATACATGAACGATGTCATGTTGTCCCTGAACACGGGCGTGCTCTTCGATGGTCATCCCATTGGCACCGATTTTGGGTATGTGAAGACGCAGCCCAATAAGGAATACGGCATCAATGACACCGTCAAGGTTACCTACATCTCGGGTAATCCACGCAACAACCTCTTCACGGAGAAGACTTACTTCACCATCGAGCGCAAGATCAACGAGGATCGCTGGAAGATTACCTACACAGACGCCAGCTGGGAGACCAAGTGAGATACTTAGGTTAATAATACTATACATTTGTCATATTATATGGGGAATTTCATTGCAGAATGGTCTGGCATCGCACTAATACCATCTTGGGCTTCAGCGAGCTGGACATCTATTGGAACATTGGTCCGCATACGTTACCCGGCGAGTACCGCATTCGGCATTCGGGCGAGTACAAGTACATTCTCGGTGGCAAATACCCCTATGAGGGACTGTCGCATTCCTTCACGGTCCATGAGGATTAGGGGTCGCAAGAAATCCATGTATTTATTTACCACCACGAAAAGCTTTATTTTTAAAATACACATATGTATGAATGAATGCCAAATTTAATAGAACTTAAATAAAAACTATTGGAAAAACAACGCAGAGGAATTTTCTTTTTTATATTCAGCAAAATAGATTTAATAGTATAATAGATTTAATAGCCTAAATTACTAACTCAAACAAAATTCAGCGAAATTCACTTACAATACACATTTAAAATAACGCGCCACTCTTAAAACGATCCACATGGTACTGTCAGCTGTGCGAACAGAAACCACAGTAGAGGTGTCTGCATTGGCTGAGTGTGTGTGGATCCCATGTGGACTGCAAACGCACACTGCTCTCGCACTCTCACACCACGAAGCAAAATACAAAACAAAACAAAAAAATAATGTGTTCCTCCGTGACTCTCCCGCATACAAATGCATGTGCTGTGTGTGTGAGTGTGTATGTGTATCTTTAGCGACTTGCGGCTACGAGGCGGCAACAACATCAGCTTCAGTTCCATTCTGTGTTGCTGAGCGCGCGGTCGCACTGTGGACAAGATCCAACCTGAACGAATGTAAAACAAAAAGGCAAACTGCAAACAAATCAGGACTGCAACGAAAATCTCAATTGCGCCGCGTGTGTGTGTGTTTCTGTTTGCAACAACAACTGTTTGTGTTTTTGTTCAGTGTACGATATAAATAAACAGCTCAATTATTTATAAAGCACAATTCCATTCAGTGAGTGCAGCCAGTGAACACTTAAATCAGCTGTGCTGCCTGTATAAAGGGAGAACGTTAAACCGTCACCAGAAGGTGAGGCCCGACAGGCAAGAGCGCAATAACAATAGCAGTGCAAAGAAGAAGAACAACAAGAAGAAGGAGAAGTGAATCGCCGCCTCCCACACATTCAGTTTAAATTCGCCGCGGCAGCAGGGGCAACAAGTTCCATAGGCAGGGTAAGTGCTATCAAAAGGGGAGAGGAACAGGGCAGTTTAGTACATGCGGCAGGGCTGACAGGCTGACGTGTTCCTTGTGGGATCCATTCGTATACCCTATAGACGATTTGTTAGTGTGCAGCCTCAGCTTCCGTCTTGCACTGATAAGGCGCGTTTGCCCTGATAAAATGTGGGTCAATTGAATAGAATTCAATTTTGATTAGAAAGAAATTTCCAGAGGAAGATAGTGGGAGAGCAAGTGGGAGAGAAAGAGAGGGAAAGCCTACGTCATTACAGAAATATGATTTCATTATGCTCTCGTCTTTCTTTATGTGCATTTTAATGCTGTGTCGTTATGGCTCCCGCCGCGTTGTTGTTATTGTTCTTATTGTTGTTGTGGACAGCGACATGTGTGGATTCAATTGAAATGATGCCGCTGACTGCCCTAGCATAGTTGTTGTCGCTGACCGTCAGGGAACGCTCGCGTCAAATACTCCCGGTCTGGCGATAAGTAAAGCATCTCTCGCATCTGTATGGAGAAAAATCAAAATGGTCAGAGCAGGGGGAGCGGGTCAGGGAGACGATGACAACGACGACGACGGCGGGCAGCATCGACGAAGTCACGTAGTCACTTGCCCGCTGCTTGTGCGTTTGTTTTGGTTTGTTCTCTTTCTGTTGCTTTGGCCCCTTATTCGGTTATGTTTATGTTCCGCGTGTTCGCTGGAAACCACCCTTAAATATAATGGAAGGAATAAGGAACTAGGAGTGGAACTGGAACAGAATGGCGAACAGCCACGGCGTTGCCAACTACATGAAATGTTAAAGGGAACAGCAGTTTGGGGAAATTTTAATTTAGTCTTTGTCAAGCAACTTTCATCGCGTTGCCAACCACATGAAATGTGGGAAGGAGCAGCAATATTAAGTTAACCTTTAATCTCTTATCGCGTTGCCAACCACAATAACAATGAAAATGAGCAGCAGCTTGAACCCATTTGAATTTAACCTTTCATTGTGTTGCCAACCTCGTGAAATGTAAAAAGGAGCAGCAATTTCAATTAAGCCTCTTCTATGCAATGTAACCTTTATTATGCTTTTATAGCGTTGCCAACCAAGCAATGAAGGCAAACGGGAATCTCCCAGTGGGATTCTATTTAGAATATTTTGATTCTGCCTTTAAAACGTCGTTGAGGCTGCACATCTCATAAAGAGAAATGCCATACGATTGCGAATATTAATTGCAGCAATTAATTATCGATTTATTTGAATTTATTCAGTTTCATAATTGACTTCCAAGTTTGTTGCACTGCAAAGCAACAACAAAAAGTCGTTGCTAAATAAAAAACAAATAAACTTCAAATGTCTTTTTTGTCGCACTGCTTTTTCAATTCACAAGTCACTTAGGCAAATCTGAAACCGGTCACAGAAATTGTGAATCGTGATTGGTGAATCGTGAATGTGAATTGCAAATGAATTGTAACGCACTCGCAGCGACACTTAACGTTATTCGCACTCATTTAACGGTCTAATTAGATTCCAGTTGGAGGAAGCGAGGCTGCTGCAAAAAAGAAAACGAAAGTAAGGCGCGTAGGCCAAAAGTGGAAATGAAATCAAACTCAATGAAAGTGCTGCTCCGATTTGCTGTCCTACTGTGCCCCCCCTGCCACCATCTTCCCACTATCTCCTACTTGACTCCATTTGAGGCAAGTGCAAACACTTCCTTACCAGTCGCGTCTCCACTTGCACTTCCACTTCGCGTTTGTTGTGCAATTAGCAACAGCAACAGTGGCAGCAGTTGTGGCAGCTTCAGCTTCAGCTTTTGCCAACTTTGGTAGCAGCAGCTGCATCTGCTTGCTTAGCTATTTTACAACCGGTTTCATATGGATTTATGTTTACCGTTTTCAAGGTGAAGCGTGCAGCACACACACACACACACACATAGACCAACTGCGTGTGTATCTGTATAAATTGTCATTCATAATTAGCAAACTTGTTTGATGCACTTGCGCACTCTTTATCCCCTTACCCCCTTTCCACGCCCCTGTAAATCTTTAATGCTTTTTCCTCATTGAATTGCCTTCAAGTTCAAGGAAGAGAGGGGGCGAAGGTTGGGTAAGGGTGTGCCCGCCTGCTGCGCATCATAAAAGTTATCGCAATTGAATTAACTTAACTTTTTTTGCCGTCAGCCAAAGCAGAAAATTGGCCAAATCACAGTGCCCAAATACGCGTGGCGCAACACAGATAGAAAGACAGCAGAGAGAGAAAGAGAGGAGAGAGAGATAGAGAGAGGGGGAATAGAGATACAACTAAACTGATTGCTAACTTCTTTGGCTGACAGCCAAATTGGCGAAGAAGGCAACAAGGCGCATCTAACAAGCATCGCGAATCGAATTTGCAAAATGCAAACGAAATTGCCCAAAATGCGCGTCAATTCGATTTTAATTATGGCCCAAAAAGAGCTAGACACATTCGTGACTCTGTGCCGTGCCAGCTTAAGGTCAGCTTGTAGTTTTCAAATGCCGTGTGGCATTTTAAAGCCAAAACAAAAGAATACGGCGGCAAATGTCAATTGAGGCTGCACAAATGAAACGCCAGTGAAAAGTGTCAGCTACTGTTTGGGCAGAGTTATAACTCGCCATGGGTGAGAGACTAATGAACAGTGGCATATCCCTTTACCCCCCAATGCGCACTTGTGTGGCAAGTGCAACACGACATTTGCCCTTTGGCATTTGCACACCTAAACGAGTAGCAGCTTGATGATACTCCGACCTGCTGCAACTGAAATTGTCTTGTGGCAAGCGCCATAAACAAACACCCTGTGAAAAGAGGCCAAGGGGTGTTTAAGGTTTATGCTTTAGCTGCAAGCAAAGGTCTACTGTGTCATGAGTATACCCTGTATACCCTGCATACCCTATCTGCATGTCAAATGAATCATATTCCACAGCTACTGCGGTGTATCCCATATAAGGACAAGTGTGGGCGAGTTTTGTTCTCTTTGCTTGTTTTCTGCTCCTGGCTGACAGTTACATTCCAATTGCCTGTACGGTTGTGTGCGTATGTGTGTGCTCGTGCCAGAGATCAGCAGGCGACCGTCAGGCAGGAAGGAAGCTGAGGAAACAGCAAAAATAAACGGGCTGTTTGGACTCCTCTCTTCACAATAAACATTGCAGAATTGTGGCAGCAGCAACAGCATCTGTGTGTGGTCGGTAGATTGCGTTGTTGCCCCTGAAAGATGTCACATAAAGAGTTGTTGCTGCTTGCAAGGGATACGGGTGGCTTCGCTCGTGCAACGTTTCAACTGCAGTCAGCAGTCAGCTGGAAAATTCTTGCCTTCTCACACGTTTTTCTCTGTTATCTGTAAGGAAATTTAAGCTGACTTAACGCGCACTTATCGCACTGACTGACTGTCTGTCTGTCTGTTCGTCTCTCTGCCTGCCTGCCTGCCTGCCTGTCTGTCTGTCGTTCGGTCAGTGTGCCAGTCGCTTCATTTAGCTAATGAGCTTAGTCAGCGCTTTGTGCAAATCATTTCATAACTTGATTGCAACGAAGCCAGCAGAGGAAGAAGCAGAAGCAGAAACAGAAAAAAAACAATTAAATTTTGTTGCCATGGCAAATGAATCGGCGAGAAGGAAGAAGCGTTCGCATGCAGTGGCAAATTTGGTTGTTGCATAAAGCAAAGTGGCAGAAACACGCAAGCAAATGTGCTGAGGCGCGGCTCAATTGTGTGTATGGGTGTGTGTGTTGGTGTGTGTGTTGCATGTGGCATGCGGCGTGGCAAGTGCCGCAAACGAAAAGCGCAATTTGCTGTTTTGCAAGTTAATTCAATTTCAATTTGAACAAACGCATCTATCGGATTAACAAACTCACAGATACAAGTGCATTTAATATTCATTTCATTTGCCACGCTCATTAATTTCCGCATGGAAATAATTTGATAAAGGGAAATCAACGTTAATTCAGTTTGTAAAAGTTGGAAAATGTTGAAATTCTCTTTAATTTTAAAGGAAATATAAATATTCATATGATATAATGTAATACTAGAGAGAGATATTGTGAGGTAATACTTTGCATGCTCTACAAACTGACTGCCAGCCTATTTATAGAACAGAAGTGCTGAGCTTATCTTTCCTAGTTTAATCTACAACTGCAGTCAGCTAAGAGTCAAAAGCAAGTTCTACAAATTGATAAAGAAATATATTAATATAATTCAAAAAGAAGCGTTTGGGATCAACACGAAGTTCTATAGACATAAACCGAAATACACAATGATGTTTTCTTTTCATTATTCAGTTTTTAATCTAAAACAAAATCGAACTTGTTCTGCAATGCTTATGGCACATTTAGCTCGACTCGAATTTATTAGTTTATTTATTGAGCTGCTTTTTGTTAAACATCAACAAAGTGTCAAATTAAATTTTATAATATCTGCAACAGAGGCATCTCCTCTATACGATACATGTGCGATATGTTAATTTCGGTTGCTGACATTTGGTTCGCTTGCAAATGCATATTAGAATATTCTAATTAGGGTTGCTCTGCGAGTACCATAAAAACAAATAGTTGAATTTTTTGCATTTTTCGCTAATAAAATGAAGCGTAAAACTCAAAGCACCACAACGATGTGGCCAGAGGTTAATGCTGTCTATATATCTAACTTTAGACACGTGCAGTTTATACTATATATACATATATCTATATAGATGCATGTATAGTATATATATATTATATCTGGAACTGAGCCCTCGCTGCAGTTGCAACACTTCGCGGAAAAGTCGGAAAAGAGAATTAAAGAATTTCGCTTCCATTTGTCTGCTCCACTTTGCGACGATTCAAAGGTAAACTCGAAAGCAAAAGGTAAAATTATAAAAACTTTATAAATTTGTTGCCGCTACAAGCAGAAATTCTTTCCAACCTTTTACGATATTTTGTTTTTGTTGCTGTTGCTTTTTCTGTTTTTGACTTCTTTTTCTAGCCACTGCAAGAATTTTCATCCAATTCCATTACAGCAAAAAGCTGCTGCAAACAGAGAGATAGGCAGGAGAAAGAAAGGGGGAGAGAAAGAGACGGCAGCAAATGGCTAACAAAATAAGGCCAAAAGGAAAGAGGGAAATGATCAACAAACGGTTCAGCGAACTCATTAAAAGAAACATTCCTCACGCATTTTTATACCATATTTCGCAATATTGCATGGGTGGCAGCTGGGAGGGAAGGCAGACGGGGGGCGTGGCACCCTCTTTATGATATACCAAATATTATTTGCATTTCAATAGCTCTGATTGTGTAACGTTCTCGACGAATACCGTTAATGATTTAAATGTTTGCCCGAACAACAATGCGACTCTTGTTTAATGCAGCCCCGCTGCCGCGTTAGCCACGCGTATCCATCAGATACATTTACATATTAATGCCTTCCCAACTGCCTTCAACAAACGATTTCCTCGTAACCCACAAAGTTCTTTGAACTTTTATCATTGATCGTCCGCCTCGAATGTGTTTTATGTGTTTTATGTTGCAATCGAGACTTATCCCAGATCCCGCATCACATCTCTTCCTCTCTCCCTCTCTCTCTCTCCTCTCTGCCTCTCTTTCTCTGTCACAAACCATTTGCTGCATCGATTAGTCGCCGCACTTTCTGTCGCCCCTTTCTAATCGTCCGTTAAGATCCACTGAGAACTGGAATTGAATTTTTATGCTAAACCGGTTCGTCCAACCACCGTGATCGACTGATCGGCGTCCGCTTTTTGTGCTGCGACACATTTTATAAATTTCCGACAGGCCTGCCCGTGCTCTTTAGCACATCTTTATGTGCTGGACCGCATAAATTCAGAGCGCCACGATCATTTATAATATTCAATTTGAAACAAAAGCAAAGTCATTGCTGACGTCTATGAAATTATGAAGCCAAGTTGCTGAATTTTTCTCATTTCAATCGATTAGCTTAGAGAAGAGATAAAATCTCTTTGATTTTGACTATGAATGAGATAAGTTAGACCATTCTGTGAAGTTTAAGATTAAACTTGGGGTTAATGAGAATTGAACTTAACTTATCTGTAAGTTTCCTTTGCTGTGTGCACATAATTTATATTCTAGATACTTTTATATAATTAAAACAAGAAAGAAATGCTAGCTTGGGCATGTCGAAGGTTCGATACCGTTACAGGTTCTTACTTCCCCCAGTCATAACTATACTTGTTATAAATAATGGTGCAGAATTGAATATTAATTGAGATATCAGAAACTGAGAAATCAGATTTCGTTGCAACAGGCAGACAGACGGACAGATAAAAATGGCCAGATCGACATCCCTGTTGATGCTGATTCGGAATACGAGTATTTACTGTATGGGGTCAGAGATGTATTCTAAAGTGCGTGGCAAACTCCTGGTCAAATTTAATTTACCCTCTGCTAGGGTCTAATTAATGTTTATATGGTACAAGTTAAAGAAAAGATACACAAGATTCTTCAATCATTATAAAGTCGGGCATATCTTTATAAACTCTGCAGTTCTAATGCTTTATTATCTGCCAAAAAGGTGTTAAAAGTTATAGAGATAAATTAAAATTGAATGCTTAAAATATAAAACACATTGCCACACTCCAAATAAGATGGATAATTATTGCAGATACACTCTGAACAAGTTAAATAATTATAGCAGATATAAATCTACAAGATATTGATAAATTGCAAGCAGCAACTTGACCTGATTTATGAGGTACAAGGATACTTTCTATAAGACTGTTATAATGTGTGCAAGCTGATACACAGGTCCGGCTTGCAATGTATCTCATAGTTGTCTGTTCTACGCAAGCGATTTGCATTTTAACTGTCAGATCGGCTGGCGCTGCCATAAAGCACAATGTGTTGTTGATAAAGTTTTCGTGAAACTTTTGCCGTTTGGCGTGAGCAAACATGACCGAGTTGGCAGCAGGTTTGGGTGCACAAGCGAGTGTCGCATCTTTAGCTTGAAAGAAGCCAAATTTACCACATTGATTAATGTGCGCAATTACGGGACGTCTGTCTCTGTCTCTCTGTCTGTCTCTCTGTCTGCTTGTCTCTCTCCCTGTCTGTCTGCCTGTCGCCCTGTCTGTCTGTCCCTCTGTCTGTCTGTCCGTCTGCACCTTCATCTGTACCTTCGTCTGTCCCTTCGTCTGCAAGTGTGATATGCTGTCATGTTACGTAGTGTGCGGTCTGTTTGCTGTGGTGTGTGTGGTGTGGATCTGTGGGAGTGTTTGGGTGTCGTACGGATGAAATAATTAATGCTGATTAATTAAACCACACTTGTAAAGCAGGCGGCTTTAACAACAACTGAGCACCAATTGGGAGTACCTTCTCGCGTGCAGCCAAGCAGAAGCTGCTCCGGGTCCAGGCCCAGCTCCAGGCCCGGGGGAAGCTTTACTAACAATCGAAATTAATCAATGAGTGCTCGAAATGCAAATTAAATTTCTGTCGGCTGCCGTAAAACACGTTTAAGAGCGCATTCATCTTCGGCATGCGAATGGGGCAACAGGCAACGAGTCGCTAATTAACGGTAATAACAATTTATTCGCACTTAAGTCGGAATTAGTAGGAGGCAAACCCAATCGAATTTTGACAAAATTCAAATCTAACTTAGGTACAAATTTGCAGCGTGTTCGCTAGTCGACTACAACTTCTCTCTCTCTCTCTTTCTATCTTGCCTCTTTACTGTTATTGAAAAACGAGCAGCGTAAAAGCGAATGCCATAAAGCAAAATCGTTATACGACAGGCAAATTAAAAAAAAAACAAACACAGAAGGAGCTCATTAAAATAAATTGCAAGGCCAAAAGTAACCAAACTCCCGTGTTCCATATCCCGAATATAGAATCCCTTCCCTTCCTTCCCTGCTTGCCCATGCCTTGCTCTTCCCTTACCCCTCCCACAGCTCCGCTTTAAGTCTTTAAGGTCTGTGACTGCTTTTAATCAATGGGAAAGCCGATTTCGAGCTCAGTGAATACTCGCGCAGCTCCTTTGATTAGGTTGTTTCACACATGGCTGGCAGAGCTAATGCAAAATCGATGCGCTTGTTTGGTGGCTGCCTTGCCAATCGCCAATTAAGCTGACTCCCTGTCTTAACTTTTCATTCAATTGCAGGTCAGAATGATGATGCGACTGCACAAGTTGACGCTTGCTGGCGTCCTTGGGCTGCTGCTCCTCCTTGTGGGCGTGGCGAGGGTGCACGGCGAGGTGTACACAGCGCTGGCGGAGATGGAGGAGCTGCTGGAGACTGAATCCGTATTAATAAGCAATCTCGAGGGCTACATACGCGTCCAGGAGGACAAGCTGAGCTACCTCAAGAAGTGAGTACAAAGTAAATTGAAAGGGGGGAAGGCGACACTAATTGCGGTGTCTCTTGCACTGTGTTTTGTCCACGTGCGTGTGGCAGCTGTTGCATCTGCAATGCATGCAGGCACACACATGCAACGTGTATCTTTGTACCTTGTATCTTGCATTTTGTATCTATGCGGCGCCAAACACACACACATCGCGCTATTTACTCTGCATATCTTAAGCTACCCCTGGCACTAGGGGCCGCGTCTTATATACACGCAAATGTGGCACATAGCGAGCGACTGCAGCGGAAGGATGTAGATGCAGGATAAAAGAGACGAAGCAGCAGCAGACACAGCGGATGTGGCAAGGCAACTCCCCTAATCAAATATTGCCAGTCCGTCGAGGCAGCCAGGACGTTGCCTGGCAGGATCTATCTCATTTACTCGACTCGACTCGACTCGCCACGGGTCCCTCTGGGGCACACACAAAAAGGTTTCGGGGCGAGAGATCCTCACAACAGCTGACAGCTGTTTTGTCAGCCCGTCGGCGCTGTCATTGCAACAACGACGACAACGCTGCAGCCCATCTTCGTGTTCATCTTCATCATCATCTGCTTCATTATCGTTGTCATTCTTCTCTCCCTCTCTCTCTCTCTGGTCTTTGTGTGGCGCGTGCCATTAGCAGCGTGTTGCAGCCTGCTGCCTGAAATTAAAGTAGAAAACTGAAGTTGAATTTCAGCCACAGCAGCAGCAGTATCTTTGAGATACTTTTTGCATAAATTTCACTGCGTTGCGACCTTGGGGACTTTGCCTTTGAGTTGTCATCCAAAGTTGATTCGATTCGATTTGATTTGACTGCCGCCTGGCGCCTGTTGGCTGTTGGCTGCTGCCTTTGGCAATCTGCCATGTGTCGCACACTGGGGCAAAATCCAATTAAGTTGGCCAACACAGACAAGCCGCAGACAAAGACCAACACACAACATGGCGAATGCGGGCAACGTGTGCCCTAAATCGGAATGCAATATTGACTCTTGATAAGCCACACATGCAGCACACACCAGCAGAGATACACCTCACACACACACACACACACACCTTGTATATATCAGTCAAATGTAACGGTCGGCGAAGCGAACGTGCCGCAGGCAGTTGCAAGTTCTGTACTCACCCCACGAGGGCATTGCCTCTCGCGGTCGCAGTCGCCGTCGCCGTCGCCTATTTCGCTGTTATGAGTTGGTAAACATAAATTCAAAATGCTGATAAAATGTTGTGCCGGCTGCGACTCTTTTGTGGCCGAAATTCGTTTCAACCCTCGCTATAAGCAGCAACAGCAACAACAACAACAACAACAACAGCTCGAGCAGGAACAGGAGCAGATGTTTCCAGCACAAACGGAACGCGCCAAAGGTCGCCGGTTGTCGTTCTACGGGTGTCTTGAGCTCAATTATATATTACGTACATGTGTGTGTGTGTGTGTGTGTAGTCGAGTAAATGCTTGCAGGGGGGAGCTCAGCACACCACACAATACTATAAGAACAACGCACGCGTCGCTGCCTCTGTCGACTGCGCTGCCACTGCGCTGCGATCCACTCGACTGCGCGCCTGCGCAGGAAATCGCAAGTCGAGGAGCGACAGCGAGCAAACGTCGCAGTTCAGTCGAGTCGCAGTTGTCGTGCCGAGCGCATCAGACAATCAGCAAAGAGTAAACCGTGACAGTGAACGTGAACGTGATAGTGACAGTGAACTGTGACCGTGACAGTGAACATAGATTGAGTACAGTGCGGCCTCGCCATGTCCAAGCACAACTACACGAATCCCGCGTTCTGCCAGAACAGCGAGTTCTATCCGGTGCCATCGTCGAGCAGCGCCCACGTCGAGTCCATCTACAATCGCAGCCTGCAGCTGAACTTCAGCGCAGTCTCGCAACGCCAGCACAATGCGCAGCCAAGTCGCGATCCGCGCGAGGGTCCGCTCCGCATGCAGCGTAGCATGTCGACGCGTTCGGTGACGCGTAAACAGTACCAGCAACAGCAGCAGCAACAGCAACAGCAGCAGCAACTGCAGCAGCTGCAGCACCCGCAAAAGCAACAACAACAACAGCAGCAACAGAAACAGGAACATAAACAGTCAGCCAGCGGTCGCTACGCTCTGGTGCCGCTGGAGGAGCTGGGCGGACCTGGGTTCATAGCCAGTCGCTATGCCATTGTGCCTGGCCAGGCAGCACAGCGTCTGGCCCGATCGCAGGATGACCTGGATAGATATAGCTCCCGTCATGGCCTGCAGTCGGATGAGGAGCCGCATTCGTTCCACGAGGAGCCACAGCAGCAGCAGCAGCAGCAGCAGCAGGAGACGCAGTTCGCCAGCCTGCCGCCCACATTGAACACGGTGCTGCCTTCGTTGTCGTCGTCCAAGCCGGCGCCGAAGATCAAGCACGCCTTCTCTAGTGACTTTGGCAGCAAGACATTCCTCATTGTGGACAAGAACAGCAATCAGCGCTATCAGATGGTGCCGACGGCAGAGGACGAGGAGCTGGTGGATGAGAATCAGGAGATTATACAGATGCACAATGGACGTGCGCATCGCTATGCTGTCATACCCACCGAGGCGGATGACGACGAGCTGGACGAGGAGGAGCAGGCAGCCCTGGAGCAGGAGACCTGCCTGAGCAACATGGAGCTAAGCCAACACCAGCAGCAGCAGCAGCAGCACTACGGCATGCGGACCTCGACGCCGCAGCAGCAGCAGCAGAGAAATGCAGCAGCTGCAACGCGTGCGCTGCATGAACTACTCTCGACGCCGCGCAAGATGCAACCACCCCCGCGTCTGGCGCATTCCACACCCCGCAATGCGGCACACCACGAGCAGCTGCAACGCGAGCGCCGCCTGCAGCTCTACCAGAGTCAGCAGTTCATCAATATGAATCAGCAGACCACAGTCTCAGTGGCTCCCTCCCCCGCGCTGCCACTGCGTCAGCAACGTTTGTCGCCACAGCGACTGCACTACGAGACTGTGAAGCCAGCAGCAGCAGCAGCGCCGCCTCCACCCCCTCAAGCACAGCAGCTGCCTGCCGATCGCAGCATGGCAGTGATTAGTCCACGGGTACAGCACCAGCAGCAGCAGCAGGAGCTGGACTTGAGCAGCCTGCAGGGCAAGTCTCAGCGGAACAACAACAATAACTCGTATCCACAGAAGCTAGCGAATGCCACCATCACGCTGGCCATTGTCTCGCTGATGCTCGTCGTGGGCAGCACCATGAATGCCGGCCTCATCATCTACATGATAGCACACGTGAGTGGATGCAACTGCTCTTCGGTTCCTGCAGAGATTCTAATTAGCTCGCATCTCATTTCAGTTTGGCAAGTCATTCTACCTGCAGTTCGGCCTGGTTGCCTCCTTCTGTGGCATTGGACTTGGCTTCCTCGGCTTTCGCTCGCGTCACTGCGAGTGGTTGCCCAATCGCAGCTACACCTCGGGCTACATACTGGTCACAATCTTCTGTCTATTCAAGTGCTGTGGCCTGCTGCTCATACTGGTGCTGGATCCATTTCCCGGGCTACCGTTGCACGATGTCACCACGGGCGTCATCCTGGGCCTATCCACCTTCACCATGTTCTTCATCGGACTGGGAGTCATCGGCAGCCTCTGGTGCTATCGCCCGCCACCAGACAACCGCGTCAATGTGGTCTAAGTTGGCATTCTACATAGATACTCGTATATAGTCTTGTTTTAGTCTAGTTTGTAGTTCGTAGTTGTAGTTTAAGTTTCCTTTTCAGCGAGCGATACCCGGAACGGCTAAGAGACCAAAAAAATTGTATTAATCTTAAGAGATGCGAAATTTGTTCTAACAAATTTCGTTTGCAAGACTGTAAATACCCTGTAGGTTGTGTACTTATGTTTAAGCTATTGTTGTGAGCACCCATTAATCATATATAGACATACGATATACGACATAGATATATATAAATTATTGTTCTATAAGCTTAAGCACGTTGCACCCTCGAGAGAAATAAAGATATTCAAGCACCACGAGAAAAATGACAACTATTGTTTAACTTGTTTGCGATTTGTCTATTGACAAATATTTATTTTGATATATTGATGAATGCGTGAATATTGCGGAGCATGACAAATTGTTATCTCTTTTTCCTCTCCCCTTTATGTCTTTATTTATCTATTGCTTTATCTCTGTGGGTATTTACTTGAAGGGGGCATACCTATTTGGCTATTAAGCTAAAATCTGCGATGCCATATACAATATAATATAGTATATATAGTTTGTGGTATATATATTCCTGTTAAACATACACAGTCAACTCGATTAACTGTAATTCGTCCTTATATCTATAGTATGTTACAATTTTCTAGACTCTTTAGACACTTTGATACATCACTATATAAAATTATATTTTGTATCGCTGACGTAGAAGCAATCTACAATACTTACTTTTAATACTCTTGCAGAAGGTTTATTAATATCGCCAGGAGCTTGCAACGCATCTAATAAGGCAACTCCCATTCTATAATGTATATAATGTAATCAACAGCAACAGAAAAGTCAATCTAGTCATGTCTTTCTTCCCGTCCGTCTGTTTTAGAGCTATATTGATAAAACTTGGAATACATGCTTTTTATTATTGCACACTGGGATCGAACTAATATATCGTATGGCTGTCATTCAAATTATCGTCCGATGTTTGCTATTTGTCAAAACATTACAAATTTGCTACTTCAGACTTTTTCTATTTAATTAATATGCATACAAAATTTTAGCAAAATCGGACCAGTATGACATATAGCTGCCATAGGAATAATCGGCTGACATTATTATGTCAATGAATACATAAATTCTATGCAATTGTATAACTACTATAGGAATGATCGGAGGAGCTAAGAACCTTCAAGGGTATAGAACCTTCGGCATCCCCGCCTTACTTTCTGATTTTATTCTTCAATATAACGCAACCAAATTGGTCATATCTAACCTTTACTTTACCCTCTATATGTCAACAATATTTGATTAAACGTATGCAACGTATAAAATACATTGCTCGAAAACAGCAAGGGTATTTAACTTAGGCTACCCTCCCTTGCAAGGGTATAAAACTAAGGCTACTCCCTCTTTCCCATTTATTTAAGGATGCTACAAATTACTCAACTTGTTATCTGCCCGGGGGAATGTAATTTGCCTTAGCTTGCGCTAAAGTTTGCATAGTTTAAGTTCCTTAACCGAGAGAAATTCTCAAAGTTCCCTTGTTTCTTTTTGTACTCTCAACTTTAGCAAAATAGACGAATACCAAAGAGAGCACGCGGACGCCTCGAGCGATATAACCGCCTACGTGTCGAATCCCATCAATGCGTATCTGCTGACCAAGCGCCTCACCACCGACTGGCGGCAAGTGGAGAATCTCATGGAGCACGATGTGGGCACTGGTGAGTCGACAGCTCAGACAGCTGCGCCAACAATTACTAATCCTCCTTGCCTCCTCTCCTCTTGCCTTGTTTGCCCACACTTTCTATAGATTTTCTGCAGAACATAACGCAATATCGCAACGTGCTGAAGTTCCCCTCGGACGAGGATCTCAATGGGGCAGCGGTGGCACTGCTGCGACTGCAGGATACCTATCAGCTGGACACGTCCAGTGTGGCGCGTGGCAAGCTCAACGGCATTCAGTACAGGTAAGCAGGCGTGCAAATGACTTTCAGCTGCCCATCTTGAAACTTGAAATCAATCAATGATCCCTGCTCTGCCACAGCACGGCCATGTCCTCGGATGACTGCTTCGAGCTGGGCAGGCAATCGTATGTTAATCGCGACTACTACCACACGGTGCTCTGGATGAACGAGGCAATGACTCGCATGCTGGAGGAGCCCCACAATCAGACGCAGACCTTTACGCGTGCCGATGTCCTGGAGTATCTGGCCTTCTCCACCTACAAGCAGGGTAAGTGTGGGCCAGGCTACGTGCCCCGTTGTTTGCGGTACATCTTAGTGGGTCTTTGGGCTATTTAGGTGTGTGTGTGTGTGTGTGTGTGTGTGTGGATGCACTTGTTTACTGTTATTCTTGGCTACCATCGCACCCCTTCTACGCCATCTTGGCTTCATACGCCGAGTCCCCTTGATGTCCTCGCTGGCAGCACTAAGTGCTCTACGCTGCTTGTCAACTGCCATTTGGCTGCAGGAAATTGCACTTTGCACTGGCGACCGACCTGGGCCCCTTCTGGCTCCCTTCTGGCCAGGTGACTCAAGTTGCCAAGCTGCACTCGGGCGATTAAGCGCCGCTCGTTAAGTGCGAAAAATTGTTGCTCGTCTCCTCGAAACGACAATATTGTGACTGGCTTAGCCAGGAAATGCGAGTGGGACTGGAACTTGGACTGGGCTAGAGTAGCAGCCGCCAGGGTTAACTGGGAATCACGTAGCAACTGCACAGAGCCAACAACTGCACGTAGTAAGCCGGCTACGGTTTATTAATGCCTTATTACCCCGACAGTTGCTCAAGGATATGGTCCCCAGCCTCCGCTTTAATCTCACTCTCTGTCTCCTCCTTCCACTCTTTTTGCAAGTGCTGTTTTTGCGCGTCGTAAACAGAATTTACGGTCGGCCCTCGACAAACGGAACTGACGCCATATTGCGCCATATACGCTGGAAAAAAAGAGCAACTGCGCAGCGCCACCCACGTCACGCCGCAGCTGCCCCCGCGGGCAGCTAACAGACATTTTGACACAAACACACACACACAGAGACACGCAGGCACACACACGGGAACCCTTACAGCCCGCTCCGTGTGTCATTGCCATGCAAAATGCAGATTCAAGCGTCCTCGACGACTACGAGAGAAGGTTGAGACGACGAAATATTCAATGAAATCGAGAGCCCGCTTAAAGTGTCTGGCAAACTAATTAAGGCAAAAAGCCAAGGGGAACTTAGCCCCGACTGGGACTGGGACTGGGACTGGGGTCTCCATTAACTACAGGCGGGACATGCATAAATGCAAATGAAAATATTTTCTGTGTACATTTTCTGAAAAGTTTTCGCAAGAAATTCAACAGGAAAAATGGGAAAACAGTTTGCTGGGGCAAGGACGGAAAAAGTTTGTTTTTGCTGCGGCTTCAGTTGCCGCAAATAAAACTTGTTTTTTGTTTTCCGTTTTACCCATACGTCGTACAAGTCCGGGGGGGCAGTTAGTCAGCATTAAGAGTGGACATCAAAGAAGGCAGTTGGCTCAGGGACGTCTTGGAAATGAAGTATAAATAATTCAAGAGGAGGAGGGAATTCGTTTAATGTATTGCACATTTCAATTTCGTTTCAATTCGAGTATCGCAAATGACAACTTTTAATTTAATCAGCTTTCTCGAGTGCCCACTGTACTCGTGAAGTGTGTGTGCCAGTGTTGCCAACTTGGGCAAACTTTTTCGACGGTACCATAGAAGAAATGGGAAAGAAAAAACTGTAGCATGCTTTTAGGCAGCAATTAATTTTATCTTCTCTCACTCTCCAACTGTGCAGGCAACGTGGAGAGCGCACTGACCATGACGAACGAGCTGCTGCAATTGCTACCGAACCACGAGCGGGCGAATGGAAACAAAAAGTTCTACGAGAAGGAAATTGCACACCTCAAGCAGCTGCGGAAGATGAAGGGCGACGATGGCACAGACGAGATACCCGTCTCCGATTTGGTAGGTTCTCTCTATGGTAACCCTAAAGTTAAGCACCATATTAATTTTCTCTGCCACTGCAGCCCGTGGCTAAGAGCGATCCAGGCACCTTTGATATGACCGAACGTAAGGCCTACGAGATGCTCTGCCGAGGAGAGTTGAAGCCATCGCCCTCTGATCTGCGTCCGCTGCGCTGTCGCTACGTGACCAACAACATTCCCTTCTTGCGGCTGGCACCACTCAAGCTGGAGGAGGCGTTTATGGATCCCTACATTGTCATCTATCACGACGCCATGTACGACAGTGAAATTGAGCTGATCAAGCGCATGGCACGTCCACGTTTCCGTCGTGCCACAGTGCAGAACTCTGTGACGGGCGCCCTCGAAACGGCCAACTATCGCATCAGCAAGTCTGCCTGGCTGAAGACCGCCGAGGATGAAGTTATTGCCAGAGTGGTGCAGCGTACTGCTGACATGACTGGCCTCGACATGGACTCCGCAGAGGAGCTGCAGGTGGTTAACTACGGCATTGGTGGTCACTACGAGCCGCACTTTGATTTCGCGCGGGTAAGTGCAGCGAGTCCCTCGAGAAAGTTTTAATAGCTAACTGTTTGCTCTTTTATTTCTACCCTCTTCTCTCAGCGCGAGGAGAAACGTGCCTTCGAGGGTCTCAATCTTGGCAATCGGATTGCCACCATGTTGTTCTATGTAAGTGCAGAAAGTTAAATGTAAACTGAACTCTTGTTAAAGCTGTTTCCATTTTGTGCGAATTGTATAGATGAGCGACGTGGAGCAGGGCGGAGCAACGGTCTTCACCTCGTTGTATGCTGCACTGTGGCCCAAAAAGGTCAGTTTAAAGCACTTCAAGCAATTCAAGTGAGCTCTAGCTAATTTTGGTTCTTCTTCCCTGCAGGGCACGGCGGCCTTCTGGATGAATCTACATCGTTCGGGCGAGGGCGATGTGAGAACACGACATGCTGCATGTCCCGTGCTGACGGGCAGCAAGTGGGGTAGGTTCAACTGCGCCAGTACTCTTGGCTAATTGCCTGCCCTGTGCCAACTAACTGTTTACCATTCACAGTGTCTAACAAGTGGATACACGAACGTGGCCAAGAGTTCAGACGACCCTGTGCCCTGGAAGCGGATCACGGTGATTTTGCCATTTAGTGGAATTGCGACTGCCTCTGCCCCATGTGCTTACTTTCTCTACTTACTTTCGTGTAAGCGCCAGACGGAAATCATCGACTCTATTCCTATTGTAAATATATTAAGAACGCATCTTAAACTGGAGGCCCCCCTGGCGCACACACACGTCTACAACTTCAACTTGGCATTAGTTTTATGTTAGGCATGATATTATTATTGAATTGATCGATATTTTGTATATGCGTAGTTTAAAGACTAGAAAAAAATCTCACTGAAAATGAACAAATGATGAATCTAATTGCACTTAATCCGAGTGTAAATAAAATAATTGCAAACGACAATTAATTATGGTGAACCTCTGGGCAAGGGAGGGTAGAGCGGTAAGGGGCGTAAGCTTAGCAAACGTTAAGCTGTGGCACATGGTAGCTATTATCCTTGCTGACATACGTGCTGTGTGTGTGGGAGTGTGTGTTTGCTTGCGTTGGCGGCGCATGCATGCATGAGCATAAATTGGTTTACGTTGGAAGGAGCGAAAAAAAGTTGCATACTTTTCAGCGCTCGCGGCAAATTCAATTAACGTGGCAGCAAAGTGCAGTCGTGTGTGTGGCTTATGCCAGTGTGGGTTGAGGGTGAATGCAATTGATTTATGCGATATTCGTACAGTAGTCATTGCATGCGACGCAGATAAAAAATGCTCCACACACGCGGCTTAACGAAAGCGAATGGGAACATGAGCAAAGTTGACGAGAGCGAGACCAAGAGAGAGCCACACTTGTTTGCTTAGCTGCTCGACACAGCTGGTTTACGCTTTTCTGGATATGTTTAGGTTTTTTTGGGCCATTTGAAAGACAAACACTGAGCAAACGCTGAGCTGCTGCTACGACGAATCCAAATGGATGAGCTTAAGCGATCATTAGCCAACGGGTCGTTGGACAAGCAGCGTGTTACTTGCCCTCTACACAATGTTACCTCAAGGTTCAATTCGTTGCAGTGGTTTGCCTCTGCTGATGCTGCTCTGTGCCAGCTGCTTGCTGGTCAACGCAGAGTTCTACTCGTCCGCCGATAAAGTGCAGGAATTGGAGCAAGTCGAAAAAGATTTGGTAACTGCCACGCGTCTCTTTCTGGAAGACCAACAGCTGCAACTCAACGTCTTTCAAAGGTGAGCAAGAAAGGTGATTGAAAAGAGTCGCACGTCGATGTTGATTGCTGTTCTCGACAGTTTCCTCGAGCAAGTGAAGCTTGAGCATGTCGCGGCCAAGGACATGGAGGATGAGTACTGGGAACATCCGCTGCAGTCATTCAGACTGCAGAAGCGCGTGGTCGAAGACCGGGAGAGCATTCATCAGCTGCTCAAGACGAATGAGCCCAGTGAAAGTGCGTGCTGAATGACTCCTTAATATTCTTAATCTATATAATTCATTCGATATCGCAGACTATCGTGAAATGGTTGACGCGCTTACTGAGGAGACGGGTTTGCCTAAGCTCGATGATCTGCAGGGCACTGCAAGGGGCATACTACGCCTGCAGAAGATCTACAACTTGACCGCAGATCAACTGGCGGATGGATACCTCAATGAGGTTTCTACCGGCGCTGTTTTGGTTTGGAGCGACTGCTTCGAGCTCGGCGTCCAGCTGTACGAGGCAGCCGAATACAGTCGTGCTCTGGACTGGTTGGTGCTGGCAAGCGACATGCTTAACGAGATCGAAGGGGACGATGTGCTAGAATTGAGCTCGCAGGTTTACGAGTATCTGGCAATGACCAACATTGAGTTGGGCGAAAAGAAGCGTGCCCTGAAGATTCTCGCTGACCTACACGGCTGGGACCCCGCTCACCCCTCACTGCATACAGCAACCTACCTGCAGCACACCATGCCCAAGTGTCAGGAGCCGATAAGCGAGATGCCTTGGTTCCACAACTACACGCAGTTGTGCCAGGGCAAGTTGTTGCCACAGCAGGAGAAGGCCGTAAAAGGAAGTCCGTTGAGCTGTTATCGCGATTCAGAGCGTCATGCGATCTTCAAGCTGGCACCACTGAAGGTGGAGGAAGCTCATCGTAACCCTGATATATTTGTGTTCCACAATGTGCTCACCGATGGGCAGATCGATGCGATTCTCGAGGTCTCCGATACGATTACCAAGTTCCGCTCTTCGGTGGTAGGTGGCAAAGTGAGCGACATTCGGGTTAGCCAACAGGTTTGGCTCAACTACAGCACGCCCATTATGCAGACCGTTAGTCAAAAGGTTGGAGCTATTTCCGGATTCAATATGAACAATTCCGAGCAGATGCAGGTCGCCAACTATGGTGTGGGCGGGCAGTATGTACCTCATCTAGATGCCATGAGTAAAATTCCACCGGATTTTGTGCTTCGAGGCAATCGAATTGCCACGAACATGTTCTATGTGAGTGCAGTCTATGCTGAGCTTGCAGGGGGAGTTCTTTCTAATATTATTGAACACTTTTCCAGCTGTCGGATGTACTACAGGGTGGCTACACTGTCTTCACCGATCTCAACGTATTTCTTAAGCCCATCAAAGGCGCTTTGGTAATGTGGCACAATCTCTATCAGAATCTGGAACACGATCATCGCACAATGCATGCCGGCTGCCCCGTGCTGGAGGGTTCCAAGCGCAGTAAGCACACATAATTGTCATGCATATTGATTATATATATGCTACTAATAAATATCACTTTTCTTTTCAAGTCGGAAATATCTGGATTCACACTACTCATCAAGAGTTTCGTCGCCCCTGCTCGCTAAATGAAAAGGAGTAAAGTTATTGCTAGAATTCAAGTGTTGGTTAACGCTTGTAAAGTCTTAAACAAGTGTTTGAAAATTCCATTTAACCAACATTTGAATTAGATTTCATGTGTTCTATAAGCTCGCTTTCTTTGAAGGAAAGAATCCGTTCTTTTATTTTCTTCTATCTTTTCCCATCTCTCATTCTTTTACACACTTTATCCTTTCTATAACAGACTGTAATACTTGATTTACTTTAATTAAATTACTAAGAAATTCACGTTTGATTCTTATCACAAATGGCAGACAATAAAATCAACCTTATAATATCTTTTAATCCTAATTATTTATAGTCCATATAGGGCAGCGAGATCTCATGATCGGGCTGCAGATCGCAGGGTCTTACAAGAAACTGATGACTGAGGCGTATCCACACGTTGCCAACTGGGAATAAAGAATAAATAGAAAAGTGTAGAAGAATTTATATAGAATTTTTAGAGTACATCATATGAAGAGAGATGTAATCTCTTGCTGTACTCACTCCACTTGCTGCCTTGTAGCACGGGACAGCCGGCGTGCTTGGTGCGATAGTCTTGCTCGCCGGAACGATGAAGGTTGTACCAAAAGAGCAGACTGCCTCGCTTAGGTTTGACCAAGAGTGATAGAAAGGGAAACGCTGTGCCGCCTCCTGCCTCCACGTCGGAGAGCTAAAGAAAGAAGTAGAAGTAATATTTAATAAATAATAATATTTATTTAACTTAATTTAATGTAGACTAAATACAGTCGACTGCATTAGATACAAAGAATTATTTAAAAACTCAATTTAAAATAATTAAGCATTTACTTTAAGTTTACAAAATTAATGTAATTAAATTTATAATTAATTTAATTTGTTTAAGTTTAAGTTAATTTAATTTAAATTTAAATTTAAATTTAATAAGTAAGAAAACAGTTTAAATTGCTACCAGCACACACACTTACATAGTAGATCCCAGTGGCCATGCGGTTGGTCTGGTCGATGTCCTGGCTGTAGTCGTGAGGCGCAACGAAGCTGTCCATGTGTGGCTCGTAGTGGCCACCGATGCCGTAGTTGGCTATTTGCAGAGCCTCCGCGGACATCATGTTGAGGTCAAAAAGATTGGCCAGGTGATCGCTCATTTTCTGCATTATTGGATGCTCACTGTACTCGAAGCTGGTGCCTTTGCTGGTGCGGAAGCTGGCCGCAGTGCGTTCGCCGCCGCCCAAGCTGTAGACCTGGGAGCGCTGCAGTTCTGGTCGAGCGCGGCGCTGAAGCTCAACTGTGTGCGCAAAGCTGACAACATCGTGGACTTGCACAATATACGGATCCAGATGAAGCTCCTCCACTTTGTAGGGCTGGTAGCTGAAGCCAGAGCCGCTGCCACGTTGCAGACGACAACGGAGCGGACGTTGCGAGGATGCACTGGGAGTCAGTTCTCCACGGCACACCTGCTCATAGAGATGAAACTCCTTGCTGTTGTGGTAGTCCGCAGGATTGCGCAGCACCTCGTGCATCAGTCCCTGCTTGACGCCATCCGCAATGAGCTGTTTGAGCTGAGTGCGCGTCTCCAGCAGCTGCAAATGTCGCTCTGGCTGTACAGTGAGCACATGATTGATCAGATCCAGTGCGTTCTGGTAGTCACCCATTGCCTGGTGATAGCCCACAACACTCTCCATGAAATCCAAGGAGGCTGACTCGCTGCCATAGCTCTGTGCCTCCAGCAGCTGCATCGATTGTTGCAGCCAGGGCACCGTGTTGTTGTAGTCGCGCAGCACGTACAAATGCTGGCCCAGCACAAAGCAGTCCTGCCACGACATGGGCGCTCTGTAACGAGGTGTCGCGTGTGATTTGTGGTGCCCGCCTCCTGCTGCAGCACAACTTACCCATATTTGACACCATTCAGCATGCCGCTCGCCAGCTCTGACACGTCCAGCTGATAGGTCTGCTGCAGTCGCGTCAGCGCCAACGCGGTGCCCACAAAGTCCTCGTGCGTTGGGTAGCTCAAGTTCTCTCTGTGGCTTGCCATCGCTTCGAGGTATCCTATTGTGTGGCCAAGCACAAGGCCAGAGCCAGCGACAAAGTGGGTTAGTTAGATGCAATGATAATGATAACAAGTCAATGTATATGTATGTCTGTGTGTGAGTGTGATACTAACTCGTGCGCGTCGCATCCTTTTCCACACTCTCCTCGAAGGTGTCCCAGTCGCTGTGCAGGCGCTTTATCAGTCGGAATGCATTCACCGGATTGTTGAGATACCCCTCGATGCTATTTGTAGCACTGGAGTGCTCCGCCTGAATGGCATTGATTTCGCTGCAATGAACGTGCAAAGAATTTGTCTATTTATTCATCACATTCCATGTTTATTTATCCATCAGGCAATCAATCAGGATTGTTTAAATTGTTTCATATTTAACTGTTTTGCATAATCGCCAATTTATGCTAATTCCGTCGCATATCAGACTTGTGTCTGAACAAATTTCGATGCGTGGCAACAAATTTATCAACATTTGATACTCTGTCAAAGCAAAATTAATCAAGTGCCATTAAAAACAAGTAAAGAAAACTGCAACTAGGTGCACATGACTGCAGTATACCCTACGCAAGTCTCTATGAAACTGCCCATTCCAATAGGGTGTGATGGGACCCGTAAAATTGGATAGATTTTAAATATCTTTCTTAAACTTCTTTATAATCGATTTTCATGGTAATTTAGAGTTGGTTAATCGATAAACTACAATACATATAATACCAAACTCGATTACTAAGTTAATGAAGAAATACAATAACTTAAAAAATTAATTAATAAAATTAATTAATAAAATTAATATTTAATGCAAAAACTAATTCAAAACTAATTAAGATACAGAGTTAAAAATTGTTCGGTTGCGCGACAACCGATTAGCACACCCTATGCCCACCCTATGTATCCTCATTGCATAAATATGCGGTAATAACTTTATGGCAGCGCTTAATATTTCTTGATATTTGAAGAATAGAGTGCCCGCACTCCCTTTAAGCCTTTATTTGGCCTTTTTCAGACTCGTCCAACGGTTTTCCTTTGCCCATTATTACTTTATTTTATTGATAATTAGTCCCAATAAATAAATAATAAACTTAAACACCCAATCACTTCAAAGAAAAAAGCAAAGCAAAATAACGGTACACTTCCAGAGCTCACAGTTATACTTAGAATGAGCGAAAATGATACAGAATAAAAGGAAAAATATAATGCGCATGAAACATATTCAGAGTAGGGAGCTATTTTCCTCTAAACTGATAGGTTAGAGAGTGTGCTAATCGGTTATGGCGCAGTGTAAATGCTCTATATGGATCTGCTAACTTCTGCATCAACTGAGCATACCCTTTTCACCCATTCACAATTGGAGGCTAGTATAAAATCACGAAGAAATCCCTGAGTTGCTCTACCCAATGCGAACATTAAATAATTAATGAATTTCTTTTTCTCGCTAACTTTTGTCATTTATCGAACATTTAAATAGCGTTATAACTTTAAACGGCAAATGCCGCAGCAACTGTCAAGCTGGATTGTTTCGGATTTAATCGATAGCATCCATTAAGAGGTAGCACTCGTATGTTCCAAGCGCCCCACAGTCATAAATAACTGAATCGATTGTCTATCGATGCGACAACTATTCAATTTGTTCTAAAGATTTGACTATAAGATACAGGACGTAAGTGAATTAGATAAAGAAACTACTTTTAACAAAGTGAATAAGGATATAGAATGAGTGACCGAGAGAGATAGAAAAAAAACAGTCTCCACTTTCAAATTTTGTTTATCAAATATTTATCGAAATCTACATATGATTATTATTAATAATTTCGTAACGGTGCTTCTCCAGGCTGGACAGAACCAGCCAGAACCAGGTTTGCAAATGTGACAAACAACAAGCGAATAAAAGTGAAATGTGGCGATTGCGCCTCGAAATTCAATGCAAACGCAAAAAAAACGTTGACAAGTCGTTGACACTGCATGGGCAACCGGGCATTTAATGGGTATCTAGTATATTAACCCAAAACAAAAAAAAAGAAATACTGAGACACAGCAGCAACTCTGCAGAAGTAGTATAAACCGATGACAATAGATAATAAAAACGCGAAGACACAAAAAAGTGTCGGGAAGTTAAGTAAGCAGACTGTAAATTAGCAGCTCATAAAGAGTTGAATGAATAAAGACATTTGATTATTGCAGAGTTATAATTACTATTGCAGCTCCATAAGGGTGCATTAAATAAAAGAAACTCCCTAATCAGTAAACAAATATAAACACAGTATACCCACCTACATACTATATATATGCAGATGTGTGTTATATAGTACGAGTATAGTACCTACATAATGTAAACCGGTCGAGTGGGAATGCGAAAATGAATTGTAATTAAATTAAATAAAATTGTTCAAAGCGGCCGTACAACAAGCTCAGCTCATAAAGTTACTTTCCGAGACTGCTCGAGGCGCTTATATAGTAAGCAGATGATGATCGACAGTCTATTTTGACAGTCTGCAACAGAAAGACTAAGCAAACGATTTGCGGGGGCCTCTCAATCAGGATCGTGGGCGTTTTGATTATTAATTTTTCAGATATTCATAAGGCCAAGTAGCAAAAGTTAACGAAGTTGTAGGAAAATATACGAGCTGACTGGACTTCGAATAAGGTGGCACAGTTGAAAAACTTCGGGCCGAAAGGGGAATCTAGTTATGCAGCTTCTTGATCTCATTTAAATCCAATTAAATTACAAATTAGACTAGATAATAAAACCAGCTACGAAATGGTCACTGAACTGCCGGCAAGATGCTGAGACTTTCGACTTTGAATTTAGTGCGGACTAAATCTTTATGTGTACTATATTTTTATTTGGACTCACCTTTGCAGCATCTCAGCATGTTCTCTAATCTCGTTGACATAACTCTGCAGTTCGGCCAGCAGAACCACCTCGGTGCGTAAAAGCTGCTCCAGACTGCTTGTCGAGCTGAAGAATTCTCCACTGCAGGCAAGCGATTGTAGTAGAAGTATCAAAATTCCAATCCCGATTGGTAATTTCATATCTGAGCCTTATTTTTTACGAAAGTTAGCGACTCTTCGCGATTCAGAATTCGTGCTATCTTCGCGGCGATTCGTTGGGAACTGTTCGGGTTCGCTTTGTTGTTGACAAAGCAAAAGTCTTAGCGGATCGTCAGTCTGGTAAAAAAAAGCTCGAGGCGTTGGTGGTGCTGAGCTTTGGCTTGCTGGTACGTCCAATCGAGCGGGCCTTACTCGCTGTGCCTGAATAGCTCCCAAGCCCCTCGAGGGCTCAGTATCAGACCCGAATGGACCACAAATGAGGTCAATAAACCCGACAGTGACCGGCAATTACTTTGCATAAGTGCCAGACTCTTCACAAACTGTACAATCTGCGTGTCTTTCTGTAGAACTGCTGCCAGAAGTTTCCTCTACTAACTAATTACTTTCACTTGGCTCGCCAAGCCTTCCAGTTCGAGTCTCGTCGCCTCTCTCAACATTTGTCACTTTGTGCCAACCGAGATGCAAATGAGCCGCTGAAACTTTGCCCGTGAACTTGTTTATTCAAATAGCCGGCGAAATCTCGACTCGACTCAACCAACCAACTCGACCGACTCATTTGCATCTTCATCTCGGTTTGTTTTGAGTGTAAGTCTCCATACTCAAAACTCACTCAAACTGAGCTTTAAACTCGACTCAAGTGGCTTAACCCTAGAACTACCATGTCATCAAAAGCGCCCAACACTGCGAGAGTTTTTAATTAACAATAATGAACATTTATTTAATAATCTCATAATCCAACGAAACTTCATTATCTCTATGAACATCGCAGGGTCGCGCGAAAGTTTGTGTAGCTTCGTGTATCCAAATGTTGGCAACTGTAAATAGATACAAAAGTTATAAAATATTATATTAAAACAAAATGAATATAAACTGTAGAGAAAAGCTTGGAGATATTAAAAAATTGATTAGTAGTTGAGGCCAATGGATATTTTTTAAGTATGGCTTTTCATACATAAAAATAATGAGAATATTTTAAGAAAGCAGAATATATTGAGGAAAATAATATATAAGCATCTATTGGCCTATGGGTAATAGATATAATACGTATATATGGGGCATGTATAATTGAATGGATTGGTAACATTATCAATCGTATTCAAATGTTATAACTACATAAGTAAGTAAGCAACAAAGTTGACAATATTTTGTTTAGTATGAATATTTCAGAATTTGTTACATGATATCTCACATTAAAGTGCCCTCGAGTGAAACTTCCCTTTCATTAAAATGTTCAACGTAAAAAACCACGTGTTGTTGATTATTACTTTTTAGAGTTCAGGCATTCAATGAAAAGCATCCTATATCAAAAGTTTCAATAAATTCAACAAAAAATATGCTATACAGTGCGCGTTGTATATGCATGCACATGGATTATGCTGCCAAAAGCCAAAGTTAAAACGTGAATGCGTGAATGTAGTCGTAACATACGATGTATGAAAATATAATACTTGAAAAGCGAACTTGACAGCACACGCCGGCAGCGCAGGCTTATAATAATCTCTGGGCGAATAAATATTGATGCATGTTTGACACGGGGAAACTTTTGCATGACGTTGCTGCTGGCAGGGGCTACTCACTCCACTTGCTGCCTTTGAGGACCGGACAACCCGCGTGCTTGGTGCGATAGTCCATGTCCGAGGAACGATGCAGATTATACCAAAACAATATGTTGCCTAGCTGCGGTCGCACTGCAAAGTTGAGGAAGGGGAACGCTGTGGCACCGCCCTGCTCCACATCCGACAGCTGCAGCAGAGGAAAGTTTCGAGTTATAAATGAGCTGCGCTCGGTGCGTACCACACGCGGATGTCAACTCACATAAAATATGGCTGTGGCTATGCGGTTACCCTCCTCGGCGGGGTAGTGGCTGGTGTCGCGGAAGAAGTCCCAGTGCGGCTCATAATGGCCGCCCACACCGTAGTTGGCCACCTGCAGTTGCTCGCAGTAGGTCATGTCCAGGCCGGTGGCATCGGCGAGATCACGCAACATGCGCCCCATTGTCGGATGCGTATTGTAGGCTAGCCAGGCGTTTTTGCTGACGCGAAATGCTGATTTCATGCGCTGCCCACCGGACAGAGGATTCACTGTCGAGCGCTTCATGTGGGGCACCGCCATTTGACGCAACCCGGTGATTTTGCTTGGCCGCAACATGTCGTGATAGGTGACCACAAGTGGGTCCAGGCTGTGCTCCTCCAGTTTGAGTGGCGCAAGCAATCGATATGCGTGACGGCCACGCGACAGGCGGCAGCGCAGTGGACGCTGCTGTGCCGCGGAGGCACTGACCTCGCCGCGACACACCTTCTCGTAGTGCTCGAACTCCTGGGTGAGCTGTGAAGATCTAAATTTAGCCAGCAACTACAAAGATGAATCGACCTAATGCACAGAGCGGACAGGGGGGGGGGACTTACTCTGTAATCATCCGAATGCCTTGCTTGGTTCACATCCGTGTTGTCCTGCTGCTGCTGCTGGCCATGCAGCACATTGGTGGCCTTCGCTCGCCCCAGTTGCCAGTTTCGTATGCGCGATGGATCGAGCTCGAGCACGCGCTGGCTCAGCTCGTATGCCGTGTCGAAGTCGCCTAAAAAGAGGCTCAGTAAATATGCATGAAGTTGGCAGGTTGCTTGGCTTGGGCTGTGCTCACCCATTTGGAATAAACTCTTGGCCACCATCTCCATGCTGTTCAGTATGCCTGGCTCGGGCAGAGCGCTCTGCTGTGGCTGATGGCGCCTCAAACGCTCCATGGACTCGCGCAGCCACACTTTGGTGTTGTTGTAGTCCTCCATTTCAAAGAGTTGTTGACCCAGCACAAAGCAATCCTGCCAGCTCATGTCCGTGCTAAAAATAAAGGCAACAGCACGAAAATCGAAATGAATATGATTGGGGTTTAGCTGGCGACGATATCACCACCAGCACGTCACAACTACAACGTGTGTTCAATCCAGGGGCGCATTGAGGCCAAACGAGGGTGGGGGCGGGAGGCGTGTGCTAAGCTAATCGATATGCTGATTCTGTACAGAGTGTGCGATACTTTGAATAGGAAAAGAGTTCCGAAAACTGGCGTATAAATAAATTGAATCTAGTTCGCTTGCCATAAGTTATGATTCTACATTATAAATCCGCGCGGAGCGGGTATTTTGCTTGATTTTATTAATATGCATGAACAACATAAACTACGCATATCAAATTGAAAAAATTTATAGCCGCAAATTGTTCGCAATTTCAGCGATTTGAATAAAAGTGTTGAATATGCATTCGCATTCAACGACGCTGAGGGCCGAAAATTCTATTGGCCCGAATGCATCGCCCCTGGGATAGTTGGGGCCAACTTGTTTATAGTACTCGTGTATTTCAAGCCTGACTGGTTATTGCTTATTTTGGTCAGGACCCTCACCCATATTTGACGCCATTGAGTATGCCAGCTGCCACCTGTGCCACATCCAGTTTATAGGTGCTCTGCAAGCGGACCAATGCCAGCGCGGCACCATCCACATCCTCCTGGCTGGGAAAGTTAAGCTCGTAATGATGTTGGCTGATGTTGAAGCCTGTGAAATGCAAATTTAATTTAAGTTTACATCTCTCCCACTCGTATATTTCAGTGAATACCTACGGATTTGATTGTTCAGCTCTTGGCTGCGAGTCTCCAGCTGTTCCCAGTCGGTGTGAAGGCGCTTCATCAGTCGGTAAACATTGACCGGATTGGTTAAGTAGTTCTCGCGATCCCTGGCGGCCAACGCATGTTCCAGTTCGATGGTGGACAGCTTTCTGTGTGGAGCAGGTTATGGATTTTATTGGGGGGCTTAGGACGGGTTTCTCTAGAACTCTAATCATAAATTGGCCGCTACCAGTTTTGGGGGTCTCTCTGTGACGTTGCTACCTAAGAACCCCACAGCGCACGTCTCTTAATTAATTCTAATTTATTTGTGAAGCCAAACAAAACACTTTTTTATGACCCAACCTCAGCAGATGCAAACGAAAGCGAAATGCTAAATGTGAAACTATGTTAAAAGAACAATAGTTGGATGGAAAATTCTAGTTGACCAACTGCGTGCATATCCTAACTCGAATATTTGATTGGCCAAAGTTTACTTTTAAGGATAAATATTTGAATTGGTCAAATTGGTGGCGCACTTGAGTTGCCCGACTTTTCTTTTCTTTTCGCTTCCTACTCACTTTTCCAACTGTTGTAAAATTATGCGGGTCTCGCTCAGCTGTGAGCTCAGGTCGCGCATCAGCGTGTGCTCTGTGTGGAGTAGCTGCTCCAGTCCCGTAATGGACGAGAAGTAATCCGAGGCGTGGCAGACACAGCTCAGGCTGGCCAACACGAGCAGTTTTAATCGCATATTGATTCCTACGATATGATTATTATGATAGTTCGCTTGGGTGCTCTGCTAGGCGTCTGCGGCTCAACGCGTCTCACAATGAACTGAGCGAACAGGCCGAGCATCCCGAGAGATCAAGCACATAAAACCGGCGATGACAGACATTTTGGCACAATAGATTTCGGAGATCAGACAGCTGAGACCGGGTGCTAACTACTTACTATCTGCGGACGCAGATAGGTGTTTGGTGTTTAGTATCTGGTATGGTGTATTCGGATATTTGCATAATCAATTGATGTTTGGCTGCCTTTGGCTACACGGGCTGGAGGCACTCTAATGAAGAGCATACGAGTTTCGTGGCGATTAAGCATGTTTTATGGCTTTGCCAAAGCTGATTTAGTGATGCTTATCAAGAGCTCGTTTCGCCATCTGACCAGCCCCAAGTTCTAGTTCTCTCTCTCTCTCTCGGTTCTTCAGTTCAACTCAGTTCCACGGTTCGATGTTCTTCGATGTTCAGTTTGCCATATTCGATGGCTTATTAATTCAGACTAATTAACCACACGCTGTTTGATATTTAATAATGCAGACGTAGTTGGTGCTTTGCCAGTGTTGGAAAATGCTAAGCTCGCTTAATGTGTTTTTCATCAATTAAAAATGTCGGGAGTTCGCATGTTACGAAATCAACCTGATTGATATTGAGTTAAGTAAAAAGAGGGTAGTTTTTATTAAGTAACTTTCAAATAAGAGAGAAAGTTGATGACCTTCTAAATTTCAAATTCTGTATTATAAAACTGTATAAAGGTACAGCTACTAATAGTTCAGTTAATCTTGAAGATTTTTGTAACAGCAAATAAACACAATTTAACCACTGTGGTAATATAAATATATTTATAAATATAAATTATAAGTATATTTTGACAATATATAAATTTATAAAATATAAGTATATTTAGGCATTTTTAGTACAACTTCTCGTGCTACATAAAGTAAACACGAGTCGAGAGAAATCTATATTGAGAAATTTCTAAAAATATAGGGTATTGCGCCGTTGATCTCCAGCTTAGCTAATATTTTTATTGCGTTAATTAACGAGCAAGTAAAATTCATTATAACAGCTATTGTTTGTATTAATTCGCATTTGATTTACAGTTCGCCCCGTGTGTCGATGTTTGTTTAATGTTCCAACATTTATTCGACTTGTCACATTCGCATTGATGATTCTTCTTTGATGTTGTTGTTATTTTTTTTTTTTTTGGTTGGTTTTATGGTCTAATGTTTGCTTAAACTATTTCCTGCTGCCAAGTGAACAGCGATTGGCGAGTTGTGTTAATTATGTCGAGCCATGATGCATGAATATTCAAATTTGTTTGCTCTTCAATTACTCCAGACGGACCACGCCCAATGCGAAATGAGCATGAAATTAAAGAGGAAAGTGCTGAGGGAATTGTATGAAATGTCAACATTTGATTTCCGTTGAGGAAAGATAAAAGAAGATAGACGAATCCTGTTCTCGTTTGCCTTGACCCTTTATGGCAGCTCGGTCCAGGCAGCTGCAAGGAAGAGGAAGAGAAGACTGTAGACAGCAAACATACAAACAACATACACAGTCCTGCTCTACTTACACAACTGCGCACCGAGCAGCACTGGGCAGACAAGTTGGCGACTTCGGTAATCCGACCTGAAGTCTTCGGCGCTACGAACCCGCCAATAGAGAAGCGCTCCCTGCGGCACATTGACGCCCAGCTCCAACTGGGGAAAGATGAGAGCGCCGCCCAGACGGGATGGTTGCAACTAATGGAATAAGGCGATAATAGGCAATTAGTGACATATATTAGCTAATCATTTCATTAGAATGACGCACAGTGAGCATCGCACGTGCAGCCTCTTCGCCTGTCCCCGATGGCACCAGGGGCGCCGTCACGTGCTCGTGACTGTGACGACGTGCCTTCCATGTACTTGGCTCCCCTCGGCATAGGCCGAGCTGATAATGGACGCCACGCAAAGTTTTCTCAATGCCTACATTAGTGAATCTCATGGGCGCAAAAGCGGCCTCTTCCGTCCACTGGTACAGCGCTTCCACTGTCAATGAGTCAATTAATTGCTCTGTCTGGCGGGAGCTGAGTACATCGTGGTACAGGGCTATATATGGATCCTCGCTGAGTAGTTCCTGGCGCAGCATGCGCAGATTGGAGACATCTTGGCGACACAGCTGTGCACGAGTTCCTGTTGTATGCTCTCGACTAACCGAACGACAAATCTCATTCATCAACGATTGTTCAACTGATTCTTCATCATTCTAAGTGGGAAGAAAGGAGATTCATTAGATAAGGATTGTTATCTATAAGGTACATTATGGCCAGATTCGTGCAAGTGACATTAAAGTCTAGCGGCATTAAAATTTGAGTGAAGTTCCTTCAATATAAAATAGTAATTAAAATAATTTAAATGTTTTGAGCTTCTTAATTAAATATCTAGCAAACCGTTAGATTACTGTCCATACATGAATAGTTCAGGTATTTATCTACATAACCTCACATTTTCATTACAATCAGTTGTGAACAACAGTTTAAACTTTCTTTCTTGCTTATCTTGTTCATATTATTCTCCACATTCTGCACAATAAGTAATTGTTTACTAGTTTTTAGCTTTACCTTGGCTTTTCTCTTTGGCAAAAGTTTCTTTTGAGTTCCTTTCAGTGCGCGTTCAATGTTAGCCTTCTTCTTTTGCACGCTTTGACTCTCGGGACGCAGAGCAAGCAACTCTTGAGCAGTAGTTAAGGCACTCCGAAGGTCTCCTGCAGTAGAGAGTTTCTTGAAAACAGATAAAGTTTTGTGTATTTCAAGGTGCCGCACCTGCGCGATAATCCATGTTCAGGGATGCCGCCAGTATCTGGACTTTTCCGTGCTCCTGCTCACTGCTTGTGCCGGTGGCATTGTTCGCATCTGGCAACTTTCCCAGCGCAGTCTCCAGCCAGTATTTAGCTACTGCATACTCTCCGTTGTGGTCTGAAGTACGCGCCATTTCCAAACAATCGCTCCAGGACATTGACGAACTGTGGCGAATGTGGAGTGGAAAATGTAATCATAATTATGGAAGTTGTGTTTACGCAACATTACCCAAGCTTGAGACCATTGACAATTCCGAGAGAGAGAGAAGCTGGTTCCAGATCGTACACTGACTGAAGTCGCAGAAGATTGAGCAACGCTGCCTCGTAATCTTCCTCGCTAGGCAGATCCAATTCCGTGTCAAAATCTGGGAGATTATCGGCCAGGCTATGAGTCTCATTAGCCAGCCGTTCGATGAGCGGCCAAGTGCTTTGAAAACGCTTAAGTATTGTCAGCACATTGAGTGGATTCCCCATATACTCCTCCACATTCTCCCCAACCTGTCCATGTATTTTCTCTATTTGTGCCGTCTCGCCTTTGATTAACTCCAGCTGACTATCCAGAGCATCTATGTAGTCTCGCAGTGTATCAATCAGTGAAGTCTCACTGGCCACCAACTCCTGAAACAACTCCTCCCTGCTGGCACTCGCATTCCCGGGCCAAATCAAAAGCAGCCCGAGCAGCCACAGCAATCTTTCTGCTCTCGGCATTTGCATAATTTTCAGTATTTTTTGTGGTATTTGTTTTTCCTATTCTTTGTCCGGGTCAATGCCTGAGTTTGGTTTGAGTTTAAATTCCGAATTTGTTGCGTTGCTTGTGCTTGTGGCGCTCTTTTATGTATAATTCATCGAACAGAACACAATAACTAATTATTCAAAAGTCCGATTTATATATATGAAAAGATTGCTGGATAGATGGAAAAATCTAACCAAACTGCTTGACTGCTGGGACTCAACTGATGCCAAGAATCTTTACTAAAGTCGAGAAAGGTAACTCTCTTCGCAACATCTTCTATGCGTCTCTTAAACATTTACATTTATTTACTTCTTATAACTCAATTAGAGAAACCTAGCTGAGGAGAATGGAAGAATAAAGAGAGAAAGAATGAATCAAACTAATCGAAGCTTACATTTGTTACTTTATACAATTTATCTGGTTTCAAGAATAGTAATAGATTGAGCTGATCAAGCACAAATGAACTTTAACTTTACATTTATCAAAGTCGAGTCTATCGACACATATGTGCCTACACACGTTCCTTTTGCCTGGTGTTACTCATGGTATTCATACTATATACTATATACTATATGTTATTTGCTCTTGCTGTTATTTGTTAGCTGCATGCCAGACTACTCGTCTATTCTCGTGCCAGGCATTTTACTGACACTTGCAATAATATCTGAAGCCGGCAAATGGCTACTGTCAACCTCGACTCAGTTGCATAATTCACCTGTCGGGGAAACTGAAAAGTCTGCTGGAAATTGTTTGGGAACTGTCGTTTTACACATTTTGATATCTTTTTTTCCAGCAGTTGAAATAGTCAAGAGAGAAGTTTGGTAAACATTTAAACAGTTGGCCAACATTTTTTTAACGGATAAATACCAAATAAACAAATTTAATGTTAGATACGTTTATTATGTTAACTTTATATGTTTTAAAAGAATTTTATATTTTACAAATATTACTCAACTAAGAGCAGGAGTCGCAATCTGCGTCAACTCTTTGTAGTTCCGATTGCAGACTGAGTTTGTTCACGCGCTCGAGTATTAGCAAGTTCTCTAGAAGGGGTTTGTTCTTTAGCGCTTCTTCATCGTCGGGCTCTGCTTTGAGAATCTCATTGTTCAGCTTTCTGGCCAGCTTATAGTTTCCCAGTTTCAGTAGGCTCGGTGCCAGTTGCTTCAATATGTCAAGTTGCTCGACACTGGGAAAGTTTGCTGCCTCATGGAACGCGAGTGAGCGCGCATGAAGCAGCCACTCGGCGGCAGATTCATATTGTTGTAACACAAGCGAGTTTCTACCGAGTACGAAACACTCGCTGGCAGTGATGGTGACGTTCTTTTCGGTATTCGGATCATAAAAGACTACGGTCTCTACCAATTGCTCGGTTGGCATTCGACTTACCGCCTGAACTTCCAACGCTTGACTTGTCGTCTTGAGTAGATCTTGCTGCGTTGGCAATTTAAAGTCATTGTCTTCCAGAATTTGTTCAAGCTTTTCTTTATAGTGCTTATAATCGTTGTCTAGCAACACGGGAGTGATAATCTCACGTTGCCAGTTCTTAACGAAGCGACTCATGGTGGTGAAAGCATTGATCGGATTTCCATAGTAATCTTCAGAGTTTGCGATATCATCGTGCAACACATCCACGTAGTCGAGAAATCTGTCAATCAATTTTAGCCCTAAGTAACATCAATTTGTAGTGTGGATGTCTCACCCACCTTTTGATTTCTTCCTGTTTCTTCAACGACTTTTCTATATATTCTTCTAGTTGACTCATGAGAATGGTCTCTACTTCAAATAAAGTGTATATTTCGGATGCACTGGCCAATCCCAGGCATGTGTAAGCCATCAACAGAACCACACTCAATCGAGACATTGTTATACAGTCACTTTTCGTTTGGTACTGCCGCTATTTTCTTCAACTTTGAGTGTAGGTACCTTTCCTTCGCTTTTCAGCAGCTAAGCAAATATTTAGACAGTTGTCTCTCCCCTTTTTTTTTAACCAAATTCCGTTTTGAAAGAATGTTAAAACAACAATTGGGTCAATTAAGTTAAAACGTAACTCGGACCCAAAAAAGGTGAGTTAGCTCTTCAATTATTTAAATTCTCTTTGATTGTTGTACTTTCAACCTTAAATTATATTATAAAGGTCGCTTATTAGACTTAAGATTCGTTCCCTTTTTTCGCTACTAAGGAAACTGAAACCTTTTGGCGAAAGCCTTAGTTCAAAAAGACTTCATTTCCTTTTTCTATTTGTCTTATCCTAGGTTCGATGACCTTTAGGTAAGCTTTAAAAAAGCTTACTTATATTGCAAATATTAACCTATACATAAAGCATTGCGCATTGATTAGGCCCTTCGGCTGCGTAACTTATTACATAGAAAGCCAGTTCTATCTGGGATTCAAAACCTGTTGGTAGTAGGCACATTGAACTCTGAGATGACTTTGCGTGCTTCTCAATGAGGAACTGGTTATGCTTAATTAGGCGAGAGCGGCAGTTCTTATGGAGATTACATAAAACATTTGCATTGGCACAGAAGTCAGAGGTACGCAGATGTTTATCGATGGGGTCAACGCAAAGAATCAGTTGACCACAAGCCGTACGTGCGAGCTGAGCCACAAGATGTTCTACATGTATAGTTTTTGTGTGGCACTTGCCTTAGTGCTGCTCTTTGGTGTCAGCCATGCCGAGTTTTACTCATCCATACACGAGATGTCCAAGGTCTTGGGCTACGAACAGAAAATGCTGCTGCATGTACAGAGATTCATCGATGAGAATCAGAGCAAATTGGATTTTCTAAGAGCGTAAGTTGCAGCTGCAGCTAAACCGATGTTGAGGTTGAGGGTCACGACTAATCAACTTTTGGTACAACTCAATCGGCACAATCGACAGACGCCTGGACGAGTACGAGCGTGAGCGTAACGAGGCACTGCAATGGGGCGAGGCATACTTCGAGAGTCCCCTGAACCAATATTTGCTGAGCAAACGCCTGACATTCGACTGGGAGCGTACGGCGAATCTAATGGCCGCAGCAACCGGCGAGAGTGGGTGCCAAATTCACTTATGTTGAAATGCCATTAAGCCTTCCCTTCCCTTCCCTTTCCATCTCCATTCTGATTTATACATATAGAGCCGCTGGCACGGCTGCTGCGGTTACGCAAGGCGAAGTACATGCCCGACGCACGCGAGCTAGAGGGCGCCATCGATGGATTGCTGCGTTTGCAATCCATTTACAGGTTACCAACTAGGCACATTGCTGCCGGCATACTGGATGGAGTGTCCCATGGGTAAGATGATGATGGATGGAGGATAGGACTTCACGGCTCAACTTCTTGTTTATTAAAGAACTCAACTGAACGCGCAACATTGTGTGGATATTGCACAACAGGCACTGCGGGATGGACACACGCAACTCTCCCACGCCTGGTTGAAGGAGGCATCGGATCGTCTATCAAGTGAGAATCGCTCTGAGCTACAGCCACATATAGAGGAGTTACTAGGCGAAGTCAGAGCCCGAGCAGTCAATGAGACCTTGAAAAATACAGTAGATCAAGATAAGTTTGACGAACATCCTGTAAGTAGCCAGTCTCTTTTGTATTTTCAGTTAATATTTGATACTTTTTGCAGCCGTTGCCCGAGGATTATTCAAAGCTGAGCGAGTTCGATGAGTATCGCTTCACTTGCAGTGGCCACATACGCCTCACACCTGCCGAACAGAGTCATCTGCGCTGTGGTTACCTCACTGAGACGCATCCATTCCTGCTGCTAGCACCCCTGAAAGTGGAGGAACTGAGTCATGATCCACTATTGTTGCTCTATCATGAGGTTATTTATCAGAGCGAGATCGACATCATTGCGAATCTCACGAGAAACAAGATTGTCCGTGCCATGGTCACGGGCAAGAACTCGAGTGAGGTGTCCAACGTACGTACCAGCCAGTTCTCCTTTCTGCCAAAGACACGCCACAAAGTGTTGCAAACCATCGATGAGCGTGTGGCCGATATGACTGATCTGAACATGCGTAAGTGTGTCTGAAGTAGAGTTCTCTGTGCTACAGAGGTAAAACTAATTGTCTTACAGAGTACGCAGAAGATCATCAGTTTGCCAACTACGGCATTGGTGGGCATTATGCCCAGCACACTGACTGGTTCCATCCAAGCACCGTGAGTAATCAACTACCCCAAGATGTGGAAACTTTTCTATATAGTCCACAACTTTCTATTGAACCTTCCAGATCGAGAGCAATCAGATTAAAGATCTTGAGATGGGCAACCGCATTGCTACCGTCTTGTTCTATGTGAGTCAATTTTATTTTGGGGTTAGGTCAAGCCACTTATATTCATTGTCTTCACTACCTCTTCCCCCAATCACTACAAACAGCTCTCCGATGTGGCGCAGGGTGGCGGCACTGCCTTTCCCGTGCTAAAGCAATTACTGAAACCCCAGAAATATGCGGGTACGTGACATGCGTCGAGAGTTAGCCGTGAGGCGTTGGACTTGTCCTAATAATATATTGTTCTTCCGTCATTTTAGCCGCATTTTGGTATAACCTACACGCCTCGGGCGTGGGCGATATGCGCACCGTACACGGCGCCTGCCCTATTATTGCCGGATCCAAGTGGGGTAAGCAAAAGGGGCTGGTGAGAACCCCAGATAATTGTTACAGTGGTGAACTAATAACTAAATCTCCTTTTATTTAGTGCTTAATCGATGGATACGCGAGTACACGCAAGGGGATCGCCGGCCCTGTTACACGTGGGACGATTCGGTCTTCAAGCTGACTGAATTGAAAGACCTGGCCAGGGCTGCAACATAGTGTAAGGGTTTCTGAAATTCCAAACTAAATAAATTGTGATGCTTTTAATATAGGAAGTTGAAGGAACTTCCTGAAATAGTTGAGTTTTTTTTTTTTTACGTCGTTTTCTTACATTCATAATCCATCTAAGTTAAATTCAACATATATACTTGTATTCGCATTATTCGAGCTACTTTGCCGACTCTCTAAAATATTCCATCATATGCTTCGGTTCAATATACGATAGTAATAATATGTGTGTATTTGAGTAAATTCAATATGAGTTTAAAACAAACATTTATATAAAGTATTTGATGCTAGCAAAGGTTTGGTTTCGCTTTGTATTTGGATAATCGCATACTATAGTATATGTTTTCTTTTCATTATGTTTTGTCTTTTGTATAACATTTGAGAACTGCATCACATCGATATTGAAACAACAATGCATCCAAACATTTATATATATTTTTTTGTAAATTTTCTTGTCTTTTATTCATTTTTTTTTAACTTTCTCTTTGAGTCTTTTATTGACTTTGGTATTTCATAATTAAAATAGTTGAGATTATATAGTTTGTTGCAAAGGACACCGAGTGAAAGTTTTTTTCTCTTTGGTTTTTTTTTTTTTTTTTGACTATGCAGTTTAACTTGTGTAAATTCGCTTTTGGTGTGAAGTTTTAAAATATACTTCAGTATTTCAATACAGAACGCTCTGCTGCTTTGCGTCTTTATAGAACATACATATAGTATAAAGAGATGGTGGGCATTTTGCTGCTAGTTTCAGTGTACTAGAGATACAATACGTAAGTTCTTTCCGGTTTTTAGTGCACAGGTAAACACTTCCAAAGGGATTGTCGTATAGGGGACCACATGTTACATACATCGATATACAAATAGCTGTAGATAAATATACGTACATATATAATATATTGTATATATACTCGTATGTGTGTGCTCATAGGCATGTATTGTATAGTTAGACATTTACCGTTGAAAGCACACTTCAATTTTCGACTAATTTATTTCTTCTTCTTTCCTTTCAAATCTCTCCTTATCCTAACCTAAAACTCATTTGTTGCCCTCTTGGGCTCTTAAAGTTTATTGAAATTACAGTTTCTTTTATATATAATAATTAATTACCATTTTCTCATTGTATTTTTTCGACTTTTTATACACCTATAAACATTCAATATAATTCGCAACATCAATAGACATATATAATATATAATTCATTATAGTTTGCATATATAGTATGCGGGTATACTTGTACTTCTATGTACTCTCATATGTAGCGTTAAGTTGTGTGTATATATGTATGTAGTATATTCTCGTAAATTTGATTAAACAATTCGCGTAGTAATAGTTCGCATTGATATATACTTCTCCTCTGGTTCTCCTTTTGATATACGCTTACGTTTTGCATTTGCATTTGCATTTTAAGTATTTTAAAGTGGAATATATGATTTTGTTTGCTGAAACTCACATCAAGATATACTGCCCATTAGGGGGCTATAAATATGCATTTACTTTACGACTCCACGACTCGCCGCGCATGTCATCTCCTTCAAAAAACATCGATACTACCCTTCAGCACGTTCGCCGATTCGCTCCCCTCTACTGCCGCCGGCCATGTCGACATGCCGCTTAGATCTCGTAATTGCGAAATTTATTGGCCACATCGGTATTCTCGGTACCCCACTCGGCCTTGCGATTGCCGTAGTACAGTGCAGCTCCGCCCTCCGAGGCGCGTCGGTGGGCCGGATTGGGAGAGGCAGCGGTGAGGCCGCCGCTGCTACATCCGGCACCAGCTGGACCTCCAGCTCCAGCTCCAGCTGCGCCAGTCTCGGGCAACATACGATCCTTGGTCTTGGGCGTGGCCCAGTGCATGGACTTTGATTGAAGTGAAAATAATTAGACATTAATGTGAGTGCGTGTGCGTGTTCTGGGCAATTACACAACAGTTGCGGCAGCCAGTGCATCTACGAAATGTTCTCCAAATTTGGAGAGTAGCAGTTGCGCTAGCTCACCGCATCTATGGGGCATGCATGGCGTACACTTAGAATGGTATTGGATGAAGAGGCACATTCGGAAAAAAATACCAGAAAATACGTAAAGAGTGCAGGTTACTCGGGCGACCAGAATCAGGCTAATTAAGTTGGGAGTTTAAATTATACAGTAGTTCATAGTTGAAGTTAAAGTTGAATTTAGAAAACATTTGCAGATTTATTGAGGTTGAGGTCTGGATTCGTGTGTGTGCCGCTTGTGCAGAGCTCGAAATGTCGTCTATAATGTATTCCAATGCAGTGGCAAGGCGGGTAGCCAAATTGCAGGTGACCGCAGTGCAGCCCGGATTATTGGCCAGGGCCGTGGCTAAGCTGGTACTGCACACTACGCAAGTTAAAACAGCCGCCGCACAAGTTCGTGCCTGTCAGTTTTGATGGATGCGTTGCCATTTTACGACGAATTTAGCGTAGAGAACGGACAGAGAGAACGGACGGGGAGTGTGTAGGGAGGCAAAGCCGTGGCGCTCTTAATCGAATTGAATTGATATGCAAAAATTCGTATCGGATTACTAATTTAATTTCGATACACCTGATTGACAGGTGTGCGAGAGCGTGGGAAGCGGAAGCGTTTTCTGCACAAACGGCACACGGAATGCGCAGTTCCTCGGCGGCACAGGCACGTCTACAGTCTGTGGGTAAATTGTAAGTTTACTTCTCTGTGTTTGCCCATTTAGGGCAGTCTTTCGTCGTCGCTTGAGCATACCTCTTTATCCACCTTCTCGGCAATTGTGTATCTTCTCACCTGGCCGACGTGCTCCTTCATGCCCAGCCACTGCTTGTAGCTCATTGAGATGCCGCTGTTGCGCCACTTGTCGTAGACGGCGCGCTTCTCCGGGTCGCACAGCGTCTCCTTGGCCTCCTGCAATTCGAGTGTAAAACAATATGGGTGAATGAGGAAATGAGAGAGAAGGAAGTCGGCAATCAGAGGGTAGTCGCATAAACAGCAGGAAGGATTTAGCTTTCTTTTGTCTTGCTTTATAATCAATTTTCATAGCATACTTATTAGGAACCCTGTGATTTACACACACCCATACACACAGCAGACACACACACAAACACAAACACAGCCACAGCCACAGAGGCACATTCAGGCTGAGACAAACACATTTATACGCTCAAGTGAGTTTTGCAGCGTGCTCTACTACATATCTGTGTATATATATCAGATATCTGCTGTCCGCCTGCCTGTTTGATATTCAGAGCTCTCTCGTACATGCACATATACATTAACACCCCATACACACATACATGCACGCACGTACACACATGTGCTGCTGCTGAGATTCCATGGGCGTCTTTGTTGCTGTGATTCTTACATGATAATCAATTATTTTACTACTCATTGGCTATGTGGGTCAGTGGGTAACGGGTAGCGGGATGCGAAGAGTTTTCCCACTTCCCGCTAACTGATTGGCGTGGTTTATTTATCTTCAATTAGTTTTACTCTGTGGCTTAGCAGCTTAAAGTTTTGCGAGCTCGCAAGGTTATGGAAACCACAACAAAGTCCGAACTAAGTTTGATGTATAGAATATAATGGAATAAAGGGAACATCAATTATCCGCTCAATTAGTTGCAACTTAAGCCGCTTAGCTGCTCTGATGCAGTTTCCAGCTATATTTTATGGCTGTCTTAAGTCAATGTTGTATTGAATTCAAAGGGAATCCAAACTTGCTTTGTCTCTCCACTTGAATCTGTATGATTCACTTGATATGTTTTATGGCCTCCATCTGCGTTTGTTTTATGGCTTGACGTTGAAACAGCCATAAATATGCTGGCAACCCAGCAAACATGGCGAGCAAAAGTGAGAGATAGAAGAGGGTGAGACAGAAAGAAAAATAAAAAGAGATAGCGAGAGAGTGAAGGGAGCTAACTAACTAACTTTACGAGCTGCAAATTGTATTTGTCGTTTTTTTATGTCAACTTCGACTGCACTGGCAACGGGTCCAGTCCCATAACTATCATTCACAAAGGGCAACTTCCGTTCGACTTGTTGCCCGGGTACCGTTAGCATTGAAGCTGCCACAGCGCATAGCATGTTTTTATTGTCGATGGCGCTGACAGGACTCTAATGAGCAGCGACTCAGTCCAAGGAGGAGGGAGAAAGCTGTTTGGCAAAGTTTACGATTATGTCGTATGCCTTCTCGCAGAAGTCGTCTGACAATAGTTACACACATATGTTATGCACACACACACGCACACACACCCACGCCCGCATGAAAACATGTGTGTTTTTATGCTTTTCGCCTGACACTGTAAAAAATCAATAATCCTTTTGCAAATATCGCACAGGAGCACAGTACTCTATGTACATATACTATATACTAAGCGCTATCGCATTGCAAAGTGCTCGCGATCTGTATTACTGAATGCGACGTGGTACCTCTCTCTCTCTCTATACCCCGCACTCCTTTGCCGCTGACAGTTTTTGTTATTCTTTTGTTGTGCGTAAAATTCAATTTGAGGTTGGGTGTAAATTAGTTTAAATGGCTGTGTGTGGGTGCATGTGTGTGTGTGTGAGTGGGTGTGCAAATGTCTGTGTACAAGTGTGTGTGCCTGTGCTAGTGAGCGCTTTGTTTTCAGACAGCTCAAAAGTTTTGCCAGCTGACTGGCAGCCATTTTGCATGGCCAACTTTGCTCAGGCTGTAGTGTGTGCCAGAGTGTGTGTCTCTGTGTGTAGTTGTTAATTACGGCAACTGTCTACTCTGGTGGAAATTTATGTGCCAAGCAGTAGCAGATCAAGCGACGCCTTTAAGCCCACTTGTAGCCCCCAATAAAAACATGTTTTCTTTTCCCAGTCCTCATCCTCTCTTCTTCCTTGCCAGCCCCTCTCAGTTCACAAGACAAACATATTGCCCGGGAGGCGAGCAAGTTGTGTGCCTTCCTCCCCACCCGAAACTGTATTAAATATGCAAAATACACAACGGTTGCCTTTTTGTCTGCCGTTTGTTGCCTTAGCTTACCTTTAGCTGTTGAAACTTGGCCTCCGCCTCCTTGTCGCCGCTGTTCTTGTCGGGATGATACTGCAGCGCCAGTGCCTTGTACTCGGCCTGGATCTGCTCGGGCTGTAAGGTAAGAATGAAGGCAAGAATATGATGTAAATTAAGTAAATTGCAATAAAAAATTCCCTTTTTGCCTCAAATTAACTAAGCATTTTGTGGCATCAATTTTTCAAAGAGCGCCGCCCCTCAGCCTCAACAGATGCCTAACACATGATACACACTACATATAAGCTGTGGCTCTTCTCGGGCTCGAATGACATGCTGATTTCATGGTATCCCCCAGATAAAAAGCATATGAAGATGGATACGAAGAGATACGAGCTGAAAACGCAAAGAGACAACGTAAACCACAAGGTGAAATTGTCGAAGGCGGGCGAAAGTCTCAGTTGACAAGACCTTATAGGGCCAGAAGGAATCAAAAGTAGGTAGGAACGAGGGTCTCGGAAGTGGGCGTTTCACAAAAACAACAATCTCACAAACATACAGTTTGGCCGGGGGGAAAATACGCATCGGAAATTTGAGTGCGAAAAAGCACTCAAAGTTATAGGAAAGCAATAGTGTTAAAATGCCTCTGGGGCTTTAGATTTGATTTGTTTTTGGCTGATTTTTCGTTGAAATTGAAAAACTTTTTGCAATGACAGACTGCTGTTTGACAGCAGGACCTTGATGGGGAGACACGCTGACATAAGCTGTGAAGAAGTGAAAACAATTGAAATTAATTAAGAACAAGTGTCTGCAGTGACAGCAGCAACAAGTTGTTGTTGCTCCAAGCGAGAGCGCCAGAACCAGGAAGCCAACCCTCTTTGCCCCATTCAACGCACCCTTCACAGCTTGACAGTTGACTGTTGTGGGGTATGCGGCACAAAAGCGCATTAAATATCCTTTTGAATAGACGGACTCGGAGTCGGACTCGCTGCATGGGTCCCTGCTCGGCTGGAACACAAAGCCTCTTGTTGTTTGTTTTCCAAATGAAAATGGATTTTCGCGCACAATAAGAATGCGCACAATAACCACAAAGCCCAACTGCAATGGTGCGGAGTGGTTGTGTGTGTGTGTGTGTGTGTGTGTGTGTGTGTGTAGTTGTACGACTGTCAGTCCAACAGTTCGTCACTCCGTCAGTTGATTATTTGCATAATTCTATTGTCAACGGCAAATTCCGTGTTTGACTGCAACTGAAGAGTTCAGGGAAATTGCCGACGGCATTAGGAATCTTTGTTTCTGCAGGAACTGTGCTTCATTAGCCATTTCGACATTTCATATGCACAGCTCTTGTTGTGTTCTCATTGTCGCGTTTTTGATGTTTGCCAAATGGCAACGAGTCGTATAATTAATTTCGACGCAATTAATATTACTCATACGACTCGCACGACGGCGACAGCACACAAACAAATGATATTGACACAGACGAGAGGACACTACACTTGATACCACACGCAGGCACTCGCGCACGTTACCCACGCACACACACACACACACATCAGCGCAGACAAACGCAATATTCGCCTATAATTAACTAAATGAATCTCTGGCGCACACATCGGCTGCGGCTTCTGTTTGCACTTTGCCTGTGAGAGAGGGGCGAATGTGGTCGACTCCATTTCACCATTTCTGCAATGAAATCTGATATGGCGACGACATAGACACACCAACACACAGACACACTAACACAGATGTACAATTTTTGTATTAATGATGTGGGGCAGCAAATGATACCTTGAAGGTTCGAGAATTTGACTATTCATGTGAAATTTCAAAGCATTTCCGCACAATTAACAAGCGCTTTCATCAGTTCTACCTACAAAGGCGCAGCAGGGGGGTTGGCCATAGCCGAGCTACGAGGGAGGTTTTAGAAATTGTTCATCTATGCAGTAAAACTCCATTTAAAGTTTAGAGTTTTGTTATAGATTCAATGTTACTTTAATTATTCCCTAATACTTTAAGTAATTCAATTGTGAACATATTAGTTTAACAAAATAAAAGTCCATCCAAAGTTATTTCATTATAAGTTCATTATTATATAATAAATATAACTGTAAACATTATGTTCAATAAATCGAAATACAAATGCAGTTTCTGTTGCGACTTCTACGTGTTCCATCATAAACTTAATTCAAACAATGTGACTCATTAGAATGTCGCACTATCTCGGAATATCCCTCGCCAATCGGAATTGCAATTGAACTGTAAAAGTTTTCTGCTGCAATCGAGTGTAATAATTGCATAATGCAGTGCAATTAACTAGCCAATTAAAGCCGAGCTGCTCGATTAATATGCATTGCCATGAAATGAACTATGCCAGGTTTCCGGCTGATTATTCCGCACTCTGCGTCGACTCTCTGTGCGAATCGCAAATGCAAATGAGACTCGATCCCGAAATCCAATTGTGCCACAGAGATTTCCTATTTGTTGTCGTCATACATCTGTGAATACGTGTACATATATATCGTACATATATTTTTATACCCTTCGACCATTGAAAATGCTCAAAAAAGGGTATACTAACTTTGTGCAAATGTATGTAACAGGCAGAAGGAGGCGTGGAAGACCCCATAAAGTATATATATTCTTGCTCAGGAACACAAGCGAAAGTCGATTGAGCCATGTCTGTCTGTCTGTCTGTCTGTCTGTCTGTCTGTCTGTCCGTCTGTCCGTCTGTCTGTTTGTGTGAACGCACAGATCTCAGCTATTATAAAAGCTAGAGTAACCAAATTTGGAAGGAAGACTGCTGTGTACTATAAGCTAATCAAGTTTATTTCAAATGTTAGGTACCACGCCCACCGCCCCCGCAAATCAATAATTTAATTTTTGAACTCAATTTGTAAGCGCTGTATAAAAGCTACAACTTTCTGACTTTAACATATACTAAGCTGAATGAATTATCTACGTATTCTTCAAATTGCCATCCGATCGGACAATAATCACAGAAGTTATTTGAGAAAGTATGAGCATAAAACCAAATGTTTCTGTCAGCTAACAAGAGAGGCGGCGAGCGCGATGTGCGAGCGCCATCTGTTGTGGAAAATTGTAAAGCATGTGCATATGCATATGTGTATGAATTTAACAAATTAAACTACACGGGAACATAGGTCGAAGGGTATCCCACTGTTGCGTGCTGCGCGACTGTTGCTTTTCTTACTGGTTATATATATGAATATATGTCAGCTGCAGTGCCGTGTGTCTACGACATATGTAAATTTGCAGCACACTATCACAAAGGTTTATCTGAACACAATAGGCAGCGCATCCATTGGTGAATGTATGTGCATACATACGAGTATATGCGAGTAAGTTTATCTGTGTGTATCTACTGAAAACAATTCAATTCATTTGCGCAGGAGACAATTGATCCATGCAAAAAGTGCCACAATAAAGTCGAGTTGTCAAGCCATTTAAATTGCTGCAATTCCATGAGATGAACCACAAAAACATCGGCCAATTAAAAAAGCTCTTGAGACAAACCTCAACTGCATTGCAATGGAATAAGGTTCTAAGAAGAGGTAGAAAGATTGGCTGACGTTTGATTAAAGATATGTTTGCCTTAAGCTTCTTTCTATCTCAAGAAACGAAATATTCTCCGAACTTGTTGATTATTTAAAGTTAATGTACTTAATAAAGGCAACAGATTTATGCTCCCTAAAACAAACCCGGTGTACAGAAGACGGGCCCTAACAGCTCAAGTTTATTAACTGCTATATAAGTAAGACTTCTTTGCCAAGTTTCATAAGTAAACGTGCATTTCTTAAGCTTTATAATTTATGTACACCTGAAATATTCATGACAGACTCTGGCAAATGTCTGTTGTCTGTACTGTACTATATCCCTGTTTGATTATTTATGCAGGCCCGTTTCGCCATTTTCAGTTTGTTCTGCAGCAGCAAGAAATACTGTCTGAATTTCAATAAAACTTAGTTTCAGTAATGATATATATTTTTCATTCAGATGAAAGTCATTTCTGCTTAGCGACCCCTTGTCGACTACCCTTATCACATGTGTATGTCTCTGTGAGTGTGTGTGTGAGCTCGTGCATAATTCAATATACGATAGAAGGCGATGCAATCGACAGCTTGAAAAATTGCCAACATTAATATGTTTACAGGTGGAAAATTGCGGCAACGTCAAACATTTTTCATGCCAATGAATTTGATTATGCCAGCGCAGGTGGGAAAGTGTGAGAGCGAAAGAGATAAGGAGAAAGAGACAGGGAGACAGAGAGACATGGCTTCCAGCTATGTGAGTGAGTGCTCTTAATTTTGTTATTGAAATTTCCTGAACCAGAAAATATGATAAGCCCCGGGCGAATGTTGTGTGACAAGACATTATAAGCTGCACAGAGATTTTTGTAGCTCTTTCAGCGAGCTGGCAAAGTCAACAAAATGCCTTTAAAACCAGACTGAAAGTGTTTTTTGTGAGAGTTAACAGGATGACACGCACACTCATGCACACGCATGCACGTACATCAGGCTAATGCAAATTACATTGTGTCTGTTGCTGCCACAAAATGTGACACAACTTGAAATACAAAATAATTGCCCCGGCTTAAGTTTGGCCACACACACAAGCACACACAGCAGAGATTAGTAAGCTTAGCCCAAAAGTTTCGACTTAATTAAGGGACTTATGGACAAATGAGAAAGTTTCCAAGACTCTTTCCCCTTTCAATGTCGGCGAATCTTCACAAACTACTTTAAATTTGAGCATTTAATTGCCACTTGTCAGTTCTGACTGCAGTTGAACGCAAACTGGGAACGAGACGGAGATAGAGTGACAGAGTGGGACGGAGATAGTTGTGACTACTTGCAATTCTTTGCTTCAACCTCAGCCTGCCTCGACTCAACTGAGAGAGTCGTAATTGAAACTAATTCTAAAAGCAAATGCCCCGTCAGAGCGTGTCAGAGCCAAGTCAGGAGACGTCAAGATGTATTTGATTTCGTTTGTATCTCAATCTGTTGTTATCTTTATCTTTGTCTTTATCTGCTGCGGCAACGCCTTTGCGGTTGTCACCCCCCTCCCCTACAACGCCTCCCACGCTTCCACGCTTTGTGGCAGCATCGCAAAAGTTGTGCTCAATTCCATTAAATCTTAATTAAATTTGCGTCAAAAGCCTCACGATGTCGGCTAATGGAGGCGTCGCTTCCACAAATATTTGGATTGGTTATGATCTTAGGCAATTATCGGACTTAATTATTACTTAGAACTCGTATCTTACCGATGAGGTCTCATCGCAGTGCAGCAGCCCGTAGAAGTCCTCGTTGGGGCTGCGTTTATAATTGATTATGGCATCTACAGCGCTCATTTCGACGGAGTTTTTCTTTTATGGCAAGTTCAATTAACTGAGTTGCGAAAGAAAATTAGAGATTATCAAACTGGATTATGATATATACGAAAGTAATTTCATTAACTTGGTTTCTTTTTTATTTGATTTCAAAGTTTAGTTCAGTTGTACTTCAACTTCAGTTTTATACATATTGTTTTTCATTTTATTTCACATTTATTTGTTGATTAGGAACACGTTTTTGCTCTGATTCATTCGCGAACAAACTAATGAACAACAACGAAAATGAATTTAAACAGTTGCAGGGCCTTTCAAAACTCTCAATCGAATCGAAATAAGTAAAAATGAAAGCAACAAAAACCAACAACAAATGACCTTCAATAAACAAAAAAAAAAAACCGTTTATAACAATTAACGGCTAAAAATAAGTCAAGTTAATGAGGCGCATTTTGAAAACCACACAAAACAACAACAACAATAACGAGAAAAGACAAACACAAATCAGAACTCGATTCAATTTCGATTGCGGGTCACTTTCACTTAGCAGCTTCAGCCGAAGAGACTCTTCTGGCACTTAGTTGAGACAATAACAAAAGCAACAACAAGTAAATAAACAATGCGCCGCATTTACAACTTCTGTTTGTTTGTCGCCTCGCGCTCTCACAATCAAAACAAGTCAACGGAAGAGCACCGAATGTCACTTAGGAGGAGAAGACAGAGTCGCAGTCTCCGACTCAGTTTCAGATTGAGTTTCAGTCACTACACATAAAGCTCACTCCCACTCTCTCTATCTCTCTCTCCGTCTCTCTCTCGCTCTGTCTCTATCACACTCTGGCACTCTTCCACTCGCTCACACTCTCAGTCTCTATCTTATTGTGTTGGATCTGTGTATTGTCTTGCTTATTACATTTGGAAGCGCTCACGATGTGGCTGGCAACGCGTCGAAATTGAAACTGCCAGAGGCTCAGAGCCGACTCAGCTTGGCTCGGCTCAGGCTCACGCACTGGAAGAGCTTGTCGCTCTGCCGAGAGAGCTTGCGTTCCCGAAAAGCACTCGCACTACGCAATGGATGAACTTTCAAGCACCTTTGACTTTGGTCTCGACCAGCTTCCAGTGGGAGATAAGAGAGCGCGCGCGTATTCAACTTTCGAATTGAGTTCTTCGCACTTATGCTGACTCACTGCGGCTAAAACGGCAGATCTGGGTTAAACCATAGCTGACTAAGCGCATATGGGTATTTTACCCAAGTAATCGGAACTCGTTCGCTGTAGAAGAACCCAAGACAAGGCGGCAGACAATTGCATTCGCTGAGCTTTCAAGTTTGTGTCCGCTTCCAGCTAAAGAGCTTTCGCATAAGAGTATGCATGCTGTGTGCGAAGCTCTGTTCTGCCATAAAAGCGCAGCGGAGCTTTGTTGTACTAACTTGCCATAAATACAGTTTTTATGGCAAGCCATGTTGGCTCGCACTTGTTGCGTTGATTGATGAGGGCTTCGTTGTGCCCTATCGTCAATCCCTAGCTCAATTTCCACACAAGGAAATGGCACATTTTCAGCTCTAGATGGTCATCGATCTGTGTGTGGTTAATGACGGGCGCGTGGGCGTGGGCGCGTGGCACGTTCCAATCGAATGACATAGAAACGCTTTTCAAATTAAAGGACGCAGCCAAGTGTGGAAAATGCCACGAAAGTTTGTGGCAAAGGGACTGGGACTGGCACTGGCACTGGGACTGAGACAGAAATTGAAATTGTAATTTGTAAACTGTTGCATGCTTTCAGGCGGCCGGCGAATGTCAGACTCGAAAGTTGTTCATAGACAGGCAGGACATCGAGTCTAGTCGAACGTCGTACGGGCCCTTGCCCGTAAATGGTGCGGCCCAAAAATAATTTCCGCCCATAAATCATCATAATGGCAAAGGCCCAGCATATGGTAGCTTGGCAGGCAAACGAAATGAAGATGAAACAGTTTGACAGCCAGCATAAAGTCCACGACAGACGCACTGACTCGAGTTCTCTGTGGCTGTGTGTGGGTGTCTCATTGTGTGTGTGTGTGTGTGTGTGTGTTGGGCAGTTCAATTTGTAGACGTCACACACACGCACACATAGAGATCCCACTACTCTGTGTGGCAACGAACGTTTTAATTAGACAAAAGAGCTAAGCAACTATTTATTTCCATTTTCTGTTGCCCGCAGGCCACAGCCAAAGACACCGACCAAATAGACCGAAGATATACACCAGCCATCAAGGTGGGACTAGGTCTGGCAACGAGGATTGCAAACAATTGCAGGGACATGTCGTGCCTGTCGTGTGTCCATTTGTCTGCACTTCTATTGCTTCAGCCATCTGGTTTAAAGTGAAAACACGCAACTCAAACAAATCGTTTGGGCAAGAGAAATAAACTTCCATTTGTCCTGCAGCTTGAAAATCTCTACCTCTCTCTCTCGCTCTCACTCTTCCCCCTCTGACTCTGTCCCTCTCTGTATCTGTGTCGCTGTCAGTTTGCGTGTAGCTGCAGTAGGAATGAAGCACATCGTTAAAATAGAACCAACTGCAGCTGAGGCAATATCAGGCAATAAATGCAGGTTTCCAATTTTTGGCAGTGCTGTTAAATGCTCTGAGGAACATGAATAACTACTTTTTAAACTCAGTCAAAATAAAATGGCTTACAAACATACTGAAAAGAAAATGCCTTACAGATATTTTCAATGAAAATGTCAGGTAAATCAGAAATGCACTTTATATGACAAACTCTGCTCGGCACCCATACGCCATCTACCGACCAGTGTAACCCCTCATTGGATATTGCAATTTCGTTTCAGAATTGACATATCTACGAATGAACGAGTGCAGTGCAATAAATATTCCAAAAGTCGAGAAAAAATTGAAGGCAAACGGAAACTGAGTCGTTTTCTGATTTCTGTTTTGCATCTCTGCGTCAATTGGCAGCAGTTTGCAGCGCCGCAAGCTTTTCAATTGCAGCAAATTGACTTGGTAGAGCAACACATGAGTCTGGTCGAGGCTAGCAAAACGCATTCAGGCGCCTGTCAGTCGGTATACCCCGACATACCCCACACCCTCTGTCAAGGGGTCTATGGCTTATCCTAGGTCAGCGCGTAAGTCAACGACACTTGACAGAGAGGGAGGGGCAGAGAAAGCGAAGGAGACAGACCTCGTTGAAAGAAACGACAGCTTGTTGGTTTATAATAAAAAGTGCTTCAATTACTCTGTGCAATTCACAACTACCAGTGAAGGGTGTGGGAGTAAATCGCAGGGTAATCAGGAAGGGAACTCGCTCTGTGCTTACTTGCTGGAGATTTTCTTTATGTCTTCGCGTTTCGCGACTGTCTTCGCTTTGTTTTATTACCCGTTGTGCGCTGTCTGCCCTGTAATTTATTTATGCACATATACATACGTGTTTATATATACATATATGTGTGTGTGTGTATATCCTATAAAAATTTCACATAGCCAGCTGACGCACAACCCGCAACGAGCTGTTGACAAAGAAATTACTTATTAATCACATTTGATATTTCGACACCCCAGAAGCCAGAGGATGTATAAGATTCTACGCCTGTGTGCCCGTATATCCCTGTGTGTGCGAGTAGGGGTGTGCCTGTGTGTGAGTGCTTATTATCCTTTGCTTGCTGGGCCTGTAATTTGCTCTCGGTCCTCCTTAATTGACTTCCGCGAGCTATCACAGAACGGCAATATAATCAGGCTGCCTCATCTACGTCTATAGAGACGCGTAGCTGTTTCTGTAGCTGAAACTGTCTCAGTATCTGTATCTATAGCTGTAGCTGCTGGCGTATCTATAGCTGTGTCTATGCAGATATTTGTGTCGTCTTGTATTGCGTTGCGTTGGGCAGCCAAAAACACATTTGTCGAGCATTAATTTTAGAATATTTTTCATTTCTTGCGTTTATCCGACTTTGCTTTGTTTGCACAACGCAGCACTTGTCGTTCATATATCTTGCTTGCAGTCGATGATCACACAGGAAGTTAGCACTGCCCGCCCGATGCAATATCATCTCAGCAACAGCAACAGCAACAGCAGCAGCATCAGCGCATCATGAATGAAATCTTGCAATGCGCTCATACTGCACTCTGCCATCGTTAGTTGTGCCAGACTAGCAGACACCCTGTATGCGTGTGTGTGTCTGGCAGTCTGACAGCCTGGCCGGGCATCATATGCCAACTGCAACGCGGCTCAGCTGTCGAACGTCGGCCAGAAGCAAATGCCAGACAGAGCAGGAATAGACAGGGAGAGACCCACAAAGGGGGCAGTGAAGAGAGCGTAGAGATCTTCCCCTCTCTCTTGCTCATCATTCTAATTGCAGTCAGTTTCAATATGTTTAGTTTGCAATGCACTTACAGCGGGTTTATTGACTTTGTAACAAGGTTGAATTAAAAATATAATATTTATTTTATTTTTTCATTTTCTAAACTCAGATATATCATGTAATATTAAATCTAAAAGGAACAATCTGGTGTGTGTGGCAGTCCTTAAGGACTTTTAATTTTTGTGATTTAGATTGTTATAATTTAGTAATAATTATTACTATATTATTAAAATTAAACAGTTTATTTATTTTATCAGTCGTGGGAGATGCAAGAAATACGTTGCGTGCTATTAAAATATATATTTTATCTTACGCTCATTTAAAGTTTGAAATAAAAATGTATATCAAAATTTTCATTGTTTTTTTTTATATTTTCCAAGCTAATCAGTTAATTGCTTAAGAAAACTTGCCCAATTATTACATTTAGCTGAATATATGATTTCATTGAATAGATTAATTAAGTTGTAATGTGATAATTTGTTTTATGTACAATATTTTTACTTATTATACCTCTCTATAGATGAATATATTATTACCTTTACGTAACCTTTACGTGTTAGCCGTGATGTTTATAAAAACAACCTGCAAATATATTTTGTAATAACAGCGCAATTCCACATACCCCTTTATAAATTGCCATACATGTCCACAGTCAAGTGCAAGGGTGTTGCACAGTCGGTGCTCTGCCTAATGCGGTCTTCACTTGCTCTGCGTATTGTTTAGCAAGGGGGGAACGGGTGCGGGGTGCGTTCGAAAATAGCGCCAACAGCGCAGCACGTGGTGTGGGGGAGCAGTTACAGATTTGACATGCGTCACGGCTCACGCCCCCAGCAGCAAGCACTAATTGCAGTTTGTGCGGCATTTCGAATGTTTCAGTGTATTCAATTTTTCAGTTTCTTTTTCAAATGTTCAAATGTTGCCTTCTAATTTGGCTTCAAGCACTTGCAGCGCCAGTGGCAGCCGCAGCAACAATTAGCAAAATGACCGAGCGGCAGCTGCTCGCCTCAAAATATTGAATTGAACATCAACATCAACATCAAAATCCGAATTCTGAATTCTGAATTCAGAGCGAACAAAGAGAGCGGAGCAGAGGCTGCAGCCAGAGAGACTATGGCTGACCTGCTCGCACTAGTGGCTTAGTCGCGACTATTTTGGTGATCGCCAGCAAGTTGGGCATCTCGCTCGCCGGGAAAGCACACAGTCAGATGCAGAGGCAGAAGAAGAGGCAGCAGCAGCTGAGGCAGAAGAAGAGGCAGCAGCAGCTGAGGCAGCAGCAGCTGAGGCAGCAGCAGCTGAGGCAGCAGCAGCAGACGTAGACGCAGACTAATACCAGCACATGCACACAGACAGGGGCCACAGACACATAGACAGTTTGTGTCCAACTAGTCGTATGTATTTGGTACATTTTGGTCGCTCTCCGGCGGCAGCGACGGCGACGGCAGCGGCAACGGTTCCGGTGCCACAGGCCAGACGGCGAGCAGTGCCATCGATCGGGACAGAAGCCTCAGAATCGTGTAATTTGCCTCGTGCGTTGACGCTGGGCGCTGCTGCTGCGGCTGCCTTTGCTGCTTTTCTTATTTTCAAATTACAAATTTCTAAATTCAATTTTCAAATTTGCAATTTATTGCTGCACAAGTGAAACAAACTGAATTTTGTTCGCAATTTATGATTTGCATATTAAATCCGTACACAGAATTTCACTTTGTTTCACTTGTGTCCGCTTGTCGTGCTTCCGTTCCTCGTTGTTTGCATCACACGTTGTTTTTTTCGTTGTTGTCGTCGCTATCGCTATCGCTATCGCTGTCGTTGTCGTTGTCGTTGTTCCTTGTTTCGTTGTTTCGTTGTTTCGTTGTGTCGTTGTTCGTTGTTATCGCGTATTTCGTTGTCGCTGGCCGTGCAGTTACTCTCTCAGTGTCGAGCACAGCCAGCGCCAGTGATCATCCCAAGGAGCAGCAGATCTACTCCAAGCATATAAGAGATATACGAGATTTACAGAGATATTCATTAGTCAAACGTGTCCGTGTCGTGATCGTGAACCGGAACGGGTTTGTGTGAACGGTGAACAGTGAAAAGTTTATGAATTTCCAATGAATTTGATGCTCTTGTTTATATAATAACCCAAACCGCACAAGCAAAAGGAAAAGAAAATACAGAGAGAAAGAGAGAAATCGAGAAGAATAAAAAATATTCATTTCTGGTTTTGGTTTTTCTGGTTTTTCAGGCAAACCAAAGTTGAGAAATTTCCCAAATTCTGTGAGTGTGCTTGTGCTGCTCTAGTGTGCGTGTCGGTGGGCCACTATAGTCGCTATATAATATTGAATTTAGTGAACCAAGTGAAAGTGACTCGAAAGAAAGCAGCAAAACAAAGCAAGAGATAAAGATACAGATACACAGAAAACACAAGAAATACAAATCAGTTTATCAAACATGTCGGACATTGAGGATGTTTTCGGTGGCTCCGAGGATCAGACCGAGGAGCAGGGCAAAGCCCAGACGGATGCGGCACCCGCTGAGGATGCCGAAAGCAAAACCAGCGTTGTCACGGAACGCACCGAGGAGGTGATTCCCGGCGAGAGTGAGAAAATGGTCACCGAGACTATCGACGAGGATGGCGATGTGGTGGAGGAGACCACCGAAGTGACCCGCAAGACCGTGAAGCGAACCATGAAAATTACCGAGGTAAGTTCAGAGTACATACTAGAGTTAGATCTGCGCAAAAATACTGGAAAAATACCGACTTGTTGGGAATACAGAATCAACCAAAACATGTCAAAATAATTTATTTACTTATATGCGAAATATTATTTCTGTGTCTCTGTGGGAGTGTCTTTGTGTGTGTGCGTGTTTGTGTGCGCCTTAGCAAATTGTTTATATGCCTGCCGAAAAGCGGTAAATCATCGCATACATTATACGATTATTGTGCGACGCTCCGATCTACATAACATATCTCTGTGCATGGGATTTATATAGACATCATGCTATATGTACGCTGTCACACATTCTCTATGCACATGTGTGTGTGTGTGTGTGTGTGTGTTGGTTTCTGGTTCAGCCACACTTTCTATAGGCGACGCCTGGCAGCAAATCTCAAAAATTTGCAGCTGTTTTATTTCGGCGCAAATTACAAATATCAAAAAACGCAAAATACCAAAAAATTATTGTTAAAAACAAATCACTTAATGCGTTGCGAGGCACAGCAATAAAACACTAAACGAAAGCAGAAGTAGAAGCAGAACAAATATAAGTGGAGATGAGACTATAAAAAGCAAATTGCAGACGAAGAAGAAGAGGGAAAGCTACTCATGAAATGCAATAAATCCGCGACGAGTGGCGCAGGAATTGAGGTTTCCGTGTCTTGCGATGAGACGACAACGGCAGGAAGAGGAGGGGAAACGGGTGCAGGGTGCCGGGGCAGGCAACCACATTTGCAATTAATTGCTACAAATTTTGCTGCACAAATTACAAATTGCATTTCCGGTTTGGCTGCGCAGCGACGCGTGCGGTCCGTTTGTAACGATAAAGCATATAGGGGAAACGATATAACAGCTTCCCTGCCCCCCTCCCCACACCCCCAGACTATATTTTATGATCGTCTGTGCGTAAATGTTTCAGTTTTCCTTTTGTTTTTGTGTTGTTTTTTTTTTTTTGTAAATTTTATGGTGCCCAAATTAAATTTGCATTGCGATTGCTCTGCGAGGAGTGAGTTGCCATTTCGCCAGTCTGCCCAACGTCCTTTGCCTGCTTGGCCATAAAAAATAGGCAGGCAAATTTATGCAGGGCAGAAACACACACATGCATGTGTATGTGTGTGTGTGTGTGTGCGTGTGGGACCGCTTTAATGCTGCCATGACATTGGCTTAAAGACAAATTGCGAAATGGATTTTACGAACTTTGCAAATCGGTTGCTGCGTAGTTAATCAGGCTAATCAGCTTTGGCTGAATTTACTAAGGTAATGTGTATGAGAAGGAATACAGAATTCTACTCTGCCTCTCTCTCTCTCTTTCTCTCTCTCTCTCTCTTTTTTCGGATTAATCGCACATTATGAACTGCCTTTCAACCAGTGTCGCCTAAGCCAGCAGCAGCTTCAGCTAATTGCGTTGCTGAGCCTGAGTTGGTTGAGCTGTCCCGGCTGCTGATGCTACTGCGGCTGCTGCTGCTCTTTAATGAGTCACGTAGCGTGTTTTGTCATTTTTATACCCGTTACCGCAGATGGGGTCAGCAGCGCAGTTGCCGCAAGTTTACGTGATGCGAGGCAAAGTTCAAATGAGACCGCAAAATCAGTTTAATGAGCAACATGAGCGAGAGATATGCGAAAGATATGCGACATGCCATAAATTTTACACTTGATTTAACAGTAGTTTTGCGTTTCTGCTGGAACGCGTCTTCTGTTGATTTTGCCTAATTTCCTAATGGGCCAAAACAGATTAACAGGAATGACCTGACAAAGGCAGCATGAAGGGGAGTTAACTGGACAGGACTGGTCGGACCTCGCCTGGACAGGGCAGGATTGTGTTGCGCCCAATGAGCCATGCCAATTAGTGTAACAGGGCGTGAAAGATCACACACACACACACCTACACAACCCACCTCTCCCACACACATACAAACTCTCGACGCGGTTTTGGCTTGACATGAACATGCGGGCACGCACATAAGTACAGGGGAATTTGGGGAGCTCAAACCTCCTGCACAAGCTTTGCGCTTAGCTAATTTGTGTGTGGGTGTGCCTGTGTATGTGTGTAAGTAGATGTTTGTGCAACATTGTCGACAACTTTGCATTGTTTGTCCAGGCACACAGGTCAGCAAAGTCAATGCAGTGCAGTGCGAACAATGCCAGCCCTGCCTTGGCTATGCCCTCGCGTGCGTCACTCATTGTGGCAGCTGTCAACGGCGCCAGGCGCCTCTGCAGAGTCCAAGCGAATAACTCACGTCACCGAGCACGCACACCTACACAGACACGCACGGACATGCATGTGATGTACGGCGTTCATTATGGCATTTAGGTGTGACAAAACAAGTCGAAAAGAATTCAATGTCACGCTGCGGCCACTTGGTTTTCATTCATTTGTTGCAGCTCCCTCCCTCTCTATCTCGCTCAAGGTAACAGCAGCACCCACTACCACCCGTTGCGTATACGACGCGTTGGGCCAGCCTGAACAAAATATTGACCGCACGCAGTTGATTTTCGGTCAGCGTTCAGTTTTCCTCTGCTTTGCTTTTATTTATTTGCGCAAACAATTTATAATTTTAATGCATACACGCATGCGGGTGTGCGTGCGTGTGTGTGTGCGCGTGTGTGTGTGACTGTTAACTGAATACAATCTAAATATGTTTATATAATTGAAAAGCAAACCCGAAAACATCAAGCAAAACACAGCGCCTAAGTATGCCAGCACTATGTACGTCAGGCAGGAGGAGGCGCACAGTGGCCAGCGGGGCGTGGCATGTACAAACCGCTCATATGCTCGAACGATGCCCACATCATCACCAATATGCAGACATACATGTGTGTGTTTGCAGTATATAAATACAGCTGCCAAATTGTTCGACGCACTGGGGCCCACTGGGCGTATGATAAACGTGCCATTTATTTTGGCAGTCGTCGGCGGCTGTTTGACTTTTTGAGGCAGCGCAATTTTTGCACGCTACGCGGCGGCGTGAACGTGCGAGCATTGTTTGTTGCTATTGTACTTGGCATAAATCAGTTTTATGAGTGGCATATCTCTTTCCCTGCCATGCCCCCTCTACCCGCTCTGCTCTGTCTCTCTCGTGTAATTTACAAGCACTTTTCATAACTTGCCTGCCATTTTATTTATTAGCCGAAATCGCTTTTGATTTCGACCTGCCGCAACGGAAATCTGCCCGCCAGCTTGTTGTTAAAGTCAGCTGAAGCAACAACAAAGAGTTTGAGTGCCTCAAGTACAAACGCACACAGAGACACACACACACACACGCACATTGTGTGTATCAACTGGACAAAAGAAAACAAAGCAAATAATTCCATTGGCTGCCATAAACTTCCGCCACAGCCGCCCGCTGGCGGATATTCAATTGATATTTACTTATTTCAATTACATTTCCTCTGCCTGACCCCCCTCCCCCTTTCAAACCCGAAACACAAATTCAATTTACAAAATGTTTTGCGTAGTTTTGCAAGTCCAACCCCGACCCTTGATCCCTCTGCCCGAGCAACTCTTAACCCAACAGCAGCCTCAGCTGTGTATCAATCTTCTGGCCAGCGCACAGAAAGGCAGAAGAAGACCGTAGCCAGCCAGCAGCGAAATACCGCCATACCCCCCTTTCCTTACCCCTGCACTTCTCCTCTTGCTGGCCTGGTCTATGCGGCTCGCCCTCGTTGCCGTTGTCTGTTGGCAAATCAATGAGGAAATTTGCAAATTGAGTAAACTCAACGCATTGTAGGCAAATGCTCTGACTGCCAGCTATCTCTCCCTCTCTCGCTGTCTCCCTCTCTCTCTCTCTCCCTTTCTCTCTCTCTTTGGCATGGCTGGCACATGCAAATGTGCGAAAACACAATTAACCTGGCTAAATAACCAGGCAGAGTCGGCTTACAGTGCCGGATTGGTTAAATGGATACTGAATGGAAACGGAAACTGTGTTGGCAAAAGACAATGAGAGAGTAACACTTTAATACGTTGTGTTCTCTGTGATTTGGCTGCACGAGGACTGCACGACTGTAAGATACCCTACACTGATAACTTAAACTTGTTTTCCTTTTCTTTGATAACAAACTCTAGACTTACTTTTCTTTTACTTGTTGAACTTTTTTCAAGTGTTCTGGCTTTGAATACCTCAAGCTACTTAAGCACTCCGCTTAAGTTCAGCATAACAATTCGATGTTGATAACAAAGCTGCAATTGGCTTTGCAAATAAGAAATTTGAATAGCAAATTATGCAGCGCGTTGAATGCAAATGAAACTGGAGCAGGCAATTAGTAGTTAGGCCAGCTGAAGAGTGGCAATGTTTGGAGTGGAATAACAGACACATTCAATAGAACTACTAGAATAGTATGGCATGTTTATCTTCACCTGTTTATTGCTGCCCCTCTTCTTCCCCCTGTGGCATTTGCATAACCCAATTAATAATTTAACGGCAATTTGATGTCAGTTTGTCTGTTTATTTTCTCGCATCTCTCGCGTGATTTGCAGCAATGTTGTTGTGAAGAGTCATAAATAAATAATAATCGCAATTCATATTAATATCTATAATCCTGACAAACGACAGACGGATGCGGAGGCAGAGGCGGACGGTGGGAGGGCCAGTCTACTGCAATCGACATTTAATCTACCTCATAATTCAATATTTTCCAGATGACACTCGACTTGCGAAACATGAAATATGCTCAATGGTTTTCCTTTCCCTTTCCCTTACCCCTTCCACTTTGCTCTCGTTGACTTATTTTCGGTTAGTTAACTACGAGAAGAAAAGCCCATCAACAACCACAACAAGTAGAACGGCAGCAACAACAATAAATGATGCAAAGCTGTCATTATCAGTTGCCACGATTCGTCAGTTTGCTCTTTCATTTTCATTGACTGCGATTTCCCTTTTTTGCCCTTTCTCTTTCGCTTTGTTTTCCCGCTCGTTTATATTCATTATAAGCATTTTTTATTGACTTGCCAAAAACATAATTGCTTTGCGCTTTTGGGGAAAGATCCTTTAAAGTTATTGATTGTAAGAAGTTGCCGATGTACAAAAAGAGAAAATACAATATTTATATTTATATTTATTTATTATATTTATTTATAACCGATATTTATAGTTCAATTGCTTAAAACCGATATTTGTTAGTTGCTCAACACTTATTGTTAGACTTGATCAATAATTTATCGAAATGTGGCGGTAGATCGATTATAATAAGGCTGAGGAGAACTTATCGAAACTTAGACGTCAAGGCGCACACACGTCGATTAAGAAAACATATTTATAACAATTCAGACAAATTTATTTTACGATATAAACTGTAAAAATATGTATATAAATAAAACGCCTAATAATAAATCCATTCCTTGTACATTTAGCTGCGCATATCCATCAAAAACATGCAGCTTCTAACAAATGGACTCATTCTCAGAACTGCACATTAAATTGTTTATCCCCCATGCAGTTCCTCTGTCATTGTTGCATTCTCACTTCCTCACCTGATTATCATTAACATTGTGAGTCGAGTCGAGTGGAATTGGCATGTCGGACATTATTTCGTAGCCCAACAATAGAAATGCCAAATAGTTACCTCAAAATATTACAAAATATGCCAAAAATTTGTCAGCAACAAGACAAAAGCGCTTGAAATCGAAAGTTGTGCTGCACTTGACCCCCCGTCGTCAGCATTCCTCCCTTTGCCACTCACATATATACATATCTCTGTGCATGTTTGCATATTCTCCTCTGCAGCTGCAAGTTTATAGCAAGTGAATGTAATGCGCATTGCGATTCGCCTGCTTTGGCATGAGGCGAGAACAAAAGGCACTCGAAATTCGAAAATTGCAGCGACTGCGATTGAACTGCAACAGTTTTTTGATTGCATTTCGATGTTGCTTCGATTCGATCAGTTGCACTACAAGACTCAAAAACAAAAGAAGCATCGAGAGAGAGAGGCGAAAACGGACAAACGGAAGAACGGAAAAACCTAAAACGAAAATAAGCTAAGCTGAAATCGAATCGAATTGAAAAACTATTGATTTATTGCTGGAGTGGAATAAATAGATTAGTTTTCCCCCGATTCGTTTCCATTTGGAATTTGCGTAGTTTCTGACGTGCGGCATGTGTTCGATGAGTCTGTGCGTGTGTGTGTGCCTGTGTGTGTCTACTCGTGTGTGCGTGGGTGACCAGCTCGATGATATATTGTAAAATTACAATACACAAATAAATAGTGGACTCGTTTGATATCTACGTTGTAAAGGCAATTGCGCAACAGGCAGAGCAGCCCAGGAACGAGCAACTAAATCGTGCAACCAACTGGGGCAACTGGCACTTTCAAGCGTTTTTCTTAATACTGAAAGCGGATTAGGCAAAGTTCCAGTGGCAACTGTCGAACATGGCTATACTCGATGAGAAGGTAAGAGCTCTGGTCCCTCATCCCCTGATACCCAACTGATCCCCTGCCCCAGGCAGCTTTTAAAAGACAAATTAAAATCCTGCTAAGCTGCTGTGGCACATAGAACAACAACGAGCACAACAACAACGAGGACAACAACAACAACATTGCCACGTCCAAAATAAGCCAATTCACACATTTTACTTTGGCCTTTCGCTGGTCTTTTCTACTTAGTCTTTTCTTTTGTTGTTCCTCTCTGTGTTGTTGTTGTTGTTTCTGCCTGCTGCTCACATGTTTTCCTGTGTAGCAGAGTGTAGGTGTGAAAATCACTTGTCAATCTTTTATGTAAAGATGCCGCCATACGAATCTGTCACCTGCCTTGCTCGTAAAATTTTGTCTCTTGCTTCCGTTTTCTTTGCACTTAATTGTGTCTGCTTCGCAGTCGCAGTCGACGTCGCAGTTGGCGTCGCAGTCGACGCTGATGTGCGTGTGGTTCAAGGTGAATTGACGTCGCCATCAGCGTCGCAGTCAACGCCAACACTTCAATGCATCTTTCAATCGTCTCCTGTCCCCTGTCGCCCTCCCCTCGTTCCTCTTGCCCGCAACCCGTTGAGGGAAATAAAGAGAAAAGCGCACAGTGAGCGACGGTAGAGAATGCGCGACTAGCAGATGTGCTGTAAATATGCAAAACCTAATTAGATATAATGAAATTTCAAGTTGTTTAAGGTATGAAAATGCCTTAAATTGGATTAATAAATTCTAGTAAAGTCATAGAACAACTTCTTTACTCACTTATGGTAGTTCATGGTTGACTGGGTCAGTCCCAGTTGCAGCGACCCTATTCAATTCGCTGAGATATGCTCTCTATATATAAATACTTACAACTTTTGCCACTGCCAAGGACTTTTGTTGCCTTCGCTTTGACTTTGCCTTGGGCGGTGTGTGAGGAAAGTGGTGGGCGTGGTGCGGTTGGTCTTCGCTGGGCCGTTGTCGATGTTGTTGTTTATTTTGGCTGGCGGGTTATTTTTCGCTTCGTATTTTTCACTTAATAAAATTGTTTTCATTCGCTGTGCTTGCTTTTTAGTAGCTTTTCAATATGCTTAAAAATAAACGATAGCCATGCCGAACCAACCCTCCCCCGTCCCTTAACTCTGATACCCCACACAATTCCCATTGTGCTGAAACTGCTATCGACACACTTTTTATCTGCCTCGTTGTTGGTTTTTGCTGTTGCTGTTGCGGATTGCGGCTTATTAGCAATCTCACTGAGCGGCTCCTGCTGCCACTGAATATGTCGTTTAAGCCACAACCCTCTCCCCTTCCTATCCCCCCCCCCTGACGTAGCCTTTCGTGCGCCTTCTGCGTTCTGCTGATGCTGCAGAGCGACGCTGGCTGAGGCTAAAACGTTTTGTTTCCTGCAATTGTTGCCATAGTTTTGCCACCCACGCCGCCTTCATTTATGGCCACAACAAATTGTTTTCCGGTAAGCGTCTTAGCAGCTCTTCGCCTGCGTCTTTTCAATTAATTCTGATGCCTGCAACTGGCAGCAGGCAGCAGGCTTGGCCGACGGCCGATTATTGTTGGAATCTGCAGTCTGCAATTTCATTTGTTGCGGCGTGTCTAATTTTATTGATTGAATTTCGTTTGCGGTTGCAATTTGCGTAATTAGCTGCAAATTGCCGGCAGTTGTGGTGCCACGATTAGCATGAGGTGTTGATTTGATGCATACTCTATATACACTCGATAAATATGCGAATAGACCAGCATATGTACATACATTGTATGTCCGTGTCCTCTTCAACTATTGCGACTGCTTCAGCTGCAGTTGTCAGCCATATTGGGCAGCCACCTACATCCCTTGCTCCCCCGTCCCCTTCTCTGTCTTGGGCTGCACTCATGTAATCAATCAAAACGTGGGCACAGCCAACAGCGAAACATGTTAAAAAACAAACAACACGACGCTGGCATCTGTTGCAGAAATGCTGCCGATGTTGCTGCTGCTGTGGCTGTTATTGCTGCTGCTGCCACTGCTGCTGCTGTCGGGCAAAGCACAACAGCAATTCGAAATCAGAGCAAATGCCAACGGGCAAAACAAACATCGCGCACACACACACACGCGTATGCAGATCGCTTTGTGTGTGTGCACGGACACCATACATCAAACCATGTTCCAAAGATTTTCAATTTATTTTCACTAAAACGTTTTTCTGTTGCCGCCTCCGCTTTGTCCCGCCCTCGTTCTCTTTGGCGCGCTCGCTCTGGTTTCCGTCTCGTTGTTATTGCTTTTGCAATGGCCAACGAAAATAAAACACTGCTCGTCCAACATGGCGTATGCACAACGAGGCGAACACATTGAAATGGCCCAGCAACTGCAGCGCGAATTGATTGCCACATGCGTCTCTAATTAGTTGAGCGCACTGTGCCGCGTTCCGCATGTCGCACCACTCTTTCCCTTTCCCTCTCTCCATTCTCATTCATTCTCTCTCCCCTCTACGTCACTTCTAATCCCGGAAGTTCGCGCCGACATTTAAATTGAAATGCGAACAAGCTGCTGCAGTTTGATTGCTTAATCCGCGGCAGGCAGCGCTGTCGCTCTTCCCGGTCACACAGTGCGTATGATTAATATGCAGCTTGTACACGCCCGTCGCCCTGCGGCTCGCTCAACGATTAGTCGGGGGGGTGCCCCATTAGAAATGCATATAAATCGAAACACACATAAAAATGTCGAGCGGCCAAGTCGATCCGTAAATCAACTGGCCATTAACAGCAACAACAACGCGTTGTAAAGTATTAATTTATACTATTTTATATCTAAATACGTGTGCAGCGCGCTGAGCTAAAGGTGCAATAGCAGCGAAGCAAACTTAATAATAGCTCACTGAAATTAAATTCAGAAAATTCTCATTCTGATCGTACGACTTTGACTTTATTGGAAAGCTATTTTTGTGCGCTCTCTCAAGTGTTCCATTTGTTTGTTTTGAGTTTATGCTATAAATTAACGCATATTTATGACCTGTAAAATTTGCAAATTATAATAGATGCGCTTTTCATATTTACGATTATATATGCAAGATTATATAGGTACAAATATAATAACATCTAATGCTGTAAACTGACAATATTTCATATTATTATCTCTTGTTGTAGTTTCCATATAGTCTTCCATCTTTGGGAAGGAAAAAGAATTTGCCTATAAAATATCCATTTATTTTCATTTAAATTGATTTGACATAAACATTGTCATAAATATTTTACATAATCTTGTCAAACGTATTTTTATACCCTCTAACCAGAAGTACAAAAGGTTGTTATACCTTTATGCCGAACGAATATGTTTATAAACAGGCCAAAGAAGGCTTCTTTGATACCACAAAATATATAGGTATATTCCTAATAAGAGTCAACAGCGAATCGATAAAGTCATGTCTGTACTTCCCCCGTCTATACGTCTCCCCGTATTTCATTCCAAATTTCTGTCCGTATGTCTATTCGTCTAATTGAAAATCTTGTTCATAAATTACCTAGGCAAAGGCTACCAAATATATCAACTTATTTTATTATTACTCTCAAATATTATAATATCTATTTAAGAATAATTTAACTAATATTCAGGCACACGCAATATAGCTTTCTTACCCTGTCTTTTACTTAGTTCATTGCAGAAATTTAAATCTATTTATTTATTGTATCAGATAATAAAATCGAAAACATGCAATATTAATATTAAGTGCTGTCTTTAACTCCCATCGAATCTATGACTTTTTGACTTGGATTTATTTGCATTCAACTCATAAAACTTAGCAAGAGCTTTGTAGACAAAGCTTTTTATAAAGCAATTCAATTAGTCTTGCATTTCATGAGAATTAACTTTCGAAGAAGTTTTAATACCAACATTGCTACACTTTGCCAACTTTATAATCTTCAACCATTTTAAATTGGAAATAAAATAAATTCCGATTGAGTTACCATAGACTTGCAATCTGCAATTCACTTTCCCAATGTTTACATATTGCTTCGTATTCATTCAAATGTGAAAGATGCTTGTCAATTGCAAAAATAATAGAAAGTCAATAACGATAGTTGCATTGAGCAGATTTCCTTGGCCTCAAAAGGGGGTTATCCTCCCCAACCCGCTACCTGACAGCCAGTCAGCCAGCATCTCATTCTTCTGCACGCCCTTAACTCATCCGCTTGTTTGTTTGCCTTTGCATATATAAATGTCTTGGCAACATTTTCTATAAATACATATTTCATATCTGTATGCTCTGTCTCTGTATATATCTCTCATCTGGCGACCCCAGTCGAGGCGAAATTCTTTAGCAGCATTTCTTCTTCTGTTCTTCTTGTTGGTTCGCTTCGGTTATTCTTTATATATACTATATACGTATTTGATGTTTTGATGTGCTGCCATTCTCTCTCTCACTCTCCCGCGCTCGCTCTCTCTCTCTCTTTGGTTATTTAAATTATAACCTACATAATGTTAATGGCTTAGAAAGAAATATATAATTTAATAATATTTATGGGGCGTGGACAGGCACATGGCCAAACATTCGCTTGGAGAGCAGGGCGACATGAGGAATCCTTAACGATATAATAAAATGGAATATATACAAATAACGACTTGGGGGGAAGCATCGAAGTTTGAATACTCTTATTTATGCAGATTACTTCGTACTTTGAACTGTTGATAATGAAAAGAGTCTAAAGAACTTATGGATGATTGCTGTAGATACAAAATATATCTACATTTGATATAGCTAAGATACCTATAGCTAGAGTATTCTATACCGCATTATACTATAACAAAGCATTAATAATTTGTTTAATTATCACTTCATGGGGAACAACACAGAAATATGTGTCTCCTTTGGCTATAGGTACACGGATTATACGGGTACCATGATTAATTTATCTACCCAAATAGTATATACCACACATTGTACATATATATATTCCTAGTATATCTGCCTAGCTAGTGTAGTTGATACTCTGTAAGTCATATTACGCTCTGTACACATGCACTTTCAATTGCCAACTATTTTTAACTATTGCCTTTTAGAACGCGAGGCAAGTTCTTAATAATACACTAGAGAAAAAAAACAAAAATTACCTTGAAAGCGACGACGCCATTCAAAATGGAACTCTGAGCAGAACAACAAGCAAAACAAGAGTCACAGCACTTTTTTCCCACCTACCAAGAGGGAGCAGCAGGTGTGCAAGAAAGAGAGAAGGAATGAGAGAGAGATTGAAGGCGAGCCAAAGAGCACTTGAAAGAGCAATTTGGAGGATGAAGCGCTCTTTTTGCTCTTAGTCGACACCTGTGAGAGCTTCTATGGCATCAGGTGTGCGTGTAACTGTGTGTGTGTGTGTGAGTGAGAAACACCTTCAGCGCGACAATGTCAATGATCATTTAGAACATGAACGCGTAGGCGTGGCGCAGCTGCTGTCTAACTCACCTCGCCCAGCCAGTGGCTCTCAAACTGCGAGGTGAGTGCTTGCGCCTTACCTGCAAACCACAAGAGTAGATAAAATCAAATGAAATCACCATATCGCAGTCCCACAACACTCACACACACACACACTCATGTAGACGAGGTCAAAGCACTTTCCCGTCCCAGTCTGCATTTGTTTACAAACATTGACTATTTTTACAACGAGTCACACAGCAGGCGGAAGAGGAGGTTGGGAGGAGGGAAGCGGGAGGCCGCAGTCATCGATATCGATGCCGTTGCCCTCGGGCACAAGTGATTTACTTCTAGAGTGGAAAAAAACACACCTCGATTCTGGTTCGATTTGAGGCCAAACGCTTTTTCCCCCATAATTGTTTCGACATGCAGCTCTGACGCAAATGCATTGTGGCACATGGATCTGTTCAGATTGCAGAAAAAACAGAATCACAAAAAGAAACAACATCAGCAACAGACAAAAATCAGCGAAACCGAACTGAAACCAGTGCGTAAAAGCCAAATATCATTTATCTAGCCTGTTTTTTTCCCGTTACATCTGCGAGTTTTACATCAGCATCCGCAGAATTCAATTTTAGTGGCAGCAGTTGCAGCCACGCACATGTATTGTGGACTCAAATTCAAAAATATTCCGACGCATATCGATTTTTTGTATGAGCTGCTGCTGCTGCTGCTGTCGTTATTGTTGCTGCTGCTACTTCTGTTGTTGTTGTTATTGTTGCTTTGGCTATAAATAATATTTTAATTTCTTGCTTTTTTTGGAACAATTTTCAACGCGTTATATTTAGCAGGCGTTGAGCCTACAATTCGTTTGTTGTTGTTTATTTTTGTGCACCAGCCGGTGGCCCAATGAAGAATAGGAATAGAGCGAGTCGAAGCGCGGGGGGGTGTGCGGAGGGTTCGAATTCCAGGCAGAGATCCTAACTTTTTCTTAGCCTCAGGGCTAGAAAAGAAACTTTTTCCGTAAAGCTGGCGAACGGAATGTAAACAATTAATAATAATGGCTAAAAGGGACTTGGCCCTTATCGCAAGAAACAAGCGGGCCTGAGAAGGGGATACACTTGTCAATACAATCTTAATTGTAAATAAATAACCCGTTATGAATAATTTAACAAGTACTAAACAAAGTTAAGTTTAGTAATTTAATCTACGGGTATGAATAGCAATCACAATACAAATTTGTTTCACTATTATATTCTCGTTAATCCCTCGCGCTTTTGTTATTTTATTTACTTTTTTCAATTATAAGATCTTATCATCAACGATCATCGAAACCAATTCAAAACAATTAAAAAACTATTAGAAGGGTATTACAACTTTGTGCCAAGCAAAAATGTATGTAACAGGCAGAAGGAGGCGTGATAGAGACCACAAACTACTGTATATATATTCGTATTCCGCATCAACAGCCGAGTCGATTTAGCAATGTATGTCTGTCTATCTACCCGTTTATCTGTCTGTCCGTCCTTGTGAAAACCTAGATCTCAGAAACTATAATAGCAGCGGCTACCAAATATTGTATCAATATGTATTATTAATACACACAAATCACACTTTTTTCACTGCCGTTAATCGTTAAAATGCAATATAGTTTAAATGCAATATAGTTAATTAACACAATAACTATCAACGCCCAAATGATTTCTGAAAATTTAATGACGATCGGATAATCAACCGAAAGTATGCAACACAAAATACGCTAATTATTTTGCTCAGGTGGGTAATGGGTATCACACAATCAGTCACCCTGGACTGTATTCATTACATGATGAAGTGAAGCGATAAAAAACAATTGTTGAATATTAAAAAATATGTAGTTTACATCTCAGTATTAAACGCGATGCAAATCACACCATTACATATTAGTCTCTTGCTACTGGGAATAGCATTAAGGTTTTCCTATAATGTGCGTACTATACATATTTATTTATCGACTGAATTTTTATATTCAAATTCTTGTCCCTCTTAAGGATGCTGTTGTCTTTAAACTTACGAATTTTGTGTGTGAAAATTACAACAAATCATGGATAGAAATACACCAATGTCGCTTGAAGGCTGTGAATCGTAATAAGACGGTGTTAAATCTTGAATTCACTGCATTTTATCCGATTTACGATATAAGCATAGAGATGCAACTTTACAAAAAAGCCAACTGGTACAATCCGTGGCTTATCAAGACATCTCTGGATTGCTGCCAATTTCTTAGAAAACCATATAACCCAATTGCAATAATTGTCTATAAAATGTTCAGGGACTTTACAAACATTAATCACCCTTGCCCCATGGAAGTAAGTAGGAATTTGTGACTTTATATACGAACAGAGCTCATGAGATCATATACAATTTTTCTAGGGAAATCTGTATGTAAAAGGATTTTACCTACAACCGAACCTGATGCCAATTCCCTTACCAACTGGAGATTATCTAATGGAAATTAAATGGTTCTTACACAAACAATTGCAGTTTGTTACGAATGCATCTTTTTCATTTGTTGAGGATTTTTAATGAGGAAAGACTCTGAGCAATAATATGGCAATGTTTCTGTCTGCAGAAGATGCACAGAGAGATTGCTAGAAATTCGACTATTTCTTTCTTGATTATATCCTAGCACTTGTTGTATGATTCGAATTAATTTTATAGCAAAAATACATTCAAATTGCATCGGACTTGCAGTAAATAGCAAAGGTTCCACATACGTTCTATATGTACATGTATTTATACTTATATATTCTTGCTTTCGTCGATGTCTGTCGCTGACATTTGTTTTGCCAGAGATGACAGTTTGACACGCTGCATTGACACACTCGTGTGCTTAACAAGGGACACGCCAGATTAGCTAGGGCAAATCGATGGGAACAATTAGCAGTGACCAGGGAAGCGACGCGACTCACGGGTCGCTCGATGCAATACGCAAATTGTTGGCAATTAGACTGACATGAAGACGCAGCCGGAACGATTTACGGCCCCAGAGAATTGGCAATAAATGATGATTATGGAGGCAGCCAGTGTATGTATGGTATATGTATAGCGTGCGCAGATATAGATATAGATATAGATCTATACCATATATATGCTAATATATAGAGGTGAGCTAGCAGTTGATTTGCGCTATAAATACACCGTGTGACAAATAACGCAGCAGAGCAGCTCGCAACGCAATAAACTGTTCACGCGACAAGGTTGGCCCCGCCACGACTAGCGGCGCCTCGTGATTTACTTACAGCGCGAATTATAACGGCAGCTGCGCCGCAGCAGGCCACAAAGGTGCAAGACAAAGGAGGTAAAGCCGGAAGAAGAAGCCGGAGTGCAGGTCAGCAGCAGCAGCAGCTGCAGCAATGGGTCGTCTGACTACTCCCGGCATCCATTCAGTTCAGTTCAGCTACGGTTCGGTTCAGTACGGATTGATTTGCCCGGGTTTCGGTTCCGTTGAGTGTTGATTGCCACGCGCAGGGCGGGCAAGTCGAGACAAGTCGTGGCAGGTCTTTGCGGCCAGACAAATAAAAGCACAATCACATTTCGATAGCATTTCTATTTTTTATATGTTCGTATAAATTTGTTTTTCATGTTTTGCGCGCGGCCAGTCGAAAAGAATAAAACAGCAAGGCAAACAACAACAACAGCATCGAATCGCCTAAGGAATTTGCTATAATTTCTCTAGCGAGTGTGGTCAACAGAAAATTCACCTGTTTTCGTATTCGCAAGTTTGTTGAAAGCCAATTTTTTACTCACTCTCTCTCTCTGTGGAGCGCACACAGACTGTGCGTCCCTGCCTGAGTGTGTGTGTGTGCTTGTGGTTGTGTGTGCATATGTTCACATTACGCATACGTCGCGTTGACGGCCTGCAAATAACAAGCAGAACTCAAAATGTAAAACGGCAAATATTTTCGCGCACACACACACACATTCACAAGTTTATAATTTAAAGTGGCCACACATGCGTGTGTGTGTGTGTCGCTGTGAAGCATTTCATTTTTAAGATTATGAGCAAATTGTGTTAGTCTGCCGCTCTGCCGCTCCCCGCGGCAACATTAAGTGTTGATTGTGTGCGCCGCTCTATTAGCGGCTGCCTCTGCTGGCTCTCACCAGAAGCAGCAGCAGCAGCAGCAGCGCAACACCCTCACCCCTTCCTTCCCTGGCATGCTTGTGCCACCCTACAGTGGTGAGTGCTGAGGCTGCTTGCTTGGCTGACTGGCGTGGCCAAAAATCAAGCGAACTCAGTACGTTGCGAGCGCGAGCACGTCTGCTGCCAGCCCGACTGCCAGCCTGCCTGCCTGATGGCCCCGTTGAATTTCTAGCGTTCGAAATTTGCATGCATATCGAGGCGATAAAGCCACACAATAGCACTGCATATACCCTACTGGTATACACCACCAACAACACCAACACCACCACCAGCACCAGCAACAACAACAACAACAACTACTACTACAACAACACCAAATCACATAACGCCCACGCGCTATCACAGAATAAAAAAAATTAAACAACAACACACAAAAACCCAAAACGAAACACAAACAAAATACAATAAAAAGTGCAATTTACCAACAAGTACAAAAACAACTACAAGCCACACAAAATGAATACACAATCATAAATAATAACAGTGCAAAAAAGGCAAAAAAAGAACACGAAAACAATGAAACAAATACACAAAACACAAAATACTCACACAAAAGAGACATCGAAATGCAATTGCAGCTTGTCAGCGAAATCCGACAAGGACAATGGCAACAGCAGCAAAAACAAACACAAAAAAGAATCACAAAAATTACAAAAAAATATTATAATAAAGTTAAAAATTTAGTTTTAATATTTAGTCAGGGAAAAGTTGCTGCTTGCCACCTGCTCGAGGAAAGTTTTGCCCGTATTGTCGATAGTTGAATGGCAGCTGGGAATTTCGAGAAAATGAAACTGCTTTCAACTATGCCGGGCATGTGTGTGAGGGAGTGGGTTAGAGACTGCACATATGTGTGTGTGTGTTTTTGTGTAAAACTGTATGTGTGTGTTAGCTGGGCCACAACGTCCGGTGCTTAAAAAGGCACCAAGCAGCCCCGAACTCCCAAGTATTCGTCGATTGCTTTGATTTGCTTAGATTTGCCCATAAAGTTAGACCACAAGAGCCACCAAACTGCTCTATACACTTTTCCGCACTACCCTTTGCTTTTTCCAGCATCAATTTAATTGGGAAAAGCGACAAATGTTGCCAAAAAAAACGAGCAGAACTTGCTTTATTTGCGTTTGGATTTCGCTTTTTAAGTTTATGAGTTATTCACGAATTGACGACCACACTCGCATGAATAAACATGCATGTGCCGTGCTAGTATTATTATTTGTTTATACCCTTCGACCATTGAAAATGGTCAAAAAAGGGTATACTAACTTTGTGCAAATGTATGTAACAGGCATAAGGAGGCGTGGGAGACCCCATAAAGTATATATATTTTTGCTCAGGATCACAAGCCGAGTCGATTGAGCCATGTCTGTCTGTCTGTCCGTCTGTCCGTCTGTCCGTCTGTCCGTCTGTCTGTGTGAACGCACAGATCTCAGCTATTATAATAGCTAGAGTTACCAAACTTGGCAGGAAGACTCCTGTGTACTATAAGCAGATGAAGTTTATTTCAAATGTTAGGTGCCACGCCCACCGCCCCCACAAATCAATAATTTAATTTTTGAACTTAATTTGTAAGCGCTGTATATAAGATACAACTTTCTGATTTAAACATATACTAAGCTAAATGAAATATCTACGTAGTCCCCAAATTACAATCCAATCGAACAATAAACACAGAAGTTATTTAAGAAAGTATGAGCATAAAACCAAGTGCTTCTGTCAGCTAACAAGAGAGGCGGGCGAGCACGAAGCGCGAGCGCCATCTGTCGGGATTAATTTCAAAGCATGTGCATATGCATATGTGTATGAATTTAACAAATTAAACTACACGGGAACATAGGTCGAAGGGTATCCCAATGTCGCGTTTTGCGCGACTGTTGCTCTCGTTTTTTTTCTTATTTTTTTTTCGTTAGTTGCCATAAATCTTTTTTCATTTATGCAGAAATAATAACCGCATTTCATTTGCTCGCACTTTGTTGAGCCAACCAGTTTTAATTAAATGTATTTATGCGAATCATACAAATAGAAGCCTTCCATTGTTGTTGTTGTTGAGGTGTTGCTGTTGTTTTTGTTGAGTGCGCGCTTCAAGGCAGCTGCAATAATAAATTATAGCAGTAGCGCATTATAATTGCCATAAAGAAAAATTATATCACATCCAATAAAAGTCCAAAATGCGTTTGCAGCATGTGAAAATGAGTGAAAGCGCGCAGAGAAAGAACGATACGAGTATCGCTTCCAAGTGAATACGCTGCCAGTGAGTGAATGCGTGAGTGAGTGAGTAAGTGAGTGCTCTGAATACGCTGCAAATATTTGAAGCAGCTGCACCCCCCTTCGAAAAGTTTATCTGTTCAAGTGCCAAACAAATTCCCCGGAGCCATGAAATAAACTCGCAAATTAACAAAAAACACAAAGAAAGAGAGCGAGAACGAGAGAGAGAGCGAGGGAGAGATAAGATAATAAGGATAACACTCGGAACGTCACCTCTCAGGATTAGAACACAAACATAAACACTCTGCAATATGGCAGACGCTGCCGGTGACAACAACAAGGAGGAGAACGAGAATGACAATGACGTCATCGAGGAAGAGGAGACAACAACAACGAAGAAAACTTCACAATGGCGCAAAACGCGCTCCACCAAGGTGAGGCAAGGCGACAAGCGAGGGTGGTTTATGAAGTTGTTGCTGCATTTGATGAGCTTCAAAAAGTTGATCGTGCATATTTGCCACACTGGGATTATAGCAGGGGGATTATGGCACAGTGCTATAACTTGTTGCATTTTATGGTGACAGACTGATTCGCTTGACTGCCCTCGCAGCAAGTGTGTGTATCTGTGTGTATCTGTGTGTGTGTGTGGGGCTATTTAGACATGTCGCGCACTGAGAGACGGTCGCATGACCAGTCCGAGTGCGTACGCCCACTTCACTCAGAGCATTTTGAAGCTGACAAATGCGACAGATTGAAAGTTGCCAAAATGGACAGTCGGATAGATGGACAGGCGAACTGGCGGACAGGCGGACGAGCGGACGAGGCTGTCGAAGGCGATGTCGTCGCTTTTCTTTTTGGCGGTCAAATAAACAAAAGCGAAAGCTAAAAGAATTTTTGGGAATTTCAGCAGCAAGAAATAAATAAAAAACGAAAAATATAAAGCAGATATATATAGCACGCATTAGCTATAGATACGTTTGTATGTATCTGCAAGATACGATGAGTTGTGGTTGCTAATTAAGCGAAGCATTTTGTTGCGCTTTGCACTTGATTAACTCTTAATGCGGCTAAAAATAAACACCACACTGTGGACATTAATCAAAGCCGAACGAAGGGAGTACCCCTAATGTATGCGCACAAATACAGACACACACACAGGTACAGATACAGTTACACACACTGTAAAGGATTGCTGCTTAAAAAGGCGACGCGCTTAAAGCACTTTCAGCTCTTCTTGTGCAACTTGTCCGGGCGGGGCCGAGCACAGGCGACGTTAGAAAGTTTCCAGGTCAGTGAGTTTTCTCAGGCTAGTTGAGAGAGAGCAGAATGCAGAAGGGCAGGAGCAAAGGGATAAACATAAGCGCACAATGGGCGGGTGCCACATTGATTATATTCAGCCACATGGGACCCAATCTCAGTGGTGGCTCGTGCTGTTGCTGCCACTGCACGACGTGTTGCTGGGGCGCATAAATTACATTGACTAACAGCCACAGCTACAGCTACAGCAGGAGCAACAGCTTCCGCTTGCCAGTGGGAATGGCATGGTGGTGGAGGGGGGAGCTACTTAGGCATCCTTAAGCCGCACTCACCTGTCGCAGGCGGGCGCAGCTGCAATCAATCAAGCTGTAAAGTATTTATTAAACGATATTATGAGGTTTACCAGCAAACACACGTACACGGCTTACAGAAGACTGAGCACACACTTACACACACTCACACACACTCTTTCACACTCACACACATATTTTTTTAATAGCTTCATTGTTTCTCCTAACAGGATTTCATTTCACTTAATACACCAACACGCTGCTGGGGCATGCATTATGTTTAAGCGCCCACTCTTGAACACACACACACACACAGGCAGGCACTCACACACAGTCATACAGACACGCTTCCCCCTCCCTTTCTCTGCCCCCTTGCCGTGTATCATTACTGCCTTTTACTGATGCTGCTGGGACTCACTTGTTAACCCGACGTTTGCGCTCTGCCCGGCGGCATTTTGGCACGCTGCCTTCAAATGAAGCCGGGCCACGTTGACTGGCACGCCCCCACCCGAACTGTCACGCCCTCACTTTGGCACCAGCAACAGCAGCATCAGCCCGTAAGGTAGTTTAGCTTTTCACAGGTTTTTCATAGCAGCAATCAAGGCGGCTACAAAAGCGATCTCAGTGCAAAGTTTCCGCTCCGGCGCCCCATTTCCCGTTCCGTGTTGTGTTGTGCTCACTTTTTTTGCCTCTCTTTCCTAGCGAGTGCTTTTCCCACATTGCCATGCAACGTTTTTTTCCCCTCCCCATTTCCCATTTTCCTGTTTTCTCAATTTTTCTTTTTCTTTTCTTTTCTTTTCTTTTCTTTTTTGTGGCTGTTATTATGTTCTACGACTTTAGCTGAAATTCCGACTTTAGCTGCGTTTATTTGTTGTTAATTTCATTGCCAGTTTTATTATTTCATGTGCTTGGAGAGTCGTTATTTGCGCCACTCTCACACTCCCCTCTCTCTCTCTCTCTCTCTCTCTCTCTCTGCGTCCATCTCCCTCTTTCTTTCACACTCTCCTTAGTTGTTGTTCTGTTTGTTCTACTCTGTTTCGCTTTTACTTTCTGTTTTGTTCAGGCAATTTTATCTTTTAATTAAAACTGACGCGTCTGCTACTTTTTGGGGATAACGTCCTCTCTTCTCTGACTCCTCTTTCTCCTCCTTATCCACCTCTTCCTCTGCTCTGCCTCCTTCTAACACCTTCCTTTCACAACATTGCCATATGAGGTGCATTAATTAGGCATTTTATTTTTTATATGCCTCGGCCAACTAAAAAGCTAAAAAGCTTCTTTTTATTCAGCTGACACGCATAAAATAAATGCCACGCCCCAATTGGTCCCTCGGCCTCTTACTCTTGAGTGCCTCAAGAGCTGGGCGTGGCACTTTCAACCATTTCGCACAATTAAGTGCCAGGCCAGAGTGAGAGGGGAGTGCAGAGCACGCCGTGTTTGTGGTTCAACAAAGAGGCTAATTGATTTAGAGCGCTTTGGCCTTTGCCTGCGTAACGGGTGAAACGTTGGGAATCGGGTGAAACGGACGCCAGCTGAGGCAGAATTTTAGCCAACAATCAATGCTTAATTGGGTCACATTAAAGTGTTACTTGGGGACTTAGCACTGAAATCCCTCAAGATCTCACAGTGAATCACGCGATGAATCAACAGAAAAATGGCGCTGTCACAAAATGTCAAAAGTTATTATTCAAATACGTTTTCACAAATCTAAAACGCAATAATATATACCCCTAACTGATGGTGTTGACTTCATAAAATATATATTAAATATAATACCAGATAAACAACAAAGATATTTGTCATAAATGGCGAACTTTTCAAGGCGGACAAACAACTTAAAGCAGAACTTGCACTAAGGCAGCAGACGTGCTTTTTCTGCTCCTAAACTAATTACTTAACTTGGTTTATTTATAGCAAAGGCCATGAGAAAAGGGAAAAGTTCAAGTTAAAGAAAGACAAATGCAAAAGAAAACGGACCAAGCTCGTTTAGTTTCCGTAGAACTGACTGCGAATATATAAAGTAAATTACTTTTAATAAAGAATCCAAAGTTTATGTCATATTTATATAAATTAAATTAAATTAAATTAAATTAAATTCTATGCCACAAGTTGTATAAATAAATGAATTAAATAAATAAATATTTTAATCTTATATATAGATACGGTTCTTTTACGAGTTAAATCTGCAATCAATGTCTTCAACAATGATCCCTATATTCACCTCAATCCGATGACTCAAATATCAATATTTACCAATAAATCAATTCATTGCGTTGCTATATGTTTATTTATCTATACACAAACGATATATACACATGCTACTGAAATACATATGTAGATATAACTTTATATATAATTTTTGTTAACTTTGCTAATGTTTGTTCTCTCTTTCTCTGCTCTCTCTTTCAGGTAAGCAATGCGAATGAATAGATACGAGTGCGAGTACTACTCACATGCAGTGAATGAGTGTTAATACTCATTGACCCTTGACTCATCCCTAGTAAGTTATTTATTTATTACGAATTTCAACAAGAAAATCGCAAAAGTTCTTGGCCAAGCGTGTTGTGCTCTTTGTGTTTTGCTTTCTTTTCGCCTCACAAAGTTAACAATCGCGCAGAGAAGAGCGCGAATATATCAAGCATACGCACACACACACACACACGTCTCTGTGTATGTATAGTATGTGTGTATCTGTGAGTATATGAACAAGCAGTTATAAATAATTTCTGGCAAAAAATCAGCAATTTTTTCCGTTGATCTCCAAGTATAGCGCGTTGGCGCACTGCCAAGGCGAATTGCGCATACGCCGTGGGTTGCCGCCCGACATCTGTATGGGTAGTTACGCTTGTATGCGTATGCGTATGCTGGTATTGGTAGCAATATGTTCGCTCACTCTGGAGTGCTCTTGGCGCTTAAGAGTGCGAGCAAAGAGCGAAAATCCAATTGAAAATAAACAACAAAACGAAAGAGGAAAACAAAAAAATAAAAAAATAAAACTTTAAGAAATTGTAGAAAGATTTCTTGATTTTGCTGTATGTTTATGTTTTCTATGAAGGTGTGTTGCATCAGAGGATCAGGCAGCCCACTTTCTGCCCCTCTCTCTACCTCTATCTTTCTCTCTCTCTCTCTCTCTCTGGCTGTCATCAGCCTCGACAGCCTTGTGCATTAAATCAAAATCCAAGCTGTCCGAGCTGCCAAATTGTTTGTCATATTTGCACATTTTCACATCACATTTTCATCAGCCGAGAGCCTTTTGCCTTTTGCATTGTGTTGCTCTCTGTTCCCCATTAATTTGCGTCTAATTAGTTTTGATTTTCCCAACATTCGCAACAAGGACGCGACTTTGGCAAAGAACTTGCCCACCCGCCGCCACTCGCAGATCAAAGCGAAAGATGTCGCAGATGAATATTAGATACATTCGGGAAATATATATCGAATATATCTGGGAAATTAGTTTACAGCTGCCGTGGCCAGTGAAAAATCGACTGTCAGGCCATTTAAGTGATTTTCAATTATACTCACACACACACACACACACACAAAGAGAGAGAGACTTCTATACTGACACCCCCAATATGGCGCAGCTCCAAATTGCCACATTCGCTTGACCAAATTTGGTCGAGTTGGAGGCGCCTTGCGCCTTGCGTCGTGCAGTTGATTTTAATGCAATAAACAGAATATGCGCAAAACAATAACAAAAAGCCATTTGGGGGCATTACAGCTGCTTGTCGCTGTTGTTGTTGTTGTTGCTGTTGTTGTTGCTGCTGTTGTTATGACTGCCAGGCCTGCCGGCCTGTAAAGGCTCAGACAACTTGGCATAATAAAACCAAAAGCAAGAGGCGACCCAAAGTTGCAGTCGGCAAGGAAGCCGCAAATGGGTGCAGAGTGTGGGGAGTAGAAAGAGTAAAGGCCAGCAGGCAAGTACGGGGCATGGAGAGGCAGCTCCCATATCGCCTCTAGTTGCATTGGCCGAATGCCAACGGGCTGCCAGAGCCAGAAAGCCGAAGCGCTGAGACCAGAGCTCTGTCTGAAGCTGACACGTAGGCGTCGCAGTGCGAACAGGCCCCCTCCTCTTAGTCTCCTCTCTCCCTGGTGTCCAATTTAAGCGCCTGCCTTCCACATAGCTTAAAAATCGAAAAAATCGGAAAATTAATTCAACTTGTGCTGCCATTGTGGGGCACTTTAAATGACATTGGCCAACAATAATAAGACGCATATGCGGAAAATGGTTTTAATGGAAATGCTGCCACAATGATTGACGATTGCAGCGAAATTTTCAGATCGAGGTCAGTCAGCGAAAATATATACGATACGATATATTGAATTTGCTGAAAATAACTTGAAACAAAGGAAAACTTAAGATTTCTAGAGAATTCTAATAGTCAATTTAAATCGAAGGAAATTACTTGTAAAGTTTTAAATGTGGTTTATCATTCTGTAGGATCTCTCAAAAATTATAACTGATAAATAAACTGAGCCTCAGATCACATTCTAAGTTTTTATTACTGAGAATTTCTGCTTAATTATTTGGCAAGTCAATTTACGATATCATCAACTATAAACGTAAAGTATTTTTTATTGCCAGCAGACATAATCAAATAAAAATATTATATACAATATATATAATGTATTAAAAAAATATATATATATTTAAAGATGTAGATCACAAGAGAACTTACCTATTTCTCTTATATAAATAAAATATACATTGTTCATTTTTAGCTGCAAAGTAATAATATTTCTTACCAAAATGTGACAAACTATCATTACAATTCACCCTAAAGAGAACTCACACAATTATAAGAAAACTTCAAGGTATATTCATGAACATTTATTTGATTCGTTTTTGTATTTCGATATAGTATCGTTTATTCGGTTTATTCGTTATTCGTTATTCGTTATTTGATTCCATTGTTCAGCTCTAACTACAAAGTACAGTAAAACACTAAAGTTCGTCGCATGTCTTTTTCGTAAAACCTTATTTTGATGATCAGACACATTATGCCACAGCTAACGCGCTGTCTATATATATATAATAAGTAGGTATGTGTATATGTATATGTATTATTTATCTTGTATAGAATATATAGCTAAAACTATTATTGTTCGAGTGTACGCGTTTACAGTTAATTGAATATAATTCGTAATTCGTGTGTAATATTTATTTTGATTATGTTTGATAATTCGATTTGAGATGTGCTTATATGATATATGTATGTATTTTTTATGTAAGAGAATCTAGCTAGGCGGATTGCCAAGAAGTAAGAAAAACTTTCACTTAAGAGGAACTTACGCACTTGCGCAAGCAATGCAAACTCAGGCAATTAATTTAATTTGAAATTCGGGTAAAACAACTTTTGGTAAACTCAGCTCGGGCTCATGTCCAAGTAAATATATCTATCTGTGTATACGGTATGTGCATAGTTCTTGACGACGAAACTTTCATTTCCATTTGGTCAAACAGCCACCCATCAATTAGGCACACACAAATACGCACACACACACGCACAAATATACTCAAACATCAACAACTTGCGAAATATTACGAAAATGTTGCCACACTTTGAAGTTTTTGAAATAAATGCCCCTCCTGCTGCCACCCCTTTGGCCATGTCAATTTAAATGTTTGCCCAGGCCGAGGCCCACGTCCACTGGCCGTACGGCCTACGGAGGAGTCACTCAGCCAATGGGGTCAAGTGTGTATATGCTGCTCAAGTGCTCAAGGCGCTGGCAACAGTCGCCCCTCTCCGCCCTTGACTGCCTGCCAACTGAGCCGGCTCAAGCGGCGGCCAAAAGAAAACAATAAACTGTGTAGCACAAGTAGAAAAAAACAGAAAAAATTCAACGGAAAGCAAAAAACAAAGAACAGCAGAAATATACTTAAAAGGCGAGAAAGGAACTGCGAGAGCAGCAGAGCAACGGAGTGTGCTGGAAATCAATACGCAACTAAAGCCATTTGCCAACGGCCACGCCCCAACGCCCACTGCGCGTACTTGGCACATTTGTTGCCGGCCCATTGACGCTGCAAGCGAGTGTGGCACGGTGGCACGGTGAGCTGAGCTGAACTGAACTGTGGCTGAGCTGGGTTTATGGCAGGCGGCGCACAAAAGTAGGCAATGCAATTTTTTAAAGTAAATAATTATTTATGTATGTTTGTATTAATATTACTTTACTTTATGCACACGCATATTTATCGGCATGCGAACAATTATTATTTTTTATATATGGCCACAAAGAGCACAGTCGCTGCGAGAGCGAAAGCGAGAGCGCGACTTAATTATGAATGCAAAATGAATGCGCCAACGAGGCGCGTAAATGAATTAAAAAATTGTTCGGCTTCCTTTTTTTCCTTTTTGAATGCAGCGACGTGACGCCACGACTTTTTCGCCTTTGCATGCGCTCGCTCTGTGTGTGTGTGTGTGTAGGCGACTGTAATTCTCTATATGTATGTGTGTGTGTGTGTTTGTGTGTGCGCGCTTACCGCAGCCCAAGTCGCTCGGCTTATTGTTCAGCAAAGTTTCATTGTGCTCGAGTGTATTGTGCATTCATGACAGCACTCCCAAGACTACCGTTACTAATTAGCGCGCAACCTAGTTTATCAGTTCTTCAGTTCTTTGCGTGGCTTTATCTCGACGCCAGCAGGCGCCCAGTCAGCGCCCCGAGACGCCACCAGACGCCCAGAAGGAGTCGGCTTTGATTTGAGCTTTAAGTTGCGCTCACCAGCCCAGCCCAGCACATTTCGCTCATTAAATGCGGCAATGCTTGACTTATGACCGTAGGGAAGAGGGGGGGGAGCATGAAGTGGGCGTGGCCCCTAGACAAATATAATTTCATTGCGCTCGGCCCGCTGGGCGGCCGTGGGCTGGCGCTGGAATGCGTAAACGTTGACGATTAGCTGCGCCATGAAAATAAAGCAAAATAAAACGATTAGAACTAAATATAGAAAGATATCTCGCAACATGACCGGGTCCCGGGCCCCTCTGCTCCAACTGGGGGATTGTGGCTGTGCCTGTGCTGCTGCTGTTGCTGCTGCTGCTGTCGACTGTGGTCTTCTTCAGCAGCTCTGATCTGCGTCTGTTCAGAGGAGGCTGAGCTCGAGCTGAGCTGCTTAGCAACCGCTTCCGGCTGTAGTTTTGTGTGTGAGGGAGCTGGCTACGTGGCACTCGGCCAAGAGGCGAGCTCACAGGTTTGCATCTGGCCACACTGGGTTGCTATGGTTGTGGTACTGTTGCTTCAGGTTGAGCTCGTGGTTTGCTCATTGGTTTATTGCCGAGCCGTGCGTCGAGCCCGTGCCGAGGGCAGCAACTACAAGAAGACCAGAGAGTGAAAATATTCAAGTTAAACTCAGACATGAAACATTAGAAGAGTTGTGGTATGCGGAGGGGCGAAGGGGGAAGCAGGGCATGGTGTAAGATGGCACTGGCGACTGCATCAAGCATCTCCAGTGCGCTGTGACAGAAAATCGTTGAGATGCCAGTCCAACAGACCAGCCAACATATGCAACTCCCTCGGTGAGCTGCCAACAATACGTATACGACGCGTTTACTCGATGTCTGTCTGCCTGTCTGTCTGTCTGTCTGTATGCTCGACTGGGATTTACATTCCTCCAACAGCATCAGCTACTGAGGCATCGTGGCAAAGATTGCGTAGCGCGGCAGCGGCAGCGGCGGTGGCAGCGCACACATGTTGCATAATTGCGTTTCATGTTACCAGCAGCTGCTGCGTTTATAGACGCATTTGTGCTGCATGTTGGCCAATCTGTTCAGCCAGCGCATTCCGCTCTGCCAGTATAAAACTTCTGCCAATCCCGTTGCAGACACCCAGGCAGGCAGACAGGCAGGCAGGGGGCTACTCTACTTCGCTTGCATTGTCGAAGTGCAAACAAAGAGCAAGAAGGAAAACATGCACATGAATCACTGCAAATGAAAACTGTAAAGAAAATCTACACAAACGAAATTTAAATCACATTTGCCATGCACAAAGCAGAGTCTCTCTTTCTCTCTCTCTCTCTCTCTCTCTCTCTCTCTCTGTTAAAAAAATCATATGTCTCGGATTATCCTGGTAAAGGGAAAGCTAAAAGAAAAGACACCTGCTCAGAACAGTTTACGATTTCACTAGTCAAATTGAATTGTCTCCTGCAGTTTAAAGTTCTGTTTAACCTGCAGATATATTTGTACATTCCCATTAAGCTGTCATAAAAACAATATAGATATTGTATAAATTGAATTTATGTTTTTCACGGCAGCATACAAAATGATACATATATAATCATGAAATCTAATACACTTCATTTTCATTTAGAAATACTTTTACATTTGTTTTCATGATTGCACGAACTCGTGAAAATAAAATAGTTTAAAAATAATAATAATTTTCAGTTTGTCTATATTTTTAACCTGTTGAAATTGAATTCCTTCGTCCTTCCTTTTTGAAGAATATGCATATCAAATTGTTATTTGATTTTTATTTACTATAAAAACAAACAATAAAAATACTTGTCCTATGCAACTCTGTGTAGAGCATCAATATTTCAGATAATAAACCACAGCAAGCAACGATATTTCTCTAGCTCTAAGTCTATGTTAAATCTAATTTATATTTACACAAAGAGGGAGATTCTTGCAAAATGTTTAACATTCTTACAATTTCTTTATTCTTTATATATTTTTTATCTTTTCATTTACAAGGCAGATTTAGAATTGTTTTAACTCACAGCTTTCGCAGACAATCTAATTATTCTATTCTAATTTCTTTAGTTTTATCAAAATTATTAAATATGCATTAATTTAATTATACTGTCCTCTTGTATTCCCTGAATTTATTAAAATATTCAAATTTAAAATTGTATATTCCACTTTCTATTTGATTAGCCGTGGATTCATTTGTAAATTTGTCACACATTCACATGGCGCGTGTGCATCAATTCGCAATCAACTCATTGAAATGAATTCGAATATTTGTGCTGCGAATCCTTTCGCCAATTGCCAATTGAATATAACAATTTAGGCAGCGCTTCAAGGGATTTTCCGCATGATAGTCAAGGGTGCCACATGTGAATGCTTTGTGAATGCAAACTTAAATTGCAGCAACTAATTATGTGACAAATTCAATTAAGGGCACTCGTAATTCAGCTCACATATTCACATTAAACGGCTAGCACTCGCAGCTGGCAGTCACTCAGAGCATTCGGAATGCTGCATGAGTGCATTCAATGACAGAAAAAAACCCTTTAGCGAGTGTATTGAAATTTATTTGAGCGAACACACACGGCTAAAGGGACGAGCGAGCAGCAAGAGGCACTCGAGCGGGGTCCTTTACGGCGTCCTTCCTATCAAGCGTTGGCCATGCGCCGCTCTCGAGTGTGTGTGGAGTGTGTGCATGCAACCGATCCCAACCCCAACCCCAACCACAATCCTCAACCCTCTATCCACAATCCTCTGCACAACCACAGGCGCTATACAAATCGCGCTAGTTGTCGCCTCTATTCGCATAGAAATCCAATCGAGGACTCGGCCGGGTATTCAATTAAACGCTTATCGCGCTCGCTGCAGTTGCTTTGAACCAAACGAAGCACAGCAGGAGGGTTGGCTAGAAGCGGAGTGAGGGGGGGGGGAGTGAAATGCCGTTGCTGGAACAGCATTAGACAGCAGTGAAAGCGCAGTCAAGTTTATGGGAACTCATTAAAAACTTTTTCGGCTGAAAATTTGCAAAAGAATTTTTGTCGGCAAATGGGAAATAGGTTCAGGCAAAACGAGCAGACCTGCCACAGCGACAGTCTATTCAAAATAAGTTACAATGCAAGAAAAATAAACTAGAGAAAAGAGAAACTAAAAAAACAACGGCAAAGGCCAAGGCAAATAGCGCAGGACACGAAAACAGCAGCACAGGACGCGTGTCTGGGCGGCTGAAAACATTCATAAATTAGGCGACTAAGCCCAGACTTTGACAGCAATAATACACACACCCGAGACACACATAGCAACACACACATAGACACACACACAGAGACACGCTCAGACAGGCGCATGCTACCGTTCAAAAGGGTCAAAAATGAAAGCCAACTCAGCCAGCTGCGTCGCCCATCTTGTGATCGATTGGTCGGCCTGGGGTAGTCTATCTCTCTCTCTCTCTCTGTCTTGCTAGCACTCTTTAACTGCCTTCTCTCCTCCCATACTCTGCTGCCTATTTCCCCGTCCATCTTTTTGCCTTGGCCAAATCTATTAGCAACTTTGCGGTCTGTCACAGCGCTTCGGCGCGTCATTAATTTAACTGTAAAAGTTGAGTTGAGTTGAGTAGAGTCTCCACATTGCGGCGCACAAGTCAATGAAGTGTTGAATGTCCAGCGGCGCTGACGTCTAAATTTGATATGCATATCCTGCAGCTTTGGCTTGGCTATCCCGCTGGCCAATCCGCCGCTGTCCGTGTGCCAACTTTTTGTGGGGCACTTCCTTTTTATTTGCATTGCCTGCGTGCCTTGTTTCCATAATGCTCTCACACACACAGAGACACACACACAAACGCAGACATAGAGAGCAGCTAAAACAAACAATGATGACGACGCCGCACACACACACACACTTGCACACACACACACATAATTAAAGCAACAAAGGCAGGCAAACTCGCGGCATAACATAAATCTCTGACAGCCGCCTCCAACTCGAGCAGTTTTCTCAGCCTCCACAGCCCCTGTGCCCTCTCCCCCTCCCATGTCTCGCCACCCATCGCACCCGCATTCATTCATGGCGCGCATTTTCATTCATACGCACCGTTGTACGCTGTAGTCGCCACATGGTCATAGCCGGTTGCCCGGTTGCCTGTCGGATACACTTGCCGTTCGCCGTTTGGACAAATATTTTGGTGGCACGCACTTTTATGGCCGGCTTCAGGCTTGTCGTGTGTGTTGTCTGCTGATGCTGCTGCTGTCCAAATTATACGCCCGGCTGCTCGACAGTTTGTCCGTGCGTTAACCGTAAACCGTGTGGAATTTTTGCTAACGAGCGCGCAAAAACCCGTTTGTTAACTTCACTCGTAACGCACTTGTGGCACCCGCGGCGTATGCGTAATGTGTTGTGGGCACTTTGCTCTTTGCTGCGCTGCGTGCGACTCGACGTTTGCGGCACGACTCAGCTCGTGCGTGGCCTGTGCTCCAGTCTTATAGTCCTTCAGACCATCACTTCGGCTCGGCCCTCGGTCCTCGGCCCGCGCCAATGCTCTGCGTCGGCTGCACGCTCGTTTGTTGGTCGGTTCTGGCTCTGCCTTTGGCTGTGGCTCTGTGGCAGTGGCTTCTTTTGCTGCTGCATGCGGAAATCGTCGACATGTCGACGAGCGTTGCAGAGCGTGTTGTAACAGTTGTTGCTGTTGCTGTTCTTGTTGTTGTTGTACAGGCCTATCAAGCTAAGAAAACTGCGCTGCGGCCGTGTCAGCCTTGTCACATCATATTGGCCAAAAAGAAACATTTAAAATCGGCCAACGAGCCGCAAAATATTGACACTTGGCTAAGCCGCAATCGCTGCCACTGCCTCGCTCTTCCTCCTCCCTTCTCTCCCTTTCAGTCTGTCGCTGATACGTTGACGCATTGGAGCACATTGCCACTGATGATGGTAATCAAGCTCGTTATTGTTGTTGCTGTTGTTGTTGTTGTTGCTACGCCGTCAGTTGGTGTGACAAGTGGCACTCGTTGAAGAGGCAGGCAGAGTCGCAGGCAGAGGGCAACAACAACAACAACAACTGTTTCGAGGCCAGACATCGGCACAGTTTGTTATTATTTAAATCAGGAAGTTGAAGAAATTTCCGCTCGGCACAGCAACAAATTGGCAACAGGCAGAAGAAGAAGGCAGTGTAGGCAGTGTTGGCAAACGGCAGCTGACGCCAACTCAAGTCCTTGTGCAAAGCCATGCCACGCCCCCTGCGGCCCACTCCCTTCCGTTTCATGTTGTGCGCCCGTTTCCCTTTTTGCCAGCCGTCGTCAAGTCAATTAAATTTTTGTTTAAGTGATTTTAGACGCCATAAAATATCATCAGACGTGGTCGAAGACTAAGTCACCCAGTCAGACTACGACCTGGACTCCTGTTGCGCGACAGCTCGAGGAGATAAGGTCTTTCCTCATTCGATGCCCTAGTCAGGTAGCCAGTCTCGTAGTCAGTCTCGCAGTCGGTCTCAACTTTGCTCTCCTGTCGCGCATCTCCGGCTGCGACTGGCCTCATCGTCTAATGAGAAATCGATGTGTCCCATTCAATTTGAACAAATCCAATTTGAGAACGCTGGTCGCACACCTGGCCCCCAATTGGCATCCACATCCGGCACGGCAGCTCGTCGCCTCGTCGCCAGGCAGCTTGGCCCGGCATGGCGCGCTTTTAATGAGTTTTTATTGCGCTTCAGGTGTTTTGATTGCTGCGATTTTTAACTTGATTTACGCGCCAGTTGCTCAGCCGACACGTTGGCCCACTATTGATTTTACAATTAAGCGGGGTAAGCACAGAGAGGGGGGAGGGGTAGCGAAATGGGGAGCAGCAGAGGGAGTGTAGGCCTGTCTCAATTTCACAATGCATTTTGCATGTTTTCGCGTGTTTCGCGCATTTGTTTGCGAAATGCCTTATGGCCAGGATGTGCTCGTATGTACACACTCCCCCTTCCCTGCTTCCCTTCTTCTCTACTCCCGCTCCCCCTTTCCTCTTCATCTGTTTGTTTGTTTGTTTGTGCGGGCTGGCGTGTCCTTTTGTAGCAAGTTTTATGCGCCGCATCCTGCGCCCCTCCCCTCTCCCTTCTCCCCTTTCCGGAGATCCGCCTATTTGTAGTTGTACGCCGAACTGAGCTGAGCGCAATTTATGCGGTAATTGCTTTTTTAAGCGCTTCGCATTTATCTTTTCGACACAAGTGAAATGAGTTTGGCGGCCGTGCCCACCGCGCCCCCTCCCTTAGCGTGTCTGCCTCGATTTGCCTGCAGTAATAACAGCGTCAGGAGGAATAGCAACAACAATAATCACAACGTAGGCGGTAACAATGGCAACAATGCGCAAGGCAGGAGCAACTTTGCCTGCCTCAACTACTTACAACGGTATTTTTATGACATTTTCTGTCTTTCTGACTGTCTGTCTCTCTATCTGTTTGTCTACGCTCCAAGTATGCAATGGAATTGGGACCGACCCCAAGTCGAGTTTTGGCAATTTGGCTCCATTCTTCCCACGACTCTTTGTTGTTGCTCCTTGACATTAAAAACATTTCACCCTAATTAATTAAACGTAATGCAAAAATACTCAAAAGCGGCGCCAGATAAAAATTCATTTCATATGAGAAATTGCCGCAGCAACTTTTTGATTTATGCGCTCAACTCTTGTCATACATGTTCACACAAGTGATATGCATGAGTGTGAGTGTTTGTGCGTGGGAGGATGTGTGTTTGTTTATGTGGTTGTGTTTGTTCGGCATGTTGTTATGGGTGTAAAATTATATCACTTTATGTGCATGCATTAAATGGCCATAAAATTGAGTGCTACACAAAAGTGAAAGCCTTTTTTGATAGCTATGCATTTTCTATATTTAGTTTGTATACACTCTACATATTAAAAGTAGCAACAAAATGAAAAAAAAATAAAAAAAGAATTCCAGTAGAATTAACAGCTGATTTTGAACTAGCAGTGTCACTCAAACTGTAGCGCGGCAATGCATGCAGTGGCTTCAAAACTTCGCTTACTCCAGCCAAATGATTAAATAAGTTGGCAGCACTACGTGAACGCTGCCAGAAATTCATCATTTTAACGATCTGGCAACACTCTCGAACCTCGATTTTCGATTTGTTTTTTCCCCGATAGCCGTCATCGATATTCAGTAGTAAAATTAAACCTGGTTTCTCGCACCTGGTTTGTTACTTTTTCCACAAACTTCGTCGTCGCTGTGGCTGCTCTCATCTCGCGCTGTTTTAGTTACGTGCTGGCATTAAACAATTGCGCTGGTTGCAAATTGTTGACATTCGCGTTTTGATTGTGGAACTCGGGTTTGTCGGAGAGCGGAAAAAACACAACAAACCAACCAATTTTGTAGGCCACAGCGAATTCGATTCGTTTTGTGTGTGTCACGCCCAAGCATAAAACGAAAAAAAGCAAACCGCTGTAAATTGTCGTGCGTGTAGAAGAGTTTAAGAGTGCAATAATAAAAACTAAACAGTTTACAATCAATTGTGCGGCAAGCAAATAAAAACGAGACCTCGACTGAAGTTGCAGCAAAACCGCAGGCAAAAAAAGTGCAGAAAAACGCAATGGAGGTTAGTAGTCATCATGCTGGAGTTGTTGTTGTTCCTCTGGAGGGACAGTATCGTGTTATTGTCACTTGAAATAAGGTTTCATTGATGTTAGCAGTTTTCCTTGAATGATTTCATTTCACTTATGATTTGACAACAACAAATTTAGCTGTGTGTGCCCCCACCTCCCCCATTCATTGCCTTCAATTAACGATGAGCGCAGTGCGAGCGGACGATAACGATTACGTCAGTGCGCGCTCTCACACACACTTCGCTCTCTCTCTCTCTCTGTCTCTCCTACTCTCCCACTCTCAATATGAGTTCTGGAGTTTGCGCTATGCGCAGCCCTCTCTCCGTTATGTTGTTGCTATCCATTATTGGGTACGCTTTGGGTAGACGCGTCATGCAAACCCTAAACCCAATCCCATGGTCTGTTATTGATTCGCATTGCCGGCTATAAAGCGACCGAATCTTGTTATTATATCACCACAAAGCCGCTTTCTTTTCGCATAATGAATTCATCCACTATTGTGTATATTTTTCAGATATAATATTGCCAAATTTGCATTTTCCATAATTAACAGCTGTTTATTGTTTCCGTTGCACAGTGCTTATCAAGTGTCTGAAGTTAATCTTGGGATATACAATATGTAGTATAGTTTGGTTGTATGTTGATGACGTTTCATATGTATATCTGCTGTCGATATCACTATAAATACTCGCCTTTATTACCTCGCCGCACACTCATTTTTTTGCGGTTTAAAGATAAGCAATGTTTGGCTTCTCATTGTAGTACAAACGAGTTAAGTCCAGAGATAAACCCACACAACATGTTGATTGTCCATTGTCCGTTTTAATTAAATTGCATATTAAGGTGTCGTTTAAGTTTTTTTGATGGCAGCTAATTACTTTAAGTGCCCTTTCGCCCCATAATCGCCGCCAATTGCTCGCCTCATCATCGCTAAACCCTTCGCCTCATTCGCAAGTGGACCCACCCACGCAAAGCGTCAAAGCGCATTAAGTGTACTTTGTGAGCTGAGTAATTAATCGTCTTTGTTTTAACCATTTGACGGCCATCAAAGCAAAACATGAAAAGCCCCTCGCTATGCTGCTATAGGGAAATGGGGGCAGCCGCAAAAGACCGAGCCAGGCAGAGAGACAGAGCAACAAATGACACTCGGCCAACACAAAAATTGGCCATTTCCGGCATTTAATTGACGTTGTGTGCACAGAAATTGTCAAAGACAAAAACAGAAACATTGAAAACCGAAACAGAAACCAAACTAGACCACACAACAGAATGGAACTAGTTTGTTCATAGTATATTTATATTCAGATTGATGTGGTGAAACAACATAGATCTGTAGATCTGTTCATCGGACACGTCACAGAGAAATAGGTTGATTTGCTATTGAAGCTTGCCAGAGCTGTGCTTAGAAAGAGATTGCAAAATAAATGTAAATACAATACTTGAAATATGATCTAACATATTTTAATCATTTGTTTGTGTGACTAAGATTTCTATGATGTGACCTTGCTTATAGAAGAGAAAGTCTCTGAATAAAAATACTTATTGCGCAGCTTACCTTACATTCTAGAATGCCTAGACATGATCCAGTATATAAATTTGTATGTTTATACATTGACTAACCTGAAATCTGTTTATTCAGTTGTTTAGCAGAAATACCACTATTATCATCGTCTTCTTTTGAGCGTATCTTAATGCTAATTAAACACAAATACTAAAGTGAATATGCATATAGATTTGAATCCAAAAACAGTGGAGAATACCCATTTACTCCCAATATCACCGGTGCACTATTAAAGCTCTTAGCGTTTTCTTGCGCTGGCTGTCGTCTCAAACTGTCAGACAAACTTTGAACAAGTTGTTAGCCACTTAAATTTCGCTGTTAACAACATTGTCAGAAAGAAAAAGCATCTTAGCGCTTTTCCTCGACGCATCGCCGGCAAAAGCCTAAAGTGTTTTTCTTACTTTTTTCCCCCCTCTGGTTTGTTGGGGAGTTTGTGGAAGTTCCGTGCAAGTTCCATAGCAGGCAGCTGGTTGCATGGCTGTGCTGGGCATATTTATTTTTTGGGAATTTGGCAGGCTTTATGCTTATTTTCATAAATTTCCACTTACTCATCTCGGGTATCAGCGCTCAGTGGTGTTTTGGGTGTTGTCGGGTGCGTCTTATAACACGCTCCGTTAACCGTATTCGGCTCGGATGGGCATTACTTACTTCATCATTCGCTCACAAACTTTGCATAATTTTCATTTATTACCGCAGCCCCATTTTTATCTCCAGCCATGAAATCTGCCGCATAAAGCGTCATTTTTATTCCCAGGAAAGTGACTGCTGCTGCTGCTGCGAAACCATGTTCCGGTCTTCCTCTTCTGAAGTAGGGGCTTCTAGGGGGGCCCTGTCTGCTCCAATTTATCTTACAAATTTAATCTTTTTACATAATTTTCTGTATGGCTTTCATGTAATTACCTGTTCACGTCCTCCCGTCGGGGGCTTGGGAAAGTTTTCAGCTGTGTTGCCTGTCAAAAGTTGTAGTCGTTATAAATTCGTTACAGATACACACGCACACACACACCCATACATATGTTGCATATACAATGCAGATACAAACTCATTTACCTGCCGGGGCCTTTAATTAAAATTCTCTTTTTCTTTTCTCCTTTAATTGCAGGTAAGTGCCATCAGGATGAAGCGTCAGTTACGAAGGAAGGACAAGGGTCGAGTTTTGCTTTGCAAAGTTGTCAGAGGAATGCAATGGAATTTCAGTAAAGCATTTTCCATGTTTCCCCATAGACTATTAGTGTAAATTGTTGCTAGGTATTTCATTAAACAGTTTACACAGCTTTAAATTAGTTTCGAGATTTTACTCTTTGTGCAACAATTATGCGACAATTGGCTAGAAAATTGTTTGTGTGCGCAAGTGATTGCCTCAGATTCAGTGGCTTATCTGGCGCGTTATTGCAACTGCCACGCCCACACGCCCATTTGTGGTGCATGTGCACGCGATTTTAATCGCCTCGTCGCGTTTGTTGGCGCCGCACACACATCAGACTCGATTACAACATCGTCGCCATCGTGTTGCCATCATCTCCGGCTGTGGCTGCCACTGCAGCTTGCCACATGTTTGCGGCCAAGTGTTGCACAATTCGAGAGGCTGAGAGAACAGAGGCGTGTGTGAGTATGTGTGTGTCTGTGTGTCACAGCTAAGCATTTGCATAATTGCCAGCAACAGGCAACCTGCAACTGGCAACTTGCAACAGAAACCACTCTAATTGCGCTGCCTGCAACTTCAAATGTCAGCCGCGGCAATTCTAATGAGTCAACCGCCAGCGAGTTCATCGTCCGGCCAAATGTGCACGCAAGCCCTGCACGGGCTTGTCGAGCGTGCAATGACATATCTCCGCTGTCGCTGCCGCCGCCGCCGCCGGCAGATCCGTTGGCTTTTACCCAATGTTTAAACTATTCGATGTATGTATACCATATGTGATAAACAAGCCGCTTAATTATGGCCAGCCGGGCCTTTGTCTGGCCCCGTGCGTACACCCAACGGGTCGCAACCAATTTACATGCTACGATCTTTCTTTAAACATTAATTTTCATTTTCATTTGCATTTGCATTTCCATTTGCATTGCATAAAAAGAGCCTACGGTGAGATTGAGAGAGTGTATATTGCTGTCTGTTTCAGACTTTCACTCGCGGGTTCCCAACTATTATTACGCCCCAACCCGAGGAGACTGAACTGAGTTTGTTATTGTTCAGGGAATAATTTGCCTGCCTTTTGAGTGCCTGAGACAAATTTTGTACATTTTTCTGTTGGTGCTGCACACTGAAAATTTGCGCATACGTGACAAAAGCGTTGGAGCTTGCAAACTACATAAATTTAGACACGCCCTCCGGGCATGGTCGCAGAGGCACGAGCTTATTTGACATTTTATTGATGATCTGCAAAGTCGGCGGGCAAATGAAATGCGCCGCACGTTTCTCATTTTGCGCAAATCGAGCAAAAGTCCAAATCATGCGAGCAGCAGCGGCAGCAGCAGTGGCAACAATGGACAAACGAGACACATTGCCGCCTCTTCACAGTATCCAGATATCCAGATATGGCTTACTAAGTTTCACTCTTTCTTTTTGCATTTTTCCATTTCACTTTTTTCTGCTGCTATTTGCGACAGCTGCTGTGCAAATGTTTGTGACAAATCGAACCGCAGTTGAGGAAAGTTTGACCCACTCTACCGCTCCCGCTCCCGCCTCCCTTGTAATGCACAAGTGTCCGAAATGATATTAGCCACGTTTACTTTGGCGTTGTTAATTTGCAATTTACCCGCAATGTCAATGCTAATGGCAAGATTGGCCAAGTTACTGTGTTACTGATGCTTTGTGCGTGCTCAATCAGGCGACAAACCATCAGATGCGAATGCACTGAAACGGAACTATCTGTGTCTCACTTTTCAACACCCGCAAATGTAGTGGAGAGGGGGGAACACAGCACTCGACTGCCCTGAGCTGCTTCAGAATGACCGATGTGGTCTCAACTTTCTAGCTGGCTTGGTAGCCAGCCAACTAGTCACGGCCCTTTGGCCCGTGGGGGCCACAGTTCTCTTCTTCCTCTGCTGCCTTTTGTCATGGAACGCAGATGCAGATGCTGCTGCCTGGGTGCCACTGGGTGGATGCCACTGTCAGCTGCAGTGCTGGCACTGGAGCGTGCCTTCTGAGTTTATTGCCGGCATGCAAATTGCATAAAATATTGCCAGGCTATAAAATCATATTGCTGTTCACTGAATATGTGATTTGCGGTGAATGCAGTGGCAGCAGCATAGCTAGGGAAGCTGTAAGCTGCTGGGAATCTGAGAGAGCAGCAGCAGAACCCACTAAAGTGTTTTTCAACATTTGCAGCAGTTGAAATGCTTCTACCGAATGCCTTAGTTATTCTCCCACAGGGTTTTTATTCAGTCGCCAGAGTTAACCGCACAATCCGGAGATAGAATTTACATGCTAACCTCGTAGAGGAGCGCACTTCTACTTCTATATAAAATGCACCCATTCAAATGCAGTTAAGGTAAAGTAAATTGAGTGTGTGCCACTAATGTTCGTCTCTAAACTTCTTGTACTTATTACTTACTTATGATGGAAAATTATGAGATTTGTAAGGCACAAGTTGATTTCCTATGACTTGAAAATAATAAAAGAATACTTGACCATTTCCTAACTAACTTGTATATGAATCTAATTTATTCAAGAGCTAATCCTATCATATGCAACTCTTAAATGCTCACAAGATATGTAAATAAAGAACATAAACTAAGGACTCCATTTGCAATTCATATGAGAGGTATTTAACAGTTGAGTGCACTCAACTTGTGTTCTTGCATTGCATTCTCTTTGGATGCCGAGCAACAGCAACAAGTTCTAAGCCAAAATGTAAACCCATAAAATGGGAAAAACCCCAAGCTTTGTATAAAAACTTTTTGCCTTAGCCTACAATTAGAAATGATGTCTGTTTTATTGTGGTCCATAAAAGCTTATCAGAGAGACAGCAGTAGTTTTTATAGCACTCACAATCGCTAAGAGGTTCCCATTGGTTTCATATGTTATTTTATGGTCTCGCAACTTTTTATTGCATTGCAGTGGAAATGGTTAATTAAAGTATAAAGTATATAATTAAATACATTAAGTATTTTATATATTTAGATTGGCATCATACGCTTTTCTATCGGAGCACGTATTCAGTTTAGTTTACATATGTAAAATCTTTTGTTCCACCTCTTTGTGAGTCAGCCCCTAGAACCGTGATAATCCATTTCCCCTAGCTATTTTTGCGTTTATCACACCGCACACATGTTCCATGACAATTTCCTTCATGCTAATTGTAGATTTGCTTCAGCTTCAGCGCTGTCACTGTTGGTGGCCATAAAACTAGACGGCAACAACGACGATAGGTGCTGGTGGTGGTGGGTCGTCGTAACCGTCGCGAGGTTGAGGTAATTAAGATTTTGAAATTTCCTGTCGTGATTTTCCACAAGTGTTACAATTTCCTGGTAACACAGCGGGCACGACCGGCAGCATCTGGTGCGCGCATCCTCAACAGCAACAACAACAAGCGCACTTCCTACTTGGCCATAATCGAGCGCGTTTGCAGCACCTTTTCAAGCCATTAGGCATTGGCCATTAGCTGCTGCCGCTGCCGCTGCTGCTGCGGAGCCGCTTTTCACCTGGACAGGCACGACGCATTTGTGTTTGTGCGTTTCATGAATTTTCGCTGGTTTTCCGCTCGAAAAAACGTGATCTTTACCGTTCAGTGCGTGCTGAGCAATGCTTGGTGAGCGGCTCAAACAGTTTGGTATCGCTTAATTAAATCGGCTAAGCACCTTGACCCACAATTCCAGTGTACAAACACCACATTCATCTTGTCGCGGGCACAGAAGCAAAAAATAAAAATGTGCAAATCACCGAAAACAGCAAAAAGACATGTTTTGATTTCGAATACTCGTATTTGCCGCACTCGTATATTTGTGGGTCGCACATGGCACCTGGTCTTGCCACTGCCACAACGTATGCGAATGTGAATACGAGTTCCAATATGACGACAAGCTTCTCAATGTTGCTGCTCCCGTTTCAAGGCCCGTTGCAATTAATGAGCCAAATCCAGACCAGCTCGTACCTCCGTACGTCCCCTTCTTCTTCTTCCCCTTCTCAGTTTTTTTCGCATCTCACGCAGCGTTGACAACCTGCTGCTAACATATCTGTCAGATACAATACACACTCTGCTGCGCCTGCTGATTGTTTATGTTATTTACGGTGGATTTGCATGGCGGGTGCCGTTGCAAATGTTGTTGAAGATACACAGTGAGTGCGAGTAGAGTATAAAGCATTCGTTGCATTCATTGATCATTCGCGTTTACTCACTTCAATTTGAATTTATTGCTGGCTGCTTTGGGTTTTAATTTATGCGTGCAGCACCTCGAGAGTGCCATGAACTCAATTATTTTTTGCAATTATTTGTGTTTTCCATTTCTTGTTTTCTGTCTATTTTTTGCCAGTTTACAACTCCGCCGGTTCACAGGGGCTACTGGAATTTACGACTTGTTTTAGAAGTTAGTTTGGAGCCAATTTAAGCTGCTGGCAAACCAATTTCAATTGCAATGCCATTCACAGCGAGAGGCACCCAAAGCTTTGCTGCGTCATTCGGCATCGGCTGTCGGCCTCGAAGCGAAACTGTTTTCTCAATTAATCAAGCTCTGTCCCCAATTGAAATGTCAACAGACTGCGCACAGTTCTAGACGCCGTTAGATATGGTTGTCCAGTCGAGGGACTGACATAATAACTCGCCCATCGACTATCGTGTGCCACTCACTCTAAAGTGGGTCAATCGACAGCATTTAGCTGTACTCACACTCGCACTCACACACACTCGCACTCACACTCATGCAATGTATCTTTGTATCCGCGGGCAGCATCGCAAGTTATAGCCAAACTTGGATACACATTTGAACATGGCCATTTACCAGTAGAGTCTGGCCAGGCAGGCGAGTACGCCAACTCCAAGCCAAAGTCGAAGTTGGAGTTGTAAGCAGCTTTGTTGCTGTACTTCTTGTAGTGTGTGGCAAACCGGTTTCACTTAAATGGCGCAGTGTATTGAAGTTGCAGCAAAGTACGAAAAGTGGTTTATGTGGTTAGTCTCGCTTCCTGGCGCACTCGCTCCGGCACTCGCCTTGCTGCCTCGCTGCCCTCGAAAACCAGTTTACAAGAGTCTTTTGATTTGGCTTTTGCCAGCCCCTGCCCCTGCCCCTGCCCCTGCCCCTGCCCCTGCCCCAGTCCCTGCCCTCTGCCACAGACACTGCTGCCACCTTTGTCTCTCCACCCCCACTACAACTGATACCAACTGCTGGTAGGTTTACTTGGGGTTCGGAACGGAACGGTTCAGTTGGTTTGTTTGTTTGGGTCACGCTTTAATAGAACTATGGGGCTTCTCGCAGCGGTCTCTACAATTATTTTATGTAAATTATAGTCTCCAACCTGGCGTGTCTTTTAGCTGGCTTTCTTGCACGTTTCTCGTCTCTTGTTTTCTTGATTCTCGATTCTGTTTTTCCGCCCTTTGTCAGCTCTTAACCAAGTTGACTAACTACGTCATTGGCCCAAGCCCTCGACATTATAAATTTGTATCTCGACTTGACTTGCCTCTTTATTCTCATACCCAATCCTCATCATTTGTTCGTTCGTCTTGTCTTGTCTCTGCCGTGTCTTGCATTCGCATTTAATTTCCAATTGCCTCATAAATACGAGTGCTATAAATCTCGAATCATTTCTCGAACCTCTTTTCCCACAGCTGAGGCCCCACAGCAAATCAATCGTTTGGGGGCTTCAGTTTGCTCCGGCATGCTCGACTTTTGTTTATTTATGGCTGGGGCCCCTTGTCCTTGTTACTCTGCTCTGGTCTCGTGGCTTTTGGGCTTCAGCTCGGCTTCGATTTCATGCCCATCGCTCTGGAGTGTGTAGAAGTCATTTAAGTGCAGACAACGTCCCAGGGAGGCGAACGACCCACAGGTTTTAATGTATGCGCCTAATTTACATTGCCACCGATTGTCGATTACGCCAACTCGCAACTCACCAGGCGAGCGAGTCGCTGACTCACTGACTCACCAGCCAATTGGCAGACTGCCTGACTGCCTGACTGGCTGACTGAGCCGACCGAGTCGCAGTTGCGATTGCAGCTTTGGCTCAAACTGCGCGCTCGCGTCAAGCAAATGTTGCATGGCTGTCGCGACTGTTGCTGCTGCCGTTGCGGCTGCCTCGCTGCGGCGCGTCTTGTGTTTTCTGTGTGTGTCAGTCAGTCTGTGCCGAGCCCCAGCCCTAGTCAGAGCCACAATCAGCGCTGAGCGGGCTACTGCGAGCTGCTACATTGTTCACATTCGCGCAACGTGCATAATTGGATTTGCATTTTGTTATTTTTGGTGTTTTTTGTTTTGCCTCCTTATTGATTCGCAAGTGCCGTAAGACGCTGAACCCTTCGCGCGCGTCATGGAGAGCGCTGTGCCTGTAGCCGAGTTCCAAAAGATCAAGCTGCGCCCTATACCAAAGGTCAAACGACGTGCTCCTCAGCCGCCAGTTAGCCTGAGGCTGCCGAAGAATGTGCGGCAAACAGAAAACATTGTGATACTCCAAGCTGGATGCACTAATAAAAGTTGTTTCTTCGTTCTTGCATCATTTCAGACTTCGTCCACCACAAAGACAACAACGCTCACCACGCCGGCCAAGCTGTACGGCAAGGACTTGAGCGAATACGATGATGTGGATGTGGAGAGTCTGTTGGCGCAGCTGTCGCCAGAGGAGATAACCATTCTGGCCAAAGAAGTTGATCCCGATGTGAGTAGCTAATTCAATGATATTTGAGAAGACTTTTCGCTAATCAGGTGTCGCCTTTTGTAGGACAACTTCCTGCCACCAGATCAGCGTTGCAGCTATGAGTGCACCAAGGATTCAACTGGGCCGCTGAATCGCAAACAGCTCATCGAGCACATCAACAAGCAGGCCATCGAGACCCCAGACCAGCCGGAGTTCGAGCCCTTCGTACAGGGCACAGTGCGCGGCAAGAAATGGGTGCCACCACCAAGGGATCAGCGCGAAATTGAGGCCGAGGAACAGATCGCCATCGATATGGGCGAGGAGTACGAGCATGCGCTGAACGATGCCACGCAGGAGGAGATTATTGATTTGGCTGCCATTCTTGGCTTCCACTCGATGATGAATCAGGATCAATACCATGCCTCGCTACTCAACAAGGGACAGCCTGTGGGTTTGGGCTGGGATGGCATCACAAAGTCCACACAGCAGAAGCTGTTCCCCATGGATCCGCCCAACAGCACAGATGTAGAGGAGTCGATTAAGCGCGTCAAGGACGATGACTCCAAGCTGATTGATCTGAACTTGAATAACATTAAGGTGAGTAAGATTGTGGATTAATGATCAATGTTCAAATTTAATGACCTTAACACTTTGTTATTTATTGTAGAACATCTCGGACGAGAAGCTCGAACAACTCATTGCCGCACTGCCTCAGAACGAACACCTGGAAGTTCTTTCGCTGACAAACGTCGGCCTGACCGATAAGACAGCTCTCCTGCTCGCCGAAGCGATCGAGAAAAGCAAAACCCTGAGAGTATTAAATGTTGAAACCAACTTTATCAGTCCGCCCGTAATTGTCAGGCTGGTGCAAGCCCTGCTCAAGTGCCACACCATCGAGGAGTTCAGGGCATCCAACCAGGTAAGTAGCATGGCATATTGACCCCCTCCCCCCCCACCGCCTATTGTAGATACAGTTTCATTGCAATTATCTTTCTTTTTAGCGATCTGCGGTGCTTGGCAACAAGATCGAAATGGAGATCACCAACTTGGTGGAGAAGAACCCATCGCTGCTGCGACTAGGCTTGCATCTGGAGTTCAACGATGCGCGTCATCGCGTGGCCGCACATCTGCAGCGCAACATCGACAGAAGTAAGTTGGCCGTTCTCTTTGGCAGCAGCTCATCTTCCCGCAACATTCGCAGGTTATCAGCGTTGGTTACAACTACGTTTGCTGCTCCGCTCGTTAGGCTCGCGAACCCCCCTTTTCCCCTTGCCAATATTGTTAGATATATACGAATATGTTTAGGTCTCTATTCATGAACAACTCGTGTTGTTGTGTACCCTATTCGCGTTTAGGTGAATTGCAACAAGGTACGTTAGCTTCCAATGCGTCATCGCCATCATCACATCCATCTGTATCTGCATCTGCATCTGCATCAGAATCAGCCTCTCAATCACCAGCTGACATCTCACCATCAAAGGCCAAGAGCTTGGCTGCTTTCGAGCAGTTTGTCAAGGCTCGTTCCTGGACTAATGCAACAGATTCTGCTCATGTTTCATCATCAGGGCGCATTGTGCGCAATCTACAAGTCGCCGCAACAGCCGTGTCGCCGACTAGTGAAGTCGCTGCCGAAGCCTCCACATCCGCCTCAGCTGCCTTAGAGCTCTTGCGCGTTGGCAATGAGAAGGAAATCTAAAAAAGGGATTCTAGTTCAACTATCCCCAAAAAATAACGCGTTGGTAACCGAAATGTAGTTGATTTTTCCCCACTCCCTGTTCTATTTCTTGTGGTCTAACCAGGTAAAACGTATCGTTCGTGACCCTATCCGATGGTGTCTCTGGCATCTGCTCTATCACTCAGACTGTTGGCTTAGCCTAACATCACTATCAGCATCTCTCGCCAAACAGCGTTCGTTGCGTTATCGTTCACGTTCTCGTTCACGTTCTCGTTCTCTTTCTCGTTATCACCTCTCGTTGCATTGCGTTATTCGTTACATCATTCGTGGTGCACATTTTAAAATGTAATCGTGCATAAGTATAAGTACACATACATACATAAGAGCAGTCTTGAGTAAGTTCATATTGTAGATCGTCTTATTCATGACATCATCATCGTCATCATTGTCATCAACTCATCATTTAAATTAAATACTTAACCCCTTTACGTTAGTTTATCGATTGCTAAGTCAGTTTTACATGCTAAGCCAGAATTATGAATCATTCTTCACATGTGCCCACTCTCTGTACAGTTCCCCGTATAGAATTCCCCACTGTATTCTTATACTCGTCTCGTCTCGTTCCTCGTTTGCTCTGTGGTGTCTTGTAATTACCATTAGAATGAATGACACTCTGTCTGCAATCCGATATTAACCAATTATATACTTATATACTTGTATTTAAAACCCGAAATTGATCAATTGGTTAATTCAAATTCAACTACACCCGACTCAACTCAACTCAACTCGTTCTCTGTGTATATTGAACAACAACTGCTACTATCAACCAAATCAACCTATCAACCAAATTAAAAACAATCAACAATTAATCGACAACAACAACAACAACGAATTCAAAACGATTCTTCAGTCTTTCGTGTGCAAAAACTAAAGCCGAACTTGCCTAAATTGATATTGCCGAGCAACATGGAGATCGAACGTGATCTGGCGCCTTATGGCCTATCGCCTTCGCCATCGCCATCGCCATCCCCGTCGCCACAGCCGCCGATCGACTATGATGTGGAGGTCGATCCCGACAACATGGTGATACGCGGCGGTGGCGATGCCTACGATCCAGAGATCGATCCCGATAATATGGTGGTGCCCGGCAGTCGGGCCGTGACGCCCAACTACGACGATGAGGGTGTATATCAAGCGCACACGTGAGTGAGAAGCCATGCACCATCCACAAAGCAAGCCACACCAGCAGACACCACAAACAACACACAGCCACAGCAACATCCAGAAGCGGAGTCTGCCCCGTCACACAGTCAAAATGTACAGACAGTCAATCAGTTATCGTTCTCTCACTCGCCTCTCTATCTGTCTCTCTCACACACCTGTTGCGTAGTAACGTTGTTGTTGTTGCTCTTACTCCACCAATTTTTTTGTTTTTTTGCCCATGGTGTGTAAAGTAAAGCTCGTTCTCTCCCACCATTCACGTCTTGCAGACCAAGAACGTGTGTACAAAACTCCAGAACTCCACTCAAAACAAAACCAAACCAAACCAAAATCAATATATAATTCTCTTTGTTCATGATCGATGTTGTCGTTATCATTTCGATTCATCTTGTATATAACTGCAAATACGTCCAACATCACCTGGGCATCTCAGCTGTGCTACTAACCCACCCAAGCAGCCCGAAAACTTCTCTCAGCGGCTGCAACATACGAACTGTTTTTTGTATCTTTATCCCCCAGCTGAGTCGACTGTTTTTTGTGTTCTTTCCCTTTGTTGACACATTTACCAAGACCTGAGGACCGACGGACCGGACGGACAGATGGACAAAGTACACTCTACAAACAGATATTCAAATTCCAGACAGTCAAAGTAAAATTCCAACCAAGTTGTCGACTCAATGCGCTTTACATTCAATTCTTATGTAATCTCTATTGTGTTCCCGTCTATTGTCATCTGTTTTATGTGTATTCTCTTTCTCTCTATCTCTCTCGTTTCTCGTTTACAGTAAGAAAAGATCTTGAATTACGCCTGCAGTTCAGATTTTTCAATAATCTGCATAGAAAATCAACAAGAATTCAATAAGCAAACCGCAAAAAAGATACTAAAATGAAGCATAAACAATGAAAAACTAAACTAAACATTTTAAAGCGTTTTGTAATTAAAAAAGTAAAACTTAATGAAAAAACAAAAATACACAAAAAGAAAAAAATACAAAAACAATAAACGTGTAAAATTATCAAAATGATGAAGCAGCTGCAACTGAGCTCGCGACCAAAATATGTTAGAGAGACCAAGAAGTAAATAATTTAAAATATATATATATACATACACATACATATATAAACACACGTATTTATAATGCGCAGAACGAACCACACACTCACATACATGCATATATATATGTAAATATAATATATCTACGATACAAGAGAACAAAAAAACATATATAGAAAGGAGATGCATATACAATATATATCTGTGTATAGTTGAAACTGATTTACGACAAAAGTCAAGGCATCTAACCCAGCAGAAATCTCTAGGCGTAATGTGTATAATTTTGTCTAATATTTAACACAGGTAAATCGTGAAATTCCGTAAACTCAGTTTGCATAATCAACAGATACGCCTAACCCCAAAAAGCATTTTTGAATTGGCTGAAATTAGCAACTATATAGCATATATATAGTTCATAATGTAGATACTTATTTAACGGCGCTCATTTTTTGAACAATCGAACAGATTGATATAATCGAAATTGCCCTGAAAGAAAAACAAATTATAATTGAAGACTGTCAGCGTACTGATCTTTTTGTGTACTACCCGAATATTTGTTTGTTACTCGCCTTTTTAGTTGAATTATGTTATAAGTTTTAAGTTTGCATGTTTTGCTTTAGTTTAAGAACTTCACCTCCGTCGCATACTAACCTCAAACACACTCACTCCAACCCCAACCTGACTGAACCATCCGCTTTCGTTAATATGTATATCACACAAGTCGCACTCTCAATTCGCCTCGGAATTTACTCAGCTCTAATGAAATTCTCTTCGTATAGGAATTAAACTGCGATGTACATTTTTAAGTGAAAAACTAAAATCGATAAAAAAAAATAATCAACAACCTTAACTGCAATAAAAAAGAAACAATTTCATAAAATAAATATATCTTAAATGCAATAAAACAATAATCCCTATCAATAAAGTAAAATCAAAATGTTTAAGCATTTTTATAATTCAACAAAACTCGACAACAAGAACATCAACAACGAAAGCAGTTCCAACGACAACCAGCTACAAAATGTAGCCTAACTTTCAGCGCAAATCAATGTCGAACAGTTGGTACTCAAAAATAAATCTCAGTCCTTTGTTGTTTGTGCCAAAATATTAATAATGAATAAAAACAATAAGCCACCGCTTTGCCTTAACATTTATCCAACTTTTAACCAATCCCCCAACCCTCTTTGATGCCAAAACTAATGCAAAAAGTTGCCCGATAATCTCTAGTTATAAGAACTGTTGCTCGAACTTCCCGAACTTGCGAGCTGATTTCGTTTGCTGTTCTACTAAAAACAAAACCAGGCGAATTTCTGCCTCTTCTTGAATGTTGTACCTACTCAACTTGATTGATTGATTGATTGAATATTTGACTTGAATAATTGTTGTATATTTGAAATAACACGAGTATAATTCTGTCCCTGTTTAATGTTGCAATCTGACTAATCATATTATTGTTTTTTGTTTCTTCTCTTCCTCGGATATCCGCCTTTCTTTCTCTCTTTCTCTCTCTCTTTCTTTATGTCTTGCAGTACGTGTGAAACGCCTCAATCAGCGTAAATAAAAAGACACTGTCCAACACCACCACCACCAAGAACAACAAAAACAGCAACAACAAACATTTTGTGTGTGTCTGTGTGTTTGTTTTCACTGTCCAACTTTCTACTAACTACCAACAAGAACCAGCAACACCAACAATCACATCACCTGAAGCAACAACTGCAGCTGTAACAACAACAACAACAACAACAAGCCATCTCTGTGTTCAGCAACAACAACGAGAAATACCACGTGATTTTCCCCCCGTCCTATGTGTATCCGCTACAATCCAGACCAACAACCCACACCCACCTAAAAGGCAAACTAACACCGAAGAATGATGTTTATAAGCAGTACGTAAAGTATCTGATAGCTACATTATCTATCTGTAATCTTTAAGTTCATCAAGTCATCATCTACGATACGACGACGCGCGTCAAATTTGTCGCCGTCGCCGCCGCCCAACGAGTTGATCATAATCATAAATTAGTTAATAAGTAGCATAGCAAATATTTGTAGCGTATCTTAGCAGGTCTCTTTCAGATACAAACTCCGCTGAGTTGACACTTGATATCAGTGGCCGAGTGTGCGTCATGCTTCGTGCTTTTTTTTTTATAAATAAACTTAACTTAATATTGTTGGCATCGTTGTTGCTTTTCTGTATCGCTTAACTTACTACCCCAGACTTGCTTGGTAATTCGAGAAGATATTAATGAAATTGTCGATCTATTTTTTCAGTCGGTCGTCAGCGTCGCATGGGTCATCTGAGCAGGAACTATACAATTGGCGTCTGGCAATAGGCCCCACCACCACCATCGCATCGAGACGATTCATCCTAAATACATACATACATGCATACTATAGGCCTGTATGCTATGTATGAGATAGCTATAATGTCACATATGTTGTTGTTGTTTGAGAGAACTGGAGAGAATTGTTCAATGTTGGTTGCGTTCGATAAATTAATTTATTTTTCATTTTTCGGCCAGAATTTTGGGCCTTGTGTTCGGCTTTCATATTATGCCTAATCATTTGTTTGTTATTTGAGTTATGCAATTGTTTATTGTCATACACAGACACACAGATACTCTACACACACACACACAAAAGAATTAGAATGAGAATTAATTTGATATAAATTGATAAAATTTGATTGCAATAACCAAATCGAAGCAGCTTAAATTCAATTATCTTCAAGTTGTAACCTTAATTAGATTTTTTCCTTAAGCAATCGTCAATTGTTGTTCAGATTTACGCTTTAGCTTCACACTCACACACCCACACAGACGATTTTTTGTTTATATTCGCGGGTAAATTGAGAGCGTTTTTTTGTTTTAACTCGATTAGTTTTAAAGAAGAAGATGCACACGACAAAGAGTGCTTGAGCTTATAATTACTACATGCATACACACAAACAAACAAAAACATACATACATAATATATACACTATATATACATACTTATATATGAATAAACATATATATATAGCCATGGTCTCTGAAACAATCTACTGCTATTGAATTATAAAATTGCCTAAACATTATATTACAACTATGTTTAAATACGCATAAAAATAAAAAACAAACGATGGATACGATTGTATAATGTAATGATATATCTTACCTTATATGATATAATGCAATGCTTTTAAAATACAATTTTTAAAAATCATGTAAAAAACATTAAAATTAAATAAACCAAAAAAAAATTTTCAAAACATAAGGAATGCGCATTTTGTTTACTCTTCCAATGTGAGACTAATGATATTTAGTTAATCGAAATAGATACAATAGAAATAGTGCGAGGAGCATCGTTATTTGTACGTTCAATTTGACAAAATTTGATTAATGGAAAATTTGAGACTGCGGCGACACCTGTGCCAGTTTACCTGGGCGCCAATGCATACACAAACAGGGCAAACAGCGGACTCCGGATATGAGAAAGAAGTGTGGCCGAAACACACAACCGACATCCCCCTTGCACACGCGTAGGAAGACAAACATTGGCACAGCGATAAGAGAGCGCAGGCTGTCGCAGCAGAAGCAACAGCAGCAGCTCAACCCGCACAGCATCCAGCAGTGTAAGTTAGTCGTCGCGAGACCAGGCCAGCGGAAAGAGCTCACGGATTACACACGGCAGAGTGCAGCATGTCGACTCTGGAGACTGAGGTGACCTTCCGCAAGCAGGCGGAAGTGAGTCAGAATCTGGAGGCACAATTTCGCAGTTCCTCCACGGATTTCATATTGATCACAGACCATCGTACGTCCAAGTGCAAGAGCTTGGAGCAACTGGAGGCGGCCAAGGAGGAGAGGGAATCATCGCCCAACTGCTGCATGAGCTATGTGAGGAATACATGCCGAATGAAGACACTGAAGAAGCGTCTACCCATACTGGAATGGTTGCCCAAGTACAACAGGGCGGATGCCTTTGGCGATATAATAGCGGGATTTACAGTAGGCCTAACTGTTATTCCTCAAGGATTGGCCTATTCCGGCGTGGTTGGTCTACCGGCAGAGTCGGGACTCTATGGCTCGTTCTTGGGCTGCTTTGTGTACGTTCTGCTGGGTACCTGCAAGGATAACACTATCGGCAGCACTGCTGTGGCCTCATTGATGACCTTTCAGTTTGCACGCGGCTCCTGGGCACGTTCTGTGCTACTCACCTTCCTCACTGGCATCATCGAGATTCTAATGGCCGTTTTCAAGCTAGGCTGCTTGGTTGAATTTGTTTCCGGGCCCGTCAGTGCAGGATTCACCAGCGCAGTATCGCTCATTGTGCTCACCTCGCAGATGAAGTACATCCTGGGTGTCAACGCCGAAGGCACATCCTTCCTCCAGAGCTGGATCAGCATGATGCGCGACATAGAGAACATACGCATCTGGGATGCTTGCTTGGGCTTTGGCTGTTTGGCGTTGCTACTGGCAATACGCAGTCTTAGCCAGATTCGCATTGGCCCCAAGGAGAATTCCCAACGTGCACGGTGGCAACAAGTGGTCAACGAGGTGATCAAGTTTGTGGGCGTCACCCGCAACGCCTCCATTGTGATCGGCTGCACCATGGTGGCCATGTACTTGGAATCGCATGGTGTCAGTCTATTCCGTCTGACGGGCTACATTCCACCTGGGCTTCCAACAGTTTCGCTGCCCAAGTTTTCCATTGACCCACAACCGGGTAATGCCACGGCAGGTATACCCCCAGTGCCGGGAGAGAGCTTCCTTGAAATGGTACAAAGTTTGGGCTACGGCCTGATTATAGTACCGATCATAGCGCTGCTCGAGAACGTCTCCGTGTGCAAGGCCTTTGCCAAGGACAAGCAGATCGATATAAGCCAAGAACTCTTTGCCACGGGCGTGGCCAATATAGCGAACTCCTTGGTGAACGGATACCGCAGCAACGGTGGCCTGGCACGCTCCGCAGTCAACAATGCCAGCGGCTGCCGCACAAATATGTCCAATTTGTATATCGGAACAATTGTGGTGCTGTCTATCAGTTACCTCACCGAGTACTTCTACTATATCCCCAAGGCAGTGCTGGCAGCGATCATCATCTCGGCTGTGGTGTTTCAGCTCCAATACCAGACGGTTGTGCCCATGTGGCGTAGCAAGCGTAAGTTGAGAAAGCCCGTTCCCCTCAAGCCAATCATTTCCAGCGTCGTTTACACTTCATTGCAGGCTCCGATCTGGTACCAGGCGTTCTGGCATTTATCACCTGTCTGGTGCTGCCCCTGGAAATCGGTATCATGGTGGCCATTGGAGCTAATCAGCTGTTTATACTCTACCATTCAGCACGACCCAAGGTGACCCTGGAGCAGCTGGAGACAGAACAGGGTGTCAAATTTATAAAGATTACACCAGATCGCTGTCTGATATTTCCCTCTGTGGAGTTTGTTCGAAATATGGTTCTTAAATCCGGCAGCAGAACAACATTGCCCATAGTCATCGACTGCACGTACATCTATGCAGCCGATTTTACTGCCGCCAAGGTAATCTCCTCCATGGTGGATGATTTTCGTGAACGCCAGCAAAAGATAATCTTCTTCAATCTTAAACCGAGTGTTGTCAGTATTTTCGAGGGTCTTAAGACCAAACTGGTACTCTGCTATAATGCTCATGCCCTCAACCAGGAACTCCAACCAGACGCCCTGAACCATCTATCGCGATCGGTGGACTCTTTGGACCACACAGAGACAGGCACGAACACAAGTGAATGTGTGAGCATGACCAGCACCAGCACACTATCCCTAGCAAAATTTTAAAGAGGCCATAAAGTTCTATCTATAGTATCTCTAAGACTTTTAAATAAATCATAAATCATTATTATTTAAAATGTATGAATCTTTTGTAAAATTTATAGAAAATATACAAACTTAATAAAGGATATACAGATATATTTTAATCATCAATATGATAACTGTTTAATATTTCTACGTCGCAGCTTGCAGAGGACCTCGGCCCTTCGACGTGCTCGCGTTGCCTGCATCTTGGCTTCTCGGGCAGCGGCGCATGCACGATCAGCGGCCTTCTTGGTAGCCCGATAGTCTGTTTGGGCGATATCCAATTCCCGTAAAAGCATCTCTACGCGCTTCTTGGCAGCGTCAACAAGCTGCTGCTTCATATTCACCTCCTCCTGAGCTCCGATAGACGATTGTTCTGAGTTTAGGACATTGGTCTGGGCATAACCGACGGCTGATGTCAACGCCTTTAGCTGTAAGCCGGCCTGCCTGGCAGCCTGTGTGGCTGCATCGCAATTGCCCTGAGCACCCTGCAGACAAGCAGCCTCATCCGAAACTGCAAGCTCGCTCTCGCGTACCTCCCTATCGAGTTGCTCAACTATCTGCTGCTTGCCTTCCAAGGCAGCGCTGGCGGCCTTAGCTGCCGCAATGGCTTTGTCTGCTAATTGTGCCTTCACTACTTGTGCTGCATTCTCGGCCGCCTCCATTTGTGCATCGGATGCAGCCTTGGCCTCAAGAGCTGCCTTTATAGCAATGCTGGAAGCCTTACGCTTCGATTCAAGGTAGCTCGGTACGTTGTTTTTGGCACATTGCTTTTGAACCTCGGTGTGTAAGGGAATATCCCGTTTCTGTGAGTGCTGTGAATTGTTAATTTCAATATAATTATTTATTTTAACAAACTAATGCCCACCTGAGGCAATTTGTATCCCGAAATTGGTATCAGTATTAGGTTTAATAACATTAACATCAGACACAACTGACTGAAGATCGTTCGACTCTCAACAGCCATTTTATTAACAATTAAATTAAAGTATCTTTGAAATTTATAATATTTGTAGTTATTCATTTTGATTTTTCTCACCTCTCCTACTAAAATACATATGAACATATGTATTTAAATATGGCGCCTTAACTAACCCTGCCAGGCTGCTCGATAATAGATTCCATCTATATGGCAACTCTGCAGAGGTGCTAGCTAAAAGAATCGATATATCGACGCTACGAAATCGATTGTTGAATGTACACATTTTTTCCATCCCCAAGCCGCATGAAAGTTAATGAAAAATATTGAAAAAAGTTCTGCTGTGTAAAAAAGTAATTATTTATTCTTGTTAAATTAGTTACAAGTCGAAAATGGCGCGTAAAAATGCACAGGCGGAGGATCTCTCAAACGTTGAGTTTGAAACAAGCGAAGATGTTGAGGTGATACCCACATTCAGTGCTATGAACCTCAAGGAGGAGTTGCTACGCGGCATTTACGCGTACGGTAAGTGTCGAATTTAATACAAAGCATAAATAGTTGATATTATTAAATATATCTGTTAATACCGCATGTATTCACAGGTTTCGAAAAGCCCTCAGCTATACAGCAGCGCAGCATCAAACCAATTGTGAAGGGTCGCGACGTTATCGCTCAGGCACAGTCCGGCACGGGCAAGACAGCCACTTTCTCTATTTCTATACTACAGAGTCTGGACACGACGCTGCGTGAGACACAAGTACTATGTCTGTCGCCAACACGCGAGTTGGCTGTACAAATTCAAAAGGTCATTCTTGCTCTTGGCGACATGATGAATGTTCAGTGTCATGTATGCATTGGTGGCACCAATTTGGGTGAGGACATCAGGAAACTGGATTATGGTCAACATATTGTTAGTGGTACACCTGGTCGTGTTTTCGACATGATCAAACGAAGAGTTCTGCGCACAAGGTAAGACTCAGTTGCACATCTCTTAATATTCAAGTACAAATATCGAATTATTTACAGAGCCATTAAGATGCTAGTGCTTGATGAGGCTGACGAGATGTTGAACAAAGGTTTTAAGGAACAAATCTATGACGTATATCGTTATCTGCCACCAGCCACACAGGTGGTGCTTATTTCTGCAACACTGCCCCATGAAATATTGGAAATGACATCCAAATTCATGACGGATCCCATTCGAATTTTGGTCAAACGGTGAGCAGGTTGTAGATCTTAAATTGTTTCCTCGATTCTAAGGACCATCTCTTTACAGTGATGAGTTGACACTGGAAGGCATCAAACAGTTCTTCGTCGCTGTTGAGCGCGAGGAATGGAAGTTCGACACTCTATGCGATCTCTATGACACACTGACTATCACACAGGCCGTCATCTTCTGCAACACGAAGCGTAAGGTGGATTGGTTGACTGAAAAAATGCGTGAAGCTAATTTCACTGTGAGCTCCATGCACGGCGATATGCCCCAAAAGGAGCGTGATGAAATCATGAAGGAGTTCCGTGCCGGCCAGTCTCGTGTCCTCATCACTACAGATGTCTGGGCACGTGGTATTGATGTGCAGCAGGTGTCTCTGGTCATTAATTACGACTTGCCAAACAATCGTGAGTTGTATATCCATCGCATTGGTCGTTCTGGACGTTTTGGTCGCAAGGGTGTTGCGATCAACTTTGTAAAGTCCGACGATATTCGTATTTTGCGCGATATTGAGCAATACTATTCGACGCAGATCGATGAAATGCCCATGAATGTGGCAGATTTAATCTAGATTTAACTACTAATCTAGTTCTTCTTACATACTGTAAAGCTGTAACAAACTTTTTACTTACTGAAAAAATGAATACGTTTGATTAACTAATACATTTGAAGATTATTTACCATTAAATACACAATACACAACGCACCATACAAAACAACAATGTGTATCTGTATATGTAATAATAAATAACACATAGGACTTAATACAGAAACCAGTTTGTTTTGAGTGGGGAGAGGTCATTGGGGGTGCAGCCTTCAAGTGAACTGACTAAGCGTTTCGTTTTTACTGAGGTAATTATATTTTTGCTAAGTATAACAATTCTCAGAGAATACTTGTACCATTAAAATAACTAGAAAGTAAAACCACACATATACAATATTTTTAAACTATTTCTCTAACTACAGACTTTGGTCTAGTGCGAACCGAAGCGAAGGCCCAAATGTTGATAACAAGTTCAGAGCTCGCAAGCTTCTCAGCTAATGACTTCGGGTTTCGATTGCGGTAATGATGGTACATATGCTGCGGCAGATGAGGTCACAGTTGAGGAACGTCGCTTGCTCTTGCTCTCCTCCGACTTTAGCAGTGTGCCCAGCACAATGCCCAGAAATAGAATGAGGCCTACTTGGTGATTCGAAATGAATTTCCTGGCACAATCACTGGGATTGTCTATGTTTAATGAGTAGATCTGTCGAAAAAAGAATCCGGGTTAATCAGATATCTTACCATATATTACTAAGTGCTTACCTGTTGTATTAGGTGGGCACCGACTATGCCAACAGCTGTGTAGTATGGAAATGTCTGGTCACAAGCATAGCCAGCGGCCGAGAGTCCCGTGAGCATTGCTGCCGTGAAGCCCGACAGCCAAGCCTTTGTATTCTCACCGAAGCGAAGTGCTGTTGACTTGACTCCTATCTGCAAATCGTCCAGCTTGTCCTGATGTGCATAGATGGTATCATACACAATGGTCCAGCACACACCCGAGAGGTAGAGCGGCAGGCAGGCATCCAAGTTCACACTGCCCTGAGTGGCACACCAGCCAAGCAGTGCTCCCCAATTGAAGCACATGCCGAGTACAAGTTGGGGCCAGTACGTTACCCGTTTCATCAGCGGATACGTGACAACCAGACCCAGAGAGCTAGCACCCAACAATATGGATTGCCAATTCAGCTGCACAAGCACCAGCAACCCGAGGCTGAGCTGTGCAGAAAGAAACACAATAGCATCGAATGGTGTAATCTGGCCGGAAGCTAACGGACGATTGCGTGTTCGTTCCACCTTTGCGTCAATATCTCTGTCCCACATATCGTTGATGGTGCAGCCGGCACCGCGCATAATTAACGCACCAGTGGCAAATAATCCCAGCATGGTAAAGTCCGGCCAACAGCCAGCATCTGCACTGAGCGCAATGCTCCATCCACAGGGCCAGAAGAGCAGGTAAGTTCCAATCGGTCGATCTATACGCATAAGCTGTGCGTACGGTTTGGTCGCTGCCGCCAACTCCTTCAAGAGTGGAACAGATTTCTGTGGAGGTTGACTTTGGTTGTCCGATGCGGAGAGCGTGGTTGTAGTCCTGTTAAGTAGCGTCCAACTTGCCATGTGCTCCAGCTGCAATAGGTGCCTCTGTATGGTGTATTTATTGGGTCGGGCACTCGCATGTGTATGCATGCCTATTAACACTCGAGCCGGCCCAGCTGGCATGTGTTTTGTCGTTGTTGTTGTTTCTGTTGCTACTAGGCATGGCAATTGCATTTTAACCCTGTTCTGTAGCCTCAAGTGTCGTAACGCAAACATATTAATGTTATGTTTATTTGGGTTTGGCTGAATTTATTATTGGAATAATGCACGCATCGAACTGAATGGCTGCAATTTATTTACACCGAAGCACTCCGTTCCTCGTAATATTGGCAAGAATTTTAATGTTCTGAGGTTCTTGCAGAGGATTGTTGATATCGTATCGATATATCGACTTTTAAATTTGTTAAAAACGATTATTAGTACTATCGATATTATAAGGGAATAGTTTAATGTGAGAAATATTTATAAAATAAATCTTTGAAAATGTATATTGATTGTAGCCATTTACAAATACATAATAACAAAATGTAAAGCGGATTTCATAAATAAACGCCCTGATGCTGCCACTTAGTTTCGTATTGCTGTTGCCAGATCAATACAAAGAAAATTCTGTTATGTCTGAGTGGCAACATTATGTATTAGAATTTAAACGAGTCACCAAATGTGAACAATATTTGTATTTTTCGGTTCATAGGAAATATAATTATAAATATAATAAATACATTCGAAGTATTAATTCATTTTAGTGTCTACATTTACAAATCTCATGTACAAAATTTATAAATTACACATATATTATATGAATTGGTAATGATTTATTTACTGATAATCAATTAATCCTGCGCAATTAATTAATATGTCTAAACGGTTATTCATATGTTTTACAATGATATCGAACTCTTTCGAAACTGTGATCTGAACTGTGCACAGTGATTATTTCTCGTCACATGCTGAGAGGGCTAAATAATTATAACCGTCAGTAAATATAAGGTAATCGACCCGTAACAAAAAGTTCGAAATAAAGTTTGAAATATTGTTGTGAAGCTCTTTCGCGTTAAACAAAAGCTTTTCCCCAACTATAAGCTAATAACCCCACCTTTTAGACCAGGTCAATATCGTTAACTACTTACAGCTTTTTGCACACGTTACTCAATTTCGAAATCCATCAGGAATGGTCGTTAGTTTTGCACACGCTCGTCTAATTTTGCACACGACTATCAATTCATAATGCCAGTCTGCACAGTTAGAAACAAAAGCCAAGTGGGCCTAATGCAGACATTTGGAATATTTGCTACGCGACGGTTGCTATCGCACGAGTCCGATCCCAATGTGTACATACACATGTAGTAGTAATGAATGTACTGACCACTTACCTTCACTAATGCCGAATGCAATAAAATAAATATAAAGGAATCGATGTGAATTGAGATCACATTGGTCAATTCCGAATAATCTTAATTACCCATTGTAAATTACCGCTCTGTGGGAAATATGAACTTTAACAAATCCATAAATTTAAATTAACAAGAACGACAAAAAAATGTCTTAGTAGCAATTATTGAGCCGGGAGATACCCATTAATTTATAAGTAGGTATGCTAATGAGGGCAGTGTTTGCTATCTGAGTGTTTCGTATCTGATAAAATCTATTTTATATGTCTCTCAAAAAAGTTGAACAATAGTAAGCAATAGTAGTATTTGTAAATATAAAAATTGTCAACTAGTGACTAACACTAATAATAAAAATGCAATGCTAAACAACATATATTTAGCCTATCTTAATTAAAAGAATAGGATTTAAGATAAAATTCTTTGATAAGAGAAGTACAATATTTTACTCAATTGATCATACATTCTTAAAATGAATTTTTATAAAAATTTTATTGATTAATGCACTTTTAACATTTTACCTAAATTGATATCCATCCTATATTTGATGTTTACGTTGATTCTGATATTAATCATAACGTTCTCTGTTGGTAAAAGTGAAAGTAAATAAAACGTTATTCCTCATTTAGTCATTTAAAAAACACTTGTTGTTTTTTATTACTCTGTAATGAATAATGTGCCATCTCTCGCTATGCTTGAGCCTCAGTATAAAACCGTTTGTTAGCAAGCGCCCATTAACAGTTGCAAACAGTTTTCTAATAAAAGTAGTCGTTGAATGATTTAATATCCAATATTGGTCATATACCGTAGTTGTATATACCCCATTTGACAAACAAGAGGGTATAAACACAGAAATTTGATTAATTTGATTCGCACAGTCTATATAGGTGACAATCGGACTATGCTCATACATTTGTACCATAGGTATAGTATTTGCTAATTTTCAAATAGGTCATAATTTACAAATCACAAATGTGTGCATGTGTGTAAATACATATGTATGTACATCTGTTTTTATTTAGTTCAGATCCGCTGGTCCCATCCTCTCCCGTTCTCTCAGCCGCCACCTGTCGCCTCTGATCTTACTCAATGCCGATGGCACTCTCAGCAAGCACGCTATCACATTGATATCGTCGCCGCATTCGCTGATAACATACATTTCTCAGAGATAAGCGCAGGGCACTCGCATCGGCGGGATTAGAGCGAGGTTTTTCTTTAAAAAACAACAATCGCTCATTCTGTCCAAGTAGTCGACGGCCTGCTCTCAACAGTTAAACAAGTGTTGTCTACGTGGTTATCATTAAATCCCATAGAATCTACGTCAGCTCCCACATCCGTAGTAATGACTGACCTAATGACAATGGATCACGATCATGGATCTGGTGATACAGATTCCACTACCAAATCTTGTCCAATGATAATGGTGGTAAGTTTTAAATATATGTTTACTGCAAATACGCATTCATTAGAAGTGGCGCTTCCAATATAAAAATACTGAGTAGAAGGCACTTTCCAATGCATTGGAATTACTCACCTACACAGTGCAGCAACGATGTAGATCACTCACAGTGCGAGAGCTGTGATTTAATTTAAATTAATTTAGTTACCTATTTACATATAAAATGTTTTGATCTGCTCGATTCCGCGGAGAGTGTATGCACCATATGCACATGTGTGTGAGTGTGTATGTAGGTGTGTATCTGTCACTCTCTCTAGTGCGTTACGTTCTCGTTCACGCTCATTCTCTTTCTCGCTCTCGTACTCTCACGCGCTCTGCTTGTACGCTCGCTAATGAATTTGATATTGAGCGAAGCACATACACACAACCACAGACCACCCTAAATAAAGGGTGTTCCGTTTGTATGTTGAGTTCAGGATACACTCTTTGATTTAACCCTTTGCCGGTCTGATCCGGTCCTTTAATTCGATGTCTGTTTTGTTTTTACAATCTTTGATATATAAAAGTTTTACAAACATATAAAATATTTCCCGTATGTTTCAAATATGTAAAGTGCAATATACTTGTATAGACATATTTTGTTAAGAAATCTTTTGCAAAACACTAAGTAGAGTTAAACCAAACGACAATATGAAACTAAAAATGTTTCAGCTCTAAATTAAATATACAATATAATTATTTAATACATTTAGTAGTTAGAAATATTAGAATTCATACGATATGTTGCAGATATTTATCGCGGCGGGTTAAAGGGTTAAGTTATCTGCATTACCCTGTACAATTATTGCAAGTTCTTATCTGTACCATGAGTATCCACTTATATGCATTCTCCGTCTCTTTCTTTCTCCCGCCAGTTCCACGCAGGGCACTGTGAGCGAATTCTATGGCGTGGCTGGGTTGCGTACACAGTTACCGAGTTCGTGCTCTCCGCCATAGCCCTTTTTGTACTCGCCTTTCTCTACGAGCTGCTCAAGTTCTTCAGAGAGCATTTGATGCGGCGAGAGGCACGCAAGGAGGCTGAACGGATGGCCGAGGAGCTAAGGCAAAAGCGAGAGGTGAGCAACTGCGGCGGCTGCTCGGAGACGCCACTGTCGGAAGTGAGAGAGAAAACCTACTGGCAACGCATCTTCGGGTCATCGCACATCATCCAATCTCTGTTGAATCTGCTGCAAATCGTTATCTCGTACTTGCTCATGCTGGTCTTTATGACCTTCAACTATTGGCTCTGCTTGGCCGTCGTGCTGGGCCTAGGCTTCGGATACTTTTTTTTTGGTTGGGTTAAGAAAGATCCGCAGGAAGGCGACTGTTGCCCTTAAGCCTTCCCTGTAAGCCTGTATATTGTTTAATGTGTATAAACATTTTAGTTAGCATGTGAATCATATGTTTTCTTTGTTATCGTAACGCTAGTTAGGGGTATGTAAACACATTGCAGGTACTGTCACATTGTCAATCCTCTAAACGAGCATGTATCTTGTCAGCCCCTCTTTACCGCACAGTTATTACGAAATTCGGTTATCTATTGCTAGAAAAAAACAATTTTATTTTTTTAAAATTCAGTTTTTACAATTATGGCATAAATTAATAGCTAGAAATTACTTAATGAGCATAATGTACAAATAATTATGAGAACAAGAACCTAGGTAGTAGTATGGTATTTAAGATATTACATTTTATAACACAACTCAATACTTTACTTCGTTTTTTTTTTATACAATAAAAAGTTGCTTCAAAATCATGATCAAATTACGAGAGTGCAAATGACAAAATCTCTAGAATTACGTGGATAAAATTCGTTAAAACAGATCTCTCTCTCTGGACACGGAGTTGATTGGCTCAATGCATAACTGTAATTTATCGATAAGGCTGCCGAGTCCTTCCCTAACACTATACTCGTATATGTATCATATATGTACGTAGTTAAACCCTTCACACAAGCCTGACTAACCCACTGTGCGAGAATGCGGACATGATTCCCAATCAGTCCAAATCCAATCCCACAAAATACCCACGGCCAGCCGCCTCATAAGCCCGTTGCGCCGGCCGTCATCATGCCGCCGTGATGATGATGATGATGCATGCCGCCATTTTGAAAGTACATGTAGTAGTTGTAGGGCGGCTGTTGTGCCGCTCCTGCCTCGCAGTCAAGCAACCCCGTTTGCCCGCCCGTTGCAGCACCCACAGGCGACGGTGTCATCGGCAGCGGCGACACTGTGTTGGCACCTTGGCAGCTGGCGCGCAGCGCAACGGCCTGGTGATGCGCCAGTATATCGGTCACCGAGTGCGATGAGGGCCAATGGGCGGCCGCGGCGGCTGCCACACTGCGCAGCTGATGCGTCTGTGCCGACTGTGGCGGCGAGGGGCTGCCGCAGGAGACGGCCTTCATGCTGTACGCGGCAGCCGTATACGGCTGGTAGATGGAATTGTAGAGATGGGCGTGGGCGTGCGCATGGTGTGCACTGGCCGCCACCGCGGCTGCCGTGTGCTGGTGATGATAGTGATGTTGATGGGCGGAGTGTGTGTGCTGCACGGCGTTGGTGCCGACACCGCCAGCACCGGGTACATTGCTGCTGCCACCACCACCACCGTTGCTCGGATTGCCGTTCATGCCCAGTGCCGCAGAACCAGCAACGCCACCGACACCTCCAGCAGCGCCACCACCTCCGCCACTGTGATGGTGATGTCCAATGCTGCCGAGTTTGTTGCGCAAGATGCGTGAGATGGAACTGACACTGGGCACATTCGTCTTGTCGCAGATGCCCTCGCTGAGCAGCCTGTCGCGTATCTCCCAGGCAAAGATGCCCGGATCACGTTGCTTCAGTTCGCGTATATAGTTGACCACCTTGGGCGTGGTCACGCGCGGCTTGGAGCCCCCGATGGCGCCCGGCAGTATGGAGCCCGTTTCGTGGTAGCGCGCCAATATCTTTGATACACAACCGTGACTCACGCGCAGCTGGCGTGAGATGTCGCAGGGCCGTATGCCCAGTCGGGCCAGTTCCACGATTCGCATTCGCGTCGCATTCGGCAGCGGTCGTCCGTTCACAAAGACGCCGCCCAGCTGATTCACTTCGCCGTACTGCGGACACTGCGACTCTGAAAGTAGATGGAGAAAAGAGCTTGGAATGAGTGCAAGTCGGAGTCGGGAGCACAATAGAAACTACAACTACAACTACACAGATCGCAGAGAGCGCGCACGAGGAGCATGAGTAAAGTACGAACAGCGCAGCGAACATAAGCACATTTGCCTCTAATTAGCTTCGCTTGGCACCGGGAATGGATCGGCGGATCGGGATCGGGATCGCAGTCGGCGTCGGGGTCGGCTGGTTCGCCTGAAAATCACTACAATTTGCTTCCGAGAATTGCGGATGTGTGTTGTGTATGCGAGTGTGTGTTCGAGAGAGAGATAGAGGGAGGAAGAGGGAGAGAGAGAGAGAGAGGGAGAGAGAGGGTCTGTGTATCTTACTACAGATTGGGGCATAGAAATGCGCCGATCGTGCGGAAATGCATTTTGTAGATACATAGTTAGTCATTACCTAACTGGTCGATCACTTGTCAGTATTGAAATGGTTGGGTTAGTTCTAAAATAAATAACGTTAGATACATAACTCAAGAGGTGCATCCCTATAGGTATTTTATTATATTATATATTCTAATAAAGGTGAAAATTGAAATTTTTAAAAATATCTTTAATAGGAACAACAATGAAGTATGAAAGAAACAATGCTCTCGTCAAGCCAAGAGTTTTAGCCAGTAGTCTTCATTGATTGTTGCTATAATATTGCTATAAAAAAGTATCACTATTATGGCAATAGAATAGTAATAACCGATCGTTTCTATGACAGTAACACTAAATCATGGATAGTTTTTGATTCAATTTTAACCAACCAATTATTATGGTGAGTCTTCTGATAATATCTTGACAAATAAAGTAAAACGACATATACTTTCTATCGAAGTAAACGAAAGTTTCATTTGATCCGTTTTGGGGTTTATTTACAGCGTGTAGCAATAAGATTTTTAACAGGTTGGTCAGATAAAGCATATAGCTATATTGACTAGCATTACTAAACAATCAATAAAGAAACGTAACTTATAGTAAACTAGACACTATAAGCGAATACGGAAAAGTTTTCCTTTCCAGTGTATTCTTATTGGCAAAGAGCGAATCTAGTGTAAATACTAGATGAATATAGCAATTTCCCCTTTTACAAATCTCAAAGCAACGTTGATTGAATCACCTGCACGCGCTGCCTGCTGGCTTCCCCTTCCTCCTCACTGCCCACAGCTGCCCCTGCTTGATGCTTGCTAAACTGCAGTCGGAACATTTTACAGTCACTTAAGGAAATTCGCACATCTGCGCCTTATGCCGTCGTCGTCTAATTTAGAATCATGTAGTTAGCATCATGTTTCACCATAGCAGCAATAACAAAAACAACAGCAGGAGGCGCAACAATAGCAACAACTTCCACTTGGAACACGTACAGGGCCGACAGAGCCGAGTGGAGGCTCGGACATCGCCATAAAACATCACAATACATTGGGCTGCCGGGTTACACGCGCCAAGTGCAAGTGCAAGAAAGTCCAAAGAGAGAGGGAGAGAGAGAGAGCAGAGAGAGCAGAAAAGGGAAGAAAGAGTCCATGTCCGAGACAAAACAAGTGTATCGACCTCGTCGTTGGTTTTGTTCATTCATAACGGCAAATTGCAAATTACCTAGCAAGAGAACTAACACCAACCCTAGGCCCTATCGCTCGATCGGACCTAATGAGGGCTCTGCTGCAGCCTCTCGGATTACAATCCCAAATTGCCTGTCCCAGCGGACACTTGTTGCCCAAGCCAGGCAGTAAGTCATCCAGTCGGGGGATTGCATCGGGTTTCGTGTTCAGTTTATGGTTATGCATTTGCGCACTTGTCAATTGCACTTCGATCGGCTGTATATCATAATTTACACTTGAGGCCACTCGCCAGACAAATGGGGCATACGGCCGATACGTGCAGCTGCATAAATATTCTCTCTAAAGTCAGCTCGCTCTGATCTTTAGTCAGCTAGACAGTTAAAGTAGTGAGAAAACCCCACATAACTCACTAAGGCATCCCGTGTTTACAACTATTCTATATGCATAAATGCATTAAGTATATACTATATAAATATATATATATATGACTGTGTTTTCATATATCGGTAAACAGTTTACTCGCTATATAAGCCGATTGTTCGTCGGAGTCGCTTGTTAGTCGATGTCAAGATGTCTCTGCGAAGGAAACTCATAATTTTATTCAGTATCTACTGGATCGTACTGAATGGGCAGCCAACACTGGCTAATCCTGCCGAGCATCGTGTTGCAAGATCGGTGAGAAATAAATCGAAATCGTAAAAGATTATTTACTATTATAATACAACTTTTACAGAGTAACGATTGGTACGATTGGTTTTCCACATTTTTGGACGACAGCGACGAGACCGATGAAAAGATTTGTAGGAACTACTATACGCATAGGATACATTCGAACAGATCACCAGCCTGATATAATTGTGGTTTATCTATTTTCAGTACTCTGTAGCAATTGCACCATTTTAATCGAGCAGGCCCAAAGGAATAACGGAACAGACGCCACAGTAGCTCAGCCAACTGCAGGGCCTCCACCTGTAACTCCCACCAACACCAATGCAATGGGAAGCATTGATCCCACACCGACACCTGTTGCTCCTGCACCACCTGGTCCCTAGTGATCGATATAATGAACAAACAAATGTGCATCATCCTTATTAAGATCAGAAGTATGGAAGCTATAAGACAGTGTTTACAAGCGTTACATATGTTAAGCTAAACTACTCCTGAGTTTCATTAAGATATTGAAGGGTATCTAATGCTTTTACAAAATTCAATTCCACACAAGCCAATAACGAAATCGATTCTTTATAATATCTGTAAAAGATCTTATTTTAGATTGCAACATGAATCTATCAGGAATGAATACATAATAATGTATACTATATTATATTCATATTAATTTTTATAGTTTAAAGATATTCTCGACGGGATTCGGTATACGAAACATAAAGCCTGCCTTGATTTGCAAGCAAGTTTTATACACAATAAAGCGCCTCTAGCAATAAAGAAGCAGGTACTCTGGCAGATGCTCCCCAGATCGCACAATCGCAGACAAATCTGTGACATGCACTTCGGAGTAACATCGGATATACACAATTGTTTTGACATAAGTCACAACAAATCGGCTGGCGCTCGTAGGAGACCCACACGCATTGCTGTCTGGGACGGGTGCTAGGTCTGGGTCTGTATCTGAGAGTGGAAAGTGAAGAGTGGCTATCACACGGAGTGGAGCTACTCCATTGAGCGACTCTGAGAGTCGGTGGTTTCTCGTATCTGCTGTGCATTTCTGTCGCCTTTGAACAAGATTCCGCTTGCGTTGCCAGGCAGCATCACAGGCAGGCAACACAGGCAGCAGCGATACAGAGTCCCGGGCCAAGTTGACATTATGTTTGACATTTGTAATCTTGCGATCGTTAATTATTTTCGAATTGAGTTACAAAGGGGCTGAGCCACACAGGAGCCACACAGCACACAGCAAAGATCACACATTCGACAAATGCTCTGCGTGGTTCCCCATCCCCATCCCCTTCCCCATTCCCATCCCCATCTTCATCATGCTTGGTTTTTTGTGTCTCTCCCTTGTCCGTCCGGAGTCTGTTGTTTTTCTGCGGCATTCGAGGCATGTGCTGTGATAGCTGCAATTTGTTGCCCTGCTCAACAACATTATCTTCGAGTGTTTGACTTTTGCGCTAAACGTTCATAAATTTGTCTCCACGAAATATTTCTAGTTGTCTCTGCCCTAATGAATGATCTACACAACTACTCTACGATCAGATTCCCTTCTTTAGTGCACACACACTTTTTTCTTGTTCGACATCAATGTTTTTGAGTGCGTCAGTTTAATGGCTTTTCAAATACGCATCACATCAATTTCGGGCAATTACAGAAGATTAATGGATGCCGCAGTTGGCCATTTGATGACGCAGAAGTCGCCTTAATTATGATATTGAATTATACCCTTTCTGATAGTCACAACACCCGAATGAACTTGATGCTACTCAGTACTTATCTGCAGAGGCTTATCTAGTATTCCATAGGTTCGTTCTCCTCCTCCATACAATTGTTTTTCTTATATTTTCAACTTCTGACTTATGATCAATTACCATATCCACATCCGGCCTGTCGCTCGCCACTGCAAATTAGTCACGTATTTTTTCGATTAGCGCAACAATTAAATTCCTTATGGTTCACTCTGGATTATGGAACGCGAATTTCGGATGAGTCAAGCGACGTGCCACTTGTTATATGCCAATCCATCCCAATAATGTGCATTGGCTAACACTAATCTGTTATATATGAGATGATCTTGTTAGAAAAGTAAAAAAACCCCTCAACAAAACAAAAACAATATCTGATTATGTTGCAATGGGCGTGCGGAAGGTAAACATTGCCTTGGATTTAGCTACCGTCGCCACTTGCTCAGGGATTCAGATTTGGATGCCGACAACCCGTCCCCGTCTCCGTCCATCGAGTAATCCGTTCGTTCTCTAGACGCGTCGCGTCGGCGTTCAGTTTTGATTTTTGTTGTCTGCCCGTTGTGCTATTGGTCTTATTAAAGGTGCAAACATGCCACCGTCGTTGAGGATTCAAATTCAAGCATCGCGTCGCGTCGCGTCGGTTACGATCAGAGAGCACAGCTACCGTTCCCCCGTTTCCCTTACCCCTTACCCGCTACCCTCTGCCCGTCTATGCGCTCTGCTCAGGTGCAGCTGAGTGAAGTGTTTGCCCCGTCGACGATGTTGGGTTTATTTTGCCTGTTTGTTTGCCTTTGGGAACCTTCGAACTGAACAGCAGAGAGCCCACTTTTAACACACTCGCACAGCTACAGATTGTGTTTGTTTAATTTTAGGTTACGCACAAAATGGGCTTGGGCCGATACTGTCCAATGCTGTGGACGGGGCCGGAGCCAAGTCTCTTGCTCTCAACTGCACGCTCCAGACCATGTTTGCAGTGATGTCTAAGGCGACAATGTCGTCAGTAAGTCAGACAAAAACGACGGCATTGCTCTGGCTACTTTGTCTCTAATGAGCATCCGTATCCTGTAGAATTTCCACTAGTCACTCGGCTAATCAAGGCAAACAAAGTCAATCCTCGAGCCGAACCGAACCGAACCGATTCGATCGGTAGCTGCTGCTGTTAATGAAAAGCAAACAGCAGCCAGCAGAATGTGAAGAGATCGCGGCGCGGCTGGCAAACAGCTTAAAAAATCATAAACCAAGCGAGGACAAGAGGACAAGAGGATTGCCCTCGGCTCCGACAATATTTGCCTAGGGATTTTGGGCTGTTTTATGCGTGTTGTCCTGCTACCGATGCTGGCTGCGGGCGGAAGTCGAATGTGATACGAGCTATATCGGTAGCTAAGTCGGGTACAAATGGCCTACAAATGCTTCTCTGTTTGCATTGAAATTCTACACATTTGCGCCGTCACAGCCGCCACATCCCGAGACATGCTTGAGTTGCGCTTTCTCCGTCGCTTGAGCTCGGGGCTGGCCATAAAAAGCTCAATTAAAATTGTCTATAAAACGAAATTATAATCCATAAATTCTGGGAAATTGGCGAGCACAAAGACGACCATTGTTCGGCAGCTCCAACTCCCGATAAAGAAATTACAAATCGTGCTCCAACTTGCAGTAGCAGCCAAATGAATCTTTATGCTATCTCATACCCATCTTGCTCGTTCTCTATCTCACTCACTATGGCTTTCTCTCTCTCTCTCTGTCTGCCTCATTCCTGGAATTTTTCAGTATTTTTGCTTTGACAAATACCGCAACTCCTTTTGGCAATTAAATGTGGCGGTATCAATTATATAAACGCATTTAAAAAACGTTAAAAGTTCACCGAAAAATCACTGAAGCATGCAAATCCAATTACAGGAGCAATTAACGAACGTTAACTAACTAGAACTAATTAAAAATAATATTTTGCTAAACAAAATGGACGCGGGCGACCGCAAAGTCAAGCTATACATACAAATACATTCATATATATATATATTTACAAATGTTAGTATATCAAAATGATGACGGCGTTAATCAGTTAAGTGAGTTTTCCATATCAATGCTCAGATTTTATATATAAAATATACTGCAACATATAGTACATATAAAGCGAGTGCTATAGTCGATTGAAAATGACTTGAAAATACCTCGTATTCCACTGTATCAAAGAACTTTTAGACTTAATTAATCAACTCTCTTGATCTTAATAACTTTTACTGCTCTATTGATATTGTAAAGTGTCATTGTCTGCAGAATTCTCCGAATAAGCAATATATTAAGATATTGAAAAACTATTATAATTGTATTACTCAACACTCAATTAACAACAGGTTTAAGTTTATTACTGATATAAAACCGTTGATCAACACTGAAGCGAATAGTTTGTAATATACGCATTTTTCTAGTAATAAAACTGAAAATGATAGGTTAAAATAAATTTTCAATAATATTTTACCATGCTATACTGAATTCAAAGCAAATTCAATTCTTGTACGGCTATAAATTTCTTTTTCAATACTGAATACTTCAGAGTTTTTTAAAAAGTTTATTAATATTCAAAAATATATGCTAATTTATATATTATTATAAACCATAAAAATGTAATGTCCTATCAATAAGGACAATTAAACTTGAGCAACATGGTATTCAATAAATCGTATAATTCTCGAACAATTGTATGAACTGCTAAAAATAATAATTTTAAAGGGTACACAATTATGCTGTCAATTCTGACATATTTCCTGCTCATAGACATGATAAGAAACGTTTGATAATAGTTTTCCATTAGATCAGGCAATGAATTGCAATCTCTGTGTGCGATTTGGTTATTTTGTTTCAACTATTTTCAATTGGAAGCAAGGAATATACTATATAAATAACATTAGAATATTAGAACTGTTCCCTGACAGATTTCAAATGTCAGAAGGCAATAAACCAATTTCATGCATAATTGAAATTAACAAATTCCATAGTGAACTGTCCATTTGGCCGATCACTGAATTGATGATAAGCGTAATGTATGTATGTATATATACATATGTTGTGTGTACATACATATGTTTTCGCATCAAATACATTGTATTATTTATGACTTGACTTGAGTGACATGGACCACAGGCGTTTAATCAGCGCCGATTCAGCGACCTCGTCGCAATGACAACAATAGAAGTGCAGTGATCAAAGTAAAAAGCATTTCGAATTTCAAAAAAAGAAAACAATAATCATAAGAACAAAAAGACGAATAGAAACATAGCGAGCGAACCGTCAATTAACACGTTTTCATTGCTAACGAAGCGTTTGATACAAATGAGCATTATAATCGCTTGAAGACGCGAAAAATTGTTTTCATTTGGCGAATAAAATGAGTCGTTTTATTTGAATAAAATAATTAAACAAATAATTAACTAAATTGTAGATAAAATAACCGTCACTTCGCCATGGCAAAAATTGGTTGTAAATTCACCATGAAATGGCGTCTTCCTTTCTGAATATCGAGCACATTATCCGTATTATAATTTAGTATTTTATCGCCGCAACAAAATAAAAACAAAATAACCACAAAGACATCGAGGAAAGCATGGCAAATTAAATTTCCTTTTTTTGAGACTGTAAGTTGGCAACGCAGCAGCGACTGCGGCTGCAACGGCGACGGCAGCAGCGACTGCGGCGGTGCCATAAATCTTTGGCCCTTGCCAAGCGGTTCCTCCCCCTCGTCATTGCAGCAACCAACCTCTTTTCAATGCCCGCGACAGCCGCGGCATTTGATTGACAGAGCGATGCGGAGGCAGGAAGGAGCAGCATATACCCTGTAATCAAGCTCTTGAGTTTGCAAGGATATTATTAATTAATTAATTAATTAATATTTTATATGAATCTACATTATCTTAAGATATAAATATGCGGATGATTTTTGCAATTGATGTTTCGTATCCTATTTTAAGATATCATCATTAAAATCCTGTGACCAAAAGTCATATTTGAAATGTTCCTCACTGCCTTCTCCCTTTCGATATTACAAAAATCTTTACTCGCTGTATAAAATATATAATACATTTCTCTCAGCTAAACAAATCTCAATTATGCTTTCAACAATTGCATGCTAAGAGAAGCTGTCTTTATTAACGCGCATTTAGTTAGCAAGTCTTAAAAAGCTTTAACACTTTAGATAGGGTATTCACAAGGCAGTGCATACCATGCAGTTGCTTACAAAAAAGTGCTGATTCGCTGCTTGCAGTGCTGCAAAAATTAATTTAACAACTCAGTTGAGTTCTGTTGAGGCTCGGCGCATTTATATTTCGATTCGCTTACGTTGTGTATACGCAGCGTTGGCCCTAATTGAAATCAGCACACATACATATATTTATGTATGTAATATACCTATGTATATGTGCGGAAACCTATGCGTACTAAAAATAATCTCTCTTTTCACTTGTTCGGTGACGATTACTCGATCACGTTTTACATGATTTCATGTCTTCATAACGAATAACGCCGTACTAAGTCGCTGAGCGTTGCCGCAATTTGCCGCACAATCGCATTTATTTATCAGCAACAGGCCAAGAAGAAGGAAGCGTCTGCCGCACTGTCTGCCCCCCAGTCCGTCTGTGTCTTTGAACTGCGACCAGTTTATCAGTGATTGAGAAGAAAAGAGAAGCAGAGAAAGAGTCCATTTCTGGTCTTATCATCACCGAGCAAAGAAGGAAAATCGTCATCTGTTTACATATTACAACGATCGATCTGTAATTTGTGTTCCTTCACTTTAACTGATACTCTAGACTTAAGCGTGGGCGAGTTACCTAAGGGAATTAGAAAATAAACTGGGATAAGATTACTTGAAGTGATTGAATGTTCAAGTTTCCAGAAGAATTTATAATACAGATATTCAGATCTGCATTGCCAGCTATAGGAGTTGCCTTTCATGTCTGCTCCGCAACAGAATCTTGAGATTGACCAGGGTCCTCGATAACGAGATAACATGGTTTATAAATAGATTGAATCGCATTACATATAGAAGTCTGCGCTAGTAAACCTCAGATTAATCAATATTGAGACAGGCCAAGTGCTTTAAATTATAAATTAAGCTCATTACTTGGAGTTGCTCCGCCCTCGGGCTACCAGATGCCCCACACTAGGCAAGCTGGGGACGGGGATGTGCATATCAAAAGTACATAAAACTAAATAGATTCCTTCAGCGTCAACAACTTGGTCTGTCAACAGAAATGAATGGGATCATAAATCACGGCGGGCACCACAAACTGGCGTCGCACTGCGCCACTAGATCTGTTCCCGCACAGAATATGACAGCGTCTGCCGCCGCCAACAGAGCCAGATGAGCTAGCGGACCTAGCGGATTGCCAGTTGACTGTGTTCCCGTTGTGTTGCATGTTGCCCGTTCCCGTTGCCGGCGCATGTAAAAGGGGGCGCGCCCAAGACATGCTGCGGTGCCTTCAATTACGCGTACCAGGAATGTGGACAATGCGAGCGCACATTGCCCAAATGAAAGGGAGAGCGAGAGAAAGAGAGAGAGAGAGGGGGAGGGAAACCGACCAATCCGCAGTCGGATCCTCGCCTGGCATCTGAGCTATGTGCCAGCGAGGAAACACGCCCGCCGCTGACAGACATAAATTCTCGTCCGCCTTGTCATGTGTTGCCCACGCTGCACTTTGAACTCCCTGCGAGCTGCAGTTCCGGTTATGGGTCGCAGAGATCAGAGATCGTGGATCGTAGATCGTTTGTGCTTTTCCCTGGGGGCCATCAAGGGGTTAGGGGGCTGCTAAGAGAGCGGATAGAGCAGATGTCGCCGCGACATCTACAAGTATTGATGGGCTCGCATTAATCACAGCCTCAAGGGGCGCAAACACGTGCTCCCTTTCCTCCCCGCAGTTCCTCCTGCTCCCCGCCAGATGCAGCGATTAGAAAGTCATTAAATCTATGTTAATGAGCTGCATTGTGGCCTGCACTTGTCATGTGACAGCAGCGCCGGATCCTACTGCAACTGAGGCGTCGTCGTCTGTGCCGTCGGCATCAGTGTCGCTGTTGGCGGCTCCAAGTGGGCGGTCAGAACATAATGAAATTCACGCACCAGCTAACCTGCCGCACGATTTAATTAAAGTCGCCTGTGCGGGTAGTGGGGACACGGCCATATGGACGACGCCACTTAATCAAGTCATCGGAGCATTGGCCAAAACTCGCGCACAATCAGGAATATCGGACGGAAGCGGAGCTTTTTACGATGCTCAAGATATTACTGCGCTTTGTTCCTGAATTTTCATCCGACATGTGCACACACATACACACGCACACACGCGCATGTGTGTGTATACTCATCCATTAAGGCGTGCACACAACGACGCGACTTTTTCGTCTCTCAAGTGTTTGCCTGCATTTGTGACCGTCTTCGCCTCCTTCTCCTTCTTCTTCCTCTCGGTCTCTCTCTCTTCGTCTCTTCTCTCCCCTCTCTTCCGCGTCTTGCCGCTGTTCTTCGCTGTTGTTGCCCCTTGTTTTACTGCCCATTTCTGTGATTTTAGCATCTCGCCCTGCTCGGCTCTTTTATGTTTAGCTACCGAAGTAGATGGAGCTGTCGATGGCTACCGGTAGCCGTTAGTCACGCATTTCTGCACCTTCGTAGCCATAGCCCGACAGCGACTCCACCACGTCCCCATCTCCATCTCCATCTTCGTCTGCAATTTCGTCTGCGTCTGCGCCGACTGTGCAAACAAAGCTGCGCGCAAACAAAATGTCAAAACATCGAAAGCAACTCATTAATGGACCGAAGTGGAGGATCTGAATCTGAAGTTCAACTCTGAAGACGAAAGCACCGCAATATCGGTTACATGACAACCAAGTCAACTTGAAAGTTAAAGGGTAATTCGGAAATTTAAATGAGTTGCAACGGAAGATCAATTTTTTAATTAGGGTGTGTGGAGCTTGAAATGAATTCAGACTGAATATCAATCTTTTATATTTATATTATTTTAAATAAATAATATTTTTCAATATTTAAAATTGTCTATTAAAAGATCCTCTGATATTTTGCAGTTCGCTTTAAGGCCTTACGAAAAACTTAATTTATATGCATATGTATATATGTATCATATTTATGAGTTTTGAAATAAATGCAGACTGAAGATCGAATATCAATTAAGGTGATTAAATGAAGTTTTGATAATAATAATACTATTAAATATTAGCATATAAAGATTTTTAGGATTTAAAGAATCCCCTGAATACTTTAGGGTTAACACAATGAAATTCTATGGAAGTTACAGGATAAATCTCACATATGTTATTGTATTTATAAAATCATTACGTTCGCCTAGAAACATTTTATATAGTTAGACAAAGTATAAAGCTTATAGTTTCTGTAGGATAAGTTTGAGAACATGATCGATGTTCTCTCTTTTATTCCCTGCATAAAACTTGACTGGGAATTATAAAAAATACTTATGTATAAGCCAGATAAACAATTCATAAAACTTTGTTGGAATGATAGAATCATATGGTTTTATAATACAGGCATGTTATACCCAAATGAATCTTAGCACATGCCAAAATTTAGAAGCGATGTTTGCACGTATGTGGTATGTGGTTAATTGTGGATCGATGTGTCAACAAATGGAGACTAAAGATCGAATATCAATTAAGGTGTTTAAACAAAGTTTTGATATATTTAATATTAACATATAAAGATTTTTAGGATTTAAAGGATCCTCTGAACACTTTAGGGTCAACACAATAAAATTCTCCTTGAAGTTACAGGATAAACCTCACATAAGATATATATAAAATTATTACATTCTCCTAGTATCATTTTATATAGTTAGACAAAGTATAAAGCTTCTAGTTTCTGTAGGATAAATTTGAGAACAAGATCGATGTTCTCTCTTTTATTCCCTGCATAAAACGTGACTGGGAATTATATAAAATACTTATGTATAAGCAATTGAAACAGTTCACGATACTTTGTAGGAATGATGGTATCATATGGTTTCATAATACAGGCATGTTATACTCAAATGAATCTTAGCACATGCTAAAATTTAGAAGCGGTGTTTGCACTGAAGATGGCGTATGTGGTATGTGGTTAATTGTTGATCGATGTGTCAACAGACGGATCGGACATGCAAAACAAATCTTCACATTTTCGGCCAATGATGTAAAGCCCAATCGGCGATCGAAACTGCCTTTAGTCGCTCCTCTCTCTTGTCTTCTTTTTGGGCTAAAGCAAGTGGACAAACAGCGACACGGACACTTGACGGCAAAAGTGAAGACCGCACGACAAACACTGGCACAGACCACAAACATTACAACGATCATTAGTTAAATTAGAGGCAATGGCACAGACAACGGCAGCTTCTTCGCCTTCGTCTTCAGGTTCGTCTTCCTCTTCCTCTTTGGCTTTGGGCCGCTCCACGCAATGCAAACAATGGCGATGGCTACCGGGAGGCAGTCGATCATGCGCAGAAGACGGCATGCGGCATCGGTGGCGGCGACGTCGCTGTTCACCTTTGAAACGAAAAATCATAAACAAATACGTGTACATGCGTGCACATACTTGTTGATGCTTGCTCATACATGTACAAAATGAATTTTCTACCAAAAAGTCTCTTGGACTGCGCGCGCATTGTTTGAACTGTGCATTGCGACAGCAAGTCAGGTGCGCTTCAGGATGCGGATGTGACAAACCACTTTGCTTGTGATGACTTTCAACAGTGTTGGAATCTCCCCAATGAAGACAATATTTGGTAAACCTCTACAACTAACCACGAGCAACACAAGACACGATCCTAAGTGCCAAATACAATTTGCCGACGGCAATTTGGCAATGTTAATTTATTTAAGATTTTTGAGAACAACTTTGGATATGAAATGACGAATTAATATCGATTGCTGAAGAATACACACAATCTATAGATACTTTAATAGGTTGAATAGGTTTATTTGACCTATTGTGTGACTTAAAGGGCTTTAAAAGGTTTCGGTTCATTTTAAAACAACATAAATAAGTCGTTTTGTTTAATGAACTTGAGGTATAGAAATATATATCGTATTTATTCTTTATGTTTTCTATAGGAACTGATGCCTTACCTGGATCCATTTCCAAACCGAAGAACTCCACAATTGTAACCGTTTCTCAATCTCAATCTCAATTCGAGCAACGCTCAGTCTGTTGCAAATTGGAAATTCGAGCACTTTCTCCCTCGTAGAATCGCGTCGCGACGATGGGAATATATTTTAATTGGGATCGAGCGGCAGACGGGAGTTTACCCTAACCGTTAAGTATTCGCACTTAGCTGTATTGTTGGTTTCAATTAAGGCGTGAAATTTATACAAATTGACGACGTTTTGGCAGTTGGCTTTTTTTGCAGTTGCCAGTTGACGTTTTGGCACTTGGCACATATGTATGTATGACGATGCTGGCTGCCGGCGCGACGCCAGTTGGGTTGACTGATTGGATTTCGATTAGGTTTTGGACGATCACTTGCGAGTTGCCGTGGTTTGGTTCGTTTTAGTTTACGTTTTGATGCTTGCGATGAGTTGTTGCTGAACCAAAACTGAAATCTGATTAGCACATTTAGCCCCAATCGATGGGTGACTTTTGTTCGAAAATTATCACGCACTTTTCACACCTGATTTCTGTTTTACTGTGTGTGGTACTTTTTTCTTTTTAGCCGTAAATGAAAACCACACAGACACCGATACCGATATCGATACTTGACTATACTATATGCTGATCGGAATTTGTATAGATCACACAAGAAATGCACAATAAATTGCACGAACTTTTGCTTCACAGTTACTGATCCGTGATCTGTGTGGGAGCAACAGTGCACGTTATGATCGATGGCACAGCACAGCACCAGCTCCACCAACTTGTTGTTGTTCGTCACCCGTGTCTGCTGCGACTAACGGTCGTTCGTCGCTCGCATCGTCGATCCACAGGCACAGCCACATGCGAAAAGAAGCGACAGCACGACGCGACGTAGCCAGCAGCATCCAACCTATTCGTGCTCTCTCCTTCTTTTGCTCTTTGCTCTCACAGGCGGCCGCTATGCTTGCATGTGTATGTGAGTGAGTGAGTATGTGCGTTTGTGTGTGCGCTTCCTCTTTGCACTCGCATTCGTGACTGCACACACACTCACACACGAGGGCGGCGATCGCTTTGTATTTGTTGGTTTTAATGGCGCTGCTCTGTGTGTGTGGGGGATTATGAGTGTGTGTGGTTGGCTGGCAAATAACAAAAATGAAGAATGTCGGCAAGTGTACAGGACCGCAATCAGCTCAAAAGGGGCCCAGGGAAAATTTTGAAGATAAAGGCTCGCCTAGTAAACTTTGTTTTATTAAACGTTTGAAGACTTTTCTATTGTGAGTTTTCTTTAAAGGGAAATAGAAGATATCTTGAAATTATGCATACCTTCTTGATTATTCTGTAAATAAATGAACAGATTCTATAAACACCTGTAGATTAAATCAAATGTAAACTATTTAATCTATTTTTAAAATTTTTACTTTCTTATCATATTAAACTGTGTTCATTAATTACTATTCTTTAATTATGTATATTCAAGTTGTACTATTTAAATTTTTTTATTAGACTGTTTCTAGTGTAGATTAAATTAATAAAAAAAACGTTATTTATGGATTAACAGGGATGTGGAGAGAATAAATTAAATTAATAAAAAAAACGTTATTTATGCATTAACAGGGATGTCCAGAGAATATCAGGGACAAGTATTAGTTACCTTTACGGCCCCAACATTTGTTGCATGGAGATTGGGGACCGTCTACAGAATGTCTACGATAGCATTATTCTACACTAGTGAAATTACGCAAACTACTGTTTTGACCATTGAACTTTTTCTTATTCAATTTAGTGCCCCGCTAGAAAATCCAATGTTTCCATTCCCATCTCGTTGGGCCTGTGCATCAAATATTGTTCGCATTATTTATCACTCCGCACCTGTACTCTCCAAACTAAAAACCCACACAAGCACAGTCCATGCATGCATGCGTGTGCTAGAGAGATGTGAATGTATCTTGCGCAGTTGTGTGCGAGCGTATCTCAGCTGCGCACGAGTAGTCTGCGCTTGTGACTCTGACTAACCATACGCAACCGGGCGGAGTTAATTTTTGAATGCTTGAATGGCCAATCTGAAGCAAGTAAGCGTATCCGTAGCGTTCCGCAGTGTGCTCGAGCGATGTCATGACTTTTTAGTATCACACACACAAACACATGCCCATGTTGGCTATCCCAGAGGGCGGGGCCGAGGCAAACCGCCTAGTTCGAGGCCTTATGCCATATGCCTTGCACTGATCGTTTGCATCTATTTTTGCTTCATTAACAAAATCGTATCATTCGAGCCATCATTGTTGCTAATAAAGCGACGCTGGGCCGTATCCCTATACCCCAAGAGGGCAAGAGGGCGGGGGGCTGTCAGGCGCACTGTCCCATGGGTTCTCCACCTTGTCTGGCTGTTCCGGCTGGGGCTGAGGCAGCGCTGCTGCTGGTGGCGTTGCTGAGATGCTGCATTTCGATTGTCGTCGAGGCGTTGCGTTGCGCATGGTTAGAGTTAATTATAAGAAATATTGTTGTCTTCATATGATTGTCACTAATATTTAATTTCGTCATTTAATGCATGCTGCCAATTTTTGTTGTCGTTCGCTCATTAGAATGGCAATTGTCTCGTCTCGCGTCGCTCTGTTACATCCACGCAAATCAATCTACACGTCTCGACGTTGTATGTGTGTGTATGTGAGTGCCCACATTAAGAGTGTGTGTGTATTACACACACATACAGGCACTCACACACAGTCGCACTGGCCAGTTGGACACACCTCCTTGCATTCGACATGGCCTACCTGCTCGGGTACCTTTTGTTGCGAATCTCTCTCTCTCTCTTTCTCTTTGTTCTCTCTGTGCCATTCTCTGCCTGGTTCTGCTCTCTCCCAACGGCTCTGACGATCGCCATAGTGAACGTTTGTTTTGTGAATGGCTTCGCAAAGTTTTTTTGTTGTAACTACAGCACCTGAATGGAAATGACTGCGAATATAAACAATTAGGAATACACAATATCAATCGATTTAAAAAAAATGCAAAAGAAATTTAACATAAATTAATGTTTAAGTACAATTTTTTGTAAAATTCTTTTAACATTGCTTATTCAATTATGTATGTTATGCATGTTAATTTATTGCATTCTCCGACAGATCTCCTAAATTATGAATTTAGTTTTTAAGCAGTCCTTAATCATGAAATGTCATCAATTGTGTGGCATTATCAAATTTGTAAATGTATTTAGTTAATTTATGAAATCATTATGAACAGACTTGCAGATTAAATGTCTTTCTACAAAAATTTAGCTTTTATAACAGCTTCAAAGCGTCAAATTTTTATTTTACTAAACAGTAAACTTATTACAAAAAATAAAAACTAATCTCATAAATCATAATCCATCTAATATACATTTGTTTTATTTATCTAGAAGTACTTTTATTAAGAAATGACGGTTATAGTATTTCATAACTTTACAAAGCTTTGACTTAATTCGAAGTAAGGATTATGGCTAGGAACCCAGAAGAACTCTAGAGTCGTAGCCACGGCCATGGAAACGGTCTCGGGGAACCTTGTGCAAAGCTTCTCGGGGGCGCTATGTTAAATAATTTGGCTTTAACTATAGTGTGTAAGCTAGTTTATAAAACATTTTACAAAATAAAGACACTATAACTAGCTTTGCTACGGGCCTGCTCGTATTCATACATGTAGGGAAGTCTGATTGCCAAAGTATTTATATTATACTATTATCAGGAGACGCGTTTTATATTACGTTATTTGACAAAATGTTAAATCTTAAAAAGTTTCAAAATACATTTGGAATATTTACTTATTTGCTGGACCGGCCTATATTAGTCAAAGTGTTACACTAATATATAATTTAAAATACTCTTCAATTTATTTTATTTGGAAACATTTTCAATTAACTCTTCGTAATAAATATAAACATAAACTCTTTTCTAATTTTGCTTTCAAAATGCTTGTAAATGATTAAAATGAACCATATGAAAAATGATGAGGCTTGCTCAAGAAGGAGATGAATATCGAGATCGAGATGGAACAGAGACCAAATTATCTGCGTTTAACAAATTGGCTGAGTTGCTTTGAAGTTGCCGCCAACAGCGCGACAAATGACAAGCATAACAAATGATTATTATGTGTTTTTCTTTCTCTTTTCCCGATTTTGTGTTATAACATCGAACAAAAATAACACCAACTGATGAAGTGGCAGCAGCAGAGTCCGCGGCGGAGCGAAATCGGGAGACACTTAAGAAAACAAAACACGCACCCGTGACAGAGGCGGGAGCGAGGCTTCATATGTCTCGTGGAAGTGGGCAAAATGTGCTATAAAGTTGACACATTCGGAGCAGAATTGAGAGGCGCGTAGACCCAATCGAATACTTGTGTAACATGTCGGCAAAGGGTGTCAACGCTGGGCGGAAGCGTCGAATTGTCTACGCCGGCTCCGGCTTCGACGACCTTCGACCAGACACTTAAGGTAGGCCAATGGGATAACGATCCAAGCCGGCACTCTGATGATGTAACAGCCGATGATTATGTTGTAAACGAAAGGTCGCAGCTTCAGCGTGGTCCGGTCTGAGTCCACTTGAGTGTTGTGTGTTGTCCTGGCGGCGCGAACATAAAACGGCTCGACGCAATTCCAGTTGACGATGAATTATTGGGCTGAACCTGCGCAGCGGCTCACTTGAGAGGCAACGCACCGCAACTGTCACCTGATCCGAGAGGTTCGCACCCGTGCAATGCTAACTACCCGATGAAGTTGTTCGTAATATTGCGCGGTAGGCTCTTCTTGTTGTTCTTTTACTTATTCCTGTTCCATTTGTTGTTGTTGTTGTTGCTGTTGACGGTCTAGTCATCGGCTGTGTGAAAGATTCGGACACATGTTTCTACTTCTCGTCGGTTTCGGTTTCACAGCCCCCGAGAACATCTCTTCCTCGCTCAACGGCGAATGGGAAGCGCATCTTTCATGCTTATTCGATTTTGTAGTTGCCGTTCTCCCTTTCCCCCACCCCTTCCCCCACTCCACATCCCATCCGACATTCCCGTTTCTTCCATTCCATTGTCTGGGGGCGTTATGGTTTATAAATTTTAAATATGCTTTAGGTATTTGAAGAGAGTTTACTTTTTCGGGCAAGCATGCCGTCTGTTTTTGTTTGTTTATCAAACTAAAATCCCCAATTTCAGTCATGTATATAGACTAACAAGCATTATAATTATGTTACGATTCCAACTGAAGCGTAATCAATGAAATTGCAAATTTAGAGGAAAACCAGAAAGAAAGACTACCGTTTATACTTTTGCAGGTTCTTACTTTTTCCGATGGTTCCTATACTATTTATATTCCTATAATGGTGCAGCAATGAATTGTATTCAGCTATAAAAAAACTCCTATCCTGTATTTAATTTTCGATTGGCACTGATAAATTATTTCGAAAGACAATACTGTTCTCTTTCTTTGTATGTCAGCTGTATATAGTGTTCCGATTTTAATTAAATATTTAATTATATACGTATTGTTTATATAAGGGTATACAAATACCTTCATAATTCGCAGATTGCTTTGATTATCTCAGTTCCCATTGTCTTTATCCTACTCGGTAGTATTTTTACTCGATGCTAATGTGTATGAAATCACTTTAACTTCCATTTATAATGCGCGGGTATTTGATGTTTTTCGTAAATTATATCGATGGTGTTAATTGAAAACCTTCTTCGGCGGCTTGCTCAACTCGCTGCCAAATGTGTCGAGCCAGTCGATCGATCCATCGATCGGTCGGAGTCGGGGCTTCGTATGGATCGCCCTGTAACCTGTGCCAGTGTTGGGGCACTCGGCATTGTGGTTTCAAACAATAATTAAAAGCAAATAAATCAACAGATTTGTACAACGACTAATTGAAGCTCAAATAAATCGAAAATTTAACTAAAAGCCTCAGTCGGAAGACCGGACCACCCAGAAAGTCCGTGTCCGGCGGCAGCGTCAAGAGTTGAGTTGTAATCGAAGTGTTAATAGGCCAAACTGGTTTCGGTTTTGAACGTGCCGGACAATGTTGGACGTGAACATGGACGGGATAGCTTGATACACGAAATCGCTTGAAGGTTGAGTCTTCCCATTCCCTGGAGCGGGGGCGGGGGCCAGAGCAGGGAAGCAGCCAACGACAACGAAGACGACAATCTGACAAAGACGAAACGTTGATGTTGTTCACTCAGCATTCGTTCATCTGAGAGTTGTCGAGATTTGCCGCAACTACAAGTTTGATATGCTGATGGGGACGACGTTACTAGGGGGCAGGGGGGAGAGCACAGAGGCAGCAGCAGCAGCAGCGAGTTCGCTTCACGCCGGTTGCACTTGAATGCTTCAACGACATTCTGATTTGTGGTTGCGGCTGCTGTGGCTGCTGCTGCTGCTGCCACGGCCTGGGCCCGGTGCCGGGCCTTGGCCTGGACCCGAGAGCACACGCCGTTTGCTCGGCAATATTTCACGTGAAGAGAAAACGGGGAACAAAACTAATCTACAGATCCCAGTGTAAACAAACAAATGCAAAACGCCTCCGGGAAAGGTGAAAGTTGCCGTGCACTTGGGGCAGCCAGCGCCTAGCTAGGCATCCCGTTTTCTATTGGGGTCGCAATGGCGCTGCCAATGCAGCTGTCTCGCTTGCGCACCCTTCGCCCAGGCGCGCCACAGTTAATTTCAATATGGCGTCGTCGGCGTTTCCGCATGGCGATGCTGATGCTGATGCCGATGTTGCCGTTGATAGACGCGCTTTAAATGCATAAAATTGCTGACTATAAATAACATTTAATGAAACACATTTTTCGATTCTTGATTCCCGCCGCCTGGGCGGCCCGCTGCCGTCCTGCCCTTCTCCCTGCTCTCTTTGCTGTGTATTGTTTTTGGCAAAGGATCGAGGCGAAACATTTAGTTTCGCATCTTCTATGCATTTTGAGTTATTATTGTAATTTGGCTGTGACCAGTCAGCTGGAACGGCAGGCAGTCTCGGAGATGATGATGATCCCGACAAAATCCGGAGCCGTAGCTCAGTTGGAATTTCTGTTTCTGCTCGTAATAAACATTTTTCACAGTCTATGAAATATAATAAGTTTTGCGACAAGTGCACATAATTTCGCATCGCATCGTATCGCATCGCATGCTTTGTGCATTTAATTAATTAACGCCAAAAACGAAATTATAGAAGATAGAAAATGGATTTGGATTTTTGAGAGCAATCAAGCAAATTCTGGTGAAAAATGTGTTTACAATGTACTCTGCCAGGCACAGCAGATCATCGAGAGCGGTACCAAACCCCCTACATTCACCTACTCACAGACACACACACACACAGCCGACTGAGTATGTTAACGGTAAACTCGTATTCATTTTATGGACTTCTCGCGCACATCTCAAAATCGAAATGGTCCGTAACTGCAAATGAAATAGCGAAATGTTTGTTGTTCTTCCCCCGAGAAAGACGAGGAAACTGCAAATGGAAAAGTATGTGTAAATTGCACAGAAAACTCTAAAAACGTCTATATTAGTGTTTCCGTTTTTTTTTTGTTTATTCTGTATTCGAAATGCTTAAGTTTTATTTAAGTGTTTATGGAGAAATAACTAATGAAAACGCCTTAAATTGCACATTTCGCTACACTCTTCTGGGTTTTCTTTCGTTCTTTCAGTTATTAATAAACTCACAGCAAGTGTGTGTGCTGTGTGTATTTGTGCTCGGCAATCTGTGTTAAAGCGCAGCATGATTCGCTCGATTTAAGATACATTTCCATGCCAAAGGCAGCGCACCGAGTTGCCGCCCTTTGATTTATAAAACGTGCATCTCTTCGCCGCATCCGAGAAGGCGACACAAGGCGATTCGTTTTGTCGCTCTTTGTTTATTTTATGTCAATGCAATTTAATTTGTTTTCTCGTGCCTCAGTCGAGTCAAAATTTTCGGCAAATTTATAATGAAAAATAACACACCATATGTCAGACAAGAGCAGACCCCTTTGAGTCGCCGCACCACGCGAAACTTGAAAGAAACAGAAACATGCCATGTAATCTTCTAACTTTACAGCCAAGTTCTTATATTTCCACGATTGAAATGCTTTTGCGAATGTTCAGATACACTTTAAACTTAGATATATTGTAACACAAGCAGTGGTCTAGGACATCGGACACAAGGTGAGCTCTGCAACATAGAATGAAATACAAATATATTAATACTTTGTCGATAAACTAGATGAAATCTTACTCACACGATCAAAACATAGAAATACAAGGTGACTACGCTGCAAACGGGCCGCGGGATTTGCTTTTATTGGCTTAGCTTAAAGGGATAAACTATACTGCTTTAGTCGTCCTTCTGGGGCACACTGAGTTCCCAGAAGAGCTTTCCCATGCCGCCAATGCCGACAAGAGCCAGAGCGACGGTGATGCGGTACAGCACTTGGTCGAAAGCGGATCCCTTCAGGAAGACGGGCTTGCCGTCTTTCTTCTGGAAATGTTCCTGAACCTTACGGATCTCGAAGTAACCCTTCTCGATCTGATCCTTGCTGGTAGCTGTGGCACGACGAGTGCTGGTGGTGGCAAAGCTGCGCACAACGGCCTGCGATAACAAAGTTTGCGGTTAGTTTGGGTGCTCCAGCAATCTTACGTAATTGATTCCTTATATCATGCTTCCAGGGGAATGCCATGGATTTAATACGTAGTTGGCATTGTCCAGGAAGCAACATTTGCTATGAATTACAACTCACTCTTGAAATGTTCATCATTTTGATAGTTATATTTATTTATAGTAACTCAAATGCAAATAGTTCCAACGAGCTGCAGTGGAAAATTCACAGGGCCCAGATTATGACAGCTGTTTGACGTCTATGGAGAATAGAGTTGCCACACTACCATAAAAATACAACTCTTTAAATTTGCCATTCACTCCGAAATCATTGTCGGCATTCAGAACAAATAATATTGTTATTTTATATTGCCGCAGCTGCTTAAAATAGATTTATTTATTAGTTAAGGGAACCACAACAAATTAAATAAACACCATGGGCTTCCTGACAGTATTAAAAAAGATGCGTCAGAAAGAAAAGGAAATGCGTATTCTGTTGCTGTAAGTGACTTTATAGTTTTCTGAAATTGTGATTCATGTTTCATACTTTCTTATAGAGGCCTAGATAATGCAGGCAAAACAACTATTCTGAAGCGTTTTAACGGAGAACCAATTGACACAATCTCGCCCACCTTGGGCTTTAATATCAAGACTCTGGAGCACAAGGGCTACACACTAAATATGTGGGATGTGGGCGGCCAGAAGTCATTGCGTTCCTATTGGCGAAATTATTTCGAATGCACAGATGGTCTCGTCTGGGTTGTGGACAGTGCGGATCGTATGCGTTTAGAGAGTTGCAAGCAAGAGCTGGAAGTACTTTTACAAGAAGAACGTTTGGCCGGTGCCACATTACTCGTGCTGTGCAATAAACAGGATTTGCCAGGAGCTCTAAATTCCACAGAAATCAAAGAGGTTTGTTGCTGTAGTTAGATAAATGAAAGAAGGGTTTATTAACATACTTAAATATTCTGTGCTACAGATCTTAAAATTGGATGAAATCACAACGCATCACTGGCTGGTAGCTGGAGTTAGCGCAGTCACTGGAGAGAAGCTATTGAGTTCAATGGACTGGCTTATAGACGACATAGCAAAGCGAATATTTACATTGGATTAAATTAAATCTACTTCTCAAGTAAATACATCTTGTATAACTTCTTATCCTGCTCACTGGTGAATCTAGGCTTGAAATTAACTTTGTGGATACTGGAGAAACCTTCGTCCTGCGTTGGTACCTGATACTTTTTCTTCATCATGTTGAATACCATATCGTTGATCTGCGAATGTGCGCTGTCCAATAGTTCTCTATAGGCTATATTATGTTTCGCCTGTGTGGGCGTTACATTCATAACGAAGCAACGACACGGAATTTTCATTTCGGCTGCCAATGCCAAAAACTTCTTTCTTGATGCCACATCCACATTGGTGTTATCCACTACGCATGACCGCCCAGAGCTGAGAGCCTTCTGGCATGCAGTCAGACAGGCCTGTGTGCTACCCAGTGTATCAGCATTTGCCACTCTATAACCCTTTGGACTTAACACTGCGTTGCAGAAGTGACTCTTGCCTGAACCCGGCAGACCAACGACAATAATCATTTCGCATTTGCTTGTGTCAAACTGTACGTCATCAGGCTCGAACTGCGGAACATCATCGAAGATGTTTCCCGGTTCAAAGTCGGGCCTGTTCCACTCTTCCGTGCGTCGATTGAGAAAATGCGCTTCGGGTGTAAAGAATGAGATGCCAATGTTGGCAGCAAACAGTCGATCTGCCAGAGAATGATCCTTACGTTGCTTGGTGACTCCCTTGCCCGTTTCGGGTCTGCCAGCTGCATCGCCCACAAAAAAGCAGCGCTCCAATTTGATGGGTACATTGCTGTTCATCTCAGCCTTTAGGTGCTCCCACATTCCTGTCATTGGTTTGCGATAATGACCATTGCCGATAGCAATGAATACCTGCACAGGCACGCTCAATTTCTTGATAATATCCTTGATTTTTACCTTGAAATCGTCCAGTTTGATTTTTCCGCGTGCTATGCCAGCTTGATTCGTAAAAAAACAAATCTTGAAACCTTCCTTATGTAACTTCTGCAACTTTTCGGGCACTTCCGGGTAAATGATCCGCCAATCAGTTGTGTTCTTGGGAAACACATTACCAGATTTGGTTGTAATAATGGTCCCATCCATGTCATAGCCAGCGATTTTGCTGGAAGCCATCAAGCCGGCACTGCTGTATATGACCAGTTTACCATTCGCAACCGCATCCCACTTTTCTTCTCCACTTGCCGATGCGTCCGTTATGGTAGTGTCTTCCTTCACTTGCACATCGTTGCCATCGCTTTCAGCTTTAGCATCTGGAGGCGGATTGAAAAATACTTCAAATGGATGACGCCCGTAGACCACTTCCAAAAGGTCCCCGTGCTGAAGATCGCACTCTGTGTTTTGCATGGCCATGACACCATTAATTCCACAAGGATTGAGTCCCAGCACCTTCAACCGTACACTTCCATTTTCCATGTCAACATGTAGTTGCAACTGTCTCTTGGAGCAACGCGCATCGCGTATGCCGGTCTCCTTGCTGCGCCCAATAACATTACTGCCGTCCGTCAGCCGTATGGCGCAATGCTCGGCCTCCATGGGTCTCAGTGTGCACATTCTCGCAGCCGCCTCCTTTCCGGCTTTGCTCACAGAACGATTTAAATATTTTGCCAGAGACATTGTGTTAAACTCATTTAGTTCAAATTTAATTCGATGTGTATAAACAAATTTTATCCGTGATTGGCGTGACTTGTTTTCGCAATTTTCGCTCTCTGCGGAGTGTTAAGTGTTAACAGAATGCTGTTATGTTATTAACAGTTGTGATTTCTGTTTAATAAAATACCGTTCGTTACTTTTTAGCAGCATTTTGAAATAAATTACTTAGTATTTTTATTGTCATATTGGTAAATTTTACTCAACTATCTCTTTTTTGGAGTTGGTTAACCGGAAGAGTTACCTTTGATATAGATTTTTTTCTATTAGTAGGCTTGTATTTTAATTTTATTTTAACTTAGCAAATCGAGTATTTTAAAAATCCAGTTCAACACAACTTTCGTCTCAAAATGCTGAGAAATTTTATTTCCAAATTTCGCGTTAGTATTTCATTATGAATATGTAATTACAATTATTTTTTATATTGGTTTATTTGCAGCCAATTTTGCGCGATGTCAGTGGTTGGGGCGCAATATACTCCGGGCATGGAGGTACTCGCTTCTTTCAAGTTTCTCCGGCTTATATGCAAAAAGGTGAAGGAAAGTTGCCACCTAAAATGGCAAAACTACAGAAGCAATACCAACAAGACAATGGGAAACCAGTATTCTTAAAGGGCGGACCCATTGACAATATTCTTTATAGGCTTACTCTTGTCCTATGCGTCATTGGTACAATTGGGGACTTATATCTCTGGTTTGGCTATATTCTTGCCACTTAGAGATTCTACATCTTATTTTAATAATTGCGATATCAGGTTGATGTCATGATATTAACAGTTTGTGAAACATTTTGTAGTAAGGTTACTGAATACATTGCGTTTAAATACCACAGACAAACACATAACACGGACAAATACAGTACTTCATTTGAGAAATTAAAATAAATGAATATATAAAATTCGTTGAAGACATTTTTATTTAAAATATAATTACACTTTTATCTCGCATATAACTTAAAACTCCTCTACGCGTGTCGTGCTTGTCATTTTGCTTTAGAAGTTTCGTCGTCTATTTTGTCTATAACCTGTTTCAAACAGTCCTTTGTTGATGTCTTTTCCAGGTCACAGATGCGCGTCAGGTCCATGGTGGCTATTTGCTCAATCATCTCCTTAATCTTCTCCTGCTTTATAATTGATTTAACCGTCTGACGCAATCCTGTACGTGCTTCTTTTGTTTTTTGCTCCATTGAGTCGTTTTCAATGTGTCGTCCCTTCGATCTGTAGTGCTGTTCAATAATCTTTCGTAGTTTCAGTTTTGTAGCGGCACGAGATTTTCGATTTGTTTGATCTAGGGCAAGATTTCGTAGCTCCTGAAAATTAATTTCTTTGGCTGCTTCGACAGGATCTACGTTGAGTTCCAATGAAGTTTCTTCCACGGTGGCCACCATGCCATCTTCGTCTTCACCCTCCTCCAGAATTTCAAGTTCTGATCTTGACTCTTCTACTGTAATAGGACTTGGTTTTGCCGGTGGGACAGTAAGTTTAACATCTTCTTGTAAAATAGTTTCCAACGGAATAACCTCAATGGGTTTCCCCTCATCTGTCATAGTTGTTTCCTTCTTACTTCGTTTACTTTTGGTAATTTCTTTTTGGGTAGCATCACTTGGCAAACTCTTTTCAGCTCGATTCTCTTTTCTGACGACCTGCGATCGTTTCTTTAAGATACCTATACAGGGTTTCGTCTTTATTCGGACTGGCAAAAGGGAGTTGTATTGTATACCAATGCTGTTGAAGCAATCCACAAATTCCACTATCTCAAAATCATCCTGCAGTGTTGTCCACAGTTCGGTGTTCTGCTTGTTCTTTGCTTCCACTAACAAGTGCGTGTATCTGTCAATCTCTGCCTGAGTATAGTTCATGGACTCATCCTTGCTATAGGTCCAGCTGCCGTATATTTCCATAAAACGCGAGACTCCGCTTTGAGCAGCTAGATTTGATATATGGACTGAAACATTTGAATTGGCTTGCTCCAAGCGGTGCAAGCGAGAGAGTGCAGCACCACCAGGATAATTTGTTCCAGACACAACCAGCAGGAATATGGTTATTAATACATTGAGAAGCATATGAGAAGCCGCTACGAGGGCCAGAAAACTATGCCAAGCTGACTTGGCGCTGTTCATCCACCTAGGAAGAGCAAATGTAAGTTATTCAACAGGTAACCCAAAATTGATAGATACTTTACTTACATGCGTTGACAGGCACATGCAACCGCAATATTTAGAACCGGAAATACATAGATTATGAAACGCAATTCTTTATGCGGCAGCAGTGAATACAAGAGTACAAATCCGAGTGCTGAGAGAGCAAGAGGGCGAATACGCGGCTCATAGTAAATGCCAATAGGCACGAAGACCAGCGAAACACCCATGGCACGGGGCAGTGCAGAGTAGAAATACCAAAGGAACGGCGATGTACCCCAGTTGGCGCTCTTGTTTAGAATTGTATTGTACCACAACACTTCACCCTCGGGCCATAGTAGACGGCGCCAGAAGAAAGAGTCCACCAGAATCGTGGCAACCAAAATGCCCAAACCAGCAGGTAAGGCAATCTTCAGTAGTCTGTTGAGGAAACTATAGATTAACCTCTGGCGAAGTTTGCTAGAAATGCATCTAATTCATACCCATCAATGGATAACTTTTGTTTAATAAGGTCCAGTGCCAGCAGCAAACCCAAGAAAAGAGCCAGCTCCGAGCGAAATACAATTATGGATATGCCCGAGCATATAATAAACGGTTTGGATTGTCCACGCATCCAATAGGCAATTGCATAGAGAACTGAAAATATTATTGAAACATAATTGTCATTTCTGCGAATTAGGGGAAAGGCGAAACATACCAAGCGGCAGCGCGAAGATATTGGGCAGTGGGCGCGTCATGTAAAATATGAAGTGGAACTGGGTTATAGTTATGGCCGTAAACCAGAGGCGCACTTCGACGCCATAGAGCTTGGTAACAGCTTGTCGCAGGTTATGCCAGGCAACCGAAATGGCTCCAGCCAGGACAAGACGCACTGTCAAGAAGACTCGTTGGATGAGAGCTGACCCAGAGTTGATTTACCAAGTATCTTTTACCTACATATTGGGTCCAGAACTTATTGATGCTCATCGTTTCGAATAGGAGCACAAAAGGTGCGGACAATATGGAGATTATGAGTGGTCCAATGAACGTACGAGGCACAACTCCCGGATACTCATGATGATCGTACTGCGTAAAATTGTTCCTCAAGTATAATATATCGTGCATGGCTTGCAGATTAAAGCTCTCCTCGACCTTGGTGAACGGCGTATAGACGAGATGCGCCGCTGCCGTCAGAAATACGAGTGCATCCATTTTCCGCACTTGTTGCAGTCGCAGGCGGAACAGAAATAAAATTATTGAACAGCTGGATACAAAAATTGGCAAGTTACATAATTGCCATAATTCTTGTGACACCAAATGCTACGGTTTTTGGTAAATGCACATATATTTTACTGGTGACGTATTTCAATCACCAATATAAATAGCCCGGCCGGCGTTAACAATGTTTGTCCTTTTTAATGATCAATTCAAGTCTCTAGCATTGCCAAGCTTTTCCAAATTAATCAGACAAAACGTGTCTATACTTGTTTTTGGAACACAATTTACAATTCCAAAATAAAATCGAAATTTGTTTTAAAAATAGAATGGTTCCACGTTTAACATAACAAGAGTAAGATAACAAAAAAGAAGAAGAATAAACAACATCTTTAACAGCTGTTCGTGACTCACGAAATTAAACGTTCACATTTGCGATTATATGTAAGTCTGGCAACCCTGAATATCTGTAGTCCCAAAGACAATTTGAAATTCCAAGTCATTCTCTTTGGACGTCTGTCAGAAAACGAAGCTACGAAAATGGTTGCTCATGATGATATCTTTGAAAATAATGACCAGCTTATGGATGAAGCTGATTACTATGTGGCATACAAGAGGTTGCAATTGCAACTTGAATTGCTGCAGGTGCAGGAAGACTATATAAAGGAAGAACAGCGCAACCTAAAGAAAGAGTACCTACATGCTCAGGAAGAGGTTAAGCGCGCTAAGGCTGTGCCTCTGGTTATTGGCCAATTCTTAGAGGCAGTGGACGAGAACACTGGTATCATTGCCTCAACAACAGGCTCCAATTACTATGTTCGTGTACTGTCCACAATCGATCGCGAACAACTGAAGCCTTCGGCTTCGGTGGCTCTTCACAAGCAGAGCAACTGTTTGGTGGATTTGGTGCCACCTGAAGCAGATAGCACCATCACAATGATGTCGCCGGATGAGAAACCCGATGTTAAATACTCGGACATAGGCGGGCTCGATATGCAAAAGCAAGAAATACGCGAAGCAGTTGAGCTACCCCTGACCCACGCTCACTTGTACAAGCAAATTGGTAAGAAATGAAGCTATTAGAATGTTCCCACTATAAATGCGATTTCTAGGTATTGATCCACCGCGAGGAGTGCTGCTCTATGGTCCCCCAGGCTGTGGAAAGACTATGCTGGCTAAAGCTGTGGCTAATCATACTACGGCCTCATTTATACGCGTTGTGGGTTCCGAGTTTGTTCAGAAATACTTGGGAGAGGGACCGCGAATGGTGCGTGATCTTTTCAGGCTGGCCAAGCAGAATTCACCGGCTGTCATATTCATCGATGAGATTGATGCCATTGCAACAAAACGTTTCGATGCCCAAACAGGTGCTGATCGTGAAGTTCAACGTATTCTGTTAGAACTCTTGAACCAAATGGATGGATTCGACGAGACCACCAATATTAAAGTAATAATGGCCACCAATCGTGCTGATACTTTGGATCCGGCTCTTCTGCGTCCGGGGCGCTTAGATCGTAAAATTGAATTCCCACTTCCGGACCGTCGTCAAAAGCGTTTGGTATTCACTACCATTACCGCCAAGATGAATCTTGCAGAGGACGTTGATCTCGAAGAGTTGATAGCTCGTCCAGACAAGATTTCTAATGCCGATATCAATGCCATTTGCCAAGAGGCGGGAATGCATGCAGTGCGGGAGAATCGTTATATCGCACACGCCAAGGACTTTGAGAAGGGATATAAGACTACCGTGCAAAAAGACGATACTCAGCACGAGTTTTACAATTGAACAAGTAATAATATTGTAATTTAATTATGATTATAATAATATATGTATTTATTTATTACATACATTAAAATTCCGTAGTTTTTTCATGGCACTAAAGTTCTGAGAAGGTAATCATGATACTGACAGCTACGTGTAAAGTGAAGTGTATTACATTTTCATGGCGCCACACGTATTTTAATTTAACGGCTTTCTGTGCACGGTAACTCGTGAATGGCTAACAGCTGCAAAATCAGCTGTTGCCGCAATGGCCTTTGCCGCTCTTTGCTATTCAACACATTTTCGGTTGTTTTTTGTTTTAAATATTTAGTGGCTCTTAATGTGATAATAATGTCATCGCTGGAGACTTACGTGACTCGCATAAAGCCGGCTATAGATGATTTTCTAAAGATGCCCGACAAAACCACATTGGCCACGGTGGAGAAGGAAGTAAAGGAATTTAACTTTGGCCAAATGCGCATATTTCAGGTGCAAATTGTAGTGCCACTTGTAATCAAACTTGACCAGCTTTCGGGGTAAGTATATTTTAAATATCTGATTGCAAGTTTCCAATTCATTTGTAATATCTGCGAAATTGTCCTGCAGGGAAAGCCAGGAGTTGCGTACTAGTTTGATAGAATGCTTGAGGCACGTTATTTCCAAAATATATCTGAATGATGAGAAAGGATTGCGGTCGATACTGGTGGTAGTATTACAGCAGTTACGGGACTCAAAGGGCTCAATGATGCGACCCGATCTCAGTGAGGAAATCAAATTGGCTGCCGTCCTCTGTATTTCAGATTCACTACGTCGATCCACAAGCGATGTTCTAGAAGCATTTTATACAAAAGAGACAGCAGTGGTGATTGGTCAAATACTGCTTACACTATTGGAGCTTATAGCTAAAGAGAAGTACCGTAAGTTGGTAAAGGCGTCGATGGAATGTTTGATGGTTCTCTTCTACGTGCACGATGATGCCGATGCGGCGGATGTAGTCCTGCGAAACCAAGTTGCGAATACCATATTCATATACCTGCCAAAAGTGGTGACGGTTCTGTTTAAAACTTCAAAGGCAGATGACACAATAGGTGAATCCATAAAATCGGTTAGTTCCAGCCCTTCACTTCAAACCGTGTTACTAATAGTATTTCTCATTTAGATGGCCATCAAGGCTTTGGGTCGTATAACATGCATAATGTTTGAGGAAACAACAGATGAATTCATCAAAATACGCTATGATATTAACGCATTCCAAAATTTGTTCGACTCTGCCTGCAAAGATGAGGCCGACAATCACCTTAATGACACCAACATATTCGGAAGTAAACGCCTAAATCTAGAGCAAAATGAGGAACGACTTAAGCAGATGCAAGAGAATCTACGGTCCCCGCAGTGGATCGCAGCTACTGCAAGACATATGCGTCCCATCTTTGTAGAGACATGTCTTTTGCGGGCACACGCCTCCATTGAAGTGCGACGAACGTACGCGGAAGTGTGTTGTCTTCTGCTACGGAACTGTGTTCACAATCTTAAAAACAACTTTATACATCTGCTTGAAAGTGTCTTGGCCTTGTCAGAAGATGAGGAGCCGAACATAGCGAAGCTTTGTCAAGCAACACTCTCAGAGCTGCAGCAGCGGCCCAGTTGTTCGGACATCTTTGACGAGAATGCAGAGCTTCTTCTGGATGCCCATCTTAACAAGTGGCCACGTATTCTACATCGTTGTGAAGATAACGAACAGTTTTCCGAGCTGATGTTCTTTAAAGGATTTCTGTGTAATCTAAGCGCCGATAAACTACAGTTGCTTTTGTTGGTACCCAAGAACTTGGAACTGTTTGTCATGTGTCTGTTGTCGGCGCTGGATCAGCGCACATCCCGTGATCTTTTGAATGAGGAGTACTCACTGAGACGCATTGTGGAGGGCAGTCCCAAGGATCTTGCCGCCCAATTTAGTCAACTTCCGTGGCGCCAATTTAAATATCTTAGTAGCGACCGTTGTGTTAATGTTTTATATGATATTTGTGGACTTCTGGGAGCGGAGTCAAGTCTGAATCGTCTAATATTCGACTGCTGCCAGGATCTGATCGATAAGCGAAGCACATCAATGAATGAATCCATTTTATTGCAAACGCTCTTGGTAACACCTCAACAAGGGACAGCACGTGCAAGTCGCTTAGTGTTAACGGATTTACTATTGGATGAGATCCTGTGTGATGATCATTGGCACCTTGCACTACAACCGGATGCAGCTTGGCGGCTTAAAGTCGACAAGGTATGTTTATTTAGCTAATACAAATTATAATTAAATTATTATTAATGCGTTATTCTAACGTTGCAGCCAACATCATGGTTTGAAGACCGCACGCCTGATCTATACTCGTCGGCATTAGAGGTGCGTACCCAGGATTGCGACTCGGATGACGAAAGCGAACCGATCAGTAGCCGTGTAAGCATTGCGGATGCGCAGTTCAATGTACTGCATACTTGTCTCATTCTGGACGCACTGGGGCACAGCGCTAGGTTCATTGGTGACACATTCGATCGGCATATATTTCGCAGCTTACATAGAGTACTACTGAAGTTGGGTAAGCCTTCAGCCTGAGGCATCAGTAAAAGTTTATATAATGTTACATTGAATCTGATTATTACAGCCAGCAGTAATACAATCATACATCAGGCAGCTACCTTTGCCTTCGTGTCAATGCAGCTGGCTCTAAAATATGCAGCTCCATCCCATTTCATTGAGTGTTCCACTGACTACATTACTTTCCATCTGAATACGCTACTCAAGCGGGTAAGTGAATCAATTCATTGTTCTTATACATATCATTATTGTGAATTTACCCGTTACAGTCGCCCGAGAGTAGTGCTGCTGTGGACATCCTCACCGTGGTGCTGCAGTACAGCACTCGTGGAAATGTTCCCCATCTGGATAGTATTTTTCAAACTATATGCGAAGAGTGCACTAAGTTGCAGCAAACGGACAACGTGCACTCATATCTGCGAGTATTTAATGCATTCCTAAGTCATGTGACTAGCTGGCAAAGTGATACGCTGGAACAAATAACCGATACGGAGATGCAGATGGACGAGGAGGAGAATATATTAAGTAATTGGCTCAATATACTTAATAAGCCGCCAGAGGATGAGCCAATAAATTTAGAAACAACACCCCAACATGAAGAAGATGTAAATATGCCCGATTCAGAACCGAATGATCCTTCAATGCCACAGTCTGAAATGAAGCCGGAGCTGCCACGTCACATCGAAATGACCAAACAGATTCTAAGCCAGGCCATTAAGTTTCTTTCGAACTCAGATCAAACCCAGCAGATTCTTGCACTAGAATGCATTGCCACCGGCGTTTCACTGCTCGCTGATTATGAAGATGAACTCTTGCCGCTGGTGCATCTCGTTTGGCAGCCACTGGTTGAAAAGTTTCGTCAGAAGGATCCGCTCGTATTGAGTCGTTGCTTTAGCTTACTTCACATACTGGGCCTGCATGCCAAGGAGTTTATTTTAAAGCGTAGTCTCAGCGATGTCATACCTCAGCTTAAGCAGTTTCTTAAGGCAGCAAATGCGCACAGCAGCACTGAAAAGGGACTAGTACCTACGCAGGAGTACAAGCTTCAACTGAAACTACTGCAACATTTGCCGGCCTTCATCCGCAGCCTTCGACTTGATGGTAGGCATCTGTACGATCTGCTAAGCATTGTAGCGCTATACTTATCCCAGGAGCAGCCCAAAGAACTACAGGCTCTTGCAGTGCAGGCCTATCAAAATCTAGCTTCGTACAACGGCCCATTTGTGTATGTGTTGTTATTGCAGCGTGCTCATCTCAAGGACTACAAGGCCAGTGTTGACGGACTGTTTAGCGAGTTGGGTTTTAATTTGAGTGCACAGGAAGTGGTGGCTTTCGATGAATAAAAGTCCATTTTGCTTATTACGCAATTGCTCTATTCTGTATTCCGGTCAATTTCAATTACAGACTTTAATACTAGTGTCTTTTTAAAGCAACTCGAACGTGAGGACCAAACACATTGGTTTCTTATACAGGTATAGGTATAATATGCATTATACAAGTACACTATTTCATATACATACATACATACATTGAAATGGATTATTGAGGTATCTGTTTCTAACTTGCGTAGTTTTATTAAAATGACTTGATATAATATGTAAACAAGGGCAAGGATTGAACAAAAAATTTAATGTATAAACTTTCGAAAAAATGAATGGGGATTTTGTGTAGACTGTGGGCGCGCACATTATTGCCAATTACTAAATGCTATGTATAAACATAATACATTTTCGTTCACTGTTTGTCTTCTTTTTGTATTTCGTTTTCTTTTGTTTTAAATAGAACAAACTCTACAGTGAATACCCAGATGCTTAGCACCGAATAAACTTCGCATCCGACTTCTGAAGCCACTTTCATATAATCATTCTCATATGCAACGTTGTTTTGTATCAAATATATCTGAATTTCATGTAAAGTTGTGAAGATTCCCGTTCAGCTTTCATCAGTCCTGCATGCCACACAACTGTGTTCTTTACTCATACCTTAACAGTAGAATAACAAGCAAGCTGTGAGCAGATAGGTCCATTGAGCATTATAGAATCCGTGTTTGTCTGTTTTGCGATTGTGTGAGTCTCAAGCGTGGGCGGGGTTTTGTTTAGGAGTTTATAGTGTGCTTAGCTATTGGTATGTATAGGGTCTGGCTGCTATGACTACGCCAGCCAGTTCATTAAACTATTGGCATATGCCATGGGCTTGACATCAGGATGTGGCTACATGGAATAAAGACAAAATGTTATCACATGTGGTACAAATGGAACATAATCGGCTAACTTACCACAGCCTCGAAGGATCTGTAATTTGGTTTAAGATTTTTACCAGTTATTGTTATAAATGCGCCCATGTTGCCCATAGTATCACTGCAAATAAAATCAAATAGTTTAGTTTTGCTGTCTCCATTTAAGAGTGATTTGTACTTACCAATAGTTTGGCGCCGAGAAGACGGTTATACATTGTCCATTATGAGCCTCCTCATAGCCCATATCCTTAACCTCGTGACTGCGAATGATATAGTCTAAATTGTTAAGCTTACAGAATGATTCAGTCACATCTGGACCAAACTGTATGCCAACACCGCGCTTAGACGGGCCACGGCCCATCCATTGTTGTGGATCGGACCACAGTAGCTCGCACATGAGCCCCTCTTCTGGGGGCTGGCAGTTGCGATCGATGCGTCGTATATTATCTAAGGTAACATTATCTGACGAAAAGAGACCACCATGCATTACAAGAATCTTCTGATTAATGCAATGGCAGAGAGGAAGCCAGTTAAACACTCGCGTAAATATCTCCGCCATTTCACTGGTATACTTTGCAGTAACCTCGCCAGTAAATCCGTACATCTGATTCATGTTGATGCTTTCGTGGTTGCCTGCAAAAATAAATTAATTAGTTTCAAGTGAGTTATATGCTACCGTTTGACTTGGGCTTACCGCGAGACAGGAAGAAGTGGTTAGGGTAGAGCAACTTAAAACCGAAGAGAGTGAAAATACACTCTACAGAGAATGAACCTCTGTCCACGAAGTCGCCATTAAACAGATATGGGTTCTTTTCCGATGGCAGTCCATTGATCTCAAAGATATTCATTAAATCATAAAATTGACCATGTATATCGCCGCAAATTGTAAACTTCTCCTCATCCGGCACTTTAATATCCACCAGGGATGGTTGTGCACGTAGATACACATCGATGTCACAGAGTATCTGGAAACATATTTGACTATTACAGTACACTGACGTTAAGAATTCATTTTATACTGTTTACCTTATAGGCAAATTTACGATGCAGTCTCTTTTGTGCCTTATAGTGCTCCATAAGGTCTTTCATAAACTTTAAAGTTACTTTACCATCCTCCAGCTGAGGTCCTTTATAATCGTCTTCAATTGCTAAAACATAAAATGAATGTTGAGTTAAGTATGCATAATAACATATAAGGATGGCATGAATACTTACTGATGTTCTCCAAATCTCTAAACATCTCAGAGAGCGTCTTCTCTGGCTTATCAACAGCAATAGCACGCTCAAAAGCGCGCATTTTAACTATTTTACTGCACTCGGTGAATTTCAACTTTGCGTCCTTATCATTAGGCCTGCACTTGGCCACCTAAACATAGTAATTTCTTAGTAAAAATGCATCTTAAGACAACGTGTAAGACATTCACTTACATATTCAAAATCGGACAGCGCTTGTTTAAACTTGCCCAACGACATGTGAGCCGCCGCTCGCCGGTAGTAGCCCTTCAAGTAGCTGGGATCAGTTTTCACCGCTGAAACACCATCCTGCAGGGCCAGACCGAAGTTTTCCTGGCGCAAATGCGCTAATGCTCGGTTGGCATAGTATATTGCACTGCTAGGATACAGTTCTATGGCTTTCGAATACATGTCGATGGCTTTCGTAAACTCCTTAGCTGCAAAACGATAGAATGGGTCGATTGATTTTATTGCAAGATAAGTGCACTTTCAGTTACAACTATTGTCTTAGTCCCTAATCTTGGGGAAATATGTGAATTATCTCACACAGCGACAGTGCCAGTCTATTAGTTTTAAGGTTAGGTTGAATACAACGAACTGGAAATACGGGAACACGAAAGACCTGCATTCAACCGCTTAATGGGATTTGTGCACTTTACAGCATATATAATAGTACCTAGTGGCTTGTGTAAGTGATAAAAGTTAACTTACTCTTGAGCAAATCATTTCCCTTATTTTTATACTGCTCGGCCGCGGCAAAATCTTGGTCGACTGCTTCCGGAACTGAATCATGCTTAGCGGCATTAATTTCTGCATTCGGTGTTTGTTCTTTCAGATTATCCGTGGTTTTCTGTTGAATTTCCAGTTCGGACGACGACATATTTTGTTTTAATTAAGGATTTTTTACTGCCTGGCTGTTTCTCTAATATTATTTACTGTCTGCAAAACTTCAAGAGTTGATAAACGCCAAAATGTTTAGAGAGGAGCAACAAGCAGGTAGGCGCAATTTATCGATATATGACATGTTTTGAATTTATATTAGTTTATTTGATTCCGACTTATTTGCTTTTTATTTGAAATATTTGTCAAAGAATTCTACATAAATTATTCAAATTCACAATTTGTAAGTAATGCATATGACACAGTTGGATCGTACTCGATTGGTACTTACTTCTGAACAGGTGCAGGTGCTGTACAACGCCGCATGTGCAAGTATCGATATGCACCAGAGCCGCAACAGCTGTTGTGAGCTGGGCTTTGTAATCAAGCAGCAAGAAAAGTTAGAAACGAGTTGTTGTTAGTATAGAAACTTTGAAGCGACTGCAGTAGAAAGGCACGCAAGCTGAGTTTGGGTCAATTAGGCACAACTAGAATCTAAATTCCCATCCGTCGAGATCGGTAACTGCAATTTGTTTATTTTAAAGTGTGCGTGTTGCAGGGTGTGTCATTGTGCAAACGTGGGAAATTGAAGGAACTATGTCCATGAACAACTTATCAGTAGACGGCGAGTTCCGTTACATTATTCAATGGTTTAACGAATGGAGCGAATTGCAACGCGATGATTTTGTGTATGTATTGGTGGAGTATCTCACAAGAGACATGCCCGGGAGCCCAGGTGAAGGTAGAAGCAGCACCTACATAAATGGCATCGTTAATTCGTTGGCCACGTCGGGAGTTCAGGACAAGCCCATGAGTCTTTTTCAATGCCGTGTAACTATATGAAAATATTCAATATTACTGTTTATTTGCTCACTACCGGTTATTTCCCCTTTCTCTGACAGATTAAACTGTTTCGTGAATGGAATCCAAAGTGGCCGACCGACTTTAAATGCAAACTGCAAGAGAAAATCAACGAAATCGATCCAAAAGTGGGGGAAAAAATCATCAATGAACTGAAGAGGCCACATTCTATGCACAATGGTGACGCATCTGTTCATTTAAATGTAAATGGAACTAGCGGCTTCTTAGATGGCGAACTGGAGCATTCGGAGAGCGTCGCAGAAACTTTGCCAAGCACAATAGCAACAGAGTCAACGCCAGCGGCAGCTACAGCCCCAGTCGCAGTCGCATCCACAGCTAACGATGTTATTGACCAGACTTTAGAGACAATTACTGATAACCAATTGGCAGCAGTATTGCGTCAAGAAACGCCAGTCGATGATGATGATCAAGATCAACTTCAGCTTCAGCCGCAGCTCACTGCTAACAATGATCGTAATTCCGATACAAATGGCATTAATGCGTCGTCGTCGGCCGCTGTGACAACGATTGCGGTGAATATTTCCCCAGCAGAAGAACCGCCGTCGCAGATTCAGCCACAAGTGATTGTCGAACCTGTAGAACAGGTCGAGAATAACGTTTCAGCCAGTGTCATTGTATCTGTCTCAGCCACTGCTGCAGAGGTAGTCCCGGTGGCATAGATGTTCGGTCTGCTTATGGCGCTTGTCAGCGAATCAAGTAAAATATAATAAGGAAAAAATCGAAACGGAACTCCCTCATTTATTGCACGCCATCCGCATCAATACATTCCATGCATACATATAAACATTTTTACATACTTTATTTATATTCTAAGTTAAAGTGCATTATAAACGACATCTCGAACAGACCTACTAAACGTGTTAGTAATATGTTAGGACAACAAAAGATCAAAATACATTTATATGCCCATTGTAACGATCTCTTTTATTAAAAACTTAACCCGAAACTTAATTTGGATACGTCAACTCTGCCCTGCCTGTGTGCACTAATGTATGTACATACATACCATGCAAATGTATGTATATGTATCTGCCTCAAAACATGTTTTTGTTGTGTGCGTTGCTTTGGTACTGCCGGCTCTCGTGTTGCCAGTGCCACTCGGATGTCGGGCCAGTTATGTTCGTTTGCTCTCCTTACATCGGATGAGATGTGAGCAAGTGTGTGCGTGTGTGTGTTCGCTTTGCTCTTTTATAAGCTTCGCTTTTGGGGTATGTTTTGTGCTCCCTCTTTGTTTTGATTCGCTGTTGATAAAGAATAATTAAAACAAAGACAAAAAAATACAAAAACAACACACAGCGCGCCGCCGTCGAAATGGAAATGAAAATAAGATATACTCATATATTGAACCAATTTATTTCAATTTTATTTCGCACCTCGACGGCGCAAGTTGTGTTCGGCGTGTCCAATCTGACTGATTCGATGGTCAGTTGAGTATTGTGTGTTCTCTAGTTGCAAGTGCGTGTTTGTTTGTGTTTGTGTATGATGAAATAAGGAAAAACTAAGATGTTGCTTACAAAGTTATTACGAGTTACACTGTTTATTAGCGCAGTATGCTGGCAAAGTGAGTAAAAACCGATGACTTAAACAACAAACTGTAAATTGGTGGCAATTGGTGCAAAAGAACAGGGTTGCCAGGCGTCTCATTGCCGCACTAGGTCAAGGCCAATGACTAGAAATTCCCCAAGCAAATGTGCTAACATCATGCTCGACAGCGAAGGGCAATAAACCTCAAATATGTATAATCACAGCCAAAACGATGGCAAAAGTGAGTCAGTAATTGTGGTGCCGGACCTGTGTTTGGGCTTGGGGCATTTCTGGTTTGCAGATTGTATGTTGACCTTGGCTTTCGTTTGGTTTTAATACTCTTCGAACATGGTAATTGGTTAAAAAGGGTTTAATAAGTTTGTCATAATGTATGTAACAGGCTTCAATAAAATATATATTCTTAGTCAGCGGCAATAGACATACACCAAGTTTGTTATATTGTTAAATTTATATGCAGATCAAATTTCAATTAAATAAGGCGATGGTTGTCTTACTGACAGGCGCGCTTTACCGAAGCTTTTGACTTTTATATTTTTGTATTTTCTCTTGGTTTTTGCAAGTCACTTCACTTCTTTACATTCCCGTTTTTACACAGACGTTTGCGTCACCAGCGTCTGCCAGTGCGTGCGAGTCAAGGACTGCGCGTCCATCGCCCAAAGCTTGCTTCATCATCGACTCGAAGAGCGTGAGGCTATCTTTAGCATGGTGCGTAATGCAGTTTGCGGTTTCCAAGGACTCGACACACTTATCTGCTGTCCGACGCAACATAAGATCTCCAAGCATTTCAGTCGCAATCAACGATTTGTGCCACCCGAAAACCGTTGGGTTTGGGACGCTGTGACTCAACCGAGATCACCTTCAACTATTGACCCACACGAGGTAGAAATGAGGCTACATGATTACCACGACTTCCACGCAAAACGTAACTATCCTCAGCTTCTTGATGGGGACTTGGATGCGTCTTACTTTGGCTATGATGGCACTCAACACTTTCACTATCGAATCCAGCACGAACATGTGAGCGAAACACAACGCCCGCCACCGAAGGACAGACCTATTGTATTCCCTGGTGACTTAAGGTTTCACAAAACAGACGATTTTCCCACGGTCAAAGGCGAACTGATTGCCGACTCAAGCCAGGAGCAGGTCGTTCGAGATATGCTACCCAAAAAACCTGTTGTAGTTGGCACATCGACGACGTCGCGAGTGAATCCCCGGGATTGTGGTATCAGCTTAAGCACCCGGCTGCTGGGCGGAGAATCTGCGGCACCAGGACAATATCCGTGGTTGGCGCGCATAGCATATCGCAACCGATGTAAGTAGCGTCATTGCCCTAACTTACTGCCAATTCCCATTGAATACGATTAATGTATATGTATATTGTATTTGTATATGTGTGTCTGGTACTGGCTTAGCCATACACATAACAAAAAAATACTTTATTTTTATCTCGTAAGACAACAGTTCTCCTTAAAACCATTCGGCAGCGAGCAGTATGGCCAAGATGCCGCCAATAGTAAAAACAAGAAGAGGTCTAAGCTTTGACCAGTCGAGACAGCCAAGTTCATTATTATCGTCTTTGCATTCATCTAGACCATCACCTAGACCTCTATTTCCCTGACCTTTTCCCAGACCTTTTGCTCGACATCCTTGTTCTATACATCGCTTACTTGGAGCGCTTTTTTCTGAAATGTCATCTCCTCGAAGTTTTACATCTTTACAACAACCTATTGGAACACCGCCTTTTCCTAGTTCTCCTTTTCCGGGACCTGCTCCATCTGGACCACCAAGTCCCGCAACACCACCTTTTCCTATGCTTTCTTTTCCGTAACCTCCTCTTCCAAGACTTACTCCATCTGGACCACCAAGTCTTACAACACTACCTTCTCCTAGGCCTCCTTTTCCGAGACCTTCTCCAGCTGGACCACCAAGTCGTGCAACACCACCTGCTCCTTGACCTCCTTTTCCGAGACCTCCCATTCCTTGACCTCCATATCCTTGACTTCCTTTTCCTTGGCTTCCTTTTCCTTGGCTTCCTTCTCCTAGATCTCCTTTTCCTAGATCTCTCTTACTGCCACCTTCTCCGATCCCTGGACCTCCTGCAGCTTTTGGATCATGGCCACATTTTGCACATTTTCCTGCTTCTGAACAGTGACAGTTTTTTTTACTCATTGTAGACAGCCAGTGGAAAGTTTAATTGGAAGCCCAAATTATAAGTATATATATTTGATATGAATAGATAAAACCGTTAGGGAATTGAGAGGTTCACGATGAGAGCGAACAAGCTGACATAATTTTATTCCTTCTGAACAGGCACAGAGATGCAAAGCTACAAAATGAAATGAATAAAAATAAAAAGTATGAAAGCCACAGTCAGCTATTAAACCAATATTCGGGTTATATCGGGTATACACACAACAATTTTCTACTTTAATCAATTAATGATTCTCAATTTATCATTTATCTCTTCGGCAGCAAATGGTCGTATCAGTTACCGCTGTTCAGGTTCTTTAATTTTAAACCAATATATCGTGACTGCTGCACACTGCGTAGTCAATTTGGTTTCCGACTTAGAGGTGTAAGTTGAATATAATAATTACATACACACATATACACATATATGCAGACACATTTCTAAAAATAAATGAACAGATTTCAGGTCAGAATTGGCGATGATGCGCACAGCCAACAGGATTGCGCGGCAAGTGCCGCCAATTGCAACAACCCCAACCTATTTGATATTGGACGCGTGCTTGTGCATCCCAACTACGACCAGCCCAAATATGCCAATGATATTGCCCTGCTAAGCCTCCGAAGCCAGAGTGAGCGACATCCTCTCTTTTTGCTCCTTTGAGAAGTGCTAATGCTAATCTTCGCATCTTTTAGAACCGATCACTTTCACACCGATTTGCTTACCTTTAAATGGGACAACTGCGTTGGCAGACAGACTTATTGGACAAACTGGCGTTGTTGCTGGTTGGAGATCAAACGCTGAAAGTACGTTATTTCCAAAGAAAATTTTTTATATAAATAAATAAATTAACAAAACAATAAAGCCTAAATCTGAATTTATAACTACCATATTTCCCGTTTTCAGATAACAGTTCATCGAGCATGGCCACCTCGATCTCGGCTCGTTTCATCAGGCTACCCATTGTGAATACGACCAGCTGTGCTATCGCATATGCGAGTATCAGTGAGAACTTCCAGCAACCGATAGTTATCACGCCACAACACCTTTGCGCCCAGGGCCAGCCGATGAACGATGTTTGTCGGGGCGACAGTGGTGGACCCTTTATGGACGACGGTACCACTGGATTACTCAATGCGAACGGGCGTCACACACTTCTGGGAATTGTCGCCTTTGGACCTACTCTATGCGGTGTCTCCACCATTCCGGGGGTTTACACGGCAGTCAATTCATACACGAACTGGATATATGATAGTATCGGAATGCCGAGTGTCCAGTAATTATATTGTAGTACTCGAGGAGAAGAATTGCGCGAGTCACGAATTCATCCAAAGCATATAGACGCCAAAGTTTGTAGACTAGCTAATAAATAAAGAAAATAAAATCATTAAACAGTAACGAATACTACCAACGGCCATGCACCATCATATTCATTTAATCACTAAGCAATGAATGTTCAATGTTCATTGCGTAGTGATTTAATCAATTCATTAAATCATTCATTCGACGGATCGTAAAATCCCTTTCCATAGTTTTGAAAAACTGCTACATACTGAAGCACCGCGATGTCGACATCAACGATTGGCAGCATAGCACAGGCAACGCTGTTAGGGACTATGGGAATTGTGTACTTGAAGTAGAAAATGTACACTCAAGTACTTCAAATTACCGCTTTTCGTGAGTGTGGCATCGAATATTGGAAATAATAGCGAAAACCGTTGTGTAATTTGTGATTTTCGCCAAATGGGAACTAATTACCAACTCAAGCCAGAGGTGGGTCAATCGATATCGCGAATGAAGCCCCTGAATCGTATCAGCTTAAGCACCTTTTCTGGGCGGACAATCGGCGGCATCCGGTGGGCACCCATAGCCTTTCGCATTCGAAGAAACGCCATTCCCTTAAACTACCGTCCATTTGTATTATTTTATATACTATGAATGATTATATATATACGTATGTTGTATTTGTTTATGTGTGTGTGCTACTGGTTAAAAGAAATATACATACAAAACACATGGTTTTAACATCTTTATTTTAAGCTCGCAAATCATAACATATCCTTACCCACTTCTGCAGCAACTAAAACCATTTGCATGGTAAAGAAGCCGCCGAAAGTAAAAACCAGAAGAGGTCTAAACTTCGACCATTCGAGACAGCCAAGCAGTCCTTTATCTTCTATTTCTTCATCATCCGCGTCACATCTTTCATCTTCTAGATCTAATTCATCTAAGTCATCACATCCTTGTCCTAGACCTCCTTGTCCGAGACGTCCTTCTCCTAGACCTCCTTGTTGTAGACCTCCTTGTCCCATACGACCTTGTCCTAGACCTCCTTGTCCTAGACCTCCTTGTCCTGGACCCCCTTTTCCTAAACCTCCTTGTCCTAGACCTCCTGCTCCGCCTGGACCTCCTTGTCCTAGGCCTCCTGGTCCTAGACCTCCTTGTCCAAGACCTCCTGCTCCACCTGGCCCTCCTTGTCCTTGACCTGCTTGCCCTAGACCTCCTGCTCCACCTGGACCGCCTTGTCCAAGACCACCTTGTCCTAGACCTCCTGCTCCACCTGGACCTCCTTGTCCTAGACCGCCTTGTCCTAGACCACCTTGTGCTAGACTTCCTGCTCCACCTGGACCTCCTCGTCCTAAACTTCCTGCTCCACCTGGACCACCAAACTGTCCATCTCCTCCTTCTCCTAGACCACCCGTACCTCCTGCTCCAAGCCCCAATCCTTGACCTGCTGCACCGCTTTGTTTATGGCCACAAAGCTTACAATTTGCCGAGTTATTTGGACAGTGACATTTTTTTGTAGTCATTGTTGTGGACTGTGACAAGTTGTAATGCAATATATACTTTGATTTCGATAGAAAGATAGAGCCGCGAGGGAATTAAAAAATGCACTATAAAAGCGAACAAGTATACATAATTTTATTCCTGCGGGACAGGCAAAAAATACACAACTATTAAATTAAAAGCATAAATAAGTAAGATAACTATAGTCAAGAGTACTCGACTGCTATATAATTTCTACCTACCCGACATTCCACTAAAGTTATTTCTTAATTAAGAATTTAGCGTAGTTTTATTAAAGTATTTCAACTGTGAAATCTATTCGCCCTCTATAATATTTCTTAGAGATGATTATTAGTCGTGGCTCCAATATTTTACGAAATCTTATTTTATACAATCGGACAGCCATGAATATATCATTTCGGCTATTAAATCAATTTTGGGTTGGAACAGAGTAACGCTTTAACCTTATAATTCTGATTGGTGCACACTGAGAAGTCAATTTGGTTAAATACTAACAAATATAAGATTTCCATATCGACTGATTTCAGGTGCGAACTGGCGATGAAGCGCACAGCCTCAGCCACAGAATTGTGCCGCTAGTGCCGGCAATTGCAACGCCAATGATATTGCCCTACTAAGCGATATGCTGTACTGGAACATTTCTTGAAGGAGCTCTCAAATCGACAACTTTCAGGGCCGATCGCTTTCACGCCGATTATCTTACCGTTAAAAAGTACAACAGTGCTGGAAACTTATTATATAAACTCGACTTTTTGCTGGTTAGAGAAAGAAAATTGGAGGAAAATTTTGAAATAAATATAAAGTTAAAAAAATGAAACAATAACGCCTAAATCTGAATTTATACTACGTGTTTTATTTCAAAAAATAGTTCGTCGAGCTACTTCGAGCTTGGCTCGTTTCGACATTAATCGATCGTATATGAACAATGTTTGTAGTGTCCACAGTGGTGGACGACGGTACCTCTGAAATACTTAATGCGAATATCGTAAACTTCTGGGCGCTATCGGCATTCCGTGGGTCTAAATGGCAGACAATTCATACATGAACTGGATATATGATAGCATCGGAATGCCGAGTGTCCAGTAATTGTAGTACTCGAACAGAAGTGCAAGTAGTGAATTCATGCAAAGCTTGTAGACGCCAAAGTTTGTAGAGCTAGCTAATAAATAAAGAAAACCACAATGCGAAATGAAACTGTTTTGAATAATACCAACGACCATGCCCGATAACATGATACCCTACATTCAATATTAAAAAAACTATTTAAAACCAAAGAACATGTTTATAATACCAACAACTTGGGAAACAATCGTGTTTCCGTATATTGCATCCCAAGACACACATGTAGGAAATCATCATGACCATTTTGTAAGGGCCCCGCCTGCCCCCGGCTACCAAACTAAAACAATATTAAACAAGTAGTAAAAGCTAGAGTCAAACTTAAAATGTCGTTAGCACCTACTCTATCTATCGCACCTATTTAGAAATTAGTCATGTCAAATCTGCTTTCGCTAATACGCCTGTGTTATATCTCATTTCAATCTAGATGCTAATGTGATGCTCTCCTGATCTAAGCTGGGCATTTAACTTACTTTACATGAAATATCCTGATGAAATTGGGATTTTTATAGTTTTTTTTCTAATCCTACTGCTACATATGTTGGATGGGAAGATTAGATATTAAATACAAATGTTTCTCATTATTACTCGTACTTTTAATTTATAACTACTTGTAATAATTTATTTTAATTTAATTATAAATTCATTTCATTTCATTTCTGTCGAATGTTTTTGGTGATATTAAACAAATTAAAATAAAACGACGGATTTAGCCTCTTTACAGTTCTCAAGGTCTCGATGCGCTCATTTGTCGTCCGGCGCATCATAATTTGGCTTTCCAAGAATTTCAGTAGCAATGAACGCTTCGTACCGCCCGAAAAACGTTGGTTTTGGGAAGCCACGACTCTGCAGACTTAAGATTTCACAAGCCCAACGATTTTCCACGGCAAAAGCCGAACTAATTGCTGACTCGAGCCGGAGTTGGTCATAAGAGACACGCAGACTGGAAGGTCTGTGTGCAGTTGTCACGTCGACGACTTTGGGTTTGAATGTATGCATGTATTTGCTTGCGGTCCAAGTGTTTCTGGGAATAAGTTCTGGCGTTGAAAGGGATTGAACATTAAAATCCCGCAAATCCTTAACCCAATTCGAAAGCGACCAGTGTCATTCGCATGGTCAAGAAGCTGCCAATAGTGAAAACCAAAAGAGGCTTGAGCTTCGACCAATCGAGACAGCCAACGAATCCTTCGCCCGTATCATCATCTTCTGTTTCAGCTACTAATACCTCTTCTGACATTAATACTGATTCTGATTCTGCTTTTGATTCTTCTTTTGATTCTGCTTTTGATTCTGCCTTTTCTAGTTCTGTTTCTACTTCAGATTCAATAATTTCTTCTTTTACTATTATCTCCGGCTTTTTACACAATCCACGTCCACATTTTGGAATATTTCCACAAGTCTGGCATTTAGATTGATTCGTCTGACCTGTGTAATGACTGTTTTTTTTCTTCAGCGGTCCATCTAATTCTGCATGTAGACTAGCAAACACTTCACTTAGTCCTTTTCCTACACCTCCCATAATACTTTCATACCCCAATACATGACTTTCTGACTTTTCGGGTCTCAATCCTTGACTTCCCATATTAGATCCTTCTGCGGGCCCCAATACATGACTGCCTGACTTTTCGGGTCTCAATCCTTGACCTCCAATATTACTTTCTTGATTTTTCGGATCACGGCCACAAATCTTACATTTTTCCGTTATATCTTTACCGTCGCAGTGACACTTTTTTGTAGCCATTGTATCCACTCAATGAATACACTATGGGATACACTATGAAAGCGAACAGGTTCACACAATTGTCTTCTTTCGGTACAGACACAGAGAACTATAGAATCGAATAAATAAATATTTAAAAAACAATGAGGAAAACTACAGTCGTGGGTTCGACGGTTCAACGTAAACAAGTTTATATGTAATAAATATAAATACATTTATAAAGATATAAACCGATTTCGCAGAGAATTGGCGATGATCAGCTATCAGCATTGTGCAGCAAGTGCCGCAAATTACAATAGCCCTAATCGGGCGAGTGCTAATGTATCCCTACTATCCCTACTATCATTATATTATGTGTTTAACCTCCAATATTTTCTCCATTCTCGAATGCTCTCTATGCTTTCCTATGTAAAGTAAACCATCAATATCTTTCAGGGTCAATTTCTTTCACACCACTTTGCTTACTTTTAAATAGGATAACAGCGATGGTTGGTTGGTTGGAGCTTAACAGTTAGTACGATACGATATTTTTGAAGTTTTAAAATATAAATAATCTTTATAAACGAAACAATAACGCCTAAATTTGAGTATGTACTAACTGCCTGTCTTGTTTAGGCTAAAATACGACGAGAGTTCATTTCATTGTGATAAGACCAGCTGTGCAATCGCCTATGCGAGTATCATTAAGATCTTTCAGCAGCCAATTTTGTGTCGCCACGATATTTGTGCGGCCAAGGTCAACTGATGAACGATGTTTGTCGCAACGACAATGGCAGACCCATCATGGTACCTTTGGAACCCTCAATGTGCCCGTGGGCTTAGAGTTCTGATCATTATCGCATATCGTCACCAAATGTGGTCCATCCTATGAGAAGCCGATATTCTAATTTTAAACATTATTTAATACAAACATGTTTGAGATACTTATGTACAAAGAATGTAGAATAATTGAATTACAAAATTTGCGAGGTCTGAACTAGAATGTAAACAGCACTTATTTTATATTCTAGACGACTTAAACGTTATTTACCTTTTCTAAGCCAATCGTATCAACATTCTAGCATATTACAATTGAAAATGATCAACTAAGGTTATGGTTTTTTTACCTTTGTGCAAATGTATGCAAAAGGCAGAAGGGTGTGTGGCAGATCCCACAGATAAACAATGTTTGTCGAGACAATAGTGGCAGACGCTTCATAGACGAAGGATTATAAAGAAATCATTTGGACACTAATCATTATTATGCACACCAAAAACCGTAAAATGTTTCAATAATCGCCATCGAATTCCGAAGAGCAATGCTGCGCCAAGCTTTATTTAAAAATTTCCTATCGGAGTTTCCGTGTATCTCCAATATCTTAATCGTAAGAAACCGAATTAAGTGCAAGTCTTTTATTGTGTTATATATGTGTAGTGTTGTTTCGTTATTACATAACTAAGTTCACATAGGTATAAAAACTAGCGTAAAAAATCAATGCATAAAGTTACGTCAGCAATCTGTTATCATCTCTAAAATATCATCAAATCATTAGTCGTGCTTAACCCAATTCAGCAGCGACCAGTGCAAATCGCATTGTCAGGAAGCTACCGGTAGTGAATACCATAAGAGGGATAAAACTCGACCTACAAGCAAGCAGTCCACTTGCACCTCCTGGATCATGGCCACAAATCGAACACTTTTCTCCTGGTTTTTTACCTTTGCAGTGACACTTCTTTAGTCCACCACTTCCTTTTCCTTTTCCTCCACCTCCGATTGCTTCTGTACCATCAAATCTTTGGATTCCTCGACCTCCTTGACATCCTTTCCCTGGACCTCCTGCTCCATCTGGACCACCAAACTGTTCATATCCTACTTCTGCTAGACTACCCTTATATCCTTGACCTGCTGCACCGTTTGGTTTATTGTCACAATTACATTTTTCCGAGTTATTATTCGAGCATAGACATTTTTTTGTAGTCATTGTGGACAGTGACAAGTTTTAATGCAATATATTTTTTGATTTCGATAGAAAGATAGGGCCGTGAGGAAACTGAAAAATTTACTATAAAAGCAAACAAGTATACATCATTTTATTACTTCGGGACTTGCTCAGAAATACACGACTATTTAATTAAATGCAAAAATACGTAATAAGTAAGAAAACTATGGTCACCCGACCCTCCGGAAATCAATTTGGTTAAATACTAATAAATATAAGATTTCTATATCGACAGACAGATTTCAGTCGCGAATTGGCGAAGAAGCGCACAGCCAGCAGGATTGTGCCGCTAGTGACGCAAATTGCAATCAGCTAAGCGATATGTTAGAATCTTTCTAAAATACTAATGAGCTCTTAAATCGGCATCTTTCAGGGTCAATCGATTTGACGCCGATTTTCTTACCTTTACAAAGTACAACAGTGCTGGTAGAGAAACTTATTAAACAAACTCGACTTGTCGCTTGTTGGAGAAAGAAAATTGAAAGAAAATTTTGTAATAAGTATAAAGTTAAAAAAATGAAACATTAACGCCTAAATATAAATTTATACTGTGTGTTTTATTTCAAATAATAGTTCGTCGAGCTACTTTGAGCTTGTCTAGATTCGTCATGAATTGATCGGAATTGAACTATGGTTGTAGAGGCGACAGTAGTGGACGACGATACCTCTGGAATACACAATGTGAATATTTAGGGCGTTATCGTCATTCCGGGGTTCCAAACGGCAGCCAGGTCATACATGAACTGGATATATGATAGCATCGGAATGCCAAGTATCCAGTAATTGTAGTACTCGAACAGAAGTGCAAGTAGTGAATTCATGCAAAGCTTGTAGACGCCAAAGTTTGTAGAGCTAGCTAATAAATAAAGAAAACCAAATTTGAAATGAAACTGTTTCAAATACTACCAACGACCATGCCCCATAATATGAATCCCTACATTCAATATTAAACAAGCACGAAAGCTTCAGTCGATTGTGCTTGACTGTGACACACCTTTTATATTTCTATTATTATTTATTATTATTAAAGTCAGTAGGAATCGTTCAGTATCATCTCAGTTAATCATCTCAGCTTAAACTAATGTTTGGCTTAAAAAATAATATGGGTAAAGTGCCTTATGTAATATATAGAAAGTGCAAATGAAGGATTATGCTATCTTATGAGTAAGGAACTGCGACACACCTGAACAAAACGATTTCTTCAAAATATAACTACTATATTTTGCGTATTTTGTGTTGCATACTTTCAGGGAGCGACGGCGAAATCCGTATAAATTTAGAATTTCTTAAATAAATATAGCCCTACCTGTAAAAAACTTTTAAAAAATTCGTGATGAGGGCACATATTTAACCTTTACCAAATCTTATACCACCACTCGACATGTTTACTTGTTTAGTTGTAGTAATTTAGTACTATTTTTAAATTTTCGATTTAATTGATTCTCAAAAATTAAATCGATGCATCGGAGAAAATGGAAAACGAGAATCGATTTAACTTCCAGCTCTAGTCGAGTTAATTTCTAATATTGGACATCGCGTCGCGTTGATTAGTTCTGTAGCTTTTGTCTGTTTTCTTTATTTTAGATTAATAATAAATAAATACAAATTATTAATTTTATTCTATTGTACAATATTTTGATTTAATTTTCATTATTGATTCTATTGTAAATAAATTTAATCTTATTATCTTTGAGTCGATTGTTCTTAGTTGATATTGAATAAATAAAAATAATAATGAACAGCTATCTTTCTGCGGTTTCCTAGGACTCGATATACATATTTTCCATCCGAAGTAACATACAATTTTAAAGCATTTTAATGGCAATCATCGTTTCGTGCCGTCCAAAAAACTTTGGGTTTTAAAATCCACGAATTTTACAAGTCCAACGATTTTTCCACGGCCAAAGACGAAATGTTTGCCAACATAGACTTGGAGCGGGTTCTAGAAGACGTGACTCGACACACGCATTCACTGTATAACGTTACAAAATCATTTTATTAGCAATCAGCTGGCAATCAATTCGATTTGTGCCGTAGGAAAACCATTGAGTTTATAAATCCGCAACTCTGCAGGTTTAGGATTTCACAAGCCCAACGATTATTCTACGGCACAAATCGAATTGATTGCCGACTAAAGCCAGGAATTGGTCGTACGAGAGATGCACGCTCGAAAGTCTGTAGTGCCTATGCGGTCCAATGTTTAAGCATTCAAATATCGCAAATCAACAGTTAAGGTTAACCCAATTCGACAGCAACCAGTGCCATTCGCATGGTCAAGAAGCTGCCGGCAGTGAAAACCAAGAGGGCCCTTAATTTGGGCCAATCGAGACAGTAAAGCAGCCCAGCTTCTGCGTCCTTCCCACCTTCTGCTTCTAATCCTACTTCTGATAGACCTCCATTATAATCATCTTCTCCGGGCCTTAAATATTGACATAATTCCCGTCCACATTTTGGAACACGTCCACAAATGTTACATTTATTGCCTTCCTTACATTGGCAATAGTAGTAACTACTTTTTGTGCTCAGTTCTCCTTCACCTTGATCACCGTCTCCATGTGGGTCCCTAAATCCTTCAAATCCTTCTTCTCTTAGACCTATACTTTTACCGTCTCCGAGCCCTGGACCTTGACACAATGCTCCTGCACATTTTGAAACACGTCCACAAATTTCACATTTGGTGTCTGCCCGACACTTACCGGTGCAATGACACTTTTTTGTGCTTAGTGCTTCTTCTAGAGCGCTGCTTTCATCTCGACCAGCAGTGCCTTTAACTTTATTATCTAGATCTCCTTTTCCTGAACCTCCTTCTCCACTTACACCACCATATCCTACAACTTTCCCTTTTTTTGGACACTTTTTTTTAATCTTGGACACTAATCGGTGCTCTTTACATGTTGGATTAAGACAACTTTCACATCCATGGAGACATTTACCCTGGTGGGGACATTTTTTTTTGCTCATTGTAAACTGTGAGTAGCAAATTGGAATGCAACGCCGAATTAAATATTTTTGGATTTTTACAGGCGTTCGTGAAGAAATTGGTGAGCTCCCTATAAAAGAGAATGAGTTGAGGTAATTGTATTTCTTCGGCACTGGTAAGTATACATAACTATCAATAATATAAATCAATATATTCATATAAATAAATAATATCAATAATATAAATCAATATATTCATATAAATATATTTCATATAATTGCTACCCATCTGATCGTCCACTAAAACTATTTCTTAAATATGTTATATATAGATTTATTTTTATTCCATGCGATGTGAAAATGTCCACTAAAATATTTCTTAAAGAATTTCTATGCTATTTTCCGCATCCAACCAAACTTTGAAAAAATGGATATGTTTATGGAAAATAGATATAAAATTCAGGTGTGAATTGGCGATGGTGAGCACAGCCATCAGGATTACGTCCCAAGCCCCGTTATTGCACTAACCCAAACTTGTTTGATTTCGGATGAGTATCTGTGCATTCCAACTACGATCACCCAAATAACCCATTGATATTGCCTTGCTAAGCCTACGCACTAGCCTGAGTAGGCGACAGCCCCTATACTTTTTCCATTCTCGCTGCTAAATCGCTATTAAGTTGTTGTATCTTGCCTCAGTACCGACTGATTTTACCCCAACTTGCTTACCTTTAAGTAGAACAGCTGCGCCGACAGACAGACCTTATGGACAAACCGGTGTTGTTTCTGGTTGGAGTTGGATTTTAAAATATATATCATCAATTTAACGAAACAATAAAACCTAAATTTGAGTACGTACTAGCTGCCTGTCATGTTTCAGCTAACAGTTCGTTGGGAACTGCTTCCTCAAGCTCGCTTAGTTACATCAGGCTATCAAATGTGAATATAGCTGGCCATCGCTTATGCGAGTCTCGCAAAAATTAGATCAACTGATAATCGATGTTGGTTGAGAGGACAGTGGCAGACGCAAGATATCGCTAGAATACTCAATACGGACGAGAGTCGAACCTTTCTGGGTGTTGTCGCCTTTAGACTCAATATATACAGTGTCTTAACCATTCGGGGGTATACACGGCGGTTAGTTCGTACACTAAAATTTGTTTATTATCATCTTTATTTCTAACTGTTTCTCTTAAAAGCTATGGATTTTAGTTGTCAGATATTAATGAAAGGGAAATGTCTATGTTAGTTATTATAAAACTTTGACACTGATTAGTTAAGTTATTACCAAAAACGATACTGGTATTCATATTTCATAGAAGCGTCTTCTTAGATGCGTCTCTAAGGGTGTAACAATTTGAAAGTTTGTTCACTTAAGTATTACTTTTTTTAGTGCAACTCTTTTATTGTGTTGTATACAATATATAAAGCGTGGTTTCGTTATTACATAACTAAGTACACATAAGTATAAAAGAAAGCGTAAAAAATCAATACATATCCATAAACTTTAGTTAACGGTCTGTTGTCACCTCTTAAATATCATCAAATCATTAGTCGCTCTTAGCCCAATTCAGCAGCGACCAGTGCCAAGTCCATTGTCAAGAAGCTTCCGGTGGTGAAAACTATAAGAGGAATAAATTTCGACGAACAAGAAAGCAGTCCACCTGCACCTTCTGGATCATGGCCACAAATCGAACACTTTTCTCCCGTTTTTTTACCTTTGCAATGACACTTCTTTTGTCCATCGTTACGTTTCCCCCTTCCACCCGCACCTGGATTTTCTTTTGCTCGACCTGCCCTTCCATCTGTACCATCAAATCGTTGTTTTCCTTTTTGTTGACCTTCTTGACATCCTTTTCCTTGACCTCCTTGTCCTAAAGCTCCTTTACTTCCTTGTCCTCCTTGTCCTAGAGCTCCTTTACTTCCTTGTCCTCCTTGTCCTTTACCTCCTTGTCCTCCTTGTTTACTTCCTTGTTTTTGCAATTCGGATTCGGATTTTTCTTTTTTTTGAAATGGTTTTTTTTCTTTGGTCTCACCTCGGGCCTCTATACATGGTTGACCACCACAATGCTCACATCCAGGAAGACATCTACCCTTGTGGGGACACTTTTTTGAGCTCGTTGAAGACATCCTGTAGCAAGTTCACATGCAAGCGGACACTTAAATAAATTTTGATTTGGATACAGTTCGTTTGGAAATGGAAAGATTCACTATGAAAACGAACACCTGGACATAATTTTATTCCTTTGATGTTGACACAGAGAAATAGACCTATTAAATTATAAGAATATAATTACTGAAAAAACAAGAAATGCCCTGCATCGTACAGAGTCGAATGTTTTTACACCGATTTTCTTACCATTGGATGAACTTATTGGATAAAATGCCAGTGTTTCTGGTTTGTCTTATACTGATAAAACGACGTTTTTTACAAAGTACAATTTTAAAAAAAATTTTGACTTAATAAATGAAATAACGCCTAAATTTGAATAAATACTTACTGCCTGTTTCGGTTCAGTTAACAGTTCCCCAAAACGAGGCCACCTCGACATCAAAATTTCATCAGGTTTCATACGATCAGCTGTGCATTAGACTTTGCAAATATACGTGGGAACATTCCCCAACCAATAGCTATCGCGCCATCACATCTATGAGTCCAGTGTAAACCGATGAACGAAGTTTATTGAAGGGACAGGAGCACTACTGTACTTTTGTACTACCCAGCTCGAAATGATGTTAGGAAAAATTAAGAATAGTTGCGGATTTCCGCAGGTGTCTGATGCAATAACCTATATTTTAAAATATACAAACGAAGCTATTATTTTTATAATGATAAAAGTCTAGGTTTACTGCAAGTCTTTTATTGTGATGTATATAATATAAAGAGGCATTTTTGGTTCCTTTGTGATTTTGGAAATATACATTTGCCGTTATTACATAACTAAGTACACAAAAGTGTAAAAGAAAGCGTTAAAAATCAATAAAAAACACTGAACTTTTGTGTTCTTGGGACCTTCGGGCCTTTTGTCACCGCTAAAATGTCATCAACTCATTAGTTATTCTTAACCCAGTTCGGCAGCGACCCCTGCCAACTTTATGGTCAAAAAGCTGCCAGTAAGAAATACTAGAAGGGGTGTAAGCCTTGACCAATCCACACAGTCAAGTAGTCCATTAACATATTCTTGTCCACGCTCGTATCCTTGCCTAGCTGTTCCTTGTCCTCCCTTTCCTCCATTTCCACCACAAGACGGACAATTGGGATCCAATGAACTCTTACTCTTGCAATGACACTTTGCCTTGGTCATTGTGGACTATCTGTTAAAAAATTATGAACAAAAATTAATTATAATTATTTGATATCCTAAATATCAACAGTGTAAAGCGAGCCTTGCAATAACTCCAAATTATTTAATATTGGACAATTGTCATTGCATCCCCACTGCTTAACTCCGGACTAGCCCAAGTAGGTGAGAGTCCCTATAGCTGATCCTTTGTCAAATGCAGATACATTGAATGCATTATTATGATTGCTTTTTTACCGATTTGCTAACCTTAATTAGAACATCTAAGGTTGTTGCTCAGATATTAATTTTTAAAAGAATTTCCACATGACATTACCCCAACAACTGGATCTAAAACTGATTTTATTGTAAACGCATGTTTTGTTTCAGATTACAGTTCGTCAAGCATGGAAACTTACAGTTCGATTCTCTTCGTTCCCTGAGTTTTGGTCAGAACTTTAAGCAACCGATTGAGAGAATGCAGCGATTTCTCTGCGGTGTCTAAACTAGGACCGTCGGGAGTATTTAAGGTGCAAGGTTGGGTGGAAGTTACTTACGGGCTTCAACATTTTGTTGGTAGATGACTCATTGTCAAATCATTATACGGTTCTAAGAAAGCTTTAAAGATACACATTAATCTTTGATAATCCGGGACCTGGTTAAACCTCCCCAAATCAACTTGGGGGTCTACATGGCAGTCATTGTATTTACACATTGGATTTACACACAAATACAACGTATCGGAATGTCGGATATCTAGTGCTAAAGAAAAAGTAATTCTAAAACGGAAGTCTTACGTTGGGCATGAATTTCTTAAAAAATTCTGTATGTATAACTAGCTTTTAAACAAATCCACAATAAAGATTAGAGAATTTAACAATATGTACACTTATAATGTAAAACACTCATCGAACATCTTTGAACGATCATAGGTGAACGAGAGAAAAGCTCTTGCGAAAGCTTTGTTAAAGTGTCTGTTAAGCTGCTCTCGCGACTCAGTTGTACGCCAAGCTTTACTTTGGCATCTCCAGCGGAAGAATCCGCATAAGTCTAAAGTCGTAATCGTAAGAAGCTAGAGTTATTAACAATTGACGCAGTTCTAAACTAACAGTTATAATTTTATTTATGTTGTATTAAACATAAGCATATTCAAATATGATTAAATTAATCAGTTCCTTTGTTATTTTGGGAATTTGCATAAATGCTGCGAAAGCGCGTAAGTAAATATTAAAATATAAATAGAAAAGAAAGCGCAAAGAATAAATGATAAATGTGCTTCGTATTGGTAGTGTGTACACTGCACACACTCACTAATACATAGATAGGTGTATGTTAGTTGGGACCTTCGGGTCTGTCATCAGATAAGATATTCCAAAACCAGTTTCCATAACCAATTAATTAGTTATGAAATTGTTTTGATCATTGGCGACTTGTGACTTTTGTGTTTATCTACGCAGAAATCTATTTTCCCAACGAGGCGAACCAAGTACCCAATTACGGACGCTGCATAACGCCAAATCGTGAGCGCGCCCTCTGCATACATCTGGAGGATTGCAAATATCTATATGGAATATTGACAACGTCACCGCTTAAGGAGACCGACAAACTCTACTTGAGTCGCAGCCAATGCGGCTATGTCAATCGCAAGGTTTTGGTGAGTCCTGTTAGGAGCCACTGCAGTATTGTTAACCATATTAAGGTGTTTGCTGTTTTAGATCTGCTGTCCAGATCATTATAGGGACACCAAGCCGGTGACCACAGTACGACCACCAGCGAACAATACAAACACCAATTTGCTGCCCTTGCCGGGTCAGTGCGGAAATTTACTCTCGAATCGCATTTACGGCGGTGTCAAGACCAAGATCGATGAGTTCCCATGGATGGCATTGGTCGAGTATACGAAAGGTTAGAATGTTACTTACCCGTTCAATAAACATTGCTAATTATTCCGCTTTTCAGGCAGCGGCTCCAAGGGTCATCATTGCGGTGGTTCACTCATCAGTCAACGCTACGTTGTGACCGCGTCGCACTGCGTCAATGGTCGATCACTGCCCGCTGACTGGCGTCTGACTGGCGTGCGCTTGGGCGAGTGGGACACCGCTACAGATCCAGACTGTGAGGTCGATGTGCGCGGCATGAAGGACTGTGCACCGCCGCACATAGATGTGCCCGTCGAACGTACAATACCGCATCCGTCGTACGATCCCGGCTCGAAGAACCAGCTGAACGATATCGCTCTCCTGCGACTGGCCAGACAGATAGAGTACACGGACTTTGTACGTCCCATTTGCTTGCCCCTGGACACAAATCTTCGTTCGGCTACATTTGATGGCATTTCCATGGATGTAGCTGGCTGGGGCAAGACGGAACAGTTGTCGGCCAGCAATTTAAAACTCAAAGCTGCCGTCGACGGCTTTACCCTGAATGATTGCCAATCGGTATACAGTCGCCAAAGTATTCTTTTGGGGGACACACAGATGTGCGCCGGCGGTATGGAAGGAGTCGACTCGTGTCGCGGCGACTCCGGTGGACCACTGATCAGTCTGGACACGAACAAAGTGAACACTTACTACTTCCTGGCAGGCGTTGTTTCTTTTGGACCCACGCCCTGTGGTCTAAACGGATGGCCAGGCGTATACACTCGTGTCGGAGCTTATGTGGATTGGGTTCAAGCGACGCTGGAGCCATAATAACATTTATAGAGTTGCTTAGTAATGATGCTATTAAAGACGAGCGGAGCATGGCAACCATGACCATACCCCAAGACCCATAGTCAAGACTTTTCTCTGTTATAAGCCGCAATTGGAAGATAAGTTCGGCTTCGCAAGGTAGTTTCTGGAGGGCTTTGATGTGATCACAGCATGATAGTGTAGATTTTGTTTTATTTTCCGTTCACCCTAAAAATATACCTAGGGTTTTTAGATTGGGGGTCCAAGTGCCAATGGAAACTGCTTAAATTCGTCTTTGTATGTATATTGATTACATTAAATACGTTTTTAATTATGCAATAAATAATATGGAAACTTGTTTAAATTATAAAAACACGTTAAGTTCAACATAATTAATGAACTAAAGTATGTTTTCGACTTAAACTTACTGAGGACTACTATACATACATATTTGATTGTTATTTTGGTTTTTGTAATTCACTTTCGGGTTTCTGATAATTTGGATATTTGTAGTACAGGGTGTTAAGTGTAGAGAATCACAAGCTAAATTTTCAAATTCGAAACTAAACATTAGCGTATTTATAGAGTAGCCCTGAGAGGGATGAATTGCTTATGAACGCAACGAAGCCAGCCGGCTTTGCATCTCCTGCAGCTCTTCGCCTTCGTCGTCATCTTCTTCCTCGACTGCAATGCGAGATGCAGCTGCCGGTGTTTTTTCTGCTGATGCTTTGTCTGCTGGAGTTGCTTCGGGCGGCAATGGAGCCTCACCCAGTTTACCGTCCGTAATTTCCCAGAGTACTTTATCAACCTCCTTTCCGGCTTCCTCCTCCAATTCCTCAGACTCTTCCAGCGAATCCATTGTCTCATCAAGCATTTCTTCAATTATGCCGGCCTTCATCATTTCCTTGGACATGTCCCGCATGATACCAGCCAATTCTGGATACCTTACAAGACTCTGCATAGCCTGCATAACTTCCGTGGATTTTTGCAGTGATCCCGCAACGCGCAAAGTTGCTGGAAAGTGGAAACGGAAAGGATTAGCAATTTGCCGAATGAAAACAATCACAATTTACGTACACAATTGATTTTTCATCTGCATCTGTATGGAATTCAAATGCGCCTTGGACGTGTAAATACGATTAATGGCTTTACGCGCATTTACAATCTCCTTGGCAAGAATGATACAGGTGTCCCGGTCGTTCTTTTGGGCGGCCTGCTTAAGAGAACGCTTCACCTTCTCCTCCTCTCGCTGTATGCTGCGTATTTGCCTATCTAGTTGATTACCCTCTTTCCGTATCTTGTGCGTCCATTCTTGCACCTAGCAAAAGTAGAATCAGATGTGTGAATCAAAACAACTGGAACATGACATCATTTCATGGTCATCAGCCAAGTGGCCTCGTTAACGTGCAAAAGAGAAAATTGTCTTGCCGAAAAGATGTCTGACCTGTTCCTTAGGATCTTTACTAGGAGTTTTTCCGAATAGGCCCATATCACACTTTAAAAAGCGTTCCACTTAAGAGTTAACGAATTATTTATATATCTTGTTTAGCTTAACACTTCGTGTGAGTCATTTTTTGCAATGAATATGGCATCACTTTTATGTTGTTTATGTTTTACTGTGCGTCGTCTGGCAACGCCTGCTTAAGTTCAGTATGCAGGTCGAAACAAAACATTTATTTTAGTTTACCTAATATAATATACTAATTATATTGCTTCCTTTTAAAAATAATATTATTTTGTCTGTTTTTTTCTGACATTTATTCCATTAACAAAAATGATTATACCGCAAAAAAAGCAGTTAAGAACTCTTTCTTGCTTACTGATTTGCATACTTTTCACAGCTGTTCAAGCATGGTGGTCACTTTTCAACACTGCTTCAGTAACCGCGCAATTGTGCTGAAGTGTTTAGCTGTGTTCCTTGTTAATTTTGTAGAAGTGTTAAATATTTAAATAAATCGCAATGCGGACAAACGCAATACTTAGTTATTTACTACTATTATTCCATAATTTACGTTGTAACGAAGATAACTGGATTGAGCCCCATGCATGGTCAGAGTTAGCAACAGAGACGTCCATACCCAGTGAAGATATTTCATGCCTATGCGAGGCTCCAACGGGGAAATCAGTCGCATCTGTTGAGGATCAGTTAGCGTTAACATACTTTAAAAAGTTCGTTAATGCCCTATTCAGTACAAAAAACCTACAAGTAAGTTTTCTATCACGCAATTGTCAAAGTAATAAGATGACGTCATATTGTCGATATGTTGTTTTAATAGCTTGTTTACACATTTCTAGTATGGCAAAACGGCACAGCAATTTAGGCGATCTATGCTATTTACATTGCTGCCGTCTCAGGTCGATGAACTTCAAATGGTACAAGATGTGCGAGATCTCGATATTATGCTCACTAAAATACTTGAACAAGCTAAAGATATGCCCTTGTATTCTATGGATGCCAGTGATTATTCCTATACACATAAAGGAATGGGATTCCGTGCGCTTATTGCGGATATATTCAAGGATTTAATACAACTACTCCGTATATCCGAGGTAGGAATCTCCATATATGAACAACATACTAATAAGGAATTTAATACAAAACAAAACACGTTTTACCAGGTAAAATTCATGCTGGCTGTTTTCCTGGCTATTGCCATCGGGTGGATTGTTCGAAGACGATATCGAATTCCTGTAATAGTCATTATACTAGGTGGCATTTTCATTTATGGCTACCTGCACACCTATTTAGAATGCAATAGGGTATGTAATTTGTAAAACAATAAGATGTTTAAAATTTAAATAAGATAATTTAAATCTTTACAGAAACTTGAAGCTGAAGCGATAATGGAAGTACTAGAGAGCAATGATGATAATTCAAAATCTACTCAGACTTCGTCATTTTTCAACCTATTTAGATTCTTTTCAAAAGAGTCGCCTGAGACGAAACTAAAACAGAAGTTATTGTAAGTAATAACTAAAATGTGGAAAACGCATTATAAATATTTACAAATATTTATTACAGGAAATCTAGCAAATTAAATCTACCGTTTTGTCGCCCCGATCACGTTTTTATTATGTACACCAGTGATATATTTCTTAAACAAATTGAAATGTTACTTGAAAAGACAACGCATACTCTCTCAAGCTTGAGCAGTAAGTTGAGGTTACTGAGTATAGTTCCCAGAAGTACTAATTATTTTCTATTTTTCACAGCTGGATTATCATTTCCCTTTAATCTAATTGCTCCTATTGCACTTGTCCTGTTGATATGCTACATACTCAAGCTTACTTTTAAATACGTTATATCTCCTAAAGCTTGGATAGGATTCTTTCACATGAGATCAAATTTACCTACAGCAGGTAATCAAGAAACCCTTACTTCCGGCGAATCAGGTGGGGATCGTTTGTCTGGCGATAATCTTAAGATGCTGTTGAACGTTATTAACGCTTCGAGTATAACGCAAATTCAACAGCAACAACAACCGCAACAACTGGCTGTGTCAGGTGTGCAAGAGTTACTGGAGCCGCTGGAAGCGCCCCCAGAAGCAGAGCCAAAAAGCAAATCAAATTCAGCAAATAATTCACAAGAGGAACTTAACGATAGTAGCTCCCCAGCACATATTGCAGAGGACGCTGGTTTTACGCTAGTAGATGACGTAGAAGATAATAATAGTTAGTCAACGTGATGCGTATTACCTTTTGGCGTGTATTAAGTATAAAGTTGTGATCACGTATATTTTACCCATTGATTTGCCTAAGCTTTTACAGTTGATAATGATATTATGATACCAGTTGAGTTTTTTTGTCATAGTTAAATTATTCTTTATTTAAATTATGTTTGCGTGTACTTATTTCATTTTTGCACGATAATTATTATAAGTTAAATCTCCAACAATAAGATTTCTTAAAGTGTCATTAATAGCCTCCCCAAAACTGTCTATTACATGTTTATATTATGCTACTGGCCACTTCAAAATTGTATATACCGTTTTGCCGAATTTAATTTGTGTTTATATTTACAACATCTTATTAGCATTGAGTGTGTCTCTTTGTATGAGTTGCATATTTGAAATGTAAGCAATAATCAAATATTCATCATGAATAAACTAGATAAATATACAACTAATATGTTGTGTGTATAATAAGTTTATGTATATTCATAAAAAAATTAAAAATAATTCGGTGTAAATATATTCATTCGTTGTATTTTAAATTATACTTCTGAATTCCATATACATACACATTGTCTTGCTGTAATACACTTTACATTATATATCCTTAATATTATTATTTATATATATATATATATATGTATAATATATATTCATGTATAATATGCAACTAATTATCCATTTTTTGTATTGTATTATACTTCAATACACGGCACGTACATTTAAGCCATAACCAGTTTTGCTGTTAAGAGCCTAATAAACCTAACTAAAACTAGGGAAACTAAGCGCGAAAACCTAAAGCACGCATGATCTGGCTAACAATATATATAACTTGTAACTAAGGCTGGCATTAGGTTCATATGTAATATACTATGTATGTATTCCTTTCTATGGCAAACCGAGAGAGAATTTATCTAAATTGATTTCTGAAATCTTATACGCAAATTGGTCCGCTATCAAAATCTTGGTTAATAATTGTACTACACAAATTCAACAATATAGGTATGCACTATGTAATATTAATATATGTATATATATTATGTTATTGAATGATTTTTTTTTATTTTTTTATTTATACTGGTTGTTTACTATGCATTTAATTCAGTGCTTAACAACAAACATGCGGTTTTCGTATCGTGTTTTTACTGTGTGGAAATAGGACTTGAAATGAGCAAAGTCATAATATATATAAATATATTTATACGTATATGTATATCTTGTTCAACACATAATTGCCACAAATTTGGCAAAAATTACATAGGTTTAATTTCAAGTAATTGAAACTATTCGCATAGTTGGATAGGATATAATTAATTTTGAAAACTAATGCCATTTTAATATCAAAGAACAGCAAAACATCGCAAACTTTTCAACCATCCGGTCCGATATATACTAAACGTCTCCTACATCTCCTATATGCACAAGCCAACCAACTATTTATTTAATCTGCTTAATACCACAACTTGTGAACTGTGTTTCAAGTTAAACATACTTGTTTGCTTTAATTTCATTTGTGTTTTTAAAAAACAGGCAACTTAACTAGTATATATGTAAGTAAGTGTATATGTCTCTATATTCCGTTCGTCCTGCGCACATACCAATCTTTCGATGTACATGGTTTACAGTTTCCTCATTTGGACTATATTCTAACTCTATAGTATCTGAAATGAGCGGCAAAAATTGTGCTTAATAACTAGCAAAAAGACCCGCATCCTGTTGAACGCTAACCGAACCGAACCGAATATTCAAAACATCGGGTCTTTCAGGCTCAGAAGTGCAACCCTTGACTAAAGCTAATTAAAGTTTTCTGCATTATTCGTTAAATATGTTAATTAATTTTCAGCAAATAATTGTAAATGAATACATATTCCATTACAACGTACATAAACAATGTTGATCTTAAAAATTCATTAAATATAAAAAAATGCCTAAGAAGTTTAACGGTTACGTGTTTTGCTCTCTGTGTTCTGTGTTATATGGACATGGCTGTGAGTATTATTATCTTTTAGATATAAAGACATTTTAAGCGACGAAAGTAGCGTTTCCTGTTGGTATTAATAGATTTCTTTTGTTTTTTTGGTGGTAAATAGTTATACAGCAATAGATTGATAGTCAGAAAGGAGGCTTTGGCAAACGAAACTGCACCCAACGCGCATGTTCCACAGAATCGTTGTGGCTGCACAAAACCTCCGTAATTGTCTTTTGTATTTGTGGCGACTCTTTGCGGAGTCTTCGCATCTGTTGGTTAATGAATCCCACGTAAATACGTGTACACATTGAAATCGGTTTATCGTTAGTAGTAGAGTAGATAGATAAAATGGTATATCTTTTAAATAGGTACTTTGGCTTTTCATATGAGAAATACGATACACGATATACGAGTATACACACATTATTCATACATACTTGTATGTATAGAGGGTGGTGTGTGCTGTGCTTAGTACACCATATAGTATAATGATCTGTATAATCTTGACTTATCATATTATGTAGTATGTATGCGAGTATGTCATGCAATGCAAGTATGCCATGTATTTGATATGTATGCCGTTACGTTTCAGATGTAGTTATCAGAACCAAAAGAAATAAACCGTATCCAAGCTATATCAGTTGATATCTTTACTCTGTGATGGACTGGGATGGGGTATGGATAGGGGATAGGGGGATTGGGAAAGCTTTTGTCTTGTATGTAAAATATACTTGTAATGCTGTCTTATTATTCATTTCCAACTGTTCGTCTATAATAATAATATGTGTGTCTGCATGCAGGCTATTCTCCGATAACATCAGTCCCCAACTGGTATATAAATTGTGTATACTGTATATGTATATATGAATATGCATATGTCTTCTCTTCTCTTCCCTTTCTCTCTCTAGGTGTCTATGTGTGTGTGTATGTGGGATGAGTTCTCAAGTAATGCCACTGTCCCAATGCGAGTATTTGTCTGTCACCAATTTGTTTGCAAATAATGCAAAAACACGTTACATAACGCCGCACTTCTCCTTGACGCCGGCTCCGCTGGCACTCGCCTCACCGTTCTCCGGTATGGCGCCATTCGTCTCCTTGCACTTCTTCTCCTTCTTCTGTTTCTTTTGCTTTTTCGTATCCAGCTGCAGCGAGACAGAGCGCGTTTTCTCCATGTTGAGCAGCTCCTGAAACAGCTCCGTGACGTTGTGATTGGTCTTGGCCGATGTCTCCATGAAGGATATGCCCCAGGTAGTCGCTTGGGCCTGGCCCTCGATTTGCGACACCTCCCGCAGCTCGGTGCTCTCGTCGCATTTGTTGCCCACCAGCATGACAGGAATCGAGTTAACATCGCCCTGTTAATGCAATAGAATACATCATCTCTGGACTTCTCATGCCACGATTCCAATCTTCTCTCACCTTCAGCTCTTTGATGAGCGCCCAAATAGGACGTAGCTCCTCTAGACTCTGCTTGGAGCACACGGAGTAGACCAGTATGAATGCGTGTCCCTTCGAGATGGACAATCGCTGCATGGCCGGGAACTGATGTGATCCTGTCGTGTCCGTGATTTGTAATGTGCAAATGTTCTTGTTGCAACTGATGACCTGCAAGGCGAACATTCCATTAGATGGTGGCATGAGGCACCAGCTCACCTGATCTCTTACCTGTCTGTAGGTGTCCTCGATGGTGGGTATATAGCTCTCGCGGAACGTACCCTTTATGAAGCGTAGAACGAGGGAACTCTTGCCAACGCCACCGGCACCAAAGACCACGACACGATAGTCATTACTCTGCTCCGGCGCAGCGCGCGTCACTTGATTCTTCTGCTCCGTCATCGTCGACTATGTTGCAGCTGCGGTGCGTCCGTCGTTATTAGGTTGTTGCTGTTGTTGTTGTTGTTGTCAGTAGTAGTTAGGCTGCCAGTTGGAGATTTGCTGTTAGCTTCGTTGTCAACCGCGCTGGAATGTGGTTTACTTCAGCGCCATACTTTGGTTTATCTGCAACGAGTTAGGGGACAAATCAGTTCGCAATATTGCGCCCACACACGCACAGGCACCGTTATGCGGCACACGCTCAAGTTTCCTCCTTCTCGGGTTGCCCCTAGGGCCTCCCGAGCAATTTTAGATGCCACAAGGAAAGGGTATTGATTTTTTGTTATTGTTGTTCATGTTGTTTTTTTGTCAAAATTAACCCAGGCAGGCAGCAGAGTGAATGTGATCGGAGTCCTCCACATCGTTGGCCACAGGCAACGCCAACGCAAGCGTCATTGCCAATATCATCATCTTCATTATGATGGGCATTGCGATGATGATGGTAATGATGATGATGATGATTATTATGATTACATACTATTATTATTGCTACGTGGGTGGCGTGGGCACGTCGGCTGTGGGTGATTCTTTGATTGTGATTGGGCTCAGGTATCAGCTCGTTCGCATGATGGGCAGCTTGCCACACACACTTACTCTCATACTCACATACACAGACACCTCCACCTACACATGCGCTGTATTAATAGATGCTTTGAAGTGCAAGCGATTACAACAACAACAATAGCAACAGCAGCAGCAAAATTACCAACAACAGTTAAATGCGTCGGTGAGCAAAATAATCGTTTGCTGACACACACCCACAGACACACACACACACTGGCACGCACAAGAGGCCATGCATACCCGTACACCTACACACACCTACATTCGCACACTGCTTGGGTGACTACAAACTTTAAATTGTTCACTTCCGCACACTGTCTCCTGCCTCCTGCCTCCTCCCCCCTCCCTTGTCCAGCCATGTCCTGCGTGCCTGAGTTGCCACCTTAATTTCCTACGCAGCGTTTTGTCGTTCTCGCTGTTTTGCTCTTTTTGTTTTCTTTCCCACGCCCACACAAACACACACTCACACATACACGCACATTTGTCGTTGATTTGAGCTTATTTTATTTTGACGTGGATTTATTGATTTTATATGTGCATTGCATTTTCACCTATAAAACACGCACGCACACGCACACGTATACACAGACACGAGCAACGCACACATATTAACTGATTGCCTATTGGCATAGAAAAATACACTAAATATTGCCAGGGTTTTCCGCAGATGTGGGTGTTACTATGTGGTTGCGTACAAGTGTGCGCGTGTGTGCGTGCCTGTGTGTGCGTATGTGTTTGTGTGGGGATAGGGCAAAAGGGATAATCATAACAATGTTAGGGAATTTGCGCATTATTTACTTTTAGTTCTTGCATTGCGTTGCACTTTCGCATAGAAATCGCACAGGAAAAAAAACACTGACTGACGGACTCCGGAATCTCTTCGTCCGGACACACACTCACATTCGCAGCAGGCACAGGCACAGGCACTGGCACGGGCACGGGCAACGGAACACAGCCGAAGCCGATGATGAATGGACAGATAGACAACAAGGGTCTACATTGAGTATGGTGTGCGCGAGATAAGGAATCCCAGCGCCGCCCCGCATTAAATTCACCACACTCTCGCATCGAGCGCATGCGCAATGCAGGAGCCTAACGGTTAACAACGCGGCATGTGCGGCTACCCACCATATACCTAGCCAAGACACAAACCATGTATAGCTTTTCTTTGCACACGGCACGAAAGTCTCTTTGCCGGCCGGCGTGTGCAAAACTGGAATTGAAAGCGCCCGCCCGCCGTGTGGAAAGCCTCGTTTCGAATGTGTATAAATTCGTGCAACATCCGTGGATTGTGCATCAGTTCAGTTCGGTTCTGAAGCCAAAGGAAAGTGAAAAGTGAATCAACAACAACACTAACTAAAAGTTCTCTTTCTGTGCAGTTTTTCCCAAGTGAAATCAAAAACACATTCAACATGCCTTGCCCATGCGGAAGTGGTAAGTAAAAGCGAGAAAGAGATAGCTACTTTGCTTCCTTTTTGCGCGTTTCTAATTATACTCTCTCTCTTCATTCTCTCCCTCTCTCGCAGGTTGCAAATGCGCCTCGCAGACCAATAAGGGATCCTGCAACTGCGGCTCTGACTGCAAGTGCGGTGGCGACAACAAGGCCAAGTGCGGATGCTCCTCCAAGTGAGAAGGGCAGAAGGAAAAGTCCCTTGGCAGATTCCCAGCGCTGCTAAACTATACATAGACTTTCATGCGCACGATGTATGCACATTACTATATATTATTTATATCTCTACCGTCTGATTCTTTCAATTAATTGAAGAATATGCAATAAACTCAATTTAAACTCAATTGTCACTGCGTTATTTCTGTTTCTCTATGTGTCTGTGTGTTTTTGTGTGTGTGCCAAAAGCTCATTGCGCAATCTGTCAGTTTTTTCTAGGTTAGGCCACTTTTTTACGGGCATTCATTCTGTTTTGCCACTTGTGGGAAATTCGAAACCCATTTCCCAATGACTTTGAGTGTTTATTCACTTCTGTCTGCAGTATACGTATATTCTTTTTCATGGAATCGTAAAGACAGCAGTGTATGTATGTTAATGCCTATGTGACTATTCATGGGAATTGTCACACTATATGTATGTACATATGTTCCATAGTTCTGACAGATAGGCGTGGCTCTCAAATATAGAAGTGTTTGCATAGAAATTAAAGGTAGGTCTGGTCAAAATATCAGGTGGAACAAGGAGGGTCTAATCTATGACTGCTATAGGCTATGTATATATTTATGTATATAAGTACATACATACATGTGCATTTGTACAGCTTAAATTACAGCTGTATTCATATGTATTCATATTACGCAGTTCTTTATACAAATTCTAGGTACAAAACTTCAACCTTTTATATGTACATATGTACATATGAATGATAGTGTACATTATATAGTGGTTCAATCAGTCAACAACATCAAACGCAAAAAAGAATCTAGAGTTTTCTTTATTTCGCTTCCATATTGCGAAACGGATGAACTGGTATGACCAGATCAACTCAACTTGGCGTAGTGTGAAGCATCTAATTGCGTATGTACATTATGGCCTGACATATGGCATATGTATGTACATATATACTAAGTATGTACACGTATGATAAATTTGCTTATATGCACTTTGAGCTCAGAGTTTCCAAGGTAGGAACGAGACCTCGTCTACTCAATTTGCGCAGAACCGAAAAGACATAGGCCAAGCGGTAACCCGACACCTTTTGACCTTTACGTAGAGTATCCCCCAGCGAATTTGCGAGTCGCAGTCAAAATGTAAAAAGATACAAAGTGGAAGCTTTTACGCATTACGTTTATTATCTAAGACGAAAAGTAATGTGTAAGTAGGTCTCTCTCTCTCTCTGCAGGTACATACGTATACATACAGCAGTTATCAGTTCAAGAATCAAGAGAGAGAGAGAGAGAGACGGAAAGCGAGATATCATGTTGGAATTGTGTAAACAGTTGCTCGTTCTTAACATGGATGAGCGATAGGCACCAAGAATAAGTACACACACATCCCAATGTAAGAGTTCGGCTAGATGGGTCAAGTTTTCCCCTACACCCAGGGTCAAGTTCAAGCAGAAGTAACTCAGACAGATGGAAATAAAAACGAAAACATTTTTAATGATGAGTAGAAATAAATACGAATAGTAAATCATCGTATCATGCATTATGGGGATCGTATGAACGAGGCTTCTACAAACTATATACATATGTAATGTGTGTGTGTAAGTGAGTGTGTGCTTAGTGAAGGTGTACATTGCCCCCGTCTACTTGATGACAATGTTCTGTGTAAGCCGCTTGACGAAGTCAACGTTGAGGAAGTTGGCCATCAGGGTAAGCACCGACTTCTTGGGCGGCCTACAATGTCGCAGTCCCGCTTCCTGGCAGCACACGTTGGGGAAGCAGTCCAACGTTGAAGTGCACGCTTTGGGATGTAGATCAAAAATGGGCGGAGGCGGCGCCGTGCACTCCAAGTACTCAGTTACTGTGAATAGTGGGGGAGGACATAATCAGAGATCATTCCAAGTAAGAGTTAGTGCATCTTCTACTTACAATAGTCAAAGGATCGCTTGACCGGCACCGGGGCCGTCTCTAGCTCTGGCTGTGAGGTGCGACAGTAGCGTCGTCTTCCGTCAGGACAGCAGACACGTGGCCAACAGTCCATGTCCGTCTGGCACTCCTGCACATCCCACCAGAGCTCAGCCAGCGGTCGTGTTGGGCACTTGCGCGGTATCAGGCCCAGTATGGCTAGAGAAAGGAAGATGGATTAATCAGCATCAGTTATTTGTGTTGCTCCTGCCATAGACTCACGTGCGTGGGCTGTCTCCTCCAGCGGCTTGGGAACGCCAGCCACACAGCTGCTGGAGCCGAAGATGTCGCAACAGATCTCGTCACGCTGCCACACGGCGCAGTCCTTGTCGGTCTTGCAGATCTTGGGGAAGAGCTGGAAACGCACCTCGTTCTCGCGCGGACAATTGAAGCGATGGCGCAGATTGGCGGCGGCACGTTTATCTTTCTCCTTGTCGTTGGAAACGCCTCCCGCTGCTCCAGAGCTGGGGAACGTCAGTGTGGGCAGCGCAATGCGGAATGGACCATCTGTGCTAATTGGACGGGACGTTGTGCTTGTGCTTGTGCTGCTTGTTGTCGTTGTTGTTGTTGTAGACTGGACTGGACGTCTGGGCTTCGTTGTGGTCTTCTGTTGCTTGCGATAATTGAGCTTCTCCTCTTTGGAGTTGCTCACCGGAGAGTGTGTGAATTTCTTGGGAGGATGTGGATGCGGTGGCTTTGTGGGTGCACTCACTGGCACAATGCTCTGACGGCCGAAACTCCAGAAATTTGGATTGAAGAAATTGAAGCCATTGGCCAGACTCGGACGTGGCGCTGTGCGTGCGAAAGGCGGATTAGTCAACAATGTTGCTGCTGCTGCTGGTGCTGGCCATTACCAGTTCTGCTCCAAAAATCAGGCACATTGCAAGACAAGCAATGCGCAGTTCCCGTCACCCAGCACTCATTAAAACAACGAGTGCACACTGATTTTATGTTGCTCATGTTGTTGGCGCTGGAGCGCAAAGCCATCCCGGCAAGCACAACAATGACGAGCCCAACACACAACCCCCTCCCCAGCTCCCATCCTACTAGAGCACATAATATTGCCCGCTTCCCATGAAATCGGTTTATGTAGATGTTCGTCCATTCACTATACTTTTTACTGACCCACTTCTCCCCTAGTCGAGGGTATTGAAGCTTTCGCTTTGAGTTTGCCGTTTCGAAGTTTATCAGAGCTCGGGATTGAGCGTAGATTAGAAATTGTATTGGTCGCTCATTTGAAACAACTTCTCGGGGCCCTTAGTTTATTTACTTTTTAAGTCTGAATATAAGTCTGAAGCTTTCAAATGATTTCATATGTTTTCAATAAAGGAATTGAATTGTACATATAACATAAATAAATGACAGTTAGAGGCACACCCTGCACATACCCACCTACGGGCCTGTTCTATATTAACAATGTGTTAGCTAAGATTATTTAGGTGTTATTATCTAATTGAAATTTCGAATATTTTGCAACAATTAGCTACAACCTATAAATAAAACTCTTGATAATTTGCAGTTTTATTTAATAACATCAGTTACACCTTTCCTTTCGGTCTTTAATAGCACATATTATTCCGTAATCAAATCGAAACTGGTTTTTAGACTAAGTGTTTCGCTTTGCTCATGGAAACTTAAGTGTTATGGAAACATGGAAAATGTCTCTCCATAAAAGTATTTTCATGATAAATTGATTTACATCGCAGTCATTAAAATTCGACACATAGAGCTAATAATCATAAAAGCAAAGTACAAAAGGCGGGTGTAAGACTCGCTTCATGTTCCCTACCATCTGCAGAGTATAGAGCTATCTACGTTTAACAGCTTGCGCATTAACGCAAGTGTGTGAGTGTGCAAGCGTGTGTGTGTGTGTGTGCAAGCGCAATAATCGCACTGCAATTACAAAAGTTTTGGGCCTCAGTTGAGCTCAGTGGAGCCACAATGGAGCTGGGAAAATCGAGCGACAAGCAACTACGACTGTCAACTAACTGTGAGCGACCCAATTGCCTCGATTAGCTGCGGCCCATGGAGCAAGCGAGATCTTAAAATTCGCGCATCATAAACCGCGCTAATTGTGAGGCAAGTTCAAGGCGGACTAATTCGACTGGTATTTGTCGCACTGCTTCCGAAAGGTGTTAACAATCAATGAGTCCTTGATAGAAATCTAAAGATGTCACATGTCATGGGGGGAGTCAGGTAGGTAGGCAGCTAGAGCTGCAGCCTTGGCAGCACTCTAATCATTACATTGAGATTTGCATTCGGATTTGCATTTGCAAAAGAGCAACTCGATGTCGAGTCGAGCGTACCAAGGTCGCACCTCGGCGCCTCGGACTGTGCTGCAGCAACAATACGAATTTGAAAGCTGCGCTCCAGATTAATCAGCGGCACACTGACACCGCATAATTATCGAGCTTGTTTTCTTCTCTCAGACAGCTTCTCGGACCACAATCTTTAAAACCGAAAGCTAGGTCAGTGCCAGACAAGTCTCGGCGACAAGTCGTTTGCCTCTGCAGCGGTCATATGTATGGACATGTCTGCAAGTCCAGTTGCTGCAGTGTTACTCACTTGTTGTTGTTGTTGTCGATGTGGTGCTTGTTGTTGTTGATGTTGTTGTACTGGTTATGCTGCTACTATTGCTCTGTCTGCGTCGCATAACCACTTGAGTACGCCTGCGAGTGGGCTGCTGCCTGATCTCAGCACTGGAGGAGTTTCTGCCGGCCACCGTGGGCATAGGAACCTCGACCGGAAGCCTATATTGTGCCACTCCCCGCGGTCTGCTTGGGCCACGGGAACTACTGCTGCGTACAATGGCCTCCTCCGTCGAAGCGTTCGTCTCGGTTGCATTTTTCAGACGGCGCGTCGTTGCATCATTTGCCGCGACTAACAGGTAAAAGTTGCTTAGAAGTGGCACCAGTAGCAGCAGCAGCCACAGCACTTGAAAGTCCATGTTAACGCGTTCAATCAAATCAAAATCGGGTCACGCAGGTAATGAGTAATAACAAAATCTTGCAGCGCATCAATCTCAATTGATTTACCAGTTTCTTCTTTATTTGCTTATTGTTTTATTGTTGTTTTCTTTCAAATGTTAAACGTCGCGATAGCTTCACATTTTCATACACTCGAATCGCTGCTGCTGCGACGCGACGCGTTGTGTAGGCTTCCAACAACCGAACTCGACTCAGCGGGCGATGTGCAAAATGTTAACTTTTGGCAGAAACAGACAACAGACACAGATCAACAACAAGCAGGCCAAGCACGGCACCAGCTGAGCCGAGCTGAGTGGAGAGAGAAGCGCGCCCGCGCTCTTCAAGACTGTAGACTGCGCTTGGCCAGAGCAAACCAGAGCCAGAGCCACTAAACAAACTGGTTTTTGGACTGTGCTCATGTTTAGTTGGGGTTCGTGTTTCGTTTCGGCACAAGCGCAGTTCGAATGCAACCCGATGATGGCGGCGACCACTAACCCAATATCATTTTCGAAATGAGGAAGTAACCAGGTGAGTGCGACACTGCACTTGGTTTGCTTCCGGCATTCGAAGTGTGATAGGGATATGCAATAAGGATGCAGACTACAAAAGGAATGGAGTACAAAAAGACAAACACAATTGTTTACATTACTTGTTATGGGTTTAATCAAACGGAGATTTAAACAAAGAACCTTCGTAGAAGGCAACAACTACAAGGCAGGAATTCAGCTTGTGAGATTTGACTCTATTTTGCATGTGGCGGTCGAAATTCCATCCACCTATGTATGAGATTTGACTCGACTTCTATTGTAATCATCTTGTTTCCTTGTTTCTTACTTTCAATTCTGCGATGTTTTCAGCTTTGCTGTCATTTAAATCCCCAAATGATTATTTTGTTGTTGCTTTGTTGTTGCTGTTGTCGGCATATTAATCTACGTAGTCCCCTTACGGCGACTGCTTAGATTAATATGTCTATTTGGTGTTGGACATACTTATCGTATGTCAACGCTTGAAGCGGACATTTAATCCAGCTGGAATGCAAAAAGAATAACAATAAGAATTTGCATAAACAATTGGAGAATCAGTTTTTGAATTTACCTTCTTGAAGCCAATGTCGTTGGCGTATTCCCTGAAGCACTGACGGCAAATGTTCAGACCGTACTTACGGATCAGACCGTGACGGTTAGAGCAGGCGCGGCTAAAATCACAAAAGTTTCACATTAGTATTGATGGATTGGGTAAATCATGTCTGTCATTCTCAACAACCGCATTAAGTTGCATAGTTGTTATTGCAGCTGGCTGCACCCTTTCTTCTTAGAGCCAAGGGTAAATGGCCAGCTGCAACATTTGCTTTGGCCACCCTTCATTAAGGAAATTGCTAATGAGGTCTCACACATATTTCCGTACTCAACCGGGGGCAAAGTAACGTTTAAGCAGGGAATTTTGCATTCCTCAAGCAAAAATACAACAAAACATAAGGTGTGCAACACCATGCGAAACTAGGGAGGGCTTAACCTCAATTACTCAAAGCAAGTCAACTATGCAACAAAATACAACTATTAACAACAGGCGTACATGCAAATCATAAATCAATCGATGCACAATTTTAAGTGCTACATTTTACGTACCAGCAACGGGAGCCTTGACCGTATTTGCGGGGATGCGAGTACCAGAGAGTAGCGAAACCCATGTTGGCGTCTACGATGGAAAAATCGAAAAGAAAGAAAAGGGGAAAAAATGGCTGCTTGACAGAAGGAATGACAAGCCGAAGCGTTGCCACTTATCGTTAATATTAATCACATTAACCAACACTTATTTAAAAAAAGTAGCCACTGAGGTTTATAGGGCTGCCAGATTTCTTTAATAATCCAACAATGAAAACCGCGCAGTTTTAAGCTTGACACTGAACCTTAAAATCAATAAACATAACTCAGAAATAATTAAAAATAAAACGGCTGCGAAGAATTGTTTTCAACCACGACAACTTTGGCATTATCCATCGGGTATTGAGGTAGATCCACTGTATCTAATGCATCCAGCTCATTGTATGACAATACCTTATAATCTGTGTTATTAATATTCGACATTGGCAGATCCTGAACAAATTCAGATCCCTCGCAAAAATCATTTGGATCCAGCTCAACCATGTCAAAAGCTTGTTCTGGAATCATAGAACTTTGTGGCAGCTCGGCTAATGTGGTGACTGAATCCTCAGCGGAGTAATCGAATGTGGTTTCCTGCAATTGTTTGGCCTTCAGGGCGGCGGCCGTCTCCAATTCGAACTTCTGCATTTGCATCATCAGACGAGCGTTGGCATCCAGATGCGAATGACGCGCTCGCACATGCTTGTCACGATCGCCACGTTGACGAAATGTTTTTGTGCAGAAAGGACAGTCATATGGCTTCTCGCCAGTGTGAATACGTTGATGATTTTTCAGAGCGTCAGCGCGGTAGAAACGCTTGCCACACTCATCGCATTCGTAACGCCGCTCGCCACGATGAATAAGGCGATGCTGATAAAAGACCGATCCGGTAAGGAAACGCTTGCCACAAACCAGGCAATGATACGGGCGCTCTCCAGTGTGGCACTTCCGTATATGGTCATTGAGATCTGGGCGTATGGTGAACTTACGGCCACAGTTCTCCTCCTGGCAGACGAAGGGCTTCACACCTGTGTCAGCAACCAAGAGACGAATGTTATACAAACGATAGACAGCTGGCAGTTAAGTCTACTACTCACCCTGGTGGAAGCGCAGATGTTGCCACAAGTGACTGGACTGTGTATACGACTTCCCGCAAATGTCGCACAGATATTGACGCATTCGCCGTACTGCCGACATGTTGCCATTGTGGCGCAGTTCTTTTTCACGCTTCTTCTTGTTAAGATGCTTCTCCTCGTAATGCGGCTGAATCTCGTGAGCGTACTCAAAGTTGATGGCACAGAACTCGCACGGCAGTAGCAGTCGCTTACCGTTCTCGCTGAGCCGCGGAAAGTAGTGATAGCTGCTATATCTGCGGAGCAACAGAGATTAAAAGATAAACGTCCACTCAGGAGAATTGTCAACTGAACAACCTACCGATGTTCCTGCAGCAACTCCACATTGGCGAACTTGAGCTCACACACGTTGCAGACAAAGGAACGACTCGGCGAGGTCTGCAGACGCTTGAGCCCCTCGCGCATGTAAACACAGTCAGTCTGATAGTGAACGCTGGCCTCCTTGGCCGTGGTCATGCACAGATCACAGGCCGTACACTCAAAGCGCCGCTCGGGCACATGAGTAGCCGAATGTACCAGCAGGAAGGATACATCCGCAAAGATGAAGTCGCAGAACTCGCACTGCAGCACGTTGCCGAGTATTAGTGTGGATAAGTAGCTGCTGCCACTCTCCAGTTTCTTTTCATCCATTTGTTTAGTCAGCGCCAAAAGGTGCTCCCCCTCTATCATCAGTTTTTCAAATTGTGCCTTCAGTTCCTGTTCGCTTGCATTGGAACTAGACTCGTCAGCAATCTCTTTTCGTGACACAAGATGCACATAGAGATGCTGGAGTGCCAGTTTGACATCATAGAAGACGCGTCCGCAGGTATTGCATTTGAGCACCACCAGAAGACCCAGTGAGGGTGCTGCCGTACTCTGCACACTGGCCTGACTGGGTATCAAGTCCAGAGCGTGTTTCTCCATGTGACGCACCAGGCCCGATGCATGGACGAACTTGCGATCGCACATGCTGCACTCATTGGGTCCCTTAGTCGAAGTCTTTTTCAACTTTGAATTATCGACGCCAGTCTCCAAGTCGAACTTGAGTTCCTCCTTCATGTAGCGGCGTATACGCACCTGGTTCTCCATAATAATGCGTTCGCTAGCTGATTTATTGATCTCCTGCGTGGGCACCTTTTCCGGCGGTGTCGCTTCCTTTTGGACTACAACCGGTTTCTGGTTAGCATCATATTCGCACATGTGAGTCTGAAAAGAGGGTGCATCGAAGAGGGCGGTGCAATTGAAGCATCTAATAATGCGGAAGGAGCCCGTCGGGTCAACTATGACATTCGACGCACTCGGGGGACCTGATAAAACAGAAATGAGGAATAATAATTAGGCAAATCATCTTCAGATTATTCATGGAATTACTATTTGTTGTCGCAGTTGTTGTTGTGGTTGCAGTTGAACTTGTTACTCCTGAAAGAAACTCGCGCAGCTTTTCCTGCTCAGCCTCTGGATCGAAATCTACTTTATCATTGGCTTCCTCCAATATCTGCTTGAGGGCTGGGTCAGCCAGTGTACGTTCCACGGCGTAATCAGTCTCAATTTGTCGGGCAGTTGACATGTCAAAGAACTTTGTAAGATCATCGTAGTTGACGATTCCATCCTCCTCGTTGGATACCAGCACAGTGGCACCCACCTGCAGGACATCCATATTGGGCACTTCATTGGAATCACATTCGAACTCCACCATCAGAAGCTCCCCATTATCATATACTTGCAAATCGGGATTCATGGTAAACAAAATTAAAAATCAAGAAATAAAAAACAAACGAATCAAAATTCTTTTTCCGTTTTCTTGTGATGATTTTCGTTTCACAGTTAGACTGTAAGTGCGCAGTCAACTATTTTCCACAACAGACAGCAATGTCAGTGGAAAATCAAAAGGCTTTTTCTGCACTGTGTATTTTGACATTTCGTTCATTTTGGGCTGTTAAACGAAAAGAGATTTGAAAGCTTTCAAAATTCGATATCACAAACTAAATATTTTATAATGAGATTTTTCTTTTTAACTGTATTTCTACAGGCATTTGAGGGACCACATGGTTGCCATGCTTACGTTCTTTGAATTAGTTTACTTATAAATATATATACTATAAAATCAAGTGATTTAAGAACCTGCATAATTCGTTAAATGTTTTATGTTAAATTGCTTGTACGATGGTCAGATAAAAATAGTCCCTGCAAACCCAACCAGTTTTGTATAGACCGAGTAACTAATTAAACGGATGAGTACATATCAATTGCTTTACAATCTATACTTTTGAATTGTTCGGTGTGTTGATGTGAGGCACACCTTAATTTATTGCATTAGTCAACAATTTAGTCACTATTTAATGAATTTGAAATTGTCGATTAAATGGAGTTTTCTCACTGCGGTTTACTTTCTAAAAGAAATGCATTTAAAAACTGTCTAAATCGCTGTTTCTGTGTTTCCATAACTGACTTTTGGATGTTCACTTTGTTTACATTCCCTTTGGGGCTCAAGATGTGGAAGCCCCAGTTAATGGGGGCCCCAGGTGAATGTGATTACTGGCCGTCGCTTATCGGTGTCTGGGTTTCCAGATAACAGGCTTCGCGAAATGAGTAAACGCGCTGACATACCGACTCGGTTAATCAGTGCGATACCTTAGCTCAGCCTGAACGGTCACGTTACATGCACGGATTGTTGAAACCGTAGTAGTTATTAGTTCTTGGTCACCAACCGAGTGGACTGTCTGCCGTTTTGCAGTGAATTCGATCAACTTGCCACGCTTATATTGACGGTAATTAAAGCTGCTCAGCTACGGTAACAGGCTGTGCTCCTTAGCGGCTGGGGGGCACCGCGGGCTGTGCGTGTCTTTGTCTTTGACTACGCAATGATTCACCAACATTCGATAGTAGAAATCCGTAATTGATAAAAATAACACAAGAATATCAAGTTGCGGCAACGCTTCTTATCTGCAAAATTTGCTAGAAGATAAAGCGCCGCCACAGTGGATGCGGACCCGTACATGGCCCCAGCGGGTAGCAAGGCTGTGGGGGTTGTAGGGGATTTTTCAGGGAGTCAGGAGTACGAGTTGCCCTATTAATACACTGCCCGCACACCTATCGCATTTCGCATTTCAGACTGGATCATGGATATGGACAGTGTGACATATGCGTACATCTCGGAGCCTGTCGAGTTTAGACAACTGGAAGGTCGCGCCATCGACTTTCGCAAGACGTTCGATGTGCGTGGTCGCGGCACCGACGAGATGCTGCAGTTGTATTTGCGCAAGGCCCACCTGCCAGACGACGTCGAGGATATGCCGGCAATGCAGCGCCGGGCCTATGTTTACGACATAATTAGAAGCAATAAAGGGCCCGGCTACTGGGTGGTACGACCATCAGTCCAGTCATCAATCCGCCAATCAGACATCCGCCATCAATGCTTCATTCATACCGAACAGTGCACACACTCCTTGGTCACATCCTAACGCGCAGCTACTCTCTCCATTCTTTGTAGCCACCCAGCTTGCAGGTGAGCAGCGACATTTTCTCCCAGCCACCGCCAGCAGTGCTTCCTCCGCCCACAACAGGATTCACGCCCCACGGCAGCCCCAAGATGAGTCATGCGAAGTCTTCCAACAGCCTGGATAGCTTGGCCAGCACATCAAGTGCCATGCCGGGACCCAGCTTCGCCACAAGCGTGGTAGTCAGTAACAAGGGCTCCAAGTACGAGATAAGTGGACCAATCAATTTTCAGCACGTCTCTGGCGACGTCACCAGGGATCGGACGCGCAATGCTTTCGATCTGAATGGTGGCGCGAATGACAATGTGCTAAAGAAATACATGATGGAGCACGGCATCACTCAGGCTGATGTTGCCGGCATGCGGCACCAGGACCTTATTGCTAAGATTGTGCACTCAAATTTCACTTGGCTGGTAAGTTGAAGTTCATTAGTTTACCAGCAGCTGTAACTCCAATACCACCAACAGCCCAACAAGCAGCAGGCACAGAAGGACAGGCCAAAGTCACCACCTTTGCTCTACGCCACAATTTCCACCAACAACCAGATAACACCACCATCTTCTCCACCACCGGCTGTTAGACGACCTGCACCTGCATCGATAGCAGCAGCAGCACCTCCTGCGTCTGAGGCGTATTCCAATTATGCATCAGTTACGTCGCGATTTGTGGACATCTCTGAATTGCAATTGCCGCAGATGCAACCAGTGCGCCAGGAAGTTGGCACGGTGGTTCCAGTTCAGATACAGCAGCGACCTCAGCAAAACAGACCCAATGTCCCACCGCCTCCATCTGCTGTTACGGCGGTCAATACACGTGCCTATCCTGCGCCAATTGAAGTACGCCCACCAGTTCAAAAGACTTCGACTGAAACATATGCGACAATTGCTCCACAGACACACCGTAAGACAGGCACAATGCGGGTAGCGCCACCAGCACCGCCCAAGCCAACAATATTGCCCAACACAGCCACGGCAGATTCGAGTAGTGTTCAATATGTGCCGGTGAAGCAGCCACCACCTCCACCCCCTGTAAAGGTCTCGGCTATGCAGACCCGTAATCCACCAATGCAAGTCACCCCTAAACCAAAGACTGCCGCTATTAGCTCCAGCGGGGCAGTGCCACCGCCACCACCTCCACCGCCTATGAGTGCGGTCCAAGGTGGTGGGCCACCGCCTCCACCTCCACCACCACCCCCTGCATTAGCCACGGGTGCGCCAATACCGCCACCGCCGCCTCCAGCGGGTGGAGCCACTTTCCCACTGGCCACCAAAAAGTCTGAGCAACCAAAGGCAGCAGCTGCTGCAGGAGATAATCGCGACGCATTTCTGGCAAGCATACGTAACGGCGTAACATTAAAGGTAAGTAAACTATCGAATATAAGTCGCAATAAATTTTATATTACCATCCACGCATTGCAGAAAGTCGACCAGAAAGCAGCGACAATCAGCGGCATCAAGCCACGAGCAGAGAAAAAGCCCGCAACCACTGATTTTCTGAGCGAGTTAAAGTTGGGCATCACGCTACGACGTGTAAAAAATCCAGCGGATAATCCTTATTCGGAAGCAAATACGGATGAGTCGCAGGCGTAGAAATATCGCGCGCTATTTTTGTATATTTAGCCTGGTTGGGCAACTCTTCGCGCGATGAACAGAGTGACCATCGTTGAGCGTGTAATCGATTTTTAAATATGGTTCGTCGGGAATCGAAATTTAAAATTTTCTTTTTGGAGATAGACATTTAAGTTATTTTATGATTAAATCTATGTATATACAAAATATTTTTCTATATGCACTACCCTACTGTCACTTGTAATTATTAAATATATTATTGACAATTACAATTATCTACTGCATTTGTATTTTATATATATGTGAATAAAAGTATAGGTGTGTTTGAAGTTTATCTGCTGATAACTTATTATACCTCAAAAAGCTTGCAGCGCTAACGAACACTGTGCGCTGCTCACACACGATTCGATTTCGTTGTGTGCGTAAGTCATAATCAGCTGGACGATTCAGGTGAGCGCAGACGGCAAATTTACAAAAACAAACAAACATATATGATTTGGATTCGTACTCGATAGGTTTAAGACAGCTTTGGTGATATTGCAATTTTGCATTCAATAGCAAAATAAAGGTCGATCACGTTTCAACAAGTGCTAAAAATACATTACAGGCACATTATGCAACGAATTGCAGTAGTTGGTGGAACCGGCATGACCGGCCAATGTGTGGTGGACTACGCTTTGGAGAAGGGTAAGTAATGATCGTTCATAAATTCAAAAAATGTATTTCACAATTGTCATCATCAGGTCTAAAGGTGCGACTTCTTTACCGTACCGAACCCACCGTTCCAGAGCGTTTTAAAAGCAAAGTTCAATTGGTTCAGGGCGATGCTACTAAATTTGAGGACGTCAAGCGTTTAATTGAGGATGATGGCGGAGTCGATGGCGTTTGTGTTATTCTGGGCACACGCAACAAACTGGAGGCCACGACTGAGCTGTCACGCGGAACTGAAAACATTATCAAGGCCATGAAAGAGGCAAAAGTGTCGAAATTGTCCATTGTTATGTCTTCGTTCCTTCTGCGTCCTCTCAAAGAAGTACCAGCTGTATTCCACAAGCTAAACGAGGAACACCAGCGTATGTTGGATTTGACTAAAGCCTCCGGCTTGGATTACATAGCCATCCTACCACCGCATATTTCCGATGACCCGGCCAGTGGATATACCGTTGCCCATGATGAAGCACCCGGTCGCCTGGTGTCCAAAGATGACTTGGGAAAATTCATCGTGGAAAGCTTGGATCAGTCGGAGCATTATGGCAAGGTGTGTGGCATAGCCAAAAAGGTGTAAGGAACAATTAGTAAACCATTTCGATGGATATCTAGAATTGCGTCAACAGATTGATCGAAGATCGTCTGCTACGCATATAAATTATACATCAAACCTGAGTCGGCTCTGTTCAATCGTACAAATAATAGCATTCAAGCCTTTTATAGTTAACCTTACCCGAATACAGATATACAAAAATCCACAGGGTGTATGTTATGTGTTATGCACACTGTAATCTTTCCATTTTGATACAAAGAATAAAAAGATTTTAATTGCAATTACGTGCGTATCAATTGGCGATCAAGGAATGCGACTGCTCGATCAGGCACCTGAAATTTCAAGCTATTAGCAGCTGTCGCCCAAAACGTCAGCCAGGTATTTCGAAAATGTGCACCTGTAGAAATTGTACAAGAATTAAGAGGAACTATCAGAGTTTCTGCTTCCGCTAAAGCACCCAATGCCAACAATTGTAGTGAGAATTGAGCGTCATAAGCAGAGAAAGCGAGAGCAGGTACTTAACTACAGTGGACCCTCAATAGAGCAATTATCTACATCGACTGCCAGACTCTTCTTATTGTAGGGATCACAATGAGAAGAGTCTGGCAGTCGATGGATGTTGTTTACTAAAGAATGGACGGATCCCTCGTAGTGAGTGCATACTGTAGACTCGCACACAAGCATGTGCATTTGATAAACAAATTTATTTGTGCCTTTGACTAATGCTCTCTGGTTCAAGCATGTACACACAGTACATCACGTATTCGGTTTATTTTGGTGAGAGAGAAACTTTTGAGAGCTTCGCGTGTGTCGCTCGTTGGGCAGCCTACGCGAATTCCCGTGCCCCGCAGATGAGGCAAATGCAGCTGTAATAAAAATAACATTACCGGGGCACATCAATTTTTGGCTTGTCGCAACACCATGAACTTGAACTTGTCATAGATCTTAGAGACAGATGGCAGACGGATGTTTCCGTCTGTTGCACTACAGAAATACAAATGGGATTTACGTATTTATGTATCTACATCGTTAATATAATTTATTGCCTTTTGTTTGTCGCTTAATGCTACGTTCTCATCTCGATATGTGTATATCTATGCTACGCTTTGTTTGGAAGATAATTGAGCTATCATATGTATTGTATTAAGGTAGTTAGATATTGTCTAGTAAGCATTCGAGCAAAACCACAATAAATCATACGAATATGACGTTGAAATTAACAATTATAAATTAAATTAACAGGAATATTATATAAATAATATGGTTATACTTCGGTCTCGCACTGCCCATGTACAGGTGCTGTAAATTTCAGAAGAGATAACAAAAAATACATGCGGAAAGTAATATTTAAAAATCAACACGAGCGTAATATGAATGTTTGTTTTGTGTAATCGTAATGGAATCGAAAGCAAACGTCCAAGGGATTCATCCAGAATGGCAGTATATCATCTTACTGGTATGCATAACCCAATGAGCGTTTACCACAAATTTGACTAGTTTAACTGAAACACGCTCTAACTAAGTTTAAAGCGTTCGCAGCTTTGTTTAAGCCAATACAACTACTACTACAGGTGCTGACGCCTATAAGACCTTCTTCATGTATTTCTTATTTAGGTTCTGTAAGCTGGGCAGCTCACAGTGACGTGGACCATACATGGAGATAGGAGCGCAGTATTCATAGCCAATGCGTTCGTAGAACCCGTCCTGGTCGATGGTTGACAAGTAGATGCTATTCAAATCTAACACCACCCGGCAGTAGTCCTCGGCGAACTTCATAATCAGCTTGCCGAATCCTTGCCCCCGATAACCCTTGTCTACGACAACAGATTCGACGAAACATGCCTTCTTCTTGGACGTTATCGGGCTGAGCTTTAGGTGTGCAATAACGCGACACATTCCCTCCGTGGTCAAGACCAGACTGCAGGGCAAAGAGTCGCATGATGCTTCGAGGGAGCGCATGCGTGCAGTTTCGGAGCGCGGCCATTCCGAGTTGATGAGCGCGCAGGTATCCTTCATTAGCTCCGGAAAGTTGTGTATAGGAACGACATTGAACGGACTGCCGGTAACATTGAACGGTGGAAGCCCCTGTAAGTAAACACAACTCATAAGGAAAACTGCAATTCTGGGATATATTTGATTTGTATGTATTGGAGACGTGTGTTTCTGCTTGTGCGAATTCGAATTCTCCAGCTACCTCATAGTACGGTTCCGGTTTTATATAGCGCATATCGCTATCGCTTTAACTGATAAACTAACTGGGCCGACTTTCGTTGAGCCAGCATCGGGCTATGAATGTGTCTCAAAATCTATAAGAAAACAAAATTGATTCTATTCGTTTTGTTTTATATGGAAATAGGTGTTGACAAGAACTTGTCTAAACATTTGGGGTTTATTTACACGGTATTTTAGAGACTGCTGCCCGGTATGGAAGTTCATTATGAAGAAATGTTAATTTAAAAATACAATATCAGACATTCAAAACAATGTAAAAGGGTCTTATGTATTTAAAAATATTTAAATGACTTTTAAAGCAATGTATGTACACTAATATGTGGGTGATTTATAGTTTGAAATGCTACACATTTGATAAGTAAAACAAATTGTTTCTCCATTCTAATTGCAACGATATTTCAATGCCTTAATTCTGATAGCAGTCATGTATCAAGATATATGAATATTTACACCCACATACACATTTTAATTTAGTTTTGTGTCAGAGTTTATCAAATTCTAAATAATGTTTACATCTGTGTGTATGTACGTCACATCTACTTAACATGTGCACACACAGACACACACATTCATGAATGCGAATAATTTTGTCCGTGAATTTCAAGGTGAGGTATAAAAAAGAACATTTCTATTTAATGCTCACGACACTTCTACGACCTTCACTGGCCAAAACAACAACAAATACATATCATAACTACATACATACACACATTTTGTTTAGTTATGTTAGATCAAGTGACACATAGGTTAAATATACAATATAAACCGAGTGATAAATATACGTAGTATTCACTTGAAGAAACCCGCACACGCACACTCAAACATGATTCAATTGTTCAACAATGCGTAATAATTATTGATTTTCCTGTGCTTTTACCATTGCGAGCAATCGTTGCTCTTTTTGCTGTTGTTGTATTTCTTCACGAGCGCCACGGCGAAATGTACAAAGCGAACTGATATAGTTCCCAATACTGACGATCCAAAATAATGGGCCAAGTTCCGCTGGCCGAGCAAATGGTTATTATACAAATTTATGTATGTTGATGTTAAATGTTTGCTGTATTTGTATTTGTGGCGGTTGCCGCGACGTCGAAAGCAACAACAGTGCACGCTTCGTTGAACTTGTTCATAAGATTTGGTTTGATATGTATGTACGCTAGTCCTGCATCTTTATTTTTGCATGAGTTCAATTTGAATCACAGCCGTTACGTTTTATTTTATTTTTAAACATTTTGTTTAATATTTTCATGTGTGGAGCGCTGTGTGTGTGTTGCCACCTTGCATCGAATCCGATCGCTCTGCCAACTCAATGCATTCTGATATCGACCGCTTATCGGCCGACCACCACCAATAATCGGGCATTTTCGTATATATCGAAATTTATAAACAAAATATATAAATAACAAAAAAGTTGAGTACTTGCATTTCTGCAGTAGCATTCGTGAAGTGTACATGATAAATACACACAAACCAATATTAACAGAATAACAGTGAACTTACTGTACAAAAGCCACTAAATCAATTTATTGAGAAGCAGCAGCAAATGAGTTTGTCCTGTTCGCGACACTGAAATATATATTACACAACAAATAAATCAAATAAAGACATATCGACAAAGTGCAACATTTTAAAATTGGCAGAGTGCAGGCTATAAATAGTTTGTAAACAAATCGCGAAAGAGGAAAGACGGGCGAGCATACGATTAGCGGCTAGGCATTGACACTGACCCATTGGTTGAATTGAATTGATCTGTCATCGGCTGACACAAATATATCAGCGCTTGCCAGCTGCCAATCAGACTTAGTTAAGAAACGTGCATGTGCAGCTGCCTTGACCATGGCGAACCGGCAAATGGCACCAGCTCCAGAGAATCATCTGCGACTTTCGTGGCACGATACCCAGATGATGGCCTCACTGAGTCCACAAACCGTTATGGATTACTTTTGTCGCAAAAGCAACCCCTTCTACGACCATATGTGCAACAATGAAACCATACGGATGCAACGTCTTGGCATCGAGCATTTGCAGTAAGTCCTGTCGATATGGGAAAATTGCTCACCAATAAGCTAATATATCTACTTGTTTGCAGTAATATGTTGGGGCTCGAGTACATTCTATTGCACGTTGCAGAGCCAATTCTCTATGTCATACGCAAACAGCACCGACACAATCCATCAGAAGCCACACCAATAGCTGATTACTATATAATTGGAGGTACCGTTTATAAAGCGCCCGATCTGGCAAATGTGATAAATGCAAGAATTGTAAGAAAATGAAACATTCCTCATTGAAATAATTATTTAATGCGAACCTATCTGTAGCTTAACACGGTCGTCAATCTACAGTCTGCTTTTGAGGAAGCCAGCAGTTATGCCCGCTATCATCCGAACAAGGGCTACACGTGGGACTTTTCATCCAACAAAGTTTGTAAGTTGAGTGTAGCGATCCGATCTGATATATGTCAGACAAGATGCCGAATGAATTAAATAACAAATTATTTCTTCTTTTTAGTATCTGACAAAACAAAGTCTGACAAAAAGGATTCAAATGCTTCAAAGGACGACAACAGCGGGACTTTGTTCCAAAAGCAACGAGTCGACATGCTGTTGGCTGAGCTGCTGCGGAAGTTTCCACCACCCATACCTCCAATGCTGCAAAACCTACAGCACCAAGGGCAATTACCATCTGCGGCAGGCCCAGATGGTGCTGCCGCAACCAACTCAGCGGACAATCATGCCACTGGGCCATTGGATATAGCCACAGAGAGCATCGACATGAAACCGCCGCCAGAGAAAAAAATGAAGTGAGAAAAGTGTGCAGTTTTATCGTGTATTTGATTTGTAGTATATGTAGGTATTAAAGTCGACTCAACTTAATCTAAACTATTTGATTTAATCTGGAGCACTCGGTGCCTTAGCTCACTCCTGCTCTTGTTTGTTTGAATGCACTGTCAGGCAATGGTTAGTGTATGCCAGTATACTCTTGAATGACACTCCACAAATGTGGCATGGCACCGACTTGGTGGGCGTGCGGTATACGCCGGCATGAGCAGTCTTCTTAGGCACCTTAGCTACTGGCGGTGGTGCCATTTGAACGGTTTTAGTTACTTTGATCACTTCCTTATGGGTAGAGGGTGCTAAAACAACAGAATAATTGCATATAGGAATGCTAAATCTCAGCTGTTCAGTTTAGGCTTACCTGGTACAGGCATAATGCTTTCACGCGACTTAGAAATGGCACCAGTAACAGTTCCTGAGCCAGGAGTTAGTTTTGGCAACTGCGCCTTTGTTACATGATTCAATTCCGTAAATTGAAGTTTTCGCTTCTCGCTCGGCGGTATCTTGTCGCAATTCTGCATAAGGTGAATGTGTAGAGCTCGCTCCAGAGCAAATTTCTTGTCACAGAATTTGCAAGTGTTTGACGTTTTTATGCTCCTCGCAGGTAACGTGTCAGTCTCCAGATGTGAAGTCATGTGTAGGTCAAGTTGATACTTCGCACGGAAACTTGCACTGCACAGCTTGCAGTTATATTTTACATCAACCGTTTCCTTAGGTTTTGCCTTTGCTAATGACTTTCCTGCAGCATTTGGAGTAGTTTGTGCTGCGATCCGGCTACTGGGAGTCAACGAGGGACGAGGTAATATGGACTTGCGGGGTCCACTGTATCCGCCAGAGATGCTTCCTCTGGGCGCTGGTAAGCAACTGCGACGTGTATTAGATTGGCCTGCGACAAGCTTTCGTGCCGGGCTATTTAGTGTGGTCTTGACCACGATCGACATGCGTTGTTTGAACATAGCACCTCCCACATTAGCTGTGGGAAGATACGAGCGCCGTGGTCGTGGCATGCTGATCAAAGGTAGTTTTGGAACCTGCTTTGATTGCTCTTTTGTGTTCCGTGGACTCTCAGTAAGCTTTAAAGCCTTGGCGATTAGTTGCGAGACTTCGTCGACCATTTCACTTACAACAAAATTAGTTTCTTTTTTTTCTTCAGAAGGTGCAGCAACTGTTGGCGGTGAGGAAGGCGTTGCAATGGACGGTTCCTCATTTGAAACTGAAAAAAAAAAACATTTTTACATGAATTTAAAAAATACTTATAAATGGAAAACAGTACTTACCTTCGGTAATATTCTCAAGCACAACATCAGCGTTGAGAGGATAAACATTAGTCTTATTTATGCTCTCCTGCACAGAGTTCTCATCGATTGTTGCATTTTCTGCATTAAACATTGTGTTGGTCTTCACAGTGGATGCTGTAGCATCAATGGTTGAAGACAATGTAGAGTTATCCCCATCCGGTGGACTGTTTTCCTTATTCAAATGATCTGATGCTGATAAATTCTGGCCATCGTCTGCTATTGTCAGCTTCTTTGTTGGCGTCGAACAGTGGGCATTGTGTTTGTTGAGGAGGCTCTGGTCAAAGGGGCGCAAGGGTGAAGCCTGGTTTGCAGCGTTTTCATTTTTAATCAACGCCTTGAGCACCGATTTCTTATCTTTATTAGTCTTATCCTCTAGGGTTTCATCGAGTTTCGGGTCTGTTTCCATGCTGCGTGCCTCCAGATACTCACTGCTTTGGCTTACTAATACCGATTGCCATTTGCTGGCTAGTGTGTCGTCGGCGTCAAAGGACAAATACATGCTGATACTGTCCTCGTTGGGCGCAATCGAACGGCGTGAATTATCCATTATTTTAACCTTTAGTTTTGTTTTTGTTCTATTTTCAATTTGCGAATGCCTCTTTTCTTATTTACAACATATAATCATCAAGACTGAACACTAAAAAAAAAAACCGAGGATCAGTGACGCTCGACCTTGGCTGTACTAAGCGTTAATATTTCAAATGTATTATTCAACACTGAACCCGCGTTTTAACTTTGTACGGCGTTCGTAGTTAACTGTGGCCTCGCACTAAGAAATAATTTTTTGAAGCAAGTTTTATAATGTTTCTTTTAGAGCATTCCAGTCATACTAATATTGTGCTTTAAATAAATATTATTAGCTTAAATTTTAAGGCTTGCTAGAGAAATTATTTTTTCACACGATAGCTATGCAGCCCTAATTTATCGAAAAGCTATCGGTCTGAAGTGTTTCGATAAATCTTGTATATACACAATTGGTTTTGTACTTGCATAAAAATACTTGCCAAATATTGTACAAATTTAAATTAAAATCAAATCTGTTTACTAATTACTTTACTCAAGTTCCTGCTATTGCAAACAAACGAGCTTAAATAACCGATATTTGTAATCATCACAAACAAGTGGCATCAGTTGAGATTGTGACTCATTCGCAAAAAATTCCGCAGCCTCGCGAAAGTGTTCGCAACCACTTGCTAAGTCATCAGTTCGCAGTAAATACCTCAACTTAGAAGTGACAGCATTCGCAATGTCTGCCGCTGTGGATAATGAGCCGCGCACTGAGCTGCAGGAACTGCAGCTTAAATCCGCCCAGGTTGCCGATGAATCACTGGAGAGCACACGTCGCATGCTGAGCTTGATGGATGAATCCAAGGAAGCTGGCATACGTACCTTGGTGGCTTTGGATGACCAGGGTGAGCAGTTAGATCGGATTGAGGAGGGCATGGATCGTATCAATGCGGATATGCGAGAGGCCGAAAAGAATCTCAGCGGCATGGAGAAATGTTGCGGCATCTGTGTATTGCCATGGAAGAAGGTGAACATCAAGGATGACGGGGACAATGCATGGAAGGCCAATGACGATGGCAAGGTGGTGGCTAGTCAACCGCAGCGAGTCATCGATGAGCGCGAGCGCGGCGGTATGGGGGCGCCACCGCAGTCTGGTTATGTGGCACGCATAACCAACGATGCACGCGAGGAAGAGATGGACGAGAATCTGGGACAAGTGAATTCTATGCTGGGCAATCTGCGCAACATGGCCTTGGACATGGGATCTGAACTGGAGAACCAAAACAAGCAGGTTGATCGTATCAACGCCAAAGGAGATGCTAACAATGTACGCATGGATGGCGTTAACAAACGGGCAAACAATTTGCTCAAGAGTTAAACACAGTTAAGCACAAAGTATCAAAAACTCAAAGCGATAACGATAAAGCATATGGTGTTAATCACAAGTTACCCCTTCCCCACCCAAAACCCGTTTGGCACTCCAAATAGAACTTATAAGACTAAACATCTCACTTAACTTTCACCCAGTAGCAGCAACAGTAGCAACAGCACAAAACAACAACAAGACAACAAGAAAAAGAAAACAAAAAACACCTACGTACAGGGAACCAATGTTGTGGGCACAAATTGCAACTACTGAAGCAACACTATATACTATATAAACACTATATACTTTATGTATTTCGAGAAATCAAACGTTTATATTTATATACAATATGTATACACTAAAAAAAGAAAAGGAATGAACGACTAACGATTAGCCCAACTAACCCATCAATATGTATGTGACACATGTGTATGTATGTCTACCGTCTGACTCAACTAACTACGTTATACGCGACAAAAGGAATGTAATAATTTTATAATGAGATTTATCGTATAGGTGTACTCATGTTTTTGGTACAAACTTTTTGAGGCATTTTACGACCTTTATGAACCAATCTATGCAACTTTATGATAAAATATTTACAACTTAAACAACCCAAGGTGAGGCATTTATAGTGGACGGAAGGAAGGAATTCCAATAGAAAGTGGAAGAATGTGGGAAGTAAAGATTAAGGGTAGTGTCATAATATTCGTAATCTAATCTTATTTGCATTCTTTGAGTGCTCAAATTTGTTAATACTATACAACTTACACATATACATCTATATATGTATATATATATATATATTTACTCCCCTTCTATTGTATAGCCTATCCTTTCATACATGCATACATACATATATATATGTTTATAAGTTAACCAAATTGTGAACTCGGTTTTTCATTAGACTAAGCAAAATGAAATGTGTTGTGTTTGTTTATTTGTAATAGTCCCGAATTGTTTGTACACAGAAAATTGTTCATCTATATGTACTATTATGTATACAATAATATTACATAAATATGTACTATATTAACTAGATATATAAACCTTTGCATTAACTGCTTACAGTTGCTCTTATTGCCACTTTAGTTTCTATTGTAGTCGTTATAAAATGCAAGTATTTAAAATGAAATTATTCACCACCCAGAGGGAAGATCGTTTTATTGCTTTGGGATTACGATTTCATCACTGACAGTTTGTATATCTTTATCTCAGGCTTTCCTAAAATAGTTGTAGGTAGCTATGTAGCCAGTGTAGTCTTCACCGCAATCATCGGCATGGAGAAACTCAATAGATGGAGCTGCCTCGACGGGAATGTAGACAATGCTGCCGCGCGACAATGCGATCTCTTTGGGACCCTTGGGTGTGTTCAACTTCAGGATACGCGCACCCGCCAGTGTCAGCAAAATAGAACCAAAAGGCTGTATATTAAGTTTATAAGAGCCGACAGAATGCTTTATAGCTACATGCATTACAGCAAAATCGTCAACAGGTGGAATAAAAACCTGAACGGTGTCGTCAATGCGATAAGGCATAAACAGTTTCTGTTGCGCTTCAGCGCCCTCGAAAATAACTGATGAGATTAACTGCTCAACATCTTTGTATTTGGGTGTGAGTCCAGCTCGAATAACATTGTCCGAGCAAGCCATGCACTCCACACAGTCGCCATCCAGATAGGCGTGTATCTCATTGGCGCCCAAGTAGATGGCCTGACCGGGTTTCAAACGCACCAGATTCAAAAAGAATAACGACAATATTCCGACATCATCGGGAAAGTCCATCTGGACAGTATTGTAAATATCCAGCAATTCGTTGTCCTTCAGCTCTGTAAAAGGTGAAGTTTTAAAGAAAAGGACAAAAGCTAGATCAGTTGCTACCTTTTTTGCAGTTTTTCGCTATATCCCTGATGCATTTGGCAATAGCTGCTTCCTCGGATCGAAGAACGATCTCATAGCATTGCTTTACACCCTCCGCGTTGCGGAGCTTGTGTAATTCATTTACGGCCTCTCTACCAATGAGTTTGGATAACGGCTGGAACTCGTCAATAAGATCGATTATATATTCAGCTGGCTGAAATCCAACTAAGGCCGTGAATGGTGTTAGAGCTATGCTCAGCTCTGGCTTGTGGTTGTCATCTTTGTAGATAAGTGGTCTTTCCGCATGCAAACGTTCGGCTTCGCACTTGTTGGGATGCACCTGGATGCTCAGTGCCTTCTTGATGCTCAGTACCTTAAACAGATACGGCAGTTCTGTCTTTATTGCCCGGTCCAAAGTTTCGCCAGTTTCCTTGACAATTGAAACACCACAGAAGTGTGTACCCATCCACATTTCAGAATATGTTTCATCGTCTTTTAGTGTAAAGTCCGGATCGTTGGCCATTGCCAATTGGGCTACCGCGGAATTAATACCCGATTTTCCCCAATCATATTGTTTAATCCAGCCTGTTACCTCCATTTCTGTATTGTTCCCTACACTTTTTCCCTTTTAACTGAGGTCAACCTGAAGGTGATAAGAAAAACATATGATTCTAATGGCTGTGTAGACGACTGCATTTGTTCCGATAACTTGTGGGTTCTGTTATCAAACTGATGAGATGAATATAAATCTTACTTATTATCCCTGTTTATACATCTAAATTTATCTGCGATTCAAATTTTGCGTTTTGCAATTGTTTACTACAAAAATTTAGATAACATATGTAATAACATATTTTAAAAGTGTCAAACAGTGTGACCAGAACATAGGCGAATCAGAATACTTTTCCAATAAGATTATAAGAATTAATAACCGTCAACATCCCAAGTCAGCGTTTAATGGGAATTCAGTAGTAATTTGTAGATTTTAGGGCTAGGTAGCAATATCATTGGCAAAATATGAATTAACTTAATGTATACATTTATTTTACTGTTAAGCGGCGCTGTTAGTTATCTGTTAAACAATACAAACTGTTGCTCAAAATCGAAATCGTATGAAAACAATCGAATTGTAATCGAAATATGTGCGCAATGTATTTAAATAAAAGTATATCGATTTTTAACAGTTTTTTAAGTAAATCTTATAAATTCAATTCAAAAAATCTTTATTCGTTTTTATATAAATCAAAAATTACATAATAAATTCGATAAATATGTTGATTATGGGATTATAAATAAAATTACGTAATAATTTAAACCATTTCATTAGTATACAATAAATGTTTACTTTGCATTTTAATATATCGTTATATACGCTCATTTTATACATACACATATCCATTGTTTATGTAGATACTTATGTATAGAAAATATTTGTGTGTATATCTTTGTGTTCACTTTGATTACAGTTGGGCAGCAAATTACATGCATGGATGAGAGGTGTGTGTATTAATCATATGATTTAAAAGAAACAGAACACGAAAATCATAAACTAAGTAACAACAACTAAACTGTTCACAATTGCTCAAAGAACAAACAATTTGCACAGAAAAATAATGTATCTAGTCACGTTACACAGTAAACTTATTACACAACATAATCGTAATACAACATACAAAGATAAGACAGTTCATCAAATTGTTTTAAGGCTGTAACAAACTAAATGACTAAAAGTTCTGTGTATAATATGCTCGAAACTAACTAATAATTTTCATCAGTGAATTTATTTTTGGTTCTATTTATACAATACATAAACGTTGCGCGTTTCTTTCAAAGTTCCTTCTCAAGCAACCCGTCTCATATACTTTTAATTTTGTTCGCCCATTGCGTTTCATAATTCTTATTGTTCAGCAGCTTATATGTTGTTGCTTTTTGGTACATTATGCTTAAGTATTTAGGCGTAAAAATCCTTGCAAGACTTCAAAAGCCATCAAACCCCAAGGCAATCTTGTTATTCAAATCTGAAAGTAATTAATTAATTCATTGGTTACTAAGTTATTTTCTTTGCCTTTTGCTTTCATAACACCTACATTCGATTCTTCGTGGTCGTGCGATTGATCGGCCAGTGTGATACCCGCATCCGTTGAGGTTGACGCAGCGCCTGCTGCTGTCAGGTCCACTTGTGAGGCAGTTGGTCTCAACGCCGCCCGCTTTGCTACAATTTCCAGCATCTCATTGAGTATTGCACCCTCAGCAGCCACATCGGCGGAGCTCTTGTCCAGTTCTTCAAAGAAATAGAAAGGTAAATGAATTCCGAATGGATATGTACATATATCTGAGCACTTACTGTTGCAGGACAAACGCAAATTGAGCTCCTCTTTGAGTTGTGCGTGCCGATATTCCAATTGTAGTTCCTGTTGCCTGATGGTCAGCTCCTCATCATGTTTTCTGCAAAGATTATTTGTTTTCATAGAAGTCATGTTATATATTTTATCGTTTACTTACTTTAGTGCTGTGATACTGCGCCAAATCTCCAAAAGTTCCTTGAGTAGCTTTTCGTCATTGTCCTTTGATGTATCCAAACTTATAGAAGATAATTTGATTGTTAGTTTTGTATAAGTTCTTTCTTGCTTGTGTTAATTTACTTACTTCTCGTAATTGTGCGCCTCGCCCCGCAGGGCCTTCTCTATGAGCACGCCGCGTGCCTCTTGTTCCTTTAGCTGTACCTCGATCTCCTCCTGTTCCCGCTGTATTTCTTGAGCGATACGCAATCGCTTGAGCTCAGCTTGTCGCGAAGCCTTCGATATGGCACGTTGCTTCTTATGCTCCCGTGTCTCGTTCGCGTTGCTCTCATCTAAATGGGGGGAATATAGAGAGTTAGTTGGTCTGCTGACTTAGACTATCGATAAGACAAGAAGAAGTCAGGAAATGAGTACAGATAATGAGTTCAACAAACCATCGGATCTTTGGTAATTCAGTGGCAATGGCGGTATGGGTGGTGGAGTCTGGTCGTCCAGGGCATTCCCGGCGGCTAGATGTTGGGGCTTGTGTATATAGAGCTGCGGGCTGGACGAAGAGAACGATTCGGTGTTCGTTTGCTTTCGGTAGCGACTGTTGTTCGTGGTGTTGAGGTAATCTTGGGAGTGTTTCGTTTGTGATGTTATTGCTGCTGTTGTTGTGCTTGTTGGCAATGTTGCATTGTTTGTGAGCAGATCCTTGTCCTATTTATGTATCGCATTTGAATGTATTGAAACATATTTTATTATTGTATATTGTTTGTGTGTTTGTATTTGTTTATTTTGTTTTGTCGGCAGCGTAGCGAGAAAGAAACATTCGAAAGTTAAACAATTTTAAGTTTTCAGAACGTTTGAAACAAAATGTTATTTACAACTTAATCATATAATATAACAAGCGTGCTGAAATATCCAGAGGGGTACGCTCGATTCGATTACCATAACCAAAGGGATCACACCAATAAATCTGTAAACCAATTCATGCAACATAAACTTAAAATAATAACTAAATTAAAGTCCCAAAATGGATTTAAATTTCAACTATTGCTTAAGTATAAATAATAAATGTTCATTATATTATAGAAAAACAAATAATAAGAAAGTAATATGTCATCAACTATGACAGAAATTATCACTATTTAAGAGCTGTCTTCTTAAAACTAACAAGGTCGGGCTACACGATATCACGTGTATATAGATATAGAGGGTGCACATAAATAATTATTATAAACAAAAGAAGGGTATCAAGCAACCTTAAAGTATCACTTAAATATTTTCAGCTGCAATTGTGAAAAGAAAACGAAAATAATATAAATAAAAAACTCTCGCAGGTGTTAAGTAAATAAATGAAAATAAACATATAAAATAAAAATTAAAACAAATTGACAATTTAATAAATGTAGAAGTGCATTAATAAAATTAAATAAAGACAGAACTGTAATGTTTTGCATTCTTTATTTAGTGCTTTAACAATAAAGGTTATAGTTTTAAAGTTTCGAAAATAAAAATGTTTGATTTTAGATGCTCGAATTAATAGAAACAATACAAAATATAGATTCATGCCAACTATTAAAGCTACACATAAGAAATTAAAAAATCTAGGGAAATGTTTAGAATAGAGTAATATGAGTATTGAGAATGTTCTTACACCAAAACCGAAAGTCCTCAGATCAAAGCAAGACTGTAAAATGTGGGAAAATGTTTAAGGTTAAAAATGAGAGACATACATAGACCGCACACCAAGTAAGCCATCCATGATCTTATCCATACGTACAATTATATTACAGTTATAAAGCATTAATCGACTGATCAGTTACAGATGTGATATGATTGCTTGGACATCACATATCACACAAACATATGTCAATAAGAGGAATGGTGAACTTACCTTAGACTTTTCCTTCGACTTGGGTGAGATGCGGAAACGACTAAAGACACCGCCTCCGCTTCCAATTCCTGCATCAGAGATCGTTGGCGTGCCGCTGCTGCTGGTGCCCGGACGCTCTGTGTGCTCAGAGTGACAGGCAGCTACAGGGCCGCCCTGTTCCTTGGCACTACCGGCTGTCGTGGCCGCCGTTGCCGAATTGTTGTTGCTGCCCTTATGGAAGAAGCTCGAGAGTGACTGTATGAGACTCTTGCGTCTCTCTGGATCCTTTTGCCTTCTGCCGGATTTCGTTTTCTGTGGCTTGTCCTGTGCACTTGCCGCCAGATTGGGATCAGATACAAAGTCAGCTGCCTTGGCTTGATTCACCACATCCTCGTCTGGTTGCAGCAATTTCTGTTGACTAACCATGTAGGCTAAGTCATTCACACTCTTTGAGGCGCTCATCTTCATGGCACGCGCCGCCAGGTCGCTGGACACAGTCTCCTGCTGCTTTGCCTTAATGACGCTATTCTGGTCGTATTGTAGACGCTTGCGCAACAACTGCATCTTTTCCTCGGGGCTCAGGCCAAGCTCTGAGTTTGACTTTAGGCGAGCACGTGCTCTGGCCTCGCTGCGTAGATTCTCCGTGGAGGCAGAGATGCTTATCTCGGTTGCATTATCTACTTGACGCTGGCTCTGCCCGTTGCGATGTGGGCGCACTGGCGCAATTGGCGTGGTAAACTCATCGACTTTGCCGTAATTGAAGGAGGACGTCTTGTTGAGCTTGTGCCTCTCCAAAAGATTTAGCTGCTCGGCATCGATGTGTTCGCTAAATGGACGTGACTTATACAGATCCGCGGCACGGGTGGCTGGCTGCACAGTACGATAGGGTGACACATATGAGGCAGTAGCAGATTTCTGTAGAGGATTTGTTGGCCTAAACGATTCATTTGTCTGCTGGCTGTGAGTGGGGGGTTGTGTTTGAATCTCTGCTGCCGTTGAGACATGGTAATGAGCCTGGCTGCTGCAGTTGGCATCGCTAGAGCTGCTGGCAGCGGCGATCTTCGGCGTCGGACTAAGACTGGCGCCACTGGCATAGCCACTGGTCAGTAGACTGCGTTGGCGGCTGCGATGCAGACGCTTCTCTGCATTGAGCTGCTTCTTGGACTGTAGCTTATCCATGACCAGATCATGTATGAGGTCCTTTTGCTTGGTTCGCTCCTTGCTAATCTCCTCCAGTTTACTGTTTAGCGTGGGTATCTCAGGTACTTTGCTGGATGAGCTGCTGCTCCTTGGTCGCATGCCCATTTCCGAACCATTCTCACCGCCGCCAGAACGTTGTGCGTCCGCTGTCGTGGCTTCTATCACAGTAGGTTGCTGCTGCTGCTGCTGCTGCAAATTGGGCGCCTCACCCTTAGAACTCTTGCGTCTCTGTGTGCTGATCTGCGAGATGCGCTGCTGCAGTGCACGCACGTATTCAAACTGGATCTGCATGTCCTCGTCCGTTTCCTTTACTCCCGTTGCAGTTGGTGTGGAGCTGCTGCCAGTGCTATTGGTGGTCACGGTCGACTGTGTGGTCTTTGGCTGCTGCTCAGAGCTACTTGGCGTGGAACCATCTGCCTTACCCGCAGCCAGTAGAGAAGCGAACTGGTCCAGAACCTTTGGCGAAGAGGTATCGAGTGGGCTAGTGACCACAGTGAGAGCCTCGCTCTCCTCTGTGGTGGTTATTGTTGGCTGCGTCTGTGACGTGGCCATGCCACCAAGACTGTCCTCGTCCAGTTCGTTGAGAGTGCTCGAGTCTGTCAGAGATTGCGTCATCACTGAGCAAGTGGGCATACGTGGCGCTTCATTGACCGGCGTCTTGGCATCGTCATGCATTATGTAAGCGCCCTGCTCGATATAATCAATGCCAAGTTTCTCATCTCTCTTGGTCAGCAGAGGCTGCACTTTAGACTGTGCAGCGCTCTTCGCAAATGGCTTATCTGTATTCGGGACTTGTTTAGGCGCCGACTCAATGTATTCCATGTAGCCACGATTGTGCAGCAATGCTGTATTTGTTGCCGAATAAGCCTCCGCACAGGAACCCTCCGAGCCAGTGTCCATGAATTCAATATCATCTATATCGATGGCATGCAATATGCCCTCCATTTCAGCCACGGGTGCCTGCTTGGCCATTTGTTGAAGTACCTCGCTGCTGCTGGGTAGCTTCGATGTTGCAACATTGCTGCGTCGTCGTTCCTTGCGACGCTTCATGGTGCCCTTGTTGGAGTTGATCACGAATTCCATGTCAACAAAGTTCTCCGAAATGCAATCGTCCGCTGTCCAATCAGAGAGCTCTGTCTCGGTTAGAACCTGACCTGTGCCAGTGGGTTCTGTTTCAGAATCGGAGCCTCGTGAATTTAAATCACCCGTTGGCGTTTTATCGCTATCATGCTGAGTTGGCGTTGTGGGCGTATCCGGCGTCTTCGCCACACTGCTGCTCAGATTAAGGGTTACTGGCTTGACAACCTGTCCATGGTTCAGATCACGTTCCACAATCAAAGGCAGATGCTTTAAGCTCTCGATCTTATTCTCGTTTTTGCTGTCAAACTTCAGCTTGGGTGGACCCATCTCTGGCAGTGGTGGTGCCACAACAGTTCGGCGCTCAGTCTCAATGACTGTGCACTCCGCCGGCTCAGGTGTGGCTGTCACTGGCTCTGCATCGACCTCGTGTTCATCGTCCAGCTCGCTGGTCTTTACGGCCGCTGCCGGTGGTACAATAACTCCAGCTGGCATGTCCAGGAACTTAACATCCTCCGGATCACCAATGTACTTGCCGTTGACAATCATCAGGCTGTCCACCTGCATAAGAGCACCGCTGCTGTCGTGAACCTCAAGGCGTGGCACATTGTGCTTACCACCCGCCGTCTGAGTGTCTGGACTTGTTGTGGACTCCAGTATATAATGCTGGATATCTTCAATGCTGGAGCTACCCGAACTGGAGCAGCTGGTGGCACTGCTGGTGGTAGTTGACATGATCTCTGACTTGGGCTTACTCCATGGTATATTGGGTACTTGGATCTGAACAGTGTCCTGCTCGTATTGCTCTTGTTCCTGGTCAACTGCCTTCTCCGGTGAGTCGCGTTTCTCCTCGTCTGACTGACATAGCAGTGACTGCTGTTCTTCCGAGTCAGCAACGCCAGAAGCCTCCTTCTCTGCTTTGATGTCACCAAGTATATCGGGAATACATTCCTTCACATCTTTAGACACATCCGGTTTGATTACTTCCGTTTTAAGACCATCCACAATCTTGTTGCTGTCAGCACTCTCGTCACGCACCTCGACTGTGCCGGCATCGGGCTGTTTCTTTGGTGACTCCAACACAGTGAGATCAATAAACGTCACCGGCTTCTCAGGCGTCACCAGATCAATTACTTCGATCACAGTTTTATTGTTTGTTGGCGTTGTTGGCGATCCTTTCTTGCTGAGTTGCTCCAGCAGCGTCGCATTCACAGCATCTGTATATTCCATGCCCTTGTTCAGCTCGTTCTTGCTGTTGACAAAAACATTCTCCTTCTCATTGTCCGTCGAGTTGCTGGACGGCGCCTTCTGAATCTTCAGCTCCACTCGCAGATCATTTATCACATTGCTGGTGGCCGATCGCATGAGTTCATTGTTCTGTGCATTGTCGCCCAGCTTGGTGCGGTCCAGAAAACTACGCATGCCTGCACTTATGTCACTACTGGGATTCAAGAGCTTCTGACACTCAGAGATGTTCGACTGAAAGCTACGTATGCGCGAGTCCAACACTGATGTGGATCCTGACTTCTGAATTTTGTTGCCATTCGCCGGTTCGCCCAGCAGATAGCGCTTCTTTAGCTCCAGACTCTTTTTAGAAGCAATGCCCTCAGTACTGGCAGTTTTGTTGAGCAGGTAGTCGCCAGGACGTGGATTCTGCAGTGGGGCACGTTGGCTGCTTATCATCAGTGTGGGATCTACCTGCACCAGTGGCTTGAATTGTGGCAGCACTGGCTGTGGTTGATACTTTTGCAGATAGCTGCCACCTTTTTCACGTGCCGCCAGTTGCTTCTGATGCAGACCAGCGGAACTTGAAGTAATCATGCTGGATTTGATCTGAAATACAGACGGCATTAGCTATTGGATAATTAAGGAATAATGCAGCCTCCTACCTGTACTTTAGTTGGTTTTCTTAGATGCGTATCGTCGATAAAGATTTTCGGCGCTTGGCGTATAATCTCATCGTTGTCGAACTCAGAATCGGTGGATATTTCAGTGGCAGAGTTGAGCTCAACCTCGTCGGGCGATGTGCTCTCGGATTCGGTTTGTACCTGCAATTGTAATCATGGGATATACAAGAAGAATTAGTAACTTGGCAAACCAGAGCAGGAGTAATTAACACATGTAAACAATGCAATAAACATAAAACATAAGAAACAAAGCGTCGAAAGATATTGGGGACAGTTGAGATCAGGCAGATCCCGTGTTCCCCCAACACGTGGCAGTGACAACGGTAATTTTAATATTTATTCATTTTCTTTTGCTTTTCTTTGAGCAATTTATTGTAACATGCTTCATTAGTTAGAGCTTGGTGTGTTGGTTAATCAGCAGTAGAGGCAGCAGCAGCTTTAGCGGTTACGGCAGTGAGACCTTCATGCCTTTAGGTACGATCCAGAAAGGTACATACGAATAACAAGACGAAGACGAACAAACGATCGTTCGATCGAACGCAACGAAACACAACGCAGGTTGGAAATGAGTCTATCGATTTGGTTAGCTTATTCAGTTTGGGATTCAGATTATATATAATATACATGAATGAGTTGAGCAAAAGAGCGAACATTCAAACAATCGAACAACGAACGGTACAATAATTTTGTCTAATTTGTTTAGAGACTACAAACTTTTTGATCGGGCTGCTCGGGAGTTAGCGCAACATTTCGTGTACAATTTTGATTGAATTTACCTTCATAGATCGTACCCAGATGCTTGATTTGTTTTATACGAAATTGCTAACAAGGGTGTTACTCTCTCTCTCTCTCTTTATTTTTTGCGCTCTCTTTCATCCACTCATGGTAGTTCAAGATTATTATTTGTAGGCGTGGTACATCAAGAGCAGACAGGCAGGCAGACGGGCAGGCGGGTGGATTGTCTTGGTTGATCGGGGGTTTTATTTTTTGGGTTGACGCAGAGCTGACAGATCGACTGATCAGTGATTGATCAGTAACATAAGAACCTAGTTTCTGTTTTGTTAGGATTGGGATTAGGGTACTTGTTCGTGTATTGGTTTTATTTCGAAGTTATCGGTTTATCTCTGATGTTGTTTTGGATTCTCAATAAAGAAAATAGTTGAGGCGACGTCTAAATACAGTTGATGTTGTTGTTATTTTCAATTATTGTTGTTGTTGTTGTTGTTGGGGGTAAAATATAAAAGAGAAATTTCTGTTTTGATCAAAAGTAATAGTTAACACTAAGAGATAACGCACGACTCTTTGCTGCTGGGCAGACCGTAGTCACTCCTGCCGTAGTTGGAGATGGATGTGGCAGGACTGCGTCGCCTGAATAGATCGCTGAGATGTGAACTGCTTGGTGTGGTTATCGATGAACTGGAGTGATAGCTAGGTGTTGCTGATGATGCTGTATAGGGTCTTCTGCTGAGGTAGTCACTGCTGCTGCCGCTGCTGCCTAGAGCAGAGCTACTGAGGTAATCATAGTTGCTTCGCGGCGCTGTGCTGCGCGTATATGCTGAGGAGCTTGGAAAGCGACTACTGCTCGCCGGCTTCGTTGAGATGCCACTTGAATAGTGTCGCGGACGGTAGCTGGATAGTTCCTCATCTGGCTCGTAGCTATGGTCGGCTGTGCTTCGGATCACATCACGCATATAGGGATTACGCTCCACGACGCGCTCGTTGACAAAATCACGCTTGCGATTGTGCAGACGCTTGCTGCGATCGAGCAGAGCACGAGTTGTGGAATCCACTGGATCATCGTAGTTGACATAGCTGGGCGCAGCTGGTCTCGATGTGGCCACTGTGGTGGTGGTCGATCGCGTGTCTGTGTCCTGGCTGGATTGTGCCGACAGTGAACGCTGTGAAGCAGAGACGGGAGAGCCCTTCTTGAGATCACTAACGGACTTAGAGCTTTGCTTAGCACTCGCCGTCAGTGGCTTAAAGGGTTGCGGCGACTGGGAACGTGGCTTATTATTGAATCGCTTATGACGATCCCTTCGCTTAGTGTCCAGCAAACCTAGTATATCATCTGTCTCCAGAGAGTTTCCTGTTGGAGTTTGATCGAAAAGTGTTTTGCCATCGGGCCATTTGCGGTTAAGGAAAGCAGCTGAGGGTGGCGAATCGGAGCGTGCATATTCAGGCAGCAACATTTTGGGATCCTGTTCCGTTTCTTCCTCCTCCCCGCTGTCTGCCCCATGCGTGCATTCAACGTGCGGCTTGGGCCAAGCGCGATCCTTAAAAACTTCCGGAATGGGTTCATCCGGTGCTCTCGCCTCGGGCACAAACTTCGGGGGATCTAGCTTGGGAAGGTGCAACTTCTTGGGCATGGGAACAATCACCGGTTTGTTGTCCTGTAACTCTATAAATGCAAACGAGCTGCGACGCGTCGAGGTTGCCGTGGAGTTCTGCGTCGAGTTGCTGTCCAAGTCACCTAAGTCTAACTTTTTGAACATGGGTGGTGTTCCTTCGCGCTTGATCGACTCTCGCCGGCTGCCAGTGTCCTGGGTGGTGCCACGACGTGAGCTTGACATCGGAGGCGTTGGTGGTGGCAGGCTGCGTTTGCTGCTCGAGGTGCTGCTGCTGTTCTGCAGTGAGTCCTGTCGCCGTTGCTCAGCAGCAGCTGCTTCAAAGCTTTCGTCCCGTTTGATGAGCGCCTGACGCCGTTCCATCTCAAGTTCACGAATAAGTCTCTCTTGCGCTGCATCTGTGTCGTCCTCCGAATTTGGCAGATTGTTGAGCAACTGAATAGATTCGCTTGGTGAGACGTTGGACACTTTGGCAAGATTAATACGTCGCCGTGGTGGCATCGGACTGTTCGGTAACTTCTCCATGTCCCACTCCAAGGAACTTTCCTTGCTGGCCGTGATGCTCGTCTGTGGTTGCTTGCGACGGGGCATGGGTGAAACGGGTAGCTTCTCCATATCCCAATCCAGGGAGTTCTCTTTGCTACGCACCGTCGTTGGAGTTGCAGGCTTCGGTGGTTCATTCAGGCTGCTGCGGGAGGAGCTTTCGCTTTTGATGGAGTTATTCTGACTATCACTTGTAGCAACTGCTGGTGGCTCATTGATTAGTATTGGTGGAGCAACTTCTTTTTGTAGCTCCACCTTATGGAGTCCATTTTCCATGGGCTTAGTTGCATCTGTCACGGGATGATCCACCACATCTTCATTGACAAGCAGACTAGGGAATCTGGGAGGCTCAGAGACAGACTCCTGATGAGTCTCTGCCTTCTCGGGCTGCATGTTCTTCGTGCTCAATTGGCTCAATAGATCTTGCACAGAGGGCGGCATATCTTCCGGTTCCAATTTCGCCAGTTTCTTCTTAAGGCGCTGTGGTGGCACTGGCAAGGTGGGCTCACTGGATGAGGAACTACTCTTTTGTCTACGCTGTGGCCGTGAGGGGAAATGAGATCCATCTACTTCATCCGCGCCAACGTTTTCAAGATGACCAAAGCGTATGGGAACTAACTGGTCACGCTCAAGTGATTCGAGTTTACCAACAAAGTCACGATCTACAGAGTTCTTGGCCAGCAGATTAACTCTGGGACTGATGCCAACTAGTTCATCATTGGAATCGAACTCCACATTGACGAGCATCTCATCGGAGAAGTCACCGAATAGTTTCTCAATACTCTGTTCCTCGGAGGTGCCTCTCTTAACCACCGTCACGGGCTGAGCACTAGGACTCTTGCTGATGGTGGTGCACAGTGAGTCTGCGTCTACATCGTCGTCTAAATCAGCAGCCTTAACTGGAGTCTCTTCTATTTCATCTACCATGCTCTGGAATACCTCATCAACATGTTCCGCATTATCCAATCCAGTGTGCTCCATTTCGATATTGTGCAGAGCCTGAAGTGCGTATTGGTTGAGCTTCTCGGTCAAAGAAATATCCGATTGACGTCTGGAGAGCACCAAACTCGACTGTGAGCTACGTCTGGAATTGTTTAGGGACTTGTCGCAACCAGTTTTTGGTAGGTTCTTAATATTCTCCACGACTGGACGTTGAGTAGTCAGTTCTGTTTCACTTGCTGCCTCCGCCACAGCGACATCCTCAACCAATGGACTTTTTGTCAACGAACGTTCCAATTCTCTGGCCGCTGTCGCTTTCTCAAGCAAGTCCAGAATTTCAAAGTCATCCGGCACGGGTGTAGCCGGCTTTGGAGGCTTGACTTCAATCTTCTTTTCAATGTTCATTGGTTTTTCCACATTCTTTACTGGCTTCTTCAGGGATTGTTTCGCTTGGCGTGCACTGCTTATTTTGGCCAGTTCCTCTAGTGAGTTATTTGTCTTTGTAGCAACCTTTGGACTCTTGGCAGGAGACTTCTTCTTTTTCATTGGTGACTTTCGCTTCTCAGGTGACTTTCGCTTCTCTGTCGACCTTCGCTTTTCGGGTGACTTTCGCTTCTCGGGTGACTTACGACTCGTCATGCCAAAGAACTTGGCAAGCTTGGAGTCGCGATACTGCACGGGCAGATCGAACACTCGCGCGGCTTCCTTTTTGCTCTCCACTTGCTTCTGTTCCTCCTTTTGCGCATAGAACTTGTCCCGTTTCTTTTGCAGGAAATTCGTTGCCTCATTTCGCCACTCATTGCGCAAATAGTCCATGGTTTTCTCGAGATCACTCATTGAGTCGCTAACTGAGGCAATCGAGTCGCGGGAACGAGTCAGGCTACTCAAGTTGCTGGTACTGGACTCCATGCGGCGCAGCTTAAAGGAGGCGTGCTCCTCGCTGTTCTGCGATGTGACGGAGCTCATAGACTCGAAACGCTTCAGTATATTCTGCACTCCACTCAGCCGCTTCGGCTGCATATCAAAGTCTCCCTCGCCCAGCGACTTGGTCTTCACCAGTTTCTTGCTATTACGGCGAGCTGGCAAGCCCAACTCAAGATCAAGTCCTGTTTCCTCAAGAATACGTTCAATCTTATCGGACAAATCGCTGGGTGACTTCTCGTCATTGAAGAGTTTCTGATACTCCGAGCTTGGCGAACGCTCTTCCCCGCCATCAGCTAAAATCTCGTCCAGAATGCGCTCTGCCTCATCGCGTGGCGGCTGTTTCTCACTTGGCTTCTGGTCCTTTGGGGTTGTCGTTGTTCCCGCAGCGGCTGCTGTAGCTGCTGCTTTCTTTGCTTTGGTTCCTTTTGGCACAATTTTCTTAATAATCTTGACTTTTCCCTTGGCCGTCGTTGTGGCCTTGGCCAATGTCGTGGAACTGGCAGCCTTTACCGGTGCAGGTGTCTTTGTCAATGTGGTAACACCACCACCAGTTTTAGCTGGTGTCTTCGCTTGTGTGACCACTTTCACTGGTGCTTTCTTTTTGCTCAAATCTAGTGCTCCATCCAGTTGATGATCGCGTAGACTGAAAGTATTTAAGGATGTCTGTCGCTTGGGAGGCACAGGTTTCGCACCTGACTCCGGTTTGGCCTGCCCTTCCTTAGCCTCCTTCACCTCCTTCACTTCTTGGGTCTGGGCTGCAATGGATGCTTCGGTCTGTGACTTCTTCAGTCGTTCCGCAACTGTTTCCACAGCTCGTCGCTGTGGTACCGGACTACTTGGAAAATACTTGGCCAGATCGACGTCTTTAAGAGCCTTCTGGTTCTTGTTTATATTTCCTGAAGTGCTTTTCTCCTGCTTCTGATTGGGAAAGTATTTGGACAGATCTACGCTAGCTGTATGCACAGTGGGCATCACAATCTGCGATTTAATGTGATCCATGGTGCCAGCAAAGCTGCTGGCTCCGATCTCCTTCAGCTTGGTGTTCAACTGAGAGGTTGCCTGTGGCTCATCATCCTCATCAATGTCCATGCCCTCATCCGGCTCGCTGCTCTTTTGGCGCTGTAGTTTCTTCACAGCTCCCAGAATGTTCTCAATTTGCATTTTATTCTCATGGGGCAGAGGCACTGCCTTTCTTGCCCTCGGACTATTGGAGCTGGCGTTGCTCTTCATGCTGCTGGAGCGGCTTACATTAGCGCTACTCTTGCGCTCCAGCTTGGGACTTAGTTGTGAAGGTTTCTTCAGACTTTCCGGCTTTTTAAGCAGCTCCTTGGGTCGCTCATCGAAATTGGGTTTGCGTGGCTTGAGCTCATCAAGATTAAAGTCAATAACCGGTTTAGGTTTGGGTTCCACAACTGCTGCCTGTGGTGGAGTGACCACCTTAGCATACTTCTCATCAAACGTGGACTTGGGCTGCGATGATGTGGCACCCGTTGCAGGTGTACTTGAAGTTGCCGCCTTCATTGGATTAGCCATGCCGGCAGCAATTGCCGCATTCTCGGCCAACCATTTCTCCTTCAGTGTAAGCTTACGCAATATGTCGCTCTTGACCAGATTCTCCTTGGCCAGCACTTCCAGATCCTTGTTCATTTTCACCATGTTGTTCATGTGGTATAGTTTTTCACTAATTGCTTCGATTTCGCTGCTAAACTTACGTGGCGCATTGCGCTCGAGCTGCTCCAATTGAGCACGCGTGGGCGCTGCAATGGGCGTGGTCGGTTGACTTTGTGCCGACTCAAAGGAGTTGGCGGACTTGAGGGAGCCACGCTCCACATTCTCCTTATTCTCTACATTCAACTTTGGTTTCTACTTGTAAAGTATTCAAGGGGGGGAGACCAACACCAACAAATGATAAGGTCAGAGTTTAATGTGATTGTATGAGAGATCATCAGAGAATACAACGAAATTAAATACAATAATAATAATGATGAAAAAAAGAACATTAGTTTTCCCATAACCAAATGAAAATATCTCAACCAGACTCACCTCCGTTTCAGTGTCCGTGGGCAAATTGACGGGCAGCGGCTGTAGACGCACTTCCTCGCGACGCAGTTCACGCGCCTTCTTGAACTCCTCACCCTCGGTATCATCCTTGCCATCATCTGTAGAAGCAGAGAAATATAGTCAGCATAAAGTCTTCATAGCAATCTATGTTGAGTTGAGTTAATCCACCTGCAATACCCTCGCTGGAATCGTAGAAATCATCTGAGTCATCGCTATCCTCGCAATATTGCTTGCCAATCCAATCGGAGGCAAGCTGCAATGTTTGTGCACCAAATGGCGAATCATCTGCCTCCTCGAACAGTTCCGAATCCGATTCAGTGTCCGACTCATCCGAGCTGGACAGCTCCGATTGCGAATCATTATTCGATTCGGGTAGGAAATTGCGTCCAGACCATTCGTGTTCATCAATGACATTCGCCTCGTCGTCGGACATGGCTTCTGCCGAGGCAGCTGCTCTAGATGTGTCCAGCAGATCGACTTGATCGCGTGCAGGTAAGGTGTCCATTGGTTGCACAGCAGTCTCTGTTGCAGCGGCAACATCTCCTGTTGCAGCAGCCGCAGCTGGTTGTGTGGCAGGCGATGCTGGCTGCACGGCAGCAGATCTCTATGGGGCAGGAAAAGTAAGAAGTATAATAGAAGTGGGTTACCTAATCTATTCTATTTTGCCAACTTACCCTCGCCTTGTTGACACGCTGTTGGATCGGCTTGGCTGGCAGCCGAAAGTGTTGTGTGCAATAGAAACGACCTTGCGGATCATCGCGATCGAAGGCATAGCCGCCCAGGCGCAGATTGGTGTGGCAGTGATGACACTTAAGGCAATTGCGATGCAGCACCAGACCCTCCACGGTGGTCTTCTCCATGAGATAAACGGTTTGCTTGCAGAAACGGCACTTCTCCGAGGCGGCCTGCTTCTTGAAGGCCAACGCCACCTTAGAGCTCTGTGAGTGGCGGGGGGGAAGATTGAGAGACAATGTTAGAGACGGAGAAGTAGTTAGCCCTGAATGCAACAGTTGGAATTGCGCTTGTGCTTAGTGCTACAGAGAGTTATGAGTGTTGTGTATAAGTGAATGAGTGTGTGTGTGTGTGTGGATGTGTGCGAGAACTGGCCTAAGATGGAAGCACGCTAACATCAACAGCAGCAGTAACAACAACAACAACAACGCAACGACAACAGCACGCTAAAACCTTAGGGACGCGTGTTCTAACTTAAGCCATAAAAGCAAAAACAAATATACAGGATTAACATAGGCGTGAGGAACACAAAAAGCAGAGAGAGAGAAAGCAAAATGAAGTTGGCTAACACAAAACTACTCACAGATTTTGGTATGACAGTGTTGGTGTTGGTGGTGGCATTGCTGCTGGCGTTCTTCTCATCCGAATTCGTTTCATCCTTCTTAACAAATTGTCCAGCAATGGAGGCGACCTTATTCCGTCCACGTTCACCCACATCCAGATTGTGACCTTCCTTGAGCTGTTTGTCCAGATTCTTCAGTGTCGTATCGATCTCCTTAAACTTCTCGGCCTCTCGCGAATCCTGTCGTTGCGGCTTGGACATTTTGTGCTGACGCGCCTGAAACTGTTCCTTACTCCACTTGGGCACCTTCTCGCGACCCTTGGGACCGTGGATCTCAGTCTTCTTGGACAACTCGATCTTCTTCTCGATCTCACGCACATTCCAGTCGCTCGAATCGATCTTACCAATGGCACGCATCAAATCTTTGGGTTTCTTATCACTTCCATGTCCAGCTCGTCCCGTCATGCGTTGCTCCATGTTCTTGATGCGATCGCTGAACTGCTCGTCGGCGGCATTTCGCGGCAGAGCCGAAGGTATATCGCCACGCTCACGATCCTATGAGTGGGGTTCGGGTGGATTCGGTGGTTTTTGGTGGTGGTGCAGCAGTCATCGAAGCCGAGTAGTAGTTGAAGTGTGTTTTGTGTGAGTGTCAGGTTGGGTTTGTTTGTTTTTTTTTTATTTTAAGATTGTTTATTTGGATAACACATTTTAGTTGAGGACGAGGGAAGGTTGAAGAAATCAAAATTTGAATAAATTTAAATATTTTTTTTGAAAGAGAGATAACACAAACAATATAAACCAAACGCAAACAGAAAACGTACAGTATTAAAGAACTTTGATCTAAGACTAAGAAGTTAGATGGAACGAACTATATAGAAGACATATATATACTCTATTTAAACAGAACTTGACGCCTCTTAAATAGTATTGGATTAATCAGAATAGCTTTAAAGTTAGGATAACTCTTTCGCAACAAGCTTATTAAATATTAAAAGTGTTTTAGCTTATTTCAAATTCTTCAATATCTCCAGCCGATTCTCCGAGGAGTTATAGATCTTAATCCTTATCATGCTTATTAAAACAGCATTTGTAGCATTTCCTGGTTAGCCAAAGCGACACATTTCTTTTCTTTTGCAGGACAAAAGATTGAGAGCGAGCGAGTCAAGTCAGGGATTAGATTGGGATTTCACATTGTTAGGAGAGTGGACAACGAGTGGCAAACGACAAAAGAAATAAGGGAAAACGAAGACGCAGCGTGCAGCATTTGCGTCGACAGGCAGCCAGGCAATTTGAATGGATCGATCCGATCGATCCTGATTGCTTACGGGAAAGAGAAGTTTGCGTTCGAGCTCCTTGACGCGATCATTGAATATGGGCGCCTGCTGGCGATATAGGAATATCGAATAATCCTCAAATGGTGTGCCATCCTCAGCGACACCCTCGGCAGCACCGTCAGCGCCCTCGCGCAACAATTTACCCGCCTGGAGCAGTTGCAAGCTCTTGTAGAAGTTCTGCGTTTGGTGGAAACGCTGCTGCCTGCGGCGGCTCATACGATCCTGACGATTCTCTTCGATCTCTTGCAATCGCTGCTGGCGCTCCTCCTGCGCAGCAGACATCAGAGAGGGAGATTCAGTCAAGAATTGACAATTTCATGGAACCAGGGCAAGTGTATGTGGATATTGCATATGCGTGAGTGTGTGTGTGTGAGTTTGTAAAAGGATTGTATGAAATAGACATAAGAACGTTGACTAAACTAGAGAACTACATGACTAACGACTGTGGGATATCGTGAGTTAGTAGAGAGATATAGACGTTACGATTACATATGGAACTGAGAACAAGGTAAACACGAATTGACATATGACAACGGTAGATGGTTAATGGTTGAGGTGGAGGCAGGTGGCAAAACTTGGACACACTGATCGAACTGACCTCGTTGATTGATTCATATGCGCTTATGACGTTACTGAGTTCATGAAAGAGAGCTGTTTTCAGTATGAGTTTAACCTTGTTTTATCGTAATTCGGTTTTATGTTTTTGTATGTGACAAGCGATCAACAAAAAATTATACAATTAATTTTATAATTCATGTAGTATGAGCATCAAAATTGATAGGATTCTTGTATGAAAAATATATAGATAAAAAACAGTAGAAAGCAGTGACGGAAAAGGAATGACTATTTTCAGAGAATAACGATATGGCACATTCGTACAAGACTTATACAAGTGTATAAGAAGAAAATTTATATATATATGTATCTATCAGAAGATATAACAAATTTGGACTAGTCATCACTTTTCCCCAGCTACAGTCTATACGCCAGCGAACCAATCCTTTATATAGTCGAAACATCTACTCACAATGTTCGCCGTTTTATCGGCCTGGCGACGTTTCTTTGAGCGACGCGGTGTATCACCTTGAGCTGCAGGAGAGAAAGAAACAGAAAAAGGAAATTAGTTAAATATATATCTAGTTATTATTATTCATAGGTTGCCTGCCTGCTGCCTTGCATGATTATTGATGAAACATTTTTCTTTTTTAAATCTATTTACTATAATTTATTCGGGACTCTTATAATTGCAATAATAGTTACAGGCAGCGCAGCTGGCAATGCTTTTATAATATGCGTTTTATAATGGATATCTTCAACACACCCTGTTGCAAGTTATTGCTGCCCGGGCTGCTGGTGGCAGTAGCAGATCCAGTAGCCACTCCGCCGCTGTTCAACAGCTGCTCGTGGCGACGCTGCCGCTTGGCGCGTTCCTCCTCCAGCACCGAGCGACGTTGCACAGTTGTGGGCACATCGACGGCATCCTGCATGGGCGACTTGGCCTTGGGCTTCATCTGCAGTAGTTTGGAGAAGTCCGGCGGTGCATGGGTATGATTAATACGATACTTTTGCCGCAGATCACTAAAGTCCATCTTGGGATGCTTGATGTGCGGTATTTCGCCGCGAAACAGTTCACAGATTTGGTCCAAATAACTCAACCAGACGCGGGACTCGACATCGGTGAGCTCCAGTGATTGCTTGGCGCTCATCACGCGATCGATGTGCAGCTCCCGCTCTAGCGTGGCGAAGGCCAACTCATTGCACTCCAGCGGGCTCATCTCCTTGGTGGCAGCATAGTCAATCAAATCGGGTCGATAACTATGACAAGATTAGAATAGGAATATTAGTTTGGAAGAGTGTGATACATATCTGCAACCACTTACCGATTGATGAGAGCGCAGAGCACGCGACCGTTGCGGAATATATCGGATGGTTCCTTGAGATCGGCGGTGAACTGAAAGGCAGCTAACTGTGCGGTTATCCAGCGCAGCAATGTGGCACCTTGGGGCAGGTTATCTACAAAGAGAGAGAAACATTAGAGACTTCAAGTTTAGGGTAACTTCCTTTAACCAACCTCCACTGCGCCGTTTGCGTTTCCCTGGTGTCTCCACATGCGGCATCTGCAACGCGTGAGTGTCCATGAAAGTCTGCTCCAGTATCGATGGATCATCGGTGTCGATGAGATGCTTCACTTGCCAACTGTTGACCGACTCTCGATTGAGATTGGGATAACGTGTGGCTGGATCCACAGTGTAGGCGCTAATATCACGTTGCAGGGTATCTGGAGTGGTTTGATTAAGTAGGCGATAGATGCTCTCACGTTGTGCCAATACGCCAAGTGTGCTGTTCTGTGGATTCGACCACAACTTGATGGCATAGGCCGCATCCATGCTGGACAGAAAACCACGAGCACAGCCCGACCCAGTAGGCCAGAAAGGTTCAAGCAGGCTATCACCCACAAGGCACTGCATCAGGCGACATCCTTTACGCACCACAACACGGCAAGACATCTCGGCAGCAAACATGGAGGTGAAGTCAAACATGGCCACGTCCGGCTTGCCATAATGATTGACTGCAAACTCCAGATTGGGCATCTGATATTGTGTGGAGAACTCGGCAGCCTCGCGTGCATAGTCATGCAGCTTCTGAGTGTCCACATTGGCTGCAGCCAGCAGCTCGGCGGGATCAGCCATATCCTCAATGATGACGCCCTTGTCGATGAGACTGTGCTTCTTGGCGGTCATCACAAAGTAATGTGTCTCATCCTTGTAGTACACAATGTTCTCGAGATCAATGCCCGTTCTGCTGTACAGCTCTTTGAAGAAAGCCTGATTGAATATGAACGCTACACCGCTAATTTCCTCCACCTTGGCCTCCGCCTCCGTTTTCTTATTGATGAAGTTCGCCGTTATCGCAATGGCAAGCTTGCCTCGAAACTCCTTGCGCCTAAAGTCCAGCATATTTCGTTTTCCATCAGCACCGACAAGGACATCAAACTCATAGTGTGAGACGGCGTGATCTGCAGGTGTGACAGCAGCACGCCAACCAGTGCCATCGCCACTGGGCTCCACGGCATGATCAAAGCTCACGCCCTCGTGTATCTCGACACCCAAAAGGAGTGCCACCTTGAGGAGCATGCACTGCAACTGCCTGATGGAGATGTGATCGATGGAACCAGCACAGAACTTGCCATAGAACTTCTTGGCACCCAAATTTCTCAGGTCTGTGATGACAAATGGCCACAGATGCAGCACATTGTTGCGTGTGATGCGATCACGTTTCTCCAGCACCACAACCTTGGCACCCAGCAGCTGAGCTTCAATGGCGGTACGCAAGCCACATGGCCCGGCACCAATCACCAGCACTCGTGTGCCCGTACAGGCGTTGCCCTTGCCATAGACTCGATGCGAGGCTCGTGCATCGAATTTCTTCCACAGTGCCTGCGCCTTCCACGAACGTACTTTGGCCTTCAGCTTCGGATAGAAGTCATTAAGGGGCGAAGGACGCAGCCCAACTGCATCACACATGGCACGATGGAGTGCCAGGATCTGTCGCATTGTGGTTGCCACACAGAGCAGATCGAAGAGCTCTGCTGCCTCAGCGGCTGCTGCATGTTCTGCCATTAGCAGCGCTTGTTGTTGTTGTTGTTGCGCCGTCAGCAGCTGTTGCTGCTGCTGTTGTTGCTGCTGCTGCTGCAGCTGCTGCTGGTGATGCCGCTGGTGCTGGCGGCTCATGCTGCAAGTAGAAAGCAAAGACAATGACACGTTAGCCAAGCTTGTCTGACATTTCAGATTTTAGATGTTTAGAATAAAGAAATATAAATCAAAATCCCAGTCAGGTATTGTATTATATATATCGAATCCATTGCCCCTCACTTGACTAAGTTTTCCCCGTCAATTAACTCGCTTTGTCTGCAAGCTTGTTGTCTGTCATAATTTCATTAATTAATTATGAAAATGTTTACAATCGTCTCGCTTCTTTTGAGCTCATGTCAACGACCGAGGAAATGTCTTTGACCGATTCCACAGAGAGCGAGAGTGCGCCAGACTTGAAAGAACATCTCACTCTCTCTCCTTCCTTCCTATAAGGCAATATATTATATCATTGCAAGTGATTACTGCACGGATTGAGGTTGGCAGGCAGTTTTTGTTTTATAATATTAATCGAACCACTTTTCAATGCAGATTTGCTGCCTTATTAATAAAGTCAGCAATCTAGCAATGCAAGTATTTTAATTTAATATGTAATATATGGATAGTATTGTATATACAATACTTTTTTACTTTATAATATAATCATAACATAAACTAAATTATTATCAATAGAAACGCAAACAAATTAAGATACATTTTGAGCACTTTTAATCTGTATTCATTATACATTTGTTTGATTTATAAAATGAAAGGCAGATCACTTGGTTATCTCTCTGACCCACTCACTCTTCACTGTACGATGCCCTGAAGACAAAGTTTTCTTACTCATTAATACTCTTGACAATCTGTGCTCAGCCTCTTCCGTACTTCAATTAATTAAATTGAAAGCAGTCGCAAATATAAATCAAAATTAAAGAAGCGCATAAAACGGTCACTCAGGCGATGATTACTCATGCATCTCATGCCAGTTCCCGGAAAAGTTGAGGGCTTTGTTGAGTAGCTGACAAAGGAGAAGGAAAGGAAAACTGCGTTGCCATTTCAGCAACACATTGACAACACACAGCAGACACAAAGCAGAGCACAGGGAAATGAGCCAATGAAAAGCTAAAGTTCTGTGGCCTAGACTTGAACCCAGCCTAGACAGGCAACAACCTGACAATGGGTCCAGAGCCGCACACAGGCATTTAATATAGAGTGTAGGTAGTGCAGGCAGCTTATGGAAATGAACTTCAAAGTAAAGTAGAAAACGAGCACAAAACTTGCGAGCTTTGTCTGTGAAAAGCGTAGGAATCTGCAACCCACAGTGAGTGAGTGCCAATGACAAAGGAGAGGAGAGCAGCAGCCTGCAGCTGCTCCAGTTTGTGGTATCAAATGAGCTGGTATATAATCGCATTGTTAATCGGTTTTGGGTTTGCTGGATTGCCTTGTTGGCTCAGAGTTTATTTAAATACAGAACTCAACCCTGCATAAAGCGCATTCTTCTCGTGAACGTCATGGTTGCCTTGGCTGTCGTGCACAAACTTACATATAAAAGAAATGAAGCAAGAAAATACGTGAAATTCATTCAATGAAACCTAATCCAAAGAGCAATGGGTTAGGTGGCACAATTTAGTATGTGGCTACAGCGGCCGATGAAGCATCTCCAGGGGGTGTATGTTCGCGCAGCTCCCCGGATGAAGGCGAAGGCGATAGCACGGATGGCAGCAACATTGGCGGCCATCCGTCCAATTGCTCTAGCTTAATCATCAACGGTGATGGCTGCGGCAAAATATCGGCTCTGGAGTCCAGAGATAGCAATTCATGCACATACATATCGATCTCTTGACGCAACTGATCGATAATCAGCTGATTAATCGAATAGCGATAATTACAGCAACGGAAGAAACCATTACGAACACCGGCAGCAAGGACATCTCCGACAACTGGCTGAATGCGTTTACGTGCGACTTTATAAATTTGGGCCACACGTTCAGATACCTCCTTAATTGCCGCTGGACGACCCAATACTTGAAGTACCTCCAACACAATTGCACCGTTTTGCTTGCCCAAATTGGATGGATTCATCATTGGAAACTTGCATTTAATCGTTGACTAGTAAAAATGTACAAGAAATTTACACTTCACGATGCTTTGGCTGCTATCGATCTAGAAGATTTATAAATAAGATTTATATTAAAACCGATTCTAAGTTGTCTATTGTTCAAAACCCTTTAACAATTTGAAATAAAAAGGAAGTGACACTTGTGTCTAAACTATACACGACTGTTGGCTTTTCTCAAAATGATTATTTCAAATCAAACTCAATACTCTACACATCTCAAGCTAATGATGTATTCGAGCTGAGAGTAAAGAGTTCTGTTGGGTATCCCTTGACATACTTGGGATTACCTTCTATGATACAATCTATAAATTCCCTTTATTCTATAATGGAACGAAAGGGAATTGTTGTCTTTAAACAATTTCTGGCATTTGAATAATTCGATTAACCCCATCATCATCACTTTTCTTTACCCAACAATGTCAGATGAGTAATTTCTAATTTCCCAAAAAGAGAAAACTCGATTGGCGCCATGAAAGCCATAAAAACAAGAACACACGCACCACGCACTTCGATTCAAAGTTCGTCAAGGAGAAGCAATAAAAGCCCAACCCGACTATCATATTCCCTATGCCATGTCTATTGCCATGTCTAACAATAGATTCCTTTGACAATACAATATGTTGACCCAAGCGAAACTAACTCGATATCTGGGCTCTAGGATCTTGAATTTGGAACCTTGTTTGTAGGCATGACTGAACTTGGTCGTCCGTACAACCACTTAGGGTATTCATAGTAACCACCCACAGGGTTGGCCATTGGCGACACGCTGACGCTTATTTGTCTGCCTCTCCCTCTACCACTTCCTCTCTGTTTGTTCCTCTCTCTCTCTCTCTATTCCCTTCTGCCTTTCGCTGTTTGTCGAGTTTGGCGTCGGGGGAACAGCAGCACATTATGTCACTGCGGAATTCGGAGGTGGGGGAGAGCGAAAATTCAGCAAGGAAATTAAAGTCGAAAGTAACGGGAAAGTTAAACGTTTATCGATTTTGTTCATCTCAACTTAACCCGGCGTAATGTGTTGTTTGTTGAGGCAGGAAGACGAGAGAACTTTGTTAGGGGGAGTTTGGCAAACACGTGTAGGTTGCCAACGCAGTTAATTCCACGAGGGATGCTCGTGTAGTTGCTGCCATATGAATGAGTCATCAAAGTAGAGAAGTTTTTTTGCGGGGGGTTGACATTCGACATTCGAATATCTTTTCTTGGCACAAGTCATAACAAAATAAATGAAAATATCTTTCCGTATCTGAAGTGTTGCACATGGCTCGGCCGGACAAGATCAAGGTTCTGTAAATCACACGAACCATTTCTCTCTCAGCAGATTTAATAGACACGCCCCTAGCAAATGGGGCGATGAGAGAGAGAGAGAGATAGAGAGAAACCAAGTTGGCTAATAGCCAACATATTTCATAATTATCACGAAAATATATAAATACAAAATTTGTGTGATTACCTGTGCGACTTGTGTTGATTTCGTCTTGTTTATTTATCTTTCTAACAATTGTCGAATTTCTCAAATTTCCCCTCTCTTTCTTCAATTCAACTTTTCACTATTTATTTTCACTGTAGATTTATCAAAACTTTTCTCGTTCGTAACGCTCTCGTAAACTGCTTGATCATCAATGAAACGTCGCTGGGACTGTGGGAGATTTTTTAAATGTTTGCGAATAAAAGGGGTGTTCATTCTGATCACAATGTACTTCCGAACAGGTAAACAAAAGAATTCTGACTACACAACCACCGGCACAAAAGAGACAGAGACAGAGAAAGAGACAAAGTAATAACACATAGTACACTACATATAAGGTAAAATTAATGTCTAATTATAGATCTATAGATATTGTATCTGCTCAACAAAAAACAACGCGTAATACAAATGTTTTTTATAATCAACACACACACACACACCTTGAGCAATCGATAAGGAGGTTTATGAACACCTCCACATTGGTGATAAGAAAGTAACAAACAAATGATCGAAACACATCGATCGGAACACTTTCTAACATTATCGAAATCTATATTTGGTTCTTAAAGAATTCGTTTGTATATGTGAGTCACGTTGTGAATTTATGAGGCAGAATATTCGAAATATGCGAGAAATACGTGAAGAGTTTCCCATAGCAGTCACAAACAGTGGAAACACATTGTCAAATCTGATCTGCAAGTAAAATATTGTTGTAAGTTTGTGTATTTTTTAACTGAATACAAATATATTTACAGATAAGGTACTTCATTATACCCTTGCAGAGGGTATATATATATTTGGCCAGAAGTTGGCAATACACCCTAAGAGATGTCTCTTTGCCTCTGATCAATAGCGTAATATACGTTCACTCTGAATATATCGCTCGATTTTCATTAGTTTTGAAGTTATTGTAACCAAAGTTGCATGTAAGATTTCATAGAAATCTGATCACTATTTCATATAGCTGCAATATGAATAATCAGCCGTACTGACGACTGCAAGCTTTGCAGACTTGCAGTATTTTACACGGTATTCAGTAGGTCTAGTGTACTTTTCCATTCTACATTGACTTGTTATTCCACACTTCTTGTGATGTTGATGGGGCATAATGGGAGGGACTGCGTATGCAAATAGTGAAATGCTTGATTGATTTGTTCGCATGTTGCTGTTGTTGCCATACCTCGTTCGTTGTTTGCGCCAAATGTTTTCTAATTTTGGCAACCAATTGCGCCAATTGGGCGGCAACGCGCCGCACAAATGTTGAAATTGCAACAAATTGATTTATGATGAGCCTGGCAACAACAAAAAACTGACCAGATATGAGAAACAATGCGGAAACATCACACTGAATGGGGATATACACATATGTATATCATAGACACATCACAGTAATGTTGGGGGTATTTACTACAAAAGCTTGTGCTGTAAATAATCGATAGGAATTTCTACTTGAGATTTTAATCTTTTCTCTTTTCATTTCATTATTTTTGCTTGTAAACTAGATGACAGGCCGATGAATATAAGGAAAATGGTTCTTCTAAATGTAAACAGATTATAGATTATATTTCGAAACGTGTCGCTTGTTTTGGTATCAAGCCAAACATTTTGCCATTGTTACAAATTTCTTGATATACCTCATTTGACAGCAACCGACATCAGACAGATTAATCAGATATAATTAGGAGAACAAAAATAATTATTTGTAATTAATTTTGTGCAAAAAAGGAAATTAAGATTCAAATCAACAATTTTGTTGGCAAAAAAAATTCTGAAAATTAAAAATAATAAAATTGTTTTCCCATTTGCAATTAAATGGCAAAAGTTCATCAATACTAAAAAAAAAAACCCCTAAAACAATATGGTAAAAATGTCTCTATTCTTAGTGTGAGAGAATTGGGTCAACAAACGATGCGGTTCGGCCAGAAAAGCCACAAACCAAACATTTGGCAACCGCAACTGCATAAGTGAAAGAGACAGTGAGAGTGATAGATAGAGAGGGCGAGTGTGGTGGTACTCTGGTCGGCGCCTGAGTAGCTCCTCTACAAGCGCCTTTTCTGTAAATATAAATGGCATTTTAATTGATTTTGAGTGTGCAAGGAAACTTAAAAAATCGAATTAAATGCAAAATCAATTTATATTTTTGTTTTTGCTGGCCCAGAAAATGACATCATGTGAACTGCGCAAAGCATCCTTAACTTTTCTGGGGTTAGCGCTAAAAACCCTCAACTTTTTAACTGTTATAACTTCGTCAAAAATGTCATTTCCTTCATGATTGTGTAATAGATAGATAAAGTATATTGTCAATTGTTTATCTTCCATTTGCATAACCTTAACCGATTTCATCTCATGTTAAACTAAGACAGCTTTAAAATATATTACATTTTGAATTCACTACAATGTTGTTTAATTAGCTTGGGGTTGATTTCACATAAAGCTGCAGCGTATTAACCAGTCAAATGCACAACAGACTGTGGCAGAATGTATGGCACATGTTCCCAATAGTTGCTGTATCCTTTGCAACTTTGTTGACATCATTTTCTAGCACCCAAGTGTCGCCGCTTTGATAGTTTTGTTCCTCCCTCTCTTTTCCGATGCTGCTTCCCTATTGTGCACATTTATATAGACATGTCTGTGTGTATGTGTCTGTCATGTGCTCCTACATTCAAATAGAAATTATGCCACCCGCGCATTGAGGGCACACCCGACAGTTCCATATGAAAACTTTAAAATCGGGTCAGATTTTCCAGCTGCATTTTTAATTTAATAACAATTTGCATAAATTTGCAGACTATAGCGGGAGTGGGCCGTCAATTTCCTGTTTTCTATACTTACATTTCAGTCTCTCAGTCGAAGGCGTTATCTTCGGGATCTGTCATAAGTAAGTACGGGCAGCATTAACTGTAAGAAAGTCAGAGATGGAAAATGGAAACTGTTAGTATAAGTTGTTTAAATTACAATATACGATTATTATTAATGGTTCTTAATGATTTATCTGACATATCAGCGTGTAGAGCAATTATAAATTTATGTCTGTATTACATTTATATCAGATCAGCGCATGTAGGCATAAGACAACCGCAAGAAATGTATTTTAAAGGTCTTGTGGCTTTCCAGCTTTTCAGGTTTGCAGGCCCCACTGAGCGTGGGTAGCTCCAAACTACTATATGACAGTCGAAGAATTATTCAAATTGTATACGAAATGCCAAATATCGTGGGTGGTTAATTACGTGACTGTACCTGCTGCCAATCGCTTTGCAGATCTCTGAACACAATTGCAATGCATAAAAGTACCCCTGGCAATTCTCAGTGTAGCGCTAGAGATTTATACTCAACGCATTCCCCGAACAGCGATGACAGCAAACAGCAATTTGATGGCCGTAAGAAAACTCGCATAAAAAAAGCTGAAATTCCCTCTTACACGTTGTAATTACCACCTTATGTTTTGCTCAAGTTTTTTCTTTATAATCCACAATCCGAACCAAAAAAAAGCTCAGGCATTGAACATTAAATCCACTATGCATCCATACAGTGCCTACAAAAAGTACAACAACACAATAAGGCTCAAGATGTTGCCGGCACGAAAATGGCATTAAAATCAGCAAAGGCGAAGACGCCGATGGATGCAACCATCAGACAACAGACATCAGACAGCAGAAGAAGCAGCAACAACAACAATTGTTGGCGTTGAAAAAAGGTGCATAACGTAGCAAGTGACTGCATCACGTGGCCAAAACCAACAGCAACAGCAACAGCATTGCAATAGAAACTACCGTAAGTTAAAAGGCAACTCTCGCTGCACCAACATTCAAATACTCTTGCAGTAGAGATACGAAACTTTTTACTTAAATATAGATATTGTTAAATCGATATTTATCCCCAGTTTTATCACATATCAAAATTTATATCGTTATAAATATCAAACCTATTATTTCGTGCCATATCTTGAATTATCGCTAAAAACTAGAGATGAGGATATATTATATTGTTACTTAAATATCGATATTGTAAAATCAATATTATTAAAAGTTTTCTTGGATAACTCACATTGTTATAAATATCGAATTTACAGCTAACTTCAACCTTAAAATATCGTATATTCTATAGTTTGGAGACGTGAATTTACAGTATTTTATATTATGAGATTTAAATATTGAAGATATATAATTCTAGGTTTTTTGTAAAAATAAATATCGTAATACCATAAATATAAAATATATTGTATTGACTTATAATTTGAAAATATCACAAAATCTCTAGATAATGTGTATCTTTAATATCGATATCGTAATAGCTATCCATACTTATGTTATGTTTATATGAAAAACCTACTCGAAAACTGTTACAATACATTTAAAATTGCATTTAAATTCCCATAAAATTCAAATGGCTTCAATGACAAATTCATAATTGCTTTCATTTCATTCATTTTGATTAAACGCGTAATAAAAATCATTTTTATAGGTTTTTGTTTTTTGGCGTCACATAGAATTATCTCTGGCATAATATACCAAGTGAATATATATAGCAAATGTAGCCGCAAAACGGTTACGAGCTGTTTCACGAAGCTAAGCTTTTATTAGATTTTATTAGCGGCATAATAAAGTGTTATATCGTACGTTTATTTATGATATATATTTCAGGAACCCACCAACACCACCACTAGCCGCATGTTGTGGAAATGTTGCAAACCCATTCATTGGGCCATAAATATACGGAGCAAGTGCATGACAATCACAGAGCAGTACAAAAGAAAAACCATAACAATAACAATGGAAATGAACATGAACAAGTTTTGTGGCAAGCAGCGTTAGCGCGTTTTGTTTTAAGCCATTTTTCTGCCATTTTTGGCAGTCTCAGCTGCCGATGCAATGAATGAAATAAAATGTATATGTCCCCGACCACCACCCCCTGCGCAATCCCTCCTCTTTTAAACATAGTTAGCCGTATACTGGCAAAGTGAGCCTGAGTTTTTGGGCAACAAAGTCGAATTACAACAACAATAGTAACAACAACAACTGCAACTCGTTGTTTGGCTTGCAGCAAGCGTCAAGTTGCCAAAGTTGGCCAAGTGTGCAACGGCAAGTGTTCAGTTATTTTTATAGCCACTGCTACAACAACAACAACAGCAGCAGCAGCAGTAGCAACAACAACAACAATGCCAGGCACGACAAGTGCAGGGAGTGAAATATGATTGCGCTCTGCCCGAGGAAGCGGACGCCTTAAGGAAAACAGCCTGTAAGCAGCTGCCTCGCATTGTTGTTGCTGCTGCTGTTGTTGTTCGGGACAACTGCGACTGCGCTGCTGGCGTTGGCGCTTTCACTTGCGCCAGTGACTTTTCCTTTGCATTGAAACGTGTTTGCTTTGCTCTTTGAGCTCACTCGTTACTTGTTGCTGTTGTTGTTGTTGTTATAATTGTTTGCAGCTGTTGATATTGCTGTTCTGCTTGCTGTTGTTGCTGCTGCTGCTGTTGTTGTTGACTTTGGCTGATTTTGGCCTAATAAACCTGATGACGCTAGACAAATTAAATGGAATTCAACAAATTTACCATGTACTGACCTAACCACACCCAAAAACAAAATACAAGCCACGTTGTTTTGTTTTTCTGTTTTTCTAAATTTGTAAAATAATTTTTTTTAGCTACATTCATCACTGGCTATCACTGCCAATATTTATGATGTTCAATTTATTAACGTGAAAGGAAATAACGCAAGAGATCAAGAAATTTACATATTATGCAAATATTTGCATAAATGATTATGGTTTCCAATAATATAATTCCAGTTAGAGCCATCGTTGCGGCACGAGGTGCCAAATCAGCTAATTGAAATATAGCTATCGCTATAATACATATGCAGCTAGGTATAGTTCAATGGAGAAATACTTCATATACAGTGTCTAACTTATCTGCATGCAATATATGTATATACGAGTATTTACATAGTTGTCCGTATCTATGACTAATGTGTGTATCTTACAATGCTCGTTAGATTTATTGGATCAGCTTAATCCTATTTAAATTGCAGGTGCTGCCATCAACGCGTCATAAAGTGGAAAAACAAAAAAAAACTGCACACAACACACACACATTGGACAAATAATACCAGTTCCAAAGTTCCGACACAAAATTGAGATAAGACCATCAACCTGTCGCCTTATAAAGTGTGGCCCATAATACTCATGCTCTTCAACGAGATACAAACATAATACACAAACTTATATCAATGAAACCGCAGAAGACACACACACATACATACGACAGTCGCGTAGGGGGAACCATATAAGGTCACCGACATAACCTCAACCCTGGGCCATGCAGCTCTAACCTCAGACACCATTTGAAGGCATATACGAACTGGCAAAGAGTTAGTCAAAGCTAAGGTTACACAAAGCCAAAGCAGATGAAGATACTGTTCTTATTTTATGCAGACCAAGTAAAGATTACGAGTAATTAAATAAAATATAAGCAGTATTAAGTATATATATAATAGATTGCGTAAATGTTATCTATAGCTAGCCATGATATTATCGATTGTTGCTATTATAGGGTATTATATCATGGTTTGCCCCTTATCAACTGTATCGCAGCTATAACTGGCTTTGCGGGGCAGTTAATCATCTTTCATACCAAAGCGAAACAATAGCATTGACCTCTCTCCTTCTCCCCCCTCCTTTCTCTTTCTCTATAAGAGGCAGCTCTCTTGCCTAAGCAGCGTACTCGGCATTACACCCCAGCATACACTGCATGCATCTATCGTTGTACAATGTACAATGTGCACTCTGCGCTGTCATAATTAACATCTAAGCAGCGATAAATGCAATTAGCGCTGCCAGCAGTCATTGACGTTGTCCCAGACCCACACCCAGGCCTAGGCCAGCACTTCGACTTGATTGTACTCCCATTCATTGTGCTGCTCTGGGGTTCATTGTCAAAGCACCCCTCTTCTGCCCCCTCTAGATTGCCAGATAATAGAGATGCACTGCATAGAGTGCCAACTGCGCCCTCTGTTCACCTCTCTCTCTCTGTGTCAAATGTTAAAAAGCAACGAGTCGAAATTTTATTGCGTTTCCAGCGCATGCATACGAACAAAAATTAGTTCCCCATTTCGGTGAGTATCTGTAAGATACACAAAGCAAGGCGAACAAGAAAACTAAACAAAAATGCTACAAAATAAACACTGCGTTTCACAATTCGTTGAAAAATGCCAGAAACACGCTGCAACTGCATGTGTAAACACTGCGCCACACGAAAAACAAAGAAAAATGGGGCAAAATTCTATCTGCAACATTATTGCAGTTGTTAAATTAATCAAATTCAAAGATATTCCATAGTGCAGACTACAAAAGAAGCTCCTGAATTCTACAATTGATGTTTAAGTTTGGAACATTTCCCGATAACTTGGATTCTGGGTATAATTCGAGAAAAGAATTACCAATTCCAATGTTAAGATCTAATTTCAAAGTGTTTTAGAGTTAACTTTTCACTTTGATATCTTTAAATTGCATAAACTTTTCGAGAATATAGAAAATTATCTTTTTTTGACAAGAAAATGTTGTTGAACTTATTAAAAGATAACGGGATTTCGCAATAATCTGTCAGTTTGATGTGGTGTTTTATGGTTTTTTCTGGGAAAGTCTGCACTTTAAATTCACTTGGCCGACCCCAAAAAAGGCGACAAGAGGCGACAAGGCCTGTGGTGCATAAATCGCAATTTTCACGCATTCATCCAGCGAGGCGGACAGTCAGAGGAGGAGAGATAGGGAGGCCGACAGCCAGTTGGTGCTTTGATGTCTTCATGTCTTCTGGCAGAGTGGGGTGTCTCTTGAGTACACGAACCTGGCTCTGTGCGTGAAAAGCGGCTATTAAAAATGTTTGTCTCTTGGCTCGCTGGCAAAGGCAATGCGCCTATTTTAAGTGCATTGGCTTGGCTAGCTTTGGCCTGCCCATGAATCTATCCAAACATATAAAAAACACACACACATACATACGCAGTGTGTGCATTTGGTGGATCTGCATACAACGCCAACTGCACAGGTGAAAGTATTTAATTATGCGCCTGCCTGCATGACAAATCTCTTGGTGTGTTGTGTTTACTGGTGGTCAGCAAAGTTGATGAATTGCGCCGACAACAACAAGAAAACAACCTTGAAAATGTCACGTTGCATTTGAAAAATGCGCTTTAATGAGAGAGCGAGAGAGACACATCAAAGCAAGTAGCTGCCTAGGCTGCCAGGCAAATAAGGCTGGAAAGACAACACACAAAAATGTCGAGACCGGAAAGAGATCGGAAGACCAAATTCGTATATGTTCGCTGTTCAATGGAAAACATATTGCAAGGCGAACCGGCAAAGCCAAACAAGCAAACATTTATCGAATACAAACAGAGTCTCGCTGTCTCTCGTATAAGTTGTTTATTTGCAAGCAAACACAGACTGATTCTCGAGTCCTTATGGACTGCAAGCAGCAAAACAAATGGCAAACATGTGTCACATCTTAAAGTCGCATTTCACTTTCAAATGCATCGCAGCAGAATCTCAGCAATATCTTAGACAGGTTTATGACTTGGCCCCAAGTGCGTAAGTCATGTACGTGCGTGTGCATCTCACTCTGGGTGTGTGTGTGTGTGTGTGCTTGTGTGTGAGTAATGAAAGTGAAACGTGCCTTGGGCAATGCATTGAGTGCATTGGACGCCTCATTTAAGCTGCGCACATGCTGCGAATATTTGCCAAAGCAAATAATAATTGTTCTTTAATTGAGATACAGATACAGATACTCACACACATACACACACAGCTGCAGCTGGCTAAAGATACTTATTTGTGCAGCTGCTTATATATTGTTATTGAAGTTTATTGCAGCGTTTTCCTTGCAATCGCGTGAAAGGCTTTAAAATCACTGCCACACACACTGCGTATGAGTAATATTGCAATTGCTATCTTACCATATAAACAAGTAAATAAATATACAAATGTATGTGTATATATGTGTGTACTGGTGTGAATGTAAATTGCTTCTATAATTGCTCACTGCAAATAGTTTTCTAATTTAAATTCTAAACAACGCTACGTATGATTAATATTTTAAATTTGTTTCTAGAAATATTGCAAAATAAAATGCACTTCTCTTTTATTAGTTGAAATTAATTAATCTCTACATTATTAAGCCTTATAATTACTACAATAATTTTTCTTTTGTTTTTTTCTTTTTTGAATCGAAAGTAATTTTAAGCGAACCCAACAAACAATTCAAAGTGCACTCGAATGAAAACCAAAAGTATTTTTATTCAATTTCTATTTATACATTTGTATTTTTTTTCGTTAGTTTTTTTGCTGGCATTTTCATTGCAACGGCAGCGCATGGGGCATATTGTTTCTCTTTTTTTAAACAATTTCCCGCCCCGCACTTTTCGGATGGCCGCACTAAAAAAAGACTAACAGAGCAGAAGGAAGCAGAAGAAGAAGAAGACGAAGACGAGGCACTGCAATTGTACAACTGCAAATGCCTCGAGTTTTTCTCATGTGTTAGACAATTTCATTCGCAGTTAGTGCAGGCGGCGGTGCAAATATTTGCACAATCCTCGGCCCAGTGGCAAAACCAGCCTCAGTTTCTGCTGTTGCAGCAGCAGCTTCTGTTTCGTATTTTATTTCGGTTTCGGTCCTCTGGGCGCTAATTGAGTGAGCACACGCCGCTCAGATAGACTAACAGACAGACATACAGACAGAGAGAGAGAGATAGAGGCATAGTCAGTCAGTTAGTTCGTCAGGCAGCCAGAGGAGAAATGAAAAACGCGACGAGGCCAGCAGCAAAATACTCAACAATACATGTAATGATCTATCTATCTATCTATAAGTCTGTCTGTCTGTCTATCTATTTTTCTATGTGGGGCGTCGCTAAACTGACTGACAGACGAATGAGCATCGCTTCAGTTTCATTTTGGTATTGGTCATGCCTTTTGGCGCTGCGGCATGCAACAGCAACACAGCACATGCTGCAACACACTCCATAAACTACAAGGAAGTGCTAGCGATAACATAAAGAAAAGAAAAACATACGCACACAAGTTAAAGGAATGCTTGATAGGGTATGCTTGACTCTTTTTAATTGGTTGATCTATACAGTTAGAGTTCTTTATGCTCTTTATGAGCTACCCCAACTTAAATTGTTCTACGCCTTCAAAGACTATCTATCACTCTACCGAGCTGCACTATCTTTGTCGCACTTCATCGCATTACAGCGTGAAATTGTCATAAATACTTAATCCGATAAATTATATTTCATTTAGTGATTGCCGACGAAAACCGTCGTCGTGACCAGCATCATCGTCATCATCTTTATTGCTCGCATGATTATTTTATTATTATGTATTTCAGCTATTGTAGCTTGTTGTTGTTGCCTCTGCCTGTAGTATCTGCTGCTGCTGTTGTTGCTGCTGTCAGACGGTTGACAGAATATTTCAAACCCATAAAATGCTTCTCCACTGATGTTTTTAGGTCGAATTTTCCATTGCGTGCGGTTAGTGAACTTTCTTGTGGCACAGTTTTCATTTCAGTTCAGATAAATGCGAAATTATTGCGTTGCATGATTGACAGACTGACTGATTGATTGAAGTACTGCACACACACACATGTCTGTGTACTTGTACATACATGCACATATGTATGTTCACCCTCTCTGGCTATATTCAATTGCAATCGTTTACGTAAATGTCACGACATTTAGCATATTTTCGCAGCATTTCGTTTAAATTTAAATTGAAATTAAATTAGCCACAGCAAATAGAGTTGCGTAATTTGCAGTGTCAACAAGTTTTTGCTAGAGAGAATCGAGAATCGATAAATTGCCCAATTGGTTCTGTATCTCTCCCTCTCTCTCTCTCTCGCTCTGCCTCTCCCTCTCGATTGACACATTTTCCCCTACTATGTGTGGCATTTGCAATGCGAAAAGGAATTTTGTTGCTGTTAATTAAGGTTGAATCAGAGGTTGCTCATCGGATTGCAATTATATTTTAATCTGATGTTTAGTGCAGTCTGACTAAGCTCATTTCTATATTGATTGCTAATGGGGAAAGTAAATTGTATTGATCTAGTCATGTTTGAAAAATTCCTTACAGAAATCCCATTCTATAAAAATGTATTATTACGAGTAGTATATATTATTGTATAACAGCATGTATGTATGTAGTTATTAACTCATTTATTTATTTACATATTGACATCAAATTTGATAGCCGTAGCTCTTAAAGTATCTGAGTTTTAGATATTCAAACGCACTGACAAACATGGCTATATCGACTAGACTGTTGATAGTGAATATATATATACATATATATAGTTTGTGTTGTCTGCTACGCCTTCTTCTGCCTGTTACATACATTTTCCCTATGGGTAGCAGGTATAAATACTTAAGATATTTATTCATCTTTTGAATATCTCCAACAATTTATTTTCATTCGACATCGTAGTTGACTTTCAAAAACTCTTTTTTAAAAATTACATTTCTTTTCTTTATCTTAACACTTTATAACTGCCACTTTCGCACGCACGTGCAGCGTCTTAAGGGGCTTAGCGAGGTTCACCTTGCCTACAGCCTCTGATTGTTGTCGCTTTTTATAAACTGTTTATAATTGTTGACTTTTTTTCTGACGTGTTTTATTTTATTTCTGTTTTTTTGGCTATAAAATTGTCAGCTACTTTGCCAAAATAGGCATTACAAATAGCGTAGGCGTGGCACCATCTACGCCCACCAGCGCTCTCAGAAACGAGTCTAAGTTTACACACACACGCATACAGAGTGAGACTGAAACTCATTCACACTCACAGACACATTCGATATTTGGACATCGCGTGTGCAGATTTCGGTTGCGTTGGCGTGTGCTCAACCATTTCTGGAACGCGCTCTCTGATTCATTGGCCAGATTCCATGGCGCGCTGCACAATGTTATTTTCTAGCTGTTGTTGTTGTTGTTGCCGTTGTTGTTGTAATTATTGTGGCTAGCAATGCTTGCTGCGATTAGTCGCACGAGTTGGCCATGAACCACTGACGACTTTTCTAGTTGTTTTTGTTTTTTTTTCTCAACTCTAAATAATTTGGTATTTGTTGTTGCTTTGTGCCACTAATTAAGCAACTGTAATAAGTAAAAGTGCTTTAGTTTAGAGTTTTAATAACATATGAAAGACCTTTAATGATGAGTGAGCTGTAAATATCTGCAGATTTAATTGAGTTTAGTTGATTTAGTTAACTTGTTAATTTTCATATATTGTTCTAGTATTCGTCATCCTACTATACCATATCTTTGCGGATATATATGTGTTATCTGATTAGGGTCTTCTGGGGGTTTCTGGACTTCCCTGATGATGCTGATTGAGAATATATATACTTTATGGGCTCGGAGCTGTCTGCTAAGGTGCGTTGCAAACTCCTGGCCAAAATTAATTTACTCTATGCAAGATTATAATAAACAGCCATCGTTCCCTATTCTGACTCCTTACTAACATATTTGATTTATTTTCAATATATCCAACATATTATGAATATCTTGCGACAAATTGTCAAGTCAATTCACTGCGCAAGTTCCTCTGAACAAGTTTCCTCCAATTAACGCACCCATTGACGTCATTGGGGGACTGCACGAACCACCACAGCCAGCAAGTCGCCTCCAATTCGATTTTGGTAGCATCCGAATTGCATTTGTGTGTCTGCTTTGCCAATATCCGCTGGCGATGCGTTCAAGCGGCAACAACAACAACAGCAACATTAAACCTAACTAAATAAAATGGACAACAACAACAAAGTCACTCAGAACGAACGTCAGAATTGAGGTTCGCGTAGCTATAGCTGTGTATGGAGTAGATGCTTCTCGCATGGCTGCTCCTTCCCTCATGCCCTCCATCGTCCGCCCAACGGCAACTTCCGCTGTGCAAAAGCTCAGGGCAGCACACAAAAACACAAACAGAAACAACAACAGCAACAAAAAAGAGAATAATAACTGTGCCACGTTGGGGTTAAGTGCAAACGTCATAAACGGGCCAGAGTCGTCGCTCCACTTCTTTCACTCGGTTCCCTTTCAGTCTCTCTCTCTCACTCTATCTATCTGCCTGACTCTTTGCATTGCTCTGCGTTGCCCTTTAACTGTAAATTGCTGTGTGTACATAGTTTAGTTACCTTTCAAAAGCAACGCACAAAGCACAAAAGCAAAACACAAAACAAAAATGATTCATGCGCAACAGCAACAACAACAACAACAACTGGGTTGCATTTCTTGGCCAGGGAGCTTCTAAAATGCTTTTCCAATTATCCGCAGAGAGAAAGAGGGAGAGAGAGAGAGGAAAAGAAATAATGCCCATGGCCACGCCCCCTTTATTGACCACAGACTTTCCAATTGATAATCAAGAAACTGAACCAAAACGAGCCAAGCCAATTGGCCAGAAAGTTGCAATCAGAAAGGCTTTCATTGCCCTGCATTCGATACCCGCTCCATATAAGGCATATTAGCTCGGATCGATGGATCGATGGGGTCGCTTGATCCACACAATGATTGCACAGCTGATTCGGTTCGGCCTACAATTTAGTTGGTCAAGGTTCTGTTGTGCCGCTATTTTGGACGTGCTTATCGCCCCCAAAGCGATCCCTTTGCGGAGTTGCCTTTACTGATATCATGCGGTGCTTTTTTACTTTCTTTGATTTTGTTTTTGTTTTTTTTTTACTGTTTTTTTTATTAATTATTTCCACTTTTATGGCTGTGCTTATCGCTATCAGGGAATTGTGCATAGGTGTGCAAATAGCCCGCACTCTATATAGCCTTATATGTCGAGGAAAATCAATATTGAAACGGCGCCATACGATGACGATTAGAATTAACTACAAATTACAGCAACGTCGATAAGGTCTCTGGGAATTGATTAAGCGTGCGATTGTGTTGTTCAGTTTGTACTTCTGTATTCCGTTTGAATTAATACGAGCGAATTGTTCATTTAAAATAATCAAAAATGTAAATGAGCTTGACTCAAGTTTCTACTCTATACATTCTCATTAGACTGGCTAATTGGTGATATATTTATATTGATCTATATACATGTATATATTACATGTGTATTCTTCAATATAACATCATTTTTCAACTGTCTAACATATCTTGAAATATGCAAACATGTGTTCATTCTTCAAGCTTAAGTTCTCTTAATAGATTATTCTTTTAGAAAAGTATTTCTCCTATTCTCTATAGACTACACACACATTTTTGTATTTACATAGTCACACTCATTATGCAGCTTATTCATCGCAATTATAAATCAATGAGGCAATAGAACAGCGTTAGCAATTAAAGCCAGGCAAAGGTACATGGATATGTACGTAACAAATGTATAGAGCACAAAGATTAATTTGCTTATTATTATTAAATCCATTGAGAGTGCATGAAATCTATTATATAATTCAGTTTCAAGCTATTTCCTTGATTTCTTTAAATCAACTGGAGCAATCGACTTTTTATTGCTCAGGTATTATTACAGGGGCGTTGAGCTTCCAATCAGAGAGAGAGAGACCCACACACAGATACAGCGCAAGGTAGCAATTGCAGGTAGGTGGGCAGGCCCAAGTCGTGGCCATCATGCATTTATAAACATATACTATATGTAGAGTGCTATAAATGGGTATAGAAAAGCATAGCGGAGCATAGCTTTGCATGTTCTGTCCGCCCCAGAAACGATACGAATGTAAACATATTCAATCTATGTGTGTTTGTTGTTGTTATTCTTCATTCTGATGGCAATGACCTATGCGTGGCATTAACAAATCACCGTCTACCTATGTACATTTGTATGTATGTGAGTGTACATAGGTGTATGTACATATATATGTATGTTCCTCTCTCTCTCTGTCTGTTAGCCATAAATAGGCAGAGCCATCAAACATTTGGCAGTTAACAGAATTTTGTGTTTCGTAATTTGTTGCTCACTTCTGCGGTTCAATAAACTTGCCCCACCACACACACACACATCCATAGAGTAATGTATTATAAAATGCGAAATTAAAAATCTAACTATAAATCTGTGTGCGCTGTGTACCGAAAATAATTCTGAATAAAAACCGCGCGGAAAAATTTTACAATTAATTGTGAATGAAAACAAATACAAAAACAAGGTACAAACCACAGGAAGCGATAGAAAACAGAGAGAATAGCAACAATAACGCAAAGGGGCAGCACACAACGCACACACACAGCGGAAAACGTTGCAAATATCTCTTGGATTTTACTCAAGCCATTGACGTTGGCAACAACAAACGGCCAAACGGCGCCAGGGCAAGAACCAAACAGATAGAAGAAGCAGAACTTAGCCAACCAGCTAGAACCAAGCGAAACCCAGCCCCATCGACAGCCTCAGCCCCAGTCACATGCGCCGTTTTTCACGCTAAAATTAGCAGCAAAGAACAGTGATAACCGCTAAGAAAGATGCTGGCAGTCACGACTAACGGATGCGCTATTAGGTGCTTAAAAAAAACTGAAGACTTTCAAATAAAACTGCTCTATATTCTGTGAATAGTTATACATATCATATACATCTTCTTCTACATCTAAACCTTTTTCTATCCCCTTGATAAGAACCTTAAGAACAACAACTACAGTCTTAGCTAATCATCGATAGCATGAGATCATTTCTGAGAACAGCAATCTGTTTAGGTTTCTATAAACAAGCAATTAAATAACTACAAATACAGGGTATATACATATATACATAAATTAAAGAAATAAATGCGAATTTTCAGTTGAGGAAAGTTTTGATTCAATTTCACAAACGTTTTCGGTTTGTTTATCGCATTGCGAGGCATAAATAAGTTCAATTTCTTTCTCTCTGAAAAGTGAAGCGCACTTCCAAGGCAAACGCCCTTAAATATCGGTCAATGAGAAGAAATCAATTGAAATCAATTCGTACGAGAATTGAAATTAAAACTGCGTAATTATAAATAGAATTTGTCACTCGCAGAGTTTCGATTTCGTTGCGATATATACCATATAGTATTTCGATTGGCCCAATAAACTTTGCACCTCTCTCTGTCGAATTTGGCATTTGGCCAAGAAAAAGTGTCAAACATCGTCGTACTTTGGCTAATTGAAACACACAGAGGATTGAATGAGAGAGACGGAGAAAGAGAGAGGGAAAGAGGAAGAAGGTAGCGACATTTGTTACCCACTCGGACGTAGATTGATAACGCACAGAGCCTCTATATAGCGTTCAATACTCAATCAACTGTGTCAGCAGCTGGCAGCTGCGATGGGTCAAGCTATGAAATCGACACCTTCGCTTCGACACTTGTGCGCAACACCTGAAGCCAGCAGCGATTGACCTTCACGGCGATTACTATAGACAAAGCACAGGTAACTGGAGGTGTAAGGGGAACAAACTGGTGTAGAAGACAATTAACTTAAGAGTTTTGCCACGGAAACCGCAAAGGGATCATCCAAAGTAAAATGGGTTACTTGATAATTATAGGGTATGGATGTACAACAAGCTCAAATTGGTTTATTAACTCACCTTAAATTGCAAAATTGACTGAAGTTTAAAGTTGAAACTAATTGAATTTTTCGTTTGCTGCAAAGAGAAGAAGACAAACGAAACAGAGAGACAATTAATAACAAGTCAACGAAATGTGCTGAGACATAAATTAAGTAGATATTATATATGATATATAGTTAACACTTATGATTACGTGGCACCTACTAGTCGCACACCACGCTCACCTTTAAGCTATTACCTGTTTGTGTTTTTTTTTATTAATTCGTGTATTAGTCAAGGTCTCATCTAAGTGAATGTACGTCATTCCTGGCAATATTCCACCTATAATTAGTAAATGTGATTCACTTGACCGAAAATGAAACAGAAATCACTTTCCTAAACAAAATTATTCTTCGAAAGATTTCGGCTAACATTGGCGGATAATGTCCGGCTGTCCAATTGACATGCACTCAAAGAAATTTCTATTTATAGATTCACATTTATTTATTTCATATTGTGAAAATCAGCCACACTTTTCCGCCATATTCGATGGCCTGTCAACACCTTTTCAAATTGTTCATGCAGGCCGTGAAACTGTTTTCATTGGCCTTGTTCGACGTGGGGAGAATTGGCATTGCATACAGACAATTGCAGAACAATACTGTCTGTGTAGCTGTTGTTGTTACTGGCATTCAATCAAGATATTGACAACCTTCCAGACGTACCGCCACCAAGCCAAACACTCATGTCACTGGCCGTGTGGACAGACAGATATGTGTCTATCTTTGTGTTATATCAATACTTTACAATGTTTTGTCAATAAATATTGAATATTTACTCTTGAAAGTTTTCAAATTGTTGTACTAATCACACGTAGTATTTTCGAATATATAGAAGAAGCTATTTTAGCTACTTATTCTTATTCATAAAAGCTGTGGTGTCTTAAATTGATCTGATGTTAAACTTAGTTATTTTGTATTTTGTAGAAGAGAAAAATAAGTTTTCAACTGTAATTGTCATACTACATAATATTTTTACAGGGTATAAAACCTTCTTTAACGTGTCACATTACCTTTCTTCCCTTATCTGCAATATATTTGAAATATTCTTGACTTTAATAAAAGAAAATGCCACTAATCCCAACTTTGGGCAACCTACTTAAAGAGAACTTCGTGGAGGTGCACTTTATGGCAAATTCCAAACTATTAAGTAAGTTTGTACCTGAGCAGAGGGCAAGCCCTTGCATTATTTTCCCTCTCCCATCCCCTTAACAATTCCTCACTCAAACTGGCGCGAACTGAACCTAGTCGGGCCGTGCCGGGCCCAGAAGCTGTCGAAGCATAAAAACTTAATCATATTTACAGCACAGCTAAATGACTGAATGAGTAAGTGAATGAATGAATGAACCAACCAGTGAGTGAGTGCACGAGTGTATGAGTGAATTGTGCTCCGTCAGAGAGGTACGCCTGGCTGGCTTGGCTGATTTGCATGGTTTGTTCGCGATAAGTTTTCATAATATACTGGAAAACTGGGCTCATATTAAAGGCCAAAGAACGAGTAACGTGACCAGCCGAGTGTTGTTGTTGTTGTAATAATATTTAAAAGACAAGTGCATGAGTGGAAATTAGTGGGGGACAACAACAAGTTCTAATTAAGCTTGAACCAACGTGGTAAACATGAAAAAACAAGGAAAATGAGTGAAAACTTCACAGAAAAACAGTAAAACGAAGCGAAAGAGCTACAGGTCATGGTCATTACTGTCAGCTGGGGACATGAAATTAATTAATAATGCTTGTACACCCTTCACCCCTCTCCCTCTACTTGCTGGGCCGAGGTGTGTCCAATTGGCTGACAGCCTCGTCTAAAATATGACATGGAAAATGGCCATTTGTAACCGATGTGAGCTCAGCACCTTCTCGATAGAGCGCCGTGTGAAAGTGTTTGCTGAACATAGAGACTTGCGTCCAATTGACGCCTTTACTTGTCCAATGTTTGGGGCGATAAAAATGTGATTAATAATGAATGAAAAAGCACACACACACGCACACACGCACGGTCACGTGAAAGCCATCGCAAAAGAAATCGAAGAGAGGCCTTCAAAAATTGAACTCTTTGTAATGAGAGCGATAAGCAATTTTTGCGGTTTCAATTCGTATATATGTACATACAATACTTGAATGTATATTGAAAAAGAAAGGAAACCTCAAACATGTCATTGATAACATGGCACCAGTTTATCCAATTTGTTTGGCTTTTACTGTGTTAGAATTTTAATATTAATTACGAACATGCGCATGCTTTTGTTAGGGTGGTGGTGTTGGTAGAGGAGGAGGATTACTCAGACCTGATCGAATTTCAAATGCATGAAGCCACGCAATTTATTACGTAGAAACAGCTGGAGGAACCAAACGAAGCTCTGCAGTCGGAAGCACACGATAGTAGGATACCCTACGTCTAGTATTGAAAACCCGTTAAAAAAAGATTAAGACAAAAACTTCTGTCGACTATTGGTCTCTCACTTTAACACAGTAAAGTAAAGCATGCAAACAGGGGCAGGCAGCGCGAGCCGGTGCTATGGTTATTAATTAGATATTTTAGTCAGCTAAGTATATGTCGAAGTCGGAAAGTTTTTTCTTTTATACGTTGCTTACAAATCCAATTGAAAATTTGTATTATTTTTTGCGTGGATAGTGGGCATGGCACCCATCTTTGAAATAAACTTAATGAACTGATAGTATACAGGAACTTCCATGCCAAATTTGAGGTCACCAGCTTTTATAATAACTGAGATTTCGACTTTCAAACGGTGACTGATAGACTTGCTAATAAGATCAGTACATGTTTTCTATCTAGAATACATACACACAATTACACAAGTATAGTTTGATTAACTCTTCGATAATGGCTAAAGCTTCTATGTGTATTAACTTGATATAGATTAAAGTTGTTAGATAATTCTAAATACTGACACACGATGAATTTAGCAATGCCTCTATATAACATATGATCGTATACATGTTATTCAAATTATTATTGCGTGCTGTCATCAATTATCATCGTTAATTATGCCATGTACTCCAGAGTTCACATTGAGTGCTGAGCGTGGAATACTTTCAATTATCTTATCAACACTCAAAGCCTTTCGGCAATGGAAATGCCCTAAAAAGTGGCAAGAAACTGAACTGAAATGAGCTGTTGTGTCCTCGCCTTGAGTGGTAAGTGGTAAGCTGCAAGTGCTAGGAATGTTACTTTGCAACAACAGCAGCAGCAGCAACAGCAACAACAATAAAACTGACAACTAATGCTACAGCATCGTCGTCACCGTTGTCGGCTGAGTTCAAGCAACGGCCGCGACGTCATCGTTTAAATGCAAATAAAACGAAGCGTGAGATGCGATGTACATATGGCACGAAGTACGAAGAAGTACTCAACACTCTCGTACTTAGTTATTGTTATCAGACGTGACGGCGCGATGCGAGTTGAGTCCTGAGCTGTGCTGTGCAGCATGCATAATGCAGTTGCTTGTCTTCTTGTCATTTAGTTGCCACTATTGTTGCTGTTTTTATTGCAGTTGCCATGACTTTTTGCTGCACAAGTTCATCAACCGAAGCATCATCGTCTTCGTCTGGGGCAATTAACTACAAATGTTGGGTATACAAATATACCACTCTATATATTCAGACATGTCTGTACATGTTTATAATCTCAGCTATTGTTGATCGACAGTTCTCAGGGCTGATCATTCAACGCAGACCATTGACAGTGGGTGTCTTTGATTCTCAAGTCTGTGTTAAATTAGTTCCTTTCACTTTATTTAAACAAACAAATAAAACTAAACCAAATAATTATCTTTTTAAGATGCTATAGTATAGTAAGTAATGATAAGCTTTTTATTTCATTCTAGACTTGGTCAAATGACTTAAAGTATTTATCAATATATATATATTTTTTATATTCATATTTATTTTGACCCAATGATGTCATATGCTGCAATTGTTCCAGTTTTCTTTTCTTATTTTGCCCTTTTGGCTTTGAGTTTGTTGCGCTCTTGCCAAAACACATTGTATTTCCCACTTCTTCCGACTTCTTTGTGCCGGATTTATTGTGGTATATAGTCTATATATGCACAGTACATATAGCAATTGTTTCTTGTGTGCACATTTGACTGCAGTTTGCTTATCGACACAGAGTTCCCTCTCACTCTCCCTCTCTCTCTCTCTTTGTCTTTCTCCTTCAGTTGAATATATGAGCACTTTTTGCCCTGAATTTACATTTGTCTCCCCGTCTGTTCTTACACGATAATGGCGCCCGTGAATGACATTTATGTTTATATTTATGTTCTAGTTTTTCTGTTCTTGCACCTCTGCAGTGTAAACATTTGTGTCCAATAAGGCAGCACACATACATGCATACTTAAACATAATATTATACATACTGTATATCTATGTGAGGCATTTGTGTGCATTTTAATGCATGTTCGCCTAAAACATATCTCTGAAGACTGAAAGTTTGACATTTATAATGCATACAGAAATAAACACTTATACAGATATCATCTGGAACATACTGAAAATGAGCAGATTTATTGGAATATAATTAAACTTTAAATTGTATGACTTTCATAACCTAACGCTGATATGTAAAGACCAAAACAGATTCTAATTTTGTGACGGATATACATACATGTATGTACATAAGTAAACACAAATACAAAAACCCGTTACAACGTACTATGTAAGAAATGATAACTTTACTTTTACAGTTGACACTTACTTCCTTAGGTAAAACAGATTTATTGGAAAATAATTAAATAAAGTATTCTATATTATTATTATCTTTTGTTAAGGGAATCTGTACCGCATACCACATACATATGTACATATGTACACATGTACATACATACATGCATACCTATGTACATACATATAAGGTCTATTGTAACCATGTAGAGATTATAGATCTTTTATCAGTTGCGATTTCTGAGATTCTAAAATTGCCCTTAGTATTGACAGTTACTTTCTATACTTAACGTCGAGAAGTAAATACAGTTTCTTATTTTAATTTTGACAACTTAACTTAATGATATAGCACTGACTATATATAGCAATGACTACATAATTTAATTAACTCACCTTGTTAACTAAAACTTGAATTAAAAATGTGTTGAGTTTTCGATACTGCTGTCGTTTCGATACGTTTATAATATAAAGAATTATTTATTAACACAACGAAATCCGATAATGACAACATAAACAAATAGAAAGACAATTGAAATAAAGGAAATTGTTTGCGCAGAATACGAGAAATGAAAAACCGGTTGCAGTTTTTGTTTACACCGCGCGGCGAGCGACGAGAAGAGAATAGTTAAAAGGGAATGAAAAGAAGTTGGCGAATGGAAATCAATAAAACAAACACAGTCAGTAGCAGCAGCAGACAGACAGAGCAGAAAGAGTGTGCCATAGATAGAGAAAGAGAGAAGGGAAGAGCAGACAGAAGTGACAGGCAATAGCAGAGACCGAAACTGAAACACACATGGAAATGGAAAGCAGGCGCTTTTGGGGCGTAGTGTTTGTTGTTGTTTGCTTCCTCATCTGCACACAGCCGGCGGATAAAACGAACGCAAGAAGTGGAGGAGGAGAAAGGGAGAGGGACACACAGGGCACAGAATGGGGTGGCGACGGCAGCGGCGGCGGCAACGTCGATGGCGTTTTTCGGTTAATTTAACAAATAGGCGAGATTGTAACTGTGTGCACTTGTGTGTGTGTGTGTGTGCTGTGCGTGTGTGTGTGTGTGAGCAGGATGCGCATGCAGAGCCAGTCACAATTGCCGCCGACAGCTGAGCGAGTATTTAAAATGAATCATCTGGTTTGCGCCTTTTGAACCAAAGATATGAAAAGATAAAAATGTGCTGCACACACACACAGGCAGAGCAACACTCTTTCGCCCACGCACACACACGCAGAATTGAATGTAAATATATGTATTTTCATATGCGTTATTTTGAATTCCAGACACGAATAGTAAAATATTTATATTCTTTATGCAGCCCCGCGCGGATAGCTCCTCGATACAATGCGGCACATACGGCGCGGCGCTCGTTTCGCGGCGGCGACAAATTCTGCTTTGCGGGCGGCAGCAGAAGCAGCAGAGGCAGCAGCAGCACGCGTTGGTCGTTTTCATCCGTTCTTTCGACGTTGTTTCGCTTTTTGTTGGTCAGCAGCCAGGCGACTAAGTATTTCGTTTCACTGTTCTGACACATACACAGTCACATACGCACACACACACGTAGATCGAAATGTATGGGGCTGCACCGCTGTTTGCACTTTTAGCATTCACATTCAATTATATAACTGTGCATGTGTATTTTATTTCGTTTTCATTCCACATATATCACTTCTGCGTTGAAGCGCTTACACTTGTTTTGGTTTAAACACTGGCGATAAAAAATCGTGTCCACGAAGTTCAATGGTTTTTTTTCGACTGCACTTATGTTGTGCACAGTGTGACCAAGTGTTATAGGTGGTAAATTACCAACAAAATACCAAATCAGTTTGGCAGTGCAGACTGTTAACAGTTGAACTGTAACAGAAACAAATAACAGATATATTCAATAGTCGTTTTGAATTACAAAATTAAAGAAGATTGAAAATGTTTTATACAAAATATTTGTGTTATCATTTATTTAATAAAAGTAAATACATTAATGTACGATTGGCGTAATTTTCTAAACACATTTCAACAATTCTTTTATTAACAGTTAACAACATGTTAATCTACTGCTGTAAAATCATCTGGTTTTGTTGTGTGGCGTACGAACTAGTTCACATGAACGACAGCTTCAAACTATCGTGGATCATTTTTGCCAACAATATTTTTAGCAAAAACAAAAAATGGTAATTCTATTTTTTAATACAAATTTCGACTGTATGTAAGTACCAAAACTCGACTTCAATTACGCTCACTTGCAGTTCTCATTGTTGCACAAAGAGGAGAACGCTCACGAAAATGCACTCTGGGCATGCGCCTGGGGACGCGACCCAGAGCCGGCAAGCGCTGGCGATGAAAACACTCCGCCAGAGGAGGAAAATCCATTTGATTTCGACAAAAAGGAACCGAAACCAAATGATTTTATAGTTACTGGTGGCCTAGACGATCTCGTCAAAGTGTGGGATGTACGTGAGGATAACACACTGAAACTACGACATCAGTTGAAGGGTCATGCGCTTGGAGTCGTCTCTGTTGCAGTTAGCTCCGACGGTCAAAGTAAGTGAAGTGAAGAGCAGAAGTAGCAGGAGATAGATTAAAGGTACACTCCTCCACAGCCATTGCCAGCAGCTCGCTGGATTCCAGCATGTGTCTTTGGAACGCCAGGACAGGCGAGAAGAAACATATGCTCACATTCGGCCCTGTCGACCTGTGGACTGTCGGCTTCTCGCCATGCAATAAGTATGTTATCTCTGGACTGAATGATGGCAAGATCTCAATGTACAGTGTGGAAACTGGCAAGGCAGAGCAGGTGCTGGACGCACAGAATGGAAAATACACATTAAGCATAGCATACGTATGTACCAGCCCGGATTTCCTACATTATTTCATTCATTCATCATTCTAATTTCATTTCTAGAGTCCCGATGGTAAATATATTGCCAACGGAGCAATTGATGGAATTATTACTATCTTTGATGTGGCCGCCGGCAAAGTGGCACAAACTTTGGAGGGACACGCAATGCCCGTGCGCAGCCTGTGCTTCTCACCGAACTCGCAGATGCTGCTTACCGGATCGGATGATGGTCACATGAAGCTCTACGATGTGTAAGTTTAGAGAGTTGAAGCAGTCAATAAATTTCTTAACACTTCCCAATTTCAGTGCACATTCCGATGTGGTGGGTACGCTGTCTGGCCATGCCTCCTGGGTGCTGTGCGTCTCCTTTTCCGAGGATGGCAAACACTTCGCCAGCTCGTCCAGCGATCGCAGCGTAAAGGTCTGGGATACAGCGGAACGCAAGTGCCTTAATACCTTCAATGAGCACACAGATCAGGTGTGGGGGGTAAAATACAGTCCCGGCAACGACAAAGTCATCTCGGCCTCGGAGGACAAGTCTCTCAACATCTACTACTGCCCACCAAATGCCATTGTGTGATTATGATTGTAAAATAAATCATAGGTTTAATTTATAACAAGTATTTAACTATGAAGACTGTCGTTGATTAGATCATTGTTTCTAACTAGGCTTTACTACTGTCTTTGTCCTCTGTAATTGGCTTTTCATTGAGCAACTTCTGCTTGGCCTGGGACAGCCACTTTTCCTTGTACTGCTTGTCAGGTATATACACACTGAAGGTTTTGAAGTAGTGCAGAATGTTTACTGCAAAGGAAAAGAGTGTTATAACTAATCGCTATCCTAGTTTAAAGATCATTGAATCAACTTACCAACATGTGGTTCCTTCAGCTTGTAATCATCGGCAATTTTCTTGGCCGTCCACGTTTCTGGATCTTGCTGGTGATCGTTGATAAACTGCAATGCCTGTCGCAGGGTGCAGTGACCGTGCAAGACGCGTGTGGGTTCCATATATCCGTATTCGAAATCTATGGAAGCTGTGCGTTCTAGCGGCAAGGGCCGTTTTATTGTTTCCTCTTTTAATTGTTGTTCCTTGCGCTCAATAACACGGTTAATCTGTTAGTGGAAGGGGATTAAGTTAATTTGTGCTCTGGGTATACCGTTATTTAACCCACAAATTGATCCTGCGATGTTACATAAACATCTTTTAGTCGTGTGTCTAAGCTGGCGTCCTTTCTACTCAGATTGTCCACAATATTGGGATCGACTGTGGATAGAAAACTCATTTAAAACCTGTCAACCACACAATTTATATTTATAATAAGTACTTACTCTCTAGGGCTCTTTCCATGTCACGCAGATTGGACTCGTATTTGGGAGCCGGAACGGGTTTCTCGCGTTCCAGCACACGATGTGCTCGATTCTCAACATTGAATCGATTGGCCTTTCGAGCGACCACTGACATGACCTTTCCCATGTCGAAATTATTTGAAATTAATTAACAATTTCCTTCAGATTAGTGTTTTGGTCGAGCCAAAACCAAAGTGGAAATAAACGAATAACATTTGTAAACATAACCAACAAAAAGGTGTTGGTAAACATCAAATGCAGTGCTGTTAAGCTGCTAGACCAACAGTGGTGCAAAAAGCTGCGAACAGTGTTGCACAGTGCATATTGCAAAACCAAAACAAACCGTTGAGACAAGCAAAGGAAATAAACAAATATAATTTAATTTTTATTAACAATAATAAATGATGATGTCGTTGCGTGGAAGTCTTCGGCTTAGCACACGCACGAGAAGCTTACGGAATGTGTTTGCCACCCGCTACCAGAGCACCAAAACGAAGCGTGCCCAACATGCCGAGCGGATGACACGCTACAGTGCCGAGTTTCCAGAGAAGCTGCTGTCCAAGAAACAAAAGGCTGCGACGCACATGTATGTGGCCAATGCACAAATAGCACAGCAAATTGATGATTACCTGGATCCACATCTACGTCAATCAAACTGTGATACTGTTTTGGAAATAAACCCAGGGCCAGGTCACTTTACCCGCAGACTACTCGACCGGGAGAATCAGTTTCGTAAGATCATTCTGGTTGAGCAAATGGATCATTTCATGCCGCGTCTACAAGAAATGCATGCCTTATATCCAGACCGTGTCAAGGTGCGTCAGGGCGACTTTGTTGGCCTCGGAAAACTCGGGTTCATTGACAAGATGGACAGTGGAACACGCGTAGCTGAGCTGCTGAACGATGTTCCTCAGCGGCATTTTAAAGATGGTGAGTGCTGAGTTCCCTTCTTAAGCCGAAAAATCATATTCTTCTTGGATTTTTTTAAGATATCAACATGCTTGTGTGTGGTGCCGTGGGATCGTATGCGTTCTTCAAGCACCTGGTCAGCTCCCTCATATTCCAGCAAAGTCTCTATAGCTGGGGACGTTGTGAAATGATTCTGGCACTGCCCCCGCCAATTTATATTGTGGGTATTGTGATGAAGATGATCCCTTGTCCACTTACTAATTCTCTTGCATCTTCCCTTCAGCATTTGACCTGCTCCAATGATATCGGCTATCTGATGTATAGGTCTTTATCCGTGTTGTTCCAAATACTCTTCGAACATCGCTTTATAGCTAAAGTGCCGCGAGAGCAGTTTTTGCCAGTTCAGCAGGACATAAATCTGAAAAAGGCCAGTAAACTATTCAAAATCAAGTCCATTAATCCAGAGTACTTGTATCTGGTCAAGTTTGTGCCCCGTCGCAATCTGCATGAACTGTGTCCGATCCAGGATCTACCCGCCCTTTGGTTCTTTATAAAGCAAAACTTTATAAGTCGTCGCAATCGAATTATTCCCAATCTGGAGTGAGTTTAATTGATGAATCTATTAGGATATCCATTTAATAACTTAAGTTTGTATACAGAAAGTGGGTTCCTGGCTGCGGGCCACGGCTCATAATCAATCACAATGCCACCAGGCCAGTCTCATTCCTGTATAACGATGAATCTGAGCAGGACTTACCACAATACTCTACTAAGAGTACCACAATGAGCACCAGTGATTATTTTCCCGGCATCAATATATACACCCAGTTTGGAGATCTCACGCCCAGTCAGGTGCTGACGCTGTTCACCCAATTCCGCCAGTGGCCTGAGTACAGTGAAAGCTCATTCCTGGCATCTATGGAGAATACGCTGCTCAAGTTGGAATCAGCCAATGATGAGCAGAGCCTGGACGATGCTGTCAATCTGGCCGAAGAGGATGACATAACCAGCGAAAGTGTTGATGACCTGCTCGAACCCGTCGACGAACTTGCACCGAACCCAGCCAAGAGTCGCAGAAAAGTAAAGAAAGCCGAGTAAATTTGAGGTCATCTTTATGGTTGATTCATTGTACATACATAAGTAATTGTTTTTGTTGCTTTAAGCTAAAAAATTAATAACGTTTGTTTACAATTATTGACTTGACCCAGTTTTATTGTGATGACGGACAACGACCTTGGGTGTCCAGCCGACTACCGCGTAAGCATTTCTCGGCCAATTCAATAAAGTAATCAGCAGGAGCAACTTCTTTCACGTCGTCCGAGTCGGAGAAGCGTGTGGCAAGCTGCATTGATAGCTGCACACAGTCCACCATGAGGGTCTTTGGATTGACTCCCAAGACGAAAGTCAACTCCTTGTTGGGACAGGGATTGTCACTTTCCTTGGTGCTGCCAAACTGATAGCACTTTCTGTTTATCATGAAATGGCCATCCTGACGACACGGGTTCGGCACACACTCCGGTATGGACTTCTCCTTGTACAGCACGAGCATTTCCCCCGCCTTGCAGGGGCCTTGCCTATATGATGGATAGCAAGCATCGGTTTCGGGGTAATATATGGCCGCTAGGTGTGGGAATTACACGGCAACGAGTAATGTTGGTTATTTTTAATCATTAACGTTTATATTATGTCATCGTTTACCTGGGGCACAATCGCATATCCAGTCATTGGTCTGATCTCCCGGGTAGAGAAGTTGGTAGCGAGCACAGCGTGCGGGGGAATAGAGCGGCTTACGACCCTGCGGGTACGAGAATGAAAGAGAAAGTGTGTGTGTGAGTTCTTGAAATAGTCTAGCCTAGCACTTTGACTTGGTCTCGCCGTTATCAGTTGTTAATCTCGGTCTTACCGCAAGATTCATTTTTTTCTTATCAATGTCTGCCTCCTCTACATATACAAGCTGTGCTTTTCCTACACTAACAATGACAACAAGAAACAACGCACAAAGCATAAGAAGACGCAGCTGATACATATTGCCTGTTTTGATTTTTAATTGTTTATCTAAATATGCAAAATAATTCGCGTCTGGCGCGCTTTAAACTGGCTCTTATTTTGGGAACTAAGTTCGCTGTTCGCAGTAACCAGTCGGCACAGCGTATCTCTTCGTACTGATCAGTGTGTCGGTGAGCTCTGGGAAATACACAACGAGCTCAAGCTTGACATTGAGGCAAAGGCCCCACCTACACACATACACACACCTACCAGGTCCGCAGCTTAAGGGCGTGCAGGGTGTGCGGAGCACAAGGGTGTCCTCAACTGCTTCAACGGCTCCCGACTACCAACCAATGAAAAATTTTTAAATGGATAATTAAATTTCTTTAATAAAAACAAAGACATTAATTATAAAGCTTTAATTTAAAAGGAACCCACCAGAAGTTTTGCACAACGGCGCCTGAGACCGTTGCTCCGGCCCTGAGACATACTCTCATATTTTAACTTATCAACACATGCAAATGTTAACGATCATGTTAACAGTGCAGTGTAAATGGCCAAAAATGTTAACATTCTGTTAGGGCTGCCAGCCTACTGTGAAAACCTACGCAACGACTTATAAATACTAAAGAGGTTTACAATTATAAAATTATAACTAGTTTGCTAACATTATTTATTGTTAAAAAAATAAGTCATTGCTCAAAACATTTGTTAAATTATACGTATACCTTAAAAAATTCAAATCGTAGAATGCGGTGATTTTGGCAACTCTGACAAGTCCATTCAGCTGTGTTTTTGTATACATATCAATAACACAGAAAGCAGAAAAAACAAGAATACCAAGGAAATAAATCTTGAATTTACAGAAGATATAGTGCATTTTTACAAAAATGGATGAAGAAGAGCCCACAGGTAAAATGAGAAAACTTTTTTCACTATCAAAGCTATTGAATATTGCAAAACTACTGCGCAGAAATCGATGAAGCAACCTCGAGCAATGCAACTGCAGTTGCAGCAGACCTTCAGGTGCCCGAGGCAGGGCCAGAGGAGCAAGAGCTTGCAGCAAATGACGACGCAGATGGGGCCGCAATCAGTGCAATAGATGCCGTTGCAACGGCACAGGAAAACAATCGAGCGCGATTGGAAAACATGCTCGAAGAAGTGGACAGTATGTTCGAAGAGGTCAGCGGGCTGATGGTAGATGTCACTGACCTTATGCGACGTGCCAATGAGCTGAGAGAGGAGGCGGAGACGTTCACACCTCCGCCTCGAGCTGAACGGATCGAGGAGGAGCAGGAAGCGGAACAGGCGCCGGCAGCGAATGCCAGTTCAAGTGCTGCAAGTGTCCATTCAAGGCATAGTGGCAGCGACATGTCTCTAGACAATGCAGCTGTGGAGATTGGGGAGCAGCAGGAAGTAGATCAGGCGCCGGCAGATATTGGGAGTCCCAGTGGCAGCGACATGTCTCTAGACAGTCCAGGTAGTGAAGGTAAGTCCCGCAACAATTAATTATATCAATTCAGATTATAAATAAATTGTTTTTTTTTTCTACACAGATGACTCGGATTTGGAGGCTATGCCACGCTGGGTGATGCCTGCCTATCGTGTGCGCTCGGCAGTGAATATGCTGGTATCACAGGCCCGGAATCAAGATGGAGGCATTGCGACACTGCTGCGACGAGAAAACTTTTTGCAGCGTGTGCGAAGCATGGTCTTTAGCCAAGATCGCACTCGTAACATTGCCAACGATGATGCCAGTCCCGACTCAAGCAATGTTGGTTCACCAGACACACCGGAACCACCGCCAGCGCCAGCGCTTCATGATATTGATATGGAGGAGGGTGTACGGTTCGATACAAACTTGCCAGCAGAGCACTCATATTTTGGGCCGAATCTGAATCGTGTGCCTGGTGTGGATTATCTGGAAGTTGGCAGTACTCATCGGATGCTCATATTTATGCACAAGCACATACTCTTCCCGGGCGAGGTACTCCCATTTATGATTGACGGCAGCATTATTGATGAGGAAGAGACCGACAGCGGCCACGATGGTGTAATTTTCGCCGTTGCCTTTCCACTGAAGCCCCTAGATGAGAGTCCGCATAAATTATACGGAGTCACCTGCCAGATCTACGAGAAGGGCGACAGCGGTCGACATCTTGTCTTCTACAAGTCTCGAGCATTGCAACGCATTGTCATTAACTACGACGACATCAAAGGGTGAGTGATATTGGAGAAGGTTCTGTTGGTGTTACTCATAAAAGATATCTTTATAGGCCTCCCCCGTACATTGCAAACCATCCGACGAGCAAGTGCTACAGCAAAGTTAAAATATTGCCGGAATACTTTCTTCCTGAACCGCTCAAATGTCTCGATATGGGATCGTTAAACCGATTTCGTGATATACCCTCAATGCAGGACAAGTTCCAACGATACCAACTGACAAGCACCCCATGGCCACTGGAAGCTTGTCAGGAATACTCTTTCGAGGATATTGTTGAGAAAGCGCGCAAAAAGCTTGAAATACACAAGATTGACACCATGCCAAAGTGTCCCATTCAATTGTCCTTCTGGCTGGTGCGAAACTTGCATCTCACCGAGAAAATGATGCGTCTTACATTTTTAACGGACTCGGTTAACACGCGGCTGCAGCTCATCGGCACCACACTCAAGCAGGAGTCATTGTTCTATTGTCGATACTGCAACAGTAGTTTGGCATATTGTTCCGATCTATTTGCCATGTCCAAGCATGGCGTGCAGACTCAGTATTGCAACTCAGGTAATTTAATATGCCACACATTCCAAGCATATTGAAGCTAATTCTTTGTTCTATTCTCCAGCCGGATATATACATGAGACCAATACAGTTTATCGGGTCATCTCCCATGCCATCGGCTACAGTGGAGAGCCATCCACCGAGTTCAGCTGGTTCCCTGGCTACCAGTGGCACATTATTATTTGCAAGTTCTGTGCACAGCATGTGGGTTGGGAATTCCAGGCCGTGGAGCCGAATCTGGCACCCAAGGTGTTCTTCGGCTTGGCTGGATCCAGTGTTCGCATTGGAAAGACCAGTGAACGCACGCCCACAAACGGCAGTACATATGTGGTACGCAATCTCCTTCGTCTTGTCTCGCGGGAACTTGAATGAGGATGGCGACTGGTGAAACGTGTAGGACGCTTCTGTTGCAGTTGTTGTCGACGATGTGACATTCGCCGCAACCCAGAGCTGGAGCTGGAGCTGCGTAATCTCTAGCTTACTTGAAGCATTTACATAAATTCGTTTCACAATTTCGCTTAGCATATTATCAATATTGAGAATTCTTTTATTATATCGCGTACTACATTATACTTAATTCATAATTATGATAACATTAGGTTAATTGATTACATGGTTTATTATATCCCAACTAACTTTTTCAATATAATATGCAGATACAGTAAACAATTCAAATTGTGCGTCATCTCTCTTAGTTCTTTAGCAATGCGGCAAATGAGGTAGATAGTTTCTGGAAAGGAAAACAGATGTTAGCAAAGGTTTGTCATAATCTAGAGAGGTAATGCTAACCGCCTTGCAGAACGGGCACAGGCCAAAGGAGACTTCCAGAAAAGTTTTGCCATCAATCAAGGTGTCGAACCATTCCTTCAGGCATTCAGCGTGACATTTGAGCACGCAGCGTGGGTTGTCACACGAAACAAGCGGCACTTCGCCGTTGTCCAATCGATAAACAAAGCAAATATTGCAATGATGTTCCTCTTCCTTCTGCGGATGGTCAAGATCGTCGCCGCCGCTGGCTAGCATTGGAAAGTAGCACAGATCGAAAATACGCAAGAGGTTCTTATGCATGTCCAGCTCGGTATCCCAACTGCTCAGTCCATCGCTTAGGACGTGTCTCAATTGGGCGACTTCTTCGGTAGGTCCTATAATTTGCACAGCCATTGAGCCATAGCTACTAAAAGGATCCGCAATAGTGACCTTAAGATAGACTCTATCTCTGAGAGGAAATACACGGTAATTATGCTTGGTGGTAATTGGAGAGGGCTGCAGCACATCGCACAGCTCATCGATATCCAAGAAACTGTCATAAAATGGACGCAGTTCATCCAACAGCTTAAGATACAGATTTAATACTTCTTGTAATGTACGTGAGTGGCCTTCTAGCATATCCTTCAGTAACACACAGTCGGGTAGACTGTGGTGCAGTATCCTCATTCTGGGCAGTTCGAGTTCCAGATAATGTGCTTCATGCTCTGCAAAGCTGCTAAAGTGAATACGCGTGCAGTTTTCATCAAGTTGCAATCGGTACTCTTGCGGCTTATGTAGTTCCAAAATCTCAGCATATATATTTCTCTGCTTGACCACAGCCACATCCTGAAAAATCTGTTCTGGCTCTTGCAGTGCCAAGTATGACAGTAAATCGGTAAGTGTCCAGTGGGCTTGCAACGGAAGATTGTCACTGTCGTAGCTCTTGTACTCTAAATGATGCTGCACATATAATTTATATTGGCGGAGTTCAGGAAAATGTGGTAAGAAAAGTTTCAAACGTATCCACTTGTTATGAATAGAAATCACTCCTCTAATGACGTAAGCGTTGTTTTCCATACGCTGGAAGAGCAATCCAGGGTATTTTAGAGCCCATTCCTGCATTAAATTACATTCTTCGGTACTCATTCAAATGCTTGCAAATGTTTAAATTAAATTGTAAACAAAAGTGTGGTAAATTTCTAAAAGTGTGACCAGCAAACTGCGCCAAAAAGTATCGATAACAATGATAAGATGTGGTGGCTTGTCGATGGCAGAGCAAGCAATTATCGATTGAACGTTTCATTTAAAATGTCGCAAATTCTATTTTGGGGGGAAAATTTCGGTCAAGCAAGTTGAACAGCTGTGCCGGCTATATTTATTTGACACTTGAGAATAATCTCGCCAAGTTTCCCGACAACTTGGTCATAATAGTTGCGTACACTCATTAAGCAAATGTTTCAACACTTATCAGACAAATTTTACGTTATTTACCTGTTTTTGACGTAACGTAGACAGTACACCTGCAGACTATACAATGTATTTTCATGGTATAGAGTATTCGATTTGATTTCTTTTTTCTTTAATTTGTAACACCTGCACAAAGTGGCGATCGATAGCCATCCGGTCGGCGTTTGATAAACCTCCCCCAGGTTTGTCATCACTTTCGACCGTTTGCTATTTAAACTTCCTTCAATGCGATAATAGTTTTATTCCAAGTATTTACCTGCTGCAGTCAATTTCTTGTCCTAGTCAAAGTCACTTAAAGTAAATTTTATAAAATGCTTCGTGTTGTTTTGCTGACTTTTACGTATCTGATTGTTGTGGCAAGCGCAACGGATATCAAAGAATGTAAGTTAACTAGAAACAAGACTCGGTATGAAGTGAAGGAATTAAATATGAGCATATTGTCATCATATTACTTTCAATTAGTAATATTTCCATCTATATTATTCGAGGTTATGTCTTCTGTATTTGAAGTTAAATGTAATATGTATTTGCTGAAACATTTATGGGCACACTTTAATTGAACTTTGTGCACATGACTATGCACAGAAATCAATTGCCGCCTAATCTCGACGCCTTAAATAAATTCTGATTAAATATGCGCTCCATAAACGGAAGCCTAGAAAATCCATATACCATTATGTGCATGTATTTACCATATATTCATATGGATGTATATATATAAAGCACATGAGAATTTATAATCAAAACAGCCAACACTCTGTCGATAAGGCTTATCGTAACGCGCTACCTAATCAAGGAATGCAAAGCGCTCTTGGCAAATAATGTAGCATACTTTTGAGCACTGACACGAAAGCTTTTCTTTATCGCAGGTAAAAATAAACCACTCCCACTGAGCGTTGTGGTGCATGACTGTGATGAGCCTCCGTGCGTGGTCTACAAAGGACAATATGCCGTTATGGATGTGCAGTTTTTGGGAGGTAAGTGAACTATTGAAACTATTTCACAGCAGTGTTAACTCATTCATATTATATTTCATTCCTATAGATAAGAACAACCTGTCGAACATTACGACGAAAGTGACTGCCAAGGTATTTGGCATGAATTTGCCCTATGAACTTCCCGACGAGGTTTCCGATGTGTGCTCCAATCTTTTGTACGGCGCCATGTGCCCTATCTATAAGGACGAGGATGCCACCTACAGGTTCAACTTTTATATCGAGGCCGCGTTTCCGGAAATCACTGCCGACGTTACGGTCACCCTAAACGATGATAACGGCGATGCGATTAGCTGCTTCATTTGCAGCTGCAAGATTCGCAAGGGTCCCTCATCGATAAACGCTGACCAATTGCTCTTGGAGTCGTCAGGCCAAGACGAGTCCCCACTCGTTGAGGCATAGAACTCCGCGCGACGCGACACTTGTAAGCAAACTGACTCGTCTGCCTGAACTGTTGACTAATAAACTTCGAACGCTCGGTGATAATTTGTTGATTTTGTTTACTGATTCTACGTCATCTGTGCTTGGACCTTCCAGTGCACCAGGCTCTGTCTAATCAGCGCTAATTTAATCATCCCGCGATTACGGCCTAATCGATTGATAAGATTTCCACTTGATGACGTTGCGATTTGCACTTAAATTTGAAACTTTTGCAATTTGAAATTTATTATGATTGCCCAGGTAGCCTAAATACTAATAAAATCCGTGTTGATAATCATTTATTGACCGGCAGCAGGCCTTTTGATTTGACCATATGGTCAACGGTTTTTCGATTGCAGTTGATAGCGCTACTATTTCTGAGTGCAAAACGACACTCGAAAAAATCAGAGTGATAATTCTAAATGTTCTATTATCAGCACACTTTATTAGTTGCTTTACGAGGAATTGATGAATTAAATCCCGACTCGGTGCATTGTTATAAGCTTTAAAGCATTGGGTTCAAGAATTTCACTTGGAGAGTCGATATTTATAGAAAAATATAAATTGTTTAAAAAAAAAACACGAATTTTAATAAAAATAAACGAAATAAATAATATAGATAAGGAATAGAATTGAAGTACTCAAACAAAATTGTTTTGAACTTTAAGGTAAATCCTCATTCATTAAAAAATTGTGATATAGTTTAAAACAGGATGTTCTTGTAGCTTTTTACAGTGTAAGATGACTCCCACTCTAAAGCGACAATTTGATAAGTCATTGGTCGTTTTGTTTTTGCCTTCTTGATAGCCCGGTACATTTCTCTTCGGCCTTCGCGACACTCTTCTAACGGTTGAGGCAGAGGTGGCTGATTTGCTTGACTGCATACGCGAACAGGTGTGTGCCAGGAGTGAGTACTTGGACCTTATCAATTAAGGTGTTTACTATACGTATGGATTTAGTGTCTCAATTAGCCTGGAACAAACTACTGCATGTGGGGATCGTTGACATTTAATGATTGTTTGCACTTAAAAGACTTAAATGAAATCCCAAGTGATTACTTTTATGGACTCGCTGTAAGTTTTGTAACCATAATCGATATTTATTGCATACGCAAATGGAATTTACCCGCCGAAACTTAAAACAAACATGAATTATTAATTTTTCATTTGTTAAATATATTTTTTGAAAGTATCACAGTAGTTAAAATTCCAATATTTGTTAGTAGTATTCTGTGTTGGGTAGAACCCATAAGTGAGCCACTCATTAGTTCAGCCAGTTCAACTCGTACACCTTAGTGGCACCAGTGCCCTTCTTAACCTTGATATCACAAACAAAACAGGTGGCTGTGTCACTGTCCTGATCCACCAAGTATATCTCAATTTTCACACCGATTTCAGGATATTCTCCGATCGGAAATTCAAAGAGATAGGTCACATCTTCGGTGGGATATAGTGGACAGTAGGCGCCGTACATGAGGTTGGGGCACACAGCCGCGACATCCTCGGGCAGCTCATAAGGTACTGTTATAATTCCCAGTGTGGTAGCCTTAACGAGAGTCGTCAATTTGGTGATATACTTGTCCACAGCAAAATCAATCTCAAAGAGCTGCGTAGTTCCTTTGATTATATCACAAGGGGGAGTAACGCATCCGTGAACTCGTACCTCTAGCGGATATGGTTTACTGCCAGAACCTGAGGAAACAAGATTCTACTTTGGTTTTCACCATCTTTAAATAAAAAAGGGGATAACTTACAGCGCTTGACTTCTGTGGCGGGTTCCTTATCGATGGGCTGAGCTCCACTAAGCAGCGAAACCAAGAGCAAGACGCTCACGTAGATTATCGACTTCAGTTGCATTTTTTGGCGTTGATCTTCTTTCATCAGTTGTGAGAAATATGAAGCACATTAACATGCTAACATCGTATTTATAGCCGACGCGGAAGGCTACTTTGAGTGATTTCTGTCGGTGAGATTATCTTATCGATCGAAGGCGTTTTTGATTTGTCAGCTTTGAAATTGACTCACAGGTCGTTGAGTTTTTCCTGAAGGCGGATCCGATAAGTACAGGAATTAAATTAAGATTTTGGTAAGCTATAAGCTGAGTTAATCTCAATTTTAATTGATTTTATTGCGTGCAAATATAAAACTAAAATTAAGGTGCAAGTTAATTACATGAAATATAAATACTTAAATTTTCTTTTTAACTGAAACATTTTAGATCACATTGTCCATACATATGTAGGTTTAAACACAGACCTAGTTCTATTGTGAGTTCAAAGAAAGTGCCAAGTATGGTAACTATAAAAAGCATTATACAAAATTTTTAGTATGTGTACAATTCTCAGCAAAATTAAAGGAATCCCTAAAGAATCAAACATGGAAACTCCAAGCAAAACCACTGACAATGAAACTTCAAAAAAACTCCCGAAAGAGACTGAAAGTAAGCCGATAAATATAATTTTCCTCCAACAGAGTGAAAATTCAGCAAAGGTAGAAAGCGACGAGGTAAGTTTGTAGAGTTCGTGCGTTAGAAAGCACGTAAATGTGTTCGATTTATCACTACTCTTGCATTATCCCTCGCGATGTTTGATTTTGCAAAAAAAGAAGAAAATATTGCAGACCTGGTGGTGGGTCGACATGTGGGCAGCGCAGCGTGAGATTTCCGCCTACTCGCCTTTGAAATCGCCTTCCTCGTCCATCCCTCGGTACCTTAGATGTCACATGCTGCACTGTTGTAATTGTTGTGGCATTATTCGATATGTCAAAGCAATGCCAAAATCCTATACAAAATGTCCGCGTGTCTCGTCCTTACCTTTCTTTTGTATGTGTGAGTGTGCGTATGTGTTGCCGTATATCAGCGTCAAGGCTTTTAGCCTCTTATTCTGGCAAAGGAACCGCAATATTTGATTAGCATCATTGGCTCCGCATTGATTTTCCCTATCTGCGATATGGCATATTCTATTTTCAGTTCACTCTTGTCTAATGCAATTATCTGAACCGGAAAATCTTGGCTCCTTGACAGGCGCGCCAAGGCGACAGTCAGTTAGACAGATATACGCTTACATACTTTTACTGACGACTTACTTACCCCACTTCCGTTTGCACTTTTATGCGAATCCGGTGAGCGAGTTTTCCTTTTCAGGTTTCTTTTTTTTGCATATTCCCAAATGTATTTCCCATTGGCCTTTTTGCCGCACAAGGATTTTGAAGCTCACTAAGCGATGCGTCTTTTACAATCGATAATACCTTGCGAATATGTTCTCAGGTTGTTCATTTTCTCTTCTTGTGTGCAAATATTGATTTTCATTCGAAATTATTCCATAATGGCATATTAATAGATGTATGAGTGTACATTAGATAAGTATAAATTTGATAGGTTTTCTTAATCTGTATAGTATTTTTTTTTAGAAATTCTTTGTTTATAATTCAGTAATAAACTATTTATACCCTTCGACCATTGAAAATGGTCAAAAAAGGGTATACTAACTTTTTGCAAATGTATGTAACAGGCAGAAGGAGGCGTGGCAGACCCCACAAAGTATATATATTCTTGCTCAGGATCATAAGCCGAGTCGATTGAGCCATGTCTGTCTGTCTGTCCGTCTGTCCGTCTGTCTGTGTGAACGCACAGATCTCAGCTATTATAAAAGCTAGAGTTACCAAATTTGGCAGGAAGACTCCTGTGTACTATAAACAGATCAAGTTTATTTCAAATGTTAGGTGCCACGCCCACCGCCCCCACAAATCAATAATTTAATATTTAAACTTAATTTGTAAGCGCTGTATAAAAGATACAACTTTTTGACTTTAACATATACTAAGCTGAATGAAATATCTACGTAGTGTCTAAATCACAATCCAATCGAACAATAAACACAGAAGTTATTTAAGAAAGTATGAGCATAAAACCAAGTGTTTCTCTCAGTTAACAAGGGAGGCGGGCGAGCGCGAAGCGCGAGCGCCATCTGTCGGGATTAATTTCAAAGCATGTGCATATGCATATGTGTATGAATTTAACAAATTAAACTACACGGGAACATAGGTCGAAGGGTATCCCACTGTCGCGTTTTGCGCGACTGTTGCTGTCGTTTTAAACTGTCCAATTGATTTAAGTTTAGTAACTTAAAATTTTAATATTTACACATAAAACCTGTCGAAAGATACCTTACAATACAATACAATACAATCATTACAATAATAATTCAAAAGAACTAGTATTCTGCCGCCTTTTGTTTTGTTGATTTGATTTACTTCTGTACTTATTGTCCGATCAGATTGAAAGTTAGAGGAGAGGTAGATATTTTAATACGCTTGGTTTATGTCAAGGTCGAAAAGATATGTATATCTTTTAAAAGTCGTTTATTCATTAAATGGGTTTGCGGGACGTGGCACCCAACATTTGAAGTAAGGCTTATCTATGCAGGAAATACAGAAAGCTTCATTCCTAATTTAGGGTTCCTGGCTTTTATAATTGCTGAGATCTATCCTCCTTCTGCCTGTCACATACACATTCAATGGTCGAAAAAATCGAGAAAAATTATAGTTATAAAAAGAATTTCATTGACAAATAGATTTGGAGGTGCAAAATTCAAAACAAATGATAAACTAACCCACAATCATGGAAATTCGGACAAAGTTATGAATGATAGTAGTCGACTAGATAGAGTTCCACAATACAATTCTCCATTGAATGGTATCAACTAGGGGAATACAATTCACTGGCTACTATCTGTTAGTTACTGGCACAATAAGTCAGTACTATCAGTCTTTGTCGGCCCAATTAATTTGTCAAATTAAAGCTGACAACGAAAAGTCGAACGATTTGTCACACCGGACGGGGCCCCACCCTAGACGGGCCGCGTTGCCTGTCTGACCTGTCACCCAGCCCGTCCTCAATCCGTTTCCCTTGTCCATTTTCATGTAATTCAATCGCTGTGAGTTGTCGTCGTGTGCATTGTGTCTCAATTAGGCGACAATTTGATTTTCGTGTTGTTAATTTTTCATTAAACTTTACAAGCGTGTTTGATGACGCGGTCGTGTGTTGTCAATTAATACAGGAATTTTCCGTATGTCTCGCCCGACGCACAGACACCCTGTCAACAGGTGTGTCCATGCAGAGGGTGAAGGAACCAGGAAGGATGTAAATAACAAACAACCCTTCGTTACTTTGGGTTGATGAGGTTTATCGTGCGAAAGTAGTTTTCCAGCATTTCGAACCATTTCGAGTGCATTCAACTGTTTTCATTTTAACAATCTGTCATTCAATTTTCTTGTGGTTTTTCTTCTTTCTTGTTGGTCAGCTGGCCTTGAGCTGAGCAAATACTCACCTGCCTTTGTCGTGGGGGGCGGGGAGAGCGCCACAAACTTTCCGCCCTGCCGCGCACTTTGATATTTTGCTCGGCAATTTGCATAGGCTGTCATGCAAAAATTATTAAATTTTTGCCTGCCAGCCCTGCCAGCAAGCAAGCACTAATTAATTTTTCAACCTTACCTACCTTTCCTCACCTTCTTCCTCTTTGTCAGGGGGTACCGCGTGTGCTGTAATTAAACGAATGCAAAATTCCTGTTTCCCGAAATCAGCAGAACATGCGTTTCGACAACTTTGCTGTCGAGCAATTTTCCTCTTTTTCCTCACGTGTTGGCATTTAATTTCCTCGTCCTCGTGCTCGTCCTCGCCCCCGTCCTTCATCCTTTGTGATTGCTACGTAATTTCATCGGCCTGAAATATGCACAAATATTTCTTGTTGCCAGCCTGAGAAAGTTCTTGCAACATTTGCATAAATATGCGGAATAAACCTGCACCTACCTCTATGTTCAGGGTGCAATACATAATTAAGAATTTACATTGTTGCCTGCGTCGCCCGATTCCAGCTATATAATTTTTTGCTTCCAATGAACGTTCTTGCGCTGATGAGTTTCAACTGAAAAAGACCTTGAACGTGATGGAGAACTTGAAAATGATTGAAGGGAATTGTTAGGACTCATTTACTTTTGCTAAGTTTTCTGTTTGAAAATGTGTCTTAATTTAAACATAAAGGATTGTACGGAATCCTACTAAAATAGTGTTTATTTAAATATATATAAAAACTACGAAATATCTTTGTTTATTATCTATATTTTATTCAGAGGTATACTCAAATATTCAGCGATACTAATAAATTATTTATTTATTTATAATAAGCTGGGAGTAGTTTTCACAAGTAATATATTTTCTATAGCATTGCAAATAGGTTCTATTTTTTTGCTTCTAGGATAATAAATAAATAAGTAGATAAAGATATTGAATATTTAATGGATTAATTTAAGATTCCTTCAGCCTACGCAATTTTTCGCCATGACTATCGATCTTTAACCTGTCGGAAGTTAATTCATTAAAAAAACTCAATTAAAACTAATTAGGCAAATTAAATTTGAAGTAAATTGTCCACGCGCTTGAATGCTCAACAATTCACCATCCCTCTTACGCTCTTAATACTCACACAGTGCCTGCTGTCAAATCATTTAGACATTTTAATAATCTGTAGACGTAACATAAGTATTTAAAAATCAATTTTCGAAAACAACAACACAGGGCAACTCGCTCACTCGGGCAATCTGTGGAAAATCGCGTAGCTAATTTGCATATAAAACAGTTGAAATTCATGTAAAATATCAGAATATTGATGAAATTTAGGCTGAAGTGCTGGCTAAAAAAAACTTCACCCCTTGATATTTTGCCCGCTACTGTTGCTTTTCTTGTTGTTGGGGTGCTCCTGCTGCTCTTGGAAAGTCAAGTGGGTGTAAGAAATTGTGTAAAACTTGTTTCAAATTGGCTATGCATATAAATTGCCGTTAATGTGAGAGGCGGCAACAGTGTTGCCAACTCAGCTTTTTCCTCGTCAAATTTAGCTTATTTATAAGTTCAATAAAATTGATAACTATGAAAACAGTAAACAGTGTGAAAGCTAGATCTCTGTCTCTGTGTCTCGTAGCAACGAGCTTTTGAGTAATTTGTGAGCATCTGCATCCCGAAACTATGCTAAGAAATGTATCACAGTTGATCGTAAGTATCCTCACTTTGGTTTGTGTAATGGCTAATCAGTTGTACCTGAGGACAGTCAGAATAGGGAACTTTATTGCATTATTTGACTTTGAAGAAAAGCCAAGTTGGCAACACTGATAAAAACATCAATAATCGGTAGCTAATTTTATTGCCAGGCATTTGATAAGCAAGTAGCCCGTTCAGTTGTACTCAGGCAGCCCCCAAAAGCCAAACCAGGTGTTATGTTCCGCCGTTAATCGGGTATGGCGCATGATTATTGACTAAATTCAGATTTGCTTAGTGCGTTCGCCTGTACTTGTACTATCAATCCAATTGACATGGTACCCAGAACATGTTTTTTGCAACAAACAAACAATTCAACACATTTTTCTATAAATACAGAGTTTTTAAGAAAATGATAAGTGCAAAGGGTTTTAGGTAAGGAAGCGATTGGACACACCTTCATAAGATTAGCAAAACTACCATAAATAGTTAATAATTGAACTAATCTGTGACGTATGCGGTTGAAATGTTTCTTTGTATTTAATGATCAGTCGATATATTTATATAGTCTGTAACTAAATAATGCTAATGCCGGATTCTTTTAAATTTGTATACGTATCCTGTAGTTTCAATATACATATTTCAGATGTCTGTTGAATACCAAACATTAAAAATAGAATTTATATAATATATAATAATAATTGCAAATATATTATAATAACTGCAGACACGCAATTAACCGAATTCGGCAAAAGATTAACTACTGCCAATAAAATCTAATAAAAATTGGTTACTTAAAGATGTTGATTAGATTAACCCGCCAGTGCAAGTGAACTATGATACCGATTTTGCCTCAATTTAGCTGGATTTGTTATAAAAGCAGTGGATTGCTCAGCATTAGGAACATAACGCAATAAGCTTGCAAGGAAAGAAGCAAGAAAGAATCCCAAAGTGAACGAGAACATATTCCGATTCAAGATGTCTGCCAGAAAACTGAGTCTATATTTCTGTCTGATCGTGCCGCTGCTCTGGACATTGGTCAGTGCCGACACACCCGTTAGACAATGTGAGTAACACCAGATGGGAAACTCTTACTTCAGATGACGATTAACAAACTATTACTCCCCGTGCAGGTGCCGATGCCAGTGATCCACTGCCGTTGATGGTTCAGATCGATCAGTGCGATACGTCGCCCTGTGAACTGTGGAAGGGTACCGAGTCGGACATTGCCATTCAGTTTGTAGCCAGTGAGTAGTCGCAAGCACATCGCACATGCCAGACTGTCTGAGTCTAACTAATCGCCTCGTGATTTGCCCAATTTAGCTCGCAATTCGATGCGCCAACTGAACGCCCGCGTGCACCTGACCTCACTGGGCGTCACAATACCCTACGAACTGAATGCGGAACGCAGCAATGTGTGCAATAATCTACTTCATGGCGCCTATTGCCCACTGGACTCGGGCGAAGATGTCACCTATCGCCTGCTGCTGCCAGTGACAAATAATCAGCCCGAGGTGCCTACACGGCTGCAGGTGACGCTGTACGATACGGAGGAGCAAGGTGGGGATCAGGTGGTTGCTTGCTTTCTGGCCGATACGCGAGTGAAGAAGCCCAGTTCGTAGTTTGGCATTAGGTTAAGTTTTACTATATACTTGTAGAGTATGTGCTTATCGCCGCTAACATTGTATCAATGTTTTGCGACAATTAATGGCAAACTAAGCTGCTAGTCATAAGCTGCCCCACCTTCCATTCCCCCCTATATACCCAAAATACTATTAGCCATAATGAATAAATAATTAAGGCAAAACATGATGAATAATGAACATGAACATGTGAGTTAATTACCGTACGGGCGTGCAGACTAAGCCAACTAAGTCGTCCCCTTGCCAACTTCCTGATGCAGTGAATCGGCTTAATTAAATGATGTAGAAAATGACGCAACACCTGTTAGCTCAGCTCCCACAGCAGCTTGATTGGCTGCGCAGTGCGCCCTCCCATGCCTTCTCCCTCTAATTTACTCTGTCTCTCTCTCGCACTCTGCTCTCCGGCTGTGCGAGTTGTTGACGCTGCGTGCGGTTTTTCATAAATTTAAAACTTTTCATCGCAACCATTTTCCAGTTCCACATTTACACGCAAATTTCACCCACGCACTGCAGCTGCAACTGCTGCCCCTGCCTCCTCAGCTGCTGCTGCTGCTGCTGTGGCTGCGCTCTTCTCTGCTGCTCTCTGCCTTGGGCTGTGGTTATGGCTTCCTTCCTGCCATTTGGCACAGCAACGCTAATTGGCTTTTCAACACTTTAGAGCTTCCTGACTGACGCGGGTTACCAGCAACGGGTTACGGATTGGGTGCACTTTTCAGCGCAGTCGTTTGTTTTATGTCGTCTAATGAATGAGCCCTGATTGAGCACATATCCGACGGTTAGCTAATTGAGACGTCGACTAGGTGGTGACATATTGCAGTATACGATAATACTGCATGACTAATTGCTTAGTAGCTATAAAAGCTGCCAGGCAATATCATAACAACTAAATATCAATGGCAGAGAACTAATTGCACAACTTTAATTTGTAACCAACATGAAACTAACCCAGCAACTGTCTACATTATTCTTAAAATTATTAAGTTCTCTCTTCACTTTACACAAAATAGAATGTGCAATAAATCTCGATTAACATAATCAAATAATTTAACTACGTTTAGTCTATTTTTGCAGCTTACTTTGCAGGAGACCCCTTAGAAATCAATAGCCCTTTCAAATTATTTCTTGAATAACTTATATGTTAACTATCTGAGCGCAACCAATTTTTTAGAAGTCATTTGGAAGGTAATAGTACTTAACAAGAATGAATAGAATCATAATTTATGCTTGCTATAGAAATGATATTCGTGGAGACGTGACCAAATTGTAAAATAAACTTAAGATTTTGTCACCATATTGAATAGGCCCAGCTCATGAAGTCAGTAAGATCTAGGTATTAATACGATCGTGAAGATAAACAGAATGACGGACAAACCTTTTTCGACTCCACTGTTAATGCTGTTTAATATATATATTAATATATGTATCTACTTTGTGGGGTCTGCCAAGCCTCCTTGTGCTTATTCCTTCTGCCTTGCCTTCTTCTTACCTTATAGGTAGTGAATATTAAAATGTGTATGAAATCCACCCAAAACAGGCTCCATTCCTCTTATTCTAGCTCTAAGAGCTCTAAGAGACCACAAGTTGTCTAAGTGTCAAATCGCATACTATCGATAAAATGTATAATCCAACGCTAAATTCCCGAACTTTACTTGTGGTACTCATTCTGTAAACCCTCGCTTGCAATTAATGGAGTTAACAGCCCGATTCATAACATTAATAAGGCGATTTAGTTTTGCGAACGTTGTTTCCCAGATCCATTCCATAGCATTCTACAATGAGAGTTCGGCCAGTGCTGCTGTGTCTCTTGGCGCTGCTCGGTGTGAGCCACTGTCAAAAATCATTATGGGACGAAGATGTGGAGAAGCCCATGGTATGTTGCAATCATAGACCAGATAATCAATAACTAACTTTGGTCTGGCTACGCTCTAGCCCACTGTACAGATCGAGCGCATCAAGGTGTACAGTGAGCGACAGTATGTGGATGTGCAGACCCAGATAAATGAGAATCGCACCACTTTCAACATTTACGTGATGGTCACACGTGAATTGGGCAGCAACTATCTGATAATCAAAACCAATTTGCGAGTCAAGTCGGAGAGAGACAAGGCATACAGAACACTTTTCGAGGTGAGACTCGGATTCTGTGAGTTCCTTACCGAGTACAAGGAAAACTTCTTTATGCGATACTTCATAAAGAAGTCGCTGCAACTGAGCGACATTATTGTCTGTCCCATAAAAGTGGGCAACTACTCCATGCTCGATGTCAATGTGTCCGATAATGTTAATCCGGCCAATCTGGTAGTGGGCACTTACAAGTTTTTCACCGAAATTATCGAAGTCACCGGAGAGTTACCCAAAGTATTCGCCATGCAGGTGACCACAAAAGTGGAATTTCCTAAATAAAATTCCATTTGAGAGGAGGGGGGAGAGAAGATGTAATTACCGCAAGGATATCGACACAAAGGGAGAGAGCTTGAGGTCACCAGAGCCAACTCCCCTTTCTCTGCCTCAGTGCAGCGTAAGCGGATCATACGTGTTCTCTCTTCTTCTTTTCTATTTGTTCGCCCCAGCACTTTTCCGCATTTCATTTTCCATTGTGCGTCATACTCGACCTGAACGCTTTTCCCTCGACACAACGCGACGTCGCACATATTGAAAATCGTTTAAAGCGCCCGTGAGTGCAGCGTCCGATTATCGTGATTATCTGTGACTATCGCGTGTTTGCCTTCCCCTCTGCCTGCACTGTTGCCTCCTGCATTTCCCGCGGGACATTCCTCGCCCTGTCCACCCCCCATCGCGAGCCTTACTATTATTAGAAGCCATATGTGCGCATTGTTGCTGCAATTTTCCTACGTAATTTGTCGATAATTAATAGGAAAACAATATGTTCAATGAGCAATCAATGGGGGAAGCCCTGCTATGAGAAAAGGCACATTCATAACTATCAATATGTATTTAACCTATCTATTTCTTAACTAAATGTTTTATTTTCAATGGATCTATATATTGAAATCAAGGTTAATAAGGTTTCGCTAACAAAAAAAACATTATTATTATTATTCTACAAATAATAAAATATATGTACATACATAAAATTATCTATTCTATAACTTATCATACATTAAATTACTAACACACACAACCAATAAAGTCCACATCTTTTTATCCTGCAATGCTTATAAGGAGGCAACACACTGCGCTGTCTTTATAAGCCACTAAAACCTTTCCAACCCATTTGGCTTTGACGTTTTTAGTTTGTGCGTAACATGATATTTTAATGGATATCAAACCATTTTACAGTTAATTAAAATCCCTAATGCGGTTTACCTTAGCTTTTCCTCGGCTCACAATAGAACACAGCTCACAAAAAGGGGTGGCCAAAGGTCGCACCCATATCTGTCTGCCCCTTTGCCTTTGGCACGCACAATAAAATCATTTTGCAAAATTCAATTTGCCAAAAAAAAAGAAAATGTGAAAATAGAAAGCAAATGGAAATTCAAATAGAAATTCCCGACACAGGCACATTCCATCGAGTGCAAAACAAGCGGGGGAATCTGAAGTGCGAATGCCTGCTATCAAGTGTCGCACTTATGTGTGACCTGTGACCTTTGCAAATTCAATTTGTCGCCTTTTTATTCTCCATAAACATTTTCTATTAGCCGCATGTCGGGGGCGCCGCTTGTCAATTCAATTTCTCATGGCCTAAACACTAGAATAGCTTAGTAAGTACGATAATAGTCGCTGGCGAGGGAAGGCCAGTAACTTGTCGAAATCACGAGATTACCACATCTATACCGAGGGTTGGTCGAATATTTTAAGGTTGCCAGCGACGTGAAGTGATAACGACTTGTGAAAAAGGGGTCAAGGAGGTGAGGAATAACTTTACTTAAATAATTTGCTTATTAGAAAGAATATAAAAAAACTTTTAAAGTCTATTTAAAGTCTATTTAATTTTAAATTACCAAAATGACTATAAAACTGTTTTGTTTTTCATTTTATCCTTCTTTAATGTTAACATCAGAATAACATTTATAGGTTAGGTTAGGGAGGCAAATTAAATCAATTTTTCAAAGTTTGTTAGTTAGGTTAGTGATAAATAATTTTGAAATATAATTTTACTTCAGAAAACTATTTATAATAGTTTTACTCTTACAGCAAATGTTTTCCATAGACTACGAAATATGATTCTCATTCTCTTCATCATTGCCTTACTTCTCTTCTGTATAGTATTTTCTCGTCGCTTACTCACCCTCTATTCACGATGGCATCTCTAAAATGCTATCATATAAGTGAAAATTGAATCAAACTAAAAAGATTTGGCTGCAAAATCAGCCTTAAATTCGATTTGTTCATGGCAAAAGTTTTCCAAGTCAAGAACAAAGTGTTCGCTCGATGAAAACGTGTCGACTTGGCGTCACTTTGGCAATTTCTTTTTAGCAACTGCTTTCAACTTTGTAACTTAAGAAGCTTGGGTAATTACAAAGGCGTCGAGTTTTGAGCAAGCAATTAAACACACGAACTGGCCGAGCGTATGTCGATCGTAGTCGGATGGTAATTCCGTAAAATAACGCAATGTTGCGTAATTCAGTTTCACAGTTTTGTAATTAAACGCATTTGCATAAGAATTGCATACGCCATGAGGTACGACCGCCGCCGGGCATACTTCCATGCGGCTCCAATTAAAAGTAGCCCCTACACAAATTATGCATCCCTCCGTGACAATTAACTCGGCTTGGAGCTTGGAAGGGGGCTTCGTCTTGGTCCTTATTGCTTTGGACTCCTATTAAAGGTCATCAACTGGCCAACTGGCCGAATGCGACTAGGGAATGGAATGGCAATATCGTTTTGTTTTCTGTGTGGGCCAACAGGAAGTTTCTAATGAACGGCAGCATGGCGACAGTTTGTAGAGATTTTCCACTAGGCTGCTATCGGGGGAGGAGCACAGAAATGTCTGCAAAAGAGAATTGAATTTAAAGTAGAAATTGTGATGGTGAATAAATGAAAACTGGAAATGTGTCATTTTTTTAAAATAGACACTTTTATTATTTAATATTAAGAAAAATCTAAAAAGTCTTAAATACTGAATACTCTGAATACTTTAAAAAATAGTTTAGTTTTCCTGGTAATAAGAAAATATTATCAATAAGATTCAATACATCGAAAGCAGACCTTTTAAAAGTTTTCTTTTCTTATAAAATAATACTATATTTGCAATACTGTGAATCTTGATATTTTAAATAAAAATTCTTTTCATTCTGAGTACGACTAAGTTTTACTCTCTTTACCTTAAACTGATTGCAAATATGATAAACCAAGTTTTATAAAGACTACAATATCAATAAAGTACTATGCATTAAATATATATTATAATCTTACAAATCTATAAGGAAAAATCTATGAGAAATTGTGCAGCTTCGTCAGTTGGCAAACAAATTTACCCGATTTGCTTGCAAAAAGTATTTGGAAAGATTGGCAAATTCGCAATGCGAGATGGTATCGCTGTAAAATGTGCACTTGCCTCATTGGACACGTTCTAATCTCTTGAATCTCTGTACACTTCCTCCCCTCTTTCTCTCTCTCTTGCGAGGAATAAACATATCAGCGAGGATCATATGAGCCTAATTAAGAGCCCATTACTCATCCCGTCGAGGGTAAATAGATATGCGCGAGTTTGCTACCGGAAGAACCGCAAGTCAACTTACCCACCCCTTGGGCGGCTAAGGGTGCTACAGAGCATAGGGCAGAGGGGAAGGTCGCTTGATTTTTGAGAGCGTTGCGGCGAGTAATTTGACACTCGAACATGTGCATCATTATCATCATCCTCATCATCGTCGGCAACCTGCGCAATTAGCTTGAAAATCATGGTCATGCAAATGAGTTGAAAACTGCGTTGCCAAGACCAATTACAGTGCGAACCAAGTGTCAGAGACAGACTATATCAATAACGTCTTACGGGGCACGAAGCCACAGCTATGTTAATGAGAGAACGCAGCAGGTACTCGCCGTCTAACCGACAATTAGCCCGTGGCTAAAGGTAACCGCAAAGTGAAGCTGCCAAGTAGGGGAAGTATGGGAGAAGATGGGAGGGGGACGGGCGCGTGGCGCCTGCACTTGCCGTGCAACAATGTTTGAAAAGAGCTAAAAACTTAATGGTCAACTTTTGTTCAAGTCGCGATTTTTTCATTTTTTACTTTCACAGCGACTTCTACAAAGAGTTCATAATTGCATTCCTGACTCATTATGCCGCCTTGTCTGGCCCGCGTTGCCAGTGTTGGCTAATTAAATTATATGAAAATATGTTTTTTTCGCATTGCAGCTGAACATTTAAAGCAAAGCAATGTGCGAGCTTTAAGATGGCCGATTTCCCCACCCCATTGGATTGGTCGCCATTTTGAAATGGCATAAAAAATCGAGAAGGAGAAATATCCACAAAACAGAATCCTTCGCTTCTTAAAATGTCAACACAACGCTGGATGCCAAGCTACGTAGAGTTGGAAAGAGGAGTTGCCAACCAAGCCACATTCGATGCCTCCACCTGCCCCAGACTTCTACTGCCTGCCCGTGCCCCTCCTTCTGCCCCTCCTCCTGTTGGAGCAAACTCCAATGCATTGCATTGAAATTCTTCATTTGCAATATAATGACATTCCATTCATGCTGTGACAAATCCTTTGGCCGCATGGGCGTGGCATATACAGCCCAAGCTGCCAATGAGCGTTGCGACGCAACAGATACCGCCGTCAGCTGCAGCAGCGACCCCTTGGCGTGCCACACTTTGCATAGCTGTAGGCGTGGCAGCGCATGCGCCCTAACTCGTGTGGGAGTCGATGACAGACGCTGGGTTACGCCGGGGCTGAGAGTCCCGCTATGCGCTGAGAGCGAATCCAAAGCCAGCTTTCGAGGATTCCACAGCAGTGTGCGAGCGAGTGAGAGCACGAGTGAGAGAGAGAGAGAGATTCAGGCATCGGCCAGATGCCAATGTCTCATCCCACTGCCAGTGTGGAGTGGCCTGCCCTGGTGGGTGGTGTAGGCAGTAGGGGGTTGGTTCTTTGTGCCATCGCCAGGGCTTGTGCAGGCTTTCATTGGCTTCGCATTCAAACCCAATTTCGCTGGCATTGCGACAGGTGACCCAACGCAGCCCAACGCGCTCTCTGCCCAAACGGATTTCGCTTCAGTTCAGTTTGACGGGCGCGACAGGAAAGTTGCGTGTTACGGTAAACACGCTCAATCCGTGCGGGCCGCTCTCTTTCCAAGTGAAGGACTTTGTGAAAAAGCTCTGTGCAAGTGCAGTGCAAGTGAAAAGTGTTGAGCAAATAAAACAATCCAAATTCCAAAATCCAATTTCCAATTGCAATTGTTAAAGTATATTGAATATTTCATAGTATTTGCCAACTTCTTGGTTAACGGAAAGAAAAGTAAAGGAAAATAAGCATAATATACGTTGAAGTAAAGTTGAGCGAACACGATTATTAAATACCGTGCAGTGGAAGTCGAATAAACATTTTAAGTTAATTTACCACCACTACAAAGTTATGAAATATGACCTTTGACTGAACAAAAAGTGTTATACAAGTTGTACAAAAATATCAATTTACTCTCACTTACTTGCATACCCTGTAAACAAAAAACTATTGCATAGGTACGATGAATATATGCTAGAAAATAGAATACAATATTTTCATGATTGGTTTTTGAATTAGATGCATTAAAACTCGTCATTTTCGTTATATAATTAATTTTTATTTTTGGTTTGTAATACATCATAACAGACTCCACAATAGTTTTGTTTTCTTTGTGTTACTTGAAAACTACTTGCGGAAACTCTTTTAAAATAGATTTTAAAGTTATTTTCAATTGTTAAATAAATTTTTAATTTAATTCTCGCATAAACAAGAACGAAAGGCTACCTTCCGCATCCTTCGCAGGTTCTTATAACATATCATCCGAGCGATCCTATATGTTACTAGTGCTAAATGTTTAATGGTACAGAATAATATGTACAACTTTAATTGGCACTGATAAGTTATTTCTAAAATTATAACAAAAACCTTTAAGTCGGCCTATTGTTTCTATATGTTATAGTGATCCGAACATATTGTTATTTCTTGACAAATAACAAAAATCAGTTGATAGTTTGTATGGCAGCTATACGATATATCGCTCCGATCCAGCTCGTTCTGACTTATTTACAGCGTAAGAAGGAATAAGAAGTATCCCAAGTTTCATCAAGATAGCTCTTAAACTGAGAGACTAATTTGTGTTACAACAGACGGATACACGGACACACGGACAGACGGACAGGGCTAGTTCAATTCCTCTGTTGATGCTGATAAAGAATATATACAGTTTATTAGGTCGAAGATGTCTTCTAAGGTGCCTTTCGACTTCTACCCAAAATTAAGAACAAAATAATTAATAAAGGTACAATGAAATTTTAAAAAATAAAACATAACTATGCTTCTAAACCATTGTAGAAGAGCTATTAGTAAAATATCATATCAAGTAAAATAGTAAAATATCATATCATATCTTATAAAGTCTTGTACCCCCTCTTCCAAAACAGTTTTTCATCGCTATTTTGAAGTGCCTAATAAACTACAACAAACTATACCTTATAATTTAATTTAAAATACTTTTGTTATTAAAAATTATAAAAACTAAAGGTGGAACCTTCTGCAAAGTATTATTTCGCACGACTTATAACAGAGTTAAACTTTTTTATTGTTTTAAAACAGGCATAAATCCATGTTCTTAGATTCTGTTAAAAATAGCGATTGGTCCCATTTTAAATTAATCTTTAATAAAACTATTTGATTTTCAGTTAAACAACTCGTAAATATCTAGCTAAAAACTAATCTGAAAAACCAAGAACACATTGCAAAGACGCAGATAAAATTAAAGAAGCTTTCCGGTCTCATTAAACCACAAGAAACAAAACAATCTGAAGTGTACAGAACTTATAGAAAACCATAAAAAATGTTGAACATAAACCAAATCACGCAGCCTCCGCAGCAGCTTCAACCTCAGCCCCAGCCCCAGCAACAGTCGCATTCTCCGAGCCATCAGAACCCGCAGCCACACCCACCGCTGCATTACGGCGAGTGCCGCCCATTACCGGCAATCAACGAGACATTTGCGCAATTTTCGCAGCATCGCTCGCTGCATATATCGCTGCTGTCGCCACTGGATCTGTCGCTGCGCACCAGCTCGAATATAGTGCCAATTACGCCACCATCTACGCCGTCGCCGCCACGCAAGCGGCAGAGATTGATGTCCGAGGAGAATTACCTGTGGCGGCCGCACATGCCACTGCCCCTGCCCCTGATACCGCCGCCGCTACCGCCACCACATGCTGCACTGGTCATGCAGCCACCACCACTGGGCAACAGCAGCTCCACCAGCTCCAGCTCCAGCTCAAGCTACTTTCATCATCAGCAGCAGCAGCCACAGCAGCAACTTCAGCATCATCAGCCTCCGCCTCAAGTGGGAGGCAGCTGCTACGGCATAAGACGCGCTGACTTTGAGGGAGCCTTCTATGGGAAAAGTAATTTTCACGGTTGCGTCGCGAAAAATAACTTTGAGCACATTCCGGCAAGTCAATCGAGCGTGCCAAGGACAGCAGGCAGTGCCAGTGTGCTGGAGGACGAGACAATTGTGTTGACCGAGGACGAGGATGAAACAGTTGTCAGTTCCCATGACTACAATGAGTATGCCACGGACGACGAGGGCGAGACGGGAGTGGAACCTGAGGGCGATGGCGATGGTGATGAAGACACAATACAAGTGCACGACGATGACGATGAGCCTGAGCTGGCGACTGCTTCGTCGGCAGTTGCGATGGACAATGAGGAGGAGGTGAACGAAGACGACGACGCTGATGATGAGGAGGAGGAGGTCTTTGTGGACATTCTGAGCAACGATGATGATGAGCTGCCACCGCAGGCACAGGGAGAGTTGCCCGAGACCAAAGCGCTGAAACGTAATGAACTTCTCTACGAGGATGAGGAGCTGCATCATCAGGCTGTCGACGGTCTGGCCAAGCTCTTTGATCGCGACTTTAGGCCATCCGCGAAGGAGGCTTTGGTTGCCGAGGCAGAGGCCGCTCTGGCCGAAGAACAATCCCAGACAGAAAAGATTTATCTGGACTTGAGTGGCAGTCCAGCCGCAGACTCCCCATCCAGTCAGTCTAATCTCAATCTCAATAATCCGTCTATCCATCTGCCACCGCCACCAGCCCCGTCTCACTCCCCTATGCAGCAGCAGCAGCGCAAGCAGAAAACTGAACGGAGGCGCACCAAGCTACGCAAGCATGCAGCCATCGACGAGGAGACCATCAGCCCCGTCTCTGGCACCATCATTCGCAAGCTACGGGACGACGAGGAGCTGGTGGTGCGCAAAGGCGACATTGATCCGGCTTTCAACGTGGTCGAAATCACCGAGGAGGCCAAGGCCATTCTCGCCAGCATCGACAACAAGATTGGCGACTATTTGTGCCAGCTCTGTCGCACTGTCTACGACGACGCCTTCATGCTGGCCCAGCATCGTTGTCCACGCATCGTCCACATCGAGTACAAATGCTCCGAGTGCGAGAAGGTAACTTTCAGTTTGATTTATGACATGTGCTAAGGATTACGTTTTGAGCAGGTTGGCAATTGGACAATTCAGTGTGTAGAAGAGAGAATATTCTGTATAAGTAACGCTTCTTTGACACTCCACGGCAAAGACTTCTTGGAGTGCTTCTGTCAGTATTCCCCATGTTGAAGTGGATTTGCAAAATTATTACTTATCTTTTAGAGCATTGTGCTATTTTCCTATTATTAATACTTTAATGATAAAGCATAGAAATCAGTTACTTAAAAGTTTCAAGTTAGGCTTGAATACTCATCTTGATATCCACTATATTGGTTTTCGAATTATTGAATATATTTTGTACAGTAAAAGAGGTTCTAATGCTATAAAAGAAACTCGATATTTCAAGTATTTTAATGCAGTCTTGAATATCGGAGATTGGATTACGGAATAACTCACAATGATTTAGCAAATAAGGTGTTCAAAGATGTAAAATATTATATTGTGCTTAAAGTTATTCATATTATGATACCTAAAGTGTATTTCAAACTCGCAAACTATCTATATTATATTAGATATATAGTACATACAAATAGGTCTAACTGGATAAAATCTTTATTGAAATTCTATAAAATACTTAAATTCTTAAAGCAATTAATGGAGTTTCGTGCTACGAACTGCAGGTATACAACGTAACTTACTTCAACTAATATCTTTAGCTGTTTTTATACCCTTCGACCATTAAAAAGGTCAAAAAAGGGTATACTAACTTTGTGCAAATGTATGTAACAGGCTGAAGGAGGCGTGGGAGACCCTATAAAGTATATATATTCTTGCTCAGGATCAGAAGCCGAGTCGATTGAGCCATGTCTGTCTGTCTGTCTGTCTGTCCGTCTGTCTGTATGAACGCACAGATCTCAGCTATTATAAAAGCTAGAGTTACCAAATTTGGCAGGAAGACTCCTGTGTACTATAAGCAGATCAAGTTTATTTCCAATGTTAATGTTGCGAGAACATCAAACTCATTTTTGTTAAAGTAGAACTAAAGTAAAGTGAACAAGAGCAACAGTCGCGAAAACGCGTAGTTTAATTTGTTAAATTCATATACATATGCATATACACATGCTTTGAAATGAATACCGACAGGTGGCGCTCGCGCTTCGCGCTTGCCTACCTTCCATGTTAGCTGACAGAAGCACTTGGTTTTATGCTCATACTTTCTTATATAACTTCTGTGATTATTGTCCGATCGGATTGTAATTTGGAGACTACGTAGATATTTCATTCAGCTTAGTATATGTTAAAGTCAGAAAGTTGTATCTTTTATACAGCGCTTACAAATTGAGTTCAAAAATTAAATTATTGTTTTGTGGGGGCGGTGGGCGTGGCACCTAACATTTGAAATAAACTTGATCTGCTTATAGTACACAGGAGTCTCTTCTTGCCAAATTTGGTAACTCTAGCTTTTATAATAACTGAGATCTGTGCGTTCACACAGACAGACAGACAGACAGACAGACATGACTTGTGATCCTGAGCAAGAATATATATACTTTATGGGGTCTCTGACGCCTCCTTCTGCCTGTTACATACATTTGCACAAAGTTAGTATACCCTTTTTTGACCATTTTCAATGGTCGAAGGATATAAAAAACTTACTATTTGTACTATCTAATATGTACATGTAATATTTATTAATAATAGTAATAGTAATAGGTTATAATAGTAACCTATAACTATTACTATTATCAATAAATATTACATGTATATTTATAATAGACTATAAATAATAGCTAATTTGGGTTTTCTGGCTTTGTGGTAGTCATACAACTGTGCGACCCTTAAGGTACTTTATATTGAAAAGCATAGGAAATGAGTATTTCGCTATTTAAGTTATCTATATGTTCACTGCTGAATGGCATTATACATTTAGCTATAGTATTCTTTGTAATAAGAGTATTATATTGAGCAAATTAATTCAAAACATATTGATATTATATATTCGTTTACTTCCTTACCATAACTTGGATTATTTTCTATCTGGAGAACTCGCTTACTAATTGCATTTAACCTTCGCAGGTCTTCAATTGTCCGGCTAATCTAGCATCGCATCGCCGCTGGCACAAACCCAAGTCGGAGATTCAGGCCGGCAAGAAGCGTCCGAGCACGTCTGAAGCGTCGGCCAGTGGACTAGAAGCAGGCAAGGCCGTTGCCGAAGAATCTGGCGATGGTATTTATCCCTGCCAGCAATGTGGCAAATCCTTTAGGCGGTGAGTGAGAGGAACTTCCCTTCCCTATTTCCTTCGATCATCTTCCCCCTTTCATTTGCAGCTACGCCTACCTGAAGAAGCACCAAGCCTCGCATATCATGATGGAGAACCTGAAGAACATGGACTTCTTCAATGCGCAGCAACAGCAACACCAGCAGCAGCAGCAGAATCATCACCAACAGCAGCATCAGCAGCAACAACAACTTCAGCTACCGCAGACTCAGACACTGCCGGCTGCATCAAGTGCCGCCGCCTATATGCTGCCACGCCCACCACCTTGCAGCCTGTATCCCACAGCAGCAACCGCAGCCGCCAAGAACTACGCGGCGACGGCGACTCCTCAACGCTTCGCAGGCTTCCCGTTCCAATCCTTCGATCAGCGTCGCTTCTACTCTCTGGGTGAACTGTATCTGTCGCAGCAGCTGGAACGCTCCTCCGCCTTTCAGTACGTGCACGCCAACCATCTGCGGCAACTCTCGACTGTGGCACACACCATGCTGCCACCGCTGCCCGTCAAATGACCCAGCAGCTCCCACGTGCTACGCCCCGTGCCACGCATTGCATCCACAACCACTTCGACGGCTACGGCAGCAGCTACGTCAGTAGGCCCTGTGCCACCAGTTGCTGCTGCATCCACCTTTAACTGGATGATGCCATTGCCGGCGGCCGCTGCAGCAGCAGCAGCAAGTGCGGCAACTGCGACAACAGAGGCACCTGCAAGCGTTGTTGGTGTCTAATTGATTGGACTCCATTGTAGATTCGATTTTTATTAACACTCAATAAATATTCTAGTTGAAGTTTACGCAATTCTAAACAAATTGGATGCGAGAGATTTTTATTGGTTGAGCAAGGGGATAAAAGGGGGGAAAGAGGAGAGAAGAGAGTATAATGTAGAAAGAATTCAGAGAAGAAAACGCCAAGAGCTACAGTCAAGCGAGCCTGACATTACGACACCCTACACCAATCTATAATAAAGAACCTTAAAATTCCCAACAACAAGTTCTTCAATAATTCTTTTTCTGCCTTTGATATACAGTGCCGCTCAACTGAATAGGTTTGACTATTCGTTTAGGTTTGAAACATTGTATCTCAGTTATATGCAATCCGATTTAAGCGATATACATTTTTATGTATGAATAAATCTGTCATAAATAGCAAAGTTTCTGATCTCTTAATTTTGTTTTTATATCATTTTTTTTTTTTTTCAAAAACAACAAAAAATCTAAATTTTGTTTGCGTCAACTGAATAGGTTTGAACACCAAAACTATTAAATAAAGTATACATTTTAGAAAAAAACGCAATTGGACCAAAGAAAGAGAACAAAATGTGAGAAAGATTTTTCAAACCTATTTAATTGAGCGGCATTGTACATGTCCACAAAGTTAGTATACCCTGTAAAGAAAAAAGAACTTAGAAGAATAAGGCAATTGGTCTATATAAATTATATATAGGGGCCTTATCGGCTTATCTGGGTTAATAAACTGAAAGTGTTTGGCGTTACGAAATTCTTAGAGATTCCAAAATGATATCTTTACTTGCTAATAGAGAACCTGTTGTTATTCGGAAGGGAAAACCTATTCACATTCTTGGAGGTAAGTGAAATTACAACCGTCAAATAATTGGTTTGCCTGAAGTCTTGATGCTGATTTAAAATATATGTTAATACTTGAACAAAATGAATATACAACCTCTAATATATTAAATGATGTGTTCTTGTTAGATAGGCTGTAATTTTTTTATACTAATTTCGTTACAATATTATGATCTCTTATGAACTTTATTAACTTAATACTAAAGTGTCTTCAACTGCATTTCAAATGATGAATCTTTTGCTCCAAAATCCACCAAGCAATAAGAATGAAAAGTTGTTTGTTCGCAGTGCCCCTTTCCTCACGTTGCTTAGAGTGTTCCGTCAAAGTCATTCAGTCCTAGAGCATAGGATAGAGCATGCGCCAGATAAGTCTCCTCGTGTACGCCATAGAAGAGCAAAGACTTGGGTCCTGAGAGAGAAGATATAAGTTGATTGAGAGATATCAGCAAGGTTCCTACTGCATACTTACCCTGCGCAAAAAGAAGGCTCTCCGAAGGCATCTGCTGTAGTCGCCGCTGTAGCTGCAGCTCATCCCCTTGGAAGCTGTCTTGCAGTGAGCTCACCAGCTCCGTCTCCTCACTGACATCCCGAGTGGCAGTCAGGTAGTTGCCATTGTGTAGCAGCACCAAGGTCAACACATCTCGCTGACCCAGCAGGCTGGACAATGTCTGGTTGAGCAGCTGCAGTTGTTCAATGGCATCTGCTTGTTGCTTCACATGGTGCTCCACAATCAGCAGATAACCCAAGCCAGAGGGACGCCTGAGCACCTGCAGCGCTTTCTCCAGCATCAGCTCCAGCGAAGGTGCTCGAGGATTGTCACTGAGATCGCCATTGGCCAACACCCCCAGCAGATAGTCCACGTTGCTGGCGTTCAGTGAACCCAACTCGCTGGCCTGCTGCACCAGCTCAAAGCGCTTTGTGGAGTTCAGCTTGAGTTTTTGCTGCTGCCAGTCGCGCAGTAGATTACGTCCAAGTCTGGCACGGCACAGCTGCTCCTGCACGGGATCCCAGTTAAATGTGGGCACCTTCGCACTTAGCATCTGCCTGCCACCGCCCAAGATCACGTTGAGTGCCTGACCAGCTTGGCCTGAGATCAACTGACCAGCAACATCCTGGCAACCCGCCTCGATGGCTCCCACGGGCACGAGGCCATCACATTCCCAGTTTGTCTGAGCAACCTGCGCGTAGAGGGCTGCTCCAGTTGGGCCTGTAATCCGTTGATTCGTGACGAATCCCGTTCTCATTCCCGCCAGCTGTGCCTGATGCAGCACACTGTGTAAATGTTGATGTTGACTGCAATTGCTGTCCAAGTGGGAGGCAGGGGATACAGCTTCCAGCGGCACTCCCGTCCAGAGCGACTTGAACACATTGACTGCATCGCAGGGTGAACTGGAGCTGCAACTGTTCTTGATCCGCGCCGTGTGCGGGAATCGATCCCAGAGGAAGCTGGAATGCTGTGATGTGTCGCTCCCCTCCTGTCCCCCTTTGGGAAACCGTGCTGCACCCAGTGCGCGTCCATCTACACCGCTGACCAGCAGAATGTGAACATTTCTGGGTCGTCTGCGGTTGCTGTAGAGTCTCATGGCCCGCGTCAGTTCCTCAATGCCCCGATCGTACCACAGCTGCTGTGCCGGGGAAACTTTGTCTCGCCAGTAATCCACATCCGACAGATTGGCAACCTCGTGCTGCACCTCGTAGCGTACGGTGAATCCTATGCAGAGTATCGTCACCAACAAGGAGAGCAACACAGAGCCGGCGACAATGAACAACTGTGTCGACTTGAAGCGCAGCAGCAGACAGACGCGCTTCCAACTTGGAGGAGGCGTCTCCATGGTTTGCGGAGCTTCTCTTTAGCTCAGCCTAGGGCCATCTCATTATCTGCACCAGGGCTGATAAGACGCCATACCAACTGTTTGACGCTTTTATTGCCACAATTTGCATCGGGCTAGTGTTGAAATTAGACGGAAAGTATTATGAATAATTCAGCTAATAATTGTCATGCAAACAAATGTGCCGAAACACTGAGAGAAAGCGGGGACTACTTGTGAAATATTTAAAGAAAAACTGAGAGACAAGCAGTTAAAGAGGAAGACAAGTATAAGAACAGAGAAGTGTAGATTCACAGACAAACAGACATGTTAGAAATACGGACATACAGACAGAGATATAGAGAAATGGAGAGACAAAAATTGAGAAGGACGTAAAGATTGACAGAGAGGAAGTCAGAAAGAAAGACAGATAGAGAAAGAGAATAGAGAAGGACAAATATAATAAGCAAGTCTCTCTCAACGAGTCAAAGATAAAGGCTAACAGACATAAAAAGTTAAAAATAGATAGGCAGTCAGACTGATAAATAGACAGGCAGGCAGATATATAGACGGACAGGTGGGCAGAAAGATAGAAAGACAGATAGACAGACAGACAGACAGAAAGAAAGACAGACAGATAGGTAGTCAGACAAACAGACAGACATACATATGTACATACGGATATACATAAAGACATTCAGACATACATACAGACGGACAGGTGGACAGACTGACAGACACACAGACATACAGACATACAGACATACAGACATACAGACATACAGACATACAGACATACAGACATACAGACATACAGACATACAGACATACAGACATACAGACATACAGACATACAGACATACAGACATACAGACATACAGACATACAGACATACAGACATACAGACATACAGACATACAGACATACAGACATACAGACATACAGACATACAGACATACAGACATACAGACATACAGACATACAGACATACAGACATACAGACATACAGACATACAGACATACAGACATACAGACAGACAGACATACAGACATACAGACATACAGACATACAGACATACAGACATACAGACATACAGACATACAGACATACAGACATACAGACATACAGACATACAGACATACAGACATACAGACATACAGACATACAGACATACAGACATACAGACAGACAGACATACAGACATACAGACATACAGACATACAGACATACAGACATACAGACATACAGACATACAGACATACAGACATACAGACATACAGACATACAGACATACAGACATACAGACATACAGACATACAGACATACAGACATACAGACATACAGACATACAGACATACAGACATACAGACATACAGACATACAGACATACAGACATACAGACATACAGACATACAGACATACAGACATACAGACATACAGACATACAGACATACAGACATACAGACATACAGACATACAGACATACAGACATACAGACATACATACATACAGACATACATATATACATACATACATACATACATGTTAGTTATCGATATGCAATGATCGATAGTCATCGCAAGGGGAATGTCGTCGTTAGAGAAGGGAGTGGAAGAAGAAAAAAGAGAGTTGAAAGTTGTGCAGAAAAAGAAACGAGTTGAAAGTTGTGCAGAAAAAGAAAGATCATAAAGCCGAAAGTTGTTGTGTCCGGAGAAAGATAAAGTTGTGTAGTCGTCGTACGTCCGGAGATCAATAAGAGTTGTCACGAATCATCTTTTTATTAATTCCAAAATATAATAAGCAAACTATTATAAAAGCAAAACTATTATTAAGATAAACCATTGTGCGAAACAATAAATATCCTACCTACATACATACAGACAAACATACATTCAGACAGACAGACAGACGTTCAGACATACATACCGATAGAATGAAAGACAGACAGGCAGTCATAGAAACAGACAGAAGAACAGACAAATAGACCGACGTACAGACATCTTAAGCGACAAGCAGATGGATAGAACAACAGACAGACAGACGAGCAACTAGAAAGAAAATTAAACAGACATATGAAAGGAACTCCATTCAACTTGCTCACTACCTCTTATTACATATCTCATACTCTAACATACTAAAGACTAGATCCCCTTTTATTTATTTCAATGTCACTCTTTTCGCACAGTGTATTATTAGTTGGAATAGTGTGGAATTAGAATCGAATTGTAAATGTCGATTTGAGGGGTCAACGACGTCTCTGTTTGGGTAATTAACTATTGCACACATTCTGTGCTATTATTTGTGGGAGGCCACAACTGTTTGATTGATTGACAGGGCGTGGGTCAGCTGAGGAAGAGAGAGAGAGAGAGGCACAGCGACGGTGCAACACACAGAATAATTGTTGTCAAGGTGGATGGACAGTGGAAGGGGGGGAGTGCTTGCAAGGAGAGGGTAGTCAACTATTCGCTTATGAATTTTCAATTAAATGCAACGAGCAAACCTCGATTCATTTGTCGTTATGCGAATGGCAAAACGCTTGTCGCAATTACACGCTGTTAACCTGCGGTTACGCCCCTAGACTCCCTGTCCCTCTCTGCCTGCCGCGCTCACCTTCCCCCTCCTTCCCATTTATGCAGGCTAGCCATCATTTCGACGCTTTGAAGTTGCCTTTGCATTGACATGTGGCCAGTTTTCCCTGTCACAAATGTCACAAGCAGCTCTCGCTCAATTGTTTTTCTTTTCTTATAAATTTCGTTATTTATCTATTCATATTCGTAGTTAAGTAATGACAGTTGTGCGTAAACATAGCTCGCCCTACGGAAGTGACCTGGCTGAGTTCTGATTCCAATTGACAATTTTTCAATCACGTTGCGAACCTGTCTACACGCACTGTGCGTGTTTTGTATAGTTTTGATTGGGATAATTGGGGGAAGAGAGTTTTTAACGCAAAAGCAACTCCCCACCAGTGCTGGCAACTTTACATGAAGGAGGGAAAATTAAAAAAAGCTGAGATCCATTTAAAAATCGATTCAATTGAATTCATATCAACGGTTTTTTGTCTTTATCAACGTTTTTTGTCATTTAAATGTTTTTCAAAAAATTACGATAATATTACTTGAATATTTTCTATAATTAACCTTATTTTTTACAATTTATCCCGAGTTTGCCAATTGCAATACAAAAGATCTAGTGGGAAATTAGCTAAATTGACAGCACTTCTCCCCACATGGGTTTGTGCATTGACTAAGCATACGCACTAAGATAGTTGGGGCAGTAAAGTGTGGAAGATGAATTAATACGAATTTGCCTTCGGAGTGAATTATGAATGCAGGAATCAATGAAACACATTCTGGGTTTGTGCATTGGCTAAACCCACGCTCTGAGTGAATTGTGATGCGAGAGGTCTTATCTAGAATAAGCCCACACACTGGGCGTATTTTGATTTCTAGTCACTTCACAGTAATGTCTGGAAATAGCAATAACTGGAATAAGTGTAGAACGGATCTGTGAATTGGCGCTTAGAACAAACACTGCGCGTAATTTGCTCCGTAAGATAATTCGGATTAAAGTGTGAAAGGAGCTAAGCAGCATATCCCACAAAGAATAGTTCGGACTGTAGTGGGAATACATTCTACTTGGGTTTGTGCATTGACTAAGCGTAGTGCAGAGCGCCATCTATTGGAACAGTGATAAAACAGCCGCTCTCCAACGTATGTGCAACAGGCAAAAGCTGCAAATTTTAGTGAAATGCATGTGAATTCATGTGTGTGGGTGTGTATGAATCAGTGTGTGTGCAGCTATGACGTATTTGGATTTGCATTCCACTTGCAGCAAGAACCTTACATAACTGTGCTGCGGCTGGAATTTGTGTCAGTTTGCGTTAACTAAAAAAGGAAGGAAGGAAAAACGAGAACCGCAGAGACCGAAAACGAAACCAAAACCGAGAGACCGAGGCCGATTGAGATGGAGCTTCAATTGCAAATGGTTCGGTTAGCTGGACAGCTCAGCAGCTTGGGTTCTATTGATTTCAAGAACTGATGAAATTGGTGAAATTGAGCAATCAGTTCAAGAGCACTGCGAATTAAAGAGCTGGTGAAAGGCACATAGGAGGAGAATGTAAGGAGAATATATACATATGTACATACATATGTATATGTAATACATATGTATGTACAAATGTAAATGAGTATTTTATGTGGAATATTTGAATGAAGACTGAAGAATCCGCTTGATGATTATACATTCATGCACAGAACAAGAGGTGTGCATGAAGAAGTCTTTAAACTATCACAATAAAATGCTTACAAGTTCTTTTGAAGTTTTGCTTAATTATTATATTTATTTTCGCCACTATTTTCACACTATTTTAATATAAATAGAAGTAGGATACAATCCACTCAAATGCAAAACATTCATAAGTAGGTAGTAGAGTACTGCATGAATGTATGCAAACGAGAAAATAATTCATGCACTGTTGAAATGCGTACCGTTATAGATAAATAAAAGCGAATGTTGTACCCTTGCTATGACAGCCTGTGTACTCATTTACTTTCATGTTGTACAGTACCAAATGAGTACAGTATTTCTGGGTGCAGTACACCTTCATAGTTCTCACTGTCAAGTATAAAATTAATGTATTATTAATGTATTAAGTATTCATGCAGAACTTTAATAGGTTCATACAATGTACAAGGGTAGATATCAACAAAGATATTCCCAATATCCCCCACTCATTTGCCTCTTCATTTTAATTGTCTGTCGTGCGCTGCTTTATGATGGACACTATAATCCAATTGGATGAGTGCAGAATCAGCTGATAAGGTGCAGCATCAAAGCTTGCACCTCGATTACATATGGATGCAGCTGGCCAGGATGAGCTGATGACGATGAGGACGAGCACGAGGACCCAATTAGTGTCGAGTGGTCAGCAGGCTACAAACTGCAGGCTGCAGGCGATGTGACGCTTGTGGTCAGCGCATGTGGCGCCACAGACGGAGATGGATGTGTGAGTTGAATGTGAGATGGCGCTGGTGGCTCAGGAAACAGCTGGCGACGCCCACAATACAAGGCGACCCTGATGATGCGGGCGAAAGAGAGAGAGATAAAAAGAGAGAGAGAGATAGACACAGAATGAGAGAGAGGGAGTGTATGTGGCTGCACTGGGCGTTTCTCTTGCCATCTCTGACCTTGCCATGACACCTTCTATGCACGTCAAGGAAAAGCCAGATTTTGCAACGTCATGTCCTGCTTCCATATGGTCGTGGTACTAACACACACACACAGGCACACACGTAATTAATTTATTAGAAAATGACGAATGCGCTTCTCGTTTTAAGCTAACAAATTTAAGCTTAAAATAAAAACTGAAACGCAGTTGAATTTGTATACCCTACGCAAATTTATAATGCTCTAAAAAGGGTATGCTAACTTTATGCAAATGTATGTAACAGGCAGTGGTGGGCGTGGCAAGCTCCACAGAATGTATACATAAATTCTTCCTCATGATCCAAAGCTGAGTCAAGTCATGTCTATCCGTCCACTTGAACATCGATATCTTAGCTATTATAACGAGAGCAACAGTCGCGCAAAACGCGACAGTGGGATACCCTTCGACCTATGTTCCCGTGTAGTTTAATTTGTTAAATTCATACACATATGCATATGCACATGCTTTGAAATTAATCCCGACAGATGGCGCTCGCGCGTCGCGCTCGCCCGTCTCCCTTGTTAGCTGACAGAAGCACTTGGTTTTATGCTCATACTTTCTTAAATAACTTCTGTGTTTATTGTTCGATTGGATTGTAATTTGGGGACTACGTAGATATTTTATTTAGCTTACTATATGTTAAAGTCAGAAAGTTGTATCTTATATACAGCGCTTACAAATTAAGTTCAAAAATTAAATTATTGATTTGTGGGGGCGGTGGGCGTGGCACCTAACATTTGAAATAAACTTCATCTGCTTATAGTACACAGGAGTCTTCCTGCCAAGTTTGGTAACTCTAGCTTCTATAATAGCTGAGATCTGTGCGTTCACACAGACAGACGGACAGACGGACAGACGGACAGACGGACAGACGGACAGACAGACAGACATGGCTCAATCGACTCGGCTTGTGATCCTGAGCAAGAATATATATACTTTATGGGGTCTCCCACGCCTCCTTATGCCTGTTACATACATTTGCACAAAGTTAGTATACCCTTTTTTGACCATTTTCAATGGTCGAAGGGTATAAAAACTAGAGACACCAAATTTTTCATGAGGGTTTTTGAATACCAAAACTTAATCAAATTTATTTCAAATTTTGCTTGCCACGCCCATAACTCCAAAGAATCAAGAATTACATTTGCCAACTCAATTTGTAAGGCACGCATAAAAGATAAAACTTTCTGACTTAAACATATAGTATATTTAACTGACTATGAGTTTTATCTCTCAAAATTTCAAAATTCAAAATTTAATTCGATCGGACAATAAACACAATAGTTATGCAAGTTATTTTCACTCTGTGCTGCCTACCCCTGCTGGTATGCTTTAGTTTCTGCTGGCATTCCTGCATATATGTGTAAGAGTGGGACAGAAAACTTTGTCTTTGGCAATTGTCAGTGTATATGTAAACTGTGCGAAGGGTATCTAACTGTCGGGTGCGGTCGACTGCAACTTTCCTCTAGTTGTTTTTTTTTCGTTGTCGTGCGGGGGCACTTAATGCGGAACTATCTGAGTGTGTTGCTCTGTCTTTGTGTGTGTGTGTGTAATCGCATGCTATCAAACATCTAAGTATGTAAGTTTGTATGCATGTTAGTATAAACAAAAGGCGGAGGCAGAGGCGTAGTTACCACTGAAAGGGGAGTGTGGGGGTGCCATAACTCAGATCGAACTTAATTAGCTTGCGTTGATAATTGCAACAGTTGAGTAATTCGCACAGTTCCCCTCTCTCTCACTCTATCTAACGAAATTGGCGCCATAATGTAAAAATAATAATAAAACTACAAACAAAATATACAACAACAATGATGACAAAGTGAACATTATAATGGGTTGATTATATAGCGTACACACTGTGCATATATGACTGACAGTCAGTGTAATTTTCACGCCCGGTTGCGCTGCACTCGGATTGGTTTGGCTCAGTCAGCTCAGCTCAGCTCAGCTCATTGCTTTGTGCATCCAACAGACAATTGGAGATCAGGCATCGTTATATAATGCCCGACAAGATCACGAACACACAAACACTCAAGTTGAGGTAGTTCAGCGAATAAACCCGTTTCCCGATAAGATTAGATTGATGATTGCCCATATGCGAAACGAAACGATTAGATATATGTATATGCCTGCATTTTAATGTGAATGCAACACGATGGGGTTGGCCATGTTTGACAGTTGCAAGTACAGTAGGCACTCCACAGAATAACGAAGGCAATATATGCATACAATATCTATATATAACATATTTATACTCTTTCTAGATTTCTGTTACTATGCAAAGAAAAGAGAAACTAAATCTTAAAGTGCACTTCTCCTAGAGTTGACTAAGTTAATACACAAAATTGTTCCAGATTTCATATTAAGCATGAATAAGTATGTTTATTACTAGATCTCAGCTATAATATAAACAGAAGATACTATTTACATATGGAACAATGATTCGCGTTCATTCATATTCATGAGGTTCATTCGTATAATCCTTGGCGTCCTTACTAATTATTTATTTTGCTACTAGCCAGTTTTTCTATCGATCAGATAAGTTTAGTTTAAGTATAATATAATATATAATATAATATAATATAATATATAATATAATATAATATAATATATTATATTAATATATTAATATAATATAATATAATATAAAAAGTTACTTAATAAATTTGGAATTTAGAGTACCTTTCACATTATGTATTTACTTTCAGAATTTTCATAATTCTGCACTTAATAACTATTTAGTTTGTCGATATATAAGTTTTATTTAGCTTATGGGTATTTTTATAACTAGATCTTAACTTTTATATACGTAGATTATATTTACCAAATTTGGAAAAAAGAAAATATTAAATGAATATTCAAATTTGGTATCGTTTAATATACTTTATACAATTTTAAAAATTGTATACAAAACATTTCTTTCTCATTTAAGGTTTTACCTTTTATTTTAAATTATTCTTAGTTTTATATTTCATTCCAATAGCTAATAATTTAGTTAATATATCAACGAGAAGTCATGGTACATTTCATTCCAATAGTTACTATACTACATAGTTTGTAATTTTGGTTTGATAACCGTTTCTATTATGCTTTCCATAACTGTATTTCATATAACTATGACTATGCTAAATAAAAGAGTACTTTAGTTGATAATTCTCTTCTGGAATTGGCACCATAGGATGACAAAGATATCAAAGTGATTTCAAGATCGTAAAACGAAAAGAAAACTGCACACGGAGGTCACGGCAGAGCTTTACTAGAGCCCAGAAGCTGCGAGTTATTGATTATAACTGCATCTGTGTGTGTTTGTGTATGCATGTTTAGATCTGTACATATATGTTTGTACAAGTATATGTGTATGTATGACTGTGTATGTGCATGTGTGTGTGCTGTGCTATGTGCAAGTAAATTTCTTATTATGTACAAAATTCGAACGCCTTACAGCAAAAGCAAACACAGTTGACAACTGACGACAGCAGCGCACTGCGCGTGTGTGTGTGTGTGTGTGTGCTGGTGAGTGTTTGTGTGTTCACACTAGTGCATTTTGATACTGGCCTTGAACGTGAATTGCATTTGCGCAAAAAATACGCCCAGTGAGAAGGAGAGAGACAGAGTGAAAGAGAGGGTGAGAGTAGGTGTGAGTGTGAGTGGGAAAGAGAAAGAGAGACAGACGTAGCGTGCGAGAAAGCGAGCGGCAAGGGAAAGATAGCAAACGAGTGAGAAATTTGAAAAGTGAGGCCAAAGAGAAAGAGAGAAAGAGAGTGAGAGGAAGAATTTTTGCCAAAGCAAAAGTTTGAAGTACATACAAACACACAAAGTGCACATACACACACATGCAAGCACAGCACAGACGCACACACACAAGCACACATGCACAGGCAAGCCGAAAGCGGGCAAACGTCAAACGTTGCTCGCTTGCATTTTCCGTTGACGTGCTCTCTCTCTCGCTCTCTCCCGGTTTACATATGTACATATGGTACTTACATACATACGTACGTACGTAGTATGTGCATTCTTATGTACAATACATCGCGCTATGCCCAACTAAATATTTAAAGCAGTCTCAAGGTTATCGCGTAGATGCAAGCGCACACTCACACACACACGCCTGCAGCTTTGTGCATTTGTTAGTGTACATAGGCGCACTCTCTTCTGCATTCGAACCTCGCACTGTGCGCTCTCTTTGCCCCTTTGCATTTTTTTGGCAACTATAAAAAGCTCGAAAACTTTCCCATTGCATGTGCCACACCCCCCCTGGATGAAAAGAGGGGCGGAAGGGAGGTTTCTACTCAGCTTACTCTCCTTAAGAACTTTGCTAACGTTGATGTACAGTTACTTTGCCACAGGGTGCACTCCTTTTGTGTGGATCGTACGTTGTGGGTGTGGGTTGTGGGCGTGATGTGTTCTAGGCGTGGACGAAAATGATTTTAGGCAGTGCAGGCAGTGGGTGAAGAAGGGGGAGAAGGAGATGAAGAGAAAGGTGGATAAGAAGGTGAAGAGGAGGGTGGAAATGGAGGTGGAGAGCAAGGTGAAGAACAAGGCTTAAGCTGGCACACGTCCCACTCTGTCGCTCTACCTTTCCCACTCTCTTTATCTTCCACTCTCTTTCTCTCTATCTATCTATCTCCGTCAAATGTCAGAGTTGACAAACAAACGAAACTGCAAGCGGAAAGTGGCAAATGAAACCGAAATGAACATCACATTTCAATATCCAGAGCGCAGCACACACACAGATAGACGCACATATAGCCATATATGCTGCAATGCATATGCTCTCTTGTATGTGTATGTGTATTGCATAAAAGCGCCCCCTCTTGGCGCACTGGCGAAGGCGAAACATGAAAGCGAAATTTCTGGCACATATTTCAAATGTCGACTGCAGACAACAAGTCGCACACGATGATTCATCACGCACAGCACGACGAGTACGAGCCAGCGAGAGAGGGAGAGAGAGAGCGCGCACACACAATTCTGCCAGTTTGCATATAAGGCACTAATACACAGGCAAAGGCAGCTGCAGCGAAAGCTCTCCCTGCCTTACGTCAAATGCACGTCGGCTCTCTCTTGTGTCACTCTCTCGCTCTCTGCCTTCGCTTCGTTCAGTCATCGTTTCATTCCACAATGTTTCACTCTCACATACACAAACACATACACTCACAGCAGAGCACATTGAAAGAGCGACAGCGCAATCCTTGTGCGTTTATTTCAAGTTCACTGTCAAGGTCACCTACTCTTGTCATGCGCTGCCGACATCTACAACATAAGGCGAAAGGGCATGTGCGGGAGTGCAAGGGCTGATTTGCAGCAGCAGCAGAGACAGCGGCAGCATGCATTGCGAGTATATACAGTGACAGTGACTGCGAACTTTATGCACACACTGCTTGCTCCTTGCTCGAGACACTCAATTGTTTACATCTCTATATGGAAAGACACTTGTGGCACACTGTGTCCGTTTCTCTTAAGCCATATGTTTTTTCTGAGCAAAGTTTTTCTCCATTTCCCACTTCTCCTTCTACTCTGCTTGCAGTCGATTTGTTTGTATACAACATTTTATTATTTATGCCAAGTTTGAATAGTAAACAAATGTTTTTAGCTGATTGTGTTTAAACGGAAATTTGCATAAATACAGGGCGTATACATATTGGCAAATAATATTGGGACTTACTTTAAGGTAGCACAATTCTGCAAAAGTTTCTGAATGCTATCAAGCAATCGTCGGTTGCACTCATCACTTACTAGTTATAAACTTAATGTGTCCGCAATTAGGCAATGTTCTAAGTAAGCCCCGAGTAGGAATTACAAAACAATTTCACATTTATTACGTGACTCAGTAAAGGACTGACTCGATTAGCGAGTTAAGGCAAGACTGACATGACTTACATTTATAGAAGCTAAAGTTCCTAGACTCCCTTTAGACTTGCTTAAGCTCAGCGAGATCTCAGAATTTATATGTTACATTGTATAAGGTATGACAAATACTAAAGTATGAGGCAAATGAGTGATTGCAATATTTTCTTATATATATAGTAAGGTATAGTATAATATTTACAATATTTTAAAAGATATATACTAAACTATGGGGTAAATGAGAGATTGTTTGAGATATGAAGAGAAAGATTATTAAATCCAACATAATGATTACTTAAGATATAGACGAATAAACTAATAAAAGTAGTAAAACCCATATAAGATTATTTAGCAAATTAAAAAAAAAATTAACTAATAGTATGTGAGTGAATAAAATAATAAAAATAATTAAATACATTCAGTTATTGCAAAAATAATAGGAAAGATTTGGCATATTCTCATCTCCGCGCATTTATAAATGCATTAGATTAAACATGATCTTTTTATACCCTTCGACCATTGAAAATGGTCAAAAAAGGGTATACTAACTTTGTGCAAATGTATGTAACAGGGGGAAGGAGGCGTGGGAGACCGCATAAATTCTCAGGATCACAAGCCGAGTTGATTGAGCCATGTCTGTCTGTCTGTCTGTCTGTCCGTCTGTCTGTGTGAACGCACAGATCGCAGCTATTATAAAAGCTAGTGTTACCAAATTTGACAGGAAGACTCCTGTGTACTATAAGCTGATCAAGTTTATTTCAAATGTTAGATGCCACGCCCACCGCCCCCGTAAATCAAAAATTTAATTTTTGAACTCAATTTGTAAGCGCTGTATAAAAGCTACATCGTTCTGACTTTAACATATACTAAGCTGAATGAATTATCTACGTATTCTTCAAATTGCAATCCGATCGGACAATAATCGCAGAAGTTATTTAAGAAAGTATGAGCATAAACCAAATGCTTCTGTCAGCTAACAAGAGAGGCGGGCGAACGCAACGCGCGAGCGCCATCTGTTGGAAATAATTGTAAAGCAATTGAATATGCATATGTGTATGAATTTAACAAATTAAACTACACGGGAACAAAGGTCGAAGGGTATCCCACTGTCGCGTGCTGCGCGACTGTTGCTTTTCTTACTGGTTATTTTTTAACATGTTCCTAGTGTAGTTCATAAAGACATTTGAGAATTTCGTTTACACATATAACGTATGTACATATATAAATAACAAGTGCTAAATTGTACACTTCGATTATTCTAACAATAGTTTAAAGTTTGCAATATTGTTCTAGAATCAACACTTTCGAAAGTTTATTTTGCCAACCTTTCCCAACGGATTTCCACTTTTATTTGTCTTTAAACTCTTTGCTTATCTGTCTGGATCGTATTAAGTGCAATAAAATTTTTCTATGTGAAGGTCGCGCAATATTTTCGCAACTTTTCTCGCTGCAGATGCACCGGGGACTTAGCAGTACCTATATATGGAATTTACGTAGGTACTCGTATTTATATCGACAAATAGATACATATGAGCATGTACAAACCTATATTACCTGTGTGTGTGTGGGTCTACGTGTGTGTGTATGACTAGGTACCCTTTGTTAGACAGCGCTGCGCATGACATAAGGAAACGGCGCACAAAGCAGATTGGCAAACTTATGAAAGTGAAGAAGGCATGCGATATCATCTGTTGCATATAGGGCAATGCAAAGTCAATCACATACAGGTGCACGTGCAGCTACAGATATAGATTAAAATGCACCTACAGATACAGATGCATTTACAGATACTGCTGCAGATTGAGATGCAGACACAAATTGAGATACAGATGTACAGATACAGATACATATGCACTCACAAGATACAAACACATGCGCTCTTGCCGATGCAATCGATGTACCTAGTTGTGGCATTTAATTAAATTAAATAATTAAACAAACATGACGGAGAGTGTAGTGCACACACACACAAGTATGTATATTAAGTTAAGTACACACATATACATACATACACACGTACACACGACCCCAAACAAATTCAATTAAGAATCTCAAAAGGAAGCAACGGGTAAATGGTACTGAGAATTGCAATACACGCACATTAATCAGTGAAAATCGACAACAGCGTATGCGTGTGTGTTTATGTGTGTGTGTGAGAACTGAATAATAGTTGCATTTAGTTAGTAAATGCCTTAATTATATACAATTTGCCCAGTCCAGCCCAGCACAGCAACCCGGTTAGCCCAGTCCCAGTCCAAGTCCCAGTTCCAGTTTCAGTTCAGTTCAGTCCCTTTGTCAGTGGACACACATATGCACGTGTGTATACATACAGCACACACTGTGGCAGTAAGTAAGGCGCGGTCAGGGTAGACTGCGCAAGCTAACAGCAGCAGAGGCAGAAGGCAAAGGCAGAGGCGAAGGCAGAGGCGCGAGGTAGAGGCAGAGGCAGAGGCAGACGCAGTAGGCGAGAGATCAGAGGCGAACTGCATTGGTATTGGTAAAGTACATGCATGCACATCTTTATATACATGCATACCTCGCAGTTTCCCTTATATGCATATATGTACATATGTATGCATGTATGTCTGTGTACTTTCATATGGCAGTGTACATATTTAGCTGTCTTTCTCTCTTTTCTTTCCTCTCGCTCTGGTTGCAGTCACTTTTATTGCATAACATCCTTGAACTTGAACCGAGCTGAGCCGAGCTTTGGGTCGCTTGGCTGCTCGCCTGGTTCGCTTTGGCAGTTGGCTGCGCTACGCGGCTGAGTCAGCGCGACATGCAAACACAGGCAAACAGAGCACACACATACGCACATAAAAGCACACACATACAGACATCACACAAGCGAACAATACACATATGCAGCTGACCCTTCCCCCGCAGCTGCAACGAACTTTTCGCACGTCTCTCTCTCTCTCTTCGTCTCGTCGATGTTCGGCTCAATGACGACGACGGCAGCGAAGTCGACGACAGCAGCAGCGACTGCGACGGTCGCCTGTGTCTCTATCATTTTCTGCCGTGCTTGGCATTGAAAGCGCGACAAGCGAGCAGAGAACAACGTTCCAATCCCAGCGGCAAAAGGCAGAAGAGAAGCAACAAACAGCAGCAGAAATCAGTGTAGAACCAGAAACTAAAAAAGAAACAGGAGTGAAGAATGTGTGAAGTAAACCAAGTGGAGAACGTGGAGAACGAACAAACGAGCGAACTGAACTGAACTGAACTGAAATGCAATTTATTACAGTAATTATAATTAGACACACAAATGACATCAACGACAGCATCGAATTAAAGTTAAAATTTAATGGAATTTAAGTCGCTGCTCAAATTGAAAAAGCAACAAAAACCATAATAAAAATAAACGTATCAACAATAACAATAACAATTCAAAATAATTACAAATTAATTGTACAACAAATTGCAAATGTACGAAATAATTTGAAATGCGCATCAGCAAATAATCAAACCAACAACAACAAGAGCAATAACAATAACGTTAACAACAATAAATAAATCAGTCGATGTAGAAAAGTGCAAGTCTCTGTGTAATTTCTCATCGAGAGGGGGAAGAATTTAACTAAATCAATTTGTGAAAATCGCAAGATAAAAAAAACATAAATTAAACATATTTACCTGAGATTATTACGTGCCAACCATGTGATTTTGTTCTGCTTAATAATGCATTCGAAAAATGTCAGTGAAATGAGAAATAATGAAATAATATTATTGCATCATCGGAACGGAAAAGCTGTTTGGGGAAAACCGAAAACTAAAACGAGGATGAATGGCATGATGTTCTCTTCTACCAGGTAATTTATAGTAGATATATTAAAACTCATAACATTTGTCGCAATAGGTTTATATAATGCAGGCCCTAATATGGCACAAACAATTACCATATACCCTATACTATACCATATATACTATATTGTTCAGTTATAGTTGCGGTTTCCTTTGTTCTCGCTACTTGATTGCAACACCGCAATATCGTCAGCGTTAGCAGTAAGCGAAAACGTATATTATATATGGTATAAGGTATATACTATATATTAAGTATACGTTACAAATAGATTTGTCCCTTAGTGATGAGCTTGCATCATGTGATAAAAGGTTTTCTATACATTTATCTGGAAAAGTTGAACTTTTAAATATTAGAAACGTTTCTTAAATCGTTGATTTCTATATTTAATTTTAATCGTGTCACGACACGAGAACACGTCAAACTCTCCACTCTAGTTGGCGTTGTTTTAGTTTCATTTCTCGCTGTTCCTTGAATTTAGTATACGTTTACTCGTATGTTTGCTTGCACCTTCCTTCCTCTCTACCTACCTACATATATGTATATCTACCTTACTGCTCCTCACCTCTGTTTGATTTTTCGGCTATGTAAGATGGAAGGAAACTAGGAAAAAAGACACCAATCAAAAGCAAATAGAATAATCAATTGTAGAAAAAAGTGACAGGTGGATGAAATGATCAGATTTAACTAACGCAAGTTTTTTGTAGCTGGGGTGCATAAAAACGTGAAGTCAACAGGAAAAACAATATATTATATATATATAATATATTATCATTACTATAAAAAAATGTTAAACATTAATTAAATTCTCTAAAAATAAAAAAATAATCTATCTGATTAATTAAGAAATATTTTAAAGTTAATGACTTTAATAAAAATAAAACATTTTACCTATAAAACTCATAAACTCATATTACAATTAATGCATTAAACGAGTGGTTCTAAATCGTTGGGCTCGGGTGTATTTAAATCTGTACATGCATACATACATTGACATAGGTCCATTCTTATACAAATACACACGCCTAAAAGGCTCAAGATCCTGTCAGAGTTGGCCTTTGTAGAGAAAGAAAGAAGGGAAGTGAGGGCTTCGCTGTGTCTGGAGTGTATAATCCTCGAGTGAAAAGGTATGCAACGTGTATCGTAATAGCCACGAAAAGCAAAAGTAAAGCTCACTCTTTCAATCTTTCACACACACACACACATGACTGCGCGTAGATAAAACATGAGAAAGAGAAAAAGAGCATGGGGTAATATGGTAGCCAAAAGCTGGAGAGCGAGATTTTAGTCACGGACGCCAGCAACAACAACAACACAGGGAGTCAACACAAAGGCAAGGGCAGAGCGCACACGCACACGGATAGAAGCTCACATACATACACAGTGGTCGAACAATGGGAATAGGAATGCCGAAGATATGTGGAGAATACATGAATGAAAAGAACGCCAACGAGGCAGAGATACAGCGAGAGAGTGGAGAATGGAGAGTGACAGAGTGGAGCGAGCAAAGTGGCGAGAGAGAGAGCGAGAGTGAGAGCGAAAGAAAGAAGAGGCAAACTGAAGGCCAACATCGGTGTGTGGGGCAGTAGGACAAACAAGATGGTGTGTGCAGAGCTCAAAAGAAGAATAACAGGAACAGGAAGAAATCGAAAAACTGAACGAAACTCTGCCGAGAGAGCGTATGTTTGTTGGCGAGCGCATGGCGGAGAGTAAGAATCAGAAGACAGCAGCGACGCGCTCAGTCGCTATCGCCGTCGCAGTTTTCTGTCAACGTCGCCAAACACACTGCGAACTTTCCATGTGGCCTGCGGCGCAGAGCAGCGACATTAAGCGACGGCACCTTTGGCCGATCGCAGCGCATTAGTTCCTGTTCTCGTGTGTCCGTTGCGTGGTTTACGTTTTACGTTACGTTTTTTATATTCGACGTACGGAATGCGGATAAAAGTGAAATGCAAAGGGAATAAAAGTGCCCAAGTTTGCAATTTTAAAAAGTATTAAAGTTAGTATGTACATACATATGTATGTGTTGGAGTACTGCATGAATGCAATCAAAAGGGCATTTGAATTCACTGTTACTATTTGAGTACAGTTTTAAGTGAATATAAGCGAATGTTGTACAATTGTATCGACAGCTAATGCAGTCATTCTGTTCAATGTAGTACACACCTGTATAATACTATCAGGTATAAAATTAATGTATTCATATAGCACTCTAGTGTGTTTGCATATGAACAGTGTCTGTACAAACATATACATATGTAATTATATACATATACAACATATGAATGGATGTACATATGAAACGAGTATACATTCATGCATTGCGTCGCCATTTCGTCCTGCTACGCAGAATGCGACGAAAGCAACCCCAAAACTTGAAAATAACGTAAATCTGACGATGACAAGGAGAGAGATGAGGAATGTTAGGCACAGAGGCAGAGTAAGAGGAAGAGTAAGAGAAGCAGCAGAGCAACAGCAAAGTGTGAGTAAGCCGAATTGCGTCGTAGTTACCTTTTCTTGTTTCTTGTTTTCATATTGCGATAGCTGTTGTTGTTGTCGCGTAGAAAGCAGATAGTCAACAACTAATAGAAAGAGAGGGAAAAGTTTGCAATTTTTTTCAATATAAAAACACAGCCGCAAACATGTTTCCACGTACACACAGTCACGTGTTCTCTTTCCCTAACATTTTTACCTAATTATAAAAATATATTTATAACATAAACAAAATGTGCGAATAAAGACACAAAACGTAAATTGCAAAATGAAATTAGCAGCAAAAAAAAAAAACAGAGAAAAACAAATTTCAGACCGTACATACAAACATATGTACATAGTACGTATGCATGTATATACTACATACGTACAGTGAATGTGTTTGTTTGTTTATCGTATAAACAGTTCCATTAAGCAAAGAGCGTTAGCGGCACGAAAACAACGCGAAAGAAAGGCAACAACATTTATTTTTCGTTAGAAGTTACGGGAAACTAAATATAAATGTACATGTATGTACATACTTACGTACTATATATGTATGCAAACACACGTGGGTGTGTGTGTGGGCTTATGTGTTATTCTCTGAGTTGCATTTGCTGATTACAATTCGCTGTTTAATAGAAAAAAGGGCTCGAATCGTTTCTGGTACAGTACTTGACAGAAGATTGTGTACAGGCAATATTTCTATTACTCGACTTGGGAATATCATACAAATAATCATAGTATCTGATCAAAATGTTTTAGAATTTCATTTAACTGTAGATTTTATACCCCATTGAAATGGTTCAATGATCGAATATATAAATATAACATCTCAACATGCACACCATAAAAGCATTATGCATTTTTTAATGTATCAAGTGAATGTTTATTATTAAAACAGTTAAAAAAACTTGTTTTCGTTTCAACGGTACTTATTCTTGCTGTTTATTCCGAAATTGATTAATTTAACCAAAGATATTAAATATCAAAGATATTGAAAATAGAATAACGGTATTAACTCGTCACTCAGCGCGTGCTTTTCATTCACTCTCTATGATTTACCAAACTTAACAGTGATATCATGGTGATGCCAACTCGAAGCTTCAAATTGTTTTTAACTTTGCGTAACCAGAAACTGTGCGAGAATAGCTAACTGAATTGATCCCAATCACGTGACTTTATACAAAGTGTACTCACTACTTAATTGTTCGACTTGCCGTCTGTTTACAATTATCGTATATATTTGTATGTATGTAATACAATGACGAATTCTGGACAGTATTGTGAAATTATAAACTGCAATACAATCGTATAATATAAATGATATGATATGCATATGGAAGACAGTGTACAATGTACTGTGTACCTTGTACAGTGCTGTGATGCACTCTGCGGCAGCGCCCACACAGCGACATCATCTATGCCCTTTGGTACACAAATGTACCTCACACACACATACACAAACCGTCGCATTTACGTACACTTTATTTTGCATCCAGTTCCGTACAATCAAGATCTAAGTCAGCTTCTCCCCTCTGTCACAACTAACAATGACTGCATATAGATAGTTACAAATATAGGTACAATTGTACACGATTATGTACGTACATACATATGGAAAACAGTGTTTTCGGAATTCTTTGTGCGTGTGTGTGTTTGTGTGATTTCTGTTTATATACAAAGTTGAGTCAAGTTGGCTTTCGTGTTGTTTTTATTTGTGCAAGATTATTTGTTTGTGTATGTGTATGAAATTAGCAGCAAAAAAAAAATGATTTGGAAAAGTTTTACGTAACATTCGGCGGCATGCAAGCCCCCTCATAGTGTAGCCAACACCCTCTCGCTCGCCCTCGCACTCCAGTTTTCTTGGTTTCAATCGTTGAGCAACAGGAAGGCACAGAGGAACAATGGGACAGAGAGAGTCTTCTCTACGCTTTTGCGATAATTGCAAAGTGGCGTCATCGTGCTGGATATAAATGGAACAGGGGGTTTCTACCTAAGCTTGTACCAAAAAAAAGATATATTATATTGAATATACGAATATGAAGCGATTCTTAGATATCTATTTTGTATAAGTTAGAAGAATGAGTTCTTATTCGGAATCAATTGGAATTCGATTATCGACAGTTACAATTTCCAACTATGTAGTTATAATAATTATGTGGTACATTCCTAAACCTAACCTATACTCTTAAATATCTTAAAGGATATTGCTCGTAATTCATGCATTATTATTTAATGATAGTTCAGATTGACTATAATTGACACCTCACTCCAAATAGTGTACCGATATTATTTATAGGTACTACATATATTTTATGTGTACATAAAATAGCTATATTAAAGTTACCGACTAACTTATTATTGTTAATATAATATTAATATTCACAAGTTTCCTCTTCTTAAAAATCCAACTTATTTTATTAAGAAATAGTAGATATGCATATAATAAACTTCTTAGACTTCTCGCATTCTTTTAACTCTTTCTTCGTATTGCCATCCTACGCCTTATGCGATGCTATTTTATCCTAGAAGAAGCACAAAGTTAAAGCACAAAACATAATGCACAGCAGAGACTGAGACTGAGCAGCAGGAAAGAGCAACGAAAGAAAGCAAAGCGAAAAACATGCCAAAACACAGACAGAAAGCGCAAACATATAACACATGGCACGAGTGCGAAAAGAAGAAGAAATCGGCAAAAATAACAAAAGCCAAATGCTTGCAGATGGCGGCGCTGGCGTCGGCGTTGGCGTCACTGTCGCTGCTGCTGCTGTCAGTGTGTCGAGGTGGAAGCGGCTGTGTTTGTATGTATGTATTTCAAGTTCAAGGTTAACATACTAGTTGTTCATGGGACCAGTGAGTGCGAGCGAATAGGCAATAGTGGCCTCTCTCTATGTACAAATGAGAGTATGCTACTGTTAATGTGTGTGTGTGTGTGAGTTTGTGTGTGTGCTTTTGTGTGTATGTATATTTTTGGCTTGTATGATAAACCAGTTTGGCACGTTTCGCTGAGTAAGCGAGAGAGAGAGAAAGAGAGAAGCGAGACAGCAGCAGGACAAAGCGAGAGGGCACTACACGCAACACCAGTCGAACAGAGCAACAGACAGACAAAGAGAGCGAACAGAGCGTCAAACAAAGAGGAAGAGGAAGCCAACGAAACGCACAACCAAAAGAAGAGCGCGTCAAACAAAAAGTTTGTGAAATACATGTACGTACGTATGTACATATGTGTGTGTGTATGTATGTATGTATGTCTGTATGTATGTCTGTATGTACATATTAGTGCATGTCTGTATGTACATACATATGTATTCCATTATACAAAGCGAATGCAACTGATTGTGTATGAATGTAGGGTGTGTACAGTGCATCATTTATGGATCACAAAATAGTCAAAAGTCGCACTCTCCCTCTCTTTCTCTCACTTTGTCTGATGTAAAAACAGCTTTAAAACTAACGTCGGCTTTGCTGTTTGCTTTGTGACGCCTATTCATTGTTGTCGTTCCCATCACTCAGTCTTTCTCACTCTCTCTCTCTCTTCCTTACTCTCTATTTTCCTCTCTCTCCCTCTGCTGTTCTCTTTGGCGTCGTCGTCTGTAGCAGATTTAATTAAATTGATGTTGATGATTACTTTGCTCGCCTCCTAATCGCAATCGCTTTTCGCCCCTCCCCTTCTCCACACACACTACGCCCCCATGACACGCCCACCGATCCAAAGTTATGCGACCGACCACATGGCAGGCAAAGAAAGAGGAATACCTGACAAATACAGTTAGCTTTTCATTTAATTAAACGTGTCGTGACGCCTCGATTGATTTTCATACTGACCAAAAATAAAAGAAAAAAAGGAACCACCTAAAAATCGATGTCGACACCCTCTCCCCCGCCTCAGACGCGACCATAAGCTATGACCTTCTGCCATGAAAATACACTGCAAAGAATTTTCGATACCAAAAAGGCAATTAGAGAAAACACGTCGTAAAATGTGGAAAAATTTAAGAAACGTGTTTTATGGCAGAATGGAGAAGCCTTCACATGTGTGTGTATTATCGGTGTGTGTGTGTTTTATTTGTATGAGTATTACTTGCAAATTGCATAGTTTCGAGTTCGTTGCACCGAGAATTATTACCAAACACAAAGATCTGGCATGGAAATAGAACAGTTTTGACATACAAGTGTATAAAGAAATTATAGAAATGAAAATAAATCAAATAAAGTTAAAATAAGAAAGCTGGAAAAACAACAGAGTGAAAATAATGGTAATACAATACATAGATATATAAATAGATAGATAGATATACTTACGATTTATAAACTCTTCGACCATTGAAAATTGTCTAAAATCTTAGCGTTCGTCTGGTTATACTTTAATGGGGTACACAGAGAATAAATGATATATTGTAATTCAAATAAAATTCTAAGGGAGTATGCTAAATATGGGTTTATTATAAGTACAATTTTCTAAGAAATAATGTATTTTCTTAGAACAAGGGGTTTTTTATTATTAAAATTAAAAAAGCAATTGTTCTCAACAGATTTCATTAAGCGACGTTTTATGCGTGTTTGTGAATAACAATGCAGAGTTATTTGTAGATGACATACAGATGAAGGTACATAATATTGTATGTTCATATTTGAAGATTTGAGCGATAAAAATGTGTAATTTAAATTTAATATTTGCATGCGAAAAGCAATGTTCACCCTGCGTCACCTTCGCGTTGTGTACTCAACATTTATACTTACATATGTATATATAAGTATTATGCATGAATGCACAAACATATATGTACATACATAAGTATATGTTATATATGCTTTGCCTGTATGTAATATATGTTTGCACATTCACAGATTTTCAGCTTTCGGTTGCCATGTTCGGAATCAAACGTGTGCCGACATAAATAATGTGATATTTATGAAAGAATGAAAGCACACTATTATTTTGGGATGTGAATGAATTATTATACTCTTGTTTAAATAATTAACGAATATTTATATTTGGAAATATACGTTTATGTTTGTGTTATTAATCATATAACTTTATAATGAATACTTGAAACTAAAAGTAAACTAAGAGTTTTTGTAGTTCATGGTAATAGTATTTCCAGGTAGTTGCTAATGAGAGAATCATTCAGTTCTATTATATATATATTTGAGGAAGTCAAAGATGTTTCTCTTTGTGCATTTAGAGAAAATTAATATACCTCTCCTAGGAAATACAGGGATATTAACACGTTTTCTATAATTCATTTCTAAAGTAACATTCTATTTAAATGTCAAAGCAGAAAGAGTATATTGCATGTGTTCTTTATAATCATTTACATATGTACATATATCAAGCACAATCGTGATATACAAAATTATTAATAAATTGTTACGTACGATTATATATAAATGATGATAAAGATAGTGCAGTTTACCGTTGGCATTGTAAAGGTTTTGTGCACTTGCAATTTGTGACCGATAATACGATAATATGTTGCAGTATTCCGTATTACTACAAGTTTTTTGAGTTACGTGGAAGGTATTGATTGATTGTGTCTATGAAGGATATAAGATATTGTGATCCGATTTTTCTTGAAAGACAAAGACTCACTCCATGCATAAGTATGTAATATACACATTTTATTTATGAATATACGTACGTGCATATGCATGAATGTATGCAAGTATACATATGTATGTGAAAACATAGTATATATACGTATATTAATATGTATTCATACATATATACATGCAGATCTATACGTAAAAGGCTTTACATACCCACTGTGGCACACACCCATCACGCATTCACAGATTTCAAATCAATAATTTTCAATTTCTCATGCATTTTTCGCAGCGATAATATTTACCTAAAGGAATTTCAAACAAAAATCTCTTTTTGTATGTTTATTTTTAGTGCGAACGCGCAGCGTCAGCGTGGAAATTTAATTAGCGACAGTCGAGTGAGCGAACAACAACAACAACAGCAACAGAAATAACAATAACAATAATAACCAGCCAGGCTAGGCACACACACACGTCCACATGAGCAGTGTCAGAAAAAAAGGCTTGCAGAATAAAAGTAAACATGTGAGAGAAGATGGAGAATAAAGAAGAATCATGCGGGCTGAAGCAGAAGAAGAAAAGCATCGACAAAAATTCGCCCACATTCCGTTCCCTTTACACAAGAGGAAGAAGAAGAGAAGGAACAGAGCTCACAGAGTGAGAAGGCCGACCGAGGTGGTAAACAGCAACAGCAATAACAGCAACAACAGCAACCACAACAATAACAATAACAGTGCAAGTGCAGCACAGTCTGCCCGTCTCTACCCCCACAATCAAACAAAAATGGCGCATGACATGCGCACTGAGCCTCCAACTTGAACTTGAAATTGCTTTATTGTTGTTGCGCTACTCGGCTGTTCCATATACGTTGGCAGCGACGTCGACATCGACGTCAACAGCAACGTTGGCAAGCCGGCAACTTCCAAATGCAGAGAGAGAGTTGGAGAGAAGAGAGCGAATAGTGCTGGAGAGCAATGTGACGTGACGTGAGAGGATGAGCGAGAATAAGTGAGCTTTGACCAGCAGCAGGTATGTAATTGAACGAAAAGAAAACTGAACGTGAGTGAGAGAGCGGGGAAAAAGCACTCTCACACACATGCACAGCTTTTGCGTGGGCGACTTAAGGCAGGACGCTGACGCTGACGTCGCAGTCAACGTCTGCCAACTGTTTGCTTTTTTGTTGTACAACAGCAGCTGCCGCGACTTTCTCTTTCTGATATGTACACATGCATGTACATGTATAAGCATGTGTGTATGTATTGATGCGACACACTGCTGTTGCATATTTACTGGGATACACTGATGACGCGCACCTGTGTGCACAGCAGCTGCAGTCGCCACAACAGGATGCTGCTGCGGCTGCTGCTTTGCTGGCGTTCTAACGGTTTTCCTGGTTTCAGTTTCAAGCGCACTCCCGGCGAGGTCAGCCATCTCTCTCTCCCACACACTCTAAGTGTATGTTGTCATAACTAGCAAGTGCGTGTACAGTGTGTGTGTGTGTGAAGCTACCATATGAGTGCGTTAATTGACTGACGCGTTGACGTACGCCAACTAACGATAGCATCACATTAAGGTGTGTAAAATTGATTAGCATTTGTTCGTTCTGTGTTGAAAGCTACAGTGGTGTGTGTGTGTCATGTGACGTGTGTTGTTGCCAGCATATGGCAAACAAACTAACAAACATAGCAGAGAAGAATGCACGCACACAGGCACGCAAGCACACAAACACACACACAGCAGTGTGCGCCCCAGCATATGCAACACATTTTGCTGTCTTGTTTTTATTACACTTACTTTTCTAACCTTGTCATACACACACACAGACACACGCAGGGACGCAAGCACAAGAGAGAAGGCCCCATGCTATATAGAGTTATGCCAATTAATTCCCTTAAGTCTAAGTAAAGTAAGTCAAAGAAGTTAAAAGCTGTGAAATTTTTAAATTTAATTAAATTGTGAAATCAAAACGAGTGAAAAGAATTCCGTGAGTGAGAGTGCAAAATGCACAAGTGGTCGAACAACAGCAACAATAAAAACGAAATGTGAATTCGCTGTAATGGTTTGTGTCCGTGCTAAGCTTCGAAAGCTTTACGCTCGCTCTGTCTCTTTCTCTCTGTCTATCGTGCCATTGCCAGTGGGATACACCCTGTGCTCGCTTTGATAATTGTGAACAAGTGAACACAGCTGGTGGTATCCAGTGGCCATGGGCAACAAATGCAACAGCAACAACAACAACAAGAACAACAACAGGATGGACAGCATGCATAGTGAGGTGAGTACTGAAAACTTGTAAGAAAAAAAAGTGTTTATAATTCTTTGCAAGTTCCAAAGTTTTTTTATTATATATATTTTATTTAAAAAGATTTTTTGGTTTTATGTTTGTTTTATCAACATTTCATTTTGAGCATACTAAATACTTTTCTAGTCATAAGCTTTGTTTAACAACTTTTCATTTACCCCCGAAAAAGAGAATAAAAAAAAGAAAAACGAATTGAAAAGAAATTTGAAGTAATTCGAAATTTCGAAAAACTATTTTTAAGATAGAAGAAGAAAATCGATGAAGAAGAAAAAACAAAAAACAAAAATTGCATAACAATTATCAATTCAGCATTTACTTGTTATTATATTACACCATATATCGTATATCGTATCGTATGTTTCCAATTATTATTGATTTGTAAATCTATTTTGAACATCATCTCTACTTTTGATCATCAAAGTTTCGTTACGCTTGCGAGATACCCCTTATGCTTATGGGATGTCTACTTAGTATTGTATACGTTGCACGCACTCAACTTTGGAATACAGAGAGAGAGGAGAAAGAGGCGCTAAGGAGCTGTAGATACGCTCTAAATATGATTTTAGAGAAATTTATGAAAATTTAATTGTCCATAGTTAATAATAATGATGTGAGTGAAATTATTGTGAAGTTTCTTGCTCAGAGTTGGTAGAAACAATTAAAACACATTTGCACGCTTGCAATGCGAATTGAAAGAAGATGAAGAAAATGAAGATGAAGAAGAAGCGTAAGGGGAGGCAGTGGGGTAAGGGAATCGCGTGCAGCGAGTGCGCTGCACATGAAAAGCGTTTGGCATTTTCTATTTTCGTTTCGCTTTTTTGGCTTTTTGGCTCACTGACAACCTGCAGCACTGACACCCCCTGCCCCCCACCCTGATTTGGTGAGGTGTGGGGGGTACATTCTAAATATCGTAGCTTGCAAAGACGACGGGGCACGTTGACATTATTTCGACATTTATTTGCATTTAGCTGCAGCGTCGTTTAGTCCATTTTGCATTTCAAATGACCCTCAATTATCCTTTGTTGACTGACTTTGTGCTCTGTTCGTCCCACTGTTCCTCCCCCCTCCATTCGTCTCTCGCGTTCTCTTCTTGCTGTGCAGACATGAGGTCAAGGAAAGCGAAATTGATTTTCTACCCACACATTCAACACATTCTCACATACATACTCTATATATTATATATATAAATGTATATATATGTTTTATATATTCTATGCACATGTCGCGCTTGCTATAGTGTCTTGCTTGACTATTATGCAATCAATATATTGTATGTATGTAGTTTACAACTGTCTAACAGTTTATCACATGATTATATTGAGGTCACTTCGACACAGCCCGCAACTCGACCCCCAAAACTAAACCCTCTAAAGCATTGTCCATCTCTAGATTATCAGTCGGAAGTCAGCAAATTGCAGTTAGCAATGATATCAGGCCTGGAAACTAACACTGACTACTTTGGGAAACTAGCTTTAGGTCTAGTTTAGGTTAGTTTAGGTTAATTTTGGGTTAGTTTAGGTCTAGTTATAGTTTATTTTAATTTAGGTTTAATTTAGGTTAGTTTAGGTTAGGTTTATTTTAGGTTAGTTTAGGTCTTTCTTTACTTTCATTCAGTTATAATTATATACTGGCACTCCTCAGAGACATAACATAACTAAGCAATTATACATTGCAACCTAAAAATACATGTTTGATTAGGTCTAACACAGTCCATTAATGTGGGACAGTCTCAATAACACTGATAACACTGTTCGAATCGAATGGATTTGAAGGCAATCAGAGTGTGGATAAGATATGCATACACATGTTTTCGTAATCTATTTACAATACTTAGATAGACTTATAGACTGGACGAGCGTGTTGAGTTTTCTATTTGAAATTGGCTTCCATTGTGAGTTCACAGTTAAAGTTGTCGAGATTCCGATTCTATTAACATTGTATTCGTAGTTAACAACTTGTATAACAACACGAAATGAACGGAGTCATGCATGACGAGACGAGCACACACATATACATATATAGCACTACCTATATAAAACTGAATTTCCAATTTAAGTTGACCTTAGAACTGAATTTGATCGATAATTTCGCATAATTGCGAAATGTCAAGCGAGGCTCGCAATGGGGGCGTGGCGAGGGGGAATACACTAACTCACTCACTCACACACAACCACACACACAGCAAGGTAAATCACCTTGAACATTAACGCCCAATGCAAAATGCAAGTGACATGGGAAATTTGTGGGAGCGAGACAACGCTATAGTGGACGAGGACAACAGGGCGCGAGGGCAAAGGCAGAGCGCGTCAATTCAAACGTGAGAGACAGCTTGTTAAACATGCACACTCATGCACACAGTGGCATGAGCGGGTAGCGCACTACATTTGCGTCATGCTAACAGCAACAGCAACAACAACAGCGACAGCGACACGTTAAAAAATAGTTAAAATAGCAGCAGCAGCAACATGAAGAGAGAGGCAGCAGAGCAAGTACAACAACAACATAGAGAGAGCTATACTACAGTAGTAAAAACAGAGGTAGCACCAGCAGCAGCAAAGGGAGAGGCAGCAGTAGTAGCAGAGGAAGAGGCAGTAGAAAACAACAACATTGCACTGTAAGTACTGTATGTAAGTCAACTGCAGCGCACTGCAAAGCCAAAGCTGCGCTGCTTCCTGCTCTTTGCCGTGAGAGAACACGAAGAAGCCAAAGATAGATAGAGATAGAAGATAGAAGAAGGCAAAGATAGATAGAGAGCGAGAGCAGGCAGAGGCTACAGAGTGAGTGTGTGTGGGCGCACTGCCAAAAGCTCCAAGCTGGCCTAGCTTACTCTCCCACTCTCGTGTGCCTGTTCTCCCACTCTCCCTCTCTCGTGCTTTGCCGACGCCTCTCTTCGTTCGCTTCGTTAGTTTTCACGAAACACTCGAGCAGCTGAGAGCACAGCTGAGCAGCTGACAAACAGTTGCGCTTCAGCATTAGAGCAGCGCAGTTTGCAGTTTACTTTACGTCGAACGAAATCAAAAGTGAGCTGTGTACAATACGTGCGCGTCTTTTTGTGTGTGTGTGTGTGTGCAGCACCTTGCTGCAATTGCAAAAAGAGCGCAGCAGCAGAGAGGAAGAGGAAGAGGGACAGGCAGTGTGTTGGCTCGTACAGAAATAAATGCCACACACAGCAAGCAGTGCAGTATATTCTAGTATATTTCACCTTAGCACGTCTTTGGGCTGCCACAGCAACCCCAACCCCCTCTGCAGCACTTGCACGCACTCACACACACACTTGCGCAGACTTGCAGAGCGCTGCAAGTTTCATTCACGCCGCGTGGCCATCGAAATTGTCGCCGCTGTCGTCTCGAGTCGCGTCGCGTCGCGTTCATAAAGAAATTGGCCTAAAATTGTAACAGTTTTCTTTCACCACAACAACAACAAGAGACTCAGCGCAGCGTAGCAGCTGCTGCGGCTGCAGTTGGCGTCGGCAGCATTGCTTGCTGCCAGCTGCTGCTGCTGCTTGCCTGCTGCTTTCTGCTGCTTGCTGGCTGCCTTCAGCTGCATGGCCAACGTCAGTCGTCGTCAGTTTTAATTTCCACATCGAGTTAACAACACGAGGCGGCGGCACAAGCAGCAAGGCAGCACGGCAGCGTGGCAGCAGCAGGCTGTGAGGAAGCGCCATAGACAAACAGCGGCACAGTCAGTTGGGAGTTGCAATTGGAAGCGGACATCAGCAGCGACACTTCGACATCGACTTCGACATCGATAAAAAGAGTTTCGGAATTTGTGGATTTTGTGGAATTTGGATTAGGCGAGCAGCAAAGGAAGCATGAAGCATGAACAGCTGTTTGCAGTGGGAGTGTGTGATTGACTGACTGACTGTGTGCCTGTGTGTGTGCCTGTGTGTGTGCCTGCCTGCATGTGTGTGTTTTTTTGAGGTTGCATAAACTGTTTGCTGCACACGTAACGCAACCCGCAGGCGCATCTGCCCCGCAATCAGTTTTAATTTGAATTTAGCTTACACTCTTGCATTATGCAACAACATGCAGGCACGACAAGAGACGAGAGGCGAGGCGAGGCAAGGCGACTACTGTGAATAGCTGTGAATAGATTTTTGAATGTTGCACGACAATTGCGGGGAATACCGCTATAGTCGTTGCATGTAGGCTAAAAACAAGCAGTACACACTCATCATCAGTTCACACTCATTCAGCATCCACACACGTTCCCACACACTCTTTTGATCTTAAGCTGTCTCTGTCTCTCTCTCTATCTATCTATCTATCTCTCTCTCTCTCTCTCTCTCTCTCTCTCTCTCTCTCTCTCTATCTATATCTCTCTCTCACTTTATTTGGCAACTCTTGCGTGTGCAGTTTAAATTTAGATTAGTCTGCACTTTATTTTGTTGCAGTTGCAAGCTCTTTTTGGCACTGCCTCTGCCTCTTATATAATGTGCCCAAGGCAAAGAAATGTCCTCGCTGGCCCTAATTGGCTTAGTGCAAGTATAACTTGCAAAAAGAAGTGTCATTTAAAGTAGAAGCGCGCACACGCGGCGTATGCGCAATTTAACAGATTTTTACTGCTCCCACACACGAGCAGCAGCAGCAGCAATAACAAACTGCAACACACACACACATGAACATGCACAAATACACACAGGGAGTCAGTGTATAACGTAACCACTTGACCTTGCACACATGCAGCTTGTATTACACACAGAGGCACACAGACACACACAGTTGCGCCTTTTATTGGCTTATATATTTACCTATATACACATCTTCCCCCCTGCTCTCTCTCTCCCTTCTGGTCTTCCGCTGCCTCCCTCATTCTCGTTCTCTTCTGCGTGTTGTTGTTGCTGCATTTTCAGAATTTTGCAATATTTTTGTTGTGTGTAAAAATAACAAGCGGCATATGGTGCCGAGTCTTAGTATAGGTATGTGTGTGTGATGTGAGTGTGTGTATATGTGACATGAGTGTGTGATGTGTGTGTGTGTGTAGCTGTAGGCGTGTGTGGGCGTTGCAAGGCCTGTTATGAGGTCGAACTGGCGTGTTTTGTTGTTTCTCTAGCATTTTTATAATATTTTTGAAGCTTAAATTGTGTGGGGCGAGTATGCGGGAGTGTGTGTGCTAGCTAATGTGTGTGTATGTGTGAGAGATGACTGCAAAATGCATATGACACAGAAATAAATGGCAAGCTACAAAGCGAAATGTAGCTGAGCTTATAAGAAGCATTTTAGTTCACTTTGCCTTGCGGCATTTTCCCAATCATTTTTACAACATTTTCACAGCCTTTTCCATGCCTCAAAATGATTCACAAGTTGTTCGCTTTGAGGGTCAGCAAGTTGTTCAACAGTAGGAATATACAAGGCAGAGGGAAGTGAGGGGTAGGGGAGAGGGTAGGGGGAAGTGTGGGTAAATCCGTATCAGAATTTGCTATGCGGGTCTCTCTGCGATACGTTCAATTAACGCGCTGTGTTGCGATTGCGTCGATTGCATTCGACTTAAACAAAAAACGAAAACCGGTTAAATTATTTATTTAAGCTTGAACAATCTTTATTTCAATCCCCCCTCCCCTTGCGCCACTATATAATTGCTAAAACACACAATTAAATTCGTAGTTCCATGAATTGTAAATTGAAACGAAGTAGAAACAAAGCGCACACAATCGTTAGTCGTCAAATCAGAAATTAATGTGTTTTTTTTTTGATACAAGTTTATAGGGTATTATAGAAGAGAACAGAAGGAGAGAGAGAGAAAGAGAGAGAGAAGGCAAGAGAGAAAGAGGGGGGAAAGAGAGAAAGGAAGTGTCTAATAAGTGTAAATATGCTGCAGGAAGTATAAACAGCTGAGTGTCTCTCTCTGTTTGTCTCTCTGTGTATCTATGCAGTTGTCTATCTATATTTCTTGCTATATTTTCATCTTGCTGTCTGTAGGAATATGTATATATACATCTAGATACTGAGCTAAATCAATGTTTGTATATACTTTGTATAGGGTATTTGCCAATAGGGTACTTTTTTTTTGGCTGTTTTTTATATATGCGTTAGTCGCAGATTAGCAACATTCTTCTTTGACTCGACCAACGTATCAGTCACAGTCACAGTCTCAGCCACAGGCATAACTAGCTAGCTATCTATCTATCTCTCTGTCTGTGTCAGTCTCTATCTGTCTGTCTGTCTGTCTATCTCTCTAGGTAGAGTGTGTACACTGAGAGTGACATCATCGTTTTTGTCTGGGCAGACTTTGCATTGCGTTGCGTTGGATCATTAGTCAGTTTTGGCTGCTTTTGACAAAGATACTTTGTACTCTCTGCAGCAAGAAGAAGCAGCACACACTGATAAGTAGTAGTAGTAGTAGTAGTGCAGTGTATAGAGGAGAGGGCAAGGGCAGACGTGAGAGGGGAAGTGGGCATATCACGTGTCGCTTTAAGTGCTGCGATAAGCGCGTATTGTGCCTGTTTTTCCATAGAACGCTAACACGTGCACATACATGCACACATACATATATGCACATACATATTGTCATACATATGTTTCAGTGGGAGCACATCTCATGGTTTTTTCTTTTGGCGACCTTCAGTGCAGCGTACAAGGTCACTTGTGTCTGCTCTCTCTCTTTCTCTCTCCCAGTTTCATCTTTCAATTTTGGTTTCAGTTGCAGCAGCAGCAGCATCAAATTGGGTCAGTGCTATGACCCAGTTAACTGCCACTGACGAGCCTCCCCTTGCAACACACTCCACACTCCCTTGCAATAGTACTTCCCCCCCTCACTTACCCCTCATTGTCCGCTTCATCCCTTCTGCCTTGCCAGACAGTTTGACACCTTTTTTGGGCGAATGGTTTCTGCCATTTCGATTGATTCTCATGCACAGGCAACCTAGATATAACTATGCTGGGTATAGTGCAGCAGTATATAGTACATAGTATATAGTGTATCTTGTATGTGGCAGATACTACTGCAGTGGCAGATACGCTGCGAGCTTAGCGAAATGGCCAAAAATAAAATTCTCTTTTGGCTGCTGGCCAAAATGCAACGTGCAGCACATTGGCAATAACCAAAACAAAAAGGGCGGTGCAGGGGCGGGCCAACAGAGCCTATATATGCATAGATATGTGTAACTGTGTGTGTGTGTCTGTGTGTTTATGCCATGTATACTCGATGAGGCAAGTTGAAAGCGAAATGTTGGCCCAAAATGAAGCGTCAAAGCGTCGCTATAAATACTGCAAAATGCAAATTGACAATGAGAACACAAGCAAAACGAGCACGAGTAGAAAGAACAAGAATGAGAAAGAGATAGAGGAAGGGGAGGGAGGTAGGAAGGTAGAAAGCGAGAATGCACAGCTTGAAGAGCTGCAAAGTGCTTGAATTTATTGTCAGAGTCATCGCTGCCACACAAACCAAGCCAAACTAGTGGCATCTGCCTGTAGACTGCTGCTGCCCCTGTGTGCTTGCTGCACCCCCTCCACCTGCTCCTCTACCTTCTCTACTATTGGCAACATGGCAAAATCAATGCGCACTTTTGTGTCATTTCGCTTTTCACTTATTACATCACACACTGGCACTGGCAAAACCAACGACAACGACAGCGAGAAAAACCAAACGGGGCCCAGCAATTTGGGTCAACCTGGCCAAGAATCTATAGGCATATGTATCATGTATATATAGTACATATACATAGTATCTATATGGCACAAGCCTGCACACATATCTAGGTCCAACTAGTATATGCTCAATTGTTTGACTTGCAGCAAAACTATTGCAACTTTAACGAGTTAAATTTTATCCACGCCCCCCTCACAAGTTGAGCTGCGCCTCTGTCAGCCCTAGCCCCTTCCCCCTTCTGCACCTTCATTGTTGCTCTCTAGTTTTGCTGAGAACTTTATTTGGATATTATTTAGAATTCGCACTGGGAATATTCAATTCTTTGCTGGCTTGACATACTGTATATATTTATCTGCGTGGCAAGATCAAAGTATTTCTACACATTTCTTTGACGCATTAAAGCCAAAACAGTTTAACAATTTTATAAAATATATTGTACTTTTCTGCGGTCACTTCCTGTCTCTTTGCTTGCCTCTCCACCTCTCTCTCTTACCCTCTTTCTCCCCCTCTCTCCCTCTCCCTCTCTCTCTCTCTCTCTCTCTCTCTCTGTGTCACATTGTTTGTTCATATTCCACACACACGCGTTTCGCCTCGATCGTCGTCTGGCCGCACAAATCTTTCGAGCCTATCACGCATTTGCCACATGACTAAGTTTCTAGCTCGCTGCGATTTTGGCGTGTTTTTTTTTTAAATTTAGCCGAAACACCCATAAAAAAAGAACACTACGTAATCACAGACAGAGTGTGCGTGTGTGTGCGTACATGTTTTGCCTGAGTTCGCCTACATAAATTCCGCAGAAAACAAAAGAAATTGCTTTGTCTTGGCTACCCCAGCTGGAATCGCTGTCTATATCAGTACAATTCCCTACCTATCCCCCTCTCTCTCTGCCCCCATACCTACCTCCCTCTCTCTGTCTCCCTCCTGTTGCCAGGCACAATTTTAAAGCACTTTGAATCGCAGTTATGCATTGAGTCACAATGTTTGCACACACATACGAGGTGCGAATGTGTTGTCGCTGTGTACTTTGCTTATGTCTACACCGTTACAGTGATCACTCGTCATATGCAAAGGCAATCGGAGTGGGTTTGGAATAAGTTAAAGAACTTGATTTCTTGTATAAGTTGATTTCTTGCAGGAGAAGTTAATTTCTCAGAGAAGAAGTTTGTTTCTCATTGAAGAATTTCACTTTCTATTGAAGAATTTAATTTTCTATTGAAATATAAGTATTAATCAGTCAGCAATGAAATGCAATTAGTGAATTCCAGATCTTTAAATACGCTCATAAACATCGCTATATATATATATATATATCTATATTTAGCACACTCTTTTATACACAACCTCGTCGTCTTATACGTCTCGCCGTTACAATGATTATCAAATTCAAACGATAAGCTAAAATTTATTTACATATATGCTTCGATATATAGAGACTTAAGACTTTTGTCTAATATTTCTTAAGAATATTACACAGGTATAAACAGCCATTCAGTCATTTAGAATGAATATATAAAATTGTTGCAAATTTAAGAAAGTAGGCGTGGCACAGCCCATGGATTTAACATGGATTCTTTCTTATTTCTACTCTGTATTTCCTTCTCTATCTCATATATTGCAGTCTTTCTTTTTCGCTCTCTTCTCCCTTCATCTATGTCTTTATTCTCCTTTCTCTTTCCTCTTCTCTCTACTTCTTCTCACTCTTCTCTTCCCTCTCTCTCTTTTCTCTCTCCCTCTTCTGCTCTCTCTCTCTCTACATAACTATTTCCCCAACTATTTCCTTCTTCGCTCTTCTTGTTGCAACAGAGTTCAAAGTTTGCCTTATCGAGGCCGCACCGTACACTTTACTGCTCTGCAAGTTGTGTTAAGTGGCCCACTGTGTGTGCGTGTATATGCTCCACTGTGCCACTGTTTTGTAGTCGAAGACTCGACAACAAATTGCTCGTCATTCAAAAACAGTTTTGGCCAGTCGAACAGTAAATTAATTTAAGTAGCGCTATGTGGGGCTACTTGCGGGTCGCTTACACTGCTTGCCTGACTATATGTGTTTGCGTGTTTGGGTGTGTGTGTGTGTGCCTGCGTGTTGTGTGTAGTTGCAACTCTTTGAGCAACTTCCGCTGACAGCAACAACTTGAAACACTTCGGCTCGGAAATTTTTACGGCACTTTGGCAGGGCTGGTTTTGTATGTCGGCGTTTTATGACCCAGATAAAAAACCTAACCGTGTTGGTCAACAGCGCACTAAACCACACACACACAAACATAATACACACGCAAACACACACAATACACACACACACACATACACAACACACACATGAGTACAGTGAGAACTGTTAATGAAAAGCGTTCAGCATTTGCCTAATGAAATTATAACGTAGATACTAAGTGCCTCGAAAGGGGGCAGCCTGTGGGCAGGAGGAGAGGGGGTAGAGGAGTGTAGAGGGTAGCGTGTGAGGAGGGGCAGGAGAAGGGGTGGGCTCGTCGCGTTTTGGAAATATAATTGTGAAAATGCCGAGAGCGTCTAACCCATTTAACACACATCATGAATTACACTATTTTTTTAATTTTTCGTAACGCTTTTTAAGCTAGCGTCGATACACCTAAGCACACACGCAGACACACACGGAGACACACACGCAGACACACACGCAGACACACATGCATACACACACTTGCACACACACAGACAAGCAGCTGACACAAATAAGCCTTAATTTATTTAATTGCCAGCGTTGTTACCGCGTATTATTGTATTTAGTTTGTTCAAGTCGCTGCTTCTTGTTGTTCTTATTGTTGTTGTTGCTGTTGCTTTTTTTGCTTGCACATTTGTTATTATTATTTTTTCTCAACGCCATCTCTCTACTGACACTCCTCCCTCTCTCTTTGTTTCTTTTTTTTTATTGTTTTTGTTAGAAATTAGAGCACATACAGTACGCGATTAACAATGTTGTAAGGCACACTCGCATACACACACACAAACACACTCGCAAAACACATACACTCCACATTTCATAAGTCGCTCGTTTATTAATTGTGCGGCGCATGCGGCGTATACGCAATTAATTTTTGGCCTTTGCGTGACTCTTAAGATACAGATAATGTTGAGAGAAATTTGGATTCTAGTTTGGCATAGAATACTGCCTGAAACAATTGACAGCGTAAAGTGCTAATTGTTGCTTAATTTGGGCAAAGCTTAGTTTGCTTAAGTCTCTGTCGAAATATGCAAAGAAACAAATAGAGTAAAGTCTATCACAGACAAGTTATATGCGCTGCTATCTGTACATACGTACTTCCCCATTCATAACTAGGTGCGAGACAATTGACGTCACAGTTTGCGATTAATGGAGAAACATTTGTGGCTTGCTCTGTTTTCAATACCCTACAATGAAAGAGAGGTATACTCGACATTGTGCAACAGGCAGAAGAAGCTGTTAATCATGTCTGTTCCTCTTCACACAGTTCTCAGCTATTATAAAAGCTAAATAAAAACAAATTGGGAGTAAAGTTTCTGGTATATCAACAGTTGATCAAGTTCATTTCAAATGTTGCTTGCCACGCCCACTGCCTGCGCAAATCAATAGTTTAGTTTTCACAATACAATTTGTAAGCGAAATATAAAAGATATAACTTTCTAACGTTGATTATATCCGGCTATGCTGCAAATTTCAATACGATGGGGCCATAAACACAGAAATTATCAAAGGCACTTTAATGCATTAATAGCGCTGACTGCCCCTGCTGGTATGCTTTACTATGTGTGTGGATATGTGTAAAGAATAGGGTATTTTCCAACTGTGCGTAGGGCATCTTACTGTTGGCTGTGCTTGACTGTAGAGTAGTTGTCTGCCTTTTCTTTGCTTAGAATTGTCTTTGAGTAGCGCCTATATAGTTTTTGTTGGTAGCTTATCTTATCTATCGATAGGTCTGGTTGGCTGTGCCTGGCGCACGCGATTTTGACTTTTGTCGATTTACTCGTGTCATGACGGATGGCAACACATAGATTTCTATAGAGAGACTTCGAGACTGGCGACAGTTGTGACACATGTATATGACTTGTATAAGGGGATTGTATGTAATTCACACACACACACATTGACCTACATAGTTGAATCACACTTGCACCACCCCGCACCCAGTCTATGGCGGCGCCGCCGTCTTGCTAATCATGTTTTCGGAAAACTTTCGATATTTTCAACTGATAACGTTCGTTCAGCTCGTTCATTGGTTCTGTTTGGTTTTTTTTTGTCTCTCAGTCTTATTTTATTGTTTCTTCTTTTCGTTTTCCCTTCGCTCACTCACTCACTTTGTTCTCCTTCTCTCTCTCACTCTCACCCGGAAATTTACTGCATGTGCAAGTTGTGTTAGTTTCCTTTTCAGTTTGTTCTTTGTTCCAATTCCGTTCTCGATTTGGTTTTACACGACAGAAAGTAAGAGACAGTAACGATATAATGAATAATCAGTTAGACAACTCTCTCTCTCTCTACTGGATGCGCCTCGCAATGCCACGCCCACACTGACACGCCGCCACGCCTGCTCGATGTTGCCGAATATCATCGATGTTGAGTAATTTGAGAGTTCTTTCAGTTATGCGAGTAAACGTTGACGAATACGAGTACAAAAGCAAATACGAATACGAATACAAAATGAAAACAATAACAAGAGTAATGAGTAATGAGTAAAGATTAAAGATTAAAGAGCAAAGCATCCTTGAAACAGTTTTGGGCTGCGTGTCAGGAGTGCATTTGCACTGAAACATTCTGAAGCTTGTAAATGCACTATCTGGTACGACATTCCAGAACGTACAATCTTCCCGAAATGCAAGAAAAAATGCTGAAACAAATAAATATATGCAATTTTTGTGAAAAACGATAACAAACAAAATGAAAAAGAAAACAAACAATAGTGCGGTCTTTCCCGATTAAATTAATAAGTAACTTAAGTATTTATTTCTAATTTTTAAGTATACCTAAGTCAACCCTCTCTTTCTCTCTCTCTATATATATGATATAATAAAGAATAAAGATACTCTGCAAATCAATATTTATGTTGTTTTATTTCTGAATATTTAGATAAAATAGATAATAACAGATCTATAAAAGAAAAGTAATTGATCTGTATAAATCTGTATATAGTAACAGATCTATAGCAGAAACTAACTTGATCTGTGAAAATCTGAATATGAACATTGGGTTCAATCTGCTTGCAATGACCTTGAACCCAGCATGGCGAAACTGGGTCGCCCGCCCAGCTTCAAGCTTACTAGGTAAGCGGAACATACTAACCACACACATACACACACATATACACACACGCGTGCAGCACTTTCAAGCGTAAAAGTTCCGCAATTATAATGAATTGCTTGGAGTTTGGCTAAATGGCGTAGCGACCTTCAGACGTCGTCGCATGCTGTAAGTAATTTACTCTCAGTGCGGCTTTCCGCCCCACACACACACACACACACACACACACAAACACACACACATACAAACACACACACACACAGACACACGCACACACATGCAGCTGGCACAGCTATTTGCCAAGGCTAGCATGGATTAATGTTGCGCAAAAATTCTCCACAAATAAAAAAAAGTTGAATATAAAACAAACTCTTGTTTAGAACATCCATCGAAATATATTTTACAACTAATTTGATAACCGATATTCCACGAATCGATAACCCAGCATAAAGTTTTGTATACAAATTTTAAACAATTCTAACGATTGTTATACAAATTATGAATTATTCTTTCGCAGTTATCCCTAAAAACCTCTAAAAACAAATATACAGATTTACGTATAACTATTTTTGACTGTTTTTCCGATTAGTTGTGTTCAAAAAAAGGCTAAGCTGGCAACACTATCAACACTTTATTGATAAAGATTTAAGAATAAAGCGCAAGCAGGCAAGCAGCTCCAACATGATTTTTTTAGTTTTCAAAGTTTTATTGCATATTTTGCAGCGCTGGAAGCATTGGAGCCCCACGGAGCTTTTTCGATTTTGACATGAACCACGCAGCAACACGCAATGTGTAGCATAAAGCGCAACATAGACGCACCAATGGGCAACAGCCTCAAGCAAAGCAAAGAGACGCGAGGTGGCGCCAAACGAGAACTGGCTGGCAACACGTATACGCAGGTGTTGAAAAGCTCACACTGCAGGCAGAGGCGCCTCGTTTAACAGTGAATCTCCCTGAACCCCATAAACCTTCCATCATTGTCTACACTTTTGTTTCTATTTTACCACATTCCTCTCTAAAAAAACAAAACATATTTCGATTGGCTATGCGCTTTGGCAGTGTGGTTAGCTGGTTGTGTGGCCAAGACTGTTGCCAATGTTGACAACTCACAGCCACTATCTTCACTGCCGCCGCGACAAGCTGCGCCAACATGAGTACATAATATGCCAACCTATTATTTGACTTAAAGACTTGCAGCTTATTATTTATGCTAATGTTGTACTACCTTATTATAAATAAAGGTCCTTTCACTTCTTTGTTTTAATTGAGTGCAGACAGTTGGAATACTTGAGTTCTGGAAGGTGAGTGTGGTCCAAGAGGCTGGATGCAATTATATATACATACAAATATATAATATATATATGTACATATAGAAAGGTTTTTTCTAACCATATCTGTATTTTCTATACAACTATTATCAATAATAGGAGTGGTATTTCTTCATCTATAAATCTATAATTTCACTTTATCTGCGCATTGTAATGTAAAATGCTGTACAAGTATATTTTTTTCTATTATATTTGTCCTTTCAATGTCTTATAATTAATGATCAGTCGAATTTTTGCAATCATATTATATCAATATATAAAATACTTTAAAGTTATTAGTTCTAAATTGTGCACTCCTATTATTTTGATATTAACTGTACTTTTTTATACACATTTAATAATCAAAATCTCGTTTCGTTCGGACAACTATAACATACAGATAGCTGAAATAGTAACTATAGCGAAAAGGATTGTTTTATTTCAAAATATCTTAACTATTCCAATTTTAAATGAATGTTTTGTATACTGCTAAAATTTTAAAGGAAGCCATTAACTATAGTATATCCCACCAATCTGTTCAAAATGATGGTTTTTAAACATAATATTCATGTCCAAAACTCATATAACATTCCATAATTGTTGAAATAATCGGCGAACAGTTTTGTAATATGCTGCAATAATATAAAACATAATAACCTAATAAGTTTACGATTGAATCTTGTGTATAGATAAGTATCATAAAAAAATATTGTATGGACAAGTGTAATTCATAGGTAGGAAAAGACTAAAATCGTAATATTAATAATTGTAATTAAATACAAATTGGTTTTCAGGACAATGAGAATCAAACCAAACTTCGAGCCAGCGTTTGAAAGACTTCAAACTTCAGACTGAATTGCATTTAACCAGACGGACAAAGCAAAAACATTCTACAATTATCAGTTGATTTCCAGATTTAGAATTAATAATTTTAAATTGACACAGAAAAAGGAATAAATTACTAACACAAAAAAACAAGATATTTGAAATTGGACAGAAGTAGGAGAAGAGAGAGAGAGAGTGGCATTTAGATATCTCTTTTGTAATTGGAACAAAATATAGTGTTTATTTATACACATCATTTAGATGAACCTTCGCAGGAAGCCCCTAAAAATAATGTTATACAAAAGCTAAATGATTTATAAAATAAATTCGAAGTTTAGTTTTATGTTTCGTTTTTTTTGTTTTCATCTTTTATATATATAAATTTTAAATTAATAAAATGTACTTGCTATATTTCTATATAAGTTCATCATTCATATAAATAATAATTTTTAAATCGCACATTGTTTTTCTTTTTCAATTTCTTACTTTTTATTTGAATTACACAACATTACTATTATTTATCGTTTATCGTTATCGTTATCGTTTCATTATACGTATGTTAAAAGAGTTCTTGTTTTCTTACACTTTATTGACATTGTTCTTCAAATAATAATGTGAAGATCTCTGTTTGCATTTTATTTCTTGCTTCAGTTTCAGTTGCTGTTGTTGTTGTTATTCTGTTTTACACTTGAATATATTTAATTGATGTTTTGTTTATCTATAGTTTCAATTATTATAAGGGCTCTCTATTATGTGTTCAGTAAATAATTTGCGTCTTCAGTTGGATGGTGTTAGTTTTGTTTCTTTATTGTAGATCGCATCTTATGTTTCTTGTTGTTGTTGTTGTTCTTTAAATAATTTAAGAGTATTTAATAAAGGACTAATAAATTAGTTATACGCTTGGTAGGTGTATTGGCAAAGATTAATATAATTATGATTTTATTAACAAAATGTAATGAATTATATAATTTTATACCCCATTCTTGCGTACATGTGTGTGAGCGAGCGTGTGATCTGCATGCGTCTATGTCTGTGTGTGTGTTTATGTAGGTGTGTGTGTAATGCTTGTTAAATAATAGATTAGAATAAATACAACGTTATACAAATAAGAGAGGATTTCCATCTTTTTGTTGTTGGCCAAGAAGAGCGAAAGATAAAGTGATTCCATTTGCAATCGCGTTGCAATTTCACTTTTCCAACCTGTATGTTTCACTTGGTGTCAGAACAACTCATGTTTTTCTTTACGTAACTAAAGAATAATACAAAATTATTTTTATAAATTGAAAAAATAATAATAACTGTTGCATTTTAGTCTGTTGTTGCACGCACGAATTATACACAAAACTAAACTAAATGCTAATTCATTTCAAAAAAAAAATTAAGCAATTACATTGATTTCTTTCATATAATTTTATGAAATTAGAAACTTCTTTCAGGTTGACGATAAAATGCGCTTTTCAAGCGCACTTCCGGCAAGTTTTTGTTATAGTTTATAGTTATTTTTTTGTTTGTTTTCAACTTCGAATTGAGAACTATATGCTATGCCTGTATTAGAGTTAACATTAATTCCAATTAGTTTCTCAAGGTTTGGTTTTTATACACAATTCGTTTTGATTGTTATTATAAAGTTTTATTTAATTTCAATTTAAATGATAAGCCTAGGCATTTATATATATATATTTCCTTTTTGTGTATAATTCGAGCTGTGTACGTGTGTTGTGTTCGTTTTTGTGTGTGTGTGTGTATGTGTATATGTGTGTTAGTATATGTATGGTTGTATCGTTATTACATATTCCATGTATATTATGCAATGTTTTAGTTACTCAAATAGATTCACAAACATTTCTTTTGTATGCCTACTCTACACATTATTCTTCTTCGTGTTTTTGTTTGTTTGTTTGTTGTTGTTGCTCTTGCTCCTTTTGTTACTCTGTTGTTTCATTATGTTGTAGTTTTTGTTGTTGTTGTGGTTATGTTGGTGGTGGCGATTGGTAACGACATTAACATCATAATTTATTTATCTGCCTTCGCTCCTTCCTTTTCCTGCTGGCAACAATTTATTTATCGAACAATGTGCAATTGGTGTTGGTGTTGGTATTATTGTTGATGTTGTTCTTGTTATTGATGTTTGCTCTTGCGTTGTTCCTGTTGTTCTTTTTGCTGTAATGTTGCTGCTACTGCTGTTTATGGTGCTGCTGCTGCTGCTGCCGCTACTGCTCCTTCTTAGGACGTTCCATTGACAAGCCCCTCCTTCTTTACTGCATCCGTTGTTGCCTGTTCCGCATGATTGCGATTTTTGTTGTTGCGTCGTGGCTTTGACTGCTGTTGTCCCGCCTGCGGTTGTTGCTGTTGTCCCTGCTGCTGCTGTTGTTGTTGTTGCGGTGGTTGCTGCTGCAGCTGTTGTTGTTGTTGCTGTGTGCCAGCCTGTTGCTGTTGCTGCTTGTCGCTGTTTCTCGGCGCATCCTTCAACTTGTTGTTTGCCCCACCAGCTGAGTTCGCATTGCTGCTGCTCTGTTTGCTGTTCTCTTGTGCATTCAGCGGCGCCTTATTTGCTTGCACTGACGCCTGTTGCTGCTGCTGTGCTTGCGGCTGCTGCTGCTGTTGTTGTGATTTATTATTGTTGTTATTGTTATTTCCCACCGCACCATTGACTGTAAAGAGTAGAACATCAAACAATGTTGAACACGTTGAAGGATGATTACGCAGCACGCCCCGTAATCCCAGCATCATACTCACTGTTGTTGGGCGCATTGTTGTTCTTTTGCCTTCTGCGTCTCCGAGAGCTGCCCTCGTACGAAGAGTTACTGTCCGCTGTGTCGGAGAATCATGAAAGATAACATAGAATAAAAAATTGACTATTGCAATTCATTGATAAATCGAAAACAAACTTAGAGATTAGGGGGGATCGCACAATGTATTATTGAACTATCATTGAATTGATATCCTCAATATATAAAGTTACATTATAAACAAAATAAATTAAAAGAAGAAGTCTTGGTCCCCGTGGTCCCCCTCTCTCTCTCTTTCTCTCTCCCTCTCTGTCTTTCGTTTTCATATTTTCTTTCTAGTCCTAATCCATTGACTCACCGCGCTCCACACTGCTCACTTCACGTGCCTCCCGCATCTCCTCGGTGTGATTGTGGTATTGATAGTCCCTGCCATTCTGCTCGTTACGTGGCGGCCGACGGTTGACACCGCGTCGATCATTGCCACCGCGATAGTTGTTGCCACCACCACCTCCGCTGCCGCCGCCACCACCACCACCTCCACCGCTACTTCCAGCGTTCTGTGGGCCAACATTACCGCGATCGTTGTTATAACGCTGCTCGCGTTGATGATCGCCGCGGGAATTGTAATCGTCGTCATCACGTCGATTGTTGTGATAGCGCTGACTGTTGCCACCGCCGCCACGCCCACGTCCGCGTCCACGCTGGCCACCACTCCCGCCGCGTATCGAGCGCACAGATTCAATGTCGCTACTGTAGCCACGCTCAGAGCGCCGGGACACGGCGAAACTCTGTGTGGACCCCATGGAGGACTCTTGAATGGCGCGTAATTGTTGATCGATTTCCAGCTTCTCCTGACGCAGCTGCTCCACTTCCTGTATTCCAATTGATAGAAATATATTAAGTACAAACAATTATCCTAGACTCTGTGGCCAGCAGACGCACCTTCAAATGTGACAGATGGTACTCCAGCAGCACTTTAGCATTCGCAATGCTTTCCATGGTGCCAATGAACACAAAGGGTACATGCGCCGGTTCACGTGGTATATTCAGATCTTGTTCGTCATCGCCAGCGATCTATAGAATGGTTTGCTAGAGATTAGGCCATGTCACATACAGTGTACAATACTCACAGCACTCACCTTGATTCGAAACACGCCGCTTTTATCCACTATCTCTTGAATGATGCGCCCATTTTTGCCAATCACCTTGCCGACCAGCTCCCTAGGAACCTGAAAGAACTCCTCGGCATATTCGAGCATGGAGCGTGCCCGCTGCACCGACTCCTCTGTTTCCCCGCTTATTTTGAATGTGCACGACTTCTCCTCTAGCTCAATATTCGTAACGCCGACCAGCGTGCGTGCCGCTTGTATATTGGAGCCATGTGAGCCAATTGCCAGTCCCATGAGATCTTCGCGCACGCGAAATTCTTCAATAAAGTTGCTGCAATACAAACACAAATTAAGATTACAAACTCATCTTCAGTTCGATAGAAATTTTAATCATACCCGCGACTCATTAGCTTAGTGGTTTCCAGCTGACGCGCAGCTTCTTCAGTCCTTTTCAAGAGCATAACCTGGTGGATGGAACAGATTGAGTAAAGTAAGTATGAATTGTATATATTTGAGACGCACCTTTTGTGAGAGATTACGAAAATGCATATCCTTGAGCATACTGGCGCGCTTCTGAGTATGTTCCCACTTCGAGATGACAATAAGGACGTCCATTTCGCGATTGTAGTTGCAGACGCCAGCATCGATGGTGCGTTGAAACTCCTTGTGTATGCCATCCTTCTGGGCTCTGCAAGAATATATCATATATATTCATGTATTCAATGTGATGATGAGGAAAATGAACTTACTCTTCACGCAACTCCTCAGGCACGGGGAGCGTGAACTGATAGAACGATTTGGGCGTAATTGGCGGATTTGGATTTTTGGCGCGCAATCTGCCAAGTTCGCAGATTTCGGTATAAGGCGTCTCGAAGCCAATGTATGCCACAGCACAGATATCAGCCTTTAGCATTTTGATAACAGCCACCCACCAGCCGCAAGTTTCACGCTCATTTGTGCGCGTAAACACCTCCACCTCCATGCCCTCCTCGAAGTTGGGTGCTGGCGTTACGGCCGCCTCCTCGGGCGGCAGGCGAACATTGACGAATGCATATTTCAGCACCTCGGGCACGCTGCAAGTGCAGAAGGGAAGAACAATATAACAATTAGACTATCGCATAGCTAAACATGACACAAGAGTGTGCCTTGCTAATCTACGAACAAACTGTTTGCCAACGTCAACGTCAGCGTCAGCTTTTCTGTCGCAGTCGTCGTTGACGCTGGCAGCAAGCCAAGCGAGCCTGACTGAGAATAATCACAATTATGGGGGTGTCCCGTTTTTCACAACACTCTCTCTCTCTCTGCCTCTGTCGCGGCAGATCGGAAATACTTGTTTGCATTCGTTTGTATATATATACTAGAGAGAGAGAATTCAGGTGTAGACTAAAATTAGACTCAGCTGCTGCTGTTGCTGCTCAGCTCAGCGCAAAATTAAACATCAAATCATATTCAATTGAAACTATAGAATTTGTTCCAAAAATGTCACCAAAATGCAACAAACAACGAAGCAAAAATAAAAATACAAAATAAAACAGGAAGAATCAAAGAGAAACGCACACAAAAAAAACGACAAGAAAAATGGTTCTTTCCGCGGTTATAAATAGCGTCGACGTCGCTGTCGCTGCCTCTGCTACTGTTGCTGCTGCTATTTAGTGGCATTTGCTGTTGGCGCTTGACAGCTAGGCAGGCCCACAGCCTCGCTAGACATGCATGTACAGTTATTGTCCGGCCAGACACGGACGGACAGTCAACGAACATCGTCTCTGACGTCGCTGTCGTTCGTTTGTCATCTGTCGGAAGGAGCTACAGTGGCAGCGACCGCTACAGCGACTGAGGCAGAGGCAGCGCATTTAACAAATTGCGCCAAATTAAACTCTGGCAACTGGTGGCGTCAGCAGCGCGACAGACTAGGGGCAGGGACGCAGAGAGTTGGCAAGTGACACACATTGTTCTTGTTGTTGATATAAATTGTTTAGTAAATCATAAAATATAAATGCTCCCTTTTAATTAGTTTCATTTGGTTTTTGAATGTTTGCAACTTACCCGTCCACATCCACGAAGATGCCATCATCGCCGACAGCTGTCACCTGGCCCTGTTGTTGTTGTAGTTGAAGAGAGGAAAGAGTGGCAACAAATGCGTAGGGAACAAAATGAAAAAAGAATAATAAATAAATAAATGTGTCATTAATGCTGTTGTTGTTATTATTGTTGCTCGTGCTTTACGATACTTCTTGTAGCTATACATGTATTTTTTAATTATATTTTTATGATCGTTTCACAGACTGAATGAGCGCGCAAGCTCAGCATGTCGTGAGAGATCACAATAACAGAAAGAAATGTGCCAGCAAGAAGACTTCCTTGTGATAACAGGCACAGCAGCTGAAGAGCTCATCAAAAGCAAAAATAACTAATTTGAAAGTGGATGCATTTACACACATCTTTTAAAACTAGTATCGGGTCATTTTTTCGTATTTCTGAATTGGGATCTTCATTTGATTACAGCAGTTTTCTCGCCAGGTCCCGATGATATTCCTGCGTACGCACTACGGTGCTGTGCTAACTCCCCCTAAGTAAGACCTTACTCAAACTATTCCCTTGAAACTTGATTTGCTTACTTTTGAAAGGAATCAATTGCCTGCAGAGACAGATGCAAGCAATTATGAAGGCATCTCCAAGTTGTCAGCTAAATTCTTGGAGAATGTTTTAACTCCTCACTTGCAACAGTTTTGTAGATCTCTCATATGCCGGGGATTCATGAACTACGACATATTTAAGAAAGATGTATTCCTTCACCTACTAAATACAATTAAGTTGCACTCAGTAGAAATTGAATCGGATGGCCAAGCCAAATGTAGTGTATTTATGACTGTCTGTTTCTTTTTCCTTAGAATTGCATTTTGTTTTCTGTTCTTTTGCATAATGCATGCGAATCTTGTGGGTAAACCACAAGGCGCTGAGTTTTTTGTCAACAGAGAGCGATGGGAGCAGCAACTCTAATCGAGGCACTCACACAGACACAAGCATGCAGCGCTGCTTGTGAACACACACAGACACTCGCACACACCCCCACACGAATGACAAAGTGCGCCCTCTATGAGTGCGTACCCGTATGCCTTACGTATGTATGTGTGTGTGTGTGTTTGCGCGTATTTCTGTGTGAGACTCCACTCAACAAATGTTGCATTTATTTATAGATATAAAGCTAAAATTTACGAAATTAGAAACTGAGGCCGTGCAGCCTCAACTGAGAACGTCGACGTCGCCGTCGCAGTCGCAGACGCCGTCTCAGCATTGGGCTTACCTTATAGTAGGCTCCGTTATCAAGTCGCACTTCGACCATAAGATCGTCCATTGTGTTAATCCTTTGCAGGTTGCACCTCCTTTTATGAAATTGTTATTATTGTTGTTGTTCTTGTTGTTCTCTTGTATGTTAATGAAGCAATTAATATACCACACTAGCTCGTTGCCTCCGCCGGTCGTCAGTCAGCGCCGACTTATATTGCGTATAAGCTAAAAAGAGAGATAGAGAGAGAGAGAGAGAGAGAGAGAGAGAGGGAAAATAATAGAATCTTTAGTAAATAGTTTTATGGAAGTTGAGGAGGACCACATACAACGATAAAAGTCGGGCTAATTCTCCAAATCTTCGTTATTCCCTGCGATTACTTCGTTATCAGTCTTTTTGCTTTGCTTCTGTTGTTGTTTTTGTGGTTGCTGCCGCTGCTGCTGTTGTTGTTCTTGTAGCTCTGGTTGTGGTGGTGGAAATGCTTGCTGCTGCTTTTGTCAGAAACACTCACTCACACACACACACACACACTCACACGTACGTTCCTCTCTCTCTCTCTCTCTCACAGTTCCTGCAAAGATAAACAAGAAGAAGAGCTTGCAATAACAACGATAAATAAACGAAGCTTACAGTAAAAACTATATGAAAATTAACAATGAAACTAACGTCGACAGCGACAGAGACAAGGGCGACGACAACGACAGCCATGCGATGGCAATCAAAAATTATAAAATTTTGAAGTTATTTTGGGCCCGTCATATGAAATTTCCTTTTGTATGATATCAAAAACAACAACAGTAGGAGTAGCGACAACAACAACAAATGCATCGAGTAACGTCAACGCCGCGTTTGCCGGGGCAGCGCTGCTGCTGCTGAATCTTCTTCTTCGTTTTATAGCCAGCGCCGCTGCGCCGTCGTCTTTCTTTTGTGTCTTCACATCACTCTCCGCTCTCACACGCTCAGCAAACTCACTAACCATACACACACACGCACACACACACACTACTATACAGCACTGTCAGCAGCCGCCGCCGCCGAAATGCTGAGCACGCTTTTCCAATAAGAATTTCAAATACACACATACACGCACGCACACAATGAGCCCAGGAGCAGCACATGCCGATTTTTCATACATATACACAAATGTATTATATTCACGCTGAATCTCTTTCAACTTCTTTTACTTTGTTAATCGTAAAGATTCAAATACGTTAAAAATCTTTTCTACACTCCGTGCGCTTTGGGTAGAATTTTCCATCTTTTCCACCTCCCTTTTGCTGCACAATTTCGCCGCAGTCGCGGCTGCTGCTGCCGCCTTGCCGCTGTGCAAAATTTTTTTCACTCCTTGCTAAATACTTACGGGCAAGCTACGCGGCTATTTAATTACGTTAAATGTTTGAAAATTTATTGCACTTACGGCTGCCTGGCACGTTAATCTTCTGGATTGTTTAATTTGAGCTTACACCCTTTGAAAATAAAAAATATATCGCGTGCAGTGCGCTACTTTACTGCTTCCAAAAATTTTTTTCGGCTGCGCTGCGTTCTCTTCGTTTTGCTTTTACGCCTGTTTCGCAGCACAGTATGTAATAATGCTGCCAACTCGATGTAGTTGCCTCGCGTTCGCTACAACTTTTCGAAAATTTAGCTTTATTCGCTAGGCCTTTTAAATGCTTGTTATAAAAAAAATTTAACAATATTATTTTGATAAAGGCTTTTTGTAAATGAATGCGATGTTCACTAGAAAACACACACAAAAATCATATGTGACATATATCGCGCGGTGGGGCAACTCTCTAAATTGACAAGTAGCGTGGCGTTGCCAACTGTTTGATTTTCTTGTTACAATACCATTTCTCCAACCAGGTCTGCAAGAATATCCTACGGTTGCATTTTAGCGCAAACTGAGCATTAATTAGAATTTTACATTGACGTTGTGGGCAATTTGGAAGAACCTTGAAGGGTATAAAGCATTCAACATGCCGAAGGTAACCTTTCATCCTTATTGAACTGAACTTTTGATGAGCAATATTTATTTAATTAATTTATAGTCGGACTAAGGTCAGTCGACCGTTTAAAAGTAAAAAACAATTAATAGTTATAATTTATAATTTTAAATTACAAGTAAAATTACAAGTTAACTCTGAGAAAAGAAAGAAAAAAGAAATTAATTGAATTGAATTTGACTCTGGGATAAAAAAAAATTAAAGAGCCGATCCAAACATTTGTTGCAGAGGATTGGGGAAAACCCAGAAAAAAACCCAATCAGATCAGGAGAGTTAGTGTTAGTAAGCAAACCCTAATCAAAATAGCAATTAGAATGTTCTAAGCATGCAGTTAGTTAAAAAGTGCTACTGTTACTATGATCGATATTTAATCTTCAGCACAATGAACGACCATCTTTTTCAGGTACTGAATCGTAAAATTTGGTTGCAGTATTTAAAAGTACAAATAAAAATAAGCTTTAAATATATATTTGTTCTGCAATAAGATAAGATATATTTGCAACCTTTAAAATAAAACGGGCAGAACTCACAACCATTCAATAAAATGCTAAGTAAAAGTAACATAAGAAACATACTGAGCTGCAGTAAAAAGTGTTGAATGTCTGAGTTTCTGAGCGATCGACATACGTTATTACTTGATTACGCTTCATTTTAGAAATGAATTTTATCGAAATGAGGAAACCTATTTTTAAAAGTGATTTCAGCAGCTGCACAATTTTGTTTTTTGTTTTGTCGGTATATGAGGTTTATCCAAAATTACGAAGGAATGGACAATGCCATCATCGGGTTCTTGTTTAGCCTTTTTATATTAATACAAAGACGTTTTCTACATTGCAGCCATAGCAGCTTTTTGCACCATTCCATAGCTTGCCGTGTGGTTACCTACGGATAAAGTGCATTTCAATCTTCAAACTAAGACATGATTCATCAAACCGTTTTCTACATACTTTGCGATTATCCATATCCACTTTATTGCCCACTAAAATGAACGGAAATATTTCTGGAGTCGATGGATAAGCAAGTAGAAGGAACTTATCTCGCCACGAGTCTAGTTGGTTAAAGGAACTCGGCGACGTAACGTCGAAAAAGGAAGTACACAGCAATCAGCGCCACGGTAGAATACTCAGTGTCTGAAATCGCTCAGTGCCGGCTGTATCCCAAATCTAGACGCAAAGTATAACCATTATAGAAACATTCTTAAAGCCGAAGCTTACTAATCAAACCTGCAATTTTACATTGCGATTATTAAAAAAAATCTCTTTTATAAATAAATCCGCTGAGATTGTTGAAACTAATTCACGGGGAAAATACTTTTTAACATATCGGTTTAATAAAGATGATTTTCCGAGATTGCTCTTCCCCAAACGATCTAAATACCTATTGTAAATTGAGAAATGATTTATTGGTTTATTTACTAAACGACTTTTATAAGAACCAGTAAGAAAAGCAATAGTCGCGCAGCACGCGACAGTGGGATACCCTTCGACCTATGTATGTATGTTCTTATGTATATACACATATACATACGCACATGCTTTGAAATAAAATCCCGACAGATGGCGCTCGCGCTTCGCGCTCGCCCGCCTTCCTTGTTAGCTGACCGTAGCACTTGGTTTAATGCTCATCCTTTCTTAAATAACTTCTGTGTTTAATGTCCCATCGGATTGTAATTTGGAGACTGGGTAGATATTTCATTCAGCTTAGTATATGTTAAAGGTAGTTGTATCTTTTCTACAGCGCTTACAAATTGAGTTCAAAAATTAAATTATAGATTTGCAGGGGCGGTGGGCGTGGCACTTAACATTTGAAATAAACTTGATCTGCGCCGAGTACATAGGAACCTTCATTCCAAATTTGGTGTCCCTAGCTCTTATAATAGCTGAGATCCGTGTTTTCATTTGGTCATCCGGACATCCAGACAGACAGACATGGCTCAATCGACTCGGCTAGTGACCCTGAGCAAGAATATATATACTTTGTGGGGTCTACCACGCCTCCTTCTGCCTGTTACATACATTTGCACAAAGTTAGTATACCCTTTTTTGACCATTTTCAATGGTCGAAGGGTATAAAAACATGTTTGATTAAACTCATATATTTTTTTTAAAAAACAAATAACATTCTTTCATAGAAGTATATCACTTTCATGGATACATAAGTAAAAATTGTAAAACTAAATTAAGTTAACCTAACCGGAGATCCATTTATTCTTGTTGAGAAACAATAACAGGTCCACTGTTTTAGGTTTAGGCGATGCTCTACGATCGCTTATTACCAGGCCGGCTTTGCTGAACATCCTCTCCGACTCCATTGACGTTGCTAGAACGCACATATATTTCCGCGCGTACGAATTCATGTGCGAATCATTTGGTGGACACTAAAAAAAATGCAAATCTTATTATGTTATTTATCAAAACTCGGTAAAATGAAGCTTACTTTCCAAAAGTCTAAGGGATTGGCTTCTTTAGGTATATGCGGCTCTGTTATATATTGGCGCATTTGCTTGACAGCTTCAACGCGGGGATTCGTCATTGTGCTAACACCTTCTTCGAGTAAATTGAAGAAATTTTTTGAACCGAGGGTCAAGAAGAGTACCGACTCTTGGGCTTGTACGTTCCTCATAGGAACGATTTCTGTGGGATATTGTCCAAGTGAATTCCATGCATGTATTTTGTTGTTGCGTTTTTGTGTACGGCGCCAGTATGTCTGCAACTTTTTGTGACAGAACAGTGTGCCACAACCCGATTTGTTTCAAATGAAATCTTTGCAGTCACTTAAGTATAAGTTCCTGTGCACATTTTGTTAGAAATATAAATTTACTCTTACGTTTCCTAACCACTTGTACTAATATATGTATATATATATATATATATTGAAAAACTCATCTTTATAGATTTGTGGTAGCCCTGAAAAGGGCCGATTTAGTCAAGCTCTTGAAGCTGAAATTTTAGTCCGAATCGGACGAATCCTATAATTGGGAGAAATGTGTTAATTGCCGACATGAAATACAATGCACCGTAGACAAAAGATTAAAAAAAAAAATCCCGCGATTAACCGTTGTAACGGCATAAAATTCCTCATTTTTGTGTCCATCGCAATTTTTGTTCGAAATAAGTCGAGTGTCGGACAATGTCGTTGTGACGTTTAACTGAGAATTGCCAACAACAAAATTCATGCAAAATTTAATAATTTTCAAAATTCAATTAAAAAAACTAGAAGAGTCCGAGACTTCTGTCATTCACCTAAATTCATCATAAATATAGCCCTACCTGTACAAAAAATTTAAAAAAATCGGATCTGAGGGCACATATTTAATAATTACCATAGTTAATATCTATGCAAACCGATATACATGTTATTGATACCACTTACCCTTGACACTTGCACTTCCGACAAATTTATCCATGTTATTTCTGAAACCCCGCCAACACCACTTTTTTACCAACGCCAACGTTTTGTGCCAAAATTAAGAAAATGTGGTGATAACACTATCGTCCACTATCGAAATCAAATATTCGATAGTGGTTTGAGAAATAAATATTCAATATATCGATACTATCGTGAGCGGTCGCCTCAGCTCTACTGTTCCACTGAGTACAAAAGTCTTCTTACTTTAGATTTAATTTTTTAAATGATTCACCAAAGTATAGATTACATTTCACGTATTTCTACAATTGGCGCTACAAAGTTATATCACTAAGCATCAATGCTTAGTGGTTATATGCAAGTTTTTATTTCGCTTCCATTCATTTCGAGTTGAGCGTTCGCGCATTGCGCTTTTATGTCCGTTTTGGTGGGTAGACGATTGCCGACTGTGAATTGTTCGAACTGTTCACTTTGAAAGTTCTTAGAAGTCATTAAACACATAATCGCAAAACATAACCATCTGCAGTTCACTCTGCCATTCATAAAACCCCAAGCTGAATCATGGTCCTAGGAGTAGGCAAGCGCATACTGTTGTCTGAAGACTGACCTGCACGTTCCGATTATCAGTTTGAAGAATACAAAAACACTGATTGTGTGGAGGCTCTCACACACTTACCCGATCGTATCAGCTGTAGTTCCATTACGTTCTGTATGAGTTCTGTGAATTTGCAATGTTTGACTTGTGCCATTAAATATTTGCAGTTTTTGTAATGTTTATTGTTAAAATTAAACCAAAAGCATGAATATGTTTAATGAAAATATCGAATTACAATACATATATAAAGTTTACACAAGCGTTTGTGTATGCATTACCGAAATGGAGCAATTTTTAATAATACTCTATACGACTTATAAAATGAACTAACCAAATTTCAATTCAAATTTATTGAAAATGTTGCGGTCTGTGGCCAATATATATATGCATTGCCGATCGCATTGAATGTATGTGCAGGCAATTAATTAATTCATTATAATTAATTACAATAGAAATGTATATATGTTTTTTGTTTTATTAAATTTACAATCACAAGATTTTGTATTATTTCTGGTAGTTAATTTGTTGTTGTTGTTATTGATTTTGATGACGTTGCAACAGCTGCTTGTTGCCTGTTGCAGCAGCTGTATCGTGCGATAATTTTACTAATTAATGGCAAAATATTACTAGGAGGGCATGCACAATATGTCAAAGTTGTTATGATTGGTAAATACGAATACACAGACCATAAATAGTAATTATAACGGGAAATCTCTGCTGAAGTTTATCTGAATTTAGCATCCTATAATTATAACTATTCTGTTTTCTGAAATTGTTTTACTTAATCATATAACCTTGCTGTCGTTCTTCGTATTTGCTTTTATACTCATATGCTGTTATTTTATTTATAATATAGATTGTTTAATTATGCACTTTGCGTTGTATTCTGTTGTTGTTGTTTTTTGTTGTTGATGTTGTTGTTGCTGTTGCACATGTATATGTAATTCTATTATTACATTAGCATTGGCAATTGTCAGCGTTGCCTGGACGACTGTTTTCAGGGCTCAAGCGTATTTGATCGGGAAAATCGTTGATGAGTTCAGCCTAGAAAATATATGCAAAGTCATGAGCGTTCCGCACTTTATGTTAGTCAATTCAATAAATACCTCCGTCTCTTGCTCCAGCGCATTCTTTGCTATAGTTTGAAACGCCATCTCCACGTTGATACCCTCCTTTGCCGAAGTCTCATAGTAGGGAATCTCGTTTTTCGATTGACACCATTGCTGTGCTCGGCGCGTGGATACCTGATATTTGCATTGATTGGTTAGATTATTAAATGCAATATGGCACTAATAAAACTTAGATGTACTTACTTGGCGATTATCTAAGTCCACTTTGTTGCCCAGCACGACAAAGGGAAAATGCTCAGGATCCCGCGGACTGGCCTGTATTAAGAACTCGTCCCGCCATGAATCTAGATTCTTGAATGAGTTTGGCGCCGTTACGTCATAAACGAGCACACAGCAATCGGCGCCACGATAGAAGGCCACACCGAGTGATTGGAAGCGCTCTTGACCAGCCGTGTCCCAAATCTAGAATACATTTATAATTATCAGCAGACCACGACATGCAATGAGCTAGGTATAAAATTACCTGCATTGTGACGACGCGATCATTCACAACAACCTCTTTCGTGCAAAAGTCGGCTCCGATCGTTGCTTTATACTGATTGGAAAAGCGTTTGTTTACATATTGATTCATGAGTGACGTTTTGCCGACGCTGCTGTCGCCCAGTATGATGACTTTCAGTAGAGATTTCTTTCGGGTGGCCATATCGATATTTCTAATGTATTTTTCCTATTTGCTTTTAGCTGTTTTCGCTGCCTTTGTCTGAAATAGAAAACCAATTGGAACGTCGTTAAAAATGTATGCAGTGTTCTCTTATTTTTAGGTATAATTTAATTATGAATATATCTTAAACGCCTCGGATTACACAGTTTACTGCTGTCGGTTGGCAACGCTGACATTATCTCTCGGCTTCAACGTCAGATTCTGCACGGTTTACTGATCCGTGACTCATGATATATGAACAATGAATGACTGACACTGGAGCAAAGTACGCGGTATCAAACGAGGGGACGAATCGTAGAACATACATACATATGACCCGCATCGAAGCGATAATAAATTTTATGATTGGAAGCTAGCGTGCACAGCGGAGAAAGTGATGATGAAAACAAAGAACACGCATTACAAACAAAGACATTAAGCTATACTCTATCGAGAAGAAAAATTGTTAATGTGGTCACTATATGTTTTTCTAGTAAAATGAAAACGCCCATATTTGTCACAGCGACGAGGGGGAGTTGTATTTAACAGTAATATGCATACAAAGTACTGTAAAATCGAAAATAAAACTGCGAGCTCAGCGCTCCACCCGTCTGATTGATCCACAAATGACTTGTTTTTGCGCACTAATACTACTACAGTAACATCTATGTATGCATGTTTTCTGTGTCTGGGCTCCACTGGCATTTTCCATACTGTTTTTACTGCTGCGTAACAATTTTTCAGTCTTTGTTGCGAACAGGATTTGTTTACAATCTTGGGATGCATTACAAATGCATTTAAATAACACTTACTTTGTTTAAACAAATTGTTTGTTGTGTGTACGCACTTTATTTCTTTTCTATTTAACTACGCAGTTAATCTTTTTGTTTTTTCTACGAATTTTGACCAACATCAACTTGATAATCGATACATAATAATTCGGAAAATCGATATACGATAAATTGATATACGTTTACAGAGAAATCTTGACAGAACATTTTTCACTTAACAGAATAACTCCTCATTAAAAAGCACAATAGAAGTTTCCGAAGTTTACAGGTGTATTTCATCTTCAATGAATATTCTTCTAGTTGTAAATTTATAAAATGCTTTAAATGTGAATTCTCATACATAACTAATAAGGAAATTATTAAAAAATAGTAATTTGCATATATATGTATCGATAGTATAAACAAAATAATATGTTAACTGCGAAAGGGAATACAGCTAACATGTTTACATCCGACTTGCCATTGGTCACACTGCCAAGACGAAAAACGAAATAGTTATTTGTTTTAGTTGTATCAAAGAAATAATTCAAATAAAATTTAAAGTAAACACTTCCAAAAGACCGTGTGTGCCAAAATATATTGAAAACCATTAAGTGCGAGTTATAAATAATAATAATGGCAACGCTTCCGCCGCGCAAGAACCAGACGCCAACTCGCATCTGCAGCAACATGAAACCCCACCTGACACCGCTGCAGACGTTATTGCAAATGGGCTTCCAGAAGCATAGGGCGTATGTATCAGTATACCAGAGGCATATCCATACATATCTCTAGCTTAAGATTAACTAATGGGATACAAATGGGACGCAAAAGTAGCGACTGATAGGGACAACCAACGCTGTAGCATTTATTGATTTTATTTTTACTTACCCCAATTCTATTATCTTGCAACAGCGAAAAGGCGCTGGCATCTACCGGCAACAGAGGTGTGCAAATAGCTTCCGATTGGCTGCTGGCCCACGTAAACGATGCCACCTTGGACGAGTGTGCGCCACGTGAATATATTATATATGCCTGTCCAACTGGTCCGTTTCTACAGCAGCTGGAAGAGTTCTGGTCCAAGTCCCGCCAGATGTGTGGATGGAATGGAGCCCATAACTATGTGCCACACATCACGCTTGTCTCATTCTTTAAGGTAAGCAAAATGTAAGCCATTCATCGGTTATTATCACTAATGCCTTCTTTTATCATCAGGCTCCAGATGAATGTTCGCTGCAACTGTCAAAGGCCCTTAAGCAGGTCGTGGACATGACTGGGGCACTACTGGATCGACCGATCAAATTGGAGCCATATATGAGTCAAAACTTTATGGGATTCTTTGTCGCTGAAGATGATGCGAATTATTTGAAGCGCTTGGCTTTGCAATATGTCAAGGAGGTTTCCAACTCAAGTAGGCCCCTGCCACTGATTGCAATTTTATTATTGGTTGCAGTTTCCAGTTGCAGTTGCACTTTGTTTTGGGTTTTTTTTCGCACCATTAATCTGGTTTATTTCGGTATGGCGTGGCTTACGGTTTCGTTCTCTTCCTATCTCTCTGCCTGCACTCACTAATCGTTGGCAATGGACCTCAATAAATGGTAACGGAGCACAGTTATAAGTGATACTTACGAGCAGCTGGATGCCATTGTGGCCTGCTTTCCATGGTGTGGAGCAGTATCCTCAGGCACTCGCTGCATTCCGCGCAGCAGTCGATGTAAGCAATAAGTCATCAATTGAAAGTAAAACCTCTCAATTAAGTTTAAATTAATCTCTTTTTTTCACATTACTCATCGTCAATCATTGTTGTAGATTCTCATAATTATGTTTACCTTAGTTGCATGCATAACGTTATCATACTGTAGTATTGGCTTATCTTTATTTATTTCGTGACGTGACCAATTTAACGATTTCTGATAATCAAAGCCGCCGTGACAATGCAGTTTTGCTCGTACATATATAACTAGAGTAGAAGCGCATTTGATATTCAGTTATCGATCGGCTTTCATATCGTTTGGTCTACTAATAGACTCTATTACCTGTAGCAATCTCACTCGAGCCACACGTTAAGAGCCTGCACCTGACGCTCGCATATCAGTTCCCGCAGGCACAATTCAATGCACTGAAATCACTTGTGGAAACGCTTGACGCCAGCTGTGCATCCAATTGGGAGCTACGTTTATATTCCCGCGACCCACGACTCGCCACAAAACAAGTTAGCACCGCAAATATTTTACGGTTTATACATCATAGTCAACATAATTGCTCATTAATTGCAGGTTCAGAAAGTAGTTTATCCTCATAATCCCCACGAAACGGATGAGCTGGAACTTCGCATTGGCGACTATATCTACTTGAATAGCGAAGGAGTTGATAGCTCCAGTGACGGTTGGGCAGAGGGAATATCCTGGCTAACAGGGAGCACAGGACATTTGCCTGTCAACTATACAGAACGCACAGCCGAATCAGATGCTTGGACTCTGCATCGTGTAGTGCAGTTATCAAAGAGCATAGCATCATCCCTAAACTCGGCTGAGGACTTAGATATTGTAGACGGTCGCAGCATATCTACAGAACCTGAAGACCGTCAGCGTGAGCTGCAACAAGGTGAGTTAGTTTTAACACATCTAGTTCTCTTTTATTGTATTGCTTTACTCACCTTCAGGTACCCAACATCCCGAGATCATAGAAGGTTCTTCGTTTGAGGAGTCGGAGCAGAGCGTTGAGAAATACTTGCGTCAAACTTTACAGCCCTGCTTAGAACTTCCCTCAGTGCAGCTGCTTAATAACCACAATTTGTCACACCAGCATAATCCGCACACGCCAACAATTGAGATTACTGCCAATATGTCTTCCTGTTCCACCACTAATTCTGTGTCGAAGAATGTTGACGAGATAATGGTGGAACCACCGCCCGTTCAGGCGCCCAGACCCGATGACACGCTAAGTGTACATTCCGACCATGATCATATGGTGCAGCCAAGCCTTTTGGACGCAGCGCATACTAAGAATCGGAAGGTGTACATTATGCGGCACGGTGAGCGTGTCGATTTCACATTTGGCACTTGGATTCCCTATTGTTTCGATGAGTTTGGAAACTATATGCGCAAGGATCTAAATATGCCCAAGGTGTTGCCGCATCGCAAAAATAGTCCTGATGGCTGGCAGAACGACTCGCCGCTGACAAACGTTGGTGTCTACCAGGCACGTCTTACCGGAGAAGCTTTGCTGGAGGCACAGGTTCAAATCGATCATGTATACTGTTCACCATCCTATCGGTGTGTACAGACTTGCACCAGTGCTCTGGAGGGCCTTAAAATGAGTGGAAAACATAAGATTAAGTTAGAGCCAGGACTATTTGAGTGGATGGCTTGGTATCCCAATGGCGTACCAGATTGGTTGAGCAGTAGCGAGTTGATCGATGCTAAATATGATATTGACTTAAACTATGTGCCTGTGCAGCCGGCTACAGATTTGACTATTCATTTAAAGGAATCTACGGAACAGTTCTATACACGTAATCATGAAGTACTCCTGCAGCTGCTCGACAGTACCAGTAAGTACCGCAAATATACATTAAAAATCTGTATCTTTATCAATATTCTCTTGCAGCTGGCAATCTGCTAATCGTGGCGCATGCCACAACACTGGACACCTGTTCGCGGCAGCTGACAGGCGGAGCGCCGCGCAACACAAGCGAATTGCGACAGGTCATCCACAAAATACCCTACTGCAGTTTGGCTACTGTTGAGCAGGTTGATGGTGTCTGGAAGCTGGTCGAGCCCGAGTGCCTGCCCGTAACTCACTCGAAAAACCCGCGATTCGAGTGGAACGCATTGTCGACCACCTAGTGCCCGTGCTTGGAGCAGTTTCTCTGCACGCATTGAGACTGATTGAATACATATTCATTTTACAGCCGACCAAACACAGAACAACACACACATATGCGAAACATATACACACAAACACATATACGTAATTTGTTAAGTTTCAATTTTCTGTTACTATTTAATACGCTTATTGTCTGTCTACCTTTTGTACAACGCCAATTATTTATGCTCCATTTGTTCTTAATTTGCTTAAACAAATTAATATACGGACATATATACAATATACAATATACAATATATATACACATATATAGTTAAGCAAGCAAATTGTATGCAGCTGCAGTTGAAGAAGAGCTTCTTGGCTCTCTCTTGGATGTTTTCATACGTTTTATAATCAAGCAAGCTGCAGTTAACGTGTTGCCAACAATAATTACATACATATACATATATGCAATACTATACATATATTGCAGCAGCAAAGCGTTACCATGAAATTATCGTTTATATATAACATTCAAGCACATTTATAGTATTGTTAACCATTTGTATGCTGAACAAATTCATAGTGAATAGAAAAATAATAACAATATATAGACCTGTTTTGAGTAATTAGTTTCAACAGTCATACACCAGTACTGTTTTCTCCCCGTATTAATGATAATGATCATTAAAAAGCCACTCTCTTAGCCTTATCTATCAGCAAGTGTAAGCTGGTTTAGTTTTGCTTTAGCCTGGCCCGTTGGCTTGTTTGGCACTATATACTCTACCTTAGTCTTGTTTAGCCTTAGCGAAGAGCTGTTTAAAATCACTACATACATACATACGTACATATATTTATGCAAAGAATAAAAATCCCTGAGACACGCTCTAACAGTAGAATTTACAACACTCACATTTGCGGTTCTTACTTTGGGGGGGTTTGGGTGAAGATCACTTAGATTGATTATCAATATGATATTCTGGAATACTCTGGATATTCTGTAAATGATCGACACTCTCTGAAAGAAATGGGTTTCGAAGAAAACATACTACAGTTCACATTAACTTATGTGGCTCTACAGAAAAAAGCCGACATTTTATTTATTGCGCATGAATTAGTACGGTAATTTGTTATAATTGTTAAACCTATTAAATATATAATTGTTGAACTATTTATTTAGTTGAATTATTATTTGTATTATCTGTAATATGTTTATAGATGTAGATTTACATAAATACATACATACATATGTTTTATTAGTTGTCATTTCTGTTGTATTGTTTTTGTTTTTATATTTTATTTGTAGTAAAAACCAGCAATGGTTTCAATTAAAGAACTTAAAAGGTTGGTGGCTCTTGAAATGAATTATTTATTTTATTTAGGTTTAGTTTAAAAATGTATCATTTCTTGTCTGTAGCTGAAGGGAAGGTTAAGTATATTAAGCATTTATTGTATTTGTTGTTGTAAAACAAAAAAAGTACTTTAAAGAAAAGCCACTCTCCCACTGTATCGAGGAAAAGTGACAAAATATTTGTTTAGCATGGTATATGTAATGGTAATAACTAAAATTGGCGATATAAGCTGACGGGGCAACCATTATCAAGTTGTTAAGTTAAAAGAGCTGATCAGGAATAGGGAAAGCTTTTCCCAAACATTCCCATACCCTGGGATAACTCGATGGCCAGCAGTAGCAGGAGCAAGACAAACACTACGCCTGCTCGCAGCCAGGATCATTGCTCCGACGCTTGATTATCTAATTGTTAGCACTGCACTTTGCCGAACTGAACACCGCGGCGTTCCAAATTCTCACGGTACTCCTTGTAATGCATTTGAATCTCCTGCGAGCGATAGCGGGTTAGCTTTATTGATTTGCGCAGCTCCTGAGTGATGACAGCACGATAACCACCTTTGCGCAACAACGAGTCAATGGTCTGCACCTGATCCCAGCCCTGTTCAGTGGCCACCTGCGGTAGATAGGTGGCAGTACGCTTCAGGCCGCGCTCAGTCAAGAACTCAATGCGGATACCGTGTACGCCCAACTGCCAGTCCAGATGACCCTGCGCCTCCTCAAAGTTCTGCAATATGGACACTGAGACAGTAAGTCGAGGCAGCTCATCACGCGAGATGGGCGCAAAGCGCGAATCCTTAAATGCGCTGGTCAGAGCATATTCACGGAGTCCATTGTGCAACTCCATGGCACTAAAGGTGCCAATACAACCGCGCAAGCGCTTATCACGACCAATTTTCCAGGTCACAAACAACGGGTAAGCATCGTTGCTGAACATTGGCGTTCCAGGTCCATCAATGTTGTTCAGCTCGCAGTCGAGCACCTCAAAGCAGAAGAGGCACATATCCGGAACGGCAACATTGTCCAATGGCTTTATCCGTATACCATGGCCATTCATATAGTGTTGGGAGTAATGCACGGGCTGCTGCTGGTGATAATCCTCGTGCCTCTCGTCGCCATTGCTATTGGAATGCTGCGGCTGTTGCTGCTGCTGCTGCTGGTAGTTATTATGGTGTTGCTGGTGGTTATTAAAATGGGAATTGGACATTTCTGCTGCTCCTGTTTCTGTTTCAGCTACGTTTGTTAAGATTAACTCTACCGATAATATATATATATCTATTGTATATATAGCTAATGGCAGTGCACGTTGATGATCTAGGTTCAATTAACATAAGAGAACAACGACAACGAAAACAAGTCCTAATAAAAATCACTTCTCTAGCATGTACAAATTAAACGCCAGCCAAGCGTATCTCGTCCAATGTTTTGGGTACTGAAAATTAATAATTATAGTAATGTAGTAGCATAGTGTGTGTTAAGGAATGCACATATTATGTATAAGTATGTGGATTAGAGGAGAAGCAAGCACGTATTGACTTACCTTGACAAAAAGTCACTGGCCCCCTGCTTTGGTCTGCTTGCGCACTACAACACACACACACAGCTCTTTCTTCCTTTTTTCTGCTACAATACGATGCTCCTCACATTCATTGGCTTGCACCTTTGTCTTCGTCTTCGTCTTTGTTGCGGCTGCTGCTGTTGTTCGCTTCCGGACATTGGCTCTTGCTCTGCTGCTACTGCTTGGCTGCCGTTTTGTATGCTAGATAGCCATAGTTTATAAACACAACATTGATTCAGCTATTTGTGCTTCACCTTTCTTCCTTTGCGTCGTTCTTCGCACCTTTTTCTGTGGGGGGCGGCGGGGGTTCAATTTATTTTCAATATTTGATAATATATATATATAAATTTGTTCACCTTTTTTGTCTTGCAATAGCTTACTGCAATCTCATTGCGTTATCTGTGTGGAAGACGGGAGAGAAGAGAAAGTAATGCAATTCTTCGTTTCATTTTCACTATCTTTTTAATTGCTCTTTGTTCACACTTCATTTGCATTTACCACACACTGATGGGCGGACACAGGCAAACAACGTGTTACACAAGTTTTAAAATCTATCATTAAAGCTTTTGTGACAATTGTTCATATTTATTGGGACAATATTAAATTCAAATTACCTTTTTGTGAGACCTGATTAAATGTAAACAAATTTAACAATTTTTGACGATTTTAAGAATAGTGTTGCGCAATGACCAAAGATGACCTAAAAAGTGCACTAAAATAAAAATACCAGCGCATTAGGGTTGTCAACAGGTTGTATAAGTAACATTTTGTGATGGAATTTTATAAATCATTGAACAACTAGTTTAAAGTTAAGAATAATAAATTATGAAAAGGTTACAATTAATAACGTATTCCTAGAACAGAATTTAAAAATTGAAATCAAACTAATAAAACATTGTACTAATATATTTAAATAATTTTGGTATTTTTTTGGCTTGTATTTGCAAGAAAATGTATATTTATTGACAACCCTGTTGGGGCCCAACTGAGCCAAACAAAAACAAATAAAATAAGTAAAAAGTATTTAGCAAATTTTGTGTAGCGAAATGGCCTTAGCAAATGTTCTCTTGCTTAGCCAAATATCGGGACATGTCCTGCTGTTTATATTATCCCTGTGCATTGTTCTACCTTTGTCGATAAACCTTAATCAATTTTGGTATGTATGCTGCGACGTAGTATCTCTTTTATTCATTCATAAAGTGACATACATGACTAATAAATTATAAACATTCCATTCATAGTGGACACTGTCTGCTGTTTACAACGGGAAAATGGCGGGAGGAGGACGGAATGTTTGATGTACATTGGGCGTCAAATGGTTTCTGCACATTCCCCCTGATAACGGGGGTGTTCCTGCTGATTATCTCTGTGGTGCAGATCTACCGGTGAGTGAATCTCTAAGATTCCCATAATTTTTAGTTTCCCTAATCAAATTTTCCTTATTTGCTTTAGATATGTCCGTATGAAGGAGGAAGAGTCTTTCATCGCGCTCTTTATTGATGTTGTGCTTGGCATTTGGATGCTGGCCATGTCGATATTATCTGCAATTTTCATTACTTTGGGATTTATTGTCTGGTGCGACGAAATGACTGAACGTTTTCCATCATGCGAGACTTCAGCTGGACAAAATATAATACGAGGCGATACGGAAAAGATAAACACATCGGGATTCTACATTGAAATGGGCACCACCCAGGTAGGTTGCAATCTGCAATAGTTGTCTTATCAAGATTAACACATATTCCCCTAATTCACAGTTCGGCGCCTGGGGTGCATTTGCCATCTCGGTGGGCATCGGAGTAATCGCATTGCTGAAACTTATTCATAACCATCAGGTGCGCAACATCAAGGTGTCTATGTATCTGGAACGACAACGCTTGGTTAATCAGCAGCACTACGATGGACGCTCGACTCCCCCGCTGCAGGCTACGGTTGCATCTTCTGACACAGATCAGAATAAATAGTTAGCGTGCACGCCGAGCCAGCAGTTTGTTATTCTTTATGTTTTTCTCATAGTGTGCATAATAATCATGTTATGCCATTTAATCTTCGTTCTCATTATTACAATTGAGGCGCGGCAGCATGCGTTAAATATCTAGTGTAATCGACTCCCACTGATGGACGTACTGTAACTGCAGCTATCATACTCATAAGTTATTTACGTGATATATGTATATTTAATCGTGTATTCCAAGTATTCAATAAATTTTACGACTTTTGTTCGATTTAATTGTGTTAGAACTCAAGCGAACTGATTGAAATATGAAATAGAAATATGTATACCCACCATACTCACCTACCTGTTTACAAATACCCCATCATACTCGTACACCCTTCTATTTAAAAAGAGAAAAAACACAATTGTTGGTATTCTGTTATGTCAGTTACATTTATTTTGCAGTTATTTCCGTTTCATATCTGTTTTAATGTTGCAAGAATTTGTCGTTCTGTCAAACGGATTAAGGTTTGGATTTGCATTTCAACAAAATGTTCTTTAAAGACTTTAAAGCGATGCCCAATGTACATTATAAATTCCGTATTTGCTTGCTTAGTCTGTTTAACAATTTGCTCAGGATCTCTTTGAATTTCGCTTGACCAACTTTGCGCGTTTTCAATATAGTACATTAAAATAACATGCTTATTTTTTTTCATATCATTTCATATATCATCTCTATCATTTCTTTCTATCATCATCTCCATTGCCTGCATAAAGTTTAATTTAATGTGGAGCAAAAATGGTGGCATTTTACTTTGGTTTAGAGAAAAATAGTTACTTGTACATTAATGTATGAATTTTGTTCGGTTCTCTTGCATTTATGAAACAAATTTGTAGTTGGCTCTCAAATGTTATCAGTTTTGTTTTTGTGTTTTTGTTTTTTCCTTTTTCATAATTTTGGTTTTTGCTTATAATTAACACTACATCAATGTATGTACTATAATTAGTATTTTTAGTTGTTTGTTTTTCTTTTTTGTTCTTTTCGGATTTTTAATTTTTTTTGTGGATTTTCTATTTATTTTTTTTGTTGGTAATTATGTTTTGGATTTCTTTGAATAGCATATTATAGTAATCTTTCTTTCTGTTTGTTTTTTGTTTTTTGCTTTCGGTTTTTTGTTGTTTACTTACACTAGTTTTGTGGTATTTTTTGTGTGTTTTTGTTTTCACTTTAATCGATTTAAAAAACATAACAAAATTTGTTTGGAAAAAACATTGTGTTCTTTTGTTTGCAGTGTATTTTTGTACGAAACGAGGTAAAAACATTCAAATCACCTGCGGGCTGCGATTTATATATGCTAGTGGCTAATCGGTTTGAATTCGACAAAACTGTGCCCCGTTCGAATTCAAAAAGGTCGCGATAGACGCACGCTAGCACAATGGCAGGGGGCTACGCAATCTGGGATGGATGGATGTTACCAATTAGTCAATAATTTGTAATAGCCAAATAATTGTAATGAATAATTCGTGAAATTATTCTTTTAGAATTTTTGTTTTTATAACGAGGATTAAATGCTTGGCGCGCATTTGTATTTAGTTTAGTTTTTTTTTTTTTTGGATTTATCTATTGCATAGCCGACTGAAGTTAAAGCCAAGTGTGCGTGATCGCTATAGGAAAGTCACGGAAATCCTGTATTCCGATGAACCTCAAGCATTGAGCCCCTTAAAAGCAGCCGGACAAGGTGATTAGCTGAACCAAAAATCGTGTAAGCATTTATGTATATATAGAGGATAGACGGTAGGATCAAAATGTATGGGGAGTTTGGTGGCGAATTGTGGGAAAGGTTGACGCTGCTATCCGATTTCCGTGTTTGCATAGCAGCTAATGGTAATGCGGGTTAAAAAACTGTTTTTTCTTGTGCCTTTTTGTGTATTCTTGTTTTGCTGTTTAGTGTATGTGTTTGTGTGTTGTCTAAGTGTCTCTTTGTTTGTGAGTCTGTGTCTGCTTGGGTTAGTGTTGGATGGGGAGACGACAAGTGTGCTGCGTAGTAGACCGTATAGCACTGTATATTAGTGCCACATGGAACCGGATATTCGCACTTGTAATCGCCCCACGTTGTGTAGTGTAGTAGGGATGGAACAAATGGGCGTGCGAATATCCGTAATCGCAGATCACGTCCATTTGCTTCATCCCAGACGGTTATCACACGCGATCGCAAGGAACGGCGTTGTCTTGTGTCAAACCAAAATTCATAATGTTAACAAATTAGTTACAAAATAACATATTTCAATCAAAATTGTTTTCTTCATAAGCGTTTTAAAGTTTGAAATTGTAGTTTTCGGGTTTGTTTTGTTTCTTTTCATTTTCATATTCATTTTATTTTTCTCATTCGCATTTTTTTCCATTTTCATTTTTATTTAGTTTTTTGGTTGGCGGATTCCAAGATCCAAAAATGTTCATTTAGACAAATGCACGTGAAATACTTACTCGCCCCAAACTGACCGATCCGATCGACTTATCGACAGATCGACTGACTGGCTGACTGACAGACAGACAGACAGTGTTTAGGCACATTGTTTTCTTCCATTAGAAAATGCATTCGTTAACATTTCATAATTAAACGCACAACAACGGAGAAAATTCATACCAATTGCACGATCCAAATTTATTCGATTTCATTCTAGTTTCCAGTTTTTATTTTGTTTTCATTTTCTTTTTTTTGTATTCTTGCTTTTGTGCGTCTTAGGCATATGCTCTGCATATTGCGATAAGCGCTACCTGCCAAATTTTCTATATAGACCCGATTTTTGTCAAATTTGTGCGACGGGTTTTTTTGTTTGTTGCGAGTTTTTGCGTCCCAATTGGTTTTACTTTTTGACCCACTATGCAATTTGCAGCATTTAGCTTCGTACGAATTTTCTCGCATTTGTTGTACCATATTTTGTAGTTGTTGTTCTTCTTCTTTGTTCTGCATCTGTTTCGTTACTTTGCCGAGGATTATGGGCCGTGCTGCCACGCCCACTGTGGCGTTAACAGCACGGCGAATTTCTAATTTGGTGATTCATTTTTGTGCTTGTCACATTGAGGTTATGTTTATCCTTTGTTTCTTGTAATCTACGTCTTCTTATTCATCTCCTTCTTCTTCCCGATTAGGTGTCAACAAACAATTTAATAACAATTCAATTTAAATTTTGTACTATTTTCTGTTGTTTCGCTTGATTTTCTTTTAGTACTCTCATGTGTAACGGTATCACTAATCTGTTTCTTTTTCTGCATTTGAATACTTAGGAACAAAACGATAAGGAACATAATTGAACTAGAATTTCATACAACATTTGCCAGACTATTGTTGAGTTTCTCTGTGTGTTTCTGTGTGTGCGTGTGTATTGTTGGAATAAAACTTTGGATTTACGCCTTGCCGTATCGGATACATACGAGAGTTGACTGCATATATACGATATAATACTAGTTTATGCGTAAGTTGCAGTTATAGTAGTAGTAATAGTAGTAGTAGTAGTAGTAGTAGTAGTTGTTGTTGTAATAGTAGTAGTTGTATTTCTTTTAGTCTAGCTCTTGTTTTTGCTGTTGTTGTTGCTTGTTGTTCTATTATCGAGCATAGTACTAGTTGTTGTTCTTGTTGTTGTTGCTTTTCAACTGAACAACGACGAGCGATTTGAGTTTAACGTACTTATTTCAGACATTTGTACATATGACGTCACAATGATATAGTATGGGCATCATCTCGCATACACACACGCATTCATACAAATCGTCTGCACTCACACACATGCATACAATATGGTAAAAGAGTTAATTATTTTGATTTAAGCTTTTGATTTGAGTTCGATATCCGACTGTGACGGGGATGGCGACTGTGACATTAACTGTGACTGCGACTGTGTTGTTGTTGTTGCTATTATGTTGTGAATGTGGATTGTTGTTGTGGTAGTTGTAGTTGTAGTTGTGGTTGTTTTGGCTGCTGTAATTAGCACGTTAAATCAGACGCTCGCTATACCATATTCAGAAGTCCGTATTATTCGGTCCCGCATCCGCTTCGGCGGCATCGCCCACCTCGCCCACGCTGGGTGGCAACGCCAACGATAATTGGGGTGTGGCCGAGCCGGCGACAAGCATTGTTGGCTCCGTGTTGCGGCGCTTCATTTTGAGTTTGTTCTTTTTCAGCATAGTGGCCTAAGTGAGTACACGTTCGATTAATCGATAAGTAGATGATCCATGTTGTTGTTTTTTTTTTGTTAGTTTAGGTTGCAATATTAATTAAGCGTCCGGTGCATTAGTTAGTTGTAATTGTAATTGTTGTTTCAATTGTATTAAGTATCAATATAATTATTCAAAATGTTATCAAAATATATATGGAGAGAAAGAGATAGACAAATAGAGAAAAAGAGAGAGTAAGAGTTAATATAAATGAAGATAGGTTTACTTTGATTTCTTTCAGAATATATTGCAGAACTAAAATATCGATAGAATCAAAAGAAATAAGCAAAATGCAAAAGAATCGAAACAAATGAAATGATAGTTTCGAATATAATTGAAACTTTCTTGCTTGTATGTGATAGTAGAAGTGAGTTGCTTGTTTTTGTTGTTATCGTTTGCTTTTCACACTCTCTAAGCGCATTCAAAATAAAGCGAAAGCAACAACAAACCAAAATACACAGAAATAATCATAGACAGCTTCAAAGGGCTCTGTGGTTTGGTAAAGTGTGGTGAGTTCTGATTATGATGTGTGTGTATGTGTGTGTTCAATTTGAACAGCTACAGTTTGAGAAGCGGTGGTCACAGTTGTTAGTTTTGTTGCTGTATTTGTTGTTGTAGCTTTTGTTGCTGTGTGCTCTTTTGTTGTTTTTGGGTGAGGGTGGGCTAATCGGGTGGTTCAGAGTTTCAAGTTCACATTATAATGCTACGAAAAAGTTCGCCTAGTATTTATTCAAATTTTCTGTTTGTTCTTTTCATTAACTAATTTGATTTCCATCAATTTTAAGGTGTTTTTTTTGTTTGTGTTTCCTTTTTCATTCATCATATTTCATCTTTTTTTTTGATTACTATAGATTATATTTAAATTTGTGTTTTGATTTTTCTATTGGTTTTAAGCTGACAATTAGGAAGTAGTTGTTCCTAGTTCTATTTCTATATATTTATATGAAGTATGTGTTCTTTTGGCCTATGGGAAAAAACAGGAAAACCAATATCGCAGGCCAGATGCGTATGCCGAAGCCATGCTCTATGTGCTGCCAAAGGGCAGGGGAGGTGGCACGGACACATCCTTATCGCCATTCTCGGATGTTTGCTGTTGTTGTTGCTGCTGCTGCTGTTGTTGTTGCTGTAACTGAAGCTGTTGCTGCTGTTGTTGTTGTTGCTGCTGCTGCTGTTGTTGTTGTTGAAGTTGCTGCTGTGACTGTTGCGACTGTTGTTGTTGCGGTGCATTTTGCACTGTCAGGCTGAGCACAGCAGGCGAGATATGCGGCTCCGTCAGACGTCGCTTACTTTTCGTTTTCTTCAGCATGGTGGCCTGAATGTAGCATAAAACACACAGAGTCAAAGGCGACATACAGACAGACACAGACACACACATACATATACACATACAAATAAAGGCAAGCACACTATCAGCCATAACACACACACACACACATACATAAACGGTAACAATTCAAGAAAGTTCCTTCACTTTATTTTTTAGTTTAGGTTTTTTTATTAGTGCTTATCTTGATTTAAACATTGAAACTAACGGGAAATTGGGATTATCTTCGATGGGCCGAAGCATTTAAATATATTATTGAAGATTGTTTTGGTTTGGGTATCTCCAGGATTTGAATTAATTCAATTGTTATACAGTTAAATCTGCGTAAATCTTCAGTTCACACACCATATAATATATTACCATAAGTGGGGGGGGAGGTAAATAAACTATCGGTTATATCGTATGTACATGGGTTTGGTGGTTCAGGGCTGAAGGTGCTCTATTTGAAATTGAGAAAATATCGAACAAACACACACGCACTAACAGTGACAATACTGAATTGCATTGGATACGTTTGTTATCGATATTTGTTAATTATCAATTCTGCATATAAACAAAAGGACATATAACACATGTAGCATAAAATACGTTATCGAGTTATCGATCACAAGATTTGAATTTGCATTTTGGATTTGGACTTGGGACGTGGCAGTTGGTTGCATGCACATTTTTTTTTTACAAAACAAACACACACTTAGTTTCAATTATTCGATAATTTTCAAACGATTATCGATCTACTTAACATCAAATTAATCGAACAAATCATTTGTTAAGTCATATTTTCTTGATTTCTAAAACAATCAATATCAATAGCAACATGTTTTTTTGTTATTCCTGTATGTATGATATCATTCTAAACATCTTCTATCAACGAATAGATAGAGAGCTTTTATTTCCAAATTTCTTGATTTAAGTAGTATTTATATTTATTGTTGTTGATTTAATTTTGAGTTAGACGAACGTTACCAATTAGATATCTCACTGAATTTGATTATCTAAAGACCATTTCCATATAATTTTCATGAGTTTTCCATGTAAGTAGTTCTAAACTGATCATTTAATATACACACACATTGCTGTGCGTAATTTGTAAATGTTATGTTAAGTTTGAACTATGGATTCGAGCTTTAAAGGTGTACAATCAGAAAGTAACGTATGCAGAAATTGTAGAGAAACCAATAAGGAAATTGAAAAGCGTAAACGATGATCAATGATCAGATCAGTGCTATATGGAGAATATTTATCAACTCAATTGTATTATTTACAAACCGAAAAGTGAATAATAATAGTCATAATATAATAAGAAGCGATCATGCGATATCAACTGAACCTCGAAAGCATGCGGACCTAACTTAAATTTGTGCTAAGAATCGATATATCAAGACTGGAACTCACCTTCAATGCAGATTTGAGGACCACAACATCGCCAGGACTTTGGATCCATGGCTCGCCGTCGACCTGTACGGGCATATCTGTATTAAGATGTATCTTAATGTGGCCACCCTGTAGAGAGAAGAGCGAGAGGAAGTTAAAGAAAGATTGTGTGGAATTTTATAGATATAAGTCGAACTAACCTGTGCAATACGCATGGCAGTGCGTATGCCCGACTGTATCTGTCCCAAGTGTACGACACCAGTCACGCCCACCACCTCCAACATGCCGTCATAGTGATTTGGCGTACTAAACTGATCGTCCTTGTCGGGTCCCCAGGGATTGGCACCGCTGCCCCAGCTGGCATAAACGAAATATACCAGTTTATTAGATAAATTCCTATACAATATGTATTTCCACTTTACCTCAATATATTCAATATGATAATACCATCGACTGGCGGCAGATCTACCACTTTGCCATCGACTTCAAGTCGCAGTTCCTTCTGTAAATCTTTTACGGTCTTTCGTCCGACAATCTTACGCAATCCCATCTTGACGTAGTATCCTTTGTTGCGTAGACGCGAATTAAACTGATTGGGATTTTCCTCGCGTGCATTGTGAAAGTCCAGACAGAGATCGGCATCGATGCCGATGCCAAAGTAGTTGTTCATCACAAAGATCTGTGAGTTGTCCTCGTTTTGTGCGCCACCTGTATCGATATTTATTAATTGAGTATGCAGCTAAAACTTAAACAACATACACACACTAAACGCACACACATCGAGACATCGACACAGACACCGAACATTGAATTTACATTATTTACATCGAGATAGGCACATAGGTCAATTTACCGCTATCGTTGCCAGCCGTCTGATGACTTGATCAAATACATTACCTGATCTTCTTGTGATTATAAGGAGTACAAACAACAACTAGGGATCGATGCATGCAGTTCATATTTGGTGTGTATATCGATAACATACTATACACATCGAAACTAACAGCATTTATCATCAGCTACCAAACTTTGGAGCAAAACTACTCAAGGTTTTATATACTTGGAGGGGACTTGGGACACGGTTATAACATTATTTGGCCGGTTTAATTTCAATATAACTAAGGTTTATCGGTCAATCGAAGCAAAAAGGTTAAAACTATTTCTACAATAGATTACAATTATCAACGAAACCAATTCTATATAGTTAAGTGGAGTTAACTAAGTTTATGCATAATTTCCTCGCCCCAAAAAGTATGCTATATTTGAACATACTATCAAACCAATTGAATCGATTGCAGAAATAATTTTATATACAAATAAAAATCTTAAGCTTGATCGATAATGTTACAGCAATACTTAAGAGCACAAATCAAATGACAACGAGAAGCGAGTACCCGCAGGGTATTCGATTTTTACAAGTAAATCTCTTTGAGTTTGGAGGCTAAGGAGATTTAAGGTTCAGGTGGAGAGGGGCAGGGGTAAGGGGCAAGGACATTATATAAATTAGACAGTGAAACGTATAAAAAGAATAAAGAATTTTGAAAACATCAAATGACCTGATATATCACTCGATGTCAGAGCCGGTAATTGATGATGCTGATTCGTTTGTTGCGATAGATGTGCTTGGTGAGCCTTCTTCTTCTTACCGGTTGTTTGTGCGGGCGGCTTCATGGCCGGCTCTTCGGGCTTATCTTCTGGATGAAAGACAACAGTCCAACGATCCAATCGTATCTCCTCGGCCTCAATAACATCGCGCAGCATATTGAGGGGATCCTCGCCACCGGTGTAGCCGGAGCCCCAGCAAAGGACGCGTGCCAGATCGTTGCCTGGCCGAAAAATTGCGGGCTTAGGAAAATGGGGAAACAGGATCGAAGGAATCTACACGTTACTCACCTGTACCCAGTGGTACAATAGCACACGGTGGGCTAGAACATTCCGAGTCTTGGCCGACATTATCCAGGCACTGCAGCACCCAACCAATGGTGCCATCGCCGCCGCACACCAAGATCTTATAGTTGGTAATTTGCCGGAACACGTAGAGGCTGCACAAAGATAAAGCATTTAGTTACGATATTATACAATCACAATCCTCTATTATGTTTACCCTGGCAGAGGTCCGCCATTGTCCAAGTCGAAGACCTGGTAAGGATTCAGCAGTTTTCTAAAGCTCGATATTAACTCCAGACCCTGGCAGCCGCCCGACTTGACGTTGACGAAGACCAACAGGGGTCTAACATCCGAGGGCACCATGCTGGGTTCAATGTTCGGTAGCAGCAGCACCAGCAGCTTCTTGTCCTCGATTATCGTTTCGCGCAGATTGTAGAAAGCGCGAACCTGCAAGCAGACAACGATTGTCAAGGTAACAAATTGCTAACAAATGGAGATTGACATTTCCGAAGGGACTTACCGCCTTTTGAGAATCCTCAAAGGTGAGCACAACGGAACCATACTCGTAGTAGATGGGTCCGATGCTGGTGAATTTGTTCTCATCGGTCACGTATTTGTTTAAAATCTGTTCGTAGTTGCGCTGCGATAGTCCTGTGGGCAGGTTGCCCACAAAGAGCGCTATGTTTGGTCCATGGGGATCCTGTTTGTGCTGCATGTAAAAGCGCATCAATTCCATTTGACGTATGGAATCCTTGCCAAGCTGCTTCATAATATCCCACGGCCTTTCGTTCCACGAGAGGATGCGTTCGGTGACGCCGCGATCGAGCAACACCTCCGAGCATCTGTGGAGTGTGAGTGTGAATGTGTGAAAGCAGACGGAGAGAATGAGAGTTGGCAGTTGGTTTACCTGTAGTCCTGTATCTGGTTATCTTGCAGTCCGAACTTGTCGAGTGCGTCACGTATCAAATCCTTAATGACTGTCGTATTATCTACAGGAACACTGACATAGGGATCTTCCAGTGAGCACTGCAGCTTGCCGGGATAGACGCGCACATGGCCCCTGTCCCGGTCGTGAAACCTGAGATACATGGCCGGTCGCTTGCCCTCCAAATGTGTTAGATTTAGCACTGGTGTCGGATCCTGTATTGGTGCATCTTCCATCCCTGGAGCGGCGTACAGATCTGTCAGATAGAAAGCCTTCGGATCGCGTGTTATATGAAATGCTCGCAGCGCGGTGGTCAGCAGCTGTTCCAGTGTGTACGTGCGCTGCACAATGATCGCACGGTATTGTTGGCGCCGGAATGAGTTGTTGCCATCAAAGACCTTGATCATTTCTACAGTAATATGAAGATCACAATGTGTGTAAGTAAATACTCAGTCTGAGTTAATAGTTTCCTTACCTATATCCTTCTCTTCGCGCTCCTTCTCCTTCTTCTCGCGATCCTTTTCCGATTTATCCGATTTGTGGCCAGACGATTCGGGGCGATAATGTGCCGAGGTGGATGAGCCACCGCCACCGCTGGCAGCACCACCACCACTGGCACCACCGCCACCTCCACCACCACTGCTGCTGCCTGCACCGGTGGCACCGTGTGAGGACTCCCCCTTGCCCAGCGACTCCTCATCCTTGAAACGAGGCGCATCTCCGCTGCTGAATTCCTCCGATATGCTGCGTGCTAAACGATCGCAGATAAAGACAAACGATTATAAGCCATAACTCTGGGCATTCTATATAAACATGCATGTGTATATATGTATTTATGTGTGTGTGTGAAGGTATCTTTCAGTAGAATGAGTACATTTGTTGGTTAGGGGATTAGTCACGTCTGATGAGATATAATGCGATGCGAAATGGTGCGATTGTATGGCAAGCGATAGATTAGTATGGGTTAGTTACTGTATTAGTATTGACTAATTAATAGTACATAGTACTTGGTTAAACAATAAAAGCGAATTGTTAGCTCAAGAAACTGGAAACTCAAATGAAAAACAAAAAGAAACAAGAATAGAAACCAAAACCGAAACCAAACAAAAACAAAACCAAGAAACCAAAGCCAATCGCACTCGACGGCAGTTGTTCTGGCAGTTGCTGTTAGCAAGAGAGAGAGAGGAATATTACAAACGAGAGAGTTAGAAATGTCCTAGTCACCTCTGCGCTTCTGGTAGCGCGGCTTGCGCCAACCCGCAGAGAGTCCACGCACACGACGCAGCAATCGGCCAAAGACATGACCGGAGCCATCTGCGTCGCTGGCACGTGATCTGCTGCTACTGGCGCCGCCGTCGCTAATATCGCCGGCAATATCATCGCCACTCAGTCGATGAGGTCGATCGTCGTCCAGATACAAATCCTCGTACTCCACATCATCATCATAGGCATCGCCATCCAATGGCAGGCCACGTTGCAACGAGGGTAGCGTATGGAAGTTATCATCATAGGGCAGTATGACGCCATCCTCATCCTGTATGGTTATCTCAATGTTCTGCGACAGCCTGTCCAGGCTGTAGTTGCTCTTGGTGCCGCCTTTGGGAGAGCGCTTCGAGCGTCGTCGCTGGAACAGACCACGTCCGTACTTCTTGTATCGTGCCACGCCTGGCTCCTGGAACGACTTGCTGCGTCCCACTGGCGACACTGGCGACTCTGGCACATTGCCACAGGCAGGCGATGCCGAGGAGCAATCGCTGGAATTGGGTGAGCTCACCGAACCGCCCTTGGTGTGCTTGGGCGCACTGAGTATGCTCTTTGGCTTGGGCTTGGCTTTCAGCAGAGCTGCAGTCTTTGGGTTGCGGCCAGGGAGCACGCTTAAGGCTTGTCCGGCAGGTCCAGCTGGGGCTGTTGTGCCGGTGGCAGTGGAGGAGATTGGGCCTGATGCGCCCGCTTGGCGCCTTTGTTGACCCGTTGATGTGTTAGATGTATTACTATTACTACTATTATAGCTAAGGTTGCTAATCAGATTCATGCTCGAGTCCAGGTCATCCGTATTGGTTAGTTCGCCACCCGTATCGGATGTCTCGTAGCAGCTCTCGCGGGTGGGCGGCGCCGTCTCCAGCTCAACGTCGCCATGGTAATCCGTTTCGCTGACATCGCGTGCCACACGATGATGCCGCGTGCAACGTTTGCGCGAAGTGAGCGATACATCGCAATGATCGTAATCGTCGCTCAGCTCGCCACCGCTTATATCACAGACACCGCCATCGACATCGTCCCCATCCCCTTCCCCATCCACATCCACATCGTATTCCTCCTGTTCGCTCTGCGAGGCATTGCGTCGTCGTTGCCGTTGCGCCCTTCCACCACGCTGGCCGTGCGCCAGTTTGCGGAATAGGCTAGTGTAAAGCAAATGCAGCGAAGAGTTTGCCGACGGCGACTTTTGCAGCGGAGCATTGGAGCTGGACACAGTGGTGGGTGTGGTTAGCTGCATGCCGCTGTCGAGTTCCGTTGCTGTGTTGCATTGTAAGTCTTCTTCATCTTCATCATCCTGCTCCTGTTGCTCCTCCGGCTCCTGTTCGCTTGTGCCCACTGTCAGCGAGGGCGTGGGTGAGACACACAGCGATATGGAGCCACAGGAGGTGGGCGTGGGCGGCGTTGAAAGTAAAAAATGTTGTTTCGATTGCTCAAGGCGCTGTCTATGTAGCTCGAGCAGCTCCTTGAGACACAAACCCGCCGCACCGCACTCACCAGCCGCGGCCTCTCCACCCAGCTCCGGGCTGGCTGCCGCGGCACAACCAAACCAAAAAAGAAACGTTTAAGAAACAACACAAGATCAACTTAATACAACGAATAATAATCAAATAAATAAATAAATCAACAAAATCATAAATTATCGATAAGTTATCGAAATGAAAACAGGTGGAAATAGGTTAAAAAGAACCGCAGCTGCAATAGTATGCGATAGTGTTTTGCTCTTTTACGAGAGACAGAGAGAGAGAATGAGAGAAGTAGGAGAGCTGAGCTGTGTTGAGAGAGTTGAGAGATGATCTTCCATGGTCTGAGAATATATAGTATATGGTATAGTATGTGCCACAACATCGATAGCTGATGCAGCTTATGATGAGTTTTGGGTGAGTGTGGTTCAATGGCTGAGTGGATGAACAAGGCTCAATGTCGGTACTTGGGCCAAGAGAGAGTCGTCTGTGATCAAAGTTAAGATTTCTTTCTTGCAGTGGGAGTAAGTTGGGTAAGGTGGAGTAATTGGGGGTAGGTAGGGTTGTGGGTACTTACGACACGAATAGTCGCGCACCAGCGACGTCTTGGATTTGACCTGAACGCCAATGATCGCCTCGATTGGCACCTCAGTACGTGGTATCGACACTGAATGCGGAGGTAAGTAAATAGGTTGTAGTATACCAAAATTACATTCGGTTGGCAGGTACATGCGACATCCGGCGTGCGTAGTCATGCCACACCACTCGCAGCGATAACCTGTGTAGAGACAGTGGACAGTTAAGTATTCATATATCGATATATTTATCGAACTTATTTCAATACACACCTGTCAGACATTCCGATGACCAACAGGTTTTCTTGCAGTATGCGCATTTGGACGTTGATGGAAGATTACCCTCTCGCCAATGATGCTATAAGACATAGAATTCATATATAGATATATATCTATATAGATAGTATGATCACTCACCTGATGCTTCACATTAAGCAGCTCCTTGCCGGGCACATACGTTGCATTTTCCGTGCAATCGGGCACAGCAAAATCTTGGCACTCAGTATGCGCGAAATATTCGCAAACTGTCGATAGATAGATTTACATATATATTATATTTATTAGATACTTTAAAAGCGTAGAGCTTTAAGGATTGTATAGCCGTTATATCTGGACTGCTTTACTTATTATAGTTTGTATAATGCTTTGCGAGTTCTCTTGGCTGATTATAAATTAGTTAGCATTAGTGTATTCAACTCATTGTACTGTCTTTCTTCTATCTTCTTTCTGTCTTCTATCACAGTGTTTATTCTTAAGTATTTAATGCTTTCTATTCTAAAATTAGCATGGTATTCTTCTGATCTAATTGCGGTTTTCTAAGGTCTCCGTAATGCTGCGCTATAAATATTCGATAGTCTATTCATATTTCCGGATTAAATATAAAATAAACATTACAATTCTTCACTTTATGTGTATTATAGGGGTATTAGACCAAGAGTCCCTAAAGTATATAATTTCTTAATCAGCATCAACAGCTCATTCGATATAGTCATGTCCTCCTATTAGTCTGTCTATCTATCCGTCTGTATGAAAATCAGAGACTATAAGAGGTAGGACTACCAAAATAATATGACAACATTTCTAAATCATATATGCAGATTAAGTTTATTTTCGATTTAGTCTTAAATAAATAAAATACTATTAACTACTTTAATTTGCTACTTTCTCAGCTAACTGCCTTGACAAATCGAACACAATTTGCATTATAAAATCGAGCTATGTATTAAAGATTGAGTGTAAATGAATCTTTATGCCAAGATATTCATATACATATAGTAGGTACAATGCCTGGCGACAACAATGACACGGCCAAGCTGAATGCGAACAATAAGCTGACGCTGTAGTCGCCTGTCACAGGAATTCGCTATGAAATGCATTTAAAATTAACTGAGGAGGGGGGGGGGAGAATAGGAAAGTAGTCAGGAGAGGGGGCGTGGGCTTACCTAAACAATGCACCGCTGGCGTTTCATCCAATCGCTTACGGCAAACAGTGCAGAATTTTCTCTTGTGATGCGTCGGCTCCGACCAACAATGGGCGACGGGATTCTGTCCGAAGCGAAACGAAATGAAACGAAACGATGTGACAGTTAGCAAGTTATTCAATGTGACATCTAGTTATTATAGTCTGTGTGTGTGTGTGTGTGTGTGTGTGTGTGTGATATTGTACGCACCTTTATAATGCATGGCGCTATACCGGAACAGGGCGTTACCACGTTGCTGACACATCGCTCGTGTATGATAAAGTTGCAAACTGCAAGAGAGAGAGAGAGAGAGAGAGTAAGTTAGTTAGTTGAGAGAGTTGATGTAAAGGGGAAGCATGTAAATGTCATTAAATGAGAGTAAAACAAAGCTGGAACATGCCCTAACATACTCTACATATACATATGTATGTATGTATGTACATATATGTATATGTATGCATGTTCCCTCTGCTTATCTATAGTAAGTGAAACAGAGCCTGCGTAATAATATTATAGAAATATATTAAGTGAGCACTTGTTAGAAGATAAGTAGCCATGTAATACGTATACGTATGCATGCATGAATACATATACATATGTATACATATGTTAGCTAGTTAGCATACATTGACATTTCATGCCTAAATCTCTCGCACGTCATCGTCGTTTGCGGGCGCCCATTCATGTTAGTTCTTGAGTTCATGGACAGTGCTTTTCATTGAAGTTTCCCTCGCACACAAAAGCGCCTGCCTGCCTGCATGCTGCACATGCACACACACACACACACTTACAGAGAGAGAGACATACGGGCAAGTGGCTAACCTCAAATAGAGTAACAGAAAGACAGAGAGAGAGAGAGAGAGTCAAAAGCGAAAACAAACGTTGAATGCAGTGCAAACAAAGAACTAAGCCCTCTCTCTCTCACTCCCTCTCTTCTGCTTGCTCTCATAACACTTTGTGTTGGTGTTAGTGTGTGAATGGCAGTAGCAGCAGGAGCAGCACAGCAGACCAGCCCAATAAACCACCACACACCTGCCACACTTCCCATCCCCTCATCCTTCCCTCAACACGAACTTTGAGTGCAGCAAATTGACATTTGTTGTTGGCCCCAACATAGAGATTTCGAATTATATTTTTAGCACTGCGTGCAAGTTTAACACACTTTGCGTGTGCATGCACACATAAATATACATATGGCACATACAACATACATATGCATATGGCACATACATATGCACATGTTTGCCTTATGTATAAGTTCATAATTATCTTTATGTATTTGCCTGACTGTGTGTAGCGCTCTCTCTCTCCCTCTCTCTCTCTCTCTCGCTCTGTCTCCCGCGCTCTCTATGTGTGTGTGTGTGTGAAACTAGGCCGCTGACCTGACGCTGACGCTCTGACGTCATGAATGAACTCATGAATTTGTGTTGGCTCTGCTATTTCAGCTATATAAATAAACGAGTACTCGCAGCAGCAGCAGCGTCGTTTGTGGCGCATGTTGCATGCAGCTCCAAGTGGATGGCCAAACGTGACGCTGGCTAAGGCAGCAACAGCAGTCACAGCTTGTATGCGTGTTTCTGTGTCTGTCTGTGTGTGTGTGTAATACAATCTTCTATTTTTCTTTCTTCTATTTTCTTTTGCAGGCAGCAATTAAATTAAGTCGAATATTTATATTAGTTACAAATATTCATTGCTCTCCCTCTCTGCATCTATCTCCCTCTTTCTTTTCTCAGTTACTTCGTGATAAATGTGAAATAAATGTTTGCATTATGTATACCGAAATACGCAAGTATATATGTCTGTGTGTCTATGTGTGTGTGCGTAGATAAGCAAGGGAAATTTTCAAATGCTTTTCTTCTTCTTGCCTCTGTTTGGTCGGGAAATTCATGAAACTCAACACACTTTTACTTTTACAATTTTCTTTGCGCTGTGCAAGGGCGCGCTGTTTATAACTGTGTGTGTGTGTGTTGCTTTTATAACAACAATAACAAAGGAAACATAAAGCCAAATCGTCCCATGGTACTTGAAAAAGTTGCGGAAAGTAGAAGTCAAAGACTACGAGCTGAAATTATGTGTGTGTGTGTGTGAGGTGGCGAAAGCCATACATACGCATGAGTGTGCGTATATGTGTGTGTTAAACTACACACACTCACATGCTGTGGCAATTGAATGGGCACAAGTTGACATGCGTAGTACAATAGCAACAATTAAAATTGATATTTGCATAAAACCCAACACACATACAGCCTCACACACACACACTCACACACAGTCACATCCGTTTTGCGCGCAGAACTTGAACTGACAATAGAACTGGCTCGAAAATAGCTAAATGTAAATATAGAAATGATTCGATTTGATTCGCATGTGACGCATGAATGTGAGTACGAGAAACGAATAGACATATTCGATTAGTTGTGTGCGTACTTGAACTTGACCACGTGACGTATGCGCAACGTCAGAGCACCAAATTGAATCTGAACTCGAACTCGAAGGCAAATGTCATTCTTATACATCAAATCATAGATCAAATCATATTAAATGCAATCAGAGCACGCAAATTCAATTCAAATTTATCAGTGCATCAAATTGCAGTCGAGCTTGGATATTTTTAGCAACAGCTTCGACATCAACACAATTTGCGAGGCTGCAAATTCAATTCAATTGAGTTGCGTTCAATTCAATTCAATTGAAACGCGCAGCAACTAAACACACACACACACAGATAGACACACATACAGACACAGCTACACTTCACGCAAGTACGTAAGCATACACAAGGCAACAGTCAAGGATATCGCGTGCGTCGAGGCAGGCACGATGTCGATGTTGACGTCGTCGACATTGCCCGCCAGCTGTGTGAAGAGATTAAATTTACATACCCTGTAAACGGACTGTCGATAGGGATGTGTATCGTTAGTATATCAATGCAGCGATGAAATAGTTGATATCTTTGAAATTTTAAGCGAATTCAGAGATATATTATTTCAAATTCGATATATCGAAGTATTCTGCTATTTCCCGCTATTTCTTAGTTCTTTATAACTGATTCGCTTGTAAGTAAGGTTTTTATCTGATAAAGAAAAGGGACATCCCTTGTCTATCGATAGTATATCGATGAAGCGATGAAATAGTTGATATATTTAAAATATTTAGCGAATTTCTTACTTCTTTATAACTGGTTTGCTTCATTGTAATTTTTTTATCCCTTATACAAATAGGGAAAGGGATGTGTATCGATAGTATATAGATGCAGTAATGAAATAGTTTATATATTTAAAATATTTAGCGGATGCAGCGATGCTATTTCAAATATATCAACGTATTCTTATATTTTACGCGATTCCTCAGAAACCTATAAATGATTTCTCTTTAAAGAATAGGGAAAGAAATCTCTTTTGATATAATGTCGTTACTGCCATGCAATGATGATATCTGACACGATATTTAATGATATTTCATAAAGAATATATTGCAAAAATATCGGAATTAAGAAATTGTATTATATTATTTAAGTTTTTATTATATTTATTATTATATTTTCTTGGTTCATGTGGTGCTATTTCTTGTTGAATGTTAAAGCAGAGATTAATAGAGACTTGTCAAAGTTATTAAAGATTTTAATACAATATAAAAGCCTGCTGATAACTCTAGCTTGAAACTGTCTTAAGTAGGCATAGAAGGTGAATATTAATTTACCCAATAAACGTTGTGCAGTAAGGAGCGATTTAGTTTTTGAATAATAGAAGATAGAATATTTAAAAACGTATTGATCATTAAAGTAAAACTTGTTAAAACTTAACTATTGTTAAGTCAACTTATATAAAAGATATTTTTTAAAAGATCTATCGAAATAATTCAACTGTAGTTTTATCATATTGCAGGGTATCTATAGTACTTTACTTGCGTTTATCACTATCTATATCCTGCAGACCTGAGTGCAACGTCAGCAATTCAACTTGAAGAGCAACCTGAGCGACCAGCCAAACTGACTACAAAACGTACCAACAACAACAACGACAAAGGCAAAAACAACAAATACAATGAACAAGAAGAAAACTACTAAATCTGCTCGATTATTCGATTGTACGTTCAAGTTGTTGTTGTTGTTGCTGCTGTGGTTTTCGTTATGAATGAACGATGAGTGGAAGGTAATTAAACGGGCCAGCCCAGGCCAGTCCCCCTATAGGGCCCCTTTTCCCTTGCGCCCTGCCCGCCAACCCTGCGCATATGGTACTTGGTTTTGGTTCCGCCGTCGTCGCATTCATGGCGGCCATTGATGACGCACTTTTAGCCCTTCGTTGCTATCGGCGCAGCTATAGCTACACTTGCGTGAGTATGTCTCTGTCTATGTGTATGTGTGCCTGTGTAGGTGTGTTTGCTAGCAGTCAGCTACAGCGACAGCCGGCATGTAACAAGCCCACACATTTTTACAGCATTTTCTTTTTATGCTCACCTGCTGCTGCTGTAACTGATGTTGGTGCTGTTGCTGCTGTTGTTGCAATTGCATTGCCAGCACCCCCGCAACCCTTGAAAACCAATTGAAATGTTGCCTGCAGCTGTGCGCAGCCTGTGCGTAGGTGTGTGTGTGTAGAGAGAGAGTGCATCTCGACCTACTTTCATGAGTTAATAAGAGAGAGAGAGACAACGAGAAAGAGAGACTCTGTGAAGCTGCTGCCTAGCAACTGAGTGGGCGACTTTGACTTTACGCTCGCTCTCTCTCTTCCTTTCTCTCTCTCTCTGTGTCTCAATGTCTCTTCCTGTCTCGCGTTATTCCTGTTATGATTTTTCTACGCCTCTGCCAAGTTTGAATCTCAATTGCAATCACAATCCCAACTTTCATTTACACACTCCTACACAGCAACCACACACAATTAGTGCAGTGGGGCCAACGCTGCGTATACGTGCTCTGTAGTCACGCAGCGCCTGAGGATATGCAATGGAAATGTAACTAACGAGAGAGTTGCAACAATGAAGTAGATGAAGAGTTGACTATCGTTATTATAATATCGATAACAGATATACTATGCGATATTCAAGCCAACAACAATACGATATTCAATTCAATATTGTCTAACATCAACAACTATTATGAAATATAAATTAGATTTCATAAGTGTATAACAAGAGTTTTGTCAGCAATAAAGAATAATTATGTTATTCTCATTAATGCCTACACCTTTCCCATATTATAAAGAATAACTATATTATTCTCATTATTGCCTACACTGCCTTAGTTTTTGTTTATATTACAAATTGTATTTCATACTTTAAGTCATATTTTATATTTCATTTTCACTTCCCATACACGTTTTCAATTCCTTAGTTCATTACTTGGCCATCGATACGCAATCTCCAAGCGAACTATATATTACTAATGTAAAAGTTAAGATTCCACATATATGGTATACAGTTTCAATGTACCCAACTCTGCTTGCAGTGACAGACAAGCGGATAAGCTCATCTACAACCGGGCAAGAAGCACGAGGCATCTCGAGGCTGATCGCCAGAGCGCGTGAGCCGCGCGTCAACTACAATTACACACACATATACACACACATACATACTCCAACATTTACATACATACTCGTACGACGAGTGTAAACATTTGTATAATAGCAGAAATAATAATAATAGCAAAAACTGCTCAAATAAACAAATTAAAGCGAAGCGCTTAACACGCTTCCAATTGGGAGAGGCGGCCATCGGCCAGAGTGTGCGGCTGTGTGTATAGGTATGTGTGTATGGCCTGGCCCCAGTTTGATAGATTCTACATACTCGTGGCCAGCCAGAAGAACCAGAAACAGCAGCAGCCTCGTCCGTAGCGAACTGTTTGTCTGTGACGTCATTGGCCGTTCAGCATTTGGCGCTGGGCTCACGTCATGGTACTCTCTCCATCTCTCTCTTTCTCGCCCTGCTCATGAGAAAGTTGAAAATGCGCACACTTTTTGGCCACAAATAGCATCGGCATCATCCGCAAAATGATGATGTTTATCATTATCTTCATCATCATCAACATGCATTCGATCTAATGTGCGATCATGTGCTGGGCCAGACGTACAGTTGCAGCTGCTTTCAACGGTTGCATGGACTACGGGATACCCAGCAAATGAATCAAGGAACAGTTGCTGTCATTCTTCTCGACCTTATATGCTATTCAATATACTCCTGTTAAATACGTAAACAGGGTATTGCGGCATCACACGTTTGTTTTTACTGTCCGACTACAACTTTATGGCAATTTAATAAGTATTCACATAGATCCAGACAAATGTATTTTTACAATTTGTGGCCGCTTTTGAAACTATTTTTATACCCTTCGACCATTGAAAATGTGCAAATGTATGTAACAGGCAGAAGGAGGCGTGGCAGACCCCATAAAGTATATATATCTTGCTGAGGATCACAAGCCGAGTCGATTGAGCCATATCTGTGTGTCAGTCCGTCTGTCTGTGTGAACGCACAGATCTCAGCTATTATAAAAGCTAGAGTTACCAAATTTGGCAGGAAGACTCCTGTGTACTATAAGCTGATCAAGTTTATTTCAAATGTTATGTGCCACCCCCACCGCCCCCGTACATCAAAAATTTAACTTTTGAACTCAATTTGTAAGCGCTGTATAAAAGCTACAACTTTCTGACTTTAACATATACTAAGCTGATTTAAATATCTATGTATTCTCAAAATTGAAATCCGATCTGACAATAATCACAGAAGTTATTTAAGAAAGTATGAGCATAAAACCAAATGCTTCTCTCAGTTAACAAGAGAGGCGGGCGAGCGCGACCGCCATCTGTTGTGAATAATTATAAAGCATATGCATATGCATATGTGTATGTATTTTACAAATTAAACTACACGGGAACATAGGTCGAAGGGTATCCGACTGTCGCGTGCTGCGCGACTGTTGCTTTTCTTACTGGTTTCGAATGCGCTTTTGAGTGTGTGTGAGTGAGAAAGATGTGAGTGTAGTGAATTTGGAAATGGATTTGCTTTTTCAAGCGTTTAGTGCTCATTAATTTTAACTTGGCACTCGACGCTGCGTAAAAGCCCAAGTGTTTTGCCAAGTCAAATTAAGTAAAGGAAAACTAAGGCAGTTGCCAAGTTCTTTATATAGTTCTGTTGCAGCTTAGACCTCAACTATGACAACAAAATGAGAAAAGGAAAATCCTAACTTTGAAAGCAACAAGTAATGCGAAAACAAGTAGAGCTTTTATAATATGTATAGGATATTATAAATCATATACAATTATTGACAATTTTCTCTATCATGTATATTCTTTCGTTGTGTATAAGACACACACAAAACAATGACATACTATATGTTAGATATATACAAACATATATAAAAACTACAACTTGAACTATCATGATTAACTGGAAGTGTAGTACGATATAGTATAAGCAAATCATGTGGGTATATAAGATAATGCAAACTAGTCTCTCAGTCTTAACGCCATCTTGATAAAACTTTATCTACATGCTTCTTATTACTGCATGCTATATATAAGTCGGCACGAGTCAGATTGCACTGATATATCGTGGAGCTTCATACAACATACAAACTATTGGCCAATTTTTGTTGTATATTTTGTTAAGATATTGTTACAAAATTTACTACATCGCACTTTTTCTATATATAATATGCATATAAAATATTATCAAAATCGGACAATTATAATATATAGATTCCATAGGAACAATCGGCCGTAATATAGATTGTTGTACGAACAGCAGTTCTGATTTGAGTGTCAAACAAAGTGAGACATAATATTTAATATATAGTACACCACGACAATCAAAAACGCACGTTCGGGACCGATCAATTGGTCGCCTAGATCGCGCCTTTAGACTATGCTATGTTAAATCTAATGTTTATATAAACAAGCCTGCTTCAATTGATGCATTGGAGAACAATATTAAAGTATTTATTCGTGAGATTTCTGCCCAAAATGTTGGAAGGAGTATGCCAAAATTGGACTAAGCGCAGTCACGGTCAACATTTGCATGAAATAAACTTCAAACATTCAATTATATGGACCGTACTCTCGATTCAAATAAACTTTATTTAATAAAGATTTCTGAATTTGTTTTTTTTTTGGAAAAACTTTCCCTTCAAAAAAATTACACTTTATAAGTAGTATTGGAACGATGGGAGGAGATAAGAAACTGCAAGGGTGTTAAACTTGCCGCATGCCGAAGGTAGTCTTTTTGCTTGTTAATGAATAAAAGAGCGGTTCAGATATAGACCAAAAACTATATGTCGCAGCATGGCAAACAATATAAGAGCATCAATATGATATATGAATGTCTGTATTCCATATCAATTGAAGGTTTTTATACTAGCAATAGTAAGTAAAGAGAGTGGATATGCTTAACTATGTATATACATATATGGAAATATGGAGTCTTAAGTTGAATAACATAGTATAAATACACATACACATATATATATACATATATGATTCTACCTCTTGAAGTGATTTTGTCGTACATTCGATATTTCCAACCAATCTTAAGATATGTCTATACGTGTAAGTATGCACATTATCAGGAACTTACCTTCACAAATGTAGCCCTGCTGTATGAGGCCCCACAGTAGATCAGAGCAGTGGTGACAGTAAGTTGGCTTATGAAATGTCTTCTTCACAAACGAATGCCCACCATCCGCCATTTTGTTTATCTTCTACTGCTGAAAGAGCTATAGTTTTCCGGGCGCCTCAGCCGCGGCGCTTTTCTACAAAAAAATGCGTGTGGATCCTTAATATCCAGTTATTTTTCCGCTCGTTGTTGTTGCTGTTGTTGTTAGTGTGCTGTGCTGTTGTAGTTGCAGTTGTTGTTGTTGTTGTTGTTGTGGTTGGCACGAGACTTTATGATGTGCTATCTATAGTTACTTCTATTTTACTGTTACTATTACTGTTGTTGGTGTTGTTGTTATTATTGTTGAAGCGTTTGTTGCTTTATTGATGTTGCTGTCGCTTTTCCTGTTGCTGTTGTCTCGCCTTCTTTACAACAACCTGAAGTAGCTGGAACGAACTAAGTTGCAGCCAGCTGCGGCAGTGGGAGACAGATCAATCGATCTGATCGGTGTAACAAGAGCCCAGCAATGGGTGAACAATGGGTGTAGGCGTTTCCCAATGCCAACTGCAACTTGACTGCTGCTGCTGCTGCACGTGCTACTTCTGTTGCTGTTGCCGGAAGTTGTTGCTGTTGCTGATGTTGTTCCTTTTCCGGTTGCTGTTGCTCTACTTGTAGCAGCAGCGACACCAACTCCGGCTGCGACGGCAACTGCGACTTGTCCTGCTGAGGCTGCTGAGACTGTGGCTGACACGAATAGCAATGACAAATGGAGAACGACGACGACGAGAAGAATACCGACGACGACGGCTGCATTTTCATCCATTGGTCAACAGTGATTTCGCTTTATCCAGACATTTGTTTGCCGGAATTGTCGCGCCCAAGCGCCTGCAACTTCTTCTTCTTATCAGTTATTACTATATATAGTATATAGTATGTATATATATGTGTATATTGTTATTCTTTATCTTTGGTTTTTGATTATTTACTGTATCTTTGGTTGGGTCGGGTTCGGTTTGAAGGCTTTGGTTGTTTTGTTGTTGTAAGTTACATTTAATAATAGTTATTGGCTTCTAAATCTATATATATCATCATGTTTGCTTCTTTCTTTCTTTCTATCTTTCTTCTATCCTTGTAAATTAATAATTATGTATTTGGTGGAGTGTTTGTTGTTTTGTTACTTATTTACAAATTAACGGTGACTTTTACTTCAAGCGTTGCACTGAAAACAATTCACAATAGATTCATGATTAATGCACTGTTTCGCACATGTTTATCGAATTTATTCGATTATTGTTTAACACACATGAATGCATGTATGTATGTATGTTGTAGGTTTGTTGGTTTGTATGTTGCACATGTTCACACAACGCGCGTTTTTCAATTTTCGGGCAAACTTTAGACGTGAACAGCAGCAGTGAAAATGTTGGAATGCCTCATCGGTTTCGGCAGCACAAGCACCAGCAGCAGTTGGAGCTTGTTTTTTCCCCTTTCGGTGCGGGACGGAGCGGTTCGGCCTCCTTTAGCGATACGTGGGCGCCGCACCCCCAAAACCGATGGGGCAATAAAAGTTTCGAGATAACACGTAAAACACGAGCGAGCGCGGTACGGAGCGGCCGTATGTGACAGCGCGAGTGTGCGCGATGTTACGTGGTGAGTTCGAGGGGTGAGTGGTGAGTTTGCAGCAAAAATACCCATTATTTGAGCGCACTTCATAACCCTAAAGTGCCAACACACACACACACACTGGCATAAGTAATGTAATAGGCATATCATATAATAATAAAACTGGCAAAAATATGATATCAACAGCGTGTCAAGAGAGCGAGAGAGCAAGCACCGCTAGACAGCTAGTGACAGAGAGAGAGAGAGAGCGAGAGAGAGTACGCTCAGTTGAAATTGCATTTAAAGTTTTCACTTGTAAAATTACAAAGATATGCCCTGAACTTCTCCCCCAAAAGTAGGCAGCACCTTAAGTCGGAATTAAACAATTATTTTGATGACATACTTGTAGTCTCCATATTCCTTGTACGACAGTCTAAAACTTGCACAGATCACTGTATGCATGTGTGTCTGTGTGTGTGTGTGTATGTTACGCCCACACATTTAACTACGAGCTGTGAGCTCACTCGAGGACAATTGCCCCACTGCAAAACTTGACCATATTAACCCATTGACATGCTAATAATAGAAAATGTCACACTTGAAATTTTCCAACTTTGCAAAGAAAAGAAAAGTGCCAGCAACAATTCCACACATACATATTTATAACACTGTCTCTGGGTGTGTGTGTGTGGTGCTGCCAGTTGGTGGCGACGTGGGAGGTTTATGTGCCTGTGAGTCCTGCCTGGTCACCAGGTGGCATGCGCAGTGGCCAATTCACCACGGTCACACAGTGCGAAACTCTCTCTATGTCTGTGTGCGTGTGACAGTGTGCAAAAGTGGCCAAGTTTAAGGATAAATCACTACGAAAAGCCCAACAAAAAGGGAGCAACGAACAGTGGAGAAACTGAAACAGTCAAAAAGCCACATGCACACACACAATCACTACAAACACAGACACGCACACTTACACACACACACGTACATTTCCACACACACAGTCTCACTTTACTCTTTGAATTTGGCAACAAATGTTGAACGTGGCAAATGAAATACTTAACGCCGCATAAATTTCGGGTCCCTCTCAGTGTTTTTGCTCGTGTGTGCAAATAATTATTGTTGAATTTTAATGAAATTATTGATGATGCCAATGGCAGCGCCAGCCACACACACACACACTCACATGCACACAGACACAGCGAGACGTGTGGCTGTATGCGTAGACTGAGCAGCAGCAGCCGCAACACTTTGCACCCACTGCCCATTGCCCGCCCCATTCCGAACCCGATTTGCCTGCTCTGCTCAGCTTTTCTCCGTATGCCGTTCCGTTCTGCTCTGCTCTGCTCTGCTCCTCCCCTCTGGCTGTCTCCCTCTCTGTTGCTCCTTCCCTTCCTTTCGGCTCCTACCGTTGCGCACTTCGCTCTTTTCGAGCCGCATGAGCAAATCGCAATAGATAGAGAATTTTTTTCTTGCTGCCTCGGCTGCTCCTATGTTGCGATGATTCCTTGCCACATACACACATACAAAACACATTCATACATTTACACACACAAATACACACCCAAATACAGCACTAAAGTCCTTGAATGCGTGTCTTTCCTTTCTGCTCTAAATGAGTTTGTACAATTTTTCGGGAAAATTAATTTTCGCATTGCAGGTTTGATTTTCCGCGGCTGCCAAAACTGTTCAGCCTACGCTGACGAACTTTGCACATATGACAACGTAATTTTCACGCAAACACACACATACACTCATATACATTCACACACACGGACACTCGCGCAGACACAAATTTTATGTACCATATATTTTAGCTGGACGACGAAGCTGATGAAGCTGCTGCTGCTGGTGCTGCAATTTTTCATTTTCATTTGCATTTTCATTATCGTTTAAACAACATTTTCACTGTGCTTTCAGAATTTTGCCCTTTCTTATTCACTTGCGCCCTTTCGATAGGCGCTCACAATTTGCACTTGATTTTCAATTTTCGATATATTTTTTTTTCTCATTCTTTCGTCGAGTTGGTTACGTTTTGTGCTTTACGCGATTCTCGATTTCGATTGTAGCGAATGTTTGCATTATTTTACTTTTTATTTAATTGTGGAAAATTTTCACCCACACACACAATTTGAATCGCACGCAACGCAAGAGTTTTCACAAAGAGTTTTCAAAGTTTTCTTCTTTTCTTGTACATTTTCCTTTTTTTTTTGTTCTTTCCACTTTCTGTTTGTGTACTATGTGTGTGTGTGGAAAATGTGAAAATTCTTCTCTGTGTGTGGCAGCAGCGCAGCGCAGTGCCCCCGTAACGTACAAAGAGCACACACCTAGTGGTTGTGTGTGCCTTGTGTACTTGTGCTTCGCTGAAGACGATGGTGCGCTCTGACTGGGGCCGAAAACTGTTCACTGGTCGCTAGCTCCGCGCACTGCTGCTGCCTCTGCTGCTGCTGGCCGCGAATTCGGCGTGTTGAAATTTTGGCGGCCGCAGTGGAAAGTCCCACCAACAACAGTGGGAAAATAGCGGGAGCGCATACGTCCACCTTTTGCTCTCTCTCTCTCTTCCACTCTCTTTTTTTCTCAAAGTGCTCTCGCTGCGCGCTCATTGTTCGTGTTTTTTTGTGATGTTTTTATTTTTTTGGCAACGTATTGAAAGTTTGAATTAATCATCGCCAAATATCGATATGCTAAATAAACAAATCGATAGATCCTTTACACCTGTTTTTAACTTATCCTTTTTATACCTTTGTCTAAATTAGGTCAGTGAAAATACTCTTGAATAGTGAGGGGAATTAGTTTTTATTTAATATAATTAGAATGTTGGGAATATATCTTAAAACCCTTTTTATAAAAAAATAACGGCTTTGCATAACAATTCATGCACATTTAGCGAAGATTAGCCAAGATACAAACCGTGAAGTAACAATTGAAATTTTCATAGTGTGCCCAGTTTATACTAAAACAACAATATGTTGTTCTATGTTATGTTCAGCAGTGCACTGCTTGGACTGCCTACACTGAAGAAGTGCACAGTCATGACACGATCCCAGAGATGTTAGATTAGCCTTTTTTCGCCAAAAATATAAAGCTCTTTCAAATATAATCCTGTTGCCACTAAGCATCTAACATATCTTAGATGCTTAGTGCTGTTGCTCTGAATTTTGGTTTTTTTCCTTTCAACTGCTTGATTTTTCCGTTCTTTTAGTCATCCTTTTGCGGGGGAAGGGTGCTGCTACCCTGATACCCACAAAAAAAGTAGATTCCCGCTTTGTTCGTATTTCGCTTACGCATTGATGTCAAAAATAAAAACTCAATTTATGGGAGTGAATACTCGTATATATTTGATGTGATTACAATTTGAAGCAAATAACATGTTAGTATATTTGATATATGTTTAAATATATATTTGAGCACACAGGTCTGCAATTCGCTTAGTTTTTAACTAAATACATTTATTATACACTTATATGGGGATGTCTTTATCGGTATCGACGATCTATGATCAATATATAATATATGCAGCGCCTTGAGGCAGCCTGTAGACGGCACCACGTTACATCGCAAAGGTACAACAATGATTGTTGTTAATTAGTTGAATATTTATGCATGTTTTTAATGTGTTTAGGTTGGGGCAAATTGGATTTGCCCAGCGCAGATGAAATAAGTATGCGGGTACGGTGATTAAATTTAATAAACATATGTATAACTAACAAGCATTGACGTAAAGCATGAAGTATATAAAAAAGTTATAGCTGGTAATTGTATAATTCAAAAATGTATGTATATAGGACAATGATGACGATGTAAATACTAACTTTTCTTTTTGGGTTATGTTGAATACAAATACAGTTAGAGTTAATACACGCATAAGTTAAGGCGAGTTGCAAAGGTTTAAGGATCGATCGATTGATTGTTTGCCCCTTAGCCAAGGCCATGATCGTCAAAGAAACTTTGCGGTGTTTCGTCCTGCAAAATGGAAGATCCTTCTTTAATATGTATGCAAATAAAATACGTGTCTCTCACTATATTCAACGGCTAATTAACAGAATAATAAACTACATTTTGTAACTATAGAAAGAATCAAATAATAATATATATGTATACAACTAAGCGAAGAGTCACTAAACGTTCAGGTTCATCAGGGACTTAGAGAGAGTAAAGCAACAGAAGAGAGGAGAGAGAGAGAGCGTGGTGGAAAAATAACAGTGAGTCGAAGCGCAGCATCAAACATTAGGTTACCATATAGAAGGGAAACTAATAAATCATAAATAATACAATAATATACGATCACCATGTCAACCTTACCTCTAAGAAGATTACGTACATAATTATTTTTTGGTTTTACATACAAGTACATACATACAATTTTGGTGGTTTTTGAAAAATATATTTCGTTTTTTTTTATTGAATACAAAACAGAGGAATTTGGCTAAAATGTACAACACACATATGTATAAAGACAGTTATATATGTATATATATATTGGGTTTCTTTTTTTCGATTTGTATATAAACTATTGGATTTTAAATATATATAGTATGTATATTATTTACTACTAAAATAAATTTTACATTTCCATTATTACTTTTTTTAAGGTTTTTACTTTCTTTTTATTTTTGAAATTTAAAGCTTACTTTCTCTATATATTGTTAATATTGCATTTAAAGTTTCCCTAGTTATTATTTTTACTCTGTTCTAGTTGTATTTTGCCCATAGTTTGTAAGGAAAACAAACATTAATATTGCTTTTCATTAAATGATCTCTTGGAATGATTGAACAAAATAAAGATTTATTATTTTTTATTTAAGATATAGGTTTATGTCGGGGTATTATAGCGTTTTGCATGAACTTTTCATTTCAAAGCCTTAAGATGAAAAAAATGTGGAAATACCGCGCCATATGCCAAAATGAGACGTGTCTTTGTTTTTTGGATTGTTTTAGCCTCACTGCTCGACAAGTTTAATTGCACTTTGCCTACTGTTTGTTTAGATCATAATATATTGCAGTACTAAATCTATGTAAAGCTAAGCTTCACACACTTATCGCACAACAAACACAGACACATAACACACATACGCACAAATACTTTAGATACTTTTCAATTAGGTGTAAATACTTTTACAGGTGCACTACATTCTTGCTAACCGCTGTGCGTGTGTGTAGAGGATGTACGTATACGTGTCTGTATATGTGTGTGTGTGTGGTCAAGCGTGCGTGTGTGTGTGTGTGTGCGTGTATTTCGGGTGTTTATCAACTACATTCTACATATTTGAATTTCTTTTAGAGTAGTCCAATGTCTCTTAAAGTTCCCTCAACAGCTTCGTCCTGGAGTACAGAGAATAAGAACAATAAGAACAAGAAGAGTAGAGATACATAGATAGGAGAGAGAGAGTGTGTGTTGTGTGTATGTATGTGCAGGTGCTTCCAGTGTGTGTGTGCATGTGTGAATAAAAGTTATATTAATTGTTTTGAGTTATTGTTAAATTAACAAGAAGAACGGCACAGCTGTTGTATGTGAGTGCGTATATGTGTGTGTGTGTGGAAGCGCGCAGGGGCGTAGCTTGGCGAGCAGGGCGGGGCAGATCACAAACTCTACACAGTGTATGTATGTGTGTGTGCCTTACAGAAAAAAGCTTTTGGATTATTTACAGCCTCGCTCGGTCTCGGACTTTGTAAGTTTCGTAGCTATAATCGACTAGCATTTGTCCTGGCTTATGTATTTATTATATCCGTATGAACTCTGACCTCTCCTCATGCCTCACATATTCTCTCAACAGGCCTACAAACTGTTGAGCTAATAATCAATTATTGAGGAATCTTTTTGTTTTTCTTTTTATATAAATATTTTGTGTGTTTTGTATCATTTACACTGTTTGTTTTTTTTTAATTTTTGTTTGTCTGTTTACTCTGATGTCTGATTAGTTCAGATACTCATTGAAGTCCTGTTGATGGTTGTATTAACATCGAGAGAGTATGCAGTGGCGGGTAGGGTAAGCGTTAATAATATAATAATAACGAGAGAGAGGGTATTATGGTTACACATTTAGATATGTACGTATGTTTTTAATGCTGTTAAATATGTTTCGCATGTAGATGCAGATACATAGATAGATAGAGAAGTTAGTTAGTAGATACACTACGAGAAACGATCAACTATTATGTAATCACACAAAACAACTACGAAGATCATGCAAAACAAATACATAACATCAACTTGGACTACCTTCTCGACAAAATATTCAAATATTATGTAGTTTAGTTATAGTTTTAGTTAAGGCATAAACAATACACAAATTGTACTAAACATTTGACTAATATTCAATGGCAAATACGCTTGTACACAATATATATATATATAAATATGTATGTATATGTATTATGTTCATTACACGTTGATGGACGGAACTACGTTTCTTTGATTCTTTATATAGGATATTAAGAGTACACATTATGGCAAGCTCAATACTGTCTGTGTGTGTAGGTGATTGAAAAACACTCTCACAATTCTGGTTTGATTATTAAAAAGAACATTGTTGTTCTTGTTGTTGTCTTTTGTCTGTTTGGCAAGTTATTTGGGAACTTAAATTGAGGCGTACAACACACGAAGCATGCAATGACAAGTTTGATATGCAAAGGAAAGTTCAATAATGTGTATCGGGTTTACAAAACATATAGAGATAGTTCGAACTTAAGATTAATCATTTAACAGTTTTATCCAATACACACACAATAAATATAAACAAAATTAGAAAGCTATTGCAGTGAGTAAAAGAACTCTTCTTGCTTTTTTCGTTTATGTTAGATGGTATACAGATATAGTATACAGTATATAGTAGATAGAAAGAGTCGATTAGTTTATCGTTTGCGCAAAATTAGAAAGAGGTAAAGAAAATCAAAATTAAATAGAGAACTTGAAAACGTATATGTACCGGGTGATATGTATGAAATGACCTAGTTTCTTTTTTTTTGTTTTTTTAAGTTGTATGGAAACAAACACTAACGAAATAAAATTAAAAACCATAAACATATGTAGAACAATTAACAATATTTCCGGCATGTATCAGATAGACAAATAACGCTATTATGCATTATAGATCATATGTCTCTGGTGTACTGACCTCTTGTAGTAGATCCTGAGAGGCAATTGCTTTGAGTACATTCTTTTTGGATGTCTCCTGAATCTCTCCGCCAATCAGCAACTCATCGAGTATAAAATACGCTTTCTCAAAATTGAATATTATATCCAATTCGCAGACCTGCAAGCAGTCCAAGTTATTATCATCGAGTCTTCATACAATATCTTGTAATATATTTCACTTACACTGCCAAAATACTTATCCAAGAGCTCGACATAGCGGTGTATGATCTCCAGTGTCAGTAGCTCGTTATCATTTTGCTCGATGGCGCAACAGAAATATAAACTGGCATAACTGTAAACAAAGCAATGGAACTTTAACCATACATATCAAAAGTTAAAGCCAAGCTATCATTTACCGCTTATACACGATTTTGCAATCCTTCCATTCGAGGAACGAGCACATCTTGGGCTTACGCGCAAGTATCGTGGTCACCAGTTCTCGTGTTATCTTCTTTTTGGTCTTGTCCGGATAGGCCATGTACCATTTTTGTAATCGCAATTTCCCCTGGCGACTGAACAGCAGCATGAAAAGCATCTAAATATATGGGAAACACTTCTTACTATTAAAAGACTTTCCATATGCACTTATTGGCTAAAAAGGTGACTCAGGTGAGGTGCGCCCGCCGCCAGCGCAGCACCGTGAACGGCAATTTATAAGCGCTCTAACACACTACCAATATGTTAATTATATGAAATTTGAATTTACTGACCATATTGAATGCTGCAGAAGTTTGTTCGTGCACGTTCTAATCTTCAAATTCTAATATTTAAAACTTAAATAATTTTTTCACGCACTACATAAAAAATAAGTCTTCTTCAAAAAATTTTGTCACTCATTGCGGTGCAGTGGCAAATCAGCTGTAAAGTCCATGGTGAATGGCAAAAATCTTTAGCGTTATCGATTTGAAAATTGGTTAATCGTAAAAGCAGCTGCTTATGCGTTTTGGCCATTTATCTTAAATAATAATAATAACTCACTCGACCTAAAATTATATTCAAAATAAAATATATCCAAAACAAAAACTTTTAGATACAAAACTGGAGTATATTCAGTGCAAAGGGAATACCTCTTTATTCCGTCTATCGATTCTGTTCATTTCGTTCGTGTTTTGGATCAAATTCGCATTAAAGTGGTTCGTTCATTGATCAAAATAAAAGCGACGTTGTGGCAGCCGTATTCGCCTCTTCGTATATAAGTCGTGCAATTTCATAATTTGAGTTTAGTTTACGAGCGAAGTGTATACGAAATATGTCAATAAAACTAAAGGCGAATGTAAACAATCCACCCATAAGTAAGTTTCCACTAAGGGCTTGTCCCAGTGTCACAACAATAGTGTTTGCAATAATGTGAGGTTATGGTTTAATCGGTGGAACAGGCGTTTTTTATCTGCAATGCATACAAAATATATCTAAAGATTGCATCAGTTTTTATCAATTAACTACGATTCCCCTATCTCGCTAATCAGGTGGTCTGGCAACGGCGCATCTAATCAATGCTTCCGTACCCGTGGAAATCATATGGGGCAAGGAGACATCGCTGCAATTCCCCGACAACCGCCTGCTGGTGTGTCACTCCAACAACGATGTGTTGCGCGCACTGGCACGTGCTGCACCCGATCACAAGCTGTATGGTGAAACTGCCATTGAGCGAACACAAATCGATCACTGGCTGTCGTTCTCGTTGACCTGCGAGGATGACATCTCGTGGGCCATGTCCTTCCTGGACAAGTCCATTGCGCCAGTCACCTATCTGGTTGCCAACAAGTTGACCATCGCCGACTTTGCCTTGTTCAATGAGATGCATTCGCGCTACGAGTTCCTGGCCGCCAAAGGCATTCCCCAGCACGTGCAGCGCTGGTATGATCTGATTAATGCTCAACCATTGATTCAGAAGGTGCTGAAATCTCTGCCAGAGGAGGCGAGAGTCAAACGCAGCATCAACGAGCAGCCAGCTGCCAAGAGCGGTGAACGTAAGCAGGAGGGTAAATTCGTAGAATTGCCAGGCGCTGAGATGGGCAAGGTGGTTGTACGTTTCCCGCCTGAGGCATCGGGTTATCTGCACATTGGACACGCCAAGGCGGCTCTGCTCAACCAGTACTACGCTCTGGCCTTCCAGGGCAAACTTATCATGCGTTTCGATGATACCAATCCTGCCAAAGAGACTGTTGAGTTTGAAAATGTCATTCTTGGTGACTTAGAGCTGCTTCAGATCAAGCCAGATGTCTTCACGCATACCTCCAACTACTTTGATCTAATGCTCGACTACTGCGTCCAATTGATCAAGGAGGGCAAGGCCTATGTGGACGACACTCCGCCAGAGCAAATGAAACTGGAGCGTGAACAGCGTGTCGAGTCAGCGAATCGTTCTAATTGTGAGTGCATCTCAATCTTTAACTATTTGGCTTTTATTCAATTTGATTACTTTCTTTTAGCTGCTGAGAAGAATCTGTCCCTGTGGCAGCAGATGGTGCAGGGCACCGAAGCTGGCCAGAAATGCTGTGTGCGTGCCAAGATAGACATGTCATCGCCCAACGGCTGTATGCGTGATCCGACTATATATCGCTGCAAAAACGAACCACATCCACGCACAGGCACCAAGTACAAGTGAGTACAAGTAGACATATATCTTGTTTAATATTACTATATATATATTACATTTACTTGACCTTAGGGTGTATCCCACCTACGACTTTGCCTGCCCGATTGTGGATGCCATCGAGAATGTAACGCACACCCTGCGCACAATGGAATATCATGATCGTGATGATCAGTTCTACTGGTTCATTGACGCCCTGAAGCTGCGCAAGCCATACATTTGGGAATACAGTCGCTTGAATATGACAAATACAGTGCTGTCGAAGCGTAAACTTACGTGGTTTGTGGACTCTGGACTTGTTGATGGCTGGGATGATCCACGTTTCCCCACGGTGCGTGGTATTATCAGACGCGGCATGACAGTCGAAGGTCTGAAGGAGTTCATCATTGCGCAGGGCAGCAGTAAATCTGTTGTCTTCATGAACTGGGACAAGATCTGGGCGTTCAACAAGAAGGTTATCGATCCCATTGCACCACGTTACACAGCATTGGAGCATGACAAACGCATTATTGTCAATGTGGCAGGAGCTAAAGTGGAAAAGGTGCAGGTGCCGGTGCATCCAAAGGATGAGAAACTGGGCACAAAAACGGTCAGCTTGGGACCACGCATCTACATCGACTATGTCGATGCTGAAGCACTCAAGGAGGGCGAGAATGCCACCTTCATTAACTGGGGCAATTTGCTCATCAAGAAGGTGCACAAAGATGCAAAGGGTGCCATAACTTCTGTGGATGCGCAGCTCAATCTGGACAATAAGGATTTCAAAAAGACACTGAAACTCACCTGGCTGGCCGTAGAAGACGATGAGAGTGTCTATCCGCCAACCTACTGTGTTTACTTTGACAACATCATCAGCAAAGCGGTGCTGGGTAAGGACGAGGACTTCAAGCAGTACATTGGCCACAAGACTCGCGATGAGGTGCAAATGTTGGGAGATCCTGAACTCAAGAATCTTAAAAAGGGCGACATCATTCAACTGCAGCGTCGTGGCTTCTTCAAGGTTGACAATGCATATGCTCCACCCAGTGCCTACACCAATGTTGCCTCGCCCATTATACTGTTCTCCATACCCGATGGGCATACTAAGGACGTGCCAACCTCAGGCCTCAAGATCAATGCTCCAGCGGCGGCTGCCAAGGGCAATGTAAGTATAAACCGAAATTATTTCTATTTATTTGAGTGAGATATGTTAGTTAAAATACCTTTTGTGATATCGAATGATGAGTGAGGTATGCTAGTTAGAAGATCTTCTGCAGGTGTATGAAGAGTTTGCCATAAGCAATCAGCTGTTGTCTTACGCGCTCTCCCGGTTCCGCTCTCTCATTTGATTCAGTTCTCTCAATAAACAAATATTAGAGATGCGCAACATTTAAGTCGTGATGGTGACTTCAATTTTGCCAGTCACAGCGACACAGTTACATGCCAACACTCACAATTGGTGAGCTGGAACTTCCAATGTGAGCAAAAACCAGTTAGTGGTCTGCAGACGTTGCTGACGATCAGTTTGTATCTTTGAAGAAGAGCCGAAGAAAGGTCTCCACGTGAAATTGTAATTTGTTGTCTCTTGACACGTAATCAAAAGTTGTAAAACTTTCAATTAATTATTGTTTATTAATTGTTGTTTCCCCATTGCAGGCCAACAACAAACAAACTGCCAACGGTGTATCAAACAAATCTGCCGAATTGGATAAACTTATTGGACAACAGGGTGAATTGGTTCGTGATCTGAAGGGAAAGAAGGCACCAAAGGATCAAATTGACGCCGAAGTTAAGAAGCTGCTCAGCTTGAAGGCCGACTACAAGGCAGCCAGTGGCAAAGATTGGAAGCCAGGACAAACACCGGTTGCTACAGCCCCAGCAGCAGCTGCTTCTGCTCCAGCTTCAAATAACGACGCAACTGCAGTGAACGCCAGCATCATCAAGCAGGGAGATTTAGTGCGTGACCTGAAGGGAAAGAAGGCTGCCAAGCCAGAAATCGACGCAGCTGTGAAGCAGCTGCTTGAGCTGAAGGCACAGTACAAAACACTTACTGGTCAGGACTGGAAACCAGGCACTGTTCTTCCAGCTGCAACTCCTGCTGCGACTCCTACTGCTGCAAGTGGTAGTGGTGTTGCTGATGTGCTAGCTCAGATTGCCGCTCAAGGTGACAAGGTACGTGAACTCAAGTCAGCCAAGGCCGATAAGGCAACCATCGACGGTGCCGTGAAGACTTTGCTTAGCCTGAAGGCTGACTACAAGAACCTAACCGGTAGTGATTGGAAGCCAGGCGTCACAGCACCTTCATCGGCTCCTGTTGTTGTTAAGCAAGAGAAGTCCCCGGAACCAGCAGCTGCAAGTGCCGTCTCTACATTACTAGACAAGATCGCACAGCAGGGTGACAAGATTAGGCAGTTGAAGTCGACTAAGTCAGAGAAATCGCTGATCGACGTTGAGGTGAAGCTGCTGCTGGCTCTTAAGACTGATTACAAGAGTCTCACTGGTCAGGAGTGGAAGCCCGGTACAGTTGCACCCGCATCCGCACCAGTTGCTACCATCGATTTAACCAAAGAGGAGCCCAGCAGCGGTGGCAGTGATATTGCTGGTGTCTTGGCAAAAATCCAAGAGCAAGGCGATAAGATCCGTCAGCTAAAGTCAGACAAGGCAGCTAAGGCAGCCATTGATCCGGAAGTAAAAACTCTCTTGGCATTAAAGGCCGAATATAAGAAGCTCACTGGCAAGGATTGGACTCCAGACACCAAGGTTGAGGTTAAAGTGGAAATGGCAAGTCAAGGATCAGTCAAGGATCAGCTAACGCTGGAAATTAACGCGCAGGGCGAAAAGGTGCGTGCTGCCAAGAGTAGCAATGCTGCCAAGGATGTCATCGATGCAGAGGTTGCCAAGCTGCTGTCACTGAAGGCCAAGTACAAAGAGGAGACCGGTACGGACTTCCCTGTTGCTGGTCGCGGTGGTGGTGCTGTGAAGAAAGCACCCAAGGAGCAACAGCAGAAAGCTGCCAAGCCGGCCAAGAAGCCAGATCCCTCAGCTGGTGTAAAGAAGCAAACGCGACTAGGTCTGGAGGCTGCCAAAGAAGAGAACCTGCCCGACTGGTACTCGCAAGTGTTGACCAAGGGTGAAATGATCGAATACTACGACGTTTCCGGATGCTACATCCTTCGCCATTGGTCCTTTGCCATTTGGAAGGTGATCAAGAATTGGTTCGATGGCGAGATTACGCAAATGGGCGTCAAGGAGTGCTACTTCCCCATCTTTGTTTCGAAGGCCGCCTTGGAGCGTGAGAAGGATCACATTGCGGACTTCGCACCGGAAGTTGCCTGGGTAACCAAATCGGGTGAATCTGACTTGGCTGAGCCAATTGCTGTGCGTCCCACCTCCGAAACGGTCATGTATCCCGCCTATGCCAAATGGATACAATCCTACAGAGATTTGCCAATCAGGCTCAATCAGTGGAACAATGTTGTGGTAAGTGGAAGAAATGTATATCTCCAATATTTGTTATTGATTCATTCCTTCCTTCGATTAGCGCTGGGAATTCAAGCATCCGCAGCCATTCCTGCGCACCCGCGAGTTCCTGTGGCAGGAGGGTCACACAGCATTCGCCACAAAGGCTGAGGCTGACAAGGAGGTACTTGAGATTCTAGATCGATATGCGTTAATCTACACGCACTTGCTGGCCATACCCGTGGTCAAGGGTCGCAAGACCGAGAAGGAGAAGTTCGCTGGAGCTGATTATACCACGACAGTGGAGGCCTTCATTTCCGCCTCGGGTCGTGCTATCCAGGGTGCAACTAGTCATCATTTGGGACAGAACTTCTCGAAGATGTTTGAGATTGTATTTGAAGATCCAGAAACGCAGCAGAAGCAGTTCGTCTTCCAGAACTCTTGGGGTCTAACCACGCGTACCATTGGTGTTATGATCATGGTGCATGGAGATAATCAGGGTCTGGTGCTGCCACCACACGTTGCCTCCATTCAGGCCATTGTTGTACCTTGCGGCATCACAGTCAGCACCAAGGATGATGAACGTGCCGAGTTGTTGACCGCCTGCAAAGAGCTGGAGAAGCGTCTAAGCGGTGCCGGTGTGCGCTGTGAGGGCGACTACCGCGACAACTACTCGCCAGGCTGGAAATTCAATCATTGGGAACTCAAGGGTGTACCTCTGCGCATTGAGCTGGGTCCCAAGGATCTGAAGGCCAAGCAAGTTGTTGCAGTGCGTCGTGATAACGGCGAGAAGCAAACAATAACACTGAACGATTTGGAGAAGAAAATCCCCGCACTACTCGAGACCATTCATGAGAGCATGTTTGCCAAGGCCCAGTCGGATCTCTCCTCGCACACCAAGCTGGTCAAGAAGTGGGACGATTTCTGCAACCTGCTCGAGGAGAAGAACATTCTTCTGGCGCCCTTCTGCGGTGATGTCGCATGTGAGGATAAAGTCAAAGCGGACAGTGCACGTGGCGAAGATGCCGAGCCCGGTGCACCAGCGATGGGTGCTAAGTCGCTTTGCATACCCTTCGAACAACCTGCAACAATTGGCGACGCCGACAAGTGCATCAATCCCAGCTGCCAGAACAAGCCCAAGTTCTACACTCTGTTTGGACGCAGCTACTAAGCTACTGAACGTGAACACCGTGAACAAACATCAACTCTCCCTTAATGCTTATTTGTACCCTGTAATTTGAATGCCTGTGCCAGGACCTTGATATTCATTCGTTCATTAATTTACTGTTAAACATAACTGTAATTGATAAACCTTGATTCGACTTTATTTAAAACTATACGAATTTTTATTTTCTTTTTTGAAAGAAATACAAAGTGTGCAAACAAACAAAAGAATGTTTAAAATTTAAATCATACCTTGGTTTTTATACTAACAGTTCTCATAACTTAACCACAAATTATTGGAGTTTCAGCTCTTGTTTGATATTGAATATTTAAAATGTCTCCAATGGCTCCTTCTGCCTGTTACATACATATGCACAAAGTTAGTATACCCTTTTTTGACTATTTTCAATGGTCGAAGGGTATAAACACCGAACAAAAAGGAAGTTCCAATGCAAAGATCTCAGCAAAAGGTCACCATATAAAAAGTAAAGTTAATTCGATCGAACACACTATCTACAATATATCTTTAATGGCCATTACATGAAAAGTGGCGATTATTCGTTTTAGTTTTTTTGCATAAAAAACATATGAATACTATGTATTTAATAACCGTTCTCCACACACACGCCATCACTTACCTGTTTTTAATGTAAAACAGGTAAATGGAGACAGTCTGCCCCCTTCTCCCAATACCAAATTAAAAAGCCATTCACATTATTCACGCGACAAAGTGCGAGTGCGTAAAGTGAGACCAGAGACAAAGCCCCCATACCTGACAATCAGTTGAGCATTCAGAGAGACACATATTTACCCAAGATCCATAAAGTTCTGGCCTTAAGTATAATATTTTATGAGCGGATAACACATAAACCTCGCCTCGATTTCCATGCATTCTAGTTGCAATAACGCCCATAGTCCAAACATGCCAGAGAATCAATTACCAAGTCCATTATTTATACAGTTCTTAAGTATTTGTTCGATCGGCAAGCAAAATAAGTATATAGACACGAATTCGAATTCGGAAAATTCAGTCATTTATCCCCTCAAGACTCGCCTGCAGATAAAGCTCAATTATCCGAACAGCGACAGGGGCAATAAAGCCAATATCTGATTAGATTGCCACTTTATTTATGTGTATGAGTTATGAAACTAATGACTAGAGACCCACTTGAACCCGACCAGAAACTGTCTTGAATTAGCCCGATTTGCTGCTGGCCAAAAGCAGCAAGAAAAATCGAAAAAACTATTAAAGTCCAGCTCCCGTGTAATTTATTTTGCAAATGTTGCGAAATTCAACAAAAAAAAAAAACAAAAAAACCAGAAATAAATTTTGTACAAACTGCATTTGAATAGTTAGACATTGTAGTGTAGTCGTCTTGTGAGTATGCAATCGGGTTATTCACCAAAAGTTCGTAAGTAATCAGACCCAAGATATATTGCCTGTTTATACAGATAATATTCTCGCATAATGAAGATACTATTTATAATTGATCTCATGCGACTAATTTAATTGCAAATAAATTTTCCACTTTTATATTTCGATTACAACAAATTTGAAAACTTAGGGAACTCAGATCGATAATTTGCGATCAAGTGAGAAGTAGAATGCGACAAGAAAAAAAAACGATCAACTTCCTTGATTTACAGAACCAATTAGAGCGCGACAGCTTGTGTTAGTTAGCTTTGTCTGGGATTAAGTGCGAAATTAGTTGAGTCAGGAACTGTTGTGGTATTCTGAACCAAAATAGCCTTAGGACCAGGGGCCAAACACCCCAACGTGGACGTAACGGATACTATATTAACTATATTAATATCAAGAGCTTCAAGGTCGTCATCGTCATCGTCAGCAAAAAAAACATAATTCTGGTTTGAGCTGCGACTATTATTGCGAAAGATGCTGCCGAAGATTCGCCATCCTGACCAGACCTGGAGAGCTCGCACGAACCAATCCATGCCGAACTTGTTTACTTGGTTGTAATTTAGACAGCGAATCAGGTTACACAAAAAGGAAAATGCAAGTGAGAGTTGCCCGCTCTTGACTATAAGATACCCTGGAGAGATTTTGTATACTTTATGCATTATATTAGCTTTAGCTTATTCATTTTATTAGGGATCACTAGTTCACTATAATCAATAATCAAATGTGTATCTTAAATTGCACTTATGAGTAATTATAGGTAGTCATAGTATTAATTGTAATGAGTTAATATTGCTGTTATTGTGTAATATTATTCATTATTGTTTTATATGATTGGTGTTAATAGTTTCTCAATAACGTATTGCGCAAAACGTTTGACTGCCCGGAAATTTAGAATTTTTAAATGACCTCGTTATTTTTCTTGTGCTATATTATGGCAGTTTATATGGCATAATTGATAATGTGTTCTGATGTCTAATTAGAAAGCTTGTTGTATGAATTCTAGTAGCAATTATTTATGCAAAAGATTTGAGATACATAATTGCCTTATGAGTAATGCTTAGTTCATTTTATATGTTTAGCTATTATTCAACTGTAATAATAATAATATAAAACTAATAATAATATAATAAGTCTATTTATATATCAAATAAATAATTAATAAACAAAATAAATAAATAAACAAATAAACAAACAAATGTAAAACTTATATGTTCTGGATTTTAATTCATTCACGCAAACATAATGAACATTCTCTGCCGCGCCTCCTTCTGTCTGATCTAACCCTATTTGCATGAATGCAGGGTATATGCCAACCTATATATATGCTTGCACATATGTATGCGTGCAAAATATGCATGTATCAATTTGTGCATCTGTATATGTCTACGTGTATATCTGCGCATGACATGCACTTTTTAGGGTCGCCTCGACTCGCTGGCCTTGACAACTGCAACTGCAACTTGCCGCCGACTTGCTAGCCTGTCCTTTTTCTGGCCCAGCAGCTGCCCTTGCACTTATAGAGACATTCTCCGGCTGGACCAACTAAATTGATGCCGTTAATGACAGCAACTATATGCAGAGTATCGCAGTTTAATATTATACTTGTTAAGTGCATTTTTATAGGGAGAAATTTCCATAGAGTCGCGAGCGTACAATGATTTTGGGACTACCCGGAAAGCCGGAAAGCCGCAGGCGAAACACAACCACACACACAGACAGACACACATACATACAGTATAACAAGCCAAGCCCAAGCACACACAGCGACATACACCTGTCGAAGCACACGTTCAACCGCAAAGCCAGAGTGTGTGTGTGTGTGTGAGGTGACGACGTTGAATTTCCTTTACGACGAGTATAACTTCAGGCCAATTGCCTGCTGCGAGCTCAGTCGGCGCTGAGTATTCAACTGATTCGATTCGACTAAACAACAGTTCAACATAAAAAACAAGAAAAAAACAAAAAAACAGAATAAATACAAAATCCGAAGAAAACTGAAATTGCAATTTGAAAAGTGAGTTTCAGTTTCAGTCTCGAGTGTGTGTTAATTGTTTAGGCCAACTACTGGGCCAACTACCTCGGCTACTGTGTTTACCGAGCGTGCGCTAATCGGTCGCTAAATAATGTCGGCTAATGTCATTAGCTGGCATCCTTAGAGGCCACTTTGAGAGCTAATTCGCGAATTTGACAATGTAAAAAGAAAAGATGTTAACAAATAATACACAAAACTTAAAACTCAATTTGCGTGTATGTGAATCACTGTGAATTACATTGTGAATATGTGAATATTTGTATTGTTCAACTGATTCGACATCAGTTTTGGCGTGAGAAGTTGCTCTGACTGACTGCCCCCTTCGCCACTCGAATGTGGTAAGCCACAGAGTGTGTGGCTCTAATAATAATGGCAAATATTGCAGGCGATGCATATCGCGAGCCGTAGCTGCCTTTCAAGTTTGTGTTCCAAGTCTTTTGTTTTGCAAGGAAGCAGCTGCAATATTTGCCATTTGTGCTCGGCCTCTGGTATTTGGCATTTCGGTGTGGTGGCTATTGCATCAGATCCTCTTGTCTAACATCATCATCATCATCTGTCGCGCACGCCCCCAACTCAAATATTGGCAAATCTCTCTCATAATTTAAGCATAACTAAAAAGGTAACCACATAGAAAAGGGGCCTGGCCAGCGTCAATTGTGGGAGGGCGTATCAATTACACGAACTTCAGTGTTGATAGCTTGAATGTTGGCGGTTTTAAGCTGAGATTGTATAGGACATGTACAATACATTATTACACACATGTGTATATATTATTATCTTGTTTTACAACAATCTTAACTTGAAGTCCAGTCAGTTACCACGCCATAATTGCCTTAATTGGACCAATTAGTGTAGACCATCTTTTCCGCATATAACTTGATGATGATGTTTATGCAATGCACACATAGGTAATTTGGGAAATCCCCTCAGAGAACTTTATTGCCCTGTCATAACTGTCTCAGCCTGCTTTCTTCACATCATAGTTAGGCCTAAGTGTGGGCCTCCAAACTGAATACCTTAACCCACTAACTGAATGAACACAACAAAAAGCAAAAAGCAAATAAAGTGCGAGTCATTGGTGAGTGCGAGTGCTCGGACAAATGAGTCGCCTGTTATAGGCCAGGTCTTTAAACCTGGCCCGCTGTTTGTTTATCCACGTAAATGATGAAAACATAAAGTGCGCTGACGATGGGAAACAAAAGAGTAAACAGAGTCCGAAATTATCATAGAAATATGTGTATGATAAGTATAAAAAGTCACAGTCGAGTGCCTTAGATACCCTGCACACTGTCAATGTCATATTAAATGTGTTAAGAACTAATAGAAAAGTGTTAGAGCTTAACTATGCGCTTCAAATACTACAACTGGTGGCCGTGATATTGCATATTTGAAAATAACTTGAGCTATATAGTATTTATGTAAAGCCTTGTTCCAAATTTAGTTACTCTAGCCTTAACATATTCTAAGAGATAAATTAACAGATCATTAGTGAATTGCGGATATTTGAAAATACCTATGGGAAGCCTTGTGTCAAATTTACTTACTCTAGCCCTTATAATAACTGAAATGAACATATTCTAAGAGATAAACCAACCGACGCATGACCAACAAAGCTCACATGTTGAGGGCCTATGAAGCATGAAGCTGTGGGCGTGTTACACACAGTCGAAACATGCCCACATTTTTTTGCGATGCGTGCAGGGTATAAACGGAGATCCCTTCACGCCAATTACGCCCGGCACAGCTGACTCGTTGTTTCTTCTACTTGTAAATTTGTTGTTAATCAATGTGTTTGTTGTTGGTCGACATCTGACATTGAAACAGAATATTGTGCGGAGTGGGTTAAACAAACAGCAAGTGTGCAACACGAGTGGACGCCGCATTAGAGCGCGCACTTCATTTGCAATAACAATTATGAAACAAACGCAATTCTAGCCCATTTATTTTCAGCATGGAGATACTGAAAGGCGACGCCGACGCGGGCATATCAGAAATTGCTAACTTCTATGCTGGCAAGACGGTGCTGATCACAGGTGCCACTGGCTTTATGGGCAAGGTGCTTGTCGAGAAGTTACTGCGCAGCTGTGCTGATCTAGAAGCGATCTATCTTCTAATTCGCACCAAGAAGGGCGTAGAGCCCACTGTGCGTAAGGAGCAGTACTTCAAGTGTGTCGTAAGTATAAACTAAATGATCATCGATTTATAGATCACTTGACGTCTAGTCTCTCTGCCCGTGCTCTCATTCCACATATTCCCAAGTGATTTAGCTAAGGTTTTTTCATCACATTTTTTTAATTGCAATTGGCCTGGAAGCAGAGCAATTACTAGAGACCCCATCGAAATGTCACGAGCACGTGCAGCAATGATCTTAAGTGCCATAGGTAACTGTTCTATGTGGCATGCCTGCATCTATAATATTATAATACCTCTCGATCGATTACTTCGAATACCATTTAGGCGGCATATCACGAATCAGTAATTTTCGTTCTCCCTCACTTTGTCTAGTTTTTTATTTTTTCCTGTATAGAGTACAATGGATACTTCGATTGTCGCTAATGTGCAGTAAATACCTTGAACATGTAATTATAATTAGCTTGTTTAATAAACAGTAATCATGCATTTCCACTATTATTGTAATATTCCCAAGAATCACCATCACAGAGAGAGAGAGACATTTTATTTCCGTACTTAAATTTCAATAATATAATAATCTAAAAGTCATAATGACTACCAAGTCTCTAATTATAAATCTTTACAACTTTCTGCTGGGCTTAGTCGGAAGCAACGCTTCATTCCTCGCGTCTTTACTGCAGTTGCTGTAATGTTTTAGATGATATTGAGACTTGTTCTCCATTTAGGAAAAACTTAAGAAAATGTAACGCGTTAGTCGCCGGAAACTCGTCCATAAATTACCAAAATTAACGCAACGTAACACCATCAAAAATATGCTCAACTGAAGTACTTACATCCACACACACACACACTCGTACAGAGGCACATTTGTACATGCCAGCATTAATAAGTCAAGGTAAACATTATCGGTGTCGAAAAAATCCAAAATTACAATGACTATTAATTTTTGTCATGACTTGGGCCACGCTTGGACCATTCTAGGCTGTTGCGCTGCCAATCTCCAAAGACAGACAACAAAGCGAGTGTTGTGTGTGTGTGTGTGAAGAGGAGGCAGGGGGAAGGGGTGTCTAATGAATGAGCCAGCAGCGCTAACTGTTAATTATTGCAGATTTTCAGCAAACTCTTGGAGACAAATCCCGAGATTGTAAATAAGGTGCGCGTCGTAAAGGGCGATGTGCTCGAACCGAACCTTGGCCTGAGCGCCAATGACATCAACACACTCGCCTCAAGTGTTCAGATTGTATTCCACTGTGCGGCCAATGTGCGCTTCGATCAGCCATTGCGGCCCATGGTTAACATGAATGTTGTCGGCACACTGAAGATGCTACAACTGGCGGAGAAAATGAGCAATCTGCAGGCTCTGGTACATGTCTCCACCTCATACTGTCAGTGCAACGAACGTGTGCTGGAGGAGCGCGCCTATCCGGCACCACAGAATCCTTTCGAGGTCATTGAAATGGTCGAGACAATGGACGATGCTGCACTGGCGGAAATTACACCCAAGTAAGTGTGCTACTGATTGCTACTGATTTCCCTTATCTAACTCTACAACCTTTTCCCTGTTTTTTGCACAGATTGCTCAATGGCTTGCCAAACACGTACGCTTACAGCAAGGCACTGTCTGAAGATCTAATTTGCAGATACAACAAAAAGCTGCCCATAATCATCACAAGGCCTTCCATCGGTATGTAGGTCCCGCCAAACTGGTTGCGGGAGACGTGCGAATTCCTGTTTAATCGACTCTCTCACTGTGCCTCTCTCTCTCTTCTCTCCCTTCTTCAGTTACGGCGGCCATTCATGAACCGCTGCCAGGGTGGATTGAGGGCGTCAATGGACCCACTGGCCTAATGATTGGCGCCGCACGCGGTGTTATACGTTCCATGCACTGCAATCCAGATTATGCCTCCACAGTGATACCTGTTGACAAGGCCATCAACGGCATGATCCTGTGTGGCTATCAGCGTGCCAAGGCCAACGCCAACGCCAAATCAGAGTCCAGTGAAGTGGACTTTTGCAATCTTGTTATCTCTAGCAAAGCCCTCATGTCGTGGGGCGAGAGCATCGAGACGGGTCGCAAATTCTTCTATGTGACGCCGTTGAGTTTTGCACTCTGGTATCCTGGTGGCTCCATCAAGCGGAACTATTACCATCATCTCTTTTGCGTCATATTCTTTCATTATCTGCCTGCCTATTTCATTGACTTCTGGCTGCTACTCTTCGGTCAGAAGCCCTTGTAAGTGAAATGATTAACTGCATCTTTAGAGATTTTATTTCAATAATTACGCTCAATATTTCAGCTTGGTTAATGTGCAGCGCAAGATTTCAACGGGGCTCAAGCTACTGCAATACTATACGACAAAAGACTGGGACTTTAGGAACGAACGGTTTCAGGAGATGAGTGACAAACTGAATAGCACCGATCAGGAGATCTTCGACACGTCAGTTAGCCAGGTCAACTGGGATGTTTACATTAGCGACTATATACGCGGCATGCGTACTTACATTCTGGGCGAGAGTGACGACACTCTGCCCTATGCCAGGAAAGTGCTGCGTCGTCTTTATATCCTCGACTGGGCCTGCAAGATTTTATTCTTCACTCTGACATTCTGGTTCTTGTGGACGCATTTGGATGGATTTGTAGAGAAGAGTGATATCTTCATACGATCGTCGCTATATAATATCTATAATGAACATAACAGTACAATAAATGTTTAAGTTTTTCGTTAATTTACCAACAATAAAAACCGTTAATTTACAATTTACAAAATAATTACGATATTTGCTGTTTCAGTGTTGCAAAGTGAGTAGGCTAATTGTAATCGATTAATCTCAAAACAATAATGTCGGAACTATAGCGATAGCACTAAGCAATGAACAAAGTGTTCATTGCTTAGTGGTGATAGTCTGGAGTTGCAATGAAAATAATTACGATATTTGATGTTGCAGTGTTTCAAAGTGAGTACGCTAATTCTTATCGATTAATCTCAAAACGATACTGGCGGCACTATAGCGATAGTCGGGAGTTGCTTTCCCACCTCTAGCATTTCTGCGTTAATTTTTTGCAAATAAAAGGAACATATTAAAGTTTTGCATTCAAAATGAAAATGGATGTGGACAAAGAAACCCCCGAGACTGGTGTGGAATTAACCGAAGCCGAAAATGAGCTATACGATAGACAAATTCGTCTTTGGGGCTTGGAGTCGCAAAAACGGTACGTTCACCGGTTGCTCGTTTTGCCGGTTCCCTTGTGTCTGCATATTCGCAAAATTGAGAAATAGCACGCTAAGCTTAAGTAAAATAATTCTAGATTGCGAACTGCAAACATACTTATTTCCGGACTAAATGGGCTTGGTGCGGAAATTACTAAGAACATAATATTGTCTGGTGTAAACTTAGTGCAACTGCATGATGACCAATTGGTTACCGAAGAGGATTTCTGCTCTCAGTTTCTGGCCCCACGTGAATCGCTGGGCACCAACCGAGCAGAAGCATCGTTGGCGCGTGCTCGCGCTCTTAACCCCATGGTGGACATATCTGCTGACACTGAGCCGCTGAAGGAGAAGACCTCAGATTACTTTAGCAAGTTCGATGTTGTTGTCATTATCGGCGCAAGCAACGATGAGCTGCTCCGCATCGACAATATATGCCGGGAGTTGAGCATCAGATTCTTTGCCACCGATGTGTGGGGCATGTTTGGCTTCCACTATGCCAGTTTGCAGAAGCATTCTTACGTAGAGTAAGTAGAAAGGAATTTGTAACCATTCACACAATTCTTATCCATATATCGTTTGTTTAGGGACGTCTACAAATACAAGATAATTTCGAAGCCACACGAAAAAGTGAAATGCGAAACTGTCGCTACTCCTGTACAACGTGATGTCGACTATCCTGGTTACTCTGCCTGGCTAGACTTCGATATTAATGCACCCAAATATCAGCGCAAACTAAAGCGCGATGGACCCGGCATTATTGTACTGCGTGTTCTGCAATATTTCCGATGCAACGAAAAACGTGATCCCAGCTACAAGAGCAGGGAAGCGGACATTAAGTTGCTGCAGAAAATCCGTGACGACTTAGTGCCAAACTCTACCCTGACCGACGATGCACTCGGCCTTCTCTTTGCTCAGATATCACCAGCTGCAGCTGTTGTCGGCGGCGTTGTGGCACAGGAGGTTATTAAAGTGGTCACTCGAATGGAAGCCCCTCATCGCAATCTATTTATTTTCAATCCGGAAACTTGTATGGGCTACGTAGAGGCAGTTGGCGTCAATTGAGACTAGCATTATAAGAACTCGATTCATTCATTTCAAAATACAAACCACCATAAGCTAAACTGAGTTAAGTAAATAGAATCTGTTCCCTTTTTAGTTTACACTATGCATATATGGGTTGATTTAATACAAAAAGCATATTCGCAAGTGGAAATTAAAGGAGAAAGAACTTATAATTAATTTGTGAGAATTTCCGCCGCACGATTCTCCATAAGCTTCTCCATGTTTGTGATTGCCCCCATCCAGGTGTCCAGCGTGCTTGCCATGCCGGCAATTTGATTGCGGTTGAGTACACGTGGCTGCACCCAGGACATGTTTACCACTCCGGCGACTTGATCGATCTCGCCGCGCACTAGATCGAGGGCCAATGCCTTCATAATCAAAAACTCGACTTCCTTGGCTGGCAGCTTGGTTTCATTGGCAATGTCTGCAAAGGATATGGCACGCTCGATGGCCGAGCGCTTGAATGTCATCTCCATGAGGCATAGCAATGAGATCTTCTGGCGCAGTTTAACTTCTTGTGCAGCAAGGTCGGGAATTTTGGACCAAATCTTCTTCATGTCATTAAATCTAAATGAGATAATCATTAATTCTGCATCCTAATGCCGAAATGGGAGTTAGCATCACTTACTTATTAATGTCGCCTGTGTTAAATGCCTTCAATAGCTCCACCAACCATTCGTTTTCGGTGTTCTGAAGCGATTCCAAAATGGGATGCGCCAAGAGCTCGCCAATATTGTAGACGCCGTCGCCCAATAGAGCAGCGAGACCCAAAAAGAATGCTTGCTGTGCCCATTGATCACGCGGATAATCATCCAGAGAGCATCCGAGGAACTGTAGCCCACAGCGATAGTATTCGCTGTGCTTGCCCACACGGCGATAGTACTGCGAGGCTAGCATGTAGTACTTGCCATGCACAGGGGTAACGTTGCCTGCCTCCTCGAGAACGTCGCGCAGCTCCTCGATGATCTTCTTGGTGGCATTCAGATCATTCAGGTTGCTCAAGTATAGGTTGCCCTGCATCACCTGCAGGTACCACACAGCCTCGTCACATATTTTCACTTTGTCCTTCATTTTCTCCAGGAAATCAATGGCCTCCTTCTTTTCGCTAATATTATCGACGACCACCTCAAGTATTTGAATCAGACCATAGGGATTTATTCTGCAATTAATTGGTTTAACAACAAGATTGCAAATGAAATGCACCGGTAGGTTGCGACTCACTTTGTTTCGAAGGTAGAGATGAAATTCTGGTACAGCTGCAGCAGAGAAGATTCATCCTGAAGTGATTCATGGCGCACAAATGCTACTAGCTTAATAGTCAGCTCGTTCCATAATCTATAAGAATCCACCAAATAAAAGATTAATAACTGCGCACGAATTGAAAACAATGGTATTCGCACTTCTCGTTGTAGAGCTCTTCGATGAGGGTCCATTCTGCAGCGAGATCTTTATTTGTGGTCTTCTTTTGTGCTGCCAAGTAAGCAGTGACTGTTGCTTGCGTATTCGACATTGTTGCTTTATTTGTAGCAGCGCTATTTATGATTATTTCAATTAAATTTTGTATAAAAATATATGCACGTATGAAGTAGGCAGGCTTTTTTACTTAAAGTTGCAAATCACTAACAACCAGAGTTGTCGTTGATAAGTTTGTTAGTTCAGTTGAACGGCACAGTTGAACTAGCTCATTAATCGAAAACAGCATACGTGAATAAATTCTGTTATCGAATTCAAATAGACCACAACTAACTCTAACAGAAAGCTTAATTTGTTATTGCATTCAGATTTAATACAAAATATTATTTAACATTTTATTTTAATAAGTGAGTAAATACTAAACATCAATAAAAATCCGATAACTGATAACGATAACTCTTAAAATAAAAATCAAATGGCAACGCTAACAATATTAACATTACCAAAAAATGTGAAGTGATAGCAAATGTTATGTAAACCACTTAACATTAAACAGCTGTGCCACTAGCGTGGGGAGTTCAGTTCAATGAGAACAGCTGAGCGTAAAAGTTGTCTTGCACGGAATACACGAAACTCGATTGGATTTTCCAACAAAAAATTTATAATCGTGCACGTAAAGGATAAATAATAAGCGCTAAATACTTCAATCGCAGTTAAAACCGTGAAGTCTACACTCGAAGCCCGTGCTAAACGCCTAATACCCTCAATACCAAACAAGTGTGTGGTGCAGTAATAATAACAAAGAGCCCGTATCTCTCTCTCGACAAACAAACTTTTTATATTGTTTAAACTCGAATAAGAAAATGCTTACAATTGAGAGTGTGTTTATAATTATATAAATGTTTAAAATTTATTAAATAAATATCACACATACTAACACACGTGCACGTCGACAATAATGTTGATTTGTTCGCAAAGTGGCGAAATAAACAAAACTCACTCGCATAATCTGAATAGATTTGTGCTTTAATTAACAACAAAAAAAGAAAATACAACACAAATCTAGACAAGAGAAACTAGTTAGTTGGCCGCTGCTGTGTGTGTTGCCAACTGGAGGAGTCGACACAGAAAACGGTCACCATTATTTGCATTTCTTTACATCACATTCCCATTGAGATCTGGCGACGACGTCAGAGGCAACTGGCAACAGCAACAACACCAACAACACAATAAGCGAAAAGTGCCAAAAGAGAGGTTAGTTCTATTTATGTTTCCGTATGTTTCCGTTTTTTTGCTTCAAATGCAACCAAACCCTGATCTCCCCTTATTGGACCAAGCAGCGCCTTATCTGTTTCCAACTGGCTCCCGACTGGGTCTGGGCGCCAGTCTGCCGTGTCAGTAGAGGCCATCGACCATTGTGATCGTCATTTGGTTAGTTGAGGGAGTTATGCAATTTGATGGCTTGCCTGCGCAATCAACCAGCCACATCGCTTCATTGGCCTTATCAATGTTCTGTGTGCGTGGTCAACATGTGCAACATGGCAACGGCGACGGGGCAACTTTCACTCGACTCTTGTGCCTCCCATTGTGAGTGCATTTCCTACTGCGGCACTTGAAACACTCGAGCGCCTCGCTTCATTTTCATTTCATGCCATATGCCATAAATAAAATATGATTCAAAATGGGAATAGTTATAGGAATGGGAATGGAAATGGGCATGGTCTGAGCCTGAGTGTAGCTGCGCCTCTCCAGGCACTTGTATCCTGTTCCGTTCGCTCTCAACTTTTCCCATTTCCTGCAACTGTCGATGTCGAAAGTCGCCTCCACCTCCTCCGTCTTTTATATCAATGTCAGCCAGTTGATTTCCTTGGCCTGTGAGAAAAACGAAACGAAATGAGATGAACTGAACTGAGCGACATCTGGCGCAGACAGGCTGCTGCTCCGACTGCATCACGTCCAAGTTACAGTTATGTGAAGAGCGGCAATTTCAAAAATTCAGTAAAAAAATTAAACAAGTTTGCGCGTGTCGCACTGTGCACAAACTGAAAAATACTCTGTACCCCAGCTGCGAAGATTTCCAAGATTATTTTCAATCATCAATTCTTGGAATTTTTTGGCGTCATGCCGTAAAAGATTTCCCACGAATTCGCGTGAGCATATTTCGAAAAATACATAAACATATATTTAAATATATACTTAGTATATGCAATATATTATTTATCAATTAAATATATCAAAAATAGCTGTTATTTCTTTAAGAAATATTACAAAATTAACTTAATTCTCTAAATTCATCAGTACCAAACATTTCACTTTGGGCAAAATTCATTATCTTCAGCATCAATTACAATTATAAAGATAAAGATTTTAAATGGTGCACAACTAATAATAATGCTTAATTTTATTTTCTTTTAGGAAATTAAAACAAAAATGAAATAAAAACTATTTTTTTAACTATAATTCAGATCTATTTTTTCTGTAAGATAACAAAATTGTTGTCAAGTAGTTGAATTGTACATTATAAAATAATTGTATTTTTATAATATAGCACAACAAAATTTGAAGACTAGCAAACAAAATGACTTTTTGTCCAATGTGCACAAGAAACTTCGAACTGTGAAACGTAAACCAATTTCGAATTTAAAACAAAACTTTCTTTTTTTACCTTTTTATTTTCGACTTTTGAAAGTTAGAATACTGCGTGTGTGTAGCAGTGCTGTGCATTACAGGGTATATGAAACATTCCCAAACTGCAACTTGCATTGCTATGCTATGTCTCTTGTGTGCATGTGTGTCTGTCTGTCTCTTTCGTGTGTCCCTTGTCTCGACTGGCTATTAAAAGCAAAAGTGAAAAATGCCACACAGCCTGCGGGTGGCGGCAGTGCTGCAGCAGCAGCAACAACAACAACAATTGCAGCCGCAACTCCAGCGCCAACGACAACAGCAACAACAACAACAGAGCCAGCGTCAATTGCTGCTCGCGTATCAAGTGCGTTGTCGCTTCCTACTCTCTTCCTCTTTGGCTGCGTCGCATTACATGGCCGAAAGCCAATTCAGTGCGGCGTTGCCGCATTGCTATAGTGGGGGAGGGGTGGAGCAGGAGGAGCCAAAGAGGGAGGGAGTTGCCAGACCGAGCTCAATTCGAATTTGCTTTCGATGCTCGTTCGAACGATCGATCGATTGCGAAAGAGTTTTGCAGCCAAATATATCGAAGAGTTGGCCAAAGTCAATACCTCGCACAGGTAGTCAGAGAGAGAGGGAGAGAGTAACACACACATGCACACTGGCACGCACACACTAGTGCTGCCTACATATTTACATTGATTCGAATTCCATTGGCGGCAATTTCATAACCGCTTGCGCTGCTTCCCCGTGTTTAACTTAATTTTTTTCGTCATTTATATTTATACACTTGGAGAGGGTATATTAATTTTAGCTGGAGGTTTGCAATGCACATCTTCGACTGTATGTACATACATATGTATGTATCAATAGGGAAGGCGGGCAACGCAAACTAGTCCCTCACTTTTAGAGCATTATTGATCAATGTCGAAACAATCTACTTGAAATAAAGTTATACATGTCACAAGATTAGAACTATTACAATGTTATTCAATGCTGCACCATTATAGATAAGTATACTACATTTGTATAAGAACGATTGGATTGCAAGGGTATAAAGTCTTCGACATGCCAAACCCAGCCAGCCTTTCTTTTTGTATTTTGTTGCTGTGGCTGCTTCTTCGCTTTTTTTATTGCATGGCATTTTTATGTGAGTGTTTAGCTTTAATATTTCATTCGGCTTCGGCAACAACAACAACAACAAAAAGTTGTTTCAATGTTGGTAACTTTCTCTTCACCTGCCAAAGCCAAAGCCGCAGAGCGCGCGCGTTTTTACTCGCACGCAGCAACCGCAACAAAAGCGCTCTGCATGTGATGCGACTGTATGTCTGCATTTATGTATGTGTGTATACATAAGTGTCTGCTTGCCCGTGTGCGGCGGTATGCGTGCCTGTGTGCAGCTATTTGTCATGTTGTATGTATGTATGTTTGATATGCCAGCTATGTTCCTCGCCATGATGGGGGGCTATTATCAAATGTGGCTCGCATGCAAAACGCGTGCGCACAAATCTTAAGCTTGCCAACAATTTCATAATAATAATCATATTCATGATCGTCGTCATCGTCATCATCATCATCGGCTTGATCTTTGCTATTACAGTAAATTGAATAAATCGAATCGCATCTTGAGTCTTTTATCTTGTATCCATGTATTGTCCTCTAAAGTCCAGTAAATATAAACTTGACAATTATGAGTTTGCAGCTTAAAATTATGACAATAAAACTTATTGAAATCCAAGGATTGAATATATAAATACAGAGATCCCTCGTTATTCATGAGGTATCAATTTAGTTGGTAATTTTTAATGGTATAAAAAGTATAGTAATTTACCGACAGACAAACGATTCCGTCTCCATACTTACATATGTACATATGTAGTTTGTCTGATATAACTTGCTGCCCTGCAAAAGATTGTTATGTTTTGTAGTACATAATACTTGCAATACCACACTTTAAATACCTTTTCAATAAAATACTTACAGTACATTTATCTTGTTACGCTCTTCTAAGAAAAAACTCTATCGATATAGACCGTGTTCCATTGATAATATTAAATATTTGATACCCGTTGATTATATCGATAGTTCCGTCGATTATATCGATAATTCCATCAGTTGTTTAATTGTTTAGCCAGTTTCTATTAACAATTGTCAACGATTCGCATTACTCAGTTCACTTTATTGCGTTTGCAGTGTGAAAATACATTATCAAGGTCTGGTTTAGTTGGAAACAAAGGACAAGCCTGTCTGTGGCTTATCCACATCACCAAATCCAGATACTCATCCACATCCATGTGGCCATAAAAAAAGCGCAATTAAATTGATGTTCGATCAAATCAGTTCAATGGCAAACAGAGCCTCCACAAGAGACGACGGCGACGACAGGTGCCACTTAAATTGACTTTGTAATGCAAATATAAACACGGCAAAACACGAAACATGCGCGCACACACACAGCTGCTGGGCTGCTCCTCGTGGCGTCTATGGTGCTGCTGCCATAAACATATTAAAGTTTATGGTTATTGAAACCGTAGCAGAGACAACAACAGCAACAACAACATCGGTGGCAACAACGGCAACGACTTAGACCAGTCTCATCTTATGCAAATCTGCGATTTAACTGGGATAACCGGAGTGAGGCGAGAGATTTTCCGAGCCGCCGAGCACGGGCGAAAAACCTGTCGAAGATGTTTTTTTATATTCAGCTGGCAACTCTTCTGTCTGTGTCTTTCTCCTTCTCTTTGTCTCTCTACCTCCATCTATTGCAACCTCCAAGCGCGTTTACGCATTGCAATTGGCACTCCAAATCGCTGTTGACCGCCATGAATGCTGATGACGCTTAATGGCTTAGGTAAGCTTTGGCTTTGTCTACCACGACGCAACATTCCGCGCCCAAAACGAAGCAACAATACCAACTACTCAGTGCAACTGAAAACGAGCGCAATTTAGTTTTCGAATGCACGCATGCTTTATGGCATAATCAAGTCTACAGCCTTTCGATATATCGATATTATGAAAGGACTATGACCGATATGATGTTCTATTTTATTATTCCTGTTAATATCCAAATCGATATTTATTTGCCTTCGATAACAATATCTTGCTAAATTATCAAAATTATGCAGAGCACCATAACTGATAGTTGAGGACATTTTGTTTTGATTTGATTCGTCTTAATACTTACATCGATTTTAATTTCCCATCCCTAGACCAGTTTAAGCCATTCACGCCCAGCGGGTGCAATTGCAACGGACCACTGAGGAGCAGTCAGTGCTCCACTCCTACACCCCTCTACCCACACACACACACACTCGCCTGCTGCGATCCCAAAGAGTTATGTCTGCTTGTCGAGTGGCTGCCAAGTTGTCTTTGTCACATGCGTTTTGCGTTTTGCCTTATGTTTTATTGCCGCTGCACCAAACCGACTCTTTCGCTGCGCTATTGCTATTGTTTTTGTTGCTGTTGTTGTTGTTTCGTGTTATTGTTCATATTGTTATTTGCATTGGGCAAACAGCAGTTGAGCAGTGGCTTTGCACTGTGGGGCAAATGTGTCCAAAATGTAGAATACAAAACCGAATAATATTTACGTATGTGTGATTTGTATGAATTAAGTTCGCTTGTGATATCTTATTGATAGCAATAAGAAGATAACTAAATACATATATAGAATAGTTATTTATAATATTATTGTACTTTATTTTATATTACTATTGGAAATGTACAAATTTTCACAACTCTTTTCTTTATTTTTCCTCCAGTAACTGAAAGTCAATTGATTGCCTAATTAAACGTCGTATAAGCAGCTCACTTATTTATACCATAAATCAATTTTAAATTAATATAGAAACCTTTCTTTGGCTTTCATTTTCATTAGAATAATAGTTGCACCCTTTTTCGATCCACTGTCGTTGTTGTTGTTGTTGTGCCGCACGTGTCTTTTACAACCACGTTAACGTAAGAAACATAACACAAATATTGGCTTAGAAGAGGCTGCTGCCAACCAGCGACTTCCTCTTCTCGACTCTGTCTCTTTCGCTATCTCTCTCTCTCTCTCTCTCCATGGCATCTAATGCAAGGCATGCACAGTGTTCTATGTATGTACGCATGTACGTGTATGTGTGTGTGCGCTTGTGTTTGTTTGTCCAGCTCTTGACGGGCGGCCTTTTCCAAAAAGGTCTCGCAAATATTGCACAAACGCATTATGTTTGAGCTACACTCAATGTTGGATTTGTTGTACTACTAGTTGTTGTCGTTGTTATTGGCTTTGGTCTGGAAGACAGCAGAGAAGAGCGTGTGCATAAATATATACGTGTATTGATGGGTATTTAGCTGACCCTCACACTAGCTTTATAATCAAACTTCAAAGTCAAACATTTATATTGTTAGGCCTTGCCCGTAATAATGCCAATAAAAGACATTCCAGGGAGCAGGCAAAACATTTATTTAGCAAATTTATTTAATATTGCTTCGACTTTGATTTTAATTAATTTCCTTAATGAGCTACATTTTCCGGCATTGGTCCCACAGTGCTGCCAACGGATCTTGCATAGACAGAAGTGCACGATATGTTACAACATGTCCTCTACATACATATGTATGTATGTATTTGTAGACAAGGTTAATGAGACTACAGATTAATAAATTATTGTATGGTATTCTGTATGTGAATAGGGTATCTTCTTGTACAATATTGCTAAGCCATTTCTATGACATTGTTACGAGTATGATAGCATTATATCTATATTATTGTATTTATATTATATACAATTAAGCTTTAATGGAGTTAACGATTAGAAAAAGAATAAGAAAAGTTTAGTTAAGAAATTCAATGGTCAAATGGTATTTAAACGAAATACTAAAGGAATTACTATTCAATTCCATTGGTTTTCGTTACTATATTGAAACAATGTGTTCTGTCAAGTATAATTTATTGAAACTTTCCCAATATATTTGCTTTAAAATAGTCTCATAAAATAAACAGCTAGACAAGCAAGTTAATTGAATTTAAAAGCTAATTGTAAAAGTTGGAGAGATTTATCTCAGTCTTAAAGTTAAATGGCGTAAATTACTCATTTAAATTTATTTCCAAGTCAATAAATATCGTATTCAAATATTCTCAGAGTATTGGAGGAAAAGTGTTTATAAGTGAAACGAGCATCTGTACTTGCCTCTTTACCATATAAGTGTTTACTTAGTCATCAAACATTTTCCGTAATTCGGGGAAGGCTACTTTTTATTTTCGATGCTATATATCAGCATATATTTTTATGAATCAGAATTTTGGCAAAATGGTTCGATGAGTGTGCTTCTGTGTGATTAACTTGTTATCCTGGCAACTTTTTAACTTAAACGAAATCAAATTTTGTTTAAGCTACCGGAAGGACGGCGGAAGGCTGCGGAAATGGTAAGAGACTATGGATGGCAATGGCGTCGGGGACGGGGCTTAATCCTGGCGCAGCCATGCAGCCGTGTAATATGAATGTGATTGGAAATTGAAATTGCATCCGGCAGACTCGTTGGCGTCGCAGAAAGCAACGTTGATGTCATTTTGCATGCCCTGCAGCCAAAAGCAAAAGTATATTGAGATAAGCAACTATGGTGCCGGAAACTGAGAATATTTCTGTATATTATTTCGATTAGTGCTTTCTTATTCCAATTTATACTTAATCATACGTTAAAGTATCTTTTAAATGTGTTTTTTATTCGCACTGCATTGCCTTTACAGGGTATCTCGAAGCATCGGCTTCTACTGGCATAGTTTTTTGTTTGTTTGTTTTCTGTTGCGCTTTTTAAAGACAAAATTAAATTTGAAGTTTACAGAACTCGAAGATGAAGTCCATGCAGGCGGAACAGCACAAACGACTCGACCAGTTTGCGATGGTAGCGATGATAATGATGATTTCGTTGATAGCACCATAATGATGTGTTATGATGATGGCTTATAATGATAACTGTGTGTGTGTGTGTGGAAGGGGAGGTGGGAGGAGGTTACTGATTGTTGCTGGGTAGCAATTGCGATTAGCAGGATGTTCAAATTGTTTGCAAATGTTTTCAAGTTTTTGGGCCTTAAAAACCCAAACAACAAAAATAACAACTGAACCGACTTAACCGACCATGAAGGCAGCTTTACCTGCCTGTCTGCCTGCCTGCATTTACTTAGCGTGATTGCGATTCGCAGCCAGGCAAAGCGGCCCGCATCGCAACGCATCGGATCGCATGGGGCGTGCCTTGGATCACTTGGCCACGCGTGCCAGCTGGCTAGATATGTGTGATAGACCTTGGGCAAGCGCATTTCAATTATGGCTTAGTTAATTACACCTCAGATTGCTTAAACTGTTAACGAAGACTTTGATATCTTGTGCATTTGTCGTGTTAATGGGCAATTAAGCCACCTCGCTACCCAATTAGCAGTTGACCCCCTCGCAAAGCGGACAGAACGGACAAATGGATAGATGGCGGCACTCGGAAATCAGTTCGGCAGGTGCATATTAAATTGGCTATCAAATACCCGATATGCATGCTAAAACATGAATATGCATGAACTGTTGTTGCATGCCTAACGCCATGCAACTATTTGTTGCTTGCAACGCGACTCTATAGTAAAAATAACAATCGGTAGACAAACTGGCAAACTAAGCTTGAAGATCGATTGGAAAATGTGCAAATTAAGTCGGGGAATACCCCAATGCTTTTGTATAGAAGGAAGCATTACGTATACTACATATATGGTAGAGCGGGCCTACAAAGCGTAGCAAATGAAACTATGAGGGGTATATCGGTTATGTGGGTAGTTTGGAAAGGTTTGAAGGTAGTTTACCTTTTAACTTATCTTCTTTAAGAAGTTATCATCTATCTATCGCACAGAACATCGCAAACATTCACAAACGTTAAACTTATCGGTATATCTTATACTATTTTAGTGCTTTACAAGATGTTAAAAGTTAACTACATAAACAATCGAGCAACTTATCGATATATCTTGTTATACTGATACTTTATAAGATCTTTAAAGTTAACTTCTTCAACGATCGTTCTACTTATTGATGTACTATCTATTGATCTATTCTAATACTTTATAAGATCTTTCAAGTTAACTACATAAACAATCGTGTAATTTTTTGATATATCTGAACAACTGAGTTAACTACATAAACAATCGTTTAACTTATCGATATACCTTAAATTATTCTAATACTTCATAAATATCTCCATCACTTTGAATGCAAAAGAGATAAAAAGATATGTGCATTACTTCCCAAAAAATCGCGTAAATTTGTATACCAATTGTCGTGTTGCTTTCTTGGGTGCTTTGCTTGGATAACTGTAACTGCACACATGTCGTATTGACCCATTTTGTATGTGTTTCTTTTGGCAAGGGTATTGAAGAAACAACAAAAAAACTTTCTATTTCATTGCGATTCGGTTCCGGTTTTTAATGCATGCACATCATCAGCAACCAAAGTTTGTAAGTTGTTATTTGTTGTTGGTGCTACTGCCTTTGTTGTTGTTGTTGTTTTGTCTTCAGCGATCTGAATCTGAACAAATAGAGACGAACGAAATCAATAAATTGGTCAACGTATTTGGGTCAATGTCAGAGCGCATTTTTTGTTAATGGTCCAACAACGAGTTAAATCGTAAACTTGACTTGATTTTATCTCCATCTTCTCGTTAACATATTTACAACACACACGTGTAGCCACGCCCTCTATTGTTCTCAGTGTGTATGTGTGTATTTGCATACTTCTGTCTTTTAATTGAAAATGTTAGTCTTGTCAATAAAAAACTTTTGTCTCTTTGGCAACAAAGACGCTTAAAATCTCTTTTGATGTGACGAAGCATCTAAGGTCTCTTCTTTCTTGTGCGTGTAGATGTGTTTATTATATATATGTATATACATCGTATACCAGTATCTGTATCTGTATGTGTGCGTGAAGACTTTGATTTCGTTTCTTAAGCTCTCTTTGTTTGACTTTACAGTTTGTGGTGCTCAAAGTTGTTCCTGGCGCGCCGCTTTGATTGCATACAAATTAGCGGCATTCGCATTTTTGGTAGAAAGTAAAACTGTTTTTATTGAATTTATTTATTTGCCGTTGCGACAACTTTTACTTTCTTTCCCCAAAATAAAAAACTTGTAAATTACACGCAAAGCACTTCACGGAGGAGAAGAAGAAGCAGAAGATGTTAGAGAGATAAATCCGCCCAAAAAACACAACAAACTTACACAAAACGAATACAAAACTTGCCTCGTTTCAAATGTGAGTTTCTTTCGGTTATTATAGAGTCGTTTACGGGTTTGGTTTATGTTTGCCTGGACTTGTTTAATGCCAGCATTAATCTTCTCTTCAATCACGTGTTGAATGCCCGCGCCCCAATGTGAACCAGTTACTGAGTGGTACTACAATAAACTGTCCCATAAATTCGTTTAGATATTGTCAGTCTGCAGTTAGTTATCGGCTTGATTGCCCATTACAAAGTGTCATCCGAAATGGGGAAAGCTCTACAGGACTGTCCAGTTTTGGCTAATCTCAATTGCCTCTGGTCTCTAATCCACATACAATCTCGATTGTGGCATTGACATTGTTTATTATCTAATATCTGTTTCGTTTTATTCGAAAATATAGAACACACGCACCTGAATATGGCACGCACCCATTACTATATCTATCTTATCTACAAACCTGATATCACATTAAATATCGCCCATTAGCATTTCAACATAGCTAGAAGAGACAACATTTCAGGTTTTTAATATCATACAGTTGTTTTTTTAGGCTTTTTCATATCTTAACAAAAATATCTGTTATAAAAAGTGTCTTTTAAACTGCTTAGAAATAACTCTTTCATTGTATTTAAAGTTGAGAGGCAGTTCAAGTTCACAAAAAACAGAGACAGTCTATAAGTTTTGTAAGTAATTTTCCACAACATTTACTTATTACTGGTTTGTTTATGTAATAACAAATGTTGTGGCAAACAAATGAAAACAAATGCAACATTTTGCCTTATTACTTTTTACATTTCTAACAAGCTTTTATACACAACATTTGTTTTCTAATGATTCGAGAAGCACAACGTCTTCAAAAATAAATTGAACGATACAAAGTGTTGTACCTAGTTGTACTAGTATGTAAACAGCTGTAAATATTATATTATTATATTGTGAAGATAATCCTTTAATGGTTTAATTATTTATTACGCTCTTTTCAATTTTTACAATGTGCTGCCTTAGCTCTCTTAAACGATAGTGACGCTCGCCCGCTTCTTTTGCATTATTCAACACCGTCTTATCGATAACTAAATAAACTTACGATAATGTAACATAGAGAGTATAACTTAACAATATGTTATGCAGAGATTTGTTTCAATTAAGAGTTACCAAAAGTACCTTATTAGCAAAGTAAGTAAATACAGACTAGATGTACATACACATTATCTAATATTTTCGCGTCAACATAGCCAACATTTTTATCAGACGCACGTCAAGAGTGAAATTTGCATATTGCGAGAGAATCGCGTAATCCCGGGTAAGGCGCCCAAGTTGAGAAACTGGAATTATGTGGCCCGATTCGTTCAATTAATGCATGTACATGTTACCAGTCACGCCCACTGAGGACCCACTCGCTACGTCTTATGGGAACATACACTTATGCAGGCACTGTAAAATACATCAACTCGAGCGCGTGTTATTTCCTTTCGTACCCAATTAGAATTGTGAGCAGATGTTTTCTCTAAATTTTTGCGTTTCACAGTAAATTCGATTGTTTCAATTTTCCAGGTTAGTTTCTGCTACCTCATTGTTTAGATTCGGTTTTTATGTATTTTCATTGCATGTGAAATTTCCCTGCATGGCAAAATAATAAACAAATCGTATGAATTCGGTCAACAAATCGACAGCGAATGAAAAATGTTCGCGAATATATACTATATAGTGTTTAAGATCGGCAATCGTAAATTAAGCACAAATAAAATCACAAGATTGCCACAACTAATGTCTACAAATGTGCGAAATTGTTAATGTGTGTGTTTCGTGTTGCTATTTAATCAAAACAATAACAAATACAAATGTTAATTGCCACAAATTTGGTTTGACCTTTGAGCTTGAAAGCGAAAACGAAATCAGAAATGGGAAAACCGCAAGGAATGCAAGAAAAGTGAGGGAGGAGTGGAAACACACATCAATAAATGCAATTTATTTGTGGATTTCCACTCAAGCTCGCCTAACTATTTAGGATATAGTATTTTTGGCAGATGATACATGTATATATATCGTATAAATCATGCATATCAATCGTACCAAATTCGATTAACAATTTTGTGCTAATTTCTTGTTGACAAAAACACAAGAAACGAACAGAAACGCAAAACGAAACGTGGAAATTTTCGGAAAGCCCGAATAAATAACGATTGTAAAAGCAGCGATGATGATGCACAGTGTCCCTCCCAGTGTCCCCCAAGATGATTCATCTGTCTTCGGCGCTTGGGTTCCTGGGTACAGACAGACAATTGCAATTTTACGAGACACTTGCTGGGCATATTAATTAGTCGAGAGAGCAGCAATTGTTGTGCGTGGGGATGGGGGAAAGTCGGCACATTTTCGCAGAATTTTGAAGGAACCCAAGTAAATACAGAATGTATATATGTATAAGGTAGTTTCCCTCACGCCTATACTACCAACAGCCCAACAGCCCTACCCCATCTCTGGCTAAATACAATGGCCCAATTGGTCTTTTGGGCGGGATGTGGTCTGTCGCTTAGCTCTTTTGGACGCTTGCAGCGTTTTGTTTTGTTTTGTGTTTTCATTCTCTTTTTGTTTTGTCCATTTGCGAACAGGCCGCCTTTGTTTATAGCTATTGTAGGTCCCATCTTCCATTCCTCCTTCATTTGAACACTCGGCATAAGGTTGAGGTCGAGCGTAACATCCGTTTGGCGAGTGCTTTTCAAATGTAAACAACAAAAAAAAAACAATGCAAAACAATGCAAAGCAACTCAAACAGTTATGCAATATACAAAGGTGTGTGTGCATGTGTGTGTGTAGATACGTCTGCATGTTCTCAAAACTACGAGTATTTCTCCAGCTTCCTTGTGACTTGCTTGCATTGCTAAATTTAAACATTTCGCCATTATATTATTAATCTGTTTCCCCAGTCTCAGTCTCACATCGGCAAGTCTTTTATTATTGTTACTGTTTACTTTCCTCTTTGTGTAATACAATAAACAACATTTGAGTGCATCAAGGAAAGTGCTATTTTCCCAAGGAGTTTTCTATATCTCTGTGATCTCTTTAACTATTGTCATCTCATGAATGAATAAAAATTAACTGTTGCAGCAAACGCGGATTGTTTGTGTAAAAAATTGGGGATCAAAACAAACAAACTTCCATTCACTTTGAAGAGAAGAAGATAATACTCGTAATATCATAAATTAAAAGAAAATGTTTCTCCACAGGAATATAATTAGCTGAAAACTTACCAGTTTGTATAGTATGTTGAGAGAACAAATTGAAATCTCAAAGAGATACCAATAGAGGAATACAAATGTGTTTGTTTTCTAGTTTTCAGTCATTTCTGGCATAAAGAGAATAATGAAAAATTGGCTGTTTTCATTTGATCAGCTCTCAACTTGTGATCACTCCAACCGATCAACAGTTCAATTATGCGCAGGAAGTTGAATTTAGACGTGTTCAAATAGGAATGAAGGCAGTAGGTGAGAGCAGCATTCGATGGGGTCAAAGGGTCAACATGTCGAACTAATTACGCAAACGAACTTGTTGCTTTCTTTTCCAGTCATTATTCCCTATATAGCTTCACTCTGTACGTCAATAATATTTGTATCTGACTTAAGTAGCTATGGATCCTATAGATTTTGTGGAATAGCCAAAAGTTAATTAGCGTATAATACGGTTCTCATGCCGTGTGGCGGTCTCTGTAAATAGACTCAGGGTATATATATAAAATCCCTTTTGTTTACTGTCTGTGCTTCCTTATACAGACCATGAATATATGTAGTACATTTCAAGTTATAGCTTGAAACATCATCATTGCAATGGCTTTGAATACAAAAAGGCAAAAGATCCCAATCATTTGAAGGTATGTAAATATTTGATCTGTTTGACGTACGTGCGGACTTCACAACTTTTTTGTCTGTACTCGAGTGTCTGTATAAAGGCATGTATACTCAAAAAAAAAAGATTCTAAGAAAAGGGATTTACCCATGATTCGAGCAAAGTCTAAAGCTATTATCGGCTGACCTCTAGCTCATATTAGAGTATCTGAAAGTAACTAAAATTAATCCGAATCCCAGACATAGTTCGTGAACCTTCAAAACCCTAGATCAAACATATGGAAATTGGGCAATTTAGCAAGAATTCGTTGTACTTGATCACTTCACATTATATTAACTAATTGCAGCCAAGAAGAAGAAGACACAGTGATTAGTAAAAAAACATGACTAATACGATTTGTAGATCAGATTAACAATTACAATTGTTGTACATACAAAATATCTGTTCATTCACTGGAACTAAAGCAATTAATATATCAATGTTGAATTGTGTGCGATTTACATGGAAATCAATTGAATTTTGAAAATTCCCATTCATGTTCATGCAAATAATATTCAAGAACTTTCAGTTTCAAGTTGCCCATTGTTGGTCGACAATAGTTTGCCATGTTTTCGTTAATATGGTATTCTACCGAATTCTCTCTCGTATCGGGTGTGTGTTATTCACCTTGTTTGTTATGTTATCATGATCTTGATCTACTCTTTCATCCCTGGCCTTTGCTGGACTTTTGTCCATAAAACACGCTTGCATTTCCATACCCGAAATAGCATCTCCGGTAATTACACAGAGAGGAAGGCAGGAAGGAGAGAAGGATAGAGGGGAGTAGGAAGGTAAATTCCCCCCATTTCAGGCATACAGCGAATAATAATAAAAGTTTTCACTGCCGTTAAGAATGATCTCATTGTTTATGTATTGCACTTTTTATGATCGCGCTTCGCATGGGCTTCACTTTAAGAACTCGAACCGTACACAGATCTCTCCCCTCCCTAGGCGAGTGCAACGCCCACACACTATACGAAATGCAATGTCTACAATATATATACATAAATCTTGCATACACACACACATACTGAGAGTTAGGATCACTGTGCTTTATGGCCAAAGGCTTCTCGGATTACACAAGCCTCCAACATAGCGAGTTTCGTTGGGTCTGGGTATTTCTGTTTAAAGTGCAGCACAAAGGAAACATGTTTTATGAGAGTAGCCCAGTGTATGCGTGTGTGTCTGTGTGTGTGTGAGTGCACGATAAGCAACGGCACTTGGAGCCGAGCAGACTCACAGCCCAGACATGGGATAGATTTAACATATTTATGGCGCCTGCCCAGGATACTTGACTATGCCGGGCACGTTGCAAACGGGCGAGATCGTTCGCCCAGATTTGCAGCCAAGTGCCAAGAAATCGCTTTGCCGGCTTAATTACGGCGACCAGCTGCCGCCGTTGCCGTTGGCAGCGTAGGTATGCGGATGTACGAGTATTCATACATGTATTCAGAGATGTACTCACACACATACACTGTGGGCGCGCTGTGCCGGCTTATGCCATCAATCAGTTGTGGGCCACGCATTTACCGCGTGCGCTGCGTACCTGCTGCGTCCAGTGGGGGGAAGAGGGGGAGGGAGACATACGCACAATGCCTGCCCAAGGACGCGATCAAATCCGCTTAGTGTAATAATAACAAGCACAGCCTGTTACTGTCTGCCCTGCTTACCCTGCAGTCAGGGCATGTGAGATGGAGCTGGCAATAAATCGATGTTTAATGTATCGATAGTTTCTTACAAATTTCAAGTAGCAAATCGATTTAAATTGGAAAAATTAAATGTGAATTAAAAACGGTCTTTTTGACTTGATATTAGAAACATTTATATATATACAATTATTTTTCCTCTCATTATAATCAATGATAAAATCAAAATTTATTTTCTGTATAAAACATATTTCTAAGTAGAAAAGGTTGAAAAAGACCTGTACTCTTAAAAACTCATTCATTATAATTACTCACACTTGTATAATATTACAAATTTTTTATAAATAATGTGTTCCATTTCTATTCTATATATATATTATATATATATATAATCACTAAGTATCGAACATACAGAGTACTCAAACATCGGATTTTACTTATTTGATGCTATTGCGAGCGAGATAGACATCTAAACTAGATATAGATGTAAAGATATCTTCACTAGATTTATCACTCCTAAATATATCCTATCTAGACAGCTAAACTAGCTATAGATAGATTGCATTCGAGTTGATTCAGACTAAAGGTCGCTTTCATTATACACCTGATAAATGGGGCATAAAAAATGTGGACGATAAAAGGCGTAAAATGCCAAAACAGCCATAAAACTGCAAAAACTGTTTCACCATCTCAATTATAAGTAATACTTAAAGTGTTGTAGCTTAATATTCGAGCATTATTCGCCAGCTTGTTGTTTCCGGCAACAAGTCAGAGTCAGAGCGCTGCCTAGAGAGGGTGTTAACTTGTGTGAGTTCATTAGTTTTGGAGCCACCGGTGCAGGGTAACTGTCTGTCGTGCCGGCCATAAAGTAGCCTTTTAACTAGTTTTCATTCTTGTTGTGTTTTTTGTGTTTTGTTTTTGTTATTTTTCTTTTCTTGTTATTTTTTTTGTCGTTTTGCTTTTGCTTTTCGGATTCAGTGGCACCAATCGGCTTTGGGGTCGTATCGTTATCGCCTAGAGAACGGCACACAGCCGCCTGGTGCCCACATCCTGCCTACATCACGCAGCAGCCTCCCTGCATCCTCTCTCGCCGCCTGCCAAATGTGTCAACTGCAATCGATAAAGTTTGTTGTTTTAGTTGTTAATTTGTTTCTATCTCTCTCTCTCTCTCTCTTCCTCTCTCTCTGTCGCTCTCTGTGTGCCTTAGTTGGTCAGGCAACTTAATGCGCAACGATTATGTTGAGCGGGGCAAGTTGAGTGGCCTGTGCATGGTCCAGTCCAGTCCCGGCTGATGTGCCCATGTCCTTGATTGTGCACAGATATATATCGGAATTCATTTCTTTCATTTACTCACAATTTCCCCCTTCTCTTTGTGTGTGTGTGTTCTCGTTGCAGCTAGCCAAGAGTCAGGTCATTGTGTGGGGCAAGATAACCACCAGCACAGGGCACTGGACGACATCGACAGCACAGCAAGTTGCAGCCAAGATGATTGGACGTCTGTTTCGCGCCCATGGCGAATTCTGCGCCTCACATCCCTGGGAAGTTATTGTCGCCCTGCTAACCATCACAGCCTGCATGCTCACAGTGGACAAGAGCACCACCACACTGGATGCAGCCAATAGCCTTAACAATGCTGCCACAGTTGCGGCCACAGCAGCTGGCAGTGCAGACGCTGCACCGCCACCCATTATCGCCAATCCAGCCAGCACATCGGCCACATCCAGTCGTCATCGACCCTGCCATGGCTGGAGTCAATCCTGTGATGGCCTCGAGGCCGAATACAATGCTGCGGACGTCATCCTTATGACCATTGTGCGATGCACAGCGGTTCTCTATTGTTACTATCAGTTCTGTAGCCTTCATAGACTCGGCTCCAAATATGTGCTAGGTAAGTAACCAAACCATAGACGACGCATTGCGTCATGCGGGGCGCGTGTGTTGATTCAATTGATTATAGCCAAGAATATGCTTTGTATGAGATGCTATGCGATGCGGTACAATGTGTTGCGTTGCCAGGGTCCATGCTGTGTTTGGTAAACCTTTTAGCTAACTTTTTCCCTGCGCTCCATGGCATTTCTCACACGCTCTCTAAACGAAACGACCTTTGTAGCCAATTCGATGCGGATTCGCTTTCAAGTGCGCGCACTTGTACTAATTTCATAGAGTATTGCAGGGTATTATAGGGAGGGTAAAGAGCAGCATAAGTTTATAATACAGTAGACTACTTTATATTCAAAGCATAGCAAAAGAAAGTATCTATTATAGGTATTGGTTCTATTAGTTTTATATAAGTCATCAGAAAGTCTTATTTATTAACCTAATGAATGTCTAGAGTTATTACTTCATGAAACTACTTATGAGTAATTATTAATATATTTGTTATAGCATAATAATCTACAGAAAGCCTCTCCAATTTTCCCTTCAACTTGCAGCAGTGAAATCTCAAAGAACCTTTCCAGTCAATACAGTTATTCAATTCCTTTTCATAATACTTAAGTTGCATTCTTCTGTTCCCTCTACTCACAATCTTATCTGCCATATAGAAGAGTATCTGTTAGCCGTACATTCTTAGCATTCTATACGCACTGCTCACTATTTTATCTACTTCTTTTTTTCATAGGCATTGCGGGCCTCTTTACTGTGTTCTCCAGTTTTATATTCACCACGGCAATTATCAAGTTTCTGGGCAGCGATATCTCCGATTTGAAGTAAGTAGTGAATCCCCAATTAGCATATTTCAAGCCTTGACCTAACCCGGGAATGCATGAACTTTTCAGGGACGCACTATTCTTTCTGCTGCTGGTCATCGATTTGTCCAACTCGGGTCGTTTGGCCCAGCTGGCATTGTCTGGCAGCAATCAGGCGGAGGTAACACAGAATATTGCACGTGGTCTGGAGCTACTGGGACCGGCCATCTCACTGGACACCATTGTGGAGGCGTTACTGGTGGGCGTGGGCACATTGTCGGGTGTGCAACGTCTCGAGGTGCTGTGCATGTTTGCCGTGCTCTCTGTGCTGGTCAATTATGTGGTCTTTATGACCTTCTATCCGGCCTGTTTGTCGCTCATCTTCGATCTGTCGCGCACGGGCGTCGACATGTCTGTGGTTAGGGAACGTGCGAAAGGTTCGCTGCTACTCAAATCCCTTACCGAGGAGGAGCAGAAGGCAAATCCGGTGCTTCAGCGCGTTAAGCTAATTATGACCACAGGCCTGATGATTGTTCACATCTACAGTCGCGTCGTTTTCACCAGCAGCGACTACGATGCCGTGGACAAGACACTGTCGCCCACACTGAATCTCAATGTCAGCAATAACCGCACAGAATCTGGCGAAATTACAGATATAATCATCAAGTAAGTAGTGATGGCATTTGGAGAGTCCTGGCTTACTTTAATGTTCCACTTCCCTTTTACAGATGGCTGACCATGAGTGCGGATCACATTGTCATCTCGATTGTATTGATTGCACTTGTTGTGAAGTTCATTTGCTTTGACAATCGCGATGCTCTGCAGGATCAATTACTGCAGTCCACAACGGCGAAGGCATCACAGACGACACCACTGGAGACAGAGCAGCAACAGGTGGAGGAGCTGAAGCAGTTGCCCGTTGCAGCGATACGCACACCCATATTCCGTATCGAGGATCTGAGCACTGCGACCGTTGCCACCCAAACGGAGGAACAGACTGTGGAGCAGACTGTTCGCCAAGAACTTCCAGTGCTTCCAGCTCTACCCTTGCGTCCACCACGACCACTGCAGGAATGCCTGCAGCTGCTGAACGCCACCGATGATACCGACGGCCCCACCGGCCCAAGGGCCTTAAGTGATGAGGAGATCGTTACCATTGTCAATGCCGGCGGACAGCATTGTCCACTCTATAAGATTGAATCAGTTGTGGAAGATCCCGAGCGTGGCATTCGCATACGTCGTCAGGTCATCGCTGACCGTATTAAGTTGCCCATTGAGCGTCTACAGATGCTGCCCTATCAGCACTTTGATTACCGCAAAGTGATGAACGCCTGCTGTGAGAATGTCCTCGGTTATGTGCCCATACCAGTTGGTTATGCTGGTCCATTGCTGCTCGATGGTGTCATCTACCATGTGCCCATGGCCACCACAGAAGGCGCTCTTGTGGCATCGACGAACCGTGGCTGCAAAGCTCTGTCAGTGCGTGGCGTGCGCTCCGTTGTCGAGGATGTGGGTATGACACGTGCCCCCTGTGTACGCTTTCCCAGCGTTGCTCGTGCCTCCGAGGCGAAGCTGTGGATCGAGCACGAGACGAACTATCGCATCATTAAGGCAGAGTTTGATTCGACGTCTCGCTTTGGTCGCCTCAAGGATTGTCACATTGCCATGGATGGTCCCACGCTGTACATACGCTTTGTTGCGCTCACCGGCGATGCCATGGGCATGAACATGGTGTCGAAGGGCGCGGAGATGGCGTTGCGATGCATCAAGCAAAAGTTTCCGGACATGCAAATCATTTCACTGAGCGGCAACTTCTGTTGCGACAAGAAACCGGCGGCAATTAACTGGATCAAGGGACGAGGCAAACGTGTCGTTACCGAGTGCACCATACCGGCGGCAACGTTACGTACTGTGCTGAAAACGGATGCCAAGACGCTGGTGGAGTGCAATAAACTGAAAAACATGGGTGGCAGTGCCATGGCCGGCAGCATTGGTGGCAACAATGCGCATGCTGCCAATATGGTGACAGCAGTGTTCCTGGCAACGGGTCAGGATCCCGCACAGAATGTCACATCGAGCAATTGCTCTACAGTGATGGAGTGTTGGAGTGAGAACAGCGAGGATTTATATATGACATGCACAATGCCCTCACTGGAGGTGGGCACCGTCGGCGGCGGCACTGGGCTGCCCGGTCAGGGTGCGTGCCTCGATATGCTGGGCGTACGTGGTGCACATAGCAGCAAGCCAGGTGATAATGCCAAGAAGCTGGCACAAATTGTCTGCGCCACAGTCATGGCCGGCGAACTGAGCCTTATGGCTGCCCTGGTCAACAGCGATCTAGTCAAGAGTCACATGCGTCACAATCGGTAAGTGTGCTGAGGCCAGCATTATGAATGATGACTAATCAATTGCAATTTCTTCAAAGGTCTTCCATTGCTGTGAGCAGTGCCAACAATCCGCTCAACGTGACCGTCTCCAGTTGCAGCACAATCAGCTAAAACTGAAGAAGCCTCCTTCACCTGCACCTGCACCAGCACAAGCACCTCCTCCTGCTAATTTTCCTGTACATAGGTGTTACAGTTAAAAATATCTTTTGTTTTAACGAACGGATAAATTATGAATAACTATAATTTTTGTATAATTGTAACAATAATTGTAATTTTAATCAAACCCAAACCCAATTCATATTGGCCAGGCCTAGCAGCAATTGTTCAATTAGCCAAAGCCTTATGTATTTGTTAAATGCTTGTTGGTAGGGTGCTCTCTCTTTTGTGGCATACCGCATCGTGGGATTTCATTGTTGTAGCAATTTCCATTTAGTTAATACGGTAATACGACTATATAGGTGTGTAAAGTAATAAAACTATTTTTTCTACAGAACATATTTCTAGTGCAAGGCGCAGAGCTTGTAAAAAGTATTCCTTAAGCGAGTTAGTTTTAGTCATTAAACTATATATATATATATATATATATATATATATATATATATATATAAAAGAAAAACAGAAAATATTGAATAGAGAGAACCGACATTACATTGTATATGATTGATGATGGCAAAGCAGAATGCGATCAAATAATAAACACTGTAGACAGAAATGTAATTCAAAATCGAAAAAATTCATAAGAATGGCGGACAATATGATCCTGAACTTACAAATTGGAACTTCATTTATTTTTTACTTTAATAATAATTATCAATAAATTATTATAATTAATTTATAATAATTCACAATGTTCTTTTATTTTATTTAGTAGACGTGGCTGCAATTTCACTTGTTTGTTTTTCTTTTCTTTTTTTCTTACTTGAAACAAATATATAATACGTTAAGGGAAGAAACAAAAGAAACAATCGAACAATCCAATCTTAAGCACTCTCCCCACGTGACTCATCCTTGGGTTCTGCCTCAGCATCTGCATCATCTGCGGCTGCAGGTGCCACAACAGCATCCGCACTGCTGTCAGCCTGCATGAGTGCCTTCTTTGGGCTCGGCTCGTTGCTGTCCGCCTCGGCAACGGCTGCACTTGTGACGGCAATTGGAATTGCTTCGACAACAACAGCTTCTTCGTCGTCATCTTCATTGGTTGTGGATTCGGGCTGCATGCTGGCAGCACAGGTTTCCGATGAAATGCCATTTTTGTTCTCCGCAACAGCGCACTCCTCGGGATGTGTCCACTTTCGCTTGGCAATGCGCTCGCTCAACGCCTTATGCACCTGTGCAATGTCCGCTGGACGGCCCATGGCCAGGAATATTTTCACAGTACCCGTATTGTCCATTGCAGTGAGACGCAAAGATTTCGGGCTGGCGCGTTCGGAGACCATGGCAGCCCAAACTTTAGTGTTTAGAAGCAATCGTAGATTGCCCGACGTTCGGAAGACAACGCGGGAGCTGTCACGTTCATCCTTGACATCATTCAGGCGCAGGCTACCACGTCCACGTTCCTCCCAATTACTGTTCACAAAGGCGAACAGCTTGCAGCTGACATCGGCAATATTGATTTCGTTCTCCTCGCCCGTGAACGTTTCAACTTCCTCGTATTTTCTCTTCTGGGCACGACTCTCTTCATATTCGCGTGCCACATCAGTGAGACTCTTTGCTTCGGATGTCTCCTTGTTGTTTTCTGTCGATTCAGCTGCCCGCTGAATCACGCTGGAGAATTGCAGCGGTGAGGAGGTGTCTTCCGCTGCACCCAAATTGGCAGCTTCAGTGTTCGATTCTGTGCTTACCTTTTCCTATGAAAAGACGACATATTAGTCACATGATAATTATTGTCATTGCTATAACGTACCCCTATAACCCGCTCGTGTACATTCTGGCCAAAGACGAAGCCACTTGGCTGCACACGCGGCAAAGTCGGCTTGGATGAAGCAAATATATTGGGCCTCTCAATGCCATTGTTGCGCAGCATGGAGAGCGGATCCGGCCGCTCATCTATCTCATCATCATCTTTGTCCGATTTTTCTGTGGACTCCACCACTTGAGCAGAGGAATCATCATCGTCTTCCCGCTCACCACGCAAAAATGGATTTCTGGCAATAACTTCTCCTTCAGTCTTCTCGCTGTCACCACCGCCGGCTGGTGGTGTGGAACTATTGTTGCTGTTAATATTGGGGTTGTTGCTAGTATTGGTGTGAACTGCGCCTAATACGGAAGAGTCCCCGAGCACGGCTGGTCGAAGAACTGCACCACCCAAACGAGAGGCTTTCAAGGTGAAACCACCTCTGAAGCAGTTGGCTTCAACCGACGCTTCTACAATGTTACAACAAGAACAAACAAGATATGTATTTGTATCTAGTAGCTTCAGCTTTAGCTTCGGCTCCGATTCAACTTTCAATCGTTGCAGCACTTTAGAAATTCAAAGGATTGTTCTACATGTCAGTCAACAAACTTACCATTATTTTCTGACATTGCAATATAGTTTACGTTTATAATTTATAATTTTTAGCAAAATCTTGTTACAAGAAAAAAAAATAGCGTTTCTTAAAGCCAAAAGACAGTGCTATAAAAAAGCCAACTATCGATGTAAATGAAAAACCGATAACAACTTGTTCATTTCAATGCCGATATTAGTGGGAGGTTTTCCAACACTCTTTACTGTCAAACTCGGCAGAGGCTGGAAAAAACACGAAATTTTACAAGTCATCGAGCAAAAACGAAACCATCTAGCCGCAGTAAAACAGAAAATAAGCTGATAAAGCGCGATTATTATTGAAATAAATTAACAAAAAATGGCCCAAACGCTCGAGGATAAATCAATATGGGAGGATGGCGAGGAATCTCTGGGCGAAGAGGTGCTGCGTATGTCCACTGATGAGATTGTGAGCAGGACTCGCTTGATGGACAATGAAATCAAAATAATGAAAAGTGAAGTGATGCGCATCACTCACGAAATTCAGGCACAAAACGAGAAAATAAAAGATAACACGGAAAAGATAAAGGTATAGAAAGGAACATTAAATTATTTACAAAAAGGCACAACTCGTCATTTATTGTTTTAGGTTAACAAAACGTTGCCATATCTAGTGTCCAATGTCATTGAGCTGCTGGATGTGGATCCACAAGAGGAAGAAGATGATGGCTCCGTAACTGTATTGGACAACCAACGCAAAGGAAAGTGCGCTGTTATCAAAACATCAACACGTCAGGCCTATTTCTTGCCCGTGATCGGTCTGGTCGATGCCGAGAAACTTAAGCCCGGTGACTTGGTCGGTGTCAACAAGGACTCCTATCTGATTTTGGAAACCCTGCCGGCTGAGTATGATGCACGCGTGAAAGCTATGGAGGTGGATGAGCGTCCAACAGAACAGTATTCCGACATTGGTGGACTGGATAAACAAATTCAGGAACTCATTGAAGCCGTCGTTCTGCCCATGACACACAAGGAGAAGTTCAAGAACCTTGGAATTCATCCACCAAAAGGTAAATAACCCTTTTTAATCCTTAAATCGGTTGATCTATAAATTTATAATTTAAGGTGTTCTGTTGTATGGCCCTCCTGGAACCGGTAAGACCTTGCTCGCCCGTGCCTGCGCCGCCCAGACCAAGTCGACTTTCCTCAAGCTAGCTGGTCCTCAATTGGTTCAGATGTTTATTGGTGATGGTGCCAAACTGGTGCGCGATGCATTTGCGCTTGCAAAGGAAAAGGCACCTGCCATTATCTTCATTGATGAATTGGATGCCATTGGCACAAAGCGTTTCGATTCGGAGAAGGCCGGTGATCGTGAAGTACAGCGTACCATGTTGGAGCTATTGAATCAGCTCGACGGTTTCAGCTCGACAGCAGATATTAAAGTGATCGCAGCAACAAATCGCGTGGATATTCTTGATCCAGCCCTACTGCGTTCTGGTCGATTGGATCGTAAAATCGAGTTCCCACATCCGAATGAAGAAGCCCGTGCACGCATTATGCAAATCCATTCGCGGAAAATGAACGTCAGCAACGATGTGAATTTTGAGGAATTGTCTCGTTCCACAGACGATTTCAATGGTGCCCAGTGCAAGGCAGTCTGCGTAGAGGCGGGCATGATTGCACTGCGCCGGTCGGCTACATCTGTGACGCATGAGGACTTCATGGATGCCATCATGGAGGTGCAGTCCAAAAAGAAAGCTAATCTTAACTATTATGCCTAGACTAGAACTTTGGAAATTAAATTTACTTGTAATCTGGCAAAAGCTTCAACAACAATAAAATCTGAGAACTTATATATTAAACAATAACAAAGAAGTAATTGATTCAATGCCGAATTTATGTTTAGGAACCGAAAAGATCGCGCAGGTTTATCATTACAACACACATATATTTTGAGTTAGATATATCTGATTTTTCAAATATCTAAAAATTCCATTCAGAAATAATAAAAAATAGATGATAAATATTTACATGGTCGCTAATTAAGCTAGGGATGATAAATCAATTCATAAAGACTAATCAGTGGGGTCGAGTGTATTGCTGCTGCTGCTGCTGCTGCTAGTACCGCCGCCACTGCTGCTCGTCCCTGCGGATGAGCCGCCCCTTGCAGCTGTTGAACTTGACGCCAATGTGGCTTGCGCAGAGCCACTGGCCGCTGATGTGGCATCAGCTCCTGTTGAGCCTGAAGCTCTTGTTGCACTCTCAGCCAACGCTGGAGCGGCTTCTGTTGGAGCTGGATTAATATGCGCAGCTGCCACTTCATTGACTTGCGGTTCAGGTTGTTGCTGTGCCCGTGGCACTTGCTGCTCGGGCTGTTGGAATGGTCGCCTGGTATACATGATGATGCCCAGCAACAGGGTTAGTATTGTGATCATATATAGATCCCAGTTCGCTGCAATGTTTTCATCCATATAGAAGATGAATTTGTATGGTGACTGAAAAAAATGAAATTCAATGAAATCCATCATCATAATGTGTATTCATAATATGCCGCCTTACCTCTTTTATTGACTCAATCTTGGCTAGCATCTGCAGCTTGAATAGCGCTAATGCTACAGGCACTTTGGCATCTGAATTCGTTTCGGCAGCCAAGTCATATAATCTCTTGGCCAGATGCCAATCCTTCTTCATACCTAAGCCCTGCTCATGCATATAGCCCAAATTGAACATGGCCTGTGCATTATATTGCTGTTCCGATGCTTTTCTATTTGTTGAAATTTTATTACAGTTAATATTAATGAAGCACAAGACAAATTTGCAGTTTACCCACCTGTAAAGAGCCGCTGCAGTTTCGAAATCTGTTTTCGTACCCCATCCATAATAATAGTAATCGCCAAGTTTCACTTGAGCAGCTGAGTACCCTTGGCTAGCAGCTCGTTTCCAGTAATAGAAGGCACGAATGAGATCCTCGTGACGATCATTAAATACATGCACCTCCTCACGGTCTAACAGAAAGGCTGCATTGCTCTGAGCTACCTCATAGCCCACTTCAGCCATTAGGGAATACTGCATGTAAGCCTGATCAATGCGATTCTTCTTGTAGTCACTGTACGCATGCATGAGTCTGCTATTCCAGCGTCCACGTTCGGCGACATTCTTGAAGAACTGCAAGGCATGAATGAATGGCTATTAAATTTAGAACAACAGTTCAAATAATTCGAATCTCCTACCTCAACAGCAGCTGGACAAGAGCGCAGCATACCCATGCCATAGGCATGCATAATTCCCAGATTATAGTAGGCCAAAACATGACCCGATTGAGTGGCCAGATTGAAATATTTCAGAGCGAGTTTGTAGTCCGTCTTGACGCCATTTCCAGCTGCAATGAAACAATGCTATACTTCATCTTCATCATGTACACGAACAGCAACTTACTGAAATACATGGTGCCCAGTTGTAGTTGGCCATCAACCCAGCCTTGATCGGCAGCCTGTGTAAAGTACGACAAGGCCTTTATCGAATCTTTGGGAACTCCCAAACCCTTAAGATACATAAGTCCTAATCCACTTTGTCCCACAGGATCACCCATTTCAGATGCTTTCGAAAAGTACTGAAAAAAAGATAACAAATTATTTAATTATTATTTTGTTATTAGGTTTTGGTAAAGCTCAGTTAGCTTACCTTAAAGGCTGTTTCGTTGTCCGCCTTGATTTGCTCACTGCCCTCCAGATAGAGTTTACCCAGGAAGGCAAAGCCAATGGCATTACCAGCATTGGCCGCCAACGTAAAGTACTCCAGTGCCTTTTGATGGTCCTGTTGAATTGCCTTACCGCCTTGATAGTACAACTGACCCAAGCCAACCTGAGAAGGCACATCTCCCTTATCAGCCAACAGTTGGTAGTAGTCTACCACTTCTGTTTCATGACTGCCAGGGTTCTCAAGCTCATCCAGCAGCCTGACCCTATGGACTATGGGCCCATTGGAGAACGTCACCTTAGAGGCAACCTTCTTGGCCACACGCTTGTAATGTACCAATGCCTTCTCACAGCTGGTGGGCACATTGATGCCATACAAGTAGCGATATCCCATCGCCATTTGCGCCAACGTATTGTCAGCCAGCGCTGCCAGTGTATAATGAATTAACGCCATTGGCTGACTGACATTTTTTCCGCCTACGCCCGCTGAGTACAGAAAGGCGAGTCCCATGTGCGCTTCGGGGACACCTTCGTTTGCCAAAGTCTCAAATTCCTCGGCCGCCTGATGGAAATCAAATGATACCCAGTGACCCAAGAGCATGGCCCAGGCCAGTTCCGCTCGTGCCTTTAGGTGCTTAAATCCTGCCGCCTTGCGGAGCAGCGTAAATGCGACGCGCTTATCCGTGCGTGGTTTAGCCAGCATTTCCATGGCATTCTCGTAGAAGCTCTGAGCTATAATTTAGACATTGTAACAATCGATATACTCCATTATGGGCTTTCTACGTACCTTCCATCTGCTCTGGCGTTAACTCCTTTACCTCTACAGGTGTTATTTTCGCTTCAATAGCCTCTATTTGGGCCTTCAGCTTTTGCTGCTTCATCAAACTGTCGTTCCAGAGCCGCTCCAAGAGTGCAGCTGGCATCACCTTGGTACGTGGAGCAAACTCGGTATCTTTTAACTTGGCCGCTTTACGATCATTAGCTCCAGGTGCTTTTCCTTTTGATTGTGTGTCAACGGCGGGCTGTGCTTTGGCATCTTGCTCTGCCGTTTTAATCTCATCTGACTCCGTTTTACTAGTACTATATTCTGATGAAGTAGGCGAGGAGGGAGTTGCTGTTGTCGCGCTGGCGCTTTCTTCAAGTGGGCCTTGAAGCTCCGCCCTGTGCTGGGCCACCAGGAGCATCAAAATGCATATCAGGCTTGTCAGTCTCATCGTAGGAAACGTGTCGTCTCTATGAATGTGCATGTGCATCAAAAAAAAATTCAAAAACAAATTTAACAAATGTACTAATAATTTTGGTATCTAGCCAAGACTCTTGTTTCTTTAGCTCTGACGTGTTGTGTTATTTACTTTTTCTATTTGCGCACACTGATTGCTTTTTCACCGTATATTAGTGCTCCCGTTCGATTTATCGCTGGCACATTTTATTATTATTGTTATCGCTGATTTAGATGCCTTAATTCCGTTGGCCAACTTTAACAATTTTTCACACGTAAGATTGAAGAACCTTTATATTTGTTCCAACAATAATTGGTCATCAGTGTTGCAAAGGGCGCAAAAGTAGAGATGAGCCACAAAGTGATTTTCAAATAAATGAAGTGAAACTGTCACGTGTATGTTTTAATAAACATGTAAAAACACCTTATGGTGTCACTTCGATCATTATTGATGGTACGGTAATCCAAGTGTCACTAAAATAAGTTTGTCCAAGTTTATATTTCGAATATTAAACAGTTAATAATTATAACATATTATTGCGCATGGAAAACAACAACAAGTGTAGCCCATGGGTAAATATATACATTTAGTTGATAATTTTGTAAAAACAGTATTTACACTTTTGGTTGATAAGCAATTTATACAAATGTTTCAATGCACAAGATTAGCAATAACATACATATGTTTGCTAATGTACCGGTATGCTCCCCTCCGCCATGTGTCCAGTGCTGGGTAACACACTTGCGAACTAAGTTTCATCTGTTTTGGTTGTCCCGTTTCATAATGCAAAATACCTGATAGCTTGAACGTCATATATTTTAGAGTGATAATTTATCAATATACTAATTAATATACGAGGAAGCATTGTTAGGGCGTGACGCATTGTTCGTTTGAACCGGAGAACCCAACAAAAAGGCATGGAAATGAGTGTAAGTTACAGTCGACTGTGGATGCAAGCTCTGGCATTGCTGCTCGAAACAACAATCAAACCAGTTCCAAACCGCGCTCTAACCGACTCGGACAGAGTTACGCATCGAAAATCACGAAAACAGACAGCTCAGCTGCATGAGTTATTTTGGGTGAAAGTTTACAGCTGTTACACCTTTAGCTTAGGCTCGAACGTAGAACGTCAAATCACTAACTTCCCACTCGTCCCTTCCCATTTTACCTGTGCACCATCTTTTAAAGGCGACTATGCTAGCACGTGTCTCCTTTTATCCTACACTCCTCTACAATGTGCTTATGGAGAAAGCTTCGGCAAGGAATTGGTACGATCGTATTGATGAGAACGTTATACTTGGAGCTCTACCCTTCCGTAGCCAGGCAAATGACGTAAGTAAAACCTATTGTAGGATATATAATTTTGATTGCATTCCTAAATTTGTATTTATCATTCAATAAAACTGATTATTACTTCTCTAATCTTTTGGTAAAAAGCTGATTGAAAAGGAAAACATGAAAGCCGTTGTCTCAATGAACGAAGACTACGAGCTGACAACTTTTTCCAATGACGCTCCCAAATGGAAGGCTCTTGGCATTGAGTTCCTGCAACTGGCTACAACAGATATATTTGAATCACCCAACCAGGAGAAACTCTATCGAGGTGTGGAGTTCATCAATCGGTTCTTGCCATTGTCCAAACGCATTGTGGGATTAAACTCAACGAGAGAACCCGAAAATGTTGGTTCCGTTTATGTTCATTGCAAGGCTGGGCGAACACGTAGCGCCACCTTAGTAGGCTGCTATTTAATGATGGTAAGTTAAGTAGAGTCCATATGAATAGTCAATAATGAGAATAAAAAAATGCTATCATATCTATCTCAGCTTTTTAGATAACCTTTCTCCCCAATTGCCGATATAATCCACTTTCTGCTTTATTTTTAGAAAAATGGCTGGACGCCGGACCAGGCCGTGGAGCACATGCGTCAATGTCGCCCCCATATCTTACTTCATACCAAACAATGGGACGCTCTAAGAATATTCTATGCAAATAACGTGGAGGCCAAGTCGTGACCCGTGACTTTGCCATAGAAATATTTTATTGTTTATTACAGACGTACGTAACACAAAAGGTGCCTGTTTCTATTTTAAATACCGTTACCAAAACTATTTAAGTGCTGTTTACGTGTAGTATAAAAACTTTGAATACATTTTTAAACCTCCGAACATTTAGTTTTTAATATATTGTTATTGCCTATCAGGAAGTCGGGTCCATATTTTTTACACAATGAATTCAGAATAAATATAAAAGTAGTCAGACTACTTCTTGGGGGCACCCTTAGGGGGAGCAGGAACCTCCTTGGGAGCTTCGCTGGAACCAATGGCCCAGAAGCGCTTAATACCATTCGCCAAACCGACGTCGTTTTTAATGATATAGAAGAGACCTCCCAGACAGGCAATAGACATCAGGATGAGGGAATAGTGTGCAACCTTTGGCAGAATATTGCCGACGACAGATGGACGCAAGTAGTCTACAACCATGGCTTCCACTCCCCTAAAAGAATGAGAATGCTTAGTAATTGATGTGTTTTATAATTCTCCTTGTCTTACCAATGTGTGTGAATAACCACTGAGATGGCCAGAAGAGCGTCCAGCACCTGGGAGGGAGCAAGGAAAGCTGCAGGGATAACGGCCAACAAACCAACGGAAACGAGACGTTCAATAGTCCACAATCCAGTGTGATTAGAACCTTCTGCAGCCATTCTTGGTGCGCTCACGGCAATGTTGCGCATCGCAATTGGCTAAAATGTATAATCACACATCAGCTGTTTTTAGATGAGACCCCATGGTAATTACGCTAATTGGACGTACCGCAATTTTGGGTGCAAGTGCCAAGGGCTTAACCAATGCCTGACGTGGTGCATTTGCAACAATTGTAGAATAGGCCTTCAGTGGAGTAAGGCGCACCGACTTGATGAGATTTGCAACTGTCGGCAAACGAGGCGATTAGGTTATATAATAACGGCTTAAAAAGGTTTGTGATTCAGTTGAATTGCCACAATTATTCGACACCTACCATTGCCGCGAGTAGCGCCACGGAGTACCAAAGTAGACAACATTATTTATATTTTGAAAAAGTTAATTTTGTACAAAATATAAATACGCTTGATATTTGCCTTAAAAGCCAACTAGAAAACCTAAAACTTTGCAACACTGAAAACAATGTTGATTAAAATTTATCGTTTTTCTTATCTATTATCGGCTCCGCCCAATCACATTCGATATCGACAATTCGAATTTCTGTAGATATAAAAATCAGATTTTATTTTAATGTATTTATTTATTTTAATGTATTTATTTATTTAATGTATTTATTTAGCATTATAAATCGTTTGTACAAAACATTTGAGATTCAATTGTGGACGGAAATCGAAATGTAGATTTCGAAGTAGTAAAACCTCGCATGAATATGTATACATATATACTTTTTACTTATTAACTAAATGGATGCAAATTTGTTGTTGATAATTTCGTTGTTGCACTGCATTTTAAAGGCACTCAGTTGTTTTTGTAAAGACACTAAACGGCGCGGATATGATATTAAAAACGTTAAGACTTGTCTTTTAAAAAAGGTTATGCGAATAGATTTCTAGCTAGCAAATATACTGCACCAATGACACAAGCGACCTGAGTAGGAAGGGACAAAGCTATGTGATCGGCTCCAGCTCTAGAGAAATCCCAGTTAAAGACTATATTGGATGCATCGGCAGGTCTCCATGGGTTTAAGCCGTCATCAAAATACATTGGACAATCATCACGTTCACGTTCGTACTCGATGGCGTCGATGGCGACTGCTGCGCCCTCCGAATGATTCCATGAAGTCACATCTTGGTTAAGCTTACAGAATGCCCCCACCGCTTGGGACATGAGGACTCGGTTCAGATCTGCTCGTTGGTAAACCCAGCAACGGTATTTCGATAGCGGATCAAGATCATCATAAGTAATAAGGTAAGATTTAAGATTTTCCTTCCAGAAACCAATACACTTCATACGGTAATCGGGGTCACTGTAGATATCTACAGGTCGACCCAAATGATCCACAGACAAGCAATAGTTCTCATCCACGGCTAATTCCTTTTGGTCTGTATCACAAACTGAAAGATCTGATATGTTCTGCTTGCAGTGAATATCTGGACGTGGACTCAGCGTAACACCACCAAGAATTCTGAAAAGATTGGTATATTAACTTAAAGCCAAAAATAAAATAAACGTAACTTCTTACCTTGTCCTGAAGGGATGTTCTCCTTTTTGTGTGAAGTTAAACTTTCCAGCTACTGGACAACGTACTGGCACTGGATTTCTGGCTAAGAACAAGTCATATTTCCATGCCTCAGCATTCGGAAACTGTACCCAAGAGCAGACCGTACTGAAGTCGTCCTTGATGACAGCCAATCCCTTACGATAGCGAATGATATTATGATGTCTGGGCATGAAGTCAAAGCACACATAATCCTTTTGGCAACCATCGACAGTGAGACGCGCCATCATGACTCGATTGCCACGACGTTCGCGACACACGTAAATTGTCTTACGGTATCGGGCCTTATCGGGATAATATGTCTCATTGATGTGCGTCTCACTGATCGAAACATCGGCATCAATATTGGCAGTGTTTACCCATTCGCCCGAGAAATTCTGGGGCAGTGTACAGCCAGGCTCCACAAATTCAGCCTTAACTGGAGTTAGCTTAAGACGTTCAGGTGAATTTTCGGGTGACCTAAGCGTATTACACTCGGCAGTAATAGACACACCCACATAAAGATCATCATCACGATTCTTGAGGAAGCAACGATATTTCTCATCCTTACGCGACTCCTTTGTATTGGCCACAGCGAAGTAATGATTCTTTCCCACAAACCAATCACCCAGGCAACTGAACTCTACAGTTCCGCTAAAGGTGCCCTCCATGCCCTCGCATTTCTGATAAGTTATGTTGAACTTCTGATTCTGTATCAGAAACTGTGTGCCCGCAGTCTGACAAGATTGGATTCGAGCATCAGGCTTATTGCACACACCCGTAAAGCGGAAACGATTCTAAAAATAAAAATTAATTACAATTAATTAAAGTAATTAAATGGCTTAATTAAAATTAATAAATAAAATTAACTTGCCTGATATGTGAAATGCCACACACCCTCAAGGGAGGAGCGACAATTGATGGGCACAAAATTTTCATTGAACAATGTGATTAGCTGTTGGTCATCTTTAATACCCTTGCATACGTTATTTACGCTAGGTTCCTCACCAGGAGGTAAACTGACGCACGGACCCTCAAACTTTTCAAAGATATTCAGTGTTCGTATTACTGTTCGAACGCAATGATAGCAGTTCTCGGATCTTTCCTTGAATACAAACGAATATTCATCCCCATGGTGTCTCGCATAGTTTATACAGTAGCCACGCCTCGACATGGACGTAGCATCAATGACTGTCTGGGTGGGCAGGCCGACCTCCCAGGAAAACCAAGAACCTTGCAGTATTTTGGGTATAATGCAATTCCTCTGCTCAATCTGGTTAAATTGTGCAAGCGCTGCAATAAAATTGTATTTCAAATATTATTAGCCGAAATTATGAAGTTCTCAATGAATCACATTGAGCCTCACTTTGAGGCTTGGGTGTGGCTTGAGCTGAAGTCAGGAAACAAACCTGCGCTTGAGACGCCTAAAAGGCAAATTAATCTTAAATATATGTGCATTTTAAGATTCTATTACTTGAGCTCTACTAATAAAGCATTATTTTAATCACACACAACAATTAAACAGTTGGAATTAAGACGAACACAATTTAAGCCAAGTCAACATACGCAACAAACAAATTTACCAAATGCAACGCGAGATTTTCAGCACTGAACTAATAATACTTTGCAACACTGCGGTGAATTTAACTAATTACAATCGATTGGTCGTGTGGTAAGTATTCAAATTCAAATTGTGCGCAATTTGTTCAACACTGCACTTCTTTTCTACAACTACAGTTAAGAATTTAAAGATCTTATTTTTAAAGAACAAAATACAATTACATCAGACACATTTGAATGACAGACTTCAATACTCTGATTAAAGTTACTCTTAACCGCATTATGTGTTGTAATTAAAATGTCTGGCTGATTACAGAAATCACAACATAGCAACAACATTGTAAGCAAGAAAGAACACGATGCTGTCTGGCGAGTCTAATAAAAAACAACGCCGACTCAGACGACTATCTCCCGGTTTATTCCAATTCTCGCAGGCCCAACGACCCGTACACCCCCACAATTTCAGAGTATCAACAACACAAGTCTGCCAAAAGGAATGAACTTTCAACGTTTTCGTCATCTTCTCAACACAATTTGTTAATCTGCTAATAAAGATAAAAAAAATATATATTTATGAATGAATCACATGCACATCGAAGGAGTCCCTAGTTGAAAAGAATGTGCCTTAGGAATCTGACTACGATTGAACTTTGGAGCTTATTTAACGCTCTAGAAATATGGCCTGTTGTTGATAAGTGCCAAGTATAGTCTAGGTACACACTTTCGAGTACGGATCGCGTCGTGCTTATCAATGGGAGGTAAAGGTTAATCCGTGACGAGCCTGATGTCCAGTAGTATGTCTATGGAGTGCTGCTTGCAAATTCGGCGTAGTCTCAATTCGAAGCTCGTTTAAAAGGGACGTGCGCTCTTGCATTAAATACAATCTTTTAAATTATTTAATACGCGAATCTAGCATCAAATGGGTTAGTTATCAGCATTCCAAGTGCAAGCCTTTAAGGTATTTAATCATTTTATTGTATTTCCCACTAAAGGAGTTGCAACCATGAACAGTGGGCTGCATTTGGAGGCCATCGATCGCATCACATCGATTCCTTTGGTGGAATCGAGTGTCAAACGCGTTGAGAACATCTACGACAAAGTGAAGAACAACAATCGACTCTTCAGCTGGTACTTCGAGACAGCGGAGGCCACAATCTCAGCTGCCTATGAAACAGTCCAGCCAGCTGTCAAACTGTTCGAGTTGCCCATCAAACGGTTGGACAATGTGATGTGCAAAAGTCTCGACATTCTGGAGCAGCGCATACCATTGGTCTATCTGCCACCCGAGATGGTAAGTTTAACCACGGTTGCTATTAGCGCCAATGTGGTATTAGATTCGCTGACGTAGGCCATCATTTTGTGCTTAAAGATGTATTGGAATACCAAGGAATATATGTCGGATCATCTGGTGCGACCGGTGCTCAAGCGTGCGGATTCAGTGAAGCAAATTGGGAACGCGGTGCTCGAGAGTCAACTCACCACATACGCGGCGGATCGCATTGATGGTGCCTTTACAGTTGGCGACAAATTCGTGGACAAATATTTGGTTCCCATTCGAATTGGCCAAGATCAGACAGACGGTGAGTGGCAGAAATATATTACCACAAAAGGTATGGGGGTGAAGTGTCAGGCAGTAATGTCACGGCATGCTCTATTTATATACCCTGTCGTCAGCCTCGCTGAGTGGCGTCCTACTATACACCGCCGTTAAGGTTATCGCATTCAAATTTAAAGTCCCGCCTAATCATTCACAAAACAAGTCGTGAGATAAGAGACATTTTTTGTTCACGAGATCGAATAAAGACTAATAATTTATAATAAAATTCTATCTCTCTCTCCAGCACCACATGATGATGATAACGAGCCGGCGGTCGCAGCGCCGGGCGAGAGGGGCGCAATTAAGGCGATTCATCACGGTCAACGCTTCTCCCGCAAGCTCAAGCGGAGACTGACACAAAGAACTCTCCTGGAGGCGCGGGCACTGAAGAAACAGAGCAAAGAGGCAATCCATGTGCTCATTTATGCCGCTGAATTGGTAAGCACAAAAGTTCCCCGATATAAGTAATATTAACATTATAATCTTAATCTATTGCATTCCTCTAGATTGCAACAGATCCCAAGCAGGCTGTGCAAAGGGCCAAGGAGTTGTGGGGATATCTGAGTGCCGACGAGCCGGAGAATCAGGCCAGACCCGTGACTCTAGAGCAATTGATAGTGCTGCTCACAAGAGAGTCGGCCAGGCGAGTCGTCCATCTGGTTAACTTCAGCGCAAATGTTGCCTCCAATATACCCAAGTGAGTAGATACTATGACTAGCAAACAAAAGTGTAGTTTCAATTTATAATCTAATTTCCGTCTATAGAAGCTTGGCGCACACCACCACTGAGGTCGTTCACCATATAATATACATGAATAACCGCATTATTACCATTACTCGCTTGGATAAGGTCAAGAATATATCCAAAGAGGAGGCCGAATCTCTGCTTAAACGTATGATCACCTTCTATGGCAACCTGCAAGTGCTGACAAATGGATATTTGGTAAAATCTCAAGAGTATTCATAATCATTCATGACTAAACTTTTCAATTATTTATTATAGGAACGCGTTGCGAGCTTCCTATCTGGACGGATTGAAGCCGAAAAAGTGACCGGCAGCGATAGCAGTGCCATGAACAGATCCTCAAGAAGACGACAGGATGCGAATCATTTCTCGCCCGCTCATAATAATATAAATGGAGTCTATTGAGAAATCGAGTTTTTTATTGCTGTCGTATTTTTGTTTCTAATCATAGAGTTTTGTTTCTGCTTGCAATTTCGTTCTAATTAAACAATTTACAGTTTTATTCGTATTAGCTTTAACAAGAATATCGTATATGTACATTATGAATATACTATATATATCTGATATCGAATATTGAATTCATGTAAATAAATGCTCTTTATAGTATTGTAATTCTGATATACTTTCTCTAATGTCGTCCAGGCTGCGGTGAGCAAATGTCTTTTTGGGTGCTGCATCTAAGACATCGGGATTCCATCTCTTGGCCAGCTCTTTTATGGTAGAAACATCAATGATACGATAGTGCAAATATTCATCAACTGAAGGAAAGTATTTTCGAATAAACATACGATCCATATAAATTGTGTTGCCGGCTAATGGGCATTGTCGTTCCGGAATATTTTCCTTAAGGAATGACAATATAATTCCCTCTGCCTGATCAGGCTTCACATTTGACTCTTTACATCTGTCGATCAGTCCGGATTCATTGTGATGTTTTATGCACCATTCATTCATGTTTTGATAGACATCTGCTGGATGATTGATTGCAAAACAAAGCTCTTTTGACTTGATCTTTAGCTGCTTATCGGTTACAATACAAGATACCTCTAGTATTTTATCCTTTTCAACTTCCAGTCCGGTCATCTCCAAATCCATCCATACAATGTCGGATTGATCGACAGAACTTTGAGTTGTGCTCATATTTTTCACTTTACTATTATAATATGCTGGAACAAGATTACTTTGAGATCGTGCAACTCTGCTTAACAAGGAACTCAGTCGATATAATTCAGAAATCATTTATTCAAATTGTTTTTGAAAATCTTTGTTGAAAGTTGAGGATAGACTCGTGTGACTGCAATATTTAGGGTGACCGTTTTACAACAGAGACATCATATGTTAGTGTTTCGTTCCACTGTTTCATTTTTCAAGGGACGTTTTTATAGCGAGGGGGGAAATTTTGTTATTCTGTGAAAAGTCGAATGAAAAATTGTAACTGCTTTAATATAAATATTTGTTAAGTCAACAAAATCAATTGATTACTTATAATACTTGAAAAACTATTTACAAAGTAAAAAAATACGCTTATTGGTTTCACTACATTTTTCGCGTACTTTCCAACCCTCTAGTTGCATCATTTACCAACACTAGCGACATTTTATGCGTTTTCGACAAAAAGAAAAGGAAAATTGTAAAGAAATATTCGCAACGTAACTGAAACAAAAACAGAAAATGGCATCTTCAACGTTAAGGGACCAGCCTGGCACTTCGAAGGAATCATTTGAAGACTTTTATACTGAAGTAAGTTTACCGAGAGTAGCAATTCCGTGTCAGCGCCAAAGCACCTTGGCTACGGCAAAGGCGCCTGAAAAAAAAGAAAACATTTGCCTATAATTTTACAAAATAAATAAACGATTTTGTGACTATTTTCGCAGGTGAAAGAAATTGAAAAACGCGATTCAGTACTAACTCCTACTCAACAAATTGATCGTTTACTTCGTCCAGGTTCCACATACTTCAATCTTAATCCCTTCGAGGTGCTGCAGATTGAGCCAGAGGTCGAGGTGGCCGAAATAAAAAAACGATACCGCACCCTCTCCATACTAGTGCATCCGGACAAGAACCATGACAACCAGGAACGCGCCCAAATGGCATTCGATATCGTTGCCCGATCATGGAAAATATTGGAAAACGATCTCACACGCAAGAAGTGCCTGGAAGTCTACGAAGAGGCCAAGGGACGAACAGATCATATGGTAAGCTTACTGCACTATTTCTAGAGTTCTATTGAGAAAGTAAAATTCCCTCTTACTTCCTAGATTGCCGAAAAGCGTAAAAAGCTCAAAAAGGAGGGCAGATCCTTTGAACCCATTCCTGAGGATGATCCTGCTAAATATAAACATGCCATATATGTTATGGTCATGAAATTGTTTGCCGACATGGAGAGACGGCGGCAAAAACTCGACCAACGTGACCAGGAGGAACGCAAGAGAAAGCGGGAAACCGAAATCGAAGAAGAGGAGCGCGTCAAGGCAGATCGCGAGTGGCAGCAAAACTTTGAGGAATCTCGCCAGAGTCGTGTGAACAGCTGGCACGACTTTCAGTCCGGCGCTGGCAAATCCAAAAAGACTAAAAAACAAAAACACATGACCGGTATGATGGTACCTCCAAAGTTTAAGCCCGAGACACGATGAAATCCGCAAGTCGTTCCGTCGCGTTGTTTTACATATATATATTACTACATATTTTTACATTTTTATAAGTATCCTTTGAAATTTTAATTGACATGAGATGACATGATGCATAATTTGTAGACGTAAGAAACCAACATTGTTTTTAATTCACAAATAGGCTTAGAGCCTTCCTAGAGTTCTGTGTACAGACTGGCTGTGAATACAATATCACGCTTTATGGCCTCGGAGGCCTCTTCCATTTTAGACTGCAGGCCAGGATTTCCAATTCGAATTGCTGCAGTTTTCACATCTCGCAGTGTTTCGTCCAGCTGCTGAATGCAACGCACAATGATACCTTCCTGTACCTCGGTTAGCTTCATGATCTCAGCAAAAGGCTGTCAAAGACAATGCAGATGTTAATGTGTGGACAATATTTGGATTAGCCTGCGCACACTCACCTTATTCTTAGCCCACTCAAAGACAACCTCAAGTAGTCCAAAGTTAAGATTGTTCTCTGCCTGAATTCCCGCTTGACATCGCTGTTCCTCTGCCAAAATTGTATCATTGATTTGCTCAAATGCCGCCACGCATTCCTTGAGCTGATCAGGTATGACGGGCTGGCCTTGAATCTTCGCCTGAAACACCAGGCCCGACAACAGTGCTGCAATCTCTGCCGGCTCCAGGTCATTGAACATGTTGCAGAATATCAGTTCGGTAATCAGCAGCTCATTCTGACCCATCTCGCAGGCGACTTTGCCCTTCAGAGTCACCTCATTGAGATCATCGATGTAATTCAAGGCTCGCAGCACCTGAAGCTTGTTGCAGTAGTCCGGATACAATGACAGATTCTTGGCAGAGTTCTTGAAACGCAGCTCTTCGATGTGTATCTCCAATACGCGTCTCTCGTACACCTTGGTGAACTCTTGCTCAAACCCAGCAATATTCGTGCGCGGCAAGACATCACCCACTTGGCGCAGCAAGTGTTCGACATAGGTCAACATGGCCACTTCATTTTCAGCATTCACATTGATCTCCTTGGCCATGTTGATGTACTTGATCACATCCGGATTGCCATTGTATGCATCATTTAATTGATGCAGTTCGGTTACAGCTTTGATGACTGTCGCACCGGGCGGCGCATCCTTGAACCGTTCCAGCTGCCTCTGTTCCCAGTTGCGTATAATAACATCGGCATCAACCTTAATGGTCGACTTGGTAATGTTTACTATATCCGACGCTTTGATGTCCAGCACTGTATGACCGCCAATACCTTCTGGATGGAAGAACTTGTGCTGTGGCGTCAGCGAGAGTATTTTGTAATAGAGTTCACCACGATTTGTCACAGTGTCGCTTTCATTGCTCTTGAACTGATGGTCAAGCACTAGAACCTTATAGACAGTGTCCTTGCCCATGACCGACTTGACATTCAGCAGAATGGCCAACTTATTATAATGTTTACCATGTGTGATTATAATAATACGTCCGACCTTAAGCTCCTTTTGGATCTTCGCTTGGGTTGTTATGAATTTCTAAAATGCAAGATGGGAAATGATTAATGGGTGATCGGGGATTTCCCTTTCCAAATGCCTTACCATAATGCGATGCTTCTCTTTCCAATACTCTACTGATTTATCGTAGAAATAGATTAGTGGCTCCAGATGCTCACCCAGCGTGGGCAGCATGGAGAACTTGTCTTCGGCTAAACGCAACAGCTTCTGATGTGTGGGTAGCTGCAGCTTTTGCTTGAACTCCTTGAAACTGAACTGCATAATGTCCTCCACCTTGATGCTCTCGATGCGCAGGCACGTCAGGATGACGGCGTAACGAAGAATGAACTGTGATTGAAGCTTCTCAGGCAAACCAAGTATCATGGGACGCAGCTCCATTGAGGGCGGTACACTTGACTTGCACATCAGGATGACAGTGCCATTCTCGTCGTGACCACGGCGACCGGCTCGTCCAGCCATCTGGATGTATTCACCCGGCTTGAGGTTGCGCATCTCGCTGCCATCGAACTTTTTGTGCGAGTCAAAGATAACCGTACGGGCGGGCATGTTGACGCCCATGGCGAAGGTTTCGGTGGCAAAGAGCAACTTGACAAGGCCATTTTGAAAGAGCATCTCCACAATCTCCTTGAGAATGGGCAAAATACCGCTGTGATGGACGCCAATGCCACGCTCCAGTGCATCCTTGAGTGTCAGCACTTGTGGTATGGTGCGATCGGGTGGCTTCAATTTGGCCAAGCACTGCAGGAAGAACTTCTGGACAGCTCCCTTTTCCTGTGCCGTATTAAGATCTGCTGACTGCAGTGCAGCGACATTTGCATCGCATCTGTTGCGCGATAAAGTAAACGCCACAACGGGCATCTTGTTGTTGCGCTTGAGAAAATCGATCAATCCAATCCAGGTGTATCTATCCTGAGTGCTGCTCACATAGTTCTTGGGCCCGCTGCCGCCAGTCTTTGATTTTGACTGCATCTCCTTCTTGCGCTCAACGGCCTTCTCGTAGTTGCCCTGCAAATATCTGCCCTGGGCATCCACCAGCAGGAACATGTCGTCACGACTCTTTCCACCCGCACCTGTATAGAGGTAGTGCATCAATGGCACTGGACGCTTCAGTGTGCTTATCACGTACACCTTGCGCTTCTTTGTGCTGCCCACCCAGTCGGCCAGCTCCATTGTATTGGGCACAGTGGCGCTCAGCATTATGATGCTGACATGATCGGGCAACAGTATGATGACCTCCTCCCAGACATGTCCACGCTCTGGATTATTGATGTAGTGCACCTCATCGAAGATAACGTACTCCAAATCGCGAGTAATATCACTGCCGCAATAGAGCATGGAGCGCAAGATTTCCGTGGTCATGATCAGGCAAGAGGCGGTGGGTTCGATTTGCAGATCACCAGTTATGAGACCCACATCCTTGAACGTTTTGCGAAAGTCACGATACTTCTGATTGGACAATGCCTTGATGGGTGACGTGTAGATGGTGCGTGTGAGATCCCGCTTGGACAGCGCAATGGCATACTCGGCTACGACAGTCTTGCCGGCCGATGTGTGCGCCGCCACAAACACATACTGGCGCTGCTCGAGCTTGAGTATGGCCTGCTTTTGGAACACATCGAGCTCAAAGGGAAACTCCATGGCCGGGCAGGGTATTTGCTCCTTGAAGTCTGTTATCGGCTGACTGATGTCTACCATTTCGGCCCAGTCGCTATTGAAGGATTTTATTGTTGTCGATATATTCAGCACCGGTTTGAGATCAGCTTTCATAATCTCATCATCTACGTCCTGGAATTCAGCCGGAAATTGTAGGTCATGGTGTGGTGCATTTGCACTTGCAGACTCGCTATCGCTGCGTGTCAACTGCATCCACTTTTGCACATCCAGATCTTGCTCCAAGTTCTCGAGAAGATCAATATTGGTTGCGGTTGCTGCCGCTGCTGCTGCAGTCTGAGATTTCTCAGCATTTGTTGTGCTCTGTGAAAAGTCATGACCACTGGAAAATCCAGGCGGAATAGTTCGCAGTTTGCTGTCCAATTCAAAGTTGTCTACCTCCAGATTCGCTATTTCAGCGGGCTGCGTAGCAGCGTCTAAGCCACCCGGCCAGAAGGGAAAGTTCATGTGGGAGCCGCGTGTAACTTCCTCCAGCAGGCCCGGTTCACGTTGCATTGACATGGAGTTGAAGGCATTGGCGCCCACTTCCTCCATGTCTACCTCGACGAACTCCAGTATCTCACCCGTCACGAAATCTCGACGTGGAATCAATTTCGTACTGCTCGGACATTTTGGAATGTCCAAGAGGCGCATTTCATTGAATTTACGTGGCAGCACATCGGGCAACGGATCATGAATTGATATATCCGGATTAAGTATATAATCCCGCAGTTTCTCATAATTATCCTCCCCGCGAATGGCGCTCATTCTGCCGGTAGGCTTCTTCAATTGTTTAGTATTTACACAAAGTAAAAATTGGGAGAATTGGCAATACAAAAAAGTCCCATATGTGAATATTTGGTATTTGCAGTGTAACCATATAGGATAAACATTAAATATACCAGATATGTGGAATAACACTAAAAGGGGAAATTTATGCACAAGCATTCAAATTTGCGAGGGAATTATTTCTTTTATATTTCTTATTATTTCTTTTATCATATAAAATAAGTTAAAAATAAACATTATAAGGTAATGTTGGATCATATTTCAATCGCAAAAACTGATCTAGCTAAATAAAACACCGGACTAGCCAATATTTTTACCATTAACCGCAAGTTGAGAGAGTAGAAAAATGTATAGATGTATTTGTGAGTAAGTTACGATGACTTACACTACTGCAAAATCGTGCTCAGCATTTGTATACATATATGTATAATATATATATATGATAAGTGTGTGTGAACAACCTGTTGAGCTAAAGAGTATAATAAATTTTGTATTTGTATTTGTATGTTTGTTTTGGAAATGGCAAATTGAAATTTGAATTTTAGAAATTGTATATTTGATAAATAGGTATACCCTATTATTTTAAAATATGTTTGATTGTACAATGGACACCCTGTAGCAGCCATTCTACAGTTTCAGACTTGTTTGGTACCGCACGTGGCGGCGTTCCTCGCCCCACACCCTCCGCCATCAAATATAAATGCTCTTATCTTCGTAGAACTAACAAATGTCGTATACTGCCTTGTTTCCAAGGTATACAAATGTGGAACAGCCGAACAGGTCTGTAGACAAACAACTAAGCTGATAGGCGGCTAGTGGAAAATTACTGGGATTGAAATAAGTGAAAAAAATTCCACGTTTAAGTTGCTGAAGGCTGTGCGCGTTGTCAAAGTCAAACATAGGTCATTTGACTTCATTGCATGCATTTAAATAGTAGAAATAGTTGTCGATTTATATATTATTGCGATTTATATATATTTCTGTTGATCCTTAATTTAGTGTCCTCAAGGGAAGTACTATAACCATTCTCCTTGGCAGTCTGTTTATGTCTGAATCTCACATTCTCCACATTGAGGTGGTGAAGCAGTGTGAACTTACACACATTACTCGCGAGAGAGACAACAATTGCATTAGTATGCGAATCATTAATAAAACTCACCAATACAAAGACAATATCCGATGCTCTCTTTCCCTAGTTCGGCCAGCTTACGATCGTGTGCGATCGTAGAGAGAAATAGAGTTGTGTGTATTGGTGAGAGCAGTTCCTTCTCTCACCCACACAGACAGACTTGACGTTTCTCTCTTGAGAACGATTATATTAACACTACCAATACTATCACAGAAATAGTTGCGCTCTTTCAATTTAGATTTCTCTGTTTATATTTAGTTATTGAGAGCTTTTAACAGCTGTTCCAGCCGATTTTCATTGCACCCTGGAATAAATATACGCGCATTGCATTTCATCTAACATTTCTATTGTTTATTCTAATCAAGTAAAGTCTCTGTGTTAATTTAAATAAAATACCAAACATTATGGAAAGTAAAAAACATTTATTTCAATAAAGAGAATTCCTTAACAAAGGTATTTCCTATTTATTTCTCGACTTTCTTGCGGAATACTTCAACCTTCAGCGGATGACAGTTCTCGTCGGGCACCTCGGCGCCCACAGGAATCGAGACATCTCCCTGGGGACAGGCACTGAGAGCCACCAGTAAATTCATATCGGCAATAAATTCGATAAAGTCGCCCTTCCGCGCAGGACTCGGCTTACAGAAGTACTGATCCGTATCCCTGGTAATGCCCGTGCACATGAATATGTTCCACACATCATGCACATCCTCCTCCTTCATGCCACGTTCCTCAACAACGGCCTTGACCAGTGAGCTGTGGCAGCTGCCCACGCGCTTCTTGCCCGTTATGAGCTGATAGGTGTAATCGTCACACCGTGTCCCGATCACATCGTGCAAGGCACCGCCATCCTCATCGATGCCATACTTGGCCAACGTATCGAACACAAACGTGGCCATGGGACGCAAATAGGGCAGGCAGCTCCAGAGTCTGTCGTACACTTTCAGATGAGCCGAGTGCAGTTGACGCGTCTTGCCCGAGTAGAAACGTTCCTGTCGATTCTCCAGATTCCAGAAATTTAAATCACCCACCTGGGATCCCTCATGCACCGTAATCCGACAAAGATCACCCGATTGCAGGGTCCAGGTGCGTGCCTCACGCTTCGGTACCACCAGAGTCTCCACAACATCGCCGGTCAGAGCACTGAATCGCTTATCCTGCTCAAAAGGATAATGAAAAAATATAGTAATGGGTATATGACTTCAGGAACTACAGTTTCAGTCGCACATCGTATTCCTGCTTGGAGACAACTGCCGCTGCCGGCTTGTCATAGCAAATGATCGGATCGTGCTTGGCAAATACGCGCGGCTTGTGATCGCGCCCGCACCAGGAGGTTGGCGTAGATTCGGTCATTTTAGCAAAGGTATTACGGCGTAGATATAATATGCTAATTTAGAAATCCACTCCCGTAATATTAGATGAAGAGGTCTCAGAAGAGAACACTGTACTGTGTGTTTCAAAAGACAGTCAACGACTAATCGCAGTAGCCCAGCAAGCTGCACTTCAATGCCGGCAGTATCAAGTGCGACCCCTATCGGCTCTGTCGAGAGCTTTATTTCCACTTTTATCGATAGTTCGATCATTGTCGCAGATCATCGCTGCAAAGCTCTTCATTCAATTCAAATGCGATTGTTTATTTTACATAGGTCAAAGAAATTGCAATTTTATTGTTTCTCAAGCTAAGTGGAGTATAAAATTCTAAACATTTGAGCAATATAAATCATAAACAAATTAACAATATTAATATTGAATTAAACGAAAGTCTGCGTTTGTAACAAAGCGCATTGCCTAAACTTTAAATACCTATTTATTCTCTTTACTTTGTTAACTTGCTAGTGTTTGCGCGGATTACAGTTAGTTCCGCACACACATATAATAATAATATAACTAAACTACACATAAATCATTTACCCTGCTTAGTTTTCTAATTGTCGTTATGGTTCTTCGTATTTAATTACTTCAAGTTTGCATTATCATCTGCATAGATGCTTCCTCCGCAAATGGCGGCTGTTTGTCGATCTTGTTCATTAGTTCATCAAGTAGATTGTTAAGCTCTTTGGTGGCAAACTCCTGAGGCATTGGCAGGCGATCTAGGGACATTTTCAATACGACACATGGTTCTAGTTCGGATGAAACAATGCACATGCCATGCACCAGACAGCTCAATCGATTCGAAATCTCACTCTGGCACAAGCGATGCTTGGAAGTGGGGCAGGGTAGCAGACTGATGCGCGAGCAAATCTCACTCAGCTGCGGACGCAGACTCTCCCAGCGAGCATGTATGTCGGTCAAGCTGCTGACATTATGGATCTGTTTGAATTTTGCATTAATATCGATAAAGTCCAGGAATATCTGTCCCTGGTTCGTCCAATTTGGCACTTTCACATTGCTACTGCCGTCCGCACACTCGAACTGGCTAAGAAGGTTGTACAAATACTCCAGTTTATCTGCAAGATAAAACGCATATTGAATATACATTTATGTTATATATTATTCTTCACTTACTGTTTATAATGGCATCTGGTGCAATGTACTGGAAGATTATCTCATGGGCGAGCACCCAGTGTTTTGCCTTCAGCAGATACTTGGCCTGCAAATGACGCTGACCCATAGCGCCTGCCCTGAGTGCCTTAGCATAGTCCACCCAAGACTCTAGGATGCCCAACTTTTGGATAACAAAATCTTCCTCAGCGTTGAGTGCTACTTGCTCGGATACAGAAACATGACGCTGCAGAGTGGACTGTACAGCACGTTCTCGCTGATTGCGATCCTTAATGAACAACTGCACAAAGATTGCCCATTGCCACAGCCCTTGGTTCTCCAGTTGACTGGCGAAGTCAACGTTGAATTGTGCTTCAGCCAATGGAGCGCAATGGTGATAGCCCACAGCCTTTAATGTTTGCAACAGCATCCAGCTGCGAATCAAGATAGAATTTGCATTAGAACTATTCAATGAAGGTTGGTAGGGTTTTTCTACTCACCTCAGACGGAAGTCCATGGGATCGGAGGTGTGTGTAATCGGATTCAATGTTTGTTCCAGGGAATGTATACGCTTCGAGTAAAGCTGCAACAAATGGTAGCGTAGATCGTAGACGGGATGCTGACTGACGTAGGGAGTCCCCTTGTAGTTGGGCTTTGGTGCCTCAGCGTAACATTCATCCGCCTGGAATGCCTTATCATACTCAAGCACTGCATCAGTTATAGACGAGGTAGGTGCGGTAAAGTACCAAAGCTGCAATGCCACCACAGTTAACCAGTTGCTATCCTCCAGTAAATTAATGGGACCTTGTGAGGATTGCATCAAAGGCACACCAGCTGCCAACATGAACATCTTGAGTCGCTCCAGACTTATGTACTTGTCCGATTTACTTTGCTGCCAGGCAAAAAGCTGTTCCTCCATCAACATACGGACGACTGCACCAGAGCTGAGCTGAGATAGAATCAATGCCAAATTGGCATCGTCGTAATTGAATGCCAACTCGCAGGCTTCGGTTACCCGATGACAGTAGAGAAGGTCGAGCATGTGATCCAGATAACCATTGCTGCTGATGTTCTTCGATAGCAAATCCTTGCTGATGAGTGTATTCTCCAACCACTCGGAGAGTAAATTCCTACGACACATGACAACAAAGTGCGAGCTACTATCGTGTCCGCTCAACTCTTCATGGTCGCCCCACAGAGCAAATAAAAGTGACCAAACAGACACTCCATAGGTTGCCATTTTGCTGGTGTTACTCAACCTAAGAGCCTCACTCAGATGCTTGGCAATCAATTGAGGGCCAGCATCCGATTGCAGACTCGGACAGTCACTTCCCTCCACCTGATGCGAAATACTGTACTGTAGCTGTACCTCCAGATGTGGCACAATGCTGTCAGAGAAGTGCTCGTAAAAATTTACAGTATTAAACTGTAAGAGTTGCAGTAGGTTGGGTGAGAAATCGTTTGAGGCACGAGGCTCAAATAAGAGTGCCGAAGCTGAGGCATAGTCACCTAAAGAAAGGGAAAGTAACAATTAATTGATGAAGATTCTATATCGAATTCTATATCGAATGCTTACTCTCTCGCAAACTGCGCAGATTGTTAAACGAGTTGGGCACCATCAGAGTGTTCTGTGGTCCAAAGCTCAGCTTAAAGCCGCGTCCCTTATAGAAGCCCAAATCGGCTATCCAGTGCTCATAGTTACCTTGCGCAATGGAACGCTGCAATGGTACCATGGATGCAAACACTTTTACAGGTGCCACCTTTGGTTTTATGACAAAGTTAAAGGGCTTAAGAATACCCAATGCTGCAGCTTGTGCCTTTTTGTTAGCTGCATTTACACTTTCAGCAGTCTGCGACATGGCCTGGAAGATAACATACATTTAAGAACATTCTATCTGACTTGGACATGCAGTATTTACCTCCTCCGATTGCAGTTCACGTGGAATACTTGCCACAGATGCAGATGAAGACACAGGCAAGGCCGGCGACTGACCATATTCACTCGATACTTCTGATGCAGCTCCATCCTTCCACAATTGTGCGGTTTGATTGAACAAGTTTGAGGGCCGAGCCAGTGAAGGCCGTCCAAAAGTCAGTTGCGAATCTGAAGAGATTCAAATGAAAACAAATTATGAATAATATATTTATTAATTACTATTTAATTTACACACCAATTTCATCGTCGCTGGCACCATCGTCTACAAAAAGAGATGACTTCATCAACTGCAGCTTGTGGGGCTCATTGCCGACAACCTCCTGGGCGAGTGCCGCTGTCGGGCTGGTAATGGTGCGGGGTGCATCAAACATGGAGAAATCGTTGCCAGCTCCGGCTTGAAAGAACTCTATAAACATACATAAATTAGAGACGAGTTGCTAAAATGAGGAAGAACAGTTACTCACGTGTCTTGTCCATCATCATAAACTCAGCCGAATTGTCCATGGGACGAAAGCCACTGGCTACACCTGCAGCCAATAGTTTAGGATCGATATTGCGTGCTGCTTCCTCGGAGATTTTCTGTGCTGCGCGTAGCGATGTCAGAGTCATTTTGTCAGTTGAATTGGCTGGAATTTGCTGTGTATCCATTGCGACCATTTTGGCCTTCTTGGGATCGGTGGGAAGCTCCTCATCTTCCTCGTCGCTATCGTTGAGTCCATATTTGGAGAAGTGCTTGACACGGAATACCCAACTACCAGTCTCCGGACGATATTCAATGAAACGTGTTGAATTCTTATCGCACACACGACGCAGCTTTCCCTCCCAGTCGACTTCGAGCAGACGTTGTGGGTTCTTAATGGCCTCGTGCTTTGTCTTATCAACTGGCCACACCTGATCCAAAGTGACTTGGGCATCACGATTCAAACCGTTGCCAATTGGTGGCTTATTATCATCGTCGGGATATATAATGACCTCCTTGTTGCGGAAATGAACTGCAGAAATCCAACAGAATTATTTATAATTATAACAATATAATAATTAGACAGTATAGACACCTACCTATCTCGTCCAAATTGAGACCAGCTACGTCCATCTCCTTGCCAAAGTAGACATTGCCATAGCCCTCGCGGCCCACTGTGAAATTGGGCACAACACATGAACCATCTTCGGCTAGATACGACTTGAGATCGTCCAGAGAGGGTATAGTGTAATATCCGGCACGGCGTAACACGATTCCCGTGGGATGTGGCTCATTGTCGACGCCAGCTGCATCGACATCGGCAGCGGATTCTGTAGTAGTTAGACGACGTTCCTCTTCATTGGATCGAATTGATAAGTTGCTCTCGTTTGCATGATCAGAGACGAATGTCTCGCGACGTGCAATTGTGCTGCCCTGATCTTCGAAGGGATTCTCCTGTATGGTGGATACCGAGAGACGTCCATTTGGTGCATTCTTATAGGTCTCCAGTGGCTTGCGTGGTACCAGCTCTGTGAGAGTGCTGTTCAGAGGTGCCTGATCGTTGGCAGATTGAAGATTCTGTTGGCGCACCTTGGCCAAGTTGTTGGGATGTAGCCACGATTCGCGTCGACTGCTATCGACAATTGCATTTCCAGATGTTGGTGAATTAGTGGATGCCGCAGTAGGTAAGGCTTCGTTTGAAATTGCTCCATTAAAGGATTCCCGCGACGGACGTACTGAACCCAATTGAGCTGGACTACTGTTGTTGGTGTTATTGCCAAAGGAATTGTTGGCTGTTCCCTCGCCAGCAACAACTGTTGTCTGTGACTTTGGCTTGATTACCAATCTCTTGGCATTCGGCTTGAGATTGAATCCCTCCACACTGGCATCAAACTCCTCCAGGCCGTCAAACATTGACTTGTGGTTCTTCAAGTTGCCCAGCGCCTTGACGCGTATTCTACTGGGACTGTCCTTGCTGGTCACCTTGAACTGATTGCTACTCATGTCCAGTACTGCCTGCTGTGCGGCCGGATTTGTGGCACGAGTTGCATCCACTTCATCGGTGCGCTTCAGATCCTTGAAAATGGGTGTGTCCCCATACGGCGAAGTTACTTTCGATAGAATCTGCTGATGTATGGGCACTACAACCACTCCTTGTTGAACGCCTGGCGCAGCTCCTAGACCCATGCCCGAGAGTGCTGTATTTCCAGTGCCAAGGGTACCAAATCCACCGCCCAATGAGCTGCCAAAAGCACCAGCTGTGCCAGTTGTGCCGAACAGACCTCCGCCAGTGCCCACAGCGCCAGTGCCTGTGCCTAAGGTGGTGTTGCCACCAAATAGACTTCCACCTGGCTTGGCTGCATTATTAAAGAGGGATCCGCCCGTGTTGCCAGCATTGAAGTTCAAGGGTGCCGCCGCAGTGGTGCCAAAGCCACCAAAAGCCGAAGTCGCAGGCTTGTTAAGATTGGAATTGAAAATACCGCCTCCAGGATTCGTATTGGTGTTGGTCAGCGAAAAGTTACTGAAGCCTGTGTTGGCCGTAGACGTGGCACCAAAGGCCGGTGCTGCAAAGCTTGTGGCAGGCTTGGCGCCAAAGAGACCACCGCCGGCAGTGCTGGTCGCCGGTGCGCCAAATCCACTAAAGCCAGTGGTTGCACCCGACACAGTTGCTCCTAGACCAAATGCTGGCTTATTATCCGTGACAGCTGTGGATCCAAAGAGCGATGGCTGCTGGGCGGGTGCACCTGCCGTGCTGCCAAAGCCACCAAAGCCCGTGTTGGTCTGTCCGAATGCAGGCGCTGCGCTTGTGGCTGTCGGCTGACCAAACATGCTACCACCAGCTTGGCCAAATCCCACCGGCTTAGATCCAAACGGATTAGCGGGATCGCTTGGTGCGGCACCAAATGCTGAAGTTACTGGAGCACCGAAGGGTTTCTGCAAGAAGTTATTCTGCTGCGTAGGTGCACCAAAGGCACTGGTAGCTGCCGGCTGTCCGAACGCCGAAGTGCCAAAGAGGCTCTTGTTCTCTGTGCCAGCTGCCTGTCCAAAGAGTCCTGTGGAAGGCTGCTGTTGCGCCGGAGATCCAAAGAGGCCACCGGCTGCGGCCTGTTGTGCTGGTGCTGGGCTGCCAAAGCCAAATGCACCCGGTGCAGCACCCGCCTGCGGACCCTTGCGATTGCTCAGATAATCCTCATAGCGCAGCTCCTCCAGCGATTTCAATTCGTACTCCTTCATTGCTGTAATACAATGCTGCTTGGTATTGACATTGTTCGGCTGTCCAGCCTTCATTAGTGTGTCCGTGCCAATTGTGGGCTGATATTTAGCCAGCGAGGAGCCCGGGTTGGGACCCCCAGCTACTCCGCCTACGGTCACTGCTTGAGGTTGGCCAAAAGCAGAGGCAGCACCGCTGCCAAACACATTTGTTGTGGTTGGTGCCGTTTGGCCAAAGCTGCTGAAGCCCGTGTTACTTGTGGCAGTTGCTTGTTGGCCAAATAAGGATGTTGTCGGCTGTGCTGCAGGTGTCTGGCCGAAGGTGCTTAGTCCCAGAGTTTGTGGCTTGGCAGCACCAAACGCACTGGTGGTCGCCTGGCCAAACAACGAGGTATTCGGTGCAGCCTGGGTGGAGCCAAATATATTCGATGTCTGTTGTGGCTGCGAAAATGCTAATCAAAGGCAAAAAAATTAAGGAATTAGTAACAAAGAAATGCAGGAAAAGCAGTAAGTTCGTCTCTAACCTCCAAATGTATTGGGCGCTGTTGTGGTGGCGCCAAACGCACTGGTCGTGGTGGCACCACCAAAAAGACCTCCAGTTGGTTGACTGGGCGCCGCTGTAGTCCCAAACATCGATGGCTGCGCTGGCTGGGCACCAAACGCTTGCGTTCCACCGAACGCAGACGTCGCTGGCTTGCCGAAGGCCGATTGGCCAAAAGGTGTTGCTGCTGCCGTGTTGCTGAAGCTACCAAAGCCCGTGGTACCGGCTCCGGCTCCAAATGTTGGTTTAGCGCCACCAAACATGTCGATTGTTATTGTTTCCAGCAGCTAAGAAGCAGGCACAATCATTAACTAATTCTCCTCTGCTGGTCGTCAAATTGCAATTGCACACGAAATTCGCACAATGGTTTCACAATGCGTCAACACGCGATTATAAACAATTGCCGTTGTGGGTGCGGTCAACGTCGGGGACGTCTGGCGATTGATGGTATTCGCCAACAACAACAATAACAACACTTATAGATTGGTGAAGTACTTTGTGGAGATATATGTAAGTATAAAATAGAAGCACAAACACATAAATGGCGCGCTGAAATAATTTTCACGATGTGTTTGGGCACAGTGTGACCGGAGTTCTAAAACGAATATATACCATTTTGATTACATATATATAGCAAATATGTACTGCTAGTTATTTTAGGCTTGTGAAAGCAGAAAAATAAATAACGCAGTCTTCTAAAGTAAATAAATTATGAAAATTCCAATTTATTTTAAATTTAGTTTCATGTGTTTCAAAGCAAAACACTGTGCAGCCCTAGTAAATGTTGTAAACTTAAATTTGGTATTTTTTTTGTGCCTTTGGGGTAGTATCACTAAGCATCGAACATATAGAGTACTCAAACAGCGGAAAATACTCATCTGATGCACTGCGGAGACTGGGACCCCTGAACACGAAGTGTTTCACAAGTGAGCGATCGGCTCTCTTCGTTTGAAACCGCGAAAAGCGCACAGCGGCATCAACTCAGTCGCACAACGACAGCGCAACGATGAGCATCGGTGCATTTCTTTGCGCTCTGCGATCGTTTCAATGTGTGCGTGTATGTATCCACGGCCTGCGTATGAATGTATGCGTTGCTAGTGAAGTTTGGCAATAGGCAATGCTTCGGCCAGCGCGCTGGCAGCCTGAAGTCAATTTTCTGTTTCGGCGTCGAGAGCCTAGGGACAGGCACAGTGGCCAAAAATGGTTTTTTTGCGCGAAAATTTTAAAACTTTTGAAAACATGTGTCTTGTTCTATGAGGATAATATTATTTAGTAATTACATATTTATGTATTCCGAATTTTTTATTTTTAATTCATATATTTTTTCAATATTGGTAAACTCATGTACAAAAAAAATATAATTACCACAAATTTTTTTTGATATTATAACTTTGCTCTAAAAAATATAATATAATTATCAATTTTCAATCCCTCTTCTGAAAAATTAAACATAAATACATATGTTTTCTGATGCTGAAATTATTGCCGCCAAATAACCATTGTAGCTCACTGTAATTCGGTCTCTTAGCTCTCGATGACAAAAACAAAAACAAACACACAGTTGATTTCACGCTGGCCAGGCCCGTAGCTAAAAGTGTGCAGGGTGTGCGGTAAAGAAGGGCTCTCAACAGTCAGGGGATCACTGTTACCAAACATAAAAATGTTATTAATGCGGATATATTTGAAAAATTTAATTCCTTTGGTACACACAAATATATTTATTAATTAATGTAATTTAAGTAGGAGTCCCTGATAAGTATTGTACAGGGGCCCGTAAAACCCTCACTACGGACCTGAGCCTCATTCTCTAGGCGCTCGACGCCGAAACAGAAAATTGACTTCAGGCTGCCAGCGCGCTGGCCGAAGCATTTACCTATTGTCAAACTTCACTAGCAACGCATACATTCATACGCAGGCCGTGCATACATTCACGCACACATTGAAACGATCGCAGAGCGCAAAGAAATGCACCCGTACTCATCGTTCCGCTGTCGTTGTGCGACTGACTTGATGCCGATGTGCGCTTCTCTCGATTTCTACCGAACAAAGCCGATCGCTCACTCTTGAAACACTTCGTGTTCAGGGGTCCCAGTCTCTGCATTGCATCAGATGAGTATTTTCCGCTGTTTGAGTACTCTATATGTTCGATGCTTAGTGGTAGTATCTTATCGGTTTCCCCGTCTGGTCACTTAGCACAGTAGAAACCGAGCAACAGTTGAACCGCTTGCAGCGCGCGGGGTTCATTCCGGTTAATTAATTAATTGTGAACGAAACAGCGAAGTGGAAATATGTCCGCTCGAGTGTGTGCGTCTGTATGTCGCGTGCGGTAGCGTAAGCAGAGATTAAATATGTATGTGCGGCAATGGGCAACTCCCAAAATGAGAACAAATTACCGACAACGCTGTGCAAATAACGCATAAGAATATTAGCAACAAAATATTAAGAAAACACAGCAATGATATTGTGCAATAATTTATGTGTTTGTAGTAGTAGTTAGTCACACATAGAGATCGGTGTGTGGTGAACAACAACAAAATCGAAAATTCAACTACGTGTTGCTTTAATTCATAAGCCGTTTTTTATTGTTTTTATTTTCGATTTCGCGTCTTTGTCGCGTTTTCTTTTTTTCGCCAACGAAAGTGTATACAAACAAACAACATACGTATACATGTGCGCGTGTGTTTGTGGTAAAAGTTAACAATATCAACACCACCAGAAACAACAACAATAACAACAGAAGCAACAGCAACAATATTCAAGATGACTGTGTGGAGTGATTGCAATGCTAAGCAATCGTTTGGCATTGGTGAGTTGAGAAATTTAGCAAGAGGAGGCAAAAGCAAAAGTAAAGAAAACGGAAAAATTTCAATGATACTTTTGTTTCGCGCTAAGAATGTATATTACTAATTAAATAAACAAAAGCGCCAAATAATGTTTAAGTAAAATGTTTTATTTATGGCTACCTTTTCCGAGAACATTCTCCTAGAGAGCAACAACAACCCAAACCAACAACAACAACAACGACTGCACCCTGTGTGGGTGCTGCGCTGCGTGGTGCTAAGTTCCAAAAATTTAACATAAAGATACATGAGTTGAAGCTGGAGGCAACAACAAGAACAACAACAACATTGATGATTGCGCACTCTTCACGCGGCCTCTCATCGCTCTCCCTGTCTCTCTCCCGTCTGTCTTACCTTGTTCTCTTTGCTTACATTTCTGACTTTGGATCTTGGTTTCTGTTTCAGGTTCCCCTGCTGCGTTGCTACGGTAACGTGTTGTTGTTGTTGTTCGTGTTGCTGCCTCTCTTCCTCTCCCTTGCACTTGTGCTGGCCATGTGGTCGATCGCTGTCAACAACAACAAAAGCAGCTTCTGCTTTTTCTTTAACATCTACTTTCTTCTTGCACTCAGCAATTTCGTTTTTCTTTGAATCTCATCCTAGTTTGGCTTACACTTGTGAGGAGAATTCCTTTCTTGTTGTGTTGTTTTGTTTTTATTTTATAAACAAACTAAAAGGATCAAAAGAAAACTTAAGAAATAATCGATTAAAATTGATCGGTTGCGGAAAACTTTAGTGTTCAGAAAGGAACTTGCAATTGAACTTACTTGAACAACTATTCTGCGTTCGTTCTTAGTTAAGTTAGTGTCAATAGCCGATAGTTCGTTGTGTGCTCACACACGCGCACGCACCCATCTCTAGATCGTGTCGTGCAGCATCACCTATCAACACATCCATAAATTCTCTCACTTTACTCTCACGTTCTCTACCCTGGCAGCTGAGAGCAGTTTTGAGCCTGTACCATAACCTGTTTTCTATCGCCCCGTTGCACTCACTAACACTCACACATACATGGGCACAATTATATACATACATACGTAGTATATATGTACAAATATATTTGTATTTTTCTATTCTATGTTCCATGCACTGTGCACAACAACAAACAATCAATCGCACTCTATTCATTGGCATTGACCGTGAAATAGCAATGTAACATTTTTGAATGCTCTCATCGGCCCGATACGATCCGAAGTGCACCGATCCCGTAGTTCGTATGTGTGAATCTTTTTTTTATTGTCGGCTCTTTTGTTTGTTGACCTTTTCAATAGATCCCCCCTGTACATACCAAAATGTCGGTGTGCGTGTAGATCAAATGGCTGCAATGTGCTTTCGCAATTTTGCAATAATTAAAACCGAATTCACTTTAAAATAATTATGCATGTGTGGGTGTACTTTAAGCAGAATCATAAATATAATATTATCAAAATTCGTACCCATTCGATTGTCCACAGGTGTATTTGTATGTATATGTGGCGCAATTCACAATCTACGTAATCGAGCACTCGATATTTTATTCACAATATTTGAGCTTTTTATTTACACGTGTTTGCACCGGCTTCACTTCTCTCTTTCACCTCTTTTCCTTTCATATTAGTACATAATTGATAGTGTGTCTCTGCCTGTGGGCGGGGGGGCCTTTAGTGCATGGCAATCATAAAGTTAATCAAATTTAGGGCTATTTGTCATACGTAATATTAAACAGATATGAGGTTAGATTACAAACGGCATTGAGGTTTCCTTCCAATGTAATGCGAGGCATACATACACTGGGAATGTACATATAGACAGTGCCTAGTTAACTGTTTTAATAATGCGTACTTATAGTGCAATTCCAGTGTTGTCAGACGCTCCCCTCTCTCACTCTCTCTCTTTCTCCCTGTCTTAGCCAACACTTTTACATTTGTTAGCCCTGAAAGTCTGTCCATGTTTTATTATATTTTTTTTGCCTTTTGCTTATCAACAATAGTTTGTTGTTGTCTTATCGCTGTATTTTATTTTAACTACTGCTTCTTACAGTTTAAACACTGAGTAAATACATATGCATGTGTGTGTGTGCTCAGCAGCAGCAACAACAATGCAGCGCATTTCGAAATGCGATAAAAATGCGATTCGCTGCTGCTGTCCCACATTTTGAATAAATAATAGAAAAACATTTCCTAAGCTTTTGTTTGTTTGTTATTTTTGTCACTTGATGCTTCGAAATGGTTCAATTTGAATGTAAAGTGGGGAAGCATTTGCCCCCTTGCTGCAGTGCGTAGCATCTCAAAGAGAGAGAGAGAGAGAGAGTGAGAGAGAGGGGGGAGAGACAGGCCGGTACCTAGGCATGTGTGTAGAAGGGCCATCGCCGGCCAGGGTCCCCTCTATCTATAATGGGTTTAAGAATTGCCAAGCACAATGGAGTGAGAGTAATTAAATGGATTTACAATATTATTAATCGAAAATAAGAATGAAATATAGATTTTTTTAATAACTTTGCTAATATAAAAAATAGTAAAGTAATAGAAAATAGTAAGATGTAATTTAAAATACGTTTTTCATTTAACTTTATATGAACTTTATAAACACTATATTTTAAAGCAAAGCAACTACAACAGGTACCCCCTAGAAATTGTGAATAGGGTCTCTTAAACTGTCACTACGGCCCTGGAGAGAGTGAGTTAGAGGAAGAGAGTGAGGGGAAAGGAGGAGACCAACACATGCACCGCAATCTCTTTGACTGCGCCCGCTCTCTGCCCTCTCTCTCTCTCTCTATCTCTCTTTCTCTCTTGTTGTGTCTGTCTATTTTGTGATGATTTGCCGCTGTCAGACATTTGCCTTGATACTCCACTGTTCATTGGCTTCAACTGCACCTGCCTTTCTGTCTCTCCTCTCTCTCTCTCTCTCTCTCTCTCTCTCTCTCTGTCTCGCTATCTCTCTATCTCTCTCTCTGTGTTTCTTCTGCATGCAAATGTATTTTTCTTTTACTCCTGCGTTATTTACACTTGACTCAGCGCTATGGGCACAACTTTCTTTGCATGCACTTGTAGAGTGAAACAGGGATAGAGCGGGGCTAGTGAGAGTGAGTGAGAAGCAAGCCAGTCATGCATTCTACTTCTAAATTTGAATAACAACAACAACAACAAAAGCAAACATAAAACTTAATGAGGCTCCTCCGCATTGAAAAGTGAGACGAGTCGAGTTGAGTTGAGTCGTGTCGAGCGTCACATTGATGTGCAGTGAGTCCGCTCAGACGGGAGTTTGGTTTTTCTATTTAATTAAAATTTTCTTGCTCGTTAATTTTAGTGGCGCATGGAAATGCCTTTTGATTTGCATAATTGAAAATGCTTTCCATTTTAAAGTAGTTGTGAATTTCCTATTTCGGCTTTAACAATGTTTCAGCAAAAAGAAACCTGATGATAATGCCAGCATATTAGAGTAGTCTGTTTTTAGATAATATCACATTTTGTAGATTAAATAATAACACAGTAATTCATTGATAACCATTTGATTAGTTATTCGATATATTGTAGTACTATGACATGCTATAGATCAAACGATTAAGCACGAGGCGATAAGCTAGACAGAGTACCTACTCTATATGTATGTACATGTGTGTATGTACGTGTATGTACCATATATGTATATATCCTACACACACTCATAGGCAAGTTCTTGTTCCATCCCTTTTCGGGTCTACTTCCTCCCCCTCTCTTTATACAATGTCTGTAGACATTCTACATACATATGTACATGTGTTCATATAATGTATGTTTGTACATCCCCCATATTCATTGCGTAAACTATTGAAAGCCGGCGACATCCACTTCCATTTAGATATGACATCCCACATTCCCCTCTCATTGCCGTCAGCTAATCTGCGCTTTCCATTTTGCAATCAAATTTGAAATTCAATTGGCCTCCATTCCCCCTACTCTCCCCCTCTTTATCCGGTTGCATTCACTCGCATTTTATTGGCAATGTCAAACGATTGTCACATCTTTTGGAATCATGGAAAGCAGCAAAAAGCAAAAGTTCGAAGCAGCAGAAATTGCTAGTAATTAAGCATAAATTGTGTAGAGATGTCGTCGCTCTCCCCTCCCCTGCCCTGCCCTGCCTGTCCTACCCTGAGAATTGAGTCTAAGTAGAAAGTAGTGGCTCGAGCGGGCCTTGGCTTGTGGGCGGCCATTGTATATCGTATCGGATCGGGTGACTCATCCAAAATGTGTCGTCTGTGGCAGTTGGAACTGGTTTCAGTTTGTCGTACTTCTAATATTACGGACCCTGGGTTAAAGGTGCCAGATGAATGAATCAGGATGACAGATACGTGTACATATGTATGTATGTACATTATATACTATGACATTGAATCATTACAAAGATCTTCATTGAAAGAAACAGAAAACTAAATATTATTATGATTACTTGTAGAATATTGATAATTGTAGAGTATCTTCAGTTATACTCTATTATGTTAAGTCTTGCATACATAATGTTAAGTTATACTCTATTATGTTAAGTCTTATATTGTTCAGTGTGACCTTAGTCGATACACTATCGTACGTTTATTTAGTTATCGTAAACCCTATTGATAGGATAGTATTGAATAATGCAAAAAGAGCGGGAGAGCGTCACTATCGTTTAAGAGAGCTAAGGGAACACATTGCTAAAATTGAAAAGAGCGTAATAGAGAATTAATACAGGATTATCTCCAAAATACAAATACTTTCAAAGCTGTAAATAGTTTTAAAATATTTTTTTTATGATCTAGAAATATTGTTAATGTGCTTGGCTTTTAAATTGCTTAGGAGACCACACGAAAGCACTATAAAATTACATAAAATAGCTATAAAATGCATTATCAGGAAGTCGGGTATCCTTCTTACAAGTTGCCTAAAGAAATCTCTTTTTTTTTACTTAAAATAGGTCAAGTTTTTGTTTACATTTTGTTCACATTTGTCGCACGACACTTTTTATGGCTCGCATACCATAATAATAATACGACCGGGACGACATGTATCAACCATATTCTTTCTTTTTTTCTTGAGTGTTTAACTTTTTTCGAGTAATTCTTGTGGTGGTTTTACGAGCGCGGCGCCATTAACTGTAACTGTCAACTGTCCATAAAATCTTATCTGTAAATAGGGTTCATTCTTTTGTCTTTCGCTTAGACATACGCACACAAATCTTCCCCATACATATACATACATATACGACTACTATCTGACGGCATATTATGTTTGTTTAATAAATTTTGCAAAACGACAACAGAAGATAGAGAAACAGAAGACGAAATTCAAAAGAATTTGAAATGCGTTTAAAACACACCCATATAAAGTGTTAGAGAGAGACAGAGAGATAAAGTGAGAAAGTCACACATGACAAACGAATATATCTGTATATATCTATATTTGAGCATGAGAATTATTATTAGCAAGACGAGCTGCGTCTTAACAGTTCGAAATCATTATAATTGACCCTCAAACTTGGTTCGCATTTACAAATACAAACACATGAGGATATATAAACAGATACAAATGTATGTGTGTTGTGTGTTTGGACATTTTTAAATGCCTTAGATAGCTTAGCTCACAGCTTAGAACAGAAGCGGGCGCCAAAACGAGCTGAGAACAGTCTGACTTAATGCGCAACAACAATAAAATGAACAATTAGTGATGGGAATATCTGTTGCACAGTGGGAAGAATCTATATAATAATTGAAACTATAATACTACCTTCAAAATATGTTTCAAATTGCGAACTCAAAGGTTTGTTTGTTTGTTTTATACCTTATTTCCGCTGTGAATCATATTTTGTTATCTTAATGATCTTTAAAATACATATATGCATAACTGTGTCAGTGTCATGGTTGATTCATGTTGATAAGCATAGAAATAACTACACTTCTTAGTTTTTGTTGGCATAGGTTGGGTAAATGAAACATAGGTACAAATAAATCACTCTAATATTAGCTGAGGTTACGCTTATTTACAAATATATTCATCCCGTATTCACGGGTATTCAAATGTATTCGAGTGTAAAACACTCAAGCCGCGTGCTATTTAAACTTTAAAACTCAAGCTAAGCCGCAAAGACGGTTGCTTTAGTCGTCCAGTCACGATTTGTAAAAAACGTATGTAAACTTAGACAGATGTATATATGTATGTGTGTATGTATGTAAACCTTTGTATGTATGTATGTGCGTATGTATGTATTTATATAGCATGCGCCGACCGCGAAGATGACGAAGCTTTCGCATCGTAGTTTTTACTTGTTGGCAATTTGTTGTTGTTTTTGTTTTTATTGTTATTGTTATCGGGGTTTATTGTGATTGTTTTGGTTCATTTGCAGCTCGCGTCGCTGAGTTTGCACACGCCTCAGGTAGACCTTACCTGTTGCACACACAATGTGCACGTGCTGCCTCGCGGGTAGGTGGGGGAAGATGGCAACACTTAGCTGCATCCGCTGTAAAGTCGCCTTCACATTGTGGTCTACCCTCAGGTCTGGCCCTTCTTCTGTGTTGTTACCTTTGGCTACCTGGCTGTAACCCTTTTTCTCGTCTCATTCCCCATTCATGCGTGCATTTCATTATTCCCGATTGTTTCCGTTAGTCTACAAACTTCCAATAGGTATTCCAATTTGACCTAAGCTACGATCGATCCGCCTCCTCGGAACAAGGGAAATGAGTTTAATTTAATGACCTTTTGATTGCCAATGTCCCCGTGCAAGGTGTGTTTCTCTCCACACTAGATGACTGATTGGCTGACGGACGGACAGACTGCCAGACAGTACGAAAGCGCGACGTCGTATCGTCATCATGAATCATTCAACATTTCTCAGTAATTTCTTACTGCTGTAGTTATTTATGCATGTATTGGAGTTCTTTTAACGTATGCAAGTGCAAGATATGCATAAGTGCTATAAATAAATAAATAACAATAATAAAACGTTGAGAATATTAATATATTATCGTTGACAAGTTGTCGCTGGCGGAGCTCTACAAAAAGTAGTGTAAAAGATGACAAACTTTACACTAGTTACATTGGGAGATCAGCTTATAATAATCGAATATGCATATATATTTGTTTGAAGATACAAAAAAGAAAGGTTTATAAAATTTAAAATATGGAAATAAATATCACAAATGAATTGTGTTATCGATAGTTTTACAACTGTCTCTCAAATGTTCATATCGGACACCAAGTAACAAATAATTATCAATCATTTATTGTTGAGCTAAATAAAATGTTTATTTACTTCATTTTCTTTGATTATGTAAATAAATGATAAATAAATCGTGTTATCGACAATATTACAGATCATCCAGTTTAAAATACATTTACATTTATTTTAGAAATGAGCAATCATTGGTTAGTGTTGAAGAAAAAATGTACAGAACATTGTAACATGCATATAATATGATAAATAATATCGGAAACCAAGCAACATTGTATTAAGAAATAGTCAATCAATTATTATTGTTTAAAGCTGCATAAAAGATTTATTTATAGAATTTGATATAATATGGAAATAAATATGATAAATGAGCATTTCCTTTTAAAGAGTTACGATCGTGGTAGACAAACTAAGTATAATTGCTGAAGTTAAGGTCTGTCGTATTTTAAAACAAACGAAAGCAACAGTCGAGCGGCACGCGACAGTGAGATACCCTACATACATGCACGTGCTTTTAAATTATTCTCGACAGATGGCGCTCGTCCGCCTGCCTTGTTAGCTGACACAAGGTATTTTCGTATACCTTCTTGAATAACTTCTGTGTTTATTGTCTGATCAAATTGAAATTTGGAAGATACATACATTTTAAACAGCTTAGTATATGTCAAAGTAAGAAAGTTGTATCTTTAATACGTCGCTTACAAATCGACTTCAAAAATTAAACTATGGATTGGCAGGGCCGGTGGGCGTGGCACCTAACATTTGAAATAAACTTGTTTAGCGTATAGAATACACGAGTCTTTGTGCCAAATTTGGTAACTCTAGCTTTTATAATAGCTGAGATAGACCGACAGACAGACATATGGTAGATCAGTCGACTCGGCTAGTGATCCTGAGAATATATGTACAGCATGTTAGGAAAAACTTTACACCCATGTACATAACATTAACATGTACATATGTGTAAAGAGTTTATTGACTAACTGTATATACTTTGTGGGGTCTGCCACGCCTCCTTCTGCCAGTTACATACATTTGCACAAAGTTAGTATACCCTTTCTTAATGGTTGAAATGGGTATAAAAAGTAGGAAGTATTTTCGTAATTTTGTAGTTATATTTTATTTCTGTTTTCTCCGACAACTGGAAGCAACAGTTTCCTCCTTGTGCATAAAGTAGTATGCTATATATATATACATATGTATGTAGGTATGTATGTACGTATATTATAAGCATTTCACACATCGGTTGTATTCAGAAAATGGCAAATTACATCGCATTTGCACTGACACGATTTGGAAAACGGAACTCGACGTGGTCGACTGGTTTTCGCAAATTGTGACCCACTACGAGAAGCTATAAAACCGAACCGGGCTTAACTTTCCAGTTGCCGAAAATTTCAATTGCAGAAACGACAATCGGAAACAGAAAACAACAGCAACAACAACAAACATATCAAAATACCTATGCAAATTGTCGGGGTTATTGTTGTTAGTTTTATGTGCTGTGGAGGTCGTTCTCGTTGGTTATGCTTGTTCATCAGCCACAGAGACCGCAGCACATCGGTCATTGGACCGGGACGGTGGCAGCGACGCCATCGCCAACACCAACAGCAGCAGCAGCACATGCACCACCCGGGGCGTGCCACGCGAAGGCGGCGCGTCTCTTTTTTGTTGTTGTTGCTTTTGCTGTTGGGTCTGCTTTTGGCTTTGCCTGCAGCTGCGTCATGTATGCATACAAATACTTATATAGTATATGTATATATATATTTATATATATCTGTATTTATATAGTTGTATACGCGACTTTCATTATCGGGCGAGGAAGTGACGACGATGTCGCCAGAAGCGTCTGTTTTGAGTCTGACTGCGACTTTGTCTTGAATTTCTTCCCGTTTCTTTGCCATCCTCATTGCATTGTCGTTTTCCCTATTTGCATTTCTCTCTCTTTGAATCGAAATGCGTCATTTAAAGAGAACTTTATCAGTTGCCTATGCAATTGGCCATAGGAAGTTCGTCTACACTTGGATAAATCTCACGTAGTCACAGCAGAGCACCATCATTATCTCATCCGCTCTGTTCATGCCAAATGATTATCACAGCACAATCATCTAGCAGTAGCAGCGACCCTAGTTTCCGATCCCCAATTGATAACCCTCACCCCAAAAGCGAAACTGGAAGCTTTAATTTGGCGAGAGCTTTGATTTGCCTGCTCTCAGGTTCAGTTTCGCTCGACTGCTGAGCCGTGACAGGTGAATCAAGTGAATAAAATTGATATTTATATGTGTATTCATATGTACTTGGCAATTATTTAATAATGTTTCATTTCCCTTTTACTTTCTCCACACTTATCGCTTTAGCCAAATGCAATTTTGATCAAGAGACGAAGCCACATCGCCTCAATTTGGATGTGGGCGACGCTGTCATAATTCTTAAGGAGACCACACACTGGTACTACGGCTACAGGCAAAAGTAAGTAGAAAGATTATGCAAATCGACTGTAATCTAGCCTAATCACTTGTTGGCATCTGCACTTTCGCTGTGTGTGTCTTTCCGACTCAATCTAATGAATATGCATGATGTGAATATACATATATTGTAAACTCTCGGGACTATTTAGAGATGCTAATCTGTTTGTAACACATAAATAACTGTGTGGACTGCTGAATAACGATTAGCTTTAAATAGAGTTTACGAACGGAAGTTAGTTGATTGACATCAAGCTCTGAATTGGTAATCCTGTAATACTTACAGCTATATCTTATAGTATAAGTAGGTAGTTATTTTACTACAGTGAAGAGAAAAGGAATGTTATATTCACATACCACAAGATCTTCTCTTCCACTAAATTCATTTGTTGTTAAACAAACTACAAAAGCAAAGCGAATGGAGAACGGATATGGTTCAGAATTTGTTTGGCATGCATAAATCAGGTAACCATCTGTTAGCCACGATGCCGCCCATTTGGCGTCTTGTTTACTCGAACATTTTGTTCGAATCTGTGTCAAGAGTTGCCCAATACATATATAAAGAACTCCTAACCCTTTGCACGGGTTGCCCTCATCCCATTCCTGCAACAGATGCGGCCATGTGGCATATACCAAAATGGGAAATTCAAAACAAAAGAAAAGAAAACTAAAGCGACCAAATTTGGTGTGTGATACGCTTTGACCCTTTTACTACTATGGAATGGGAAGAGGTTTTTTTTATTTTGCTTTTCAATTTTACGGGTTTTATCTATACTCTCTGTGTGTGTGTGTCGTGGTCTTGCGACTTGGACACGCACTTGAGACAGACGCCTTATCGTGACGAAGGCAAGCAAGCAAAGAGAGAAGAGCGGAGCAATCAAGATACAGTAGCTACAATAAAACATCGACAACATCGCCGATTGGCTCGCTGACCTTTTCATATTTGTGCTGACCCATAACCTAGAACCCAGAATAAGAAGCAGATAGATAGAGAGAGAGAAAGGGAGGCACAGACGTAGACAGAAGCAGAGACATGAGAGTAAACAAGACTCGGACAGTGAAGCCCATAAATATTAAATAGTTTATTACGATAATCAATTCGACGAGATACGATCGTGTGAGAAAATGTTCTTTAATGCGGGGTCCCACTGTCTACTCGTTGTACACTTTGGCGATAAAATGGCTATTGCTTGTGATGTGTGAGAGCATTTAAAAAGAAATTCAATGCGTCGTGATAACCTTTTTGGTTCGAAATCGAATCATATCTGCCTTTTGCTTATGGCTTTTGTTTGTTTATTGAGAAATATCAATAACAATTGTGCATTTTCTCACGATTTTCAAATGGATAAGCGCAAAGCAAAGTAATCCCCATGTTCAGAGACGAAGGTCAGTCTTTAAATCGATACCTGTATGAGTATTTGTCCAAGTTAATATATGGAGGGAGTTAATCAGAAGATGCGACCTAAGCTTGCGCCCTCTTGGCGGGGTCTACTGCTGCTGCTGCTGCTGTTCTTGTTTTTCTTGCCTTGCCGTGTCTGTCAATTAAAGTGGCCACCCCGCATGTCAAGCGTTGAATTGAGCCAAATTAAAGCATTCCATTTCATTTGCGAGTGTCACACTTTGCGCGCACTTCCTCTGCCCCGAGGGTAGCCAACAACAATGACAACCGCAGTCCCCAGTCCCAGTTCCATTTCCATTTCCATTCGCAGCTCCAAGCGAGGGTTGGGTTGAGCATTGGGTAATTCATCAGCGGCGACGATGAATTGTGTCATGCTGCAGTTATAAGCATATCGTGCATAAGTAATATGAAAAAACATACATAAACTTATGCATGTGTGTGTGTGTACACACGAGGGCAAGCCTTAAAGTTTCTGGAATTGGGCACTTGCAATATGATATCATATTTAAAGTATATACATATAGAAAAATGTGGGAAAAATGATTTGAACCCTTGCGACACAATTGTTAGAATTATTCCCATGTTGCTGTTATATGATATATAGTGATCTCATCTTGAACAACGAAAAAATAACTCGGATACATTTGTTTACAGCTTTTATTCTTGCTATCTGTAATCCGATGCACTACATTAGAATATTTTACTCATTGATTTAATGTCTATATGAATGAATTAATATTTAGACTACAATGATTTAGAATTTAGACTGGGATAACAAAGAATTAGCTGATCTAACCTTTAATGAAGAGGGCAGATGCAGAAAACCCTAATCAAATCATGTACATATCATGTACATACAGTTAATCAAGAAACTCTTTACCCATACATATGTACATGTTAATATTATGTACATCCGTGTAAAGTGTTTCTTGACTAACTGTATCTATTTATACATATTATCGCAGAACGGATAAGTTGGCTATCGATAGTTAGTTAAGTAATTTGTCACCGACAGAGGGCACTTACATTTAGTATTTAATTGTATGCGTTTTTATCGTTGTTGTAATTGGTCACAACGATTTAACCAAAAAATAAGCTATGCTCGTCGCGTCAGTTCAGTTCGTCTGACAATATCCAAGAGAAACTGCGATATGTAAACTTTTCACTAGATTTAAGGTTAAAGTCTTGTAATGCCTTGCAAATTGTTTTATTTCCCTATAGAATTAAACATCATTATTCAGCCCTTCATTTGGTCGATGCACATTTGTTTAAGGCATTCCCTGGATATTGTCGGTGGCTCGACACATATACATACATTATTTTCGCTTTAGTTTGCAGTTAGTTTCAAACATAACTTCTGTTCTGTTCTAGTTTCGCACTTATCTCTCTTATGTATTTACTTATGCCTCTCTTTGTTGACTTTGCCACCATATGCAGGCCAGATTTAAATATTGTCTCTTCCGTTGTTGTTGTTTTCTTTCCGCTGCAGGGCAAAGGAGACGCGCGGCATCTTCCCGAAGAGCTATGTTCATCTGTGCGAGCACAATATCGTCAACGGAGAGTACTGCATACAGCGGACGGATATCGTTGAGGAGATAACCAAAGTGATGCTGGAGTGGGGTGGCATAGCGAAAAGTTACTTTTTGGTAAATGAAGGATGTGACTTGTTTTGTTTGTTTGTACAGAAGGTTTGAGTCTGTTTTCTTCTGCAGAGCACGAATCCCAGCTTTCAATCGATACGTCGCAAGATGAACGAGCTGAATAACAATCGTGCTGCATTGATTTCCGGTAATTTGCCGCTGGACGAGATGCGTAAGGTGAAGTTGCAAGCGACGGCACAGATCGATACTGGCAACAAGCTGCTCGGTCTGGACATGGTTGTGCGCGACGAGAGCGGCGATATACTGGACACCAATACCATCTGCACAACAGAACTCTATGAGAACCATGTGAATGCTGTGCAGCGCATAGAAAAGGCAAATGTAAGTTTTTAATTTGTTTGTTTTTCCTTTCTCTCATTTCATTAATTTGTTTCTATTTCTTTTGCGTCTAGCGCCTGTCGACAGATCGCGATCTGACGCGTAGTCAAAATAAATACTCGCACAACATATTGCTGCATGTTAATGCATTTGTTTGCAAGTTCCAGGAGGACTCAGATCTGCTCTTCACACTCTACGATGGCGAAACTCACAAGCCGATCAGCGAGAACTATGTAGTCAAATGGTCCCGCACCGGCATTGCCCGTGACATTGATCAGTTCGACAACAATCGTGTATTATTCACAGATCTCAGCCGCAACGATCTGAGCATATCGAAAATGTATTTAGTATGTTATGCCATACGCATTGGCCCCATGGAGATGAGGGATTCGACAGACTCGAAGCGCACCAGCATGAGTATTACCAACAGTGTCCTCACGGCGGCCAGTCGAAAGCATTCACAATTGTCGGTCAATTCGAATGGCTCCGCGGGTAGCAGCAGCGAGTATATGATGCGTCGACCCTTTGGTGTGGCCTGCAAAGATCTGACGCCCATTATAAGCAAGCCGGAAGATTTTCGCGGCAATTTGGATCTGCCATTCATACTGTGCGAAAAGGATACGCTAGATGGCACGTTACGTAAACTGATTGCCAATAAGGACATTGGCAAAATCGATTCGAAAATGGCAGTAACCTTTGAGGTATTGCGTGGCGACATCAAACAGATCAAGGAGGACTTTCCGCGTCTGGTGCATACCAATGTGCCGGTCGCACGTAAAATGGGTTTCCCTGAGGTCATATTGCCGGGAGATGTGCGCAACGATCTCTATTTAACCATTTGCGGAGGTGAATTTGCACGAGGAACCAAAACATCGGAGAGAAATGTGGAGGTAACAGTCTGTGTGGCAAACGAACAGGGTCAACTGGTGGCGGGTGTAATGAGCATTGGTGCCGGACATCCACCCATCGATGAGTACAAGTCGGTGATTTACTATCACGACGACAAACCCAAGTGGCAGGAGACATTCAAGATACACATACCCATCGAGGAGTTCAAACAATGCCACCTGCGCTTCACGTTCAAGCATCGCTGCAGCAACGAGCAAAAGGATCGATCTGAGAAGCCCTTCAGCATGGCATATGTGCGTCTAATGCAGGCTAATGGCACCACAATACCACAGGGTCAGCATGTGCTTGCCGTCTACAAGATCGATCACAAGAAGTACGATAAATCGGTAGCCAACAGTTACATGGAACTGCCGTCTACCACAGCCGAACTAATGGGCACCAGGCCCTCAATGAGCGGCTTAAGTTTGCAGCACAAGGATCAATTGAGCATTTGCGTTAATCTCTGCAGCACAAAGCTAACACAGAGCGGTAAGATGAGATCCAAATACCTACCTAAACTAAACTAAATGGGATTTCTAATAAATGTTTACCTTCTGTAGTGAGTCTGCTTGGACTGTTGCATTGGTCGGCGCACAAGGAGACGCTTGAGCAATCATTGAATGCATTATCCACAGTGCCCGGCGAGGAAGTGGTCAAGTTTCTGCAGGACATACTCGATGCTCTGTTCAACATTCTGGTGGAGAACGATCAGCCAGAGAAATACGATCAACTGGTCTTTATGAGCATTATTCATTTGATTGAAACTGTCTCAGATCTGAAGTATCAGCATTTTCTCACTGTACTTGATGTGTATATCAATGAGAGCTTTTCTGCCACACTCGCTTATACGTAAGTCTACCTTAGTTACCACGTTTGATCAGTCTTGATAATTCATTATATTTCTTTTCACTAGGAAACTCATGGATGTGTTGCAGCGCAATATACGCGATGCCATCACGCCGAGCGAGAAATCAGCGGATGGCATTGAGCTGGAGGAGAGTCCTGCTGTGCGACGTCTCTATAAAACGACACGCTATCTCCACTATGTAATGAAGTTTGTCATAAGATCTCGTGTATTGTACGCTGAGATGAACTGCAATACGGACTATGTGGACTTTGCTACGCGGCTGCAGGAGCTGCTGAAAATGTTTATCGATATGATTGGCTGTCCCAGCAATTTGCTCAAATCAGAGGGCGCGCTCTTGAAGAATCTTCACATCATAGCGACTGATTTAATGCAGGTCTTTGATCAGGTGCATCTAAGGTAAGTTGCAAACATACATATGACATATGAAACATTAAACATTTCCATATTTATTGCAGCATTTCAATTGTGGAGATACTGGAAAAGTTTCCCAAACGTCGCCTGACCCAATCAAAAATGGGCTGCATCAAGGACTTTGTGGAAACGAAGCTCTTCAGCTCACCCAAATGCCGAGCCATACTGTTGCCAGTGTTCTGCAAGCACATTAAGGATCATCTCGAGAGCAACGACGAGGTATGTCCGACTCTGAATGAATTTCTCTTTTGCTTGTGCCACTAATAAGAATTTGCATTCTGTCTTTAATCTATAATGCATCGTTTTGCATCTGTGTTCGAATAATGGTCTTGTGAATGCACCGACGAGACGCAAAATTAATACATAACTCAGTCAAATCCAAATATAAAAACTGACACAATGCTCAAATGTAACTAATTAATGCAAAAATGCTTTCAAAATTGCAACTCTTTTGGCATTTCTACTCACAATTAAAACTCAATTTAAACTCAATTACCATTTACATATTGCTTTACTGTTATTTACACAATACACAACTATAACAAATCTAAATCAAATGTGAACAAATCTAAATCAAATATCGATCTCAACTTTTACATTTCATTCAATTATTAACTGCGAATTGCGACGTCAACTTGACATGAGAATTGTCTTAATTTTGCTCAGGTTTAATCTGGTATATGTAGGTATACATATCTGTTTGTAAAACTATCGTTGGAACATTGTCAAGATCAAAGATCATTAAGTGGTTAGTGATCAGTATAAGTACCCTCTTGCGATAGTTTAACCGATAGTTTTACAGCTCTAGTATACACCTTAAGGTTTACATATTTACGTGTATGTACGCATATGTATCTGTAGTTCTTGAAAGCAGAGTTTTAGTTAGTCTTAAGCATGCTGCGTATCCTGTTCCTTATGATTTCTATATTGTTTTTAAAGAATGTTATTTTGTGTTTGTCTTGTCCACGTACTAGTCTTAAGCACCCTGTAAAGTAGACCATACACAACGAGTACATTATACATTTATATATATGTGATAGCCCATTTTAGATGTAAGTATATAAGAGATTATACATATTCAGTGAAATATATTTCAATATATATGTGTGTGTGTTAGACAGTGAACTCTCTGTGTGTATTTAGACTGTTCTCACCCATGTCGAGTAAATCTTATAGGCATTGTAAGTGTCTACACCATATGCACATATACATCATGAACATGAATATATATATATATATGTAAGTCTGGGTTTGCTGTTCGATAAAGATTTACTGTCTATATTCTTCGTATTTCGGGTTTGTTGTACAATCAATGTTTATATCGCAATTGCTCAGTGGAATTTACCTCACTTCACCCGATGGTTCTAGTTTAATACTATACAATCTGTATAATCTCAATATGCACCGCACCCACACACACACACCCACACACGCACCGTATATAATGCGAATGCTTGTATGTACACCTGGAACGTCCACATCTTTAATGTGTCTCTATATCTATCACTTCTATCTCTCTCTTCTATCTCTCACTTCTACCCCACTTTCTCTCTCTCTGTCTGTCTTTCTCTTTTCATTTGTCTGTAATCTTCCTGTCTTCGGACTAGCATTTAATTGTATAATTGTCCACAATTCATGATCAACTAAATGTTTCTCCTGCTCACAAATTCATAAATATTCACATGCCCACTCGAGAACGGGTGTTCTTGTTCTCTCTCTTATTGTTGGTTACACTATCATAATTGTGTTATACAAAATAGGGTGACTCCAAAACCGATATCTGGCAGCAAGAAAAGAATCTTTCGAAAGCCGCCAAAGTGCTTGGACAAAAAAAATCCCATCTGCACACACGTGAAACGTCTGCCAATAAAAAGGTAAACCAAAATAAAAAACAAACCAAAAATCAAAATCAAAATCAATATACAAAACGTATCACAACTAAATTATCAACAATCTCTGTAAGAAGGCTGCCACTTGAGTTTTTAGTTTATGAAGAAGAAGGACCCAATACAATACGATATGTATGCTATATATTTTATAGTTATTCCCCAAGTTATATTGTATTTTAAGTTATGTTTAGCTTATTTTCTTGCCAGGTGATTTGGCTTTTTTAATTAATTATTTATAAGCTTTTATTCAGTGTCAATCAAGCGAGCAATTCAAAGCAAAGTGCCTTTGGTTGCATTGCTCGCTGCTGCTGCTGCTTGCCACGTTTGTTGTTGTTCTTATTGCAGCATTTTCAATGCAATGTTCAATGTGTTTTGCCCCGCCTCCCTTTTTCTTATTAATTGTGTTTTATTATTTATTATGATTATTATAAACTAATTTACTTTTATTACTTCGTCAGACTGCCAGCAGAGAATTTAATTGAATTGAATTGATCCAACTAGGCATACCTTGCTGATCTTATTAAAAGCCTCAACTAATCTATTCACTTTTGTCGCTAGATCGCCGAGTGCATCAACATAATGAACAACATACTGAAGCTACTGTATCGTTCGGATGTGGGACCTACACATAATGATGTGCGGGACATAATGATCATATTGTTGCGTCAAGTGATGAAAGCGGCACATACACTGGATCGGGATACGGGTGTCGTTGGTCAGTTTATTGCCATCATGCTGGGTATATTGCAACGCATGGATGCACAGCACTATAAGTACTTTGTGAATGATCTGCATCAGCAAGGTGAGCTCAAGGATTTCGTTATCGAGATACTGTTGGTGTTCGAGGATCTTGTATCGCCGCATCATCAGAAGACAGTCTTTCCACGCGACTGGATGGACATGATAATGCATCAGAATATGGTCATACTTGGGGCACTGCAACAACTGAGCATGGTCATAACGGATTACTTCCTCTGTCCCGTGTTCGACAAGCAGATCTGGTCAAATTTCTTTCAATGTTCGATTGCATTTATGGTACAGTCGCCATTGCAGCTGAACGATTTCAATGATAACAAACGGCAAATAGTGTTTGCCCGTTATCGGGATATACGCAAAGATACGGCAAAGGAGATACGCAACATGTGGTTCCAGCTGGGCAAGTATAAACCCAAGTTTGTGCCACAACTGGTGGAGCCCATACTGGAGATGAGCATGATACCCGAGACGGATTTGCGCCGTGAAACGATACCAATATTCTTTGACATGATGCAGTGCGAGTATTATAGCTCACGGCTGGAGCTGGAAAGCTATGGCGATACCAAACTGAATAATTCCCATCACAAGGGCAACTTCAATGATTTCAAGACGGCAATGATAGAGAAGTTGGACATTCTTATTGGTGCAGGTAAGTTTGAAGAGTCTGTCAGAGTCTGTAATTATAAAATGTTGTATTGCTCTGCAGGCAAAGGTGATGCGGAGTACAAGGAGCTGTTCAAGAAGATAATGCTGGAGTATTGTGCTGCACACAAAACGCTTAACGTGGAGGGCACCAGCTTTGTGCTGATGGTCACTAAATTGATGGACAAACTGCTGGAGTATCGTTGCATCATACAGGACGAGAGCAAGGAGAATCGCATGGCATGCACGTTTTCGCTGCTGCAGTTCTACTCTGAGGTGGAACTCAAAGAGATGTACATACGTTATGTATACAAATTGTGCGCTCTGCACATGGAATTCGAGAACTACACGGAGGCAGCGTTCACTCTCAAGCTCCACACTGAGCTGCTGGGCTGGAATGACACCGAGTTGTCGCCACAATTGCGCAGCTATCGTCATAGTCGATGTGGCACGCATCGTGAACTGAAGGAGACACTATATTTCGAGATCATGGAATACTTTGACAAGGGAAAGCAGTGGGAGTGTGCGATTGATATGTGTAAAGTGCTGGCACGACAATATGAGGAGGAGATCTATGACTACATTAAACTAGCCGAGTTACTCAAGCGCATGGCTGAGTTCTTTGAGAAAATCCTTAAGGAATTGCGTCACACATCCGAATACTTTCGTGTGTGCTTCTATGGTCTCGGATTCCCTCGCCTGCTGCAGAACAGGGTGTATATCTTTCGGGGCAAAGAGTACGAACGTCTGAGTGACTTTTGCTCGAGAATGCTGGTACAGCATCCGCAGGCGGAGCTAATGCAAACGCTGGAGGCTCCTGGTGAGGATATAACGAACAGCGATGGCCAGTATATACAAGTCAATAAGGTGGAGCCCATTATGGATGCAGCATTTGCCAAGTTTAATGAGAAGATCATCTCGAATGAGATTGTCAAGTACTTTACGGCCAATAATGTGCAAAAGTTTCAGTTTTCTCGTCCCTTCCGTGACAGCAGTGCCGGAGGAAATGGGGACAGTGTGGGAAATCTTTGGCTGGAACGCACGGAGCTGATTACACAATTCCCGTTGCCAGGAATATTGCGCTGGTTCCCGGTTGTAGATTCGCATACATTTAAGATATCCCCACTGGAGCGAGCCGTGGAGATAATGAAGGAGACTAACAAGGATATTAGGCAATTGGTCATACTACATCAGAGTGATGAGAATCTGCACATAAATCCCCTTAGCATGAAACTCAATGGCATTGTGGATCCGGCAGTCATGGGAGGATTTGCAAAGTATGAAGAAGCCTTTCTAACCGATGAATATCTGGAACAGCATCCAGATGATAAGGAACTGATTGAGGAACTGAAAGAATTGATTGCCTCGCAGATACCATTGCTAAGAATAGGTGCGTTAGCTCAGAAGTGGCATAAATCTAGATATTTCTTACTTATTCTTCTGCCTTTATTCTTCTTTAGCCATTCGACTGCATCGTCAGAAGGCGCCGGACAGCCTGAAGGCACTGCAGGATCATTTGGAGGGCTGTTTTGCGGACATGCAACAGCATGTGGAGTCGCGCTACGGCCGCAAGTCGTGCGATTTGAAAATCGAACGAGACTCCGTGATCATGCGACGCACAAACTCTTTCTTGCCCGCCCTTTTCGATAGCAGTAATAATCGTTTGTCCGAGACCAGCATGGGATCCTCTGAGTAAGTTTTGACTCGTTTCACAATCCATACAAAAGATATTAAACTCCTGCATTACAACTACAGCAGCGGCCTGTCCAAGTCCACCTTCTTGCCGCGTCCGCCGACAAGTTCCATCAAGTCCACCTTGGCCAGTTTGAGCTTCACCAACAGGTTAGTGATTGTATTGATTTCAATCGTCAACACGGTTTTCTAACAATTTGAATACTTTAAATTCCCTTTAACACTTGTTGCTCTCCGCTTCAGATTAATTTGATTTGATTGTTGATTTGATTTGTTGCATGTTTCGTTTCGTTTTGTTTTATTTTCATTTATTTATCGCTTAATGTTTTCGCTCACAAAAATAGAACCGGCCTAGGACACTCGCCCAGCACAAAGGGCAACAAGCCCAAAGACAAAACTCCCGGCAAACGAAAATCTATTCGCAAGGTAATACTATCTTTTATTAAACCTTTGTATTGCACTTTATTTATATTGTTTTATATGAACAGGAACGTGACGCACTGAGTCTCCCGGTGCAGCGTGAGGTGCAGGGCACTAGTCAGTGGTATACGCAACCATTGAGCACTATTACATCGACACCAGAGAAGGAAAATAATACATCGATCAGTTCGTTGGCTAGTGCTTCTAATAGCTCATTGAGTGGACCAAAAACTCCAGATCCTCGAGTGCTGACGGAGGAGGTATGAGACATGATGTCCATATTGTATATTGATCATTGATTCATTTCCATTTTAATACAGTTGACACCTAAGCGGCCACTGCGTTCCGAGAAGGAGAAGGAACGCCGTCTATCACGGCCAGCAAGCATTGCCACGCCCACAGCCAGCATTAAAACATTCGCAGACAATCGCTCCCTATCCGAGAGTAGCAATCGCAACTCAGTTGGTAAACAGACGTTGTTTTCCTTCTTCCACACTTGATGCTAATCAAATTTGTGTTTCATTTTCTATAGAAACGACCGATTCCACTTCGGAAGAGGACATACGACCACCACCATTGCCAGCGAAGACACGCGACTCCACAGACTTTAGCAGTCTGAGCCACAGCCTAGACTGGAATCCAAGTGGTTACACCATGTTGAATATGCTGTCCAATACTACCACGAGTAGCAGTAGCAGCATGAACACCACCACAACGACGATAAAGGCCAGTATTACCAACACTACGTATGAGTATCTGGAGGCAACCAATTTCAATATGTCGGGCATTCATGATGCCAACAAGCCGCGACCACCAACGCCGCCGCCAAAGCCATCGCGGCACAGTAAACACATTCCATAAGAGACGAAGGATTAGCACTACGTGCGACTGCTGCATCCAGTGCTGCGCCATAAACAAAAAAACAAGTTGTTCGAGTGCCAAATATTTCTGTTATTACATACATATATATAACACTAATCCAGAGAGAAGAACACTAAAACGAAATGAAGTCAAGGAAAACCCACGTGCACACACACACACACATACACAATAAAGCAACAACATTAGCCTCACATGACCGACTACCAAATAGCAAAAAAAACGGCATAAGTGTCTTAACAAACGATCGCAATAGGAATTAAGGCTTGTAACGAAATTAGAAACATATGTTTAATGATTTGTGTTAAATGTTTAACTATGTTGAAATGATATTATGTTGAACATGTCATCATTTTGGTTTAAGTCGATAGTTTATATTTATCCTCAACAACTAATCTACTTTGTATTCCTATTTATATGTATGTATTGATATTCGTTTTTAAAAGCGCACACGTTACTTGTCTTCCACAAGTATTTATATTATTGTATTACGATATTAATTAAGTTCTATCTATATGTCTAAAAACAACCTTTATAAATTTGTACGTTTCTTATGTAAACAAGTGCCACAATTATTGAAACGAAATCAAACTGCAAATGCAATCGAGCATGTCAAGTTGAAGCACAAATTCAATTGAATGTCAATTACAGCACATGTTGCAATACGAAATCTTTTAAACACGTCGTTGACAATTAGCCAAATTTTAAATGAGAACAACTAATATATATATACATATATTTACAGTGGAATTTTATGTAATGTTTTCTAAAGTAGCCATAAAATATGTACTATTAATTCAAGTACTCTTTAAATGAACAAATAACTTTTTACACACTTTGTTACATATACATATATATTTATGTAAATTGCGATCTGTGCATCGGCCAAAGATTAAGCAATAATAAAGTACAATTAAGCCCAATCAAAAAAAGTCAGTGTTTAATTGTTTTTTATTCCATTTAGAAAAAAAACAAGTTCATAATTTGTGAAGGGCGATTTTTTAGCTATTATCTTTTGACAACACTGGTTTAAACAGCTGCCGCACGTTTCGTGGTTTGTTTGTATCACTGTGAAACATATTCAGTTTGGTATAATTTAACCATGAATCGTCTTACAAACGAACAACGCTTAAAATAAACTTATTGAGAAGCGAGTTTGGTGAACATTTTGTTTCACATTCGGGACTGGTCAATAATCTTCAAACATATAAATTATTTTATGTGTTTATTTTAAAAAAACATTTCTATAGGTCTTAAAAAATCACGCTTTATATTTGGTTATAAAGTTTTTATTTATCAATTTATTTCGATGGGTTCAATTTGTGACATTTCAATATTAAATAATTATTATTAGTATGGTAAATGGTAAATGAACACATTTTAACAATTAGAATAATCGAAATAGGTATAGGAAGCATAACTTGAGTTCTTCCAGTAAGTAAGGCACATACTAAAGCACAAAGAGGCGAATACAAAAGGTGAGGTGGGTGTAGGTTAATAAATAGTAAATACATTAATTGTTTTATATATATTATATATATGTCAAGTGTAAATGCATGGAATGTTGTTGTCGTTGTTCAAGCACAGCCCAAAAAGACTGTTGATTTGAGACCAAAGCACGCGAATAAGAGCGCCAGCGTGTAGCACATCTATCGCGTTGTATTCAGATCCACGCATATCTTCGAGTTGCGATTCTGCTTCTGACTTATCTCCAAGACTTGGAACATCTCCTGAAGAGCTTCGCTGGTGCCGGTTCTGCGACGATTGCGTCGCAGTGTAACGCGGCCGGACTTGAATTCACGTACTATAGCGTCAAGACCTGAGAAAGAGCAGATTGCGGATTAAATGAATACAGTGCAGATAAAACGAATTTGAGTGAGTATTAAACCAAAGCTCAACTGACATGCGGTTAGCTTATAAAACTGATAAGAACCTTTGCCCGTACGATAAGACAGACAGACCACCTACCTTGAAGTAGGACGAGCGACAAGATGAGCTGCAGAGCTTAGGATTTTAAATTGTGGATTTGTTGAGGGGGAAGGAGTTTGGAAGGAGGATGTGACAAATGTATATAAATCACGGATGCCTGACGCAACACAACGGAAACGGGGTGTGAGCTAAGCTCACGCATTCAACAACTGTCAGCGGCAACAAATGAAGTTGCTGATGTTGCGTATGCGACTTGTTGTACCCAATATGAAGTCAATGAAAATGTACGGTTTCTCACCGAGTATGCCACTGTGTCTCGGTGTGTATGTGAGTGTATAAGAAAAGTGGAGCAATAAAACACGGAAATATAAAACGCACAAATAATAATAATAAGCCATAGCACGACAAAGACGACAGGCAAAAGCAAGTACAACAACAGCAACAGCAACAACATGTCTTGAAGGTGGCCCCACTGGGTATGGAATGTGGAACAACCTACTGTCCTTGTTGTTCGCTCTACTCGTAAAAATAATAAATGGCATCTTCCTTCTTGCCTTCATCGAATTTGATACGCAGTCGGTGAGCTGCACTGTACGACAACAGGGATGGAAAGTGAGGGGCAGGGCATGTCTTGGAGTTGGGTAACATAAAACTGAGTAAGCTGTGAGTGAAACATGTAAAAGCCAGCAGCCTGACGGCGACGCTTTAAAGCCGTAGCCGTAGCCGTAGAGCATGGCCAACAGACACAATGGTTCTCTCTTAAGTGAAGCGCTGTTGCCAAGGCAACCTGCACTGCCGGCCACAGGCTCAGGAAGCCAGCTAATAGCCTGTAGCTTGAGCAGCAAACTAAAATCAATTCCAGTTTTGAGCATAACACATGCACGTGTGTATGTGTGCGTATGTATGTGTGCATACACATTTTGCACGGAAGCGGAAATGCCCCCGGAAATGGCGCCGTACGGTTACGGTTACGGTCTGTGCCTTTTTCAAAGTCAATTAATTTACACTGGCGGAAATTGGTGCAAATGCGACAGGTAAGAGCGAGCAACAGAGAGAGAGAAACAGAAAGGGAGTAAGCGAGATAGTACGTAGAAGAAGAGGGTGCTTTAATGGTCAGAACAAAAGACAAGTGGCTGACAAAAGGCGGTACGCCATTGCTGATGCTTCAAGTACAAACATTGCCATGGCAAACCGTAGAATGATGCTGTACACACACACACACACACACACACGCAAAGAAACATATAGTATATTCACACAGACACACACACACATACACAGAAGTACAGGTTGGCTTCGCCAGCAAGCGACAACAATATTGTCAGAAATTTATACGTTCAGCTCGCTTCAGCTTCATTTGTTTTTGTGCCGAATACGACGACGACGACGACCACGACCACGACGACGACGACGACGATGGCGATGGCGGCAGCGGCACCTACTGCCTGCCATTGACGAGAACGAGTGCCAGGACACGAGTGCTTGGACGCCAGCCGTCTGCCTGCCTGCCTAGCTGTAAAGTTGCCGCTCACTTGGCTGCCAGCTCAAACGCTTCAAGAGCTTCAAGTGACGCGCGCGCGTTTTTCCATTCGCCTGGCCCAGAGCGCGAGCAGCGGCCTAACCTAACGCGTTCGCATATATTGTAAATATAATACACATACACTCACACACACAGACACACTCGTACACATACATACATAAGTAGCTAGTGTGTTGTGCTGTTCGATTCAGTTAATAACTTGTGCCTCACCTCGCCATTTTGGGCTTGCGACACAATGTGCTGCCTGATTGATTTGAGTATGCGCTCGTTACGCATACGCCGCGTTGTGCGCGCGCCAAAAAGTCGACAACAATGAGCAACGGAAACGGATGTGCTTAGTGAGATACTCTGAGACAGACAGAGAGAGAGAGAGACAGGCAGGGAGAGCACGAGAAATGCTCGTAATTGAGTGACTGCGTAAGTGTTTCGTATATGTATATGTGTCTATGTCTGTGTGTGTGTTTGTTTGTGTGTGCTAGCATGTGACAGTTGTTGCTGTTGACATTCTTTGATTGTGGCAGTGCCAAAGTACTTGTGCATGTTTTATTTTCATCTCTAATTCTCTCCATTTCCGCTGTGGCTTTTCTACGCCATTTCCCAAAGCTGCCGACACAATTATTAAACTAAACCAAGCTCAATTGTGTATATGTGATATATGTACATATGTATGTATGTTTGTATATGTAGTGCACTCTTTAAATGCTGTAAAGAACTCTCCGCTAATTCATTTGTGCACACAAAGGCAAAGCTGCAACTAAAATTGAATCATTTATTATGTCTGGGATAGTTTGATATGCATAAATGCACATTTGCTGAAAGAATTTTCAATATGATATATATACATATGTGTGTGTTTGTGTGTGTGTGCGTGTCATCGCTTTATGCCTGCATTGTCAGCCACCACAGGCAGCCACACACAGCCACACATAGCCGCCACACACAGATAGACATTTGCACATTTCTGTCAACACAGATGCTGCTTGCTGCATGCGGGTGTGTGTGTGTGAGTGAGTGAGTGTGTTTGTAGTGCGGTGTGTATTTGCACCCATTCTACAACCAGTTGATTTCATTTTCAAGCTGTTTACATGACCCATGTTTGTGTCGGAGTTGTTGTGGTTACGCGCAAACGAGAAGAGCAAAAGAGAAGGTAGAACAGTCTTATATACCCTACAGCATACGCTAAATTGGCTAATTTGCCTTAGGCAAATTGAATATTCAAATCTAGAAAGTTTCCTCCTTCTGCCTGGTGGATGCTTGTGCTCATCTTGGCTAGCGTACTGACAGGAGAGGCAGGAGGAGGACTCACTCAACTCATATCCAAATCAATATCATACAATTGTTTCAAACGCAATAAAAGCGGAAATTAAACGCCAAACGATGTCCCATAAGTGCAATAGCTATGGCAACAACAACAACAACAACAGTACTCACTCACACACACACAGGCACACGCGCAGGTACGCATACAGACACAAATATACACACACACGCACGCACACTAGCATTATAAAGTATGGCGGTTTCACATTGATTGCAAAATGTATTAAGGCAAAAAGAAATTCAGCTTTCCTCCTCCTCCTCTGCACACCATCACTTTTCCAGCCTCTTCTCGCACGCGTAAAGTCAACGCTAATTAGATTTTTACTGGCATACTGCGCACCTATATACACACACACAGACACACATCTATGCCATAGCTGGCTGACTGCGAAAAGCCCGTATCAAACTTAATTAAGAAGTTGCCGCTGTGTGTTGCATCTGCCACGCCAACAATGGACTATAAAGGGGCTCGACGCATGCACGTGGGCGTGGCTGAATGTTGAACGTTTAGGTTAAATCAACCAGTCAGGCAAACAACAACAGAAGCGAAAAAACTACGCACACAAAATCAATTATAATCTCAGCGTTGAAGCAAAACTGACAATTGACAGCGGCAACAAGTTGGGCATGTTGCAAGGCCTCACTAACATTAACAAGAACATTACGGCCAGGATATGCCAAGGCTTAGTTGCACCCACGGGCAGAGGCAATGACGATTCTATTCAGCTGAGTAAGACAAACTTTGAATGTGAAACATGACTAAAGATTTGCACTTTGGCTAAGGGGGCTAGCCATCAACTTTTACAAGGGTGGTCTGAAAAGTTTCCGGCCTGACTGACCTGATGGTAGAACCATTAGAACCATAGTGAAACCCTCCACAGAATTATTAATGCAGGACTCCTCAGAATGTCTATTAACCAAGGTTTAATTTACTTATTCGATGCAAATTTCCATTCGCTAAGGTCTGATGTGAAATGAGGTTGCGGCAGAGATTCGAGGCGTAATTCAAGTATTTTTACAAACATTTACTTAAACTTGCTGTTGGTAAAACAGACCTTAAGTTTTTCTATATCCAATGCATTATTTTATTATTTTAAACATCTTGTAATCTCAGCCATCGCTCTATAGTTGATTCGCCAATGGTTAAGAACATTTTATTGAATTTTGTTAATGTTTGCGTAAGTTTCTCTTAGTTTTCGGGTGTCCTGTAAGTGTCTCGTTTACAGCTATAATTGATGAAGAAAAGTCCCATAAACAGTGCCCAACTACACTTTTGTTTGAATAGGCTTCGATGACTGTACGAAATTCAGTTTGTATATTTTTACAAAAGCACCGATATATCGAAATAATGTAGTTGAAATTTTAACGGAAACAAAGTAAACGATGCTTACTATATTTAAAGTGCTCTCGCTTTTATGGTTAGACAGAAAACTTTTCATACCACCCTCGTTTATGCCATAACAAGAGCATTTCTCCCTCAAATTTCGATTTCATTTTTGGTAAATAATCACGGCATCGCTTGCCAACTTGCAATTTTGAGTTTTGTTTTATTTTTCCTTGCCTCGGTATATAGTTTATCCATGCAGTCGAATCTTGTCCAAGTTTGATCGGAAAGTTGGTAGAACTATGCAGCGCGTGCTGCGAGTGGAAACTTTATGAAATTTCATTCTTGTTACGAAATTGCCAATATGAGAAGCTGAGCATTTTGTACCTACCCCACACAAACACACGCTCACAATTGGAGCACCCTTAAAAATCCGTGGAAATTAATAGAGAAAGAAACCAGAGGAATTCTACAGTTGGGGGCAGCTGACAATAAGATACCCTACACTCATACTTTGCTCACGAAGGTGACTTGAATTTGGTTAGCTAGGTATATGTTAAAGTCAGTAAGTTGTACCTTTTATATGTATTACACATCTTGAGTTAAACTTGTATGTTATACAGGCAGCTCATGCAAAATTTGTTATGTTTAGCTCAGATCTCAACGTTCAAACAGACAGACGGACATGACGCAATCGACCCGGCTAATGTTAATGACTCTGGACAAGAATATATACTTTATGGCATCTGGTACGGCTCCTACTGCCTCCTATATACATTTTAACATAATTAATATACCCGTTTCCAACGGTGGAAGGGTATCAAAAGAACAAGGCAAGGCAAGGCAGAACCCGGTAAGGACTCAAGCAACTCAAGCGGTGACAAATATACGAAGTGAAAGTGGCCCCACCAAGTCAATCGTTTTATATCCATTGTGCAGGCGTTGACATTGGGAGAGAAACAGAGAATGGGAGAAAGAAAGCAGGAGAAAGAGAGAGAGCTGTACGTATTCAAGTCGCATAACAGTGCCATTGGTTACGGCGTGTGGAGAAAGGATAAAAGTGGGTAGTGGGGCGAGTTTTGACATACCTGTTGCTGCCTGCGCCTGTACCTGTTGCTTGACATTATCGATAATCTTATCGCTGGTGCCTTTGTGCAGATTATGCGCGGCAATGTGCTGACTAAAACTGCCAGACCTAGCGCCGCCATCCTCACCAGCAACTGCACCCACCGCAAACAGCAGCTTGGCCGGCATAGGTGGTGGCGGTGGAGGAGGAGGTGGTGGCAGTGCAGCTGCTGCTGCTGCTGCTATAACTGCACTTTGCTGCTGCTGCTCCGCTTGCTGATACAGCGCCAATTGCTCCTCAGCTGAATCGGCACGTGTTTGCGCCTCGCGTAGTTGCTCCTCGAGTATCTCCAACTTAAGTTGTAATTTTTTTAGTTCATCGTTAGTAGTTTTTGCAATTGCCGCATCCATTAGATTTTGCTACGTTCACAAGAGCAGTTGGTGGAGGAGCAGGGAGCGGGGTGGAAGGCCAAAGGCATAGAGAAAATTAGTAGAACAAACATTAGTTTTAAACGCCTTCGATGCGAGTTAGTGCAGCAGAGACAGACAAATAGAGAAAGAGAGAGTGTGTGAAAGAGACTGAAAGTGGGTTAACAAAGGAAGGGAGGCAGGCAAAGCAAGTGGCATGTGGCAAGCTGCAAATTGAGCTTACGTTTCTCTTTAACCATCACCAAAGTCGTAGTGGGGGGGGGGGGAACAACTTGGCATTCCATGCATTTTGCCAATTCTTTGACATTATTATGATAATTAAATATTATTAAGTTTGTGCGGAAGGAAGTTGTATTTAGTTGTGCCAATTCACGTTGTTGTCGCCCCTATTCAGTTGCTCTTGAATATACTCGAGAACGGCTTGAATATGTCAAAGACACTTCGTGTTGTTTGCTTTGCACAGAACGTTGAATATAGATAGATGTATAGATAGATAGGTGGATAGATAAGATAGAGAAGAGTATGTAGTAGTGTCAACCAGCACCAGTTATATGCATAGCAACGTAGTGTATACACGGTCATGCGATAAACAAGTTAACTGAGGACTGAGTTTAAATACATTGCAGAAATTTAAACATTCAAAGATTATAATTTAACATGAATAGAGGTCATGACATGAGCTTAAAAGTAAAATCTCTGAGATATTCCAAACTCTCTAAATTGTTCCCTTAGTTAACTGTCTTTCAAACATGACAAACATGACATCCTACTGACTGCATAATGATTGTGTTGGGGAACGTCTGGTCTTACCATCTCCACAATGCGTTCGTTATGTTCACGTGCCTGTTGCTGCACTTGATCTTTGATCTCATCGAAGTCCGCTTGGCATTGCAGTGCTGTGGGCGATGGCGTTGGCTGTGGCTGTCCGTCTGGCAGGTCGCGTGTCTTGGCCGTAAGTTCATCATTGCGCTGCTTGAGCTTAATCAATGCAGACTCCATTCTGGAATGAAAAAATTGATTAATAACTGCATGTTGGGGGAAACTGCTTTGCCTACTTCTGACTGGTCTCCACGCTTTCCTTCATGTTCTCGGTCAATAGCTTGGCTACTTTGGTGAGGTTGCCGTTCTCAGTGCGCAGAGTTTCATTCTCCTCCTCCAGCAGGTGTTGCTAAAGGGGGAAACAATTAGGAATTAGCTAAAGCAAATGACTCTGATCCCTTACATGTTCCACTAACTCAGCGATCTTCTCGTTGGCCTCATACAGTTGCAGTTCCACACTACTGGTAGTATTCTTCAGGGCCAGGAACTCGGCCACCAGACGTTCAACCAATGCATTCGTTATGGGCACACCCGGTTTGCCATCGACATTGACGAGACTGTCTAGGTCGTTGCCCCCGTTGGCTACGTCGCCACTGTCGGCACTGCTTTGTTGCAGTATCTTGAGCAGATTCCGCTTCAACTCGACAGATCCGATAAGCGAATGGGTTGGACTGCTGCTTGACTTCTCCTGTTGCTTCTCTCGCATGTGTTCCACCTCGCTGGTTAGACTGGACAAACAAAAAGCTATTAAATTTGGCTACTTTTAGCTAGAAGTTTCACTTACTCGTGTATCTGATCTATCTTCATTTTGTGCAGCTTATCGAGGGCATTGCGTTCATTGAGTGTCTTATTGAACTTGACAGTCAGTTCCTTGATCTCCGATTCGAATTTCCGTTGCTCTTGCTGCAGTGCTTCCAGTTGAATGCAAAGCTTCTCGTGCTGCGCCTGCTGTTCCTCTTGTGTGCTCCTATCTGCAAGTACATGATGACTATGACTATGCAGGGGAAGATTGTGGGCTACTTACATGAGTCAATCTCCAGCTTCAGCGCCTTGTTCTCCTCCTTCAGAGCAATGTTATCCTCGAGCAGCGTGAACATATCGTGCTCGGGATCCTGTTCGTTGTAGTCCGGTTCACGCACACGGCTACGGCTGCGTGTCTTGGCCTCCTGGGTGCGGAACTTGGCCACCGGTATGCGTCCACGTCGTTCCATGCTGTTCTAGGGGATTCTACTAAACAAAAAGCAGGAAAAGAAAGCGAGTTTGAATAGCTTCTTCGTCACTGGGTTCTAGTCTGCTCAGGTTTGTGTGGCTCACAAGTCGTCCTAAACCTCTTATGCTACGAAACTATCACCATGAATTGCTCTTGTGTGTGTGAATCAGTGAGGATGTGTGATGCGTGTGTGTTTGAATGCATAAGCATGAGCATGAGCAGAAGAAAAGCATGCGTCCTTGTACTGTACCCACATTGAAACGCTTTGGCATTTGACTTTAGTTTTTTTTGTTTTTTTTTTTTGCTTTTTGGTTGTTTTTTTGTTTATTATTATTACTTGCTTTTTATAATTTTACCATCTCATTATACCAGCACGCCTCTTTTGCCTAAGTTCAATTACTTTCGCTTACATGTGAATTGAAATTGGTTTAAATTTTGTCAACACTTCGTTAGATCTACATTCATTTATGTAGTTGAAGTTTTCTCTCATTTTTCTCTTTTGTATTTTCTATTTTTTTTTTCTTTTACTTTTGTGTTGTGTGTTGTTTGCTTCCTTGCTAAAAATGCTCACAGTTCAAGTTGTTGTATTTAGCTTGTTCTTCCAGAATTTGGCTACACATTTGAAATGCTTGCAACGAATGCTACGAATGCTAGAAGGCCTGAATAAATCAGAATCATTTCTTAGCTTGGCTTTAAACTATTTGCATTTTAGTGCAGAAGCGCTTTCACAATTCCTTAACTAATACTTTTGTTTACATTCTTGTATTTCATGCTAAATTATTTAACCTTACTCATTTATTTATGCACTTTTTTTCTGTTTTCCTTCCTTCGTTTTCGTTTCTTTTTTTTTTCTTTTCTTTTTAATTTTTTGTTGCCACTTTTAGTGAATAAATAAAAAATAATAACTAAGACAAAAAAATGTATAGAGCTGCATTTTTCACTATATAAATATTAATTTTTGAAATTAATTTTCTTAATTTTTTGTTTGCATTCATACAAAAATAACTAATTCAAGGCGGCTTAGAGCTCTTGGTTTTTGCTTTTCATTCGTTTTTCTTTTCATATTATGTTTTGCTGTAAATACATAAATATAGTTTTTGTTTTTAATTTTGTTTTAATTTATAATGTGTGTGTTTTTTTGTTTGTTTGTAAATTAAAGTTGTTGTATTTTGTCGTTCTTTTTACAGCTAAATTTAAATGTTATCTTTGGATTATCTTTTTGTCATGCATTTTATACTAAATATATATTTTTACATGTCTTTTCTCGCTACAATTTACATTTGTTTAATTTAAATTTATTTATATATAGAGATTTATATTATCATGTATATATGTATTATCTTCTTTTTCTGTTTTTTTGTTGAGTCTAAGCCTCGAAATGTTTGAATAGTAATAGATTCTTTATAAGGAAATAATAGTTTGCTTTTGGTTTGAGCCTTTTGCATAGAAATCACATAAATCGAAATTTTCGTAATATTTAGTTTTTCTTTTCTCGTATCGTAAGTATATATAACATATAAAAAATAAGAGTCAAAACAATCGAAATTCATATTTTGTTTTTGTACTGAATGGTAAAGGGTTAATAATATAAATAATAAAAGATTATTGAAGGAAACAATGTGAAAGGAAATACTGGAGTTGTCAGTAACAAATCATATCAATAGATATTCTCTATATATAACTAACATAATATGTGTGTGTATATAACTGAGTGTAAATGTAAATGTATCCTGCCTTAAAGTATATATATGTTTTTTAGTTATTTGATTTTCAAATTTTATTTTAGTTTGAGATTCTAAAATTGATTTTGTTTATATATTTATTAAATGTTGCCATTGTATGTTTTTATTGCAGAACTTTATAATATTTCAGTTTTCAGTTTTCTGCGATTTTGTTACTTTTTGTTTTGGGGGTTGTCAATAAGTATACGTATGTACTTTGATGTGTATGAATGTGTTAATGTGTTTATGTGTGTGTGTGTGTTTGTATATACGACCGCGCGTGGTATATGAATTAACTGCCCACAGTAGGGGGCAGCTACAAATGTCATATATATATATATATATATTAATATATATGTGTTTATGCTTGAGATTTGCTTCGATGTTGTGGTAATTTTCTGGTTTTCCGGCTCGGTGTTGATTTGGCTTTTTTTCACATCTCCTCAATAAATGCGCGTAATTTGTTCATCAGGGATCGACGGCAGGTGCCAGGCTTGTCAGTTTCCCGCTTGAACCACTTGTGAAAGGAATCCCCCGATATCACTTCACAGTCATAGAGCACACTCCATGCATTACAGATGGTCTCGCCCGCGGCCATCTCATTCTCGACTTCAATCACAAAATGCTGTTGCAGCGCATCGACAATCTCATCAATGCACGCTATCTCGTGGGCTTCCTGTGCGTCAATGCATAGCCGCAGCAGCGGAGTGCATTGCATTTTAAAGCTCTCCATATTCAGTTGCAGCTGCATGTTGTTTCTATTGCTGTTACTATTACTGTTGTTGTTTGTCTTAGTTGATGGATTGGATTGGATCATGGTTAGCGCAAAATCACAGCAAAGGTATTTGGTGAGTTGGCGCACAAAATTGACATTAATATGCACATTGGTATTGATGTAATCAATGGCCGTGTCACTGGACAGACTCAGCAAATAGCTAATCCTCTCCACATGCTCGGCCGGGGTGCGCGTCACCTTTGGTCGCTGTAGACTCGCTGTGCCAGCGCCGTTTGGTTCCAAGAACTGAAAACTGTTTGACTGTAGAAAGTCACGATATTTGCGTGCATCGCCCCAAAAGATTTGTCCTCGATCCAGCTTGTTGTCCACATGCCACAATTTGTGTGCGTAACCAGCGCCAAATTCCTGCACAAAGTAGCTAACAAATGAACGAACAAAACGTTCGGTGAAATGCGAATCTTCTAGCCAACGACGCTGCCAGACATCTTTGAATTCAAGATGCCCGTTATGCATTATGGGTCCAAGAAACTCAAAGACATAGGTCCAGCCATTGGGCACATCCACTAGCAGATCAGGAAACTCCTCACCAAAGCGTCCGTATGCCTGAGCAAAGGTTGCTCTGTTGAACGCCTCCTGCTGCATCAAATATGCAAATACATTTGCACACGCCAGACGCTGTTGTCGCTTGACTGTTGCTCGATGCACATAATCCATGAGGACATAATGAAGCACAGATACAGCCTCATGTTGTTTGCTAATTGCATTGTGCCAAATCGAGAGAACTTCGTTCTGCCAGTTTCCTCGACTACTGAGCACTTCCTCTACGAGTTTCGTGAGCAATTGCTGGCATTGTTTGCTATCGAAATTAGTTTCAACCACGGCTGCAGCAGTGCTGTTGTTATTGTTGTTGTTGTTGTTATTATTATTATTATTCCTGTTACTTAGCAACGGGTTTCCTATCGCTGGCGGAGGTTGGTGCTGATACTGTGAATAGTTGCTGCCGCCTGACGACGGTGGACGCTTCAATAAACTGGGCTGGGTAAATGTGGTAGATGCACTAACTGGTCGATTGCCAACGTTGCGCCACTGATAATGCGATGAGTTACCGAGCTTGGCAGTGCCATCATCATTGCTGCCACTGGTGAAGCGTAGCTTGTTGGGATCTATGCTCAGCGATTGATTCTCCTGCTGTTGTGCCTTGGGCAGCTTTTGCATAAAATAATTTCCGCTCTCGTGGCTTTGATGACCACCACCATGATGTTGCTGTTTCTGCTGTTGGTATTGGTAATTGACCTGCTGCTGTTGCTGCTGCTGCTGCGTATAGCCGCCACGTCCACCATGTTGCTGCTGCTGTGACTTTGCATCGTCGTTCTGCTTATGACGCTGTCGATTTCCACTAGTTGTTTGCGTTGCAGTTGGTTGATCCCAGTTGCGTGATCGTAAGTCCAGCACATCCTGCATCATGAAACGCACACGACTGCTAATCTTAATGTTCGTCTGATGTTGTCGATTCGAATTCGCACGCGAACGCTGCACAATATCCTGAATGCGACGAAAGATCTTCTCGATACGAACACCGCTGTGATACTGTTCCGGTGGACCAGCCTCCAGCAGATGTCCGACAGTGGTCAGCAGCTTGCACATATATTCCAGCTTCTCCTCACAGCCATGTTCCAGCAACGATTCGACGCAATGCAGAACACGATCGCTGGTCAGGGATTGAAGCTTAAATAGCTCACCAATGAAACGCACTGTTCCCCAAGCACGACGTCTGAACTGGTACTCGAGGTCCTCCATTTCGGCGCGTAGCTCAATCTTTTTGGCTGAATCGGTGCACGCATTGATACGGTCCTGTGTGGGCTGCAGCTTCTTTGCCTTAGCGTTTGCATCATTTACATTCGACTCGAACTCGTGCTGGATGCGTGTAATTAGGGAACTGGTGAATAGCGACTTATTCTCTGCCTTTATCTCGTGAAACAACACCTTACAGAAGCGAGCATAGGTGGGTGCAAAGTTCGGCTCACTAATGGTTTTCTCGAATATAAGCAGCATAACCTGTTGGCAAAGATTGAATAGTGATTGAATAATTGATTACAGAATATGATTGCATTCACATCTTACGTTAGTCATTTTGCGCTGTGTGTCCATCTTGATGCTGGACATTTCCTTAAGCAACACTTCAAAGTTATCGGGAGTCAATTTGTTAAGTATGCCACGCACTTTCTTGAGGACTCCATCCATGTCATTATCATTGTCAGCCTCTGTTGCATTGCACATGAACTTGCGACGCAATGTTTCAGGTTGCCAAGCATTCTCACATTCCGACAGCTTGATCTCTTCCTTCAGCGACAGCTGGACTCGTATAATGTCGTTGTACCTTTGATTCGAATTACCCATGCCTCCGCCACCACTGGAGCTGTTGCCACTAGAGTTGCCACCCATTGACTGATAGTTGTCATGATGCTTCTTATTTGCGCCATGTCCATGACCTCGCCCACGCTTCCCAGACATATAGTCCATTGATTCATGCGCATGTTGGTACTGCTGACCGTGCTGGTTGTGGCCATGATGGTGTTGCTGCTGTTGCTGCGACTGCCTCGACACAAACAATTGGGCAATGCAATCGCCCTTCTGGCAGGGCACCAACGGCGGTTTACGGCTATCGCTGAGCTTCGATATCTCACGCAACTGTTCGATGTTGTATCTGATGAACTTGACTGCAGGGCTGGAGCTTTTTGTAGCACCTGCCGTTGTTTTGCTACTAGCTTTGGAACTACTTTTCTCTGCTGAAGAGATCTTCTTATTGCCGGCTGTGCTGGCATTATTATTGGGCGATTCATTCTTTAGTGTGCTGCTTGTCCTTGGGGCACAATCCACATTATCATCAGATCCTCGGGAAGTTTGTGAGTTTTCTGCTAGTTGTGAGCTTGACCAGGTGGAACTGCAAATGAAACTGGTATGTGCTTGGGTCTCCTCATTAAAATCTCCAAATTTCAACTCTTTTACATTGGCCTCATCGCACGTCTGGGCATTTTCAGCTATATGCTCGTCCACTTTGCTCAGTTTGAACTTATCCGCAACTCTAGCACAATTTGGTGTCTCCTCGTCTTCACAAACAGAGCTGCTACTGTTCAGAAATTCTAGTTGTGGCTCCAACTGGTTGGGCTTATCTTCGGAATTCTTTTGTAAAAATTTCGCAACAATATCCTCGGATGCCATGTGTTTAGTCTGCTGTTTTGTGGAATCACTCGAGGTACATTTTTTGTAACCAACTGAAAAAGATGAACAACAAAAAGTTGAAGAACGAAATGTGCAACAGAAACTAAACACAATACGAGAATATCGATAATATCTCACTTACATAATTTCTCTCCAGTCGAATCGTCGTTGTGATTGCTCGAATTGCCAGTTCGATCTTTGGGTTGCTTGTCTCTTAGGCTATAACTTAAGCTAGAGTTATTACTAGTTGCACTAAGTTTATCAGTCGTCGTGGTTGCCATCGCTTTGTCCGCGACGGCGTTTGTTGTTGTCTGTTTGCTTGTTATTGTAGCGAACGTTGTGATGCTTGTATCAGCGCCAGTTGTAGCCCCACAATTGTTGTTATTGTTGCCCTTCGCATTGCTTGCAGCACCGCTCTTAGCATTGTTGCTTACATTATTATTGTTGCCAATGTTGTTGTTGGCCGTTGATGTGTTTGTTATTGTTGCAGCAGCCTTTTGCTTTTTCTTCTCCTGTTCCTTGCGTTTCTGCACCTTACGCTGGTTCTTTCTACTCATATTACTTGGTGCCACAGCCGCAACAACGGGATCAGGTGCTGGCGCCTTAACGACCGCAGCGTCTTTTTGCGGCTTCTGTAGATGTGTGGGCGTAGATGCTGCTGAAGACGACGTTGAAGGCAATTGAAAAGCATTGGATCCAGTGGTTTTCTGTTTATGCTGACCTTGCTCTGTAGAGCCCCTACTACTCAGAATTGTTGTCCAATTTTGCTGATCTTTTCCGCCAGCCAACTGATCGGGACTTGCAACAACTGAAATACTTTTCTGCTCAGTTGCCACACCACATTCATTTGCTATAGAGTTCGGCGTCGCGGTGCCTGCAAGAAAAGTGTTATTTAATTTAATGCTCTGATTGAGTAAAGAATTTAAACACTTACTCTGCTTGTTGGCTGATTTTGGCCGCTGCTGCATTGAAGTCCTTTCTGTCGCTGTATCTTGGAACAAGACAGGCACGCTTGAGCTGGCAGAGACAACTGGAGGTCCAGCTGCTGGGGCTCCAACTGGGGGCAAATCCTTGCCGCATGGTTCCGTGTTACTTTCAAATGCGTTCTCCGAGGCATTGTCCACTGTGGCAAAGGGTAAAGAACAATATTAGTGTTTGGTATAAATAAATTTGCATATGCATTAGCAAAAGGGGTTATAAGACTAATCTGTTAATTTGTATGCATGTATATCTAATTGACAGACGACCCCAAGAGGGTAATTATGATATACATATGTACACATGTTTATGTTTTGCATCCGCCTGAGTGTCATCTGTGAGATACTCTAAATTTGGTGCAAGTTGATCAAAACAATATATTTTTTTATTTCGAATAATTTTGAAGGCAGTTCATTATAGTTATTTTCTATTAAAATATGGAAACTAGATCATTCTTAAACATTTCTACAGACGCAAAAAGCAATTACCACTTTGCTCGAACGTTTCATTGCCCAAAAGAACAGATTTTTAACAACACTTCTAATGTGGAAGATTCTCTGTATGGCTTGAGTTTATGTCGAAACAGTTTTGACTAACATATATGTATATGGACATCAATAAAAAGTACTATAAGAAATACTGTTTTTGGTATTCACTTAGATGTTTATAACTTGGCATACTTCTCTAGTGAACTTGTAAGGTTTCGTATTTATGTATTTAACGGAATCGAGCTTACCATCATTCAATTGCCAGAACTCGAGATGATCTTCTGGATGTCCAGTATTCGCTAGTATATCCTTTACAATGACACTGACTTTGTCCTCATCCGTTAGCGGAGGTGATGCAGATAACGATGCAGATTCTGAACTGATTGCCTGCTGATTGCCGGCTATGCCTTTGGATGTCGATGCGACCTCAGTATCAATTTGGTAATTCAGCCTGGAACCAGCGAGCATTAAAACTGCCGAGGAGGAGCTCGACTCCAGTTTGACTGTCGATTGGTATTGGGGAAGGCTGGCATCGCTACCCGTACTTGATGTGAGGTTCGAGTTCGAGTCCTTCTTGTTGAAAACCGATGAATTGGGATCAAGGACATTCTCTTTGGTGTCCGGATGTATAATTGGTATGGCGTGCCGGCGCTCCTTTATCTTATCCATGCCGGCCAACTGTTGGGCCGATGTGAGTGAACTGGACGAATAGGTTCCAGTAACTCCCGGCACTGCTGCAACGGACGTGGCACTGTTGCTTTGCAAGAGTGGTGCATATGTGTGGAGGCCTGTCGATGCTGCCGGTGGCGGTGCTGTCAACCCTGCAGCTGCTATAATTGGTGCTGTGGTTAGATTGGGTGGCGGTCCAATCGGAATGTTGGGACAATACGAGGCTGGCAAATGATAGGCGGCATTTCCATTGAGTACGTTATTACGCGTATTCATGATGGGTGCCACAGCAGCCGTTGCCGCATTATTGACCAGAGTCGGTCGCGGCGGCGCTGCTGTTGTGGGTACCGCATATGTGGCATAGAAGCTCGTCTGCTGCGGCGGCGTCGAACGCTGGCCGCCTCTCATGTTGCCACGCTGTGAACCATTGTTACTGCCTCCGCCTATGGAGTTGGCATTGTTGCCACTGTTATTGCTGAGCGGCGCTGGTGGCAGCGTCGTATGATAGTAGGCAATCGATTGTGGCTGTGCCGCATTCGCCACGGCTCCAGCACTGACTCCAACACCGACACCATGCTGCTGACCAGCCGGCAATTGCTGCTTCTGTGGAGGTGCTGTCGTATAAAACGCACCAGGCGTAGTTGGAGTGGCACCATTTGCTGCAAAGCCTATGGGAGGCGCACCGACCAGTTGACCGGGATGTGTGAAGGGCACATATGCCGTTGAAATGTATGTGGTGGCACCCCCACCTCCATTGCTGCCAGCGGGTGCGATCAGTCCAGCTGAGGGCGTAAAGTGTGGTGGCAGCGTCGAATTGCTGATGGTCCGCACCAGGTTTGTGCTGCTGTTGGCTGGCGTAAGAACGCCATTGGCATGCGTATGACCCTGACCATGGTTAACATGGTTGCTGTGCCCATGGGCATGGGGCACGTGTCCCAACGAATTGCTGCTGGTGGCGCGACTCAATTGGAGAGCGGCGCCACCATTGTTGCCATTGCTGCTATTGCTAGATGTGTGCTGGGCGTGGCTAGCGTATGGCAGAGGCGGCGGCGGTTGGCTGGAATAGAAGATGATCTGTTGCTGCTGTAGTTGATGGTGCTGCTGTTGCTGTAGTTGCTGCTGCTGCTGTTGTAGTTGCTGTTGCGGCAGGGGGTGGTGTTGATGATGTAAATTGCCGAGATTCCCTAGATGCCCAAGATTTGAGACCGTTCCTTGTTGTGGCACAAACACGTGCGTTGGCTGTTGTTGTTGCTGCTGCTGTTGTTGTTGCTGCTGTTGCTGCTGCTGTTGATCCTGTTGCTGATGTGGCAGGTGAGAGATTCGCGACTGTTGCTGCTGGTTTTGATGGTGATGGTGTGTATGCGAATGCGCGTGCGACGCCTGATGGTGCTGGGACTGGTGGTTGTGGTTCTGCTGGTGTGTTGACTGTGGCCTGTTTCCCTTCCCACCCCCTCCCGTTGGCATGAACATAGGAGGACCTTCGTAGGATCTACACACACGCGAAATCACACACGCACACACACACAATTTGTTTTAGTTTTTGAAATATACACACGTGTGTGTGTGTGTGGGAGACAGAAAGTACAGACGAGACGGGGAAGGGAGGTGACCAAGAGAGTCGGTCGTTGGCGTCCGTGGAACAGAACAAAATGTACAAAATTTAATTGTTAGTAAGATGAAAATGAAAGTATGAAACAGCATTAAAAATAAAAGCGTTGGTTCATGGGGATGCGATGAATGATCGTGCAATACATACAGGGAAAAATAACATGCAAGTTATTTTATTGTTCATACAAATAACTTACAACTAAAGAGAGAGCAAAAGGCAGAGGTAGAAAAATAGAGAGAGAGAAGCCAGCACAAATGTTGAATGTAATTCGAAAGTATTTCCAAAATAAACTTGTTGACATTTACTATTAATATCAATATTAATCAAAGACCAAAGGACAATTATTTAAGATCGAAACATCGCAATAATTGAGAATTGAAAGAGTGTATTTCTCAGTTTGTTCTATGGTTAATTGAGCTCACAAATTGACATGATGTCACGTATGGGGCGTGAGAAATACAAACACATATGTATTTACACACACACAAACACACACATACACAAACTTATCGTGGTTTTATCAACGGTACACGAAGTAAATACTAAAAAAAAGAAGAATACGAATTGAATGCAAAGCAAGGCAAGTTGATGACACACAACAACAGGTGGCGCTCTTAGTCAGCACAAGTATCACAGAGTAAAAGAGAGCGAGAGGGAGAGAGAGAGAGCGTTTAAAAGCAAAAGCTGACGAGAGTGTGGGAGGAGCGGCGCTACTGCCGGATGGGAATGCGCCTTGAGATACTTCTCATCTCATCGCCATCGCCATCATTGACGTCGTCTGCTGTTTGAATTCGCCGCTGCACTTTTCTCGGCCCACATTCAGCAAATGCGCATCTTCGTGCCGTCTCGGCCGCAGTCTCAGTCTCAGGAACTGGCACAAGTGGCCACTGAGCTGGGGAAAAACCTGTTCACTTGAACTACAGTTATTTATCGTTGTATTTTCTTTACAGCAACAACAAGAAAAAAGAAAAATACCGAAATGCCAACCCGTTTTGAAAATATATCGCACTTGCTGTGGTTATTCTTCGTCGTAAACAAAACCAGTTGTGGCATCAGTGTGTGTGTGTGTGTGGGTGTACGGCGAAACAACATACAGTGAAATTGAATTGGATTCGTTCTAATTGGATATTTCAAATGATGCTAGCGATGCAGTAAAGTGTTTATGGAAGGCGATAGAAAGAATATCAAGCAGAAAAGGAACTCGGGGAAAAACAAAAAAACATTCCACTTTTAAAACTATGAAGGGAGGCAGATTTTTGCTTACCGCTTCCTGCGCTTATGTTCCTGTTCGGTGCTCCCGCTTTCGTTGTTGTTGTTGGAGTTGCCGCCTACCACAGGTTCTTGCTGTTTCTGTTGTTTCTTTTTCTTTGTTTATTCTTCTTTTCTGCTGCTGTTAATACTGTTCTCCTGTTGTTGTTGTTGTTGTCGCTATTCTTATTGCACTGATGACAAGGCGCAAAACAAAGCGACGCGAGTTTCGAGTTATTTTTGTGTTTATATTTTCTCTCTTGACACTCAAGAATTCTCAGTTGCTTTTTAGGCTTAGGATTCTTCTCTTCGACTTAGAATTTGTCGTAATACGCAAACTCGAATAAGACTTCTTTAATTTGGTATTTGCTTCTATTTGTTTATAATTGTTAAAACCGCCGATTGTGTTGCAAGTTAACTTGCTATTTATTAATGGGCAAATTGATTGATTGTTTACTCTGGTGTTCGTGGCGCGTTTCGGTTTCTATTAAATTATTAATTTTTGTTGTTCGCACGTATTTTAATAACGACTGCAATTGTTAACGTACATCGACATTTATGTGGATGAAAAACGAGCAAGTACATATACACATACGTTCAAAATATATAAATAAGTACTGCTAAAATTTCACAATAATTTTCTCTATAATTAAAAGAAAAAGAAAAAAGTGTGCTTTAATTTTGCATGAACAATTTGGTCAATTCAAGGAATTGTTAAGCAAAGCTTGCTATATTGTTTTCTATTGAATTTGTTTTTTCTCTGTCTCTCTCTCTCTCTTTGTCTTGCTCTCGCCCAGTCGAGGCGTTGCTTGTTGTTTTTTTTATTTTATTAGTGTTGCAGCTCTCGGCTGTCTTTTGTCACTCTTTCGCTGTCCGTCGGATTGTTGGTCGGTCGGTGGTACTTACTCGCCGCCCAAAAGCTGCACACATCATAAAATTAAGAAACGAAAAAAATTTGGTTCCGCGTGGGGAACACGGTTTTTAAGTACTCGCGCTATCTTTTCACATCAGTTCATTGTATTGTTTTTTATTTAGTTTGCTACAGTTTCAATAATCTGTATATATCTATTACAAATAATTTTGTAAATGGAAAATGCTACAGAAAACACGTCCGCTCTTGACAACTTCACTAACAGAATGTTATCGAATCGCTCGAAATATGTTCGATCGAACGACTGACTTAAATGAACGAACTAGTTATTTTATTCTCATATCGTTGGCTCCTTTTCTGACAGTGACTGTCTTGGGATTTTTTGCCTTCTAATATATGAATTTTCCTAAAAGCAAACATGAATAATATAAAACATTACAAAATTTGTATATATTGTTAACCCATCGCCCAAATTGAACTGCAATATTTGTATCGTTTACTTGAAAAATGTTATCGACACGCTTTCCAACACTGTTAGAATCTTTTTGATTTATTTTGTATAGAGTTGTCCCACTTGCACTTAGGTGATTTTGCGCAGGAGCAAAATGATATCATGAAAAGCTTGGTGCTACGACACTCGAAGTCCATTTACTTGTATTGTTATTTGACAGGTGGCGCTAGCTGATGTTTGAAATATTTAAATTAATTGGAAATTCAAAAGTTAACTTAAAAATACATGCTATATGTAGATGGATTGATATTTAAAAAAGCAAAAGTAAATGTTTTTCTTACATTTGAATTATGTCGTTCTAATTTTGCCCGAACTGTTATTATTTTGCCGGCATATACAGGAGTGCTGTACTCTAACTTAACACACACAAAAACATGGAAGTAATGTATGCTGCATGTGTAACTTGTATATAGGCATTTGGCATTACTCTGGTGTTAGTGTAAATCGCTCATGCGCCCTGTTGGCATTTCCATTGACAGGAGAACACCCTGTATGGCCTTGGTGGAGCTTGGCGCTGGAATTCTTGCAGCATTTACGCGCCCAATTCTCGGGGTCGTAGTAAAAGTTGTTTTCTCCTTATTTTGCCGGATATGCTGTCAGAGGTGCCATTGCTGCGGCTCTGCCCCATTTTGTGCGTGTTTTTGTATGTATTAGTGTGTGTGTGTGTGTCTGTTGTGTATGTGTATTTACATATATATTTGTTTATATAGTATTTATTTCCCCGTCTGTGCAACTGTCACAAGGCTGTGTCTGCTCGTTTCTGGCTGTTCCTCTTGGTGAAGATTTTTATCAGTTGAATTACATTGCAGCTTTCTCTGCTGTTTGCAGTACCGTTATCATTGTAAAAGAAGTTTCAATTCTGAAAGAATTAAATGCCCACACCGTTTTTTTTAAATAATGTATTTTTATTATTTATTTCTTTTTTTTAGACGAACATTTGCAACTTGTGGAAACTTAATTATTTATTAAAACAAATATTCGCTAATGTAGTTAACAAATAAATATAGCAACAATATTAACTTAAATTTCTATAAAACATTTTCACGTACCCGTACATACCATATATATTTATGAAAGAACGGCTTAAAATTAACCGTTGGCTGCTGGCGCCACCTATCGCCATTGTGGTCCATACAGTATTTAGTGTGTGACCAGATGCCAAGCTTACTTACTTAATGGTGTTTTCTTTCTTTATTTCTAGGAACTAATAATAAACAGATTTAAACCTATACAAATAAATGAGAAATATTTAAGTTGCGACATATTTGCAAAGTGCACTGAGTTATCGGGCACAATATTGACGACCTCAATTTAATATTAGACCTAAAAAATTCCGTAAAAAAATACCGCACTTAGAAAATAAACATACCATCACGGCGTGCTGTCGTCCATCTCCTATTGGAATTTGCGCGGCACTCAGTCCGAGGCCGAAGCTTCTTCCTGACGCGCGTTTCGCGAGCGGCGGCGTTTAAATCGCTTTTTCCGTTTCATTCTCTTTGGCGTTGAAAATATATATGCAAGTGCACAAAATTGCAAATTACAACTAAATACAAAAATTCAACCAAAAATAAACCATGTTTAATTGATTGCAATTCGATTTGATAATTGTGGAATGATAATAATCCGATAATAAGTGTGTGCGTTATAAACGATTCACTTGAAATGGGCATAGCCCAACCAAAAACCTTTTCTTTTTTTTTTATATAATTTTAATAAATACACATAAAATGAAACAAACTAACCACTAATAAAAGTAATAGTAAAAACAAAGAAAACAAAACAATTACAATAAAAACTGAAACGGCAATAATTAGAAAATTTCTATAAGAAATTAATAAGCGAAGAAAAGAAATCAAATATCAATTAAAAACGACGTAGATAGTAAATTAATTAATAAGAAAAAATAATAAAAAGCACAGAATACGCTCAATTTATAATTATTAATTGCAAATTGGCAATACAACAAGAGCTAAGTTCTTTCGCATACACACACATACACAAGGACAACACCAATACCAGCATATGTGCCGTGTGTGGAGTACAATGTGAGACATTGAATTAGAAAGGAAAACACTCAAAACATTTGCCGCCAAATCGACATCGACATCGTCACCTTCACCATTAAAAGACGCCCACCAAGAAAGTAGACACCCACGCGGAATCCGATTGAATCGTCTCAATATACACCAGATCCCACCTGAGACTTCCCCCGTGTCCCGTTGGTCCCGTTGCCCAGTCCAAACGAAGGTCCTGCAAGACAATAACAAGAAGAGAAGAAACGAAACGAAACGGAATTAAAAAGAAAAATAAATAATACAAAATAAATAAGGACGCTTTGATTTTTGCTCGCATCTGGAAAGCGCCAAATTTTTGGCATGGAAACGTCGTCAGTACGCCGGCGAAGAGCGCGTCGTCAGGAACAAACAGGAGAAGAAGTAGCAACAGCAGCAACGATAGCAACAACTGCAGCCATGCGAAGGACGAGGAGAACAACAACAACAACACAGACACAGACGACAACAAGAGCGCCAGGATTAATCATCACATGGTCGCAGTGCGTTGTTGCTGTTGCTCTTACAATACTATTAAATTGCCTCTTCTGTCAAGGTGAGTAAAGTCTGTAGGTGTGTGAGTGTGTTAGTATGTGGGTGCATGAGGTAGCGCTTGACAGCTTTACTAAACCTTCAACAGGCTGCAATGATTCAAATTCAAAGATTAACAATGGTTAAAAACAGGTATACTAACTCTGTACAAGTGTATGTAACAGGCAGACTATACAATATATACTAAACTATAATGCTACTACTACTACTGAATACTAACCAAGTCAATTAAGCCATGTCCGTCTGTGCGTCTGTCTGGCTGTCTGTCCGTCTGTTTGAACCTCGAGATCTGAGCTATTATAAGAGCTAGACACACCAAATTTTACATAAAGATTCCGTAGATTCGCAAATAAATCGATTTAAAAGACATTCATGTATACTTAGTTGATTATATTATGTACCATTTCTTCAAAATTTAATTCTTTCGTATCTGAAACACAGAAGTTATTCAATACTGTGTCTTTAAAATTAATAAAGTACTTTTAAAGGTTTTGCTATCAGGTGTTCCCGACTGTAGCACTTCTATAATTTAGAATAGATAAGAAGAAAGAAGGTGGTCTGTTATACATTTATAAAAATGTATAATAAATATACAGAATTTTTGAATTTAGACGGGATCACAATACTACAACATACTATTCGCAGTTGCATTGCCTACATACATAAATTAAAACCAATGATAAATAATTGAGATATGACATCAAATTTTGAAAGTACAATGAGAACTATACAAACAACAACAAAATTTATCTAGTGTTGAAGTCACACGCTCTCGAGCTACTTTCGACAAGGTCTTCGGCACTTAAGAGTTGCCAAGCACCTCCATTGAAGCCTGCCCCCGACAGCACAACGAGCACTAGAGAAAAACGATTCATACCAAATGTATCTCGAGATATTTTTGTAGTCTTAATAATTTGCACCTAAAATAAGTGATGCGTCATTTCCACAGCAATAGATTTAATAGATTTCGTGTCAAAATAAGAGACTTGAAGAAAGAAAACAACAAATGTTTAACGCCTTTTTATAGGCGTGTTAAAAAACCGCACGCTCATTCGTTGCTTGGTTAAACAAATTGATAATTAACTCGAACATGCAATATTCTGCGATGACTCGAAGGTATTTGCAATGCAATCTTCTCTTCTATGGTATAACTAAATATGTATTGTAGATAAATCTTAATCTTTAAGTTCATTATATGTCATATATTTCAGTTTTCTGACTTATTTATGATTATTTTATTGCATTGCTTGCATTGTAAATCTTTTGCCTTTCTAAAATTAAAATGATTTACGTTAGGCCTGAGAGATTATTAGACTATAATAGGTATACTATTTAGCAACGCTATGTGATGCCAAGAGATGTCGCGGTTTTTTAGCTAAAGCAATTTACAAGCTGCGGTAAAAGCGATTTGGAATTACTTGTAATTTGCCTCGATGAGTCCAATTAATCTCGCAAATCTATGACAGGTTTTATGCTCACTGATTCCGGCCTCCTAATTAACGTCATCTGGCACGACAAGCGCCTAAATATCTATACAAAAAATAAATATATATATCTTGAAGAAATCGTGCCTTGTTTGTTCTGCTAAACAGCTTTGGTCCGCCTCGCTTTCATCTTTATTTGTCTTTTATGATCGTTGAGTAAATGTAAATTTATAAAATCAAAGAATACCCATTGTTGTGCTAGGGCAAACAAATAATACAGCAGTGAGTTGGTCGGTCGGCTTAATTACCATAATTAGCCTGGCCAACAACAGAAGCCAACGATGTAAAGTCGACACTCGGTTCAATGAACCGTTGACTCCGACGCGTTGGTCACGCAATTTGGTCAACGGCAAGAGCGGAGAAGAGACAAACGAAAAAGATAAACACTGAAAATAATTATAATAACTGAGATTCACACGCTCATTTCATACATTTTCCGAGGTTAATTCAAATTGCATGTGCTCAATGCTTAACTAACCGAAAATTGTTTGAATTTTTGCCATTTTGCACAATTATGATTTGCTTTTAACTCGACTTACAGATTAACTGCAAATTTCTTTATTCATTTTATTAAGAAACTGAAACTAAATGTTGGAAAATAAAAGTTGAATTGTATTTTCTTCAGTCCACTAATATTTGGAAAGTAAATCGTATGATTCTTTGCAAAGTTTCTACTTTTAGATTACTTTTTAAAAGGCATAAACAAGAAGATTTAATATATTTTACATAACAAAATGAATGTGATATTTGAGAAGAATTGAATTTAACCAATGCAAAGAGTATTAATTATTCGTCAAACAAAACTTGAACTGGTATCTCTGATCTTTTTACCTGAGAAATAGATCTGAATAGACTACTAAAACGCACTTCACCATTGTGCTGAGTAAAATCTAAAGATCTTTCTGTGTTGTTAGTTGTTTCCTGTTCTTCTGGTGATAAATTTGTAGATGACTTAAGTCTTGTTCCTCCCAGTTTCATTTACCTAATGAGCCGCATTTAATCAGCTAAACTTTCGATTTATTCGCTATTCTTGACATTTTTGGGCAATTTATTTGAACTGTTTTTCGGCACAGACGGCGTTATTTATGTGCGGGAATCATTCATCGCATTATGCAAAACATACAGCGAGAAGACATTAGAAAGGCCAATGAACTGCAACAAAAAAACTAAATCATTCATATCTTTGTCGGTCTCTGCCAACCGTTGCTGAGTTGAGTGTGAAGCGTTTTCTTCTACAAAATGCTGGAAAAGAGACCAAGAAAATGAGCAGAATGGAGATGAAGAGAAGTAGGGAAGGTGGGAGCGGTGTGGCATGGTGCGAGTACTGCCAAAAAGCGAATGGTGTAATGTGGAAACCGGTTGACGACTGTCGGACAAAGACTGCGGCTGTATCTTGTCATACTTGGCTTACAGTTCCCACACACCCGTGCCACACACATACACACTCCACACACACTTCCACTGTTGGCGTGGCCCAAAAGTTACACATCATGAGGCGACTGGCAAGCTTTGACTGCGGCTGCGGCTCCAACTGCGGTTGGCGAGCGGAGCAAACAGAAGTGACTTGGCGGGGCAGCTGGGTCAGTCAGCCCAGCACAGCATAGCGTCGCTTACGTAACTCGAGTCTTTTCACAGAGCGAGTACAGTAAAAAAGCAAAAAATAAACTCAACTATTAAAATGAAATGCACAAGCGCAGTCAGCGTCGTCGTCGACGTTGAACTCAATTCCACAGCCATGCAGTCTGTCGTCTTGGCGGCTAATTAACATGCCCCAAATATGAGCAGCAAAGACAGCAGCAGCAGCAGAGGCAGCAGCAGCAAAACGAAGCGAAATGAAATGAAAGTGTATGTGTCGTTACCTTTCCAGAGTTACGTATACAGCTCCAACTTAGACCGGACCCAGAGAGCTTTCTGCATAACCACAAAATGCGTGAGGAGAATACATATCGCACAAACGAGTTTGCCAGCTGGACAGTTGCAGATCTTTTATGACTTTTTGTGCAATTGATTCGAATTTAATGTTTGCAAAATTACGAAAACATCAAAATACTCACGAGAAACTCAATTGGATAACACTTAAAGACACAGTGAATCAATTGGGATCGCAATTCGATTATCATTTCGTTTTATAATAAAAGAAGAAGATCGTAAATTGTTCTCATATAATATTAAAGTTTACTTTATACTTACATAAACCAATTCATAGTATCTACTTATTTAAGAATATATAAATCTATTTAATGCAAATTAGAATGAATATATTAATAGCAGCAAATGGATTTTGACAGTGAATTCAGACTGAGATGGAAAAATATTATTTATGATTATGCCTATTACTCATCATCGTATATAGGCATATTCATGAATAATAGTTTTCCATCCTCTATTTTTCTATCCTCATATGGAATTTAAAAGTTTTCTTTTCTTTTTTTACAATTTGATTTTAAATCGAGAGCAACAGTCGAGCGGATGCCCTTCGACCTATGTATGATCCGGTATAGTTTAATTTGTTAAATTCATACATACATGTGCATGCTTTCAAATTATTCTTGACAGAAGGCGCTCACCCCCTCCCTTTTTAGCTGAAACAAGCACTTGGTGTTATCGCATACCTTCTTGAATAACACAGGCCCACAAAAAAAAAAAAGTTTCATGATCTGGGTAAGCGGTATATGCAGTTATATGTATTTTGGGTCGCTGAATCCGAATCCGAGGTCAGAATTTCGCCATCACGTCTGGACTTCGACATAACCTCACAAAACTGAAAAACCTTAAAATATCCCCCAAAAGATATAGAATCCTGATCTGAGCATGCGATATATGTTTTATCATGTATTTTGTCCTTCTTAGTCGGAATCCGAAGTCAAAATTTACGTAGCACGTCTGAGTTTCGACTTAACCGCAAAAAACTCGAAAAATTTTTGGAACCCCAAAAAATAATGGGGGTCATGATCGGGTCATGCGATATATGTTTCTATATGTTTTTAGACCTTCCGAATCTGAATCCAATGTCAAAACCAGCCTATCACGAATAAATTTCAATCTAACCTAAAATTTTTTTTAAAAACTTCCAAAATTTTTACCTTTTTTTATATTATGGATTATGGTGTATTCAAATTTAATATAAAAATAGCTTTCTTTTTCAATATACCCCTTTTTGAGCATTATTTTATCAGTATTCTGAATAGGTTCATATGAGTACTGATTTATTACGTCAAAACTGTATTTTAACTAATAAAAAACATAAACTAAATACGTAATTCCACATATTAGCATAAATGCAGTAATAAATTATCAAAAAAATTAAAAATTTTGGAAATTTTTCAAAAATTTTTAAGGTTAGATTGAAATGCAGACGTGATTGGCTGATTTTGATATTGGATTCGGTTTCGGAAGGTCTCAAAACATATAGAAACATATATCGCATGACCCGATCATGACCCCCCATTATTTTTTGGGGTTTCAAAAATGTTTCGAGTTTTTTGCGGTTAAGTCGAAACTCAGACGTGCTACGTAAATTTTGACTTCGGATTCCGACTAAGAAGGACAAAATACATGATAAAACATATATCGCATGCTCAGATCAGGATTCTATATCTTTTGGGGGATATTTTAAGGTTTTTCAGTTTTGTGAGGTTATGTCGAAGTCCAGACGTGATGGCGAAATTCTGACCTCGGATTCGGATTCAGCGACCCAAAATACATATAACTGCATATGCCGCTTACCCAGATCATGAAACTTTTTATTTTTTGTGGGCCTGTGTAATTATTGTCCGATTAAATAGAAATTTGGAAGATACGTAGATATTTTAATCAGCTTAGTATAAAGTAAGTAAGAAAGTTGTATCTTTTACATCTTTGTATCTGTTACATCGTTGTATCTGTTACATATATTTGCACAAAGTTAGTATACCCTTGGACAATTTTTAATGGTCAAAAGGGTATGAAAAGCAACTTCAAAATATCGTTTTTAATACTTACCTTAGATTACAAGTGGGTTCCATCTACACATCTAATAATTACATACCTTTAGGCTGTGAAATATGCAAATAAAGTAACGCTCTACTTATTAATATTAAACAAGTTGCTTAGGGTTTTTAAATGTGATCCTGTTTGCTCAAGCTTTTCGATCATAAACATTTTCAGGATCATTCGACTAAGTTCATTACTTATTGTACAAATGATAAATGCGAAATCAGTTAAACAGTGAAGGTTGTATGGCTGTGTCGGCGTTAAATTAACCAATCAAAGATCTGCTTATTTCAATTAAATGTCAATCGACTTATGACTCTACAGTTTTAATTATGAAAACATATTGAAAAAGACGAAGAATGAAATAAAATTGAAACATAATTCGAGATCAATTGACATTTAACTAAAAGTCCTTGAGCTACAAGTTGCAGTAATAAAGGTCATTTATATGTTATACAGACCTGAACTACTGCCATTATATTGAGTGTTTTCGACTTATGGCTAATTGAAAATCGACAAATTTTATGGGGAAAACATAAAACTATTGTGAGCATGTGATATGGGCTTACGTAAATTGATTCAGCAGTTGTGGAACTGCTGTGGAACTGCTGAAATCGCTGACAAGTTGGGCAGCTTATCGCGTATTTGCAGTCACAAACGATTCGCATAAAACTAAACGAACGAAAGTTCCATTTTCGTCAGTGTTTTCCGGCAATCTGTAATCTAATTCGCACCAGCCACTCAGCAGGGAGGAGGGTGTCAATGGAGTGAGGGAGTGTGTGAGGTGGGTGGGGGACGCGGAAGGAATCCACGGTGGGTCGTATGTATCACTTTTCACGTGTGTAGTTCTAATGCCGCGCAGATTGTCGAGCAATTTGCAGAGATTAAATTAGCTGAAGCGTGCTGTTGCAAGCAAGAAGTATTCCCCCACTCCTGCTGATGCTGTTCTTCTTCTTCTTCTTGTTGTTCATATTGCTGTTGTTGTTGTTGTTAAGATTGTTGCTACTGTGGGCCGTTAAGGCAGTCCATGTCGCTGACTGTGGTTGCATGCGAAACCACCACCAAAGCAGGCTGGCTGCGCGACAGAGATGGCAATGTCTGCGCGACTTTTGTGTGGGTGTTAATGCGCCACGCCCCTGCCCTCATCTCACCAGATCCACCGGCTCAGCTGTGCTACAACGCCCATCCATCCGCCCAATCGCCCAACTTGTGGGAAATGTTTCTCTCTGATGATGCCGCGCAAAATTTCTAATCTCTACGCCGGATTTACGAATTGTACTCGCACGGCTTTCAGCTCCACCTCCTACTCCCCGAGCACCCCCTGCCTTCCCGTTGACTCCCCGTCGACCACATTGAAACTTTGTGTACATATTTGAGTTTCATTTCGTTTGTGGTTTCGTTTTGGGCAACATGAAGTCATAAAATTGAAATAAATATAAATGCGAACAGCGAACAGCAAGTTGACTTCCCACTGAGTGGTAACGCCCCCATTTGCCGGGGCTAGGAAACCCGCACCATGCTTGCATTGCTTACTCTTAAATCTCTTAGAAGTGAGGAATTACCAGGCAATATCAACAGACAAGCACAAGAACAAGTAGGCCTGCTGTTTCCATAAGCCCTCCTTATGAATCTCTTCTAGAGATACTTTCTGGCATAAAGAGAAGGTTCTCATAAGTGAAGAATAATAACTTTGCAAATTAAGTACACATTATTTCCACTGGAAGTCAAAGATGTCTTGTATCGATATTTACTTATATGCATAATTATCCCAAATGTAATACAGAATAATTAAGATACTAAACTTTCTCAAATAATATAGAAAACAAATAATAATCGCCTTTATTATTCATAGAATCAAAGACTCTCTCGAAAATTCGATTTGTGTTATTCAGGTAAAACTATGAAAAGTGTTGCATATCAATAGGGGCTGTTTTTTCACACGAGATCCTTTATAATTCTCAACTGGTTCTAGCTGGCACGATATGGAAACCCCTAGCCGTAGCTGAGAAAAGCATACTTACCTGGCGTAGAGGTTAACCGTGATCACGAAGGCGGTTCCTCCGGAGTGAGGCTTGGCCATTGCACATTCGGCTGAGTTGACCTCTGCGATTATTCCTAATGTGAATAACTCGTGCGTGTAATTTTTGGTAGTCGGGAATGGCGTTCGCGCCGTCCCGAATTTAATAATAAATATAGAAAGAGACTACTTCAATCTTCAAAAATAGGAAGAGTTTCTCTTTAATCAACAAATATTCCAAGAAATAACTGCAGTAGTACTTAACCGGAGAACGCACTATAAATTACTGTTATCGGTAGAGAAGGAGGCAGTATTAATTTAAATAAATGTTCCGCCTGTTCTGGCGATATTGAAGTGCCACCAGTTGGGCGTGGGACAGTTGGCATGACCGGCCCATCGATCATTGGCACTGCGAAAAGATGTAGCCCCCCCTCAAACCAAAAACTGGGGAAAAGGGAGTCCAAACTCGATGCACGCGCAGTTTCCAAACCGTACCGTACTGTGCCCTCAATCCATTCCATTTGATTCCTTTCATTAGCCGCGTACGCGTACGTTCGTTTTTCCTGTTCGTCCAACCTTCTTTTTCGCGTCTTTTCTTCTTATTTATTTATCATCATTTATTACGGCATGCTCCGTTACTATGGCAGGTCTTAAAGGAAGAAAGAAAGCTCGTCGTGCCAAGCGAGAAAAGGCGTCCGAAAATTGTCGCTGTCAGATTACGGTGCAATATTGCTTCCAGTTGCCATATCCTGCTGCCTTTCCGTCTAAATTCACGCCGATGTCGACCCGAGGACAAGGACGATGTCGAGGACGTAATGGGGTGGAGAAAGACAGAGAGAGAGCAAACAAGCAGGGTTACTGCGGGGGGGGAGGGGGAGAGAGGTGTACGCGGTGGTTCTGTCCTCCCCCTTGTTGGCTTTGACACAAGCAACAATTTACTCGGTTTCAGGTTAAAGTCATATCGTTAGCATTAACGCTTTTTGATTTTTATTGAGTCAGCTAAATTTTATTCGATTTGCCATCCATACACACGTACAAACACACACACACACAGAGAGGCAGAGGGAAGCGTGCGCATATATAGCAACATCCTCCCTGACAAAAGGGAGTTGCGAATAGACAACAACATTCCGAAGGGGAGGAATATTTTCGAGCTTTAATGATGTTGGGCGGCCAACCAATGAACCCGCCGGCTCACTTGGCATTCGGTTGTGGCTTAGGATGTGAAAGGGGAAGGGAAATGTTGGAGAAAGGGAACAAGTGGGGTTGCAGTACCCACGGGCAACCTGCCTGGCGATAGAGAGTCTATTTGGGAAGTAAATGAAAATTTGATTTGGAATTTCGTGCGTTGTCGCTACAAGCGGAACCAGCAACAGCAACAGCAACGGGGCGAGATCCGGGATGGTAAAGCGGGAAAGAAACCCCTGTTGATGATAATGTTGATGACGACGTCAAAGCCGAAGCTGATGCTGATGCTCAAGTCGAAGATGAGCATGTGATAAAATAAATTACGGGCAGATTAGTGCGAATTTAATTATCATTTGTCCCTTTGATGTTGCATCGAGCAAATAGAATAGAATAAATATAGAGATTATGAGACACGGTACGGCACGGCACAGCACGACGTTTATAACCTCATTAAGCTTATACTCGACTAGCTACGTTGACGGAATATGAAATGTGTCCAGGGGAGATGAGGAGGAAATTTGTTGCCTCATTATCAGACACTACGCGACATCACCTGTAGCTGCCTCGAAGGAAAGACTGTCTCGGTAATTGTCTCTAATGTGAGCAACTGTGTTCGCCTCCCAATCGATACACATCATTAATAGGCTCTCTCTCGGTCTCATCCAGGCTGGGCCGGACTGGAGTTCCATTCTTATCCCAGACCATTGTCTCTCGTCTAGCCAAATCCCTGAACAATTGCGCTGACATTGTATCCCAGAGACAGAGGAGAAGAGACTGCAAATCCGCTTAGTTTTCGCCAAATTTCACTGGTTGCCTGTGGTTACGGCTTTTTGGGTGCCTATTACTGTTGTAGTAGTTGTTGTCTCCTCCTCCTGCCCGTCTATTCATCCCTCACATGAATACGGTACACTTGCAGGCGGAGTGCAGCAGGAGGATGCGCTGGGATTTGGTCGAGTCAACCCTTTGAGGGCTGCTTTGATTACTATTTCTATGGCAAGGGATGGGCTGCTCCAGGTCTACCCCTTTTTTTTACACTTTTCCGCGTATTACCCATGGTTACCAGTTAATTTATAGGACTTAAGCTGTCGCTTGCAACTTCAATTTGGCAAAGTAACTGCGCTTAACTGTGATTAGACTGCTGATCCGCTCGAGCAACCCTCGCTCTGCGTTTAAATTTTTAACTACAAATCTGGGTCACAACTGCCGTGCTCTGCCATCAATTTCCTGCGTTGCTCGGGCAACGTCTTCATCAACGGGAGAACGCACCTTATCAAGTTGAAAATCTCGTATCGTTTTCGAGCACGAAACATCACGGGAGCAGGCCAGGTCTTTAGATTGTTGGTCACTCGACTAGAAAGATACTGAGTACCATTGGACGACTATGATTGTTTGCACTACTCCTCCTCCACTTTCTCTCATTCTCCACCTTGGTGGGTGTCTTCCCCTTATTGCACTGTCAACGTCCATCCGCTCTCTCTGGAACATTATTAACAACAACAACGAGCCTCTGGCGGGTGTTGAGTGCGAGCCTTGCTGACGGCTACAACATCATCAACAACAACATCGTACAACCAGCCTCGACGTCAACGTGCTCGTCATCACATTGTATAAATATCCTCGAGCACGTATATTTGATGGAGACACGTGCTGCATATTTGCGGGTTCGGTCCAAATCTTTGGAGATTAATGCACGCATTAGTAGATTTAATGCATATTACGTTGAGCGCACGTCCTTGTCGTCCTTGTTGTCCTTGTTGCTCTCGATGCTGCTGTTGCTATTGCTATTTGTGTTTGTATTGTTGCCGTTGCCGTTGCCTTGGCTGCCTTCGCTGCCATTGTCGTCGATACACAATTGAGACATTCTGGGGAATACCCTGGCATCAACAGCCCCCATCTCACCCTTCACGAAGTAGCATCGTTGATGGTTGATACCACAACATGCTATATGCGTGACAAGCCGACAATGGAATACACTTGCAGTCCAAATGAGAGTGCAATAGAAATGGAAAACCTTTTTGTTGACTTTATTTTAAACAATTTCAAAAGTTGAAGGTTGAAAACTACACTTGTAAATACTTGCACTACTTTCGTTATTTATCAATTTAATTCAGATGAAACACTTAAATTTTAAGAGAGTAAAAAAGTCATTGATTTGTAATTGCAATTAGTGGCACTTCTAAAATTAAGTATTCTATGCATACAGAAAGGGGAAAGAATAAAAATCCAATAATACAGATATATACCATACAATACATAAAGAGACACATCTACTCGACAAACTTAACAAAATATATAAAACTACAAACTGTTAAGTTATACTCTATTATGTTAAGTCTCATGTTGTTAAGTTTGTCCTTAATCGATACACTATAGTAAGCTTATTTATCGATAGCATAGTGTTGTATAACGCAAGAGGAACGGGAGGGCGTCACTATCGTTTAAGAGAGCTAAGAGAGCACATTGTAAAATTTGAAAAGAGCGTAATAAATAATAAAAACATTAAAGGATTGTCTCCACAATACATATTATTAATTTTAGATTATTTTTAAAGGTTTAAGGTGTTTAAATTGATATATTAATCACGTATATTGATTAACAGCAGGTCCTCTTCGTCGTAATTGTTGTGAGCTTGGATTCAATCTCCTTATAGAGCTGTTTCAATTCCCTCTCTACAACTTTTAATTGTTAATATTTATTCTTGGGTCGTCAATCAAAAACCAAATGCAAAGCAAAGTTCGGTATTTGCTTTTGTTGAAAGCGTTTTGCGTGGAACATTTCAGCGTTTAGTGGCAACTCAGAATCCCTGGACAGACTTTTGCCCTGCTCAGCATTGAATTTCAATATATTTCATGGTTTTCAATCAATTTCATGGCAATGCCGCAGCGGGGTTGTAACAATTCCCGCAGGATGTGTCAAGAGTATTGCAAACAGAGTTGATGGCTGGCAAGTTCATCATCACATTCATCACAGTCACAGAGCATCATCATCATCATCATCATTATCATGAACATCTGCATCATCATTATCATTTTCGTTGTGCTCGTGAGTATAATGAAGAAGAGTACTTGCAGTGGCAGCAGTCCATCATTATTCAGGGCAGAATACTTTTGGTAGCCACTGAAGTTGGAGCGAAACAACAGGAGAGTCTTCCATGCAACCCTGTGCCAGAGAAACTAACGAAGAAGAACTTTTTGCAACGTGCACTTTTTGTGTGTAAAACTTTTGGCAAGCGGATTAATTTATAAAGCAGCTGACGCTCTTTGTTCTAGCCCGACGTATTTCGAGAGTCTTAGGATTATGAATACGAAAACTACAGCTGCATTCCTTTGACTACCAAATCCCGAGCGAGTATACATACAGATCTCTCTCCCTCTCTCTCACCCACATTCATTCTCTGCTACTGTAACCAAATGCAACGAATCGCAGTCCAAAAAAAGTTCACTTAAGTTTTGTGACAATAAATAAAAAGGCTACAGTCGTGTGCACTCGAGCGAGTATCTCTACAGTACACAGCTTGGCTTTCTTTACACCTGTACCTTGCTTAAATTTGCCCCTAGAGTATATTGCAATATTTCAAATAGTCTATAACTGTTTGGTTTATAAACTGATTTCTAGTTTTTAAGGGTTTTCTTTATGTGCCCATGTGTTTAGACAAGGTTTAACAATGGAGTGACTGTATCATATATAGCAAGGTATAATATATAGGTACTATTAGTTCTGAAATTAGGGTAAATAGCTGAAGAAAATATGAACTGTCTTCATGTTAAAGTAGTTCTATCGAACTTTAAAGTTGCCAGTTCTATTATTCTCTGATATCAATGATTTAAAGGTTAAGTAATGGAAATAGCATATAACAAATACATGTATCAGAAAACTCGTAGGTTTTGTGGCTCTGCCATAAAATCGTAGTAACATAATTCACATTTAATATCTAGAACTAAAGATTTTGGCTTAAATTATTAAACAATTTTTTATACATTCTGACTAGTCTGTGCGGCTTTTTTTGCCCGCTACTGTATAAAGAAGACTGACTGCTTTTGCCTCTCATACCCTTGCAGCTACTATAACAAGACATAGTGTGAAGAATACCAACTAATTACTTTTTTTCTTTCTCTGCCTTCGTCTTACAGCTGCGGGCCGCGCACCACCAGAGCCCTACTATGGCCGCTATATCGGACAATTTACGAATTTTGCGCACGGCATCAAGGTAGGCATCAAATGTGGGCAAGGTGGCCTCCTCGACTTGTCTAATGTGACAACTTAACTTGTCGTTGCAGGGATCCATCTATGCGGTAGATGAGTCAACGATGTTTGTGAAATCCTTTGCCTACGATGGCACTGGACCGGATGCCTTCTTCTGGGTGGGCAAGACACCGCGCCCATCGCCCGAGGGTTATATTATACCCTATCCGGAGGAATATACCGGACCGTACGTACATATTATTAATGCATTGGCAATCGCAACATATTTTTTGGTCTCGGCCAAAGGCAGCCGGCGATTTTTGGAAGTAGACTGGCTACTCGAGCGCAACGAGCCATTTCCTTGCATGTTCGCCTGTCTATGTGTGTGTGTTGGTGTGTGAGTGGGTGTGTGTGCGAGAGTGTGTGTATTTGGGCGGTTTTCTGTGTGCGTACCATGTATCCTTGCAGATTTTACGTTACGCACGGTTGACAATGAAACCACTTTTAAAAATTAAAAAACATTTTTCATCTCGGCTGCCATTTGCGAAGTCGGCTTCGTTCCGTTCGTTTAATGCTTTATTGCTGTTGTTGCTCTTGCTCTTGTTGCTCTAGCTCATGTTGTTGTTACTGTTGTTGTTGTTCTTGTTCAACAACGTGTTGTTGCGGTTGTTGTTGCTGTTGTCGCTTGGTTGCCTCCTAATGCGAAAAACTCATTTATTTCTTTACGTTAGATCTGCGGTCATATGTACGAAAGGAGCACGTACATGTATGTGTGAGTGTGTGTGTGTGTAACAGCCCACAACAACAGCAAACAGCGCAAGCCACAGCCACAAGTGCATGCCACAGCGTGTACACAAAAAAGAGAGAGAGAAAGAGAAGGCAATGAGAGAAGGGGATGTATTTATTTTAAGTCGTCCCAAGCACAAGGTTAAGCCGCACTACGGTGCATTTTATTTACTCTTACCTTGCGTTTTACTTACCACCCCTCTCACTCGCTCTCTCTCTCTTTCTCTCTCTCACACCCACAACTAGCTTTGGCTCAGCTCAGCTCAGGCACTTGCTGCACTGCGACCACTTGAGGACACTAAGCTCAGCTGAGCCACTCATTGCATGCAGCGGCAACATTCACAATTCGCCGTCATTTGCCTGCTTAGAGTACAACGGGTACTCACAGCTGACATTCACATTCACAATCACAGTCGCATTCGCATTCACTTACAATATTTAATTATCATTTTGTGCGTGCAAGGTTAAGGTGCTGCAACACCTTTGCCACAGCAACCTTTAACCATCAAGCCACTCCCCTTCTCCCTCTCTTCCACTCTTCGGCGCTTTCTTGCCCTACTCATCTGCCACTTGTCATTGAAATTTTCTCATGTCTTGTGAGCTGAAAGATTTAAAAACAGCCAAGATTTTCGGTATCGCTGGGAAAATGTCACGTTTTGCGGCCAATAAACAAACAACAATAAAACGACGTGTGAAAACGAAAACATGCTGAGCGAGAAAACGTTTTCACTTTTGCTTTTGCTAGAAAAAATTCAATGCGCATTAAAAAATCTCAGCTTGCCACACGGTGAAGTTTGGTTCCTTAAGATATAACAGAAATTTATTAAGAGCTTTCTCGACTTTTCGACTTATAAAATTTCATATGAAAAATATACATACAATAGATCTTTACATACTAAAATTGTGTTTAATCACAAGCAGAGATTTCTTAGATGAGTGTAAAATTTCCTCTATAGTACAAAGAAATTACAATAATTTATTTGAACTTTTTCAAACTCTGACATAACAAATAGAAAAAAACAATATAGAAAATCATAATATGAAGTATGTGTAATCAATAGCAATCAATACGAGTTGAAAATGTAGAAAGAAGTTCATATTCATATGTTACGTTATGTTAACATCTGTTAATATAAGATATATAATATGTTATATTAAATGTTATATTATACATGTTACACATATGTCGTATGTAAGACGATCAGTGATAACGACGTAAACGTAGATACGCCATCAGCGATGTCAGCATGATATACAAAGATACTTATAAAGTATTTATCTGCATTTCAGTTCAGAGAGAAAACTTGTTTTTATCAAAAATGTATGCAGGGGAAACTTTTGAAACGCCTTTCCCTTCTGCCTTCCCTCCTTGTTTGTCCTTGCCCCGTTCAGTGCGCGGTTTTTCGCTTGAGAAAGCCTTTGGCGAAGTTATTATTGTTGTTGCTGCTCGATGACGTGTATATGCCCATCATGGCAACATCGAAACATCGAAAGGAAAGGAAATCCCCGTCGCCAAGCGCCCCTTTCTAACTTTGGGCAGGGGATGGGGAGGAAGGGAACTTCATATTGTAATCGACTTTAATGCGTTTCATTGTTGATGCCACGTGCCGAGCTTTATTAGTTCAATGTATAGCACTGGCATGCCTCGCCCTCATCCTCCGTCTCGTGCTCATGCTTGTGACACCACCTCAAAGAACTCTCTCAGCATGTGTGTGTGTGTGTGTGTGTGTGTGAGGCAGGGTAGTCGCAGGCCGGAACGAGACGCGTCGCGCTAGCGATTGCACGCTTTTACGCTTTCAGACACACACATTACCCATGCCACACAACACGGCACATGCGGCATGCACCTTCTTCACGGCATTGAGTAGAGGGGGAGTGGAGGAGGGCGCTGCCAGCCTGTTAGGTGGACGCAAATGATTGCCGCATTATGTGGCGCCCGTGCTAAGTGCCAAAAACCATAGCATACATTTGCGCGCAGTAATTGCGAGCGCGCTTATTGCGTGTAATGATTTAGATATTTAGTTGACTTGTAGATATATTCCCCCACTTTATATATGCTGTATATAGACTGCCTGACTGGCTGATAAATGCAGCTGATTGGCAGCCCGTGTCAGTGCTGCAATCTCTGGCTGCGCCTAATGACAGTTGACGCGTCTTGCAACTTTGCTTGGTAACTAAATCCGTAGCCTGGTGCTGCTTTATCCTCCGGCCAAGTTCAGTCTATATGCATGTATGTATGCATGTCCCTGGCCTGTCGTCTTCGCCTGCCAATCAGCTTTAATTATGTAAGCGAGAGCGTTTTAGCTGAAAGGGCTGCGCTACTGTTGACGTTGTTCACTTCTGCTTTGTGTTCACGCTCGCTTTATTCCACTGTGCCACAGTGGGTGCCTGTGTGTGTGACTGCCAGCCTGTGTGTGTGTGTGTTTGTGTCACAATGGATGCATCGAGCATAAGTAATTAAATTAGATTTTTTTGAGAGAGAAGCATGAAAGCGACTGCGACGCAACGCGACGCGCTGCGCTGATTAATGCCCCGTTGTCATGCCGCCGTCGCTCGCTGTTGCTCATTTGCATTTACAGCAGCAGCAGCAATAACAACACGGCACACTGCATGCTAACCCCTGCAGCAGCCTCCCCTTTGCTACCTTACTCCACCTTCCTCCCACTGCTGCTGCTGCTGCTGATACTGATTTATGCTGATCTCATTAAAATGTGTTGCATGCAAAGTGGCAAAACGAAGTTTTAGTTTTGTGTGTGCCCATTGTCAGGCTGTACAACCTGCCACCCAATAGGCCTCTCTCTCCCCTTTCCCTCACTTTCAGCACTGCCAACTGTCCCATCATTCATTGTGTTAATGTTAATCAACGCTGACAACGCGGCCGCAAAAATGCTTTTTGCTGCTGATACGCAGCTTTAATGGCTTTAACTCAATTAAGCAGCAGCAGCAGAGAAAAAGTTAGTTTATAGAGTGGGCGGGAGGAGTGACAAATGGGGGGAACGGGCAGGGCTCAAGTAGTTGCGCCTGTTGCTGTCACTTGCTGAAAATGTTCACCGCTTTTCTGGCAGGCAAATTAAGTGAGAGTACTACAAAAACCAGAAAGAAAGGCTACCTTCCACATGCCGAAGGTTTCATACCCTGGCAGGTTCTTCTACTCCTTTGATCTTCTAATAAGAATTAAATAACTTTCTGTATTACTAATTGATTATTCCTATAAAAGCCAAATATATATAGCTGTCTGATTCTAATGAAATGGAAAAGGTATAAGTCGATGACTGTCTAACTTTGATTGGCACTGATAACTTAAGTTATTTCGAAAAGCATTACGGGTATTCATACAAAAATCCTCATTTCGGCTTATTGTTCCTTTGACAGCTATATGTTATAGTGATTCTATCTTGTTGAAATTTTATATGTCTATTAAAAATATAGAATAAGTCTGATGTAGTAAATTTGAATGTAAGATCTTGGCAAATAATCAAAATCGGCCGATAGTTTGTATGACAGCTGTACGATATATCGGTCTGATCCGGCTCGTACCGACTTATTTACAGCATGCAAGCAATAAGAAGCATGTGTACCCAGTTTCATTAAGATAGCTCTAAGACTGAGAGATTATAATGCATTGCAACAGACAGTCAGACGGAGAGACGGAAAGAAAGACAGACAGACGTACGGACAGACAGACGTACGGACAGACAGACTTACGGACAGACAGACTTACGGACAGACAGACGGACGGACATGGTTAGTTCGACTCCCGTATTAAAGCTGAATCAAAATATTTATACTTCATTGGGTCGGAGCTGTTTTCTAAGGTGCATTACAACTTTCTGGCCAAAATGAATATACCCTCTGCAAGGGCATTAAGAGTGATGGATGCTGCGGGCGAAAGAAAGAAGCAGCTCTATCTGGGAGTATTGGGAACTACAAACTGGGAGTACTGGGTACCATGGAGTATATCAAATGCAAAATCCAGCGCTGTGATGAGTTATGCGATACCCTTGCAAAGTATTTTCCCCATTTTCAACTAAATTTAATTGAGTGGTCGTGCCTCAACTGGCGTTGTGCGTGACGTCGCCCCCGCTCCCCCCTCCACCACTTCATTCCCCTTCGCATTATGCATTCATAATAATAATTGAAATACACGAAAATTTGCGTACAATAAATATTTTGGGGGATGACTGTGTTTGGTGACTGTCTGCTGACTCGGCTGGTTTTATTGCTTTACACCCCCCCTCCCCCTGGCAAACAATATCGTTTGTTGTACGTTTCTGCGAAGCTGGCAAATCCACAAAATGTGCCGAGAGAAAGGAATGCACTTCCGGCTCTACCGAGTTGGCATCTGGCAATTGCTCGTTGTGTGTCGTGCAACAAGTTGCAGCTTTGTCCGACGAGCAGCGAGCGGGCATTGTGCGAGACTGCAGCCAAAGTCGATTGTTGATTGACACACTGAACTTTCGTTTCGTCGGCCAATAGACAAATAAACAAGCCGAAAGGACGACCGAGCTGCCACACACACAGAGAGAGGGAGAGAGAGAGAGAGAAAATGAGGGGGAGAGATGGGCTTTCAAACTAATTGGGTGGAAAGCAGCTTGCCCTGTCTCTGCTGTCTCTCCAGTCTGCCTGCCTGCCTTCCTGCCTCTCTGTCTGCAAACAAGACGAGCGAAATCGATAAATGCTTATGGATTTGTGTGCTGAGTGCATCAATGAATCTGTATCCGAATTCGTATTGGAATCCGAAACCGAATCTTGAGCCCGCACACAGTGTAGGCTCAGCAAATCAAATAAAGTACAATACAAACATATATTTGCCCTGGCAAAACACAGTACGCAAACAAGGCAAACAGATGCAGAGAGAGAAAGAGAGACAGAGAGGGGGGCAGAGTGTGGCGAAACGAGCATGAATGTATCTCGCAGATACATTTGAGGGCACAGAGCTACCTCTCGCTATATGCTCGATTCGCTGTGCGGTATATTGACACAGCAGCATTCAATTTGTTTTGGTCTCATCAAAGGTCAACGCGACGTAACGTGAACGAACCTGCAGCAGCACTTTGCTTCACTTGTTCCATGTCAACGTCATCTCGAGGGTGTAAATGAAGTGCTTAGCCGTGTCTAATGTCCTCTCTCTAATGTCGATTGCGGCCTGTCCGACACTTGTTACTTTCCTGACGGATGGGTAGACGGATAGACAGACAGAGAGAAAGGCAGCAGAGACACAGACGGAGAGACAGGCAGCAGAGAGACTGCTCTGTGTGCCTCACATACGTAGGTAATATCATCCAACCAGCACCCTCAAGGTACTCCCACTGACTTTCCCTGACAGCTGTGGCCAGATTACATTTATATATAGTTGACTGATTCCCTTGGGAGTGACTTTACTTTGATAATGAACTAGCTTTCCTTCTCTCCATAAGGAAAATATAAATTAGGAGTGTGAAGAACAAAGAATACGCGCAAGAAAGCTACCTTAACAAGAAAAACCGAACGTTTTACACCCTTCTACCATTGTTTGTTATCAGTATAGTACATATAGTATAATTATGATTAGTTGAGTTAATTTGGTAAACAACATTTATTTCGACCGATTATTCTTATGATACCTATGTATATGTTATATGTTATATGTTAGTCTCGGAACCTATTGATCCATGTGTTATATTATGTTACAGTGCTACGATATAACATGTTGATGTACTTTATTTGGTTGCAATATCTTGAGAAATAACGAAAATCTGCCGATATGTTCTATGGGATAATAATGTTTATAACTGCAAGATAAGTGTGCGCTTCAACATACAGTCGATACAGTAGATAGACAGACAGATAGACGAACAGACAGATGGACAGACAGACGGATTGACTGATGAATGGATAGACAGCCGCACAGACAGAAGGGTTTACAGACGGATGCACTGATGAACGGACAGACAGACGGACAGACAGACGGACAGACAGACGGACAGACAGACGGACAGACAGACGGACAGACAGACGGACAGACAGACAGACGGACAGACAGACGGACAGACAGACGGACAGACAGACGGACAGACAGACGGACAGACAGACAGACATGGCTCCTCTGTTGTTGCGATTCAGACTATAATAAATATAACTTTTGCAAGGGTATAATAAAAATCCACTGCAGATGGCAAAAATTCATAGCTGCAAATAAAATATTTTCCATTTGCCATAAATGCAATAAGTTGAAGTTATTTTCATAAAATGTCACAAATTGTAAAAAATAATATGAGTATAAGAATTTGTCTTCCTCTTTTCCAAAATAATCCTTGAATTTCGTCAACATGCCACTTTAATTTTCCCTTCTTTTCTCGCATTTTCCACAAAATGAACAATGCTTTGATTCGAGTTGAAATTGCTTTGATTCCCATTGAATGGCATGCGAATAATTAATATCAATAACTCAACTAATTGGCTTCACAGTCGCAAAGAGCTCAATTAGCACAGCGGAATGTACTATATATATATTATATATACTATATATACTACATATATCTGTAGTATTGTGTATGTAAATATGATGTGCCAGTGTACAGGGACATATGTACATTGTTAATGCATGTATGTTTCATACATGTTCATATATATGTTATGACTGCTATGACTGCTCGGATGTGGGAATGCAGTCCTATGTGTGCGTGTGTGTGTGGCATGCCTCGCATCGTTGCATTAGCCATAAATCTTCGTCACAGTCAACCGAAAAAAAAATTATGCAAGTGCGGCAAAAGAAGCAAAGAAAGAAAGAGAAGGAAAACCCTTTTTTTCTTTCATTCTCTTCCTTTTGCCATTTTGATGGGTTTTTGGGCTTTAATAAAGTTTAAGCAACTGGCAACATACTTATGCTTACCCACTGTTGTTGCGGGCAGTGTTAATTGGCCACAGATGCCTTTAACAAGCCAGCAAAGAAAAGGGCGAGGCAAACTGAAGAGGCTGCTGGACGTTGAAGGGTGGTTGCAAACAAAGTGCATTATCCACTGTTGACATGGTTGCATTTTCCGGCTGGTTTCGCTTTAATTTTAATGACGCTGCCACTACAAGCTCGCGTCAATATTGACTGTGCAAATTGGAGGCGTGGCCCATGGCCCCCTGCTCGCAGTTGACCGGTCCAGTGGCCCTCCGGCTCCGAAGGACTGCATTTTGTTGCAATCGAGCGAGAGAGGACACCAAAGCCGAGGGCTTTTAATTTTTGTCCGCTGAATAGATATAGATATAGGGATAAAGTAGCTAGATATGTGTGCAAAACGCACAAGGAGGTACAGGCAAGCAGCGATAAAGAGTACCATTAAATAGTATGCCAGAGATAGATAGGAGAAAAATTAAGATAAGTAATACAAGAAAGGTTTCTTAGAAAGAGTTATGAATAATGTTTGGTATCTATGCAAAAGAACAGTAAAGGATTTTTAATATATAATTAAGATAAGAGTTTCAAATATTCACGATTTTGACTAAGAAACAAACATATATATAGTTTTTTTAAACCTTTCTCAATACAGAGAGACAACAAATTCTAAAGACTAAAATAATTGGGTAAGCTTTAAAGTGATGGTGGTAAATATAGAAATATGAAAGTATATTAGAAGATTATATGTATAGGAGTAGTAAAGAATAGGGATAATAATGTATATTATGAAATGTGAAAGTATATTAGAGGTTTATATAGGAATAGTAAAGTTGTATTCCAGATTTTATATTTAAAAACTATATAAGTGAAACAACTTAAACTGTTGTTTCAAGGATGCAACAAAACTAGTATTTCAACAGAATTTCAGAGACAGTTGAGTGATATTTCCAACTGGTTATTATGTACTTCCTGTTCAAGCCAACGAAGCTTGACTGTACGCACTGCTTGGCAAGAGTTTCAAGGCTTCTTCGCTTTATTACCAGGCACAAAGCGCTCTGTTGACTCTTCTCTTATGTGTTGCCTCTCTCTCACACACACACACTCTCTCTCTCTCTCTGTCTCTGTCTCTTTTCATACGCATCCCGCAGCGATCCGCCCATTTTGCAGGCGCACAACAATACGGACATCATACTGCGTTTACCCATGGGCAAAAGGATTAAGGACATTCGATGGCTGTCCGTGTGGTGCAGACGCTTTACGGTAAGTCCTTCCTCTTTGCCAGTGCTCTTGCAGTGCGCTCTCTCTCTTTTAATTTTTTTTACTTTTGTTATTGTTGTATTCTGCTTCCTTTCTTAGCTAGCAAACGGCACGCGTCGTATTCACATAGTCGTAGATTGGGTGAAGACCGAAAAGCGTTTTGTAATTATATTTTTGTAATTTAACTGCAGCTGCAGCAGGATTCCGTGTATTTCTGGCCAAAAGTTCCAAGCATCGATTTTCCTTTGCTTTTCCTTTGGCTGCCTCAATCTCGGTGGTTCTTCTTCTCTTTTTTTTGCCTGCGTCCTCGATGTGGGTCAGTTTTGTCAGGCCAGGCGAAAAGTTTGTTTTCATTAGAGTTTTTAGGTTTTTAATTACATTTCTGCATAGACAAATGCACAGCGTGCCTCCAGTGCCTGTACCCCACCCAGACCGCACCCCCTTAGGTGGCCAGGGATACACACTCACACACAAACACACAGTGCTCGACTCCAAGCTGAAACGAAAATTACTTTTGTTTAAGTTTGGCAAATAAAAATGCATATGAAATAAAACTGCAAATGTTATGACAACTCTTTCAGGGATAATGCCAAGAGGAGGTCGAAGAGATAGGGACTGGGACAGGGACTAGGTTTGGGGATTGGCTGCCCAAGGTGGATGTGGAGCCAAAGATGGCCGCCATAGTAAAATAAATTACAGCAGACATTTTTGATTAACTCAAGTGGTTGCACACACACACACACAGGCACACATGCACACGAATACATAAGCAAATTATACAGGGTGTCGAGCTGTTACTGTTGTAAATACGCTCACACACACAGCACCGTCTGTATGTGTGTGTGTGTTACGCGCGCTCTCTGTTTCTCCGCTTCCATTGACTGACAGCCAAAAAAGTTCTTGGGGGCTGACACACACACACCTACACATACTAACAGCCCAGTTTGGGGGTATGTTTGTGTGCCTGTGTATGTGTGTGTGTGCCTTGTTTTGTGGAGTTGTGCCTGCGCATGCTCATGTTTTCGGGGGTGGGGGGGCTCCACATGCATGCGAGTAAAGTACATAAGGGCTCTATGTACTTTACTCTATACGAACACTTTCGAGTGTACAACAACAAAATTGTTAGTATAAAATACTGAAAGGGATTTCCACATGTCAACTGCACTAATTGTTTATTTAAATTAACAATTTATCTGTATTTGTATTGCAATTATACACATGTATGTGCAGGCGTGAGGAATGCCAGCAAATTGAGAGAGATATTTGAGGATTAATATAATATTGTAACACTCGATTAGGCAGAAACATTATACAGAGACCATTATACTTGCTAGACTCACTTTAAAGAGGGATAATTTAGCAATCAGTTTATACAACACAGATAAGAGGATTATAGGTGTATGTACATACATATGTATTTAATGTTTATTATACTTAAAGGAATGTCTTCAAGAAACTTAAATATTATATATATATTTACTGCTATTATAACTATATATTCTATTGCTATTCTTTATGAGTTTCTTTCTTTATATACTAGAGTTTGTAATTGTGTTCTATATCTATCAACTACAGGTCGATTTTGGCGAAGTTTTCATACCACCCTCCCTGGATGTGCCCAAGCCACGTGTCCTGCCCGAGTTTAGGCGTCTGGCCCACGGTCTCCGCTCAAGCAACATTAGCGTATTGGATGCCAAGACCTTCTACATGTAAGCTTGGATATATATATATTATATTATATTTATATTTAAGATATAATATTATATTATATATTTAAGATATCTATCATTTAATACTTATGATTAATTGCACTTTCCCTCTAGTCCCAATCTACACTATGATGGCGCTGGTCCCGATGCGTATTTCTGGGTGGGCAACGGCAGCGAACCAAATATCATGGGTGTGAAGGTGTGTAACAGGAACATACATACTACATCTATATATATTCAATTAATTTATGCACAAATACAATTCACTGTCAGGTTCCCAACGAAGTTGGATCTTTGGAACCGCTGCGTGGCTATCAGGGCGAGGATATTGAGATTCAATTGCCGGGCAGTTTGACTGTCTACGACATCGATTGGCTGGCTGTCTGGTGTGTGGAGTACAGGCACAACTTTGGACATGTCTTCATACCAAAGGATTTGGATGTGCCGCCAGCACTGGGACAGACAAAGATTACGGTAAGTGTGTGGGTTAATTTAGAGCATCAATTTGTAGTGAGTATAAGCAAGAGAGGGCAGCACTCTCCACACTACATACTACATACATATAACACACACACAGACACCTGTACCTAGCCATATGCTCATTCCCACATGTCTCATAATTGTATATCTCTTTAACTTATGCGCGCCGCATTAGCCTTCATGGTGGTACACACCCGTAAGTACTAGTCCTAGCCTCATGCATGCTCGTCCCCGTTGTATGTGCAACCAAAACTAACTAATCTTCACTTTCTTTGCTTGCAGACAACAACAACGCCTCGTCCTGTTTACTCCAATTGCCGTGAGATATTGCCCAATAAGTTGCAGGTCAAGTGGGAACTGCAGGGCGAGTTTCTGCAGATTGAACTGTTCGGACGCATCACTGAGGATCAGTATATGGCCTTCGGACTCTCCGGTGCCAATGGACGACCGCAGATGGCACAGTCCGATGTTGTAGTTGCCTTCTACGATACAACTGCTCGCGTCTTTCGTGCCGAGGATTATTTCATCTCGGATCTGTCGCAGTGCGATGGTCAACGTGGCGTCTGCCCGGATGAGCGCATTGGAGCACGCAATGATGTGATCGTCGGTGCGTAGAGATATTTATAAGACTCATCATAATCTGGAGTAGAAAGAATAGCATTCAATAGTATGAGACATGAGAACTAAGTTAAAACTGTCTGTAGATGTAGTTAGGTGGAGCTAGGCACGTACATGTTCGTCTGTTTCTACTGTTGTTTTATTAGATTTCACATTCAATGTGCTGTACATAGCATAGATCTTATTGCATCTTTGTAGATATTTAACTTGCTTCTTTTACTTATCGTTTTCCATTTAATTTTCACATCAGTTAGTGGAGATCGCAAGAACGGCGTCACCAGCATCCGTTACAAGCGCTTGCTGCAGACAAACGAGGCCATTTACGATATGCCGATACCTATCGATCGTGATGTATCGATAATAGCAGCAGTGGGTCCACTCAATGCCCGCAAGGAGGCCAACGCACATTCGCACACCGCCAGCGATCACAATCCCGACGACATTCGCATTAACTTCTCCAAGCGCGTAAGCCTGACACTCAATTATATATTCGCTTGATCGGATCTAAATTTTATACACCTTGCAGAATGATCATTCGTGCAAGAACTCGCTGTACGATGTGCGGGACGAGAGCGGCCCGAAGCCATGGCCGACGCGTAAGATTGTTGGTGAGCGTAAGTTCCACGCCAGCATTGGTCCAACGGGTGGCAAGCGAGGCTATACGGCAATCACTGGAGTGCCCTCGTGGGGCATCGCCTGGTATATCAACGATCAGCTGATACCGGAGATTACCGTGGAACGTGGCCAGACCTACGAGTTCATCATCGAAGGTGGCAATGATCCTGCACAGCCCGCCAGGTATGTTATAACCAATGAATGTTCTAAAAGAGACTGTTATTAATGCCTTTTCTATGTAGATATCATCCCTTGTACATAACGGATTCACAGGAGGGCGGTCTAGGCCAGAAGACGGGACTAGACGCACGTAAGCAGACTGCGTATGCGGGCGTGGAGTACGATGAAGATGGCAATGCCATTCCCACTGGCGGTAAATACGAATTACACTCTTAAGGGTTCACTTAAGTATACCCTGTATGATTTCTTAGTGGGTCGCTACTGCGAGTGGGAGCACCGTACCGTGGATCGTTCATCGGAGATTGCCACCTTCGAGGAATACAAGGAGACACTGGTCTACAACTGCGAGGATGGAGAGCCGGGCTATATGAACTGGACGGTGCCCTTGAAGGCACCCGATGTGCTCTACTATCAGGTGAGTGAAGTACTCTCCTTAACTGAAATATCCATCTAATCTATCTGCTTTCTGTACTGCAGTGTTTCACACACAACAATCTGGGATGGAAAATCAACGTCGTGGATGCGGGAGCCAGCGCTGCGCCAATACATCGCCAACACCTGCAGCTCGGCATAGTTTTAACAGTTATTAGTCTGGTTGTTAGACGGCTGAGAATTGATGCCTGATAGTTGAATCTCCATTAAATTGAATATGAGAAGGTTTTCCAGATTCTCCAGCAGATTAAGCCAAGGGCTTTGAGCATATCTAGCAAGCACTTAACATATCCCAAATCATATTGAAATCTTTTTTAACGAATTTATAATTTAACCTTGCTATCTATCATTCACATTCACAAACATTGCTAGTACTATGATATATATCTGCCAGGGGAGTTTGGAACACGAAGGTGACGGAGTATCACAACCAGGCTAATATCATCTGAGAAACATATCTTCATAATACTTTTTAAGGTGTGCAACTGTTGAAACTATTGTGTGAGAGAGTGTGCGGGAGCGGAAGAGAGAGAGAATGTGGCCTGTATGGGTGATGGGGGCAAGAGCTCTTTGTAAATTAACGTGAATGGAATTCTACTTTTTTACTTGTATGCGAAACGTATCGCACTTACTTATACATCTACATTTACACTAAAATTGAAATGTACACAGTAATTTTTTCTAGAGACAACTACTACTTATACAGACAATACACACATATATATTTCTATATATATATGTACATAATTGTAGTTCTAATCCGGTTCTACTTGTATATGTAAATGCAAAAACCGACAATAAAAACGCGACACGATGACAATAAACGGAATGTGCGCAAAATATTTTGCTGAGCCAAAACTAAAGCTCAAATCTATATATTGTAATATAAGAATTGATAATGTTAAGAGATACTTAACGAGTATGACAATAAAAGGCATATGTAAATTTGATGAGAATCGAGCAAAACAATACAATAATTTTACACATTTTAAATGTACTACAAAGTAACTAAACAAAATGCGAAAAAACAACAAAAAAATTGAATCTAGATACTTGTAATGAGGTTATTTATTGCTACTGACTACTGTGGTGCTTCTTGTAACAATATTATCGAAGATGTCAGAGAGAGAGAGAGAGAGAGAGAGAAAGGGAGAAGAAGAGAGAACGCCAAACCAATAAGGGTTCCAAATTTTGTTATCGAATGTTTTTCTTGTAACTTTTTAAATCTATTTGCATGATTGGTGTTTTTTATAAATCAATGTTTACATATTTCGTTCTTTGCCGTTTATAATACGTACTATACATGTGAAGTAGTAGAAGACGAAGAATGAATGAAAACGAAATCGAAAGGAGATGAACAATATGTGTGCATCTTAACTTTGGGACAATAATCAAATGTCGGATAATAGTTGCCCACATAACTTTGCGAATTGTTTATTACGTATATTGAGATATTGATATATTAGACAATATTGATATTAAGTCAAGTAAAGTACAGTATGTAGTCTATACCTTTTGGTAGTCGGACGAACAATTTGGGGCTGGGTTTGATATATGAGAATATAATATAAATATAAATAATATATATACGAATATACTTTAATATAAATACTGTATATACTTAAAGTGAAGAATACACATTTCAAACAATAATAAACTGAATTTTTCTAGTTCTCGAAGAATCCAATACATACATATACATATACATACATATACATATTATCTACTTAAATGTATCGCGAATCTGTTAAGTTTCTGTTGTTCAACCTACTTTTTACCTTTATACAGACAATAATTTTTTGTAAAGAAAGAAAAACAACAACTAGAACTTATTTCAACTATTTGCATTGTGTTTCTAAGTGAGACCAGATAAGGAATCATTGAATGGCTATATAATCAGCTCATTGTCGGGCGAATAATTAGACAATTTTGATAATAACATTTGAGATTTACGTATATACACAGAGGTATAGGCTTACGACCTGGGGCTCCAACGAGTTTTGTAAGGCAAATGAGAACATATTTGTATAGATTAACAGACGACTTCATACTTATTCTTCACCTATGCGCACAATGCGAGTCCAAAATACAATGAGGCAATACCAAATAAAACAAGAAACTAAAACATAATCAAAAAAAGCGAAAACTCTCAGTTTATAAATACATTTGCGTATATTGAATTAATCTGCATAGATACTTACGATAATATTTAAATACATACGACTTGTAATGGAATAATCCGAATACACAGACACAAACTAGCATACATATATCAAGTTTTCATGTCGATTATCACTTACGTACTTAAGTCAACTTAGATAGCAACATTTTTCTGCAAGCGAAAGTCGAAAAAAGCAAAAAACAAAATACCTTGAAGAACTTTCATTATCTCCAGTTTACGAGTAAATAACTACATAAGTATATGCATGAGGGAACTACTCCATTTTTAAAAGAAAAACGTTAATAAGCCTCACACATTCAAATATTATATGTAAATCCAGTTCGAAATCCAAATCCAAATTCAAATTCAAATCAAAAGACATTGACAACTTGCTTTGACTGGGGCAAGCCCTTAAGATAAGTGTAGAACATTGAAATTGAAATCGAATTGAAACTTAAATTGAATATGAAACATTGATGTCAATAAGCAGCTTCATGAAAATAAAATCCAAACTGCTACAAAACATATTCTAGAAATAAACTCAAAAAACAAAGAGCTTGTGTATTGATTTATTTCCAACCTCATTAGACCTCGTACCTTTCTTTCTATTCGCAATTTAATAATACAATTTAATTGTTATTTTTAATTTCTATTCTCTCAATTGCACTTTGCGCACTTGACAACGAAGACTGCTGATAAATGGCAACAGCTGCGCATTCCATCGAATTAAATTCGGAGGCAGATGTTTGCGATGCTGTCGTATCACCTGAGATACACCTAGGTCACCATATGACCAGTTGACACCTATTGTCCCTATACTTATCTTCGCTGCACCAGATATCGCAGCATCCCATTCGATTTATTTTGCTATATAAGACGATGTCGTGGACCGAGTAAGCAACAGTCTTTAGGCATTGGATCCTAGTCAAGTTTCCAATCCGGAGCAGTTGAGCAGTAATTTGTCGAACAGAAGCAGTCGGAATCTTTCAACATGAAAATCGCCTTAGCATTCCTGGCCTGTGTGGGCTTGGTCGTCGCGACCAGCTTGCACAAGACACACGAGGTGAAGATCGCGGATAAGGAATTCCTTGCCAAGCAGAAGTTCCTCTTCGAGATTGTCTACCGCGTGGAGGATCCACTGATGTTCGACGAGTACATTAAGTTCGGCAAGGCCTTCACCTTCGAAAAGTCCTACTTCTCAGTGAGTATTACTGGCGGCCATTGCCACCTTACCAAGCTAATCGAAACCCTATTTGTCAATCATCCTTCTCAGGAATGGGACATCTACATGGAGAAGTTCTTCGAGGCTTTCAAAATGCACTCCCTGCTGCCCAAGGGTGAGTTCTTCGGCGAGCTGGTGAAGACACACGCCAAGCAGGCCCGTGGTCTGTTCAACATGTTCTACTATGCCAAGGACTGGGAGAGCTTCATGCACACCGTCTCGTGGGCCCGCATGCACGTGAACGAGGGCATGTTCGTCTATGCTCTGACTCTGGCTGTCATCCACCGCACCGACTTCCATGGCCTGATGCTTCCCTCCATCTACGAGATCTTCCCTCAGTTCTTCTTCAACAGCAAATTCATCTACGAGGCCGAGAAGTTCGACTACGAGATGTGGACCAAGATGAACATGTACGAGAAGGAATACAACGATGTCTACTACAAGACTGGCAACCAGTACCACGGCAACAGCATGTACCAGAACAGCGACTACATGTACGTCAAGGACTGGAAGATGTGGCAGTGGTGGAAACTGATGGGTGTCGGCGAGCACTGGTACAATGAGGAGAAGTTCATGCTGCGCGAAAACATTTACGAGTTCAACCAGGACACCAAGTGGCAGCAACTCATGAAGGACATTAAGGTCTGGTGGATGCCAGTCGACTACTCTCGCGACCTGGAGATGTACAACGTCGAGTCTTCAATGTCCTACTTCACTGAGGATTTGGGATGGAACGCATACTGGTACTACCTGAACATGGACTACTCCTTCTTCTTGGATGGCACAACCTTTGGCCTGAAGAACGACCGTCGTGGCGAACTCTGGCTGTACTCCGTCCACCAGCTTCTCTCCCGTTACTACATGGAGCGTCTGTCGAATGACTTGGGCGAAATTCCCGAGTTCTCGTGGCACAAGGAAATCGAAATGGGATACGATCCCCAGATGATCTACTACAACGGCATTGGCTACAGCTACCGCAAGAACTACTACGAGATGGAGACCTACGGCAACTACAAGATGCTCGACAAGGTCACCGGTTTCATGAAGCGCATTCACAACATCGTCGACTTGGGCTACTACAAGACGTCCGATGGTCACATGATTGATCTGCGCAAGCCCGAATCCATTGAGTACATCGGCAGCTTGCTGCAGGGCAACATCGACAGCATGGACAAGATGTTCTTCCAGTTCTGGAACATGCTCGCCCATATGTACTTCGCCGACGCCGACTTCCACCAGATGGAGGTGTACCCCAATGTCATGCTGAACTTCGAGACAATGATGCGCGATCCCATGTACTATATGTTCTATAAGTCGATTGTCCAGGTCTACTTCAAGTTCATGCACTACCTGCCCAAGTACACCAAGGAGCAGCTGATGATGCCCGGCGTCACCCTGAAGCATGTTGATGTCAGCGAGATGGTCACCTACTTCGATCTGGTTGACTTTGATGTGACCAACCTGATGAACGACAAGATGGTCTTCCATGAGGGTAAGTTCGTGTGGGACAAGTCGTTGTACGCTCGCCAGATGCGTCTCAACCACAAGCCCTACACCTACACATACAACATCGAGTCAGACAAGGACGAGAAGGTTGTCATCCGTGCATTCCTCGGACCCAAGTTCGATGAGTACGGCCGCATGATTTCCCTTGAGGAGAACCGCATGAACTTCATGGAGGTGGATGAATTCATGTACGAACTGAAGGCTGGCAACAACATCATCACCCGCAAATCCGACGACCTGTACTGGACCGTCAAGGATCGCACCAGCTACACTGAACTCTACCACTACATGATGATGGCCTTCGATGGCAAATACGACTTCCCTCTGGACATCAGCGAGCCCCACTGCGGCTTCCCCGACCGTCTTGTGTTGCCCATGGGCTGGGAGCAGGGCATGCCAATGCAAATGTTCTTCATGGTCATGCCATACAACGCACCCACCAAGCAGGAGCAGTTCACCAGCTTTGACTACACCTACTCTTGCGGCATTGGCTCCGGCTCTCGCTACCTCGATGACCTGCCTTTCGGTTATCCCTTCGACCGTGAGATCGATGAGTACGAGTTCGCTGTTCCCAACATGTACTTCAAGGACATCCAGATCTTCCACGTCGACACCTTCGAGCCCTACTACAAGTACAAGGGATACAGCAACTACGGCAAGTTCGACTACACCTTCTTCAGTGACTACTACACCAAGCACTTCAAGATGTAAACGGAACCTGGCAATGGAACGAATGATATAAACCTGATGCATTTCAGAAATTTAGTTATAAGTTGAGCAAAAAGTTAAATAAACTTTCGAAAATCCCATAATCAAAACTTTTTTAGTTCAATTATAAATTGTTTTTCATTTAACCTTTTGAAATTCTTAAGCAATTCCAAATATAAAGTACTGCATACTTTTATGGGCTTTCAAGAAGACACCATCAACAGCCAAGGAAAATGTATATTTCAGGCTCGAAAGAGTTTTGAACGCCAAATAAATATATATTTCTATAAATGAACAGACAACTTCATGCTTATTTGTGATATACCGATAGCACAGTCGAGCGTGCTCTATAGTAAGTTACCTTTTGCTCTATTTAGAAAAGTAGGTACAAACACATTACAGCACTTACCATATAATTCTGTGTACATTTTTCAGCTCCATTAAAAAAATTATAATTATTTGTTAAAAAGTTAAAATTATAATTCTTCGCCAATCAATCACAAATAACCGATTTGTGTGCAGTCAACTTGATCTGCGTATGGTATACAGGAATATTCATGCCAAATTTGGTATTTCTACATTTTATTATAGTTGAGATCGGTGTATTTACAGAGACGGACAGAAAAACAGACGGGTAGATAGACAGACAAACGAACGGACTGACAAACAGACACACAAACAGACAGACTGACGCGGCTAGTAAACCTGTTCATGAATACATACACTTTATGGACTCTGCTACACCTTATTCTGTCTGTTATATACATTTGCCTAAAGTTAGTGTGCCCTTTGTCAATGGTCGTAGGATATAAAAACGGATATATAAGCCACATGTACACATATTATGTGTCCCATATACAAATATTAAAGGGTGATTTTTAAAGAGCTATAGGAAAGTTGTTTTAAAATTAAACCACCTAAAAATTTAGAGAAATGCATTAACGAATAAAGAATTTAAAATTGAACTAAAAAACGTTTTGATTATGGGATTTTCGAAAGTTTATTTCACTTTTTGCTCAACTTATAACTAAATTTCTGAAATGCATCAGATTCATATCATTCGTTCCAATGCCAGGTTGCGTTTACATCTTGAAGTGCTTGGTGTAGTAGTCACTGAAGAAGGTGTAGTCGAACTTGCCGTAGTTGCTGTATCCCTTGTACTTGTAGTAGGGCTCGAAGGTGTCGACGTGGAAGATCTGGATGTCCTTGAAGTACATGTTGGGAACAGCGAACTCGTACTCATCGATCTCACGGTCGAAGGGATAACCGAAAGGCAGGTCATCGAGGTAGCGAGAGCCGGAGCCAATGCCGCAAGAGTAGGTGTAGTCAAAGCTGGTGAACTGCTCCTGCTTGGTGGGTGCGTTGTATGGCATGACCATGAAGAACATTTGCATTGGCATGCCCTGCTCCCAGCCCATGGGCAACACAAGACGGTCGGGGAAGCCGCAGTGGGGCTCGCTGATGTCCAGAGGGAAGTCGTATTTGCCATCGAAGGCCATCATCATGTAGTGGTAGAGTTCAGTGTAGCTGGTGCGATCCTTGACGGTCCAGTACAGGTCGTCGGATTTGCGGGTGATGATGTTGTTGCCAGCCTTCAGTTCGTACATGAATTCATCCACCTCCATGAAGTTCATGCGGTTCTCCTCAAGGGAAATCATGCGGCCGTACTCATCGAACTTGGGTCCGAGGAATGCACGGATGACAACCTTCTCGTCCTTGTCTGACTCGATGTTGTATGTGTAGGTGTAGGGCTTGTGGTTGAGACGCATCTGGCGAGCGTACAACGACTTGTCCCACACGAACTTACCCTCATGGAAGACCATCTTGTCGTTCATCAGGTTGGTCACATCAAAGTCAACCAGATCGAAGTAGGTGACCATCTCGCTGACATCAACATGCTTCAGGGTGACGCCGGGCATCATCAGCTGCTCCTTGGTGTACTTGGGCAGGTAGTGCATGAACTTGAAGTAGACCTGGACAATCGACTTATAGAACATATAGTACATGGGATCGCGCATCATTGTCTCGAAGTTCAGCATGACATTGGGGTACACCTCCATCTGGTGGAAGTCGGCGTCGGCGAAGTACATATGGGCGAGCATGTTCCAGAACTGGAAGAACATCTTGTCCATGCTGTCGATGTTGCCCTGCAGCAAGCTGCCGATGTACTCAATGGATTCGGGCTTGCGCAGATCAATCATGTGACCATCGGACGTCTTGTAGTAGCCCAAGTCGACGATGTTGTGAATGCGCTTCATGAAACCGGTGACCTTGTCGAGCATCTTGTAGTTGCCGTAGGTCTCCATCTCGTAGTAGTTCTTGCGGTAGCTGTAGCCAATGCCGTTGTAGTAGATCATCTGGGGATCGTATCCCATTTCGATTTCCTTGTGCCACGAGAACTCGGGAATTTCGCCCAAGTCATTCGACAGACGCTCCATGTAGTAACGGGAGAGAAGCTGGTGGACGGAGTACAGCCAGAGTTCGCCACGACGGTCGTTCTTCAGGCCAAAGGTTGTGCCATCCAAGAAGAAGGAGTAGTCCATGTTCAGGTAGTACCAGTATGCGTTCCATCCCAAATCCTCAGTGAAGTAGGACATTGAAGACTCGACGTTGTACATCTCCAGGTCGCGAGAGTAGTCGACTGGCATCCACCAGACCTTAATGTCCTTCATGAGTTGCTGCCACTTGGTGTCCTGGTTGAACTCGTAAATGTTTTCGCGCAGCATGAACTTCTCCTCATTGTACCAGTGCTCGCCGACACCCATCAGTTTCCACCACTGCCACATCTTCCAGTCCTTGACGTACATGTAGTCGCTGTTCTGGTACATGCTGTTGCCGTGGTACTGGTTGCCAGTCTTGTAGTAGACATCGTTGTATTCCTTCTCGTACATAATCATCTTGGTCCACATCTCGTAGTCGAACTTCTCGGCCTCGTAGATGAATTTGCTGTTGAAGAAGAACTGAGGGAAGATCTCGTAGATGGAGGGAAGCATCAGGCCATGGAAGTCGGTGCGGTGGATGACAGCCAGAGTCAGAGCATAGACGAACATGCCCTCGTTCACGTGCATGCGGGCCCACGAGACGGTGTGCATGAAGCTCTCCCAGTCCTTGGCATAGTAGAACATGTTGAACAGACCACGGGCCTGCTTGGCGTGTGTCTTCACCAGCTCGCCGAAGAACTCACCCTTGGGCAGCAGGGAGTGCATTTTGAAAGCCTCGAAGAACTTCTCCATGTAGATGTCCCATTCCTGAGAAGGATGATTGACAAATAGGGTTTCGATTAGCTTGGTAAGGTGGCAATGGCCGCCAGTAATACTCACTGAGAAGTAGGACTTTTCGAAGGTGAAGGCCTTGCCGAACTTAATGTACTCGTCGAACATCAGTGGATCCTCCACGCGGTAGACAATCTCGAAGAGGAACTTCTGCTTGGCAAGGAATTCCTTATCCGCGATCTTCACCTCGTGTGTCTTGTGCAAGCTGGTCGCGACGACCAAGCCCACACAGGCCAGGAATGCTAAGGCGATTTTCATGTTGAAAGATTCCGACTGCTTCTGTTCGACAAATTACTGCTCAACTGCTCCGGATTGGAAACTTGACTAGGATCCAATGCCTAAAGACTGTTGCTTACTCGGTCCACGACATCGTCTTATATAGCAAAATAAATCGAATGGGATGCTGCGATATCTGGTGCAGCGAAGATAAGTATAGGGACAATAGGTGTCAACTGGTCATATGGTGACCTAGGTGTATCTCAGGTGATACGACAGCATCGCAAACATCTGCCTCCGAATTTAATTCGATGGAATGCGCAGCTGTTGCCATTTATCAGCAGTCTTCGTTGTCATGTGCGCACATTGCAATTGAAAGAATGGAAATCCAAGGTCATAACTTTTTATTATAGCTGAATTCAGCAAGATTTTTGAAATTCTTTATCATGGTAAATCTGTAAATCCCAAAAGCAGTGCATACTCTTATGCGCAGTGAAGAAAACCCCATTTATGTCCGAGGAAAATATTTGTTGCATACTTTTATTGTGTTTTTTTAGTTTTGTACTTTAGAATTCTCAACTGGTTCTAGCTGGCACGATATGGAAGCCCCTAGCCGTAGCTGAGAAAAGCATACTTACCTGGCGTAGAGGTTAACCGTGATCACGAAGGCGGTTCCTCCGGAGTGAGGCTTGGCCATTGCACATTCGGCTGAGTTGACCTCTGCGATTATTCCTAATGTGAATAACTCGTGCGTGTAATTTTTGGTAGCCGGGAATGGCGTTCGCGCCGTCCCGAATTAAATAATACATTTGAACATGCTATATATTGGGTTGACCCAAATAAAATATACTAACGAGTTTTCGTCTGAAAAAATTGTCAGAAATGGTTTAATAATTATTAGTTTCTTCATCTGGTAAAAGTTCTAGGTGTGAAGTTGTTTAACTCGCAATTTAGAAAATTAAATTTATAAATACGTCAGCAGCAATACGCATACAGGAACAAATTCAGCTACTTGTGTTTCGTAATTAGAGAGAGATGTGTGTCAGTGTTGACCAAAAGAACCGTCGCATGAGCATCGCTCATGAGCTGTTGAATGACCCATATTTACTCAAAAGGGTCATAACTGGTGACGAATCAAGGGTATATGGTTATGATTTCCAAACCAAAGGCCAATTGTCCCAATAGAAGAGCCCATGTGAGCCAAGACTGAAAAAAACAAAAATCGGCGAGCACGCCTTATAACTTTTATGCCTCTCCCAACCAAACAAAAAATGCTATACACTTGAAACTTGGTACAGATGTTCAGGAAGAGTGTACCAACATAACAAAACAAAAGACAAAAAAGCACTTAATTATTTGGAATAAGTGCAATTGTTTCCCTTTATATTATCAATTTTCGAAATTGCGGCAAAAGTAGAGAAGCAGCTGTTTACAACCAACTAAAGAGTGGGGTTAAAAATCTCGACGTGGCTGTGTGACCGTCTCGCAATAATATTGCTCCACACTGTGGAGTACACAGCCATGTTAGTTTCGATTAACAAGCGTATCGATTTTAGTTTCAAAATAATCGACGACACTTATTCAGTACTGGAGGATTGTAATCGTTGCTACCCCTGGTATGAACGGTCCTGTAATTCAAATTGATTAAATTAAACATGGAATTGATGCCAATATTTGTATGCAATGCGCGCTTTAATCAAAATATACTCGCGTATATATATATTCGGTATGTGTATCGCTAAAGATTTGTATTTTACAGTTTATATTTATTTGCTTTTTGTTTGTTTTGCAATCTTTTTTGTAATTGTTAACATCGCGTTGCAACATTTTCTGAACACAATGTGTGTAGGTGTTTTCTCTTGTTTGCGTTCTAAATAATAATACAAATAATATTATGATGTAATGTTATAGTTATTAACATAATAATAATAATAATAATAATAATAATATGCATAATGCGTATAGGCAGAATTTCTGAATTCATACTTAGATATGAATCTGAATTCATACTTAGATATGAATAGATCATATATTATATGTATGTATGTGTATGTATCAAAGGCGGCAAACAATAGGTGAAAATACTTTCACATATTGCGTGTTAATTTTGTTTGAATTAATCTTCATTTGTTTTGTTAATTTATTCAAGTCTCTACAAAGTGTTTAAACTGTACAAATATTTCATTTCAGAATTTCATTTCAATTAATCGTGAAATTGTAAATGTAATTTGAAACGTGATCTTTTTGCTATAAGTATATAAGCTCTAGATTTGGTAGTAAATACATTAATGTGTGTTCATTTCTTTGTTAACTTGTTGAAAACATATGCAATCGATTTGTTGTTATTGATGTTGTTGTTGTTGCTGCAGATACTTAGGTAATTGTATTAAAATTAAGTTTGAATCTTATGTTTTTGTTTTTACAGAGTTACATATACACAGTTTAGGCAGCGGGCAGCTTGAATATAACTGCAATTAATTCATATATAAATGTAATTTAAATTTAGCTGCACTCTTGCCAATTTGTTATGTAATCGTTTTCATTTATATTATATGCTTCGCTTTTGTTGCTCGCTGGAAATAATTTATACAACAGACAATTGTAGGAAACAGAAACAGAAAATAACATCAAATAATTATAGCATGCGGTTAGATTGGGTTTGTTGCATGTAATAATTATTGATATACTCAGTTTTGTAAATAATTGCATTTAAATCATTATGAAAGACATTTGTATCATAGATTGTATAGCAATTACGGCAATTAATACAAAATACAAACAATAATTTTGAAATCATCATATTTCTCTCTCTCTCTTTCTATCTTTCTTTGCTGTTGCACTTTCATTTGAATTGATTCATATTCGTAATACATACATATACATATAATAATTCATTAATTAATTATAATAAATAAAGCCTAGTTTTAATGCCTGCTTCAAACTTCGACATTGTTCAATTACTACAAATACATATCTACTATAAGGATGTGTACGTACACGGACATACATACACATACACATATACATTATACATATACATATTTAATCTAAATTATCCTGGAAAATTAATTTTATGTAGCCAGTCGCGCCATCTAGCGGCGTCGCACAGAATGGACAAACAGCCTGAAAGCCATTGGTTCCGTGCGGAATTTCCACATTTGCCCAGTACCTACAAAGATAAAGAGGGATCAGTTATATCTACATATTCAAAATATGATAAGTCAGTGTCAAATTGAAAATCTACACTCACTTGACAGTTTTCTCAGTCGCCATGTGTCCACATGGATTGAATGCAAACGTGGGTGCACCCACATCCACATAGAAGGCCGGTTCTAGACCCATGCACAAGGTAACAACGGGACCCAGTTCTAGGCACATTGGACAACGGCGTGCACCAGTATTCTCATCCTGACCCCAATCATGATGACCTGCAAAACATGTAGAAACATCATTTAAATCGATGTCTTTATGGTAATCCATTACAATTGTACTACTCACCCTGGACATGGCCGCAGTTTAAGTACACATAAGGCTGATTAACCTGATCACTGATATTCACTTTGCGTGGTATAACCAATGTGTTAAGCCCAACCGGGCACTGTGGACGACCAGCGTTAATGGCATCGATAAGTTTTTCCAAGTCGTGTTTGGTCTGCACAAAATGAAGATATATGATATGAATTTCGATGATATCAAATGAATAAATATATCACAAACCGGAGAATGCTGCAAGCCCTCAGCGGAGCGCCAAAGCAATGTGGCGCCACAGAGATCAATAAGTGTGCCATCCTGTAAGATGTTGCATTCATCGTATATCTAAAGATGAGAACGAGAAGAGGCAATTAGGCTAACTACTTCTTGACTGTCTGCTGTCTTTGATGTTCACTCACGGGTTGACCCTTTTGTTGTGCCGAACGCGACTCGCGCAAACTGAAGACATCGCCACCCACGGAGCACTCGCGCCAAAGGCCACATTTGGCGTTGCCACCACAGAAAGATCCCTTGGGGTGCATTATTAGAACACCATTTGTGGTAAGGCCATCGATTTCAACATTATCCTGCCACTTGGTGGCCTTTTCCTGTGATTAAAACTCGCATTAGTATCGCTCATATACTTATTTATTGTATATTGAATTCATCCTTTACTTACGCCCAAAAATATGTTTCTGCTCGAATCGAAGCCGGCAGCAAAAATTTTCGCTTTTGCCGGCTCACAGCGATTAACCAGAATGCGGCAGGCGAAACGTGAAATCGTGCTTTGCATCACCTTAGCATCCTTCTTATCACCGGGCAGCGTGTCCATAACAACAAAATCAATTGGCGACTCTGAGGAGCGACCCACCTGGCAAAAAGATAAACAGCAAACACAAAGTGTGATTAGAACACATCCAATCTCACAGCAGTCGCCCTCATCGATTGACCCAGATATACACACAGTCTCAATCTATATACAAATACATACATACATATATATCAAGTGCCTGAGCAATCTATCACTGTTCAAATTAATGCCAAATCATGCAATGCTGGAATTACACTTCAATCCAATAAGGAAGTGCAAATGCCAATACACTGTGTTGTTGCCAGGCCAAGAGCGATAATCGATATATGGTACATACATATATACATGGCTGTCAATTGCCGGCTGTTGGGCAATGTCAAAGAGGATACAAATTAAGTATCTGACAATCTAACGCACATTTGACCTTATCGTAGTGCTTCGGGCTGGCAAATGGCAATGTCGTTGACATAATTCAATCAAGTCAGCTCAATATTTGCCATATTTAAGCTTAAGATTACAATTCTCTGTCAATTTCAAACAATTTGTGCTGCAGCAATGCTAAATCAAGCAGCGAAAATAAAGATTCAATCATAATATATTCTTCGTCTTTACATACGATATAAGATCTTCAAGATACAATAGAAATATTGTGTTTAAGATATTTATTTATTATTTTATGTTATTGTAGTTCCGCTTCAACTTACCTGAAACATATCTGTTTCCGTGTCCTCCTTGTACTCGACAATGACGGCCTGATTGCGTGACAGTGTGTACGATATAGAGTGCTGATTAGCATCCAGTATGGCCTTCGATGTCTGTGGTGATTGTACAATATAATGCTTGGAGCGTTTGACACCGCTCGGCTCTGTGCGCTTGACTAGCACAAATTTGGAGCGCCTCCGACCGCGATCGCCCTGTGGCAAGTAGCCGTTGTAGCTGCAACACACAGAAATACACAATTGTAATGCTTTATGACTCTGACATTCTATGTTCGCTTGATTTATGATAAGACTTTCTGTCGGGGCGAGTTAAGTCGTTTTGAGCATGCTGCGATAATGCCCCAATTGGGGGCAAAACTTCGTCATAGTTGTTGCACAACTAAAGTTCTCTTTACTGTACATAATTCATGCGGTTTATAGGTCAAGTTCTACTTCGGCAATTTGTTTACGCAATTAGTCAACGCACGCCCTTTGAGGAATTGTGGGGGGGGGGGGATAATGAGACTTTGCAGCAATAAGTTGAAAGCATTTACGCATCTATTTTTGGCCATATTGGTGAGTCAATAAGTTAATGGCCAGATCAGATACCACGCGGGCCTTGGTCCCCTGCCGAATCATTAGTGGCATATACTCGTATCACATAAAGACAAACACATACATATATATTTATACATATATTATATGTATGGCATGCATTGCTATATACGTTTACATTCAACTTGTCAAATGAAAGATCTCTTAATTATATGCGCGGCAATCGATCCATCCCTTGTGTATCTGGGCGATTACAGCAACGACACGAACAGAGGCACCACACAGGGCCTTATGCTCAACTACTTGGGTGGTTAGAAGACTTTATGGAGAGAGGAAACACATGTTGAGTGATTGAGTGCATTATCGAAAGAGATATAGATATAGATTCATTAACCAAAATGAAGTACAATATACAAACGAATGAAGAAATCTTGTTGAGATCAGTTGGCATACTACAAATTACAACTTTATAAACAGCTCCTCAGTATCACAATTCTCAGTCTTAAATCATTCAAATCTCACACGAAAGTATATAACTTAAGACTATAACTTTATAAACAGCCCCTGTTACATTTGTATTAATGTGAAAATGGACACAGAGCTTTGATTCTCTAGCTAAGATTTGACAATTTAATGAGCTGCCTGCCCACATAAAATATCAATAATAATGTAGACGACATGTTCGAAGTGTTCGCAGGAAACTCAACTCAAATGCAGTCGCTTGTATATATACGAAACATAAACACACACGTATACATACATTTGTATATGTATGCACGCTGTAAGTGCCAGGCGGAGCCCCATAAAATCATCGATTGAAACAATTTCAAGGAAAGGCAAATAAACAAATTCTGTCATGATATTTGGTTCTTGGAAAACTACAATGAAACACCACGAAATCAAAGGAAAAGCAAATCCAGCTAACACAAAACTTAATAGCATAGGGTACTTCTCGGACCCCTTTGGGGGCAGTCACTGGTCTGCGATTGTGGGGCATGTTGACATTAAAGTTGTGCGCTGTGTAATTACACAACAACACACACGACTTTAATGCTTTCAGATATGTATTTTGATATATTAACGAGACACATTTAAGAAGTTGTAAATGATATTTAACGCATTAGCATTAGCATTGGGAAGGGAACAAACAGACGCAATAAAAGATCTTTGTTAATTTTGACGGGCAACAATTAAGAGCTTCGTTCGCAGCCATAACGACAATACAGGTTTATTTCTTTCTTTCCCTTTTGTCTTTCTCTCTATTTTTGGTCTGCCGCGGCACATTCGGTGAGCGGGAAGAAGCCATTAAAGTGGGCGGCATAATGGATAACGTTGTGGCCAATGGCCAGTGGGCAGTTGCCACTTACCAGTTGCCAGTTGCCAGTGTTGCCTGTTGAATGCAAACAAAACACGCACTTGCGACGCGGCGTAGAATGAAAAATTGATTTACTGACACATTAAGAGTACCATACCTCGACCAAATACGAGGCGACACTGAGAGTTGTAAGCGATTAAAACTGTGTGTGTTGCCACATAACTACAATAGAGACTAGTCTCCCTTTCTTTCTGCCTAATGGCAGGCAGTGAGTCAAGGCATTTGTCTTGGCTCTGGACGACTCACAATTATCTCTCTCTCGGGCCTATGTGACTCAGGTCGAGTAATCAGCGCAATGTCAAGCGGTTTTGGTCAACCTACTGAGCTAAGACGACAGCTGGATAGAGTCCGTTCGAGATTTACAAGTAACTGGCGTCACAGCTGCCGGCTAAAATCATCAATCTTGGCCATGCCAACGGCAGAGTCGCGGCTGCACCAGTCTAAATCTAATTTATGTGGCAAGAAGGCAGAAGAAGGCTGCTTGCGGCAGGCTTACAACAAACGTTTAGTGTGTGTCTTAAGCCTTTTGTTGCCCAGACGCGCCTGAATTCTTGGCTACACACACGCACACACGGGGTCAGGTAACAGAGTGCAGTGCATGACGTCATGCCAGATGAAGCACAGTGGTGCCGACTAGGCAATGCAATGAAACATGATGCTAAGAAGAAGGAACATTAATTGTGTCTGAGTAATATCGAATTATAATTTTGAGAACTCAACTCTCTGACTAATCTTTTATTGTATATTAAGTTGCAAATCAAAACTGAAAAAACTGCAACTTGACTTTATTAAACGATTCATTTAAACACTTCTCTAATTTCAATGCCAGTGAACCACTGTGCAATTGCGCCACAGATCAACGACAGAATGAACCCATGTGTACTATGAGTGTTTGTCTGGGTGTGTCTGCGGCTTGAAACTATTCTTCTGCTCTGTAGGTTGCAACGGTGCCTAGCGGGCAGCGGTAGAAGGGGCCCATACAGTTCACATGACCGTAAAACTGAACATATTAAATGGAAATGAATGTCTGAACTACAATTTCGGGCATGAACTTCAAAGTAAACTGAAAGAAAGAAGAAGAAGAGAAGACCGAGCTAATTTTGCATTAGAGATCTAAAACAGACATTTCCTCTCTCTCTTCCTCTCTGTCTCTTTCTCTCTTTCTCTGTCGCTCTCGCTCTCTCTGCTGTTGTACTTACCCGAGTATTACTAATTCGCCATATCTCAAGCGCGGTTTATCATGCCCATCGCCGCCGTCTTCCGCCAGTATGGGAGATTCTGTGCCGTCAGTGCTGCAAGTGGAATGAAAACAAATGAAATTAGATTAAAATTGTGTTTATCTTTTCTTTTGTTTTTCAATATAAAACATTTTAGAGCTGACCCGAACAACTGTTTATGACGTAAGCCAAGCTGGAGCTGGCTCTGGCAGTTTCGTTTATACGTTTATTATGCAAGGGAGCAGTGTAAAAACTAAAACAATCAAAACAAACTGCAAAACAAAAAGTGCAATAAGTAAAGAAAAAAAAGAAAGCTATGCAAGGGAAAATGCCAAAGAAATTTGCTCATTTCATGCATTTCCTTTGGCCTGCTTTCTCTATCTCTCTCTTTTTCTTTTTTGCCTCGGCAATGTCTAGAATTTCAAATGAGGAAATATCCGTCTAAGTTTCTAAAGGCGGCGCGGCTCCTCGACGTCTGGCAATGTGCAATGTGCAAAGTGCATAACGATGCCAGTTGTTCTTCCTCTCTCACTCTCACTCTCTACCTCTCTCTCTCTTTCTTCTTTCTTTCTTTTGTTCGAGGAGGCTTTTGACATGCTAAATTTGACACTGACTTTTGCTCAAGAAGAAATCATAGAAATACGCCTGCTGAAAGTGAGGAAGGGAGTGTGGAAGTCTCTCTCTTCCTGTAAAGGGATTGGAGAAAGCAATTAACTAATAACTGCCTATGCAAATTGCTTTGAAATGATGCCGAAATTCTGCTGAAATTGCCGAGTAATGAGCAAGCGATGGCAATGGATAACTCAGGGCATCTCATTAGCCCCAATAACACACACTCTGGCAACAACTGAAAGTTCTCTTTCTTTTTTTGGGGCACGTCATAAACTTATTTACAACAATCTAATAAAACAGCACGGCGCCGGTTGACGCCCACTCACACACACAGAGCACATTTAGTGGTGCTGTGTGCCTTGCTCCTGCCTCCTCCTACCCCCCCTGTGTAAATGGATTTTATAATACACTCGCCCCGACTGAGACTGATGGGGAACAAGGGGAGCAAGATAGACGAACAAACTGGCACGAGCTGCTTTGGGGTTGCATTGATTTTTGCTCGTTGCATTTAAACTTGCTCCCCTTTTGGGCTGGCAAAGCAGGCAAGCAACGGAGTGCAGAGTGGGGAGGAGGATCGTGGGGAGCTCTTGAAATTGTGCAGCGCAGACAGAAATTGTGCGCACAAAGCGAACATTGCAACAGAGCCGACGCGGCGGTGGCAAGGTAAATAGATGAAATGTTGCATGTTTGTCTCCCTGTCGCTAGGCATCAAATTAGCGCGTTGCAGCCTTGTTTAGATACACACCCACACACACACACACCCTCATGCATATGTGCATATATATACATATATCTGTCTATATCCGTCTCGCACTGTCTACAGATCTACTTGAGCGCACAGAGGCTGACTCACACAGTGGGTGCCTGCTTGCGAGTCATAAATCAAATGGAGATGTCATTAACAGCGCATACATGTGACATCTCTGTTAGTTAACATGGCCATAACAGTGCGCTTCTTTGAAGAGGCGGGCATGCCAGATTCGCGCATGATGTTTGCGCACTAAGACCGCTGCATGCAACATGCAATTGAGCACACAATTTGCATATGTTTATCTCAGTTGATATGCAACATATGCAACATATGCAACATTCAACTTGCCACTTGCCACAAAAACAACTCCAGCTTAACCATTACACAACAGTTATTCTCATTACTACTTTACTGGTACAAGAATGTACGGATGATATATGCACCCATTACAAAGATGCCTGACAGCTTTGTCTACCCTCATACTTAAGCAACATTACCATCATACTATGGTAAGTAGGCCTGGCAGACCTAAGTCCCACTCTTTTCAACCACTTAACTGTGCATTTATTGAAATTAAGCAACTATTTATTAGCGCAAAAACTTCCTCTCACATTGTTCCAGACATAGATGAACAATCTTTAAAATGAAATAGCAAGCAAAATAAACTCGAATCTAGCACTAGATCGCCTTATTTACGTTTGTTTCTAGTGTAGAAGGGATGAATGTGCAAGACAATGGATTCGGGGGCAACGTTCAGGCAATGAGAGAGAACGAACACGCAAGAAATCTATTGCAGCCACAGTGTTTAATTAAAAAGCTGAGTTATAAACAATGCAGCAGCGCAGGCAGCATATAAACTGGGTTAAATTGATTAAGCTTGCATTATTTCTAATTGTGGCGAGCGAGGCTATCTTTCTTTCTGTTTGTTTGGCATTTGACTGTCGCCGTTGCATATATACACACTTAATTTAATTAACAAACAAACTGCAAAAGTGACAGTGAACATTAATACCCCCTTTTTTAAATTAGAGTAAATATTTTGACATTGCCACAAAAAACAGAGAGAGAGAGATGCGTGTAGAATAATGAGAGGCAACTTTCAATTGAAGACCACAAACTGGTTGCCAACATAAATTTCAATTATTTTGAAGCTTAGATTCATTTACCAGTTCCAGTTACGCTATGAGAGCGAAGCGAACAATCAGCTGTTGTTATCGCCGACAAGCTTATCGATTTTCAGCACAAGAACTACAAACATAATGCGGGAAAATACTCGTGTGTGTATGTGTGTATATATATGTACACAACGTATAAATAGTGTAAGCATTTGCATACATTTCAGTTTCGAAACCAAAGGCAAACAATATTGCGATATCGGAGGGAACGACTAAAGTCGTGCAGCGTGTAGAGTTATAGATAGTCACACGAACGAATGTATCCATGAGATACAACAGGCAGGCAGGCACACACAACTCGTATCTGTATTTGTAAATGTGGCCATTGCTGTAGTTCCGACTGTGACTGTATCTGTATCTGTAGTTGTATCTGTTTAGCTGCCAGCGTCATTTGGGGGAAATCAATTTTTAGCTGCGTCTGTGAGTGTGTGTGTGTGTTGGGTAAAAGGCGTAAAAATGTACATTATTCTTTACCTCACACATACACAGGCATGCGCACAGACACACACACGCACAGGCATTGCCTGACAACATTCTGGCATCGATTTTTATTTTTTTTTCTGCTGCCGTGGCTCGTTTCCATGTTGCATGCAACCCAACTGGGCCGACAATCGCATTACAATAAATTCTCAGTTTCAGCTAGCAGAAGTACAAAGGGGCGGGGCGATGGGGGGCGGGAGAAAGGTGCATTAACAAGTGCAGTAGAGCTAATGCTAGGCAGGAATAGGGGCAAGTCACGGAAATCAGGCCAGATTGCAATTTCTAGGAGGTGATATTCACTCGAGGTTCACCAGTTCGGTCAGTTCATCATGGAGGGGCGCACTCTCTTGCCGTGCTTTATGCAAATTAATTTGATTATTACTCTTGCAACACACACACAGCCACACACATACACAGCCACAACTACAATGTATGCATGGTTCGCTTGCATTCATTTCATTAGCTGCGTTCGTTGTACGTACACGTAATTGCCTGACGAAAGGCTTTTAGCTAATTTTATTCAGTTCGAGGCAGCTGAAAAAAGGCCAAGTCCAGGCCGAGTCCGGGCTACCAAAAGGTCAATTCAAATTAGCGACACACAGGCGGTGGGCCCTTCGTTATATAGTATGTTATAGCCGAGAGCTTTTAAAAGCTCGTTGCATCTCAACTATATCATGTGAGCAAGACTAATGGACAACTTTATTGCACGTGTGTGTAACTGTGCGATATATGCGGGAAATTACGTGGAATTTAGATTTTAAAGAGCGCTAACAAAATATAAAATATGTGAATTTTATGCAGATTATTATAGTTATATATCTTCTTTGAATTTATAATCAGACTGATTATAAACTACATATATTTATTGGTAATATTTTATGCCGAGATATATACGATAAAGTACGAGTAACTTGCACTTAAGCAAAACCAATTTAATTAAATTAATATATGGTATTGTAATATAGTCGTATAAAGTATGGTTATAAAATATACATAACATTTTTAATTGAATTCCGAAAATTATAAAATCTATGTATATAAGTTATATATATGACAGTTTATATGCGAAAAAGTGGGAGTAAACGATACATATTTTATTCAGAATATATCTAAAAACTACAATCAACTTTTAATTGAAGATCCTCTTATAATTTCAAGCCACTTTCTAGCCGATTCCCTAAGCGAATACAACCGAAGACTACAGATATCCCACGTGTTCATTTTCTTCTCTTTATGTGGGTGTAATTTAATGTAAAATATATGAATTTTATTCAGATAATAATTGTAATAAAGTCGTTTAATGACTGGTTATAAAATATACATAACATATGTAATTTAATTCATAAAATTATTGCATATTTTCTAGAAGATATTTATTCCAATATATATGCGACAAAGTCTGAGCAACTTCCACTTAAGTAATACTAATTTAATGCAGAATATATAGGTAAACTGCCAGCAATTTTAAAGTGAAGATCCTCTTCTAATTTCAAGCCACTTTCTAGCCGATTCTCTAAGCAAACACAATCAGACTTAACAGCAACTCCACGTGTTGAATTTCTTCAGTTTATCTGGCAGTAATTGATCGTAAGCATCTCTATAATCTCTATATGCGTCAATGATATTTCTAAATAAGCCACAACCCGAGACAGACAGGCGTAGCTAACACAGACTATACAAAAATTTCAAGCTAATTCCATCAAGTACTACACCCGAAGAGTAGAGTGTGTGTGTGTACACTTCGATTGTGTGAGTGTATGTTTGCTTGGGCTGAGCTGAACTGAAATTTGAGCTGATTGTGTGCATGTCAAATGTCAGCAATGAATGCTGAAATAACCGAAATATGCAAACGTGCAACAAGCATCAACACAAAGCGCAGCAAAAGTGCAAATGAAAGATTAAACAAGAAGCGAAGGAGAAACAACAACAATGGCCCAAAAGGGACGCAAAACCAACACACACACACACATGCAAACACACAAGACAGACGACACTTTTCGCAGGTGCCCAAATGGTGTCCCCTGTCCAGGTTTGATGCATTCAGCATGGCAGGTGTTTCGTTACCATATTTTATGGCCAAATTTGTGGCTCCGCTTGCTTTGCACCATGCTTCATTCATATGCCAAAGCTGTAGCTAATGTATCTCTGTGTGTGTGTATGTGTGTGTGAGTCGTTGTATCTGTATATCCCCCTGTATCTGTATCTGTGTATTTCTGTGAGTTTTATGTGACGGCTTTTGGCACAGCTGTTTGCATTTCAAGAATGAAATTCTCAACGACCAACGAAAGACACAGACACAAACACAAACACCGACAGAGGGACAGACAGACGAAGCAAGACAGCGAGTCGACAAGAAAACTCGTTTTGCCAGCGAAATTCGAGCATAAAGCATGGAGAGGAGAACAACAAAATTGCAGAGCATAAAAAGTATGCGCAGCTGAAATTCAAAATTCATCCAAAACAATTCACAAGGCAAAAGAGATTTCGCTAGAACTCTGCATACAGATTGTGCTGCAGAGAGATACAAACGCACAGATACAGATATGGATACGGGTACGGATACTCTCGGTCAGCTGTTGTCCCACGCCCCAAATGGCCACGCCCCTTAGCCCTTAGCCCCGGCTTGTTAGCAGCGTGTCTCATTTAATTTATTTAATTTATGCAAATCTTCTTGTCAATTTCTACACAACTTTTCTGCTGCCAGTCAACAATGCCAGCAACAGCAATGGCAGCAGCAACAACAACAGTAGCAACAACAATATTTGTTTTTATAGTAAGTTTCAGTTGTTTCTTCTTTTCTCTTACATAAGCCCCACAAATTTTGTCTCGAGCTTCTTTTTTTATACATTTTGCATAACATTTGTTTATGTTAAACAAGCTTAGCCACAGCAACAACAATAATAACAACAACAATGACAATGAGCTGCGTTTTTTGCCGGTTGTCTTTACAGAAGCTGCTGCGCTTGTTTGGTTTGGTTCAGTTCAGTTTTTGGTTGGGGTTCGGTTCCGTTTGCCTAATATTGTTTTCTTTGCCCATGCAGCAGCACGTTTTGAACTATTTTCACCATTTGGGGGCAAACAAATATAAATTTGCAACTACTCCGCCAGTTGACAACAACAACAACAACAGCAACAACAATGACAGCAAACGTTTAAGCTGGGCTAAAACTGCACAAGCAGCTACGGCTCCAGCTCCGGTTGAGGGCTGCTCTTGTGCACGCCTCGCCAACTGCCACTTCAACTAAATATACACACACATATAAATATATATATACGTATATATGTATATATAGTAGTTGCCACATGGCGTGGCATGATGGCAAGCCAATCGTGCGCTTGCCTCTGCTGCATGCTAATTTGCAAACTATGAAATTGTTCACAAAACGCAAACTCTGACAAAATAATTGGAAACGAAATGTGTGCGATAAGAAAAGCTGAAGAAATTGCACATTAATGAAGATGCTTGTGGTTGGCTTATAAAGAATGGAAATACAAGACAGACTTTAAACAGATAAAGTAAATATATTAAATAAAACATTATCAGCTACATAATATCAAAGTAAAAATTTAGAGCGTATTACTTAGTCAACTATATAGAAAAGAAACACAAAAACAAAACAACCTAAGGGCACATTCAAGCCTTTACTCTCTGCGCGTTGTTTCTTTGTTATTTCTATTTCAGTTTTTCTCGGCTTACCTAGATTTTGGTCTATGTTTTCCCCCCGTTTCCTAAAGCTAACTAACAATTTTCACTGCCTAAAAATAAAGCCACAAAGAGCCAAAATCGAATGCACAAGGAGGAGGGCACAAGCACAGCACAGGCAAACAATTTCTGTGCTAATAGTAGTTTCCCTTTTCATTTGTGGAGTGTGTGTTGCCATTATTTGTAGTGCTTGTTGTTGTTGTCGTTGCTCTAACTGTTGCCTGACTGTCTTTTGTAAGCGCTTTTTACCCATATTCAATTGCCATTGTCTGTCTGTCTGGCTGGCTGTGCATTTTGTTTTGTGGGCCAATGACTGTCACAATTTCATGCCATACGCTATATACGTAATCCGGAAGAGTTAAAGCTGCAACCGAATCGAAGAAATGCTCATCACATAGAGAGACTGGGACTGCGAGTGCAGTTTTATCATCCATGAAGCAACATGAATATGCTAATTTCTTATTTTATGACCCAAGTCATCGCATTATTAAACAAAAGGCTAAATAATGTGATGGGGAATTGCAAACGAGGCTGGGCTGGGCTGGGGCCATAGAACTGTCGCTGCGTGATTACGAAATTAATGACAAGCTTAGGCTGAGGCAACGCGACCTAATGCATGGCAAATGGTGAATGAGTAAAGGGTGATTTTTTAAGAGAAACGTTTGGTTGAATCTGTAGTACGGTGCATATAATTAAATGTTTGAAGATTATTTCATTCATTCGATTTAAAATAGTGCACAAACAAATAGTCTAAAGGCGTTAAATCGCACGATCAAGACGGCCAATTGACCGGTCCCGAACGTGAAATATAATGTTCATCGAACTCGCCTCTCAATAAGTCCATTGCAAGCGTTGTTCATAACTGCAGATGTTTGACAGTGATACAAAACACCAAACGTGTGTAAACCAGTGCTGCAAAAAAGATAATAACTAAAAAATAACCCTTTGTTTACCCCATACACTCTCTCGTAAACCCAACCAGACACTACAATATTGTAAATTGAAGTGCATTTGCTATAGGGAGATTATTAAATTGAAATACCTTCCGGGGTTTGGAATCTTGAAACGCCTCATTGCAATATTCCTGGCTGATTCCATTAATTAACATATTATATGTTGTCATCTAATGGACATGATACCATGAAATAATACGACGAAAATCGATGACATTTTAATTAACGAGCGCACAGATAAGGCCTCCATACCATATCATACTATATACTACATATAGATACACACACTCGACTAGACATTTATCTGATATTAACCTCATATGTGCACTGAGTATGTGTGTGAGTTAGTACAAAGTTTGTTCTTTTCAGCCTTCAATAAAACATGTAACAGTTAATTCACCGTTAAGGTGATAGATTACGAAATAGATAAATAATAATTTTGGGGGCAAGCATGAAGGTCAAAAAGGGGGTACGTTTAGTTGTCTTTCTAAATGAAGCAATAATTATTTAGACGGCATATGGCACACATTTTTAATTTCAGAGATACAAAGAAGTGTTTAACTTGCACATTTTCAGTTAAATATTATTATTATTATTGTTTGTTAGGTTGCTAAACTCATTACCCTCCATGGCAGTGAACAAAAAAGTAGCTCAAAGCAAATGGAACGAAATGATGTAAACTTGACTGTAAGATGCCTCGTTTACTACTGAGATACTTAGACAAATATTTATAGAGATGTTAACTATAAACATATAGAAATATTTACAGCTCAGATACTTATACTGAAATACTTATAGAAGTATTTCATGTATGGACTCAACTGAGAACTCATACACGTAAATGTCATTAAACTTTAAGTTTAATGTAGGAAAAATCCCAGATTTAATTGAATGTTTAGACTGATTAAACTGTCATACTCCCTGCCACCCACTTTCAATGCTTACAGGGTATACGAAACTCAACTCGTGGGTCGTTTTGGTTAATTTTGTATGTGGGTGTCGTCTACTCGAACTGTGTGTGGGGCTGCTGCTGCTGCTTTAACTGTTGCCACTTGTTACACCATAGTCAAAGGCACTTAATTATATATCTCCCCCCACTTCCTACCAGAGCCAACGCCCCCGCTAAGTGAACCTCATTGCTTAATGAGTGAACGGAAATTGAAACTTTTTGCAGGGCGTTTTATTTTGCTTTTAAATCAACATTTAATCCAAGCAGGTGACATAATTTTTTATGTACTGAATGAAATGGAAACGCAATAAATGTCGAACAGAAAAACATAAAACAGATAGCGAAAAGTAACATCAATTAATGTGTGCAAGTTACCAGAGAAAGGAGAAAGAAAAAGAGAGAGGAAGAAGGTGAGGGGTAGAAATAGAAATGTGAAAAACTGGAAAAACGTAGAATCAACGCAATGAAAACGCGTGACTGAAATCATTATGATATAATGCGAATAAGAAAGTCAAAGCAAATAGAGAGTAATAAATAATGCTCGTGCGCCAAGAGAAGTTATGTCTAAATTACGTAGCTTCAACCACAGATAAGAATCACTTGAAATTTATGAATTAAACAAATACAAATACAGGCATACATACTCGTATGTATGGTATTATATAGTTCTTCATTCTCTTTGGTCGAAAGTCGAAAGTGCGTATGAACTTTATCGTAGTACATTGTACCATAACAATATGGAATTGAGTTGACGCAGCGTTAAGGCCCAAAACGTTGACCCACATAGAGGGAAGTAGTAGGGGGAATAGAGGGAGAGGGAAATACCTATCTATAATTTCTGTCAGAGGCTCTATACTCGTAGATCAATCAAGAGCTTTCCGCTTTTATTGATTGCCTTCGGTTGCGTCGACTATTTTAGCTCTCTTCCTCTCTCTATCTTCATCTCTCTCTCTCTTTTTCTGTGTGTGTCTCTCTCTCTCTCTTTCTCTCTCTCTCACAAAGAGATCTTTTAGAAACTCAACTCTATTTTTGGCTGCACTGCAAGATTTATGACCTATGTCTGCCGGACTGCCTGTCCGACAGTCAATTCGGCTCCTAAGTCAGCCATATTTACACACTTTAATTGCCTCTGGAGTGGAGCACGGCACAGCACAGCACGGCAACAGGAAATGCCCTGGCAGACTGAAAATTGCTTTTCGTTGTTGCTGTTGTAGTTGCAGTTGGCTGTGCGCCCCAAAGCACACGCCCACCCTGAGCCTGTGCCTGTGCTGCATGCCTGGCCATGACCATAATCAAGCCAATTTAATAATATGTTACGCGCTGCACACAATTTCACCTGCAAACCACAGACTGGCATGCCAGCATCCTCCTTGCAAGGATCAGACCAACCATACAAAGTAAGCATACAGTCATACCGTATCGTAGCGCACCGTGCAGCGCGTTGATCTTCTGGCCAAAATTGCGATTTGATTAAAAATTATGCTCGTGTGTATGAGCAGCGCGCATGCGTGGCAATAAACCAGAAAGAGACAGACAGACAGCAAGAGAGAGATAGAAGGGGGACAATAACATTTGGCACAGAGTGGCGTACGTGACAGTCGGGCGGCAGGCAGCGACTGGACATCAACTGGAAAGACCGCATTCAGCTCTGAGAATATGCGCATTAGAAAATCAAAAAGAAATTTAAGCCAGCGAATATCGAAGGCGCTATACCCTTGCTGTATGTGGCGAAAATCTAATGATTGTTTATAACTCAATTTGATGAATATAATTATAATGTTATTCAGTCTACAAGTTTATAAATCCTGTATTGTAATCTTCATATTTAACAGATATCTAAAGACTACATAAAAGGTTAAGTGTTTAATAGTGTATGGGCGTTGTAAAACTGCATATACCCTGGGTAGGGTATAGCCTGCTAGGGTATACAAAGCCTTTTAGCTCAGGTCGCCGAATACAACAGACAGACAGACAGGCAGCATATCCACTAAAAAGGCAAACTGACAGACATTTGTTTAGCTTCATGATTGGTGCTGAAGCCTGTCCAAAAATATTGTGTTTATTAAACACTGATAAATAATATCTCCAAATATGCAAGAACACACACACACAGACAGAGAAATAGAGGGAGATATGCAGCTGGAAACGTGCTGATCTTTATCGAAAATGTTTAGAAATCATAAATTAATTTATTTATGAATAGATAAATAAATGCAAATTTAAGTTATGCATGTAATTGAATTATCTATGCAGCAGTTTTTAAAAATAGAGTGTACTGGGGGAATATTTAAAAGATTTACGAAATCTACTTGCTTTACAAACTCGAATTAATCAATTTGAAATACTTCAATTTATGATTCTAGATACATTTATTTGCATTTCATAAGTTGCTGCAAAGAGTTGAAAAATACAAAAAATGTAACTTTTTCTTTTGTGCATTTCTATCTAGACTTTTTTCTTGTATACTTGAACAGATGGGCACACTTGACTTGCTGCTGTTGTTGTTTTTCTTTGCTGTTATTGCTGGCAATTTTGCACGTAATTCGTCACGTAGCAAAATATGTTGTTGTTGCTGATTATGCATTGCAAATCTGCAGCCGGAACAATCTGCATAGTCGCAAAAAAAGAAGCCAAAAGAGCCGAAAAGAGGCACAGAGTCTTCAGTATACATACATACATACATACATACATACATACATACATACATACATAGGCAGCCAGCCGGAGCGTGTTCGTCACTCGAGCATAGCTCTCCCTCTCCCTCTATTTCTCTTCCCGACACCTTAACGAAGTCGGAGCCAGCTGCCACACGAGTCTAGCTATAGCTACAGCTGCTGCTGCTGCTGATTACGCCCGCGGGCCGGCAAAACCCATAAATATGCAAAGGAAAACAACAACAACACATACAATTTGTTGTACTACGACAACAACAACAATCATAATGAACATTCGCAAATTCGTGCGCCAATTAATGGCAAATTGAAATAAAGCCATAAAATATGTACATGCCCCGTCAATGCCCAGTCTCCACTGTACATTCTTCACTACCCACTACATTCCCCTCATCTGGTTCTCGTAATTTAGCCGTTTCCTTTTAGTCACCCGCATTTTATAGTCATCTTGCGGCCTTTCAGTTCATTGACATTTCCAGTCTCATCCAAATCTCGGTTTCCCAATGCGTCAATCAAATGCGACCAGTTCAGGCTGACAGACAGACGAATGTCAAAGGTCGTCGCGCTGCGAGTGGCACCAAAAGTCAGACACGAAATGATCTAGCAAAAATTATGCATAAGTGACAGACTTTTCATGCGGTTTCACATCGGTCTTATTGTGAAACTGAGTTGCCGCGCCTTGCATTGTATCTACATGAACGTTCCTAGACTTTCAAAGCTAATAACTGTATATAAATTCACTGGATTTAATTGTGGCATGTATTCTTCAAGTCTTCATCTCTTATTAGTGAAGAAAACCTAAATTTTATTTAGAATTTCCATGCTACATTAAACAATACTCTCTGTTTATGATTCACAGAACCAGAATACTATAAGCATCATCTTCCAGTTTCGCAGTTAAGTAGATAAAACATAATAGAAATGCAGTCAGTTATCAATTGCATCCAGTGTTGGTTAATGTCAAAGTATCGTTTGACAGCAGAGTATTCATCAGACAAGTTGTTGCTTGCCAAGAAATAATAATTAAGCTAAAGCTGCTTGACATTTAACCACACGAATCTACCAAATATATTTACCTCAAAAAGGGGTAAGAACTGTAGCACCGACACTTGAGTGCTTAAGCACTTCAACAACAACAACAACAAGCTCAAGAAAAACAATGCGGGAAAAATTGCAAAGCAGTTGTTGCCAGGCCAACAACTGTGGCGATTATGTCACAGAGCTATGTAGAGCTGCACGGCTTACCAAACCCGTCTCCATGTATAGTACACAGTCCATAAACCCCACTGTGGCACCTACTCTAACCACTTTCTGCCTCTCTTGTAATCTCTCCCCCTCTCTGGTATTCTCTCTCCTTCTCCTTCGATGTTGCCCTTTCTGCTGCATATTATTATCATTACGTGTTTTGTGGCATTTGACAGACATGGTGTATGAGTTGACTTGCGTTTTGGGGCCTGGCTGGCTTGAAGGGAGCAAGCTCAGGTTTGCCGCCAGTCAGTATTGTCGTCAGTCCGTCTGTTTGCCAAAAAACATTAGTCAAGCAGTGAGTGTGAAGAACGCGACAAGTGACATGTGAGATATTATTCTAGAGCTGTCAAAGCGACAGCAATGTTCTCTCTGAAATGCCGCAAAGTGCCCCAGTAATACCCGAAATAGTTGAGACCACGCCCCACATTGGTGGTGCAAATGTCAAGAGGCTTAGCTTAGTTTAATCCAAAACGAAGGCATAAATTTAATTGTTGCAAAATGTCACTTTGAAGTGGCGCCCCCAAAGGTGACCCGTACCAACTTATGAACACACACATTTGTAGTTGTTTCTCTTGTAGTAGTAGCTGTTGTTGTTCTTCTTCTTCTTCTTGTTTCAATTTTGCTAATGCAAGAAACATTTTAAATTCTCAAAGCTTTGGTTCCGTTCTAGTTTTTACCCGTGAGGCCCCAAGGCTGACTGAGTGATGGGACTGACGCGACTGCCGGCCTGATTTACGAAATGCCAAGAAATTGTCGATGCGATTACACCGAGTGAGTGCCAAAGGTTATCGTGCGAGGGTATTCAAGTTTTGTTTGGGTTGGGACAAGACTTCAAGTTAACGGCGTTGTAAGTAGAAAACCATTAGTTAAATTTACCATGCGCACTATCAATTTTGTTACAGTGTGTGTGCTTGTGTTTTCCCTTTGTTGCCGAATTTTGAAGGGATATTGACGCAAAAGCCTCGAAAACTTTTATTTATACAAGTACTACAAATGTTTCTCTTCCAGTTAACGCAACGGAAGTCTATATAGATACAGCTTAAATATATGAAGAAACTCTTCCGCTTAATAACATGTTTCCGCTGATCCTTATCAACGGGTTTTTACCCTTTTACTGATAAGAATCGCGACTTTTCTAGAATATCGCAAGTTAGTAGAAGTGTAAGCGATAAATTCGATAACAAATATCCGATGATTTTCATATTTTACATTACAAAATTCAAAGCTCCTAAGCTCTCATATCTGATCAATGTTTTACATAAAAGGTGACATTGTCTATAAGAGACATAGGATTATTGTCATTATGAGCATTATAATGCGGCAATTATTTATGGGGTGTGTCTGGAAGCAAATGTAAATTGTAATGAATCCATTTGAATGATAAGCTCTTGTTGTATAATCTATTATAGTTTACAAATTTATTCCACTTTCCACTCGTCTTATAAAGAACGAAATACGTCTTCAACGTACGATTCCAAAGAAAACGTTATAAAACAATTCACAAGTGCAGTTTTCTACGAACTTATCAGGCTTATCGGGGCACACCTAAATCAGTATTTATTTAATGCGATCATTCAGTTTATTTTCGGAGGTTACACTAAGGCAACTTCTGCTCTTCTTTCCTCATTTCCTCAACTTTAATTCAATATCAAATGGAGCACAAATCAAATTAACTTACTATGACAACGTACACACAGATAAACGCAGAAAGATACATATACAGTTACAGATACATTTGCACTTGTATTTTGAGTGTCGTCGCATTTCGCCGCCTGTCTACGCCCCATAATAATCATAAACGAAACGCGCTCGTATCTGGATATTTGTTCAATGAATTCTCAAATCGCTAAAGCGTGCAGATAATTTGTATTTAATTGCGGAGAGAGAGAGAGAAGAAAAAAATCAATACAAAAGAAACGAATGAACATTTCTCATGTCGATGGATTTGTAATGCAAATGCAATGCGATAGACACGACAGCCAGGCAGTCATAGATACAGACAGACAGACAGACTGGGGATAGAGGCCTACACACACTCTCAATACATACAGACCGATCTGTATATGGTCAGGCATGGGCACATCCATGACAAGTAGCCGCAGTGGAAACCGCAAACTGAGTTGACAAGTGCAGTGCACACAGCGGGCAGAGCAGCAGCAGCACCTTGGCGGCGACATGGATTTATGGGTACAACCTCTCGGTGTCGTTGTTGTTGTTGTTGGTAGTCAGGAGACGAGGACTGAGCTCATGTCAACAACACTCGGAGACAACGCACAGTGGTTGATGTCGTCAATAATCAGACGCTGAACTCACACAGAGATGCAGCAGACAGTCTCAAGGCGACAGCAATAACAATGCACAAACTGAATAGCACAGAGTGAGATAGCAATAGCAATGCATTTCTGTTTTTTTTTTCATGACTTTTGTTTGGCTTTGCTTTTCGCATTGTTTGCAGCGCCAATTGCCATAATCAGTGCAAAGAGACAAAGACAAAGGCCAAGCGACGATTACGCGGCGTCACTTTCATGCGCGAGAGAGTAACTACAACATGCTGTCTCTCTCTATCTCTCTCTCTCTGTCTCTCTCACTTTATCTTGCAGTGAGTGTGTAGCAGCACTGGGAGCACCTGAAATCTGGTCAGCGACATTGCCTCATCAGTTAGAAACCAGTTTCTTTTCCACCTATGACGCATACGAAGCTGGCCTCCTATTATGCTCTGTTGTTGCTGTTGTTGTTGTTATGCCTCTTTCTCTTCTCTTTCCTTTCTATTATTTAATCGAACGAATGATAGATAGAGTGCAAGATTGATGATGTTGAACTCTCTCATTTGAAGACTTTGAATAGCACCACAAGAGTTTGTATCATTGTATAGTAACTCTTCGTTGATATATGCCAATTAACTATATTGAACTATACAGTATATTAACTATAGCAGACTATTATTGCACTACAGTTATCGATAGTTTCTTTTTCTTTTACTTATAATGAAAATCTTTCAGCATTGATACAACTTTGATTTTGCGCTTACTATCGCGAGTTACTGCTCAATATGTGTCAATTAAAAGAACTACTCAGAATATTAGACTAGAGCTATCGATAATTTCTTTTTTTTTATTATTTCATCTTTCAGAAATTATCAAGTTGATGTTGAGTATACTATCATGCGTAATCGCTATGTGTCAAAGAACTATATAGAGCTACTCTGTATATTAGTATTTTTACTGTAGCATACTCTCATTTCAACAAAGTTATCGATAGTCTATTTACTTGCATTCAACATGCAAAGATAGGATTAATACAGCAATTACTAGCGTGATTTTCTTCTTGTTATATCAATTTCAGAGCTGTCTTTACACTATAGAACTGTTCAGTATCAAAGTTTTCCAAATTACATGTTTATTTTTCATATTATTAAGCTTTGTTCAAAACTCAACAGTATGTCGCTTGATAACGTTATCGATAGTCTTGCATTCTATAAAAATGATTTCAACTCTTGAGTATGCACATTTTTCTGATATTTATACTGTAAGAGAATGGAATACTATTTGCATCTGCTATCTAATTATTTATTCAGTGCATTCTTTGAAAGATTCAGTCGGAATTATCTGGCTGTATACATATTATAATAATAACTGTAAAAATGCTATCTAAGCTAGGTAAAATTCGCATTGAAAAATAACAACTGAATATAGCTCAGGTCGGCAACTTATGATCTTGTTATTTTGCTTAGCTTTTTCAACACTTTTTTATTCCAATTATTTTCTAGCCATTTTCCCATATATTATATTTTCCCGCTTGCAGTTTATTAAAATTAACGAAGCTCGCCTTTTTTTTCGCTCAACTTAGTTACATATACAAGTTTTACAGCCAATGTTGTTGCAGCTGTTGATGTTGCTGTACATTAATTGGAATAATTTGGTTTCGAGTCAAACACACGTTTTTCTCCATTGTTTGTACGCTTTAAATAAAAGCATTTTCATGTATTTAATCACTGATCTGCCTCAACAATTTGTTAGTTAATAGCTGCAAATTTAATGAACATAATGGACATGTATCTATAGATGTATGTGTAAAACATACATATGTATATTTCACATGTAGACGATGATGAGACTCTGTGTTGCACCCCTTTGGTTGAGTAATGACGAAGTCATAAAGTGCCAATGATGAATGCGTCATGCGACTCTAGAAGGTCATCATACAAGCTAGCATTTGTCTGTGAATGTGTCTAGTAATCGATATACGATATGATATTTATCTATAATAAAAGGTTATTAAAGTAAAGGCTAAATCTAGTACAATTCGTAGTCCAAAACAAAGTTATTTTGTTTATTATTCCTCCTGAAAGTGATAAAAAAATCCAATGTTGTTTTTGATGTGTGCCTTTCTAAATATGTTCTAATAAAATTTAGATAAAACCAGACTAAGCCTCCCCATGCTATAGAAAGTTCTTGTAGCTACCCAAGTACTTGGCACGAGTTCAAAGTCAAGAACCACAAGTAGTTGAAAGAACAATTTCACCCAAGTTTATCAGCAATAAAAATAATTGCGCCTTGTTGTCTCTTCCATACTTATGTTAGATTAGAATTGCAATATCATACACATAACAACAAACACACACATACACAATGCCACACAGTCTTCACAATATCTACGCACATTTTTCACATCAATTGAAACTTCTGAAGTGATAATTTATGATGCTAAACATGAGAGAAATTGTTCGGGATGAACAGACAAATGCGTTAATTTTCTCTCTGTATATATGTATTGTACATGTTAATGCAAAGTGATCTTAACAATTTCCATACTTCTAAGTGTTTTCTACTTGAGAATAATAAACTTGATACTTCATTAGTTAGTTTATTATAACCGCTACCCATAGGTTAGTAGGCTATAATAATGTATGCAACAGTCCAAAATATAACTTGATCAGCGTCAGCATAGCCATGTTCGTCTGCAGGTACACCTATATCTAGGGATCTATAAGAGCTAGCCTTAGCAAATTCAGAGATAATGTGTCTTATTATAAGAGATAATATACAAATAATAATAGTGAAGGTTTGCATTGTGAGTATATAAAAGTCGAGCACACTCCCCTGTAGCTGCCTAATTTGTTTATTTAAATTAACTATCAATCTCAAATCGACTTAATCATTATTTATTTAAGTGAACACCAAACCCTAATGCCATTGATACTAACTTGAAATGGTCTATTTTCCATATTGTTTGGCTACAACGATTGATTAACGACGTGAAGAGAAACTTGTCTATGGTTTAAGTGTGTGCATTACTTGGATTACACACATACAACCACAGAGGGGAAACTAAGTACAACAAACTGCATAAAACAAAGGCGTACAATAGAAACTTCAATGTGTATCTTTTGCTGTTGCTCTTTCCCTTTTTGAAATCTCTTACACTGGCAGAAACTGTGCAATATATTGCCAAAAATGTGGGTCAACAGCAGCAACAACAACTAACAGCAGCAATAACGCTCAATAAACGCCACAACAATAGTTATCAAGTGCATATACATATATGTGGCGGAGTGTGTGTGAGTGCACCTACATATAAGTATGACTGCCTGCAGTTACAAATCAAACCCCTACCCCACCCCACCCCCCACTCATTTTGGAGTCCAACCAAACCCAAACGAAATGTGAGGCGCGCCTTTGTTGCTCATCAACTTTGTTTGCAATTCGAAAATTGCGCGAAAAGTAACGCGCACACAACACACACAGACAAATACTGTATACATTTACAAACACATTTACGCACTAACTAACGTGGAAATTATGCAAGTAAACAGATTAATTGGGTCATCAAATGGGCACACATTGCGCCCGTAGGAGGAGCAAGATACACAGCAAATATGTGCGAACGTGTCTGTAGTTAGTAAATATGTATACACATGCAGGCATGTCTGCATATGTGTGTGTGTGGGTGTGTGTGTGTGTAGGTAAACTGCAGGATAAACTTTAAGCAGTAGACTGCCGCAAGCAACTTATCAAAGTTAAGAAGATTTTGTGCACATACTTTAAAGTTAATATATCGTTTAAATATATCTCAAGTTACCTACGCATAATCTAACCATCTAACAAACTTAAATCACATAGCAAAGTGTTAAAAGCTTCACTTAATCTTAACTATTTTAATTGAAAACGAGAGCAACAGTCGCGCAAAACGCGACAGTGGGATACCCTTCGACCAATGTTCCCGTGTAGTTTAATTTGTTAAATTCATACACATATGCATATGCACATGCTTTGAAATTAATCTCGACAGATGGCGCTCGCGCTTCGCGCTCGCCCGTCTCCCTTGTTAGCTGACAGAATCACTTGGTTTTATGCTCACACTTTCTTAAATAACTTCTGTGTTTATTGTTCGATTGGATTGTAATTTGGGGACCTCGTAGATATTTCATTTAGCTTAGTATATGTTAAAGTCAGAAAGTTGTATCTTATATACAGCGCTTACAAATTAAGTTCAAAAATTAAATTATTGATTTGTGGGGGCGGTGGGCGTGGCACCTAACATTTGAAATAAACTTCATCTGCTTATAGTACACAGGAGTCTTTCTGCCAAGTTTGGTAACTCTAGCTTTTATAATAGCTGAGATCTGTGCGTTCACACAGACAGACGGACAGACGGACAGACGGACAGACAGACAGACATGGCTCAATCGACTCGGCTTGTGATCCTGAGCAAGAATATATATACATTATGGGGTCTCCCACGCCTCCTTATGCCTGTTACATACATTTGCACAAAGTTAGTATACCCTTTTTTGACCATTTTCAATGGTCGAAGGGTATAAAAATACTTGCAAAGAAACTAAATCAAGTTGCAAGTCGAAAAACTTATCAAGTTGCAAAAGAATTTGAATGCATTTTATTAGCTAAATACAATTCCAAACACAGTTAGATATCGCCGTAACTATTCATCACTTTATTGTTCTTTAAAGCACATTAACACTGCTGCATATCGGCCAAATAACTGTACCAAGAGACCGACCCACCTAACACCAAACACCAAACACCTTAGAGCGACCAAAACTAAACACACACACTCAAGTTGTACAAGGCCAATTTGAGTTATTTGAGGTGCGCAAAGTGCTTTAACATAAGTCTGTATATATATTATGCATATGTGGTAACCCCTACACTCTCGCACACCCATTGCCAGTGCAAAGTACATGGCAACAGCTAAAAGACATACATATTCAGACATAACTTAGACAATGCTTGCCATAGAAGACAAGACGAGGCAGCACGTCCCTCTCTCAGTCTATAGGAATTTCCCCATTTCGAGTGCTTTGTCATCTCTGTGTGTGTATGTGTATGTGTGGGAAACTAATTGTTGAAAAAACGAGACAAAACCTGAGAAAGACATTGAGTGTTGGCCCCCGTAATTATTTAAAATGAATTCACAAAATTAGTGCAGAAGTAAGACAAACCCGGCTCCAGCAACGTTTCAAGATAATCTCATTCTGGAACTTACCTGCAATAGAGAGAAAGAGAGAGAAAGAGAATAAATAAATATATTAGAAAAATTGTTGAAGCACAGTTTGGAAAGCAATAAAAGTTAAGGAGAAGCGTAAGAAGAGTGCAATGACACGCAGGCACAGCTCTGCAGCTTCTTTCACTTTCCTGCAGGCCAAAGAAACCCAACCCTGCAAACCAAACTAAAGCTGCCTGCACTGCTGCCAGGTGATGTGGCAAGTGGCAGCTGCAAGTGGCCACAAGGATACAAGATGCTCTGTCCGAAGGATTGCCTTGCGTAACCGGAAATGCTGCTTGCAACAAAAGTTCAAAGTTCTTAAAGCACGTGACTGTGTGTGCGTGTGTGGAGAGTGGGGAGAGGAGGGAGAGGGGAGGAGAGCAGGGTACGTGCAGTAAGGACTCTTAAAGTGCAATGTGCCAGCCAGCAGCGAATTAAGGTCAAATCAGGCATAAAAGCTCAGTGCAAAGAACAGTTCCTCAAACCCAACCAAGTGGCAGCACCACCTACCTCCCCACCACCCCCCATCCCCTTTCTCACTCACTGTAATCCCCCTTCAGACATGACGCGTCGCCTGTTTTGTTTAGGGCTGATGTTCGAGGCGCGCAGCTCTGTGGTCTGCGCAGGGTCGGGTGCAGGTTCCGCATATTAATGACAACGACATGACATAAAACTTTTTGTTGCTCTTCCTCTTTCGGCTTGTTGTTGGTGTTGTTCTACTTGTTGTATGCAACTACGTTGGCACTTTTTATATATATATATATTTTTTTGTGCAGCGCTGCAGGATGTGTGCAAGTTTTTCATTGCAGCTGCAACTCAGCGACGCTCATATCCTGCACAGAGACGTACATATCCTGCAGCAAGTTTTTTATGGCGCCCTCTTCCCTCACACCCCACCCCCCTAGGGGAATCCTTTCATTTGTCTATATATGCATAAACAAGTTGTATATATATATGTTATAGCCACATCAGACATGGCTCTATATAGATACGTTTCACTGCTATTTGCAGATACATATCTCATATATCATATCTCTACACAACACATAGATTCTTGCAACTCCTGCCTCGATACAAACATGTCCAGACATGTTCACATCTAGCAGATACATTTCCACACACACAAAGTATCTGTACTCAAAGGCAAAAGACCTTGATTTGACTTTTATAAACTACACTCACTCGCACTCGCTTTATTTTCTGCAGATTAAAGACTCTTAGCAAACTGTTTTACTGAAAAAGTTTGCAGCAATCAGCAGTGTCCCTCTCTCCCTGTACCTCTCTCTCTCTTTCTCTCTGTGGCTTATCTCTGTCTTGGGCAGATTTGATTTGAACAATCCAATCGGCCATTAAATTGATTTTGTTCATTTACATTTACATTTTCTTCACTTTCCTTTTTCACACAATCACACAAATTATTTACACGGTGCGGTCAATGCAAATTTGTCGTAAATTGTTGTAAATTGTTGTAAGTGGCTTAACAACAGCAACAACAACAACAACAATAGCAACAGCAGCAGCAACAGCAAGAGCAGCAGCCTCAGTTAAGCTGACCAAAAACTTTCACTTGACGAACGTATTAAAAAAAGGCACAAAGTCAGCAGCAACGGCAGCTCCTGCCCACAGCCCACTCCCCCTCCCCCTCATACACCTTATGTGGGTCAATAAGCTCGGGTCTCGCCTTGCCTCGTCTCGCCTCGCCTGGAGGCAGCTGCAAAAAGTCTTTGGCTTATCTCAGCTTCGAAAATTGAGTTCGAGCTCAGTTCTCCAGTTCGAGTTCAAATGCCAATGCACGCAAATGCAATTTGTGGCCAACAACAACAACAGCAACAACAACAACAACAGCAGCAGCCACAATCATCTCTGGCAGAGATGTGCGCGCTGATAAAAGATGCGCTGCATGAACTTTGAACTCATCTCCCGTCTCAGGTCAGCAGCAGCAAATATTACAGTTGAGCAGGCAAATTTCGACAATGAACTTTGACCGGGCGAAGAGATTCTTTAATGCCAAATCATGGGACAATTCCGTTTGATTAATTTGGAAAATGGCAATGAAAGTAGAAGAGGAAAAATCCTCGACTGTTTGCAGAGAGTGCTCTGGTTTTGACGCTTTTGTCTGCCTGCTGTTGACTTCTAAGCACAGTTCTTATCAATGTGTACACACGTGTACAGTGCACAGTCAGAAAAACTCCAGCAAGTTGTTAGAGGATTATTCTTTTAGATTATTTAAAATGTATTTAAAATATATGATCACTGGAGTTAAACACGCTTCCATTGATAAACTACACAATATACTTTTACACACAAATTCTTCAAACTTACATTTACTTACATTTTTTACAAAAAAATAAGTTTAAATTGTTTGAATTTGTATAAAGAACCTTTCCTTAATATCTTTCAGCTTGCAACATCTTTCTCGCAGTGTACATAACCATCTACACACACATGTGTGTGCATCGATGTGTTTAACGAGCTACCTGTAATTAGGGGCTCACTTTAAAGCAGGTCACGTGGATTTTAACTCTGATTCTGTTTAGCTGCCTTTGAGTTTAATTTGACTTTACATTTTCTGTCGCTGCAGCAGCCTCTTATCAGTGTGGGGGCAGCTCATTCTGTCTGCCACGCAAAAAGCTAAAAATGTTAATGGAAACATTTGCTGACGCAGTGTCTGTCAGCTGAGCTAAGCTAGCCAGGCATCTGAGATAAGCAGATGAAGAGAGGTAGAAGTGCAGAGTGGGAAAGGGGGGGAATGCACAGAAACGAGATTGTGCTACGCTGCTTTCCTGTTTGCTACAAATTTTCATCATTCTATTTTCATTCACTAACAAAACTTCGCACCTATTCAGCTGACCATGAGTGTACATACACACACACATTCATATGTGTTTGCTTAACTCCCACGCTGCTTGTGACAAAAGACAAACTTGCCACCGTAACAACAACAAATTCATGAATCATGAACATGAATAATAACGGTTAATTATGCACATTCGTGTGTGTGCAAGTGTAATAGTAGTTGTGTGCGTGTGAAGGCTTTTCATAAATAAATTTGCACTTAACAAATGAACAGAATGTTGCTAAGCGCAACAGGCTAATAACATGCAATGAAAAAAATGGGAAGAGAGAGAGAGAGCGAGATGGGAAGATTGGCTGCCAGGCAACAAGGAAGTCGTAAAACAAAGCAATGCTCAACGAAAGAGAGGCGGACACAGAGAAGCAGCAACAGCAACAACAACAACAGCATCAGCAACAGCAGCCGCCAGACAACAGTGGAATTAAAATTTAATTTTAATCGCCAAAAAGAACAAAAAGAACAGAGTGCAGGAGAGAACGAGAAACAAAAGTGAGAGATGGAGAGAGCAGGAAGAGACAAGCCTATCCATTGACTACACACACACGCACACCCAGCAGCATAATACACATGCATATGTATGTATGTACATATGTATATAAATCCATGCATATGTACATATATAATGGGAATAATGGCGTGCAGACAAATAAATTTTCAAGCAGGCAACGGCAACTGCATGCACACACATGCATGCATATATAGAAAATTTAATAAACACAAAACAAGGCAGGCAGGCAACAAGATCTCCAGCAACAGCAACAACAATGCGGGCACATGTATACATTTATACATACACGCACACATATACATACATGCACACAGATGCATGCATGCAAGGCTGGAGGCTTGTAAAGCCATGGGAGGCGATCGACAAGCAAGAACAAGCACATCAGCAACAGCAACAACAACAACGAAAACAAGAACCAGGCGAACAGGTCGGCATCAGGTAAACAGCATCAGGAAGTGAGAGCAAGTGAGAAAGAGAGAACGGACGTGTCTGTCAGATAAGAGACTACGCCTGATAAATATCGATAAATGAACTGCAGGGCAAGCAGGAAACCGAAAAAGTCTAACAACTGCCAACACTATTACAACTATGTTAATGCATACTGTATATAATGTAAATTAACATTACCTTTGCATAGGAAACTGCGTTGCGGTCGTGGTCAAAACAAAAGGAATGAACAAGGCACGTAAAAAAACAACGCGACATACACAGGCACAGAATCGTTGTTCATGTGTTGTTGTACATGTTATTGATGCTGCCTGCCTGCCAGTGTGCCTGGAAAAGGGCCAAGTGGGGGGAGCGACATCGTCGACAGACCGAAAAAGCAACTGTAAAAATGCAACAAGAACCTACTCTGACTGGGAAACAACAACAACAACAACAAGAAGAGCGCGACAAAGTAATGGAAAGGCAGCGCAAAGGCAAAGCGCCGCTAAGGTCTAAAATTACAGAGCCTGTTAGAGCAGAAAGAGAGAGAGACAAAGGGAAGACAACTATGAATGCGCGCAGATAGAACGTGCAAGAGAAAGGGAGAGACAGAGAGAGAGAGGGAGAGTGTGTGCAACGTATGCAGTTATTTATGCTGGCGCTGCTCTGCTCTGCGTTGTCTTTGCCATCGCTGTTGTTGTTGTTGATGTTGCTGCTATTTTGGAACAGAGCAAGAACAGATGAAAAAAAAACATAAAATCGTGTAGAAAATCAAATTGCAGACAAAAACAGAACAGACACGGCGTAGCTCCATTTGTTGCTGTTGTCGTTATTGTTTTATTACGTATTTTTGTTGTTATGACGTCAAAGCGCATGCGTTGGAGCTGATGCCGCGTTGGCTTTTCCTCATGATGTTGTTGTTGTTGTTGGCGCTGCTTTTACATTTTGATTTTTCGGAAAACGCACACAACAAATTTATGTGACGCCGCTTGTCGCCTGGCTGTGGCACTGTTGGATCTCCACTGGCGACGACGGTGGTGGTGGTGGCTGCAGTCGAGGGGGTGTGTTTTCTTTATTTTATTTGTCTGTCGCGTTGGGGGTTGTTGTTGATGGAGCACGAACGAGGGAACATGGGAAAAGTCATTCTCTAACAAAATGTGAAATACAGACTGCGACGTAGTTAAAAAGCAACCTTCGCTAACGCCCTCTTCCCACTCCCTTCCCCGTCTCCACATTGCTCTAAGACGACAATTAACAACAGCACAAATTGCGTTATAATTCTTTTTGCGAAATAAAAAAATAAAGTAAAGTGAGGCGCAAACCAAATTGTTTATCAGTTCGGCTGAAGTTCAATAGACCCTCCTGGGTGGGGTAATAAATCCAAATAATTCTAAATATAGCCAAATAAAATATACAGTCGTCAGTTTGCCTGCTTGCAACGGATATGCGCATGGGCGGATCGGTCCGCTAATTTCTTGGCATATTGCAAATGGGTTGGGTTAATGAACTGCAGTCTGCTTTGATAAGGCAACAAACCTCATATCATTATATGTATCATATATTGTTGCACAAAATTTTTATTTGTTCAATAGTTTTATTCTCTTTTTAAATTAGCTTTCCTTTAAAACGCATCGTCCAATTTCACAAGCTATCGTATTAATTTATTTCCGATCTTCGATAACGATTAGCTTAACTATTGTTCTAATTACACGATGATTCCAAAATATAAGAACAACTGTCGTAACTTCTTAACATATCTTCGAACATCGATTAATCGTTAACTGCGATAAAGCTTTTTCGAATTTAATATAAATACAAAAATATAGATATAATGCTAAAATAATTATTTAATTTGTTTGTTTTATTTGTCTGTACTTACCGTTTCACCATTTTGTTGGTTACCCCAGAGTTGTTTTCCTGCTGCGTTCCAATATCAACGGATTTATTATAATCCAGTTTTGAGGTAAAGATTTTGATGCGACGGAAATCAATTTTGGCGATGTTATATTAAACCTTTTTATAGGGGAAATATCAGAAAGAAATCTATTGTTGATTTTATTGGTATATTTTGTTATTGTTATTATTTATTTGCACTCGCAAACGTATTTGGGTTACTAGAGAATTAATATTCGAAAGTATTTTTTAAGGAGCTGCGCAAGTCCAATTGGAGAACGCAATAACAAAGCGAAGAAAACGAAAACAAAACAAAATCTATGCGTAAACAAAAAGTACAAGAGAAGAGAATTCACACACACACACACACATGCATGATCTGTATATACAAGTGAATGCATGCGCACACACGTAGGTAGATTTTATGATAATTGTTTATATTTTTGGCATTTTATATGACTTAATCATACAGTTTCAGCCACTTCAAACAGCTAAAACAACAACAACAGAGTTTGTTTTGCGTTCTGCGCTTTGTTCTTAGTTTTCTGCACTCTGCTTCGCATGTTTGTTTGTATGCAGCTTTGTACATTTATTTTCTGCAACACTTCAAGGGCTTTGCAACTGCAGTGGCTACGACAACAACAATAACAACAACATTATCGATTCACTGTTATTTTTATTTACTCTGGCCAAAATCAAATCCAAATTTAACACGCGCAGTTGAAGATGAATGCACTTTTGTATATAAGTATATTTTACGCGTTTGCCTTTCCGTTTTCTTTCTTTCTTTGCGCTCACAGTCAGACGAACTAATAATTCCACACACAAAACACACCTACACCAGGCACACACACACATGTGAGCACATGTAGATTTACACCAGCGCATATGTATATGTCTGCATGTGTATGTAGAAAAACATTTACAAAACTGAGTGGATGCTTCTTTCAATTATTACCTTTTTGAAATAATTTAATTAGCAACAATTTTTGATTGCATTCGAAATATACTTTCATAAGTTTCAGCACCTTTTTATTTCACTTGTCGTCGTATTTAAACATTTGCTACATTTCACGAGACTGCAGTTAATATGCATTCACGTTTGACTTCCGGTTTACTCGTTAACACGAACGAATTCTATTTTAATAACAAGAATTTGAAAACTTCGTTCTGGCCGTTTAATTAAACAACTTTGTCGTTTCAAAAATTCTACAATTTCTTCAAGCCGCGGTCTCCGTGCGCACACGACGCGCTGTTGTTGCGTTTTGTACACCGAAACTAGGGATGTTGGTTACCTAGCGATATTTCGATTATTTCAACTTAGAATGGCATTACAAGTTAACCGATGTTTTAATTATCGATATTTTTAATAAAAAATTATAAAGAAAAGTTTGAATAGTATAGTATTTTTAAAAATAAACTTTGTTTGCGGTAGCCTATGAATTGTCTTGAATGATTCTATGGTTTTATTTTAATAGTAGAGAATATTCTATGTGATCCGGCTTATCGATAGCAATGTTAAATAAATAAATTGTAAAATAAGTAATAATTGCAGAATAAATTTATGAAAAGAAAGTGCACTTTCACACATATTTTATCGTTTAAATTAATAACAAAAATGATTGGTCATTCTTGAAACAACAGAGATATTCCAAACACTTAGTAAACAAAGGCAGGGCTGGTTGCCATTAACAGCTGTTCAATTTGAAAGATGGCGGTAAGGATCACATGATTTTAAATAATTAGTTAAAATAAGTATGAGGTTTATTAATTTTGATTGCAGTTTACCAACTAAGGTCTGAAGGTTACAATATAAAAACAACATTTTTCAGAAACTAGCTGCAATGTTTTTAATTTAATAATTATTCATTCTCCGCAAATACAGGATTTTTATTCTATTTATGAACAGCTTTTATTTTTTATTACTTGCAAAGTTATAAAAACAATTCATTGCATATTATGTATTAACAGTTTAGATCCCCAATAGGCTGGGCCACAGCTTGACACCAGCTTGTTCCACCTTATTAATTGTAATAAACTTATGCCCAAAAAAGGGCTTTATACGTTAATAGTTTCGGTCAGTTAAAATCGCCGCTCTTTCCATCACAGGCCACAATTTTAACCTTGTCCACCTTGACGAATTCGTGAACCTCACGGAACTCGACATCGTTTAACATCAGGGTCCAGACATTGTCACAGAATCGATACGTGTTCAATTTTCCGGCTTTAAATGTTACTCGCGCTTTAACTCTTTGATTCAGTGCGTTGTTAATACTCTTATCGAACTGGAGCAGCACCTTGAAAGCCAATGCAGGTGTTATTTGACCATACTGAAAATAATATTGAAGTTAAATAACTTTTACTAACATTTGCAAATTAATAGATATTTCACAGTCATAGTAAGTCGATCAAATATACTTCGAAATTAGTTAAATGCTTAAGAATTATAAGTTTACAAGAAATAAGCAACAACTAATTTCCCCAGCCGTAGGAGGCATCGCCAGCTGTCTGCGACGCATCTTCTACGATGCTTCGACTTTTCAATCGCTGTTTTCTATGTACTGCAACTCACCTGTATCAATTCGTCAAGGCTCTCCTGAAGTGTATTGCCCAGCGTGGTATTGCGGTATAATTGATAAGACATATTTACGTCGTTATATTGCAATTATTAATAAATATGCTTTTCTTGTACAGCTAAAACTAACGTAGGAATGACAGACGCTATCGATATAAACAAACACACCGATAACATGCTCCAAGACGATATATTGGCAAAGGTATCAGCTGGATTCGATATATAGACATATATAGCAGGAGTCAGCAAATAAATAAAGAAATGTTTAAAAACATTATTATTGTAAAAACAGGTGAAAATAATTATTTAACTAAGTATACGTATTCTTCCTATATTTTAAATGCGATATATCGATAGTTATGCCATAGTTGCATATCAAACAGCTTGATAGCGCCGAGCAAATGATGAAAAAATGCTAACTGCTCTGCATAATTGTGACACTGAAAGGGGCGGTGCTTGTCCTGTTTACTACCCTTAACGGGATACCTTAAAACGGAAGTGGACAAAGGGTTGCAAAGTAGCTTCAACCAATCAGCTCCGGGCTGTATTTTTTCATTGCTCTGGCACCTGGAATTTTTTTTATTAGCCACAATTTTAAGCGGCTTTTTGATTTCCATGTGGCACATAATTTTCGAAGCGCAAGATTAATGCTACAGCTTGACCAGAGCGAACTTCTGGTCAGTCCTGGCGTCAGAAGTAACACCAACGTCAGTCGCTTGTCGATTATTGAGGTGATTAGTTCAACATTCGCGTTTTAAACGGGATCAAGTGCTCCTTACAATGCTACAACAGAATCAATTGTTGCCCCAACATTTGGGCGATGCTCTCAAATCTTCAAACTGCTCCATATCGACTTCTACACCAACTTCGACTCCTCCAAATACCGTTATCGCGACACCGCAGCAACGTCCATCCTCGCCGCGTCAATTCTTCGAACGTCTATACGGTCACCTCGAAACGCGTACGCACAAAAGCGAAAGCGATGACATCGATGTGGGCACCCACCTGGAGACGCCCTACCAGAGCGACGGGGGCAGCGTCTCCTCGCCGGACATTTCGAACAGCGAGGAGCGTGTATCCCAGAGTGTCTGTTGTCCGGCATATGAATTGCACGCACCTCCGACGGAGTATGCCGCCTTCAGACCCATTTCGACTGCAGTTGCGCCAACAACTCTGCCGTTTCCTGCATTCTCAACCGATCCACATATCACGGCAGGATTTTCCGCATTTCGTAAGTTGTTGCTAAAATACGAGAGTGCTTTTTCAGTTGTTTAAGAATCTTACAGTGTATAAAGACTAGCAAGATTTATATCCTTGCAGTTACCGATAAATAGTTCAGTAACAATACTCGAGTAGACTTCGCCATGTCAATTTATCTAACACATCTCAGCTTCTATAAAATCAAATTTCGCATAAAGGTTCTTTTATACATACCATATATGTATATACCATACGTTTCTGAAGTTTATTTTCCACACCTTCCGGATATCAATAAGGTCTATTTAACCCTTCAAAAATTGAAAATGGTCACAAAAAGGTATACACTTTGTGCAAATGTATGTAACAGACAAAAAAGGCATGGGAGACCCCATAAAGTATATATATTCTTGCTCAGGATCACTAGCCGAGTCGATTGATCCATGTCTGTCTCTCTGTGTCAGGTCTCAGCTATTATAAGAGCTAGACTTATCAAATTTGGCAGCAACACTCTTGTGTACTATGCGCTGATCAAGTTTATTTTAAATGTTAGGTGCCCGCCCCCGCAAATTAACAATTTAATTTATAAAGTCGATTTGCAAGCGGCTTATAAAAGATACAACTTTCTGACTAACATATACTAAGCTGATTTAAATATCTACGTATCCTGCAATCCGATCGGACAAAAAACACAGAAGTTATTCAAGAAAGTATGATCATAACACCAAGTGCTTGTGTCAACTAACAAGGGAGGGGATGAGCGCTATCTAAAAAATTTAAAAAATCCTTGAAATATAAATATTTGTCATGTCCTTAATGAAAAATTGCAATTATTTCAGAATATACAGTTATTCGTAATACCCTTAAAATGCATAAAAGAGAAATACATACTGAGCTTTATGGTACATATGAAACCATAAATGAAACCAGAGGAAATACTTTTTATCTTGCTTTATTCAACAATTTTGAACTTAAAATACAATTATGTGCTTGTTTAAAGACTATTATGGTGTTTTCTTTGGCTCCTCTGGACCTTTAGTTTGGTTGCTTTCTCGCCTCTGTTTTAAGTTGCGCAGCTCCAAATCGAGAAACATTTTAAGATTCGGATCGGTGATCTTTGATAAAACAATCTCACGGGCGCGATCATCATTGTCGCCCAACAGTTTTGCCAGTTGCTCGGCGTACTCCACCCAGACGCAATTGGCACAGCCGGACATGCAGCATGTCGTAGGTTCCGGTGGTATCTATACCATACGATAACATATAGGAACAATATATATACAGTATATAAATTTATAGAACTTACTTCAATGTCATCGCCGCTTTTGCGCGCCAGTTGTCGATATGGACTAATTGCGACTTGGATGCAACGTGACAGGAAGCATCTTCCGCTGGGGCAGCTTAAGAGCAGAGGATAAAGCATATTGCTTGGATCTGTAAGAGTATAGATTCAAAAGGAAGTTATAGGAAGTGATAACAGTTTCACACGCTACCATCTCTGGCAGGTGCAACTCCAAAAAAAATTAGTTCCGCAGGAACTAAAAAAAGCACGAGAAAAAAAACTGCTAAAACGGTCGAGCTATTAAATATCCTTACTACCCAAATCAGTGATGAAAAAATATACAAAACGAAGAAATTAATAAAGCAAAAGGAAAGAATGAGAGAGTAAGTGGAAAAAATGTAAGAAAGCAGGGCGTAAGAAAAAAGAAATTAACAAAATATTAAAATGCATTCAACTGTAAAAATTTCCATTTGCTTGCGGTATTCCCGCTTAAAGGTCGCTCCAGAAGGGCGAAGACTTCCAAGGAGAAAAGGAATCACAAAAAAAATGTGTGCATGTATGCACGAGTATATTATCATATAGATTTGGCACCCCCCGATACCCATATCACATTAAAAGCCAACAAAAAGCATAATCTGTGCTGAAAAAATTAACACTGTAATTGAGCTTGACAGGAAACCTAAAAAACACACACACAGCAGAAAAGAGAGAAGAGTATAGAGAGATAGAGAAAGAGAGAGAGAGACAGAGTAGGACAAAGGACACTTGTCATATCGAGTTTCACACGTGATTTAAAAAAAATGTACGACAAGCCAAGGCTTATGGAAGTTGCGAATGAGCCAAGCAAAGGGTAATCAGGCGCAAACTAGAGATTAGTCCGGCTCACGCATCCGCATAAGGATTGCTGCCAGCACTACGAAGACAGAGAGAGAGAAAGAGAAAGAGGAAGGGAGAGAGCAAGAGCGAGTGAATGCAAAACAACAATTAGGCGGTAATCAGCGGCGGCATAGACAATGAGTGGGCGTGGCTGTGGCATAATGTTCGCTTCGCTGCAGTTGACGTCACAATGAAGTGCAAACAAAAATCTCAATATATTATTTTGACAGCGCACCGATGTGTTGATACTCTTGTGGCGTAAGGTATAGATAGTATAGTATAGTTAGAGCATGAAATACTGGAGCACATAACATACTTACAGTATAGTATGTGTATACAGCTATTTAAAGAAGTGTCTCATTAGGCAAGTACCTTCTCGAGGTTAACAAGGGTCGGCCAGTCAAGGCAAAATATGGGATTTCTTTAGAATAGCTGGATAAAATACATACAAAATATTACACAAATGGGTCGTTCAGCCATTTACATAATGAAAAAACTTTAAATAGGAGTAGTCTAGGCAGAGGTTGGGTACAAATTTAAATTGGTATATTAATATTAATAAGTAATTTTATGCTAAATTTAAAAATTTCTTAAACCTTTTTCTTCACTTTTACTGCATAAAATCTACTTCCCCGCAAAGCAATACTAGTATAGTACAGTAGCTATGATATACTAAGTATATAGTAATATATATAATATATATTTCTATATATATATTTAGTAATATATCGGATATTAATGATGTTAACTTTCTTTTTTTCTTAAATAGCATCCTCATTATTGTTATATATTCCCTTAGCCATTCAAACTTCTATTCTGTTTCTCCCGCAAAAACTTCGAAAGAAGCACAATACCCTCTCGCGAAGATAGTGTATAATTATGATGACTGTTACAAGAGCACAACAACAACAATAGCAATGGGAGGATGGCACACAGCTGTTGGCATTGTCGAAAGTTTCCCGGCTCAGATTGGTCCAAGTGTGGATAAGTGAGTGGGGTGGGTGAAGGAAGACAGTGGTCTGAACAACGGGGGGTGATGGAATCGGGGCAGAAGCACGTGTAAAATGCAGCATAATGTGTGTTATAAACGCGATCAGAAGAAATACAAGTAAAAGAGAAGAGGAATAGGCAGAGAGGAAAGGTAAAGGGAATGTAAATAGCCTGGTTAATTATTTGTTTAACTTGTGTGCACGCAAGGATATTAAGCTCGGGCAAGGGGTGACACCCCGTCCGCAATTTGATGGTTTATTAATGTAAGATTAATTTCACTCTAGCATATCCATTGTCTGTCTGTGTGTGAGTGTGTTTGTGATTGCGTGTTGATATCTTTATAATCTACATACATTTATTTTATATCATTTTTTACAGTGGCTCGTCGCCGTCGCAAGGAGGGGCGCCAGCGCCGGCAGCGCACCACCTTCAGCACAGAGCAGACGTTGCGTCTGGAGGTGGAGTTCCATCGCAATGAGTACATCTCCAGGAGTCGCCGCTTCGAGCTAGCCGAGACGCTGCGCCTGACGGAGACGCAAATCAAAATATGGTTTCAAAATCGTCGCGCCAAGGACAAACGCATTGAGAAGGCGCAAATCGATCAGCATTACAGGTAAGTCTATGCGAGGGGGTGTGGCCAGCAGGTGAGGGGCAGGCAAAGTGTGGGAGGGGGATGGGACATTTTGCAACGGAAGTAATTCAAGGAAATGTCACAAGTTTAATTGATGTACTCAAATAAAATTAACACGATATTTAATTTTACGACATTTACGCGCACACAAACCCAATTAGACAGGGAAGGGGGAGAAGGAGAAGGTGGGGAATGTGTTGGCCACCCTTGTGATGCCTGCTGGTTATATATGTAGTTGGTCAGTTTGATGTAATACACACGATACTATCAATTTGCAGGAACTTTGTCGTGGCCAATGGTTTTATGAGTAGCATTATGGGCCAGACGGCTGTTCCCGCCAGCAGCAGCAGCTCGGCAACAGTGGCAGCGGCAACGGCAACTGCGACGGCTGTGGCAATGCTCGGCACGAGCGGAGCCGTCGGCTACTATGGAACGGCAGCGCCTGTGCTGCCCCCGACGGCGTCGCTGCTGCCGGTAAAGGACAATAGCGCACATCGCATACCGCTCGTAAATTATGCTGACATTGAAGAACACCACCACCAACAACGACAACTACAGCAGCAGCAACTACAGCAGGCGCACCCGCAGCAACTGCCCCTCAGCAACAGCCCCGAGCAGCAGCAGCGTCGTCGTCGCTTTCTGCCGCCGCCCACGCTCATCAATACGTGTTAACGGGAAATAAGAGACAGCTTTAAATTAGTTAGCAATTAAGCGCAAACACTTGTAACGACTAATAATAAATTATATATAAAATAAATGACATATTTTTGTTTTGGCTATTTTACGGCTGAGCACGGAGCACTGAAGTGCTCATCAGTATGTGTATGCGGGAATTAAAATGATCACGGCAAATAATAACTTATGTATATATAATATATTATAAAGTAAGCTCAGCATGTTTTGGCTATTTCACGGCTAAGTACGCAGCACTGCAGAGAAGTTTTCATAACAAGACCTGACTTGGCGGTCTGCCGCATGCAGCTGATTGCATTTCCATTTGCAGTGAAAACACCTGCGATTTTAAATAATCTTTGTAAGTGTACAAACTGTGTAACAAAATATTTTGACTAGAGAAACATAGTTTGCGCAACAATAAACAACAAACCAGGGATACTAAACTGGCTGTCTGAGAAGCAGCAAAGTGTTTTGCGGCCGGTGCGATGTTTTATCGATAGTTCGGCACACATATATCGACGTGCATTGAACATCTCTACATTTTTCTTCGCGTGCGTGTCGGACCAGCAGCAGTTTTTAATTTATTTTGTTGATTTTATAAAATATATGCCAAGTATGGCGAAAGTAACACAAGTAATCAAATTGGAGGAGTCTGGCGATGAATCTACCACAGAAGTGTTTGAAATCAGAGATGAAGATGTAAGAAAAATAGTAATTTTTGACCCAAGTCTTTCAGCACTTTGATGTCACACAAGAAAACCCGTGCACATTAACACACACATGCATACATACAAAATGACAAACCTGTGTATACTTTGCAGGATATCTGTGAGTTGGAACATTTGCGTAAGCTATTTATTGGTGGCCTAGCACCCTACACCACCGAGGAGGGCCTCAAAGTATTCTACTCACAGTGGGGCAAAGTGGTTGATGTTGTTGTTATGCGGGATGCTGCTACCAAGCGTTCGCGTGGTTTCGGCTTTATTACCTATACAAAGTCCGCTATGGTAGATACTGCGCAAGAGAACCGGCCCCATATCATCGACGGCAAGTATGTGAGAGAATGGTTGTATAATTCCATAGACCTGCTATTGACACAATGACATTGCTTTATTCTATTTCTCTGGAAGAACTGTGGAGGCAAAACGCGCGTTGCCACGCCCGGAGCGTGAGACACGCGAGACAAATATTTCAGTGAAAAAACTATTTGTCGGTGGCCTAAAGGATAATCATGACGAGGAATGCTTGCGTGACTATTTCATGCAATTCGGAAATGTTGTGTCCGTTAAGTTGCTAACAGATAAAACAACTGGAAAACGCAGAGGCTTCGCATTCATCGAATTCGATGATTATGATGCTGTGGATAAGGCCATTCGTAAGAGTCGATTTTTAAAGTGAAATGAAGTACTAATTAATTGATTTCTTGCTCAACAGTTCAGCGACAGCACTCAATCAAATACGTTCTCGTTGATGTCAAGAAGTCTATATATAATCTGGAGAAAAAGGATCGAATGCCGCCGGCCATCACTGCCAATGGCAATAAAATGCAACAACAGATGCAACCGCCGCCTAAGGGCAACATGCCTCCGATTGGTTACCGTCCTCCCGTTCCTCCGCCACAGCAAATGCCACCATATCAGCATCAGCAACCGCCGACACCAATGTCGGCACCACCACCAAACTACAACTATTGGGGACCACCACCTCCCATGCAGCCATATTATCACCAACCACCGCCGCCGCAAATGAATGCATGGAACGGCTATCCGCCTCCACAGAATGGTTGGAATGCACCGCCACCTCCACCGCCGGGTGCCCAGCAGTGGCATGGTGCCAATCAATGGGGTGGTCCGCCTGCTGTACAACCCCCAACTCCGGGTGCCCCGCCACCAAATCATCATCGCAATGGTCCACCGCCTCCGGCTGTTGGCAATTGGAATATGCCACCGACAGCAGCACCACCAGTGCCTGGCGCAATGCCGCAAGGTCCACCGCCGCATCAGCCGCCGCCGTCGCAACAGCAGCCGGCACCACCAAACTTTGGCACTGGCTATCAACAAAACTACGGGGGCGGACCAACCAAGCACAACAACATGAACGGCAATCGCATGAATCCGTATACTGCTGCGCCGCCAAGCAGCTATCGTAAGTGATGCGAAATTTGTCAATTAATTTAGTTCACGCTCTGTTGATGCTGACACCATTCTTTGTTGCAGACAACGCCCAACCACCTGCACCCGGGTATGCACCGTACAATACAGCAGCACCGCCACCGAGTGGCAATGGTCCCTCATCGGGCCCTGTACCGAAGAGTGTCTCGAATGGTTCTGTGGCCACTGGGGCGAGCGCCAACAGCAAATATCGTCGTTAATCTGGGTAAGTAAAGCAAGGGAGGGGCGAAGGGAAAGAATATCCGCCTCTGCCCGTCATTTCGTCAATGTCTTTTCAAGATTTAAGGTACCACATAATGTTCATCGTACTGTCTGATAAGTATGTCTTGAATACGAAAGTACTAATCAATATAATTCTCTTTAATTTAGATGCCTTTTCGTGTGTGCCTTAAGTGCAACACGAAAGGAAAGCTCAGAATACAAGATACAATACAGAATACAGATAAAGTTACTCAATAATAGGCTTGTTATAAGCTAGGACACAAACTCTCGCTTAGTAACTTAAAACAGGATACATTTTAACAGCGTTGTTTGCCTCTGAACTCTCTATCTATCTCTCTATCGTTACATACATATGTCAGACTGAGCATATGACAACTAACTACAATTTTTAAACTTTTTAACTTAAGCTCTAATGTTATATTTATTATTGAATGATCGATGTATGTTTATATATATCTATATATTATGTAAGCGACTTATTAAGACAAATATTGAAGAAATAATATAAATAGTGAATAAGATCTTGTTAGATACAACTTCAAGTTGTCGAATCTAGACAGAGAAGAAGCGTTTCATTTCATTTTCAAGCTTAACTTGCCATGCTTTATTATTTGGGAACGTATTTATCATTATTATATATTGTAAACTTATAGCTACAAATGCGTACAAGTAGTATGCACATAAGTTAACCAACTAGAGCTCTCTTCATCTCTCTATTCGTATATATGCTATATAGTACATGTACTATAAATTATGATTATTGTAATTCAGTTTATTAATTCGAATCTAATTATAAGCGCATGTGCTAAGCTCGCCAACTTGAGATCATAATTGTATTTTTGTAAACCAAATTGAGATGCAATACAAAACACCATTTGGATGAGACGTTTCGCAGCTTTTAGGCAGAGCTTATCGGATATAGTACTTATAGTTTGTAGATGCCTTAGCACACTCGCAGCAAAATTTGACTGTCGAGTTAATTACCAAGAACAAATAAAAATACGTCCAGTAATGTAATGATAAATCAAATGGAAAGTTGGTGAGCACTGTGCAGATGCGAGAAGTATATACATACAATATATATATACACCATATTTAGAGATATGTTATACTATTACTACTACGAGTTGATATCAAAATTATTGTCAATTTTTTATAAACATAAATGTATATAATAAAAATATATACATATGTGCGTATATGACACACACACACTCTGACCCCAATTGTTTTAAGCTGTCAACGGTTTCCTCTTACCCCCGTCGGTACCGCGGCCTATCTTGCTCACGAGCTATATAGCCAGAGTTTTATTTTCTTTTCATATTAAGATGTTAGATGATATTTACGTATGTGCAGAGAGCGAAGAAAAAAGTTAAATAAGAATGGAATAATTAAACTAATATATTTATGCGTTGTCAATATCAACCACGACATGAAACTCTAAGTTTAGCATAACCTTAAGTATCCATAGAGCCATAGAGCTATACATAGATGTTACTTTCCATCTGAATATATATTGATATACTTAAGTTTTGTAGCGCACGCCAAAGGCTTTAACCGATTTGATTAACGCGTCATTTAACGAGTTATCCAAATTCCAACAGAAACACAATTATATTATTATGTATGGGGTGACTAAGAGAGCGTAGTCCCTAATTTTTCGGCTTATATATTAGCTCTAATCTAACTTTAATTATAATATAAATTTATGGAATATATACATATATATTTATTTTTAAATAAATAAACCGTATAAAACCCACATTATGTATCTATATATTTATTTGAGCTGCGCCATAGCTGCAAGTTTTAAGTAAGTCTCTTCTTAACCCGTACTTAATTAACAGTTATATAGACCTATATAGTTAATCTTTATGCATATGCAGCTCTAGATTCAAATGCAATTCATATTTATTTTCCTAGCTTTACCTATGTACATCTACATCTATGTATATATAGTATGCTTACGACACATCATACCGCATTAACCTATTTACATGAGTGTAAAATATCTTTCCCAAGTCATGTTAAGGTAAGTAAGGACACGTTTCTAGGCTCATCCAGTTATAGACCTATGTAGTTTCTAGAACTGCTTAAGTACCGCTCTTTTAATAATACTTAGACAATATAAATACTATTAAATGCCCCAAAACTAAAAGTACAAACTATTTCTTTTCCAAAACTAAAAAACAATTAAAAAATACCAACCCCACATTGAGCACTACCGGCAGAAATCGGTCAAGATAAAGAATATCGGATATTAGGTAAGTATATCATGCAGTCAATGTTATGTATTGTACATATTAAGGTTACACATTTATATTTTATGCTGTGAACAATAAAATATATAGTATTGCATTCGAATAGAACAGAGAATTTGTGTTTTATTTGCTGTGCGCTGCGAACATGTTGCAAGCCAACACGTTCTTGCGACCCCAATCGGTTGTTTGTTGTGCTCCAGTTTGACCGATCTTCAGTATAATCGCTGTGGAGCTCTCTGGCCGGCCAACAGTCATTCGTCGGCTGCCGTCGCAAACACTTGGATCTTACAGGAATAATATCATACATATACATATATATTGTGAGTATAAAGCTGTTTTGAAATTTAAGCAGGGATTTTGCGTGGTCAGCTTGAAAATTCTATTGCCGGACAAGTCAAGTTCAATAATCGATTGGCGAGTTAATTGAACTCAATTTCAATTCCTTTGCATTGTGTCAATTAATTTGAAGAGTTTAGAGAGAAATTTCGCGAGTGACGATTGTTTCGCATTCACGTATCATATACGCAGTCGAGGCAAGGTTAGTTCTCCGACACACTGAGAAGTGTCATCATCATCATCAAAGTGCAGTTCCGCGAATTCATTTCAATTGCGGCGTGCACTGAAAGAAACCAAGAGTTGCTATAGTGCTTGATTAAGTAAGGTTCAAAGTTTCTTTTCGGATTAATTGAATAGTTTTCTCTCAGTGTAGCATTTGATTACAATGAAAATGCTGCTACATTGAGCGTAGAGAACAGTTCCACATAGAACAGAACAGAGGAATAACAAAATCTTTGGTTATATGCAATGCATCACGTCATTCTTTGTCGGTTTTTGTTATAATTAAACTGCAGCTACACACACACACACACACAGAGAGAAATGCAGACGCCGTAAACATGCAGCATCTACTTAGATGTTCCTGGAACACTTTGCGTGGTGCATATATGTTATACATTTGTATATGTATAGCAACTGATGTGCCACTTTCCGCGGGGCATTGCGCATTTGCCAAGATATTTGTACGAAAAGTGGCGATTAAGCAATCTTCCTCCGTCTCAGTCAGTCTACTCTCGAGTCCCAAAACGGAAACTCAAGCAAGAGATAAGCTCGGAATATACTTATAGGCGATAAGTCCGCCTCAACTGTCGTGTTGTGCAACTAACTAAGCGAATGAATTCTACTGATTATAATGGGGACGCTTGACCAAATCATATTAGCCTATAGTTATAGTTTTACCCCAGCATTAAGGTCAAGCTTAATCGAGAATACATGTACACATACTTACATATGTTACTATGTACAATCTAGTTCATAATTCTATATATACTTTTCTGTATAAGTAGAAATGATTTCAGAAACTTTGATTTGCAGCCACAATCATAAACAAAATTTCCGACTGACTGTGTGTGAGGAACATGTGTTCGACATGCCGTCAAAAGAATTCCAGTGCAGGAATCTTCGATCTAGTGTGGACCTATATGGTTGACAATTTGTATACGATATATTTTTTAAATGTACCAAATTTATTAATTTGGAAGAGCCCGATCTGCTAATAACAAATTCAAATTCTAATACATGAAAATATGATGTTCCTTAAGAAACATTTACAACATTTAGAGCCTTAATAAATGAATAGAAGGTTCTTTAAGAAACATTGCTTCACATCTTCTAACTGGCTTGGAGCTATAAGATAGACATTTGTGATATGATAAAATGTATTTATTTCGCATAAATAGATCAGCGTTTGCTATACATATTAAAATGTTAAAAAGAATTTCAAATTTAAAAGTAAATAGTCATTAATTAGAATGATTTTTCAAGAAACAGACAATTGATCTACTTTGCAAATAGTTTATAAGGTAAGATTAGGCAAAGTTCATCAAAATACAATATTCCTAAAGTTTAGAACCTCAATAAATGCTCTAAAAAGTGTATTATTAGAATAGGTTACATATATTTCGTAGTATTTTCTTACGAAGTCAGACTCGAATCTTTTCCATTTGGTTAGCTGGTTCACCCCAATAAGAGAATTCGGATAAATTGCAGTGCTGCGGTTCGTATGCCAAGAACAATAGAAGAGCATTGTTTACATTGCATATTAAGCGAACTTCCCGTCAAATGACCTTTTGAACTCGATTACACGTTGTATTCACATACGCATATACCTATTCGCATACGCATAACTTTACAAGGCGTCTTCAGTGCCAGCCACCCTGTAAAGAGGGTTGCTTACAGTATTACAGCGCGAGTAACTCTTACAACTTTCAGTACAGTCGCGAGAAATTTTGAAAGAAACCTCCAGAAATTGAAGCAACGTCGTTGCCAACACAGTGAAGGCCAAATGAATATAATCAGCGGAACTTGCCGACCTCTGAACTTTGCTAAGATTAGAATGAATCGCAGAGATTATACATATGTATTTATGATTATTTCGACACTTTTCAGTTGTAGACAATAAGCAGCAAGATGCGCTTCATTTGGCTGCTGTTCGCTTTGGGTTTCCTCGCCATTTCGGCACCAGTTCGTGCCGAAGAGGATGAACTTGTGTTGCCTGACATCGATGATGCCTTAGATGATATTGCTGATTTCGATGAGCATGACGAAGAGTACCTCATGTTGTTGGAAGAGAAGGCCAAGGTGAGTAAAGATGAGGTTTAATAAGAAAATGGAAGTTAATGTGGTAGTAGATATTTTACTGTATATAGTTTTATGTATTGTCTATTGAAATGCAATTCCCTCATGTCGTTGTAGAACAAAGATCTGGAACGTGAGAATCAGATTGTGCAGAAACTAGCCACGGTACATCACAACATCTTGCACCCCGTCGTCGAGGAAGATCCCTGCGAGACCATGCACTGCGGTGCCGGTCGCATCTGTCAGCTGACCGAGGGTAAGCCCGAGTGCATTTGCATACCCGAGTGCCCCGAAGAGTCGGACACGCGCCGTCATGTGTGCACCAACAAGAACGAGACATGGCCCTCCGATTGTGCCGTCTACCAGCAGCGTTGCCTGTGCGACATCAAGTCCGACAAGTGCCTGCATCACGACAATGCGCATCTGCACATCGACTACTACGGCGCCTGCCACGAGCTGCGCGTCTGCGAGGGAGAGGATCTGAAGGACTTCCCACGTCGCATGCGCGACTGGCTGTTCAACGTGATGCGTGATCTGGCCGAGCGTGATCTGCTCACCGAGCATTACATGCAAATGCAATTGGAGTCGGAGACAAACAACTCGCGTCGCTGGTCCAATGCCGCCGTTTGGAAGTGGTGCGATCTCGATGGTGATACCGATCGTTCAGTCTCTCGTCACGAACTCTTCCCCATCCGTGCCCCGCTGGTCAGTCTGGAGCACTGCATTGCACCGTTCCTGGAGTCGTGCGATTCCAACAACGATCACCGCATCACATTGGTCGAGTGGGGAGCCTGCCTGGAACTGGATGTCGAAGACCTTAAGGAGAGCTGCGACAAGGTCCAGAAGGTGGTGGCCCCTCTGCAGGGTTAAGCCTGGCTAGCCCAAGCAATTCTTCTTCTTTTTAATAATGTAATTTTACCATTTTTGTGCACAAAGTTTATTTCAACAATAAATGTCTAATAAATTGTCCAATAACAATGAGTGTTGTTCTCTTTTTTTGTTTTGTTTTGTTCTCTTTTCGTTTTATTTTTTATTTAAAGTTTTTATTAAATGTATTTGTGTAATTTACTTTGCTCTAAATTAAGTTTCCCTTTCTTTTAGGCTCGTTTTCTCTTTTAAACATTGCATTTACTTGACAATTAAGTTTACATTTTTATTTGTATGTTGTGTGTGTCTGTGTGTGTGTTTGAGTGTGCATTTGTTTAAGTGCATATGTGAGAGTGTATTGATGTCTATGCTGGGAGAGAAAGGGTTTACAATGTTTCTTGAGGCGGGGGTGGATGGGGCCCTATTGTAGAGGTTATTTCTTGTAGGTTAGAGTTATGATTTTTGACCGTGCACAGAATTGTGCACAGAATCCTCCTTACAATGCGTCCGTCGTCTTCTGGTTGGGATCCGTTCTGATTTGTTTATATCCTTTTTGTTGTATATTTTCTTCATTAAACGTAGTTATAAAATTTGTATTCCGAAATGGTCAAAATATATAGAAAGAAATATTATTATTAATAAGCCTGCGAAAGAATGACATTGCCCTTTCGCTGGGGATCCTGCACAGTATCCTCTTTCTTGCCGATAAGCGACTTGTGTATATGCGGAATGACGCCGCCGCCGGCAATGGTTGCTTTGATCAGGCTGTCCAATTCCTCGTCTCCGCGAATGGCCAATTGCAAGTGACGAGGCGTGATACGTTTAACTTTAAGATCTTTCGATGCGTTTCCTGCCAATTCCAAAACCTGCATAGGAAAAAAATAAAGAAAAACAATTACAAAACAAATTAGAATCCAATTGGAAACTGTTAAGCTAACAGACACTGTTAACGGTTAACAGATACGAAAGGTAAACAAATGCCGTTGTATTTACATCTGTATTGCAAGTAGAGTTTAGTACATAATAAAAAATACCGTTACAGACTTAGATTAGGCGGGAAATATATGTATGCAGACATACCTCAGCGGTTAGATACTCCAAAATGGCTGCAGAATAGACAGCAGCGGTGGCACCGACGCGTCCATGCGATGTTGTACGACTCTTGAGATGGCGATGAATACGTCCAACGGGAAACTGATGCACAATAAGCACAATAAAAATCGCATTAGATCAAATCGTCATTCCCTTGTTTATGTTTTGCTACCCCCAAAGCGCAACTTCACTATTACAGCACACACACACAAGCTCATGCAAACGCACCCTGTTTACAATGTGTGTGGCAATGTATGTGTGAGTTGATGAAAAAGGCGCCAAAATTTATGTGGTACAGACAACAACAATAACTCACCTGAAGACCCGCGCGCGCCGAACGTGAAACTGCCTTTGCTTTGGCTTTACCAGAGTCTTTGCCCGCTTTGCCGCCAGCCTGGAGAAGAGAAGAATTGCGCAGACAATAAGAAAAACACGAACAGCACACAGAGAACATAAAACATATTTCGTACACACAAAATGGTGGCGGCAAAACTAATACTAGCAAATAGTTTGAGGTTAAACACGAACACTTTGCCGCCGAGCCACACAATAACACTGTTGAAATTTTTATCATTTAAAAAACGTCACTGGGTATTGCCAAATGTTCGCGCTACGTGGTCTTTGGCTTTGAACGCATTAATATTTCAGGTCTCTCAACGCGAGGCACGCGCAATACAATAAACTACAGTATGCCAGCCAAAACCGCTACTGCTAGCGAGCAGTTTGCGCTGCGCCGCAGTCGCCTCGTCGCACAGAGTCTCTATTGTTGCAATTACCATTTTTATTTAATCGATTTTCCTCAGCGTTAGTTCTTGCGTGTACAAATGCACAAGGCACAATATTTGTTTATATGCGTGGAATGATTGTAACAACTAAATTGAAACTTAGTTGCCTTTTTGGATAATAAGACGCGTCTGCACTGTAGTATAATTTTTACACGAATGAGACGCCGTCAGAGTTGCCAGTCACTTGTTTGTCTCTTATTGGTATTCGCATGTTATCGTTTTAGGCCAATACTTTTGCATTGAGTTATCGCACCCAAATGAAAACAAACGAATTGTTATCGAGAAATTTCGGCAGATTAATCGTTTTGCTTCTCATATGCGTATGTTTTTTTCGTTTGCTTTCCAAAACAAACTGACTGATTATTTTATCAGTGTAAAGTTATAAAATAAAATTGCAATGAGTTCGGGCGCTATTCGTACACCCGTATCGCAAATCATCCACAACAAGGATGACCAAGATGTGGAGGAAGAGCCCAAGAAAAAGTCACGCGAAGACTGGCGCAAAGCCAAAGAGCTCGAGGAGGCTCGAAAAGCAGGTACTGCACCAGCAGCTGTTGACGAGGAGGGTCGCGACATCAATCCTCACATTCCACAATATATTTCGAATGCACCCTGGTATTATGGATCACTGGGGCCAACGCTGAAGCATCAGCGTCCACAGCATGAGGACGAGCGTGGACAGTTGGACAATATAGCACCCAAGGGTCTGGATACGACCAGGTTAGTGACAAAATTTCGGAAAGGAGCTTGTGAAAATTGCGGTGCTATGACGCACAAGAAGAAAGACTGCTTGGAAAGGCCACGCAAGGTGCAGGCCAAGTACGCCGAGTCGATTGTGGTCCACGACGAGCACATTGTGAGTGATGCCTCCATAAACTACGACGAAAAGAGAGATCGTTGGAGCTCTTATGATCCGGCCAACCATCGTGAAATTATTGAAGAGTATGAGAAAGTGGAGGAAGCTAAGCGGCAGCTCAAGGCTGAAAAGCTTAAAAATGGTTCGTAACAATAAATTGAATTCCAATATAATCCTAACATAATTTTGCTATGCAATCAGATCCTGATGCTGAAATATCCGATGAGGAGGGAAACGAAGACAAATATGTGGACGAAGTGGACATGCCGGGCACAAAAGTGGATTCCAAGCAGCGAATTACAGTGCGAAACTTGCGTATTAGAGAGGATACAGCGAAATATTTGAGGAATTTGGATCCGAATTCAGCATACTATGATCCCAAAACCCGCTCTATGCGAGATAATCCTAATCCTCAAGTGCCATCGGAAGAGTAAGTGTAGAAAGTCTATTCGATTGGTATATTTTTAACTGTTGTTTACTGTTTTTAGAGCGGAGTTTGCTGGTGAGAACTTTGTACGTTTCTCTGGAGACACCACAGCTCAGGCCACAGCCCAATTATTTGCTTGGGAGGCACACGGTAAAGGTGTAGATGTACATTTGCTTGCGGAGCCAACAAAACTGGAACTACTGCAGAAGGAGTACGAGCAAAAGAAGGAACAGTTTAAGTCTAGTGTAAGTCAAGTTTGGGAAACTTATTCGTTCATTCGTTTGCATTACAATATCATTTCTATTTCAGACCAAAACAGACATTGTGGAAAAGTATGGTGGCGAAGAACACTTACATGTGCCTCCTAAGTCGTTGTTGCTTGCTCAAACCGAGGAGTATGTAGAGTATTCGCGTAGTGGCAAGGTCATCAAGGGTATTGAAAAGCCAAAGGCACGCAGCATTTACGAGGAGGACGTGTACATTAATAATCACACCACCATCTGGGGAAGCTATTGGAATGCCGGTCGATGGGGCTACAAGTGTTGCAAATCCTTCATCAAGAACTCATATTGTGTGGGAATGCAAGAACCAGAAGGTTACTCCGACCAGCCGAGTTCCACAACATTTGCTATACCTGCTGTGCCTGCAATAGCTGCCCCTGAAGCTTTGCCTAGGATACAAGGCGATGATGAAAAGCCAGAAAAGCAAACTGTGGAATCCGAGGTAGACTCGGCGCCTAGCTCAGAAGAGTCGTCTGAAGAGGAAGAGGTTGTGGAAGAAAGCAAAAAGTCAAAGAAAAAGTCGAGGAAACGCGAAAAGAAAAAGAAGGCCAAGGAGCAGCGCAAAAACAAAAAGAAACATAAGGAAGCAAAGGATAAAGAGAGGATCACAAAGGACAAAAGTACTAGGGAAAAGGATTCCCGATCCAAGCAGTCTATGGAGGAAAATGACGACCGGAAGCGCCCGTATAATAGCATGTACGATGTCAAAGCCCCCACCGAGGAAGAAATCGAGGAATGGAAGAAGAAACGACCGCGTAGCGATGATCCCATGTTGCAGTTCCTCTAGGCTACTCGAATTGTATATTATGAAAGAAAAGAAAGAAAACATCTCTTTGTTTATATTTATATCTACAGTCTTTATTACTTAGACAATCGCATACTGCTCGTAGAGGAGCTCCCGTATCTTGTAGTAATCCTCCGACAGGCAACCCTCCATAGCCACCTTTCCGGCATCCACGCGCCGCAGTGCCAGTGTGCCGTTACAGCACCAAAGAACACCGCCAGAGAATTCCGAGTTGATGTTATTACGCATGAGAACCTGTTTGAAGTCGGACAGCTTCAGTTCGTTGATTAGCACCGAATTGTGCACAGGTATCTCATCCTCTTCGAGTGTCTCCAGCGTCAAAGTCTTTCCCTCTTGCACAGCCACGTCCTGCTCGGCAGTTACTTCAGATTGATTTGGTGCATCAATAGCCTGCAAACGCATACCCAGACGACCATCGATCCAGGCCACCTCGGCGTCTTTACCCTTTTGGAACTGTAGCTGCGAGACAAGTCCTTCGGTCAGACGCACTTGGTAAATGTGGATCTCTGTGGTCACATCAATTATTTCGCCCTTATGTGGTGTAAACACACGGGCTCCCACATTCTGTTCACAGTGCTTAGCCACCACCTGAGTGCCGTCAGCTGTGCCATGTACTACAATCACGCGGCGTGGCCGTAGTTGGGATAAAATCTTAAGCATAGATTCACCATCCGAGCGTCCCTCGAAATCGATGCGTTGGATTTGTGCATTCACCTCGATGGTCTTGCGTTGGCTTATCAGCTTTGTGGGCTTCTCGAGCAACTGGACATCACCGTCCGCATTGCCGTTGGGCTGCTGCTCGGCATGTGGTTCTTCTTTTTTAACATTCTCCTTGTTTTGCTCATCAACATTCGAATAGTCGTAGTTGCCGGCATCCACAATGCGATAGTCATCCAAGTTTATTACTTCGCCATAATCGTCGTATTTAATCTTATCCTCGTGATAGGGGAACATTACATGGTGACGTTTGTTGGACTTAAAGAAGCCTGAATGATGTCGTCCCTCCGCACGTACCACGATATCATGTTTGCCAGTTATAACGCTCATTTCAATATCATCTTCAGATTCGGAACTGCTCTCCTCCTCGACTTCTGGCTTAACAATAAGTGGATTCAGCTTTTCGCCTTGTGTACGCAAGTATTCATCCAATTCAGGACCCTCAAGTTCAACACGTCGTCGTACATCCAGTTCAATCTGTCTGCCCGGTGTTAAGTTTTCCACCAATTCCATGGCCAAGGATCCGGGGCCAGTGCGTGTTGTGAAAATTATACTATTATTCGGATTGGAGGCCCATTGAGTGAAGAGATCACGCGTGAAGCCGCTCTCCATGTCAGGTGTGCTAGCCAGTACCACCTTGGGACCAGCTGGAAGCTTATAGATATCGGCAAGCGTGTGGCACAGACTGATGTGCTTGAACTGGAAGGGATTGTTGCGCGCACCCTCAAAGGATTTGGTTAGCTTGTCGCTCATCCATTCGATCTGTGACTTGGCAAATTCAATGACATTGTAGCTTACGTTGTTGAGCAACGCCAGAGAGTAGGCCATTAAGCCAGACTCCTTGTTCTTCCACAGCTGATCGAGCATGTGGGCCAGTTCCAGCACGCGTCCAGCCGTATCCACAGCAATTAGTACATTTCCATTGTTTCGTACAGTTTGTAGAATGTTGGTCATTAGCTTTTCATCGCGGGCACGTCTACGCGCCTGTTGATATTGTGCGTTATAGGCATCGGTGATCAGCAGCGAAGGTCGCTGCAATCTATCCAGCTCACAGCCACTGAGATGCCGTTCCTTTTTGTGATTGAAATCGATGGCATAGACAATGTCCTCTTCGCCCACTTTAACAATCTTCCAAATGGTGCCGCCAATCATGTGACCAGCATTTAGCGGTGTTATGGAAATACCATAACCTTTTCCCTTCAAGGAAACTGTCTGGTTGTACTTTAGTTGGGTAATCTTCTCGAAGGCCGTGTCCACATCGTCCAGTGAGAACAGATCAAAATCGTACATATTGAAATGCGACATGTACAAATCGTACATAAACATTTGGCCCATTTTGAAGACCGGTATCGTGGCATAAATGGGACAGTTAAGTCCCAACTTGCCCACGAGATAGGGCAGTGCACCCAAATGATAAGCATCCGGGTGGGAAAGCAACACGGCATCAAGTGTATGCACTTGACTGAAAGTAGTCAATAAATTAGTATACATAGTTATCAATTAATTAAACAGTTAACTTACCGTTTCAATTCCTTTATAAAATTTTGATCAAACTTCTCGTCCCAGCCGCAATCCAACAATATTCGCACATCGTCAATTTGGAGTATGTAGCACGGTGGCGACTCATCCATCGCACCAGATATTGTGTGAAGTTTAATTATTGATGTCATTGTGCAAATATTTCCATTAACGTTTAAAAAAAACTAACTTTATTAAATCACCTCGTAATAAACAAATAAAATGATGTTTGTACATCAGCCGGTTTACACGATGTTTGATATCGATAGCTGCTGAATTGTGTATCGATGTTAAACATGCATCTATCGTACATTGTTTCCCGCCAATCTAATAATATTCGATTAGTACATCGTGAAGTTAACTTTTTGCACTTGATAAATAAAGTCAATCAAGTATTACATTAAGGATATCTGATATGTCGATACGATAACACATTTTTATCTGGCTAATATAAATTCGAAAAAATTCCCAATAAATATGATTGCACTTGAGATATGGTTTATTTGGTTTAGATGTTTTAATGGAGAAACATGTATGTATTGCGAATATGTATTTAGCTATTTACAGTCTTTAACTTAAATTATTCCCTTTGTTTCACCCATTTTATGAAATTTTTACGCAATTTCTTCATCAGAACGTACATCACGAAAGGTCAAGTCTACATCGTCGAACTCCTTTAGACGGCGGTGATTGTTGCGCCTCAATTGCATACGACGATATACTGCCTGGGTGCGCTTTATAGGGCGGAGCACGACAAGGCAGTATAGCATCAAAGTGGCGATGATAACTCCCAGCAAAATCAGTACAATTGCTATGGCTAGGTGTGCTCCCTGGGCCGGCTGTCGATTGTAAACTGTTCCTTTTTTATTTCCCACATCTTTAGCACAGTATTCCAAGTCCTTGTCTATGCTTTCAGTCCAGTTTGGGTTCTGATAATATCCCTGCCAGCAGACGCACTTAAAGTTAGCTTCAACTTTTGTACATATGGAATTGTCTGGACATTCTTTAAGTTCCGTACAATGCTTAACTGAAATCGAAGTATATATAATATATGGGTTATTAACCGAAAGCAAACAAATATTTTATTACTTTTACTAACATTGCAGTTCTATATCATCGGCGCGTAATCCAATTAAAAAGTAGCTAAAGCATACAGCTAGGTAAACAGAACATTTAAATGCGTTGCACATTTCCGTTGAACAAATAAAAGAGGCATAGGTGTTAACAGCTTTGCGTACGTAGAGCGACTGGCCCCTACAGAGGTTACCGCAGTCTATCTTATCGACGACATTGTTATCTTCCGAAACTTTTTGTATAAATTAACATATAAATATTTTTTCCTTATAAAAGCTTTTACAAATATATATATATATACATTTACGTTGAAGATGCCCATTCTAGGTCAGTATTTAAACAACACTCTTTATGTTAATGTTAAACTTTTAAAAACTTCTTCCGATCTCTTTAATTTTTTTAAAGGGTACAACTTGTATGATATCTTATCGGTTTTCTATTATCATTTGTATATATAAAATAATCAATAGGGCATGTCGTTGTCAAATTAAAACTAGTGAGTTGTTTGACGTTGTACTGGAACTACTTCAACGACTGAGGTCTCTTTCATTTAAAGTTGTAAGTTGTGTTTTTTCCAATTAATAGTAATGTTTATGAAAAATTCGCACATTACAAATCAAACCGCCTTTTTCCTAATAATGTGTACATAAATTAGCAGCCTGTCAAAACGATTGTGGAGTACCTCTAATAAGTTGCCCAAACAAACATTAATCGAGATGGATGTCGAGCGATAGGCACGAAAACATCGATAAGTACACGCCTCTTGTGATTACTCGATAGGAAAGAAAAAAAAACCACTCGTGTTTATTTTGTTGTGCGAACTATTTACTTTTTTACGGGTTCATGTTTAAGCAATCTCAATAAATCGTAAAAGCCAGCTATGAGTCGTTGTCTTTGTTCTTCGTTATTAATACACAATCGTAAATAATGTTAATAAGACTGTGCCAGCACAGTTTTCATATATACGACTTGCTTTTCCTAAGCGGCGCTTTAACTCTTTTTGTATACCTTTTACTACCTCATCGATTTGCACTACGCTATGATTACATTGATAGGGAGCACATGGAGGAGGCTTTCCTGGCCGACACCACCTCCAATATTTCGTCCCAGCTGCAGTTTATTGATTGTAGCTATAAAGAGGTGATAGCCGAGAGCAAATTTGTTTACAATGCGTTTCATCGGGATAGAATACATCGTGGAGAGGAAATACACCAGGGCGGAGAGTTTCAGCCGGAGGAATGCCGTGCACGATTCAGTACGGCCGTCATTGTGCCATATCGGGACCGACAGGAGCAGTTGGCAGAGTTCCTGAACTACATGCACAATTATCTGCGTCTTCAGCTTATCCATTATCGCATATTTGTGGTCGAGCAGAGCGATAGGAAGCCCTTTAATCGCGCCATGCTTTTCAATATTGGAGCCAAGGTTGCCGAAAGCTATGGTTATCCGTGTCTTGTACTGCATGACGTGGACCTAATGCCCCTGAACTCGGGCCAAATCTACGCCTGCACAACTCTTCCGCGGCACATGAGCTCCGCCCTGGATAGTTGGCGCTTCCATTTGCCGTACCGGACACTCTTCGGTGGGGTTGTGGCCATAAGTACGTCACAGTTTAACTTGATCAACGGCATGTCAAATTTGTATTATGGCTGGGGTGGTGAGGATGATGATCTCTATGAGCGCCTGAAAGTCGTTGGCATCGATATCTGTCGCTTCGATCCAGCATACAGCGAGTACACAATGCTTAAGCACAAACACGCAGTTCCCAATGAGAATCGTTTGGCGCTCCTGCGATCCGCTTCACTGCGCATACACTCCGACGGTCTCAATTCTCTCGTCTACAAGGAGGTGGAACGAAGAATGCATAGTCTCTTTACGCATATTCTGGTCGAGACCTAGAAGGGAGCAGCAGACGCTTGAAACACTCGCCATCAGCTTTTTCTTGCGCAATTGTTACTTAACCCTTCAAGGCTTGTATTAAATCTAATATCAATGTACTTTGAATAGAATGCTCAGAGCACTAAAAATATCACAAGTAACTTTCGAATCGCGAACTGGAAACTCTTTTCAAAAAGTAATCTCTGTGAGCCCTTAGGAAATATCAAATTCATGTATCTAATGTAAAAACTGGCCCTGTTATAGCGTAATGAATAATTTAAGATTCGAATTGTACATTTAATATGCTTAATAGAAAGAGAGATGTAATTATCGTTAAATGTTGACGAATCTGATAAATAATTGTGGTTATTAAATAGTCCTGAACAGTATCTGGAAGCACAAATAAGAAATGTATTGGGAGATTAGTTTTTAGTTTGCCTCTTAACTTTTAACGATAGTACTGTCGATAGTTTTGCCGTTCAACTAAACTGTAAAGACTCAGCGAATCAAAGAATAAATAATGTACCAAAGCAGAATTGCAATTGTTTAATTGATTATATGTAAGTATATTTTTTTTATCTAATTTGTGTACTATTAGATACACTAAGGAGCAAATTGCACATTTATATATGTATATTATAGTATAGTATATTATATGTTTTGACTGTTTGCCTAGACTAACAATAAATAATACGCACCCATTCAATATTGAAATTGATATTTGTTGAACGATGCATCAAGGAAAAGTATATTGTATTTCTTAAAACAATAATTAACACTCACACGGACATATAAGTATACACACACGCACACATTCACAAACATTCAAGCATCGTCATTTATAATTTATATGTGTTTTGTATGGTATGTAATATATATGGAACATTTAAAACATTGGCTATTTGGGAATGATGTGTCTAGTTCAAGAAATTAAGTATATCCTGCTGCGACAAGGTGTTAAGATTCTTGCTATCCGCGGACTGTGTAGTCAGTGATGCTTGAGGCATCAGTGTGGGCACAGCCCCGCCCAGATTTATTGGCTTATTCAGAGCGAGGCTCTGCTGCATGCTATTCATACTGTTGTTTGCTGTGTTGTAACCCGTCGGATAGATATAGTTAACTGTGGGCTGCTGTAGCGTGTACATGTTGGCACCGTTCGCGTTGTTAGGTTTTACAACCTGGTTACCAGATCCAAATGGATCCAAATCGTCCAGCGATGAGAAATTGTTATTGCTGCTGGCTTGAGGTGATGCCAATTGATGATTCATCACCAACGGATTCGCACTGTGCCAGCTGGGGGCGTTGTTACTGCTGGCATTATATGGCAGCGCAAGTTGAGGTGCAGCAGGTGCCACTGTTGCTGCTGCTGCTGACGATGCATTGTTTTGGTTCATGCTTAGGCTGCCCAAGTTGCTATGCATCAACGAGGAGAACATGTCCGACTTCGATGATGCATCGATTGTTGTATTGTGCGTTATTCTGTAATAATAAAATCTTGACTTAATATTCATACTATTATGCACTGATGGGATCGTCTACTTGAGCTGTTCCTTTGTCTTAACTGGCGCCAATGTAGATGTTGTTGCTTTTGACTGAATCGAGCTAGTTGGCTGTCCAACACTGAAGCCGGAGAACATGTCATCATCGCTTTTGTTTCCATTGCTGCCACCATAACTACCTGAGGGCGAGAGCGTATTGGTCTCCAGCTCATTGGCCAAGATTTCGGAAGCATCCTTGGGTCTATTTAAAAAGAAAGAGTTCTTGAAACTATTCAATGGAATTTTAATTGATTTCTCTTACTTGTTGTCTCGTTGTATAGTCGATAATTGCTGCAGCTTTTCGCGCTGTTCCTGTTCTACCCGCCCCAGCATTTCTTTGATCAATGCAATGATGGTATTAAACTGAGCGATAGTTAGGCCGTTTTCTACACTCAACGGAACGAGGAACGGTATGCATTTGTGAGCCATTACATCCTTGGTGATGCCAAGCTTTGTATTGGTCATAGCGATCTTGTAAATGCCTGCAAAACAGATTAAAGCGTGAGAAAAGCATGATAATACCTTACATTCATTGGCAGATTACCTATTATGGCCATTACAATGGCGGGCTCGCGGCTTTGTATTTGCTGCAAGAAGGGTAGGATTTCATCTAGCACAAGCCACTTGTCCAAGTTCTCCAGCAATTTACCAATTGATATGAGGCAGTTCACCTTGACGGAAACATTGTTGCTGAGCAAGCAGAGTTTTTTGATGCGCGGAATGACTGAGTTTTTCATGGCATTGTAATCGATGAGCGTTGAAAATGTGGGCAGTACACCAAGGCACAGTTCCTGTATCTGTGGCATGTCGCACTCAAGAGAACGGTAAAGCAGCGGCAGCACACTTTGCTTTACTTCCTCAGCCGGTGTTAACTTAAGTAACAGATCCATCTTTTGCATAAATATCAAGAGGATCTGTATTGGATCCGTCAGCTTAAATATTGGCTTTAAGTGGGGCAATATATGATCACAATATTCTTTCTGACTGCTCAGTTCGGCTATCAATAGCACATTGGGCAAAACAAATGGAATCATGGGCGAGTTAACAAACTCCTTAACCAGGTAGGGCAATATGGAGTGTAAGTTAACGCGATGCGGCAATGTGGGGATAATTTGTGGCAAGCCCTTGTAGAATTTTGACTTTTGCAGGTTGTCCCATTGATAAAGTGAGTCCAAATAGCTCAGTGTCTTAACGCCCACGTCCTGGAAGTAGGTGATCTGCTTCAACTCATGCAACTTAGGTCGCAAACTTGCGCTTGGATGCAGCAAAGCTTTTAGACTTTCGGTTAGTTCATTTGGAACTGTATTCATGGGTGGATACTTTCGTTGATTCAGCTCATTGGCATACCGACGAAATCCACTGTAATCACTGCCGAACATTTTCAACGGTTTGCCGGAGTAAATTGTGAAGATAAGAACGCCTGGAAAAGTAAATATTTATATATCTAGATTGATGACTCTTTGCAATGCCTCATACACTCACCCAGCGAGAAAAGATCACTGTCCGGTGTGTTAACACTGTTCAAAGCCAACTCCGGCGCTGTATACTCCAGACTGGGCTGTGCCAGTACATGCAGAGACGTTGTGTATTCCCGGCATGGCCAGTGAGGTGTTCCATTGGTTGCAGGCTGGTTTGCTATGCAGAAGTCGAAGCCAAAAAGTTTCCAGCTGCGGTTTTTATTAATCACAATTGTCTCGGCACTGATATTGCGATGCACAATTTTGGCATCATTGTGCAGGAACTGCAAGCCATCGAATAGCTGCAGCAGACCATGTCGGATTTCCACATCGTAAAGTTTTTTATCCGAACGCACCGAGTCGCCCACAACATTGGCGAGCGACGCGAAAACTGGCTCTGTGGCAAATGCCAGAGAGTCCCGACTCTCCTCCAGAGGATGCTGGACGGTCAGAACATGTGGGTGTCGTATTTTTGTTAGCTGTTGCACACCACGTCGCAAAGTCTCTAACATCGTCTCCCGATCATCTTTGGACCAGCGTTCTAGTGCTTTTTTCTCAAACACAAACACAGAGACCTCTTGTTTGGTGCTCTTCTTGTGGCCATTGTAGACTTTCCACATAAGTCCTGAAGTGTTATGAATTCGTTAAAGTTATCAACAAGACTTGCATATGTCAAGCACCCTTCACTTACCCACACCCGCTGTGCAAACCTGTTCCAGTACTTCGTATTCCCGTGTTACATTATTGCCAGGAAGTACGCCCGATAGCTGAGAGACCGTCTGCACGGCCGACGAATAGAATTTATTAATCACATCCATGTTGGCTGCTTTAAACGATTACTTTCAAAGTGTGCAAGCAGCTTTGCAACAAGGCCCAAAGTGTTTTGCCAAATTCTTTTTGTTTTAGTAATCAATAGAGTTGTATTGCTCCCTACTGAACTAGTTCTATAGCACAGCTCGATAACAACGATTTAGCGAATCACAATGTAAGATTATCGAACGCGTGTTATCGAAAGAAGAGCAATATTGCGCCAATCTTAAATCAGGCAAATTGCAGAATATTCAATTTTATCGTGAACATTTAATTTTAAAACACTGTTATAGAACGTGTCAAAAGGTATAAAAGTGTCTTAGGTATAAAAGTTCTTTTATTCTATTTGTTTCTGTTTGTTCAAATGCTGTAAAGAAAACTACATGCTGCCACAAGACGCGCAAACAATAAATTATGTATTTAATTATTCAAATTACAATATGTTTGGTGACACTGAAACTGTTAGCTAATATACAAACCCTCTCGTGGCGTTTGATAATCACTGTGTGTGCATCGTCTTTATGGCAAGGTTTGCGTTCATGGTATGTTTGAACTGCGGTATGCAACATGTTGCGAGGTAGCCGAAGAGCTGCTGTTATCTAACAGATTTCTAATGTAACAGATTGTCTAGCTCATTTTCTTTTAATTTTAAACTTCTCGAAAAAGGAAAAACTAGATGAGATATTATAGTGCTAATATCGAACTTTAAATAGTTTATATTTTCTTATTTGACAAGTATACACACACAAACGCTCCTAAAGGTCACCGAATTCGGACAGAAATTGTATGATCAGTGCTCAGTGCAGACATACAGCAGCATGTTAGATTTTGCACATCGAGCATGCATGAAGACAACTGCGACAGCGCGACCGACGACAGTGGGACGAAGACGAGTGCGAATGTCCGTGGCGGCCTCAGCTCGTGGACCATCTCTTTTTTTGCTGCTGCTGCTCTGGTACTGCTGCTGCTGCTGCTGCAGTCGACGATTTCGGTTCAAACGCGACGCACGTTAGCAGCGGATAAAGTCAAAGTCGAGTTACCCCACAGCGAAAGTCGGGTTAGTTGGGCTATTCAGTCAGTCATGCAATTGAAGTTAGTGTGTAGTATGTTATGCCAAGAGAAGATAAGGCTAACTAAGAGTTAATGAACTGTGATTACTGATGTGATATATTTTGAAAAACCCACGACTGTAATTGGGGGAATGATATTCTATTCCCCATTGACAGTGGGCCTCCCTCAATGCAAATTACCGTGGCGCGCTTTCATTTAATTTATAAAAAAAGAACTGGTTAATTGCCTGCAAGATATGCAGACATGTGTGCGGGGAAGGGAGAGAGGGTTTTGATATTGAACGAGCGGCAATTGAAAGGGGCATGGCCACTTTTCGGGAGGCACAACCGCATGCCATGCCCCACTTTTGAGAATGTTGAGAATGAATTAAATCAAAGCTCAAAAGTAAAGCAACAAAAAAAGCACGCAGAGTTCGCTTCGTTGGTTTGCTATTCACAGGGCAGCGCGGGCAGAGGGTGCTGCCTATTGCTGCCCCTTCCTCTGCTGCTACTGCTGCTGCTGTTTTAAAAGTATTTTCAGCAAATTGAGTGAATTTTCGTGGAAACACTCAGCACTCTTGGCAGCCTTCTGCCTAAACCCCGCCCCTCCGCGCCCGACCCCTTGAGCACATATGCACGCGAAAAACGTGCACGCAATTTAAGTAACAACAAAAGCAATTTAAAAGTTTCATTTTTCAAGCGAATGCGCGGGTGAGAGAGAGAGAGAGAGATAGAGCACGATTCTTTGAAAACTGCGGTTGATCTGTGTTCTCTTTTCCCTACTCCTTTTACAGCTTCAATATGTATAGGGTTGCCATATCTACTGATTTATCAGTAAATAAGCCCACAAGAACCATCTGGCAAGCCTCAACTTGGAGAAATAGTCCCCTACAATAATAGCTCTAATACTTTTCGAGCTCTTCGTGCTCACAAATTGTACGCGGAACTAGGTTTAGCAGATTATGTAATACTTGGAAGCCTTCTTTAATCACGCTTTTCTCTTTCATTTCATCTTTAGTAAATATCAGCAGCACATTTTCCATATCAAAAGAGACATCAAAGAAGGTGCGAGCGTACGCTTCTAATGGACAAATAAGTAGAAGATTCGCGAAGGAACTGAACAGAAACTGAAATTAGTTAGAGTGCAAGTGTTTTTTGCCTGTGAGTGTTGCTGTGTGTGTGTGTGCATCTAGTTGCATCTGGTTGCCGTGTCAAAGGTCAGAATCCATCAGAACTCATACAAGAGAATGTCGCGCACTAACCCAAAAGCAAAAGCAAAGGCAATGCCAGCAAGCTCCGTCACTATGCTCAATGCCATGTCAAGCGTACGCCGCTGCCGTAAGGTCAAACGTAGCTGGCTGTCCTCGGCCGCGCCCGCTCCCGTCTCAGCTGCAGCCTACAGCGGACCTCTATTGACGCTGGCGACGCTCCCATCGCTGCTGACACTGTCGCTGCTGGCTGCCATTTTGTTTTTCGGCGGCATAGCTGAAGGCCTCAAGTGCCACATGTGCGGACAATATAATGAGGGCGTTGGGTCCATAACTCCTTGTTCGAATTACTCCAAGGAAATAGCTCATCTCTATCTCAAGGAGTGCACCAAGAAGAGCGAGAAATTCTGTGTGGTAAGTAGGATGAAAGAGCGATATAGCGACATATGTATATCATATCATATTATAATCAACTTAGTAATAGAACCAGCTAGAATGAACTTCTAAGTTTTTGATCCCTATAGAATTAGAAGTTTGCCATTTAAGTTTCCCATAGTATTCTGTGTTCTATACCTCACATAACTTAGATTAAAATGAGATACTTTAAAGGAAAACGTAACATTCTATAAAAATATCATTTAATATGTGTATACAATATAAATTTACTGATAGACTGAAGAGTTTTAAGTTTAAGATCCTCGTGATTCAATTAAATATCTTCCCCTCATAATCGTTTATCTTAAAAACTGAACTACCCTTGTTTCGTAATTTGTAATGGGTATACTCGTAGTTGAGCATGTGGACCAACACTCATAAACAAAGCGTAACAAGCAGAAACACGTATACGCCTGTTTGTGCAAACGGAAAAGGTTTTTACAGGTCGACGGAAGCATATCCGTCCCTATATAAAATACATATAATGCTACACGTCCGGATTGCACCAACAGAGACGAGCATAAAGCTGCCACTGGCCACTGGCCACTTGGCTTAACTGTTTTATGAATGTGGTATATAGTCTACTTGAATCCAGATATCTTTCTTTCTTAATATCATAATTCATAATTTATGAAAATGGCAACATTTCGTCGAATAATTAAGATCATCATCATTCGCCTGGGTCCATTATACCATTAGTTATAATTCAATAATTACCGACGCGTATCCGATTACAAACCTAATACGATTATTTGGGCTAACTTTGCTCTAATTCTCTGTTGCTGGGACTCGGGAGGAAGAGGAGGACGTGCTTTACATCTATTTCTGACAGTGCGATGAGTGCAAACTGTCTGTCAATTTCAATTTGCTTTGCGGTCCCAAGACCGAGCACATTATTCCAGGCACGATTGCTGCGTATGCATGTGTTTGAGTGTGTGTGTGGTGTATGCACAATTTGCGCATACATTTGGTCATATTGCAGGCACCATGGCTCCCCGGGGTTGGTAGCAGCAGCACTTAACGAATTGCAGCCAGAGTTGCCACCATGCCACTTAAGAGGCAAACTGTTTGCCTTCGTCTACGGCTGAGGCAATCATTAAATATTTAACACCTTCATCCGAGGCCAGTGCTGAGGCCTCGGCAAGTGCACAATTCTGTAAATTGTGTTACAATTGCCATTTGCAAAAAGGAAGAAGACGAGATTCCCAACTTGGAATTTAATTAAAATCTCATTTAGCAATTCTCAATTCTTGACGAAATCGGCCGAGATAAAAAAAGTTCAATTTAGAGTGTCACTTGATAGGTTGACCCCACAAAGCAAGAGTTCACTTTTTTTTGGAGAGCTTAGTGAATTAAAAATGATTATTTTCTTTTTCAAAAGTATTTTGTTATACGTCCAACATCATTTAACTTTTAGAGAATATTTAAAAGGTTAGATGAAAATGAAGCATAAAATATATGTATACATTTTTGTACATATTATGTTATTACTTTCTATGAACTACTTAGATTAGTTCAGTTAGATACGATATTTGGCTTTAGAACTAAATTTTATCAGGTTCGTTTTATGTATGAAACTTCGAGTAGTTTCCGTTAGCGCAAAGCCTAATCGAAATAGTCAGTTAGCAAACTTTTAAAGTCGCTATAAAAAAGTTTCTCGAATATCGTAAATATTTTGGGCTTAGACAATTTGTGCGACGCCTTAAAATGCGGCATAGTTTCCTGCTTATGTTGCAGTGATGAGTTCTTCCTTCGCCGGGGCAAAAATGATGGACAGGCTAGTTTTGCCATTCACTTGGTGAATTTACGGCAAGGCATTCACCTAATTAGCACGCATAACTCAAAGTAGGCAACAGAAAATTTGAGGCTGCCCACGGAAGTAGGCAACACAAAAGTGAACCAAAAGACTTGTTTAAATATTAACAACAACAGGAACAGAAGGAGTAAAAGTAGCAGCAGCAGGAGCAACGCACTGGCGATTAGAAAGAAAGAGAGGGAGAGAGAGATATACTGTTACATAGAGCAGCTTCCTCTGTCGCGCGTGTAACTCTGTAATAAAAGTTTCAGTGTTTCTTGGCAGCTGTTGTGGTCGTTGTAGTTGTAGTCCTTTTTTCCAACTGCCTCTGCATTAGGGATGGTTGAAGGCAAAGAAAATATAGAGACAAACATCGACAAAACATTTAATAAAAAACTATATCCTTATAGATATTGAACATATTGCCTTTACAAATATCGATATTAATCGTTATTTTAATACAAACTTTATTGCAGAATTGTTAAGTAATGAAAAAATAATATGCCGATATATATAAATAAATATAAGTACATTCGCTCAATATCGCGCAGAATGCTATATCGTCTTAAGCTCAAGTATCTCATTGCTCTATCGATATCTATCGAATTTCAGACATCAATTGAACCATCTCTAGTCTGAATGCCTTGTGGACTGGCGGCTTGCTGAGCAGCTTGTGATTAGTTGTAGTTGTTGTTGTTGTTGTTGCCCTTCTGGCGTTGACTCGCAAATACAAACTTGCTCAGTTTTGTTTTAAGCTGATATTGTGAACTTATGAGCATTTGTTTTGCTCAAACAACAACCGCAACAACAACAACTGTAACGCGCCATGCATAATTTAGAATTTCAATAATGAGCTGCAAACACACACAGTGCCGTCGCTCACTTATGCATACACACGAGTACAACAGCAAACACTCTGACACCGACACATACACACACACACAGACACACACACCCATACCCATTCAAGGTATCCCTGTAGGTCACTGAATAAACAAAAGCGCCATTGTTGGGCCAGCTTCACGGAGGCTCAAGCACGTAAAACAAATATAAAAAATACTGCAAAAATAAAAAACTAGTGGAGCGATGGGAAAGGATGAAAAGTTGAATGTGTTTTTGTGTGTGTGTCCATGTGTGTGTGTGTGTGAGTGTGTAACCCTTGACCTAATACGACGAAAGCAAAGCGTGAAGAAGTTGCAGAGAGCACGTTTGTGTGCGGGGCACGTAATTAATTTCTTGTTTTTAGTTTTTGAAACAAGCGTTTTATTTGTTATTGCCCGTAAAAATTCCATTTATCTATTTTTATATTACTCGTATAGATTGAAAAGGTTATCGATGCGTTGAGCTGGCATCGCAACCAGGTGCTTCATTGTATTTTTTCAATTACCAGATTAACTGAGCCGTAGCCAAAAAGTTAATTAAGAATGTTGGCTAGGAAGGTAAAGAATATAAAAAATATATTGTAAAATTTATAAATTCTTTATTAATTCTTTCACGTTTATTCTCGAGAGTTTCTGATCGCACTTTCTCGATCATGCACGGTGGATTACAGTGTATCGAGTGCCCGTTTCTTATTTATAGTTAATGTTACCTTATCTTTAGCTTCTAATATATTTAAATTATTTACAATATGCATATTTTATTAGTTACAATATATAAAGGAGTACTAGAAATCTTTAAGATTCCAATTAATATTTTCCCTATCCCTAGAAGTTTCCAATTTAATATTTAATAATAGTAACTGTCAGTTATAGTAACTGATAGCATTTCTTTCGATTATTTGTTTGCCTTTCTCGCAGTTCATTTTTTATTTTTTTTCATTTCTTTAATTTTTAATAAGATTAACGGTTGTATGGTTTAAGGACATAGTTTAACAGTTTTCAGGTTTAAGGACATAGTTTAACAGTTTTTAGGCTTTTATATGCTCTAATTTTCATGTAAGCTTTGTAGCATTCATTATCTAGACTAGTCTATTGACTTTGAAATGTATTCTTCATATTGAGCTTAGCATTCACGTATTCTACAACGTACATACTATCGTATATGCAGTCTAGTCTGAAGCTTTAGAAAATATGTTAGATTGTTTGAAATGCATCTCATAGAATCGCAAAACCATCTGGGGAATGTATTCGTAAGCCACATTAGATGATACGAATTCGGGCTCGTCTAAATCTTTGAATTTAATCAAAAATCTTATTCGATCAAATGCTAAACATGCACTTTGTATTGAGACTGCCTCATGACCGCAATCGAAAGCATTTAAAATTACTATCGATGTGTCGAGCTTTAATTTCTTCGCTTTCGTTTCGTAGACATTGTTTTCTTTTATTTGGGCTTTGCGTTTACGGTTTTTAATAGAGCGTTGCAACTTGAAGTTGTATATTAATTGCTGACAATCAAGCTTTTCTTCAAGCTCCCACGTATTATCTTCCTCAGCGAAATCCTTCCACTTGCACAGGTACTCAATCTTCCCGTTGTGTGCAACGCGACTATCGAGTATTCGGTCAACAGTAAATTCCATATCTGAATATCGAATGAGATTGGATTCAGAAAAATCCACAGATTCTCTAGCCATTTTTAATATTTCTTCTTCGTAGTTTTACAAGTTATAAGACGTACTGAGCTTGTTCTCAAATTATGAGAACTTTTGAAAAAGCAACTAAACTGAATCTTTAAATGCTTAATGTTAACGAGGTTTATATGGTTCAGAGTGTAGACTTATACAAACCATAACTACGTGTATGGACTACGCTTACCTTACCTTAAAGAACGTTTGTCAGTTTTATTATGCTATCAATTTTAAGTATCACGAAGAGTGTGCCAAATATTCGAGAATTTGCATGGTCAACTATTTGCCCGGCGTTTTATAACTCCATTTGGGCCTTATAAAAATACAGCTGCTGCGTGGCAAAAAAATCTTATGCCCGCAGAACTGGCATAGTTATTTGGAATTTAAATTATCTGCCTTAACTTAAGGTTTCCGTTCTTGTACTAGAAAAATATGTAGGTCAAACTATTGCTGTTTTTTTGGGCCTTGGAATGCAGTAAACCTTGAGATATGTAATTGTTTAGGACGCTACTTGATTTTATTTTCTTGAAAGACTTATAGATAACGATATAGACGTATAGATAACGATATTGCTGTATAGTCATGTAGTATCGATAATATCAATAGGGGCTGATATGTGAATACCATCGATAGTTCTTCTATCAACTTGGATGTATCGATAGGAATTACCATATATGTTTTTACAGCTCTATCGTCTTTTACTGGTACACTGCATATATATTATCGACATCGCAATATCATCATTGAACAAAGTTGTGTCGCCCAATAATACCGTTAATACAATCTGACGCTGATTTAGGTTGCCCATTAGACTGGTTAAACTTGTGTGATTAAGTTATGCCATGTCGTAGACCATCGAGTACGAGTGTCTTTCACATTTCATAGCTGGAGAAGTAGGCGGCGTGATTTATAGCCCGAAATTTATTTAATTTCTCTCGCACACACACACACACACACACGCGGGACGCCAATAAATACATGTGCATGTAAGTGTGTGTATATTTGTATTGTGTGTATACATAACGAAGTTTTGCAATACGGTGCGAAGACTTCATGAAAAATGATGTTTTTGCAGCAAGCGGAAAACTCTCAGCATGTTTGTTCAAGTCCGAGTCCAAAGCAGACGAGTCAGCCAGAGCAGCGCAGCTGTGTCCAACTAATAAGCGGGCGTGGGCAAAAAAGGGGCGTGGTCGGCGGCAACTCTGCACGAAAACTTGGCAAATTATTTTTGTTTGTGTCACAGCAGCATCCACACAAATTGTGCGTCTTTGTTGCTGCTGCGTTTGCCAAAAGCGAAGGAAGGTGGGGAGAAAGAGGTAGAGGGAGGCAGCTAAGCCGTATCCAACTCAAATGCCCGTGGCACAGGTTGTACAAAAAATGAGAAGCGTTTAAAGGCTTAACCTAACCTACAAAAACTGACTACAGGAGAAGCTTAATTTAAGGTTAGGTTGAGAAAGGTAAAAAGAGCTACAACACAATGTATAAACATATCCATATATATTCCCGTGTACACACATTTATCTGATTTATTAGTAATATAGTATAATATCTGAAATTCGTCGTTTTTCTTTTCCCCTGTTGGATATAAACGCTGCGCCTGTATTTTATGAGATTGGCTGCTGATTTTTATGGCAGCACTATAGCATATTTCACCCCTATGAGTGATAAAATATGATGAAATCTGTTGTAAGAAACCGAGCACTTTATGTCGAACAATTTCTGAAAGCACCTTTCAAAGTATTATGAAAAACAAGCAAAGACAAAAGCGAACAACTGCGGAGAAAGCAAGGTGGAAACACACACGCGCTGACGCGGCGCCCGCCCTCCATTAAACTATGGAAAACAGTGTCAAGCACATAAGTCCTCTCTCTCTCTGTGTGTGTGTGTGTGCTACTCTCCCCACTTGTCTGAGATGATGATATTACGTTACAACACAAGGTGCTGAGTGCAAATCATTGTTTCGTGTAGCAATTCACGTCAAAAGTCATTACTTATCGTCTATCGATGCCAATGTGCTGTTAATGCAATTAATTATCAACGAGCTGCCAGTGCTGCCCATTTTTTGTCAGCACCATCACTAGGCGGCATTATGAATTCATTATTTATATTAATCAACGCATTGTGTAGTTAGAACAATGTTTTCTAATTGCCGCCATCAATCAATCAATTATATTCAAACTGAAAACTATAGATAATGGATCAGTGTTGATGCTGTTTAACTAAATGCTGAATAATATTTCGGATAATTGCCGAGCCGCGAAGCTTTTCGTCAGACATTTGTTGTGCTTTTGCCTTTTGTAAGGGAATCAGTTCAGGTGCTTAATCAATCAAATTTGCACTGAAAACTAAATAGATTAATGACAGATTTGACTAACTATAATAATTATGTAGCCTTATATATGTATATGTATGTATCCCTGACATATATAAAGTGGAAACTCGCAAGATAATGAATGAGTTATAAATACTGATTAATATATCGCATAAATACAAAGCCGTTAAGCTTTTCTGCTTTCTAAAGCATTGTATTGCCTAACATTTATACTGGCTATGCCTTTATAATGGATTCATTATCCATCTGGCCGCTCTGAGTGCTCAGTCTATCATATTTCAACTAAAAACTAGATAAATAAGGAACGTATAATGCTGTCTATGTAACTATAGAGCCGTGTAACTTTGCTTGACATTTATTGTCCTTATGCCATTGTAATGGAATCATTACCCAGCAAGAAGTCCTACGTGCTCCATTGTAGACTGTCGAAAAACATGAAATGTAACTCAACTTTGTTGTGGAAAGCATAAACAAATGAGCAATGCGTATCTGCGACTGTTTAAACACATTTGACATTTGGCACGCAGACACTTTAAATCCTCAGGACAAGAATTATGACAAGCTAATGCCATTTCGCTTGCGAGTGCTAAGATGTCGTCTGTTGCCAGCACAACCCAGCCCATTTTCCACACACTCCCCACACGCCCGCAACACACACTGTGCGACCTCGTACTCTGCGCGAACGACATCTTAGCATATTTTCGAAACGTTGCTCTGGGGAAGCAGATGGCAGTTGATGTGGCACATGCGAGTACGAGTGCATGCGGTACATTCGCTAGCAGATGTGGTCTGTGGTTGCGCGCTGCTTGGAGGATTGGTCAGGCCTGCAAAGGAAGGAAGCAAGGAAGGATGGGAGCAGAGACTAAAGACCGAAGAGTGTCTGTCAGCTGGTTGCCTCGGCGCGTCTGTTTGCTATATTAGTTGCTCTCATTTTGAGTTCTTTAAGTGGTTGTTGGGGCCAGCATACACACACACAGACACCAGCACAGCGTATCTCACAGATACACAGAGAGAGAGAGGGACTTACTGACTTGCATCGAGCAATCAAAGGCATGTTGACGTTCAATTTAGTCGCTGTTGATTTGTGTCGCAGGATTTTTGTCCGAGGTCGCAGCCGCCTTTTGCTTTCGCCCCCCTCGCACTCGCCTCGTACTCGCCTGTCAGTTACGCAACCTTTTTGTTACACATTTTTGCAGTGCGCTTTTTTACGTTTTTTTGGTTTTGCGTTTTTCGCTGTTGTTTGTTTTTCCTGCTCTCTGCTTTCTGGGGTCAGGCTTTTCCATCTAGGCAGAAAAACCCAAACATGTTTACTCGTGATTTATGGCGCGGAATTTTCGTTTACGTGGCATTTTTACGGCGTCGTCTCCGGCTGTTTCGCCGTCTTTGCTTCGCATCCGGTAGTCCACGTTTACGCCAGGTTTATTCCGCAGATAAACCGGACAGATTTCAGTAGCAGCAGCTAAAAAGAGGCTTCAAATGGAAGTTTGCTGAGTTGAATTCAGGAATTGCTATAATTAGCTATAATCAAACAACAACTGATTGCTGCAAAAATAACTTACAATATGTATGAAATATAATTTAAAGCACCTCCATAACTGGAGCAATAAATTTAAAATGTATAGAGGCTTCCTGGGTCGTCTTGAAAAGTGCACGAAAACAAGTCATTACAGTCACTTACATAATTTGACTATGCAACCTGTAAAAACAATCCAAAAAAGGGAACAGAGAAAGAGTGCAAGAGAGAAAAAGAGCAAGAGAAACAGAAAGTGTGACACACACACACACACAGAGAAGTGCAGATAGAAGAACATAAATAGCCGGACCTATCCATACCTACTATATGTGAAGATGCTGTTGGCACACTTCCAATGATTTATGCGAGCAGGAAATAGAAAAACGCTTAGTTGCAGATAATTTCAACGGAGGTCGAGAAGTGTAAGAGCTTAGGGTAAGTTAGAAATTTACATGTCGGTCTCTGTGGGCGTTCAAACACTCATGTACACAGTAGAGAAACGAATTGTAATACCTTCGTGATCTGTGTCAAGTTATTAATTAAAGTCTTATATGGCAGACAAGAGAAGTGATCAAATATTGTTATGGATTACGATATTCACAGTCATTATCAGCGTTGTAATAATATCAAGATTGTCGGGCTATCATCATGCACCGGGGAAATTTAAGATAATGCTGAACACATTGTGTTTAGTGCTGTTATTGCACTTTATATTTATAGATGCCATTAAGTTAGTTTTACAAGCAATTGATGCTGCCTGCTGGCCTCCGATCGAGAATAAGTTTCCTTCAGAAAAGGAAGCGACGCATCACAATCGTCTACGATATTTAAAGGTGCGATTGCAGAGCTTGCGCTCTCATTTCTGGATAACTGAAGAGCATCGTGATGAGGGGGTTAATTCTCGACTCAAACTTATCTCAACTGATCTAATTCTCTATGGTAAATACTTCTTAATGCTTGCGCACATTATGTTCATGTTCCGCAATGTACATGAGTATTTTGTTGCGCGTAATATTAAGCAACTCTTGAATGAAAATGGTTTAAAAGAGGTTCGGTACATTTGCGATGTATATGACTTTATTCAGAGATCATTCATAGATGCATTTAGCCCAGATCCAGATCGAAATGATTTAATTGAATGGGTGCTCGGCGAACAGACCGTGCTGGTGGGTGTTCTACGACTGCGTCAGTTGCGATTGACAAGACGACATTATGGAGTAAAGAATGCTGCGTTCTCGAATGAGAAATACATGCCAGAATGGAAATTTCCATACAATCGGGAGGATTATATGGAGAACTATTGGCGTATCTATCAGCCCTGGCTGCCAATGGATACGGATTCTATTCAAAATCCCCTTATTGACTCGAATTGGGGTTTCTATCGAAGATATCCTGACCTGAAGGGTTATGTTACGTACTTAGCTCGTACTCGTCAGAATAGCCAAACGATTCTTAATTTTCTACGTGAAAAGAAGTGGCTGAATTACAATACTTCGGTTTTATTTTTGGACTTCTCATTGTACAATGCTGATACAAATGCGTTTATTATTTGCACTATACGATTGGAGCAGACACCCTTTGGTAGTATAATTCCTAATGTGAACATCGCGTCTCTTCAACTGCTAGGCACCTTAAAGAACATGGATACTTTTCGGTTAGTTCTACTATTAATATATGTCTTCGTGTTCATACAGTTTTATAAGGCACTCATATTGCGGTTGTGGTTTGACCCACACGGAATTCACGACACATGGAACAATGTGGACATTATAATCTTCTTTCTTAATGTAGTTTTTCTCATTTTATTTCTTATACGCAAGAGTTTAATTGAATTCGTACTTGAAGAGATTGAAACCGAAAGCAAAATGCGTTACATTGATGTAAGCTACGTGCTTAAGATACATAACTTTCTAAGATTAGTTATGGGGCTTCTCATTGCTTTAATTACGATTCGCCTATGGAAGGTTTTACAGTTCTCGCCCACATTTCATTTGTTTACACACACACTGTTAATTTCGTGGAGATCAGTGGTAAATATGATTATTGCAATTTGGATCTTTATTGTGGGATACGCAATGTCTGTTTTTATTATAAACGGTAATAATATCTACAACATTAACCGATTATGGAACTTTTACGCATTTGGATCTAACAATTGTGTAATGCCACACGATCTTTTTAATGGCGTCGAAATCTTTGGCATTATCTTATCAATCTTTATTTCGATTCTATTGCCTCTTATAGTTATTTCCCTAGTCAACAATAACTTTGCAAATGTCAAAACCCAACAAGAAACTCGTATGGAAAACACTATTGGCATATTCCAGTTTTGGCGTCAGGAATATCATTATGTTTTTCAGTGTCTTCAGAAATATCGCATTTTTCGTAAAACATATAATGCACGTAATAAAACTGTGCTGGAAAACATAAATTATGAATTAACCAAGTTAGACAAAAGTCATCGTGGATCCCAAGTTAATCATTTATTACTTAAAAAAGGAATAACAAAGGCAGATTCGAATATGGAATATTCTAAATTCAAGAAAGAAAAAGAACAAATATACAAAATAGGTGCCATTATGAATACTCAAATTGATATACTAGAATGCTATTTGCATTCAGACAAAAATGGTAATGAATTGGAAATTAAAACTGAATAATAAAACTGAATATCCATTAATTGGTCGATTTTATGTGCGAGTGATAATTATTAGAATCATATCATATATGATGGTTGCTAGATAGCAACCAATTGCAAGTGCCAGAATTCTGACAGTATTTGTGCCTGAACTCTGCTGTTCATAGTCGTAGTAATTGACTTGTGTAGTATTTCTGTAGTAGCAAAAGATCAAAGTTATGGTAAGAATAATTTTGCAACTCCAAATACAGATTCGCTTGAAAGTGTTGCAAGAGTTGTCGGTATAACGCCAGGGTCCCAGGATAGGTTGAAGCATGTACCAATTGATAAAATATAACTTGATATAATGTCGAAATCGTATTATAAAATTTGTCCAACGTGTGTTCTTGCTCTCTTTACCTTTATCGCTGACGATATCAGACCTATAACAGGATACTTTAACCTTTTGGCCCCGTCTGATCCACCTATATATGGGAAATGTATAGCTTAAGTCTCGCCGCAAGTCGTCGACTTGAATGGCTCGACAGTACCAGGTTGGGTATCTGCCAGTATTATCGTGACTTATAGTCAGCCTGCAAGGTAACTGAACTTTCTCATCGCTGAGGCGGAGCAGACATGAAGTACTTATGCCAAGTTGGGGCTTACATGGGTTCTGATAGACAATCACCTTATAACGTCCCAAATCCGATTTAAATATCAACTGAATGTTGGCTGTAGTAAATGCCAATTTCATGCTTCCAGTATGAATATGAACAATAACGTTTTCAGTTCTTGGATGCACTTCATCGCGATTCAATTGAATAAGACGTACTAAATTCTGATTGGAAACACATTCACTTCTACCGATAAACAATAATGCCAGAGTGCCTAAAACCATGAGGCAGGTGAATAACACACAAGACATGTTGACTGGCAAATCCTTGACGAAGGTTATTTTTGTGGGTACATGATGTGATGTGACAGAATAATCTTTAGCTGAAAACACAGAAAATTGATTGACATAGTACTGCGAATAAAGTGTATGATGTTTGGTGTTTTTGGAATCACATCCGCTTCTACTCCAGTGGGGATTTTCATTGTTCCTATTCCACACACAGCACTCATGTGCACGGAGGCTATATGAGTATGTGACGTGTGAGAAGTCTAAATAGTTAGCCCTATACACAGCTATATATGCCGTACTTTTTTTGGGACAGCGATTCCTCAACACAATCGTCCTTTCTTTTCCCATGGGAACGAAACAGTTTGTGTCATAAAGATTGAATAGCGTTGGTTCTACATTCAATTTAACCATCACCCGCAGACTTTTTGATGCATTGAAAAACTGAACAATTAAATTCGCTTGGCCTCGCAATTGAAGTTTATAGACGACCAAACTGCGATGCAAAACATCCGTCTGTGTGGCTGTCTGTTTCGCATTATTATCAACATTACGTACAGATAAACTGAATAGATTGTTCTCAGTTGCCTCCAGACCAGTAACGCCTTTACCATTTTTGGCATGAATATTTACAGCCAAAATGGCAGTTGTTGGGTGCCAAATTTCGGGTACCCACCAGAATATATTCTGATGAAAGCACCAGGTCTGTATCAACAGTGCCTTGGTTTGAAATGTATTTCGCAGACTGGCAACTGTCGACATTGGTACTTCGAATTTGCAATAAAAGTCGTGAGAAGTATACGAAATTTTGGTATATTGTTCGTGCATCATCAGTTTATAGCTACATTTTGCTGTGGCATACTCATATTTATCACTTGGTTGAATGTGATCAGTTGCAGCGCTTCCAATTAATTTCCACAGATCGAATATCAAACGAACTAATTTTGAATAACGACCTATACGATGGGTTATATCTGTATCGAATTCTGTCCAATTAGAAAATTGATCATTAAATGGATGCTCAAAATCACTGGGTATCTCTTGGCCTTCCAAGTGCGTCGGCCCAGGGTTGCATAGGTTTTCCACAATGTCTGTCAATACGTTGCCCATGTTAAGGCACATTTTTCTTGGCATATCTAAAATTTCCGAATCCCCGTTGATTATATTGAATGTGGATATTATTCGACTTATAAGATATGACAATATATGGGCCGCTTGATGTTCGATTCGTCTCAGACTCTTTATAAAATTGTATGCAATTTCCAACGTATTTATCATTTCTATCATTGTCTTTGCTTTATCGTGTTCTATTTGCATGAGTTGTTTTTCCATATACTCTATCTGTCCGGGGGAAGTAGAGAGCTTTTGCAGAATACAGATAACCCTCTGCCTTTGTCCCATATCTCTCAGTATGCCTAAGGTATTCATATCAAAGTCTGAAATGGGTGTCACGCTAAAGTCTAGCTCCTCGACTGAGCATGAAAACTGTTTATTACAAATATGGGCAGTAAGCTTATCGACTTCGTTGAGATAAAGAAAGGTCTCCGGAGAATTGCTATAGTCTGCATAGATACTTCCCAATTTGAAAGTGTACAAAAGTGGATCAATACCGTGTGAATTATAATCAACGCAATGAATTTTAAATTTAGTTGAACATTCTTCTCCTGTTTTAGGTTTGATTGTACAGTGTCCTCCAGTGGGTGGTTTTGATATGTTTAATTTAATCTCAGTGTGAGCCTTGCTATATCGGTCAGCGACATCAAGTTCTACTATGATTTCTTCACCAATGTCAGACTTAAGATCGGCCACCAGTCGTTCGTCATCTTGGTTCATAGTTACTCCATTCATTGTCCATGTGTAGACGGGCTTTACGCATTCGTAACAAATAGCCCGTAAGTGCAATGAATGGTTGATATTAAATAGATTCGATTGACAGTTCCTAATACACTCTATAGCAATACTAAGCGGCTTAAAGGGTACTACACGTATAACTTGGCTGGCAGAAGTAGACCGAGACTTGATTGTTTTGTGAGCAACCGTTAACGTTATAAGATATTTTGCATCTCTTTCTAAAATATTAGATGATACACTTAACATGGGATCTGTAATTATTATAGTATTGTAATTAATGAACAAAACTGTATTAGCCATACAAAAACTGTTACCCAAACTCTCTACAGCAAGAGACTTTTCGCTATTGTTACTTCCATCCGCCGCACTTATAGTCCACGAGTAGAGCAACAACTGATCTTCCTTTATAGTCCGCATGGGATCACGACTTTGCGATCCATCCAGGATAAGTCTGTTTTCAGAATTGACTTCTCGATAATCTCCACCTATTATTCTTGCAATCATATTTTTCACAGTAATCCTTATGTAACACTAAACGAGTATTATTATTGGAAACCGACAATATACTATGACTACTCACCCTTATGTATAGCAAAGGACAACTACTTTCATTGTACGCCAACACCACGGCTAGAACCTTATCGGGAACGAGATCTTTCAGGTGTTTATTTTGCAATTCATATCGTGGAATCTTGAACAACAGATTCTTTTCAATTTTCGAAGTATAGTAGCAAACTGTGAGAGATTATTTTATATCGTATCATATTGATAACAAATTTATAAATGGTAGTTCTTACTTTTCGATTCAATATCGTAAATGCTCCACTGCGTAGTATATTGATTTGAACAAGACCTTTCAACAATTGCCTGAATATTGCAAAAGTGGTCGAGTTGCACTGGACGGGGCCTATTTGGGTCCATACCGTGTTGAAAAACAATTTTGGGTAAACATTTCGAGTAAAACGGTTGCACGACATGAACGACTAGTGAAAGAGACTTATAATACGATTTCGAATCGTTATTCGTATCAACCGATTTGATTAATATGCTTAAAATATTTTTACCCAATTCAAAGTACTTTGCTGGAAACACATAGTAATGAGCATCATTGTAGGGTGGTCTTGTATGCATTCTTATACCTAAGTCTGTCAGAGTTGCAGTCAAATTGCTTGTGTGGCTAACTTTTCTATCTGCACTTGGTCTATCAGAGCGTAGAGCATTGGCAATCATTAAGTTGTACGTTGATATATCTATCTGAATAGCCTCACTGCCCATTTCTTCGAAACTCAACAGGATGTTCTGCTGCTGCCCATAGACGACGCGCACATTGAAACTACACATTACTTTGGTAGGGTTGATACCTTTCTTATGTCTGCAATCAAATCCGCTACTCTGTTGCTGGCAATTGCAGATCGTTTGACCCACATATGGTATACAGCTCTTATAGTCCTTGCATATATTTGTATCTGTCAAGCACAGATTTTTAATTTGCTCACAGTATTCGCCATGGAATGTCTCTGCATAGCATTGGCAGGTCGGTTTCTTGCCCACAACGGTGCAGTCTCCAGCAAAATTGCAGTACTCTGCGGAGCATCGCTCTCCCGAGATAAAAGTTACAAAACTGAAGGTGAAAATCAGTATAATTCCTAATGCAATCATATTATCGATTATGTTGCTCAAAGAATTCTTATTTCTGACGGAACTAAATTTCGCCTGCTGATTATACAAAAAATAAATTAAACAATATTATTATAACACACGTATGTATGTATGTATGTGGAAACGGTTCGCAACACTAGAATTGGCCGTCAGTTTTAATCGTATCGTTAATTCAGAATATTATCAAATGAGTGAAGTTGTGATGGAACTCTGCAATCGCAGTATTTCATTTTCTAAAAATCTATCTATTTGCTTGTACCCGTCATATTGCAAAATGCTGATTCAATTGTTTTCACCAGCAGCTAAATTCGTTTAGTAAATTATGTCATCCCTATGATAAATTGCAGCTCGTCTTTCGACATTTTTCCACAATGTGAGGGATGAATTGCTTGAACGTTATTTTATTCAAAAGTTCATTCATGTTGCAACTTGTTTGTGCGGGCGCGTTGCACCAAATTGCAGTTGCCAAATATTCTCGGCTAGATGAGGCAAATGGAAGCTGTCAGCTGCTGCACCAGACTTGACGGATGCTGGCTCTCTTCCACTTGAAGGCCTCCTTTCTAGTTAAAAGTCCCCGTTCAAGTATGAAATCACATTGCAGACATCGCACACACGCTGAGAAAATCAAATTTCACTCATTCTTTCAGGTTGGCTTTAGTGCATTGATGAAAGTGCACAAAATGATGATAGAGCAGCAGACGGGGGCCTTTCCCTATGAAATTTACATACAAATATACAGTCACTGTACATATATACATGCATTCATGTAAGTTCCCATATACAGTGTTCCCATACTTCGACCTGAGTGTGGTGAAAATGTGGAAATGAAAAGGTATTTGTGTTTTTCAACTTTTTGTTAATTCTAACTTCCTAAGTTAACTTTGGGAATCATAGTAGTATTAAGTGAACAATCCATTTAGGAGATAGTGATAATATGAAAGAGTTGATGATATTTTAGTTTCAACCCAGCATGTTACGCCGTGTGAACTAAGACTAGAACAATGTAATGTCAGTACTTGCAAGTCTGTTTCAAGTGGTTAACTTAGGACCCTTCCGTCAAGTCAATGAAGAGGGTTAAGTGCTACCCAAGCTCTTAATGGGGCACTGTGCGCCTGACGTGTTTTGAATAGACAAAGTGCAATAGTTTATGTGAATAGTTTGTATGAAAATGTGTGGTGACCGATTTATATTTCCGATAAGGATCCATTCAGCATTGATTTTATTGATTTTTATTTACCCTTTACTATGCACGTGTGTGCCAGTAAGTCAACAAAAGGTTTAAATTGTGCAAGGTGCATTCAAACGAAAATTTAACTCGTTCCTCGGCAAGAGCAGGCCAAACTGTATAAAGATGATGCATTCGGTTCGCTTGAATGATTCGTATAAAAATGAGGTTACCACAATATTTACCCTACACTATCTTAATACAAATTGTCCAAGATAAATCTCACTAAAACTAACTCACATATATATCCTCTAAATTGTTGTATTTTATATGCGTATCTGACTTTCATAAATTTATCTTTCTTGTTGTTCTTTCAATTCCAGAAATATGTCAGCGAATTGTCAACTGTGCGAGATTGTGCTACGGAGTGTGTCGAAAAGGGTAAGTTCCTCTGACATAATTTTTCTTTTTAGAATGTTTCGTTCCTTCCTAACTTATTGTATCAAATTATATATACAACTATATTATAGTACATACTTCGCTGGTATGTGTATTAGATACGATTTTGACCATAAGTTGCTCTTATGCTTGCAGAAATTTGGGAAACTCAAACCTATTGCTGTAAGGAGGATGGCTGCAATTCTGGTGATCATTTGAAATATTCCGTAGTGCTGTTGGCCTTGCCTTTCTTCAAAATAATGTGTGTAGTTTTACGGGATTTTTTGAAGGTGCGACGTTAGGTTATGTTTGACACTCTTTTAAATATATAAAAAAACCTTGTTTTTTCTAAGCTTTTCATTTATGTTTCGCTTTAAGATATTTGTGTTATGTGATTATTGATTCCAAAAAGAAGTTTTGTAAATGGGACCTAAAGAAAACAAGTATTAAAAAAACAAGCAGTAAGTGTGTGCTATTTTAATATGCGATGAGTTTCTATTAGTTTTTACCAATTACTCGATATACATATATATAGAGACATGTATTTGCATATAACCTTGTGGGCTTGTAATACCTTTAACTGTCTTCCCAATTGCAAATTTGCATCCGATATAGGCACCTCTTATAACAATTTTAGTAATTACCTGCATAGAGTAAAAAATAATAATCGCTATGCTCGAATTATTCTATTTAAAATGCAAACTTCAAATTTTACTGAATTCAATATAGCATATAAGGTTCCGAAAGTATAATATATATACAAACATAAGTATTCAAATATCCAATAGAAACAAAAAACCAAAAGCTCACATAGGAATTAAATTGTAACAAATTTGAACAATCGAAATATAATTATGAGTAACTTAATGAGTTGTTTGGTAGAAAAGTCTTCTGGCTGTTGGGAAAATGCAATTAATGTTGGTCGATTATAAAGCGTAAATTACAAGTAAGTAAAGCGCACTGCACTGTGAGAAATATAGTTTGTATTCAGGTCTGACAGTAGTTTTCTCGCTCTTGCACACATATCTACAATACACACTCGCAACGGAAATACCGCCGGATCTTTTTATTGTTATATGTTCCTACTCGTCATTTTGTTGAAAATTAATATATATCGGTTTTTTTAAATAACTGCTGTATTTACACTACGGCAAACCGTTGTGCCTTCTTCTGTTGCCTATCAAAAGTATTTCTTTAACTTTTATTTAACAATAAGTGCATCTATATTTTTATTAACACAAAAAAGAGTGTTCAGTTAAAACAATTTTGTAAATCCTATATAGTAAATGCTTTTTATATCTGAATGCAGGAAATCTCCCAGTGCAGGCGCTTCGTCTAAAGCAATCATAATCCTTCACTAAGCTTTGAATTGAGAAAAACAGTAACGTATTCATAACAAATACATACATACATATGAGTATGTATGTGATATTAGGTGTAGTATGAATTGTAATAATAACCAATTACTATATTATAAGGAAAATCTCAAAATTTTCACCTAACGAAGACAAAATTCTAAATTATTATTAAACTAAAACTAGAGCAAACTAATTAAATAGAATATCAAGTAAAAACACAAACATTTTGAAATACACTTTGAAATAGTTAATATTCCTTAAAGCAAAACAAAAAATTATATATATTAGAATTTACTAGAAAGAAAGTTTTGTAGTAAGTGTTTTAAGCAAATTATTTTTTACCTATTACTGTATCTTTTGAAATTTATAAACAATTATGCTCAATATGCAACATAACGCTGTTCGGATCAATAATGAATTAAGTTGTGAGACGCTCGAAATGAAACCGATTTACTTGTAATATGTAATACATAAATTATAATTGTTCCTCAAAAATAATAAATGAAAAAAACTAAACAAAAAAGAAGCTTTTTAAACACACATGAATTATTCAGTCATTTATTGCAATTGAATTTAATTAATTTCAATTGAAATTCAATTAATTTGCATAGGATTATGTAACAGTATGTTCACGGTTCAGGGCATAAGGACTTTTTTATAAATCAAATTATTGGTATTGTATATAAGAGTTGTATTGTAAAAAAAGAAGAAGGACATGTGCCTACGGCATGTCGAACCTTTCATATCCTTGCTGCTTTTCACTTTAGTCTACACCAATTATTTCTATCCTAACTCTATTCTAGAATACCAAGTTTCATGACATTGGTTAATAAAAAAATCCCTAAGTTCGACACCAAATAAGTGTGAGTGTAAATGTATTTCTCTCTACCCATAAATTGAAATTCAGTAATAAACCCAAATACAACAAAACAATAAATTCACGCAGAGTATTCGTACACTAACTAGTCTTTTACCCAAGCTTGTTCTTGCAACAGAACTTGCCTTTTCACATCCAACTGCCTTCATACAAGAATAAACTCCACTGAGTGTAGGGCTGTGGGTATTCCACATAGTACAGAATGGTTTTCCCTTCCAATACTCCTACACGCTGGTCAATGCGATAACTCACTCAAGATGTCAATCAAGTCAACCGATTTGTATAAAAACTCAATTTGTTTCTCGACATTGCCTGGCGATTTCTTCGATTTCGACAATTCACAATTTCGGAATTGATTTGCTGATTGCCACTGTGGTTGGGACGAGCGGAAGAGGAAGAGAACGAATAGCAAACTAATTTTATAATTTATGTAACTGACTGACTGTTTCCATGCGAAATTTATAACCCTGCCGAAAGACAGGCTTTGATTTGATTTGCATTGGTTCTTGCTTTGTTGTTGCCACTATCGGTCACTTGGTCGGGTCGATTGCAGGCCAAACTCAGTTTTATGGCTCGAGCTGCAATTGTCGGACAGTTTTCTAATGAATTTTTAAGCTCTCGCGAGACTCAATTCAATTACTTGGCTTTGCTTTTACTTTTTGTGTACGAAACTGCCAGCATTTAATTTGTTGTCCACAATGTCGCTGTCTGGCGCGAAACGGAAACCGAAACGCAAGAACGAAAACGGAAAGGAATGAACAGGGTAAGGGACAAAGAAACGAGAGTGAACGTGCTGAGCTGAAAAGGCAACTGCCAACAATGGATGCAAAAGAATTGAATTTCATACCTCACTGCATCTAATAATGTGCTGCGCATAATGTTCTGTTTCTCTAATATTTCCCTTCGACAATATGGAGCCGCAGAACAATCGAATTCAATATAGTTCACATCTACGGAGAATCAGTGTATGATTTGGTCTTGAAGATAACGTTTAAAGCACGTTGGTGTGGTAGCAGACTGGATTTACCTATATACACTTGTTCATTGTGGTCGATTTATGTTGCTACTCATCTGTCTATCAATACTTATTTATCGAGCGCGTTCGAAATATCTCCTACATGGGAGTATTCCCACCAGATTTCTTAAATATTCTTAAATGTCTTTAGTGTAATTTGTATTGCATACACTTAGGCGGTGCTTTTGAAATCATAAAATAATTTCTTAAATAACTTCTATTCGTTAATCAGAAATCATTTGGATAATGATAGTTATGGTGTCCACTAGAAATGAATGTTATATTATTGAATTCACGCTTGTAATTCGAATTCAATCGATTTACAGGAGCGGAAGGGGCGTTACTAAAGGTTGTCTTGACTTTACAAGCCTTTTTATAAGTCTTTTTCCTGTCTACTCCGACTCATTTGAATTTCGGAAAACATGTTTAGCTTTGAATAAAATGATAAGACCATTGAGCTGTATGTGTGTGGTAGTGTAGTGAGCATTATTAGGATATATTTCGTAAGATGTAAAATGACAAATTAATCAGTCAAGTTTAAAGAAACTTCACAACAATTTGTGTCTCTACATACACGTACTGTTGTATACTTCATTACCTGCGGACTGTCTTCTGTCTATGTATTGTATATGTGGATGATACATGTGTGTGTGTAAGTTTTCATATGTTCCAATGCAATGGTGCTGCCTGTCCTTGGCATGTTTTATGCTAATCCGAACATGATCCAAACATTTGCATTTGACAGCCGCAGGCTCTGGCTTTCAACGTTGGATAAGCCATTGAGCCACAGACGAGCTGCTGACCATTTGGAGCAGCTCCCATTCCAATTCCCATTCCACAGTGTGATGAATTGTTGTTCTTTCTAACGTGACATATTTTCGGATTTAGCACGTTGCACGAACGCGCCACACAGCAGCAGCAGAGTGAGAGCCAGAGCCAGAGTAGCCTGCAGCCTTAAGCGTCGCGTGCTCAAAGGAACTGACATCCTACCATGCAGCAGGACAATCATAAGTGTTGGTCAGGGGACCGAGTTTATGTGCTATGTTTGGGCATTATTAATGCACACGCACACACATATGTGTGTATATGGTATCTAGAGTATCCACTTCAAGCTGCGTCCATTGCAGACAAATATTATGATTTATTCTTTTAAGAGATTTATATTACCCTATTTCGCATTGATGCTGTTTACGCCGTTTCTTTTGGTGCTTAAAGTGTAAAAGTCGAAATTGCTGAGTTATAATGCCTTCAGCGTGATACTCTCTTTCCATTGAGAGTATGTAAAGCAGACGGTATGAGTATAATCATTCTAGACTAACATTACATTGATCATTTAGACAACATGGCGTATATGGTATATATAATATGATAGGTAATGACGTTTGACTCAAAAATGATTCAACTGATTGTATAAGAATTAATGTGAGTTCAAGATATTACTGTATATAATGGGAATGATAATCGCAGATTATATTGCTCACTGCATTTACGTAATATTATATGAATATTATATATCATATATAACATGACTCAAATTCCGTCATAAAATATACGAAAATTGATTAATAAATAAAAATACTAATAAGTTATAATTGATCTTCTGACAATTATAACTTATTAGTCAATTTATTTATTACATATTCAAATGTATGATTAAATATGGAAAGTGCAGGGTATCTCTAGGTCGAGAGTGCTCAGCATTCCACTGCTTTCCTGCTGTGTTCACTGTTCCGCGCCGATTGCATCTGGATTTGGCGTGCTGCCAAAACCCGTGGCTGCAGTTTAATAATTTTTCCTCGTTGGGTGTTTATTAAAAACATAAAAATGCAATGGAACTATCCGCAATATGATGTTGTTTTTGATTTTTTTTTTTTGTCTTGCTCTTGGTTACTGCGTCAAAATAATGAGGCCCGTGATAAGGCATTCTTACGGTAACAGTCGCATTATCAGCATTTTAGGTACATGTATGTATATAAATTCCGAATTCGGTATCTGAAATTTGTAGGTACATGTTTATTAATTCTGAATTCGGTATCTGAAATTTGAATACAAATTTTCCTGGCTGTCAAAATGCCCGACATTTAATATCCTGAATTTCAGTCGGCACAAAATTTATGCGCAATTATCATGCGAATTTAAAACAAGTTAAGACAGCTGCCGTTCAGCGCATTCGACTGTTTCATAGCCTGTACACAGATTCAAAGAAGTCCGCACTAAAAATATTCATATAATACATATTGTAATATGGCAGCTTTATCTTTAATAAGTGGGTAAACTTCACTTAGGTTTGGAATGTTAATATAATTTATATGGAATGTATACCTATTTTATATTGATATAGAGAAAAATATGAAAAATCACTCCTATTATTTTGATAATAGTTGTAAGTAATAAATTATTTACACAAATTGAATATACCACTTTCTATTGTGTTCAATACAGGGTATAAAAATTTTGTGCAGCTTCACTTTATTTACAGTTGCCTGATTACTGACACAGCTACACACATACACATACATACATTTATATCTGCATATATGCACAATTTGCTGGTGACAGTTTTGGTCGCGACATAGCCGTTTTTGGAAAACCCATTGACATGCTGTGTTAATGTGAGTGTGTGTGTGTGCGTGTTATGTATGAAGGCCACAGCAGTGTTGCTCCAGTTGTAGAGCTGTCGCAGTGTGTAACCGCAAAAGCGGAATCAGTTGTTTTCGCGACTGGAAGCTGAAACTGTGACCGTTGCCCTTAGCTACATCTGGTTCTCACTTTGTTGATACACTTAGTCGGCCCCCTCTGATTCCTGTTGCCTGTCCCGGTTGAGGCCGACGTTTCGTTGTCTTTCAATTGAATAGTTTGAATTAATTAAAAAGTTTTCAAACATCAAATATTGTACAGGGAAAAACCCTAGAAAGGGTCCCCTAAAAAAATGCCAATTAACGGGGTTAACACTGTTTCTGGCAACAAACTTACTTTATCTATATTTAATACATATGTAGCAATCCTAATGGATGCTAATGGTAAACATTCTGATTGCATTCCAGTGTTGGTGTCGTATGCAGAGTAGCGTAGTGTACTTGCACCAAACTGTGAACAGAACAATCGTGTTGTGGCGCCATGGGACAAAAATGTAACCTTTTTCGGCACAATTCCTGCCGAGCCCAGGACCAAAACAGATACACATTTTTGCTCTGGCATTTGGCAAATGCAAATTAATGGGTTGATGCAAATTGTATGCCGTATTCGTGGCGAGTATTTTTATAGCCTTGCAGGGGATATATGAAAGTCGTCCACATGGTTGCAAGCACTTTAGAAGACATCTCTCACTCTGTAAAGTATATGTTTTCAGTGGAGTCGATCTAACCATGTCCCCGCTTCATGATCAAGTTTCCGACATTTCATTAATATTACCTTTTTATTTACTAATTAATCTTAATGCGAAAAAATACAGGACTTTTTTTCTGTTTTTTTTACATTAGACTGCTAATAACTACATTGTTATTGCTTGGCCTGCCTCTCTGTTTTTCTATTCACTGTATTTTGTGGTGACTTTGATTGATACCAGCCAATTACCTGTCGACAGAGGCCTGGTAATATGGATTCGAATACTGATTGATTGGCTTTAAGAAAGCGTAAATTGTAGTAATAAATTAAATTTGCAGGGGCACAAAACTGTGCAAATTACGTAAGTTTCTCGGTTTGATAAAATCATCGTTTCCTTTTTTTAATATTGCACAAGAATTGCTGTTGACTTGCTGTATGTCTCTTTATATATCAATTCGTAAGAGTTTTCGTTTAATAGTTATAAAAGGATTACATGAGTAAAACCATTGTGACAATTTAATATGGATATTTATATTTTAACAAATACAATACATTTTGATTGCTTACTTCAATTCTTGACACTTATTAATAAAGCTTAAAGTTCCTACGTACTTTAAGTCAAGGCTCTGCAGGCAATTCGCTTTTAATGCACTTCCTTTACACACACTCGTCTTTCTTGCTGCACAAAAGGTAATGCGAAGCGCGGCGTGCCACAACAGCCACGCAAAAGCAAACAGCCGCCGCAACAGCCCCGCTGATGTCCCCCCAATCTCTCTTTTACGCGGAAGGTGTACTTATTTCGTGTGACAGACTTTTGTTTATTTAGCGCTGCATCCTTGCATGTTGCAGACCAATCTACAGTTCGTGGAAAATGAAAGTGTGCAATGTATGGGGAGCATGGAGCATCAAAATTATCCCCGGGGCAGCTGCTTGTTACTTTAATATTGCAATGGCAGAATCAAATATAATATATGTGTGTGCTCTATGCTCGTACTTTGTACCATAATGGTTTATCTATGAATGCACAATGAAGAGCGGAAGCGTATGTACACAGAACAGTAAAAGTCGAGAGTCGATTGCAATTCGACAGAGATAAATCGCAACCATTAAGCCACAAAATAGAGCTGCAGGCTGCAGCTAAACTGTGCGGGAGACTGCTTGCAAAGCAGGCAGCCAGCCAGCCAAGCAGGCGGGAAGACAACCCTGCTTCCAATGAGCCTGATAAAATGTGCATGCACGTATATACTTGTGCAAGATATGAAGTCGCACTTGGGGAATCCCAAATACCAACTGAATCAAACTAGAGCATTTTTCATTGTCGATAATAATAATTGACACTTAAACAGGGTTTACTTATCTGCTTACAAAAACTGCGATAATGCTCAATCAATCTTTTACTTCTTTATCACTCTTTACTGTTTCCCTGCGCTGTTGAGAACAGTGTGTTGAGCTACTCTGTTGAGCATTGTTAACAGGGTCACTCACTTATCTCTTAGGCTGACGGCAGAGTGCGCGCGAAAAGCGAAGCGAGAAGCTATGGGCAAAGCTAGAAGATGGCAGAGTGAGAGATTTGCGAGAAACGAGCTACAGCACAGAATACAACAAAACAGCACAGAATTCAATAAAACAGCACAAAATACAACAAAACAATCATACGCTCTGAGCGAGTTGAAGCGATAAAGCAGGTTGCAAACTGCTCTCTCGCTTTTCTCTCGCTTTATCGCTTGAGTTCGCAACTCGCTTCGTTCTCACTCTGACATCATTCGAGCGATTGCACTTAAAAATGCATGCAGTTGTGTATCGCTCGTTCTCGCCCCATATTATCGCTTCGCTTCTCGCGCGCACTTTGCCGTCAGCCTAAAGCAGGTTCGCTTCAACTCGCTCAGAGCGTACAATTGTTATGTTGTATTCTGTACTTTAATTACCATTTATTTTCATATCACACGTTTTTTTGTTTTGATTTGTTCCATCCTGTGCTTTATTTACCGTTTATTTTCAAAGCACGCGTTTTAATTTTTTCATTTGGTGCCATTTTTGAGAAAATACCAGAACGAAATGGAGGTAAACGTGGAAAATTTAATTAATGAGGTCTTTTTACGCCCTGCGCTATGGGATCAACGGAGCAAGAACTATCACAATAGAATCTTGGTGGAAAAAAATTGGACAGAAATGGAAAACATATTAGAAACAGAAAGTAAGTATCGATTTATTAATAGCTTCAAACGGTGTGTCTGCGTGTGCAAACAATGTCGCGAAAGGCGTTTCTAATTATTTTGCCTGTTCTTAAATTAACATGATTGAAAGTTTCGTCGTTCGTTGTCAATATGAGAATTTTGTGTTTCTATATTAATATCATAAGGCTCTTCCAAGTCAATGATTGTATTATGCAAAATACATATACTCTTCGCAATTATATCAACAAAATTGGGGGCTGTCTCAATATGTTTCCAGAGAAGACGCCATTTGGATGTTATGATACCAAAGGCACATTCAATACCTTTTCGAGCTCTGGAAAGTCTACTGTTAAAAAATTTGTTGCTTGCATTTATATCTCTTCTTGAATATGGCCTTAAAAGATTTCCGAGAAGTGGATAAGCCTCATCACCAATAAAAACATATGGCACTTTGTGCTTTTTTGGAATGTTCCACCATCACTTTGTTTTCCGTAACCTCCAACTTCTATGGCAATAAATATGCAATTGGCATCTGCTACCGCTTGAAGTACTATTGAAAAGTACTTTTTATAATTATAGAACATAGACCCGGAATCCGCTGGACACTTAATACGGATGTGTTTTCCATCAATTGCTCCAGCACAATTGGGAAAGTTCCACAGATTCCAAAATTTGTCTGCCATCTGGGTAATTATTTCCTTCGTGGGCTGAGGCATATGTAGCAGTTGTAGCTCCTCCCAAAGAGCTATTACAGTCTCTTTCAGTACAACTGTAATAGTAGTCCTCCCTATTTTAAATGAATATGCCAATGATGAGAAAGATGCTCAAGTAGCTAAAAATCTGTAATTACGGATAATTTTTGACATCAGTGTAAATAATTAATAAAATTTTTATTTCAGAAGGCTGTTTAAAAAAAAAATGGAAGAACATCCGTGACCAATTTCGCAACGAATGGAAAAAAATTCCTGTTCCAAAATCTGGAGACCCTGGAGTTTTAGAGGAGGCTTACAGCCATTATACTTCTTGGCGTCATTTTAATAGTCTTCTTTTTTTAAAAGACCAAATGAAACCCCGTAAATTGGTTGGAAGTTCTGACACTTCATCACAATGTTGCTTGGAGGCATCTTCTCCAGGATTTTGCACGATTTCAGATGAGACCATTACTGAAGAAATCCGTGAGCTATGTGAAGATGAACCAATTTATCAACCGAAAAAAAAGCAAAAGAAGATGACTGCATCGGAATTAGTAGCTATTGAGCAACAAAAATTACTGTTGATTGAAAAGACAGCTAATAACAAAAGACGACGACGAGGCATTTTTTGATAGCCTAATACCATATATGCGGCAAATGGATCCGAAGAAAAAATTATTATGCAGAATGGAGATACAGAAAACCATTTTTAATTTTTCTTTTGGCAGTATTTCCGATATCAATGTTACTAAATCATAATATTATTTAATACTTTAAATACCATGTGACAAACTATAATATATATATATATATATATATATATATATATAACAAATATAATTGAAATATATTAAAAACTTACCTCAATGTTATTATTAGTTTTTGGCAAGGCAGTATAGGGTGTTTAACAAAATTTGGCCAATTCTTCTACTAATTTTATTTAATATATAATCAAAAGTCGAAACAGACATCCCGGCATTGTTAAAGAACTTATCTGGGTGGTTTCGTAAATCATTATATAAATTATTGTATTCTTCTTTTGCATTTCTATTACAGTTAAGGGAATGGACGCCAGTTTTTTTTTAACAGAAATTAATAGTTGCGCTTGATGCAAAAAATTCCTCGTCCGAATCCATCACGTTCACTTTAATAACTAAAAGAGAGCTATGTACTATAGTAGCTCGTTTCTCGCAAAGCTCTCACTCTGCCATCTTCTCGCTTTTCTCATAGCTTCTCGCTTCGCTTCTCGCGCGCAGTCAGCTTTATACACAGTATTCAAATTCACTGCAATCACTAAGCATCGAACATATAGAGCACTCAAACAGCGGGATATACTCATTTGATGCACTGCGGAGACTGGGACTCCTGAACACGAAGTGTTTCACAAGTGAGCGATCGGCTCTTTTCGTTAGAAACCGCGAAAAGCGCACAGCGGCATCAACTCAGTCGCACAACGACAGCGGAACGATGAGCAGGGGTGTATTTCTTTGCGCTCTGCGATCGTATGAATGTGTGCGTATATGCATGCACAAGCTCGCATATGAATGTATGCGTTGCTTGTGAAGTTTGACAACAGGCAAATGCTTCGGCCAGCGCGCTGGCAGCCTGAAGTCAAATTTCTGTTTCGGGGTCGAGCCAAGAGACTGAGACTAAATGATAATGATAACGTGCAAAGAAAACCAATTTTCCTTTCAAGTCCATGATGTTCAGTTTCCGTGTGCTTTTATAAATACAGCCTCAAACAACTCTGTTATGCACTGTCATTCAGTAACAACATTGCAGTGTTCAAATTCACTGCAATACTAATATGTTAAGTTAACATTCTAACTGTCTCATTGATTTAACTAAACTAACTCACGTTTATCAATTTAATTCTGTGCTTCAAATTAATGAAATGATAATGGCAAAAGAAAAGCACTTCCAGTGCTTCGAGCCCGTACTCTTTCTGATTGCATAATTGTGCTTAATAATTTTCTCTTAATTAATTTGACGCAAAGAGAGAAAACTTTTGAAAATGACTCTCAGGTCGTTCGGTGTGTGCAAACAATTGCCCAACTTGTCTTAAAGTTGGCCCGCTGTCGAAAAGTTTCCATTGTTAATCAAGTTTATTTTAAGTGCAAGATTTTTCACGCAAATTAACATTCGCATAACTGGGCAGTTGGTGGGCAGTGAGCAAGCCAAAGCTAAAGTTAACCATTGAGGGTAATTTTTGAGAAACTAATTAATATTTTTGAGCTGGAAAAAGTTTTGACATGCAAAATGCTAACTTGAAAGTTGACCAGCAAACGTTTGACACAACTAAAAAAGGCCAGAACATTTTAAAGAATATGGAAGGGAAGAGGGAAGCAACACTGGGGATGCTAAGCACATATGTATATGTTCTTGATCAGCATTAGTCAATTTGTAAGCACAAAACTCGCACAGTTGTGGGTGTGTTTAGGTTAAGGACGTCGTAAGGTTGTGCTGGGGCCTGTCGTTGACGACTTTGGCGTAAAACTCGGCACGAGCAGGAGCAGCTCTATATTGTAACCAACCCGACTTAAGGACATGTAAATACATGTCGAGGGACACTTGCAAACTGCAAAAGCGTTCGGTGTTTTAGTGGCGAAACTCGCTTAAATATTAAATGCTCCTCGCTCTTATATTCCACACAATTTTGTGGTGGTTCCCTGCCATTTGAAGTTGCATTACCAGGCACAACCTGCATGCCATGTACATATAATAAATATTTAAATCGGGAAGTGTATGCTAAAATGTGATCTGAAGATGATGCTCAGAATAACAAATATGAATAACGAATACAAATATAGTTCCATCTATATAATAGCTTATTATTCCCAGGATAGTCAAACGATTACACAAAATTAATGCTCTGTTCTAACGACTCTGCTTAATAAACAGTTTCTCGTTTCCGGTTTGCCATATATAATATAAACAATATGATATCCTTGTGCAAATAAATGGCGCATTCTACATGCGGGAATTTTCATTTTGTTAAACTGTTTACGTTTGTTAGCTGATAAAAGTGTTTGGCATATAAATGTTTTGTATGCCGACACGATGTCGATACTAATCCAATAAACAATGAGAGCATATCCTGCCTCACACACACACACACACACACACTCAGACAAGGAAAGCTGAGGCCATTTAGTTGGGGAGTGTGTTTGTTCTACGCTCGCTGGAAATTGATTTGCAAATTACGTGAAAGCGCTAACACAGCAAGAAATCAACAAGAGACAAGAAAATATCCCACGAGTCATTCCACAAGCGTTTAGGGCGAGGAGGATTTTCTTGCGGAGACAGGAGACAAACAAACCAGACAAGTTTGAAATGTACTCATCATCTCGAAAAGTTGCTTAAGCTTTTCAGATCAAAAGTTTAAAAAGTCAGTCGAAGTACTTTCTGGGCCATGGTTATGGTATACGTATTATTATTACGTATACGTATACTGGCTATGTTTGTTTTTCTGCGTAACTCTTTAACACTTTACTTATTTGATTAATTAATGTGAGGCTATAAATCGTAGTGGGTTTTTTTTGGCATTTTATCATACATATCGAAATGCCAATTTGGACATAACGACAGTTTTATTACAGCTCAGTTTATTTATGAAAAAACAAACACACACATATATACGGTGAGTACTCTTGCACATATGTGCACGTCACACACATACGCATATAAAATGTACCGTGTTGTTGCGGTGTGTTGGCGTCGTCGTTATTTGTTTTATTTATGGAAGACAAACGTTATCGGTTTCAAGCACCGTTAGCCACAGGGCGACACAAGATGAAACAGAAACAGCCGTAAGCTAAACAAAGCAAGAGTATAAGTGTGTGTGTGTGTGTGTGCATTCGCATAACATATACGAATTCAATGAATAACTGCTAGAGTCATCTCCCTAGCCAGTGAGTCTTCCTTCAGCTTGCATTTTTGCCATTTCGCCAGTTTGCCCGGCAACATTTACCCAAGGCGAGTCGCAAAGGGAATTCCAGAACGCCAGCTTTGCCACTGGGCCACTGGGCGAGTACCAACTATGATGGCAATGCACCCGTTCGCATAGTTAATTCATCCCCATAGAACAGACAAATTTCGCTGGCTATTTGCACACTAGCTCCATGTCAAAGGCAGCCGGAGAGAAATGCAAAAATGCCCAAAGAATTTGCCAGAGACAAATTGTTCAAAATTGGACGCTGAGTCAACTAATGCTGTCGGACAGGACAGCAGCCATTTCTATATTTTTATATTCCTTGGGGGGTAAAAGAGTATTATAATAGAGTATTATAAACCAAAAAGTTTGATAACATTTTCCACCTAACAATGTATGTACTTATATTTTAAATACGTATACTTAATTAGCTGTCTTTTCTTCTTTCTATGCTTTTGTATAATAGAGAGATTTTTAGAGTTAATTTAAAAATCTGTAGAAAACCAAATTGCGAGCTTTATTTGAAATGTAGAACGTTCATTTGGGGTGATTGTAATACTACTATCCCTATTTAAATGACAATAACAATGTTCAAATGATAAGAAATTATTTGACTGGACAAACAGATTTAGCACAGAGGTTGAAAGTATGCAACACAAAATGAATTTATTTAAGAAATTACTTGGGAAAGCAATCGGGTGGATAGCGGGTATAAAATAGTCGAGCACACGCGATTATAGCTTTCTTAATTTGCTTTTTTTATAGTTTTTCATAGACCAACTCTTGCTCTCATGCACTTAGCACGCCTAACAAAGGGAATTATTATGCATCGCTGCAGAGAAGCTGGGAAAACGCCTCTAGGGGGGCTTCCCTTATTGACTTAAGTCCCACTACCCCCGGCTCGAGCCTTGCTAGAGCATGGCTAATGCGTCTGTTTAATAGATAGTTCCATCGTAACGTTGCGTCGTCCTCGTCGTCTGTTTGGCCAATTTGGCTCCAGTTTCAGTTTCTGCCAGAGACTGTCGTTTGCCCCAGGCGTTCTCATTTAACCCAGGTCGGCCTCTCTACTTGTCTTCTTCTCATGTTGAACATTGTTACAATAATTACAGCGATGTGGCAAGGTATACTAAAGCCGCTTGCCAAGACCTCGTCTCGTCTCGCCCCCTTCTCTCAGCCGACTAATTATCGTTGGTAATGATGAGTTTTCTTCTTCTAATGCTTTGAGTATCTATTTGAACATGTGTTGTGTACAAGGGATACGATTTGCTGATATAATCAAGTCAACTAGTCGTCGGGGCTGTAACTATTTTCCTAATTGCTAATTGCGCACATTTGCCGAATTGTTGATGAAATTAAATGAAGCAAAAAGGTTCCTTTTATTACCCTGTGATGAAAGAAGAATCCAATTTCGTGTTATATGTCATTCCACTGACCGAAAATTCAAACTTTAATTAATGTTTGATTGTTGTACATGTGCGTATGTTATGTGTGCTGCTCTCGTTTCACTCACAATGCAAGTCAAAGTTCAAATTATCGTTAGGTGAGCAAAATGTTGCCTCAATTATGCAAACTCGTGTTACTGTGTACGGCTACACACATATAAATTATGCCATGTGCTTTGTTGTATTACGAGACATGTGAAATATTTGAATTTCTAAATACCTAAAGTACAAACAAATCGAATGCGATAAAGCCATGGGCTCTTGACTCCTTCCACATATTCCCAGTTGACACAAGGGAGGACAGACAACGAAATCATGCACAAGTTACCCCTGGTATACCAACCTCCAATGTCTGCGGGTTATACTGACAAATGTCCAAAACGTGACCTGGCATTTGTGAGTGTGTATTACATTTTCAATATCCATTTGAACATCAGCTGTTATATAAGGTTGTCAAATATCTCCCTTCCGCTTTTTTGCTCTTTATTCAATGCTTTATAAAAAGTGATACAGTGATCGGATTTAGTTCAAATATGCGCCGTTTTGTTCGATAATCTGTTTCCATCTAGACGGCAACTTCATAATACCTCCCTCGTAGAAGCCCCCCTCCTTATTTGCGAAGAACTCGGACAGCCACTTTTCACATGCCTCTTTTGAGTTCAACTTTACACCACCAAGGGCATTCGCCATGGACAGGAACAGGTGGTAATCACTTGGCGCTATGTCCGGGCTATATGGTGGATGCGATAAAACCTCCCATCCGAGCTCCCGTAGCTTCTGACGAGTTATCAACGAAGTGTGTGGTCTGGCGTTGTCCTGGTGGAACACTACACCCTTCCTGTTGGCCAATTCTGGACGCTTCTGGTCGATCGCCTGCTTCAAGCGGTCCAGTTGTTCGCAGTAGATGGTAGAATTAAGCGTCTGGCCATATGGGAGCAGCTCATAGTGGATGATTCCCTTCCAATCCCACCAAACACACAGCAAAACCTTCCTGGCGGTCAATCCCGGCTTGGCCACTGTTTGGGACGATTCACCGGCCTTCGACCACGACCGTTTTCGCTTGATATTGTCGTATGTGATCCATTTTTCGTCGCCAGTCACCATCCGCTTCAAGAATGGGTCGAGTTCGTTCCGTTTCAGCAGCATATCGCAGGCGTTGATTCGGTCCAGAAGGTTTTTTTGCGTCAAATCATGCGGCACCCAAACATCAAGCTTTTTTTGTATCCAGCCTTCTGCATATGGTTTAAAATGGTTTGGTGACTAACTCCCATCTCCTGGGCGATGTCACGAGATGCCACATGCCGGTTTAACTCGATGTATTCCATGATTTGATCGGTATTTGTCGTCACAGGTCTTCCGCCGGCTGGCTTATCCATGGTGTCGTTTTCACCGGCTCTGAATCGTCGAAACCATTCCTCCGCGGTTCGAAGTGATAGAGTACCATCCCCCAAAACACCATTAATCTCACGGAACGTTTCTCTAGCGGATTTGCCTTTAACGAAGGAAAACTTTAAAATAGCGCGAATTTCGGCGTTAGTGAACTCCATGTTTACACGTCTATAACTGTTGAACGAAATATCCAAACTAACCATGCGTAGCGTCGTTTTGTAGGTTATGTCAAGACCTTTCAAATTATGTATAGTGTTGCCAGATACGAGCTCTGTAGCGCTTTGTACATAGCCGCGAAATTCAAAAGACAAAAAGGCGGAAGGGATATTTGACAACCTTATATAAGGGTACCCAGCGATTGTAGTCGCTTCTTCTAGAAACAAACTTTAAACTTAAAATATAATAATAGCTGGCAAGCATTCTAATACCAATAATAATTACTAATACAAAGAACTTGTATCATTTTGCTTAGTTAGCTTGCTTACAGTTTTATGGGCACTGTTCGAAAAGATGTTATAAACTTTACTATAAAACGTTAACGGCTTTAGAGCCACTGTACCTATTACCATATAAAAATGTTGTACGTACACATAGGTAGTAACCAGTGTTGCCAGTTCAACCTTCAAACATTACTATCTGAGTAACTGTCTTAAAATTCTAGTATTGAATTTAGAATGGTATTTAATAGAAACTCCGAGCGTATACTGTTTTAGTGGTACTGCACAACAGTTACATCGATTGAGGGACAAATAGATACACCCTTGAGAATAATTAGTTACTTTTATTTACAAATTATTGATAATATCTCTTATTCTAAAGAAAACTAACTAGCTGCAGAATATCCACACACTTCGTACAACTTACAATGCCAGCAAGTTGGACAAGTTTTCAATCTTCTGCTGAACATATATTGGCGACAAAAAGAGCCTCGATTTATCGATTACAGAACACACGATTTGCTTCGAGCAAAACTACGAGCCGAATGGGAATCGAGTGCCTTGAGAGAGTGGTACCAAAGTATCTTAAGATGTTTCATTGGCGCCATAGAGCAAATTATCCAATTTTAGTTTGTTTATCTTATCGCCATCGCGTGCACCATGTCCTGGCCGTCCCCAGAATGCTTCGAATGTGTTGAAGTGCTGATTGCACAGATCGCGATCCATCTGCCTGGACACGCTGACCGAGCGACGCTTCTGCGAAATTTGAACATTCAAGTCATGCAGATAGCGCATATCGGCGGCTGTTTGTATCCTGCGTTTGTACGTTGATTGATTTATTGATGTATTAGACGTTTAGTTGTTGTATTGTTTAGACAATTTGGTATTTGTTAAGGTTATTTTTGTTTCCGATTCATTTTTGGAATTAGGAATTAGCGCACGAATTTAGCACGGGGATACATAGAAGATTTGGTATTATGATTTTGATATTGCATATTGTTATGGTTGGTTTTTGTTTGTTTGTCAGTTTGTTTAGATGGTGAGTTTAGGTTTGCTCTTTTGGTTGCTATACTTTCACTTGTATTACAATGGATATTTTCTTGCTGAATGAGCCAAAAGAAGTGATAGAGAAACCATTAACAACGCAAGAATGACGCAAAAGTACCAAATGAATTTCGTTTTTTTTTCATAACAATTCGCAGAGCAAGCAAATGAGAAACGGCAATACTAACAGTAACTAACTAATAGTGATGATAACATTGGCAAATAACAGTAGCATAAACAGCGACAATAACAATAAATGATAGTGCTGGACTGGAACGGAAACGAAATGGAACACAGGATGTTGCAAGCTGTCGATCGAAATGGAATCAAAGAGTGATGCAACAAAAGAAGAGCAGACAGACACTGAAACAGACTGGCAGACAGACAGAGACAGAGACTGGCTGACTGACTGACAGGCTGCCTGACAGTCAGATGGATTGATGGACAGGACTAGCGTATGTGCAGTGTGAGTCGCTTGAGGCAGCAGATGGGTGGCATGGTGGCTGTGGCTGTGGCAGCGGCTGCGACGCAGTGGCAACAGCAGCACGGCAACTTGCAGTTCAAGTTCTTCGGCAGCCGCTTCATGTGACTAATGTTTTTGATGATGCTGATGCTGTTGTTGATGTTCTGCTCTTTGTTGGGCTTTGACTTGTGCTTGAGGGGTGCGTACCTATCATGCGAGGGCGTCCTTTTGGTCACGTCCGTGCTGGACAGGCTGATGGGGCGATGCAGGCCCCGTCGACGTGCGAGCAGGGGCACCAACTCAACGCCCCCGCCCTCTCCGTTGGCAGTGCTGACATCGCCGGTCATGGTGCTGGTCGCAGTACTGCCCACAGCACAGTGGCCACGGGATACGCGTGGACAGAGCTTAACGGGCTTACACTCCTTCGGCGGAGATCGTAGCCCACATGGTGGGGGCGGCGCACCCGGCGCACCCGGGTGACTTCTGGACGGTTTCAGTGGACTGGAATTCTTTAGGGCAGGGCAGGTGCAGGTGCAGTGGTCGCAGCAGCGCTGCGGCTTGGGCGGCTTACAGCCTCGCGATTTACGGAATGTGTTCTTTTCAGCTGGAGTCACTGGATTATCCTGGTCCAGTTCCTTCAGCATTTCCTTGTTTGTCCAACCCTAAACGTAATCGAAATTCATCTGTATTAAGTTGTCTTGCGCATTGTGGCTTCATATGTCTTACAAGTGACTTCATAAAAGTGTTGCCTACTTCTTTGGGACTGCGCCAGGGCTTACCACCAGGTCCGGCCTTGCCCCAAGGCTCCTTAGCTGGCTAAAAAGACAATAGAAACAAAAAGATAATTGCATTAGTAACGCCACGCCCGCAGTGCAGAATAGCTGCCGCTCACCGGCTTTTCCAGCTTCGCCTGAAGCTTCTTTTTCTCCGACCTGAGCTTCTCGTGCAGCTGCTGCTGCTGGTGCTGCTCACTCTCACTGTGCACTACAATCTTGTCGAGCGTCGGCTTGCCTTTGCATGGCGGCGAGGGCTTGTACCGCAGCTCAATGTCCACGTGGCCTTTATTGCGAAACGACATTGAGGGATGCTCTTTCAATTCGATGTGGAGACTCTCACCATTGGCAGCATTAACGGGAAGACTGACGCCATGCTTGTGGGGAATGTCTCGTTCGCAGATGGTCACAGTGCTGCTCCGTGGTCCACTCTCCTGCAGATGATGTATGGAATGTGCGTGTGCCAGTCGACCGCCAGGAGGGGGCGCTGCCGGATGGTGATGATGATGATGATGATAGGCAGCAAGTGGGTTCTTCTGGCACTTTTTCTGCATGGAGAAGTAGTCATTGTAGCGGCACGGTTGCAGCGAGTTAATGCGATGGGCGGTTGTCTGCAAAAAGTGGGCATGGCAAGGGCATTACATAAATGATACATGCCGTGCTGCACACAGTAACACAGCAGAGGCAACACGGCAGCACAATGGCTTACCACTGTTGGCGTCGAGTGCAGTCCGACTGCAGTTATGTCCTTGCGTCGTACCTCCACATTGGGTGCACCACCGCCTGGCCTACCCCAGGGACAATGCTGCAGAAACATATCATAGTACTGCGAAATACACACACAGAGAAGATAACATTCGGTTAGCCTAGGTACCCAATTATGGCTTATGCCTCATCGATTCGCTAGCGCGTCCAAATAGCCTATATTTATGTTACCACCCTCCACCATCATCGACAATGTTTGCACGTCGAATCCTCATTGGGTTAGTTCTCTGTGTGTCCGTGTGTCGGAGCTTGTTTGTAGGTTGTTGTTATAGTTGCAACGTGGCTCATTTTTCGCATAGCTTTGCATTCACCCGTTTCACTTAGTTCGCCTCGAGCCATGTGTCACGCGACGTCGTTGTTTGAAAGTCTGCAAGTCTCAGGATGCTTGCCTTGATTACGTTCAAGCGAAATCAAAACTTGTCAAACAGTTTGTTGAACCAATCCATGGCTGTGTTATTACCATTTGCTTGTCGAAGGTCTTTGAACCCAAAGTAAGCGTGGGTGCTTGACTGTTGCAATTCCTTTACAATGCTTGAAATGCCTTTCATATTTCTGCTCCAAAATAACTCATACCTATTTTAAAGCTTGCTCAATTAATCATAATTACAGAGTTACTTAAGGAATCGAAAGGGATTGAAAAACAGCAAGTAGAAGACTTTATTATTGGCGCAGTCATCTTTCTGATTTATTACTTCTGGTAGATATGTTACCCGCCAACGATTCTTTCCCCTGAACAGAGTAACATTCTGATTTCAAGGATAATTTTAAGAGAGACATCACTGATAACAACTAATTAAAAAGGTAACTCTTAATCCATTTTTGGGATATTATCAAAAACTGCTCTGTGTTTGCTCTGTAACACTAATAACTTTGCAATACCTATGGTACGTTTAGGCTCAGCAGAGAGTAACTTCCTTACAGCACTAACCGAAATACAGCGCTTTAGGGCGTTAGGTAGATCACAACATGTGTGCAGAAGATAGACTAGGAGCATCTGATTCTGGCTTCTTATTGAATCTACAATAGATAATTTACTTACCTCTTGCTTGTCTTTTTCCTTGCGTGCACACTCCTCGGCCTTGCGACGTCGCCACATACGTAAACTCTCCTCGGCATTCTTGCGCTCGACCAGTCGCTTCTTCTCATCGCACCACATCAACGGATGTTGAATGTGGTCGTGGCAGAAGGCGCCCATCTCATCGCTGGTTGTCATCTCTGGGGCTGCTCTCCTCGCTTGGAAAGCGGAAGTAGTGGCACGTTCAACAAATAGCGCGCTACTGAATTCGTCCCGTGCCAGACTCAAACCTTCGACCGGCCCTCGAATTGGTAGCTGCGATCCGTGCCTGGTACGGTATCAGACGTTGGGCCTTAACTTTCGGCCTGCCCAACCAATTTGGTTGTCTAGGCAGCCAGTCGCTAGCCAGCCAGTTATTTATAGTCTAGGTTAGGGCGGCGGTGCACAGGCTGCGCGTCTGTCCTTGAAGTTGTTTGTTAAGTTAGGCCAGGATTGCATCGTTCCGTTCGTTTGCGTAACTCGCTCTGGCTCTGGCCATTTAAATATTTTACCAGTTAGTCAGGCCAAGCACGCTGGCACTTTCCCGTTTTGTTTACCCGCTCTGTAATCGGGCTGAAGTGGCCTCGCCTCGCCTTGCCTGCCTCAGATCCGTGCCTGGGAATCGGAATCGGTGGCAGTTGCAGGCGTAACGAGGCTTGGACATAAAATAAATTTATTTTATAGCGCACATTGCTGCGGCTTCTGGGTAAAATTGTGGCACAACTGCCAGAATTTGACCTGATTCTGCGGTTTCTGCATTAAAATGGAAAGTTCCCAAAGCCATCAATATTGGACTGGGGACCTGCCATTGCAATATTGCGTGCGCTACTTCGCAGTCTCGGTTAACTCAATTGAGAACAAACTTGTTGATGTTTGCCAAGCTTAAGCTATCTTTACCCACAGCGATTGAAGGAACCTTCGTGCCTCATTAGCCCCCTTGATGACCTGGCATTTACTTGGCTTGGCTTCTGTTTTCTTAGCCTACATGCGTTATCCTTTCTACATACACAAAACTGTAAGTATATGTGTAACTTTGTTTCGTTTTGCTCAGCAAGTTGTATTTTATTCATCTCTTGAAATACATAGTTATCGTAACATTATAATCGTTATCAAAAACATATTATATTAGTGGACCTATTACCCGAGCACCCATATGATTTTGTTGTAATCTGAATGTAGATATCATGATGATGTGGTGACTTAATAACATCGCTTTCGCATCGCTAATCGGCTGTAAAAGTGCCGTTTGATTTTCATTACTAAACATGAAAAAACCTTAAAAATATCTACATTCATTTTACAATTGCCTCTAATGTGTACTATAAGGGTTTCTGCTTACTGGCCTATATTACAAAATTGTAATTTATTTATTTGTTTTTTTCAATTCTGATTTTGTTTTTGTTTATGTTTTTTTGGGCAGCATTGTTTAAATAGTACATTTCTTTGACATTTTTGACTTACAACCTTAACTTAATGCTACGTTTGGGTTATATAAAAAATGGTTTGCATTTCATGCACAAATGGTTCAAAACTCATTGAAAATTATTGTGAAAGATTGAAAAGATTGTGCTGTCTTAGTGTTTGGCAAAGTCTACGCAGCGACTATTGAACCATTTGGCATGAAATGAGCTTTAAACAAAATAAAATATGTAAAGTACATTTTAATTGTATATTCTTAAATCAATAAACTTTCGTTTTATAAATATCGTTTGTTGCATTGACTAATAGACATTTCATTTCTCGATTTTATAGGCTTTCTACCTTTTTTCATATAGTTATTGTGTAAAGTTTCATTTATAGTGGGACATTTTCTCGTTGTAAAAACTGGAACTGTGTGTATAGTTCATTTTGGATGCAAACATATTGCTAGGGAATATATCTACAGGTTCTTCTCGAATCGTTATTGAATTGGTAGTTGAATGATTTCGACATTTACATTATATTTAATAATCCAAAATAGTTGAACATTCTTTAACATTTACAATCATCTTCAATCCACATAATGTTGAAGTATTTCAATTAAAGTTTTTGTGAAAAAATATGCAATTATTTACAGTGTCAACAACAATGCTTAAAAACTAAATAATAAATCTTGTTTTTTCTTTTTGTTTTTCTTTTCACGATTTGCTAGTTTTCTTTTTACAAATTTGCGCTTGGTTCTCATTCTCGACCAGAATTTGCTGACTTAACTAGCATCAGTTGTTGCCTGCCTTCTAACTTAATAGTAGATAAGTTTAATTTGTATATTATTTGCATTTCTACTTCATGCGATTGATGACTAAGTCGGCAACAACCTGCAAACCCTTTTGATATGGTGATTCTGTCAGCTCCTGTGCCAGCCGTATCGCCTCGTTGCAATGCTTCTTGGCCAGGAAACGCGTCTGCTCCAGTCCGTGAGACTTGTGTACCAACTCGAAGGCGCGCTCCACATCGCCAGGCTCGCTGAAGCGACGCATCACCATGGGATTCAGCTCCGGGTACTATAAAAGAAGAGAAGGAAAGAAAAGTTAAAGTACTTTATATTTTATAAACAACATCCCTCATTATTGCAATCAGACAGGGTATAACAATGTAGTCTCACTCATTTGGGGTGGGCCCCTCACATGCCAAACTGATCAATCATCAATCAGACACATTCGCCCATTGTCTATGGCGTTATGGGTTATGTAAAATATATGGCAAGTTGATGCCATTTAGCTAGCTAACTAAACGAGTTGTGCAGTGGCCACTTGCCGTTGGCGTTAACAGTGCCGCTTAAAACGCACTGCACGCACTCATTTATCGCGCGTCGCATAATAAACTACACAGTTGAAATTGATGCGAATTCAAAATCGCCTTTCAAACGCATTTGATGGTATGCCACACACAAGTTATGATATCATCATTGTGCCAACAAGATCAACATAAGGCGGCAAACTGGGAAATGCACATATGTGCTCGTATGTATGCACATATGTTATCACTCCAAAGCAAACACTGAGATCTGTACAAACAGGCAGCTATTTGAAATACACATTGCAGTGCAGTGCAGTGCAGTGTGCCTGTTGTCATTGCAATGAGGAAGTCAATCCGTGGACGGGTCTCACCTTTTCGCATGCAAAGAGAACCGGCGCCGTGGCCAAGCCTAGCTTTAAGTCGGCTGCTGTTGGCTTGCCCATTTGCTCTGTGGATGAGACAAAGTCCAGCATATCGTCCACCAGCTGAAAGGCCAAACCAATGTTTCTTCCATACTGAAATGCCACCTCGGCAACATTATCATCGGCCTGCGCGATGACAGCAGTCTAAGAGAGAGAGAGAAAAGAACAAACGAATTTCAATGTCACTCATCGTTCAATCAACTGTCCAAATGGGCACAATGACAAACGCATTCATGCAAGACAAATGCCGAATGCAAAGGCAAATATGCAATTACATTAACATTGCAATTGCAATTGCAACTCGCATCGAATGCATTTCGATTGCTCTGGCCCAGAGAAACTTACCGCCTTCAAGGCATTGGCAATCAGCGATGCGGTCTTCCTGTACGTCTTGGTTAGATAATGTGCGAAGCGTTCGTTCTCAGTTTCCCGTGAGCCAAGCTGCATGAATTCACCCTGAACCAGATCCGTTAAGATCTGCAAAAAAAGGAATGAAATGTAAAATTAAATAGTGCTTCAGTTGGAGTTATCTTTATATTATAAACATATACATATATTGTGGAGATAATCCTTTAATGTTTTAATTATTTACTACGCTCTTTTCAATTTTTATCAATGTGCTCTCTTAGCTCTCTTAAACGATAGTGTCGCTCTCCCACTCTTGCGTTATGCAACACTATACTATCGATGGGGTTTACGATAACTAAATAAACTAACGATAGTATATCGACTAAGGTCACACTTAACCACAGAAGACTTAAAACAATAGAGTATAACTTAACAATATATACTTATTATAATCTATATAGAGAAATCACGAAATATGGTCTAGAATGTCTGCATACGCATAGTGTTAGTACGTTCAAACACAAGAGTTCTCGCCACTTTTCTAGGCACATGTGTCTCTCTTGTTCTGCCCCTAAGATGTTGTGCGTGCAGCGCCACCCGCGTGGCTGACTATTCAAATGCGAAAAGCAAATAAAGGCGAGTAAATAATATTTCATTGAGAGTTCGATATTCAACAGGATGGACAATTCCACACAGCTTCACCGAAATTCCATTATTAAATAGTACCCTCACGAGGGTTACTCAATGGGTTTATGTAAGGTAAGCGAAAAAGAAAAGAAGAACAATAATAATAATACAAATAATACAGACAGACATAGCTAGATTGACTCCTCTAGTGATGCTGATTCAGGAATATATGTATATATTTAGTTTATGGTCGGAGATGTCTCCTAAGGTGCATTGCAAACTATTAAAAACTGAACAGTAACACATTTATATATAATATATACATGTTGGACTATTAAATATATGTATATGTACTTTAGTAGTATTTATCTTGATCATATATCTAAGCCCAAGGCAATCGATTGGTGTGTTCTGCTTCATCTTGGGCAAACAACTTTTGATTATGAAACATAAACTTCTTAATAAATTCAATTCAGCCTCTTATTTCAATGGTGTCTGCTGCTGTTCTATACAGAAGATATCGATGCATAATACCTTTGTAAACTGGACAAGCAGCCCTCGTAATTTGGATTCCTTTCGTGTTTGCTATACAAATATTGGCGCGCCCTTCGTTTGGTTTTGATTTTATTTTATTCGATATCGTCGCTACTCGCAAAAGCATTTTCATTCATTCATTCACTTTGACAATTTCGCAAGCACTTGTCAAAATGTTGAGCAAATATCAACGCCAGAGTATTTTGTCGTTTATTCAGCACACACACTACCACACATACACCACTTAAATGTGTGTGTGGGTGTAGATTTGGTGGAAAAGTGTTGTAGTTGTCGTTTGTCGCTTGTGATTTAAGGAGCCCAAGGTGATAGACTGAGCCAGAGTCAAAGCCTAGACACCGTGATACGGTCATAAATGTATTTTTGGCTAAATCCCAGTGAGTTGCCTTGCTCAATGTGTACGTTATTTGACTTGACTTGGATGTCAATGTTAAATAATTAACACATTGGACCGAAACAAATGCTACCATCACAACTATGACAATCGCAAAGGCAGAAGCAGCACTACAAACAAACTGAGAGCAACTAATTGCAGTCGAAACCTTTTAGGCAAGTCTTGCATCTGTTTTCTTTTACCTCAAAGATTCGATCAAGTCTCATTTGGTATGCGAAATGCTTATTGTGACGTCATATATTGATTATCAGACAATAGTCTGATTGTTCTTAAGCAGCGCGTGATCCCTACTTAGTTAGGTCTTTTAACGTATTTCTTGTCGAATGAGAACCCTAGAGAACTGGTTTATCCCACTATTTAATAATATTGGAATGCTGTCAACGTCCTAAAAGCCGTCGAATTTATTCACACACGTGTTTAGCATACGAAATTCATATTCTGCTGATGTAGGTAGCCGTTTGCAGATGAAAGAAAATGCTAAACAGTCGTTATACATTATAAATGTACTGTGTATACAAAATTAAAAACCTTTTTTCGCCTATTTACAAACTAGTATTACGGCCTACAATCGGAAGCGACTTCAACATACCCAGCATACACATTATAAGTATCTTTGCATTGGAAGAACTGAATCTAAAACATGTTAGGAATATATATGCTCTGCAGGTCGTGTAAGGACATCTGAACTATAAGTCTTGTATGGACATCTGAACTCTAGGTCGTGTATGGACATCTGAAGTATAGGTCGTGTATGGACATCTGAACTATAGGTTGTGTATGGACATCTGAGCTATAACTCGTGTATAGACATCTGAACTATAGTTTCGTAACGTTACGCTCGTATTTTAAGTGTTTTCTCTTGCATATCTTAAGAACTTGTTTCTAATTTGGCGAACAAACAAAAGATACGCAACTTCAGATCTTCCAGAAACAAAACTATCATCGAAAGTCAAAGGGAAATAAACAAACTACTTTATATGCTAATTGAGTCGATTTTTTTTGTTTAATTTTGGCGTTAACTATTTAAATCGGCAGCCGCACCTCTCGAATGGCACCAGCCTAGACACTATGCCACCAAAATCTTCGTTCCCATCTTCGCATACTACTTGAGCACGTTTTTGAAGATGTAAAATTTCAAAATACTACAAAAAACCATGGGAGATTTTTAAGTTTTGCTCAGACAATTTAAGATGTTGTGTAAATGCCGATCGATGCGATCTCCCTGCGATGACTGACTCAGGGCAGTTTCAGATACCCTACATATCTTCAAAGATAATATTCAAACTGAAAGTGAAATTTTTCGCTGACTAATTTGTAGTTTTTTAGAAACTGGGATTTGTGTGTTGTGTGTCTTCAGGTTTGTTTGCGAATCGTCAGAGTATTTTTAGGAATTTTGTAAATGCAAATTACATGGATACCAAATGCAACAACAGACTATGCGGAAGCCGGTTTTAACAGCGACTTATACAGATACATTCATGCACTGTAGATATATCATCGTCTGCCCTTTTGCCTTCGCCTTTGCCTTTAACTTTTTTTTTTGTTGCGTTGGACTTTTCCAAGGTTGCAGGAAGTAAAATAGCGCTGGTCCCGTGATATTAGCTCGTTAAAAAAAAAAACAAGTTTTACTCGATGGAAACACAAAGAAGCGCGCTGCATAAAAGAGGCAACTTTCTTAATTTTCAAAAGGGACTGTTAACCTGTTGTGGGCTCGATTTTGCTTTTTTTTTCTCTTTCTTTTTTTTTGCTTAAAAACATTTTTTGTTTGAACACCACGAGCGTGAAATATGACACCGCATTGAGATTTGTGCGCAGGAGAGAAAAATACATAAAATAAATAAATCAATTTCTTATTGTGCTCAATTCCCTGTTGAATAAGCCAAACAAGTCGGCTCAATGTGACTTAAAAATATCAAATTTATTCTACATTATTTCCATTGATATAATGAAACAGGGTATGATAAAGTTATCGATATTTACGCATAAAATTAAGAGCCAGAGCAACACTATAAACTCATACATTTTCTAGTCGAGCTAGTTCATTATATTGTTAAAAAAACGTTGTATTAATGTTGCAGAATGAATAGTATATATGCATATATTATTTATGGTATTCTTAACCATATATTAATTCATTTTTGTATTCATCACTTACAAGAAATAATTTATTTTGAATTCAATTTGAAATTTAGTTTTGATTATAAATTGCATTTTTAATTGGCCCACTATATGTTGATGCTTACCTGACTTAATACGATCGTGACATCGTCGCTGCGCAGACGCGCTATCATAATCGAGGCAATCGACAAAATGTAATCACCAGCCATTGTGACCTGCAAAGTTATCGATTAAGAAATGTTAATCAAGTGGAAAATACTTAAAGACAATGCTCTGGGTTACAAGACTACAGCTCGGGGACCAGAGTGTCGATAAAATCAACAAAAGATATTCAAAATAGCTAGCTGTATTTAATGCCATTACGTTGGCATGACAAGATGATCGACCAAATTAATGTTAACTTCATCAATCGGAAAAGTTGAAAAGGCTAACGGGAGAAACAAAAGGTTGACCCGTTTTGGACCTTTGGAATTGTGCAACATGTTGACGTGGCGACGATCAAGTTTGTAAACAATATTATTCAAATGGATGACACATGGATGCCGAATCAAAGGGGCGTAGCTCTTTACATTATCTCGAAGAAGTTGGGTCGATTAGTGGAAACTGGTTGAAGTGGTCGCATAACTGAGCTTATCTCTTTGCGTACGAGTTGTTGCTTAGCTTACCTTTTTGTGATTCCACAGTGCATTCACACTTGGCTTGCCTCGCCGAAAGTCCGACTGGTCGATGACATCGTCGTGAACTAAACTGGCCGAGTGCACCATCTCCGAGAAGAGGGCGATTTGTCGTTGTTTGTGTACTAATTGGCTGCCAAGGTGGATTGGATGGGCGAATAGACAAATACAAATACGAAAATTCGAAATCAGTAAGCTGTATCTGCTCTCTGTATGTGTCGTAGTAATTTGGCATTAATTGTTATTCAATAGTGTAGAATGCGCATACATATTTCGCAATGGGCTGCTAATCATTGTTACACTGCGCAACACACAATTAGTCACACACACACAGGGCTCATCTTACTCACTGTGATTCGTTGTTCAGATGATAGTTTATCGCCTTGGCCATCAGCATTGTCACCATGGGACGCAACGCCTTGCCCTGGCCATCAAAGTAGTAGCATGCTATGGTGTCCAGTTCCGGCTGCGATGTGCCCGACTGCAGCAACTGCAATACAAATTGATTTATATAGATATATATATTCTATGTTTATATATATTTATAGTCTGGTTACGTCTGAGCGAAATTAGCAAACATTTGCGACATTTTGACAAAAATAAAAACAAGCAATTATGAGTCTTTTGATATCGACGCAATTCAATCTGTTATATACCCTGGAATTATAGGCTAAACATCTAGCTGTGCTTACTTATATTTTGTGCTTTTTCACACCTATACTCCCTAAAAGTACAACTGCCAATATAAGGTATTTTGGAAAAATCCCCCAGTACTAAAATGGAAAAGACCCCGATGGCCTATGACGTAGTTGGGATTTTAATAATATTGATAAAATATAACTGGAAATGTGTAAACTGTGACAAATCAAAAGATCACTGAAATTTCTACTGACTCAATGATCTATCTATTTAGTAGTATAAATAATTGATCTATTTCCAAATTTGAGTGCCCTTTATGATTCACCTATAACTTATGTATATCACATCAGCATAAACAAGATCACATAATGTAATAACTACACATCTATCTACTATATATACTATACATACATATATAACTATCTCACTATCATATATATCTAACATATATCATTTTTATTTTATTCTATTTGAAAATTGCAATGCATTTATACTTACATCTCTTACATCATCATAGAAATACTTGAGTTCATCGTCGAGTATTATATAAGGATCGATCTGCACCTCCCGCACAGGTCCAGCGGGCTGTTGTGTGTGCACGGAGCTGTGTTTCCTCAGGCCCGTCCTCGTCTGCGTTAGCTTCTGGCTGCAGATGTGTGTGCTCGGCTGAGAGAGAGAGAGGGAGAGATAAAGAAGCATAAGAACGCGCACACAGACAATGAGATTAGCGAATTTTACAAAATGCTGCAATTAATATTCAGGTGTGAAAAACTAAAGGAGTAAACAAGTGTGCTGCGGATAAACGGTCGCAAATCATAAAAAAGACACTAACGAAAAAAAAAAGATGAAAAGAAAAAACACACATAAAAAGCGTTTCTGAGTCACTTAACAACTTTCGATTGCTGGCAGGCAGCAACATTAACGAGTTTTGCGCCAACAGCCCCAAAGCAGGTGCTGCTGCTGCTGCTGTTGCTGTTGGCGGCAAAAGGCAACTTTTTCTGACACCTAAATTAGATGGCAGCAAAATTAATAACTGGAAAATTGCAGGGGCAAATCGTCAACTCAAATTTAAGTTTATTATTTAACACCCTCGTCGCGACTCTTGACCTTGCCATCAATTACAACAGTGCCCTCTAAATCCTTTTGTTGACGCACTACGAGTGCAACAACAACAGCAGCAACAATAACACCAACAACAACAGCAGCAACAACAATAGCAGCAACAGCAACATAAATGAGAAACAAATTGTCAACAGCGAAAAGTTTAGAGCGTGGGCGTCCACAAAAGAGGAGAAAGAGCGCATAAAAAGCCCAGTATAGGTACAGTGGGACAAACAGAGCTTTCTTTTGATCAAGAAACCTTTAAGAATGAAAGAGTGTAAATATGCCCAGTGTAGAAACAGTGGGACAAGCACAGCTCTCTTTAGATCAAGAAACCTTAAAGAAGAACGAGAGCAACAGTCGCGCAAAACGCGACAGTGGGATACCCTTCGAACTATGTTCCCGTGTAGTTTAATTTGTTAAATTCATAGACATATGCATATGCACATGCTTTGAAATTAATCCCGACAGATGGCGGTCGCGCTTCGCGCTCGCCCGGCTCCCTTGTTAGCTGACAGAAGCACTTGGTTGTATGCTCATACTTTCTTCAATAACTTCTGTGTTTATTGTTCGATCGAATTGTGATTTGGACACTACGTAGATATTTTATTCAGCTTAGTATATATTAAAGTCAGGAAGTTGTATCTTTTATATAGCGCTTACAAATTAAGTTCAAAAATTAAATTATTGATTTGTGGGGGCGGTGGGCGTGGCACCTAACATTTGAAATAAACTTGATCTGCTTATAGTACACAGGAGTCTTCCTGTCAAATTTGGTAACTCTAGCTTTTATAATAGCTGAGATCTGTGCGTTCACACAGACAGACGGACAGACAGACAGACATGGCTCAATCGACTCGGCTTGTGATCCTGAGCAAGAATATATATACTTTATGGGGTCTCCCACGCCTCCTTATGCCTGTTACATACATTTGCACAAAGTTAGTATACCCTTTTTTGACCATTATCATGGTCGAAGGGTATAAAAAGTAAATAAGCCTAGTGTAGATACAGTGGTATAAACAGAGATCAAGAAACTTTTGCATCTTTTGCTGAAAGTAGAATCGAAAGTAGAATCGAAAGTAGAATTGCGTAAAACACACTTCTGATACTTCCTGAATTAGCTTTTTATAGATGTATGGACTGATTTGATTATCACCTCATCGAATTATGCAATACTCTTTCTCGCTTGGTATTCGACTGTGCTTCGGGCTACCTGTCTGTTTGCCTCTCTCGTCAGTTTGCCAGTCAGTCCGAACGTCAGTCAATAAAACTAGTGCGCATGTAAACACGATAACATGTAAATTTTATGTTGCCAACTGTCAACAGCAACGCGCCAAGCGGCTCCCAAACAGAGGCAACTTTTACAGCCCCCAGAGACAGAGACAGACTGAGACTGAGACAGAGACAGAGCCAATTGAGCTGCAAATATTTGTGTTAAGTTATGCCATGCGATGGTGCTGGGCGTGGCTATTACGCATCTGCTATCTGTGCAATCACATTCATAACACACACACATGCGCTTGTATGTGTTGACCCACTTGCATGCAGATCCTGCAGCCCCAGCGCCCATCGAAGATCATAAAGTTTAACGCCCTTGGCAACACAACCGGCCCTCCTCGTCGTCGTCGTCGTCGTTGTCGTTGTCTTCAGCATCATAAACAACATCAATATCATCGCTTGTGGTCGTCTTCCACGCACGTGTGGCCTAACACGTCGCCCAACTGGTTCGATGATGCTGATGCCGATGATGATGATGAGTTTTCATTGATGTTGTTGCTCGTAAATACAAAACGTTTGTTGTCTTTGCATGTGTGTGTATATAATAATATATAGTAAAATATGTAGGCATGTGCAGATAGAAAATAAAAGTCAAAATCAATGCTGACCATCGCGCTCGCCTTTGTATTCATTGAAAAGATCTCTCGCCCATGATTGTTATTTGGCTTGTAATGACCCAGTTTCATATTAAGTAAGAGTGTACATATGTGTCATAAATACCCATGCGGCATCGCTTTGGTGTATGTAGAAAGCGACCACAACCACGATGGCGATGGCAATGGCGATCGACCATCGAGCATCGAGCAAAGTTGAGCGTTACAAAACCCTGACGCATCAAATTTAAAAAAGCCAAAAGCCAATTAAATTCAGCTCGTGAAAACTTTCATTTTCAATATGTGCGTTAAATTAAAATTAGTACAAAGACGTTTGCCACTCTTGTTTGTATGTAAACAAAACAAAAAGTGCAAAAATAAATGAAATACAAACAACAAAACATTCATTTATTCATTTTCTTTGCTTTTATGTTGTTGCAAACGTGCAAAAATGCATTTAATTGCGGCTAAAGTACGCCGACTGATTTTAAATGGTTTTTATTGTATGGTATGCTATGGCATGGTATGGACTGCTATGGCATGGTATGGTCAGTGCCCAAACACAATCAACCCCAGGCAGAGTCCAGTGGCCACACTTGACATACCATGCAGACTATCTTATGTATTGAATAATCAAATTCATAGTATTCTGCAAATAAAATGCGATATAGTAATTATTTCATTAATCAACTCATTGTTTCTGTTTTCTCTACTAATCTGTGTATTTATTCTAAAGGATCTTGCGACTATAACGTAGTCATCGTTTTGAAATTGAGGGAACTGTAACTGCTGAAGTTTTCAGTTGGTAATTGCGTGCCACGCAAAGAGGAAGCGTCGTCGCACTTCGCTGAGCTGACTGCACTGGATGCGCCGATTACATAAGTGAATAACATTATTATTATCAAATGAAAATACTAATGATATATTCAGTTTTGCTTTAAGCAGCGAAATGAGGGTAAGTCATTCGAATCAAAGTGCTTGTACAGTATAAAGAGTAAAAGAAGCAATTGTTTAAAACATTTTATAGATCGAAATGCATAAAAGATTATTAATTAATTAATTAATAAAGATGAACTATAAGAAATATTCAATAAATTTAAATTGAATAATTTGCAAACTTAAACTACCAAATTAGTTGATTTCCTACGTAATTTTCTCAATACTTTTAACACTGATGTAACATATTTTTCAATGTTTTATAAATACTGTAATTATAATATAAGCTAAAGATAAGGTAACACTGTAACTATCAATAAGAAACGGGCACTCGATATATGGTCATCGACTATCGAGAAAGTGTCAGACGAATAGATGTGAATGAATTAAAATAAAGAAAATATAAGTTTTACAGTTTATATAATTTCCATATGAAGTTACTTCTTAGACATGTAAAATCTCAGTAAAGACCCCATATAAACTCATTAACCTGTGGTTGCTAGATAGTTTGCAGATTAAATATAAATGAAAACAAAAAGATTACCAAGTTAAATTTACCATAGTAAATAAAGATCTATCTGCGAAATGTACATACACTATGACTGACAGTGGAAAAAGGGTAATAAATGTATTATTATTTATTTATTTTCATCTCAGCAACTACAAACTGAATTTTAAATTCTTCAATAATCACTCAAATTTTGAGGTATTAAAATAATTTGCTTAATCTCTGCGAAAATTGGTGAAAAAAAGCGGCAGACGCGTTGCGATGTATCACAATGTGATGTGTCAGCCGCAAAATGGAAAGACAAGTGCAAAACACATACGTGAACAATCAACTGGGTGTACGAGGCGACACATACGCTTCCATACGGCGTACGCACACTACAACAGCAACAAAAAAGAGTTGAAAATTTAATTTGGCACCCCAGGGCGCTCCCACAATATAATCTAACGGATTGCGGAGCGAGCTGTGCTCGATTGCAGTTGAAGTTGAAGTTGAGACTGAATAGCCACAAAATCACTTGAAATGTGCAAAAAATGCGCAAATTTTTCGAAATTGAAAACAATGTTTGACTAGCAGACTTGAGAGACACTCACAAAATGAGCTGTTTGATGTGATTTTGATTGAACGCGCTGTGTGTTGATTGAAAGCCTGAAAAGCGATTGCGACATTTCGTGTTTGTTATAAATTACTTACTGTCGACTCGGGGCTACTATTGATTATGTTACTTGTTCATTATTGAAATTAACAAAGCGGGTATATCAGCTAAATTTTGAGGCAACTATAACAATATATAGGAAAGAAGATTTTCGCACCAACTTGTATTCTTTTAAATGTATATGCAGTTTAATACTGTTTATAACAACTAGTTACTATTACGTTCTATAAATGGAATCATTAAGACATATTTCATCAATTCTAAGAGTTTGAAGACACGAAATATCTTCTGTGAAGACAACTAGCAAGAAAGCTACAGTCGATTGATATACCCACTATCCACCTGACCAATACGATTTTATACTTAATATTTTACGTCAGCGTTTAGCATATTTTGTATTGCATACATTGCAGGGGCTGCCTTGAAAATCAGTACGCCTTTCAATTTATTTCTTCAATACCTTCTATGCTAATTCTTCGATCGCAATCTAATTTTCAAAAATCATTTAGACTGTGATAGTTTTTGTGCATAACAAAAATGAATAATTTTAGCATTGAGCTTACAATAGGGTTTTCAATTAATTAGGAGTGTTACAACATCCGAAAATAAACGTGATCTGCGCGCAATATTACAATATACAGTAATACCAAATTTGGTAGTATTAGCTCTTATAGTCTCTGAGATATATGTACGTACACGGCTATATCGTCTCGGCTGTTGATGCTCATCAATAATATACAGACTTTGTGAAATCAGAGACGCCTTCTTCTGGCTTGCTACAAACATTTTTAGTTTGCACAAATATATAATAAATCAATTTATGCAACTACATTTGATAATATTTTAGAAAAAATGTATTATATTTGTAAATAGATTTATATATCATAATTCTATCTTTATAGTCTAGCTTTAAATTGTTTATAATTTGTAGGTGTAAGTTTTTAGCAAGCGGCGAGTCTTTGAGTCTTAAGTGCCCATTAATCAATTTGTAAGTAAATAAAGCACTTAAAACTGCACATTAAGAAGTCATTTAACTATTAAAGAACAATATCATAGAAAGTATGAGGCGCGCAACTGTTGGTTGATGAAGCCACACACAAGTGCCACAAAGATGAATATTGAGATTGCCAATCAGATTCCAGATATCGTACAAAGAAATGAAACAAAACAATAGTGTGCAATTTATCTGGTTCGGCAGATATCAAGAAATGGTCTGCAGAAGCGGAAACAGCAGAAATAACAGAAATAATAAATGGCAACAACAATAGGAGCAATAAACAATAGCCAAACAGCTAGGTATTTTGGCCGAAAACCAGCCAAGAAAGTAAGAAACAAAAGCCAAGCAAATACGACCAACGACGAGCGACGAATACCGAACACGAAGACGAAGACAAAGATGAGGAGGAAGCCGCGACGAATGCAAACGCGCGACACTTTGGACTTTCCCTTTTTGCCGTCATCGTCGTCGCTGACATAATCAAAAGGCCGCTCGAGCAGGCGGAGGAAGAGGAGGTGGCGAAGGAGGACAGGGCAGGCAGGGCGCCAATTGGCTACATAAATCGCTCATCACGGCCTGTTAGGGTACGAATATTTTCTCTGTGTTCGATCGCTGCCCTGCCACCTTCTTCTACACTGTGGGAGACTCGTTAACATGCGTGTTAACATAACGCACAACAAGACAAGGCGAGGCACGCAGTTCAAATGAGTGTGAGTGTAAATGTTGAGTGTGAGTGCGAATGTTGTGTGTCGGCAAACTTTGTCGAAATCTTCTGCCTTTAAAGGCGCTGAGAATGCTTCTAAACATACTTATTGACAGGTCCCAGATTACGACATCGCTGCAACACTGCAGGGTATTGCCCGGTTGGCAGCCCCGTCACGGTTTTATAACGACTGAGTACCTCAAGTGCTTGCCTAAAGACAGACAGAAATTGCAGTCAGTCAATCAGTTACTCTGACGGTGCAGAATATTGAGGGCAGTATTTGGTAAACAGCCGAAACCACTGACTAAACTAGACTAAATTTCAGCTTAAAAGAGGTCTATATTATGTGTTTCCCTTATAGCTGCATATGTAGATATAGGGGAAACATAACCATAAATAAAATACATACAAAACTGCGCTCTGTTTTATCAAATTAAACAGGTTAATTAGTTGCTATTATTGCAACATGTGGCGCTATCTTATATGTGAGTACAATATCGAGACGTAACTTTGCTTTAATTTCAGGCACTGCCAGTTCTATTGGCAATCCGCCGTTGTGCAAGTGCGTGTGTTTATGGAAAACGGTTACAAATAAAGCGAAAACAGTAAGTATTCGTCTGTAAATCATCCTGCAGTTGAAAAAAATCGATAAAGAATCTTTATGAATTCCAATTTACATCAATTTGAATAATAACGAGCTGCTCTCATCTGATACTATTATGTTCTTATATTTTCCAGATTTTCTTGTTTTTTTTTTAATTGTATAAGTAATGTAAGTATATTTAAGAATTAAATGAGAATTAAAATTATATTAAATAAAAATAGAACAGTAAATATCTTTTCTTGTCTTTATTCTATCTATTTAAATGTAATATTTAATTTTATAAATATACCTACTGCAGCCCCGCATTTAAACATCATACGGGATAGTACATCCACATCAACAGATACAGGGTATACAAAATGATTAAATAGTATTGGCAAAATGAAAAACTAGTTACCAAAATGTGCGAAAACCAGTAAAATTCAAGTTTATCCTGCCAGCGCCAGTGGAAATTATATAAATACCAAAAATAAGAGTGAAAAATTCAAAGTCCAAAATTCGAAACCAAAAAAAAACCCCAAGCCAAAGCGCAATTCGAACGCGCGTGCCACAAATTAATGCAGACTTTGTTTACTTGCACAGGCTTATTTCACTAGTATTTATGTATCTACTTAGTCGTTGTCGTTGTCGAACAGGAAGTGGACGTTAAATGATGAAATGCAACAACTCATCGACTCATAACGATCAATTGAACAACTTTAAATGACAAGCAAGTGAAACTTTTAGTAAACTTATCGAGAATGTTGGTCAAAAGCGCCGAAAGGAAACGGGTCAAGTTAACTTTGGTGCGTCAAGGTTTTGGTAATCGAGCAGTGTGAGGCAATTAAGTAAACAGGTAAATACTTGCATAGATTTGTTCGCATACAGATCCATCTCTATGTTGAGCGATATGTTAATTGATAAAGCATTGGTATGTCTGGGCTGTGGCCTCAACAGTTTTGAACTGTAGAGGAATGTGGGCCAACGACTGAGCAGCTGCTGCAAGGGAGAGCAAATTAATGGAACCTGGGAACGGGGCTAAGGCTGATCGGCTGATGGACTGGGCAGGGATATCGTATATTTTTTGGGCAGGGGGACATGGCGAGATTATGTAACTGTAACTGAAGCTCAAGACTTGTCTTTCATTTACAGTAACACAGTTTACACGATGATGGTCGCGATGGAGACGCGCTTCTTTCGCTTTCAAATCGAAATTCGAAAATGTTGGCCGAGGGAAAAAGGCCGAAATCATTAACAGTTAACAGTTAGCCCCAAGAGCCGCCAATCAATGCGGTCGCAGCAGCAGCAGCAAAACCAGTTTAGGACGACGACAGCGACAACAACAACAACAGCGGCAGCAACGCATGCGTCTTTGGAATTGGGTCAGCAAGTACGAGTCAAAGAAATGAAGCGAAAAAGCCAAACGACTACAAGACCCAGACCCAATGCAGGCCCAATACGAGCCCAAAGCGAGCCACAAACAAGAAAGACTCCAAAAAAAAATCAACAACAAAACCCCAAGACAACAACAGCAACAATAAGCAGGTGTATGGCAGGTGAATGAAAGTCGTTGCCGTCGCTTAGGCTTGCCCGCATCCGATTAATACTATATTGGCAATCCACACTACCCTATAGAGCAGAGTATACTTGAGTATTATATTATATTATATTCTCTCTGGGTTTCTGCTCTTTCAATTTCAATTTCTTTCGCATGTTTACATGTTTAGTTGAGGTAAAAGACCGTTAGTACGCATTCTTTAAATTGTTTTCGGCAAATTCACTTTCGGTAGATTCACTTTCTGGCTCGACTCGCAATGCTGCCAGAGAAAGTGTCCAGCTACGACCACGAAAATGAAGACACGGTAACAAAGACAAAGATTTACAATATGCGCACACATCGTATATGGTACATATGACAGATTTACTTTTTTTTTAGTTACTCTCTATCTTTATTTATCTCGTGACTTTTATCGGTTATAACTTTACCTATTTATGAACAATTTATTACTTATCTCAACTGCGAAACGAGATTCTTTTGATAAGTCAAGTGCAACGAAGTGAAGTAAGATTAAAACATAAGTGAAAACTGCCTGACAAATCAGTTCAATCTATAAAGAGCATAAGCTAACATAGAAGAGAGAAAAACATTTAAAAGTATATTTATATATAATTCCTGCAGAATCAAGTCAATCCCATTAAGGACGTAGCACAAAGAGAGATACAAAAATGTAAGAGAGTAAAAGTAAAAGTAATTCAGTGCTAACTTCGATAATTATCATATATCGAAATGAAGTTCAATACTGAAAACAGGTCTAAGACGACTACGATACGATAAGACACTCGAATTGATTTCACTTTCGCAAAGTGCCGAGAGTCCATCAAGTGGACTCAATATCAAAGAGAAGCGCTGAATAAAGATGCTGTCAGACAGAGCAGAGAGAGAAGCGCTCAACCCTATAAACATATATATCTCTTATCTAGACACACTCGAACCCAATTTTTGTATCAAATTCACACAAAGCCGTTAAACTTGATGTATTTCACGCGTTCGCAATGAAAGTGAAAATTCAAATAAAAGAAGCTGAAATGGTTTCGAAAATAAATAATGAAGGCCAATGAAGCCGATCATGATCGGGTTTAACTTATGCCAAAACAGCGGTCAATGCATATATAGCTAGCCATATACATTCGTATATTTGTCGCGTCGTGTCTAATACAAAACGATAAGCCGCAAATGAAATGAAGAAGAAAGTCAAGTGAGTTTCTTAAATAGTTTCGTTATTGTTGTCGTTGTTGTTGCTTTTGTGAACGACGTATTATTAGTTGGGATTTTGTTATTTTTTCAGCTTTTTTTTTGGCTAGTATTGTCGCTGAAGTCGCTGCGCCGCCGCCGTTGCGACGTGAGCTTTCTATTTGCGTTTTTTATTGTTTTTATTGTTTACCTATGATTGAGTTAGATGAGCGTATCAGTGTCTCAGGTGTGTGCGCCGTTGATGGAATTTTTATTTGGTTTAACCAAAATTTTAAACTACAAAAATGCATAAATAATTCCAGAACGTCAACTGCATACAAAGTTGGCATTGTTCGCAGTTGCGCGTTTTACTCGCATCGTTTGTTTCAATTTCTTTACAAAAATTACTCTATATATAGTATATATTTATATATATATATATATACATATATTAGCGAGATTTATTTTTTGTATCTATTTAAAACTGCGGTGGCCCTAATGTGTGTCAAAAGTGTCAATTAAAATGTGAATCTTTATGAGCACTTGGCTTTGTCGCCTCACATTGTTGCCTGTTGACCGCGACCCCTCCTTAACTCACACTCATACACACTGCACTCGAATGTGTATTTTGGAAAATATATTGCTAATTTATGCCAAGACCTTGAAACAGTTAACAATATTAAGCGTATTAGTTACACGGCCCTAGTTATAAGGCACTGCCTAAATGCAATTAGACTGCGACTGCGACTGCCTGCCTGCAAGGCAGAAGTGCAATGCTAAAGCAATTAAGACAACCTTAGGTTCTCATCCAGGGTCATCATCGGCTACTGAGCTTGCGTGCAATAAAACAATAAGCCGAAAATAGCATAAATTATGCACTAATTGTGCAGTGTTAACATTTTTAACGCCTGCACATTTTCAAGGTAATGCAAACAATGGAGCGTAAAAATTGCGACGTAGAAGATACAACAGGATGATAATAAGTAGAGAGTGCATCTGTAATATATATTAGTCGTAGGTCCTGCCACAACTAATGTAATTATATTAATAATAATATTAAGACAATAACTAAGGCATTACACTGTAGGAAATATTACAGTCGAATGCGCGCATTAATAATGCAATTGAAAAGATAAGATTTAGATTGAAATTGCCGCTGAGAATTACAGTGCGTATACGTTATATGACTTATATCGACAGTTTGAGATGCATTGTGCAATGATGGTTCACAATCAGCTGTTAATCTATCGAAAAAACAATGATACTATTTATTGTTATTATCAACAGTTATAAACAGTACATGCACACATACATACATATGCAATAAATTACATAACGTGAACAGTCTAAAATGGGGGAAAAACAAAGACAAAACAAACTTCGAAGAGTCTGAAGAAGGAAAAATGTTTCACCTTGCAAATATGTGAAGATCAAAATTGCAAGTCAAAAACAAAAAGAGCAACAAAAATATAATAAATAAATGAATATAACGGCTTCCGCCAACAAAAGCAACACCAGCTGCGCCCACAACAACTACAACAATAACAACACAAGTACAGCTATAACAACTTTTTTTCGCTTTTCACGCTACTTGCACGAAAGCAATGGCCAACACAGCGAAGCCGCCGCAGTCGCAGTCGCTGCCTCTGCCACAGTCGCCGCCGCAGTTGAAGCCGCAGCCACAAGCAACCAATTTCACTTTCATTTCTTTTGGCTTTGCAGCGAAATTAAAAGCGAACAAGGCAAAGGCAATGGCAGCAAAAACCAAAGTCACGCAGACGCATTAGCGGCAAACACTCCGCGCATGAGCGCAATGCACAATGCACTCTGGTTAAATGCCTGCTCAACAAGTTGACCACACTAACACTTACACACCACACCCCACCAGACACGTACACCTCACCAGTGCTGCCAGAATCTTTGAGCGAAGAATAGCTAAATTATATAAAAAATTCTGAATTGTATCGTATAAGAAAAGCAAGATATACTTTTTTTTCGCTTTTTAATTTTGAAAAAAAGCCACACTTGACGGAAAAGATACATTTGCAGCGCTGCCCGCCACATAAACGTACACCAGACCCCACACACATTCCACCACAGTCACAGGCTTTTACTTACCACCAGACCCAATTGATCCCGACCGAAGCTTAATCCGTGATAGCTGCGCGTCAAGCTCTGTTTGCGTGCAGGCTCGTGCATACTGTGTCCTTGCGTTGTCATTGGGAAGTTGTGGCTGCTGCTGCTGTTGCTCTGTCGCCTTAAGTTGTGGTTGAGCATGACGCGCCAGATGAACTTGTCGCACGCGACACGACCGGAAGTACTCAAGCAAGCCATTTTGTTTTTGTTTTATATTGATTATATATTGATAGGGTTCGTTTTTTGTTGTTTTTTCTTTATGCTATTGTTGTTGTTGTTGTTGTGTTTACTTCTTCTTCTGTTACGTTCAATGAACTACTAATTAATTGTAGTAGAATGATGCATGAACGAATTGTGGTGGGTTGTGGTTAATTTATGAACACAGCATTATTATAAGGCTGCAGTTTCAGCATTCAAAATGGGGAAAAAGACTAACACTAACACAAAAACATGCACACGCGTAGAGGGATATTTCAGGGAACTCTATATATGAAGACTTGTCTCGAAACGGAACGAACGGTGCGAACGGAGTATGCAGGGCAGGCAGAGCGCGTTGCTTGCGTCCGGCTACAGCGGCTTCAGCGAAGTGTTTCGCGTTTTACCGCAAGTCAATGCTGCTACGCCTGCGCGGCTGCGATCGTGGTGAGTTTTGTAGCCTCGTGAGTGTGTTGGGAATACGAAAGCCAGAGACAGCCGAAGTCGAGCCGAGCGCATTGAATTTGAACTTGACGTTGACGTTGACGTTGGGCTGCAAGACTTGTCGCGACGTCGACTATTGCAAATACTGCATATCCGTTTTACAGTTTTGAATGCACTGTACACTCTGTCTTGCCTCGACGATCCTTTTGCCACCTCGCTACCATGTGTTTAATGTTGTCCGTTAGACGCCTGTTGCACGCTTAGTGCAAACATCTTTTTCTCGTGCCCAGTTATGCAGTTCACAATTTATATGATTTTAATTATTGATGTCACTAACTTTTTATAGCTTTTCATTTAATTTATGCTCTTGCACTTAATGCTATTGAAATTTTTGTTTTGACGTAATAATGCAAAAACAGCTGTGCAGGCCGCCGACCGAAAAAAACCCAGACCTGTCAACTTATTGCGTTCAATCAGCTGTGCTGCGCCCGGTGCTTTGATTAGAAACGATATTTACAATCGATAGGTGAAAATATTGGAATACGGAGTCTTAAATTGGTTCCCGATTAATTAGTTTAAATATATACCATAAAATATTGATTTAGAAATATAATGAAATGAGTTTTAAGCATTGGACGATGATAATTCATATTTAATTATTCCTTGCTAAATTTCGATATAATCTCATGTTGTATTGTGCAGCCCTGGCAACATTGCTTTTCGTTATTGAGGCTAAGATTTATATAAATACTTAAAATCACAATGATGATCCGCCAAACCTTCCTTATATTACTTAGAGGCGTGCTTAAAAACCTCGAAAACGCGATGAGGCTTAATGGAGGAGCTCCTGCGATGGCATTAGCTGTGGACCCACACGGCAGCACTCCAATGCACCTCAACTCGAGGTTCACACTGAGAGACTTGATTGGCGATGGATTCTTCTGGGCCGTGCCCAAGCACCGGCGCACTGTAGAGAAGAGGTTAAATCGGAAATTTGGATATCCCGAGTATGTTTGGAAGCCATTGAAGGAGAAGAGAAACCTGCGCACTTGCACGAAGTGCGGACACGATTATGAGTTGGGCCTACTGTGCCGTAAGTTCTTGTATTAATCAATATTTAAATATTAATTCACATTCGTCAATTGTCGTACTGCAGCTTTCTGTTATGACAAAGTGCGTCAGGAAACTGAGCTGATGCAGGACAAAATACAAGCAAAGCTTGGTCTGGACCCCATCGAAAAGGAAGTCGTTGTATTGTATGAGGGCGAGAATACCTCACAGACAGTGGAAGATCACGTAAGGAAAGTAATTGTGGAGATAAAAAAGCCGCGTCCCATGTGGTTCACCAAAAACTTGATGCAGAAATCAACCCAGCAATCTTCGGACAACAAAGAAGTGAAGCCATCAGAGTTGGCCTAAGCCAACTATTATATAATCCATAATTATATATCTATCCTATCAATATATAATCATCATATAATCAACCAAGCCACCAGCTTTTCAATTGGCAATCTGTTTATTATGTTTAAATTGCAACGTTCGTGCCTGCTTTAGAAATCCATTGTGGAAATCGTGCGCACTCATTGGCTTCTTGCCTTCGATGCGTATCCGATCAACCTCTAGTACGGTATTCTGTGCACACCCAATCAACAGGGACTTCCTGCCACGATGCAGGTAAAAGTAGCCTGGAGCTATAGACTTTTGTAGATGATTATCAGGCTTACGGAGCTGTAAAAGCTGCACCTGTTTGCCTTGAAAACTTGTGGTTAGGCTCTTGAATCCGTACAGAGCACGGTAGCGCGTGTAAGCCTCCGTGGCAGTCTGCTCTGTCCACACTATCTCAGTGATGTCCGATGTTATCTTTGGTGCTAGAAATGGCATAGTTGAATGATTGATCACGTCGGGGAAGTTTCAAATCCATACCGTAGCTAGCCATTTTATCATCTTGAGGCTGCGCCTTTGGGAGCCTGTCTTTCAAATTTTTCACTGTATCCAGAAGAAGGTCAGCTCCCAATTGAGACAAGGCAGAGTGCAGGTCCGGCATATAAGTATCGCTTTCGATTGGGAACTCACGCTGCGCAAGTATCTGGAAAGTACACCACATATTATTATATTATATCGAGGCAAATGTGACTTCAACTTACTGCGCCAACATCAAAATGATGCGGTTCTATTCTCATTATTGAAACTCCAGTCTTCTTGTCGTCTCTCATGATTGCATAAATTATTGGAGCTGCACCACGCCAACGAGGAAGCAGACTGGCGTGCACGTTGATCATGCCGCTGGGAAAGGCATTTATGATGTGCAATGGTATCAGATGGCCAAAGGAGACCACTACGCCCAGCTCGTAGGACGCACAATGTTCAGCCGTTATGGGCCATCGGTGCAAGCAAAGATCTTTTGATTCGGCATAACTTCGTACGCAGTTTGCCGGGCTTTTGAATGAGGTCACAACGCCAATATCCACCTGATTTTCGTGTAACTTTTGTAAGCTGGGCAGCGAAAAGTTGTCGGTTCCGAAAAATAAAACTTTGGGTGATTGTTTGGTTGCGTTATATCGCTTTTCGGAACGTATAATTTGAGGTAAAACTTTTCTCCTACATTTTAAGTATTGCTGGAACAATCGCTTGCCTAACAACATTGCGACAGCTGTTGAAGACTCCTATCGATATAACGATAACAAGTTGTATCGCGCTAACTTTCATTTCTTATTAGACTCTTATCGATGCTGATGCTCATCGATAGAACATGTAGTTTTAAATTTTATTGCTCATCGATAAGACACATCGATATAAAATATTCGTCATCGCAATTGGATAAAATGAAATCAGCTACAGGAAATTAAAATTCAATTAAACTCTAAAAAATACTCTGAAATACATTATAATTCGGTAATTATAATGGAAGCTGAAGGAATCAAAACCGCCTCAACATCCGCAACAAATTCTAGCTGCACTCCCACGACCACGTCCAGCGACAAAATGAATTACGCACTGCAAGTGGCGTTGCAGACAATGAAAGAACGGTGCATACAGTTGCAGCGGCGTGTATCCAGTATGGAGGAGGAAAATCGGCGTGTACGTGACGGATCTGCATACTTGAATGCCAGTAATCAGGGTCAGTCAGGACAAGCTGACTGCAATAACGATGTGCTATCGCTGCGCGCCCAGGTCGATGAGCTGCAACGACAAAAGGAACAACTAGAGGATCAGATAAATATGGTATCGGATGAGAATCGAAGACTGTGGTCGCGACTTTCCAAAATCTCCAAAGACCAAACGCAGTTAACTAAAGACGACGATTTGATGTTCACGTCTCACAACACACGAACCGGCGCCGCTACGAACGGCTCTAGCAGCGCGAATCAGAATTTGATTCGTTCCAAAACATTCACCCAACATACTCCAAATCCTCTCTTGCGCCAAAAGATGATCCCGGAAACAAGCACTGACACTGAACTTGATGAAAGCAATGGGCTAGGCTACCCATACGGACTGCAAGTGGAGGATCTAGATACCAATATAGATGATGATAAGAATAGCATGGAAGGGTTGGAAGAATTGCGACGCGAGGCCCTGAAGCAACAGCAAGGGCTAAACTCTGTGATAACGCTACTTAAAGCGCGTTCGACGGGTAAGACTAGAATGACATGCACTCTTAAAACACTTGACTAAAATTGTTCAATTTTATCATTACTCCAGCGCTGCAACCCTGTCCGAGCTGTGCACAGAAAGCTGAAAATAAACCGGAAATGGCCGATAAGAGCTTAGAGACTGAAGAACGGCTTGGGAATGAGCAGCTCAAGCGATATCCAAATGAACATACAGCAATCCAAGTACCCGACAGCGCTAAGGAACCCGCCACTGCAGCGCCGTCTCTGCCCATGCCTGCTCGTCTCAATATTATACAGGAGAAGCAGAAGGCCGATGCCGCCGATAAGACGTGCCCCATGTGTGGCAAACTATACTCTAGCCAAGTGTCGTTTAAGGCATTCCAGGAGCATGTAGAGATGCACTTCATAGATGAATCCCTGGACATGGATGCCAGCATGGATCGTCAGTTTGAGTTTATTTCGCATGCCGTTGGGGATTTCTGACCCACTGAGACAATGATCTACTTCGCAACGGAACTGTAATCCAATATTGGAAATCTATTACTTGTCAGTGTTGTGGGGCAATCTTTAAGTTGAAAAGATGTTAAGCACAGTTGGCAAAAGAACTGTGATTATCTTACACAGACCTTGTTTACATATATAAGAAAGCAGATATCACAAAATTCGGTATAATACCTGTTTAATTGTTTTTAAGTAATATACGGATTCGTTTCTTTCCTCGTTAAAGGAGAACGCAAATAAAGTTTGAATATATACGTTAGTATATAAAGTATGTAATCCGTTTTAAAAATATCTTTGGCACAGAACCACTTTCTACAGTTTCTCAAGTGGATTCTTAAAATTTTTATAGCTCTTATTTCCATACGAATTGGGTTTACAGTAACATACATATTATAATCCTAATGACGTCAAGATTAAAATATATATTCGACCGAAAGCCTTTTGCAAGTGCATACACTGCATTTCATGGGCTCCGATTTTAGAAATCTATATAGCAATATAACTTACTTTCATACTCCAAAAACCATTCATTTTTAGATCAAGAACTTTAATTAACATTAGAACAACTCTAGTTCTCATATATGTATGTGCAGCGTTGAAGATCTGAATAAACTAATTTTGTGTTTTCTGCGTTTTGTATTAAATAAAGGGTAACAACGAATTCGCCTATAGGCTGCTTTCAAAGATATTTATTTTAATATGTTAATTTAGCGAAATAAAACTAATGAGAGTCAAAAACCATTGCAAACTGCAAACAAATTAAAATGATAATTTGGATTAATCAAGCAACGTTTCAATGATCATTAACAATACAAAAAGAGGCTCGACCTAGCTTGATCGAATGTAGTTGTTGTGCTTTAGATTGTGAATAATATTATACTCATGTTTGACATTTTTTGATGGAGAAAAAACCCTTTTTCTACTTTTGAAAGTTCTTGCTGAACTGATTTAAATTATCATCGATCAACACCGTTTAGTGTCACATTTCTGGTAGGGATGATAACGCGGTATGAACAAATTATATCTATGTACATATATGACTAATCGATACACTTGGCGAAATGCTAGAAGTGACCTAAAAAAAAACTCTACATGCCCATTAAGCAAACCATATTTGTATATTAAATATGCATTTGAATTTGTGTATGTATGCATAATATGCTCTATTTGTACATATTTGGTAACTTAAAATTAAGAATTTAATATGTTATACACCAGATTTAGGACAGTCTTCGATTTTTCTTTTTGCTTATGACCACTTGCAAATCGGATTTTTGTACTGTTCTAAATATAACCCGAGTTCATACAGTAGTTTTAATTGTTTTATAAATCAGTTTTAGTTTAAATTGTTTTATAGATTAAACGATTTGTTACCCAGGGTATGTGTTTAGCAACTGTGCTCTTGGCTCAGCATCTGTGACTGCTGCGATGACTCGCACCACCCATAGGTGTTGGTGGTATAAAAGATTTGGTTCGCTCTTGGAATCACTTTAGTTGTGCTCGAGCGACTGTGGCTGTCGCTGTGTAGCAAAGACAACGACTACGCTGATCTACATACACTGGAAAAGCAAAGACTTGTGAATAACTCGAAAGCCAAGGAATTCAAGATGCAGCCGAATTTATTGCAAAATCTATTTTTGTTGCTTCCACTCACTTACCAGTTAGTTGAGAATGGTAATAAAGTATAAAACAATTCATTCCAAGAACCTCAAAATTAAAGAATCTTACCGATTTTGAAAAATTTTTAACAAAAAAATTAATGAATGTTTAAGATATTCAACAAGACGCGGTTACAAATTGGAACTATGAAAAGAAAGGTGCCGATTGGGTAGGAACATGTGAGTCAGGACAACGACAGTCGCCCATAGCACTTTCGACTGATAGCGTGAGTAGAAAGAACTAATTTCCTAAGCTAATACTACTTGTAAGTTTTAAGAATTCTTTAGATAAGTTTCAGCAAGGCAAGAAACTATTTACTATAACATACTGAGCGGGAACAAAGCAATTCAGCAAACTACAACTTAAAATTGGATTGTCGCATGCAGTCATAAACCATAAATCATATGCAGCTTGGTTAGGTGCAATTCAAACACACACACAGACACATGTATGATCTATTTCCGTCAACAGCGTTTAAAGCTAATTTCGAAATGCAAGAGGAACTTGGTATCTTTTCAAGAAATTACTTATGATGTCTCCATTTGCAAGCTTTTATTTTTGTCGCAATTTTTTGCTAGTTATTGCGACAAGATTAGGTTGCATTTGAAACTACTGCAGATTATTGTACATTGACTTTATGTGTCTATACATAGACCATGGAAAATACAAACATACATATGTGCATATGTATGTATGTATAAGAGTTATGTTTTAATCTTTAGTCATAAGCTTACATTATGTAGCCAGACTCGTGACAGTTTCAAATTTAAATCTCGACATCGAATAATTGTATAAAATAAACCTGACTGGCTAACTTTAAGTCTGTTGCTGTCGATTAGAGTAGCGTCTCCTTTCTACAATTTTTGTACTCTTGACTTCTCTCTTCAGTCGCATACCTTTCCATTATCTTTCACAAAACCCATTATCTTTCACAATTACAACGTAAGACTGCAACGACCATTGCAATTGCATAACAAAGGATATACAGGTGAGTCCAAGATTCATGTTACACAGTCAAGATAACAAGACGCTACTCCTGTAAACTCTCAGTGAAGATGGGTATACCGGAAACAACGAACGGCAATAGACCCTACATAACCGGTGGAATACTCATGGGACAATTTGTTGCCGAAGATGTGCACTTTCATTGGGGGTCGCCGAAGTCAAGTGGGGCGGAGCATTTGATCAACGGCAAACACTACAGTGGTGAAATGCATATTGTGCATTGGAATAGAAAATACAATAGCATGAACGATTCGCTGAACTACACAGATGGCGTCGCAGTGCTGGCCGTTTTCCTGAAGATAACCCATGTAAAATAGTATAATTCTATTTGTTTCTAGACATTCATTATATATTACTTTACAGATACCTAATCGTATATTCCCGGGTCTCAGAAAGCTCTTGACATTGGCAGTCCCGAAAATAACAAAATATGACGCCACGACGGAGATACCCGGTTACCTAAGTCTCGGTCAATTGTTGGGTGATTTGAATACCCATGACTTTTATACCTACAAGGGATCCTTAACAACGCCCGGTTGCAATGAATCCGTCACGTGGACGGTGTTCTCGCAACCCCTTCCCATACCGTATTCGGACATGTCCAACCTGTGGAAATTGAAGGATTCCGAAGGGAACTTTATCCGCAACAATTATCGAATTACTCAGCCGTACCATAAAAGGTTTGTTCTCCATCGAAAGTCTACAAGAGGATAGAAATACTGTAACTTACTAGATGATCTAGTTCTGTAATATTGGGATCATTTTAAAATCCCATGAAAATGATTGATTTACTATTTATTAAATGATAATGAGAGTAATGATTCTTTACCTTGAAACCTTTATTGAACTAACTTTTGTGTAATTGTGTGCTAAAACAGAAAGCCATGTTAACTTTAACTCAATTCTAAAGTAGCCAAGAAAACTAATTAGTTGGACGCATTAGAAACAGTTTTACGATCGAATAACAAAACAAAGTTTTCCAGTCAAATAATACACGCTGTCTACTTCACTCGAATCAATATCGAACATTAAGATGCCCCGGTATATCCAATGACCCTTTTCATTTGTTTACCTCAACATACGTGTATCATATTTTGAATAAATTCAAATTCCATGAGTTTTATTCTTAAGAAATTACAAATCATCTTAGCCAAATTTCCGCTGATTCAGACAGCGTATTTCCCAGTTGAAATATCTAAAGTTGCGGTAGATTTACATAAGAAATCAATTGTGCGTGATTTCTGAATTTTACTTCTTACGCATCTCTGTAATCTTAGCGATCTCTCTTTGTTGTTTCGCATTGATAAATTAATACATTATTAATTTGGGGATTACCATATCATTTACCATATCATTTTAAGCGCAGTTGGGCTCTCTTTCTGCCACAATTGATTAAATGATTCCACGTGTGAAGAAGAAAGTGAAAACTGATAAATCATTTGTAACTGATTGGATTGGTAATTGACAAAGCGGAACGATCAGCTGCCATGCGAATATATAAAATTATTTATACCCATCTCTGAAAATACCCTATAAATTGACAGGCACACATACAAAGCTTTGCAAAGCTCAATATACATACATTAGTATGTACTTTGTTGGTCTGCAACTACTATTGGTAGTTCCCCGTAAAGCTCTGCGAGTTATCAGTAGGAGCCCTTAATGTGTTCCATACTTCTATCTATCCGTAACGACTTTTAAAGTAATATTTGAAAAAAAAAAATTAATTAGCCTTTGACAGCGGGTAGTATTTCAAAGACAGTTGGCTTGAAGATAAGCTATAAACAGGAATCCTAAAATATAACTCAACTTAAATTAGGAAAATATAATTGTTTTTTCTTTATGGTGAACAAGAATTTTGACAGGTCTTCTATTAAATAAATTAATATTAATGGTTTCCAAGTTGCAAGGGATTTTCAGCTTGAGTATGTAAACTTTAAAGGTCTATGGTCTATTTTAAAGATCTATGGAAATGAGTATTTAAATGTGATTGGCAAATTGAGTGTGCTGCCAGATCTCCATGCATTCATTTCTGAGTAGTCACAAATTAAGCTGATTATGAAATGAATTTTGTTTGTTTTTAAATTATGAATATTCTAAACTGTCCCAGGCGCCCTTATGACTTGCGGTCTCGCCCTTGTTGTTTACGCATTATGACTATGTTTTTATGATTTTGAGAGTTTGTGTGACTGGTTGCACAGGCTTACTTCGAAATACTCTTACCAGTCTGGACAATGTTGCACTTTCCTTCAACGTCAGTCAGGAAATCAAGTTTTTTTTTTTCTTACGACAGAGAGAGCCTGTTGAAAGAGAAGCTATTTGGAGTCCAGTGAACCTGAAATAAGAATTCTTGCAATCTTCTTCAGTTTAATTTGCATTTATCCAGTGGCTGTGGCACTTTGTTTCGTAGTCAAGAATTTCCATAGATTTTATAGTGAAATTTTGTAATCTATACCAATAAACTGGGGAACCTTTGGGAGTAAAATAGTTGTACTTGTATGTCTAGTTCAGGGACCTGGCTTTTACAACCTCAAGGAGTTGCCCCCACTGGACGACACGCCCTTGTGTGCATCGGATGCGCCCATTTCAGTTATTGATCTGGTTTGGACATGGGTGCTGAACCGCTAGACTGTAAAACGCTATGCAATTACTATGCAAATTTTCGAGTAGTTCTAACAGGAGCTTACACTGGGCTGTGGTTCTTATCGATACGCGCTGTATGTATGAGAGCAGGCTACAAGTCGGAGGCCGCTGCCACTATAAATTGTTTTGCCCGATCGCACATTAGTTGCAGTTTTGTAGCAAGCGCTATTCAGTGCATATCGCAAGTTCAAAAGTAATACGATATTTTGTACAATGTTTTCTCTTAACCGCTACGGGCCGGGAATGTCGGCCCAATTCTTATTGCTGGCAATGCTGAGCTTTGCCTACACACAAGCCTTCATCCGTAAGCGCCACATTGAAATAGGTTTTGATTGAATTTTATTAAGATCGTACACTAATTGCGCAGAACTATCGGAGGAGTACCTTAAGGACATAGAGGACGATGAGTCGACAGAGCAGGCAGCTGGAGAATATAATTATGATCACCAGGGCGACGATTGGGTTGGAACATGCTCAACGGGTCTAAGACAGTCACCCATCGACCTAATCTACAGCGATGTGAGTGCAAGACCTCTAGACAACTCTAGGTAGGGTGTTACTTTTACTTCCCCTCCACAGGCTATCGTTGAGTCCCTTCCACGTATTCGGTTCTACAACTACGATCGATCGCTGCAGACTCCGCTGGTGCTGGTCAACAATGGACACACAGGTAGGGATTAATGTTTATATACCATAAGGTTTCGCTTCGGTTTGCTTCAACAAGTTTCTCACCACAGCCAACATGGTGCTGCCTGCCACACGTAATGGACAGCGCGCATACATCAATGGCGGAGTATTGCCAGGCGACTTTGAAGCGCAGAGTGTGCACTTCCATTGGGGTTCCGCCCAAAGCAAGGGATCCGAGCATGAGGTCAACTCGAAACGATTCGATCTTGAGATGCACATTGTGCACAAGAACGAGAAGTATGCCAACCTCACGGTGGGCGAAGCCAGCGCGTTCGAGGATGGTCTCGCCGTGTTGGGTGTCTTCTTCCAGGCTGTACCTCGCTCCAGACCTAATATGCAACTGTATGGACTTAACAAGATCTTCAATCAGTTGCCGCGTATAACCGCGTACCAATCCAATGCCACGATAACTGGACAACTCTCGGTCGGTCAATTGTTGGGTGACATTGTCACATCACAATTCTTCGCTTATAATGGTATGTTCGACTTTGAAAAAAACTCTATATGCTGATTATTTATCGTTTTTTATTGCCATAGGTTCGTTGACGACACCCGACTGCGCTGAATCAGTCACCTGGACGGTATTTACGGACGTGCTTCAATTCCCTCAGCGACAGATCAATAAGCTGTTCAATCTACAGGACTCACGACAACGTCCTCTGATAAACAACTATCGCACACTGCAGGATGTAAATGAGCGACCGATTTACTATAGATCCCTCTAAAATCGACTAAAGCAAACGACAAAATGTTAAGAAAAATCTATAAAACTACAAAAAAAAAATAAACCTGACCTACGCATTTCAAATAGAACTCTATTATTTCGGTTGATTTGGAATTTAAAGCAAAGTGAAATCTAAATTATTTCGAAAAAAGCGAATCGAATGTCGCTTATAAATCGTTGTAAATAGTTTCCCAATGCACAATATTCTCAGGCAATACTCGAAGCATTTTAACTATGATCGCCAAGGAAAGGACTGGAAATTGGACGTCAGTGGTGAACGACAATCACCCATCCAGCTGAAACAGAGCATGGTAAGTTCCTTTAAGTTAGTATAAGGATTAGATGGCACTATTATGTCCGCTAATTTTAGGCCATAAAGTCATGCGCGCCAAAGCTAAACTTTGTTAATTACAACAAGACCTTGGCTGGTCCACTGAAACTGGCCAACAATGGGCACACTGTGGTAATGCGTATCCCACCCGCCTGTGATGGCACACGGCCCGCAATCTGTGGATGTAAGCTGAACTCACTGTACAAGGCGCAACAATTGCACTTTCATTGGGGATCACCGAACGAGTTCGGCTCGGAGCATATGATAGATTCTTCCCGATTCCATGGCGAGCTACATGTTGTGCATATGAACTGTGCCTACGACTCCATAACGGAAGCTATCCACAAGCGAGACGGATTTCTGGTGCTAGCGGTACTGCTCCGCATCAATTGCGTAAGTCGATAGAGCCTTATTGCCAAAGCCAATCGGTAGTACAGCTATAGTTTCTTCCTTAGGCTCTGCAAAGGAGTCAGCGAGCCCTCGACAAAGTTTGCAAAAACTTAAATAAGGTTAAGAAACCAAATACGAGCGTAACTATAGATATTCCTGTCACATTAAGAGACATCCTGGTGCTGTCGGGCGTAGAAAGGTCAAAGTTTTTCACCTACCAAGGTCAGTTAACGATGAGCACATACACATATTAACTCCTAAGATGCAAACGTTTTTTTTCGTCTCTAGGATCGCTAACAACACCACCTTGCGCCGAGGTTGTTACATGGTTCGTGTTTCCAAATCCTGTGGATGTATCACAGAAATTCGTAAGCTCAAATAATACCCTAAAAAAAGTACACCTCATTTACTATGAATGTATTTACAATTTGCAGTTGGAAAGGTTTTGGGTCCTGTGCGACGATCGTGGACACCCCTTAGTAAATAATTTTCGTGAGCTGCAACATGTGTGCGGCCGTGACGTATATTATCGTGATAATTGTATCAAATAGTTATGGGTATAGTATGTTCGCTGTATTGGTCAACTGATGATGTAAAAGAAATTCACTGAAGTGAAGTGAATGTATAATATAGTAAAAGGTAAAATAATTGCCGGCCTCGAGGTCAGGATTCGAACTGAAATTCAAAGAGGGGTAGTGTTTTTATACTTATTAGCATACAGTTAGTCAAGTAACTCTTTAGTCAAATGTACATTAGAGTTGTACCGTTTAGTTCAGACTTAGTTTGTTGAACTATTCCGCAAAAGACCAAAAGACTCGAACGAACGAACTAAAGATTGAACTACAGTTCATAGAAAAATGAACTAATGAACTAAGTCCCTGAAACGAACCCAAATCAACAACTCTATAAACTACTACATTACTGTGTCTGTCGTACATTTCATTTAAAATAAATTAAACTTGGTGGACTCTGTGTGCATTAATAAAAAACTAGAAGCGACCGCCAAAAGTTTCTCTAAATTCTTTATAGTTATAGCTCTATCATTTACACAAATTTGAACAAAATCGGTGACGTAATAAGCTATTTATATTGCTTTCACGCGTACATGCGTAGATGATACACTATATACGCGTCATAGCTGCTCATTCCATTTTAACATTTCGTGTGAACAAGTCCGTTTCAAAATGCTTTTGGATTCGGGGCATCTAATAATTCGTTGCTGTGCACTGTTTGAGTTCCTCTTTTTACATAAATGTGTTTACCGTTATGACGATGTATCGGGATCTAATTTTAATGAAGGCCAATTTGGTTGCGCCATAAGGTATAAGGATACCTCGAATCAAGTTGTGATCAGTGAATTTGGTGGAGAGTTCGCGTTTGAGAATGCTGAAGACAAGGATCACTGTTATCAAGAGCTCTCGAGCAGCCTTTACGATTCCTCCAAAATAAATAATCTACTTGATGTCTGTAAAATGGAATTGCGTTCACTCAAAATAAAGTCAAACGAACACACGGATTTCTCAAATCTTAGTACAGTTGAACGCTACTCGGAAAACATAACAGAACTCACTTGGGAAATGGATAATAAATACACCGCGAACAAATTAGCTGACATATTTAAACATGTTAAAGTGCTGAATATTGCTGTCGACAGGTCAAACTACAGTAGCGAATTCCGTTTTGATTTGTTAAATTCAACATTTTTCGGTGACATGAAGAAACTGCAACAATTAAAGCTATATTGTAACAATCACTGGGCTAAGGTTGAACTACCAATAGAATTCTTTCAAGGATTGAGAAATTTATCTGAACTCACTCTTGAAGGCTGCGAAATCAGCAATCTCTCTGCAGCGCATTTTCAAGACCTGACAAACTTGAGAGTTTTAACTCTCAATTTTGCAACGTTAAATAATTTTGATTTCTTAAGGTATGTTGTACTTGTGTGTGTTTTAATTGTATTTTGCTAACTTATTGTTCTTAATTTCAGATCTGAAACTCTGGCAAAACATGTTAGCGTTGTCGACCTAATTTTTACCCGTAGCGTTGTCAAAAAAAATTATCACATTGAATATTTCGATTTCAATGACTATAACAACTTTACCCTCTTTCAAAATTATACAAATCTGCAGAGATTAACTGTTTCGGGAAATATCCTATCATTTAACGATCAATATAAAAAGATTTTCCGCACGTTATGTAATGAAACGGATTGTGAATTGTATTTTGATCAATATGGGACCGAATGTCCCTATGGCTGTAGATGCAATAGTAAACACTCTAAAATGGGTTTAATTATTGAATGTAACAATCCCAAGGCAGTGATGGAACTAAAAGAACTTCCCAAACCCTATAGCGGAACAGCATCTCTCTTGTTGACTTCGTTAAACCTTACCACGTTGCCGAACACAACTATAGGTGGATATTCTAGTGTAGAAACACTTAATGTGGCGGATAATCAACTTGACGATATCAATATTTCTCAGCTGCCAGAAAGCATAACTTATTTAGACATAAGAAATAACAACTTGAAGGATTTAAGACCAGAAGTTCTCGACTTTCTGCATAGCCGAAATGGTAAATATCGCGAAATGGATATATGGGGAAACCCTTGGACCTGCGATTGCTATGGAGACTTTCTAACATTTTTGAACAGTAATCAAAATATGATCCATGATATAGATTATGTTCAATGCGATGGCGTGACACTCAGCCAAAAACAAGACACATGTAGAATGCGTAGAAATTACATGATTATCGGTGTGGCAATTCTTCTTATTGCAGTCGGCGCAATCGTCTATTGGTACAGGATTTATGAGATACCGCAGAGAAGAGTGAGCGAACAGAAGAGGAACACGAGACGGTAAGAAGAGGATTCGTTGGAAGTCGAAAGATGGGAAATATCTAGAAACACTTCACTTACTTGATTGTCAGAAGCTGTAGAAACTATATCCAATTATTTTATTGAGAACATAGATTTCTGCAGTTAATTGTTTTAACTGATTGTTCTTATACGATATATAAAGTGCAGCAATAAGTACTTGTGTCAAGTTTCATGAGAATAGTTGCAACATACAGACTTGACTGGCTCTAATCCAATGTCGATTCAGAATTTTTGTACTTTATAGTGTCTTATAGAATTTAATAAATAAACTGTTTTTCAAAGTGCGGCTTCGTATTTAATTCAAACAAGGAACTTAACATCTGGCTAATTTGAATCACACATACACACATATATGTAATACGAACAGCTGTTCCGTTCTTATATAGTGTGTACGTGTGTGTGTGTGTGTACACCGGACATGTGCAGTGCATCCGAATGCTTTCGCAACAAAAATCAATTGCTCAGTGCATTTGCATTGCACATTAAAGTACAATGTGATTTGTTTTGCAAATTCAAAACGGTGTTGCAGCTATAATGGAAAGCGAAGATAAGCAGGCACTCAATAAGGTGCCCATAGTGTACTCGAAGAATTATTCAGTGCGTTTCGCGGGTCTCGAGAAGCTTCATCCATTCGATGCGGCCAAGGGAAAACATATACAACAGGTGAAAACCAATATCCAAAATGGCTTACCTGCCTTGATTGCTGATGCCTTCACTTTTGTAGCTTCTATGCGCCGAACTGTCTCTGGAATGTGGCGATTTTTATGACCCCACTGAGATTACCAAGGAGCAGTTACTCCGCGTACACACTCCCAAATACCTGAAGTCCCTCAAGTGGAGTGTCAACGTCGCTTGCATTGCTGAAATTCCGGCCTTGATCTTTATGCCAAATTTCACAGTGCAAAGCGGATACCTTCGTCCGATGCGCTACCAGGCGGCCGGATCAATATTGGCGGGTAAGCTGGCGCTGGAATATGGTTGGGCAATCAACTTGGGTGGCGGCTTCCATCACTGTTGCTCGTACAAGGGCGGTGGCTTCTGTCCATATGCAGATATAACGCTGCTCCTGGTGCGCTTGTTCGAGCTGGAACCATCTCGGGTGCGACGCGCAATGATTGTCGATCTGGATGCACATCAGGGTAACGGGCATGAGCGCGACTTCAAGAATGTCGAGACTGTGTACATACTGGATATGTACAATGCCTTGATTTATCCTAGGGATCAGGAGGCCAAGCAGAGCATACGCTGTGGTGTGGAGCTAAGGCCTATGACTGAGGATCGATACTATCTGAGGCAGCTCAATCGATGCCTAATGCAGGCGCTAGCTGAATTTAAGCCCGATGTGGTAATCTATAATGCTGGCACCGACGTCCTCAGGGGTGATCCATTGGGAAGTTTAGCCCTTAGCGAAGATGCGGTCATAGAGCGGGATCGTTTGGTATTCAGCACATTTCGTGCACTTAACATACCTGTTGTGATGCTGCTTAGCGGTGGATATATGAAGTCTTCAAAGCGAGTTATTGCCGATTCCATTGTGAATCTTCGGCGTCAGGGATGGCTTAAAATGTGAAATGGCTTAAATGTAAAATGTAAGGTAAATCAATGACTGTGATGGGCGAAATTCTGGACATTTATATAACGAATACTTTTAGAGAAATCATTACAGATATTTCAACTTACACATAGCATATACATATATATATTGGCCTTAAATCCTGACAGAGGTTATCAGTTAAGTTTAATGTTAAATCCCTAATATATCTATGTACATTTAGAATTGAAAGGAAACCTCTTCTCGTTGCCACAATACAAAAAATTAAATTCATCAATCTTCGGTTAATAGCTAGTTATTTTACAGTTTAACGCTAATTGCTAATTTTATGTGTCTAAATACAAAAAAGTATATAAATAGTGATTATTCACTTAATTATAAACAATTGAGAATATCATTTAAGTGTCTTTTTGTAAGAGGTCGCATCCACATAATGCTTTTGCTGTTCCCTTCAGTTTTTCCTTTTAACAGGCCGCTGGCGGTGGATATCTATAATTGCAAGTTGATAACATATTAATATAATCAGTTACATCGCAAATCTGAATAGAAAACTAAATACTTTAAGTAGGATTTTGCATGCACAGCAGAGAGCAGGACCAGTATAAAAACATCAATTAAATAATCTAAAAATAAAAGATACGTTAAATTTGAAATGAACTTTGGAATATGAACGAACTGAAAATCATGGAAATTCGAGCATAATAATATCAAGGGCATTTTACCAAACGAACTATATCATATGCTGCTGAAAACTTACGCGGCATTGCTGGCAGGCACATCCTCGAACAGTACCTCCCAGCGTGAGCTAATAATATATATTATACAAAATGATATAATAAAGAACACAATGCCAGTGCTTAGAATAGAAATTTCATGCACATTAGACGGACGTAAGAAGATGCGTGCACTGAACTGCGTCCATGTTGATTCAGTCCATGTTGAGTATTGGCCGGAAGTCCAATTGTAATCTTTAACGGAAAATTCAGCACATAAAAATATTATAGAATTATATGAGCCTTTCCAAATTCACCTTTAATGAGGAAAGCAGGACTTAGGGCGCTTGTGTAGTTCTGTGTGGTGAGCCGACACTCCCCACTGCCGTTATAGCCGTTGAAATAAATAAGTGGCAAGGAGCTGCAGTTTTCCTTAGCTATATTTGGCTGCGGTTGCGAAAGCAAATAACCGAATAGTCGATACGTCCAACCTGAAGATTCTTGCGAACCACCGTATACACTTATGTAGCTATAAAAACAAAAGTATATATTAAGATAGAGCAAATTTGTGATATAATTTATTGCTCACCGCATCGGTGGCAACGGAATGCCACGTGCACTGCCTACAGGCGAAGAAGCTCTCAATAGTGGGCAGTCGGAGGACTGAAGGAAACAGTAGAAGAACTCATCTGCCCACAACGGATTGGCTACCTTGTTCTGCTGATATTGTACCCCAGTTAAAGTCTCATAAAGCGCCATAGCCACAATGGATGACACATTGCGCACTTTCATCTGCAGGGAATCCAGCTTGAAGTTCTTCGTATCGCTTACATCAGCCAGAACGGTATAGTCCTGACTTGTATTCGCATACACGAAAGCCACGTTCTCGAGATCATCATAAATGGAATGATAGAATTTGTTGCCAGGCACTGCATTCAATATAAACGCTTGGAATTTCGAATCATGACTCAGAAAAGATTGTGCCGACGTTGGTGGCAGATGATAACCAACGTTTGAATCAATGTTCACATGGAAATCATAGCGTGGCGATTGAGCATAGCTATTCAGTCTCTGCAGCAATTCTAGCGCCAACTTCGTTGAGGTTAGTGTGTGAAGCTTGATGTTCGCAATATCGTCCAGTGTGCCAATATCCAGCATGAATTCTATGTTCTCCAGTGAAATTGGCGTGCTGAGTGTACCGGTCGTTGGAAAGTCTAAATTTTTCATGTCATAGACAAATCGCTGGGAACCAATGTAGTCATAAGATTCTCCATTGAACGCGACAAACAAAATGTTGCGCTGTTGATCGGGCAGTTTGTTTTGTGGAGGCAGAATCTGATGCAACATATGGGCAACCTGTATCATTGTTGCCAAGCCCATTAGAGAATCTAGTGCACCCAATCCTAAAAGACAACTAAAATGTTTATAGGTATTCAGCAATAGAAGTTCTCAAACACTCACCAACTCCGTCGAACATGCTTGTTGTATCTAATCGACAGGAGACGATTATAAACTTTTCGTTGGGATTAGCACTGCGTTTAGCATCTGCATCTAGATTTTCAGTGGAATTACGCGGATACACTGTAGCATAAACATTTCGACCCTCCAAGGGATCACAGAACTTGCTGCCACTAAGGTTGTTTACGAACTGAGTGCGACGCATGCAGACTTCAGTGTTGACAGCCGCTGACATAAATGCCTTAACTTCTACAGCGCACAAGCTACGCAGGGCATGCGATTCGTAGTCGTGATTATTGAACCGTTCGGCACAGTTCACCAGTTTTTCAACTTCATCTGGGTCGGCTATATAGTAGATGGGAAAGGGAAAGTCTTCGTGCAGCAGACCTGTGCCCCAACGATTCCAGGTATTTGCCACATTACTTGCATCACAAGTCGCCGTCTTCGTGTCGTTCTCTCGCTTTATTGCCGATTCCATTGTGAATCTTCGGCGTCAGGGATGGCTTAAAATGTGAAATGGCTTAAATGTAAAATGTAAGGTAAATCAATGACTGTGATGGGCGAAATTCTGGACATTTATATAACGAATACTTTTAGAGAAATCATTACAGATATTTCAACTTACACATAGCATATACATATATATATTGGCCTTAAATCCTGACAGAGGTTATCAGTTAAGTTTAATGTTAAATCCCTAATATATCTATGTACATTTAGAATTGAAAGGAAACCTCTTCTCGTTGCCACAATACAAAAAATTAAATTCATCAATCTTCGGTTAATAGCTAGTTATTTTACAGTTTAACGCTAATTGCTAATTTTATGTGTCTAAATACAAAAAAGTATATAAATAGTGATTATTCACTTAATTATAAACAATTGAGAATATCATTTAAGTGTCTTTTTGTAAGAGGTCGCATCCACATAATGCTTTTGCTGTTCCCTTCAGTTTTTCCTTTTAACAGGCCGCTGGCGGTGGATATCTATAATTGCAAGTTGATAACATATTAATATAATCAGTTACATCGCAAATCTGAATAGAAAACTAAATACTTTAAGTGGGATTTTGCATGCACAGCAGAGAGCAGGACCAGTATAAAAACATCAATTAAATAATCTAAAAATAAAAGATACGTTAAATTTGAAATGAACTTTGGAATATGAACGAACTGAAAATCATGGAAATTCGAGCATAATAATATCAAGGGCATTTTACCAAACGAACTATATCATATGCTGCTGAAAACTTACGCGGCATTGCTGGCAGGCACATCCTCGAACAGTACCTCCCAGCGTGAGCTAATAATATATATTATACAAAATGATATAATAAAGAACACAATGCCAGTGCTTAGAATAGAAATTTCATGCACATTAGACGGACGTAAGAAGATGCGTGCACTGAACTGCGTCCATGTTGATTCAGTCCATGTTGAGTATTGGCCGGAAGTCCAATTGTAATCTTTAACGGAAAATTCAGCACATAAAAATATTATAGAATTATATGAGCCTTTCCAAATTCACCTTTAATGAGGAAAGCAGGACTTAGGGCGCTTGTGTAGTTCTGTGTGGTGAGCCGACACTCCCCACTGCCGTTATAGCCGTTGAAATAAATAAGTGGCAAGGAGCTGCAGTTTTCCTTAGCTATATTTGGCTGCGGTTGCGAAAGCAAATAACCGAATAGTCGATACGTCCAACCTGAAGATTCTTGCGAACCACCGTATACACTTATGTAGCTATAAAAACAAAAGTATATATTAAGATAGAGCAAATTTGTGATATAATTTATTGCTCACCGCATCGGTGGCAACGGAATGCCACGTGCACTGCCTACAGGCGAAGAAGCTCTCAATAGTGGGCAGTCGGAGGACTGAAGGAAACAGTAGAAGAACTCATCTGCCCACAACGGATTGGCTACCTTGTTCTGCTGATATTGTACCCCAGTTAAAGTCTCATAAAGCGCCATAGCCACAATGGATGACACATTGCGCACTTTCATCTGCAGGGAATCCAGCTTGAAGTTCTTCGTATCGCTTACATCAGCCAGAACGGTATAGTCCTGACTTGTATTCGCATACACGAAAGCCACGTTCTCGAGATCATCATAAATGGAATGATAGAATTTGTTGCCAGGCACTGCATTCAATATAAACGCTTGGAATTTCGAATCATGACTCAGAAAAGATTGTGCCGACGTTGGTGGCAGATGATAACCAACGTTTGAATCAATGTTCACATGGAAATCATAGCGTGGCGATTGAGCATAGCTATTCAGTCTCTGCAGCAATTCTAGCGCCAACTTCGTTGAGGTTAGTGTGTGAAGCTTGATGTTCGCAATATCGTCCAGTGTGCCAATATCCAGCATGAATTCTATGTTCTCCAGTGAAATTGGCGTGCTGAGTGTACCGGTCGTTGGAAAGTCTAAATTTTTCATGTCATAGACAAATCGCTGGGAACCAATGTAGTCATAAGATTCTCCATTGAACGCGACAAACAAAATGTTGCGCTGTTGATCGGGCAGTTTGTTTTGTGGAGGCAGAATCTGATGCAACATATGGGCAACCTGTATCATTGTTGCCAAGCCCATTAGAGAATCTAGTGCACCCAATCCTAAAAGACAACTAAAATGTTTATAGGTATTCAGCAATAGAAGTTCTCAAACACTCACCAACTCCGTCGAACATGCTTGTTGTATCTAATCGACAGGAGACGATTATAAACTTTTCGTTGGGATTAGCACTGCGTTTAGCATCTGCATCTAGATTTTCAGTGGAATTACGCGGATACACTGTAGCATAAACATTTCGACCCTCCAAGGGATCACAGAACTTGCTGCCACTAAGGTTGTTTACGAACTGAGTGCGACGCATGCAGACTTCAGTGTTGACAGCCGCTGACATAAATGCCTTAACTTCTACAGCGCACAAGCTACGCAGGGCATGCGATTCGTAGTCGTGATTATTGAACCGTTCGGCACAGTTCACCAGTTTTTCAACTTCATCTGGGTCGGCTATATAGTAGATGGGAAAGGGAAAGTCTTCGTGCAGCAGACCTGTGCCCCAACGATTCCAGGTATTTGCCACATTACTTGCATCACAAGTCGCCGTCTTCGTGTCGTTCTCTCGCTTTAGTCCGCTGTATTGATTTGGACAGTTGAGTTCATGCGAGAATTGCTTCATCTTCTCGGGCTGGTTTATTAGCAGCACAACTGAGATCACTTTCGGACCAGCTTCCTTCAGGCGCAACAGATTGTCCCGAGTGAATAAGTGCGGTGGTATAAGAGGAGCATAGGGCGGTGAAGGGGGGCTGCTGAGCAAAAACTCCAAGTCTGCTTCGACAAGTATTCTGTGTAAAGCGCCCACTGATCCCGAAAAGCTTGCTGCGCAGAAAAACCAAAAATGGAGGGATGACTTGAGACATTCCCCAGCACACATTCGCAAGCTCTACTCACATGAGCATCCAGTCTGATGTGTTCCATTCAAGCGGCGATAGCAACTTGCGCCTAAAATGGGTTGGTACATTTTATCGCGCGTACGTTCGCCTAGGACTGCAATAGACAATGTAAAGCAAATTGGGTGAGTCAACAAAGCAAATTTCTATCTGTGTTGGCGTATTGCAAAAACGAACTTTTGTTTTCGCCCGGTGACATTATTATTTTTCGCTTACCAATTACAATATGCAGAAAAAATAGCAGCCATAATAAAGCTGCTCTCCTGCTCTGTTCTGCCATTGAACGGTATCTTTTTGTATTTTCCTTGTCTTTATTACTGTGTCAGACCTGAGATGTAAACCGTATGCAAAAAACAAACGAACTATTTATGTGCAGGCATCTTGCTTATTGGTGATTGTCACGAACCTGCGACTTGTTTATATGATATGAGTCACAGTTACAACGAATAACAGTGGCATTCCCGAATTTGTTTGAATATCAAGTATTTGTTTCAATATCAAGTATAACGATAGTATTCTGTGAAGTTATTTCAACATTCCATTACATTGTGCATGTACTTATATATAATATATAATTTATTAGCTCACTATTTAATTTCACATTTAAAAGAGAAAAGAATATATATATTATTCCCATATATATATTTGAACAAAATTATTGGAAAGTGGACAATTATGGAAACAAATGTAATCCAATAGTAAAGATTTCTTTTATTTCTATCTCAATTTTTTTTACTTAAATATAGCTATGGCTAATAAAAAAAGCAAAACTTTGCTATGTCTAAAATAGCGTATCTTCAGCACGTATATACTCTCCAATATCAGATTGATGGAAGCAAACGGTAGTCAATGGATCCGCAGTTTTGCATTCAGTGGTAGATCGTGCGAGGACGCCAAAACCAAGGGCTAAATCATTCATGGAGAACACAACAACTCCTTGATATTGTCCAGCGTTCTCAGTAATACGGCCCAAGCCAGACTTTGGTATGTGGTTGCCATACAGATACTGTTGCTCAAAGGAAGGTTTCACCCACACTTTGTACTGTGCATATGGTGCCAAGTAATAAAGGGCCGTAATGTGAAACTTCAGCTTGTTGGTCTTTGAGAATTTTCCGAAACATGTCCCCACGCAAACAAGTTGTTTGTAACCGAAACACTCGCTTAATTTAAGTATCCGTTCCGAAACATAATAAACACGATCTCGGTGCTCTCGGAAACAGTATGTGCCATCAGGTCGGTCAATTAGTTGCTGTACATTTGAGCCAATGCTAAAAGTGAATGAACTTGTTAAGAAATGAATTTATTTAACACTTGCATACTTACTATTTAGCTAATTTCTCGAAAAGAATCTTTGTACGTTCGTCGGTTAATCGTTTCATTTTATATTAAGGTACAGAATTCAGGCGGAATACGAAACAATGTGTTTTTAGATTATAGCACCAAAAAATACCACAAAGGCACATGCTGCGATAACAAACATTTTAAATGCCGGTATCGATTAATTTATTATTACATTAGTGTCGATATATACGATTGGCGCATTTTGCGTTAACATAATGTTAATAACATAACGGCACTAAGCAATGAACATTGCTTAGTGATAACGGATTTCGACTAATTACCAATAACTTGGGATATACAAATTCACTGGTTTGTTGGTTATCCTTTAATTTAAAGGTATTCAATAATTTATAAATACTAAAAATTGTACATACATAAAATAATACTAATACATAATACAAGATCACGTGTTCACTAGGCTTTTTGACAGATAGTTTCGCTCCTTTAGAAGATGATCCAGCTGTTGCTCCTCGTAGTATACAACGAATTGGGCGGCCGAAACTTGTTCAAACAAATCACAAATGCTAGGTTTTAAATTGTAAAACAAGAGCAGCTGCCCACGTTGATTGAAGTCATTGATAAGGGAATCTATGACGGTGGCAGTGGTGAAATCGGCACCATACACATGTGTGGCATCTACTACGACAGGCATGTTCATCCGCTCGGAATGTTTGTTAACCACCTTGCGTACGTATTCAACGGACGGGAAGATCAGACTGCGATCCGGTGTAATAATTATATACTGAATGCCTGTTTTTGTTAGCAGAACTTCCATACTGAGTTTGGGACGTGCAGCATTATACAGAATGAAGATAACGTTAATCCCAATGCCAATCAGAATTCCGCGTTCCAATGGTAGAACCAAGCAAGACACAAAGGTGCAAAGGCCCGGAACAAGATCGCTTTCTAAAATGGAAATCGTCAAATAATGTGAGTATGTCTGTAAGGGATAACTTACTCTTAGCACGCCACATGGGCTTGATTACTTTGGTTTCCACCATAAAGACTACCGCAGTAATTATTATTGCAGCCAGCGTGGACTTGGGTATAAAAAACAGATAGGGTGTCAGGAAAAGTAGAGCTACCATAACCAGTGCACCAGTAAAGATATTGCCAAGTGGGGTGCGCACTCCGCTGGCGTTATTGACAGCTCCACGACTCAGAGCTCCAGTACAAGGAAAGCCTTGCACAAAGGAATTCAATATATTTGCTGTCCCGATAGCGATGAGTTCTTGTGAGGCATCTATGGGCTTGCCACAGGCTGTTTTACAAAAAATAAAAATATGATCAGGAATCTTTAGCAAATCAAAACTCTATTTTAGAAGTTACCGAAAGCTTTGGCTATTGCAATACTCTCCATGAGGGAAATCAATGGTATCACAATTAGTTCCGTTCCCATGCTATGCACAATACTAAAGAAGCCCTCTGGCAACCCGTCAGCAGTCTCGTTCGCACTCAGCGATGTGGGTGGCAACTGTATGCTGGGCAGACCAGAGGGAATCGTGCCCACAATGCGGAAGGGAGTGCCGTGTTCATCACTGTGGAGCAGATATCCTATAAAGCAACAGACAATGACCAAGACTGCGTTGCGGGCTGTACAGAAAATCCAAATAGTTTTGTTGACAACGCACTTCCACCGCAATTTCAAGTCCTCCGTATCTGTCCACAGGCGATAACCAGTCAATGATCTCATTATCAATAGTAGCATTATGCAGGTGATGCCGAGAACAGTATCGCTAGCACGGGCTTCATTCATCTTCATGAATAACTCTCTCCAGATCTGCAGAAAGGTGTTGCCATTGGCAGTTATGCCGAGAACGCTTTGAATTTGTGAGCTGAGAATGATCAGTGAGACGGCAGATGTAAAGCCCGACGCAACCGGTCCAGACACAAAGTCAATGAGAAAACCAAGTCTAAAGATACCCATTAGTAACTCCACAACGCCACATAAAAGGCAGAGCAATACCGACTTCTGCACAGAGCCTGCTGCTACTTGATAGGTTAGCAGCGCAGTTATAGCTGATGGTCCCACAGGTACGTCCTTGCAACTGCCCAGGAATATGTAGACAAAGCAACCCAGAAAGGATGCATAGAGTCCATACTAAAAACACAAAGAGATTACATACAATACTCATGGGTATAAGACATACGAATACGCTTACCTCTGCAGGAAGCCCGGCAATGGCGGCGTATGCTATCGCTTGAGGAATTACTGTTAGTCCAACGCTTATACCTGCTACTAGGTCGCAGATTCCATCTTCAGAGCTGTAGCCCGGCAGCCAACCGAGAATTGGTAACCTTTTGTGGAGTGTTTTTCTATTCAGTAGTCTCCGTTGGATACTTTGTAGAGTGTCCCAAAAGGTTTCGCTAATGCTATAGGACTTCTCGGGATGCACCTTTTTGCCTTCATCTGTCACTATAGGATAAAGCGAATAATTTTATTAACGAAAATATAAACTAAACGAGAGCAACAGTCGCGCAAAACGCGGCAGTGGGATACCCTTCGACCTATGTTCCCGTGTAGTTTAATTTGTTAAATTCATACACATATGCATATGCACATGCTTTGAAATTAATCCCGACAGATGGCGCTCGCGCTTCGCGCTCGCCCTTCTCCCTTGTTAGCTGACAGAAGCACTTGGTTTTATGCTCATACTTTCTTAAATAACTTCTATGTTTATTGTTCGATTGGATTGTAATTTGGGGACTACGTAGATATTTCATTTAGCTTAGTATATGTTTAAGTCAGAAAGTTGTATCTTATATACAGCGCTTACAAATTAAGTTCAAAAATTAAATTATTGATTTGTGGGGGCGGTGGGCGTGGCACCTAACATTTGAAATAAACTTCATCTGCTTATAGTACACAGGAGTCTTCCTGCCAAGTTTGGTAACTCTAGCTTTTATAATAGCTGAGATCTGTGCGTTCACACAGACAGACGGACAGACGGACAGACGGACAGACAGACAGACATGGCTCAATCGACTCGGCTTGTGATCCTGAGCAAGAATATATATACTTTATGGGGTCTCCCACGCCTCCTTATGCCTGTTACATACATTTGCACAAAGTTAGTATACCCTTTTTTGACCATTTTCAATGGTCGAAGGGTATAAAAATAATATTATATATATACTATTGAATATTATTGTGTAAATGTTAGAAAAATTCTCAAAATATCACGTTTGTGGGTAACACGAGCTGTAGTTATTTGCCAATACTTTAACTTAAGTTCTTTTGTAATCGACCGATGACATCTATAATATTAACCGCAAAAACCCCAAAACCCATAGACACTCTGAAAAACTTTTAGAAAACTTACATATGAACTCCTTGGATCCTCTAGAACTGCTCTCTAATGTGCAGTGTTTGTAATCCCCTTCCGACAGGTTAAAAGTAATACTGATGGAAGAGCACTTATGTGAATCATTGATATACACATGATCCCAAGCTGGATTTGATTTAATTGTCATTTTGGAAGGGCCTTAACGCTGAAATACATTTCAATAATAATATATTATAGTATTTTCAGCAGAATGTATAACTTAAATGTTTACCTTTCACATTTGTGAAAGCAACAAAACTTATAAGTATATATGAAATAGCCTTCGCTTCTTAAGTTGAAACTCTTTCTTACTCAGACCAAGACTTGATGATACTCTATACTCAGGTGTAAAGTTATTTAATTTCGTGCGTATTCTAAGAATTGTGTAAATGTTTAATTCATAGAGAAATAAACAAGTTTGTAAATTTATCTGCCTAACTTCTGGTTCGTTCTACCTATTAAATATATTTGCACAAAGTTAGTTTTACAGTCGAAGGGTAGTATAATTGAACACACGTTTTTGGTAATTGGTATTAGGTAACCAGATTTGTTTTACCTATAAACTTACTGATTGTATTATATGCATCGTTGAATTTTCTACATATGGAGTGCAAATGCAATTTAATATTTATAATGGCATTGTTACGCTAATATATGAAGTATTTCTTCAATTGTTGCTTGTATCATGTGTCTCTGTGTATATGTGTATATGTATAGTACGTTCTAAAGTATGGCAGAGCTCTTCAGAACTTTGAGCACGACTCGTCGAGAATACTCAAATGAAGATCTTTTAATGGTTTGTCTAGAGCATATTGTCTAATCGTTAAAAGACGCTCTATGTAATATTTCTTGCTAGGGTATTTACCTAGTAGATCCAAACCAATAACCAACAAGCGAGTAAATTGTTTGTTTTTAAATGATCTCATTGCTGAAGAATTCAAAGCCCCGTAACATGCATTGCTTAGAGTCTACATATATTTCGTACATTAGTACCTACAAGGTACAGTACAGCGTGTTATAGGTGAATAAGCCTCAATTCAAATTGTTATATTGCTTTTTGTACCGGAAGCGCATTTGACGATATGCAAATTCACTAGTTTTTATTATTTTTAGAATAACATTATCAGTTAACTTTCAATAGTTATTCACTGCTCACTAAAACATTGTTTTAAACCGTTATACTTAATCTTTTTCCATGTTTCGATTCACTTCACGAAATTTGTAAAAGCACAAAACTTTGAATATATTTTATATATATATATTTTATTTGTTTAAAGGAAAATTATATTAAAATAGTTTCACAGTTCTCTGAAGCAAACGCACCTCTCGGAATGATATTATTGTATATTGTCTTCGTACGCGAGCTGCATTTGTTTGTTTGAAACACAACAAGCTTTTGTGCAGAGCTTTTATTGTATGTCGCGAACTGAAAAAGCTCTCTATTGCAGAGAAATTTGTTGTGTTCCGCTCTCTCACTCTCACTAATTTGAAAGATACAAGAGCGAGGCCGCATGAAATAATGTTTGAAAGTTGTTGACATTAGAAGCTACAGCAGTAAATATATGCATTAATAAATTATCAACAGGCTTGCAATAGACTTTAACATTAATTATTGCAACCTTAGGTAAGTTGTTAACAAACTCTTCATGAAACAACTTGATTTAAGAACCGTTAAAATTACATATTGTTGCAAGCAAAAGCTTAACAAATGGGCAGTTGATTCTTTTTGGCTTTTGCGCTCATCTAATTAAATGCCCGGCTAGCTCAGTCGGTAGAGCATGAGACTCTTAATCTCAGGGTCGTGGGTTCGAGCCCCACGTTGGGCGAGTTTTACTTTTTTACCTTCTATTATATAATATATATATAATTTCCAAGACGCAACTCAAAATTATGCTACACATTTTATTTCACAATTTTACAGACATAACGAAAACTTGTTATGTCCCTTTACCTATTAGAGGTATTACCGGTATTATTAATACAACAGTGCTTGTTTTTTTAAAACGTTTATTTAACAAAGTCTAACGGCTACAGAAAAAACGATATTAATGGTAAAAATTCTTAACTGCAAACGTACAAAACTGTTTGTGGTGATGCAACACGCTCTTAATTCTTAAAATTGATTCTTGCAAATAATTTAAAGTTGGAGATCTCATATGCAAACAAATTGTAAACGATTCGGATAGTAAATTGAAGATAAGATTAAAGATTAAGTTATTATATTATTTAGTTAAGTTGATCTATGAATAAAACATATTATTACGAGTATAAAATGAATTTATTGAAGTGCATTGTAGGTTTCTACATAGTTTTTATTGAAATTGATTGCATGTCAGGCAACAGTTGTTCACTAACACATCAAGTACAGACTAGTGTAAGGAATGTATATATATATATATATATATATATATATATATATATATATCATATATTTATATATTTTGTATAACGCGACTTGTGTGAGAAGCGAATAAATTGACGGTGGTACTTATAAAACTTATAGTATATATAACGACATTTAGGCGACATGACGACTACAACATGCAATTGCCGATTAATGTTGAGGTTCTTGGGGAGCATTATCGGGGCATAAGAAGTACATTAACAATGTTTTATTTTGTTTTTCAATTATTGAGGCACATTCGATGGATCACTAAAGGAGATAAAAATGAATTTAAACCATTCTTCTGCTTCTTCAACTTTTCTTTTGACTTCCACTTGTGAAGACTTCTAGAAGACCTGTTTCATGCTCAAAACAAATGGCGTCAGCATAGAACAAAAGGATAGAACAATGTTGACCAGAGTTTCCTGATTTGCTGCAAATTAGAAAACGACATAAGTTTTGACAATTCCTAAGTTTGATTCTTGTAAAACCTACCTGCACTGCAAATGTCATGCAATATGTCCTCCACATACCCATTGTCGTTGTCGCAGAGACACAACTTGGTTTTACTTGACATGAATTTTGATACGCCAATAGTACGATTGTTGTCGAACTGACAGACCATTCCATCTTCGCAGTCGTTATTGCTGTTGCACTTATGGCGCAGTCCTGTAAGAAGCATTGTATAGGGAGAATCATTAAGAGACCCGAAATAGTCCACAATACTTAAGATACCAACTAGATGTAATATATAATATTTATAATATAATAGTGTATATGTTTGTGCGTCGTGCAATTGCAATATGGTGCATGTCTCAAATTGGCACTGCGGCATTTTAACGGTAGCCCCTTTTAGTCACGACATAATCTCATAAATTTGGCGTTACGTTACAATAAATTAGGTCCTTTCTCAAAATCGTATATGTTGCGGCTATTATTAGCGTAACAGGCAACGAAAATAGGCATGGCACTCTTTGAGGTAGGGCTATATTTATGATGAATTTAGGTGAAAGAATTTTGGTCTCGAAAGCATCTAGATTTTTTTAAATTGAATTTTAAATAATAAATAATTAAATTTACATGTATTTTGTTGCCGAGCTTTCGTACCTATAGTGTATTAAGTTCTTGCAATGTTTCTCAGAATTTCTTTATATTTATTTATTTACAATAGGAAACTAACTTTACTCGCTACCATTTCAAAGAATATTAATACCTATATACAAGCCCTCCATAAACCTTGGAGGTATCATAAAAGTGATGAGCATGATACGCAGTGGGCACTCATAATTTTTCACACTCACTCACACACCATTGCAGAGGATGCTTTGTTTAATTCTCATTTACAGCCGCTGGTACTTGAGTCAGACTGCTGACAAACAAAGGCCCCAGCTTCCAAGAACCTATGCAGAGCTCCTGAATCTTTAATGTCATCTGCACGAACATATATGCCAAGCAATTAGCTACATATCTTACTAACTAAGGCTCGCTAACTAATTCTGAGATGCGCCTGCCTGCCCTATCCCTCTCTCCCTTTCACACACCTTTGAGCACATCTGGGCAGAGTCCATTCATGGGTGGAGAATCATCGCCGCACAGGCAGCGCATTTTGTAGTCATTGGGGTCCTTAACACAGCTGGTACGGTCTATGGCAGAGCAATCATCGTGGGTGCTGCAGTCGCGGCCTTTAACTGCAAAATGAATAAAATACAATGCATAGTATATATTATATAAAGGGCATGGAACATTATTTTCAAATGTACTATAATGGATATAGATTTCATTGCAACTGCAAATAAATGTACACTAGGTACCGCCCACACTGACAAGGCGCGTGATTCGGATAATTTACTTTTATCGCCTTAGTATTTGCTGTTCTGCTTTGACGTTAGCCTTGTTGTCATTCCATTTGACTGACTTGTTTGATCAATTCTTATTTATGCTAGCTAAATCGGGGAAAACAGTTTAGTTTCTTGTGTACCTAGACCTAGGGACATAAAGCACGGCATGTCATTATGTGGTTCGATTCGATTTGGTGGGCGGACGGCTTTAGACACAATTTGACTTAGGCTATTAGTGCCATATGATTTGCATTTAACGATTCCCTCAGTCTATCATTTGTTTTATTAATCGTACACTACCTACTACTTAACCACATAAGGCACACAATAGGAGGAACTTAATTCAGAAGGGAGGATCTAAGTGGAGGGTTTCTTAATAGTCGATTTGCTCTATTTGTAAATGGTTTACCATAGTACTTACCATACTACATATGATAAATAAATAGTATAGTACGCTAAATACATAGTATAGTAAATTCCAAGTCTGGATGCTACTCTTTGCCATAACTTTAAGCTGAGGAATTTATCTTTAAGTTTGCGCTGATATTTCAAATATATTGATTTTAAACTTGCCACATTAACATTGTTTTGTAGTGATATATAAGAAATACAATACTTAGCACTGCGCTTTTCAAATCCCCCCAACCATTTTTGGCTTTAAAATTGCCTTGTAGGAAATCGCAGTTCCTTGGGCCAAGAAATTGTTTACTCGTACCATACTTCAGTTGTACCTTTTACGAATTGTACTCACTTATGGGACCCTGTGTGGGTGGTGGTTGATTATTGGTCTTGCCGAATGTGGTCAATGCCGTGGAGCTGACCCCGAAGAGTATGATGAAGACGCCGAAGAGCATGGTAAGGCTGCCGCATTGTGTGAAGCGCTTCAAGGGCTGCATTTCTTTAATTTACCTTAGCGTGCACAGTTAGAATTAAGGCGCCAAAAATCGAGCGAGCGTTATATAAGCCTCTCAAATGATTTCTCTTTCGCGCACTAAATAATTTTGAATATTCAAACAGTTTCAAGTCTCTGTTTATTTTGTTGTTCTAGTTTCTTATTTTTTTATTTTGCACAGCAACTTTCCAAAATTTATTCCGACCCCGAGCAGGTCGCACAAATCTGCATATATCTGCGCGCACTAAGCCAAGTTTTCGACAGTTTAGCAAATAATTCAGACTTTCGGATCTACACAGTTTAGTGTTGTAGACTTATGCCTCGACACTATCTAGCTGGGACAAGGTGCCACCCAAAATCGAGAACCAGTCGCTTGCGCGTTTGAAATCCAAGTGATGAATATCCTCGCTAGCACGTAGCTTAAATTTTGTACAATCATCGCGCTCCGACGACGGGCTCAACGATTGCTTGCTGCTACCCGCTCACGCCACCTCATTTACATGCCTACCCTACCCCTACCCTGCCAACCCCCAGCACACTCAAGGAGCTCAACCAACGCTTAATGCGCCAGCGAAGTCTGTATACACTTACTCTTCAAGCCGTGTCATGGCCTCATTCGCGTGCAGCTGCAGTCTGGAGTCGTATATGCTCGTGTCTCGCGGGTAGGGTATGCGAAAAGGCATCCATTGTATAGGTATGCATGCTCTAACGCACTTGTAGTGACTTCGTGTTAGTTTCGTTAACGAAGATGGATTTTTTGTAGTTTTACCTTCGTGCTGCTGTTGTTGGGTTTAGGTCGAGTCGGCCTCGTCTCCGTGTGTATTATAATAATGGCGAAGTCATTAGAGCCCACTGCATAGCCTAGTTTTGTAGCTAACGTACTAACTAATACGTCCACACACACACATAACAACAACAACAATAAAGTGTGGCATTAGCACGCACAACGTCAACGGCATCAACAAAACTCTTTCTCTCTTTTCTGGCTAAAACAAAGCAAATACTGTTTTGACCATTATTCTTTGTGTTCGGTTCGGTTGGGTTTCTTCTTCTAATTACGTTTCGCCTGCATTGCCATCAGCACCAGCACCAGCAGGAGTCGCGCTTGTTGCTTGCCAAAGGTTGCATGACACGCCCACAATGTCCAAATTGCCAATTTTACAAATCACAATTTGCATATCGATCAACTAGATTTTTTTGGGGCATTGCGAATGCCAGTTAGAGGGAAATAACTGAGTAGTTTGAAGCGTACACGCGACTGTAAGACTATCTGCAAAAGTTGGAGGTATCCTCCATGCCAACTCCGAGATGCCCTATTTAAGCTACTTATTCTCTTTCTTCTGTGTGCGTCACGGTTTGATATAATAATTTACTGGTTGTATGATATTTCTAATTACATTTTATTTTAATCTTTTTAAGTAATATAATTCCAAGAAATAAGGCATATAGTGTTCTTCTAATGATCAACGTCATTAGGCACACAACAAGTTTTACCAAGTTAAAAACAAACATCAAACACTAATTGTTCTTGTTTATATTACGCGGAATCGAATAATACTCAGAGAATTTTTCAAATCAAAACACGCTTGAATCTCGTTAAACTTGTTTCCATTTGTGCGTAATGCAAATTGATATTTAAATATTTGCATGGTATATTTAATTAATTACCTCTCCAGTGAAGTATTTATTAATATACTAGGCCCTCTCTAGGAACCCTACCCCCAAGGAAATAATATAACGAATTCTTACAGAGCTGCAAAGCTCGTTTACCATTAGCCTGATCTGACGCAAATATTTCTACTTAATGCGACATGCAAACAGTTTATGAATACCGCGTTTTAATTTCTCTCTATAATTAATTCCTTTTATCGCGCGTCCACTGTACAAATTTGCTTACGTAGAAATATTCATGCTTATTTTGACATTGTTGATAAATGTTGTGGCCCAAATATTGCGCTGAAATTATATAGAAAAATCACGAATCTGAATTTTGGCAAGACGTTGCACGTTAAGCCCCTGACCAGTAATTAAAGAACCATTTCTGTTTTTGTTTCACAATCTGACTGCCATGCAATATTCCTGACCAAATGATTAATTAGTGCGAATGCCCAGCAAATGCAAAGTGCGACCTCTTGTGGAGAGTACCCTAAGTACTACATGGGTTTCTATATAATTTCACTCACGAAATCGTCTGTGGAGCTGGAACCGATTCTAGTCGCAATTGCCTATAGGTCTTCGAGTAAATGCCAATTTGGGGTACTTTAATTTCATACGTCCATCTATGGTCTAGACTCTATACGTGTAATGCCACGTTATACATGCAAGTGTCTTGTACTGCATTCATTCGTGCGGAGACGGAGCCAGCGGTACACGGGCGAAGGCGATACAGGGCCAGAGAATGGGCTAAAACAATCTATTACATAGAGGGAAGTGCCATGAAATAGTTGCAAATAATTTAATGTAGTGTCCTCTTTTCAATATTCATATTATAAATTCATTATTTTATTATGACATCGCTCTGGTAAAGGCAGCAATCAAGGTACAGGGTGTCTGTCGGTCGACTGTAGCAAAGCCTTTTGTTTGCCTGTTGCCTATTGCATGTTGCATGCATTTTGAAAAGTTCTAGAAACTATTGTTTCCTATTTATAATTGCTGAGAATTATAATTACTTCAATAGAGAAATAAAACAATTATAAGGGAATCGCTTACACTAAATGCAACCACAATGTAATCTAAGTTCCGCTCTTGCTCTTTTTCTCTGGTTGAGCCCTCCGGGTGGTCTTTTACCCTTCAAACATTGCAAAAAGTTTTATTAATATTGTCAAAAGGAGGCGTGATAAATGTATATACTTGATAAAGATCTCTCTATGGATATCTATTCTTTTGACAAATAAATTGATCTAGTCTTTGCGCAGACACGGGCAAGTACTTTTACGTGACGACTTATCTTTACAGAGGGTACCTATTCATAAAAACCTACTACCTTCCGCCCTCTACTGACCACCGAATACATTTAATAACGCAAGAGGCAACTACGTAAATCCGTTATGTTCATACATACATACATACATAGAAATTCGTATTATTTCAACAGGGGTTAGACCCCTCATACATCTAAACGAAAGTTCAAGTTAGACCCGTCGTTGCGCTCACGAATATGCAAATTTACGCATGAACAAAAGTAAAAGTTTCGAAAGGACCCATAAACGACCCAAAACAAACAGCACAAACACCCAAAATTTAGAGAAAGAAAAATCAATGCCTGGAGTCAAGAAAAACTTTCGCAACTTTGGCAAACACTGCGGCTAACTTGAGGTCGGATCTGGCAGTGGGCAGAAAACACGATTGAACCACGTTGATGGCGGAGGGCAACGGAGGCAACTCGAGTTCGAGTCAAGACTTTTGTGCAATATCACAAGGAGGCTTCATGGGGCCTGGCATACATAGGCATAGGCCTGGCTGTGAGTGTTGGCTCTCTGCTACATTGATGACGGGTCAAGTGCACGCAATCCATGACATCACCATGGGTCGCTGTAGGTCTACGTCTTTTCGGAAATTGCACGACGCGTACTGGCCGCAGCCGAACCCCTGAGGCGCACATAAAACCAACCACAACAGTAACAATTACTTAGGACTTAGGTGACGCACACGGTACGGTATGGAGGTATTACGGTATACGAAGGGCTTTATGGCCTGCTGCCCCTTGTTACGCCAATAATTAAGTGTAATCGGCAAAAATCCTTAAGAAAAACTTTACATTATAAGCTTCGACTGCGACTTCGAGAGCAAGAATTTCGAAATGGCAAAAAAACTTACGCTGAGGAACGCAAAGGTAATGACTAATTGGCATAATGAAGAGAGTATGATTGTTAAATAATGGAGGACTGTAGACTGTAACTGGACTAGACGCTGGGTACAATATAGTCGAGCAGGCCTCACCGAAATTACTGCTGTATTAATAATCACCAACATGCAAAAGTCTAGTTCTTAAATCCTAGCTGTAGACCCCAAAAGGACGTATTGATTGACGTTTGCAATTACAGTTACAATTGAAAACTGCCCGATTTTAATTGGATTAACTTTGTAATCAGACCTTTACCAGGCTGTTACAAGCCTGCAACTCGATTAAATATTACTAACAATTAGTCAACGCAACCTTGAAATAACAGAACATTCTTTTCATCATTGTATTTCAAATTGAAAATTCCATGAATAAACTGCTTTTGCTGCTAAAGCTACCATATTAAGTAAGGTACTTACACTAGCTTTAAGATCTAAACCTGTATTTCTATCTATATTATCTATTTCTTCGTAAGTTGAATCGCAATCTGACTCTGAATACGCATTTCTTATGTGCTAGAATTTGAAATTGGTTTTCGTTATAATATCAAGTCATAATCAAACAATATACTGTAGAGTAAATAACAAGGCTAATGCACTTTTTTACTATTGATTTTTAGGGAATAACATGTCGTGTTCAGCTTCTTGAAGGTATAATCTGAAATAGTTTTAATTTATGAAAAAACCAAGCCCCTTTGCAACAATCTTATTGTAACACACACGTTGAACTAATTAAAGCAAGTTCAAAATTGTGCAAATTGCAAAAGAAACATTTCTACCCAAGGCGCCATCCTCAATAAGATATATAGACTTGTATGTACACCATTATGAATGAAATACAGGCACTTTCCTGACGTTCTACTTTACGTTGGCACGTGTAGCAGATTAACCACAAATAATGAACTTCCTTTCGCTGATTGAAATGGCAAAGGGAGCATTGCACAAGGTGTTTAGGGTGTGCCAATTCCGTTACAATTGTGTATATAAAAGCTATTTGTCAACTTCGGGTACTGTATACTTACAATTCTCACTAGATTACAAATTCTTAAAGTTCTTTCGTATAAGATATAATTTTTATTAGTAAGATACACTGACCACAATATTGACGATGGATTTTGATGGTCTACAGAGGTGAAATATTTCTAGTTTGACAGCTGCGAGTTTGACAGGTTTGAGTTCGATAAGTTCGAGCTATGCTCAGAGTCAGACGATTGAGGGGGATGTGAAGGCTGTTGCGGCTGCTGTTGGTTGGCATTGTGTAAGTGATGAGGCTGCTTCGATTGAATGGCAGTGCCCGACTCATAGTTAATGCGTATCCATTGACCTTCGCTGTTCTCTTTCCACAGGGAGACATTGTTATCACCTCCAGTGACGGCTAGAACGTTGCCTGTGGTCGACCAGGAAATGCTCCATACAGCATCATCGAATGTGTGCAGTACAGTGGATGTCCACTGCGAAAGATCTGAATTACTGCTCCAAATGATAACGTGACGATCCTGCGATGCCGAGGCTATCTGTAGACGGGGCAAGCCTATTGATGGAGCCCATGCAACGTCGCGCACCCAATCCGAATGTGCTTCGAGACGATGCTCCTCTGTCCATCGGTCACTATCTTCGCGCCAAATTTTAACGAGATTATCGCATCCACCGCTAACCAAGCGTTTGATGGATGTATTGCGCGACGTCACGCGCTGATCAAAGGCAGCATCCGGTCCCTGTGCGGGACACCACGAAATAGCATTCACTCCAATGGTATGTGCATTTGGTATCTTTTTGGCATCCCAAACGCCGTATTCAGTGTTGCAAGTCAATACAGAAATGGAACCATCCGAACTAGCGCATGCCAACACTAGCCCATACTCAGATGGCGCAAAATCAACCGAATTCACCGAGGAGTCGTGGTTGCTATACTCGTATCTGAAATGTGGCAAGATTGTATTGTATGGACAGACCCAAGAGTCATTGTAGATAACAGCAGACATGCATACAATCATACATTTTCATGTGGGTGTATGTATGTCACACACACAGGCCTAACAGAATTTGACACTCACAGTTTTGTCCAATCCCTGGGTGTAGTTGATTTCCATATAATTACTTTCCGATCATATGAACACGATGCGAGGATGTTTCCGAACTTGGGATGCGCCCATGCAACTTGCCACACTGGACCCTGGTGGCCTTTGAGTTCGGCCAGCGCCTTGTTGTTTTTACGAGAGTGAAAAATTCTTACGCTTCCGTCTGACGAACAGGTAGCCAGCAGCAGTCCATAGAAGTCCAGTGCGGCATGATGGACCATGTCCTCATGCTCTGTGTCGATTTCCTGCAGCAAACTGACCATTTTGATTGCAATTTACTTGATTGGAATAAGTCTCTAAACAATATTTCTATTCCGGCCAGCAAGAGTTTGACGTGGAACATGCACAACAATCGGTATGTGATTATCGCAGAGCTAAATATCGATGTCTTAGAACCGATATTTTTTATAAAAATGAGTACACCTTTTTTTTTGGTATTTATTCTTAAAATATATTGAATAATTATCTTTAAAATGTAAGGGAACTTTTTTGTGTATGTTGCATATTTCTAATAAAATATACTGAATATATTTTATGAGGTTTTTGAATAATGTTTGTAAATAACTTATCAAATTTATAAAATTGTTAGTATATACCAAGAGGTATTTTCTGGCATTTTTATTTGAGTTGTAAACATTGTTTATCGGGTATTTATGTATTAGCATTGAAAAGTCACTCTGCTTGTCATTCGCAATTTTCCACATAAGGTGCTTTGGAAAAGGATTTCATGGTAAAAACTATTATAATATTGAACTAAAAGTATTTTATGCTTCTCAAACTCGAATTGCGCCACCTAAAGTGATTAATAAGAAGAGGAAAACTTGCAAGCACCGAAACAAAATACATATTACATAACCTTTTTAAGGTTACCAAATCACAAGAACTGTAACCAATGCAAAAGGCAAAGACAATACTAATATCATATTTATTTCCAGATGCTGACACAATCCATTCTTACCGGTGTCCGCGTTCTGCGCACAGAGGTTCGCCGTAACATTGCCATCATTGCGCCAGTACTGAACAAGCCATCCGATCCCATCCAGCAGCTGTTCCTTGACAAAGTTCGCGAATACAAGCAGAAGAGCGCGTAAGTTATCGGAAGAATGATTAGAATCTTTAAATTAACTCCAATTCCCGCTTTGCAGAGGTGGCAAGCTGGTCGACTCGAATCCCGAAATCGAGAAGGAATTAAAGAACGAGCTTGAACGTGTTGCCAAGCAATTTGGCAGCGATGGAAAGACAGACATGCTCAAGTTCCCCGAGTTCAAGTTCCCCGATGTCAAGATCGATCCTATTACCCAGACCGAAGCCGCCACTAAATAATTAGAAACCCATGAGTTCGTTAAATTGTTTTAAGTTAATTTCAAACTGAAGATGTTGGATGTTACACCGTAAGCAACTCTAACAAATAAAACATGATAAAACGAGATTGGCGAAACACAAAGTAAAGGCGTTTACCGTGTTCTACCTCGCACTGGCATCATATTCATTCGCATCTCATCTCATCATGGAGTTATTGTTTAACTACTTAAAACTGGTTTTGAAACAAATTTCAAATGACATGGTTGCTGTTACACATTAAAGCGATATTATTTGGACGTTTATAATATATATTATTGAATCACAAAGTGACAGTGGGGCAGTGCAAGCCCAACTGATAGTTTATTCTGAATCTCATTGCACGCACACTCACGATATACATATAGTATGTGGATGTATCCATCTAAATGTGTTGAAATTGGGAGGTAAGCTTTGCCTACTAACATTGCACCCCATTGAAAAGCTCAACAAGATCAAGTTCGTGAATGTGATAAAATTGGACGAGGCTCGACGGCTCGACTTCGTCTGATCACGCCGCGCGACTCGGTAGCAGTTTTATTTCAACAATCGCTCTCACAAGTGCGTCTACGTCTCGTAACGAGCTTCGATCTCAGTTTGTCAGCGCGCTTGCAAAGCTACACAGCCAAAGGGGCTGGCGAAGTAGCTAAGTAGGAAGAGAGTAATTATTTTAATCGTACTCGAAGCAGGGTCTTTGTACTCACTGTGTAGTTAGTAGTAACACAAAAAGAGAAAAAATATATTAATAGTAGTAGAAATATTAATATTTTGTTAATATCATATATACATAATCACATGTACGTGCGCGTATACATACATACATACATGTACATAGATAAATTGACTATATTTAGTGTTGTACATATAAACAAGTAATTGTTTTATTATTCGTTTATGACCACCTTAGTTCGTGTCTTGAAAGCAAATCAATATTGTGTTTATCATTGCACATCCAGCTATACCTATAGATACTATAGTGAGTTAAGCGTAAATATATGTAAGCACGTATATATGCATATATATCTGAAGACATTGGTTAATATGCAACCGGGTGGTCGATAATAGTATTTTGTTGAAACGATTACCTAATCTTTAACGGATAAAGACTTTGCTCTGTTCGAGATCTAAGCCTCGAAATGTTCTTATTAAATATATGACTAATGAATATCAAAGCTTTATATAATTGTAATTGAAGTAGGTTGGAGACCTCTAACAGCACAAGTCAAAGGTACAGACAACAACGACAAAATAACACGTTACGTTGTTTCGAAACGGTGAAATAATAATCATATATGTGTATAGAAATATAATGAGTTTCTATTTAATTGGAATACTATTGACTGTTTTCACTACTAGTGATGCGATCGAACATGAATCACTCAGGTAATCGATTGATATATTATTAAATTATTGAATAAAATATTAAATTAGAAATATAAATTAACAATCAATAACTCTTCTTTCCCTTAAGGTTACGTCGCGATGCGGCTAACAGTACGAGTGCCTTCGATAAGGAAGACGTAGGCTGGACTAATATTAATGCTGAAGTTGATATGGTCACCGTTATGGTTCTAGAACATCTACAAAAGCTGGGAATCGAACATCTCCAACTGCCAGATATGAAAGAAAGCATCTCTGTGGTAATTTTGTTAAGAAATATTTCCATGGCATCAAACACTTATGCGTTGCTTTCTTTCCCAGAAGCCTTTCTTCATTACTTATGAGGCGGGTCTGCACCTGACCAATGGAATTGTCTACAATCTTGCAGGCATTCAGAGACACAAAGATGCCTTTATGACGTATGAGGGCAAATCATTCTTGAGTAAATTTTATTTAAAAATAAACAAACTTCAGGTACGTTAAGCAGACAATACACAGTATTGTTTCTCCATTGGCAAAAAGCAAACGCATTATATCGTTAGAAGACAAACGGATTTTACTATATTATGTTAAACCTATTTATGCTTTCTAGTTTGAGTACGATTTTTTGCTGAAGTTAATGGCAATTGAGGGAAATGGAAAAGTGATTGGCTCATTAGATGACACCATCGTTTACGCAGAGCTCGCCGTTAACGTGCTTAATTCGAATCTTCACCTATACGATTTTCGAATAATTGAATTCAGGTAGAGTTTAGTTGTGTCTTTTATTTCGATCGTTATATAACAAAGAAAATTCTTGTTGACAGAAATATTAATGTTCAATTGGATCAAGCTCGTTTGATTCGGCAGTTTACGGGAATTATTTTGAGTCCCATAACCAACCTATTTAAGGATCGAATCACAACATCAATTGCCGATGGACTAAAAGAACAAATGCAGACTGTTATGGATGATTTTAACAACGAAGATCCTTTGGAGCTGCGTAAATTTACAAAGAAATTACTATCTGGCATAACGGGGTCTTCAGGTGAAACTGCAAAGAGTCTTTAGTGTCTAGCTAAGAAATTAATACTTATAATAAGGAAAGAAAATGAACGAATTATTTCTGTGCATCAATATTTCCTCATAATACGTAGGGAAGATATTCGCAATATTATACAAATAAGTTGTCAGTCAGTATTTTTCTAAAAAGATTCCCAATTCTCAAATAATGGTACAGTATGAAGAAACATTGTTAATTTTTTTAGATTTTAACGTTATTTGGTTTGTATTTTGGGGGCTAAAAAGCAAATAAAGAATACCTTATGTTACACTTTTAATATTCACAATTTGTTCCTGGTTCTAAAATCGTAAACGTATTGTTTATATACTAAAAATATTTACAAATACTATATGTGCGTAAATGTGAATTAAGCTGGACTGCAAAATACCCTAGGTATATGTATATATCGATAAACTTTCAATTCCTTTTTTTGAGGGTGATGCACGTCTACAAAGATGGAAGCCCCTAAAACTCTTGATCGTCTCAAATTTGTATAAACTTCATTACTTTTACACATAAACTTATTTCCGTTTATTGTAATATCAAATTATAGACGGAGAAATTGTACATACATTCTTCTATTCTTGTAGTACTTTTCTTACTCAGCTTTTCAGTGCTACAACTTATAATATATCGCGTTACATTTATGAAGTTATCGATAACCACAATTACATATTCAAAAGGATGTACCGTATTAATCAAATACACCCCATTCAGCGTTCTGATTGGGTAATGGGTATATATTTAGATCAAATGATTAGTTCATTTGTATCTTTAGACTTCAGTCTACAGTCAGCTCTGGCCCCCGGCGCACGTTTGAGGTGTGTAACGGAAAGACGCGTAGTGCATACATACGTCTTATAGCATGTGCATATTCACATCACATGCATATTTTTTGTGTGTAGACGAATAGACTATTTATACCATAAGAATTGTGAAAATATACGCACATATAGACGTATTTTCTGAATGGCCTCAGTACCCGAGCAGCAGCCATATGTTGCCTTGAATCGCAACATGTATAGTGCGGAAGAAACAAGTAGTTTGGATACTGATCCGGAAAATATACCTTACCATGCTCGTGAGAACGCCCTTCCATTCAAATATAGCGACATTCCCGTCGGATTTAGTGCCAGTAACTTGAATCATGTTGAGGTAAATAATGGTCTGGAAACAATCGAACGCAAGCCGAGTACCAGTTCCCATTCGACAATTAATTTGAGTCCCCGAAGAACTAATCGACCCAGTATATCTTCATCGATCCCATTACTGCGGAAAACACCCTCCCGAGAAGAATTCGAAGACATGCTGATAGAACGTATTGGACACGCCGACGAGGCAAAAAGAGAGTTGGCGATAAAGCTAACACGCGAAAAGGAAATTCAGAATGACGTGGATGCAGAAACGCCTTTAGTGGAGATAATAGAACAAGCTGTACAAGTGCATCCCACTGACATATCTATTGAAAAACTCACACCCAACTTATATATACGAAAACGTCCAGAAACACCTTCGTTTCCTGTTGCTTCGAAACCTATCAATCCGGAACGCTACGTTAGTCCCTACACAGCACCAAATTGGCTCCCAACAGGGGATAGGTCGGCCTCTGTAGAACTTTGTGCGGGAGAACCTGAGCATTTCGATTGCATCAATCAAACCAAGGAAGTGGAACCGCATTTGGTAAGGTTCGCAAAGAATTCATCTGAGCTGTGGTACAAGCCCAACATGAGTCGCGATGAGGCTGTTGAGTTGTTACGCAATGCAGTACCAGGAACCTTTCTCATCCGAAACTCAACCACGTACCGTGATGCATTCGGACTAGTCCTGCGCGTTGCCAAGCCACCTGTTGGCGTCGTCACTGCGCCTGGATATGGGGACCAGCTTGTTCGGCACTTTCTAATCGAGCCCACGACACGGGGAGTACGTCTTATGGGATGCAAAAATGAGCCAATGTTCACATCGCTATCTGCCTTTGTCTTCGAGCATTCGATTAACAAAATGTCCCTTCCTTGCACTCTGATACTACCCGATGAAAATAATACGCAACATTACCAACCAGAGCTGCCATTTATTCCAAGCGCCGCTTGCAATGTACTCTACCTTTATCAGAGCGACGTAGAGTCGCTCACCGGAGACGAGGCAGTTCGACGCGCCGTGCATGAAATGTACTCAGGCAAAACACTACCAGTTCCCTTGGAGGTTCAGTTTAAGGTATCGCAACAGGGCATAACCTTAACGGATAATACGCGTACACAATTCCTCCGGCGGCACTATCCAGCAAGGAACGTATCCCATTTTTGCATGGACCCGGACAATCACTTCTGGAGTGTCGCCGCCAAAGATGAGGAACTGCAACGTTCCGTAAATAAGTCTATTTTCGCATTTATAGCACGCCCACTGACTGGTACGAAGGACAATCAATGTCACCTCTTTTGTGATCTGTCCTCAACGCAGCCAGCATCCGCCATTGTTTTGTTTGCCCAGAAGGTCCTGCCACTGCACGATATCAACTTAAGGGTGTTGTAATTGAACTAATTGAGAGAATGTAATATTAAGAACAGTATAATTGATGTATCCAATATGTGCCAATATTAATATTACACTTAATTTGAAAACTGATTTTCTAAAGTGTTTTATTCTTTACGTAAAGTGAAATAGTCTTAGCTTACATAGTGTACTCTTTTCTGATTTTGAACACCTGTGGAAACTTAATAATCAAACATCCTACGCACCTGAAGAACACATTATAATGAAAATATGACATTTATAAATAGTGCGTTTAGAGTTTCGTGAAAATTGATGGAAAATGTGTAACAGACTTATATTTTTAGCATGCATACGTAATCTTAAAATACAGCGATGAACACTTCAAAATTGCATAATATGTAAACTACTTAAACTAGTGCAAAGAGATGTTAAGAAATGTAAAACTACGGAATAGAATTAGATAATAAATATTTGATATAAACTATATATATACTTGTATAGTAAAGAAATGCAAGAAGCAATACTAATAGGTGTTACGGCAGTACAAAAAACTTTAACTTTAAGATAAATCAGACATTTCCTTATTGCGAGTATCTCGCTTCGTTCGAGGTGGTGGAACAGGCGGAGTTGATTCTCCACCTTTCTCTAGATCACCAATAGAGACAATGGGTTTAAAGACCTTGCCATGTGATAGGTTTCCAATAGAAGGGTTCTCCTGCTTTTTGCAAAGTCTTTGGAGAAGTGCTTTTGTCCATTCGGTAATTTTGATACCGTACAATTTGTAGATAATCCATATGCCGATGCCAATAAATCCCAGAAACATGATAATACATAAGACTGTTATGAGTGGACTTAGCTGCTCATGATCACTTTCCACCTCCACTTGATCCTTCTTTGGTGGTGTAGTAACACGTACTGTAGGGCGTAGAACAGGACGATATGGTGGTATACGTGCATCAGTAGTTAATGCAATATCGGAACACGATCGAAACTCTTCCTGGGGACCACAGCCGACAGCACCATTGCCATCGTCGCACATTCCCCAGTTATTTCCGGCCACATAACGCCACTGCAGTACACACTGATTGCATAGCATATCTGAAATAAAGAATAAATAATAATTAAGAAAGAGTTCAACAATTTGGAAACGTGAAACAAACCAGGCAATTGAGCTTTCATTTCGTAAATTCGACTTCCATTCCGTGGGTAGAACCGGGTATCCAAATCTGATGGACCGGGCTGCGAAGGGGACCCACTAAGCATTTTCAATATATTCTCATCAAGACACGCCTGCTTGGCGCTTGCTTTAGGGCACAGTCTAAACTCGAAGTAGCTGTGGATAATAATAATATTAGAACATCATCATCAATTCATCCTTAATCGTTCCTTACCCCATGTGACTTGCCGTTAACTCTACTCGAATTGTGATTTCGCTACCCGGCAAATAGCTTCGCACAATAACCCCCTGCCCCCATTGTCCACCGTTCTCATGTGGTCGTGGCTCTGGCATATCCCAGGCATCACCACATTCTCCACATTTGCCGCCATTGCGTTTCCACTGACGCGTAAAGCCGCCACAGTAGAGTTCATGGTCATTATAATCCGGTGGAGTTTGGAATCCGTACCGCCACGCCGACGCTCTACTTGGGGGTTCAATCAGTCGTCCATGTCCCTCGCTATTGGCAACGAAGCATGCGATCAAAGTGAAGAAAATAAGCCATGTCCCAGCGCTTGACCGAACATATTCTTGCCTAACCATCACCTGAAATATGAATGTATGCAGCTCTTGAAAGTTGTTTTTTTGCGATCTACATATTCCACGCTAATGCGTTTGGCAAGCAAAGATGATGCTTTCTTTCTTCTTTGGTATCTCTTCTTTCTCTAAAAACATCTCAAATGAAAGTATTCGACAGAAGGCAACGCAATACCAAAAAGGTGTTTATGTCAATGATTCCAAAATCAGCTGACACGACCAATTGTCAATAAGGAAACAATAACAACTGCTTTTGAAATCGGTTACTCATTTCTTATTGGGCAAAACTGGTTTAAAAACACATAAGAACCAAATTTAAAGATACACAAAGAGGAAACTTTTAAAACCAGTCTAAGCTTCTGCTGCTCGAAACACACACGAGTTGAATCCTTAAAATAACTATTGACGTCGCGATACGTCGAAGTTTAAATCGATGTGCATGTATTATTGCATTATATTTTATTATTTAATTATCCAAGCAATGCACTCTTCATTGTCTAACTTTCACTCCTCACGAATGATACGAGGCCCGTGTCAGCGAAAAGCGACTAATGTGTAAACAATTCATATATACATTTATTTACATATACTCTGCAAGAGTACATACTCTGAATACGCAAATGTTGCCCAGTAATACATAACATAATTAGTATTGTCTTGCGAATAAGCTTGAGACTCACATAGATTTATCTTCAGGTATTGCAAATTATCTAGACCGCTTTCTTTTCTTCTCCTGAGAGAAAGATGAGGTAACCCTTATGGCAGAACCTTATCAGCTCACACTTTCAATGCCGAATGTAGATCAACAACTGATGGTTAAGACCTTTCACTCACTATGCGCGGATCTTAAGTATGCGGGCTGCATACAGTGTCAGTTCGAAGCGAGGCGAAGAAACTTCGTGCACTACCCATCAACTCTTAACCAATACTGAGCTGTCTGGGGCTGGGAACCAAGCATGTGGATTTCAGTCGCGTTTTTCGGCTCTTTGACTTGTATAACTGGTTTGGAGAAATTTTTGTGTAGCAACTGAAGAGCGTCGATCCAGTGTACTCAAAACAGTCTTCATGGAGTGGAGTCTTCATGTCTTTTGTTGTCTTCTTGGATATATCATCCACGTTTTTAGTGTGCGTTGTTTGCGGTGCGTTGAGAGTGGTCATGGTTCAGAGGGCCTAAGGAACCGTGTGTGTGTTCAACATCATCAGTACAAACCTCCTTTCCGTTTTCAGAAGTATCGCGCTTAGGTAACTTACCATGCACATTAACTTCCGTCATATTACGGACTACACCTCAGTCACTGCAAAAAGTCGAATCTGGAAAAAAACATTTGAACAATTATCATGACACGCTGGATATATTTTGGACATATGTAAGTTTGTTGTATCGTCACAATGCGCAACGTAGACCCATTAAGCTTACACTAATAATACATTGCACACTAGACATTATTCAAAGATACCTGCTTGATAAGACGATAAGTTACCGTAAGTTTTTGTTATGGTGTGTAGAATTTTCTATATTACACTTTTGATTAGGGCATTAAGCCGATTGGTTGATCCAGCAGAATATCCCGACAAAGGTTCGATGATTGTGTTTGTGCGTTAGATAAAAGAAGACATCTGCGTTCCCATAAACTATATATTGGACATACATATGCATATTGTCAACCAACATCATTATCCGAGTCGAGAGAGTCATGTCAGTTTTTCCATCTACTTCTGTATGTGTGCATGAATGGCACAGAAAAGAAAAGTCATATGACAAAGATAAAATAAAGGAAACGTATCCTAAACAATGATAGAACAACGAATGATTTCGTAGGATTGCGGACTACAAATATGTTATAAAAACTGTTACCGGTTTTTTAAATTTCATTTTAACGACGCTTTTGATTTTTTATTAAAAGTCCTAAAGTATGCTATATGTTTTCAGTGTGCAATTGGCTCAGCGGCAAATTTTTAAATCGGTGCTGCCAGACATTTTCATAACAGACATGATAAAATTTAAAATAAACTAAAAAAAGTAAATAAACGAAAATAGCAACATTTTTCAGCATTAAAAATTTCCGTGAATAAATTTTAAATCTTATTACTATGTTGTTCCCACACAAGTTCAAAAATCACGACACGCTCTCATCACAATATTAATATATCGATAAGAATGACACTGTTTAGTGCCACCACTAATAAAGCATTCTCGATTTGCATGTCTTTACTTTATTTATTATATACGAGCGGGCACAGTTATACGAAAGATACATTAAGACTAGATATGGCCGACAGACTCACTCAATTGCAAGATACTGTAAACCAAGTAAGTTCTCCAGAATTGACATATACATAGGTATGTATTTAAAATTGCAATCTTGTTGTCATTTTTTGCAGCAAGCCGAGCACTTTTGCAACGCTATTGGAGTCATACAGCAAACATCTTACCCCAGCAAATTTGCAAATTTTGATCGAACAGGCTCACAGACACCCGTACAAAACCCGCCTCAGGAGGATTATGCCCAACTTTTTGCACAGTTAATTGCTCGCTGCGCTAAGGATATCGACACATTGATCGAATCATTGCCGAACGAAGACAGCTCTATTGAATTACAAAACTCGAGCCTAAAGCGCCTTGAGATCGAGAACCAAGAAACTGCTGAGCAACTTGAGCATGTCGTTCAGAAGGGTGAATTGTTACTAGAAAAAATACAAACTGCCCTCGAAGATATCGCTCAAGCGCAATTGGACATGCAAATATCATTAAAACCAAGTTTACAATAAACCATTCTTCCAATATTACAACTGGGGTTTTCTTAAACAATCGGTGGATTTCCATTTTACGTTTGCCCCATCGAGTTTTGAGCCATTCCAAATAATTTTAGACTCTTCAGTTGAGTTGTCCAATAGCAGTTTTATATGCATATAGAAAATAAATTATTTTAACTTTATACAGATTATTCACATTATATTATACATTTTATATATTAATCTATAAATGTATTTACAGAAGTTTTATATTTAAAATAAATAGCGGAAGTAAATTCATATTATTGTTTATAAATTTTCGAAACAATAGTTCTTGTGAATGTTCATATTTTGCTGCGATTATTTAAAAAAAAGAGACATGCACGACAGTTTTTAGATAGATACATTGCTAGTTAATACTATTTTACCATTTTTATAAACCAAATGCTATAAACGTTCTTATATGCTATAATTTTACGCAACCGATTGTTAAAACAAGTTCTTTTAAATTGACTTAAAATAAAACTCCTCTATTAAGTTTACCTCTGAAACTATTATTTTGTAAATATTATAAGCATTAACAAAAAAATGTTTAATTTTTTTATCTTTACATTAATTAAGTGTACCCCTGCACCCCTGAGCACCACAAAGACATGGAATCTTTTCCTCTTCCAAGGGAAATTTGTAATCATATGTTATTTCTTCATTAATGCCGATAGGTTGTTTTGAATAGATAACGATTTTCTTTTCGGACTCTATGGTTATGACCTTGGCATAACAATTTGGCTGCAATTGAAATCAAATTAATTGTTTTCCAAGTAGATGAACTTCGATAATACTTACATTACAGCTGTGATTGATAAATCTCGCCAAATTACCACATTTTGTAGCATCGATAATAGTTTCCATATCGATGCGGAATAGATAAGAACTTCCAATACCGATAGCCTCATATTTGGTCTCTCTTAAATCAGCCACAACTGGCCGAATCATTTGTCCAACGTATTCGATAACCATTTCGTCCGCCGCAATTGGCTCCATGGCAAACAGTCCCCAATCGTGAATGGCAGATTTTGCAAATTTAAGTTGCTTTTTACGGAATTTAAGTTGATTGAATTTCAAAAGTTCTGACTCGGCCATCGAACCAAACGCAGTTAATAGACGTCGTTGATTTGATCGCGCTTCTCGAGATATTCCCTGCATTTTGGATATCAACTTATTATTATGATGATGATTGGAAAGCACCGTCGGCTCGTCGCATCTATCTTCGTTTTGAGCATCATAGACATTGGCCTTTGCATGATGATATTTGTGTTTGGCCTTTTCTCGTACATCCAATTTGTAAAAGCCTTCGGTGCGTGCACAGCCAGTTTTATGACGCATGAGCTCGTCGTCTTTTCGCCTTTTCTTGGGGGGAGGTGGCCAGAATGCCCTGTCTGTGGTGCAGTGATTTACCCAATGAGTATTGTTTAAAAATATACTGAAATTAAAAAGAATTCTTATTGAATGTAAATTGATAACAATTTATAAAGAGTAGATTTAACTTACGCATATGGCTCTTTTTGTAGATGCTCAATGTAGCTCGTCTTAATATATTTAATATCCTCCAAATCGATGCCTTTGGTAAGAAATGTGTACAATATGACCATCTCTTCGTTTTGATCGCGTGTGTTAAACATTTCACGCGGTACAAAATTGGCAGTTTCCCTAATCAGATCGCTAAGCGGATTATGCATAGAGTCAGTTTTGGTTTTTTTGTTAATGGTAGGCTGACGAACACTAAACGAATCTTTTCTCTTCTTTTGGGCACGAACTGAATCTTTTCGTGGCCTCCCTGGTCCTGGTTTAGCAATCTGATTAATATCAGACTCTTTTTTAACCTTTGAAACAGAATTAGCGGAAGTTGCCTGCGCTTGAGGTGGCAATGAATAACAATGTTCAAGAGCCACTTGACTGGCTTGCGATGCCTGACTTGATCCACTGTCTGAGGATGCTGGTGATTGTTTCCCGTTGTAAGCCCTTGCATCATCATTTGCTTGACTGATGATTTCCGCATTACATTCATTTTCCGTTTTAATGATAATTGGAGCTTTAACATCTGCTGTAGCAATTGAGGCATCGGAATATTGGCCATCTTTAGTTTCGTCTGCATTTCTATTAATTTCGTTTTTAGATTCTGCAACTTGAATACCTTTTTTGTATATTCCCAAATCATCCGCTAGATTGTCCAATTTTCTTTCAAATGTTGTAGATTGTTGTGTTACATCTGATGATCGTGGTGCATCAAATGTTGACAGTTTTTTAATATCTATATTGAGATTCGAATCTAACGTATTTTCTGGCTGATTTGCTTTCATCTGTTGTTCTTCTAAAAATTCCCGTTCTATTTGAGCCATGTACTCAGTGTTTCGACGACGCTTCTCTTGGTACTCACGCTCCTCTTCGGAATCACTATAGATACGATCATATTCGTAATGTGTCTTTGTGTTTGTACCTTCATCGGGCTTCGAAACAGTTTCCTCGTTGTAATCTGGTGGGGGAACTGGTGTAGGTGAACGCCGGGATTCGCTATCTATTTTATCTTCAGCATCAGTCTTTAATTCAGATTCAATTTTTCCAGCTTCTTCCGTTCCAAAAGAACTATCTTTGCTTATGTCTTCAAGATCCGATGGTATAGAAGACATAATGTTATGTTTAGTTTTGCTACCAGATTTTGAATCTTCCGCCTTCCGATCATTGTCTTCATCACTGTCAGAGTATATATCAATCTTTTTCGTACGACCTCGCTTTGTAGCTGACATCCGATTAATCGATTGATTCTCTTCCTCTGAGTCTGAATATACCGTGTGCATATTACAATCGGTAGATTTCGATTCACGCCTCTTAGAGAATTTGTCTCTCTCGTTTGTATTGTTCAGCTGCAGATCAATATCGAAACTTTCATCATCATCACTACTTCTCTGGTTTTCAGCGCCATCGGAAAGATTATCATCGTCATTGTCACTGCTATTGGATGACGAAGATGTAGATGATGAAAAGAAACTCGATGCACTTCCTTTCCTTTTTAATCGTATATTAGATGAGGCAAGTCGCAACTTACCAACATCCCTCTGCATGGAACGCCTCTTTAAACTGAGATTTTGTGCATCGGAACTACCCAAATTGGAATCCTCTTTGTCTGAATCAGAACGTTGCACCATTTCTTCTTGATCACTTAAATCTCTTTCCAGCTTATCGGGAATCGGACTAGTATTTTTTGGAACCCGTCGAAATGATGGCAATTTTGGCATGGCAGCTCGTAGACCAATACTTGAAAATGATTGAAAATCTGGCATTTCTCTTTGTGTATTGATTAAGTGATTTATGTCCGGAGGTTTCTCTATGCTCGTCGGTTTTTCTACAGTGTTGTTATTTGCCGGAATGGGCGCATCAGCCGCTGTCGACATCTGTTTTGAGCGGGCTTTTGCTGTTTGTTCATCCCACCAAACTTCAAAGTTCTTGAACGCTGTCATTTCAATCATACGTTTGTTTACATCGCGCTTGAGTATCTGTTTCAACTCTTCCAATATAATGTTTGTAACCTTTTTAATATTCTGCTTCAGTTCATCATTCTGACCTGGCTGCGTGTGCTGATGATAATGACTATATGACTGGGCGTATGCATTCAAATGAAACTGATCAGGTGGAACAACTCCGGGTAGGTAAGATGCTTGCATGTATGCACTGTTTGTAAAGTACTTTTCAGCCAATCCCGCATTGGTTCCTATTGATGAAGGGTAATGTCCATATCCTGCGTATGCTGGGTGATGATAATAATAATTACTCTGATCTGTTGTGGTTGTCTTGAGGTCTGCATATGCAGAAGGTATCATTTTAGTGCTTATCTGATTTGTCGTCTCCACAGACATTTTTGTGGTTTCTTCATGCGATGATAGACTAGACAGCGACATATTGTCATCATTATCATTTGTTTCAAGCGTCGTCAAAGCTGGCTTTTGTGTTTCCTTTTTATTTAAAATATCTTCGTCACTTGATATATCGCTGGCGCCATGTGGCTGAATGAACGAAACGCTTTTATCGACAGTTTTTTTGTTATGTGAGCTGTTTGAATCACAATGAGACTCGGTGCTTTCAATGGCCTCTTCGGCTTTTGTTTTATCAGTTTCAGAATCACTACTATCCATTTGTAGAAAGGGTGGAGCATTTCCAAATGTTTTCCCTTTAAATATCAGGGCAATTCGCGTGTCTAAATCAACATTTTCAGTAGCAGCATCAGATTCCGCGAGAGCCGCAAGATTATTATCACATTTACTAGAGCTTGTTCGCTTGGGTGACAATGGTTTTTTTACTATCGAATCCGGCGTGGGACAATTTTGATCTTTCATATGGAACGCCAGTGACGATGGTTGCGGATCATCCCAGTTTTCTTCTTCCTCTGGCGGCGGAGGTGGCGCCAGTACAGGTTCTGTAGCATGCCACCTCCTGTGGGAGGTTGACCATGATTGAACAGTCTCTGACATTGTGTAGCTATATTGACTGTATCCATAGCTACCAGACGGATCTATGTTTGATGCCGGCATGCCAGAGAAATATGATTCAAACTCGTTACTTGAATACCGTTTATCATGTTTCGCATTAATGCGGTCTTTACGATCACTTTCCATATCAATTGAGCGGTCTCGCTCTCTATAATCACGCTCCTTCGATGGGCTTAACCGATGATCTCTCCTCTCTCTTAATCGTTCCCGCGGAAGATCTCTTGATCTTTCACGCTCTCGAAATTTATCCCGACCTTTAGATCGAGAATATTCATAGGATCTTGTATCGCGATCTCTGTCTCTTGAACTATAAATTCGTTCCCTGCTTGAGTCTGGACTTTTCTCACGGCATCCTCTGGAGTAGTAATGTCGACTGTGTCGCGAGCTACTACTATATTTACTTCGTGTTCCACGTTCTCGATCTTCTCGATAAGATCTTTCTACCGAATGTCGTACACGACCGTTTGTAAATCTATCTCGTTCACGATCCTTGGGACGATCATAATCTACCTCCATAGATATTGCAGTTTTGTTGAATGAACTATATCCACTGCCGGATGCCATTATTGCGTCATCTTTGTCCATATAATCCTGCGTATGCTCATTTGATGTTAGAATCGGTTGCGTTGAATGTGGCGCAGTCGTTATTATGGGCTTAGGTACAACCGGACTCGTTAGATTGTCAATAGTTTTTTTTAAAACTGCCCCAAAAGGATCGCAGAATACGTTAAGAATCTGTGGAATAAACAAACAACATTTTTAGTTCGTATATCATTATTTAAAATAACGAATGTTTAAACTGATCATCTTAATAAACGCTGTACACTTACTTTGCCCATTACCGATTTTTGATTATACTTTTCTATAAACTGACGTGCTCCTTTGGTGCTCTCAAATACTATACGCGCTATACCCAAATGCTTATTGGTCGTAGGATGATGGTATATGTTAATTTCGTCTGTGGATCCGCATTTATCCAATAGGCTGGAAAGGAATTGCTTGTCGATATTGTCATTGAGATTAACAACAGTCACTTCAATGGCAGGTGGCTGGCCAACGTAGTCCGCGTCAATCACAAATCTATAAATAAAGAATATGTATATTAAATTGCATTCATTGCAAATGTTGCTCTAAATTTTACCGGGGCACAACGAGCATCATGGGCTCAACTGGTTTGGCTCGAATTCGAATGAGAGGGTTCCGTGGGTCCCTAGGTGTAATTGCCGAATAAGTTGGATCTCCGGGAACAACACCATCGTAGCGATACAACTTTGAACCGCATTTCAGGAGTTGGGGGTCCGCCAATAACTTAAAATTGCGGTGCGTCCTCGCTTGGCTCATCGCATTGCCTGCTGTTCCATCCCGATATCCCTGCATTGAAATATTGTCCTGGTCTCCAAATGCCTCTCCGCCATTGCTTAGGTAGCAACTATTGCTGGTATCCATTTGCTATTTGTTGTTGGCCACGTTTACAGACGAGAATAATGTAAATGTTGGAAGAGAATTACGTTTTGACGTTCATTTCTTTAGGTCCGCGTGTACATAAAGAATGAAAATATTAAAAGCGTGTTCGAACAACTTTCATTACTTACGTTTATATTAACTATAAACAGCTGCCGACTATGTCGGCGGGCACGCACTCAGTCCGGGTTTATACAAAAGGGGAGCAAAAATGTTCTGCTTCTTTCTTCAAAGAACTATTTCCCAAGTATGGAGGCTTTATATCATATTAGTAATCTTGCATTGTATTTATGTCCTCCAGAAGTTCCATAAATCTCGATATATAATAACAACCGAAGTATAAAGACACAGTAGAATAAAAATATACAGAAAAACGAGGCCTCGAAGGGATGTAAAATCAATTGTATCGATATTTTATAGTTGTGCTATCGATATTTTGTTTTGTTCAATTTGGCAGTATCTTTTCCGATTAAATAAATGTAATAGTCATAAATACAGACAGTTTTATATACTAGAGGTATGAAAATTATTATAAGTTGACAAATAGGTAATAAAATACAACAAAACTGTAATAACGGCGTTGTAATATTAATGGCCTGGTGGTATGTAAGCGCACTGTAAAAGCATATGTGTTCAATTTTAACCATCTGGCAACGTTGTCAATAATTTGTCCGTCGTGGTTGCATCACAAAATCCGCAAAAGGTTCTTGCTTGTTTTTAATAAAATAATTATATTTAACACATAGTATTTTTGACAAATATTTGCCTTTCATAATTATTAGTGAGTGTGTGTATCTCTACTTATGTTTAATTCAAGTTTTCAAGCAAAATTTTGTCAAAAATAAATATTATACACACATCCATAATACATAATACCTACATACATTTGTACATGTCATTTGTCACTGTATTAAATCAATTTTGATTCTCTAACTTTTAGCATAAAAATGGCATTTTGGAAAGCTATTGGATTTCCCGTGGTTAGGGCTGACGACGATGAGGATGAAGAGGAAGTTGTAGACCCACAACAAACTCTAAGGGTAAGTACTGTTATCAGTGCAGATGTAACAGCATATACCATATATACATGTCCAAGAGTATATATTAATGTATGGTTACTTACTTTAGGATTCTTGCAAAAATAAGCCCCACATTGATGCCCTATACAATAAATACCAGGAATGCAATGATCGCGTCAATGGTCGTTCAAAAACCACCGAGACATGCGTCGAGGAGCTGTTCGATTATGTCGGCGAGTTGGACCATTGCGTTGCACACAGTCTTTTCAGTAAGCTCAAGTAGTAGAACAATCTAATGTACGCAAAGGCATATGTATTAAAAATGTCTTTTATTCTTGAGTAAAGTTGTTAAAGATTATGATTAATGAACTTGTTTCGTACAATTTTTATTTAGCAATAAAGCCAAGGTAATATATTACCTTATAACCAGACAAATAGTGGGACTCTAAATGAAATCGAACATTTGTGTTGGTTACATATAGGGAAGAACACTTAGAGCTTTTTTATGGTTAGTTAAAGGTAAGTAAACTCGAACAAGATTTTAAATATGAAAGAAGAGAAAGGTCCTTTCTTAGAGTTCAAGGGAAGAGTTGCACTACCAGTACAATAAAGTAACATAAAAAATATAGAATTTTCGTATAAATTGATTTTTATTGTTAGTTCAATAAATTTAATAATTCGCTCAATATATTTACACTCATTTAAACCATCGGCCTTAAATTCTTGAGTCACTGATAAATGTTAAATGTATACTGAAGCAGTTTTAGTTGTTGAAATTTTCAAGAAACTTGTCATAAATATGCATATATAACTTCCGTATGTTATTAGGTGTCCAGATAAAGTTGTAAATTTCGTTTTTCTGAAAAGATTAGAAATAATATTCAAAAAAAGTTTTAAGATTTCTCTTGGCACATTTATACATACCGTATAATAACAGTTAATTGTTCCCAAAAACAAGAACCTTGCAGCGTTTCAACTTCCTCCATGGAGTACATCAAAGCAAACGTTGCACACTCTTACTGGCTTATTTATGCCAAATTTCAGAATAGGTACGTCATTATTTGAGCACTTGGAGCACAATACTCGTCCACAATGTCGACTATATAACGAATAAAATAGTTAATAGTCTTGCCATGCCCATGCTAATCTTATTTTACTTACCAGTGATGTTTTCTCATCGTTAGCGAAAACTTTGAATTACAATCCTGACACAATTCTGATTCGGACCACGGCGATTCCATTTGCAATTGATCCAATAATTTGTTAAGTAATTGATCTGTAGCAAGTTTATAATTGAAAATAGTTATGCCATCGCGGTTTTGAGCGCCCAAGCAAGCGCCTGCTTTAACAAGCACCTTACACAACGGTGCCTGACCGCGCATATACGATAGGAGCAATGGTGTATTGCCATCCATATCGGGAATGTTGATTGGGTATTTCGGCATACATTCGAGAAATAATTCGCATATAGCTGCACCAGAGTTATCTTCGCCAACTCTACAGAGTTCATGCAGAGGATTGCGACCTTTTGCATTGATTGCTTCAGCATTAACTCGAGACTCGGTTAAGAGTTCGCGTACTATTGCCAGTTGACCACCTTGGACAGCCAGATGTAATGCATTGTTCCCATCGGCATCGATTGCATCATAATCTGCATTGTTTTGAATTAAAGCCGACACTGCTGAAATGTTTCCACGTTCAATCGCAATATGAAGTGGCATCTTTTGAACAGAATCTCGTTCATTTACTCGTGCACCGGCCAAAATTAAGTTTCTTATAATCATTTCGTTTTTCGATGCGGCTGCCAGGTGAAGTGGAGTCGATTGATAGGCATCATGTACACGCGAATTTACATCCACTTGTATAGCTAATAAAAAGAGTACGCTTTCCAAATCATCCTTTATTATGGCCACATGCAAGAAGTTGCGCCCACGTTGATCCATTATCTCAGCTGCATTTGGAAGCTTTTCGAGAATCCGCTGTGCGGCTTTATGATTTCTAATGGCCAAAGCAGTAGCAAACGGTGTGAATCCGGACTTATCGCGCAATTTTAAATCAATACCCGGATGGCAGAGAAGAATATTTATGATATCATCATGTTGATTTTCAATAGCAATATGTGCGGGCGTTTTGTTATTAACATCCATGGCGTTAACGTTTGCACCGTGATCTATAAGAGCTTGGACTACCCTTGTTAGTCCCCACTGGCAACAGAGATGTAAGGACGAGGCTTTCTCATTAACTTCGTCAGCACCTTCGCCATTTGGTCCTAGTTGGCGTGGTGAATCTAAATCGCATTGATTTCGAATAAGAAAGACTGCAGTTGGTTCGTTGTTTTCGTCGATTGCTCGGTGCAGTAGCGTTTGTTGGCAGCCGTCGGGCCCTGGGCCCCAACAATCGGTATCCACTCCATGTCGTATAAATATTTGAGCAACGTCCTCATAGCCAAGCTCCAAAGCCGTCCACAACGGTGGATCCCCCTTGCTATTCAATACACTGAGATCTACTCCCTTGGTGCAAAGAGCATCTACGACTTTGGGTAAATGACTGTCTATAGCAATTTGCAAAGCAGACTTTTGATCACCTAAAATTGAAAGAAGTTAATTAAAACTATAATAGATTACATAACCACTTACCAGTAAGAGCATTTATGTCAGCGCCTTGATCTAGTAAGAAAATTGCTTTCTCATTGTCACCACTCAGTATTGATTGATGTAGCAGAGTCAAGTCTTGACCATTCCTTGCATTTACATCGGCACCTCCAGAGATTAATATTGGTGCCAATTCAATACGATCTAAAGCCAAGCATAAGCTTAATGGTGAATCTCCATTAGCATCCTTGCAGTTAAAATTTGTTTGTTCCGAGCTATTATTTCGGAAATTAACAAACGCTTCAATGACTTTCGGTGTATTCATCTCGACAGCTAGATGTAGAGGTGTCTTCAAATCTGTTAGACTGCTCTGTATATTAGGTACAGCGCCAGCGCTAAGTAACTTGGTCACCAGCAGTGGCATGTTCTGCTTTGCCGCAATATGTAGGGCAGACATTCCGCTGTTGTTCAGATGATTTAGATCAGCAAAATCAGCTAGGAATATGGCAGCACCTTCTAGTTCTTCTCCCGCTAAAGCAAGCAATTGTAAAAGGCTGTTATTTGTTTCAGATTTCAAGGGATTCGGCTTTGCTCCCATCTTTAAAAGCTTCGAAGCTAGGGTGAAGTTTTCATCTTTAAATGCAGTTAAACTTAGCTCGAGAGCACACTTTTCATCACATGTGCGTAAGTTAATGTCTATATCAGGCACGTTTAGCAAAAGGTTTACCATTGCGGTATTTTTCGATGTTATTGCAATATGCAGCGGTGTCTGGCCAAGTAGATTTTGAACGTTGACGCTTTGCATCCGATCCAAGATTTTCGCTCCAATGTCAATCATATTAGTTAAACTAATATAATCGGGATGATTTTCACCATAGCCGCATAATATATGAAGTGCAGTATCTGATGAAGGCCTAAAATGGATCAAGCATATATATAGTCCTCGTGGTGAAAAGTCTTAACCAAATAGGTTGTATACCTGGACTTAAGATCAACAAGGCAATTTTGGCTTAAGAGAAAATCTGCTGCAAATTGATCGGCTCTTTTAACAGCATCTATGAGAATGGTTGAGCCCTAGTCAAATAAGTAATATATTAATTGTGTAATTTGATATTTCTACTGTTTCACTTACATTGGCGTCATAGGCGTTGACATTTGCACAACCATTCTTTACAAGAGTCTGGGATATCTGCAAGTTCTTTGAGTACAAAGCCAACTGTAGCGGCAGCTGTCCATGTTCGGATAAGCTATTGACAACCTCAGACAGCTGAAAAATATTTATATTATTATTATTTTGTAATCTTTGCAAAAAAGAACAAATTACTACATAATCATCTATAAATAATATCCCTTTTAATTTTCCTGTAGCATTTCAGGATAAAACTGAAACTACTTCTAACCATTTTTTGAATTATTCATGTTAAATATATATTATAAATATAATATATTATATTACAAATAAGCCACGCCATTATTATAAATATATTCACTAGAACTAAAATATATATTTATAAACGTTCCTATAAAAAGACCCATTTATTACATTTAAATAAACCCAAATTTTGGAATAGCAAATGCAGCCCTGATAAACTTGTGACGTCACGAATGGTTCACTCATCCACTGAGAAGAGAGAAGTGATTGGGTTTGTGGCATATCATCTGTATGTTGTTTTCAATCATGGTTTTCTTCTGTCAGTCTTTCTCTTTCACGCGAGCAAGTATTTACATCGCTTTTGGTGTGTTCTAATTTTTATTATTATTTATGTTTATGTTGTGTATTAGAACATGCACCCACTTACATATTTAGATATACGCAAATATATATATGTATGTACTTTGTTATATTGCGTGCGTACATTCTATAAAAAGTGAATTTTATTCTTTGTGATGAAAACTCAACCCATTTTACTTATTTCTGAATCATTTGAATTCCTTTTGAATGTATAAATGTACATGTGTATGCAAATTTATGTACATAGATACACAGATACCTCCTTATGCATATATGCATGTAAATATATGTGTATGTACGCATGTCTTTGAGAGACTTTCACCATACCACACCGGCTATCGCTTTCAGTCTCTCCTTTGTTTGTGGTATTTAATATCGATAAAGTACAAACTCACGAGTGTGCAGAATATCATGGAAAATGAGAGTACAAACAAATGTATTATGTACTTTTTGTATGTAATAATGTAATAAGTATGAGTATGCACTTGTTTTTGTTTAAAACACAAGGATGCGCTGGCAATTGATAAGAATGCGTAATCTACAAATAAAAATTTATTGCTGACCCTCATTGTACATAGCAATATAGTGATGATGCTCACTGAAAGAAAACTAAAGTGCTCTCAAATCTATTTATGCTTCATGTGGGTAAATGTTCGAATTAAATGATATCAACGACAACAAAAAGTAAAGCAACCGGAAAGGCTCTTTGTTATCTTCTTTTTACATACACTTACATAGATAACATACGTCATACGTATGTATTGTATAAATTAACTTATTTATAGACATTACACATTTAAAGGGAAATATATAGAAATATTATTTATTACATTGTAAAGGCAGTCGGTTTGAAAGTCAGTTCATTGTATACTTCGCGATCAATTGGACCTCATTTAGTAAGAAATTACAAGTTATTGGACATCTTTATTACTGGGATTCAACTAACTTACTATTCAATTTAGCTTATTCAATTTACTTAAATGTAATTAAATTTCTCTCTCTATTTTCTAGATAAAATTGGAGCTATCAGCTGTATCTGAATCACCTAAGTCATTTGGATCACACATATGATTGCACTTATGTTTGTATATAGTACATGATGATGTTTTGGAGCCTAGATAAACGTGGCTGTGCTGACTTGTTTAAAAGTGTTATTTTGTTTGCTGTTGCCAGCTTAGGTTTGTAATTGTTTACAGGAGAGAAAGATGCCAATTTGGGTTTTATAAAGAAACATTTCATTTTAATATATTCTTGTTATGACGCACAGTACTCTGAAATGTTGCTACTATTTGTATATACTCAAGGCTATTACAAATTCTTAATTCTTTTAGGCAGGTGTACTGATAATGAAGTATTGCAATGCTACAAGTGTTCGGTAACAGTAGAAAAATATTTTATAAACAATACAACCGTTGTTACACCATTATGTTCTAAATTCGAGGAGTCATCCAGTTATATGACCCAGTGTCCATACTCAACAATGTGTTTGAAAACCATATCAACTCTGCATCTCCAAAATGGACAGAAGCAAGAAACAGTTACGAGAGGATGTGCTCAGCAGAAGAACACGACTCAGGTAATCTCAATCTATAGGGAATATAACATACGGATATAGCGTACGATTTATCAAGCGATTTTTTTTGCAATCATACTTTAATTATTTATAATTTCAGGTATTTCGCAACAGACAGTGGGAGCAAGAGCATCTAGTGCAGGAAGTTTATAAAGAAGGTTGTTCACAAGTGCAATCTAACAACTTGGCGGGATCTATTAATGTGCACTGCTATTGCCGAGGAGAATTGTGCAATTCAGCTAAATCCTTAAACTTAAATATACCAATTTTATTGATAATTACATTAATTAATGCAATAATACTGTTAGATGTTTCATAATATAATGATGAGTTGATGCTGTAGATAACAAATTAAAGTTGGGTTTTGCACTGTTGTGATATATGAAACGAACTAAATAAATTGTATAACCATAAATATTTAGATTGGTTTTTAAAATGTGTCAATTTTTCTGTTTATACTATTCAAATATAGGCTCTTTAGCTCCATTGATAAACAAGGTGTTTCATGAACATAGCTTATAAGTTATAGAGCGATATCAAGAAGGTTCTTGAAGGAAATTACAAATTGGTTGAACAAATTTGTATGCAACTTACCACAGTATCGTTTTCGACAAGGCACAAAAAGACGACATCGTCGCGCATTAATCTAACTGCCGCATGCAAGGGATATTTCGTTTTGTTCTTGAGCATTTTGTAGAGAAGTGGCCCGGACATATGCTCAAAGTCCTGTGTTGTCAGATCATCCCAGTGCGTTGAAATAATTCCGGAACAGTATTCCAAAAGCGTTGCGGCACCAACTTCTTCAGCCACACAATAAAAACGCACACACGATCGAACGCCCACCGAGGCAACTAACGTTCTTTCACAAAGACCGAGTAGGGATGGTAAAGCGAAACGATGAGCCACTTGCAGAAGCCCTAATGTCAATCGATCATGCTCCAAATCGACTATATCTGTATAGATCCAGCGTAATAGAGCCGTCGCTACATCCTCGTCCAAATCGCTCCAATCCAGTTCTTTAGCACTGTCCAGCACCTCGTTGCGCCATTTGTCCGATCGAGCATGCAGAACAAATTTATGGGCGGGCATCGGAGTATCATTGGTTTTTGTTCTAATGCTTATGTCCGAATATATGGTGCGTCCATACAGCGATGACGCAGTCACCGCAAGTCGCGATACGAAACTGCTGTATTCACCGGCATCCGATGCTGAAGCAACAGCTTCATTATACTTTCGCTCTAATTCTACATAGCTGCGCTGCAGTTTTGTGTACTCCTCTTTTAGAAGGGACAAGTGTTTCTCCAGTTTTTTAACTGATTCATCGTCATTAATACCTGGAATTATTTATAGAGTATTAAATAAGCTCTGTAATCGGGAACCTAGTAAAAATAACATGTTTGCCCGTGTATAATCTATTTAAGCCCATAACATTTCTACATGCGTAGGCAAATCTGATAAACCCTGCTGATACCGTGGGAGGGTTGAAGTCTCTATAGTTGTTTTATTGCAAAATGATGCCGGTTATTTGACATCCAGGCCTAGTCATTTCGTAAATAACAAAATGAAAGCTCATCTGATACAGGCGGTGCATTTGGATGTGCATATGTATATAAATAAATGCATGTATTTACATACATAAGAAGATTGATGATGGAACACGAAGCTAGGTATTTGTTAAACCAAGCGTTACCAAGAAGCAATTGTGTGCATTGCTTAAACCCAAATAGATCAGTAAACGTAAGTACGTACTCATGATTATTGTGTAGAATTCTTACTGATTCCAATAGCAGGCACCACACATAAAATATATAAACATCTGACTTTTGATAATAGAGCTCTCCCGTTCCGTTTAGTACATGATAAATTGAACAGAGGTTAAATGAACTACTGCACTGGTTCATTTATTAATATTTCTCTAGCCGATAGTTAGGTGTGAGCTAAATTTTATCAATCAGGGCTGAACATATTTAAGCACAAATATTTAATAATACTGTTTATTTAAACAGGTAATAAACCTATTTACGAGTCCTATCTAATACGAAAATAAAAAATAAATAATGCTGTGTACAATTATTAGAGTTAAAATTTAGCGTTTCTATAAAATAAGGCTCACAATTAGACAAGTAGACTTAAAAATACTGAATACTGAGCCAACAATTATGCCAAAATATTCTGTGTTAAACTGACGGAGAAACAAAATATAATTCAGAGGCTTTCTCGTCCGACGAAAACAACATCACAATTTGTTTTCTGTGTTCCATTTTCATTCCATTCCCTTACTTATATGGAGAAATAAAAATATGACCATACCAAAGCAATTCCCTATACCTTAAATTTTGGGTTATAGATTTTTTTAATAGTTTTGAAATAAAAACCCCAAAATTCCGACTTTGCCAAAGTTATTCTAGGATATGCTAGTGCTAAAAATTTTATTTTCCAAGGGAGTAATCATTGTTATCTGATGTTATACCTACTTTATTTATTTGTAAGCAAAAAATATTAAATGTTCTTTATTTTTATATATTGGGCACAAATTGGATTGATATTAGTTTAATACAGATATTTTCTTATCTTTGACTTAAAGGTAGTCTTTATTTATGCATATTTCCAAATTTATTTCACTAAAATCGAAGAGAAAACTTTCTTTATATATATTTGATGTTTGCAATAAGTAAGATTCAGATTATCTTTACGACCGATAATATTTTCTATAATATTCAAAAGCCGTGTTATAATATAAAGCACTAGTGAATAAATATCATTAGGATTGGAAGGCTTGGCCAGTAAAAGCAAGTACTTATATAAAAGTATATTGTTCAAATCAATGGTGTTATTCTTCATGTAGATTTGGGATCTGTTCATTAAAAAATATATCAAATATTTTGGTTCGTACAATGTTCTGTTAATGATGGAAGTGTATTTTCCGATGATTGTTGCCTGGAAAAAAAAATATACTTGAACTGTTTATCAACAATAAATATATAGTTTGTTATACTTGTCTAAAGTTATGTGATACGATCCGGGTGCCGAATTCGATCTTCCGGCTTGGATGAATTTTTGTAACCTGGATCCACCTGGCTGAGGGGCTCTACCAGAGATACCTTTCATAAAGGGATTGCCAAAAGAATGATTCTTGAGCATTGTTTTGATCAAAATAAGGGTATCCAACTTTGGAATACTGCGCACAACGGAATTTATATCTTCATCATCAATTTGAACTAAACAACAGTTTTCATCTTCTGTAGGTAACGGACACGATCCGTTACGTGTAACCCATGGGTTTACCTATGAAACAAATAACACAAAATGATTAAAATTTGTAAAATTCATTAATAATTCTGTATACCTTCAATTGTGGTAAAGTTATACGATTTGTTGCATCCTTTTCGAGCATCCGAGCAATGGCTTGTCGCAAGTCATCACCAATTTTTGGTACTTCAGGAAATAAGACTTCTTCGTTTTGAATTCTTTCATAGAGTTTTGGTATTGAGCTATCTACAAATGGGACATTCCCATAAACCAAAGAAAACAAAGTTATTCCCAAAGCCCAGATATCCGATGCACGACCACAATATACACTCTATATAAGAAAATATAAATTAAAAACATCCATAGATTTCTAGCATTACCATACCTTGCCCAAAACAAGAGTTTCTGGAGCTCGAAAAGCTGGTGTGCCAGCTGTGGATCCATTACTCATTGTAGCATTTTCCCCAAGAAACTCATTACAAACTCCCAAATCCGCAATTTTAACATGACCACACTCGGTTAGAAGTAGGTTTCCAGGTTTTAAGTCCGCATGAATAATTTTTTGATAGTGCACTAATGCAAAAGACAATAATATTAATAATAGCCACAGATGTCCCTCATCTCGAACTTATACTTACAATATTCTAAGCCCAGTAATGTATCTCTAAACACGCTCCAAGCACGTTCCTCTGTTAGTGGTTTATTTGTCGGAATACTAAGTACTTCTCCATTTTTAACTAACTCAAAAACCATATATAGGGAATCTTCCACGGGATCGTCTAGTACTTCGACTAATTTTACAATATTGGGATGATCTAATTTTTTTAAAACGGCAATTTCTCTATAAACCCGATCTAATGGTGATGTTGATTGTTTCGCGCTACGTCGCATAAGTGCTGCTTGCCGCAAAAGCCGCTTTTTTGATAGAATCTTCATGGCATAATGTGTAGAATCTTCTTCGGAGTAGGCAAGCTTCACAAGTCCATAGGATCCCTATAAAATAAAATAAATAAATAAATAAAATAATGAATTAAAACTACTGCGTTTGATCTATTTAATATTAAATGCACTTACTTGACCAATTTTATCCATAAGCTTGTATTGATTTAGCTGTAGGAAACTCCCAGATCTTTCAATAGATATTCTGCGAGATTCGCGTAAAGGAGTCCGCCGTCGCACAGAGCGAGGACTTCCAAAAGGACTGCCATATGGACTATATGGTACGTTTGGATAAATTGGACGAGTTTCCGCAGACTGGAACATCATGGACGTAGCACTAGGTCGCTGAGTCAAGCGTAGACTTGACTCCTCACTGGGTTTAACCTGTGTTTCGTACGCAGTTGGATTGGTTTCATCACCATCTAGCTGAATTTCACTATCCGTAGATCGGTATTCATTTATATTTGGAAGAAGCCGGTTATGGAGTTTTCGATCGATACTTAGGAATGCACAGTCATCGATCCCTAAGTCCAGAGATTGAGATTTCAGAAGAGTTTGTTTTCCAAGTATAGAATGTTTTTGGACAGGATTATCCGTAGTATCAGTATTATCTAGCGGGATGGTGCCAATAGCACATTCTGAACTAGTAGGAGCAACAGCTGGACCGGAATTATATGAATGTGCTAAAGACTTTGCGTCATCACTTTTAAGATCACATTGTTGTTGTTTAGATCTATTTTCAATATGATCCGTACCTATCTGTTCAGGACGGTGCACATGATTATTTTTGATTTTTGGTTTTGTTCCAACTGAGTTAGCATGTAAACAATCATCACGAGGGTCGTCAGTAGAACCAATCTGAATTTTTTCAAAGTGGTCCTGCAACATTAAAGCTGATTTTTTATTGGTCGTCCTTATGTAATCGTAGTCACATTCTTTCACAACTTCATTGTTATCCTTATTGCACTCTAAATTAACAGCCTCATTCAGATCACAAGTAAGATTATTTGATTTATCTATTGATTGGTCATCTTTATCCAAAATTTGGCTTTTTTCTAAGGTTTCGGTGCTGGTTTTTGATGGTGCACTAAACTCTGCCATCGTTCGACGTTTTATATAATATTACTACTAGTTTTGGGAACCATTTCTATGTTTAGAGTTTCTGTGTAAAGAAAAAGTGGTTAAAGATAAATAAAATATAAGATACTTTACAAACAAAAGCACTAAAGACCAACACAAAATAATGTCATTAAAAGAGCTAAAGGGTATTCACTCTTTCATGATGATGTTCCATTTCTTTCTTCATTGAGAACGTGTTAATATACATGTGAAGTATTCGAACCCATTAGAAACATTGTTAATATAACATTAATTTGTGTACTTTTAAAAATTTGAACAAGCGCACACAAAATGTATTTTAAGGTCTATTATTGAGCTATATTTAGAACTTGATTTAATTCCGCACATATCTACATTAGTATTGTTTTCGGTCATTCAGTTCTCTTCGTTTCAACAGTGAAAATTTGGTTATTTTCTCAGATTCAGCGAACAAATAGTGTAAGAGAACTTATTGACGTACAAATAAAGTGAATAATATTGATAAATACGATTAACAGTCAAACTTTACGTATAAATAAAGTGAATAATATTGATAAATACGATTAAAAGTCAAACCTTCTTACTTTAAGCAAATGATTCGATTCCACAAAAAAGTGTTGTTATGGCTGACATGCTTTATTTTAGCAATACAGTCTATAAAGTCCACTGAGTACATGGGAAAGCCTTTCTCAAGGCCCAACAGATCGACACGTCCAATACGAGGAGAGTATATACCTTTGGAATTCTATAATGCTATGAGATCAGCAGACGCATCGAAACAAAAACTACAAAATCAATTAAGGAATTTCCTCGAAAGCCTTCAGAGAAATTTAACAACGTCTAGTGTGCTAAATGTATTGGACGATCACACCCAAAATACACCGAATCCAATTCTAAAATTACAAGAATTATCAAACTTTTTTCACACAACAGCTGATACGGCAAATACATTTGCACATGATGCTGAAGTTTATTTTGAAGTTGTAAAAAGTTCAAGTTATACACTTTTGTTGCAACTTAGACAGATCCCATCGACCCAACCCAAGTTGGTAAAGCTTTTGCTAACCAATTATTTTGCGGAAATGGAATTCTTCCATATAATCCTCTCGGAGATAATCGATGAAATTCTAGAATATACGCAAAGCACTCTAATCGGTATTAGAAACACCTTTAATTACTATGCCGATGTTCAACATTATGTATTGCAAAATTGGAACTTTAAGGGCGGCGAGCCTTGTTGTCGGGAATATATGGAGTTTTTGCAACAATTTTCAGCGGAAATTTATAAATGCACGGTCAGTGAAAAGCTCAACACAGCATATGATGTGTTTTCAATCACCGAGTTAACCAGCGCATATATTATGCGTCAACTAGAGTTTCGAATTCAGAGAATTTTCAATTGTTTTTATTTTGGAAACTTTGAAATTCGTTGCAAGTTTCTTCAAAATGCTGAAGAAGATTTTGAAATACTTTTCAATCAACTAGAGGATTTGGAAACATATTATGATATCAAAACTAAAAAGGGACGTGCTTCAGCACTTCGACTTCGGCGTCAAAGTGATACCAAAGAAAAATCAACAGATGAGCCAAAGGCTCATGTTGACTGTATACCAGCAGATTTTCCCAGACGTCAAATGCATGCAACTTTAAAACAGTGTTTTTACAATATTCAAAGTTATTAACAGAAAATGAAATCTACTTACAAATGTTATATGCCCTATAGAGGATTCATAAGCTGAGCTTTAGTTATCAGCCTATAGTTCTAATAAAACAATATTAATACTATTATTTGTCGAACACTATAATAAAAAGAAGTCATTTTACGAACAAAGATCATTATTTATATACATTTATTTTTTAATTTTGAACATCAACGATAACCAAAGAAATACAACATTTGGAATATAGTATTTTAACACGCATAAGCTTATCGAACTTGCGTATTACTTGATTTAAGCTTTGAATAAGATTGATGAGCTCGTCGATGATCGTATTAAGGCATTGCATCGTCTCTTCTGGGCTCATAATACTGTTCTCAAAACAACGTTGAATCTGATTAAGTTTCTGAGCAATATCAGCTATATAACCAGCACCAGAGATCAGCAAAGATCGTATATTACGGCACACGAAAATTAATGGCTTTATCGTTATATTACAACAGTTTTGCAACTCTGCAGTACTCATGTTAATAAGGTCTTCCACTGCTTTACAAACATCATTATACGGACGAGTAATATTTGAGAGAAGTTTGCTCTCCTCACAATTAGTTTTGTTGATTAACTGATAAGCACTCTTAATACTCTCAACAATATCAGCAAATTCGGATTTAATCAACAATATGCAACTAATTGCTATGGAACGAAAATACTGAACATCAATTTTGCCATCATGATATGCTTTAAATATAATATTCCAAAAAGCGTTAAAGATATTTCGTGTGAATTCCTTAATCTCCGCACCATCATTATATTTAATTTCGGGAACATTTTTATTGTCTATTAACTTGTTCTGCACCGCCCGCTCATTCAGTACAATTGTTTTTGCAAACGAAAACCTTAAAATCAGTATTAAAGGCAGCACAGTTTTCCAACTACACACCATCGCAGAAGATTAAACGCAACTACTGTCAAGAAAATGGGATTGGCATTCTGAGGCTGTCGCAGCAATCAGATGAACTTAGGAACTACTTGTTTTTTTACTCACTATTTGTAATAATATACAAATAAGAATCAAACAATATGCCAATGAGGTAGACAAAGTCACGACCGTGTGATACTCATTAAACAGACGGACAATTTAGGTTAATATTATAATTAAAATACATTTTTATATAGTTTATATACTTATATATTAACACAAGAAAAAACTACAATCCCAATTCATAAATAAAAGTAAATAGTAAAATTAATATAGGTGATATTCGATCACACTCAAATGTGAGATACCCAGTAGCAAAACGTGTCATCACTAAAACTCATGCATATCTGAACACACACACCCACCAATAAGCGAACGCACAGAGGCGTACTTATATAGCGTACGTTTATTCGCCCCTATGTTAAATACAAAATCGAAAATCTATAGTATAATTCAATTTAGATAAGAATGAAAAATAATATATAAATAAATATAAAAAGGAAAGAAACTTTCTTTCTCAATCGGTCGATAAGTACAATATATAGTATAGTTAGCTTCGATAACAATAAAGGATCAGCAACATCGTTCCGACAATGCTAAGACATTCCTAGATCTATTTAAATTGTTGCAATGTAATTTATACTAATGCTAATCTTTGATTAAAACCGTCATATACGCTTGCACAGTGGAACACTTCTCAAACTAATTTATCAAAAAAGTAAAAACTAACGTTACCTGCGATATTAGCAGAGATTATTTGTTCTCTTAGTACGGAATTAAAACTGATCACACAATTTATATTTGATTATATTGTATAATATGCGTATGCGGTTTAGTATGCTTCTGTATTGGTGTGAATAGATCAATAGATCACGTACCAGATTCGATTTAGCATTACGAAATGACACGACAACGACACGGCTCTACATATTGTACGAATGTAGATAATTATGCATGTATTTATTCAAATACAAAATGTGATTTTTTTAAAATTATAAAAGAATTCAATAGATTCAACCTAAATAGACACTATTTCACTGTTTACATTGGAACGTTCGCTTTTCTACTGAGTGGGTACATGTGCAAACAACTAAAACAATTGCTTTGTACTGAAATGTTCAAGCATACGTGAATACTTTTGAACGTATAATTTTATGTGAATGTTTATAACAATTTCGTTATCTCTTAATACATGCATAAATCAGTATACATGTAGACATGCATAAATTTGTATTGGTCTTCGTATTGTATTCGAATATATTTACATGCATAGTATTGTACGTGCATAACACATGCACGTAAGTATGTATTGTATGTTCATACACGCACACTTGTACACACTTTGGTAAGTATTGCAGAGACATAACAGTCCTTTTTGTAGAATTATTGAAATAAGAAATGAATCGAAACTACCTTTTGACTTTCACATGAGTATCGCGACTGCTGTCAACTGAAGTGATTATTTTTGTTTGTGTTTTGGTACACACATTCGTGTGTATCGGCTTAAGCATCCGAGCTTAATACGCATGCACATACACGCACACACACCATTTAGATCGAGTGTATTTATATCAATGAGTTAATAAGTTATTAATAACGTTAGGCAAGGACATACATACATACACTTATGAATATCGTATGCTCACAACATTAGCATTCATAATAGTATGATGAATCTTCCTTCCTTGTTCATCTGTATGTACACAAATGTAAACATGCATATGCATGTATATGTGGACGTACATACGTACACAATAGAGTTTTAACTTGTTAACAACTTCATTTTTTACCGTTTTTTTATTAGCCATTTACGTATTTAAAAATTGTTGAGGGAATTGAACAATCCAAATTATTTTTAAAGTACATGTTTGCATATATTCATTCTCGCACATATACATTTGTGCATATTTCAAGACTTAAAGGAATCTCGTTGACTGGTTAAGCTTTTGATTTGGGCGATACATGTGTGTACGCGTGTAACCAACAGTAAACGATAGGTGCTTTAAAAGCTCAAATTTATCGAAACTCAACTCTGAATATCGTCAACTGACAAGTTCAAAATATATCGCACGCTATATAAAACTTTATATTTTGAAAACTTAACAATTAACGCAGCTAAAAGAAATGTTTCAGTAAAATTTTAAAAATAAAGTCAAGACAGCACTTCTTAAATACAATGTTGCCTTCCCGTAAATAAAATAAATTATTGAAGATAATCAAACTCATCAATGCTTCTGTGCCCCACGCTGTGCAGATTTATAATCGTAATCCCCTTATCCTTTAAGGTATTGAGGAATACAAAATATATAATTTACCGTATATATAATGTCCGCAGGTACTAAATGTTCTTCCTGCACCAATTCTAAAGATTCTAAATTTAAAAATATTAGGTAATGTCTATTAATTCAGTTATTCATTTTAATGTATCAAATTTTTAATATAAATATACAAATATAGAGCAAATTCGGCTTCTACGAACACTCCTCTTGGCTTTTTCGCACACAGCGTGCCACTTTGCGCTTGAAATCAGTATAGGATTCTCTCCATTCCTTAGCTGCATCAACATTTGCTGGAGACTCATCGTTAGGGTCCGCCAACATTGATATCACCGATATCAAAATAGTTTCCACTGTGTGCACTGGCAACCAACGCTCTGATGCCTTCTCGTAACCCCATTTATCATCTCCAGGCTCATGCAAGATTGAAATACAAACATCACCGTTCTTTTCAATATTTGGGTGCCAGATCTCTGTAACAAACTTCATTCGGGGTGGGCGAAGAGGATATTCTTTAGGAAAGTATAAGTGCGCTTTGAAAAAGCCCCCTTCACTGGAAATACGAAGAACAAAAGATAACACTATTTTAAAATGTATAAAATGAGTAAAAGTATTGTTTAGGAACAACTAAAACAAGTACAATCTGTTCAGGGTGATTGCTATAACTATTTTAATACAATAATATAAAAATACATTGTCAGACGATCAGAAGCTTCTGCCATGGATATCACATTTAGTTATCAATCGTTAGTAAATAAATAAAGAAATATACTTTGACAACTAAATTAATACATTATCTGCATCACTTGGTTTGATGAAAGGTATATCCTCTTTTAAACAGATCAATAAATTATACAATGTATAGGGTTGCACGTATTAAATTTATAACGATTTTGATTTTCATAAATTGTAGCCCTATTATGCAATAAATATATTTTATATTACATTATACCATAAGTAAATGTAAGATATTATTTTTTTTTTTGCTTATTAAAAAAATAGTATTTAGTTTAATTAACCTACTAAAGTGTATCTGGTGGTCCAATTATAAGGACTTCCCAACGAAATATATCATTTTCATCAATTAATCCAGCTGAGAAACCTTCGACTGGGTTCTTATTTAGTTCTGAAAAAGCAATGAGGAATATTTGATATTATTAATAAACATTTACAGTAAGTATCTTATATGTTTAATAGCTGAGTAATATAGTTTTATATTAATGTGAAATACCTAAAAATAATGTAACTAAATATTTGAATATCAAGTTCTTTCTCAGGAAATATATACTTTCTTATAACATCCTGTAAATAAATTGATATAAACTTAATGTGTAAATTTATATAGTATATTCTTTGTTTTCTTAGTGATGTTAAATACACATTTACACAGAAAATAAACATATTTAATAATATGGAATACTACAAATATAATTCAAGACGTTTTTGAGTCCCCGATAATTATTCTTTACTTAGGGTAAGAAACAAATACCAATACAAGCATTGGACAAAATCGAATGTTTATTATCCTGTTTCTGAAAAGTAATGTTACTGGGGGTAGGTAGTAGGCATAACCATATGCAAGTATTCTCCGTATCACCCAATCAAGTTGGTTGAACAATTTTAGAGATATATACATGTGTCTGTGAAAGTAGTCAATATTGATCTTACATGTACAAACTGTATCTCAAATTTATACACCCGTAGCTGCAGAATGTCAAAAGGACATCCAGTAAAATAAAACGAATGTAGTAACTATATATATTTAAAGTAATGACTCGGCGTTTAAACACGCATCTTTTAGCCACGCATTGTCAAACAAATTCGCATTATCGCATGTATAAACGTATTCACGCATACATACAATGACTTAAAACACAAAGAGAATGCACAACACAAGGATATGGAAAAGAGTCGCAGATAAAATTGGTAAGGACAATAGAACATGCATACATACAAACGCATCTTTTTAGAAGTACCACACGTGAATGTATATATGTAAAACAAAGTATATATGTGTAATATATACAATAGATGTATTTATATATATATATGAGTGTACATACGTATGTACAAATGCATGTTAGAGTAATTAACCTTACATATTGAACATAAATAAATGTGTGTATATACAGAATATGTACATGTGAAATATATTCTTTGAACACGGTCCTTGGATTTACATATGTATATCGATGGACGCACAATGAGTCTTTGCCTCGTACATAATTATGTATCATTTCTGTATGTACCCACGTTTCCATGTGAAGGCGGATGTCTGCGAGATGGTCTACGTTAGTATAATTTTTATACGTTCATATGTTGTACGCATTTATAAATACGGTCATCGGCATGCACAATCATATATTCATATAGGGCGACATGTGAAACATACCTGCTAATTGCTTTTTCAAAAGTAATGAAGATTGTAGTTCCGACATTTCAACTTTTTTCTGAACAATTTCAATAGGGTTAAGCACTCTTAACTTATACAAATTAAAATATTTTACTTTAAAAATGCGGTTTTCTCTAAATGAAAAGTGTTTTTAGCTAATATGAAAGCCGACAATATACTCCTCTCATTCTTCCAAGCCGGAACAACGTAACTTACTGAAACAATAAAGGGTATAGACGACTGAACTCAGAAGACTGATGAACTAGTTCACGGAACAATTGAAATGAAACATCATTTAAAGAATGACGTTTCCACTGTAAGTTTTCTTACCACGATATTAATTTGCTTCTGCAATTTGCTCTAAATCATTTGTTTAACAAAGTATATTAAATATAGATATATAAAACCCTACCTGTATATTTAAAAGGGTTTTTTTTTAAATATATAGCTGCATATTAAGTTTTTTTTCGATATTAAAAATAATAGTTATACATAAATTCATATTTTATTATTTGAAATAATAAGTAAATTTTATTAAAATCATAAGCAAGTGTGTAAAAATATGCGTTCATTTAATTACACTTCCCAAAAATGTTGGGGCATAAACATACTAATTCCTGCCATGTATTTTCTATAGAATTAATTTAATTTATACACTTTATAACAGTTAAATATTTTTCTATCAAAATGTCTCTTAAAATGCTGATGAAGATTGATTCACCCAGAAAAAAACGAAGCCGTCTGCCTTACGCCGCTTCCATATTATCATCGTCTCTCAAGACAAAGCTAAATGATCCCCATTAATCATTTGCGAAACAAATTTTGAAAGCCATACCAATTTCAGCCAAATAAATTTTATTTTCACAAGTTTAAACAGTAATACAAATATATATTTGGCCACTTAAGTGAATTTTAAAGATTGGAGAGAAACTTAATATTTACATTTACAAATTATCTAATGTATTATAAATATATTGAGAGTTTAAATTTTCAGTGAGAATACCATGCTTAAAAACTGTTCATAGTGAATAGTAATGACTCCATCCATGTCAGTATCATGTTGCCTGAAAGCTGTTGTTAAAGTCTGAAAATTATAAAAAATACGTGTTGTTTATTATATGACGCATATCAAAAAAATGTTTACAAGAATAAAGGAAAATAATATGAATTAACAGATGCCAAGTACTTAAATAACAGCTACATATATCAGCACATTAAGTACTCATTATTCATTGATAGATTAATAAAAACAGAAAATTACTTACGTAGAGAACAATGCAGCATTGAATAAAATCATCAAAAAGAATGGTCCCACGACCGAATCGGTCAAATTTACGAAGCAATACCTCAACAAGGTGATCAGAGAGACGGTATCCAAATGATGTCAGAGCAGTTTTCAGTTCCTGTTTATCAATGTTCCCGGAATTATCCCGATCAAACGATTTAAAACAGTTTTGCCAATCAGTAACATATTTCCACAGTGCACCAAAGTCTTGAAAAGATACTGTTCCTCTGTTCTCGCGATCAAACATGCCAATCATAAGTCTAACTGTTTCTGGATTGAAGGCAGACCAGGTACCATTGGAAAGAGCCACTTGAAGTTCATCCGCAGAAATGTGTCCGCTTCTGTCTTTATCTACCCTGCAATATAGATAATTAGAGTATTAAGCGGTCATTCATACACCAATGTATGTACATAGGAATGTCACTACACAAATAAACTTGTTGACACCCGAATCATACACGTATTTGTGCAAACAAAACGTACCTTTGAAACACATCCCAAAGAAAGCTTTGATCTGGCATTCCGCCTTGGTGATAAGCCATATTAAAATCAAATGTCAATGAAGTTAACTCTCTTTAAAAGCTAAAATCTATGGGACAAGGTGGTCCAAAAGTGTAGGGGAATATGACTCACTAAATGTGGAAATGTTTTATCGATATTTCGTAACAGTAATAAATAAATCGCACATAAATACTCTAAAATAATGTAACGAATAACGGAAAGATACTTTACAAAACGAATATATATCGATAGTTTATATTTTTTCTTTAATACAAACCTATCGTGTTGACTTGACCACAACATGTTTGTGTTAGTGTCATAAAGATAAACACAACCCGCGCTTAATTCTGTTTACCAGTAGTAAACAATGAAATTCTTAATATTAATACTGTATAGGTAAGTGCAGCTGTTTGCTAATATCGACTCTAATGAGGTTGTTTCAACTATTTAAAACTGGAGAATGGAATTTGAATAGGTAATGTCGGATACGTGGATTCGTAAAGACATAGGAACAAGTTAGTATTACTAATTTCCCTTAGTAATAGAAAAATAATGAACAAAATGGTAATTATTGGTTGTGGTATTGTTAATATGAATTTATCCTAACCGACAATGCGTTTTAGCGGCACTTTTATATCTGTTTCCTAAGTATAATCGCCGTAGTGACGTTGCTTTATATATTTTATGAGCGACCACAATGGGAATATTCATCGTTAAACAGAGGAACATACAAAATGTAAGTATACATTTTCAATAATTCCTAAATATCTATTTGTCTATGAGTAAAAATTTAATAGTATTTTTCAACTATGTTGCTCATTTGAACTTTGAAAAGAATACCAGACTTAAACTATAATTTTTTATTACAGAACTCAGAAGAAGATTCCTTTGCATGTTGTGGTAGTTGCTTGTCGTCAACGGGCTCGAGAGACTCTAGTAATGATAAAGTCAGCTATACTTTTTAATATTCATCGAGAAAGCCTTAAATTTATAATATTCGCTGAAAGTGCATTAACTGAAATTATAAATGAAAAACTGACGGACTGGCGAGATATCTTTCCCCAGACGTTAGACTTCGAAATATTACCTCTAAAATTTCCAAATCAAAGCGAAACAGAGTGGAAAGCACTTTTTAAGCCATGTGCCGCACAACGTCTATTTTTACCGGTAAGTGAAATCATCCAAGCACAATTGTTATCCACAATAACATTAAAACAATCATACACACGTATTTATATTTCATAAATAAACAAATATGAAAAAATGTTTTTAATTTATTCTTATTTTAAAATATTTTTTATTTTTATTTCATTTAGTCGCTTCTGCCTGATGTCGATTCGTTGTTATATGTTGATACAGACACTATATTCCTATCTCCAATTACGGATATATGGAGATTTTTCCGAAAATTCAACGAGACTCAAATTGCGGCATTAGCACCTGAGCACGAAGATAAAAACATCGGATGGTACAATCGTTTTGCTCGGCATCCATTTTATGGCCAACTGGGGGTAAATTCTGGAGTCATGCTTATGAACCTTACACGTATGAGGAATTTTAATTGGGAGGAACATGTTTTGCCTATTTATAAAGAGTACAAACTACGGATTACCTGGGGGGACCAAGATATTATAAATATCCTTTTTTATTTTCACCCCGATAAGCTACATTTAATGCCCTGTCTATATAACTATCGCCCTGATCATTGTATGTATATGAGTATTTGCAATACTTCTCAATCGGGAATTAAAATAATGCATGGTAATAGAGGTTATTTCCATTCGAAAACGCAACCATTATTTAAAACAATCTATGATACAATCGAAAACTATCAACTTAGTTCTAGTCCGTACACCGATTTTGTGCTGCCGCTTCAGACAGCAGTAAATACAGAATCTGTTCAGGAATCAACTTGCGGAAAAGTCGCAAGCGATATAATATCAATGACAAATAGTATTTTCGGCAATAATTATTAAAGTAATTCTCATAGTAGATAAACACTTTGAATCTAAGCTCCGATGTACTATATTTGCCTTATAACTATTTTAACTACCAATATTAAGTTATATTTAAATATATATGTATATGTATATACACTTACTTAATTAGGAAGTATTTAAGATACTCATAAAATGAGTAAATTAAAATAGAATAAAGTTTTTTAACAAGAAACATACAATATCTTTTGAAGACATTTAGTCAAATTCTTGTTTATTTCTGGAAATACTATACATTGGAATATAATATTGTATAAGGTTGCTTAAAGAAATCCACTGACATACTTAAAGCTGGAATTCGTATTTGGTAAAGCTGTAACAGTTGACTTTTTAAAGTTTTCAGGTTCGCCAGGTATTGCCGAAATCGAATAGTGTCATCGTTGTTAGGTAAGGTATGCATTCCTGTACAAGTGCACATATTTACAAGAAATAAAATATCTAAAATTGCAATCGAACGCGCACGACTTTAAAATATCTTCGCACTATTTCGAAAAAGCGTTGCAGACTTGTAACACACTTATGTCAAAATTTGTAAATTAACTACTTCGCTTAATAATGATAAATTATCGATTCAGATTAAAAAGAAATTTAAGAAGTTTGTACAGACACTACAAACCCTAATCTTCTGACTCTAGCTCCTATAATTGCTGCGTTTTTCATGCATTTGCACAGTGCATGTATATTGTATATATATATTTTTAATAAGGGATTTCACCATTTAAAATGGTAATGAGTGTCATTGAAATTTGCATTAAGTTTTAGTTTTTTTTACTTCAAGTCTTAAAACCTAAATGATACAAATTATATTTAAAGCCAATTAAGAAGAAACTTAAAGTGCCAGAACACAAATTCATATTTTTAACTATTATAACTCCCATTTTCTTTGAGATAAGTTAAAAGTGGCGCTTCGTCTAGAAAACTTCGGGGGAACACTGAAAAAAGAAACAGTCAGTTCCAAAAGAACATCTTTTCCTAATTTTGGAATTATTATTTTGAAGATTTCTCTTTATGAAATATTCGGAACACTTCAATAATTATTTATATATAAATAAATCTAATAATTAAATCAAATTTACCTCTTTCAGAGCGAATGTTCTATTTATTATATACATTGTTTATTTATTTTATATTTTTATTTCTTAAAATTCAAAAAAAATATTTGTATACAAAATATTTTTTTTAATTTAAACGTTGAATAGTAATTTTATCATAAATTCCAAAAACCAGATATTGTAGCAGCATAAAACGATAATGTGTTATCGATAACTTAAATTGCAGTACCAAAAACTATCAAATATACACCCTTGTTATTCATTGTAAGTAAAAACATATGTGTTGAAGCAAGAGGCAAACATATTACTTTATGTTACATTTTTATGTAGTACTAACTGCATAAGAAAGGAATTACCACTTAGTATGGAATTATAAAGTTTTCCAAACATATATCTGAACTGAGTTATATCTTTTGGTTATAAGTTAATAAAACGCCTTGACGCTACACCAAAGATATTGGTAAATACAGTTATATTAGCCACCATGGGAAGCATTGAAAAGGCCTGCATTTCTGGATTTCTTTGCCGCCTTTGCTCAGAAATGCATAGAACAGTTATACACATTTATGGAGATCATGGACAGCGTCTATTCCTTGTTGAAAAAATCAACAACTATTTACCAATCACTGTACGTACTGTGTAGACAAATGTATATAAACGAAACAAACCCATTTATAGTCGATTTCCCTATACATAGATATCTCCAACGGATCCATTACCTAAAACTATCTGCAAAACTTGTTTACATCGAGTGGAACAACATTATATACTTTTAAAGAAACTAAATCGCATGAGACAACAACGCAAGCTAAAGCTGGTGGGCAGTTTAAAGTCGAAGAGGAATGCAGTAAGATATTCATTTTAATTGATTAACAATTGCTTAAAAACATTTTGTTTTTCCTTTCCATTTTCAAGGATAATGGATCAGTATCTAGCGCTGAGTGCTCTGATGATGACGAGCCTCTATCTACAGCGGATAAATCCAGCTCCAATAAGCCTACTACTTCAATAAATAATGCCCGAAACAATGACAACCAGAATAGCCCAGGATCAACTCGTAGACAATCTCCACTGGCAAACGCTACTCTTATCTATCCAGCTACAGGCCGTAATAATTTATTTCCAACGACCTAGAAAACCTAGAGATTAATTTAATTTTTGTTTAACCTAATGTAACACAATTTTCATATGTACGTATTATTGATAAATTAAAAAAAGAAAACAAATTATAGATCTGTATTACAACCACCTGACAATTTGTACTTTTAGATTGAAAAACGAACTGAAATTTTATACATATGTATATATATATTATAAATATGTGCGCATAAGTAGTGGCCCAGAATGATTAGACCTGGTGTATATTTTAATTAAAAAGATTTCTTTGTTACGCCAGCTCAAGAAATTTTGGTACGGTGAAACGACGAAGTATGCTTCAGAACAATTTGTTTTGGAATTTTGTTACCCGCAATAACAAGTAAATGCAATACGCATATAACGGCTAAGGAACCTTTATTAAATAATTATTATAACATCTCTTATGAGTTCAATAATATGTAATTTGTATGTGTTTATTTTATTGGCGACGACGTGTATTACGTTGCTTGTCGAACCGCATTTCCATTTCTTCGAGTACTTTGGGAGTGTATCGGACCACAAGCTTTACAGAACCGACGGCCTGCTTGAGAAGTTCGACTGCTCTCTCATGGTTTTCCCCTTCAACCGACTGTAATCGAATTGCAAAACATTACAGTAAATATTGTATTTATAATATATGAGCATAAAACCTACCACACCATTGACGGAAAGTAATTGATCTCCTCTTTTAAGACCTCCATGTCTATCTGCAACACCACCTGGGATAATTCGAGATATATAAATGGGAGAATTCTGTTCCTTGCCTCCCATAACATTGAAACCTAATCCTGTAAGATAAATATATCATTAAGTAGTCATTTATCTTAATGAAAACCATATATAGCGCTGGCTCCAATGTTGTTTATCAAGTACTTAAATATAGTTAACGTATTTATACAAACCTTCTTCAGTTTTTGGCAATTCCACAACTCGAGGATGCGCGTGTCCCTCACTGGCAGCAAATGCAGCAACGGTTGCCTTCGCTGTAGCCGATGCACGGACATCGTGGGAGCCTTGAATATCAACTGTCTCGTAAACATGTTCGTAAACCTCACGAACAGAGTTAAGAAAGTCTGAATTGAGAACCTTTTGTAATGCAGCTAGCTTTGTTGTTGGAAAATCCCCACTAGCCTGCAACTTTTCTAACAGCTCTATGGAACGTTTTACATCTGCAACAAAATATTGAAAAACATTTCCATACATACATACACACTTATTCATATATAAAGTAGTAAGCACACAATTTTGTTATTCATGGTCTTACCTCTGGCCAATGTCAGAGGTTCAGAAACTTCAGTCATCTTAAAGCGTTTGTAAGAAAATCTGAAATATATATACCAGTATGTATGTTTTGCTGCTGTATCTAGACTTATATATGTGACCGAGTTTAGTATGGAAATTAGAAATGAAAAATTATCGATGAAACTGTTAATAAAATATCGATATCGTATGAGCTTTGTATATCGATATTTGTAGTAGTGAATCAAATATATTCAAATATTACGAATACAATATATTTACTCTCATAAATACTTAAATTACGTTTACTAGTATTTTAGTGCTATATAAGTTAATTTAATGTTAATAGTTCATAAACAGTAATAAATTGAAATTTGGAATTCAATTGAGAGTTAGCAGGCAACTTCTGTGTTTCATTTTCCAAGTTCCATTTCGTTGAATATTCGTTGCTATTTTGTTGATAATCATCGCTTAATATGTCACGAAAATATCGATATAACGAAACAAATATGATAACTTGATCGATGTTTTTAACATGCATACGCCACCTCATCTATAGAGAAGTTGTCAAATTTACTTTTAAAGTATTAGTTAAAAAATGTTGAAAATATTTATTTGCGCCCTTACAATATTGGGATATATTTGTCCCCTTCATGGTGTCATGTTCCACTTGACACCGAATACACAAAAATGTCTTAAGGAGGATATACAAGCAAATCAGTTGGTGATGGGGGAATACGAGGTCTCCGACGTACCTGGCCAAATTATAGACTACATTGTGAGTTAACTTTGTTTAATTAAAGGACACATATAAGACAATACTCTTTAACAGGCTCGTGATACAAAGGGTCATATTTTGTCACAAAAGGAACATATTACCAAGGGTAAATTCAGTTTCACATCGGAAGTGTATGACACGTACGAAATTTGCTTTATATCAAAAGTGCCACCACGTAAGTAATATTCTACTACCCGGCAAACACATATGTATGTGCATGAAATATGTAACAACTATAAAAAACTTTAATTAAAGATCAACGTGGAATCAGTCAAGAAGTCTCACTAGTAACTAAAAAAGGAGTTGAAACTAAGAGCTACGAGGGCGTAAGTTAAATGCATATTTAGTTGTATAATGCAGTGGTAAAGTTGCTTGTTTATATTGAAGATTGGCGAGGCTTCAAAACTTAAACCTCTCGAAGTTGATCTAAAACGCTTGGAAGATCTGTCAGATTCAATTGTATTGGACTTTGCATTAATGCGTAAACGCGAAGAGGAAATGCGTGATACTAATGGTAATATGTATGGTATTTGATATTCATGGGAATCAAAACCACTAACTATATTTTACGTTACAGAAAAAACCAATAGTAGAGTGCTATTCTTTAGCATATTCAGTATGTGCTGTTTACTTGGATTGGCTACTTGGCAAGTTCTGTACCTTCGCAGATATTTCAAAGCAAAAAAACTAATCGAATAATCAAAGGATAGGAGTTTGAAGCATTGTGAATTTTTAAAGAAAGCTTAACGCTTTATTTCTAACTCTTTTTCATAATAAAGTTTAGATTTTCATTTAGATTATGAAATGTCTTGTTTTATATAAAGTCTAGGGCTGGTTGGCTTGTTTTCATATTTTCTATTTATTAACACACAACATTGTTACAACAGTATATAATAAGTAGAGAACATCTACAACGCGTATCCCCTTTTCCACATCGGAAATGGAATGGCTGCGACGTTTGGAATGGCTGGCTCGTTTAAACACTAGTCTCTTTTAGTAAGGCTCCGTTATCTGTTTCCGACTTACTGGAGCAATTTTCTTCTTCCTGCTGTTGTTCATTAAGGCTTGGCGATATTGGTTTTACGAGAATATATCTAGAAAGAGGACTATGCGACACACCAGTGTCATCCATATTAGATTGCTCTATCCAAAGACTTTCATCCACCATGGATTGGTTCATTAATGCCTTCAATGAGTTCTGTGTCTCGGCAAGATTTTGTTGACTTGTAGCCCCTACAATTACAATACAAAATTTATTAAAGGAACACAAGTCGAGCAAGGGAATGAAGCGTTAGGAGGAAATAAATAAAGCTGAAACAAATCCAAACACTATGCAAGCGTTATAAAACAATAAAATAAATACAATATAAATGTTAAAACAAATATATAATTTATTATTTAAGTTTACATAACAATAAAAATGCAGAAAAATACATTTTACAAAACAGAATATTTGTATTAAAAAATTAAAATAAAATAAAAAAATAATTAGCACTTATACTAACAGACTCATTTAGTGATTGATATATTTTTGATTTGTACAATTCAGCTGTTCGAAAGTAATCGTAGATGTCATTGATTTTAAAAATATATTTTTTTGGAAGATTCTTGAAATAAGTAATATCGCTTTTTTAAAGAAAAATTTTAAAATGTCAAAAATTGATTCTTTGTTTCACTTACATTAAATTAAGATTACTATATATGGTATACTATTTTTAATAAAATAATTTCTTTCGTAAAAACACAATTTTACTTTTGTAAAATAATATAAATATATATTTTGAAATGACAAAATAATATAAATAATTTAATAAATAAAAACAAAACACTGCTAAATAAAATACAAACCCTAATTAATTAGTTAATGCTACAACACATAGATAATATACAGGGGGTTCGATGTTGATCGCTTGAAATTGTGTCTGTAGAGGAGCAAATATCTTCAACGTTATCAATATCTTTTTTGACACTAGTGCTTTCCTTATCTGATATTCTTTTAAGGTTTTCTAAACGAGATTTCAATTGTACAGGTGATACCGAACTTCGCGATTGATTTTCAACAAGAGCTTTAGCAGAATTTGAACTATTAAAAGTGTCAGTTAAAGTGTTCGTAGCCTGTTGCTTTGCGCTATCATAATTCAATGCATCCAATTCGTTTCGCATACGATCGGTGGCCGGCGTATTAGAGCTATCGCTTGAGATAGTTAAATCAAGATTTGGGGAATGAGAATCATAGCTTTCTGGGGTATATGGATCAAAATGTGCGTTATCAATATAAGTACTGAGATGTTGTGAATCTTGAATTTGATTAACAATTATATTTTCTGTAATACTATTCGATAATAAATTAAATCGATTTTTGTATATATTATCATGGCACATTGGACAAACAATTCTTCTTGTTTCGATCGCATTTCCATTGCTATTGCAGGTCTCAGGAATAGATACTGGCGAACACATACAATCACATATATTATCTGAATCGATTATATTGATTCGAATGTTTGGAAGATTTGTTGAATAGTTGTTCTCTTGTGTATCTTTTTCCTTTTCGAAATTACCATTTGAAAATAATATTGAGGAGTCTTCTTGTACTTTAACTCGTTTTAAATTATTATATTCTTTTACAATTTCATTATATAGTTTATTTGAATAAGGACAAGAATTGAATTGATCAGGAGATGTCCCATTGTTGTTATTTGCATGAGTGTATATACAGCTGCAATCACATGATATATAAGTACCTTGTTTCGGCTTAAGGAAAACAGATAAGTAAATAGGCTACATGATAAAAAAGAGAGATAATAAATATATTAGATCGAACAGGCTTATATGTATATTAAATATTTGGAGTGTATTTAAATAGAGTATGAGTGTATTTCGATAACCTTAATAGGCATGTTTTCTTGTGTTCGTATGAGTGATGAGTTGAATAAAACAATTTAATTATTTATATAAATTAATTTACAAGGTCGAGTTTTCCAGAATTCATAATCAAATAGTCACGACTGTTAGATTAATTCTCCTTCAACTCTAAACATTAAAAAAAGTGATGTCTTGTAATTCAATTATAAAATTATGCATATGAGTATATGCGATAGTCTGCTAACATCTAATAATATAGTAGTAAAGCAAAAAATTACATTACCTTGTGGTCTCCCATGCAAGCAGACTCTCCAATCATATCGTATTTCCAATCATTCGATTGGATAATATCTTTTACTTGAGGTGTCATAAGTATTCGATCACACCATGCAGGACACCTTGTGGACATATAATCGGTTGGCATTTCGGGATCTTCTTCAAAGGGATATGATGGAATAAAACTGATTGGATATTCAAGTAATATTTCCGATAGTGGTTCCAGTTCTCTGTCAAATTTTTTTAACTAAATGAAAAAAATGGAAATCAATATGTTTATTTACTCTATTTACTCTGTATTATATTATATTACCCAATATTCTTTGAACTTAAGTTGATGATCAGCGTGACTAAATTCTTTTCTGCCCACAGTAAGTATATTGTTGCCAATAGAATTGCGATAATGAATTTTAGTGCTTTCATTCTTTAAACTTTGGATTCTATGGACGTTTAAGTTTTCAGTTAATTCCTAATTATCATAAAAAAATATAATCACATTAAGTATATAATTGAACAGACTCATGTTATCACTGTTACTTACTTTTACAACTCCAGCTGTGTCGCATCTAAAATTAAAATCTCCAAATAGGAAAAAGGGTACAAATCCGTTTTTGTCATCTATGTGAAATCTTATAAATAGAAAAATAGATTAATAACAGGCAAAAAGGGTACATAATATGCATATAAGTTAGTTAATTACCTTTCGATTGTGTGCACTAGGGCCCGTCTCCTTGTTTTACAGTATACGGATGGAAAATTTTCACATGCTGCCAAATTGGATGCATCATGAAAAAGGTGTATATTGACTAGATCAATGGAAGTCCCATTTATCTCCCAACGTGTCCGCATAAAACCTTTTCGCGACCATTTACACTAAAGTACAAATCCATCATTATATAACTATTATCATAATGATCTAGAATAATTATTAATGTATATAAATTTTATAACACTATATTTAAATAATGCTTATACACTAAACATATTTTAAACTTACTTCTGGAAAAAAATGTTGGGGAAATTTTGACTTGTCTTTGGTCGGAATTTGTTCAATATTACCAGAAAATATTTGCTTATTATCGCAAAGCTTTTCCTCCCAATCATGGCTTAAGAAATTCCAAATTCTTAAAGTACACAAATCTGTGTGTCCAAAGTAAATGTTGCCAAGTGCCTATTAAACAGATATTTCTAATTGTTAATGTAAAACAGGATATATGGTATACTCACTGTGAAATGTTCAGCTGACTTAAAATCTTCGTCCATATAAATGCAAACATATTTAAAATCATTAACAAACATGGCATCGCATAAATTTCGAATAAATTCCTGCACGTGCTCCATGGAATTTTCGTATGTTTTGCCACCCACTTCTTGAAGATGTAAAGCTAAAAATCTTGGATTAATTTCCGTAACTTTGGCAATAAACTCTTCTAGCCATATTGATAGGAGTCTTTTCGGCTGAAAAGGTGAGCATTCAAATTTATTTACATTGGCATATGTATTGTATGTATGTATAATGTACGTCAATGTATACTTGTGTGTGTTTCAAAACAAAACTAATGTCTACAATTTAATGGGTTTCCGGAAGAAATTCTAACGACTTACATCTTCAAATAAGCTTCCAACATTGGCTGTAACCAGCATAAGTTTTGTGTCCGACCAGACGTCAGTTGTTGCTTCCATTTTATTAATTATCTCTATAAATTGTATCTTTTGGTATATTAGTGAAAAGGTGTAAGACAATCGATACCTCCAAATATCGATTTTCGAAAGAAATCGATTGCCTTCTAAATCAATCGGATAAAGCTCTCCTATTTTAACTGCCGTACTTCAATTCGCACAAGCATAATATAATATTGTATATATTTAATATATTTTAAGGGTATAGAGGAAATCAACTTTTGTAATTATGTGTTATATTCTATTGATTGAGTTCTCAATCCAATTATCTACAGTATTAATTTCTAAATTTTCAATCGCATACTATTTTTCATCGTTTAGTGGTATTGAAATTTATAAAAATACTGTTCGTATGTACACAAAATATATTGATTTTAGCTGTTGAGGTGGTAACTCTTCTAACACAACTCAGATTCGATATATCGAGCCCAGTGTCATCACTGCATTTTAAGCTATCACTACAAATTTTTTAATTTTAACTTTAAATTTATTTAAGTATGTACGTTTCAAGACTTATATCCAGAAACTATCAAATACTATGTAAAAGTTCTCTACCAAAACCAAGTTATAAGTTCTTACGTTATTTTGTTTCCTTGCCCATAATTGAAAGTAAAACGGATATAAAGAAATTGCACTTACTACACCAAAATGCAGACCGATTCGAGAAAAGATATATGAGTGCTATGATAACAATAAAACATGATAATGATTCGTTTTACATTGACATGCAAAACGAGAGGGTTTTTCTAAAGTATAATATTCAGGGCGATGTTATGGAGATAACACATACTAAAGTTCCTAAAGATCTTGCCGGTCATGGTCTAGGAAAGCTAGTAGCCAAGGTATTTGTTGGCCAAGTTACTCGATATAAAACTTTGTAATTTAGTTGCTATTCAAACAAATGTTTTCTTGCATACTTAATCCGATGCATACAGTTCGTATCTATTAGTCCGACGCGAACGATTTTGATGTGCGTTACTTTACTAATTCATACATAAGCAATACAATTATATTATAATAATATTTGTCCATATGTGTTCGTGGCGCAGTTTTATGAATATTCTTCCCTTGTTTTAGGCGGCTTTGGAATACGGAGTGCAACACAATCTAAAAATTCGGATCTTGTGTGGATTTGTGAAATATTATGTCAAGAAATATGAACCTGAATATCTAGAATATATAAGTTGAGATCTGAAAACTATTAGTGAATATAATATGACTGTTTGAAATTTTTATATTAAATTATTTAAATAATTATTTAAGTTATATATTTATAATAAGAAAAAATACAAAAATGTCAGCATGGACTCCAATGATTACGTTGGCCTGGTACTATACTATGGCAGGTCGTTTTTTTTTTAATTCAGCAACACCGAAGCGCACAGTTTTAGTCGCACAACGACAGAGGAACGATGAGCATGGGTGCAATTCTTTGCGCTGAGCGATCGTTTCAATGTGTGCGTATACGCATGCACATGCTCGCATATGATCTCACAATTTGCTATTGAAGAATTTAGCGGTTGAACTGAAATGGATCGTTTAGTAATTGCTCATTCGCAGCTTATGATAGAAAAATGCAATTTTACTAAAGCGATAAAAGTTTGCTTACTACAATAACGTGCTTTTGCTTTGTTTACGTTTTGTCAGTGATGCGTCTTTTGTTTAAATACCTATCGGTATTTTGTGAAGACTGCAGGGCTGGAGAAAACCCCATCCCCAAGTGCTGCTGAGCAAGCCGGTACGGCCCTACCGACAAGAGAGCAGGCCATAACAAAATTCCTCTGCAAATGAAAAATGAACATATTAATCTAAAAAAAACATATTAAAGTTTTAAATATATTGTAAAGTACAATATTAGTTTTATATTATTTACTGAATATACGCTATATCGATAATTGAGAGCGCAATTTTAACATAATCATATTATCAGCTGTGAATGACATATCTGTTGTAAAATATTTTAGTACCGATACGACTACAAGTCATCGATAGGTCGATATGTGTTTTACGTCTTTGGTTTAAAAACAAAGAAGAGTTAAATACGCATATTACATTTGATAACGCATCATTATACTCAAGTAAGCAATTGTGAACTGATAAATTAGAGCAAGATGTCAACGGACGCGACCGCGACACTCGATGCACCCGAAGTCAAAGAAGAAGAAACTGTAAATGCAGAAACAGTTAACAAAGATGACGATACCGTGGACATGACATTTACTAAGGAAGTGCGTAAGGCTACAAAAGATGTGCATACGTTGACCGATGTCCTGGTTAATGCAAAGTTCGCATTCGGTAAATATGAACAAATGTAAAACTATAATTTATGCTTATTTTGCCTGTTTGTATGCAGCCTTGTCGGACGACGAAGTTTGGTATGATGGGCTCTTGGCATTCTATGAATTATATAAATTCTTTGAAGCAAACTTACCGGAGCGTCTTCTACCCAAGGAGCTGCATCGATCTGAAGCCTTTGAACGTGACTTTGCATATTTTTACGGCTCCGATTGGAAGAAATCGTATGTAGTTCGTCCAGCTGTCCTAACATATTTGGAGCACTTAGAAAAAATGGCGGCCAAGAGCGAAGTGCTTCTCTTTGCATTCGCCTTTCAAATGTACATGGCCCTGATGTCAGGTGGTCAGCTATTGCAAAAGAAACGCATGGTTGCACGCAGGCTGTGGATCTTTCCACAAGGTACCGGTGTGGAAGAACAGCGGAAAGCAGCAGCAGATGCTGTCGCAGCCACCGAGGCTGCTGCAGCGGTTAATGATGATGTTAAGGAGGGCGATTTGCGGGCTCGTCCAATGCCCGAGCAGGTCACCATATGCCAGGTAGGCTGTGAAGCCACATTCTTTCCCGAGCGAATTCCTGTACTAAAGAACAAATTACGGCGTATATTCAATGAGGTATATGGTAAATTAGATGATGAACAGCGGGACGAATATATCGAGGAGAGTCGTAACGTTTTTCGCATGAATTTGGAACTTCTGCGCACCGTCAAGGGCGTGAATCGTGCTAATCTTCGGAAATTGGCGATTGCTGTGATTTTTATAACCACTATTTATTTGGCATATAAGTTGGCCGTCACCAAGTAGACCATCTGGGCCTCTACATAGTTACTCTGTGGTCAAACCACCAAAATTAAAAGTAATTAATATTTTATATAGCTAGTCGTTATTTGAAAATATATAAAAAACCATTGTTCGATATTAGCGGAGCCAAAGTCAATAAATTACAAGTTAGCTGATCTTCATTTAGAATGAGATAAAATAAAAACAACACGATATATTCGGAATTTAACAATTTAATTTAACTTTATTAACTATTGACAATAGCAACAATATACTATTTACAGGGGATAAGGGATGATTACTCGAAGTCCAGAAGTCCTCGGTGATTCAGCCAGGTATAAATGAGCTCGGCGTGTTTGCGATATCTCTCGTTCTGGAAGAGACGCTTCTTGAAGTTTCTGCCCTCCTCATTGTCAGCTATCATGTTCTCAATGTTCGCATTGGCCGTGGGATCAAGCAACACAGTCGACATAACAGTTGATGCTGTGGTCACAGCCCAGAGAGAGTGTTTCAACAGAGTTGTGTGCAGTTCCCTCAGGTTGGGAATGGAACGTGGATAGTTCAACAACACCAGATTTTTCTTCAATTCGCCATGATAGAAGCGTATGAAGTAATCAAACTTCTCCAATTTGATGTCAAGGCTTGGTGAGGATATCAAGAAATAATATAAGTCCAAGGCGGGAGTATTGAAGCTTGTCAGCTGGAAGTCAATAAAGAGAGTGTCCTTGACTTCGCCCTGTGGGCCATAGTTGAACATCACGTTGTTTGTCCAGCAGTCTCCATGGTTTAGGCAGTTAAATTCGGATTTGTCATAGACTTCCTCCTTGGACAGTAGATCGAAGAGGTTCCTCATAATGCCAGTCTGTAAAAAGTAATTTATTTACATACATAGATAAGTTCTTGAATAGATTGTCTCTAAACTTACCACTTTGTCGCCATAAATCTCGCTGCCTTTGAGCTCCTTGAGCGACTCAATGCATATGTCCATAAAGGCAACATTTTCGGGACTTTCATAGAACTCACGAGTCTCCTCCTTGTGTGTTGGCTTGTCTAGACAGTCTGGGAATGCGCCCTTGGTAACATAGAGCTGAGCGGAGGCTGCATGAAACTTGGCCAATTTGGCGAGCACTTGCTCCGTTTCAGCTACATTCAAACCTTGTAGACGATCAGCATTCTTGTAACCTGCTGGTCGCAGATTCTCTAATAGAACGTGATCAGAATCTGGTGACTTCTGGAACTTAAAGCTCTTCGGTCCGAACACAACGGGTTGACCAGCCTGTCGATAGAGCTTCTGTAGTTGTGGTATCACATCGTTGTACAAGACACTCTCCTTTTTAAACGTTGACATCAACTCGATTATGGCATTAGCCATGCTGCTGCCAGTGGGAACCTTCAGCATAAGCGAAAAGCTTGAGTTTCCTCCCGATGTAGTCTCGTAATCAATGTCTACAGACAGCATTATAGATAAATAATTGTCTCCCGCCGCTGTCGCCTTTTCAACACGGAAACCTGTGATTTCTTTAAAGTCGGATTTCTCAGCCTTGATCAGATCTCTAAAAAAGTCAATGGTAACCCACTCAGGCGCAGCAGCATCAACTTCAATTTGTACCTGCTTGGTGGGAGGTGGGGCCTGAACTTGGGGAGGCTCACTGAAAGGAGAGTGAAATAGTTAATTTCTGACTAGATTCTTGTTATTGCAGCACTCACTAGGACTCCAGTAGTCCACGATTATCCAACCAAGGCAGAATTTGTTGGACATGTTTCTTGTAGCGTGGATTGGCGTAAATAAGGTTTCTGAACTCCGTACTTGCTGGATCGTTGGACAAGAAGTTTTCGAACGTCGCTGACTCGGTGGGATCCAAGAGAACCACAGGCAGCACCATGTAGGTACCCATTAATGCCCAGGTTCCGTATTTATAGAGTTGTATGTAGAATTCAGACAACTTGGGTAAGCGCTCCTTGTATTCCAGTATTTGCAGATGTTCTATAAGCTGATCGTGATAGTATTTGATGAAGAAGTCAAAATCACTCAGCTTGTATTCTAATTTGACCGATGTCATGATAAAGTACAATATATCCGTTAGGGGATGACCATATCTGGGATTTTGGAAGTCCACAAAGACCATATCGATAAGCTCGCCATTTGGACCGGTCTTGAAGAGGAAATTGTTCACCCAGCAGTCACCATGGAGTACCACATTGAAGTCATTGGGATCATAGGGGCCCATCACTTTGAATAGTTCGAATACTTTACTCATGTATTTGTCCAACTTATCCTGATATTTCTCGACACCTCCACCAAAGTTTTTCAGATTATCCAAAAACATTTTCTGTGCTGGCCCGAGTATGGCTGCCATCATTTCAAAAGCTTGATCTCCAAGAGTGCCAAACGCTCCGTTTATCATGGTTTCCGAAACGCCATTAACGCTCTTCAGGTACGCACCCGCTGCATGATATTGCGCCATCTTCCGAAGCACCAATTTAGTTGGTTCCAAGTCAAGACCCTCGAAGCGATTCAAATTTCCATAACCATCTTGACCCAAATCGTACATAAGAACAGTATTGGTCAGTTTCGGTTCTTCTTTCGCGGCTTCAGTAAATTTGTAGGCCCGTGGGGCTAAGTTTACTTCCAAACCCTTGGATTTATAAAGCTCTACATATTTTGGCAATAGATCTAGATAGGCCTCATTTTCAAGCGTAAAGAAATTCGCCATTTGCAACATTTGTTGCATCATGGGGCTATCGTGCGGCACTTTCATCATATAAGAAACCGGTTTGACGGTATTGTCTAGATGGGAATCGATAATGATAATTTGAGTTAGCAATCAAGTTGTATGAACTAAGATTAGATAAATATGAAATTATATATGTACAAACATAGACATACAATAGTTGTGCGTCTTTCATTACCCAAAGTTTCACATACTGCAACTTTGTATTTGTATTTAATGGATTTACAGCCCTATCAAAAATAAACTAGAGATTATTAGGTAGGCACGCGTATAGGGTTAGCTGGGGGTATTATTTTCGGACTGTTGTCACGATTACAAGCTAAATTCGCAAAATATTATGCTGATAAGGTGAGTACTAGAGCAGAAAAAGAGATTAGATTCTCTCTTGAAATATAATTCCGTAAAATCTACAGTTTGTGATGTCATCGGGCTCACCTGTTAATTCCGCCTCGATGCTTACTCTCAACATGAGCGTGGCGTAGTTCTCGCCAGCGCCCAATCCGGGCTTTACATTAAAGCTACGAATCTTTGTGAATTTTGGTACGCTCTCTCTGAGTATTTCTACAAATTGCGACTCATTTATCCAATTGGGCACGAGTCGACTATCAACTAGAACGGGAGGCGGGGAGGCCGCCGTTCCGGCCTTGGACGTGTCATCGACCTTCGCTACGGTGGCCACTGGATCGGCAACGGGGGCGGCAACGGGCGCGTCGGTGGCGGTGGGAGCGAGGCTAGTTTGTGTTTGTGATGCAACAGGTGCCACATTGTAGCTATTTTTTGATTTAGAATTGTGACCACCCATTGAGGATCGGAACTGGGTAACTGGTACTACGAATTGACGTGTTTACGGCTGCACGAATGAATTTGAACTGAGGGTTTGCTTTAAAATTGTAGTCGATATTTATACGAGACGAACTGAGCATTAGAAGCTGATAACTGCACTATTTTATCAGCGCGCAACAAGTGTTAGACGATTGTCCGAAACGAACTCAAGCCAGTCGACTGATACGCTACGTTCTCTGGCATACAACACATGTGGAACACACACATGTATATAAATATATGGGTAATTAACTTTCTCACGCAATCGGGTCAGAACTACTATTAAATTTCAAGCAGATCGGTGAAATAGGAATGCTTTGTTTTAATAATAAAAACAAAGCGAAACGTTCTTTACCTAAAATGGTTCTCTAATCACAGTAGCTTTTCATTTGTTTTTGTGCTTATCGGAGCAGATATGATAATAGTATAATATATGTATATAGTAAACATATATGTATGGTTAATTTAGATGTGAACATGACTAATTTAAAGATTAGAAATCGACGAAATGATTGTTGCAATTGTCAAAGGTCCGTGACCGCACTATTAAAACAATTCAATATGCTAAACTACTACGAGGCTTGTTTAATGAATTTTAAGTCGTCATATATTTAATCTCAAAACGGAAAAACTTCTATAGAAATTAATTTTGTATGTGTATTGAAATATAATGAATTTATAAACAACGCTGTAATATCTCACAACCCGCAAGAAAAACCGCTTGGCTTTTATTTGATTGATAAGATTAACACAAAAATTAATTGCATATCGAAAAAACTCAAAGGTGTATTACTGCGCTATACATACAGTATCATATGTATGATTGTATGTTTATATCAATTGGTATTTCAACCTGTATTACCAAGAAGATTGCAGTCTTATCATCATATTATTTTTAGGTGGAAATCCACCAGAATAGAACATTTCTTGCCCGTAAGGCTGGTATAGCAATGTCATTTTTCGTACAATCAGTTGGGTAATTTATCTGAAAACGATAAAAGATAAAGCTGTTGAAATGTAATAAAAGCCATAATTATTGCGTTGTGCAATTTCCAAATGCCTTCCGCATTTGAAACCCAAAAAAAGCTAGATTCAGCATGAAAATAGTGTAGTTGGCACTACTGGCGAACAGGGGCAGCGACGCAATGTCGCGCTGATTTGATAACGAGGTGAGTTTTGTCTGCTTTTATTAGAGGTGATAATATATTAACCCAAATGATCAACACTTATTTTACAATTACACAAAACAATTGTTAAAGTTTTATTCATTATTTGTATTACATAATATTATTTGTTGTTGTTGTTTTTGTTGTTGGTGTGGTTGTTGTAGTTCTTGTTGTTGTTGCTACAATGCAGCCTGCTTGCCTGTCTGTCTGTCTGTCTGTCCGTCCGTCTGCACGAGGCGATGCTCCAGGCAGCCCCTTGTGCACCTCTCCGAATCGACTTGTGGATAATGGGGATGAGGTTGAGGGAAGGGTAGATACGATCAAATTGTATAGGTATTAATGCTCTAGCTGTTTTCCGATAATGTTATACTGTATTTTCTGGTACAATAATAATGATAATAATAATCTATATTATCTGTGTATATTAATAATGCGAATGAGATAATAATAATGTGAATAATAATTAAAAAACTAATAATGATAATAGGGTAAGCTATAACGGCAATGCAATGCGAAATAATTAATCGCTGCTTGTTTTATTGTTAAACGATCTTTCCTCGATTCCGTCATGTTTCTCCAGTTCCCCAATTGACCAGCGTGTTGTTGTTCTCATATTGCTTCGTCTCTATCTTCTTGTCTTTTTTTGTCTTTCGTTTCGTCTGCAACAACGCGTAAAACTCACAATACAATATTTTCGCTAAATATTTATGTATGTTTTTTTTGTTTTTGTTTTCGTTTTAGTTTACTTTTTATATAGTAGTTAATAATTTATTAATATATATTGTATATATATTGTATGCATTTGTTTGTTTGGTTTACTTTGAAATATATATAAAGAACAAGGCTGATATTCATATTTTGTTTTGTTTTCGGTTTGGTTTCCATTTATGTAGGTTTATAATAATATTTAGCTAATCTTTTCATAGCTTGCGCTCTTTTGTATATTTTTTTGTGGTTTTTCCATTTGTTTTTGTTTTGTTTTATATTTGAAAATAATTTTACAACATTAGCAAAAGGTTTTCAATCGTTCAAATGAAGGGTTCTAAATATCTTGTATTTTCTGTTTGTCGTACTTTGCAAAAACTTTAAATGAGCCTCAAAATAGACAAGTATCTGCCGTCAGTTATAGTTAATATTATTACGCTGAATGCATAGTTCATATTCGTATTATATATAGTATTTACGATGATAAAAATTGCAGTTGAGAACTGCATACATACATATGCTTAATGGGTGTTCCCCTTTTCCCGTACTTAACTCTTTATAATTTGAAAATTGCGCATAATTTTGCATATGCATACATAGATATCTGCACTTATGCAAGTACATATGTATAATATATATATATATATATATATATATATATGTGTATATATCTGTATATAATATTATATATGTCTGCACATATATAGTTCTTCTATAACGGGCACGAGTTTGATATGTTTTCAATTGTTTTTCATTTATCAATATGTTGTTGTTTCCTCTCTTTCTATTTCTTCTCTCTTTTAGTTCTTTGCTTCTCTGCCTACTTCTTCTTCAACGTTTAACTGCATTGATATTTTCAATATTCAATATCGATTGATCTACTTATTTGGTTATATGTAAATGTGTCGAGTGTATATGTATGTATATGTGAGTATGTGTGTGGTGTTCAGCTTATCTGTACTGTATGTAAAGTATACATATATGTATACCATATCCACACATTCTGTCACTGCAAATGTTATAAACAGATTTACAGCAACTCCATAGCATATCTACTTTAATGTTGTTCAGTTTCTTAAGTTTTAACCATTATGTCTTTTGTTATTGTTATATCCTTAATTTGTATAGTTGTTGCAAAATTTTCACTAATTTAAAATTCGTTTCCTCAAGGTTTATGCGCATCGTCTCAGAGGTGGGCAAACGAAACGAAATCATAATAATAATTATAATAATAATAATCGTGGTATGTGGAAATAAAACAAATGCGAGTTGGGATTTTTGTTTAACGAACAAAATAAATTTATTATTATTATATTACGCGTAATTAATACCGTCAATAAAAAGGCTAAGTAAACGCTACACATAAACTCAAATACGGATAGATAATACCGTACGGTACAGTACGGCATGATATGATATGGTATATATAGTTTGGGGAATTGGTATACAATACAAAAGTTACTTAACAATTAGTCGGTTATAAGGCAATCGAAATAGGAGCAGGAATGGGTAATTGATTAAAAGGGATGTGTACAGTTCTCGAGATGCACGAAGAGTACAAATATTTAGCTAAAAGCTAATACAGTAATAAATACAGTAAAATACAAAGTTTGCTTGTTGTTTTTCATATGCTTTACATACTTGTACATCATACATATGTCTATGCTAATTGCCCCCAGACACAGTTAAAACTCCGATTATTATTTGTTGTTATTTTCTCATTTCTTTTTTTGTGTTTTTTTTTTTGGTAACTGCTTTGCCATCAACTCTTTGATCGTCAAAAAATCGCTAAAAACCACATCAAAACATATCGCTATCAATTTTATATTTTATTTTTTTGTTTCTTTTTTCTTGTAAAAGTTCTGCTTTTTGTTCTGTCTGGTAGATTTTTCATCTTGCTGATATGTATCTGTTGTAGTTGTATGTAGTTTTCTTTTTTGTTTTGTTTTTCATTCAAAAATGTATTTATAATATTCATATAATGTTCCCATAATTCATATTGTTTAGTTTAGTTTAGTTTTAGTTTAACCATTTATAAACTAGTTGCTTTACGCATTATATAGATACTTTATTCCCGATTAAAAGTCGCCTCTAGCGCTTTCTAAACTGTTTTCCCGTTCGCTCTTTCTCCCTTTCTCTTTCATTTACGCTTTTCTTTTCGCATGAATTCATAAGAAATGTGTGTAGTAGGAGCCTGTCTTATAGCGAACCCGAAGGTAGCAAATGTTCTGTCTTTTCATTCATTTCTTTGTCATAGATACTAGGTGAGAGTATGGTCTAGATGCTAAGATGACGCTACCACACACACATGCATACACACACACGCACTCTCTCTCTCTAACACACACACGCACGCCCCCACGCAGAGCGTCGTTGCATCATTTCCCTTTGCATACTTTCGGGGCTCTTCTGTCGAGGTTAAAAGTTAACTTCGAAAATACAATATTACTATTTACTAGGCATAGCTGCTATTCGTTTTGGTAACCGTTAGGTATTAATTGTAATGCTTAGTTATAGTTGTAAATATTTTGTTTTCTTTTCGTAATTGTTTTGTTGTTTAAAGGCGCAATTAATTGATATGCATTAGTATAGTATAATTAATTTCGCTTATATCTAACTTTTCATAAGTATGTACTGCTGTGTGTGTGTGTGTGTGTGTGTCTGTGTGTGAGTAGCCTGAAGATGACAGATAATGGTTATGCCGATAAGAATAGGCGTCTGTGATGACGACAATGATTCTTTGCTATGAGGTTCCATGATTTTCGTAGGCAAGAGGAAAGCAAGAAATGTAATTGGACGGAATATGCTTTGCAATTTGACTGAAAGTCAATCGAAATGAATCAATAGAAAAATAAATCGAGAATCGTAGAACGAAACTACAGAATGTGTGTGTGTGTGTAAATATCGAAGACCAATTATAATGCCAATTATTGCTATAACATATTTTCTCGTGTGTCTCTTTTCTCGTCTGCTTCAAATATGCCTTTGGTATGTCTAGTTGTTCAATCTTAACTAAGTATTAAATATGCTTTCATTTCGCTTCTTTTTTTTTGTTTTGTTTAACAAATTGTTGGGAATCGTAAACGTAAATTGGTTTAGGTTTAGGTTAATTAGTAAGGACAACTTTGGTAAATATAAATTTAAATTAAATAGTATAATATAATAATATATGTTATGCCTAAGTTAAACAATGCTGAACCCAAGGTAAGTAAACAAACGGAGGAAATTTCTTAAGATTTCTTTTTCTTTATAATGTTTTTTAACTGCTTCTTCTTCTGCTTTTTATCTTCTTCTTTTGGGTTTGGTTGTTGTAATTAGCTACTTAAAAGCCTATGTCTTGCCTCCTACTGTTCTTGTTGTTGTTGTCGTTTAGTTTCTGCTTTAACATTGCTTTAGCATAAGTTTACTTGTAGTTCATTGATAATAGATGTAGATGTAGTTCCCGTATGGTTGTTGTTACGTAAGATGATATGTTATTGATCTCATAAACTGTAGAAATAGTGTAGAAATTTTTGCGTTGGCCTGCTTACATCTTCTGCCCTCCCTCGGAAAGTCCCGTCCCCCTGGATCGTTGGTCTCTTTCTGTATTAGCAAGAAAAATGTATGTGTTGATTGTTCTAGCATTTTTTGAAAAGTTCGTTAGGAATTCTGTTCATATGTTTCTGGGGGGAAGTCATGAGTTTTAGAGTCTAGTCTTTTGTCTGGGGTGAGAGCATGCAGAGTTCTACATAGAAAACCATCTCAGTTTTGGGCGGAAAGTGTCGAGTGTGTTTGAATTGTAATTGTACCAGTTCCGTTTCCGGTTAGTTTAGGTTATATATCATAGTATAGTATGTATGTAATGTATATTAGAGATGTTTTCGGAGTCTTGACAGCGCGCGCAACTCGACAACGCAAGTTTTTGAGTTACGTTTGTTTTTGTTTTGTTTTGTCATTTTTTGTTTTTGGTGCCGTGTCAAATTCACAATTGATTTATAAGTACGTTTTTATAACAAATAAATTTCGAAACCAGCTTTCAGTTAAATTTCACTTGATGACGTCGACTAGTTCTCGTTGTGGTTACAATTGTTTTCCATTCTCTCAAAATCTTTTCAAACAACACTTCAAAATCGTATTGCTAGATACAATATATTACTTTAATAACCTTTACATTACGTTTACTTTAACCTTTACTTTAACTTTAACTTTAACTTTTACTTTTACATACAGATATAGTATTACTTTTTGGTTTTACTTTATCGTGGTATTTGCATTACGTTTTCCTTTTATAATTCTAGAAAGAGAGCTATTTAAAGGGCACATTCGGTTAAGCTATAATTATGTTTTTCTTTAAATATTCCTTGTTATGTATATGTATTTATCATCATTTATGTTTTTTTTGCTCTTAACTGTTATTATTCGTATGCAAAAATATTAATTATCGGAAACTATCAAAATCGATTAAATGTCTCAATTCCATTTCACGGAAAGTATATCTATCCAAAGCAAGAGTGGGATAATGAAAGCAAAAAGATCTTGAATAAAAAACTAAGTGAAAATCAGCGAAACAACCATAGTTTAAAAACGTTCAAAAATCGATCAAAGTCTCTAGCAGTATATATCGCATATTCGCATTGTATATGTACTGTCTATTTGGGGCATATCGCGACCTCTCTCTCTCTGTCTCGATCTCGATCTCGCTCTAATCTGTTCTATCGTGTTTGTATATTTTACTACAAGTTTTCCATCTGCTGTTGCTGCTGTTGCATTTTATCATCTTCTCCTTCATCTTCCTCTTCTACCAACAATTTTCTGCGGCCTGTCAAAAATTTCACTAAACTGGGTTAGGCTTGCCATATAAATTATTATATTGTATAATATATATATACTTGGGTTTTCTCTTTTGTTTTTTATGTTTTTTTTTGCGTTTTTAAATGTTTTTTTTTTTAATTCACTACAACTAAACTTTGCCTCCTTCGCATGCATCCGTTACATGCGGAGCTTCCTTAGCTCTATGCCCGCTCCGTGGGCGGCGTGTTCAAACTCGAAATGTTTGCCTGGACCCAACTGCACCACTGCACCACTGATGGAACCTGCACTCAGGCAGCGATGTGTGCCGTGGCCGGCAGCACGTACGAGTAGATGTGGTGGTGGTGCTGCGGCTGCTGCGTGGTTAGCTGCTGCTGCGCATGATGATGGTGTTGCAGCTGGTGGTGGTGGTGTTGGTGCTGTTGCTGCTGCTGGGGATGGTAGTGGGGCAGCGGCGTAGGTGGTGCGTTGGCGTTGCCGGGTCAGGTTGCTGTCGGCGTCATCAAGAACTGCTGCTGCTGATGATGATGATGGTGTTGATGGTGATGGTGGTGCGGCTGGTGGCTCTGATGGAAATGCTGATGATGCGACTGCTGCGGCTGGTGGTGGGCCTGCTGTTGTTGTTGCTGCTGCTGCTGCTGCTGTTGCATTTCCCGCTCTAGTTTCTTAGCGAGCAGATCATGCCTTGATTCCATACCCGCTCCTCTGCAAGAACAACAACATGTTTGGGGTTAGTGGCTGCCAGTGGAGACACTCGGCACACACTCGATTGTGGCAAGTGGCGGTGCAATTGTGATTAGTAAGTGCTGGTGGATTGCTCGGCTCGTTGCGGTAATGCGTTGCTCATTTTAATGGCTAACACATGCAAGGCTGCCTAGGATTCCCTTTGGGATCGACCCACAACCCTTGACTGCCTTTTTATGGCAGACTCGGAGTCATGTTTTATGTGTAAACAGCATGCAAAAACTTTCCTATAAGCCAAACAGTTGTTTCTACCCCCTGCTGCTGCTCTTCTCCCCCTTCTCATCACTCATTTTGTTTACTCCTATTTACCCCAAAACTAAAGCTTAGTGCGAAATTTGCGCCCAGAGGCAGCAGTAGAACTTTTTACGACGCGATGTTGCCTTCGCTTGGAATTCGTTACTGAACAGGACCCCTCTTCCTACCTCCTGCCCCCTCTACCTACCTCCTGCTCCTCTGTGTTTCTATCTGTTTTCCCTCTTCATGCAAACAATTTAAATTGATTTCGTACAAGCAATCGACGGCAAACAGCAAACAAACCAAGAAACACTAAACATTTGCCCAGACAAAAACAAGCTTAAATTTCATTCGATATTTCTTTTATAAGTTTGCTGCAGTTTCATGCAAAATTTGTTGTTGTTTTTGTAGTCTATTCCCACTTCAACTTGGCGCTTATGCTGTCTATAGGTTAAGTTAAGATCTTTAGCAGTTTTATAGCTAACCAAAGCAGCAGCAGTTGGCTGTCTTTAAAAAAGGCTAAAACGAGGTAAGCTAAACCATGTCTAGCGTGCTCCGTCGTTTATCTTCCTTTTCCTGATTACGTGCTTGGGGGCGTGGCATGCGTTTGTTTCTATTTTCCCCGTTATAAAGTCGTCTCGGTTGTTTGCGATCGTTGGTCGCGTCTCTTGCGAGAAAAAAGTAAAATAAATTTATGTGTTCTTTTGGCATTTAAACTACGTGCAGCAGCACACACAAGCAAACACACACACACGCATACATAGAGGCAAACACACACACGAGTCAGCGCGTGAAAAAATTGGTGTTGTTTTTGGCTAAGCGGCAACTTGCGCTTAAAACTAGATATTGTCTGTGGCGAGAGTGTATTTGTGTGTGTGAGGGTGGGCTGTGTGTGTGTGCATTTTTTATACGTGTGTGCATGTGTGAGTGTATGTTGTGTGTGTATCATAAAGTCAAGTGCTATAAGTCAGCCATAAATTGCTGTTGCTGTTGTTGCTTTTGTTGCTGCTGTTGCTGTTGCTGTTGTGCATGCATGTGTGAGTGTGTATTTTTGTGAGTGTATAGAGCGCGAGTATTCCTGCAACTGTTGTATGGTATAATTCGTATTTAAATGCCTGCCTGCTCTCAATTTTTGCTTCTCTTGCTGCTGCTGCTGTCATGCAAAGTAAACGAGCCGAGGCTAAACAATAACAATTTGCAATTTCATAAATAGTTAATGGGTTGCTTTTTCGTGCATACAACTTGACTTGACTTTACTTTACTCTCCGCCTTTGCCGGGGCTTATGACAAACGAGTGTGTGTGTGCGGAAACAATGCGCCGGGCCTCAGCTCGGCCTCAACACGGCCTCAGCTCGGGCTGATGTGAGTTATGGGGCGAACCCTTTGCGCATTTAATATTTATAATGCTTAAGGCTATAAAAATGGGGTTATACTGAGTGTGTATGCTGGGTGGGTGTACGAGCCAGAAAGAGATATAGTATACATATACATATATAGAGAGAGAGGGAAAGAGTGTGTAGTGTAAATGTGCGAGTGAGAGAGCAAGCGGGCGGCTACAACTAGTCAAGAGAGTGGGGCAAGTGGGGCAAGTGGGGCAAGTGTGGTGTGTCTTATTTTCATATACATACGTCTCTAAAGAGATGATTTTGGTGGTGCTGATTTGGATGAAGTTGGTGGTGCTGTAGTGAGTTAACAACAACGCTAGTGGTGCTGGTGCTGGTGCAGCCAGTGGGAGCCTGTTGCTGTAGTTGTTGCTGTAGCTGAAATTGATGTTGCAGTTGCTGTTGTTGCAGTTCTTGTTGCTGCTGTTGCTGCTGCTGTTGCTGTTGTTGTGCTGTTGATAGTGGTGGTGGTGCTGCTGCTATTGCTGCTGGTGGTGGTGGTGGCAATTCGAGAGCGCCGTTTAAAATGAAAAGTTGCTGATGTGTTGTTGGTACTGCCAGCTTGCTGCAGTTGCTGATGTGATGGTTGTGGTTGTTGTTGCTGGCCAGAGGCATTGCTGCCTCGGTCAACATTTTGGTCTTGGCATACTCAATGCGAATGGAGCCACGGTCCGAGCTGAGCAAGTACTTGCCCTGCAGCTGTTGCATGGCTTGGGCGGCGCTAGAAGCATCGTTGAACTCAATGAAAGCGACGGGATGTTGCTGCTGCTGCTGCTGGCAGGTGTTGCTGCTGTTGCTGTTGCCGCCAGTACAGCCATTGCTGCTGCTGCTGTTGTTGTTGCTGTTGTTGGTTGCAGCATTGCAGTTTGTAGCTGTTGTCGTTGGAGTTGTTGGAGGTGTCGGTGTCGGAGTTGGAGTTGGAGAAGTCAGAGTTGAAGACAAATTTGGAGGCATAGAAGATGTGATATTGTGCGTACCTTTTGTGTGCATTCGGAGGCGACAAAAGCCAGGCATACTGTGCATAGTATAACATATTGCGATATATACGATATTCGATATACGATATACGAGTTACGATATACGTGTATATAGATATTGATATATATATAGTAGTATAAGTAGTCGGTTATCGATTGTAGTATAATACAAGTGATGGGTGGTGGCAACAAACGAACCAAAGAGAGAACGCAAAAAGTTATCGATTAGTTTTGAATAGTTCAAGTAATTGTTATCGAGATGGAAGAAACTGTGACAACTGTGCTGCATTAGTAGTGGTAGTAGTAGTAGGTGAGTGTGTGGTCAGGTGAGTGGGTGATCAGGTGAGTGGCTGGGTGGGTGCTCAACTTGTTAGTCGGTAGTCGCAGTAGGTGGCGTGTGTTTGTTTTGGCGGCTTTGTTGGCTCGTTCATTTACCTAGAGAAGACCTCCTTGAGCTCGTGCTCGGACACAAACTGTCCCAGGTTGGCCACAAACAGTGTGGAGCATGGTGCGTTGGCCGCTATCTGCGGATTAGCCGGATGCGGTGCGGCCGCATTGTTGTTGGTGGATCCGGCGGGGCTGGCCAGCGCTGGACTGGATAAAAAATGATGATGTGACGCGGCCGCAGCTGCAGCAGCGGCGGCGGCGGCGGCAGCGGCAGCAACTGCATTAACCGTAGTGCCTTGTGGCGCCACGGCTGTGGCAGCAGTTGCACCACCACCACCACCACCGGCACCACCACCAGCTGCAGCGGCAGCGGCAGCCATGTGCGCCATGGCCGCCTGGCTGGGATGTAGAGCGGTAGCAGTTGTCTGATGATGTGGCATGGTCATTTGAGTCTGCAACAAGGTGGGGCAGGTTACTATTGTATCTCTGTACCACTCTGCATGTGTGTGTGTGCGTGTGTGTTCTACTCACTTGATGCATAGGCTGCTCCATTACTTTGTCTGTATTTAGTCAGAGATAGGAGCGTACGGGCACCTGCGGATGCAGTGCCGGATGCACGAGTGTTGCATGCTGCAGCGCTGCGGCGCCGGGCAGCTCAGCGGCGGCGGCGGCCGAATACGCTAACGGATGATGCCAAAGCTCCGGTCCGCCCGGAAAGAATGGCCCGCCCAGATCTATGAAATGAACAACATCAATGGAAGAGAGAAACAAACAGAGAGAGAGAGAGAGAGAGAAGAGAGAGATTGAAATGTCAATTGGGCGCCAGTTGTTGTTGTTATTTATTGTTGTTGTTGTTGCAAATGAAAAGCATTTCGAGAAGACTGCAAATCACGCGAGATTCAGATGCGATTTGCAGCCTTAACTACGTCGAGTTTGTTGCCTAAGTCTTTCGTTTGCTACGAGCGTCAATCGAAATCAAAACTATTTCACATTCTTTGGTTTCTTCTCTTGGATTATTTTTGTATCTCAGTGTGTGTACTGGCGTGTGTGTGTGTGTGTAGTGTGTGTGATTCAAACAGTGTGTTACAGTGATCAAAGTGCTTAACAATTGTTGTTGTTGTTGTTGTAGTTGAGTTGAGTTGTTGCTGTAACCTATGGTAAATATTTATAGCGAAATTTAGTTCGGGCGTACGAGAGTAGATAACAGTTGATATATAGCAGTATATACGATATATATATGGTATATATAATATTATATTTATTATTGAATTGGTGCACTTGAAGCAAATTCAACTTGTCAGTTGTTCTCGAGTGTGTGTGTGTGTGTGTGTCGTTAGGAGGTGCGCTAGTACGCCATCGGTACGGTAGCTCAACAGAGAGAGAGAGAGATATACATATATAGTAGATAGAGAGAGTTATCTTAATGTTTCGGTTCTCTTTTAGTTTCTGTTTTCACAACTATCAACTACATACATAAAAAAAGAATAGAAACAAGAATAGTTTGCAAAAAACCAAAAAAAAGTAGCAGCTTTTTGTTGGTTTTTCTTTATTTTTTTGTTTTTTTTTTTTTTTTTTTGATTATCTTTTACTTACGTCCAGTGAGTGGGTGCATCAATGCAGGATGTGAGGCTGTTGTCGCTGTATTGGGCTGTGGTTTGGGTTTGCTCACTTTCGTGTTACTCTTGGCGAATTCCAAGCGAATTGTTTGGGGCATATCGGGATCGAAGCGTACACCCTGCTGTAAATGATCAGATCAAAATACAGCGGTTTGTATTTCTGTTTTCTTTCGTTTCGTTTTCATTTTTGTTTTTTAATATATTTTTGATTTTAACTTTTGCAAAATTATAAAAGTGTGTTGCGATCATTTTCATGTTTCAGTTTTGGGAATTTTTATTCTTCTCTTGCAACAATTCGCCAAAAATAATTTTGAATGTTTTGTTTTGAATAGCTCTAGTGTGTGGAGAAAGAGAAGGAGAAGGAGAACGAGAGATCTCGTCATTCTTTTACTTTTTGCAATTTTCTTAAGGGGTTCCTCATTTCAACTTTGCTTCACTTGCGCTTGGACTGTGCTGAGTATTGCAAAAGGAAACGCTCCGCTTTGTGGTCTTAGGGGATCTAATTGGACGGGGGGCTGTATTTGTGAGTACGTGGGCCAGTGAATGTGTGTGTCTGTGTGACTGTGTGTGTGTATGCACAGAAATCAAAAGCGAGAGAGATGGACAGCAACTGCATAGGAAGAGCACCTATGAGTGGTGGCGAGGGGCGAGGGGCTTATTGTGGTCATTCAGTGCCTGAGAAGAGGAGGGGAGGGAGGAGCTAACATGCACCAGCCAAAATGTATTTGTGGTCTAGAGTTGCCAGGCTTCCTTTTGGTTGATAGAGTTGCGCTGCTGTTGCTTTGTAGTTGGTTTGGTGCTTCATTGCCTCATTGCAGTTGCCATGGACGAGTGTACAATGCGATGTGTGTGTGTGTGTGTGGTGTATGAAGAAGAGAGACAGCGAGAGAAAGAGAGAGTTTACTGAGTTCGAGATGCAGTACCGAAAACAATAAGATAGACAAATCAATACGGATAAAAGACTTAAACATAAATGCGGTGTAAAGGTTTTTTGAGATGCAAGCACGTGTTCTTGTTGTTGTATTCTTTGTTGTTGTTGTTGTGGATTGAGATACGATTGTTGTTGTAGTTGAGGACCTAACACTCCGTACAAGCTGGGTTCTGATAATCTCAGTGCTTTACAAACTAAGTGTAGTAGAATTTGATTTTGGAACGTCGAAAAGTTTCAATTGATTTTTTGTTGTTAAAGGCGTTTGCTAAGAACTGTTGGTGATCATCGATATTATATAGATATAAGTATATGTATATATATATATATATAGGGTATAGTAGGCTATAAACTGCCGTTATATGTTACCTGCAGATCCTGCTTGGCTGCTTCGGCGCCGGCCCTTGTATGGAATGTCACAAAACCAACAGGCTGTTTTTTAAATTGGGAATATATATTGTTAGGTTAGGGATGAAAGGCCAGAATTAGCGTATGTGCTTGTTCTTTTTCAACTCGACTTACCGATGCTGTTTTGCCATTTTTGCTAGTTACTTTTAGTAGAGATCCTTCGTAGCCCTGAGAAACAAGAAGAGGAAATCGGGTGTTTTGAAATGATGTTGATGGATTCCCACATTCCAATTGTGAACATAGGAAGATTCTAACCTCAATAGATAGCTATTGTTTATACAGGCGCTGCCTTTGAAATCTGTCTCGCTTACTAAAATTATGCATCAAATAAGAAATAAGATATAGAAATAAAAATTGTAATGCATCCATTAGGTCACTGATATACCCGTGAGTATTGCCAACAAGTTTGGTCGCTCTACCTCTTTTAGTCTCTGAGAACAAGGCGTTCATACAGACAGACAGATAGATAGATGGGAAGCCAGACATGGCTGTATTGATGCCTATTTAAAACGTATCTAGTTTATGGTGTTCAGACGTCTCCTGCTGCCTGGTTTTTCTTTTTAATCCATGGTCTACAAAGCCAACAATGCATACTCTTAAACGATAGGTTAGGTTAGGTTAAATTGATAGACCAATTCAGCTTGTTTCCGCTTTGTTCCTTTGAGCTATTCATGCAAATTAGCTTCCTTTTGTCAACTAATCCCCTAACACATCTAATAACCCATTAGTGGCTGTGGCAATCGTCTTTGCCTTTCATAGAAACTCTCCTTCTTAAGCCTTCAGTCGATAGTTTCTCACATCGAGGGATTACTGTGGCACTTACCTCATAGGCTCTGAATAGCAAATATAGCTCTCTGGGCTTGGCGTCCATGGGTAAACCGCTGACGAACAATGTGCGCACCTACAAGAGAAAGCAAGAGAGAGAGAGAGAGAGAGTGAGTTAGAGTGAGACACACGCTAAACAAATCTGTGCAAAGATGTTGCTCGCTTTTAGGTCGAGAAACCAATTTCCTATGATTGCGTAATTAACCTAAAGCTGTCACGTCCTTCGACTGAACCCCACAGGATGCCTTCAGTCTCGATTTCAATGTGTCAAATATTTAAATTCAGCCCAAAAGGTTCACAGGCATATGTGTGTGTGTGTGTGTAGTGATAATGAAAGCAAATGGAATAAGCGCCATAAACGCTGAATTCATTAAGGCAACGACGTGACGCGACAGCATGTGGAGGCAGAGTCAGATAAAGAGGGGTAGCTAAGGAGGCAGAGGGTGCAGAGTGTGGCGGGTGATACTAATGAGTCTTGTCGCTCTTTTGTCTCTTTTTTATGTTGTTGTATTTTTAACACCTTGCTGAGCAGCTTGTAAAGGGACTACGCTGCCCTAAGCTGAGACTGGGAAGATCTGTGCGAGGACACAGGATGATATAAATATTATTAGCATTGACAACAGGGGAATAGATGTGGTACTCTACTCCAAGTTGACAACAGGTATTTTCTAGTCGGGCAGGCTTTTCTGGTTGCTAGCTAGCTGCCTCTCTAGAGAGAGCGAGTGACAGATTGTGAAGAAGGGAGTGTTCAGTGTGTGTGTGTATGTGTGTGTTTTAAAATTAAAACGTGTTCTATCGTGGAATCTAGCTATTGTTGTTCTGGTGTGAAAACAGCTGTGTAAAAATAGCTAAACATGCCACGCGCCACATGCCGCACGCCACACATGATTACATTAGTCCTCTGCTCCGCGGAGTCTTCTGCTGCGCCTCTCCTGCTGCACCGCTCCGGCCTGCCCTGAGTTTGCGCTGTCCTGCCTTTAAACTTGTCCAGGCGCAATTTACAAATTAATTAACTCACTCAAGAGCCCTGGACAGCGTGCAAATAAAAAACAAAAACGAAAATAGAAAAACAAAAATAAAATACAAAAAAAAGGATGCGCCACCAAACAAGAATAGAACTGAAGCGCGCAGAATCCTTTGACGATGCTGTGCTCAAAAAGGATCTGCAGGATACGCTCAGTTAAATAGCAATTAAAATTAATTTTTGCGCAGTCTGCGGCCGCCCTCGGACTGTCCCTAATTGGACGGGTAATGAGCTGGGCCTGCGCTGGGCTGCGTCCGTCTCCAGCTGCCCTGAGCAGAGAAGCAACAGTAGAAAAAAAGAAGCGACGATGCAAATTAATGAAAATTGAGCCAAGTAAACTAATTAGAAGGGCGCAATCCACTAGAATTTACTTGTGGTTGCCACAGCACACACACACACTCAGACATACACACGCGTGCAGTTCCTGTTGCAGATGGCATTGAAATGCAATTATTTTATGTTGCTGCCCCATGCGCCTGTGAGTGGCAAACGAGACTTGTGTGTGTATTGTACCTCAATTTGATAGCACGTCTCGCTGCACAAATATGCCAAGAGCAAACAGGAGACAGCAAACGGAAATGGAAAGATGAAGGGCCAGCCACAGTGGGCCCAGCAGCTGAAAACACTGTGACACTTCTTCATCGGGCACACACTGTACTGTGCAGTCTGTACTGCTGCCACTGTGGCACTGTGGCACTGACTGCACTGTTGCCAACCACAAAAGTCAGTTAGCCAGGCCAAATCAGCCAGTGAACGTGGCTCAGGGAATGTTTCTGCTTCTCCTTCTGCTCGAACCTCTTGTCTTGTTTTGTTTGTCTTGTGTTTTGGCCACTGCGGAAACACATTCAACATTTGGCAAGCGTTTCTAACAGTCCCCCTCCCCTTCTCTGGCCCTGTGCCCCCTCGATTTGCCACATATTGCATGTTGAGGTTGTGTGGGAGTTGCGGCTTGGACCAACTTTGCTTGCCAAATTCCATTTAAATACAGCAAATGTCATAGAGTTGCCTCAGCCTCGGCTTTTGTTGTTGGCAATGATTTTGTTACTGCAATCTCCATTTGCCTCACAGTCTGTTTGGTTTTGCGGTTGCTGAGTTGTTGCTGCTGCTGTTGCCAAGAAGTTGTTGCTGGCTGCCCCGCCCCCTTTCTCTACTGGCTTGCCACAATCTGTTTGCTGCTGCTGCCTGCCCGCCTGCCTGCCTGCCTTGCATCACTTTGTGTTTATAATTATCTCGACAAACTTCAATAAACTGCAGTCCACTCTCGACTCTCGACTCTCGACTCTCGAGTTTCATATGCAAATGTTGCGCATACGCCACGTTGCACGCACCCAAAGACTCAGCAGCAGCAGAATCTGTGCACTGACCTTGCTGACAGCGCGTTAATCACTTCGCAATCTGCAAGTGTTGACTGCCAATAATTAGACAACAACAACAACAACAGCACTTAGCTGATCAAACAATTTATAAAGCGATCACAATCGCCCCGCATCGGAAGCTGTGGGCGTGACCGCAGCTAAGGTGAGCCACGGAATGCTGTGCAGCCTCGCGTGAGAGTGTCGCATGGCAGTTGAGTGCTGGACTAGCAAATACTCTTCAATAATAAGATTCTTCATAGAGTAGATCAACTGTAGCTCACTCTCTACACGCTCTACACTCTCTCAACCCTAGACAAAATATGGTTGGCAAGCAGCAAATCTACCCTGTAGACTTGCTTTCAGTATTACAGGGTAACTCGCTGGCGTTGGCCATAAATCTCAGGTGAGTTGCCATTCCAAATATTTAAATAATTATTTGACTTTGTTGCTGCTGTTGCAGTTGCAATTGTTGCTCTTGCTGTTGCCGCTGCGTGTCAACGCCAACAGCAACATGCACAAGCATGCAAAAACCTGCACAAAACCTGCAGCATTGAAACAACTTTTATCGCTAGCGGCGGCATTTGCACAAAGTGTTTAAATAGTTGGCAATTAAATGCGCGACTAAATATCTTTGATGTGCAGCAGCGCTGGAGAAACATCGCTGGATTACAACGATAAATAGCGATATTTGCATATGCAAAACCTCATCGATGTTTCTGCAGCTCTAATGTAGAGTAAAGATCTCTTAGATGAGCATAAGAAAAACTGACAAGGGAATTCAAAATGAAAAATGTTCATTCAACTTTTCACTTTGCTTTTTGTTTACTTTGGAAATGGATTTTCCATTGGCAAATGTTTGTTTTTCCGGCCATTAAACGTGGGCGAAAATCTTAAGTTGCCACGCCCACCCCACACCACTGCCAACGCGCCTCTTTTTCAGAGCAGCCTACGCCAATTAAGCGAAGCGTCGAGTCAACTAAGCACGCCGCTGGCAATCGAGTTGACTGCAGCAAGTCATTGTTGTTGCTGCTGTTGTTATTATTGTTGCTGATGTTACTGCTGCTGTTGCTGTTGTTGCTGCTGCTGTTGTGCTTGCTGCTTGTTTATTTAGTTTTCGAATTGCGTTTGTTTTCTTTCTCCTTTTGCCTTCGCTTCAACTAGCAGGCAAATCTTGGAGTAGCCAACTGGGAATGGAGGCAGGGGTAGAAGGGATGGCAGCAGTGAGGTGGAGGGAGGAGCAACATCCTGCCGCAGGCTAGCAGCAACTTGCGCGAAACTGTGGCAGCAAACGGCGCCAATGTTGCAGCTTTGTTGCGACAAACGACAACAACAACGACACCCTGCCCCCAAGGGTCGAGGCTGAGTACTGAGAGGGGGCGTGGCTGGTGCTGGCATTAGGACTGAGGCTGGTACTGAGTTGACTTGCGTATTAGGCGTGCCAAGTGGGCGGTGATAATTGGCAGTCAGTGTTGGGTAAACAACAATATTAAAGAGCAAATCAATTGCAGCAGCAGCAACAGAGCGAATTAAAATCGTTGCTAATGAATTGAATAATGCAGCAGCAGCAAAACTTAATGCAAACCGATATAAATGATATATAAACAAAGTCAGCTTGCCTGCTGCACTGCTGTGTGGCATGCAGCATGTGGAACAAATGAACCTTCTATGTGCAATGGCAGCAAACTCATTGTTGCTGCTGCTGCTGCTATTCACCTTCTTATTGTTGTTGCTGCTGCTGTTGTGCTTCCAATTGTTGTTGCTGTTCACCTTCTCTTGTTGTTGCTTAGTGTTTTGCCGCATTTTGCATACAAAATGACGTCGGCCATTGTGAAAACGGTACTCTGCATGCATTGCAGCAATAGACAATTGCAGTTGTGCTACGCCAGCAACAGCAACAGCACCAGCAGCTCAGCAATTGTAGCTGCAACAACAGCAACAACGTTGAACAATGTTGGCCAACTTCTTTGGGCTTAAATGAAATGTTTTGTTTGTGTTTTGCGCCTTTTGCTTTGGCCACACTTTTCTCTCTCTTTTTTTATTTGTGCAGCAGCAACATCCCCCCCTGCCCCGTGTCCACGCCCCCTTTGCGGACCACCATGGCACATTGTCGCGGCGCGCATTGCTCAATTAAACCTCTTTGGCCTCGCCTCGCTGCTTGGCCTGGCTTTAATCTCTTGGCTTGGCCGAGGCATCCTTGTTGCTGCTGTCGTTCCTCTTGCTGTTGCTGTTGTTCCTCTTGCTATTGCTGCTGCTGTTGTTTGTTTTTCATTTTTATTATTTTTCTTTTAACGTTTTTTTAGAATTTGCTGGCATTGTTCGCGCTGCGTCTTTGGTTTCGCTTCGTCTCTGATCCTTGCTGCTTGTTGTAGCTTGTTATCTGTGTTGCAGCCACGACAGCAGCAGCAGCAGCAGCAACAATTGCACAGGTAATTAGCGCTTTTGTTGTCGCTTGCTCTCATTTGATTAAAGACCTGGCACCAACCTCCACCCCCCACTTGGCAAACACTTTTTCAAATCGCTTAATAAGCTCCACTTGGACAGCGACAACGACAACAGCAACAGCAGCAACAGCAACAGCAGCTGCTGCAGCTACAGCAGGCAGGTAAAACTAATATTTTAATTGCTAAGCAAACAACTGACAGCTATTGCATACACACACACACACACAGAGAGAGAGAGAGAGAGAGAGAGAGGGAGGGAGAGAGATACAAAAGATACGGCATAAACTTTTGACTTGTTATGCTTATTTTACAAATTAGCCAAAATTTCGAGACAGTTGCTCTAGTGGGCGTGGCCTGGATAGAAAGAGAGAGAGGGAGAGAGCTAGAAAGAGAGAAAGGGAGAACTACGCAAAACAGCTGCGGGACATTGCCACGCCTATTCGCCTACACAACGCAAAATGGGGAAAATTTTCATGGTTGCAACTTTTGATTGCAAATTATTTGCAGCACACACACAAACACACACACACACACACAGGGAGACAGTGACTGCCAAAAGTTAGCTGCCTGCAGCCAGAGGAACTTGTTACTTGTTGTTGTTGTTGTTGTTGTTTGCTTGGCAGTTGGGGGCAAACAGGAATTATGTAACGAGATAAGGCGAAAAAGGCAATAGCAAAAAACAGTTGACTGGGCGTAGAGGATACACTGGGCGTGGCCTGTGTAGGTGTTTGTGTGTGTGAAGCAATATGAAACTTGACATTTTCAAAATGCAACAACAACAACAGAAACAACAACAACAGCAGCAACAAATTCCAAATTTTAATAATTAAAACTCATTAACACTTTTGCCCAGCCCGAGGCAGTGGGAAAGGGAAAAGGGCAGGGCAGGGGGAGGTGGGCAAAGAGGGTGCCAGGTTGCCTGCTGAAGTTCCCAGCTGGACGAAGATTAAATAACAAATGAGCGATGACTCTTTACGGCGCTCATACTTTTGCAGCTCACTGTTGACTTGGGCGCATATTAATTATGAAGGGAGATACAGAAGGAGGAGGGCGTAAGGGGCGTGGCCTACTCAAGAATTTGACACTTTGGAGCATTGTTTGTAATTTATGGAATTTTCAAATTGCAAATGCAACTGAATTTATTATAAACATTTGCACACTTCATTATTGGAGAAAGCCAGAGAATGGGAGGAGAAAGGGGGAGGGGGTGTGTGTGTGTATTCTGCCTTGGGTCGTGTTGCAAGTTGCAGTTTGCATGTTGCATGTGACAGTTAAGTGGAGCAAGGCTGCATGGCAGAGCAGTCAGCAACGTGTCATAGTTGATGACAAAAAAAAAATGAGACGGAGAAAAGACAATAGGGAGAAGAAGAAGCAGAAGGAGAAGAAGATGAAGAAAGCGCATTATTAACAATTCAACGTTTATGCCAAGGTAGCAAATACGTTTCCGGGCAGCGCGACCAAATTGCAAAAACAATGCAGGCAAACCTTGGACTGAAAACAAGCACTAAAGCTACAGTCGAGTATGCTCGACTGTGGTATACCCACTTCGATTTTATATATATATAACTTTGGACTTTTTGTGTTGCATACTTTGGGGAGCGGTTTGCAAGTCAGTAACTCTTCAAATTGTTTCTTAAATAACTTATATTTTAATTAGACGATTGCAACCAAATTTTTAGAACTCATTTGATCGTTGATAGTTCGTGTTTTTGAAAAATGAATGGGCGCTTGGAATTCGGTTTTTATAGATTTCCGGAGTCGGGAGAAGTGAGTAAATTCAAAAATAAACATATTCACACCAAAATTGGTAACTTTAGCTATCATACACAGTCTTTTTGAGATCTAGATTTTCATGACAGACGGACATCCCATGAGTAGCGGGTATTTTAAACGTGTACAACACTGACTGAAATGAGAATGGGATCGGGAGGGATGGTAAGGGAAGGGTAGGACAGGGAAAAAGGAAGAAGGGCAGGCAAGCGTTTCACTGCCTCACAGTAGACTTGACAGCAGCACAAGGTCGAACACAAGTTCAACCAAGCAAGGCTCTGTTAATTTCCTCATTAAAGTCGAGCTTAGAAATGTAGATCAACTGCTGCTGTGTGTGGCTAAGACTTAAGTTTATACGCATGCAAAGCAAGCCTTATTATCAAAGCCATAGTTATAAGGTTTCGCATGCTCAACATCTTGTTATATCTTACTGTGCTGCAACTAAATTGAAGCTACTTTCCCAGTCTCGAGCGCTTTCCCTGAGCATTTTCACTTGTTAATTTGTTAATCAACTCAGTTGCAACAACTGCAAGTGTGACAATGTGTGCATATGTGTGTGTGTTATACATGTGAGTGTGTGTGTGTTGCACGTTGGCAACTCATTAGGCAAACATGACACTTTTGCCGCAGGTGCTCAAACAAATTGCAGGAGATTAAGCTGCATGTGCTGCGTTGTTTCGCACCACTGTGCAGCAGCACTGTGGGCTGCACTGGCAAACTGCGTCAGCTAATTAAGATTGAAGTTGCCGCAGAGCTGAGCGCAGTGAGTGGCGCCACGCAGGGGCAGGCCGCAACAGCCATGGCAAAAACTCAGCTAGCTAATTTATTATGCCAAACGTACAAGTTGCCACGCCTTTCCGCCTCCTTCTCATCACAGCGAGATGTGTATAGCGCAGAGTTGAGGGAGAGTAATGGGCGAAGGGGGAGGTGGACGTGGGGAGTGTTTTAAATGCAACGCTTAGTCAAATGCGTTCATCACGCTGTTGCAGCTCTACAGATTGATGCAGCATCCTCTTCATCACAGTGCATCAATGGGCAACTGCCACAGCAATTGCAACACGCTGTGGAAAAATTGTGGCAGATTTTTGATTTCAATTTGCTAAAGGAAGTGGAGAAGGGCAGGGGAGAAGGAGAGGGAAGGAATGCAAGAGGCGCGCAAGAGGAGTCGACAAATCCGATTCAGCGCATTTTTGGGTCAATCACAGACAGAGAAAGAGAGTGTGTGAGAGAGAGAGAGGGGATGGGGGCATGTTTTACGTGACAAGCATCTGCGTCTTATGCTGCGCAAACAGTAGCAGCCAATGGGGCATATCGATTTGCAGGCAAATAAGTGAAAATTGCTGAATATTTACAGGGAATTCTCCAGGAAATATGATAATTTTGCAGATATTTGCCAAACAATATCAAGTGGTATCTCGTAGTTCAGCCTCAGCATAGGTACTGTCTCTACCCTAACGAGCATCGGCAACTGCCTCGCCCCCTTCCCCATTCAGTGCTTCGCTCCGATTGACCAGACAACGGCGCTTGCATATCAAATACTGAGCTGGCTTTGGCTTCTGTCTTCAGCACTAAAGCGTTGGCATTTCCTCGTACTCTGTAAGCTGAACAAGTCACGAGCCTGTCTCCCCCCCGCCCTCTCTCTGTCGCTCTTTCAGTTTTCTTTGCTCTTAAATAAATGATGCTGTTGCTGCGGTTCTTTCGGGCTGCGATTCGCTTTCAATCGGGCAAAACACTTGACTTGGTTAAGTGAAAACTGCGCCTCGCCACTTGACACTCCCTCCTCCTTGTTCTACTTCCCTCCCTACTCCCTACTCTCTATTCACTGCCTGTCCTTCTCTCAATGGGATGCGGCAGCTGAATGATTTGCTGCATTATCCATGTACTTGTCGCATGCTTTGGGTCAACATCTCTCGATGTTTGTTTGCACAACAAATTGCCGAATCCGGAATTGTGTGAGTCGCTTGTTGATAATTAGTTTGGCATCTGAATCAACTGCAACAACAGCAGCAACGGCAACAGCAACAGCAACAACAAACAACTGCAACAATTGTCGCAAACATTTGCGCTCATTTAATATTTACGAACTGGCCACAAAGGACTACGAGGACTACAATGCCCTCCCCGAAAACAATTCACAATTGGCAGCTCGGGTCACATTTCATAATTCACATTTCACATTTTCCCCACTTTCCACGTTTTCCCTGCCCATTTTCACATTGTCCATTCACCGCACAACATTTGTGAATAATTGAAACATGAGCAATTATCGTGTTGCATGCCCCCTTGACCTTCTCCCCCTCCACCACTGGCCGCTTGTCAATGACGCATTAAGCATTTTCCACACAAAACTAGCGAGTAAGTGCATCATTAAAATATTCATAAATGTTATTCGCCAAGCCACCTGCCCACATACTTATGCCCCCCCCTTGTGCTGGGAAATTGAACTGTCTGTATAACATCCAGCGAGCAACTAAAATCGATGAATTCCATTGCAATTTTAATCGCACATATCAGTTTAGTGGGCTGTGAAGCTTAGGTCTTTATTATGATTGATATATTACTTGTGTAGATTTTTATATACTTTGTGAGGCATATTAAATATACTGCAATATTTGTCTACTTTCTATATACCCTAAGAATGATGACAATATATAGAGTATAATTAATTATTATTTGTTTTGATAAGTGTTGTGTTGTGTTTATGTTTTAAAGGCATCTTCTCTTCAAAGTTAAGGGCACTTCATATGATATGTTCTCATTGATTATGAATATTCTATATTGAAGGGAGTAAACGAAGCTCAATATTTGTGTCGTATGTCTTATAAGAAAGCACTTAATAAACGTCACTTATAAGCTTTTATTCATTAACTTTTAATCATGTTATCGATAAGCCACATCAGTTAAACACTTCCAATCAATTACAGTAAAATCACATGGTATCTGCTAGTCTAGCACTCTTTCTTGCCATCAAGGAGCTGCCGACAATGCGTATAAATATTACAAAACACAATTGTCTTATTCATCACATTCTTAGATCAATTTCATGCGCACAAATAATTGCATATTTGATGAAGCTCAACTCCTGCCTCAGTATCTATATTTATGTTTAAGATGTGTACTATATAATCTGCACACATCATATAATCATCACAACTCTGAGCCTGACTTCCTGGGGGCAGCAGCCTGTCATCGCATTTAATTTGATTGTGCTTAAATATTTAGACAATTTTGATTGTCTACTGCTACTACTGCTACAAGCTGTTGCAAGCAACACTGCAGCTGCCTGCCACTCCCCCCACTTCTTCAGCCTCATATCTTCAAAGAGCTGTCCACAGTGGGCGCATTGATTATTCGACCATTTTAAGTGCTTTGGTATTTTGTGTTTAATCTGCACATTTGTTGCATAATTTATGATATTGCCGCATTGTTGCAGTTGCACTTGCAGCTTGTTAGTGCGCTCTGTGCTCTGCACTGCAACTAAGTAGTGCCTGTCCATCCATCCGTCTGTATGTATGTCGAGAGGATGGGGGGGAAAACTCTCGGGGATTGGCCCATCCCGGACATTTGTTATATTTACGCAATTTATTTTATAGCCAGGGATCAAAGCAAATTGCACAATTGGCCACTGGAGCTGTGCTGGAGTTGCTGCACTGCATTTGCTGGTATTATTTGTTGGTCACCTTTTTTTGTCTTCTTTGTTCTTGTTGCTTTTGGTATTTTTCGCGTGTTTGCTTGTTTGTGTTTGTTAGTCGACGCGCTTCGCTGAGTGTTCGCAAACAGAATTTATTTGTCAATAAAGCTGTCACTTCATTACGGCTATTGTCCTTGCTCCTGTCGCCGATAACTCACCCCCCTCTCCACCCACTTGCATCCCTTTTCCCTGCTCCTTTGCCATCGCGCTAAGGGGGAAACCATTTAACAATCGCGCGCAAATTTTCGCGTGCAGAAATAAACTTGCATTATTGCTTTTCGGTTGGAACAGGACACTCAGCAGGGAGCGAGGAGTATGGAGTACTGAGTACAGGAGTCAGGAGCAACCGAAGCAATACCTGTTCCGCTGTCTGTTTGCTCTGACATTAATGAATTTGCCGTTGTCAATATAGCCAACTAGCGATGCAACCGGAGTGGTGTGTGGCCATCCGGGGGTCCTTGCTGGTTGCCGTCCTGTTTGTTCTGTCCGGGACTGCAGGAAAAACAACACGCCAGCACCAGCAAGCAAAAGGATGCTCCTTGTATCCACACAGGATGACAGCGCCAGCGTGACGATGACATTGGCCACTGCTCCTCATGCTCCACCTCCTCCTTCTGCCCATTGCACCGCTCGTCGTCTGCCGAAATGTTCGCATTACAATTTTCATTTTTGATGTCTATTGACAGAGAGCAATATGCTCGTTGCACAGTGGGCTGCCTCACTGCAGGGTAGTGCACAGTGGAGTGCCACCTGTGACAACTGTCGTGAGCACGATTCGATTTATTGGCGTGTGTCTACTGCAATTGCAAGCAAATGACGGACCGACGGATTCGCGAACAATGTTGCGCTTTCCATAGTGCTATGCGATATGCGAGCTAAGCACGATGTTTTATTAAGCACAGTATTTCCCATAGATAAATAAATAACCTATCGATGGTATTTTGCGCAGGCATCGATATATATTCTACAATATATCGGAACGTTTAATTAATAATTTTTAAAATTAACATGACCGCCAATCCATATGATATTCTACGTAAATGTATGTATTAATATCGATATTTTCTGGCCGATAAATACTGCAGATATCCTGCCCGGCAATGTTGGGTAACCCATGGTTATTCGTATATTGATCTGGGCTTTACTTCTCCTCTTATTGTTGTTGTTCTTGCAGTTGTATTTGTTGTTGGTCCCGTTACTCTTGTTGTTGTTAAAGGAGTGCAAACAACACCTTTTCAATTTTTGGCGCGACAGTCGCTTAATTTGTATTTGCCCCTTGCATTTTATGCTGTTTGATTTGCCTCGCTGCATGATGAGGGGTGAGGGCAGACAGGCGGCGACATGTAAATGAAGGCGTGGCACGTGGGGGATCAGCCAGACTCAATTACGCGCTTGTTTGTATGCAGAAAAAAAGAAAACTGCAGTTTGGCTTAAGTGAAAAGCAATGGAGGGGGAGGTGTAGGGCAGAGTGAGGTCGGGGTAAGCTGAACTGAAACGTGAAAACTGTCGTTGACAGTAACATTTAATTTAAATTTAAATTTAATTTCGGCACAATTTTTTCGGACTGCATTGAACTGGTTTTCCAGCTCTTTTTCCCGATGTTTTTTTTTGGCATATGCTGAAAAACACTTGAAGCGCATTTTGTAATTGCGATGGTATTAAAAAATGCATTTGGAATGAAAGCCAAATATTTGTCGTGGACTCGTCGAAGATTCGCGCCCGTTTAATTTAATTGTTTCAACTATTTGAAAGCCATATAAAAAGTGTACCATATGTGTGTGTGTGTGTGTGTGGCAAATATTTCGTTGCATTTGTTATTGTTGTCGAGTGGGGCAAACAAGTTAAGTAATTAATATTAATTAAATTGCAACGTGCTGTTAAAAAATGCGCACATAACGGCAAAATTGTTTCATAATTAATGCGACTTTGCCCTGCCCTGGTACAGGGTGTACTACAAAGGGCTAAAAGCTAATGGAATTTGCGAACAATCTGTGCAAATTAATTATCGATAACTGCACTAGATATATTTATATGTAACTCTCTAGAGTATCTGGCAGTTGTACATTCTTGCCTCGCTGCGGCAGCAATTGCCTCAATTTTAATTTATGAATAAATCAGCGCTAAAAACACTTGCACAGCAAGTACCAGGAGAAACGCTAATTAAAATCGGTAAGGACTCGGGGCCACGACGAGGACCAGTGTACAGTGTACACTGTGCACAGTGACGGCACATTTCAATTTGCAAATCAAATTGAAGACGCAGTCGAAGGCGAAGACACTTGAGGAAAGAAAGGAGGCATAGGAGGAAAGGAAATCGAGGTCGACGTCTGCTGACCGACACTTTTAACATTTTCACCTTCACCTTGCAGCAGTGCGAAACACATTCAAGTGGGCGTGCAGCCATAGTGGGCGTGCCACTGCTGTGCTGTGCAATTAAAGCAGCGCGAAAGTTTTGCAAATGTTTTTCCACTGCCAGTTTCCAGTTTCCAGTTGCCATGCCAAACACTTTTCATTAAATTAAGCAATCAGTTAGGCAAAGTCGACACTTTGCACAGTGAGTTGAAAGGCGAGAGCAAGTGGAAAAGTATCACAGAGAGAGAGAGAGAGAGAAGGGGAGCGAAAGAGAGTGAGAGGCAGATAAAGCCAGCTGTAAATAAAATAACTGGGAAAGAGTGCGGAAAAAGGCTTAACGATTAGTTTAAGTGTCATGGAAACTCACCAAGAGATTCCTTGTCAAATCTGTTACTACAATATGGATTATGTATTAAATATATCCTAAAATTGTGCAGTTTAAACCTTTTTTACTTTGCAGAACCTTTAATAGTTTGCTGGCTAAGGCAGGTATACATATTGTGGAAGCTAAATTGGTTCACACACGACGTTGCAGTACTTCCTCTTTATTCGACACGCTAACACAGTCATAATGTTAGTTTACATAGGATTAACATAGGCTTAACATAGTCGTCGTGTAAAATAAGTATCGATATATCAGTGTAACCCTCTACCAGCCTACTACAATATGTTCGATAAAGTTAGAAATATATGTAACCATGTTTAAGGAGTAGTTTAACTGTCAAGGAAACCATTTATGTGAGAGTAACAGTTACATTACTATAATTTAGTACATATCTTAATGATTCTATTTCAAATTTAAACTGTTGTACAACTTAAGAAACTTGTATTAAGTCAGGTTCAGGCTTAAATGAAATACGGCCAAGATCAGCAGACTATTTGCTCCTCTAAGTCGGATCAGCTTTGCCTTTCCAGCTAACTGCAATGCAAACTTCCATTCGGTGTGCCGTTCCCACGACATTCATTAGCCTCCTGCTAACACAAGGCATAAATATTAATATGCCTGTTATGGATGCTTCTCTTCCTCTTCCTCATGCTCATCCTCTTCCTGCTGCTGCTTCTGCTAGTTGGTTGTGTTTTTAAAGCTGTGCAGCTATTTTTAAAATCACACACACACTTGTACACTCACACACACACACCTACACACAGCCACACACTCACAGACACACACACGGCGTTTGCATTTCATTAGCCAAAGTGGCATTGCTGCTTGTATCTTGCTCTGAGTGTGTGGGTGTGTGTGCCTGTGTGTGTGTAGCCTCGCATAAAAATAGAGCGCATTTAGCAGGGCATCAACAACAACAACAACGACAACGGCAGTGTGGGCGAAAAAACCAAAGCAGAACGCAGAAATGCAAAGTATCCAAATAGACTGAAGGACACTCCAAGCCAAGTTGTGTGTGTGTGTGTGTCCAAATGCGTCTGTCTCTGCGTCCTGCTGGCCAGAACGGAAATAACGAAAAGAAAGAAAGAAACTAAAGAGAACAAGGGTAGACCAAGAGATGCCCTGGAAGGCAGCAAGTGTAGAACAACAGATGCCCCAGAAAGTAGGCTTTGTTTAAGGGCAGCACATCCCAAACAGTGACAGCTTACAGGGTAGATTTATGTTAAACGACTGCATGACCACCTTACCCTCATCCCCCCTGGAGAGAGAGAGAAAAGGGGGGCAGAGTTCTAGCAAGTGTTTGTTAGTGTATTGTCACACGCTGTCAAATCCGCTTTAGCCCAAGTCAGTCACACAGACACTCACACATTGACAGTGAGCAGATTGTTAGCTGTCTCTCACTGCTGCTTCCCCTTCCTCTCCTCCCCCTTCTCAGCCTCTTTCTTTCCCTTGCAATTCGTATTTTTAGCCATGCGGCTAATTGTGAGTGACAAGCTCGCATTAAACCGCCACACTCGACTGTTTGCCTGCCTCACTCTCTCTTTCTCTTTCTCTTTCTCTCTGGCTATGCAGATGAGTGTGTATATGTGTGTGTGTGTGTGCTCATCGATGGTCAAGTGAGTGTGAAATTCGCTGGTAATCACATCAAGTGTGAGTTCCCCCTGGGGCACCAGTCACAGCGCTCATCTTATTATAGCCAGCACTTAAAGCGATGCTTCAACACTCTTTAATACTTGCCTCAACGTTGCAGCTAGTAAACTAACTAAACTTGCAACAGCTGCAGCTGTGTGTGTGTGGCAATAGTTTGCCTAATTTGTGGCAAGGAAACTGCAGAAAAAACACGTTGAAAACAGAATGTGAAAACTTGCAAAAGAATCGAGTGAAAAAAGTAAAGTGCGAAATGTGTTGCAAGGCGGTGGCAACATTGACAGCTGGCCAGGAAAACTGCGAATTATGTCGCCTGCAGGAGCAGAGCAGCAGAGAAGGTGAGAAAGAAAGGGATGGGTTGGGGGGAGAAGGCAGCAAACATAAGAAACACTTTGAGTTGGGTTCTCTCCCCTGTCAGCTACTTCTCTCTATTTGCTTAAGCCACTGGAGAATTGTGCGACTTGTCAAGTGCTCTCTTTACGTATCTCTCTCTCGCTCTATGTACCTCTCTATCCCTTTCTGTCACTGGCTTATCGCTTGAGTGTATTCTAATGCGAACACAATATCTGCGTCTGAGTTCAAATCCTTTTTGACTAAGTTTAAACTACTTGCAGAGCTAGAGAAAGGGAGAAAGAGAGAGGGGAGAGGGGAGAGGGGGCAGAGCAGCGCAGGGCACACAGAGACATTTCTCATATGTCCCCTTTCTCATATGTCTTGCCCTGCAAGGCAAGATTTGTTTGTTGGTTTGTCGCATTTTATCGCCGCCTTCTTTTTATGTGCAGCCATTTTTTTTATCGTCCAACGTGCCACACTCTGCTCCAGTCCCCCTTGCTTTGTCTCTTCCACATCTCTGCCCTTGCCCCTTATTCCTCCCCACTTGAGGTTTATCTTGCCGCAACGTTTTGTAACATTTTTTTATTGTTTTTCAGCCGCCAACGCTGGCGTCGCGTTGGCTTTGTCTTTATCCTGCCAACAGGACTCGCAACCTTATCGGCCTAAGCTGCCGGCCTCGATTTATATGCGATTTGTGCCCGGCCAGATGAACTCGAAATTAAATCAGTCTTGCAAGGCGACTGCAGCAGCAGCAAAAGCAACAACAACAATGGCAACAAAACTGCTGCAACTTGCAGGGGGAAGAAATCATTTTGTGCTCATCAGAAAAGCAAATGCGACCCATATTCCCAGACCAGCCTATGCCTGCAGGCCACAACTAGCTAGCTGCAGCTGTGGCACGTGCCTCACATACACATAGACACACACAGGCACACAGACATACAAACAGAGGCACTCTTGACTTGCCAAACAAACTTGAAAATTGTGTGAAGCCTTTTTGGCAACGTCAACAGCATTTTAAACTGCATTGGCCACGCCCCCTGCCTGCCTGCCCCTTCCAGTCTGCTTGTCTGTACCTATTACCTTTCCCTGCCTTTGCCTGCCGCTGCTGTCGCGCCTCAGGGCAATTGTTGACTTGATTTTTGTGCAATTTCTGGCTTATTGCACAAATTTGTGCCAGGCCTCACGTGCCACATGCTGCATGCCTCATCAATATTATGAGCTTTCATGCGGCATTCGGCGGAGTTAAGTTGCAGTAAATCTTTGGGCTAAACGAGGCGTGCAACATGAAAAGGAAGCGCGATGACTGACAATGCAGCAGAGGCAGTTGCACATCCCCTAGCAGAGGCAGCGGAGGCAGCTGCGTCACAAGCGTCAGTCAGTTGCATGTCAAAAGTGTCGAGCATTGAAGTGGATTTCCTTCTGAAGCGACTGACAGCAACATAACAGCAACAACAGCAACACGAACAACAAGCAGCAGCAACAAAAGCAGCCCCAAGGCAGCGCCTTGAAGTATGCAACATAAAAAGGAAAAAGAATTGACAGCAACAACAACAGCAAAAACACTAAGCAAATGAGAATCACAGGAAAGTGTACTGTGTTGTATTTGCTAGCAGATACTCTGTAGAATCCGACTTGAGAGAAGGAAGAAACTTTTCTTTCACTCTTTGTCTCACATATCCCCCGTCGAGTGTCGGCCCCCTTACAGGGTATGCACATAACATTTATCACACTTTGCTTTCGTGTTTTTGAGCTGCGTCCCTTGATGCGTTTTTATGCTTTGCTTGCCGACTTTGCTTGCAGCAGAAGGACACCAGCAGCAGCAACAACAGCAGCAACAGCAGCAGCAAAAAGGATGCATAAAGAGCAGGCAGCAGTTGCTGCAGCAGCACCAGCAGTTGCAACTTGCTGCATTATTGGCTTTTGTGTGTTTTCCAAGTAAAAACTTGGTGAAAAGCGAGAGGGAAAATAAGCAGCATGTTAAGTTTGCTTCACCAAAAACTTTTCTCTTGTCTTTGGGGCGTGTTGAGAAACGTGCGAAACGCGTGTTGAAATTGCTTACTCACTCACACCAACAACACTTGCCTCGCAGTGAATTTGATATTGGGTCACCCTGAAAACTGAGTTAGGCATCGAAATAGAAAATAGACGAGAGCTGCTCGAGAGCATTTGCAAATCAATCAAACGGTAATAACTCAAAAGGTTGCCCATGGTAACACAGCTTCCTCACTAGCTTCGTCGTTTACCACGTCCTGCCTCATCAGGCCTCATCTGGCCTCATCTGGCTTCCCTTTGCTTTTTGACACGTATGATTAAATTCCTTAGGCCAAGAGGCCGAAAACGAATTGATGCCATCGAGCACTTATGAGTGTTCTCTGAGTGCCATTTCGATTGATGTTCCTGCCTGCCGCACATGAATCACAGGCGACAATGCTGCGTATACGCAATATACGATTATTAAATTTGCCTCGCTTTCAATTGCTGCATGTTCTACTAAATCAAATGTGTATTTACTTGCTGCAAGTTCTTCTAATTCATCGCTTTCATTTTGTTGATACTTTGTTGACAAATTGCCAGAGTTGGAATCTTTTTAAACGTTTTGAATTTCATTTTATTTGCATACCAATTTCCGGGTAAACAGTTTGCCATATAAATTACCACTTTAAACAGTGATTTTATGGCGCATAAAGTGGCTTTTTTGCACAGCATATTACGCATATGCACCGCTGACTCTGACAGGCAGTGAGGAAGGGGCAGAGCAGAGCAGAGCATCGTATCATATGCAGGACGAGTTGGTTGGCACTTTTCCAATCAACGCCAATCAAATCATTGCCGTCTAATGGCATTAACCTATCAGCCTCAGTGTCAGTTGGTGTAACTCTTCCCCTACCGCCCCCCGTCCCCATCTCTCTTCTCTGTCTCTCCCTCCTCCATTTTTGAGTTGATTTTTTTTGCGCTCTTCTCTGCTGCTTTGATTCGATCAGGAAATGTTTTGCGTTTGTTCTGTTTTTTCAGCCTTTGCCTGCCTGCCGTGTAATTTCGCAGTGGAAAGGCAGCTGGGGAAGGGGAAGGGGTAAATTCAAATTGTATTTGTCTGCTGCGGCAACGACATTCGTTGCCTGCTGCTGCTGTTGCTGCAGTCACTGCAATATTCAAAGGTTGTCATATGGAAATTGGCGGTTGGCCGAAAAAGAGTTGCAAAAAGGGAACAAGGCAGGGGGCAGGTACTAGTTGTTAGCCCGTGGCAGTGGGCGTGGCTCATGGGCTTCGTTTGGCTAAGGTAAATAAACTTGAAATTGGTTTCCTATTTTTTTGTTGCCTTTAAGATGTGCCGCAGTCATGGCTTAAGATTCAGGAACAGCAGCTTCAAGAGAAGCTGCAGAGATTGTGGCAGTGTCAGTGGCAACAACAGCAGTAACAACAACAACAGTACGTGCCCCAAGGACCAATCACGTGCGCCTCATTGAGCTCATTATGTGAGCAGCAGAAGGCTTGAAAGCACCAGTGCAGGGCAGGCAGCTATTGTCATTAGCCCTGGTAAACACGATGTTGTTTTTACACCCAGACACACACACAGTGATGCATAAAAGTTGTGTGACAAGCGACAAGCGACAGGCGACAGCGACGCGATGCTGACAAAAAGTTTTCTCAACCCGCAAACTGTTCGACGAACTGTTCCCACTGCCACTCCCCCTTCCTTGCGGAGCTACCCTTGACAGCTGCCTGTTCGTGGTATTGATGAGATGTTGTCAAGCTGTTATGATTGGACCAACATGGACACGAGTTGGACACAGGGACAGGGGCTGGAGAACTGTGACGCAACACGAATGCGATGATGACGACGGCAGGCGCCAAAGAACACATCAAATTTTAAGTATTTTATGGTGAGCAGGGAGCGAAAGAGAGCGGGCAGGTGGGAGTTAGGGGAGTGGCAATTCCAAGAGACACGAAAATTTAATAGTTTCGCTTTATGGCCCAAAAAACAGACACAAACTGAGCACCAAACTGGGGCTATAACTGCATGGAGAGCAGCTCCTTAGAAGAGGCTATAACAAACTAAGAGAGAGGGGAAGAGATGGTATAAAGAGAGGGAAGAAAGAGAGAGGGAGGGTGAGAAAGAGAGAGAGAGGAAATACTTGCCTTCTAAGACGTGCTCTGATTATGCTCTGCACGAATTTCTTTCAGTGTAGCTGAGTAGTTTGTCATAAAAAGCAGCAATGAAAATGTCAAGAAGATGCATTAAAAATTATATAATGCCTGGCAATGCCTTACGGCATATCTGATATCTTATGCACTGCTCGAAAAGTCGTTGAACTCGGCAAATTTATCGCAGACAAGCGGAGCAAACCGATGAGAGCGCGTGAGTTTCTTTTGGGCCAAATGCCATGCAATTTTTAGCATCAAATTGCAATTAATCTGCAAATGTGTCTCAAGCGGAATCTCTGTCAGATCATTCCCAGCCCTCCTCCCCATCTACTTCTTTCCCCTCACCAATACCTTCCACGCGTGCTTAGTCTTTGGCCATGTGTGCGACATTTGCACTTGTCGACGATTTGTCGCCACAATTGAGCTAAGGAGATGCGCACTGAATCATTGCCGAGCCGAGGCGACAGCGATAAATGTTGCCTCATTAATAATAATTTGCGTTAATTTATCGTTCAACAGCACTTGGGGTGAGTTGCTGCCCTCCATTCCTCTACGCCTGGTCTTGTCCCGCTGCCAAATTCAATTTTCATGCCCAGTCTTACAGATGGCCTCAAATAATGTAATTGATGTGCGGTACATACCTGAAATGAGACAGAGAAGGAAAGATTGTGTGATTTAGCATTGATTGATATCGATTGCGGTTATCGGGGATGGGGAGGGATAACATAAGTTGGTTAATATTTAGAGGTGTGATATATAGTCCCTAGCAGCTCACTAATGCAGATTAATGGGATTATACACATTTGCAAAATATGTTTTGTTTTGTCATATTGTTGTTTTTTGAGCTGATTCATTCGTATGCTCTGTTAATGTTGTGTTTACTCAATTTGGCTCTGTTTTGTTAAAAGGCTGTAGTTATCGATGTTACGATCCTACGTATCGCCTGATGTGACTTACAGAACGTTACCTGAACTGTTAACCCGCATTTGATGTTATGTTAACAGCGATAACTATCGATATAGCGATGTTTGGTATATCGGACTGCTAAAACTGACGCCCACTCAAATAAAAAGCAATAATGTACACATACTACACACACATATACTACTTCACATATTTTATAGCACCAACAGATAAAGATAATACTTAAATAATATACTTTGGAGGCTGCATAAGTCTTAGAGCTGCTCGCAAATGCATTGAAATGTGTCCGACGGGAGTTAAAGCTGCCATAAATAAGCTCCACACCAGCTTAAGCACAAATACACACACACCTACACACAATTGCCGACATGGAGCACACACGCAACAATGTGTCGAGGGAGGTGGGAGCGAACTCGAGTACACTGGAAACTGGAGAACTACAAGGAGCATGAGCTGGAGCAGGACTCCAGCAAGTTGGCTCTAAGCACGCACGTTTGCCTGGACACATGTAGAAAGCGCAGCTGAAAAAGCTGGGCAATAACAACAAACGTCCCTCTCCTCTTCTTCCTTCTCTTCGTCTGTCCCTGCTCGTTTCAACATATTTTGTTTTTTATGCAATGCGACGGTTGCAAACTTTGTGTTAAGTTTAAGACTCATTGTTGGCGACGCACTTGTGGCCTGCATGCTGTGGTGTGAGGGGAGGGGAGCTCAAGAGGATTATGCTGCACTTGAGCAGGGTATCTGCTAGTCTACCCTTGTTGGCTGCTGTTATTGTTGCAAACAAGCGACAAACAAAGTACAGTGAAACCGAGAGCCGACGCTGACCAACGGCAACTGCCACACCCTTCGCTTTCTTCTTTCTACCCCCTTCTGAAAGTGTCTCAACACATTTGGCACGGTTCGTTGGGGAGCGTGACATGTATATGAGAAATTATATCGTTGACTTCCCCGGCGGCAGCAGTTGCAGAAGGTGGGAGGGGTTAGGGAGAAGGTGCAGGTGCTGCCTGCATGCGGCACGCTGTTTTCATGCTCGACTGCGCTGCTCAGGTTCTGGCCAGGACATTGCGGTTGCTTTTTTCTTATTCGATTTTCTTTTCGTTCATTTTTTTTTTTTGCTTTTCTACCGTTGCCGTTTTGCACCTTTGGCCAACGCAGCAGGATGACTCTGGCTTGGACTCGCATTGGGAATAATTTATTATGCCTGACTGAAGGTATGTATGTGTGCCGGCACGCCCCCACGCCCACGCCTGCCACGCCAGTGGATGGCGAATGCATAATTCTTACTTTCGCGTGGCGCGTCTCGTAGCCGCGTCGCCTTTTTCGCCCTTTTGGCATTTCTCCAACGCTTTTTTCCCATATCCTTTCAGGCTGAACATCTTAATTCACTGGCTGTCCTTGTAATGAAATTATTTGTCAGTGCGGCGCTCTCTACAGGCCGCAACGCAAGCCGTGGCATGCAGCAGCTGGAGGCAGGCAGGGGACGCAACAGGCACCCGCTTTAAGCTGTAGCAGCGCTAGCCACATGTCACCAAATCTGTGATCAATATTTTTGACAGCTTTTCACTATAAATATCGCATTGTTTTTGTGCCCGAATAAATATTTAATGTTTTTTCTGATGTTGCGCTGGAACAATTTGCAAATATTTGCACACACTTTGCCATTCAGGGAGCAGCCGCAGTGTATCAGCCCTGGTAAATCCCTCACGCATCTTTCATAACCTCCCCCCTGATCCTTCCTGCCACAGTCGACACTTTCCGCAGTCTGTTTGCTTTAAATCAACGCACTAAGCCATTTAGCTCCTGCTCTCTTCCTCTGGACTGCTCTGCCTCTCTCTCCTTCCCTCCTGCTATTTCCCTCTCGCCTGCTCTGTCTTCCTCTGTTGCTCTCCCGCTTTCTCTTTCACGCCCTGTCTGGCTTAAGCCGGGTTTCTCCCTCTCACTTTTTGCTTTAAATTATTAATAACAATTTCATGTTTCATGTTTGCACTGATGCATGCCGAAAAAACAACAGCAGCAACAAATGCAATTCCAAATACCCTGCACAAGTGTATGTACAGTGGGTAGATCCACTAGCGAGAATAATGGGTATTGTTTTGATTTATGATATTTGATTCGAATTCATTTAAATGATTAATTAAAACACAATGAATTTTTAGTTATTTAACTTGCCAAACTTTCTCCAGGGTATTCTCAGTTTAATATTTAAACCTCTCCAATCAAATCAATACAATTTTGATCTAGCACAAATACGCTTTCTACTGTCAAGGATTGCGATTTAGGTTGGCAAATAGTTTCAGTTTCAGTTTCGGTATATTTTAATATAATAAATATTTTTTTTCCAGCGCAAATGTTGATTGCATTTTCGTTTTTTTCAGCGATAACTTCATCCCAGCTCTGCAAATTCAACTGCCATTTGTTGCAAATGCATTAATTAGTCCCCAGATGGTTTGACAGTATCGAAAGTGGGGGGCGTGGCAGCCTCCTCATTTGACTGTGACTATTAATAAGCAACGCGTCGAGCAGATGTCGAGCTGCAGCTAATGCCACGCCTCTTTTGGCCACGCATGACGCACAGCTAATCACTGTGAATTCGCTGGATCATTGAAGCACAACGTGACATAATTTGAAACCAAATCAGAGTGTGGGAGGCAGGCAGGGGGCGTAGCAGAAGGTAATTGACTGCCGTGCCCTGACAGCGATTTTCAGCAATTATTGCCAGAGCCTAGCCCCGATTTGGGAAGCAGATGCATTCGAAATATGTTTCCATTTGTTGCGCAATCAGGCGGAAAACAATTCCAATTTCGAATTTCGATACGAATTAGAGTAACAATTTATCGGGGAAATTAATTGTAATTTAATTATGTCAGTCTGAATTTCATTTGCGCAATTAAATGCATTTTGCTTAATTAATAAGCTGCAGTGGAAATTTAGAGAGAGAGAAAGTGAGACAGTTGGATAGTGGAAAATTTTTTCGAAAATTGCGGCTGCATTTCACGACACTTTCGTTCATAAGTATTTCCTCCTAATTAAGCTGCCCGTCGCTTCCTGTTTATCCTGTGCGCCCATCAAAGACGCATACTGCCACGCCCACACGCCCACGCACCCGCCAAACTCCAAGTAATTAAAAACGCAACCGTGCAGCAGACAGAGGTAGAGAGAGAGAGAGCGGGTGGGGGAGCTGCTTCCCGCCGGGGAGTCAATATCGTGCAGTATTCACTTCATTATGCGATGTAATAAAAGCAGCGCATAAAAGTGCGCTACAAAGTAAGAGGAAAAGGCGCTAAGGAAGGAGAGAGTGAGAGAGAGAGAGAGGGAGAGAGAAAGAGGCAGGTACAGGCAGGTAGCCCCAGCGATAATGCGGAAGCTCCATTGACAAAACATTGGCAAACACGCTCCCGTGTGTGACTGGCTGCCATTCATTAAGCTTGCCGCACACGGTACACGGCGCAGAGCACACAACATGCAACAGCAGTGGCAATAGCAACGAGGAGGCAGTGCAAGTTGAAGCATGAACAAGTTCCTTGCACTGCAAGAAATGCGCAGTCAGAAGATCTGCATGCGAAAATCAATGGTAAGTGAGTTATTTTACATATGAGTTACAATTTAATTTTGTTTATAACCCGTTAACTCTAATTAACATTTGAGCTTAATCAACACTCATTGTAAGTTATCGATGCTTCGAAAGTGGCGGTAAGCTGATAACAATAAGTAGTGTAAGTTATCGCAGCCTTGATTAATCGAAAGTGGCGGTAAGTCGATAATAAAACAACCGAAAGAGATCAAACTAAATAAAGAATCCAAAAAAATAAAAGCCTTTTACATCATATATTATATTACATATATATTATATATTAAATGTATAGGCTAGCTGTGGCCACAAGTACATCCCCTTTTGGCCCAGTGTGTGTGAGTGACAGGCTCTCGTGTATTCCCATTGAAAATATTGTTTGCTCCTGCGTTTTTTTGCGGCTGCGTCTGATAAGCGTTGATATGTTTTTGTCGCATGCTGATAAAGCGCCATGAAGAAACAGGCAACACAGCAAGGTGGCAAGTGCCAAGGGAAATGGGAAAAGGTGCAACTCCAGAGGGCCGCTGGTCGCATTAAAAATTCCATTATAAAACGCAAAATGAGATGAAACGGACAAATCAAAATTAAACTGCGGTCGCACTGCAGCAACTCCAGCAGCACAAACAACAAAAGTAACAGCAACAAAAACAGTAGCAGTGTAGAAGCAATAAGCAAGAGTGCTAATTACAATTGTAATTACAACTACACTCGCATACACACACACACAGAGTGAGAGAGAGAGGGAGAGCGACTCGCACAAATGAAAATCGCGGCAAGAAAATCGCTTTGAGTGGATTTTTGGGATGCGAGTTTTGGCCATGTTCTGTTTCTGTGCTGGCCATGTGAAATATGTGCTAATTAGTTTGCGCACAGGCGGGCAACGATTGTGGTTAATGGCCTGAGATATGTCGGGGATTGCGATTGGTCAATGGGCCGAGGGGGGTCAGGGGCTCAGTCGCCGCCAAATGTAGTTGCCAAAAAACAACAACAGGCAAAGCAATGTTGCTGCAAGATGATGAGAGCGTAGCAGTTGCAAAGTGGCAAGCTGAGAAATGCCCTGTAAATTACACTGATACTGTAGACAATGGAACTGCTTCCTGTGTTGACTTCAAATCAAACTATGTTCAGTTATAAAGCCAACTAATACACCCACCCAAGCTCTATAGAATGCAATTACAATTTAATCTGCGCTTGATCAATCAAGCGACGCGGTAACAACAGCTGTCCACCCATTTGCAGAGTATCTGTGAGTCATACAAGTTGCGTGCTGCTACTGCTGCTTCTGCCATTGTTGCCGACAGAGGCTTCACTTCCGCTCGATTCTGTTTCGTGAGGCTTGCGAGGAATGTTTCGCGTTGTTTTTTGGCTTGGCTGCTGCTCACTTTGCTTTGTCAACGTCAGTGGGGCGTGGCCATGCCCCCCTCGACTTGCCTTGACGCCCAGTTCTGTTTATTTCTCGCTGATTTGCATTGCAATTTCAGAGTCGTCTTTTATTTTCGGTGTGAATTAATAACACGAAAACTGTATGCACTCACATTGCTTACATTGTCTGTGTGTGCTCATGTGTGTGTGTGTGTATGTGTGTTGCTGTGTTGCACGTGAGATAAGCAACATTTTCTGTGGGACATTGAAAAATTGCATTGGCAAGCGCGAACTCATTGCGACAACTGAGCAAATAAGCAGAGAACTGAATGAGGGAAGGCAGGGGAAGAGAGAGAGACAGAGAGTGAGAATGAAAGAGAGAGAGAGAGAGAGAGAGAGAGAGAGAAAGAAATGGATGCTGATGTAGGGCACTCAAATAGCTGCTAAGAAATTACACAGGCGCTGCAGCAATTGTGGCATAGATAGCACACTCGATTCACAGTCCATCAATGTTGTCGCTATTCAAATATTACGCATACGCAACGTGTTGCCACTGCGGTTGCAACTAGCGACGTGCAACTGATTCACTGTTGCACTGAATCACAGAATAACGGATTAGGAATGCCACTCACGTTGCCAAATCATTTAATGATGTCCATGGCCAGGCAAGGACACGTGTCCTGCTCTACATCCCCCCCCTCTTCCACCCCTTTTCCTTTTCTCCCTCCGCCGCCATTTAAATGCATCCGGCTGAAAATGTCGCCGGATTTGGAGCTGCTGTGACGCGGTTGCATGGCTTTTGCGTGGTAGTTGTCCCGCCCTCTTGTGTAAATTGACATTGACAGGCAGCAGCAGCAGCAAAAACAACGCATCGATTTGTGAGTTTTCGTTGTTGTTGTTGTTGCGCTGGTTTATGGCCAAAAGTTGCAGCTGTTTCTGCATGAAAAGCGCTCAATTTATTAGCGAACAGATTGCCAAATGCCCACACTGATCAAAGCTGCCTGCTATGACACGCACTCGTCAGCTTAAACTGAGAACTCATGCTGGATGTAGCTGCGAGAGCTGTGTAAAACAGTTTAACTGTTTAGAACAATTATCTGTTTGTTTGTACATCCAAGATTCCAAATTAGTAGTACATGAATTGATCTTGGTAATAAATTTATTTAGTAGGTGAAGTAATCCGTCACTTTGTTTATAACCCATATTTGTAATTAACTCAACACTTGTTCAATTGTTTATTGAAAGTGGCGGCCGGCCGATATTGATAAAATTAATCGAAACTATTTATTTCTTTTTTAATCGATATTTCTAACATACTCAATGCATAATGTTAGATTCTTATGGAAAGTGGCGGTAGGCCGATATCGATAAATTGGTTTATATATCAATCGAATTAAATGTGCAAGAAGTAATAAAAAAAAAACATGTTAAAATTTTAATACAAAATCCAACTTTCTGTTAAATTGAAGTACTAACAACCCTCTAAAAAGTAATTGAAATCAGCAAAGCGGAAATTAGTCATGCTCGCTGTGATAATGAGCATTATAATTGCGCTTAGCCTGGTAGACCGATTTGGCCATTGCGAATTGGGGATTATCCTCGCTGCAATCCTTTAATGCACTTTTCGCACATACGGAAACAAGCGGCTTATTGCAACGTGTTGACTGTGGTCTAACCACAATTATGATCCACAAACTAACGCCAGCGTGTTGTGGCTTGCACTGCCTCGAATTGGTAACAATTTGTGATTTGGTTTTTGTTTGTGTTTCCTGCTTTTTTTATTTTTGCTTTCATTAATTAAATTAGTGCAGTGCGCCTAAAAATATGCAACAAATGAAAACATTTTAATAATTAAACCGCAGCTCTTTGCATCCCATTATGGAAGCGCATCAAATGCGCATTTGGCTGGCTAAAAAATCATTTCGTTTTTTCCTGCAATTTGTCAGGCAAGAGGAGAGAGGAGAATGAGGTAAAATGGTTGCCTAGCAATTCGTAGAAGGAATTTTCGGTCAACATTTGCGGGCAGGTTACCCCAGGGAGAACTGGGAGCACTGCGGCAGGTAACCCGAAGCGAGGTAATTAACTTGCAGCTAGAACTGGCTGTAAAAGTGGCCGAAAATATGCTCATTAACATAATGTGCGGCTACGCAGGCCACGCCCACACTTCAGTGCGCCCAATTTGCAGCAGATTCAGTTGCTGTGGCTGCACAGAGAGGGAAAGGAAGAGAGTGAGAGAGAGAGACAGCTGCGTAATTTAAAGCGCTGCAGTCCATTCAAGCACCACAGAATGGCATAGCAAGCAATGCGGCAGGTCCTTGTGCTGCTTCTTCACAGTGCCTGCGTCCTTCCATTCCCAACCCGGTCCTCCCTGCCATCTCTTCTCTTTGCGGCATGCTTCAAAGTGCTGCTCATTAAACTCGCGTTCGTCTTGAGGCTCGTGTATTCCTTTTGTTGCCACCTTCTGCATATCATTTTGACCACCTGCCCATATCCTTCTTATTATCTCTCGCCTGTTATATTATCCCTCGCCCTTTGAATTATCCCTCGCTTTTTATTTCACTTTGATTTATGAAAAATTCATAGTCCAAGTTGCTGCACCTGCAGCCTGTCGATCGAATTTTAACACAGAAGGAAACTTTCGAACGGTCACTTAATAAAGTGCTGATTAAACCTTGTTGCACCCTCAATAAATTGCGCTAATTAAATAAATGCACTTGACGCATGTTGCACGCTCAATTTGAGGTAGCAGACAATGATAAAGCAGCCAAGATATTTCAGCTATAAATCTCGATACGCAGCAAGAAAGAAGAAAATAAAGAAACTTTTCAATGCCTTGCAAAGTTTGCCTTGCCCCGCTTCCCCTCTCCTTACCCTCACTCAACACTCGACTCTAATTAGGAGCGTAGCACAAAGTGGAAACTCTGCGGAAAAACCACGTTTTGAGTGAGCAGCAGCAGAGCTGTGTGTATTTTTGCAGCCATTACGCTGCTAACCAAGCGGCATTTGGAAGGACATTTATCCTTGGACTGCCGACTAAATTGAAGCGTTTATGCTGGGCAGCACTTGTCCCCGCCCCCACCCGCTTTTCGTAAGTTGGCTTAGCTGCCGTAACATAAATATGACAAGTTGTGGTTGAAGAGGGCCAAAAGGAAGACAGCACTGGCTGAAGCTGCTGCTGTCCTTGGCAAGAGGGGACGCCTCAAGTGGCAGCCGCTTATGAGAAGTCATGATGTATTTGTGGCCATTAATGTGGCAAACTGGCTGACACACACACACGCACACCCTCCCCACTCACATATGTGTAGGAGAGAGAAATGAATATTTATGCCGGCAGTTTCCTGAGCTGACAACTGTGGCGTATACGTAATATTTTCACTGTCATTATTAGTTGAGCGTAGAGTAGGGGAAGCAGAGTGGGAGGCAGGGGGGTGGGGTACATTTTTGGGGCAGCTGGACAAATCATTTATCAATTTCACAGGCAAAACTCCAATGGCAGCGACAATCGGTCGGAAGTGGCGACATTTGCATAAGCACCACGTCGACACGGTTGCAACACTAGCAACGTTTTAATGGCGTTAATTAACAGCAAAAAGCCACCGGATGGTTGTGATGATGATGATGATGAGGAGGATCATGGCTTAACAGACGCGCAATCAGATTTGCTCGACCCTGCAGCAAACTTTAACCCCGACGTAGTTGCTGTCGCTGTTGCTAAAGTGCCACTCATGAATAAACATAAATACGCGAGACCCCCTGCTAGGAACCCCCTTCTCTCTTCCTCTCTCTCACTCTGTCTCTCCTTCTCTTTCCCCATTTACCTCTGTATCTCTTGCTTACGCTCACCTCCCCTCTATCCCTCTCAGTCTCTCTCTCTCTCACCTCGCTAAGCCTCCTCGGCAAACAGTTAACATTTTTCTACTAACTGCACACACACTCACGTGTGTATGTGTCTGCTGTGTGTGTGTGTTGGATTTTTATGGTCTGGTGACAAATTACGCGAACTTTCCATTAGTGCAAAATGCTGCAAGAGACACGAAGGACGCAGGAAGGGACAGAGAACTAAATGCAACATTCTCATTGCCAGTGTATTTTATTTTTAGCATTTGCAACGCGACATACCCACTGTAGAGCTGTGTCAAAGGGTATGCTGAGATGGGAGAGTGCAGCATCATCTGCTTGCTGGGTATTTGCTAGTCGAGTATTCATAGGCATAGCGCGCACCAGGGTCAATTTCTAATTGCGTTGCGAGTTGGCCGTAAAAAACTTTCCTGCACCTCCAATCTCCGCCTACTCCTATCCCTACTCCCTTGCCTACTCCTTGCCCAACCTTTCACTCGTTCCTCTCCCTTTGCACCCCTTCCACCCCTCTATCGCCCACCCACGCTTAGCATGTGTAATTAGAAATGCCAAAGTTAATAGAATGAAGCCGCAGAAATGATGAAGTTGCCAGATTCAGCCGTCGCAGGCACAGCCGACGACAAAGATTAATATCACAAAGCTCATTAAAAGTGTCAGTTTTAATATATATATTTCTCCAGAAGATGGGGAGAGGGGACAGGGGTGTGTGGTAGGCATGAAACCGTGTCTCCTTTCCGCAGGTGTTCAGGCGGCGAAGAGCTTCACGCGACGTTAAATAATTTGTCTACGCCGAAGTTCAAGGAACTGCGAGGAAGAAGCAGAAGCAGGAAGGAGAAGGACAGATGGGAAGGGGAGGAGGGGAGGGGGGTAGGTTGGTGGTGCGTCTGCTTCTTTGTTTTATGCTGCTTGTTTAGAAAAGTTGGCACTGGTTAACATAGCACGGTGGGGCGGCCTAGCGAGGACGTGTCTCATGCATCATTTGAGCAAGTCTAATAAATTTATTACGGCCCCTTTGCCAGGACAACATGCAACACTGTTGCGGGGGCAGCATGGATACGGTCTCTGCCTGTGTGTGCGTGTGTATGTGTGTGTGTGTGTGCCACACGCTAATGATGTAACCACATTTGCTAGCAAATTATCTCCACATCAAAAGGTTGCTGCGCGCGCGTGGAGCAGCGAGAAGGGACAGGAGCGGGGCAGGGGTAGAGATAGAGGCGGAGCTGGGCTGATACAGGGCAAAAGGCGGAGCAAGTTTCACGGTGGGAAGCTTGTCAGGCTGTGATTTTAATGAGCATTAGCATGCGGCTTGTGGCAAGAAGCAGCAACAGCAGAGAAATCGAAACTTTCGGAGATCTCTCATAGTGTGTGTAGTGTGTGTGTATGTGCCACAAGGTGTTGACAGATTGTCCGCCCCCAAGTTGGCGCCGACTCGCCACAGCTGCCGCTGCCGCTGTTGCCGCTGCCATTTGGAGACTCATTTGGCAAATGGTTTTCTGATTCGAGTCGCGTTTAACACAAGCTGCCGCTGCCGCTGCCGCTGCTTGCGCGTTTCTTCCCAGCATAGCTCGGCAGTCAGCCAGACGACGCGATAAACTTGATGAAAGTGTCTAGCAAGGCAAGGGCAGAGAGGTGCAGAGGGGCCACGAAACTACGGCATAGTTTTATCACAACTGGGCAATCTGCCTGAACTCTCGACAATAGACAACAATAGATTGGGCAAGAGCAAGAGCAAGATCTCTGTAGCGGAGGCCTGTGAAAGATTTGGCCAACTAAAGTGTATATAATTATTGTGTACCGTAAGGGCCAACAAGTTTGACTGCAGCTGCGAGGGGAGTTTAAAGAGTTGATAGCCTGAGGCGATAAAGAGTTTAAGGCAGATCAGACAAAGACTTCTTTTCCTAGGAGAGTGACATCCATATCGTTGCCTCCCTCTGCTATTGGTTTTCAGATCTATTGTATTGTTATATTGCGAGCGCAGCTTGAAAAGTTGGCAACCTAATGAGATTTGTAGATTGCAGCAGAGACAGAAGACAACTTAATGGCATGTGGCAGAGATACATGCCATATTCGAATCTATTGTTCTACCTTCTTGATCTACTTTGGTCACTGATCATGCAGAGTAACTTTGTCTTCATGACAACTTATCCTCTGTACTTACTACGATCAAAAATATAATCAGTTAAAAGCTGCCTTAATGAATTCCCAGGGAATAAAGAGAAGATAGACTGCCTCTACAACTGATACTCCTACGATCTGTAGCTCTAAGAGGGCAGCTTGATGAGCTTTCAAATTAAAACGATCAGACAGAAGCTCCTTCAATAGATTACCAGGGAATAAATAGAAAAAAGACCTCATCTACAACTAATCTTCATTTATTCAGTCAACACTCTGTGAATGATTAGTAGACAATATCAATCGTATAAGTGCTAGAACAGTTTGATAAGTTTGCAACTTGAGATCAATCAATCGCTCACTTCTGCTTCAATTAAATCCGAGTAAATAGTAAGAAGACATCCTTTGCCACCAATCCTTCTGCGCTCTTTCTCAAACGACCCTCTATGCATGATTTGCAGGCATCGTTAGGCAACGCATTACTGAGTAGGCAGCATTTTAAGTGGCCCTGCCTTAACTTGCCAAGAATCAAGAATCAGAGACAGTCCGAGTGTATTTAATGCCAATTATTTTGCAACTCTGGCAGGCAGGGCGGGGCAGAACGGAGCAGGTGATGCCATTTATAGACAGATGCCCAAAGGGCGAGCAAACACAAGCACAAACAGATGATGAGTGCAGCACACAATAAATACGAGTGCGAGTGTGAGTGCGAGTGCGAGTGCAGTCCACACTCATCTGTCCATCGTCCTGATGAATTGCCGCCGCACTCTAATCAAACAGCGGCAGCCACAGAGACACACATTAAACAGACAACAGATATGCATAGATATATAGCACTATATCTGTATATAGATAAGCAGATATATGTTTATGTATAAAATTGCACAATTTATTTGGCCAAATTGTGCAGAATTTGCATTTTGCGGCGAGTTCACTGTTATTTAATTTGCGCAATTCATTTGCATTCAAGTGGTTTCACTTCACCTCCTCACCCGGAATTGTTTATGGTCATAACGAGGACTCTTCTCCTGCTGCAGTTGCTCTAGTTCATTTGGCCAATTTCGATTTGCAAACCATGTTGCATTGTCTCTCCCTCTCTCTGTCTCTCTCTGTCTCTCTTCCCAGGGGGAGGGACTTGATCTCACGTCACCTTGGGAACTGGCACAGCCCATGGGCAATCAGAGAGAGGCGTCAGCAATTCCCAGGCGGCGGTAGCTGACAATGCAGCACTCGCAATGAAATGAGTTTTCACAGTTTTCCCAGTTTTGCCCCTCGCTTTTCTTTTGGGTGAAAGCTGATGCCGTATGCCGCTGACCATTTCAGTTGCAATTGCATATTCTCTCTCTGGTCCCACTGTGAGTGGGCTCTGTGAATACTCGGTGAGTACCCTATCGACAGTCTCCACTTGTCTCCACTCCGCGCAACGCTTCCACTTATTAATTAGCTTAATTAAAGCTGCGCCAACAGTTTTGCCAATTGATTGTCGCGGTGAGCTCAATTGAAGCAATGACGAGGCAAATGCGAGTGTGTGAGTGTGTGTGTGTGTGTGACGGTCAGAGCATAAGTTCGAATACATTATAGATGGGGGCTATATCTACATAAATGAGTGCGAGTCAATGTTGCAAATGCCAAAGTCGCTTGCGATTGTTATCGATAACCTTGCGCAACGGTACACGAACTGTCGCTTATCTCTAGATGAGCGAATAATTAATAAATATGCTCGAAGTCGTTGTCCACATAACCGCAAAGGGGGGCAGTAGGAAGGGAGCGTGACAGGTAACTTGAGCTGGGAAAGGTTTTGCGGTAAGTCGCAGTGTTGCATAAGTCGCGTCTCGGACTAAGCGTAATCCGAGAATGCGAGAGTCTGTGGAGTGAGTGCCACACAGAGTGAGTACCCCAGAGTGAGTGTCACGAAGTGAGTGCTCCCAGACCGCATTCGAATGGCGCACACTTTATGTTCGCTTCACATTGTTGTTGCTCTTGTTGTTCTTGTTATTATTATTATTATTTTATTCCACTTTTATTCACTTTTCAGCTACAACTTTTTAGCATTTTTCTGGGCCCCAGCAGAGCCTTGGCTGCTCCTCTTGTTAGCAACAAAACGCCATTAACATCCGGCACTTTGTGTTGTTGCCATTGTTGTTGTTGTTTAATTGTTGTTGTCGCTCTGTTTGCAATGCTTCTTTGCCACTAATTTGTCAAACATTAAAAAAAGAGTCGTAAATAAAACAATCAACTTTGGACATTTTGACATTTGGCGCCGCCACTGCTGCTGCTGTTGCTGTTTTCGTGTGCTGCGAACCGTGAAGGTTAAACACGATTATACACATTATATATAGGGTATATAATGTACCCATGTGGGCTTAGCACTGTGCATGTATCTGGGCACGTTGCGTGGGAGTGGGAATTAACAACAGCGCTTCAGGTCCGACAAAGGCCCCGTCAGGCATTCGTCAGGCAACTGTTGACAATTTAATAGTAGATATTCGTCGGGCCTTATTATATATGCATATATATATCGCGTAGATATAGATATCGTTAGGGAATCGAGTAGAATTGACTGACTGCAGCAGGCAGGAATTGTGGATTGCATTAGAAATGGGTTTCATTTTAAGATTTTTCATATGGAGAGTGTTCTTTTGTTGAAGTAGAAGGTGTGGCTTGCCCTCTGTATACCTTTGGGTACACTACAAGTCAGAAGGCTTTACCTGCTATCCACTTAGTCGTCCAACAAAAGTAGTTATTAAATAACTTTCTTAGTTTTTTACGTGATTGTCAAATTTATGCAATCATTTGGACTATAATAAATATTGTACACATCAAAAATTTGAATTTTAACTTTAAAATTACGTGTGCAATTCGATTAGCTACGATTTGCAAAGGCCGATGAGGGCGTGGCTTAATTCAAAAGGTTACTTTATCTGCGCACAAACAGTAGATATATTGTTACCAATTTTGATAGCTCTAATTCTTATAGTGCCAGAGATCTCAGCGTTTATATAGACAGAAATAGTTATAAAGACTCAGTTGAGTGCGCTTTATTGTGACAGTATTCTTATAATGTGTCAAGATGGTACCTAAAGTTACATACTTCTCAAATATACCTCTTTATCTACATTAGTTTAAGCTGCGCATGCCATCGCTCCATGCAAGTGGGGCAAGTCGGGGCAATTATCAACTGCGTCGACAACGACAGAGACAAGGCAAATTAGCATTAGCTCGAGTAATTAACTTAAACACAATAGTACAATTTAGTTTCCAAATTGTGCACGAACCATGCTCTCCCTCTCCCACTTCTCTCTCTCTCTCTCTCTCTCTCTCTCTCTCTCTCTCTCTCTCTCTCTTCCTCTCCATTCCTCAAATGCCCTTCTGAACTTGCTCGCGCAATTGATAATTTTGCATGGAAAAACGAATGAAAAGTGAGCAGAGGGAGGCAGCTGGACAGCAAGGGGGGCCGGACAGAGGGAAGGGGCAGCAACATGTCACCATTTCGGACTGTAATTACGCGAACTCACGTCAACTGAGACAGAGAGAGAGAGAGAGGGAATTGCCCGCTTGAGCGGATATCGGAGCCATCGCATCGGTTGAATCCCCAGCCAGATAATACCCAGATACGCACACATACACACACACACGCAGCGTCACTTGCTGTGCATGGAAATGTTGCGTGTTCTACACAGCTTTTCGCTTAAACTGTCACCATGAGGGGCGTGGGCGTGACCGTGGTCGGGGCAGGAGGAATGAGGAGGTTGAACTATAATTTGTGTCTGATTTTAAATCGACATTTTATGACCTAATTTCAGCAAGGGCTAATGAAAGTTTGATAAACTTATTTTTGGCAAATACTTGCGTGTGTTTGTGTGTGACAGAGAATATCGATTGGAATCAATATTCATATATATTGTAGATAATGCTTACCTGGAATGAAAGAAAGAAAACGAGTTAGTAAAAGGAAAATAGTTTAAAAAGAATAAATTTATTAATAAATTTTGAGCATTTTCTTATTTAAAGAAATTTAACTAATGCATTTTGAATTTATCAATTTTCAACTGTTTACTCATTTTACTCTTTGCTAAATACTTTCGAAATATATTTCCATCTTTCTGCTTGCGATAAACGAAAGCCTTCTTTACGCCTTGACACCCCTTTGGCTTGGCCAATAAAATTCGTTGGTTTTGTTTGAATGGTAGATTGAAAATTGGATTTAATAAATGACTTTGGGTCGTAAGTTTGCTCGGCCAGTGGCCAAATGGTATTTATGGCTCGGACACATGCTGAATCAGCAGAATTTGTACGTCAGCAGGCAGGAGGCAAAGGGGAGTGAACAATACAATAGAGGCCCGTACAATTATGGCATAAAAGCGCTGTCGGCCAATCGCTTTCGAATGTGGTAGATCTTGCTGTGTTTGCTGCTCCTTCTTCTATGCATGCCACAATTCGAAATTAAGAGAGAAGGATTCCCATGCCACACGGGGCAAGACGAGGGGCTGGGCTCGCCTTTTGTGGCCCAAATAGGCGGAAAAGAAAATTATGTTTACGCAAAGTGGAAAGAAAGAAAGAAAGCCTGGCCAAAAGCAGCTGGCCCCCGTCTCGCCTCGCCTCACCTCACCTCAGCTCGTCTCGTTTTCTATGGCGCACTCCAGCACGCATTGTTTGCGACTTCGCACAGTGGAGCAAAAAAGCAGTTAACCTCCCCTACACCCTACCCTGAGTTGCGGCATCCGATTAAAGCCCAAGCCGCTGGCAAAGCGCACCCAACATGCAACTCAAATTAAATGAATTGCTCGACGCGCACAACCCTTCCTCTTCTCCTCCCTTCCACAGCCAGGGGCAGCAACCCTGCAACTCACTCTCCCACGACTTCACCCCTTTGTTCGCATTAAAATCATGCTCCAATGGTTTTTGACCAGTTTTTGCTTGTTGCTCGGAAGTTTTTATGTTGCTGCTTGCTGCAAACAACCAAGCCAAGTACTTCAGCTCCCGCTTCAGCTCCTGTTCCAGCTCCATCTCTGCTTGAGTTGCTCCACAGGATCGCAGTCCGGCGAGGTACTTAGCTGGGTAAATGAACTATAAAACACTTTGCCAAATAATTTACATGCGTTGCTGCTGCCGTAAACAAAACATAACCCTTGAAATCCTGATCGACCGTGCAGCCCCCAGTTGGGGGCGTGGCAGTCAAGTGTGCGCGCTTTAATAACTTCTTGATTTACAACTTCAAGCTTCGATTCACCAAGGGGGGGGGGGAAGCACTACGCTCCTTCTGAAATGCCACAAGATGAGCTCGCCGGAGTTGGCTTTAAGTTGAAGTTTAAATCGTATCCGAATCCGGTTTGTATTTGTTTTTTGAAGCTGATGCTCCTAACGGCGACTCTGCTTGCATAAAACATCAAACGTTGTGCCAAAACATGAAGGTCCCTCTGCGTACTCCACGTCGCACCGCCATCATCCTCAAGCCTCGCCCTCCTCCCGCACCTGCAGCACTCCCCCAGCGAAGCGCGAAATCGCATGCTAAACAAATAAAAGCAGCGAGAGCTAAAAAATACGTTCGAAATAAAATATAGCGTCGCTCTTGCGCCGCCCCCTTGGCCGTGCAACGTTCTTCTCGCCACTCCCCCGCCTGTAGTTATGCTCTGATATTTTTGGCATGCTGCGAGTTGTTTCTGCTGCTGCTGTTGCTGCACGTTGCTCTGCTTTGGGGGCGCAATAAAATCGTATAAACAAAAGGCGCGCCCTAAAGTTGATTTCCGGTTTCCGCTCAAATGGCGTTCACCCAGCGCGTTCGTGTGAGAATTGTGTGCAGCCTGCAGCCCCAACTGCAGGTGCGTGTGTGTGTGAGGGAGTGTGCGTCTGCGTGTACATGTGTGTGTGAAGTGTGTGTATTTTTTTTCATATTTTATGATTGACTTCAACTGGCAAAAACAAAGAAATACGCACAGTTTGTTATGAAGTGTTGGAATTTGTTATACAAGCTCAGCGCGTTACTTAACTTCGATTTCCAGCTAGTTTAATCCCTGCGACAGTGGGAAAGGGACGGGTAGGGGCAATGGTGCAGCTTATAATGAACCAAGCGAGCAAAATGGAATTTGCACACGCAGCCGCATTGGCAAAAAATCAAATGCCAAAGTTAATACAAATAGAAATGAAGAACATATCAAATACTTTTGCTGCTGGTTTTGATTGATTGTTCCCTTGACAGTTGATCTATTCAGTTAGCATTACATTTATTAAGAGTTCATTGAAGTACAATAATTCCAATTTAAGGGGGCATAGAAATTCGATATGCAAATCTTTATTTATTACTAACTGTTCCCATGGAAGTATAAATATTGAAAGCATTATAGAAGTTTGCTGTATGTATAGGAATAAATTGTGATTATTCATTTTATTTATTTTCAACTGATTGATTTCAGTAAATATTTATATTAAGATATATGTTATTCTCTCGATTTTTGTATTTAACTTTTGCACTTAGTCAACACTAATGGCAAGTTATCGAATCTTCGATCATTCCTATCACTAAGCAATGAACACATTGTTCATTGCTTAGTGATTCCTATATAGAAAGTGGCGGTAAGTCGATAAAAAAGTATGTAATCGGAATTTAGTGGCGGTAAGTCGATAATAAAAGCAGTTAAGTGAACTATGTGGCGGTAAGCCAAAAAAGATGCGATTGAAAATAAAATTTATTCAATTAAATATTATTTTTATTTATTTAGTTAGTTATATCAAATGCAAGTGTGGCTTATATGAATAAGGTAAAAGCAAATAAAGCAACGACTATACCTGATGTAGTCGAACACGACTCCCTGTTGAGCTGTTGGACAAATTTAAATACCCACAGGAAGGGTATGAAAACTAGCTCAAATTGTGTAAGCAAACAGAAGAACAGAAAGAGACAGACAGGAATAGGAGCAGAACGAGAGAAAGAGACAGTGGGGAGACGAAGGCAAACAAAACGGCACATATGCCGTCTAATTGTGATGGACAGCAACACTTTGGGGGCACCGGGCCGAACTAATGAACGCCTCCGAAGTGCGAGTGGCCTCAATCGGAGGCGAAGTCGAAGGCGGACGGAGCCAGACCAGCTCCGTGGAGAGCTGAGCCGCGTCGAGTTGAGCCACACACAGAGTCGAGTCGAGCACAGCAAATGGCCAAACAATGGTCGCAAATCTGCGCCCAACCTACGCTGGCATGTGGCATGTGGCAGTGTCATTTGTCTTAGCTACGGCAGAAGGGAAGCGAAGTGGGCCATCGCTGCCTTTCTTCGGTGCGTCCTGTGGCACGCCTCGCGTGTTGTCAGCGCATTACGAGGCAACATGTTCAGCACATTAGCAATGGCAGCTGCTCACTAGAGAGAACTTACGAGGAAGGCGGCAGGGGGGAGGTGGCAAGGGGGTATACAACACGACTCTTGTTGCCTCTTGTTATTTGTTCAACAATTTTCCATTATGCAACCCCTGCATGCCATGTCCCCACCCCCTTAATCAACCCATCTCCAGGTGAATTTACAATTTGAGTGAAGACAAATAAAAAACAAATTCAAGCACAGCCTGTAAATTAAATTTCAATTCAACCCGATGAAGAGCGGGAAAGAGGGTATACATTTTCAATTGATACCTTACCCACCCTATTATTCTACACCATTTCATGCCTCCAACCCCTCGCCCCCCAAACGCTCGGTCAGCCGACTATAAATATTTAATTACATTTAACCTTTTCCTGACCGCAAAACTTTCAGGCTCAACAAGGACAAGAAAAACGTTGACAAAACTCAAATGAAACTTCAATTATTCCACGTAAAAAATACGCAGGCAACAAAATGTTTGACAATGGGCGTGGCATGACAGTTAAAGGCACATGGAGAGGGGGGTTAAAGAGTGGGGGAGGGGGTTGGTTTGCTTCCTTTCCGGCATTCGCCTGGTCACGATCTCCTGTTTACACGGGACGCACGAAACTCGCTTTGTTTATTAGGCGACGGCCGGAAAACGGCTGGGTCTGGCAACGTGTCTTTTCAGTTGGCCAACTTCCACCATTTTGCCTTTTTTTATTTTGGCCAACAGACTCCCCCTTCCTCTGCCCCAGCACCTTCCCTTACGTAGCTTCGTCAACACTTGTTTGTTTGCTGATTTGTTTGACTTGCGTGTCGATGATGACACAACACAAAAACTCAACGAAAAGTGAGCAAAACCTAAAGGATAAGGTAAACAGCAGCAACAACAACAACATCAAACAACAACAACAGCCGAAACAACAACAACATGCAGAACAACATCTATAAACAACAGCGGAAACAAGAGCAACAGCAACAGCAACGAAAGTAGCAACAAATCGCTAACTGAAACTTTTCGTTTATAACAAGCGGCTGAATTATTAGGCAGCAAGCTTGCACTCGACTCAGAGATACTCAGTAGTACTTAGAAAGGTTTTTGCATGTGTCTGTAACTTGTATAGATGCATACAAACATAATACAGACAGCAACCCATGCATGGACAGCACAGGCCAGCTGCCTTTAGTGTTCTTACTCACTGTGCAAAGTTGTCAATAACTTTTTTGTTGATAGATCGATTTGGCCAATACTTTCTATATAAGTGAAGTATTCTTCTTAAAGTATCTAATTTATTTTCAACTACCAAGATCCTAAATGAATTAAAAATAGGGATAATCAAGAATTGTAAACTCTTTTGCTTCAATGAAACAATGGTGTAACTACTTAGCAACTAAAAAAACCCATCGATAAATTTTAAAATTATGAATATTTATGTACATATGTATGTGTGTATAAAATTAAGCAAGAACCTTTATAAAAAACTAAGGTATATATTAAAATCAATTAGCCTCTAAGTGAGAGGGAACTTAGTTGAATCATAAAGCTTAAAAAGATGTAAGCTTTCAAATAGAAATTGGTGGATACAGCTTCCTTTAATATCTGCACATACATACCTATAGTACATATGTAAGTTTAGCGACTCATTATCTTTCGTACAGGGTATAAGGTATAAAACGCTGCTCTCTTAATAGCCATGCAGGGTATGTAAATGCGAGCCAAGCATGGCAACTCTTAGTTGTCCTTATAATAATCATAAAAAGGGCAGCAGGCGACAAGATGTGCACTGCATATGAACAGAGGAACGCAGCCCGTAGAGGGGGCACAATTGGATAAGTCAGAGGGAGGTGAGGCGGCGAGTCGAGGAACCAACTGACCAAAGCGGAAATTGTTGCAAATGTCAGCAGCAATTTTTGTACACATTTTTCTCTGCTCTCTTTTTCTTTTGCAATGCGTAGCGTGTTTACTTTACGTTATTTACTGTATTATTTTCGTATTCGGATGCGTATTTGTGGAGGCAGGAGAGAGAGGGCCGGGGAAGAGAGAATGATACGAGGCCGAAGGGGATGTCAGTTAACGGCAATTTCGGCACGTAGTTCACACGCAGCAGACAGGAGGAGGGAGGCCTCCTGCCTGATGATTTGAACACACACGCAGCCTCGCACCCTCGCACAGTCTGGCCGGGGGTGCAATCAGGCAGGCAGGGAGGGAGGTGATGAGAGGCAGGCAGGATACACGATACAGGAAGCGTGCGCTTATGGAAATACAATTGAGGGCGCTTAAATTCAATTGGCGATAAGTAAAAGGGGCAACTGCTGTGCATCGATTTAAAGAAGAAGCAAAGACTGCGAATTAAATAAAAGATGCAAATGTTGCGTCACGAATCGAAAGGTATTTGCATGCAATACGATATCGAGATTTATGTGGAAGAAGAAGAAGAAACCGCAAGCAGCAGAAGGTGCCACGCTGCGTATACGCAATTTGGCATTTGCAACTGGCAATTATGACAAAGATGGTCGAAGGACGCGCCGCTAATTGCTGCGAGCAGTTCCGTTTATGATCCGTTTGCATGTTGTCGTAAACTAGAGAGAGAGAGAGAGAGACGGAGACAGGGAGGGGGCACAGCTAATGAGCAGAAGGAAAGCAGAGAAGCCTGGAAAAAGGCATTTAATGAGTTGGCAGCACGAGAAATGCGCAACAGTCCACGATGATGATGATGATTTGACGATGACTCGAGAGAGAGAGAAGGTGAGGGATAAGGGGAAGGTGAGGTGATGAGGGGAATAGCCGCACAAGGTGCTAAATTGTGCCGCAGGAAAAGTAGCGAACCGGGTCAAGGGAAATTAATGATGCAGCCCTGCAGGCGCGTCAATTTGTGCCCAGTTTCAACTTTCACCTCAGACGTGTTTGCGGCAACTCTCTCTCGCTGAACTCTGCACTTTGGTAATTAAGAGTTATGGCAGGCAGGTGAGCAAACGGGGGCGTGCCACGGCGCACAGAACTTATTAATTTCTGCATTATTTAAGCGTGTAATTTATGTGCACAGTTTGCATTTTTAATTGCATTACACACGGCGTGCGGTTAATGCATGTTAAATGCAACCAATCGAGAAGACACAGCAGACTGTCACACAGCGAGAGAGAGGGGAGGATGTTGGTGAGGGGAAAGAGGCAGAGGGGCAGACAAGTGCAGTATGCTGTCATTATTACAATGTGGCATTTGTTTAATTAATTGATGCTTAATCAGCGACAGCTGCGTCACAAATATCGCAACTTTACTTTGCTCTGATTTAACTCATAAGATTGGCAGAAGTAAAAGGAGACAGGGAGAGAGTGGGACAAGAGAGAGAGAGAGAGAGTACATTGAAGTTGTGCACTTTACGCAATTAACTGCGCTGCACACAAATTATTCGCGATAGCATCGCCAAGTTTGGCGCCTTTTAATAATTTCATTTAGTGCCAAATTGTCTTGGCTGAAATTGAATAAGGCAGCAACAAAGCAGCCGGCAGAGCTGGCCAAAAGGGCAAAGCAGACACCGCAGACACTAGAGATGTGAGTGGGCAGGTATAAGAACAGGTAGAAGGAGGCACGAGCAGATACGAGGCGAGAGACTCTTCAACTTGCTCACGATGCTGCTGATTATTGGTGACCCTTTCTGCCTCTGCAGATGCTGTGTCTACTCTTAAGGCTCGTGTCACGTGCACATCTTTAGTGATACTTATCGTGCTAGAGATGTGAGGGGGCAGCAAGGAGGACAGACACGATTCGAAAGACACTTCCACTTGCTCGCGAATCTGGTGATTATCAGTGTTGCCTTACTGTCACTGCAAAGATAGTACGTCTACCTTAAAGTTTTCTTTAAATGCACGCTCGTGTCACGTGCACATCCCCAACGGTGCACACCTTTCTAGAGATGTGAGTGGGCAGGTTTAGGAAGGCGCAGGCACGCTGCAATAGACTCCCCAACTCCCTAACAATCTCTCTATTTATTGGCAGTTTCTTTTTGCGTCCGCAGAGGTACTGAGTTCAGTCACGGCAATCACGCTCGTGTCACGAACTCATCTCTAGCAGCCGCACACCTTTCTTTGCGTGGATCACAGCAATTCTTGCCGTGTCCTGCTTGCCAATTGTGGCCAGCAGCAAATGGCGCTGGCCATGGCGCCTTGAGCACTTCCGGGGCGAGAAGGTTTAAACGGGTGATTGGGTTTAATGGCAGCATACTTGGGCCACGCTATAAGCAATGTTTAAACTGCTGTTGGAATACCGAAAATGGCTTAAAAGCCTTGTCACAAAACTCTCTTTGGCATTTCTGGCGCAAGGAAGAAGCGCAAAAACGCAAATGGCAAAGCAGAATACTCAGTTGACATTTCACTTAGGGTGTGTCACGGGGTGGGGTGGGGGTAGGTGTGTATGTGTGGGGTTGTAGTTTGTGCTTGTGTGTGTGAGTTGCCCCTAGGGGGCCACAGAAAACTTGCTTGTATATTCATTGAGCCAAAAGTTGTTCGCCTGCCACTTGCCCCCTCTCTCTCTCCCTCTCTCTCTCTCTCTGTCTCTCTCTCTCCTGCTGGCGTTGTCCTTGCTTATTTATTTATAGTTATAGCGTGTGTCAAGACGACAAATAAATTTTTGGACAGCAATTTTATGCAACGTGCCGCCTTAGCAAAGGAGCAAAGCATGAAAAAAGCAACAAATGTTGATTTGAATTTGCCACACAGCAAGCAGCAGTGTGGTAAGAAAGGGAGGGGGGTTCCTCGCCATCGCAATGCATTTATTTATAAGCAGAGAGACTCGCGCGCCGGCATTGCCAGGCACAAAAGGGGCGCAGCGGCGTGCGGCATTGCCAGCTGCCATTGCGAGTTCTCAAACTTGCGCTGAGTTTTTTTCTTATTTTTTTGCACTGACAGCAGTGACGCCACCTAGCGGTCAGTTTGGGACAAAAGTCAACTTTATGCTGGGGCAAGCATTTTATTTGCATGCAACAACATGTCAAATGGCAAACTGCAGAACCAACTAGGAAATGACAAAGAAAAATGCAACTGACAGCGAGACCAAGACGAGAGAGAGAGAGAGAGAGAGGGAGAGGGAGAGAGAGGGTGGGAGGGAGAACGAAGGCCTTGTGACAGCACGCCATTTTGGCACATGGCAATTTCCGCCGAGAGCACATGACAAAATTGTAAAGTTTGCCAAGGGGCAGAGGGGCGTGGAAGGGGGCGAAGGAGGCAGGCTGCTGGTGGGCGTGTCATAGCTAAGGTAAATTCTTTTTGGCCAAACTCTGTCTCTCTCGCTCTGGCAAAAAGTTAAAAGTTTAATTGTGCGCAGCGCTTAAAATGCAATGCTGGACAGGCAGGCGGGCGGGGGGCGTGGCAAGCTCAACATCTGTGACAAGTATTATTAAGTTTATTTTATATTTTTGTGTGTGTGGGGCAAAAAGGGGTTAACGACGTGTTGCCACAAACTTGTCGGCTTGCATTTTGCAACAGAGAAGAGAGAGAGGAAGAGTGGGGGACGGGGCGGGGTAGGGGGCGAAGCTTTGTTGCACTTTTGATAAAATCAAATGTGGAAGTCGTAAATAGAAGAGAATGTGCTCGGGCCCAGCAGTGTGTGTGTATATGTGTGCCTGCTTGTCTGTGTGTGTGTTTGCCTGCCTGAGTGTGCGCGTGTGCGTGCCACACACATTTATATGGCAGGTTGCACACACTTGATTGCTCAATGGGCAGTGGCACTTGGAGCCGCTTGGCGACTCTCGGACTCTCGCTTTGGTCACTTAAAGCTGTTGCATGCCCCCTTAAAACGTTGAACTGAAAGAAAAGCAAAGTGCCACATGGCAAGTGGCAAGTTGGCAAGTGGCGTGAGTGCCACAAGGCAGCAAGAGCGGAAGCAGCAGCCGCAGCGACAGCGACAGTCACAAGTTATGCTTCCTACACGGGGGTAGCTCTTTACTGTCCCCTCTTCTATCTCCCCTCCCCCCTCTGTGCGCTGCGTTGCTGTCGTACGTTTTTAATTGACTTATCAATAATTCATGCAGATCAACACGCAGAGCGAGACGGCAATAGCTGCATAAGGAGGGAGAGAGAGAGAGAGAGAGAGAGAGATTGAGGGATGAGGCGCAGATGTCTTGATAATGAGAGAGAGAGGGAGAAGCAGAGCTGCTTTCCTCAGCCTGGTCGTTGACATGCACTGTGAGAAATTGCTTCAACTTCTCTTCTTTTATATGCCTCTTCAATCTTAACCGTCCCCCTGCCCCTTTCCTCTCCTTTAGCTATATACATTTCGCTTATTTTGCGCAGTTTTCGCCTTATGCGATTTCTGTATTTATTTTGATTAATTTAAGTGACAGTTGGATGAGTTATTCCGCATCCTTGCTGCAAATATTATTCATTTTCATGTTCGTCTTTATCTTCCACTCTCCGCCTCTCTCCCCATCCCCTCCTGCTTTCAGCAATTCCAACTGGGGCTGCCCCCAAAACTGGAGGCACGTGATTGATGCATTTTTAATGCGCATTTTGGGGCACGAGTTAAATGCAATTTACTGTGGCAAGTGGCAAGTGCAGTGAGGCGAGAGAGAGGGCGGGGTTGGGGGCAAAACTTTCAGACAGCGAATTTAGGCCAAGCTGTTGTTGTTGTTGCTGCATTTGAAAAATGCAATTGCGCCAGAGTCGCAAAGTCGAGTCGAGTCTTTAAATAAATGTAGCTGAAATGTTCTGCGAGAGCATCATAAATATTTGAGCGGGGCAGCAGGAGGAATGGGAAGAAGGTGGAGGAGGCACTGCAGCCGAAACGAGTATAATCAGGGCAAAGGTTGAGGCCACAGTGGGAGAACAAAAGCAGCGCGAAAAGTATTATGCATCAAGGATAAAATCAAATTTAACGCATCGCTTGCAGTGTGTAAAGGCTGCCCAAGGAGGGAGAGAGAGAGGAGAGAGTAAGGAGGAGGAGAAAACACTCTTCAGCGAAGGCTCGCTGAATGCGCTCTCAATGCGAGCCCCTCCCTCCTTCTGGCTCTTGTTCCCGCTGGCTTCTGTCTTGTGCGCTGCCTTTGAGTTTTGTTGGTTCTCTTCGCCTGCTTAAGTAAAGGCCACGTAGCACTTGACATGCGGAGACAAACACACACACACTCACTCGCAGTGTGCCACGCCCACACGCCTACACAAACATGTGCAATCGCCAGGGGAGGGCAGACCAGGCTGAGCACGTGCCGTTGGATTACGCCGCGCCTGGCTGCGCTGTGGGAAGCCGACGCGATATGAGGATAGAAGCTGTGTGAAAAATGTGTAGCATAAGACAAGGCGCATAATCAGAAGTAAGCGGACCAAGTGCCACCCCCCCCCCCCATCCTATTCCTTAACCTTCTCAGAGGGGTGGGAGGGCTGCTGGGTTCGCTTTTATTTCGTAATATGCCAAAATCGAGCGAAAACAAAGCGCGACAAGAAAGAAAGCAGAACGCACGCCGAGTTGCAGCTTGCTTACACACACACACACACACACACACACAGACAAAGACACAAACACACTCTCATGCTCACACACATGAAAGAGAAAAGTGGCAAGTGGCATTGTAAGACTCGCAGTGGGAATGAAATTGCGGCTCTGCTTGATGGATGCTTGTCTGCGTGTGTGTGTGTATGTGTGTGTGAGTGAGTGTGGGTAAATACCCGCACTTGACATACCGATCATAAATCTGTTTGCTTTGCTTTTATTATCCCGACTTGGCTTTATTTCTCCCATTGGAGCGACAAAGTTGGCCAACAACTGCAAAGCGAAACAGGAAACTCGACTTTGTTTTTATTGAACGAATTCAAAAAGGGCAAATCAAACAATCTAGTTGAGTTTTTTTTGTGAGCCAACTTGGTTATCGATTTTATCCCTTTGCTAAATGTTTCAACAGTTGTTTTCTTTAATAAACCTTTGTCATTATCTGTTATCTACTTTGGAGTTAGTTAGAGGTTGTCAATCGATTTCTATGCAGTAAATCTTTGCAGTTATCGATAAATTGTAAGATAAGTCATTTGATACAACTCTAACATGTTTTTTAAATTGTTAATTTATTGCAATAATTGAGATAAAATTCAGCAAATGTTTTATATCTGTACTTTGTCTATCTGTAAGTATCTGTATTAGTTAATAGTTTATTTCATTACGTGTTACGTAAAGTTTGGTTTTAAAAAGTTGTGGGATAATCCTAAACAAATAGATAAAATAAAGATAAAATATGTATGTATATGTATGTATATAAAATATAATTAAATTTATTTCAATTAATTTATTTTTTCTTTCATTTCTCAGAGCTAAGATTTTACTTGTAATTTAAAATTATAAATTATAACTATAAAATGTTTTTTTTTTACTTTTAAACAGTCCGACTATAAACTAATTAAATAAATAAAATAAAAATAAATTAATTAAATAATAAAGAACAGAATCTAAAGTTCAAACTCAATTGAAACAACATATATATTATATTTTATATATGAGATATATTTAAAACATAATAAATATATAGGTACCTCACATAAAGGTTCGTATGTGAGGTATTCAATTCATTGAGCAATGCATCGTTCCTTTTTCCCTTATAGCCCCCTAACATTATATTCCCAATATATTCATCGATTACCTCGAACAATCCCTTCTATTAAGGTTATGCTATGCTGGCCTTAATATGTGTGTATATTGTATTGTTGTACATGCTGCAACTATTTGTGGCACTTACCTCTTCCTCATTGCTGGCGGTGTTCACCGAGTCCATGCTCTGCGAGAGTCCCAGTGGGGCGAGTGCCATCTGATTCTCCATAATGCTGCCTGTTGTTGCTGCGCCTGCTGCTGTTGCTATTGATGTGTTGTTGTTGTTGCTGTCGCTGGTTGCCGCAGTTGTTGTTGCACTGGCGCTGCCTGCTGGCGAGGGAGTCGTTGGCGCCGAAACGGAGGCGGACTCGTGCGACTGCGACTCGTGCGTGGAGCTGCCTGGCGAGTTGCTGTTGGTGGTTGCTGCTGGCCCTGTTGCTGCTGCTGTGGCGACACTTAGTATTGCTGTTGTACTGCTGCTGGCAACTGTTGTTACTGCCGACGTGCTGCTGCTGACGCTCTGCTGCTGCTGCTGTTGCTGCTGCTGATGTTGCTGATGCTGCTTGTTGCTGTTGCTCAACACAATGTGCTGCTGCTGGGGGGCGTATGCAGTGTGGGCGTGTCGCAGCTGGTAACCGCTGTAGTGGCCAGCTGTCTGCTGCTGTTGCTGTTGCTGCTGCTGCTGCAGCACCGCCACGTGCTGCTGCTGTTGCTGGTGTGCGGCTGCAGCTGCAACGGCCGAGTGCTGTAGGTGCTGGTTGAGTAGTGCCGCGGCGGCTGCCGCCTGATTGAACTGCACCAAGCGCTGCTGCTGCTGCTGTTGCTGTTGCTGCTGCTGCGCCTGCTGGTGTTGCTGGTAGGCGACTTGTTGTTGCTGCTGCGCCTGCTGCTGTTGCTGGTGATGCGCGGCAACGGCGGCCGCAAACTGTGTGGGATGTGCGAAGCTCAGTTGGTGTCCCTTGAGCGCTGCTGCTGCTGCTGCGGCGGCGGCTGCGGCTGCGGCGGCTGCTGCTGCCGGCGAACTTGCGTACTGCAAATGGGCTGCGGGGGCAACGGCTGCGGGCACGGAGACGGGCACGGGCACAGACACGGGCAGCACCGATACGGCGGCGGCGCACTGGCGCTTGGGCGACGGCGACAACACCTGTGGGGCACTCGCTGGCGTTTGCGGCAGCGTCGGCCTGCGTTTAATCGCAATCGACGAAATGGTGATGGCTTTTTCGAACACTTCCAGCTGGTGTTGTTGTTGTTGTTGTTGTTGCTGCAATTGTTGCTGTTGCTGCTGCTGTTGCTCTTGCTGTTGCAATTGTTGCTGCTGCTGCTGCTGCTGTTGTGTGCTGGGAACTATGGGTGTCGTCGGCGTTGGCGTTGTCGTTGTCGTCTCTGCGGGCAGCAGTTGCAGTTGTGGTTCGGCGATGTGGAGCAGATGGTGATGGCTGCCCAACAGGTTCTGGTTCTGGTAGTTGGCTATGTTGGCGACTCAGTAAACCTGCAAACCAGAGAGAGACAGAGAGAGAGAGAACAGTTAGTAAACAGTGTTGTACAACGTTATTAGCTTCCTTTATTGTTGTAAAACTCAACGCGAAATATGCAAATAACAATTCAATATTGTCAAAATACTTGTGAACTCACTCAACATTATGCAAATGTTTATACTTGACTGCGAGGGGAGGAAGAGAAGGGGAAACGCTGCATAATTCAAGAGCAAACACAACAAGAAGCAGAGCGCACAGTGAGAGAAATTCGAGTGCGGAAACTTGACGGTCGCATTGACGTTGAGTTTGCACAGAGAACTTGAGATGCAGAATTATGTTTCCAAGTGCAAGTCAAGAGGTCGCCTTGAAGGTTAATGCAGAATCGATTCTAATTACAAGTTATGCTCGAAACCTTGGCGATATATTTACAGGTTAAGATATCGGAATGTTTATTATGCTTTCATTGCTTCTTCTTTTCTTTGTTCCCGATTGAAAACAGATCTTAGTAAGTTTAGTTAGCTTGTCTAATCCCACACTTATTTTAGTTGCACTCTGCATTTAAGTAAGTTTAAGCCTCTTCCTTCGCAAGTTTGTGCTTTAAACATTTTGCTCTGTGAGTTCCCCAGGGAAGACCAAACTAGTCCAGGCGCCTTTGATGTGTGAGCTCGAGTAGAAAGCATCTTAATTGTATCAAAATAAACGCAGGCAAGGCGAACAAAGAAGGAGCTTGTAAAGCAAGAGGAGAAAAGAATAAGAAGGAAAAGAAAGAGAGAGAGACAGAGAGACACAGACAGAACAACAGAAAATGCAAATTGTGTGGGTCAGTTGTAAGTCTGAAGCGAGCTTCTGTTTCTGTTTCTGTTTCTCTCTGTGCATTTTGTGTTTCGCTTTCGGTTATCGCAGGCAGGCATCGGCGCTGAAGCAGCTGCTGGAAACTCCATTGCCTCACCTCTTCCCCTTGCCTCACCCTAGCCCGTCTCACTCTCACCCATGTCGCTGCTCTTCACACCAACGACAAGCAAGAAAAGAATCTGAATACAGTTGAATACAACCGCAAGGCAAACAAACCGACAAATAAACACAGACAGATAGACAGCTAGATAGGGAATCGAACTCATACACACTCACACACACACACACACATACACTCACACTCGCAGGGTCGAGTGTGGTCTGAAACAACTTGAAAATTGAGCTGACAACAAACCGAAATTGTATTACAAACGTTCGCTGCGAATATATGCACATACATAACTAAAGCTCGGATCCCGGCGAGAGATGGAGATGGAGAGATATCATAGAGATATCGGGTACAATATATGCACATATTTGAGTACAATACTCGATACTCGAACAGGGCCATGAATGCGGATTATAATGGCGCCAGCGAGGGGTCCCAAGGACAGCAGGAGACAAGCAGCACCTCATCGAATCTGTCGCCATTGTACGAGTATCTCGAGTTGTAACTGAATATCTACTGTATTTATGCATATATGTGGAACAGTGTAAGTGTATCTTAGATACAAAGCTATCGCCAGCTGCTTTGCACATGACAAATTATGCAGACAATCAGCGAGGCGGGTGGTGGCATGACACAGCAGCAGCCACAGCCCACAGCCTCATCATCGCAGCGGCAACTGCTTGGCAGCGTTTAAGGACTTGCCCCAAAATATTTGTGGCAACTCGTGCTGGCTGGAAGCAACACTTCAGCTAATTGCACACAGCGCCTGCTCATCATAATTCAAATTTAGCAATATCGATTGCTCCTTTGGGGGCATCCCTACTGCTATCCCCCCCCGCCTGATCCCGCTTGATTTATAATTAATAGAAATGCAAAACAACCGCAGAATATGGGCAATATTTAAATATGCCATTATGCCACAGCGACGTGCTTTGGATTTAATAGACACACGGTGCGTATACGCAATGCGCGTGGTTCACTGGGCGCGGCAATTAACTGTGCATGATGCAGGTCGTTGATAGAGGCGCTTTAAATTTACATTAAATGCTGGTAAAAATATGAATAAATGTATAATTATAAATAAATTATTGATAATTTATTTTTAAATTAAATTAAATTATTTTTATATTATATAAGAAATTATTAATATCTGTCTGTATGAACACCTAGATCTGACAGACTATAAGAACTAGAGCTACCAAATTTGGTGACAATATATCTTAATAGACAATACTTGTGTTTAACACTCTGCCACGCCCTCTTTCATCGCTGTACAAAAAATTGTGAATGTAAATTTAAAGTAAACTTTTGTGGGGTACACTAAATTTGATCATTTAAATTAATTCCTATAAGTTAAGATCGCATTATAAATGTCGAAGAAATAATTCTAATTAAGTTTTCTCTCCCAGACACTTTGGAATGCGTCACCCCTTTATGCTGCAACAGAGAGCACACCCTGTATTTAATATTCATAACTATGTCAAGCATTTGTGATGATCTAATCGAACTGAAGGGAAACTCATCCAACAATTTCAATTGAAATGTTTTCACTTAATTCGGAATTAACTCGTATCCAGATTTGGCAATTCGCTCATAAATACACCACATATTATATGCATGTATTTATATCTGTTGGCGATTATATTTATTGTTTCTTGCAGAGCAATAAATCACCTTCTCTCTCTCTCTCTCTCTCTCTCTCTAAGTACAGTGAGCACAATTCAGCAGAATCTCCATAAATTTATCCCTCGAAATCCACATATACTTTTCAAATATTTTTCCATTGCAAATTAGTTGCAGTTTGGGTGTGTGCGTGTGTCTGTTAAATTTGCAAAGCAACGCTAAAACAACAACAACAACAACAACAACAATAACAACAACAAACAAAAAAGCAATTGCGTTACAAATTCTAACAACAAAAGCCCTGGGCGGCGACAATAATGACGCTGCCATTGTCGTTTGTCTGCCATGGAAATTAGTCAGTAAAAATTCAAAAGTATAGCGCAGCAACAACAACAGCAGCAACAACAACAACAGCAACAACAAACAGCAGCAACAACTGGTCATAAATATTGCTAATGAATTTCCCGCACGCTTTGTTGAGCTCAACAACAAAGTCGCGTCCCTCTAATCGACTTCCATTTTGCATTGTTTTTTCGTAGTTGTTGCCCTGTTGCCTTCTCCCATTTTTCGTAGAGAGAGAGAGAGAGAGAGAGAGAGAGAGAGGGGAAAAAACGCTGGAACGGAAGTTGCGCGCGTTTTTTACGGATGCTGGCACAGAGTAAATATAATTAAATATAATTTCTATAATGACAAATCTTTTGTGGCACGCAGACCCCACAGTAGACCCCACTGTATATGCCACGCCCCTAGGGCAGGCAGAGCAATTTCAATGATTTGAAATTGAGATCAGTTTACTCAATTTTAGTTTAAGGTCTTTCGTTTTGTATTTTGAGGCTGCCCTTGCTTTGGTTTGGTCATAATTGCCACACGATTCTGGAAATTGGGTCTGCCACGCCCACGCGCCTTCCTCTTTCCCCTTCCCCCTATGGCAACGAACGCGTAAATCGCCTAAACTGGCCAACTGCGGCCAGCAAAGGTTGATCTATTGTAATAGATACGCTGGGGAACAAACCATGGAATGCTAATCCATGCACGCCCACGTACCGCACTCCATCAAGACGATCAAGATGATGATGATGATCAAGATGATGATGATGATCAAGATGATGATGATGATGATGTTGATGATTGTTGGAAACAAGTTTCTCAGCTGCTGCTGCCATAAAAATAAAGATGATTTTGGCTAGCTGATCGCGGATCACTTGTCAGCAATGTCAGGCAACTAACAACCGACAATTGTCAATTGCAATGCCAACAACAGCAACAACAGCAACAGCAGCAGCAGCAACAACAACGACAACAATTAGCATTGCTAATGTCGCCAGATAAGCACAAGAGGCGTAAGTAACCCACCCACGTGATCAGGCTTCCTTCTAGCTAGTTTTTTTATCTATTTCCAAATTGAAGGCAACGCTGCCTCAGAGGGAGACGATCTCCAAGTGGTTTTGGCCATATAAGTGACTGTTGTTTGTTGTTGTTGCTGTTGCTGTATTGTTGTGCGCATCATAATTAATAATTAATAAGCCAGACCATCTTTATTCACACTCTGACTTTGATATGGACAGTAGGAGTGGATACGCTTTCCCTAAGGCAGGCACTGTTGATTTTGGGAAGAGTTTGGCAGTGCATTCAAGTAAAGCTGCCTCTAGATGTGGCATATGCTATGGCAAGTCTAGAAAGAAGCACAAGAAGAGCTGGAAAGGGAAGCTGCCTCTAGATGTGGCATATCTAAAGGGCTGAACTGCAAAGCGAAGCTGCCTCTAAGTGTGCCACATTCTGTGGCTCATCTACCATAAATAGTAAGTGCATTCCTTCGTCGACTTGCTGTCAATCAGTTGCCTTATGATGTTTGTTTTTATTTCAACTGCCGCAGCCGCTGCTGCTGCTGCTGCTGCTTTGTTGCTGCCTCAATTCGACTCAGCTGAGTTGAGCTTGGGCCGCGCTTGGCGTGCTTAGGTGCGCATATTTAATATGCCATGCTCAAGAAACACATTTTTTACAACTTGGGCATGCTCCAATTCTCATTCTCTGCCAGCCTCTCTCCCTCTCTCTCTCTGTCTCTGTCTCAGCTTGCAACTGTGTGGCAGCCACGCCGAGTGGCATCCAGCAAGCAGCACGAGTAGCACTCGAGCAACTTGTGTCTACAAGATAGTTTGCGTTTTGCTACCAAAAGTTCTGCCAACGTGACTTGCCTGTCACCCGCCCCCGCCTGCCTTGCCTCCCCTCTCCGCCCCTCCTTCTTTCGCCTGCCATCTTCCGCCTTTCTGCTCGCACTCCCTTGCCGCGTCTACTTGCTGGGCTTGAGCGTTTTTTGAAAATTACAAAATCCATTAAGTTGCTTGCACGCAACTTAAACATAAATCCATCATACGCCATGTAGCACACACACACACACACACACACAGCCAGGGTAGTATGCCACGCCCCACGCCACTGCCGCCCCCAGTGTGCCTCCCCATTCGCTGCTGGTTTTATTATCCACGGCATATTCAATGCACAAACATTCAGACACTCGACTAGGTAAGTAGGTTGAGCCCCATTCGGCGTCTCAGTCTTGCCTGCGACTCTGCCCCCCTCCCTGTCACTGCCCTTCTCTCTCTCTCTCTCTTTCTGTACCTGTGCTCTCTTTCATTCTGCTTGTTATTTCACTTGGTCTTTTGGCGTCTCGCAGGGCTTTCTATTTAATTTCCCAGCTAGCTGCAAAAACTTCTGGGCTCAATCAGCCATTGACTTTGACTTCTTTCCGACTCGCACACACACACACACAGCTGTTTGTATGCATGTATGTGTGTCTCTGTGTTACTCTTTGCACTTCCCATTTCGTTGGGCTCTCGACTTTCAAATACACCGCATGCAATCAATAAATGATGAAAAGATATTGTAGTTCAACTCGCGTTCTCTCGACGCCGTCAATCTCATTTAGTGCGCTTCCGTTGGCCTAATGCACATAAAGCTGAAGAACAGACACAAGAGAGAGATAGAGGGAGAAAGAGAGAGAGAGTGGGAGAGGGAGAGAGGGATAGTAATTCCTATGGAAGAACTTTTCCAGTTACAATAATCGATTTCATTCGATCCACGTGGCTTATCAATTTGCATATATCTTTGGAGCTTATCTCTCACACTGATAGCCATAGTTGCTTATTACCGTTACGCAGTTGAGAGTGCGAGTCATAAATCATACACAGATCAGATATAGCTACAGATACAGATACAGATAGGTAGATGAACGTGCTCACTCACAGTAATTGTGGCCATTAATGTAATAGACAACAGCCCAAAACGAAGAGAGAGACAGAGATGGGAAGAAAGAGAGAGAGAGTGAGAGAGGGAGGGAAAGAGACGAAGAGATGTGTGAAAATGTAAAATGCATGCAAAGATTGAATGAAAGATTCGAATGGAGCGAGCTGGAATGAGCTGTGTGCGAAACTAGTTCAAAAGTTCAAGCGAACACGAAGAATGAAGCGGAGATTGAAGACTGAGCCTGAGCCTCAGCCTGAGCTGTAGCTGTAGCTTGTGTAGCCCGGAGAAAGGTAGCCAAAAAGCAGCGGTAAGTGCTGTTTATACCCTGCACTAAGTGTTTGCCACTGCAGTGTGTATTAGCTTGGCAGTAGACTCAAGCTACTGCTCAACTCTACAGAGCATATCAGCGTTGATCAAGTGGCTCTTCTGCTCTTGGACCGACTATAAATAGCCCTAGCATCAATGGCAATCATATCAAGCTTGGACCAATCCAGTTTCGATTGTGCCGAATTGGCAGAGAAGCGAGAGGAGGGAGGGAGGGGTGAGAAGCCTCTACAATCAGCCTTGGGTAAGCTTCTCGACAATCGCTTCAATTGCCGTTTTGTGGTTTATATATTGTTATGGCGTATTTTGTACCGTATTTGCTATGCTTTCCCATGGCCTCCTCCAGCATTCGCACAGCGACCGCAGGGGGGTCGCACGCTTTGGCAATGTGCGATGTGTTTCGTTGTGTAGCTTCGTTGTTTGTTGCTGAAATGTGGTCGATTTTGTCATTGATTTTCCTGTTTATGTCGTGTGCATCAAATGCAACAGCAACATTGAGGGAACCAAATGACAGATCATCATCATCAACGTTCACGTCGACGGCAACGAAACAATTCCACCAGCTGTCAAGCAGCTGCCACGCCTCTCCCGCCTCTATATGGTATATGGTATATGGCACCTCCTGACGGACTAACTGCGAACGTCCATTAAAACTGAGTGTGCTCCATTAGCATTCGCAATTAATTCTCATTTCTCTCTCTCTCTCTCTGTCGGCAAATTTGTACAAATTTCGGAGTCAACGCGACGCACTGGGATATATCAAAATTCATCTGGCTGTCCCTCAGGCATACATAGAATATGTTCTATACCCTGTAAACTAACTAGAGACACGGGAAAAGGAACACGGGGAACAAGCTAAGCTCATCGAGCAATTGAAGACAACTGAAACTGAACTGATGCTGTCAATAATATATTTGAGTAGACCTTAAACTTGTATATCTTTGGCATAGTTTACTATTTATGGAAGAATAATATATATCTATACTATACAAGAGACTGGGCGAGCAAAGTTCAACAAACTTTTCTAGCAGTCGAAAGAAACTCTTTAGCTCTCAATGATCTGTGGAAATTGAGACTACATTCCCTATATTATCGAATATAATATATTATCATTATGTGGAGTATCTTTGGGCATAATTTGCTGTTTATAGAAGAACATCTCCTAACTCATGCTTCATATCACACGAGACTAGGCATGGTATGAGCAAAGTTCAGCGAGCACCTTTTGCAATCAAAGAGAACTTCTTAGCCATCAATTTGCTATACTAAGTAACTTATAGTCTTAATATATTATATCAGTCTATTATTAAGCACAGTTTGCTCTCTATAGAAGAATCACTTATCGTAGATAATCTTATCTATCTAACTACATCAATCTTGTTCCATTATTATCACTGATGACTTAACTCAACAAAGTTGGCTTTGCAGAGTATCTCTCAGTCTGTCAGTAGCCTTAGCAAATGCTTCTTTCTCTCTATCTTTCAGTTCTCTTTGTTATTGCGCCAACCGAGATTAATTAATGTTAATTTTGCATAATTAAAGCGGCAGCAAACAGAGAGAAAGGCCAACAGCAAAACAACTTGCCAAAGCCGGACAGGGGATGGAATGAGTAAGAGAGAGAGAGAGAGATAGGGGAAAGAGATAGAGGGAGAGCGAAACTGTTGACTGGTCTGAGGCGCCTGAGGTGCTGAGGTTCAGTGTCAAGGGTCAGGTCAGTTGCTTTCAATTAAATCTCTTGCAATGCCGCCTCGAAGTGCTTTATGACTGTTTCCTGTTTTGAGTGACGACATGGAAATGCTTTTTTGGGAAGACAATTCGACACGAGCAACTCTTACGTAGCTAATACCCCAGGGAACAGTAAATCTCGCACTCTCACTTAATCTTAACTAAACGGGGGTTGCAGGCAGATTCGATCCAATTAAAATTGCAAAATCCCAAAACCTTTTTGACAGCACAAAGTGTCCGCCCCACAGCCAACAACAACAAGAACAACACTATCTATCGATCTACCAGTTGAACACTTTGTGGTTTTCCCCTTCTCCCCTGCCTCCTTTGCATTTACTTAACTTTGTTACTTCTTGCAAAAGGCCAAAATGAATTTCTCATGAGATTTGCCAAAGGATTCGCCAGTAATTTTCTTCACAGACACATTTTCCATTTATTTTTCCACAATATTCACAGTATTGTGCTGCAAGTTATTGTGAATTTGGCAAATTGTTGCTGCTGTTGTTTGCATATCAATCTTTAATAGATTTCATAATTGGCCAACTCGAGTGCGAAATACGCATAAATTGAACCCGCAATGTCGAATAGAATAGGAAAATAGATTGTTTAAATTTGTTTAAGATTTAAATGGAATTTCTCAAGGGTTTTCTGAGTTAAACTCATATTTAATTGGGATTTTTAGGCAGCAAATTTGCTCAGTTTCTTTATTTAGCATCAAAACTGCAAGAATGTGTATAAATGATATATATATATAGTTATATATACATATTTAAAGGTATTTTCATCACTTTCTACTATTTAGGATATCATCCTTAAGGAAACAAGCTGATGATCAGGTCTAGTCTGTGTTCAGGTGGTTTAGAAGTCGTCAAGCTTTACGGCTTAATAAAATTTAAGACAATTCAAGAATCAACAAAGTGTTCTCAAAAAGAAAAGAGCAATACATCAGTTTGTAGTGGAGCTTGACAGCGCGTTGAAGTCTCGAGAAGGAAGAGGATGCAGAGGAGGAATGAGCAGAAGGGGAAGGAGGCTGAGGAAAATTGCGTCAAATTAAGCGCAACGTGCGTGTGCCGCGTTCGTCTGTCAGTTGTCAGTTTGCCCACTCTCTGTTTCTCCCTCACTCTCTCTCTCTCTCCCTCTCTTATGCTACTCATCGCACAACTGGAACCCCCTGCTGTGCCCCCCGCTTGATCTATCACTCGGGATGATGTCATTAATTAATGTGAATGAGTTCAGTATGATGTCAATTAGCTGCGGAAAGCGCACTTGACGGCCACTACACTGCACAAAATTGCTGTAGTTGTTTAAGACACAGCCCACACAGGCACGCACGCACACACACACGCATCATTCCCTCTCTCTCTCTGGCACGCACTGCCTGCTCATATTTTATGAGCATTTACAATTGAGCTGCCTGCACAGTGCAAAAGCGGAATCTGTGTGCATCTTGAACAGCTGCCAGTCTACCTCCTCCGCTCTCCCTCTCCTCCCTCTCTCTGTGTCCCTCTCTCTTCAACGGGGGACCCACAAAAGTTGGAAGGTTTATCTTAATATCCAAAAGCGCACAAACTTCTGCTGCAACTGCTCAACAATAGTTAAGGCACAAACTGTAGAGGAGAAACTCCAACAGAGAGAAGAAACGACTGAATGAACGACTGGCAGATACTCTGTAAAGTGTGCACATATATATAAGAATTATATATATAAGAATCTTATTCTCTTCTTTCATCTCTGCCTTCTCTTCTTCAATTTGTGCTGTTCATTTCACTGCTGGCATACCTCATGCACTTCTTTCGCCTTTACAGGGTATCAAACTAAGCACAGTCATTAAAACAGACGCTTGGCCGCGCCCCCATTAGCGCCCCCACACAAGACAATACACAACAGCTGACGCAACAACAACAACAACAACGAGTCGGGAAAACTAAAAGAAAATTATTATAATAAGTAAATGCAATAAAATGAAAATCCAACTGGGAAATTCGGTTTGATTTATTGCTGTTGTTGTTGTTGTTGTTATTGTGCCTTACTTAAGCACTGAAACAGAGTGGAAAAGCAGAAGGAAAACTCAGAAAGAAAAGCAAAAGAGGCGGCATTATGCAGATAAAAGACAAAAGTTTTGATGCGTCGAAGGGATTCACCACAGGCTGGTAGAGAGGGATTGGAGGGGGGGCACAGCAGGTGGCAAATTGGTTTGAGGCTAATCTGCCACGCCCCTCTCTGTCTCCCTCTAAGCTGCCGTTACTTAGAAGTGCTCAAGCTTTACGTACCTGCAAGTAAACAGAGAAGGAAGAAAGAGAACACAATGAGAACAATTTCGTTTTGGTTTGGAAACTTATAAATCTTAAAGTCGATTTTCAATTGCAGTGAAAGATACTTTCAGCTGCAGATACACATGCATTGTGTGTGTGCACAGTGAAAGATTTATTGAAATTAGCAGAACCTGCTCTCTCTCTTTCTCGACTGTTCTCAGCCTGGGAACAGCCTCAGCTTTGGAAAGTATGTATTGAAATTTGGTCTAAGCAGTTTATAATTCTTATAGACTGAATCCCCTTCCCCACCTCCCCCCTTAACATGTTTGCTTCTCCTTTTTTTGTTGGCCAATAGTTGCTACACTTTGTTGATGGATGATTGTTGCTTTCGGTTGTTGTTGTTGCTGTGGTGCTGGGCGAAAGGCGAAATCATTTTAGCAAAATAGAAACAATTTCTGTGGTCAGCATGAGATTTTTTTTTATACAAAGTCTCGTTGCCTTTCACCAAACACATCGAACATGTTGCGCTGTTTTTTTTTGTGCTCTCTCTCCTTTTACATAGTGGAAGCTTTTCAATAGCAACTCTGTGCCCCATTAACCCATTGCTGACAGCGTGGCTTAATAATGGACGAGAGCTGAGTTGTCTGCGAATAAAAACTAAACATAAACTGCGATCTGATAGCGTCTTTAATTTGATTTGTATCTACAGCACACCCACTCAGGCAGTCTGCTCTCCTCCCTCTCTGTCTCTGTCTCTGTCTAGATGTGTTTCGCATTGTTTCTGTCTCTTCTTCTCTTTGTACTTCTGTCTCTTCTTCTGGCTTCCCTTTCCTTTGCTCTCCCTCTTCATTGCATGATCGTTCAGTTTCCTCAGCTGCTGACCGCATTGGGCAGCCTCTTGCTCATTGTTTCTCTCCCTCTCTCTGCCCTTCTATCACCCACTCGCCTGCTCTCTGTGCTTTTATCTCCCACTGATATGATCTAGTATGCATGTCATAAGATAAATTGCAGCTGCTCCATTCGTTTATTTGGTTAGTTCAGCCTGCGCTGTGCTGCTAATGATGTGCAAATAGTCGCCGAGTGAGTGCAGCCCACACAACCGAAAAACGAGAGATACACACACTTTATGGTATATCTAAGTGTGTGTGTGTGTGTGTATAAAGGAGACAAAGACAGTGAGCAGAGGCCTGACAATTGAAGCTCGACCAGAGCTCGACGAAACGAGACTGAGACTCCTCAATTAGCTTATGGTTAGCACGTACTGAGGGAGGGAGCAGGGTAGAGAGGTTGCTGCAACCCTTTCGCATAGGGGAAGATATGCTACTCCATGCCCCATACCGTCTTTCCCCTCTTCCCCCCTCGTGTAGCACACAGGGCCACATCCTTTTGTTGGTTCCGTGTTCCGTGTTTTATTTCTGCTTTTCTGCCTTTTTTTCTTCGTTTATTTACACATGCTAAAGAGCTGCCTGGCGTGGTGGGGTGTGGCATTGCAGGTGGTTTGCCGGGCGGGGGTTGCAAGTCTCGGATTACATGGTGGTTCCTCCCCTTCTGCGCCTCTCAAATGGGCGCGACGAAGCGACGCCGTCGCCATCGCCATCGCCGTCTCGATTCGTTTATTTACTTGCAGACTAAAGACACAAACTGGTTGTTGTTGCTGTGTGGCAGCGACGAAGCCAGCGACATGTGTGTGACGAAAGGGTGCGCTGTTGATAACAACAACAACAACAACAACATGGGCCAAAACAACAGCAACAGTCGGCACGGAAGTGGTTTTGATTTAATGCCAAGATGCCGCCGACGTTGACGTCGCTGGCACTGCCGCCGCATTGCTGAGGCCGAAGCCGTTGCATGACGCAAAGTAAACAGCTGCTCAGCCTTGCCGCACAGGTGACGACAGGTAGCTGCAGCACAAGATGCCGCGACGCGGAGGCGGTCAATTGCAAAGGCAGCGCGAAAGAAAAAGAATTCTGCGGCAAATCAGCGCAAACAGTTCGCGCTGTGTGTGTGTGTGTGTATGTGTATGTGTAAGTGTATGTTTGAGTATATGTATGTGTGTGTTTTTGCCTGTGTGTGTGTGTGTAGGAGAGTGTAAACAGGTGGCAAGTAGAGACGAGAGAAAACTAAAGTTGGATTTAAGATTTCAGTTTTGTGCAGTTCTTGAAACTGCTTTGAGGTTTGCTATATACAAATCTGTAATATACATTGCTATATTTATATCTTTTGTATATATCTATATATGTTTCTATCGATATATCCATCTATACATAGTTGTCGAGAAGTTCCTTCAATGATTCCTTTGCCACACTTCATCTAACTCCGCTTGACAACTCAATCAGAACCAGCAAGCAGCTTCCCCTGCCTCCCCCTGATTTAATTTGTAATTGTAGCTAAAATGAAATATCTTCCCCCCCCCCCAAACATCGAATTGGAAACAGTAAATACAATCAAGAGCGACGCTTGTGTGGGCGGAGGCAGCAGCAGCAGGCTGGGAATGCCCGCCCTGGGTGCGTTTGTAGCTTATTGGCAATCAAAATGATGGCGACGATGGCGCCGCTTGACAACGTCTGCACTGCAAGAAAACAGAGCTAGCTAGAGCAGAGTAAGCAATGAAGTCGCAACGCGAACTTGACTCCATTTCTGGCAATGTATTTAGAGTCTGTCTAAGCTGGCAGGCATTAGCCAGAAGCAGGCGACAGCACAGAGACGTACACGTATGTGTGTCTCACTGTGTATGTGTGTGTGTATGGTGTGGGTGTGTGGGTGTAGCTGTGCTTATCTCTGGGCGCTGTCACACAGCCAGGCTGATTAGCATAATTGGGTTTCGGTTAAATTTAGCGTTTAATTAATATATGAATTCGGCTGGCAGCACACGGGCCCAGAGTAGGCAACAACAATTAGTAGAGAGAGGGAGTGTGGCAGTGAGAGTGAGACAGAGAGAGAGAGAGAGAAAGGCAGATGTATCTATAGCTGAATTAGTGGGCAGCTTTAAGCGACATGTGCCCCAGTTTGCACTTCCTGCCACTTGAACAAAGCCGTTGCCATAATTGACTTCTGGCCCAGCCTAGTCACACATACAATCACACACACACTCTCACACCCTGTGCAAACTTGTGTCTGCCCAAAATATAAGAAATTGCGCTCTAGAAAGCATTTGCCAGCGCCGTCGCCCTCGCCCTGCACTTAACATGTTCATCAATTGCTCGACGAGACTTTCGCCACACAGACAAAGTGTCAGGCAAGAGGAGAGTATAGGGGGCGGGGAGTAGGGGACAGAAACAACGACATGAGAATCTGGCCAAGACAAAACAATGCAATGGACGGGGGAATGTGTAGAGCAAGAACAAGAGCAAGAGGAAGGGAAGCAAAGGAAGTCAAGTCTGAGCCGTGAAATTGTTTGCCACAAAAATTGCAGCTGTGTTGGGAATTGGAACGACAACAATCAGCAGAGCAAGTGCACGAGAGTGAGACAATCTATAGCGCCCACGCCACGCCCACAGGCCAGAGCACAAAAGGCAAAAGACAATTTATTAGACGCCTCAGCCTCAGCAGCAGCAGCAGCAGCAGCAGCAGCTGAAGGTCTTCGCATCTCAAAGGGAAGAGAGCAAAGCAAAGCTCGGCGGCATTTTGATTAATCGCCAACTCAAGTCAAAGTTGACTTCAAATTAAGCAAAATGTTAAAAGAGGAAATAGAGTCTGCATTGTACTGATAATCTTCAACTGATAAAGAGGCAGAGAATCCATAAGATTCTAACTCCACAAGTTGAGTCAGCTGCAACTTCTGTTGCAAGTTTCTTAACTTCGTTTAGAGGGAAATGTTGAATAGTTATAAAATATTATACAAGATATTACAATACTGGCCATCTCACTCTCACTCCCTCTCCATCTCACTCTCGCTTAATCTCTGTACACATTAGTTTTTTGTGTTTTTTTTTTTTGTTTTCTTCTTCTAGGAATCTCTTGGTTCATCAAAAGTCTTTCAACTTCTTGGGGAGACAACTCGTAGAGCTTGGCCAGACGAATGTCATCCGTCATTAAACTAGTTAAACAAGTTTCTGGCGCGACCCTGAGGGCAAAATTTCGCCGCCGTCAAGAGAATGAAAAGACAGAAAAGAAACACTTGACTTCAAGGGGAGAGAGACTCTTCTTCAGCTGTTTCTCAGCTTGGCCTCTTCTTCCTCATCTCTATGCTGCCACTTCTACTTCTCTATTATACCTCTTCATCCGCTCTTTTATGCCTCTTGCACTCTTCTCTATTATATCTCCACTTCTTCTCTACTTCACCTCCTCTTCTTCCCTGCTTAAGCTCTTATTCTTCTTCTTAGAGTCGCCGTTTATCATTAGGCGCAGTTGATAAATTTGTTAGGTTTATGCAAAGCTGCCTAATTACCTTGTCCCCCTCTCTCCACTCCCTCCCCCTCTTTGATGAATCTCTAAGCGAGAAAACTTTGCAGAAATGGAAAGTGCAGATGTCTCTGTCTTCCATATCTGTCTCTGTCTCTGTCTCTGCTTCTGTCTCACTCTTGGCGGCTAATGAACTGTGCGGAGTCAAGTGGGCAACGACAACAAACAAATTTCACATGCGCCACAAATTGCAGTCAATGCGCGACTTCGACTTTCCCAATGAGGCAATAAGCTGTTACCCCTTCTCCCCTACCCTTCCCCCTCCCCTCTTCTTCTAGTCATCCCTTTTCTGCTTCCCCCAGCGTTGTAAATAGACACCAGAGAACCAGAGAGCCAAGGCAGCGCGACCGACTCTATGACTGACACTTTTGTAGGGAGTGCTGTCTCCGAGAGGGGGGGGGAGGGCAGTATGAGGCACTTTGTGGCTGGCAACAGTTGCGCAAATTTGCACAAAGACGACGTCAACAGGTGCGAGCTCATTTCAATTCTCAGCAATAGCGAGAAATCTATTTATTTAGTTACACATATCGCTCTTTTAGATGCCCCCTTAGGAGTATGACCAACTTGCCGGGAGTGCTAGTTGAGATTAGTAATGCAGTCTAGTATAAAGCCAAGTATATTGCATATTAAGTACAGGGTATTTCACAGTCGTTGTGCGCATTGCACTGCTCGCATGGCGCCGTCTTTCGTTCAACTTGAACATATTTCAATCGCTCAACTGATTCGCTTTGCAACTGTTTGCAGTTTGCACCCAATGGAGCACAGTGCCTCATCCCCCTCTCTACACTCCTCTCTACACTCCTCTCTACTCCCCGCACTCCTGAGTCGAGAGCGCTGTTGAATCTCCCTCGCAATTGAATATTAGCGAAAATATGCAAATGCAGTCGAGTTCGACCTGTGGAGGGCAAACAAGCACACGAAAAAGTGAGGCAACCTCAGCTTGAAGTTGCCAAGCTCAGCAGAAATAACACCAACATCACCTGTGATGCTTCGTCAATGTTGCCAAGGCCCGCGGCGGCGTCTTCAGCTGTTGCTGCTTCTGCTGCTGCTGCGGGGCAAATAAATGTGTTGCCAGAGCGCTGACACTCGCTTTGAAATAGTGTTCAAGCAACAACTGCACAAGTACAAGAGCAACAACAGCAACAACGACTAAATGCCTACAACAAAAGCAACAACAGTAAGCTAAGTGAGATACAGTGCTCGACAGTAAGATACCCTTTAACAATCATATACTTCTCACAAGACTTACTATCAATTCAAATTCAATGAACTACTCAACTAATTCAAGAAGAATTTATTGCTTTCTTGCTCTTGTTCATATTAAAAGATAAAAAACAGTTGACGACATGCAAGCGAAAATGTATAAATTTCAAGTTGATAGTTTAATTTGACTTAAATTTGTTGTATACTTCTCTATTTAAGTAAGCTCAAAGTGTGCCCAAGTTTCTCCAAATCGATGGCTTAATAATCAAATGAAACGGATCTGCAGCAAAGTTGGATAAACAGTATTGAGTGCAAATACTTTGTGGAGTGTGCCAAGCATTCTATTGCAAGTAACATGAATGCTCCTTAAATGAATCTACCCATTTGCTATAATTAAAGGGTATGCAAAGAGCCACAGCACACACGTGTGTTTGCCGTCAGTCTGCAGACTGAGTTGATGATGATGAGTTGGAATAGTTTGCTGCAATGACGAGGCTGGAAGTCAATGGCAAACTGAATGCACAGATAGAGAGAGGAATGTGGAGAGAGGGAGAAAAAGAGGGAAAGAGAGGAGAGGAGTGCGTGACACGACTTTGGGCACGAAATATTTTAATAAATATGACTGAGAGCAGAGAATTAATATCGAATAATGAACAATATGAATTATAGAGATTGCATTGTGGTTTCTATTCTCAAGAATTGTATAGAAGAAGAATTGCACTGGAAATAGATGTTGATTCATGCTAAATGCATGAGATGTATTTACAGTATTTCATTGTGGAATTCCCTCTCTCTACAGTGGTTTATCTCAGGCCCATAATGATGCGATGAGTGAGTTATATATAGTCTGTAGTTGTCCAATTCTACCATCACTAGAAGGGCAACCAGAGTTGCCTGTTCCGCTGAACTTCCACTGACAGAGCAGCACTTTAATCGCTGATTTTGCCCATTGTCTTTGACAGCGTTTGCAACTGCAACGGCACACGTTGCACGTTGAAGTTGACGCGTCTGCAACTTGTGCTTGCAACGTAAAGTATCTCCTTCTCTGTCTATCTCCCTCTCCCTCTCTCTTTGCCACCTGCTGTGCTGCTACTCCCCCGTCAATGGCCATGCAACGTTGTTTGCGTCATGCGCTACACGTAAGTATCTTTTGGCAGTCAAAAGTATCTGTATCTGTAGTCGCAACTGTAATTGTATCTGTATCTATAGCCGTCATCGTCGTCGTCGTAGTCGTGGCTGTGTGCACTTGTAGAGCTCCTTCTCGTCTCACATTTCGTATTTCACATTTAGTAAATATTGTGTAATGTGCTTGTTGTTGTTGTTGTAGCTGTTGTTGTTGTTGTTGTTGTTGGCTTTGAATTGGGTAATCCGTTTGGGCACAAACTTCGTTCACAATTTGAGTCAGCTTTGACAACTGTTCGAATGGGAGAAGGTGGCTGGCATAGGGGGAAGGGAAGGGGCAGATACATTTGTATCTCTTGGCTACATTTGCATAGTTTATCAATTTGCCAGTTTTGAGGTTAAGCCTTTATTTGATAAATCGCAGACTGTCAAAAATGTTTCAGCAGCTGCCAATGTGCGTGCAACGTTGCCTGTAACTGCGTGCAACAATTGCAATCAAATATTTAAAGCGAGCCTTGACTGGGCACGTGCGCCTAAATAACTAAATTTATGGCCACCACACACAGTTGAGGAGCGTGTGTGTGTGTGTGTGTGTGCGAGTGTGTGTGTTAATGTTGCATGTTCATTTGCGTGTTGCCCCTATGCTGTGCTGTTGCAACCCCCTGGCAACTGCTGGTGCAACCCTCGAGCAGCTGATGACGTTTCCTGCCGCTTCCTGTGCGCCTTTTTGGCCCACAGTGCACGCTTTATGGCCACCAAAGGGCACTGAACCGCACCTTAAAAAAGGCGCAAAGTAAACTCGGCCGGCGGTTTGATTAAAACTACATATAACAGCAGAGACAGCAGCACATAAACACACACACTTACACACAAGACAACACACACACACCAATATAGGGACACACATGTGTAGTCTGAGTGAGCGAGAAATGGTCACACACAGATACACATGGGAGCAGCCTGAGTTCGCTTTTAATAGTTTTTAGCTTGACCTCCTCGTCATCGTTCCCGCTTGCCACGTTACCCCTGCCCCCTTATTTCTTCCCTCTTTCCCTTTGCCAGTTACCAGTTCCCATTTCTTGGCTCTGCAGTTTCTGTGCCCTTCTCCCCCTGCTCCCTTGTCCAGCTGCTGTCTTTGGGCCTGTTTTTGTGTCATGTTTTTCGTGTCGGAAGTGAAAATTATTCACCGCCATTGCCGGCACTGTCTGCTTGGCCTGCCCTGGTACTGCCTGCACTGCCCTGGTGCCTGCTTAAAGTCCCCCAGGGCTGCATTTCGTTTTCATTACGCGCTCGATCCCAGAGCAAGTCATTGACACACCTGTGCAGCAAATACACGTAGCACATTAGTTGCCGCTCTTTAATGCCTCGTAATCATAGCAGATAATTGTGGCAATGCCAGTAGATATATAATATGTATATATCTTTAACATGCTCATCATTCTCAGATCGCTCTAGATAAATGTATAAATGTATTGCAAACTCAATGAAAAACAAATTGAGAAACAAAATACGAAACAAAAATCAACTGGAACAGCAAAGAAGTTTTAAAGTTTTCAACTTTAATTACATTTGTCTGCCCACACACACACATACATGGAAAAGTTGGCAAGTTCAGCCCACACAGACTGTCCCCCAATATCATCACAGTTCTGTCGCTTTTCTCAAACTATTTTCGAAAATAAAAGTCATTTCCAGCGAAAAGTTCAAATAACATTTCCGAAAACCATTTAGATGTTGTGATAATTGTTACAACGGCCCGCACGCCCTGCCCTCGACAGACCAGTCCGCTTCCCCTTCCCCCGCTAGCACAGTTCCCACTGTCCCTGGCCTTGCACCCTGCTCCTGGTCGAGAGCGTCGTAAATGACCCACATGGCATCATTTGCCACGCATTCCTGGCCTTACTAATGATCATTGCCTCTTTCACACAAATTATGATGGTTATGCCCCGCTCACTCTACCCCCTCCCTCCCCCTCTCTCTGTCTATCTCACAGCGCGATCGCGGCAACAACAGCGCACAAATTCAATTAGATTTTATTGATGATTGATTTTTGTTTGTTGCGCTGAGTGTGAGAGAGTGTTGTGTGTGTGTGTATATGTGTGTATATATATGTGTGTTGGTATGTGTGTGTACTGTCTGCGTTATATTACGCGCACAGCAACAACAAACTGTGGCTATGTAATTGTCTTTAATTCAATTAGAAGCGAACACTCAAAAGAACTTCAATTGTCTTCGACTAACGAGAGTAGAAACTGCCCACTAGACGGGCACTAGATGTGTATGCTGTGCTGAATGTTGCCTGTTAGCAGCTCAGATATTAAAAGAAACATAAGCAAATACTTAAAGTATATTAAAGTCTGTGGAATCTGGCAAAATCAGTATCCGCAACTACATTAAAGTGTTCAAACTTGCAAACTTTTCTTGTTGGGTGAGTTAGGTAAGAAAAGTGTGAGAGTAGAAGGAAAGTCACAAGAGTATACTGTAAGAAGGCAGTCAGTAGAAGTGAGTAGTAAAGGGCCTACACTCTGACAGTTCCCCCTTTTCTCCATTGCCTCTCTCCCTGTCGGAGATACATGCATAACTAAGTGAATATCTCTCTTATTTATTGGTAATATTTCCGCTGTTTAGTTATGTACGTGCAATCAGCGGCAAACGAACGAAAAATTCCCTTACACACATACAGCCACACATACAGAGACACACACACACACACACATACGGACAGTCACCCACACATGTGTATGCATATCGGGCTAGTTATTGATACAGATACAAACATTAAGTACTTTCTCTCCTTCTAACCTTTGTCTGCATGTTTTGTTCTGTTTGTTCCTCCCTCTCCCTCTCTCTCTCTCTCTCTCTGTCATCGTAAAACAAATAAAATATGAAATATTCATATGAATGCCGGCTCATGTTATCTGCCTGTCTGTCTCTCCACCCCTGCCACTCCCCCTGCTCTACTGCCTGCTATCTGACTGAAAAAAAGATATTTTATCGATATTGTAAGCAAACCTCGTTAGCGTACACAGAGAGAAATAGACAGAGAGACACAGAGAGAGACAGAGATAAGAGTCATTTAGGGGCAGGCGGAGCGGCGGCAGGGGCAGCTTAGGTTGGCCAGTTACAGTTGCATGCACCGCTCCAGGTGCCCCCCAGCAGCAGCAGCTGCTTGCCTCATTCATAACTCAAGGCATCGATCAAAAGCCGCACTACCCCCGTCTCGCTCTCCCTGTCTCTGTGTCTCTCTCTCTCCCTCTCTCTGGTATTAGTAACTGTATCTGTAGCTGTATCTATATCTGCCTTTTTGTGTCTCTGGCTAAATTGCTGGCGTTGCTCGCTTGGCATTCCAGCAACGAATATGCTTAGGGGTACAGCATACAGAGAGAGAGAGAGAGAGAGAGAGAGAGAGAGTGGGAGAGTGGCTGGGAGAGGGAGTCACTGAGAGGAGGGCACTTTAAAAGCCCCGCACACTGCATGAGTTGTGACTTTACCCAAAGTTCCGCTGCGCCGCAGTTGCCTCGTTACTCAGCACCAGCTTCGGCTTCAGCTTCAAGTTTATTGTTTTACTAGCTGTGCCAGCTCGTCTGTGCATGTGTCTGTGTCTGTGTGTGTTAGTTGTGTGTGTCTGCTGTGTGTCTTATATAAAGCCAAACACAAACAACGACAGCGCACAGTTCATTTTAATTGACATCGATAATTAAAAACTATTTTCTGTTGAAGTTTTTTTTTTCTTTTCTTTTCTGTTCCGCTTCGCATTTCATATTCAGCTTTTTGCATACGTTGAGCTTTTGCAGCAGCCCCCTGCCCTACCCGACCACCCGCCCCTAAGTATGCGTTTGTGTCTTGTTTTCTATGTAATTTGCGAACATACTCTGTAAAACGGAAGGAGGAGGAAAGCACTTTGAACTCTTGGTTCAGCACGATATTGAAACGATTTGAAAGATATATAAAAAAATATATATATGAAAATATATCTTACACATAATCTATATATATTATATGCCTGATGTATATTAAAAGTACAAAATATACGAAGTTTATTATGCTTTCTTAATTGATTTGGCAACGTATTCTTTATATTTCTAATATGTATATAAATTCTTCTTTAATTTCCAATAAATTCCCGAAAGTTGAATCACTTTGCTGAGCATCTGCTAGTGCATCAGCCCCTGTCTACTTGCACAACTACAATTTGCAGAGCGTGCAAAGATCGAGGCAGTCGGCTACGTCATCAAAGTCGCCAAGTTGACGTCAAGTAGCTGCCACTTGAAAGATAGCGCTGTCTATAGCCTGAACTGGACTGGGGACCCTCTTGTCTACAGTCATATAGTGCCGGCAATTAGCTACCCATTAATCGAGTAGATATCTTAGCCCCCCCCTTGAGTAAATCAAAGCTCTTTCTTTAGAGTGTTGGGCTTCTGATTACCGAAACTATCGCTGGGTTGGGGAGTATGAGGTGCCGCCAACTGGGTAAATACCTTCTATTTGTGGGTCTATTGATAAACACTTTATGACTGGGCCGTGTAGGTATGTGCCGTCAGGTAGCTTCTCGCGCGAAATGGCTTTAGATAAGAGAAACCCCTTACTCCTTTCCATTTGTATCTCTTGTTGTCTCTCTCTCTCTCTCTCTGTGTGCCTCTCCTTTATTCTCTCTCCTCCATGTCTTATCGCGACCCCACCACGCGCTTTTAATTGAATTGTTCACATTGCACATGTTAAGTTTATCGAAATCACAACACAACCCAAAGACTAAACAATGTTTTGGGGTTTTTCTAGAAACTGAATCTTCTGATCTCAACAGTTTCATGAAGTTTACTCTTTAATAATAACAGTTTTCTTTCTTTTGAAATCATTTAAGTGATTGTGTAATATTTAAGATATTTATGACTCATTTTATTGCACGTTGATCCCCTCGGCAATTTGTGAAGATAGCCTCATGAGTAGATCTTTTTTAGTATCGATATAAACCTCTTAATGTGCCATTTACAACCTATAACTGAAGTTTACAATCTAATGACTAGTTATCTATCTTTTAAAGTGGGTATTGTGCTAATGTCTAGAACTTTGCACTGCAAAGAAGAAGAAGTCTTCGACCTCATATATGGTATACATTATATACATATGCATATATTATATTATGGTATTCTTTTATAGATAGGTACATTATATCATACATATTCTTGAAAAGAAATTACATATTGTGCAATTATGTGCAATTTTCGTTTTATTTTATATAAAAATCTCGAATTTAATGCAAAAATCTATAAATATCTCTAGTATTTTTAAGGATACTAAGAGAAAACTTCACAAATTCATGATGTAACAATTTTATGCAAATCGGATCAGTGTACACTTAGGTTTTTAAGAAACAATCAATCAGAAATGAATATTTTTATTAATATATTCACAATTTCCAACAATTCAAGTTCCTATAAACTTCCACAAAGTACTCTTATTGTATTATATATGATTGCAAAAGGAATCGTATTAAATGAAGTAAAGAGTATAAGGAAGTCGTTGTACCACAAGTTCTCTCAATTCTATTCCTGTTTTATCTTGTCCCATGCCCTCTAAGTGCGCTAAGCTCAGAGCCGCAAGGGCCTTACATTCGTGAGCTCAGCACAAATATCGCGCGTAATTATTTCCACTTCCTAGAAACATATGTATATATATATCATACACAAGTATATATATAGTATATATGTATATCTGTATCTATGCAAAAGCTTGACTGCAAGTTTTCGTTAGTTTGCTTTGTGTTGGTTTTCGCATTTTTATCGTCACGTTGTCGCCATAAAGACTTATATAATGTCGACGCCTGCTGATAACTGAGCACCCCCAGTGCCAGACGGCGTCCGAGACTCTCTTCTAATATTCGCAATGATCCCAATGTTGTTTAGTGGGTCAAGAACTGTGTGCAAAATAAGGGAGGAGGAGGGGCAGGTAGACCTATAGAATATTTACCATTTCGAAGGGTTCCTCTAATTCCTGCTGCTGATATTCCGTTGCGGATTATATCTTGTGTGGCCCGATTCGGTTTCGATTTCAGTAAATCGGTTTTTAATTCACGGTATTTTTCTTTTTTCTTTTTTGGCTTTTGGTTTTTGTTTTGTTTTGAAATTGTTTTGGTTTTTGCCTGTCACTTTTAACTGGTTTTACGGTTGTACTTGTTGTTGTATTGCACTGTAATTGAAATTGTTGTTGTAGTTGTTGTCGTTATGCGATTCATAAATTGTTATTGCACGCCTACATTAGTTATACATCGATTTCTGCAGGCGTTGCAATTGTCGATCGCAATAGACACACACACAGACACACACACACACAGGCATACACAGAATCACACACAGGCACACACACACAGTTTCTTTTGGTTGTTGTGCCATCAATTTCGGGGTGTACAGTGGGCGCGAATGCTGTCGTTAGCAACATTAGAAGATTTAATGCTGCGACACTTGAAATATGGTAGAACAGAAAGATGAAGAAGAGGAGAAGGGTAGGGCAGGGCAGCCTTCCCCCTGGTAAACAAATAAACCAGTTGTGGTCAGCTTGGAGATTTATGCTGCAAACCACAGACGAGAACCGGTTCCGGAGCTGGAGCTGGAGCTGAAGCCGGAGCTGGTGGCTGAGCAACAATTGATACAATTTGCCCGAGCAATGCGAGCAATTTGCGGGTGTGGGAAACACAAGTGCACCTCCCTGGCCTCCCTCTCCAATTCCCCCGTCTCTCCTATGGAAACCCCAGTGAGCCTCCTCTTCTTCCACTGACTTTTTTTGGGGCCCATATGCGGAGTCAACGACTTTCACACGCCCAAAAAAAAATGAAAGAAAAGGGCAAACATGGCAGGGGCGAGTAGGTGAAGGGATGGGAGAGGGAGAGGGTAGTAGGGAGTTGGTACCAGGGCCAAGGGGCAAGGGTCAGCCGCAGCAGGAAAGTTCAAAGTGAGTGGCAGTCGGCAGTGCGCAACGCTTCGGCGGAAATAATCGTAAAGTAAGGTAAGACTAAAGACCAGAGAGGAACTGAGAGACGTTGGGAGAGGGAGACAGAGAGGGGAAGGGAGGTAGAGAGGGGACAAAGCCAGGCCCAGAGACAGTGAGGGACTGGGCCAAGTTAACTGGAGTCCAAGAACCAGTCGGGCAAAGGCAATGGCATAAAATAAAAGTTTGTAGCGCAAAACAGAACGTGGAATAAACATGGAAATGGAAATGGAATGAGAATGGGACTGCGACTGGGACTGGGATGATGGCCAAGAACTAGCCGGCAAGACTTGGCGGTTGAACTTGGCTAAAATAAATAAAGCCATACAACAGTCAACAACAACAGCAACAACAGGACGGGGACTGACAACAACTACGAGCTGAGCTCAACTTCAATTCCTGTGTCACGAAAACTTTTCCTACATGTGATACTGCGGGCCAACTCGCATGGGGCAGAGCAAGACAGGGGAGTGGGGAAAGGGAAACGGGGGGGGGGAGTATTGCCAAAAAGTTTGTTCGAAATGAAAATGAAATAGTTTTGCAGCTACGCATCCATAATTCAATTTGCAGCTAATTGCGAGCAGTTTTAATGAAGAGACACACAGTGAATGCTCACGATGGAACCGGCAAAGGGAACCAGGAAGAGGAGCAGGAGCCGGAACAGGAGCAGGAGCAGGCAGAGCAACAGTAGCTGGGAACTGGAACTAGCTGGAAACCTTCAGCCTGCTTGGCCCTGTCAATTTATGGCTCCGAATTCGCTCTTGGCACGCAATTTGGCCAAGGCAATTAAATGTTGTTGCCATTTCGCATTTTTCCGACTTTCCACGCGATGCACTTTTCCTACTCCTCCAGCTCCTCCTCCTCCCCTGAAACTTAACTGGGCTGAAATTTCAATTTGCTGTTGCTGCAGCTGCCACAGTGCCGCAGAAATGTTTGCGGTTCACGTGCAAGATTTGTGGCACAACTTAACCGATTTGCGGCACCTACGTGATGGAATTCGCCAAAAGCCTCATGGGGCATATACTATATCTGCATTTATATTACTTGTATAATTCTTTTATAGCATGGGAAGATCGGCAAACTCAACAGAATCGAAAAACATGAAAGAGTTGAGAGAATTTCAAAATATCTTGCAAGCTTCAAACACAGAAACACTCAATGAACATTTACAATAGAAGAGGGAAGAAGAAGGAAAACCTTGAGAAGTACTCAAGTAATACAGAAGAATATCAATGGAACACGAAACAATACACAACATCGAGGTATAATATGAAAGACAATGAAAATTTCGAAGAAATTTTGAAATTTTGAAGATTGTAAAGTTAGACCACAGAATATCCAAAAATATGCACGATAAATTAAAAATTATTTTCGTTAGTCCAAGAAATATACAAAATGTGAAATGTACAGTAAGCTTGGAGTATTCACATTAAATAAAGAAATATGCTCAACTAATCGATGAATTTATATGAAATATTCAAGAAACACAGCAGATTTGAAATGGAACATGAAACATTACAGAAGAATTTCGAAATATATTCGAAACTGAAATTGAAACAGAAATAAAAGTCAGCAAACTCAAGAAATATCCAAAATGTAAACGAATTACAAGAAATTACAAAAGTTATGACTTTTATGGGGGGATTATAATAGAGCCACAACAGTCTTGACGAGCTTCTTCGGTCTGCGGCCTCAAAAGAGTTCGCGCCGTTCTTTTATTTTACTCTCGATGTTTGCTTTGTCGGTCTCTTTTGGGGCTCACCCATGCCGTTTATAGGGTATTTGCATAACTAAATATTTATTCGAACACATTTTTGATGGAGTTTGCAATTAATTTGTGACCCGTTTTGGGGAAAGAGAGGGCTCTATATTCATATAACCCAATTTCTAGGTCGATCGATCTCCAGTTTTCTTTTTGCTGTTCTGTTCTCTTTGCTTTATTGTTTAGTTTCTTTTGCTATTTCCACCCGATCTTCAACACTCTACTTGTGACTCATTCGTAGATACAAAACGAGGCAGCTAAGCACTTTTTCACACGACTTGACCGATCGGTCATGCAATATCTGAAATTACTGTTGTTGTTGTTGCTGTTGTTGCTTTATATATTTATTTAATTTTTGTAACTTTTTGAACAATTGAATTCGTTTTTTTCTGTCAGTCTGGTTGCAATTATATGTTCAGATACTGATCGGATCGAGGTATCTTTGGCGCTTATTACACGAACTAATTGCAAACGGTTTCCGCTTCACGATTGCTAAACTTGTTGTTGTTGTAGCTATTGTTGTTGTTGCTCGAGTATTGTTTTGATTTATTAGAAATTGTTGAACTGCGAGTAGATTTTGCGGATTGTTTGGCTTTTGAAATCCGATAGGCAAAACTTTAACTATGTGTGTGCGAGTGTGTGTGTTTGATTTATAATGCCTCAAGTTTTAACTGACAATTATTGATGTTGTTTCTGCTGTTGTTGTTTCGGCTATTGTTGTTGTTATTTTAGTGATAGTTATATTAGCTGTGCCTTCTCAGTGTTGATTTTTGTTGTTTTTGTTTTTGGTATTGAAACTTGCGCACGACGAGGCAGCCAACTGCGTTTCTGACATTCGACTGACGGCCCGAACCAAAAACAGTGGCGGTCTCAACTTAACTGTGTGTGACCACATCGACGTCGTGTGGCCCGAGTGGAGTTCGGCTGCTCGGCTGCGCTCTCACTGGTGCTTCGTTCGGCTGTTAGCGCTAACAGTTACTGTTACGCTGCTGTTGGGCCGCTGTTACGCTCGGCAGCACAAACAACGACTGGTTGCTTAGCAATCGCGACGTACGCTCTTCGTGTCATTCGCTCTTCGTGTTGGCAGCAGGCAGCGAGGCGTAGCGGTAAATTGCGAGTGTCGGCAGAGCGTCGACGGCGGCATTTCGGGCCGTTGGCCGCGTCGGCAAGCAGGCCGGGCAGCAGCAGCAGCGGTAGCACAGCAGGCAGGCGAACACGAACAGGCATGCAGCCTTTTCATCACATTTGTTTTGGTTTCGAAGTTCTGTGGATGCTAAGAGAGCGCTGACCAGCTGGCTACGCTCTCTCTCTCCCTCGCTCTGTTGTGGATTATGTCTAGCAAAGAGAGCGAAATATGCGTTCCACACAGCATGCGCTGCGGTACACTTCAGTCTGCAGTGGAAACTGGCACAATTGGACAACTTCAACATGAAAGCGAATGCTGGCTGGCGCTGCCTCTGCCGCTGCCGCTGCCACAGTCGCTGTCGCCGACGTTGGAGTGTCCTGCCGGCAAACAGTGAGTCCCAAAGAGAAATGGGCACACTGACAATAAATCACGCGCGCCTCAAACTTAGTAGCAGGTGCTTCTACTCCAACAACAACAACAGCAAGCAGAGAAGCGACAATCACAGCAGCAGCAGCAGAGGTAGCAGAGGCAGAAGCAGCGCAGCAGAAAGAGAATATAACACAACGAGGAAATGTTGACAAATCATTTGCCATTTTTAGCAATCCACTTGACTTGGCACAGTTATGCAACACTGACTAAACCTAACCTCACTCACACCAGACACGCTAGACAGAGACAGAGGCAAACAGAGACAGAGACTAGCAATGCCAGCGAACTGGATTCACAGTTCCTCTTGCCAGACTGCAGCGAGTGTCGCCCGCCAGACAGGCACAGACGCAGCAACAACAATAACAACAACAACTATTGAAAGTGAACAGGCAAGTTGCACCTACCCCCACTACAGAAATAGTTTAATGCAAATTTACTGCAAGCTGCGTTTAGTTTCGTTTGATACCCTGCAAGCAAGTGTAAAGGGTATGCCATGCTATGTCGTTATTATTACATTATACAGTGTCTGTCTAAGGCTTTGTATAAAGTTAGAATCCGCTTCTGTGTTGCTGTCATAAGGTATACCCTGTTATTATGAGAGCTGGCTATTATGTGATAGATTCACAAGTGCATATTGTGTATTGTAATGCAACAGAGTTAATTCTGTTGCAGTTACACATACTTTATTTGCTTGATACTCTGTTTATACATTACATATGGTCCGGGTACGCTGTGCTATGGCCTTGTTTATATTATATGTTACAGTCATATTAAAGTCGAAGGTTATATATATGGACTCCTGCTGCTATCCAATTGCCAGTACATATGATACACATATAGTAATAAATGTATCGTAGGTATATCAAAGTTAAGAAATATATAGAGAGTTCCTTTGACAATATTCGTTTTCTTTCATCTGCATACCCTGGAATACTGTGGGTTGGCTATGATGTGCTTTACTCTTTGTTTTTATTAAAGTCTTATACAGCTTCAGTATCTTTGTTCATACAGAAACTCTCCACCTCTGTTGCAGTCAGTCTCCCTCATTATTTTAGATTGTGTTGCTACTCTGTAGTGACATGGGTATGCCATGCTATGTTTTATACGTCATAAACAGTTATATTGAGAGTCTTATCTCCCTTACGGGGCATCAGATAGTCAGTCAACTGAGCTGCATTCCTCCTAACTTCGATTGTTTTTCTTCTCATCGACACTTTTTGCTGTCTATGCAACTTGCAACACACACACTCTTCCTTGCCACTTCAGGCTGTGGTGGGCTGAAAAGGAATGCCTTGCCCCATTCAGGAAGTTACGCTTGAATGGCGACAGGAGGCAGGAGGCACGAGGCACGGCAATGCAGGCCACATGCAGCTGGCCAATTTCATTTTCCATTTTCCAATTTCCAATTTCCGGTTTGGTTCTATACTTAAGGCTAAATTCGTCAGGGCATCGATAATTTGTCATAAAAATTGATCAAACAAGCGAATAAACGATGCAATTTGCATGTCGCGATTGATGCCACTTACCCCTGCCCCTGCCACCTGCCCGTGGCACAGCTGCACCCACGCCTCCTTGTTACCTGTCCCTTCTTTATTATTTATCCTTGGGTAACAACATATGCGTGCAGCACAGAAGGGGTAAGAGAGGAGCAGTGGTGGCTGCAAGGCAGGAGGGAGAGAGAAGAAAGGAAAGGGTGCGGAGGGGGGCAGGGGATCACTGCAATGACAGGCAGTCACGATTTGCCATTTACAATATTTATTTATTCATAACTTTGTACAGTTTTCTCTCGCATAATAAGCGAAGCGTTTAGCAGATGGAGGAAGGGTCGAAGGGGAGGAAGAGGGGCTGGGGAGTAACTTGCCAGCACTGCCTTGCTTGTTTGTTAATGGCAACAACTGACGACGTTACTCCAAATATTTTTGGCATTTTCTTTAGCTCTCCCGACGTTGGAGAAAAGAAGGAAAATTGGTTTTTCCTGCTGCTGCTGTTTTGTTGCACCGTTTGTTGTTTCATGTCAGGCCGCAATTACTATGGAAATTTTTGGCAAAAAACTAAAAAGAAAACTGTTATGATACACTACACTGGGGGGAGGGAGAAGAGAGAGCGAGAGGGAGAGGAGAAGGGGGATAGAGGGTGCCTTGTGCATTGTAGGTCGCCACGTGTCGTGTGCGCAACGTTGACGTGATTTGAAGTCATAACTTGGCTAACTTTATTGGCTCACATTTGCATGGCCTAATCAGAGTGGGAGCAAGAGAGGGGCGACAGAGAGTGGGTGGCAAATAGGGGGGAGGGGAGATAGGAAGGGGAAGAGAGACGTATTACTTGTTTACAAGTCAAAAACAAACCTGAAACAATTATGGGAAACTAAACAGCCGGCGGGCACTGCAAACACACACACTCTCTCTCTCTCACACCACACACACACTCTGACACTTATACACACTCTCTCTCATACACACACACAAACATTCTTATTACCGCCTTCAGGTAGCAGGTTCTCTACCTATCTGTGGCATGTGTTAACGCTCCACGCGGCAGCTGCAGCTCGTAGCTCACTTTAAGCCGCACTTCTTGTCCTGCCTCTGCCGCTGCTCCCTTCCTGTCCTCTCATCCCTTTTGGCCAACTGTTCAAGTGAAGGGCATCAAGTCAGGTGTTTCTTTGCCGTTTCGGGGGTTGCTCTTTGAGCTAAGGTGAATGCACCATGGTGGCAACAACAGCCACAGCGAACTGAACTGAACTGCACTGGACGGGGGGAAACCTGGCCAAAGAGTTCAAGTAATTCATGCAATTGCAGTTGCCATTGACCAACGCAATGACAATGCCAAACAGCTCTGAGCCGCATCCAAGTTCCAGTTCGAGTTGGAGAACGGCTTAGAGCCAAGGTAGCCCTGACTGTGGAGATGTACGAGCAGCCCCACGTTCAAATTCCGACCAGTCAGGCCAGTCATTGCGGCACTAACTCGCCAGGTGGCAGGCCGAAACTGCGCACACTGGTACAAGATAGCACATAATACTATAAGCTGCAGGTTGCAAAGTAATTCTTTACAGAAATAAAATTATTGTATATTGTTTTCACCTGCACAGTGGTGCCATTACAGTCAGTATTCAAAATTAGTGAAAATTGTAAAATTGTGTGATATCCCATTCATCCTTCATTATCCATGTAACATCAAAACAAACGATGGTTTTTGAGAAATCTCTTTCTAAGCTAGTGACTTATTAAACGTATTTTGAAAATCTTCTGTTATGGATCACATTATTGTTTAAAAACCAATCCTTGAAATAAACAGTTCCGTTTATATTCCCACATAATTTGTACACTAAAATTATCAATCATTACTTCATCGTGATCTAAATAAGTCTATTTAACTAAAACTCTTCATATAATAATCGGAATAGTCCCAGAGTATTATAGTTCTAAGCAAAAGGCACTAAGAGGTTTCAAATATATTATGATATATGTATGATAATAATATTATCATTATTATTATTATCTTATATTTATACCCTTCGACCATTGAAAATGGTCAAAAAAGGGTATACTAACTTTGTGCAAATGTATGTAACAGGCATAAGGAGGCGTGGGAGACCCCATAAAGTATATATATTCTTGCTCAGGATCACAAGCCGAGTCGATTGAGCCATGTCTGTCTGTCTGTCCGTCTGTCCGTCTGTCCGTCTGTCCGTCTGTCCGTCTGTCTGTGTGAACGCACAGATCTCAGCTATTATAAAAGCTAGAGTTACCAAACTTGGCAGGAAGACTCCTGTGTACTATAAGCAGATGAAGTTTATTTCAAATGTTAGGTGCCACGCCCACCGCCCCCACAAATCAATAATTTAATTTTTGAACTTAATTTGTAAGCGCTGTATATAAGATACAACTTTCTGTCTTAAACATATACTAAGCTAAATGAAATATCTACGTAGTCCCCAAATTACAATCCAATCGAACAATAAACACAGAAGTTATTTAAGAAAGTATGAGCATAAAACCAAGTGCTTCTGTCAGCTAACAAGGGAGACGGGCAAGCGCGAAGCGCGAGCGCCATCTGTCGGGATTAATTTCAAAGCATGTGCATATGCATATGTGTATGAATTTAACAAATTAAACTACATGGGAACATAGGTCGAAGGGTATCCCACTGTCGCGTTTGCGCGACTGTTGCTCTCGTTTTAAATGATTTTAGTTGACGTAAATAAACAAATAAAAGAAAAGAATAAATAAAACAAATCAAAAAATTGCATACAACACACTTAAGAATAGCTTTTCGCTGCCTATGTCCCACTGTGCCTGTGGTCCAGGCACACACGTTGTCGAGACAATGACCATGGCGGCGCATACGATAAACAATCATAGAAATGCATTATGCATGGCAGATTAAGAAATTATTAGCTAACAACAATTGCAGTAAGAGGAGAGAGAGAAAGAGAAGGAGAAGAGAGAGAGAGAGAGAGAGAGGAGAGAGGGGGCTGAGGAGGCGATGCAGGCAGAGTTGTGAGTCCAAGTTGTGAGTTCTGCTTGGCAAATTCTGCTTGGCACCGCGCCTTACTCTAACCCTACCCTCCCTCTTTCGCCTCGCGCCCAGCGAGTTTGAACAACGTTCAATGCACTTTGACCGCTTCGTTGGGATCGCAAGTGGAGAAGGAGGTAAGAGAAGAAACAGGAGGAGAGCGCAGAGAAAGAATCGGCTGAACTGGCTACTCTAAAATATGGTCAAATCAGATGAATAATGCAGAAGTTCCTCCGACGGAGAACACCCACAATAATGCAATAAACAATAAGAGCGAGAGACTGCAAGAGAAGCAGTGCGGGGTGGGGGAGGGGGCAAAGAAGTGGGTGCAGGGTAGGTGTGGCAGATTGACTGGCTGTGGTGGGATGGCTATGCTTCAATGCGTGCGCAGCGGCGAATGCTTCCGTTTCCGTTCTTAATAGCTTTATTGTGATTTACTCGACAGTGGCAACAACAACAACAACAACAGCAACAACAATGAGCAAAAGCAATCAACGGAATTACAACAGCGTTAAAAGTGCATTGATAAAAGGGCAACAACAGCAGCAACAACAACAACAAGAGAGAGCAACAACAAGAGGGAGCTGTATAACAACATTAAAATTACGTTGTGCACAATTAAGGCAAACGAGCAATGCAAAGGGAATTTGAAATGGGGCTTACAAACTCAAACGAAGCGCGAAGCTTTTCATTGGGTACTCGATATGATCTTAAAGCTGCCATTCACATCTGTCGAATCGGTTCTTTTCCAACTCATTTCATTTGAAGTCGAAACCAATTGATCGATACAGATTCAACTTTGTTATCGTTTTAACGTTTCATTTCCGTTGTCAGTTATTCTGTTAAATGTTAGCAGCTGACTGTAAGCAGCTCTGTTGCAATGTTAACACTCAATGTAATTGTTCTGAGCTGATGTTTATTAAGACTGCATTTGATTACTCTATTAGCTATTAACATCATCTTGATTGCACTACACATGTTATTAAGTTAACATCTTCAGTTTTGTGCGGAGTTTATTGTTTAATTTACATAGTTTAATACATTTATAATCATTTAAATAATAATGTTAAGTTTGTATTTAGTGATGTTTCAATATCCTGCTACTTTTAACTTCGTAAAAATGCTGTTTTATTTACATTACGTAATTTGCATTTCTACTCATATATATATACTCGTAGCATTTATAATCACATTTAATAATGCTTGTTTACTTTGTTTTGTTACTTTAAGCTTTATTTAAACAATTTATGATTTGCTTTGCTGCAGAAAGTGTGCAAAACTTTCATTTAAATTTTTGTCAAATACTTTTCAGCTTTTCTCTCTCTTCCACTTGGCTGCCTGCTAAAATTGGAAATAGATTTTCCGCTCGTTTCCGCACAGGCTTGAAAGGAATTAACAGCGCTGTTAAAGCTGACTATACATGTTCCACACGTGTGCGTCGATCTCTGTTACTCGTGGCTCCAGAATCGAATTTAAAAATATTACACGGGGAATTTTGTAAATTAAAAGAAAGAAAAACAGGAGAAGGAGCAACGTTAATGAGTCAGAAAAGTGTCGCCAGAGAAAGGATGCGGATATGCAAAGACAGCAACAACAACACGATACCAACAACAACACAGTATAAACAACAACTCGTTCTTTGCCTTTGGCATTGTGCGGCTTTTAATGAACATTTGCCTCCCTTTGTCCCTTCACCGTACTGTTTTGCTGTCTCTTTGCGCATTTTGTGCGCGCTTTGGCTTTATACTTTTGACACGCACACACACACATAGACAGAGAGAGAGAGAGAGAGAGATAGAGTCTGGTAGGTATATAGACAGGTATGTGTAATTATTTGTCACACCTGAGTTGGCGGACGGCTCAGACAACAAGCTGCAGTCGGGGAAAAAAGGCGTCTCACTTGGCTGAGCCAGCCCAGCCCGGCGCAGCCAAGCGACCAACCAACCACTTTTCTAAACGCTATATGGCACACACACACACACACACAGTCACTGAGAGAGACACGCATACTCATATCTATAACGAGCAGTATGCCACATAATGTACTATATAGAAATACTTGGTGTATATAGCGCGCAATGGGGAACTGGGAACGGAACTGGCAACTGTCAGTCAGAGCAGACACTCGCATCATATTTACCTTTTCGGCTGGTGACGTAAGCCACGAGAAGGGAGAGTGACACGACGGTGTGCTATGAAAGGGGCAGGGGTAGGAGGTGGGAGGTGTAGTAGTAAGTGAGTTCACGTTGACCATCGATATGGGCTTGCCCCGAGGGCGAGGGAGGTGAAAAGTGTTTAGTATCAAGCCGAGTTTGATTGACACACTCATTCGTAGGTACACAGACATTTGGTGCTTACTGTGTGGAAGAAGTCTTGTCCAATTTTCATGAGTATCTGTACATAATGGATTGACTGGTCAGAGCAGGAAGCTCTACAGTCCTGAGAGCGAGAGAGAGATCAAGCTTCTGTCCTTTGTACACCAGAAAGAAAGAGTCCTAAGCAATTCACACGAGCGTCTGCTCATAGTAGACTGGAGGCAGTCGTGTGCTAACTGCTCTACCAGGGTAGACAGCTTTACAACCCTGCATTGCTGAGGAGAATGGAGAAATCAAGCCTAGCTAGGATCACGAATTCCATGTGTATTTTATAAGGAATGAAACCTATCCAACAGCTGTTCATAATAAGCCAAGGAGAGACTTGTGTAAGCTTATCTTCTGAACAAAGCTTTACCGATTCGTTCCCTATATGAAAGAAGAGTTTAGGTAAAACTAAGTAAAACTAAGTTTCAGAAATGAATCTTCTTCAATTTACTAAGGTTCTGTCTATACTATAATGGATTAAGAGGAGTCTCTACCAAGGCACTTTTCCAAGTAGGAGTAGTATCCTTCTGTAAACCATTCCTTAAAGCAGAGATTGGGTAAGCTTCTTAGAAAGACTGAGTCTTATACGGCAAGAAGGAGTCTCTGCTTTTAATGCAGTGAAGAGCAATTTATCCAATAAATAGCTCTTCCAGCCTAACTAGCCAAAATGAAAGGAGTCTTACCAAACTTTCAAGAGAGTCTAGGCATAAAAGGAGCCAAAGATAGCAGAGTAATCAGACACCAACTTGTTGTCATACTCAATTGAGATCTATATATATGATATATCCATATTTTAACATATAATTTTAACATATCCTACACAATTTTCAAATGGATCCACCCGCACTGGATACAGGAGAGACCCGAGCTAAGTAGAAGCACTCCTGCGCTGCATTTGAAGAGGAAATCAGTTGATGCAGCTCGCATTGCAGTCTAATTTAAGTGCGGTCCGCGGGCTGGTGCCCAGTTTTGGGGTTTAATCGTGGAATGTGTCTGGTCTGGTCTGCTTGCAACGCACTTTAGGCTGCCACACGCTGATTCATGGTGCCGTTCTGCGGTTCTGCGATATGGAGCACCACCGCGGGGCACATTGGACTCGAATTGTACTCGCATTGGAGTTGTAGTTGTAGTTGCAGTTGCAGTTCGCTTGACTGGTCCGCCAGCCAACCTAGTGTACGTGTGGCGTGCAACAATTTGTGGCAACAGCTCCGCAGGCGAGCACACACAGCACAGCAAGCAGCAGACGGCACACAGCGCTGCTGGCGCAGTTGCAAACGCGGCAAGTTGCCTGTGCTTTGGGATTGGCACTGGAGTCCCAGTCTGGCCTTAGCTTTGATTTTGGTGGCTAATCTCGCTATCCAGTTAAGCAGTCGCCGAGCCTCAGGAGTCGATGCCACTGACAGGCCTAAGCTCACGCACTTATCCCGCTTGCTTAATGGCTAATTGCCTTCAATTACCAATTGGCAATTGGCATAATGAATGCCGTCAATCGCATCACTTATGCATGCATTCACCCACTGTTCCCCCTCCTTAATATCCCCCCACCCCCCGTGGGGTAGTTGCGGTTTTTCAACTCGCGTTGTGTCGCCGCTTGTCTTGTAATTTATGATTTCCTGCAACGAGATTTGCAGCGAGATTAAAATATCAAAACGCGCACAACCGCGCTTAATTACTTCGCCATTGAATGCAAATTAATTTGTATTTGTTTTGGCGTTTGCTCCAAAGTGATTAAATTAATTGAGTGCCCCCTTGCAGCCGCTATTCTCCCCCACTGATAGTTGCCGTGTCGGGCGAGGCATGAGACGAGACGATTTGACGATCTCGCGATCTGACAGGCGTGAGAGAGACCTGACACGCAGCTCCAAATGTTATGTAGATATATATATGTATATAGTATATATATTTATGTGCATATAGTGATATATTGGGTACCTAGAGTTATATCACATTAGACTGTACAACACTAGCAGCACTTTCAATTCATTTCTTACACTTTTTACTCACCTTGTCAAGAGTCGAACGCGTTTGCAGCTCAGCCAAAGTGACAGCCTGCAATAGAGAGAAAGAGAGAGACAGTGTGTGAAAGATAGAAAGATATATATATATTAAGAGAGCGAGAGAGTGCATCAATATTGAACTCAGGCATTATCCTGGCAGCCTGATTAAAGTGCAGGAACTTAGCCCTCTTGATTGCGATGACTTCGAATTGATGCATTCCATACGAGTGTGTATGGTGCACAGCGAGTCGGGTGCAGCTGCTGCTCGTCCTTTTATCCCTCCCTTTCTGGAGGAAGATGGAGGAGAGTGCCGTAACTGGTCCTGGCCATTTCCTGCCCTCTTACTTACTTAGTTTTATTTCGTTGCAATTGCAAAGTGCGCTGCTTGCAATTCAATTCAATTTATCTTTGATTTTCGCTGCGCCAACTTGCAGCGAGGCCACGACCCTCTCCTACTTCTTTTTCTTCCTCTTCACTTCTTCTGCTTGCTACCTGTTTCCACACACCCCATTTGATTAATTTTGTATGTATTTAGGAGCTACACTGAGAGAACGAGAGCAAGGCTACAACTATTCAAATGTTTGTGGAAGTTTTCAGATTGAGGTTGACTGTTGAAATTTATTATTTATTTATTTTTAATATATCGGTTTTGGGTATTTAAATGATGGTATTCGACAAGATATGATCTTGATATATTTTCTAATATTGCGATAAATCGGAATAGTTCCATATCTTTTCCATGTTTGAGCTCTATTTGTAGTAGACGGTTTCAACTATTAATAACTGTTTCCAGGATTATAATAATATAATTATAATCTTTTTAATTAAAGTTATTATGATTTGCAGCCTGATAAATTCGTAATATGCATATAAATATTGCAATATATCAATTAGTTTCTCAACTTATGTTGTTCCTTTTTTCTGCTTAGGTTTTTGATTTTAATGATAATATAGTAATATAATATATTCCAACCAACAAACAAAGGTCGATTTTTATTTATTTATTTTTTTGTTTTGCTGATATCAGCATCGATTTATACTAGATTACCTTGAAATATAGATTATATTTATTTATAAACTGCAAATATATATTCTTATTGGCACCTCCCTATTTCTCTAAGTGCACTGTGTTCTTTATACATATTTTGCTAAGACTTTTTGGACAACAGGACAACTAATTGCAATTGCGATTGCAGTTGCAGCATTGTCCGGCTGCTTTGGCTGGTAAATTACTCTGGCAATTAGCGCCACAAGCCACCACTGATCCCTCCCTGCTGCTTTTCCCCCTGTCCCTGTCCTTGCCTCACCTGGCCATTGAATCAATTTGCGTTTTGTTCCGTGGAACAAACCACAAAGCTCATTTCGTTCGCTTGTTGCAGCAGCTACTAAAACAGATCCCCAGCCAAAGGCAGCGGCAGAGCACAACGACGACCTTAAGCTGAACAATGCGGCCCCCACCCCCTTCCTGGCCCTGTGGAGGCGCCTCTCTACCCTCCCTATGCCACTGGGCTGCATTGTTGTAAATTTTGTTTCGGCACTCCTAAATTCCTTTGGTGCTGCCAACTGCATTTATGCACAGGCAGCCCAAACTGCAAGCCGCTTGTCGCCTGCCCAAAAATGGCCCAGAACAACAGCAACAACAAAAGCAGTAACTGCAACAACAACAACAACAGGTAGTAACTAATTTTATTACAACGCCGCAACAAAGAGCCCCCAGCTGAATAGCGCCAAGCCCTTTGCAGTCAGTCAGTCTACCTTGGGGCAAAGTAAACCCCCCTCTGCACTGTCCGCCTCTCGCTGTTCTTCACCCCCTTGGAAAACAATGTCATTTTTACACTTGGTCATTTTGCTTTTTAGCCACGTTTGTTGGCTGTGTTTGCCATGCCACGGGGCCATAAAATGTTAGCAAGGGGTATCATCGCTCTAGGCAGCTACACCTGGCAGAGAATGGACGAGCCGTATATACTTGTAGTACTCCACTTTAATGTCTACCCTGTCTATATATTGTCTGTATTCTATTTCTATTTATATTCCCTACAGTTTACAGGGTATCTGCCCGTTCAGCAGACTACCTGGCTGTGCTGCAGCTTTAGTTTGGCAACTCTGCACAAATTTACCATATGTTGTTTAAATCTTTAATGAAATCCGCCATAGTGCCGTACACAGAGTTGCATTTTAAAGCACCGCCACCACAGGGACAGCCCCCACTCCGCCCCCTTTTGCCTCGTGCCAACGCCCCACAGCAATTGTTGTTGCTGTTGTTTGGCCACTGCTGTCGTGTTGTTGAAGTGCAGGCTCAATTTTCTAAGCCAATTTAGTCGCACATCGCTGGCAATGTACAAAATGCAAAGCTACAACAACAACAACAACGACAACAAACACTGGGACAACAACAATAAATGAGAGTTGCATTCCTGGATGGTGAATCGAGTCTCGCAGAGCAAGCAAAGCCATCGCTGGCAATTGATTCTTATCGCAGTGCAAAACAATATAGAAATCGTTACGCTAAGCATAGCACAGCACCAGATGCAGTGGGGGATTGCGGGGGGAATACCCCGAATGCAGCAAGGTAATTAGAATTGAAAACCAACATGCAAAGATTATCTTTATAGAGGATATCTATAAATATGTAAATGTAACTTTATTCTATATAATACAAATGAAACCGAAGAATTCAATTGGAGATTAAGAGGTGAGAAAATTACATTTTGTAATAATTGATAATCTTCTTAGGTGACTCCTTGTTCTAAATACCTATAACATATATATATGTATATATATTATATGATTTGAATCACTTGAAAATATATGTTGATATGATATGTTGAAAAACTATAGTCTTGTAATAAATTCTCAGTACAGAAAGTTAGAGTGAATTTGTATGTAGTTCAACACCTTATGAGTCTTACATGAGTTTTTAAAGACAACAAGCTATCAATATTTTCTATAGTAGCTGTACGATAAATCAAATCGTTTCATTTCAACTTATTATCAGCATGTAAAGCAAGTTTTAGCAAGGTAGTTCTGCGATATAAGATAATAAATTAGAGAAGTCAGTTACCACTTGCTACACAGCTCGTTCTCTTCCAGAAACTTATTATAAAACATTGTCTTATGATGAACAGAGTCGAAAAATACACAACATAAAGACTCTTTTTATTCGAGGATCTCACTAGATATTCATGGGCAATTGGTTTTCGTAGGAGCAACCCGAATACACATAAAAGAAACCTTCATATACATATTTCCATCTATGCAGGTTTTCTCACACACACACACACACAACATACACCACACACCGACATTTTATACATTTTTCAGAGTTCTCAAAAGCATTTTGCAGCAACTGCCGTGCAATTGAATCCTTTTGCCATTTGAAGCTCGCTGCTCGAGTGTTTTTCCTGTTCCACTCGAGGCCCAAAGCGCTGCATTCACATGTGGGCCAGAAAGGAGCGAGAAAGTGAGGAGAGGAGAGGCGTGCGGGGGGAAAAGGAAATTCCCATAATTTGCAGCAACATTTTCGTGTGCATAGTCACAATAAACTTGAAGTGTGCTGGCCAAGATCGAAGCTTTGAGCCAACATCATCGACAGCTTGTCAATTAAAATGGAAATGTTTAAGTTTTCGATGCAATAAAAGGGGTGAGGAGGGGGGAAAGCAGGCAAGGAAGCCGCTACTTGAAGCACTTGAGCTGCTGCTCCTGCTCTTGCTGCTTTGGGTGTTCCTGCTGCATTTTCATGTTGATTTTTATCACATTTGAACTTTGACCCAATTTGTTTGACTACCCAATTCAGGCAGCTCTGTCGAGCGCTCCCCCCTGCCCCGGGCCTTCTCTTTCTGGCTTGGCGGACTGGCTGGCTGGTGGCTGTCAGCGTCCAGGATTGCCCTGGCAGTGTGGCACAGTGGGACGGGACTGTTTATTCATTTACACCTTGTATTACCAACTTTATCAGTAATGAACCGAACAAGTCTTAGTATTTTCTGCCCCCTTTGCGTGTGACTTTGTCACACTGTGCATCGTCGGCTCACTAGTTTGCCAGGCACTCCAAGTCGAACTCCACGCTGATTGCACATGGCACACAGACAGCAAAGGCAGCCAGACAGACGCGTCTGTGTGTGTGTGTGCGAGTGTGTGCAAATTGAAGTCTTCAGCCAGAAGTCACGAAATCTAGAGTAGAAGGCTAGTAGTGTCTCTGGGAGAGTTCGCGAGACGTGGCCTGCCTGTGTATTATACGTATATCGCATGCCATATTCGGCGTTCTGTATTCCTATTTTATTCTGTGTTTTCCACATTTTCCCATTTCGTTTTTACTTTGCCAAAGCAGAGGCTGCAGCAGAAGCAGGAGCAGAAACAGAAGCTGAAGCTGCTTCAGCTTTGGCTGCTGCTGCTTCAGCTGCTTCTAGTGCCTGCCGAGACTGTGCCTATCCTTGCATCATGCTCTGCCTCGTTGCCAGTCGCCTGGCTAATAGCTGCCAGCTTGTTTAAGCCTTCTTCCGCCACACACACACACCGCCCTGCCCCGCCCACTTTTGGCGCCTGCCTCACATGAAATTCACATCACATTGTGAGCAAAGCGAAGCGTCGACTTTGCCTGCACACCCGATTTATATGCGTGTGTGTGTGTGTGTTACTCTATAACATGTCTAGTTCTGCATGTGCACACACGTACACACACACACAAACACTCGCACGAACACACACACAGGACTAAAGATGGCTACGTGCCGTTTTTGTTCGCTGCAATTTCGACAAACGCTGCCAGGCAGCCAGCACTCTGAAGCTGCGAGTCTTTTAGGCCCGGCTAAAGCACTTTAAGCTCAACACACACACACACACACATAGACATACAACACACACACTCCACTCTCGCACAGACACAAAGGCCGTGCAGCTTTCCATTTGCTCTGTTTTAAATACAAAATTCTCTCGCAACCTGCGCTGCCATCTGTGCAACACATTTCTCGCAGGCATTTTTCAGTTTTTACGCCCCGTAAATATATAAACACTGCAAAGAGGGTATATCGCAACAGGGTGCACCTACACGTATATCTGTTTAGTTTGGCAAGTATTTTAAGTAACAAATTGGCCATATACCTACAGAGTTTCATAGCAATCGCAAGTCAAACATAGGAGTTACAGGCGAAACAGCAGTGAAGAAAGTCCACTTCCTTCATGGCAAAAGGATTATGCAAAATATTGTATATACTCGTATCTGTCTTGTTTGATCAGTGTTTGAAGTATAGATAAAATATACGAGTTATGTTTGAAACAATTTAAAGGGGAAATCTCTGTCATCACAATGTATTGAAGGTATATCACAAGAGGCTGAATCTATATCTATCTAGATTGACAATTGCTTAAGCTAAACATATTAGCTATCTACTGCCAAAGTTTCATTATAATTGAATTAAATAGAAGAATTAAATAGAAGAGTTATGAACGAAACGGGGCGGGTGGGTGTGCTATATTTTGCAATACATTAGAGGCATATCGCAGGTGGTTTAATCTCTATTTCCCTAGATTCGCTTAACAAATAAGTAATTTACTTCTACTACTAATAGTTTCATTATTGCATTACTTATCTTCTCTTTTTATTACAATCACAATTTTAATGGAAGTAACCATCAAATACAGATCTGTCGCGAATGGATTTATCGATCTTTTCCGTGCATAGTAATTCTTTAGATCAACAAATTACTCAACTATTTGTAGAGTTTGATTCGCAATCGCAAATTAAATAGATGATTAAACATCATCGTAACTTTACAGGGTATTCAACTCGTTCACCTGCTGTGCTGCTGTCCAGTTTTCGTTTACTTTTATGGACGCAACTCAAGGATTTGCACAGTGCAGTGCGGACTGTGCCCTGTGTAATGAACTGCAATGAGTGCTGCCCCAACTGAGTACTCTGAGTGCCGTGAGAGAAAAGAAGAGAGAGAGAGAGAGCGGGGGAGTCTGTGAGTCCATTCTTGGAAAACTAATTTTATATACAGGTGTGCTTTATACGTTTCTCCTGCAACGCCTACAGTAGCCACCTACCCCCTACCCCCTGCTGTCCCCTTTGGTTTGCCAGCTGCACTCGATTTGTATTGAATAAATGCAAAAGGCGTGTTAATTGACAGACCATGAAGACCAGAAGCAGCAGAGAAAAACGAAACAGAGAGAGAGAAAGAGAGAGAAAGAGGTACAAAATATTTTTGCACTTTCCTCTGGCCAACAACTATGTTGAGCTGTAAATGGCCAAGTGAATGGACAGCAGGGACAGACTGGACAGCCAAGCCAAGCCGGGCACAGAACGGAGCTCTGCGTTCACTGTGGCCCTGTGCCAGATACCTCGTGTGGCCAGCAGCACATGCACTGTAATGAAGTGTTTGCAACAGCCAATTGCAGCCAGCTAATGATACTACACTCGGCTCCCCCTTACACCCCCTCGCCCGCTGCAAATACAACGATAGCAACTTAAGCTGCTGCAATTAGAGAAAACAGTTTGGGATCGAGGCTTACCCGTTAATCGTGCACAATTAACCACAATATGCAAGTAACATTGAGCGAACCTCATCTAGTGATCAAAGTTACCTTACTATCTTGCAGTATATACCCCAAAAATACTAAGAAACATACATTTAATCCGCTTTGCGGCTTTTGTAGCGCAGTGTAGAAGAACTTCGACAAAGTCGACGAGTTTTTTTTTCGAGGCGGAAAAAAGTTCTTTAAACTTGTCTAACGTCTTCGACGGCGAGCGTGGCAAAACTTCTTGCTAAGCACCGTAAGCGGGTTATGATGAGCCGCAAAGAGGGGGAGAGGAGGTAAGTGGGCGGGCAGGTAGGGGGAGGCAGGCTATTGCAGAGGCAATTATGTTAATTTGTAGCTGCAGAGAAGCTGCTTTTATTTTATTATTATGATTTTTTATTATTATTAATAGTCGGGAGTCAGGGGGGGCATGAGGCGCCAATAAATCTGGCAGCCAGCGGCGCATACGACGCTTCGCTGGACGGGCACTTGAAGGTAGAGGGGGAGGTAGACAGGAGGAGGCAAATGGCGAGCGGCGGGCGGCGCGTGGAAGTTGCGTGTGCCACACTCAATCGCCCATATTTATCTATAATAAAGGCAATTTGGAAAAAGTTGCCCCCCCGTCTTCCCTAGCCTGGTGCCTGGCAGTAAAAATCGATTAAACAAATCGAGTAAAGTGTTGGCAACACCCTGCAAAGGTAGCCGAAAGGTAGAACCGACCCTAAGCTCATGTACTATGTATGTATACCTGGTGATATCCCTGTGGGGGCTGTCTATAATTATATGCTATATGCTCTATATATACCGCCAGTGCTAGTATGACTCGCTTTAGATCCCCCTCCCCCGTCTCGCACTCCCTCTCCTTGTCCCTGTCCCGTTGTTGTACTTACGCGGGTTTGTTTGGGTCGCGTTGCCAGGCGACGCGCCAATAAGCCACGTATACGCCGCGTTGTACCAGCACCAGGGCACGCAATGTCCTTCGCTGCGTCGTCTTCTGCTATATGTATACGTATATGTATTCTCGCTGCGTTTTCCTGCCTGCTTCCACGGAAATGCAAATGTTATTTACTTAATTTTTCAGCTTCTGCCCACTTTGCCTGCTGAATGTTTTATGAAATACGCCAAGTTCTCTTTCTCTTCTGCTGCTGCTGCTGCCTCCCCCACTTCTTCTCCTGCTCACTGCTTAGTATTTTTCATTTATTTTTTACTTCACGTAGATTTCCTTTTTGGGTTTTCACTTAGTCAAATCGTGCAGCTAGATGCGCATCCCTGCGCAATCTTCGGGCGAGCTGGTGGCAGAACTTCTGCGTATAATTTCTGATTTGGAATATTTTCTGGCCCAAGGACATGGTTGCCATAGCCTCTCAGTCTAGCACTCAATGTACTCAGTGTACTACTCAGTGTGTACTCAATGTGTGTGTCGAACGCACTGTGGCAGCACTGCTCATTGTCGCATTACGTCACCATGTTGCCATGTTGCGACTCACTCAGTTTGTTGTGTGTACACGGCGGCGAGGACGAGTCACTTTGGGTTTACATAACACTGGGGAAACTGTTGCCACTGCTTGCCACTGGCTGCCACTGCGTCCAACTGCCAACTGGCTTGCCAGGACGAGGCGTGTTATTGTTGTGGCCCTTGCCAACGGGCTCCTAGCAGCGATGTCGTGGAATTTCGCGTGTCCCAGCCAGTCGAGCTAGTCGTGCTAACAACGAGCCCTCGCTCGTGCTGCGACCTGCGTTACGACTTGTTTTGGCCAGGCCAACAGAAAACCATTAGGGCTAGTTGCCATGGCGAGCCGTAGCTGACGTTGACCCTTCTCCTATTTCCCCCTTCTGCTGTCCCCCCTCAAGTTGCTTTTGAATAATCACTCGGCCAATGGATTTAATTAAAATAATGGCCAGAATGCCCACAATTGACTTGATTATGATGGGGACACAAGGCAAATGAGTGAGCTAAAGACGTGAAAGAGAGGGGGAGAGAAAGAGAGAGAGAGAGAGGGAGAGAGAGCTCGCACACATATCGATCTGATTATGGTTGGTCCTTCAGTCGCTGCTCTCAGCCTATGCAAATTGATTTTCTCCTCGTCTGCCGCCTGCGTGGAGAGACTTGTCTGCGTGCAGAGACCTGTTAATCGAGCTAATTGCATAAATTACAATAGATAAGCAGCCGGCGAGGGCAGACCTGGACTTGGAAAATCGAATTCAGTTTAAGCGCTTTCCAATCGATTTGAATTTTCATTGGCCACGCAAAGCCAACGCTGGCCATTTTCCTGTCCCGTCTGTCATATTGTCATTGTCCTCCTCGCAAAGGATCTGGGGAAGTTGCCGCCCCGCGGACTTGGACTGATGGCTGCCTCAGTCTGTCAGCTGTCAGTGCGGGATCTGTTCGCGACAGTACTTACTTCAGTCCCTCTCTCCCTCCCCCTCCTTTGACCAAGCTAACGACTTGTCCTTGTGCCATAAATAATTCGTGTTATCCAGAGTTGCCACAATATGAAAGAAATATTTCGGAAATGGCAAATTGAAGCCGACTGTGCAGACTGTTCAGCAACTGCTTGCGCTGCCCCAAAGCCAAAGATTGGCTATAGAAAAGTCACATAGACTGCTCAATACCCTGTATAGTAGATGGGGACAGTTTGCTAGATGGCTCTTTGGGTGTACTTTATTTATTTATTTATTTATTTAAAGTCAACTAAGAACAGTCGACTGTAGGTAAGAAAAATATAAAAAATTAGATATAAAAATTAATATTACATTTTTTATATTAAAATTAAATATGAATTAAATGTTAAAAAAATGTATATAGATATGTTTGGTATTATATATGACCATCGAATCAAATTGATCAGAGCTTTTCAGCATACAGAAGAAGACAAATGCAATTCGTCTTGAAACCTATTAAATTTACAATTGTATGTAATAAATAACATTAAATGAGTGGAATTGGTCGATATAATACTTGTACATATTTTGTAAAGCTGGCATATTAATTTTATTAATTAGTTGACTATTTTCTAATAATTTCAAACCAAAATCATTGCATTCTTATGTTAGTGTTTTCATAGCAATTGATGTAAATCTGTCGTTTAACTACCATAGAAACTAAGGCATTCCAATGAAAATCTTCAATGTTCTTCAATATACCTTAACTGAAGTGTTCAAAGTTAACTTGTATGATGATCTACACTTAATTCTTAAGTTTTATCGAGTTAGAATTGCTGTAGCTTTTAGCTTTCAAGAGAATGAAACAGTCGAAAACAAAGATTTAAAAACTGATTTAAATTTTAAGTTGGAATTTTGATCTGCAACCAATGCTTAAATAGGTTATATCAAAGCTAAAAGGAAACAGTTTCCTTTCTTATGATATATTTGGCAATAATTAATGGGTATCTAGGTAGCATCCTCTGCCTACGACAGTCTGCTCATTTGCCTCCATCACAATGTGTACAGTCTCCTGCAGGACCTTTCTCTCTCTTTCTCTCCCTCTCCCTCTCTCTTGGCCACATCGCAATAAATCAAATGAAAACTATGAGTCCAGCTCCTCACTGATTTTCAGTTGTGTCCTCTATCCTTACTTTCGTCTCTGTTGCCTTGTTTATCCCTCCGTTCGCTTGTCTGTCACTCATCAATTTTGAAAATTATTAAAAATTTAAATGGAATACCAAAATGCACTCAACAAGAGGAATAAATTCATATGCGGGTTAAAAAAGGTTGTATGTGTGTGTGTTGTTTTTGTTTGTGTGTATGTATGTGTATTATGTGTGTGTGTGTGTGTGAGTTGTTGTCGTTATTTGTGTCAGGCTTGTCAAACATTTTGCATGTCCTGTGCAAGTTGCCAATGCGTATGAATTTTTAATTTTAATTGTTCGCCAAATGCGCTGGCAAAATCTGTTCGCAGGATCACACACACTCAAACACACACACAAATATACACACATACACTCACAGAAAGAGAGAGAGAGAGATAGAGAGAGACAGTCAGCCTGAAAAGGGCCACACACTCGTTGATTTTTCATGCTCGCATAATTCAATACGAGCACATTTTATAAGCCTGCTCCGGCAGAATGTTCTCACAGCAATATCCTGACTTTTTATTGGCACAATTGAAGACGAAGCCAGGGAACAGGCCAGGCAGGACATCGAAGATGGATTGCGGTAGGGGGAAGAAATGAAATCACAGTTGCGGCAAGTGCAGCCTCTTCTCGCCACACGTAATTCCCATTTAATGACTTTTATTTTATTGACTCAGAGCCACATATGCTTGGCGAGCAAGAAGGGGGCAGGAGGCAGTGCGGGAGGGGCGGGTGTCAGCAGAGCGTTCTTCATTAGTCGGCACAGTGCGACGGCGAGCGGCCGAAACAAAAAATCCATAATTATAATGCACCTTACATAACGCTTCATTAAGATAATGATAATGAATACGTGACCGCACAGAACGATACACAATGATACACATACTCACACACACACAGTCAGACAGGCACATGCACAGACACACACACAGACAGACAAGCAGACACACAGTCACACAGACACTCGCATACACTTGCAAAGAGACAGTCGCATGTCCTGCAAGCTAATGGCACGCATGAGAATATACTTGTATGTATGTATGTGCTTCCTTGTGTAGTCGTCTTCCCTTGCTCCCCCACGCCCCTAGTGCCATCTTGCGTCTCTCTCTCGGCACACACAAATGGCCAGCGGGCAAGTAGAATTAACCACTTACCGCCCCGGCGGGCAAACGACGTTGTCGTCTGCGTGACAGGCCGACTTCCACTCTCCTCCCCCTGCATCCCCTTCGTTCGTCATCCACGAAACGCGGTCGATAATTTACATAAAAAGTACCACAAAAGGTGAGCGATTTCCCTGTCCCTTCTCTCTCTCTCTCTCTCTCTCTCTGCTTCTTCTTCAGCTCTTCTGCCTCTCTTTGTCCCTCTGCCCAACTGAAAGTTGTTATGTCCTCATTGATTACAAGCAAATGACACTTGCTTAAGCTACTTCCACAATAAATTTCGTGGCAGCATTTGGCCTAGTGAATTTGCAGCTTTAGCCCAGTGTCATCGCACAGTGGGTAATTAAATGTTTCCCTGGCATTGGCTAATGCAATATATCTGCGATCTGCGATGGTTAATCTGCTGCGCATAACGAGCCAAGGCTGGCGATGAAATAGTCATAAGGAGCCACAATAATTATCATATAACATGGCGGCAAAGTGGGACAAAACTGAGCGGAGCGTGACACCGAAATTACGTCAAAGTAAACTCAACTCCGGCATCGGAAGTGCAAACAATGAAGTCTCAACTTTAACCTTATGCCAGTCAGGCAGGCAGGCGGGCAGGCGGGCAGGCAGGCAGTGGGGCTGGCGAGGACAAAAAGAGCGACATTCATCAATAAAATATATTGCCAGTAATTTCCAACAAATGGGGGAAGTGGGCAGAGGGGGGGGGTGGGTGTGTGGTTAACTTGTCCCTCACATAATTAATTCACTTGCATGATAATCAAAATATCATTTGATTAATGCCCGCTCCTTAAGCAGAGTGCAAACAAGCGTTGTCTGTTGCCCTCACTGTCTGTCTATCTGTCCAGGCAGGGTGCAAGCAGTGGCAGATGGGTGGGGGTAGGTGGGAGTTGTATGCTCACAAGGGTTGACTGGCTTTGCTGAAACTTGCCCGAGTCCCGAAAACCCAATTGCAAATGGGTTTTATGTTAAGAGCTAATTCGGGTTAATGCCGTAAAATGTGGCGTAGTTAAATAAATATCACCACACACACACACACATGCACACAAGGACACACACACGTGCAGAGTCAGTTCTAAGTAAGAGAAGCTGCTGCTGCTGCTTGCGACAGCTTTTTAGCGTGTGCCTCAAAGTATGCTACAAAAAGTTGCACAATATGCGTATAAGCCACGGGGCAGTCTGTGTGCGTGGGTGTGTAAAGACTGTCTGTATGTGTGTGTGTATGTGTGCTGGGTGTGTTGCTTGCTTGCTGTGCAGAACTGTAGCATACTTTTGTGCGTTGTCGCACAGCTTATTGTTCTCTCTTTCTCTCTCTCTCTCTGGTGCGTCTTTATTCTTGCCTTACACTCCCTGCTGCCTCCCCGCCTTTATGTTTAAATTAGTCAAAATGTCAACTTGACACAGATTTGCCTGCAATCTCAACAATGGCCCCATTTGTAGGAGAAACATTGCGAGAAATCTCTTTAAAGTTGCCTACACTCACAAGCGCAGTGCAAGAGGAACAACAGAGGCAGAACAAACAGAGAAATGAAGAAAGCGCATGCGAAGAGGAGAACGAGAAGGAGCATTGTGCGTTCCCTTGTTTGTCTGGCCACTTAACGCCGCGATAATCTCATTAAAATCGCATTCAGTTCGCCAACTTCGTGGCAAACAATGGAAACGAATCCGAATTCCCAAATGAACTGACTGTCACAGGCAGCCACAACAGCAAGAAGAAGCAGCAGTTCAAGAGGTAGACAAAGAAGAAGAGGAATAAGAAGAGCAGCCAAAGGCGCGGATTGCGCATTTCAGAAGTTCGAAGTACTTCGAAATCAATCAGAGCAGCAGACAAGGCGACTGATTGGGAAGCGAAGTACACAGAGAATCGCTTATTGATGTGCCCTGTCTCAGGGAATTATCGATTGTAGAGTGTTTAACTCCAGAGAGCCACTGGCTGTACTATATTTGAGTACGAAGTGCACTGTATGGAAGAGCTCTTTATCAATAACATTTCGGTGCCTGCGGTAAACAACAAGAGAATTAAACAGATAGACTTAAAAGTTAATTTATTTATTTATTTCATTAGGAATCAGAAAATAAGATGAAATGAGATCTGCTCTTCTACCGTACGCAGTTTGAGATCTCTGTGAAGTGTCCTATTGCTTATGTACCATTCGCAGCCGGTAATAAGTCTCAAGCACTTATTCTGCACTGTCTGGATTCTTTTTCAAACAGACAGACTAGTTCTTGTCTCTGTAGAAACCTTCTCTTTTTCTCTGTTCATTATCAAACTGAACGTTAGACTCGTTCCCCTCTCAAAAGAAATCTTTATCCATCATCAAAATAGAATCTCTTGTAGAACTTTTCTATGTCTCAAAAGAATTCCAAACTTTTGCATTGAATTCCCTTTTATTCATCATACGCACAGATTCCCTTTGGCTCTAGCTACCTATCTAGTTCACACTATACGCATTACCCATATACTCCTCCCTTTGCTACCTATCTACTTCTGCTCTTCTGCCCCTTCCCATTCCTCGTGCCTTCAACTGCTTGGCAAATATTGACAAAACATTTTCGCTCCTTTTCGTTGCCAGGCTGCGCCCTTCGCTGCGTGCTTCGCGCTCGGTGCGACTGCAACGCTCCATTTGCTTATCTTAAATTACAAATCAGTCAATATCAAATTGAATGCAAACAGCAACAGAGACACGGCCAACGAAAAGGGGGCGTGGTAGGGGGCGGGCGAACCGTGGAAGTGCATGGAAACTAAATTGCGAACACGAATTGGGTGCTGAATGTGCGCTGGGAGAAAGAGTAAGGGGAGAAGGGCACTGAGAAAGGCAGAGATAGAAGGAGAGATAGTGAGCAAGAGCGAGAGGGAAAGAGAGAAGGAATTAGAGTGATAGAAAAAGAGAAAAAGAGAACAACGCGAACAGGGAGTTTGCACACGCACAGAACTTGGTCGGAAGCCAATTGCAGTTGCGTTTAAAGCATTTAGATAAGTGATAAAGTGATAAGACGGTAGAACGACAAAGCAATAAAACGGCAGCATGAGAAAACGACAAAACGACAAAAGGATTTGCACAAAGAAATCAGAGACAGCGCTCTTTGAGTGTCAGTCTTGGCAGGATGAGCTCGCTTCAAGTTAACTTGAAGTTGAGACTCGTCAGCCTCGAAGGTGGCAGGTGAGGCTGTAGATGAGGTGTGCTCTATAACTGGAATACTTCTCACATATCGTATGCAAATCAATGCAGAACTAACTTGCACTTAAGCAACTGAAATCGAACTGTGCGAAGCACACTTCAAAATTGCAGCTCAATTTGATGAGGGAACTCAACTGGAGCAATGTGAATTCCATTCGATTTGCTGAGCCTGAGCTGGGTCCAGGTGTGCGCGCCTGTTGCACACGCTGTGGGCCAAATTCAATTAGCATTAGAGCAGCGCGCAGCCATTCTCCCCTTCCTTCTGCTCCTTCTCTTCCTCCTCGCTGTCGTTGTGCGGCGCGCCCCGAGGCAATAATTTAAATGCCTTACGATTTGAGCAACTCGACTGACATGTGAGAAATGTGTGCTCATCCACAGATAAGCCTAAGTAGGTACATATATATTCATATAGGTAGGTGAGGAGGGAGCATAGGTGGGGGGAGGGGGGGGCAGGCAAAACCTTGCTGGCATACAAAATGTGTTTTGTAATAAAAGTAAAACGCAGAGCGCCTAAACATCATATTGCTCTGCCTCGCTGCCAATCTTTCCTTCTTCCCCTCTCTTTCTCTCTCTGCCTCCTGTGTCTCTCTATCTCTCTCTTGCTCGCCTGCCAGCACGCTTCATTACATTAGATGACATGGCGAACGGCGACGGGCCCCAAATGCCTTAGCTGCCTCTGCCTGCCTACAATTCGAAGGTAGCTGCCACGCCCACCGACGCCCCTTGCCCGTGTGACAATGACGCAGTATAACATTTCATTTTTTTTTGGCCGCTCGACTTAGAGGCATGTGGCATGTGGCAAGCGACAGGCAGCGGGCGGCACGCGGCAGGATGACTAACTGCCAGCGGCGACGGCCACGCAGCGAACGCACTTTGAGTCCGCCACCAAGCCACCCCCATAAACTTCACACACACACCTATACAGAGAAAGGTTCACACACACACATACAAGCAGTGTCGACTCTGCCGACTCATTTTTAATTCATGAAATGTTTGCTAGCAACGAAAAATTACACTTAATGTCAACTTGAAGGCAGCCGAGGTAAATTTTCCAGCCGCTTTTCCACATACAAACACCTACCCGAAAATAATTGCCACTTACTGACGACGCGAGCGTCGCGCATACGCCACGTAAGCCCACGCACAGGGCACACTAAGGCAGCACTGTCTGTGTGTACATGTGTGTGTGTGTGTGTGTGTGTGTGTGTGAGGACCGCAACATGAAATATTAATGGAGCAACACATATATACAACTACATATGCACGCAAATTGATTGACTGACTGACTGACAGCTGAGAGGGGGTGAAGAGGGGATGGAGCGGAGGCCGATTGACAACTGCGCCTGACCAGCCTGTGCCGCCTTCCCAAACCTCCTTTTAATTGTCACATTTGAGTTAATTTTTAATATGCTCGCTCTGAAAACCTGTGCAGCTGTTTGGCAAGTGAGGGGGGGGCGTGGTGATTTCATTTTAAACCCAAGCAGAGAAGGGGCGTGGCCCGTCATAATAGGCAGCTGGGCGAGTTCTCAAGGAAGCTAGCTGAATATGGAAACAAGCCATAAATAAGGCATGCGAGGCCAGCTGGTAAGTGTTGGTTAACGACGGCATATGTACACTCGCACATATACTTATGCATATTCAAAATTCATATGTGAAATCAGCCAGTCCAGATTTGACAGAATACTTCATTTCAAAAATGTAAAACGAGACCTCAATTTGGGCTTTTATTTACGAGGGCCTTGGGGTGGGACAGAGGAAGGGAATGAGAGGGGCAGCTAAGTCCCTCTGCCGAGCATTATGAAAAGGATATTTGCGTATGCATAAGTAAGCAGGGTAGGGAAAGGGGGAGAGAGAACCTTTTGTGACACATCAAGAAATTGGCGCAGGCAAGTAGAGGGAGTTGAACTTCTTTCTCTGGTTTGTTGCTGCCTCTGATGACATCATGCTGCATGTTTGCGTGAAGTCGTGTCCTGCGCCACAAAGTATGCACTAAAAACGTACACACACACAGTTGGCGAAGGGCAGGGGGGCTGGGGGAGGTTGTGTCAGCCACTACTTTGCCAGCATGCAACAAAAACAATTTGCATGAAATTGTGAGTACGTGGAAAATTAGCTGCACCCGCCGCCGCAGCAAGTGGCACGGCAAAAGTTCGCAGTGCGTTGCTAGCGTGCTCCTGTCTCCCCCTCTTTCCCTTCTCTCTCTCTCTCTCTGCGCCCAAAGCGCATTTTTGCAGTCATTAGAAGACACCTGAAAATATGCAGCATAAAAAGTGGCGGCGTCCAAAGTGGTCTGGCCAAAGGGAAAGGTAAGTGGCAAAGGAGGAGGGCAAAGAGGAGTGAATGGAGTAAGGGAGGACGGGGGTAAATGGTAGCAGCAAAGTGGGAGCAAAGGGGAGCAACAAGGGGGGCAGCAAAGAAGCCAAAAAGCCAAGGCAGCTGCTGCTGCTGCCACAGCTTGTTGTAAATTGTTGACGTTGCTGCAAAATTGAGGCAGCTGCAGTTGCCAGTTGCTTTAAAGAGTCTCTCTATCATTTCCCCTCCCTGCCCTGCCCACCTACCTCCTCTCAATCGTCTCTTCTCCCCTCCTTCTCTGCCTCGTACTCTTCCTGCTAAAAGCTAAAGTAACAACAGTTTGTCTGGCATTATGCGAAAATACTTAATGGCACAGTTATCGCCCTCTCACTCTCCCACTCCCTCTCCCGCCCACCTCTGTCCCTTTCTGACCTCCTCACCTGCTGTTTTTCCACCACTTTAGTTGTTGTCGCTGTGCAGTCACCTGTGAAATTTGCCTACTTTTCTTTGTTGCCTGCGTTTGAAATTGGGTCGCCTTTGTATCTGAGCCTGTTTGTGTCTGAGTATGTGTATGTGTGTGTGTTAGGGCGCGTGGGCGTGGCAGGTGCTCGTCAAATGCCAAACGCAGTAATTGAAAATTAAATGTAATTTTATAGCCAAAGTTAACACACACACGCACACATACTGAGGAGAGTCGCAGCCTTTGGCGCTGCGATCCTGTTCCGCTTCCTGTTCCAGTTGCGAACTTGTGCATTTGTTGCGGATTTTCCAACGGTGATAATCATAAAAATGAAAATTTTAATAGCCAACACGGCGCGACGTTCGCCAATGTTGTCCCACACCTCACCCCCCGCCCCCTCGAGCTAGAACCCTCTGGCTAAACACTTTGCCGTGTGTCCGTGTGAGTCTGTCTATGTGTGTGTGCGGGGTTGCTTTTTCTAGCTACAACACACACAGGCATACAGGCAGCCACGCACACATACGCTGATTTATTGATTTTACGCCTTGTTTGGACAACATTTGCCTACTTTCAGGCGCTCCACCCACAAGTCGCCAGGCTCGTTAGCATTAGCGGCCCTCACGATATTATTTTTGACTGTCGCGAAAAGCTTTTTCGCTTGAGATAGCAAAGATATCTGAGATAATATAAGTATAATATGCAAAAGATGCAACACAGATCTTTTATCATATCATCTAATCATTTGACTATTATACAGGGGTTCGCGGTTCGAATTCCGGGGGAGGGCAAGGGTTTTCAAACGGCAAGGCTTGCCAAGACAATTGTTCCTACTTCACTATATCAAAATATAGTGTTTGGTAATTCTTAAGAATATTCCTGTGATGTTAACATACGATATTATGATGTATGGATTCTTCACTTAATAAATATAATAATTTAAAAAAAAAAAGATATATTTGAACTGTGTATATAAAATACCGAAAACAGATCATATATCAAATCATTTAATCATCATTTACCATTCCAACTTATGTATGTAGTTACTATATATTAGGACTGGTTTATATATAGATCACAGCAAAAGAGTAGAAGATTTATAGTAGAAAGAATGTTGAAAGTCTTTGATAATATATATATATTACTTCTATATAAAATCGATTATATATAATTGTATTATTTAGTTCATATACACATCCCATTTCATGTCATCGCATAAAATAAGGTTAAATCATTTTAACATAATTTACCATTCGAATATATATATATGTATTAAAACTGGTTAATAGAACACGTCACAGCATAATAAAGTTGTAAACAGTTTACAATTTGCAAGAGAAATATTGTCGAAAGTCTTTGAGAATATACACTCCCCTTTCCTAAAACATATATCGTAGTTATACAGTTAATATGTATTTCTTACCTCAATATTAACTTGTATTCAAGTTACGCTTCTTTTATTTGCTCTTCTTTATGCTTGATGATGTTTTGGTCCTCACGTTGGATTCCTTATAAAGTTAACTTTTCGTTATCGCGGGATCGAAAGTTACTACGTCTATAGATATCTCTAGATTGGGTTATTAGCTCACTGGCTTGATATGTTAAGCGATATTTTTTGTGCTTTAATAATTTATATAGATGACTTTGTATATAGCCTTCGCCTCCAATGTAAAATTACTAACAAACTTGACTTATACAGTTAATATGCTCTATATATCTTTATGATAATTCGATATAGACTTGTGTATAATATTATATTCTATAATAATTGATAATAATAACGCCACGTTACTCTTTGAAAGAGTGTTGATATGTATGCGATATTTAGCGATAGATTTCCTTAGACTACAGCATTAAGATTAGCTAATCCTCCTTGGGTTTTGTTGGGTTATAATGTTAAGATCAGTTGGCCAACTCCTTTTATGGATGTTACATGATATGCCTAAGTTTGCTTTTTATATAGAAAACTCCTTCGGCTGCAATGTTTTTCTTTGGTTTAACGTAATTTACATTTCTCTTTCTCTCTCTTTCTCTCTCTCTTTGTGCTTCTCTCCTTCTTTCTCTCTCTTGATGTTTTGTTTTCGTATATTAAAATCCACTCAGGTTCCACAGAGCTTTCTCTTTGCCAGTGCGCTCTTTCGCTTCACGCGCTTTGCCTCCTCCACTCCGCTCCTCACTGCTCTCTTTCTCTTCACTTGTTTCGCTCTCTTTGTGGCTCTCTCTTGGTCTCCTTTTTCTCTCTGCATACACAGACAACGGCAACGGCAGCGGCCGCTCTTGTCACTCGCCTTATTCCTTTTGCGTCTCAGTTTCTGCAATTTCGCTTTGTGCCCACATTCGCTTCGAACCGAAAAATCCGAAAACACATAACAACAAACGCACTTTGTGAACAATTTTTCTGCTTTTCCGCTTTGCTTTTCTGCACTTTTCACAATGTTTTCCACTCCTTGCTGCGCTTTGGCTTTTGTTTTCCTCCTTTTCCGCTGCTTCCCCCTTTGGGCCGCTGCCGTTGGCTTGTCCGCCCGCAAATTGCACAATCGACGTGAGATGTGAAATGTGCGGCCTGCAATGCGAATTGATTCGATTTTCACTCGCGCGATTTATATATTGCACAATTGCACCGACTATACTACTATATAGTACTATATATAGCAGTCAGTCGCAGCTCGATTTCGATTCTCGTTACTCGATTTCTCGGGGTTTCTCGGTCTCGCATTCGTTGCTGTTGCTGTTCGCTCCGTGTGTGGCTGAGTCAAAGTGTTGTCGTTTACTCACGAGCTGCTGGACGCTGCCTGCGCTGCGAGGCCATGAATTTTTCATGAATCCTTATTAGAGATTTTTCGCCCCCGTCTTCGGTGCAGATTGCCTCTGCTCCGCCTCTGCTCTGCCTCTACTTGTGCGCGCAGAGATGAGAGAGCAATTGCTGCGGCTTTTTGCCTGGCGATGGGGCTGCGTTTGTTCGCTTGTCTCGTCTTGGGGTTGGGTTCGGGGATGCAGGGTTGGGGTTCGCGTAGCTGAAGGCGTTTTGCAGAGTTGAAAAATGCCAGTTCTAACGGTTCTTCTTGCGTATTACTTTATCTGCTGCTGCTACTGCTGCTGCGAGGGTGGCTCGGCATCTCGTCATCTCAAAGGGGGGGCCTGGCTGCTTTGGGGGTTGCTGGTGTTTATTCTTTACGCTCTTTACGCGCTTCCTCTTTGTCCTGCTGCTTCGCGTCACGGTTTGACATTTGTTTTTGCTGCCTCTCTCTTTCTCCCACACGCTCTCTCTCTCTCTATCTCCCTCTCTCTCGCTCTTTTTCCGCTCTCAGCGCAGGCGCTTGCGGCGACAATTTTTGTCGACAGATGGCGGCGCTAATTCGCTGGTTGGTGTCTTGGCTGACTTGAGAACATATTGTGTGTTAACAGTGTGTTTACAGTGAACTGTTAAAACAGTTTTTCGCCGTGCCACCCCCCTGTCGACCAAAAAGGGGCGTTTTTCGAAAGGCGGGTGACTTAAAAAACTCAGAGAACTGAAAAAAACCGTCGCGAATTTAGAGACTTCTCCAGGGCGGGCTGCACACTTTGGAAACTTTTGCACTGCGAAGAAATGAAAAAAACGAACAGATGGCAAAAAACCGCAAGTCGCTATCCCGTCCGGTTTGGCCGGAATTTCGAATTGAAAATTGAAAAAAAACGTCGTTATTCCCAGGACACGATCCTTTTTGTGTCCTGGCTGACAGCAATAGTTAAGCAGTAAACTGCTGGATTCACGACGTCTGTGTGTATGGCTCAGTCGACTGAGTCGCGGACTCCAATGCCGGTAGTCAGTGGGTTCGAATCCCACGACGGACAAGTGAAATGCCTTTTTTTAAACTTGAAATTCAATTTAACAAGTAGAGTAGTGGGTATGTGGTAGTAGATAACCTAGATAGACGCTGTCCTTATAACGCTAGTATAGAGACGCAACCACTAAAGGATCCCTAGAACACTCCATCTGCCGTTCGAAACCTTGCTAATTTTGAAATAATTGCAAAAGCATTGCCCATCGTCGCCTGCATGTAAACTGCTGGATTCACGTCCTCGCATGTGTGTGTATGCCTCAGTGGAATGAGTCGCTGTACAGGACGCCAGTGGTACAGGATTCGAATCCCGCGACGGACAAGTGAAAGAAATACCCTTTTTTTTGTAAATTGAAATTCAATTTAACAAGTAGAGTAGTGGGTATGTCTTAGTAGTTAACCTAGATAGACGCTGTCCTTATGACGCTAGTATAGAGACGCAACCACTAAAAGATCCCAAAAACTCTCCGTCTGCTGCTCGTTTTGTGCTAGTTTTGAAATATTTGCAAAAGTATTTCCCATCATCGCTTGCATATAAAGTAGACAATCATTCATATATTCAACGTATTCTCGCTATCATAACTTTTGTTAAGTGAAACTCGATAGTTAAAAGCGAAAGAATTTAATTTTCTTCAAAATTACGTCCATTATTATTGCAAAATTCTCGTTACTTGCTATTTTAACAATTTATCGATGCATTGACTGACAACACGATAGATCTAGTGGAAAAAAATACTAACGCTACAGTCAGGTGCTGACTGTTTATACAGTCTTGCTGGGAATTATGCAAAACATGGGTAAAATATGTTTTCTGCTTAAGATTAAGCGACAAGTTTAACTATGCGAATAGTTTCTTTTGAATCAAGATTTTGATCACCATTGCCATTCACATTTAAAACATTCAGTTGAGAACTTATTTCTGGTAAACCTAACACTCTTAACTCATTTCCGTTCTGACAAACACAATAGACTATGAATTGTTTTAAAATCCATGGCCTAAATAGCTAAATTGGCAGCACTGCTGTGAACACTTTCGACATTAATTAGGCAAACAGTTCGCTATTTATTTATTTACTTATCAATTATTCCCCAACCAACATTGTATTATCCCAAGTCTGCATAAGCAGCTGTTTCCGCAATTATTTCCGCCCCCCCTCAGCTTGTTGGCACAGCAAATTGAACAGTTGTTGTTGCCGTCTCCCTTGGGAAAACTTTCTGTCTCAACTGGAAAGGTTTTGGCTTAACTGATTAAATATTAACATAAATCTTGTTATTTGCCTTACAATCATATCATATCCAGTTGGCTGTCCCAATTCGCCGTGTTGAAGGATTAAGGGAATGTCCTATTAAAGAGGAGAACAATAGGATGATATATAGTACGATTGCTCGTCTGTCTCTATCGACTCTCTATTTTGTGTTGATCTCCGCAACAACGAGTATCAATGCTAGAGACACAAAATTTAACATACAGATACATGGATACCTTTCGTAGTATTAGATCATTATATATTTTTCATGCCAAGTCAAACATTTATGCAAATTGATTATTTTGCTTACTTGGACAAGTTTAAAAGATATTAATTTAAACTTTATCATTCCAAAAATGCGATGAAACGAGAAGTATTTGAAGAAACCCTTCATTGTTTGTTAGACAATAAACAAAGTCCAGTTGGCTATTTGGTGTTTCTTTCTACGCAGAGAATCTTACGCTCGTCTGTAGCTCGCTTTACTTGTGTCTCCGTTGGCCTCCTGCTTGGGGCAGCTGCTACTGCTGCTGCTACTGCTGTCGTAACTCCTCTTGTCCCGCACTCCCATTGTCCTTACTCCATACGTCGCCCTGTTTTTGCTGCTTGTCCTAGCACAAGCATTTTTCGGTAAAATGAAAATCAATAAAAAGCTCAATGACGTCAGTCGCGTGAAAACGTTCACACACACATACACAGTCACACAAGCACACGCATAAAGAAAGCGCACTCACACACAAACAGAGCACGCTGTCTGCGTTCAAGATGAGCGCTTAGTGAACCCGCTGCTACTCGGGCCGAGGCACGAAGATGTCGCACGTGAGCCGGCCTAAAAAAGATTCAGCTGAAGTTGTACAAGACAAGCGCAGGGAGAAAGGGGGCAGGCAAGGGGAGCAAGCAAGAGGCAAGAGGCAACAAATGATGCGCTGCTAACGCGGCATGACAACTTCAGCCAAATCACATGATAGCTGGCGATAAGCAGGCAGATAAGGCAAACAACAACAGCAGCAAGTGAAACTACAACAACAAGGACAACAGCAAAAAGAACAACAAAGCAAACAGCAGAGTAATTTGCCATTTGCAGTGCGACGCCTGAAAGTATGCAGTAATATTTAACCACGCACAGTCTGCCTGCTGAGGCTGAACTTGCCTCTGATCTGTTCATCTTTTTGGCTGTGAAATGTGCTGTGCTTCTCAACTTGCGGTTCCCTTTTCAGTTACCTGTGCGAAGTGGAGCGGAAATCGAGCACGGCAAGCAATTGCAATGAAACCGCAAGGCACAAGCGCCAAAACAACAACGCAGGCACAACATCAGTCAACAACAGCAGCAGTCACTGCGGCAAAATGGCAATAACAACAGCAGGAAGTACAGCAACAACAACAACAACAAGAACAGCAACAACAGTAGCAGCAGCAGTAATAATCATAACAGCAAGTAGAGGAGGGAAGTACAAGAAGAGGGAAGAGAAGGAAGGAAGGAGGAGGAAGGAGCACATGAACATGGCATAAAATACACTTGAATTTTATGAATATGCAACATCAACTTTGATGTTAATGTTTGTCAGCATGCGACAGAGAGAGAGAGAGAGAGAGAGAGAGAGAGCGAGAAGAGAGAGAGAGAGAGAGAGAGAGAGGAACACTCTCGCAAAATCAACTTACATTTATTAACGCGTTTAGTTTGTAGTAGGTGTTGAAATTGCACATGAAATATGAAAACGGCAGTTTGTGGGGCCCAGTATCAACACACACACACAGACACACCCTCCCCCCTGAACAAAACAGCCCCATGGTTAACAACTCCCTTGGCCTATTCTCACCACAGCGAGAGAAATATGGGGTAAACAGTAGGAGAGCGAGAGCGCGAGAGGGAAACGGGGAGGCGCTGACGACAAAACGCAGCAAACGACGACGCTCTCCCGTTATCCATCTCTCTCTCTCTCGCCCTCACTTGTATGCGCTCGCTCTCTCTCTCTCTCTCACTCTCTCTCTAGCTTGTGGGTGGACTACGAAAGCTCACAGGCTGTTGGCTTCAGTTGCTGCTCCAGCAGTTTCAGGTTCAGTTTCTGTTTCAGTTTCAGTCGTTGTCGTGTCGTGATGTCGTTGCCGTCGTCGTCGTCGTTGTTGTAGTCGCAGCAGCAGCAACAGCAGCAGAAGCAGCAGCAGCTTCAGCAGCAGCAGCAGGCGCAGTCAATGCAATCGTTGCCGCGCGCATTAAGCAACAACAACAACAACAGCAGCAGCAGCAGCAACAACAACAGCAACAGCAGCAGCAACAACAACAACAATAATTTCAAATAGTAATAAAATATCAAAAAAGCCAAAGAGCAAATGAATTTTTCGAGGCAGCAAATTGCGCATATGGAATGCACATTGGATACACACAGCACGCACACACACACGTATGTGTACGCATATGTGAATACAGTACACAAACACACACACGCACACACACGCGTATAAGTGCAAATTAATTGTGATTGTAACCAATAACAAAAAGGAACAACTCAAGTCAGGCGAAATTCGTTTTTCCATTTAGTTTTTCTCTCGTTTCGTTTCTTCTTTTTTTCTCTACACACACAACAAGCCAAAAAAAAAGAAGGAAAATATATAGCACAACCGAACCCAGTCCCACTCGCGGGGGGCAACTCTCTTCGTCCCTGTCGTTGTCGTTTCGTTGTGGCCGTGATCTCGTCGTCGTCGTGGCTCGTCGCAGTGCCCCGCTCAAATATGCAGGATAAACGCATTAAATATGCTGGAAAATCTGCGGACAAACACGCATACACACGCACATTCACACATATAAACACATGCACACACACATACAGACAGGCAGTGCTTAGTAATTGTTATAAAATTCAACGAAAATCAAGTTGGGAAAATGAGTAAACAAAAAGCTGCGCACTAATAAAATGAAACCAGTAAAACAATTACGCGTGTGTGCGTGTGTGTGTGTGTGTGCGTTACTCACACCTAAGCACTCGCTGCTCTAAGTTCACCACACACAAAGAGAAGAGGCCCCAAAACAATGCGCAACTCTCACAGGCAGTGCGAGCGTGTTAACTGTTAACTGCCTCAGCCACAGCGCAGAACAAAGAAAGTTGGCAGCTCTCACTGCCACACACACACACACACTCACGCACACATTCACACTTTTACACTGGCACCGTTGACATTTAATGGCAAATTGCTCGCCCAGCGAGCGAGCGACTACAACAAGTTGCAGCTGGACAATGGGCAAACAGTGCGTATGGGTGATTTTGAACAATGCCAGTGCATTCGTGAGTGCTCGTGTCCTTTTCTATACGAGAGAGAGAGAGAGGGATAGAGAGAGGGGGGAAGACTGTCGGGGGAGTCGACGAGAAAAACCCCCTATTTACTTGCCAATATTTACCAGTATTCGTCAGTTTCGCCTCGGCTGCAATATAATTATGCGCGTCGTCTCCGCAGACGATAAACGCAGCTCGTGAAGTTCGCCACAGCAAAAAGTGCTGCCTCAGTGTGATTGCCTCAACTGATTAACTAAGTTGCCAGCTAATCAAAAGTCTAATTTACCGTTTTCAGTAATCCACACGGCAAATAAGTGAACCAAAAAACAGAAAACTTTATGTGCATTGTAAATAGTTCAGGGAGGAGACAAATTAGTTAAATATCTTAACTGTTTTATTGTGCAACAACAACAACAACAAGAACAAACAACAACAAGAACAAACAACAACCACATCAGTCTTATGTACAGCTTCGCTTCTCTGTTCTACAACAGCAGCAACAATAACTGTGAAATGCTCTCATCACTGCAATAAATAAAGAAAACAAAAAAAGTAAAGACAGCAACAACAACATATTTTAATACGAATAAATCAACTTAGTTTTTTATTGCAATTACCAAACAAGTAACCAAAATACAAACTGAAACAACGAATGAAAAAACAACGCCGTATACAACACAAGCAACAACAGCATAAACAACAGCAACAACAGCAACAACATCAAGATGAGTTCAAGTAAGAAATGCAAATTAAAAATCAATTATGTTACAGAGTAACATGAGAAAAGTGTAGGTGGGCTTGATATATGAATAATATATAAAATTGTTATATTAATTATTTCATGGGGGAAGATGTACTGCGACCTTATAGATCTATTGTATCCCATGCTGAGTTTAGAGCTCTCTATATAGCTATTCTAAGGAAATTCATAATTTTGCGTGGACTGGTCGACTTTATCTCATTTACTTCGACAAGGTACTTGCTTAATGACACACTTAGTATAAATATTATTTCTTAGTTTATATTAAATAAGTAGAATAAGTAGAGAATCATTTGAGGCGTATATTTCCATAGATAGTATAACCTATTATCCCAAAGAAAGCACTGTTCTTTGATTTGCAAACTAAAGATGAAGGTAGCAACTCAAATTTAAATGAAAAAGGTATTAATCCGTCAAAAAATTAACTAGAAAATAGACAAAGAACAGCAACAGTTTAACGTTTTTAATATACAAATTAAAAATCTATTTAAACCTTACATATTCTTTCCCATTAACCTATAACTAAGGATATTATGGTTAATAGAAAGTGGCATAAGGCAAATCGGGAAAGGGAATATCAAAGCAAGCAAGCAACAACGACGAGAGCGGGCAATGACCATAGAAGAGATTGCCATAGAAGCTGCTATGGTGAACAATGACGTTATTATAGTAGTTGTAGTTCTTGTTGCTGTTTAGAAGCAAGTAATGAGGCGTGTAGAGAGCAGAAAGACCAGGATGAGAGGGGTCAGGGCGGGGGGTCGCCATTGATGGGCGGCAAATTTAATTAAAAGGTAAACTTGTTAAGCAACAGAGACGAATGCCAGTTACAACAACAGCAAGAGCAACAACAACATGCACAACAACAACATGTACTATACAACAACAGCAACAACAAAGACAGTAGCAACAGGCAGCCATTGAATCGATTTTACTGCTAGTTTACTGCGCTGTCAACTCAAAATGACAAACGTCATGAGGCAGAACACACAACATCAACAATGACAAGAGCCATGGCAACCTGTGTTGGCCATACTGTGCGAATACCCTGTAGTAATTTGTAGTAATTTGTTTTGTTAAAGCAAGCTGCCATACGCTGTGGCGTAGATGAAGCGACAAGACTTGTAAGGTCGTCAATGCTCTTCACTGTCTTCTTTCATTCTTTGTTGCTCTCATCCTTTTTCACTATTTCGCTCTCTCACTTCCTCACTCTCTCTCCCACTCTCTGTCCCTCTCTCTCTCTATTGCACTTTTTTTTAGCAGCAATTGCATATACCCCACCATGTGTTGCACTTGATCAATGGGTATAAGGGGTCAGAAATTGAGTGCCAAGTCTGTCGTTGCTTGCCCTCGCAACTGACAATGATGACGACATGCGATGTAGCCCCTTTTTATGGAGAGGGGGAGAAGGAACAGGGAGGCATGAGCACAGTGGGGCAAATGAGCAGAGACATAGAGAAAGAGAGAGAGATAGATAGTGGGGCCATGGACGTCATAAATGTTTGACAATGCACACGCGGCGTATGGGTAATGGAAACTGAAGCTCTTTTGCCTAGGCAACCCTGGCCAGTGCCAGCCTGTCCCCCTCCATCCTCCTTCTGCTCATCACTTTGTGGACATTGTCTATGTGGGTGCTCTGCGTGGTCTCTGTGTGCATGTGTGTGTGTGTGGGCTTGTCGGGGCAAGCTTGTTAAAATTATGGAGCGAACGCGCGAGTACACAACACCCACGACATCTTTATGTTTTATTGCTCATCTAGTTGTTGTTGTTGCTGTAGTTGTTGTAGTTTGTCTTCTTCTATTCCATTTGCAATTTGTTGTTGTTGCTGCTGCTACTACTGCTGCTGCTGCTGTTGCTACTGTATTCAATGGTGGCAGAACATTTCTTTCTGTGTTCCTCTGTCATCGTTCGCTTTTTGACATTTACAACAGAACGGGACGGACTCGCCCGCCTCCCACGCTTCCCTTTGTTTCCCACTATATAGGCCAACTTTTCGCAATGTAAGGGAGCACACACACCCGCTCACCCACCCTTCTGCGCACCCCTCGTTCAATGCTCGTTGCTGGCAATTGACAAGTTTTGTCCTACAAGCGCATTTGCGCTTTGCTGTATTGTTTTTTTTCTGCTCTTTGTTTTGTGTTAATTGCGTGGAAATTGCAAAAGTTGCACGGGAAACGAATTGTTGCATTTGCCACATTTTATTTGCGGCATTATGCCTGAGCTCTCGTTGCCTAATTGCCTGCGCACAGTGGAACAAAAGTGGAATTAATGTCATTGCTATCTGGTTACTGAATGTATTTACATTCATATCTTAAAAGTTACTTCCCTTTGTACAGTTGCTGCCACTGAGTGTGTCCACTGTGCTGTGTATCTCAGAAGTACTTCCCTTTGAACAGCTGATGCCACTGTGCATGTCCACTGTACTTAGCCAAGGCGTATGTGGCTAGTTGAAAAAAGTGTTGCCTACTTTTTGGGGTCAACAACGAAAAATCATAATTAAATGCACGCAAACAACGATAACGAAGGCAAACAACAAGCGGAGCTGCTGGTGCTGCTGCTGCAACGGGCCATTAGCTGTGGCTTGCTTTGGCAGACAAGCAACAACAACAACGAGCGAGTCATTGGCTCCACTCGTAGTTTGGCTTTGAGTTGCAGCCGCAAAGGCAACTTGGCCACATTTTCTTTTAGTTTCGCCAAGAAAAACAAACAGACACACATACAAACATTTATATATACACACTTACACACACACATGCCAGCCAAGTGAGTGCATTGCACCCGTTGCCGACGCTGAAATGACGCCATTAAATGCATCTACATAAATTTAGCACGACGCTGGCGGGTGACGTCATCATGAAAACTAAGCTAAACTAGAAAATTAAAATTTGCACAGCATCATAAACCGTTCAATGCAGCCTCATAGCAACCTTTGACATTCAGCATGCCACGTGCTTAAAAATACATTGCAACAAGCAGAGAGAAGAGCAGCAGCAGCACAACAAGCAATTGCTGTAAATGTATACGGCAGAATTCGAAGAACTCGAAAGTTGCCATAACAACGGCGATGGCAAGAAGAAGCACTCTTTGTATGCCCAGATAGTGTATAGACTAAAAATCCCCTGCATATTCCCACTTGATTCCTTTTACAGGGTATTGTGAGTGGAGCCCAAGCTGACTGCAGCTGCTGCTGGCGTCAAATAATCCCCACTCTGGGCTGTGCACTAAATCCAATTATTAGGTAAATTGAGACGCGCACGATGGTTTCTAGGAAGTTTCAATTAATGCGTCGAGGATTTGTTGACTGCTGCTTAATGAGGATGCTGCATATCCCTCTTGCTGTTCATTAGCAAGGGGTATTGGCACACGCGCTGCGGTTGCATTTGCCAAATCAGGGAAAAGCAAAACAAAACTTGGAATTGGGAAGGCAAAAGGAATATAGGGGGGGGGTAGAGCCAGGGAAGAGGAATGGGAAGAAGATTATTTGTGATTTCTCTGTTAGCCGAAACCGAACGAAAGCTTTGCATTTTGACCTTTGGTTTTGTGGTTTCGTTTCATACAAAATGAAAATGCCACAACGCTCCTGTCGTTATTATCCGCCCACTAACGGCTTCTCTTTCTCCCACTTCTCTACACTTTCGTGTTGTGATTTTGATAATTAAAAGTGTCAATTAGAGCAACGTGAGTCGCAGCCACGGATGCAGTTGTATTCCCGTATCTGCGGGGCCTTCAGCTGAACTTTTACATTTAAGTTGCATTTCTAATGGCGCGGTGTATGCGGCGTATGCGTTATGTGCCCTGTAACCTTGGTTAATAAAATAAACGATAGAATTGGCATGGACCGCTGACCACGCCGTGCCCTGCTGCCCTGCCCTCTCTTTCTCCCTCTCTCTCTCACTCTCTGCACTTTTCATTATTATTATTATATTATAATTTATCCTTGTGCTTTTTCTATGTTTGCCTGGCGGTCGCTTTGGGGTTTCCTTTTGATTTTGCTCTACTTTGACAGCACACAAGAAAATACAGGGAAATTTACTGTTGGGCCTGCTTCTTCTCTCTCTCTCTCTCTCTCTCTCTCTCTTTCGACACTCTCTGCTGCGCACTGTGGTGAGTTGTTAACTTGCCTCTCCATAACTGTCGCACCAGGCCACCCTCTCCCCTCTCTCCTGCTCCGTTGCCCTTCCACCCTTCCCTCAGTCACGCTGTGCGTAGTTGACCCCGTGCATTGCATTGAGTTCAGCAATCACCCGCGTTCCCACTTTGATTATCGACAACATCAGTCGTTCGTTAGTTTACGATAGTTCCCTCTCTACACCCCTCACCCCCCGTTCTCGCACTTCAGTTCCCTTTGGCAGCTGCTCGCATCAGATCCCAGCCTGCTCCCAGTGCAGCCATCAATTTTGCACGGATATCTGTCGCTGCTCCACTTGCTCTTGTTCTTGCTGCAGTTGTTGTAGTTGTTGTAGTTGTTGCTGCATGTGCTTGTATTGCTGCATTGCTGCATTATCAATTCATGAGCCCTGAAGCTGAGCTGGCAACGACACGAGCTCAAAGCAGGCCATAAACACCCCGCAAGCTGTTGGATTCATCTTGGCACCCGGCACACCAGGCCTGCTGCTGCTGTTGGCAGACACTCTCCCTGTCCCCAGTCCCACTGCACGTGTGTTTGTGTCTGTGTCGTAGCTGTTGTCTTAGGGCCCATGAAGTGGAGAGCACAAGCAGCGCAAATATTTATGAAATTATTTCTACTGGACTTTAAGAACGCGCATACATAATTCAAATACTTGTCGGATAATGTTTCGCACTTGCAGGGCACCAGAGAGTAGAGAGGGGACAGAGCGAGAACATGTACAAATATTTGGGAATATTATACGAACTGTGGCTGGGTAAGGTCTTGTGACCCAGTTCAGAGAATGGAATTGTGGATGAATGTAGGAAGTTCTTTAAGGCGAAGCCAGACAGGCAGCACAGGGAGAAGCACTTGAGGCTGTAAAGGATCTACTGAGACTTGCTCAGAGGCTTGACAGTACAGTGACCATAATCTGAGGTTCATCGTGGCACTCGCTCGAGGTCGATATCCTCTTAATATGCGCTCATCTATTGCCAAAGCCACTCAAAGTTGCTGTTCAATCTCTTGGCAACGTTGGCGGAATAAGTTAATTCAGAAGTGCAGAAGCCGCACTCTCAATCTGTCATCTGCATGTGGCGAACCACACGCACTCACATACACACACACGCACACTCACACAGGGGTGCACGCATTCACATGTACACGCATCGGAAATGAGGCGCATGAAAGGCTCTTGTTGCAGTTTCCTTATCCTGCTGTGACACATCCCCTTCTTTTTCTCTCTCCCTATTTCCCTTGCCTACTCTCTCTGCTTCTCTCTCTCCCACCCTCTTTCTCTCACGCTGAAGTGGCTGCTTCCGTTTGCATTTTTCAGTGCTGCGCCCCCACGAACAAGTTTGTCAACATTAATAGCTGCAACAGTGTGTTTGTAATGACCTCGTATATATTTTCGCAATTTGTAAGTGCGTCACCAGGTCAACCGCAGCAAACAGCCCGCAACCCTTTGCCTCATCACCTGCAGCGTGGCAGGCAGAAAGGCAGGCAGGCGTTGTTGTTTGCCCTGGCACGTTGATGACCGTAAATACATTTACACATATTTGTATTGTGTTCTAGCCGGCCGCTTGCTGCTGCCTCCCCACTCCGCTCTCCACACTGCCCGCTGCCTGCGGACCATTTACCTCATCTCGTTAAAATTCTCATTTCCGTTTTGGGCCCAAAGTGTTTCTCACATATATTTCGCATTAGGCTTAGTGTATTTCATTTTGGGGCTTTAATTAAACGGTTTGGCCTCCTTTCAGTTACAATTGCAAATTGCAGTTTGTCCCCAACTGTTGCCTACTTTACGGCTGCTGCTGCAAATACCAACTGCTGCCGAAAAGTATGCAACGTTTGACATTTAAAGTTTAAATATGTGGTCATTTACATTTCTCTGCCTTTCTTTCATTCTTTTCAGCATTTATCTGCAGGAATCAACAAAAATAGCTCGTGCTTTAGATCGCTTAATAATCATGGCTCCGCCACAAACATTTCAGCAAGGAGAACAGCAACAGCAACACGCGGAACAAGCAACAAAAACACGACAGCGTTTCAGAGCGTTGCGGAAATGAAACAAAAACAGAATCGAGGCGAAGTTAAAATATTTATACAACGTTTTATCTTAATATGAAAGTGAACTAAGCAAACCGCAGCAAGCAGAGACTTCAGTGTGCAGGTGCGACACATTCACACACACACACACACACACAACACACAAACACACACAGACACACACACACGAATACTCCCACACAAGTCATTCACCACAGACACAGACAGAAATAAACACGCACGCACGCACACAGTCACAGGCAAAGAGAAACCGCAAACTTATCCGTAAAAAGTTTCAACGAATTTCCAAAAGTCTAAAAACCAAAAAAACCAAAAAAAAAAACGAGTCAAAACATAGAAAAAGTTCTTAAAACAAAACCAAAATAAACAACAACAACAACAACAAATATGCTAAGAAAGTAAACATTTAGAAATTTGCTCTGTGATTTTCTATCAGAATGGTTTAAAAATCCAAACAAAACAAAGAACATTACTATATTTATAAATATTACCTAATTACATTCGAGATAGATAAATAATTAAAGGAGAACAAAGCTTTAAATTCCCATTAAATAAATACTAAATCAATAAATATATAAAGTTTACTAATTAATTATAAATAAATATGCGCGTGCACAAGCTGACGAGAGTAAATTAATAAGATCAACTTAGAGCAGAGCCACAAAAGCCACAGTCGAACCGAGTTGCAGTTGTTGCAAACGCCTTTTTGGGTCATCCGAGGATTAGCTGAGCTCATCCCCCTCGCCCTCGCACTCGCCCATTCGTTGTAGCCATGGATGAGATGCCCGACCTGTCGCACCTGACGCCGCACGAGCGCATGCAGATCGAGAATGTGCTCATGCGGCAGAAGCAGGAGGAGGAGAAACAGAACGAGATAATGCGGTGAGTGGCAGCTGCTGGCAACACACATGCAACACCCTCTTACTCCCCCCCCTCTCTCTCTCTCTCTCTCTCTCTTTCTCTCTGTGTATGCAGGCGCAAGCAAGACGAAGTTGTCACGTTGGAGATGCAAATCAGACAGCGCTCCGAGCAGCAGAAGAAGGCTGGCGTCGAGCTGGATGCCACCTGTCACATTTGCCTTAAGACCAAGTTCGCCGATGGCGTTGGCCACATTTGCCATTACTGCAACATACGCTGCTGCGCTCGCTGCGGTGGCAAAGTAACGCTGCGCAGCAACAAGGTAAGCTCAACTCTCAACCCTCCTCCTCCTTCTCCTCTGCCTGGCTCTGATGTGTGTGTGTGCAACTCGACTGACAGCGTGACAGCCTGACACATTTTACAGTTGGCAATTTTCGAGTGCCATTAGACGAGCCTGTCACTTGCGCGGCGACGCATGAAGCCGGCAAAACGCCAGCCACAGCACAGTCAGGCTGCCAGGCTGCCAGGCAGCGCTGCCTCATTTTCCAGCAGTTTACCACTTGCCATTTTCCCAATTTCCCCATTGATAAATTGGATGACACTCTGTCGCCAGTTATTCTGGCGTCTTACTCACGCCAGGCCATCACTCATACGCCCCGTTGCCTGCACGCATAAATAATCGCCACTTATCGCGCGCCAGGCTCGACAATTCCACACGAAATCAGTTCATATTTATAGGGCGCCAGCAGCTGAAGTAATTATTCAGCAAGACCTTCGCTCTCGATTAGCCTCGATGCCTCGATCGATCGGGCATTAATGTGCACTCTCGAGTCCTTTCGCAGCTGCCAATTGGCACAGCAATGTCACATTCCCCCCAGCACATTCGCATTCCCATTCCCATTTTGCATTCGCATATCGCAGCGCACATTTCACTTTGCCCATTTCACATTGCATCGCATTTCAATTACACTTTTTTCAATTTTTATTTTGGCCACTGAGCCGTGACCAGGCTTGGCTTATCATTCGCTGGCCACGTTGCCAAACTGTTTCCCGAAGCGTTGCTAAGATGTCACACAGATACTAAAACACACATTCACATGCACACAAACACTCCTGTGTGTGTGTGGGGGGGGGCAAAGTTGTACAATATTTTTTTGGCCATTGAAATGGAATTTCAATTTGGCAGCCAGTTGCCTACTGCACAAGGGGTGGCACGAAAGATGAGCGACATGTGGAACCAGCAAAATGTCTCATTCTCCTGCAAGGTAGATTCCTCCTCCTCCTCCTCTGATGAGGATATCTCCAGCGAGAACTGCTCAAGCGAGGCCTGCTCTACCTCCTGTTCCTCCTGCTCCTCCTGCTCGTACTCCTGCACTTCACTGTCATCATATTCTGTGCCCTCTGACTCGACTTCCTCCTGCCTGCTCCATTGCGAGACAAGCCAATGCACGCTGCAGAAACCCGAGAAGTACTCGTGGTCCGCACGCTCCACAAATGTGGTTAGCAGTAGGCTAAAGTTGCCCCACAGATCCCACAGCTTGCTGAAGTGGTACAGCAGTTCTAAACGTTGCACTTCCATTTCTGACTTCAATCTGCGCGTGTAAAACGTTTCAAATGCTTAACAAGTATTGACAGCTGCATCAAGGCAACTACTTTACTAAACTGTCTCTCTCTCTCTCTGTCTTGTCAGGTGATTTGGGTGTGCATACTGTGCCGCAAGAAGCAGGAGCTGCTCTCCAAGACGGGCCAGTGGATCAACAAGACGGCAGTGCAGCAGGATGGTTTCATCCGGCGCATCGAACCCGACGGCAGCAGCGTAAGTAGTCGCAGCTAGTTCCCTTCTCTTCCCCTCCTCCTTAACTGGTGCTGTCTCCTGTGCGCAGGATATTTCGCAGCAGGCCATTGTGGATCCACACGACACGACGGACAAGCGGCCCAAGCTGGAGCGCACTCGCAGTGCCGCCGAGAAGGAGAACCTGCCCCTGCAGCGCACTGGCAGCGTGCTCCGGCGACAATATTCGCAGCAGGAGCAGCCCACGAATCGACGCCTTTCCATGTCCGACAATGGCATGGACCCCATGAGTCCGGGCCAGCAGCACCAACAGCAGCAGCAGCACCACCACCAGCAACAACAGCAGCAGCAGCGCCACCGCATGCAGCCCATGAACCCGCAGCAGGCACAGCAATATCAACAGCAACAGCAGCAGCAGCAGCAGGGATACGAGCAGCAGCATTCGCAGAGATCGGGCGCATATCCCGATGATGATCCGCGCTATTATCAGGTGAGTGGCAACAGTTGAAGAGTTCCAGTGTTGCACAATGTCCTCCAACTTCCATCTGCCTTACTTTTCAGGGCGAGCTGGACGGTCTCATGCGACAGCATCCGCATCTTGCGCATCCCAGTCAGGTGCAGCAGCATCCACATCAGCAGCAGCAACATCAACAGCAGCAACAGCAGCAACAAAATCTTATGATGCAGCGACAACAACCGCAGCAGCAACAACAATACGCTGCACGCCAGCAACAGCAGCACCTGCAACAACAGCAGCAGCAGCAGCAGCAGCAACAACGGCAGCAACAACATCCACAAAATGCACAGCAGCGACTGCCACCTCAGCCATATGCAGGACAGGCGACCAGTGTCCAAATCCATCAGCAGCCACAGTCGATGACTGGTGGAGGAGGAGGCGGAGGAGGTTACCAGAAGGCGCCGCCGCTGACGCGCAACATGACGATCAGTGGAGGGCATGCAATGGATGCCACCTCGTATAATCAGCAGCAACAGCAGCAGCAGCAGCGCCGCGCCCTCGCCGGCTCACAGTACGCGTCGCAGCAGCAGCGATCCTTCAGCAGTTCCGAGGAGGAGTTCCATCTGATGGCGCAGGCTCAGGCGCAGGCACAGGGGCAGGCACAGATCGGCTCCGATTACGACGGTGAGTTGATTCGTTTTCTCCAATTTGCACAACTCGTATCGCTGTCTCTCTCTCTCTCTCTCTCTCTCTCTCTTTATCTCCATCTATCTCTCTGTGTCTCTCTTTGTTTAACTTTGAGTGTTAATCGCGTAAGCGTAAGAACTGCTGTGACAAAGCTCTCTATCTTCTCCCCCACCCCCTCTCTCTCTCTCCATTCCTCTCTGTTTCTCTATAAATATCTCTGTGTGTAACTCCTTCCTCGATTTACCAATCTAAGTGTCCAGCATAGGCGAATTCAAATTGTTTTCTGTTTTGAAAAACTCTCTAAGTGTCTCTCTATCTCTCTCTCTCTCTGTCACTCTCTCTCTCTCTCTCTCTCTCTGTCTGTCTCCATCACACTCAATACTTTCTTTTGACTTGCTCGCTCAACAATTTCAAACAAAATACTAAAAAGTAACACACTGCTGTCTCTCATTGGTGCGTTGTCTATTCCTTAAGATCTTTTGGCTTCTTTCACTCTAAACAAATTGTATTGTTGATTATTTTGGAAGCAACATATGTTCATCCTTTTCTCACACTCTTTCTATACGTCTCTTCTTCTTTTTGTATCCTCTTCTCGATGTTATGCTAGCGTTAAGTTTCCAATGACGGAGCCAGTTGCGGGCTTCAGGCTCAACTCAAACTGAAACTTGCAACAGCTCTCGCATTATGGCTAAGTTTATGTCTTATCCCTTAACTAGTTGTAGTATTAAGCACCTTAAGTTAGCCTTAATCGAAGGTACGAAAATAGCCGTACTCGTTGACCTACTTTGCAGTAAAAGGAAGTCTTAAATTTGCACTGGCAAAACTCTTTGGCTGAAGTTTTCAAATGCTTGCAAACGCAGGTTGCATGTGCCGCATGGCAAAAACAGAAAGCGAAACCACAGGCACACTGCACCGCACACACACACACACAGAGAAACACACACATAGATACAGATAGTTGTGTTTTGTAAAGGGAAACATTTCGAGGCGCTTATCTTGGGGCCACTTGACTTTCGGCAACAGCAACAGCAGCGACCGCAATGGCAACATAAGCGAAATAAAATAAAAATGAATTGTCAGTGGCAGCAGCAAAGAGGTGGGGCAGGGGCAGGGGCAAGGGCACAACAGCAGGCAGGCAGGCAGGCAGGCAAAGGAACCGCGACAAGTGCGCACTCTGGGCCACGTTGCATACTTTTAGGCGTGCAATTTTTTACTCTCCTTAGCCGCTGCCCGTTAAATGCAATCAGCATAAATTATATGCAGCAGCAGTGTAGAAAAGTGAGAGGCGCAGGGGGCAAGAACAGGATAGGCGGCACTGCTCGAGGCACAGCTGACCCGAAAACACATTTTCCAAGCAGCAATAGGCAATAGGCAAAGGGCCTTTCCTTTTTGGCAGCAACCACAAGATATCAAACTATGGTACAGTTGCCCAAGGAGTTGGGGGAGAGGGGTGCGGTCTGTAGAGCAGCATGTTTCCTGCCGCTGTTTGCTGCATGCTTTGCTGAGCGACAACGTCGTCGTCGTCGGCGACACTGTCAAGTGCGTTTGCTGGCGAAATTTATTATCCTAATTAGAAAGTTTCTTGTCGGCACTTGGCTGCCAGCCTCAATAACAACTCGCCACGCCCCCGCTGCAGCATGCTACGCTTGACTGCGCCTATTACAAGGCGCATGCAACATGGCGAGGGCTGATTTAAATTTCTTTTCTTATTTTTTTTTATTTTATTGCTGCACATTAGCGTGCAAAGTTTCTGGCAAGCATGTTGCACTTGGCACGCCCCCAGCAAGGCCTGCCCCCTCGCCCGCCCCTTGCCACTGTGCTGGGCTACATATAATAATTATTGATTTCAACTTTGGCCCCCAAACTTGCGAGAACTGCAAGAAAACCGTGTGGCATAAAATTAGGCAGAAAACTTTTTGGTCTACCCAGCGATGTCGATAAGCAGCTTGCTGCGCCACCTCAACAGCACCCCCGCACCCCCCGCACAAACTCCCCCGTTCAGCCGGTGCAGCTGCACTAGGGAACACCTTCAGCGCGTACGGCACTCGAAGCCACGCGCCACAACGTCGCTACAACTCACCACAGCCACAACTCACCACACGACGCGATGCTCTGTTCACAATGGACGATGCACGCACGCAAAGCGTTCCCAGACGTCATGCGTTGGAATTCGTTCCCACTGGAAATTCCCACAGCAAGGGCGCATGCGCTGACAATAGCAAACCCCCTCCCCCACCCCCCTGCCACTGCCCTCTCTGTCGTTCTCTCTCTCGCCCTCACTCACTCTATCTCTCTCTCTCTCTCTCTCTCTTTTGCTGCCACCTTGCTGTGTGCATGTTACACGGCAGCAGCAGCTGATGATATTGCGGAGCGCGCGTAATGTCGAATTTATTTGATTTTGGCCCAAAATTATGTGTAGGTGGAGGGGGAACAGAGTGAGTTGTGGCAGCAATGCGCTGCATGTGAACTAGAAAAGTACTCTAACTGTGGTTAAACTGTCTCACATTGTCGTAGGTCTCTCACTCACAGCAAGGGTATGTAGTGAGAGCTGATTTTGGGGCATTACTTTATATATATAAAGACAGTGCTGATTTCATGTTATTACTTTAGACATATAAAGGGTATTTTTTGTTTTTTAGCTGTGGAAGTTTCCCTTAAACTTCTACTCGACTGCTGTCTACACAGTCCAGTCCAAGATCTGAGTTGTGTTTGTTGTTCTCGGCTGCCCTTACAAATTGCCTGCTTAAAATGTTCCCACGCAGCGTTTGCTTTACTGCGTCACGCTGTCACCACGCTTGATGGCGCCAGCTCCTGCTACTGCTTCGGCTTGTGCTTCTGCTTCTGCTTCTGCTCCTCCTCCTGCAGGCACTTTTGCCAAACTCTGGCCAAGCTCTGCTGAGCTTCAGCTTAGTGCAGCGACGTCATTTCATTCACTGCGTTTCATTTCGAGTAGCGTCATGCTCTTTACTACGATATCACCAACAACAACAGCAACAACAGTGAGAACAACAACAACAAGAACAGTGAGAACAGCGTGAAGAGGGAGAACTAATGCACTTGCAATCCAGTTAGACAGAACGGTTAGTGAAGCATCCAACACGCGCGCGCCTACGCTACGCTAGACCTAGGGTATGTAGGGGGCTGTATGGGAGAAGGGCGGGGGTAAGGGGGAGCACACTGGAAAGCAAAGCCAAACACGTTGGAGGTGGCAGAAAACACAAACACACAACTTGCCACAGTCCCAGCGGCGACAGAGGCAAAGGCAGCGACAGAGAGGCCGCCCCTGGCCAAGGCTCAACCCGCTGACCCCAACGTGCAGCAGTAGCAGCAGCTGTCAATGTTATCGCAGTCGGCGTCGCTGCTGGCTGCGCTGCTTCGTTGGCAGCGCGTTGGCCACGCTTAACATTATTTTTAGTTGTGCATTGGAAGCGCCATGGGAAAGTGCTGCCTACAACAGCAACGACAACAGCAGGCGAACTTGTAATATTGTTATTGGAAATGTTATAGGCAACTACAATAATAATAACAACAATAACTGACAGTGGGGTAGGGCTGTGGGGAGTGGGGTAGGCGCCGAAAGGAAAGCGAAAACGTGGAGCGAAAATTCCATTGAGGTTTTTTGCGAAATCGAAACGAAACGAAACGAAATTAGTTTTCGATGAACTTTAAAGGCGACCAAACACACACAGAGAGCGCGCGCTGACTCTGTCTCTGCCTGCCTCTGATGCTGCTGCCTGCATCGTTTTTCACGGCTCTCGTTGAGTCTCTCGCACGTGTCGTGGCGAATCGCAAATAAAATAACGCAAAACTCAAAAGCGGAAAAGCGCAAAAAAGCGGAAAAACGGCAAACGGAGTTAGCGCGATACGCAGGAGATATTCAGTTAGCGAGTGGCGGAGATATCTAGTAACCTAATGGATTATGGAGAAGGACGAGAAATCCTCGCGATATCCTAGTGAAAATACGCGACAACGAAAGTGAAAGTGAAGCAGTGAAAGTGTGCGAAAGTGTGTGCGGAATTTAAGGCGAAGGTTGAGCGCAAAAGCAACCTTGAAGCGAATTGTGCAGAAACAACACAACAGCAGCAACAACGCGACGGCAACAGAAAAAGCAAAATAATCATAGCAAAAAAAAAAGGAGAAAATTGCTTATTTGTGTAGGTGTGTGTGTGTGTGTGCACGAGTCGACTGTTAAATAACTCGTAATTGCCGTCGAATATTTAATTATTAAATAGTCCTCAGCGCGAAGGACACAGATAATAATGCAATTAAAAAGGTCCTCGCAAACGGGCCCCGTCGCGTTGCGGCGCCTCGCGGCAAGAAAACACAAACAACTGTGTGTGCAAATAGTGAAAATCAAGTGGGAACTGTGTGAAAATATCAATTGTGCCTCGACTTCGATCCTTAAATAAATTCAACGTCGTGGGAAAATGTTCGCCAAGTGAATTTCGATTGCTGCATAAATCAAAATCTAATTTTTGGCCAGCCTAAAGCTGCGCAAATTGTGGCGCCCATTGGACGCCTTCACATATGGCAACCCACACACACACACACAAACACATACACACAGAGCACACACATTCACATTGTAGTACCAGCTGGCAAACATTTGCTTTATCTTTTCAGTTTTAGAGTGTAAAGTTTATTTTAAGTTTTGTTTTTACTTTGCTGAATCACAGATTAACATATGCCTACATATGGCAACGTGTGTGTGGCAGGCCGTGTGTGTCCAGCTTAAGGCAAAAGGGCAGAGCCTCTAAAAAGTGCTTCAATTATTTACAGCATGTTACAAATTGAACGAAACTAACCACAATCAAAGCAATTAAAGCAATTAAACTAATTAACTAACCTGAAAGCAAAGCAAAGCAATAGGCAAGAGGTGAGTGCCGTACGCAAATTGTGCTGCAGCTGCAACAAAACCAACACCAACACAACACCAACACAAACAACAACAACACGAACAGCAACTACAGCAAGAACAAGCAACGTAGCTAGAACACAACACAAATGCTTAGGCAGCAAAGTGCCAACAACAATAGCAAAGGCAACATTTAAATGCAAAATACAAATAGATTAGCACACAACAACACACCCTGCGATACAACCCACAACTAACACAATCGAAGGAAATACTAAGGGAAATTGAATCGCTTGCAAAGTAGCCAAAAAATGTACAAGGCTATGCCAAATGATTTGCTAGTTGAAAACAGATCACAACAACACAAACAACAAACAAAAACCTAATCGTTGCCAAAAAACCTACAAAATGCTTAGACATACACTGTGCAAAATCAGGGAGAATCAACGAAAATAGAACTGAAAATAGGCAAATTTAGAGAGTTTATATATGGGTAGATGTTCGAGCTTTTAAAGAACTCCCAGCCTGGCTATTTCTGGCTGTCCATTAACAGTTAATTTGGTCTGCCATGTTTAGCTTGAGTTGCACATGTAAAAATAAATTTTTGTAGCATACTTTTAAGCGCTGCCCCGACCGCTAATCGTGCTGGGACCACATAGAGATATAAATTCAATATAATCTGTGTGTGTGTGCATGTTATGTTATTATATATGTATCTGTGGGAAGTCGAGGGGCAGCTGTGGCTGCTGCAAGTGCATTAAGAACCCCCCCCCTTACCCTTTGCCAGCTGCCTGCGTATTTGCATTTCGATTAGCGCGCAAAAGGGATGTAAACTTTCGCTGCTCGCTTTGGTTTAATTCATGAATAAAGCGAAATCAATAGACAAAACGAGAACGAAATGGCGAACTGACCACGCGGGGGTTGCGGGTGAGCACAGCCAAATGTCAACCGCAGCGCGCGATGCTCAACGCGTGGCGCATATGGCAGCCTGGCTGTAAATAAGTAAATAAATATAGACCACGCACATACACGCACACACACACACTCCATTTATCTGTCTGCCTGTGTGTGTGGGAGTGGGTGTGTTTGGCTTGCGGCCTATTTTAAAATGCGAGCGGCTGCAGCTGTGGGAACGGGACGAATTTAATTAAAATGTTGACCGACGGCTTTCGCACTGGTACAAGGCGTTGTTGTGGGTGTGCGTGAGTAGGCGTACGTACGAACGTGTGTGTGTGTGTGTGTGTGTGGGCGTGTGACTGTGTGTGGTTATGCATGTGCAACTGTGCGTATGAGTGACATTAATGCGAACATTGAAGCTGGCCAAAGGGGACAACACGGAGGCGCGCAACACTAACGCATTTTCGTGCGTACTTCTTGTTGTTGCTGTTGTTGCTGGTGTTGCTGTTTGTTTGTGCTATTTATGCGCCTGCGTCTATCTGTGCGCGTGTGTCTGTGTTTGCGCCTGTTTGTCTTTGTATCTGTGTGTGTGTGTTTGTGTGTGTGTGCTGCTTGCTGGTTTAAAAATAGAACAAGCTGTTCTCGCCTGCCACGCTCTACCGCTCTGCTCAGCTCGTCTCTGCTCTGCTCTTACTGTGCTTTTGCCAGCCGCAATGCCCAACAACACCTAACCAACACTGGCAGGCTCCTCCGCTCGTCCTGCTGCCAGCAGCTGTCGGGCAACTGGCTAGAATTTATGGACAAAAATTTATACATATAAAAAACAGGAAGCAAGTGCGGCACACACACACACAGAAACAAGCAAACACAAACTAAGATGAAATTTTGTTTGATTTTGGCATTTTTGTTGTGCGTTGATTGTGCATAGCTTCGCACACACACACACACATGCGCACAGAACAAAGCACAGGCAGCAACGACGAAGCCAGCGACAGACCAAGAGACCAACAGACCAAACGACCGTCCGTGTTTTTCTACATTGTATTGATTTTTGCATTCTTTGCGCCTTCTTTTCTTGTTTCGACTTGCCTCTTTCTCCCTCTCTCTCTCACACTCTCTCTCAGACTCACTCTATCTCGCTTTGCCTTTCACTCCACCTCCACTGCAATTGTGCGTGTGTTTTAGCGTTTGCCGCAAAGGCAACACTGGGCTACAGGAATAAGCAACTTGGTGCGAAATGAAAACATATGTCCAGCTAATAAAGAAGAAAGTGCAAATTTGGGAAAATTCTTTAATTTGGTGAAAGCAAATCAAATTGAGAAGGAACTTTGATTTAATTAATTCCTGAACTCAAAGAGAAACATCTAAAGTGGAATTTATTTATTTATTTATTTATTTATTTGGAATGTGTTAACTTAGTATCAAAATGAATTGAATAATGGAAATATTCTTGAGATGATCAAGTAGTGTCATATAACATACCTAGAGCTTGGTTAGCGAACCTTATCCATACGTATCTATACTACATCGACAGACCTTAACCAAATCAAATTGTGCTATAATCAGCTGACGATGCTTTGCTGCTCTATACTCGCTTATACGTAGGCATAATCCGAGAATCCAAGAGACGGTCGAACTGTGTAATTTACTTTACTTTCGCTTTGTTTTCTTTTGTTTTGTTTTCGTGAGTTTCTTTGTTTACACGTAAAACGTCTGCGTGGTTATTGTTGTTGTCCCTGCTGCTGCTTCTGCTGTTTTTATGTAATTTTTATGTACACACATACACACACTGAGATGTGCATATGTGTGTGTATTTTCTGGTCTCTTTGTTGTTGTTTCTGCGCTGTTTTGTCGTCGTCGTTACGGGCACAATAAACGTTTTATATCGTGACCAAAGTCAAAAGAAACTGTGCCAGGGGTATGGCCCACAATAGGAGGACACCAACATACTGTACATGAGTGCGTGAGTATGTTCATGGGTCTCTCTCTCTCTCTCTCCCGTGTGTGTGTGTGTGTTTGTACCAGTGTGTGTCAAGTTTAAAGAAATGGGCGCAATGCGCTGTTCGAGCCTGTTCTGCCTGGCGCGTGTGGCCAAATAAATTAAAATGTAGCTAAGCCGTAGACATAAGAACTGAAAACACCTGAAAACACCTACGTAGTTATGTAATTAGTTTATGCCTCTTTTGCGAGCACCTACCCCTGCCCCCGCCCCACCCCCTCGATAAGCTCGAATTAACGCTAAGGCTAAGCTAGCTAGTAAGTTAGGTCTGAGCTTGCCTCGCAAACGTATTCGCCGCTTTATCGTATTATCGTTATCGTTATCGTTTATATTATCGCAAATATGTATTCATATTTTCTCCATTCTTTCTTCTATTTTTTAACCACCCAACGATAACCCAAAACCAATCCAAACCAACCTGACCAATCAAAAATGCCCGCCACAAAAAATATTTTGCAATTTTCAAAAAAAAAAAAAAACAACAACAATCGAATTGTTAACAATTACAACAACAACAACAGCAGGTAATTTTGGCGGCGTGCAAAGTGCGCACACAAATCTCTCGCCCGGCGATCTACAGATTCATGCAAATGTAAGCACAAAAAAAAAAAAAAAAAACTAAAAAAGAAAAAATACTAAAGAAAAGAAAACAAAATCAAACAAAGTTTTTACATTTTTAATGTGTGTTCTTCGATTTGTTCCTTGTTTCTGTTATCGTTATCGTTATCGTTATCGTTTTGTTTGATTTGTTCAATGATCCAAGAAAACACCACTTGAATGGAATGTACATCAATGTCGTCTATCTCTCTCTCTCTCTGTCTCGCTCTCTCTTTGTTAATCCTTACTTACATCTCCTTTGTTCGCGCACCTACTGCAGTCCAGTCCACACTTAGTATTAATCCTTGCTCCTTCGATGTTATTTATATGTGTGTGTGTGTGAGCTCCTTGCCGGGGATCGTTTGTTAATGTTTTTTATTATTTTGTTCTGCTTACAAAGCCATATTCACAATAGACACTGCGTTTTGGATACCGCACACCCCAAGTTCCCCTCTCACACACACACACACACACTGCGCTCCCCGTTTACGTTTTAAGTGTTCTTCTTTCATTCTTTTTTCCGTAATTTCTTTTTGTACATTTTAATGTCAATGTAAATTAAGAGAAAACAAAAAATGAAAAACTACGACAAGAATTTGCATGGATATCGTAACGCTGTTTCCTCCTAACTTAAATACAATCTCTCAAGATTACACACACAAACACACACACATTTCGGAACACAAACAGAGACTCTCACAGCTCTGGCTACCACCAGTCGTGATCATATACTTAGAACATTTAGAGACCCAAGCCAATCCCGAACTCAAATTGTAGACTTGAACAATTTATAATATTCTTTAATCTTCTAGGCACAAGAGATAAGTATTGCAGTATTTCGATATATTTACTTATATCTCCAATGTTCCCAGGCACACAGATCCCCCTTCACTTTAAGAACTGACTAGTCTGGCATGTTTTATGCGCCTCAGCACCTCAGATTAAAGAGCTCCCTACAATTTGATCTCTATGCTTTGTAACAGCTCTGCAACTCTCTCCACCTCTCCTCTCTCTCTCTCTCTGTCGTACTCTCTTAAATTATATAATGCTGGCTCTTAACTAGCTTACAAACATACTCTTCTTATACGTATACTACTCTGATATTATCATATTTTCAGCATCTACCAAGATTCATACGAGCTTATTAGCTTTGCAATGCTCAACTAAATTTGATTTTGTACCCTTTGTAAATGCTGGAAATACATCCACATAAGTCTCTTACACTTACATCTGATACACACATGATCTGTACTCTAGGATAACATTTTCAGCATCTATTAAGAAACGTATTGGAAGGCAGTTCTAAATTAATAGTATATTAATCTCACAAATCTTAAGTTCACACTGAGAGTGCGCCCCCTCATAAGTCTTTCAATCTCTCTCATACGTATTACGTTATTAACAAAGAAGATACTTGTATGTATTTTGCTTTATATTGGAACAACACCAGCAACAACAACAACAACATGTTATGTTCATTAGCACCTCTGACCTCTGACCTCATTTCGCCGATATTCTTCCCGAAGGACAACAAACTAATGTCAGGCGAGCAGCGAATGCGTCTCAAGAAAGCAAAACGAGCAATTAAAATGTGTTTCTCGTACTTCTCCGTCCCCCATAGAGCCCCCGCCCCGTCTGTACTCCCCTACCTAACCCACTACCTAAGCCAAGCCAAATCGAGTTTATGCCAAAAACAAAACAAAAAAGAAACCTTTACTAGTACATCCTCAATCAACAGGCGGCCGTCTTCAGGTGCGCACGGATCCCTGGCGCCAGCAACGCAGCCTCAACGAGCGCGATCTACTGACTGTCGGCGGCTCGTACGGCGGCTCCTCGACTGACTATCGCCTGCTAGGCCACTCTAACCAGAGACTGTACGCGTCGGCGGACCAGCGCGACCGTTACGAGCTGCAGCTGCAGCATCGCGAGCGCCTGGAACAGTATCCCCTGACGAGGACCGCACGGCTGGACGTGCAGCAGCGCAACTCGCTCAACCGCACCAATCACGAGCGACAATTTGGAACTGGTGGAGGAGGGGGAGGAGTTGGAGGAGCTGGTGTCGGTGCTGGCGCCTTCCGTCGTGCGCCGCCCTTGGCCGCGGCCAGCGGCTGTGGAGGCAGCAGCAGCAGCAGCAACAGCAGCAGCTACTATCTAAGCCAGAGCCAGAGCCAGAGCAAGCCGCAGATTGTTATCGGACCAGGAGCGGGTGCAGGTGCAGGTGCAGCAGCAGGAGCAGCAGCATATGAACGAAGCGGCGCCATGTCGGCGACAGCTGATGGCGCCCGCGGCAGCCTGAGCCGAGAGCGCGGCCTGCTCGGCACTGGCGGTGGCGGTGGCGGCGGCGGCAGCAGCTCCCTCAGCTCCACCGAGGCCGCCTACTGGGATGAGCCGGCGGGCTCGACATCCTCATCGTCGGCAGCGCAAGACTCGCGCCGCTTCACCGAGCGCAGAATAAAGAAGACAGTGCGCTTCGATGCCCACGACGATGATACGTCGTTGCTGGTGCCAACTGGTTCCAGTGGCTCTGCCGGTCCCTTGCCGCCGGTGACCACAATTCTGCCCTCAACGGCCGTCGATGTAGGCGCCGCAACACTTCTGACCAGTGCCAAGTTGGCACAGCCCCACGACGGTGACTGGACGCGTTGGGAGGCCGAACGACAAGGCAGCCAGGACTCGGCCACAAAAGACTCGGGCATCGATACGAGCAGCACGTTCACCAGCAGCGAGGACTCTAACCGCGGCGACGGCCCCAAGGTATCACCCAGACGCACCCAGGGAACCACAAAACTCTTCCTTCGATACGAAAACTGATCTCAACTTTCCCGATAATTGCATTTTGTCTGTGTAGAGTCTGAGTGTGTTCTTTGTGGTACCCAGGACAATCTGTCCGACAATCTGTCTGTCTGCCAGTCTGTCCCCCTCTGACATATGCCCCCAATTCCCAAATCGATCTCTCTCTTTCTCTCTCTCTCTCTCTCTCTCTCTCTCTCTTTGTCTCTCTGTCTTTCTCCCTTTCTCTGTCTGTCTCCTCCTTTCTCTATCTGTGTTTGTTGTTCTTGTCATGTCTTCAAATCGCCAACCCCTCCATAAAAGTACATAGTATGTAAAGTATAACGCCGTCTAGTGTTTTCAGTTTGCATTCCCCATAGGACACACCCGCAAAAAGCAAAGCCAGCCAGACTCTATAAGAAATTGAATATACCACAAAGTATTCAAACATTAACCGAACCCAAAACTAGCATTAACCAAAGCAATGCATGTCGTAAAGTTGTTGCTATATTTTACCCCAAATCTAAATGTTGTCTGTACCACATCCATAACAAACCCTTTGCATGGAGCACCCGCTTAGATCCCATTCCAGGTACACAAGAGTAAATTTGCACGTCTTCCTCCTCGCATGACTCAATTCAATGTTCGTAATTCTGTTTCCGTTTGTCAACACTCTTTTTTGAAGCTTATCTGAATTTTTAACGAATTTTTCAAATGGTTTTCGATGCGAAAACCGAAACATGTGTGTGTTCTCAAAGTAGGTCTTTAATGCTGAAACTCAAGCAACATGTGAATGATATTCTATCTACTCTATCTACACTGTCTAACCGAACTTAGTAGAAACTGTTTCTAGATCGTAAGAACAAAAGAAAAAAGAGAAAACTGAAACTGAATGTAAAAACGGATTGTACAAAATGTTTTCCATTCAATATTAATAACTGTCGTTCTTCGTTTTTGGTTTGTACTGTAAGAAACTACAATAGTTTAAGCCTATCTATAAGACTGTTGTATGGTGCAAATCTAAAACTATAACCATTCTACTTCCTGCATACGATCATCGACATACCGCAAACCTCAAAATACCAAAAACACAATCTATGCTAAATTGACATCCACGATCTCACCCGACACCATCCGATCTCAATATCCATTGTTACCACCACTAATATCAACAACACCAATACCACCACCACCACCACCACCTCGACCAACCAATCCACCACCGACACCACCGCTGTTATCTGTACATACCCATGTGTATCTGTAGAATCCGGTGAATTGGCAAACATCCGCGGATAATACTCGATTGATCGGTCACATGATATTACGTAAATATTACGACGGGGAAGATATATTAGGCTTAAAGGTGAACGGCGGTCAGCCCATAGGCATTGGAGGTCCATGCGGGGCCATTGTGGAGAAGGTGAAGCGCGGTTCGGTGGCAGATCTCGAGGGCTGCATACGATCAGGTAAAGAACATTCACAGATCCATTTAAATCGATCATCTTAAGAGTGCCGACTCGGTTCAATCAATGAAGTAAAGAAAAAAGAAACCAAATCAGAAACTAAAGCCTGAATTTCTTTAGTAAATTTATTGAGCTCTGCGCACTCTGATCGAATCAACATAAATTCATTATTCATCTCTCAAACTGTCTCTGTCTTTCTCTCTCTCTCTATGTCTCTCTGTCTCTATGTTTCTCCATCGCTTCATTGCATTCACACACATTACAATACCAACAACAACAACAACAACAACAACAATCGTGTTGCTGATCACAGGCGACGAGATCATCGAGTGGAACGGACGCAGCCTGCAGAACAAGAGCGCCGACGAGGTGTACGACATCATCGACGAGAGTCGACTGGATGCGCAGGTGGAGTTGGTCGTCTGCCGTTCGCTGCTGCTGCCCACCGGCGCCAGCAGCATCGACAGCGGCGGCAGCAGCAGCAACGTCAGCCCCAGCAGCGCTTGCTCCGGCTCTGGCAGCAGCGTGACCCGCCGTTCCTCAGCTAACTTTCCGCACAGCGCTCTGGCCAGCAGCATGGCTGGCAGCGCGGTCGTCAGCAGCGGAGGGCGTTACCTGCAGCGTAAAGGTGAGGGGAGGGGGCCAACAGTTTGCCAACTACATGAGTGTGTGTGTGTGTCTGAACTTGACTAAATGAACACTAATGAAACTGAACCATTAAGAGCGGTTACCTTAGGGCCCACAGTGTATGTCTAAGCTAAATAGCTGCGATCTATATATATGTGCTATATATGCTATATACATTCCTGGTATTCCAGCACAAGCTAATCACATTTCTATATCCACCAACAGCGCCGGCAGTTGAGGCCCTCGAGCTGCACCGGGAGAAGCCGAGCGTACTGATCACCTCGCCTGGCTCACCTGACCTGCACATAAGTGGCTCGGGCAACGGACTGCGACATCGTGGCAGCGGCAACTCGGGTGCCACACAGGTGCAGATACAGCGCCTGGGCGCGAACCACAGCAGCGGCCACAGCGGCCTCAGCTGCCACAGCCACAGCAGCAGCGGCAGCGGCAGCAGCAGCAACAGCAGCGCCACACTTCAAGCCGCCGCTGGCGCCGCCTCGGGCGCCCTGCACAACACAACGACGGCGGGCCACCACCATCATTGCCATCCGGCATCTGCATCACCGCCATCGCACACGCATCCCCTGTCGTCGCACCCGCACCCGCATTCGCATTCGCACGGCCACGCGCACGTGGCACACGGTCATGGCATGGGCGTAACAACGCAGCCAATCCCCATCGAGGGGCGGCTGCAGCTGAAGCTCGGCTACGATCAGAACACACTGCAGCTGATTGTGACACTCGTCTGTGCGACGGGCCTGTCACTGCGCCAGAGCGGAGCAGGGCGCAATCCCTATGCAAAAGTAAGTGAAGCCTAATCACACAAACATTCATGAAAGCCTTCCGCTAAGCCATCCATATGTGATATATGTTCCAGGTGTTCCTTCTGCCCGACCGCAGTCACAAGTCCAAGCGACGCACAAAAACGGTGGGCACCACCTGCGAGCCGCGCTGGGGTCAAACCTTTCTGTACTCGGGTCTACGGCGTTGTGATCTCAACGGTCGTCTGCTGGAGGTTTGTCTCAGTCTTCCAGCCTAAGAGTTTCCCTCACCATCCAAATTTTTCAATGTCAATTTCATTACATAGTTTTCTTAACTTGTATATCTTGATTATAATTTAAAGATTATTGATATTTATATTCCATTTTATATTCAATTATTACATTTAATCATTCATATTTCCAGTTATATACGATTTTCTATTGCATTTTTCTATAATCACATTTTATCATATATATTGACATTTATATACCATTTATAATCACATTTTATCAATCAATTTAACTTATCTTGATTTTTCTATCAAGATTATTGATATTTATATATTATTTTATATTCAACTATCACATTTTATCAATCATATTTATATTTATATACGATTTGAATCATTCAATTGATTTTATTTACAATGGTAATATATTCAATTATCACACTACCATTCATATTTATATTATATTTATATACGATTTTATATTTCATTTCTATTATGACATTTTATCATTCATACTAATATTTATATACGACTTTTATCATTTAATCTTTACTTGTACATTTTGATATTTCTATCAAGATTATTGATATTTACCATATACATAATTTCATATTCAATCATTATTGTAATACCATTTTGTCATGCAATCTAATTTGCATATCTTGATTTGTCTATCAAAATTATTCCTATTTATATACCATATCACATTCCAATATTGTAATCACATTTTATAATTCAAATTTTTAATAACGTGACGATATACAACATATGCAACCTCCATTCACTATTATAGGTCACACTGTGGGACTATGTGCGATACGGGGCTAACGACTTCATCGGCGAGGTGGTCATCGATCTGGCCCACCACATACTCGACGACGAGGCCGAGTGGTATCAGCTGCAGCCGCATCAGGACATCTCCCACCTCGTATGTCTTGCCAGGGACCCGAACTCGATTACGTTTCAATTCGTTTCGTTTAATTTATGATCTCTTTTGGGTTCCACCTCGGCTTCAGTTCGTTTCATTTCGTGTCGTTTCGATTCATTACGTGTTGCGTTTGCTCCTAACTAAATGTTGATGTCTTGGTTAACGTGAAAGACCCCCGACCCCCGCCCCGAGCCGAAGCTCGTTGAGGTTTTATGAGCGAAAAACACAATATCGAACAAAAAAATAAGCTGGGTGTATGCATTATGCATTTCTTTTTAGTTTCTGGTTTTATTTTGTTATTGTTATTGTTTTTTTGTTGTCGTTTTGTGTTCTCTTTGGTTTTGGGTAACTTAGATGTAACGTTAATCCCTGCAGCCGTCCACAAATTGAACTAAATTATTAACTCAGCATTGCCATATCTTTTGTTTATGTCCTGCACCACCCGCCAAACCAAATGAACAAATAAAATAACATCCTCAACTCAACCACCTACCACAAAAAATCACCATCAACAACAACAACATAATTCAACAACAACAACAACTACAACCACACAACAACAACCATGAACAACGATACGTGCTCGCTTCATGCGCCGTTCCGTTCCGTTCTGTTCCATTGCAAAAATAAATTTATGACAACAATAACAACAACAACAGTTACGTGACGAGGGCAGCGATGTGGACGGCATGATACTGACACCGACAGATCATTTATCACCGCCCAGCACGATGTCGCGTCTGAGCGACTCGGACACAACGTCCGAGTGCGACATCGATGGAATGACGCCGGGTGCTAGCATATCATCCATGGGCAGCTCCAACAGCCCCCCACTGCTTGAGGTAACAACAACAACAACAACAACCACAGTCCATAACACACACTGAGAGATACAACAATAACAACAACAACAACAACAGCAACAGCAACATGAACAAAAACAAAATCAAAATACATTATTTATGTACATATATGAAATACTATACCTACTTACGACCCAAACAGTCACAGTGGTTGTATATGCAACAAGAACTGACAGCAGCAAGAGTGGGGACACACACACACACACACATTCACACACGTGTAGTTACAGACAGACAAACGCAGCTTGCCACTTTCAGCAGCTCTTCAACAAATTGCTCGCTCTCTCACACACACACGAGCAAACACACACACAAATACAAACCTTCCGTTGTGAAAAACAGGAAAGCAAAAACAATTCTTTCTTTTTCGTACAACTACAGAGCTCACGGTACAGTAGAGTTTTTGAAATAAAACACAGAGTTAATAATCGAAAGTAAATCAATTAAATTTCTGAAAATCTCATTCGAAAAACGTTTAATCACTCTGCAAATGTATCGAAAGCTTCGGTTGCCGAATTTGTGTGTTCTCTCCTCGTTTTAAAACTCTGTTTCTCTGCTTTTCTCTATGTGCGTGTGCATTTTCCTCAATGTGTAATTCAAATCTCACAATCAGAGCATCGCCAGCCCATCGCACATCACGCATAGGCCCTGTCTCGCGTGCCGTTGACATCCACCCCCCAGTTCTCGACTCCATTGCTGCTCCTGTCAGTTACAGTTTGCCGCATGCTGGCGCAATCCGTTTCATTCATTCCCCGATCAGTTCATATGAGAAACCATTTGCTGTACATATGTTGCACACATTTGAGAATTGTATAAAGTAATTATCGTTTAATGTTTTCCTCTTTCGTTTGTTCTACATCTAATTGGTGTCGTTTTGTTTTGCGTGTGTTAAATTTTTCACTCTCTATTCTGTAAACCAAACTCAATTCTCAGCTCTTCGCTCTTTCTACGCTATACTAACTAACTCTACTACTAAACTAATTGAATCAATCTAACCTTAACTAATCCAACAACAGCGCGAAGTGTTTCTCTATTAAGCATCAATTTTCAGCTCTATCTTTGCATTTAAGATCAATTTAAATATTAATTAAGTTGGGTAGGTTAAGTTTGAGTGTATTAATTGAAGGAAAACATATCTTGAAAACTTGAGAACACATACTACCTATAAAAAACTGACTAATTGAAAGAAATTTCAGTGACTGAAAATTTCTAGCCTCAACGCTGCATCAAAACCAAATCCAACTGCACTTGAGGCCTATATATCTAAAATATCTGTCCGCTTATCTTATATCTATTATCTTTAAGCCTTAAGTTAGCTTCTGCATGCCAATCGCCTCCCTCATACTTCTCTCCGTAGCTTTGAGTGTGTAGATTTGCTACTTGTACTTGTGTATTATGTATTATGAGTTGTATTGCATTCCCAAGACTTTTGCGACTGTGGCCACAATTAACCCATAGTCACCCACACAGAAGACTCTGCTCACTCCCCACACACACACAAACGCAATGTAAGGGTTAACTGAGTTCATGTTGAAACCAATTTGATTTACTCTTTACTCATTTTGATCATATTATATGTACATAAATATTTGTCTACTCCTCTCGTTCTCTTGCTCTCTTTCTGTCTTTCCTTCTTTTAAAAACTAACATACACATACGCACAACACACGTTCATTGTGTTTTGGATAAATCCAATATGCTACTACCCTATTGCTTCCACAAAACGCCCTATCCACATGATATATATATATATTTACAAACCACATAATTCAGCTCGATCTAAACGAGCGTCGCTCCAGACGTGACATGTCACCCCAGGGCCGCAAACGGGTGGCCGGCATGGTGGCCCGAGATTATCGCACTGTATCTGGCATTGGACAAAGTTATCACAATCAGGTTTGCACCTTAGCTAAATTAACGCATCACTCCAAATTTGTACCAGAACATTCAGTACAGACAGACAGCACAACAAGTAGGTCAAAAACACAGTCAGTATATACAACGATTCATTTATATAATTGGACACTTCTGCCCAGCTCAGTGAAGATTAAAAAGAAGTCACAGTAATGCGCTTAGAAGCTCATCTCATATATAAACAAATTGGCAATTCAGAAAGAACAGGGATGGATCATTAACAATTGACGCTGCCAGTCAATGAACTATATCAAATATTTATGTTTATTCCATTTAACTGAAAGTCTCCTCATGTCTTTCTAATTTATGTTAGATAGGCCTACAACTAATTTATCTGCACTTTCAACTCGAAACTTTTCCAATCTCTGCAAACCTTACAAACCTTAACCTACTAACTGTTTAATTAATTGAAAAAGCAACGCTGCAATCAGCTGTCAAACAGATTGAGAAGATACGAGGTGTGTTCAAAAAGTATCGCGAAACACTTATAATCTTTACGCCTCTCACAACCAAACAGATGTTCGGGAAAAGTGTACCAACATAACAAAACAAAAAAAATCCGAACTCAATTATACGTTATCCACGAAAATTCAAAATTCGCGATACTTTTTGAACACACCTCGTACAAGATCTGTTCCAACTGATCGGAGCGTAGTTTGCGTGTTGTTAAATTTGTTCGTTTCGAAATTGTATTAAGCTCTTTCTAAGTATGCCTGGACTTGTACCTATACTTAACTCAGTATCTCTTTATCTCGTACTCTCCTTGTTCCAGTAGAAGTTGCAGTAACAGTTAATCAAAAATAAAAGTACACACACTCTAATTAACTTGAATGAAACTCAGAACCACTCCACTCTCTCTCACACATCTAGTTTGTAAGTTCCACAGGACTCTCTGGACCCGGCTTTCTTTTCCTGATCTTGCTTGGGCGGCTCACTAAATTCTTAATCCTTCTTTCTACTTCTTTCGCGACCCGCACCCGCAGGCTTCTGCCACGGGATACTATCGACGCGGTGGCGGCGGAAATGGTGTTGGAGCTGCCATTGGACCCGGTGGCATGAGCTTGAGTCAGCGCAGCCATTCGGCAGCCCCCAGTGACAACTACCATAGTGGTGTGGCAAGTAGCCATAGCGGGCATCCGGGTCCTGGCTACGGCTACAGGAGCAGCAGTCCACGGCGAGGATCCCTGTCGCCGCCCGACGATCGCTACGTTGACTATCCAGTGCTTCCAATTCACGGCTCACCCAACTCAGCAGCCTATCCAGGCAGTGGAAGCTCAGCGGCAGCGGCAGCAGCAGCGGCTGCACAAGCAACACAGCAGCAGCGTTTCCAATCACGTTCAGCGACTGCCACGCCGACGGGATCACCCAAGAAGCGACAACTGCCACAGGTGTGTAAAGAATCAAATGGAAATCGAATTATGAAGTATATATTCAAATTATCGATGTTGCTACTTGCCACAGGTGCCACAGACTTCACGCAGCGCCATGTTGCGCGATCGACTGGGCCAGGACTTTGACGAGCGCCTGGCCTCGGGCTCCCGTTTCGGTCGCCACCGGACACGTCAGCCACATCACCAGGCGACGTACCGCAGCACCGGCATGGGTGGCTGGGAGCGGCATTACACGGGACTGTCGGACAGCGACTTGCAGTCAATGGACTCGCGAATGCGGCCAAGGCACTCGCTCTCCCCCGACAAGGACTTTATGGGCGAGTTCGGTGACTCCGACATGGAGTCGGTGGTCAGTGTAACCTCAAGTGCGTTCTCCACACAGTCGGAGCGACCGCGCACCTCGCGTGGCCTCAGGTGAGTAGCAGGTCCTGCCTGGCGATCGGCTGACCGGCCTAGTGCTGCACTCGCGCTCGCTTCGCGTTTTTAGCCATAGTTAAAGCCATAGCCATAAGCCATAGCCAAAGCCATGCCAAGCCAAAAAAGCTGCTGTCAAAATTCTGCTGGAAAATTGGAAACACATTTCGAGTAGTAGCTAAAAAAAGCAATGCAAAATCAACCCATCAATTGGGATGTGAATCTCTTTCAACTCAACTCAACTCAACCCAAAACTCAACTCAACTCAAGTCAACTCAACTCACTCAGCCACACTGCCACCACTACACACAAACAACAAACAGAACAAAACAGAAGGAAAAACCGAAAAAACATAAAGTTTCTTTTCTGCATTTACTTTTTGCGAACGAACGAACACACAAAATCGACGCGCGCTGCTCTTTCGCTCTCTCTCTCTCTCTCTATCTATCTGTCTCTTTCACTGCTTCTCGTGCGTGCTCTTCACCACACACACACACACCACACTACTACACAACACGAACCATACCTCACCACACACCGAACAAAATGAAACACACCACACTCGCTGACCTCGGACGCAAACCATCGCTTGCATCTGCCAACGATCGTTCGCATTTTGTCACGAACCAATCACGAATCCCAACCAATCAAATACAACAACCAACAAACAACCAAAACTCTCCACGCACTGGGCTATCTCTGCCGCATGTTTACCATTTGCATGTCTGTGTTTGCGCTACCAACTTCAACTTGACCACAACAACAACCACGACTACAACAACCACAATGTGACACTACTCTGTGACCCACAACCCTCCCCCGATATCGATAATAATCGTCAGTTTTCCACGCAACTGGCGCAATCTCTTTGGTGGCGCCCCGCACAGTGGGCCAGTGACTGGCCTCAAGCTGCTGCCCGTCGAGTACCACCGTGCGAACACCATCGAGGTGGATGACTGCGACTACCTCTCGAGTGGTGCTGGAGCCGGCACACAGCAGCTGCTTCTGCTGGAGCAGCTCGAGCAGTTGCAGCAGCTGGCGGCGCTGGCAGCCGCCGACTCGCCGCCCACCACAATGGTCATGCCAGCACCACTGGCGCCGCAGCAGGTGCTCGTGACAGACCACAACAGCGGCAAGCTGGTTGAACAGTTCTTCGTGGAGCCGGCCCTGGTGGCAGAGGAGACGCCAGCACCACTCCCATTCGAGCCACTATCGACACACGATTCACATTTTGTCTACTATTCGCCTTCGCCCTCGTCTCATTTGCCACCCGACACCCTGTACAACCACCAACAGCGACGTCATCAACAGCTGAACGGACGCCCCACCAACGCAAACAACACTCATGCGAACGTCCACCACCACAACCACCACCACACCTACCAAGCGACGCCTCTGCCGCTGCCGCTGCCGCTGCCTCAGTCGCTGCCACAGCCGCTGCCTCAACCGCTGCCTCAGCCGCTGCCTGCGCAGCTGAGCTTAGATCAATTCAAGCGCATTACCACGCCCGTCATGAATCTCTTTCGCAGCTCAACCGGCGCTCACCCACACCCACACGCCCACGACCACGCCCATGCGCACACAGTCTCCTCGTCGCCCAGCTCCTATGTGGGCTATGTGCGCGACCATCTGGACAAGAGCTGCAGTCACTGCCAGAACGGCAGCCAGCCGGTGGTGTTATCCACCAACACCGCCCTGGCCACACCAGGCCTGGCAATTGGCGCCTGTGCGGACCCTTGCTGCCTGGCCGATGCGCATCCGCATCCGCAACACCAGCCCATCACGTTTCCCTACAGCGCCGAGCAACTGTTGCGTCGCCCCTCGCTTTCAATGTACCAGCCCAGTAGCTCGGAACCTTCGCTGCCCACCATGGACCCGAGCATGTGCGGCGAATGTGTGGATCAGCACTTTCTGGGCGAGCACACGGGGCCGCAGGTGAATCTGGGCGTGGTGCCCACGTATCATGTGCACACGCCCACACCGACAGCGCATCGTCGCGCCAAATCGCAGCTGACACTGCCTCCGTCGCTGCCCACCCAATCCGTGCTGCGCCTGTCGCGGCAACTGAGTGAGGATGCACTGGTCTCTGCGGTGCCCATTGCAGAGGCCACAGCGGCACGTGCCCAGCCCACTTCGATACTCAAGAAACCGAAGCTGGAGAGTAGGCGTGCCGCCTTCCACGAGGGCCAGTCGCGATCGCTGGACTACGACGATCTGCATACGAAGAGTTGGGGCCGGCGGCGCATACGCTACGAAGATGAAGTGACAATGCCACCAGAAGCTGTGGCACAGCAGGCCAGGGAGATGCAGCGACGCTACGGCTCGGAGACGAACATACGTCAGTCATATATGGGCGCCAATGTGGATGCAGTTCATCCACTAAGTCACTCACACTTCCTTGTGACCGATGACAAGATCGTCACAATCACCTATGACTCCGATGTGGGTTGGACGAGGCGAGGCGTTGCACCTTCGCTCTTTCGTGGACCCCATCGACGGGGATTGGATGCGAGGAACCACATGTCACTCGACCTGCAGCGCACGTCCCAGCAGAAGCTGTACGGTCCGGCGGCACCGTATATGAAGCGAAGGCGTAACTTGCCACATCCGCCGAGTGCTCAGAATGCGCATAACTTTTCGCCGATTGAAGGTGGAGGAGGCGTGGCACCTGGGGGAGCAGCTGGAGGCGGAGGAGGAGGCGGGGGAGTTGGTGGAGTCGGTGTTGTAGGAGGGGGAGGGGGCTACTCACAGAACAGTTTACACAACAATCACAACAGCAACAACATCCACAACAGCAACAGTAACTACAGTAACAACTACAATAGCAGCAACAACAACTGTAGCAACCAAGCAGCGAGTAGTCTTAGTTTTAGTCACCACAACAACAATAACAACAACTACAACAATAACCAACAACAACAACAACAACTACAACAACAAAAAGGGAAAGAAGGCATCATGGCCATCAACGGATACGGATTGATGGAACAACTGGCGAAACCCAGCGGTGGTGCGAGCGGTGGTGCAGCTGCTTCTGCCGCTGCTGCTGCCTCCGCCGCCGGTGCCGCTGCTGCCGATGGTAATAATGCTAATAATGCTTCTTCTTCCTCTTTTGCAAATCCCCCACAACAACAACAACAACAACTACATCATGGTGCCCCATCATCAACACCACACAACACCACAACAACAACAACAACATATGACGCCAACAACTTGACCTATGACGCAACATCACAACAACAACAACAACCACCACCAAATACATGCACAAATCTCATTACAAATACAACAACAACAACAACAAACACATCCTCGATTGCAACGAATCCTGCGGCAACAACGACAACAATAACATCAACAACAACAACGACTACAACAACGACAACAACAACAACAAAAACAACGGCAACGACTGCTACAACAACTGCCACAACAACTACAACAAATACGAATGAACCAACAACAACAACTGATGCTAACGCGGATGGGGATGCTCCACTCGATGTTATCGACTGGGATGCTATCGATGCGATGCTCGATGACGATTTCAGTGAATATGATAAGGACAAAAACGGCACGAACGAAGCTGGTGGAGCAAAGCCGTCGGAAGGAGCAGATGCCGAGGAGAAAGCAGGTAAGTCTACGTGAAAGTATGAAGAGGGTCTTCTATAACAATATATAAATTCTTTATCTACGTGTATGTATCGTTAAAACAGTCACGAAAGCTTCAGTTGAGTGTACTCGACTATGATAAACCCGCTACCCATCGATACCCAATACGATTTCATAAATGTATAACTTGTATATTTCTCGTATTTTGTGTTACATACTTTGGGGAGCTACTTAGGGAGTGACTTCGAAATAACGATTTCTTAATGATACGCTCGTAACCAAATTTTAAGAAATCATTTGGGTGGTGAAGGTTATTGTGTTTACCAAAAAGGAACTGTCCTGAATTTAAATTACACTTGCAATTCGGGTTTTATCGTTTAACGGGGATGGAAGAGGCGTGGACAAGATCTCAAAAAAAGTTGATCATATTGACACCAAATTTTATAGGCATAGCTCTTATAGTTTCTGAGATCTAAATTTTATACGGATAGACAGACAGACAGTCAGACAGTCAGACAGTCAGACAGTCAGACAGTCAGACAGTCAGACAGTCAGACCGTCAGACAGTCAGACAGTCAGACAGTCAGACAGACATACATACATACATACATACAGACATACAGACATACAGACATACAGACATACAGACATACAGACATACAGACATACAGACATACATACATACATACATACAGACATACAGACATACAGACATACAGACATACAGATATACAAACATACAAACATACAAACATACAGACATACAGACATACAGACATACAGACATACAGACATACAGACATACAGACATACAGACATACAGACATACAGACATACAGACATACAGACATACAGACATACAGACATACAGACATACAGACATACAGACATACAGACATACAGACATACAGACATACAGACATACAGACATACAGACATACAGACATACAGACATACAGACATACAGACATACAGACATACAGACATACAGACATACAGACATACAGACATACAGACATACAGACATACAGACATACAGACATACAGACATACAGACATACAGACAGACAGACAGACAAAGCTATATCGATATACATCATTTGTGGGGTCTGCTAAGTATCCTTCCGCCTGTTTCATACATTTGTTGTTAGCACAAAGTTAGCTACTTATTATACGACAGACATGTCAAAATAAGTATACTCTTTGAAAGGGCATAAAAGATCTTAGAGATATATGTATATGTATATCTATTTGGGCCTCATGCACTCGACTGCTATAGCTGCTGAGATTTAATGTGGGTCAGTAAGCAACATAAACGTATTTCATTATTCTCTTTGGCAATCTCCTCTGCAGATGGCAGCCTCTCAGATACCACAACAGACAGAAAAAAGGCTGGCAACGTTGACCAGGAGCGTTCGCCAAAGGGAGGCAGCGGCATGGGCAAGAAATCGAACTCGACCTCGCAACTGTCGGCAACAGGTAAGAGAGTTTTTAGTGGCTCCCTCCACTTACCTATTCGCTTTTTGTTTTGTATGCTGTTCGTTTCTAACTCGTTCTCGTTCAGTTGCCTTGTTGACAATCGCAAATTCAGACTAATCGGTCTGGTTATCATAACTTAAACATTCAACAAACGCTCCACATTGTAGTCGAGCTCCTTGGTTCGTTACACACACACACTCACTAACAATACTCGTGTATAACTTTGTATATCGTCGCATATTCTGCAGCCATGGTTCAGTTTTGCTTTCTTTTCAACTAATTCATTAACGATTAACAATTTACCATAAGACATAAGAGCAACGCATTATTTAAAAGCTAACCTTACTAATAGTACTCAAAATGAGTCGAAAAAAATACTAAATACTAAAAGAACACTACAACAAAAATACCATACTCAAAAGGTCGTAAAAGACGTATGGGCTTTGGAAAGAAGGGTAAGAACTCGTTCACGGTGCATCGCAGCGAAGAGGTACTGCCTGGTGATATCACGCGCGAATTGCGCGCGGGCGGAGGAGCGGGCGGTGGCGGTATCGGTGGCGGTGCAGGTGGCGGCCTCTCCCGTGGCTCGTCCTCGGAAGCGGACCCAATTGAACATTTTTTCGGCGATGGCGCTGGTGGGGAAAGGTGCGCACAAGTCCAACTTACTTTCTCTATCTTTCTCTCTCTCTCTCTGTCTCTCTATCTGTCTAAGAACTTTCTATTTAGCTCTATCACTACTTTATGCTATGCTATACAAATATGAGTTTATGGTTTTCTTTTCGATTTTTTGTATTCAATTTGGTTTTTGTTGCCTTTTGCGGAATACGAAGCAGAAAATAAAACGTAAATGAAAATGATGATAAACATTAGTCAGACACTAAAAATTCTAAGGAATAACATGAAAATTTTAGTTTTAAGAGCTTTTCAACTAACAGAAACCAAAACGCGCTCTCTCGCGCTTTCCCTTGCTCTCTCTCTCTCTTGCTCTCTTGCTCTGTTTACTCTTACACTCTGCCCCCTATCTCTCTCTTTCTCACACACACTCGCTTTTGCTACCCCTTGCAAAAGCTATGAAAAAGCTCGCTCTCGCAAAACGCTCTCAGGCAATACAATCCGTTAACCCGTTTTATTTTAAGTTTACCTACAAGCGCAATAAAAACAACAACAACAACAACAATAATAATTATTATCAAAACCAACCTATGAAACAACCACCCAACCAACCAAGCAACCAACCAACCAAACTATAAAAAAAACAATCCAAAGTCGATACGTATTTTTAGGCTTATACCAAGGAAATTTTGCCCACACCGAAAGCTTTGCCTGACTGCAGTTGTTGATGGCGGAGAGAGGAGCTTGAATTGAAAGCTCGACAAATGCCGGCCAAGGCAAAGCTTTCGTCTGTGTGCGGCCACACACTGTTGACGCTCACTGTTACCTGTGGCAGGAGCATCCTAACTCAATTCGTAATGCATTTTACTTTTCGTAGCAAAACATTTGTTAATAATCGAAAACAAAAAGAATACTAACCCAATAATTGCCACTTGTTTCTTTATATATACTACTATTGTTGATGCCATTTATTGATAATTCTATATTGATTTATATTCAAGTTTAAGTAAGAATATCCAGAATATCCATTATACCCAGAATATTACCGAAACATACAATATACACGAATTTTATTCTAGAACTTTGTTCGATTTGCATGTACTGAATTATCTAATTATAACAACAATTTACAATATACTTGTACAAGACATACTACTTCTTAGCTACCAATCTTTTGCAGCTCAAGCTAAAAAAAATATACTTTAAGAAATATACCAAAGAATATACCAGACATATTATTTTCAGTTATGCGGTAAGACCTTTTTATTTAATCCACGGTACGACCCAAACAAGGCTGTTGAGTTTTCAACGGATTTCTCGCCAGCCAATAAATATGCGATATAGTTATCGTTATCGTTACTATTACCGATAGCCCCTGTTAAATTGCATGCCAGCGTCGATCTGCAGTCGATAGTCCTGCTAACAACAAATGAACAACAAATTGAACTAATGTTTATCATCTGTTTCTAAAGAGTTTTCTGTTTTTTGCAAGCCCATTCGGTATTATCAATTGTATATATATATACAGGGAGCTCTGTCAAGAAAGCCAACAAACCAGACACTAAACAACCAACAACAACAACTACAACAAACCAGAAACAACAAGTAACAACTCATACACAACAACAAGTTCACAACAATCATCAATGAAAATTGGCATCAAAGATAAGAAAGAGAACGAAAATCAAAAGAAATTACTCTGTATTTACACACAAACTGCAAAACTGTGGAACAGTAAAAGTGAAAAAGCAGAAAAATAATCTATCTGCAGTTCAAACTCCAGTTTTCTCATATGCATGTTAACATGCGCTTTACTTTGTGGCGGTTGTGCCACCCAACGAATGCACTTGTACATATGGCAAGTTTATAACTAGAGGATGGCCAGAACACAAGCACATTAACATGCAGTTGAGAAAATAAAGCCTACGAGAACTCAATAAAGAATAATACCTATATAATAAACTAAATGTCACAAATTAATTAACTATAATTATAATTATTTCAATTAGTTTTGGCCTTATTATGAATACGTATTATATGAGCAACTCTTTACTTTTCTTTGCTATAATTTCATTTGATTCCTGTGTTCACTTTCACTTTCTGTACTATAATTTTAGTTTAGGCAAACATTTATTTTTCCCAGAGTCTCGGCGTCGAGCAGAAATTCTTTGAAGCCAGCGTCGCGCACTCTCAGTCGTCCATTCAGCTATCAATAAGTCGCCATGTCGATAGACCGATTAGTCGAACGAATTGAATCATATCGATTCGCTACACATTTGTTGCTGCTGTTTGTACATTTTTAAGTTCTGATCGTACTTCCATTAAGCTCGCGGTGTACTACTCTCAACAATATTTTATATATAGTGTGTATGTATATCATATTCTCGACAGACCAATATCAGGCACAGTATTCGGGCAGCTCGAGCGCCAGCGCGAGTGCAAGTGCTTCCTCTACTAGTCACCATCATATCACACTACCACCACCACATCCATATTATCAGCGGCAGTCGCGCGGCTCGGCCGGCAGCATCCAGCGGTCGGTGGAGGTGCCACCGGTGCCCCCAGTGACCCGTTACAGTGCGGGCAGCATTCATTCAATATCTAGCTCCGAGGGTTCATCGTAAGTTTCTGGCAAAAATACAAAAACAAAAAAAAAAAAAAACGAAAATAAATTCTACAAGTACTACTAAATTACTGTATGAAATACGAACTCTCTCTCTCTCTCTTTGAATTTTGCCTCTGATACTTCTTCTATCTCTCTTTCCCTCCTCTCCTCTTATAGTCTGTCACACACTAACTTTCTCTCTCTCCATTTCCATTGCCTGTGTAAATGGCTACATGTACCGCTCTCTCTCTCTCTGTCTATCTCTTTATCTCTCTCCTGTAACACTACATCCGTCTTTCTCACTTTAAGTTTCTTTGTGTCCTACTTTGCCGTTTCTAAGTGTGCGCCTTGATATCGTTGAGCCAGTCTGCATTTTTGTATATTCATAATATTTCTACGTATTTGCGTTCTTCAAGTTTCTCCTTACCACTTCTTTGTGTCTAATACTATCTTTTCGAGCTGTACAAATTGTTCAAAGTATTTATTTATTTCAATCATTGATTTATATAATTTTTATAACTATATTTATGTATATACTATATAATATATAACAAGTGTTTTCAAACTACTTAATGTGTGTTAAAAAAACCAAAAAAAACAATACATAAGATGAATTCTACACCTGGGCACATAGACTTCAACCTACGGCACCTTTGTTGTAGCATCTACCCGAACTAAGACTATGTGAACTGTTTTCCTAGTAACTCTCTGCAATGATTAAGTACTATTCCGAATTCTTCTAGAGAGAAAGACCACACTAATAGTTATAGTTTGCTTTCGAGATCCTCTTTGGCAAATCTCCAGAAGCCTTCTTTGACTATTTTGTGGACAACTCAAGTGGAATTCAGGATAGTTATCTAAAAATGCACTCAACCAATTTCTATTGGCTTTACATTCAAATCAAAAACTAATGAACTCAAAACACTTGCATGCTATGAAGAATCCTGCTCTGCACTACTCTGTCAGTACACAAACATTGCCACCACACTATACCATTACCCATAATCCACAAACCAGTCGCAACCCAACAGTTAAACAAACAACCAAAACTACTAACAACAATTTAACTGTCTTTCTACAACTCCCTGTGTATAATAGCCCGGTACCACAAATGGAAAGTTGATCGATATTGTCCATGTTGGAACCGGGCTATACCAATTCTTTCTTTCTCAAAATCTACAACAAATATTCTTAAAGATTTTCAATCGATTCTGTGTAATAGCAATTCTATAATTGAAACTTTACTAAAGTCCTTAACAACTCTATCGACACAAAAACAAAAACACAATCCTGTAGATTTTCACCTTCGCTACGTAATGATGGAGCCCTTAATGAGTTTGTGGATGGCCTAGGACCCGGCCAGTTAGTGGGCCGCCAGGTGCTAGGTGCACCGTCGCTAGGTGATATTCAGCTGTCGTTGTGCCACCAAAAGGGCTTTCTCGAGGTGGAGGTTATACGTGCCAGGGGACTGCAGGTAAGTGAAGAAGTAGTGAAACGGCTTAAACCTTTGAATCTGTCGCTCTCTTTGAACCTTACTGAATGATGTAAACTTCTGATCCGCAGCAAAAACCTTCATCGAAGATGCTACCCGCGCCTTATGTGAAGGTGTATCTTGTGTCGGGCAAGAAATGCGTTGACAAAATGAAAACATCGACAGCACGTCGAACTCTGGATCCGCTGTATCAGCAGCAACTGGTGTTTAAACAGTCCTATAGCGGTTGTGTATTACAGGTGAGTAAACGCAGACCCGAATAAAGTCTATTTATATAATAATATATAATTTTCCATTTAGGTGACCGTTTGGGGAGATTATGGCCGCATCGAGAAGAAAGTATTTATGGGCGTGGCACAGATAATGCTTGACGATCTGAATCTATCGAACATCGTCATCGGCTGGTACAAACTCTTTGGCACCACCTCACTGGTCAGTTGTCCCACTAATATAGGCTTAGGCTCTAGACGCTCATCAATAGCCTCACTCGACTCACTCAAACTCTGAACTAAAACTCAACCCAACTCTTAACTCTATTATCGTAAAACGTACAAAGCAATACTAAAATACTGCTCGATGAGAGCGACTTGCGAATTGCAAATAATACGAGCACCAACTACAACTATACATCAACAGCAACAGCCACTAAACAACACTGGCATATTCTTTTATATATGCACACATTTATGTAGATTTACATTTCGTTTAATATTCCGTAATACTATTATATATGATAATGCCCAGAGTATAGTAATTAAAAACCAAAAATTAATTTAACGAATAGTGAAGTCACTAGCATAGTCAGCCACGAAGCATCTGTACAAACATGACGATTAAAAAAAATAATTCAGCTTATATTTAAATCCAACAAAAAACAATACTGGATTGAATAAAATTTGCATTTGTTTTTAGTTAGCTTTAAAACTGCTATAAAATACCGTACGGCATACACTTGTAAATGAATCGCTCCACTCACATACACACATATATGTACACCCACACCCAAATATCGGAGGAAACAACGTTTAAATTTTGCATTATGTAACGTTATTGAAATTCAAATTTAATTAAAATCGAAATTTGAATTCAAGAAAAAAAACTGCTGAATACAAAAGTATAAATCAAAGTAAAATACCTATCGCAAGTCACCTAAGAATCACCGTTACTCTTTACCGTTACGTTTTTTGGCATAGCATACAACTTCAACGTAGTTATTAATAGACTCGTACAATACTCATATAGGTATGTTTCTCTATCCCCAACTACCTGAAAAAAACACATAATTCTACTGCATGTGTAGTTCGTAATAACGTATTTTATAATTTAACATACTTACATATGCGATACTCGTTTCAACAATTCTAAATGATAGAGCTACTTATTTAATAATCCCATCCAAACTTTGAAATTTCTTTATTAAACTACCGAAAGAAACCAAACATGAAAGCATTAAAGATGGCAAATGTCGGATAGCTAACAATAACATATGTATAGGCACATCATGTAAAAACTATCGCCTAGGCCTAGTCCATTTTTATCTAGCTTTCAAATATTACTAAATCTATTTTCGAATGATCAGGGTCGTCCGATTGTTTGGGCCGGTGAATCAATAATGGAGGAACAGGGTGAATAACAATTTCCAACTGCAGTGAATATACTTTAGCACAAAGCACAAATGACCCCAAACTTGACCCAAAAATGAACTGAATTGTAAGTGCACCAATACTATCGATAAGAATGCTTTATTCGATTATAATCCCAACTAGCAAAGCTTTCTGTATAAATCGCTAGCAAGCCCATTTTGCCATTTTAATCAAAACAATAACAATTATTCCACTCACTAAAACAAAAGGCTACTAACAAATATTTTTCCCGTTAACACAATTACTTGCTATATACATATTCTGAGACCCTCTATCGATATGCAGTGCTAACCTTTCGATATCTTACAGTAACCCTTGCAAAGAGCTGCCAGCCAGGCAGCCAAATAGCAAAAGACCAAGGTCAGCCGGCAGGACTTGCTACGCTATGGACGGATCTTCTGGATATCTACTCAGCACGTTGCTGGCCTAATCTATGTCCAATATTAAACAGATATAGACATATGATATATATATATATATATATATATATATATATATATATATATATATTTATATATATATATATATATATGTATATGTATATATGTAAACGTATATATATTTATATATATATTAAGTGGAATATGTATATGTATTTATTTATTTTTTTGTATTCTACGAGCCGGAGATTTCCATACAAGTTTAAGGATATAGTTAATTTTGTAAGTCATGAGAACAAATGCATTTAAACCAAACCGAGAACACAAGCAGAGGCCGATTAAAAGATATACTTAACTATGAAATTCAAGATACAAGATACTTACAATATATCTAATACATAATATACATATATCTCTCTAATGTAAATGATAATATTGGAGAAAGAAAAAGTGTAAATTGTCGCATATTTGAAAGAATTTTTACTACGCAACTATGATCACTATTATTTTCGTAATACGATTATTATTATTATTAAAGTAACGTAAAAAATTAAAAAACATATACTGACATTCAACCAATTTAAGAAAAAGTGCTAATGTTGAGTAAAGAAGATGACCAGTCGAAAGGAGAAAAACATACAAACCTATTGCTAAGTCAGTGAAAAATAATTGAGAAGGGAAGGATTAAAATACGGAGTCGTTTAATAGATAAATCTAAACCAATAAATTAAAGTTAGAAATTGCAGAGGCGACATGTTTACGAGTATATATATTATATACAATATATATGTATACACATGCATGTATATATACAGATACATACCTATGTCTAAGCAAGCAAAGAACCACTAACACTTAATAAGCGTAACTTACGATAAACCTAAACGTAAATTAAATCTTAAATTTAATAATAAAGTAACAAAAAAGATATATATGATATATGAGATATGTACTATTAATCAATGAAATATTTATCAATCGTGACATTTGAGCTAATTTAATTTGGTAAATGAAAAAGACAAAACGTAAACAAAAAACCAAAAAACACAATCAATCCAACATGACGCATTCACTTGAATTATACAAATTGATCTTAAGCTGTACATAGAACCCAACACACACACACACACACGAACTAAACCCATAGAGTTAAATTTGTTAAATTAGCAATTATTTTTGTTGGCTTTTTAGCTTCCTGCAAGAGTGCAACAACTTGGCAGAAATCGAAAAATGTTAAAGTTAGTGCAGAGAAATGCAAAGAATACCTTCAGATAAACGCATCGTATTAGCTAGAAATGGGCGCATGTCGATATCAGGTCATTTGGCGAGTAGCCAATGAACGCGTAATACGCTATTGCTTCTATTTACATACACACATATAACACATACACATACAATATACTCGTTTATCTTCTGGCTACATCGGTGAATTCGATAAACGCATCAAGTACCTTCATGTAATAGTGTGAGCTGTAAAAATGTTACCTGCTTGCTAAAGAAATCGACACGAAACAAAAAAAAAACCTAAAAAACAAAACACAATGCAAAACCATGTTTAGCTTATAGAGTATTTATTTGCAGAGTTTGAAAAATAATACTTATAAAGAAAATATCTATTAAAAAACTGTACATCTGGCGTTTGGTTGCGTTCGCTTTGGGCAACATTTTGCAATGCATTGGGAATGGGTCAGAATACCAAAAGGAATGGGAAACGGGGAAGCAGAGCTATCGAGATTTCTTCAAATGAGTAAACATATCACAAGCCTGCTAGAGAACGAAGCAGTCGCAGGAGATCTACCAGATCTAACTACAGTTAGGGGTTATCAACAAAAAGCTATAGTATTGTTCCTACTCAGATCGTAGACATAACGTATACGTTTCTTTCTTCATATGTCGATATTGATTTCAACCTGTCCGTCCATTCATCAGTTTTCTAACAGCAGATCAGATCCACAGATACATTTACAGATTCAGATATGGATACGGATACCATTGCATTCCAAGTTTCCTATATACGTAACAAATGCCAAAAATCATATAATACAAAAGAGATGAAGAGTAAATGCATTCAAAATGTTGCAAAAGAAATTAAGATCACCTAGAACCAAAACCACAACCAGAACCAATGAAAACACGCTTCAAGAACTTCAAAACTATCAGCGAGGTTTCCAGCTACTTAATATACGAACACACATAGCGATATCTAAAGACAGATACAAATACATTTAAACGATACATACGATACATAGCAAATTATAACAACCAGACTTTTCTCATATAACTTTTTCTATTATAAAACTCTACATTTTTGTTAGAAATGCTCTCCTTAAAACATTTAAAAGCTTCTTTAAAATCAACAACAAAACTAATTGCAGTAAAAATAGAAACTAATGTTGGCACATGTCAGCCTTCAAATGCTCTTCTCGGGAAATAAATACAGCAGATGAATTATACAAAGATACTCCATAGTATAATTAAAAAGTATCAGTCAGACTTTAATATTTCAATGAATTAAATATGGTAACAATAATTGTCCGGTCATATCATTAATAAGGTGGAACATTCTTTGCTCCAAATTACATCTTTATAATTAAAGCAATATACGAAAATCCTTGAGATGATCCTTGTGGGAAGAGCATTTGCCTCTACATGAATAGCGCACTTCATCGTCGTACATCTCTCGTACTTTCTCTCTAATTAGAATTCCAGTATGAATTCGATACATAAATATCACACCCACATACACACACAGAAAACATATTAAGAAATGTTATTGAGTACACACAAAATATATTATGAAAAGTTATTGAAAAAGACGAAACGAAAATGCTATTTACTCAGTTCAAACTGATAAACAAACAACTTGAATACACAACAACAATGATATATGTACATATATCATTAATTGCAACATGTTGAAAGAATAATAAAACAAAAGGAATGAGAAGGCAAACCTTTAAGCAAAATCTGCGTGAAATACGCTTCGAATATATTGTATTTTAATATCTCGACAGAAATCGAAGGTCGAGAAACGACAATAAACTGTGAAAATGAATATGTAAAAAAAACAAAAACTTAATTCAAAAAGAGACATTATGTAATTATATTATTAAAACTGAAAAATTTGCAAAGAAAAAAGCATACAAATAAAAAAATATTGCAGAACGCAGACTTTGAAATTGTGTAAACTACAAATTTAATGAAAAACCAACAATTAAACAACAAAACAAAAAGAAAATATTCATTAAAATTGTTTTCTAATAAAACAAATTCAAAATTCTTTTAATTCGCTCGTTGGGTAATATCTTAAGTTGACTGCCCTAACCAATAATCTGCAAAACCCACCCACTGAGTTATAAAGAAAAACAACAATGATATTGGGGTTTCACATAAAGCGGTGGTATTCCTTTATTTACCATTGATAAACCATTAATCATATATGGTATGTATAAATAATTCAAACATTGAAGATTTGATATTTGTTGATTTATGTGTAGTAATAAATATATGCAAAGGTATATATATTATATATACCTAGATGCGTGTATCGCTACAATATCGGGATCAATGGCGACATACTTCTCTCTCTAACTCTCTTCTTTATCATCTGACTATCATTTACAGTTTACGCACTTGATTAGTTTGACTTAAAAAATATACGATCATGGCTCGCACAAACGGATACAATAGATATGACGTGAAGGCATATCATTCGATATATCCGGGGCATACTTAGTATTCATGTTAGATACATATCGTGTTAATCTTAAATTGAATAGAAATTATCTTACAAAAGTGTGGCTAATTGTTCAGTTTTAGTATTAGCTTTAGTGCGTCTTTCAAAGGAACCAATGTTAAATGTCATTATAAATAAGTAATCGTACATGGCCTAATGTCATCTAGAATCGTATAATGAAATGGCAAGTTTTAGCTAGGGCTGATGGAAGTGCGGGAGGGGATTTAGGCGTTGATATTGTGCTCTGTGTGTGTGTGTGGGGCTACGTCTATTACAGGTATTACATATAATACGTACTAATCAGTCTTCATAACGAAAATCAAAACTGTGCGAGTGCCATATGTTAAGTAGTCAGGAATGGGGATTATTACATTTAGTTCAAGCATTTATAGTATTTACTCATTAAATTGCATAGGATTTAGCTCGTGATAAAAGCATATTTGGAAAGTCTTCATCGTGTTTGTGGGAGACAGATATGTATGTATGGGAATTGTTTTCTTAGTCCTTGAGTTCTATGTAAGTATATGTATGTGTTTCTCAGATTAAATATATTTATGTACGATATATGTATATACTTTTTATCAATTATCATACATGCGATACTTTCATATTGTCGATTCGTTACATTACATTTTACATCGATCTTACATTTATGTCGAGGGACTATAAAATATGCTGAAGCTTAGTTAATATACTTGTAACTCTACGACGACTAGCTGAAGCGTTGCTTAAGTTTTCTATACATAGAACACGTACATCATTTATGTATTGAGAGATGTTCTGTAATCAGTTGCCAATTAGGTTACAATCTCTAGAAAAACCATATCATTGCTGCTTAAATTCGTATGCATTTTACGGGAGAAAATCGTGCGATTACTTGATGGTATTATATAGATAGAATATATGTATACTATGCATATAAACGTATATATAAATACGTTCACACAATTATACACATTTATTTATTTACGAATAGTTGGGTAATGCATGCTTAGTTAGCTTAGTTTAAGATTTAGATATTACGCATAGTTTTAGTATAAGTTTAGTTCATATATAGATTAGTATAAATGATATGATAAACACATACACACACATGCGATATGCTAATACCGCTTATTATCTCACACATCATGTATAAATATAATGTAAGCATAAAGATCGTACACTTTCTTCATCTCTTTCTACGTGTGAGATTTGTGCTATATACTAAGATATAGTATTCTAGTTCTAGACTCCGGCAAATCATACGATTAGTGGGTTCTTAGGGATTTAGCTGGGAGATCAGCTTTGATAAACGATGAAAACGATACATCGCAGCTGATACTGCATGAATTGTGCAGTGCATGTGGAAGATTTAAGATTTGAGGCTACTATACACTTAGGATTAAAGATATCAAATACATATATGTATATAGTATGCTATGCTGGCTCAATACTATCGCTGCAAGTATCTCATTATTTTTCATTTTGAAATAGTTGTAAGCGATAGTTTAAACGATAGTAAAATACTAAAGAGCTTCATCGGCGCATCTGTCAGTTGCAGGATTAATGCAGTTGTGCGGTCACGTAGAGCGCACACTCCTGGTCCGAGGCCATGGAGTAATTGGCTGAGTCACGGTCCTCGGGAATGGTCGGATGAGTCTCGTGCGGCAGTTTGCTGAACACATGATGCGCTGCACCATAGCCGAGGTGACCATACGGCGACTCCGCTGCCTTGCTGACGTGTGGCAAGCGGCGTAGAAAATGCGGATTCGAGTAGCGCACTCCGTTGGGCAGCGTGGTGTGTGGCGTCGCAGCAGATGCTCCGCCCAGAGCCACTGCAGCGTTGGCATAGTGCATGCTGGGTGTCTTGAAACTGGACACCTGTGACGGCGGCGGCGGTTGCACTGGGCCCATCGAGCTGGTCATGGCTGAGGTGGAAGCGTAGCCGCCATTTGAGCCACCGCCATTGTTGACGCCCCCGGCGAGCTGCTGGCTGTGGCAGCCCACTGGCAGCGGCATCGTGCTGCAGTGTACCGTATAGTCAAACTTCTGTTCCGGTGCTGTGCGTTGCATGGGCAGCGTGGCACTGTTGATGACATTCGCAGCGGGATCCGCATTGAAGCTGGACATGCGCATGTTGGTGCAGCGACCGTAAGGCTCCTCCTGTATGGGCGGTTGTGGGGGACGCGGTGGTGCCTTGCAGCTGACCCTGGGTCGAATGACAACCTCCAATTCACGCTCCTCCCCAGAATGAACGCCACTCGAGGATTCGGAGGGTGCACGCTCCGGCGGCGATGTGGTGTTGGTGCTCTCTGAGATGGAATTGGTGTCGCTGCGCGGTGTGAGCGCCTCGTTGGGGACACCGGAATCGGCGCGACGCAGACAGCGGGATGTGGAGCTGGAGGCAATCTGGTGGCAAGGATAGAAGTGACAGAGAGCGTGAGCGAGAGAGAGAGTGAAGAGTGAAGGATGTGTGAAGGGGATGTGTGATAAGTGAAAAGGATAGAGAAAATGCGTTCAGTTCTGTTCAGTCTGTGCCTGCAAGTGAAAATGAAATTGAATCAGGCGAGAATCCGGTTAGTCCTGTTAGTCATCGAGACACGGCATATCCATCAGGCAAATACATATGCATGTGTATGCATATATGTACGTGTGTGTGTCTCGACATCCCTGCCAGTGGCCAGCGAACTGATTTATGCTGTCTCATAATGGCAAACATAAATCTCATGCCCAGCCGCACTGCAGCCTCGAGCGTGCCACGAGTCCCCAACGCACTAGAGACCCCCCGCCTCTCCCCACCTACCCATAAAGTGCGGTGCACGCAACGCATTCATCTAAACGAATTAATTCGCGATTATTCCACTAGGCGAATACTTGATGTGCTTTCCACAAAGGGAATATTCAATTCAAATCGGATTGTATATGTGAAGTTAACTATGGGATATAGTATACGACTTTGTATACTAGGTGGAGTGAAAAGTAACCTCCTTGAGAATGAAAAAAACATTTTTTTAAATGTTTTTTATTTTATTAAATTTAACCCCTTTTAAGCTCGATACAATTAATCCAGCGATTTTCCAACTTTTTAATCCCATCCGAAAAGTAATTTTCCGGATGGTCTGCAAAATACTCCTCCGCGGTGTCGATAATTCCGAAAATGTATGATTTAAACTTAGTTATATAGACTATAAAGATAGACACTTTTTTCTTAAGTATTGACGGACATCTTTATCTAACGACAGGAAAGTATGAACAGACAAACAAAAGGAAATAGTGCAATGCAATGCATTGTGACTCTGATCACGTATACACAATATATCAATTAAGAGGTCAGACATATCTTCCTCTGTGCGTTGCAAACTTCTAGCAGAAATAAATATACCCATTGAATGCATATATACCCCTTGTATTAATGTTAAATATCTCGCAGCTTATGCCCCTGGCAGACCCGGAGGGGCGTGCCACAGTCCCAACACGATTTGTCTACTCACATGTGCCTCGTTTGTGTGCACGGCGACCGTGACTGGAGCCAAAGGACTGACTAAATGATGCTGAAGCGGATGCGAGTGTAGAAGCGGATGCGGATGTGGAAGTGGATGCTGCTGCAGTGGATGTTGCAGCGGCTGCTGGTGGTGCAATGGTTGCTGCTGCTGCTGCTGTTGTAGTTGTTGTTGCTGCTGCTGCTGCAACTGTGGCGACTTGTGATGTTCTGGTGAAATTTGCATGATCTCTGGCATGGCCTGGGGAGCGCGTCCGTAGCCAACATGTGGTTGCGGCACTGTGGGTGGCTGTGGCTGCGGAGCACCCTTAACGGGCAGCGGTGGAGGTGGCGGTGGTGCAGTTGCAGCGGCAGCCGGCTGTGGTGGTTCCAGATCGCGTGTGGAGGCATAGGTGATGCTGTCGTCGCGCACACAAGCCAACAGTTTGCCCTCCTCGGAGATGTTATCGTCACTAATGCCGCCCAGGCCGCTCAGATTTGCATAGTCGTGGGCGTGGCCATGGGCGTGTTGTGGATGCTGTTGATGTTGTTGGTTCTGCTGCTGTTGCTGGTTGACTGTCTGGGGAGGCGGCGGCAGCAGCTCGTCGTACTCGCTGAGATGCAAAAGACCGCTAGTGCTGCTGGCGGTGATGCTGGTGATGGTGGTGCTCTTTATGCTGCCCATCGTGATACCCACAACGGCGCCGGCGGTGGCCGCCCTTAATGTCGCGTACTCGCCGTCGTCAATTTCCCCCGCAGCACCGGCAAAACATAGCGAGGTTCCACGGCTCGTATGGCTAAAGGGCGACAAAAAGCGAGAGAGAGGGAAAGTGAAAACGGGTTGGTGGGAAGAGATACAATTTTGGGTGTCACCGGAGCTGCAGAGCCATTGTGAATGCTGGGATACGATTGATATATGACTAGCAATACACATTGAACGCATAAAAATTACACTTTGAAACTATCGATAGCATAACAAAATATTAAAGTTTATTAAACAATCGATAGTATACTAAAATATAGATAAGCCTATTATTGAACTTTTATACACTATAGATAGTGTAAATATCGAAGCATAGTAAACTATCGATAGCATTAACATCGAAGTTTAATGAACTATCAATAGTATCAATACCGAAGCAAAGTAAACTATTGATAGCATCAACATCGAATTTTAATAAACTATAATGACTATAAATAACGAAGTTCTATAGAATATAGAATAGTACAAAATACTATCGACAATAGTATTATCATAATTAATTAACACTCAAAAGAAATATAAAACACCGATAGTATAATAAACTATCAATAACACTCAAAACTATCAGATATTCGTAAGATTTGCGTTCTCTACGCAACTCTAAAGCTTGTCTATCGACCTGCAGCTTCGGTGCACATCCTTTTGACCTTGACTTGACCTTTGTTGCTCCGTTGGTTAGTTACTTGGTTAGTTAAAAATCTAGTTAAACAATCGACCAACAACAACAACGACAACAACAGCAACAATAACAACAACAATAACACAAAATTGTGTGCAATTAGTCTACGAATGTTTTGAGGTTAAGTTCGATAAGTAAGTTAGTTACTCGTAGTTAGTTAGTTGCAAAGTTAGTTAACGTTTAGTTCACGTCTAGTTAATCGAAAACATAAACAAACAAACAAAAAACAAATGTGAAAACAAATAAATGCAATTAAAAAGTTCAGTTTTTTATCTCTTTTCTTCTTTTTTCTTTTTTTTCTTTTCTTTTTTATTATAATAAAACAGGCGACAAGCGGAACAAAAATAGTTTCCTTTCTTCCTGGGAGTATAGAATCGATAATTATCTATCACCTTGTTGGCATAGCCTTTCACTGAGGCAAACAAAAACTCATCAAACTTTGAAACAAAATGCGATCAGTGTTGGTAAATGCTATGTGCAGGTGTTAATGAGGTGTGTGTTGAGGGTTGAGTAATTAATAAATGTACGGACCGATGACCGATATAAAAAAACAAAATGAGAACAATACGTGCAAAGAAATAATAACACAACACAACATGGAAATGAAAATGGGAAAGTGATGAATTCTCTAGAAAAATAACATTTACAAATTTGGAAGTCACTTATCGCTAAGGGCAGATGAATTGCTATTGAGCAGAAAAAGTTATGTGAGTTAAGCAATTAATCTGTCTACAGATTAATCAGCTAATCACTGTAAGCCAGTTCAGGCTAACAATCAATCATTTTAGCTCGTTTCTTCAAGCTCTGTTTCCAAGCAATCCATCTGCTCTTGACGAAGAAGATCTCTCCTTGGGTTGATGTTGATGTGCATTGTGAATTGCAAATGGAACTAAAAACAAAGTAAACTAAGTACGTGTGATATTTATGCGGGTTGCAGTTTCATTGGTAAGTCGAACGGACAACGGTCGCTGCCTTTTTAGCCTTTGCCATTTGCCAGAGTTGCCACCAGAGTTGTCACTCTCAACTGTTGCTGTGCGCGGCATTTGACACTGTCTGGTTTTGCTTTTTGTAACGAAAAAACGATTTTTTACCGCTTGCCATCAGTTTGTTCTTGGTCACCAATTAGTAGGACATCATCAGACGTACTCGTAACTTCGTTGAATGTAACCTTGAGCTTGGGCGAGCTCGGTGTCAGTTTCGGCCAGTAGATATCCTCCTGTGCCACCAGGCCCATGCTCATGCCCATGCCGCTGACGCTGCCCATGCCGCCCAGCTCAGTGCTGGTGGCGGTGCTCATCATATCCGGTTTGCAATTGTCTCCGCCATTCACCGTTGTGCTGGTGGAGTTGGCACCGCTGCTCGAGTTGCTGCCCGTGCGTTGGCCACTCGACATAAGCAGCGGCTGTGCGCTGGCCTTGTTCAGCAGCCCGCCGTAGGTATGGTCCAGTGGTGGCAGCTTAAAGTGCCAGCGACGCTTGATGCTCAGGCACAACCAGACGACAATCCACAGCAGCAGATGCGTCACTCCAACCAGAGCTACCCCAAGGGAAACAGAGAGAGAAAGACAGAGAAAAAAGATGATTAAGCGAGTTGCACAAAGACATAAGTCACGTTAATTGAGTCAAAGCCAAGTCGGCACCTCAACGGGAACTGCCCGACGGCGGCCATTTGATAAGCGACCTTTGTTCTGGCCGTATTCGCCGATTAATGCTAAAGCCAACAAAGCAAACACGCTAATTGGCTTATGAAGCAATGACTGACAGACGGACAGACGGACAGACGGACGGACAGATGGACAGACAGGCAGACAAAGAGGAGACGGGTTCAAGGTGTTATGACATGGCTTAGGTTTAAGCGGTGCAAGTAGGGAAGAGGGTAGGGGCGTAAGGCAATTGTGTAAGCCCAGCTAACCCCATTGGCCGCAGCCTGTTATGCTTGTGAGCCTCAAGCACTTAGGCGGCGATTGCTTTCGTGGTTTCGCGTATTAGTTGCTCTGCTTTGATTACACGACCTAAACCCCTCTTTATATAGGTTGTGGGCGGGTGGGTGGTTTGCAAATGGCCTAAAGTTCAAATAGGGATTAACTGTCACTTCTACTCACCTGCCAAGAAAGTTGGACAATGCAAATTGTTCTTATACGTGGCGCTTAGATCGTTCAACAGCGGTGCCTTGACCACTGCCAGAGCCAGGACAAAGCACAAGGAGGCGCAGTGGGCAAAGTAGATCCAGGTTTGACTAGCCTTCAGAGTGATAATCGAACGATCCCGCATGCGTGTGGCCAACCTGCCGTGTCCATACAAATACATCACCATGGAGGAGGCCAACACCAGCGCTGTGGCCAACAGATACAGAGCCAATGTGACTGTGGCATTCAGTATGAGTCCAGGTTGATGCACTGGCATTATCTCAGCATAGATCTGCAGCTTGTACAGATTGGAGACACCAACATACCCCAGCACAATATCCAGTGCGGCTACAATCATCTGCAAACTGAAGACGCAGGCGAAGGACTTTGAAGTGTTCCAGAAGACAGCGGGATAACGCACTGACCAGACTAGCAGGGCGCAGAGGAGATTAACAAACTCTGCGCTGGGAGGCTGTGCGAATATGGTCACATCGATGGGCTTATCGATGCCAAAGAAGAGCTGCAACATGCCCGCAAAGCCATCGAGACGCACAAACTCAGTGCCGGGTGTGGCCACAGCAGGCGTAGCTGGTGTCACAGCTTGCACTGCCTGAAAGTCGCCATCTTCCAGATCCAAATCGAGCTCATCCTCCTCTTCCTGCTGCTGCTCGGCACTGGACTTGGCCACAAACTCACTAGAGCTGAGCAGATATTCTGGTTCGATTTCCACGCCTGATTTGGATGGAGCTGCTCGCTTGTTTATGCGGCGTTTCTGTGTCTTCGGCTTGATGGCAATGATCTTGGAGTTGGAGTTGGAACTTGAGCCGGGTGTCGAGGGTATTATATTCTCTGGCAGCATCTCGGTACGTACACGATGGATGCTGCTGTCACGTGTTGTGGTCTCTTCCTGATGCTCCAACATTGCTTGCTCGTGCGAGGCCACGTGATGGCGACGCGGCTGCTGCTGTTGCCGTTGTTTGTGGTGGTGCTTGTTGTTGCTGTTGTTGTGGTGCTGGTGGTGCTTGCGGCTGCCTTTGGAGTGCTGCTGCTGCTGCTGCCTGGTGCTGCTGGGCACAGCTGCTGCTGTTGAGGCAGCAGTTGCAGCTGTTGCCCTTGTTGGTGTCGGAGTCGGTGTGGTTCTTGAGGTCGTTCTCTCTGTTGTTGTTGTGGTTGTCGTGGAGCTGCTGCTGCTGCTTCGGGGGGGCATCCTTGTTGTCTTGGTGTTCGCCTTGTCCAACGTGCCCAATTTTTGCCAATTTTCCGCACCCAATTTGCTGTTTGTTGTTGCTCTTGGTTCAAAATCTTCGGGCATTATGATTGCGCCTCCCTCCTCATCGACATCCCCGACATCGCCGTCTTCATTGCTATCGTCGGCATCATCATCATCATCAACACCATCATCATCAACATCTTCGTCGTCTTCTATGGCATCAAGGGTAGCTTCTTCGAGTGCCTGTCTCTCCTCCTCCTCCTGCACCTCCTGTTCCAGGGCCCGTCGCTCGTTGGCCTCATCAATATCTCGATTAATTAAATCGGGCACTTCAAAGTATCTCGCCTTGCCACGGGCACCCGCAGATGCCGTTTTCATAGTTCCCGCCGATGTTGTTGTTGTTGTTACCGTCGTCTTGGCCGCCTTCCTGCCGTTTGAGCCATCCTTATCACGTGTCAGCTGGAACAAATTATTATTGATGCCTCCTCGAATTGCTGTGAACATCGTATCGTTGTAGTAGTCCTCCTCCTGTTCGTGCTCCAAACTGTTTGCGGTTACGTTCGCTGCTCCTCCTCCACCGCCAGCTGCCACAGCCTGCCAATCCCTTGGCTGCTTTTGATAGGGCGGCATCGACGGTGTTGGCCCCACAGACACAGACATGGCCATCAAGTTGCGTCTATTGATAACAACAAAGTCCAATTCGGTTGCCCAAACTTGCTCTGTAAAACACAAGAAGATGAGAAAATGGAGTGAGTGAAAGCGGTGGTGGGGGAGGGAGGTTGAGGGTAGAATCGATGCGAGATGGATGCGTATAATTAGACTTAGCTGCTCTTCAGCTTATGCCTGATTTGCTGGCAACAAACTAAATTGCTTTGAACTACTCAATTCCATCGATGCTGCACATGCTGAGGGATTACATGTAAAGCAAGTCTCTGTATAGAACAATCACTCAAGCACACACACACACGCATAGAGACACACATGCAAGCACAATCTTGCCTTGAATAAATATGAACTAACAGGTAATGAGCATTTCCAAGCAAGTGAATGCGAGAGAGATACAGAGAGAGAGAGCGAGTGCTTGAGCTCGCTTTCAGTTATCGTTAATTAAATGAGGCGTTAACAGCAGATGCCTCTTAACACCCTGTACACATGCAAGTGTCGACAAAAGGGTATAATGAAGCATACTTCAATCAGTTCACAGTATGAACTTCACACTTTAACTGTAATATTTGAGGTACCTTTACCTTCATTTACAAGGTGTTCTCCAGTTTTTCATACCCTTGACTTTCCTCACAGTAACTTTAGGGATTTGAGTACCACAAAAAGTGTTGCCTACTTTTCAGCTGCATTCCAATTGAATTCGCCACTAAGGCACTGAGTACTTCCTACTCGCTATTCTCCACACGCTGTTACTCGCCACTCGTTATGCGGTACTCAGTATTCTTACTCTTCAGATGCTTAGCACCGGATAATGGCGAAGCCTCCCGTTGGGCTAATTAAGCGTACATTTGCAGCATATGCTGTGGGTATTTTATGTTTCATTAAACGATTTCCGCCAACTACCTTCAAGCTGACTCTCCTCCCTCCTGCTCTGTCCTCACTTGCTCTGCTAATGTAACCTTTGCCCTTGGCAAGCCAGCCTGATAAGCGTTAAGCTGTGCAGTTTGCTCTACTAACAGCAGCTTGCAAAATTTGTTCAAGTGTATTCTGGGAGCAGCAGCAACAAAATGAATCTTAATTAGAGCTGGCAGCGGATGCAGATTAATGAAACATGTTGGCCAAGCCAAGCAGCGTAATAAACAGACGATAGCATATTTATTGAGATTATACAAGCCATGGAAGTAGGCTATTCTTCAAACTGTCTGATAAGTGCGGATTAATGCCCTATATATTTGTATTTTTGTTGGCCAGCTTTCTTATTATTGTAAACCCATTTCTCTAAGAGTCTGTTTACTGTTGTTTATTTAAAGACTTTAGTATAAAACTAGCACTATGGGTAGCGGGTATAAATATCCCAACATGCTTGACTGCAGCTTTCTTCTCTCTCTCTCCCAATCTTATCTTAGAGGGTTTCTAATGTGGCTTAACACATTAAAAGTTCCCAAAATAAAGCTATTCCCACTGCGTAGGCAAAAGTTGTACCCTGCTGGTGCCTTGGAGCCTTTTATTTAGTTTCCTTGGTAAGCAGATTAATTAAAATTTGTTAATCATTCAAAGTAGTATACATACATAGATCCCCATCGAAATCTATTAATTAATAAGCTATGAAAACTTGGCTGAGTTGTTTGTTTAGGCTGACAAATGCCGCAGCTTAGCTGAATTATAATGCTGGCTAATTAGTTTATTTTATGAATTTACATCTAGCTCTGCTTGGCACCTACTTTCCTTCCTACTTTCGCTGGCCCAGTTAATAAAACGAAAATTTGGCGAGTTAACACTTTCATAAAATTATTTATTAGTCGAGTTGCTTTAAGAAGCACACAGCAAATGCCCAGCGGGAGACAAGGTATAGAAGAGAGACTCGGAAATGAAAGATGAAAATTGCCGAACAAATATTAAAGACAATGTCGGGGAAGAGGAGCAAGGAAAACAGGATTGGTTGGGGATTACAACAATGGTTCCCATAATAATATGTCGTCGTCGTCGTTGTCGTCTTTCTCGTCGTCGTCGTCATCATCATCGTCGCAAGTGGCTCGTAAAACCGACAACACCGAAAATCTGCAGATTAACCCAGCGGCAAAGTCGTCGTTGTCTCTCTCCCTCTCTCTCTCCTTCTCCCTCTCTCTCTCTCCCTCTCTTTCTCTCCCTTCAGTGTCTGTCTCTTTTCCTCTTTCCGCTGCCTCATAATGGCAATGACAATAACACCAATGCCAGGGAGTACAACGAAGTATGAAGGAAAAGTAATGAAAATCCTAAGGCAAAGACAACGCCCACTCGCCGGGCAGTGCCTGGCCTGGCCGTGCTGACTACCCTGCTGTGTGTAATAGTTGCCCGATAAGCCTCACTCTCCCCTCCCTTCTTCCTCTCCCCTTCTCTATGTTTCCCTCTTCCTTTCCAGCTCGACTCGCGCGCTCGTTAAGTCTTTAGCATGAATAATGATAAGTTTCATGCCTTGGCCAGGCCGTGTTCTGGCCACAACATCTTGGTCCACTTCCGCCCCAAGTCTTGCTGCCTGCCCCCCTCCACCCCCCTTGACTATGTAATTTGAGTGCGCCTGTTTAGCAGCCTTTTATGAGCTCAATATGGCGCAGGAGGAGGCGTTCTTTTCTATCACAATTTTCATTTGTTTTCTTAACGTCTGCATTAATTATTTATGAGTGCAACACGGCGTATAAGTGATTTGCAGACATTAAATTGTCGGACGCGCTGATTTTGACTCATCTTTTAATTAAATACGGAAGCCAAACCATCATCCATGGCAGCGCATTTTCTTTACCCTATGCCAATAAAGTGTAATTAGAGTGGGTAGCATAGAGCTCTGCACATTTAAAGCTGCTTAAAAACAAGCACGAAAGCTACAGTCGAGTGTGCTCGACTGTGATATACCCACTACACACCTGAACAAACGATTTCTTTAATATAAAACTTCTATTTTTTGCGAATTTTCTTTGGAGAGCTGATTTGGAAGCGGTTTCTAAATAAGGATTTCTTAAATATCTTCCATGTTATGTACGGATAGACAGACGGACATGGCTCGGCTGTTGATGTTGATTGAGGTTGTAATAGCCTTCTAACATTATGGGTAGCGGTTATAAAACCATACAGCAAATTTCGTTATCCTCTTTCAATGGAAAATACTTTTTGGCTTAACTTCTGACCGCATTTCCTAATTAGGTAAAATGTATTTAGATTACTGTATAGTTGCAGAGCACTCTCTTTTCTATTTCCACGCATATTTGCAAACCATTTTCTCTCCATCTCTAATTTTCTGTCTGTTCGGGTGCAACGTTGCGTATGCGTGATTTATAAAACTCGCCTCGAGCTATTAAAATGTCATAATAATTTAATTAAATAAAGTAATGCAACGCATTCGCTGTCGCAACTTTTTGGTGGCTCGAATATCTTTTTCATTTTATTTCACATTTTCCTTTTCTTTGCAACTTTTTATGCGACTTTGTGGCAACTTTTCGAAAGCAAATTTTCCATTATGATTTAACGCTGCGCTGCCTAATTGCCTCGCGAGATTTTATGCTAATGCACAAGTTGAACAAAGATATATATATATAGAGTGTATATATATTATATGTACATATATCTGACAAGTCAATCGCAGGCTGCAAAGTTTTGTAATTGCTTGGCGGGTTCGCCTGCCGACTGACAGCTTTCAAGCTAGCCGGACGCGACAAGGCTTAGAGGTATCAGCGAGAATGTCAAGCACAAGTTGACAAATTGCTAGAAGGGAGAAAAAGGGAGAGGAGAAGGAGAAGGGGAAGGAGAAAGGGGCAGCTGGCTAGTGAAGCAGCCAAGCGTTAAAACGGCCCCCGACAAGGCATTGCACTTAGCTCATCGTGCAACCATCTCCGGCTGCAGTTGCATGCCACAGCCAGACGCAGTTGCAACTAAGACTTAAGCTGCAGCTCCATCAGCGCCAGCAGCAGCAGCCTTAGTTCTGCGTTTTTTTCCGCATTTTATTTCAGTGTGCCAATGATTTTCTAATTTCAACAGCAACGACTTAAAGCCAGCAGAGCAACAAGCTCTGCCAGCGACAGGCAGAACAAGAGAGAGAGAGACAGAAAGAGAGAGAGGGAATGAAAGAGAGCGAAAGAGTGGAAGTGCGAAAACAAAAGAAATCGAAATTAATTGAAATATCACATGGAAGGCAACCCACGCAGAGTCAGGTCACTTTGGATTAAAACTGAACTCGACTCTGTACACTCCACTGGCCTGCGACTTCTCTCTCTACTCCCTGCACTCCACACTCCACTCCCCCACACAACTGGACGCTGCTCGTCATGGCTTTTATGATGCCAATGCGACTGCCTGCCACATTTTTAATTTACTCGCGCAACTCGATACCGCTTCAACGACGGCTTTGTCCTACTGCAGCTTCTACTCCTTCTTCCTCTCTCACTCTCCGTTTCTCTCCCTCTCTCTGCTTTTCTTGCTGCTCTTTTGCTCTGCCATTTACTGTTGCCCAGTTCAATAAACCCGCCATACGCTCAGTCAGTCAGTCAACCAGTTTCAGTCACTGTCCTCGCGTAGATTGCCACTTCCTTCTCAGCAGCATCGTTTTAAATGTAGTTAATTCTGATTTGACTGTGAACTTTCATCTTGCTTATGGTTAATTCCTGTTGAAATGTTTCCATGTTTCCAGAAAACGACAGTAAATATTGAGAGATGTCTCTCTCTCTCTATATTGAGCAGGTTGTCTAACCCGTTCGAGTGAATCGTTGTTACCTCCCTTTGGCGTTGTCCGTGCAGTTTTACATTCTTTGAACTCGGCAAACCAAACTTGCTTTTCCATTTCCCTTTTGGTCTGCTTTTTTAATTCTTTGTTTTAGTCATTTACTGTGGCATTAGTTTACTGTGCTACCAGTGGCACGTAGCCTCCCCGTAGTGGGGGAACTTTGTTGTGCAAACTGATGAGGCCTTCTGTGTGTGTGTGTGTGCGTGTGTGTGTGTGCCATGGATCCTGCTGGCTCCTCTGGCTTCGCTTGCTCATTCAGCCAACATTTGCACAGTTTTGGCTCGCATCGTTGCCTGGTTGCCCCAACCCACACACCGCGCGCTGTTAATAACATGGCTTATTGCTACCCATAATGGGCGTGCCGTCAACCTGTCGCTGTTTGTCTGTGTGTGTCTGTGTACCTTCTGTGTGTGTCTGTTTACTCCTGTGGTTGTTAGCCCGTGCCCATGTGTGTGTCCGTGTGTGTGCAACAGAGGCGGCCATATTGGCCATGTTTGGGTTGCTTTTTTGTTTGCCTGCCTGTGGCAGCGACTCATGCATATGTTTTGCCAGCAGATTTCCCCAGCGATTGCAATTGCTTTGAAGAGCAGCTCGTTACACACACACACACACACACAGAGAGAGAAGGAGCTCAGTTCATCGTCGTCGCATGTACATCGCATACAGATAGGAAGAACTTCTGCAATTCCCTCAAGCTCACTTTGCTTAGCTGCCCGAGTCATCTCGACCTGATATCCAACAGCTTTACGAGCCAACGACATATGCAAACGACAACTTTGCCTCGCACTATGGGCTACTCTGGATTGCCTGGTGTACAATTATCCATTACCTTGTGTGGGGATTGCACTGCAGAGGTGGCATTAAATCAGCACAAAATTATAATAATTCAATTAACTGAAGAATGACTGCAAATGCCAATTGCAGCTATAAACAAGCACTGAATGACAATAACGTGCCGCATGACAACGTGTCGTATACGCTACTTTGTCCCGCTGTACGGAAGTGCAGAAATTGAAATGCAATTGAGTCATAAAAAATCCAAAAAGGGCACACACACACACATGATGACAATGATAAAGAGAAGACCGAAAATGACATAAAAGAAATGCAAAATGGCGCTGCGGCAACTTCCTGTCGTCGCCTGATTGTTTGCCTTGCGCAACTGCACACGTCGCACATTGTCAGTCAGTCAGTCTGTCGCTGCTTCGTCTCTCTCTCTTCTTCCTTCCGTCGCACTTAATTACACTCTACTCACCTTTCGGCAGCAGTCCATTCTCAATGATGCGCGCCTCGAGCAGCAGCCTCGGCAACAGCAGGCACAACGCAATGAGGATGTGCACAAACGCTGCTGTCGGTCCGCCATGTGTCCACAGTGCGCGCAGCGTGCCCCCGCGTGCCTCCTCCTCAAGGCCATCGTGGGGTGCCAGTGTGCAGCGTCGCTCCTTGGCGCCAGTTGCCAACTTGATGCCGTCGTTTGCCAAGTTTCCCACCTGTCAAGCATACAAATGTGAGATTGCAATAAGTTTCCGCCATGTCCAGGCATACTACATACAATATTACTTTGCTAGGCTATGATGGCGAGAGTATATATATTATCAATATATTGTTTATAATCTAGTTCTTTACTAAGAACTATCGGCGTATGGTATTTAGGAACCTTCCTGACAAGTTTTGAATCTCTAACTTATATAGTATATGAGATTGCGGCGTTCATACAGACAGCCATGGTAGATAATGCAATTGTATGCATTTTTCCGCCATTGCATACAATATTACTCTGCTAGCGTATGATAAGGGGGTGTATGAAGAATGGATTGTATATAGAAATAATCTACTTCTATATAAAGTTAACTCTATGGTCTATTATTGTCTATACTTATTTGCAATCTTTGTATATATTATAGGCACATTCCTCAACTTATATTTTATAGTACCTAAGATCTCGACAACCCAGACAGATAATGACAGCGTATGCATTTTTTTATTGTACTATCTATATCCGATGTAAACTAAGTACCATGTATGAAATACAATTTCATGTAGTAACTCCATGTAATCCGGTTTTTACAACAATTATTGTTATTTCTTTATTCTTTTCGGTACTTTAGTTTCGAGCAGTAATTAATCAAACTTTTTTGTGCCACAACGCTTTCTCCATTGGTTGCATTTGCATGCATAAATCAATTTGCAGACCTTTTTGAAGAGTCGTCAAAAAGAGCTACATCCATTTTGAAATCCCCGAGCAGAGCGATCAACCACGTATAAAGTACGCTGCGGGACTCGAAATCCCTTTTTCCGACCTCACATGAATCTGGCGTGCAATTAATAAACCCAAAATCAAATGAAATATAAAGTAAAATGCCTGCAATGGTGAGGATGTAACAAAGCTATATATGAAATCAAGTGACAAATGTATTGCGGCTGCTTTGGCCCTTTGCATTTTTTATATGCCAAATGGCAGCGCGACTATAACGCGTATACGACGCGTAGTCGCATAAAAAATGCACGTGACAAATGGCGAAATGAAATATTTATTTATGCAGCATATAGAATCACGTACACACACACACACAGACACCTACACTACTTGCGTGTGAGTTAAAAGTGAACATACAAATCACGTGCAGCATATAAATAAATGCGCGCTATGTTGGGCTTTTAAATTAAAAACAAGCAGACTTCATGGAATCGCCGAGACAATCTGAGAATGGAATCCCTTCGCATTTGTGCTGTGTGCCGTTTATGTTGCCGCATACCCTGCACAAACGAGCACAGCAGGCAACACTGGACGCCACTGGACAGTAGTTGATATCAAATATGTAACAGGATCTTTACAGGGTATCTTTCCTTTCTGCTGCACTCCCTGTGCTTGTTGCTTTTACTTTTGTTTCGTTTGCTGCACAGCAACAACAATGATTGCAATTTGCAAAAAGCGAAACGCATTTGGAGTGCACTTGCACACGAACACACACACGCACAGTTAAGGTAGCAACAGCTGAGTGAGTAAGGGAGAGAGAGAGAGAACGAGTGCCGCTCCGTTTACCCAGTGTGGGATAATACATTTAAACGTGCCGACATCGCGCGGTTCTCTCTGCCCTCGGGCAAATGAACCAAAGTGTAGCTCCTGTGGCCAGCTAAGAGCAGCAGCATTTGCAGAATCCGCCAAATACATTGAGAACCTGCCTGCCACCCACACTCGAGTTCGCTCGAGGCACTCAAAACTCCATTCTGCATTTGTCTGTCTGTCTGCGAGTTTCGCACAAAATCCGCGACCCACTAGATTATTACGATGTGCATGTGGCAGTGTGGCAACGGGGCTGTGTGGCACTGTGGCATGTGGAGTGCGGTTGGTGTGGCTTTTAGTTTTGTTAAAAAACCGAGAAAAAAAACGAAGTAAAGTTTATTACCAAAGTTTTAACCGGGTGAACTAGAAGTTCGCATTAAGTTCCTTTAAAGAGATTGCAATGTGTAGCACCATGGGGACCGTTGTAAACCTCTATTTAGGTTATATGTATACATATAGGTTATATATAATATCTGACAGTAATATTGAATGTAATAATTGATGTATAATATGAGCTATGAAACAAGCAAGTTTTACATTTGCTTTAAATTAATAAATTACACGATTTGTAGCAGAGACCTGCATGCGGTGGTCAGTGATTAGTATTGATTGAGTGGATGATGGAGTGAAGGAGTGAGTGAGTAAGTAAATGAGTAAGTGAGTAAGTGAGTAAGTGAGTGAGTAAGTGAGTAAGTGAGTAAGTGAGTAAGTGAGTAAGGGAGTAAGTGAGTAAGTGAGTAAGTGAGTAAGTGAGTAAGTGAGTAAGGGAGTAAGTGACTAAGTGAGTAAGTGAGTAAGTGAGTAAGTTAGAAAGTAAGTGAGTAGGTTAGTAAGTGAGTTGTGAGTAAGTGAGTAAGTGACTAAGTGAGTAAGTAAGTTAGTAATTGAGTGAGTAAGTCAGTCAGTGAGTGAGCACTATCAATAAGGTACCAAAGGAAAGAAGGTCGGCTCCAGACGAGACTAGCTAATACATGCAAGGGTCTGGTAGTACACTTTCTTAGTCCGTCTGTGGATATACATTAATAATTATCGAATCCTACGACAGTGTAATACTGTGGGTTCGAAGATACTACCTATACCATTTTATAGATTAGAAATTGTTCTTTTATTATAACAGAAATAAAGTTGTTCTTTGCGCATCTATAGAAAGTTTCTATTATATTTTCAAGACATTCAGATAGCTCTTACCAAACAAAATTTTTTCACTACGATTCTTTATGTATGTCAAATCAATTTAGTTATGTCAAAAATTTCTATTTCTTTAAAATAATAATATATTTTTGTTATCAATGTTTGGTAACATTGCATTTCGTGGAAGAGACAACGCAACGACGGATCGAAGGCGATGCACCTTGTCCAGCTACAGAGGATTCTTCTGATCTACTTGGCTTTGGTTACTGTCTTCATTGAGGCCAATGAGACAAATGAGACGCATGCCAAAATAGTGGGCGGTCGGAAAATCAAAATCAAAGAGGTGCCTTATCAAGTTTCTATACGGAGACGAAATGAGCACGAATATGGATTCGGCAGAGGTCATATCTGTGGCGGGGCAGTGATATCGCAGCGGATGGTCTGTTCGGCGGCTCATTGCTTTGCCATGTGGGTGCCACATAGCATATTATACTGACCCCTATGAGTAATCGTTGGCCTTCCCTGTGATCCACAGCAACAATACATATCCGGTGCGATATCAGAGCAACGAGAAATTTGTGGTCGTCGCCGGCCACACAGAACTGAGTAAACCTGAGAGCTTTACAAGGGTGTATCTGATCGAGGAGATAATCGGACATGAGCTGTACAATTATGCAACGCTAGACAATGACATTGCTGTGCTTTTTCTCAATCAATTCATTGCTTACGACAATCCCGCCATAGTTGCCATACCACTCAATATCGGGCCACTAAGGCCGGGCACTTACTGCAATGTCAGTGGCTGGGGCAATAAGCACAGTGTGTTGCACATGGTCACACTTCCCATTCAACATCCAAGGTTCTGTGAGTTCATTTTCTCGTTTATGCCCACGACGCAGCTCTGCGCTGGCTTCCTACGAGGTGGCCGCGATGCCTGCCGAGGTGACTCGGGTGGGCCACTTGTGTGCAACGGTACTCTCGCTGGTATTGTCTCGTGGGGCATCGATTGTGGCAGACCCTTCTTTCCCGGTGTCTATACCAACATCTCGTCCTACATCGACTGGATCATCAAGGCCAACGAATCGGTGAACTACGATTATTATGCGAAAATGCGCAGTTTTCACGCCGGAGCCAGTGAATCTGTTCGATCTATCAATGTATTTTTCATTTTATTTTTCTCGTGCCTTATTTGTAGTCCTCAGAAGTGTCTAATGAACTCTTCGATTCTTTAAATTATTTATTCTCTTCATTAGTTTTCAGTTGGCTTGTGGTAATCAAGCCTAGCTGACTCTATTCCAACTTCTTGTGTTCGTTTCCTTATCGAACTGCTGCACAAATGCAGGACTGACAAAAACTATGCAATAATTGGCAAATTTCAATACGCAATTGGCAACTGGCAATTTGCAGTGCACATCCTGCAGGATTCTGCCTGCCCAGTGTGTGTGTCCTGACTGAGAACTGATAGCCACGCATCAATGACCAATGTGAAGCAGAACTCTTTATGCGTCGCCTCTCAATGAATTGGCCTTTATTAAACGACAGGCCAGCCTGCCCAGCTCCTATCCTCCTGGCCACCTCAATGGTGGGTGCTGTGCTGTAACTGATAGCTGTCTTTGGGTTGCCAACGGGGAGGCGCCATTGTGGTCGGTGCGCATATTTACGTGCACCACTATGGTCTGTACTGCACGCAAAACTTGTTGCCCAATGCTCGCATTTTCTTACACTTGCAAAGGGTATACACATTTTGGCCAACAGTTGCGGCAGGCAAGACCAACCAGTCCATGCCTGCCATGCTCTCCCGAATCTGTCAGACAAAGCCGCATAGAATCAATACATCTTATACGAAATTGGATTAATATTATATGCAATATACAGAGAAATACCTCTACCATTAACTGCTAGGGTATAAAGCCATCGGCATGTTAATGTAAAACTTTCTTTGTTTTTTTTTGGGGTTGCACTGCAAAAACAAGCCAATTATTTGCAAGTAACCGCAGGCAGCGAGGGTGAAGGCAATGTGTTCAGGTCCGCACTAACGCCAAGTGACAGAAACGGACACGGGACACGGGACACAGGGCACGGAACAGTGGGCAGGGGTTTCGGGACAGCGGACACAGTAATGTGGTACACACTATCTGCAACTTGCAACGGCCACTTTAAGTGGCTTTTGGCGTGCCAGACTCTCGGAACAGAGTGCGAATGTCAAAGAGAAGCTGAAGAGTCATTAAAGTGGGAAAGACTTGCAGATACCACGTAAAGAAAGGTTCTACTATGCACTATGCTCTGCGTGCAGGCCGCTTTACAGGGTATTGTGAGCCGCTTGCAAGTTATTGTATTTTTCTATCGAGTTTTTGCAACGTCCGCCTCCTATAGAGAAAGAGGAAGAGTGAGAAAGGGATAGGATATGAAAAAGCCATAATTGCATTTATTATGCTGATAAAAGCAGGAACACGAATGGCAGCGAGTCGCATGGACTGCATGTGCGTGTGTGTGTGTGTGTGTAAGAGAGAATGTGTGTGATAGTTTGCGTGTGTGTGTTCAAAAGGATAACCAATGCAATTGTCTATCAATGTGTGTGTGTATGACAGCCATTTTGTGGCGCAGCACGAGTCAGAAGCCGACCGAGCTGCCGTCCAGGCTGAGACAGTAGTAGAGGCGGGGACAGAGTCAAAGGCAGTGGCAGTGGCAGAGGCAGAGGCAGAAAGAGAGTCTGCAGGCAGCACAGCGTATGCTCTGTTTGTTTTTGCAAATAAATTTAATAACGAAAATAATGCCACTAAAAATAGTTTATACGCAAACAAAGGACTCGGCCGAAGCTGGCCAGACAGCGCAGACAGAGGAAAATCACAGCAGCAACAACAGCGACAGTTGCAAAATGCAGAGAAATTTAATTATCAAGCACGTCTGTTGCACGAGCCGGACAAACCACACGACGCACAGTTAATTTTCCCTGATCCCAAATTGCTTTAATGCTGACCCGCCAGTGTCCGCTTTCCCATCCCAACTTTATTTCCGGTTACTCACCTTAAATACAGCCGACGTAAAGAACACTGGCAAGAGAATGAAGACCACGCCGGAGAGCACAATTTGCAGATTCAATTCGGCAACGGGTTCAATCTTCCAGGGTATTAGCGAACAGCCTAAAAGTAGACAACAGTTTTTTGATTAATGTGCTAATGTTAACTTACAGATTATTAATTAGAATTAGTATGTTATGAGCATTTCTTTCTTTCCTAAACGCTGTAAGTTAAGCGCATAACAGTGCTATTGTTAACATACAGTGTGCTTAACAAAGATTCAAGAAATGTTATTAGTATGTATTTCTATTTCTGTTGCTGGCTTTCTTAATTAACCCATAGAACCTGTAGGTGTTATAACATAACAGGCAGTAGTGGTAATGTTAACTTACAATGCGCATAACAGAGTATTGAGAAATGCTTTTAGTACGTTAAGAGTTTTTCTATGACTGATTTACTCTATTCCCTTTCCCCACTCATTGATCCTTTCCCAATCGACAGACTTACCGAGGAACCTATAGGCACCATGCATGGCTAGATAACCCTGAAAGAGTGTTAGCAGCACTCCATACCAGATGGACCACAGCGAGTTCAGATGCAGATAACTGCTCGAGTCGTGACCGGAATGCAGCAAATTGGTATAGCGACTCTGGTGGCGCTTCGACTTGATATATTTGGCCTGCAATTGCTGCTGCTGCTGGCTGAGACTGTTGCTGGCTGTCGTTGCTGTAGTTAGCACCGAGTTGCACATGCTCGAGTTGAGGCTGCCTCCTCCTCCGCCTCCTCCACCATTACCACCGACTCCTCCAGCACTTCCTCCTACGCCAGCTCCGTTCTTGCCACCCATTTGAAATGGACTTTATTTATCTTATGTTGCCTTTACTTGGCGTTTTTCACGCTATTGTTCTGCGCTTCCCTTGCTGTTTATCTTTCTATCTCTGTCAATGTCTCTTTCTCAATGTATATGTGTCTCTCTCTCTCTCTCTCTCTTTTCTCTGCACAAATATTGACAGCAAATTTCACAGCTATTTCTATTGATTTTGTATTGATTTTGTGCGTTGATTTTCTATTTGTTCAAGTGATGCTCATTGTTGTCTCCACACTTGCTGGCAGCGTTGATATTATTGTTGCTGTTCTTGTTGTTGTTCCCGATATTTGCTCGTTGATATGCCTCATTATAGCGCGCAGCGTTCGTTGCACGCTGTCGCATGTTTGTGGCCCAATACAAATTGCTTTGTGTTATTTTCCTAATGATTAAATCCCGAATATATATGACAATGTCTGTAAAGAGAAATAAGTAAAGCGATTTAGTTGAGGATGGGAATACAATAATACAGCTATTATATAATATATGTATATTTATAATAATAATAATAATAATATATATGTAAAAAAAACCTCATTTCAAGTTGGCCTTGCAAATGGAATTCCCACGAAACTTTCCATATGCCTTGAGCTAAACTCCATTTCTGGTCAGTTTAAATCAACACTAATAGGAATTATCATCAAAATTCAAAATAATAAACATAAAAACATAAACATAAACATAAAAACAATACACTTAAAGGAGTGGTTAACATGAATCTTAAAGAAAATTTTAAGGTAAACTTAAAAACATCAATTTTCAATCAAATATTTTGATAACTTAAGCTTGCAGTTTTCCCTGCATAGTCCCACCACCTCATTTCGTTCGCAGAGCTTGTTGCCCAAAGGACACTGCATCTAATGCACTTATACTATATATCCATCTGAAGGAAGACTAATGGCAGCCTACATCTATCTGTATATATTCGCATTTCCCGCTATTCTAAAGATGCAAAGCCAGACAAACACTTACAAATACAGTCGTCTACAGTTACATTTGCAGAGGCCACTCATACACACATACAATTACAAATACAGTCACGCATGTTGTCACCTATACACACACACAGCCTGGTCTTAGTTAGCCTTACACATCCTGTAGTTATTAAGCACAATATTTGTATTAGGTTAAGCGTAAAGTGGACCGTAGGTCGAATAAATCTACTCTCAAATGATCCCAACAGTTTCATAATTAAGAGGTGGCAGTGTGTGGCATCTCTGTCCCAGTTGCAAGCCAGTCTTTTATGCCTGTGCGTGCAACATGCATAATTACTGTCCCCAGGCAGAGAAGCGGGCGATGCGGAGCTGCAACTAACGCTAATGGCAGCCAGGTATATTGCATGTGTGTCTGCGTGTGTGCGTGCATCCTGCCACAGGATTTGCCGCAGGGGAACAAAAGACCGCAAAGCCGTTAACATTTATGCGTCTGTCGCTGCGCGTTATGTTCGACACATTCAACAGAAAGAGGCGTGTTCCGCCTTCACTTTTTGCGCGCAAACATGCACAAAAAATTGTTTGCAATTTGTTTTTATTACACATGTAATTAAAAAAGCAACAACTACAATAACTACAAGCGATGTGTTGTAATCTGTTGGCTAAATGTAATTGATAATTGCCGATTGACCAGGAGATGCCGGTAAGGTGTTATTAAGGGATTTGACAACTGCTATTGCCAGCAGATTTCGAAAGTTTTGCTAAGTACGAAAGGGTTTCATAACCTCACGAATTGCAACAAGCACGAAAGCTACAATCGAGGGTACTCAACTGTGATGTACCCGCTATCCAACTGACCAAAGTATAAAAAGTGGACAAAATATATAAATAAATGAAGTGAAGTAATTTTTTATCTCTAATATTAATTATAAATAGTGCAATCATAGTACTTAGTAGAACTTTGCAAAATAGATCGTGGCTTTCGGGAGTGGGTAACTTGCAATGCGTTGTGATACATAGAATGTTCAAGCCAAATTTAGTCTCTCAAATCTAGGCACTCAGATAGACTGGCATGGCTCAGAAAATGGCCATATTTAGTATACCAAAGTGTATACAAGGGTATCATTGCAGAAAGGGAAAGTGATTAACTGGGCTGCTGTGAGCACTGCCATCGCATTCAGTTTGCTCTTTAATTTTTGGCAAATGAGCTCACTAAGCGGACTTGCAGTCCACCTGACGATAGCAAACAAAGAGGCAAAGCCAACAAATTATTCGACAACATCATGGCCAGGAGACACAATATGACAACAAGAGCAACAGCAACATTGAGTGTAAGCCAAGCTAAGCCGAGGCAAGGCAAGGCAAGGCCCCAGCATGTAAACTGAACACAAACATGAGGATATTCATGAGTATATAGACTCGCATCAGCTCTGTCAACAGTCCGTTACCAGTTACCAAATGGAGATGAGATGAGAAGCAGGCCTGTTTTCCAAGAACTTCCTTCTACATGTTGATATTAATTTTATGTTAATTACAATCTTTACTTGTTTGTTTGTCTCTCGCTTTGTGCCTGCCTGCCCGCCTGCCTGCTTTGCCTGGCCATGTGGCTCATCTCAGACACCATTTCCAGTTCCTTGCAGTCCTTGCCATCTTCATCCTGTTTTAGTCCCTCTTTGGGGGTGACTGTTGCCGTTGTCTTGGCATGCTCAGCATCAGCATCAGATTAGCCTGCCGCAAAAGTCATAAATGCAGATGCTTACATTTCCTTAGCCGCCCCTTCACCTGCTACTGCGACTGTTCCTTCTACTTCCCTTGGGGCATTTGCTTTGTTTTTAAGCCCCTTTCCCTGACACCCCTGTTCTCCGCGTACGTGGCTCCACTGTGGGGCAATTTGTCGCGTTCGCACGACTTTAACGCAAATGAAACAGCCACTTTATGGCTGCTTCTCTGCGTGTGTGGAGCGGAGAAAGAGAGAGAGAGAGATGTAGATAGAGTGGAAGACAGGTAGAGGGGGAACAAGTTTGTATCATTGGCGGCGTCTGCTTTGCGTATCCTTTGCGAGTCAAGGCGTGAAATTAAAATGCGCTTTACATACCTGCAGGAAAAAGGTGAAAATGGTATGCACTGCGCACAGTGCAGCAGGAACATAAGTGGAAAGAAAATCTTTCTCTCTAGATGAAGAGAGATAGAACTTGAAACAGTGGCACACATTCAGGCAGTATTACAAACAGTGAGATAAGTGATATGCTGAAATTGTAATTAGTCTTAACAGAAATTAAACTTCATTTATAAGTCAGCAAATACATTAGAAACGTGTTCTCTTGTTTTCTCTTCTTTAATATCCTCATTAGTATCAGTAATATCATCTTTGACTACATACTCCGTCTCACACATCTCTCTCAATCCATCTTTCTTTTTCTTCTGCATCAATTCCATCACTTACTTTCAGACTTCCCAACATTTGCATTTACAGGGCATTCGTTCGTCTTGCTTTGATTCCCTTTGGTGTCTCGTGAGCTCTGCGCATTTGCCTTATCTTCCCAAACTGCATTTTATCTACTTTAGCTGGAGAGTTGCTCAACTCCGACTTTAACTCAAACTAACAGCACGCCCCTTCCGTTGTTGCTCTTGCCCAGACCAGTCTGGGGTGCCCCTTCTCTCTGCCCAGCAGGAGCACTCGACTCTACTTCATGCCGCAAAAGCACTTCACATGCCGCCAGCCACCAAAATATGCTAAATGGCACTTGAGCTGCCTTTCAGGGTGTGGTTGTGGTCCAACTCCGTCCCCCCATCTGCCCTCTCCCCTGTTGGCTAACGGTACCTACGAGTCGAGTGCCAGAAAGTCCACTCATGCTAATTTATATGGGCAGGCGGTTTCTATGCTTCGTCCGTGTGCCTCTTCAGCCTCCTGCTCCTTCTCTCCCCCTCACCATCCTCCCACGTTCTGCCCCATTCTTTTTGAAGTTAAATGAAGCAAGCGAAGAACAAAGCAAGCAAACAGAAAAATATTGTCGGCAGTTCGTTTTTTTTTGGGAGGGGCGGAGTGGGTAGCCTTTTTGTCACCGCATGTTGCATGCAACCAGGCGGTGCGGCGGTGTGGCAAACACTTTGTGGCAGGCTGTGGCAACCAACACAACCAACCAAGCTGTCAATTTTCATTTCATAAATGCACATTTGTCTTTACATTTCCCCTTTAGATATTCATTTATTTATTTCTATATTTGCGCAACTTGAAAAGGACTGCGTGACTTGCACATTTTCCATTTCCATTTCTCATTTCCCGTTCGCCATTTGCATTTCTGTTACAGTTGCAGCTGCAGCTGCAGCTGAATTTCCCTTTTCCCTGGGCCGAAAAATCAAATGCAAAGCAAACTTTTCATTGTTTGCTTGAGGAACATGAAGAAAAAACGCCAAAATTTTTCTGCAATGCTGCAGCAGAGCCAAGCTGAAAGTGCACGTATGTGTGCGTGTGTGGCACGTGGCATGTTCTGAATTGGATTTACACATGTGCCGAGCTAATACGTGTCCCGTGCAACGACGTTTTTCAATTTCAACTTGCCGCAGCAGCCGCAGACGTGCCACAAGAATCGAAAAAGAAACAACATGAAGCGAAAAAAAACTATCGTACTATCGGCACATGCATCACGACTATGAAATACCCTGCCAAGTATGTGAGAAACATTAGCACTAGATAAACTAAGGCATGACTACACGTCCTCTGTGGCGCAACTTGCCACGGAGTGTTTTGCATTGTACAGGGTGCAGGCAGCAGAGTGTGTTACCTTCTTTAACTGGGTCACAGGCTTAGCGCTTGAACTATGATTCACATTGAGCCAGTCGGCATTAGCAACCAAAACAATAAAGCACCCTCGTATTTTAGGTGAATTCAGCAGCGAAATTTATTAGCGCAATTAAATTTAGTTAGTAAATAAATTGGCCAAATACAAAATGGAGCAAAAATAAATAAACAATGTGCATAATTAACAGCAGCACGAGCAGGAGAATGAGAGCGAGACAGAGAGAGAGAGAGGAAGTGGCGGCAGGGGAGTGTGTAACTGGCAGCCAAATCACAACAGTTGCACTCATTTACCAACACTGATAGCGCACCACCACCCCCAAAGCACCCGTTTGCCCCGTTTAGCAGTTGCCACTTGCCGCATGCCGCATGCCACCAGCACCACCACCACCATCGAAAGCATTCTAGTGGCACACACCGAGCGCAATGCGTCGAAATGCCGCCAATTTTGTGGAGCTTAAATTGCGTTAGAACCAAAAGCGAGGGCGGAAAACACCCCCAACATTTTAACTGGATTTGGGGGTTGTATACAAATGCACTGCGAGAAATATTTGGCATATTCTATTAATGACAAATTCATAAAAACGGATAAAGAGAATCCATGATAAGGAGAAGTTTATCATTAGTAATTAATGCAATTTCATTATTAGACTGTTCTTATCCCCTTAAGAGCATTAAAGAGGTTTACTAACTTAATGAAACAGATGGAGATTAACATAGCAGAGCCCGTTAAGTGTATATACTTGCCAAGCATCGATTGCCGAGTACATTAGGCCAGTTTGTCTGACTTTCTGTCAGTATGAACGCTTTAAAATCAACAGCAACAAATGCCACGCCTACCAAATTTGGCCTGAAGGTAACTGAAGTGTTTGTTTAACAAATGCAGTTCACAAATATATTAAATCTGTTACTGAAATTGTTATTTTTGCAACTAATAAAGAAATAATTGAATTCTTTAGTTTTTTTGACTTGTTTACCTTTTTTCAGTGTATGGAAATTCGCTCCAGACACCGGAATGCTGGCACTGTCGATGTTGTTTTTCACCGTACGCCTGCATTCCGAGCTAAGCTCGTAAAAACGCCGGGAATTTATCGCTTTTGAGTAGATTTTCGACGAGGGGAGGCAGCACAACACCACCATGAGCTGTTATTGTTATTGTTCTTTGTTGCTGTTGTTGTTGCTACTGTTGTTGTTGTGCAATTGTTGTCGGTTGTTGGCATTGTTGTTGTTGCGTGTAGTTGTTGCATGAGTGAATTTTGCAGCAAAGCAAAACTTTTGCCGCTTAAGAAAATCGATAGAAAAAACGGCAGTCAGACGGGCAGGCAGTCAGCCAAGCAGCCCTTACCTGCTCAGACCCTTCACACACACACACACCAGCCACAGTTACACACACGCAGGACACGCCGCATTAAGCGTCGTTTTGTCGTGAACAAATTGTGTTGCCTACTTTCCGGGGCAAGCGTAGCTAAGGCGAAGGTTCTCCTGTTTCTCAATTTTTAGAAGGAAAACGAACGAAAAAAAAGGAACTGCGCACTTGGCAAAATGTTTGGAAACTCCCCCTCCACCCTGAAAACGCTTTACACTGCAGCCAGGACTGACGTATGAGTGTTTGTGACCAGTTGGACGCTCTGTTGGCATTTCTATTGCTCCTTGTCTCTTGTGTTTCTATTTCTTTCCGCTCTCTATCTCCCTCTAGTTTTGCGACGTTTGTTTCTCTTTTTTTTTTTGCTGCCCACTTTGTTTGTTTGTTTTGTGTGTGAGCGCGTTTTTTTGTGTTCTTTGATTATTGTGAATCATTTGCTGCACTCGCTTCCATCAGTTGCAGCCAGTCACAGCTCAAATTGGTTTTTTAATTAAACGAAACTCGAACTGGAGTCCCTATGCGCCACCTTCTTGCCCCTTCGTCCCCTGGCTTTCCACTTTATCTGCCCTGCAGCTGAAACGTTGAAAATTGCACTGGCAATGACTTGTGTGTCCAGGATTTCTCTCTCTTTTTCTCCCTCCCTCTCTCTCTCTCTCTCCTGTTCATTTTGTATGCCAGCAGCCAAACCACATTGGCGGCAACAACAACAACAACAGTGATGGGGCATAACAAGAGGAAAGAACAACAACAAAGTCAGCTTATTGTGCCAGTGAGCTGCGCAAATGAATAAAAAGCAAGCTGGGGCAAATACCTTTCTATAACACATACATATTGTAGTAGTAATATTAAGTATATACACAGGCATATAGTATAGTATGTGTGAGTGGCACAGTGGGTTAATTAAAGTACGTTTTCAAAGATGAAGCCCATATATGTAGTTGAAAAAGATTAGACAACTACTTAAATAAATAACTCTATATAAAGATTATATTTGCTAACAACTTGTCCAAAGTCTGCTAACTATAGCATACATAATAGCGCATTCAAAAGCAATATAGACACTGTTGGTTAATGCCCAGTTGCATTTAGCTCTTTCTGCTTAATTAATATCGTACATAGATCAAGGAGAATGAAGAATACTTGATTGTTTTGCAAATTGAATACGCTTATGGCCCCGGCCTAATGTGGGTCAAACGAGCAGTGCCAATGGGGCGTATGAGTAATATAGACATAGGGCTCAGGACTTTGCTGAACAACAACTGGACAACTTAATTGATTTTCTATTGTGCTATAGCGCATGAGAGATTTGCAACAGATTGCGGTGCAGCCACAGCCTGCAACGTGCCACGCGCAACATGCCTCGTCAGAGGCAGATAGAGAGCGCTACATGCCTGAATCTGTTACATGCACAAAGCCACAAAGGACGTCAACAAGCTTGGAATTATTTAAAACATGCAAGCACATTCCACAAGGCAGCATGAGGCTGAATGAAAATTGAAATATTTTGCAAAGCAATCGAAAATGATATATTGTAATTTATGCGACAATGTCAATTATGCAGCACTTTGTGGCAGAAGCCAAGAGGCAAAGGCAGGCTGGAGGCAGGAGGCAGGTGTCCTGCACATCAATCAAAAGTGGAATACGAAACTCAACTCAACTAAATTATTATCTCTCGCACAGAAGTTAAACCACAGCCCCATAAAGATAAGCCAAGTGACAGGCGAACTGAGGGACAGACATACAGCAAGACAGACATGGAGACAGATAGACAACTAGATGGGCAGAGCTGGCAGCAGCAGTGGCAGTATTGAGAGCTATTAAAAATTGCACATGCCAGATAGAAATTGAGACAAGAGGGAGAAAAGTCGACAGAAGTTTTCAATTTCACTTAATGTCGGAACTTTGAACAGTGTGGAGTGCACCGCAAAACGCAAACGGGAAACGGAAAATGAGAGGCAAAAATCATAAAATGAAATACGAGCGGAAGCAAGAACAAACAAATAAAAGAAGAATGAAGAAGCCTTCTGCTCGAGGTTGCTACACTGAGCGAAATGCAGCACATACCGTTTGAGTGTATAGCAAAGCAGGTGGACTCATTCGCCAAGTGTAACTGTGGTTGCTACTACTGCTGCTGCTGTTGCTGGTCACATTTGACGCAGACAAACAACAAAGATACAGCTACAACTGTTGTTGTTGCTGCTTCTGCTGCAGTTGTTGTTATCCCGGTCAGGGTAAACTGAACAACTTGCAGATGATGCTCAGCCAGAGGAAGACAGAGACAGAGAGAGAGAGAGAGCAGCTTTGGCAGCTGTTGCACTCGACCAGTCAGCAAATCAAATGCGCCACAGCTGCTACAGAGGTAGTGGAGAAGGAGCTGGGGGGCGGAGGGTAGTTGGGGCACATAGCTTGCCACATGAATGCCGATAGTTGTCAAAGATTATGACACGAGCATTCCAAGAGGAAGCACTGCCAGCAGAGAGATACAGGGACAGCGACAGGGACAGAGACAGACAAAGACAGCTGAAGCAGCCCAGATTGGACTAAGGTTGATGCTGCAAGTGAGCAAGGATTGAGGGGAAGGGGAGGGCGGAGCGTATTATAAACTTTCAAGCAATGAACACATTTGCGCATATTTACATAAAACTCAACGGATAAAACGCTAGAAACGAGGCCAAATGGCAGAGCAACTTCAACAAGCAGCGCAGGATTCAAGACGTAGCACGCATACGCTGCAAGATAAGAGACTTGAAGACAGTTTAAGGTTCATCGGAGAAAATATATATGCTAGGGAAGCAAGTGCAGGGTATACAGCAGTCGGGGACACGTTCGGGTAACGTTCAAAGTGCATATAGAGAAAGTGCATGGCATAAAAGATATCGCATCAAATTTTGTTGCTGCTAAGCATAGTTTACTAGCTGCAAGGAGCAAGGGTCTTCCTTTGCTATGCCTTTTTCCGTTCGCAGCCCTCCTTATATCACTATCTCTTCCCCATCTTTACTTCCTCTCTACAGTTTTTTTCCCTCTCACTTCATATATCTCCTTCTGTCATCATCGATGTTTATACACTTACATGCAGCATCTCCAACATCGGCAACTCGTGCATCTACTCCTTTTTTTCCTCTCCCTCTATCTCTCTTCACCCCCTCTTACTCATTCCTTCGGTTATTGGTTGCCTGCTTGGGCTCGCATATAAGCCACGATTATTAAAAATTGCAAATACTTTTGCCAACGTCGCCCGCACGTTGGCAGGACAAAGTTTTTTAATTGCAGTTTATGCATATAAATGAAGTTGTTTGGCTTTTAACTTGGCCAACAAGCAAAAGAACAAGAAGAAGTAAGTGAATGCAGCGAAAGTAGACAAACAGAAGAGAGAGAGAGAGGAAGATAAAGAAAGAGCGGTAGGAAGACCAGCGCCAAGACAAAGTGTAGACAACTATTGACAATCTGCATTAAAAACTGGAACAAAGCAGCAACCATTTACCGCTTCCCACCACCCCTGTGCCCCTTACTATTCTTATTCCCCCTACTCTTCAGTCTCTCCCCCCTTCTTCACCCACAATTCGTAATTAAGTTTACGATGGAAACCGAGGCGGATGGATGCGAGCCAGGTAAAACTTTGGCTTGGCTAAGCTCTGGATAAAAATGCATTATTCATTTCCTAGCGTCTCCCTCTCTCTCTTCCTCTCTGTCTACCTCTATCTGTCTCTCTTACTCTCCACTGTGCTCTTTTTCTAGCACCCTCTCTTTCCCTCTTCTTCTAGCCAATGCAGCCATTAGGCAGCGCGTCAAGCGTAAAATGCTAAACTGAATTTTGTGTTCAACAAATGTTGACAGTGACGCACCCAAGTTGTGGCACCACTGTACCTCGCCACCACCCTTAGCCTAACTCTGCGCCTGCCCCCTTTCGACGCCTCTGGACTGACCAAGTTGACAGCTGGCGCTGCGCGAAACGACAAAGTGACGCAAAGATTAATTGAAATTCTAGAAAAGAGCACAAAAAATAAAACGAAAACACAAAAAAATACTGCGAAAAAAATACCGCGCAGAGTTCAAATTAGTTTTACATAAATTTGCTGACTAAAGAGGAAAAGTTTTTAACATAGAATCCCGCAAAAATATTGCGTGCATAATTAGTTCGCATTGGATTTCAAATCTCTCACCCTTACAGAGAAAGAGAGAGGGAGAGGAAACAGAATAAGTGGAGAAGACTAAAATTGAATGTTAGGATAAGTAGAGAAAGAGGCAGCAAGCTTATAATCAATGAATCATATACCTAATATATGTATGTACTTTAGCACACTTAAGAAAAGTCAAGTGCTTCAAAAACTTATGTATCATCAAGTAGCAGGAGCTAAGAGTCCTCCCCTACTTCTCCGTCTTTGCTTATTCATAATCTGAACAGCTGTCCAATCAAATTATGCTGCTGCTTATGATATAAGAAGAGTAACCAAAATGAAGAAACCCAAAGGCAAAATAAATTCACTTGATTCACTTCAAGTTGTTTGTGGCATTTCGAAAGCTTTACTCTGCTCTCTCCTCCTCGTCCCCCACTCCTTCCCTTTAGCTATTTACGCTGTCAGAATTACCGCGCTTCGTTGCTTCGTCGCCACTTGAGGCGACGTTTTGAAGCCAAAAATTTTATGAGTGAAAATTCCACTTGGTCTTATGAAAATTATATGAAGCTAAAGCCGAAGGAGGAACAAACATTTTCCAAAGTGCGAAGGTTAAGTGCCGTTAAGGTTAGCATGGGATGAATGAGTCATGAGTCTTACGCCGCATGTTGCACATAATTTTCCCTACACACGAAAGTGTTTTTCTTTGAAGTTTCCGTAAAGTTCCAGGAAAAAGTAGCAAAGAAAAAGGAAGTCAGCATCAGAAGCAGGCGGACTCAAAGTAGTAAAAATTAGGGCTAAGAAAATATCGATTTTAATAACAAAAATATGACAATATATCGGAAAATATCATTGTAAATATCGAAAGTATTTTAAAATATCGCTTAAAAATTTAGCAAAGCAGAACAGTATCGATAACGATAGCAGAAAAAATACCATATATCAAATAATAGATCGGAACTTGTAAAATCAAAAGTATCACGTATCAAATATATCGGAAATATGAAATATGCTTCAAACAATATCGATTGTACTGTAAAATATCGTACAATTATTTATTGCAAACTCCTGATCAAAATATATCGATTAATCTAAAATATATCTTATTAAATATCACAAAGTTCCTACCTTAAATATCGCACAGCAGTATTGATTTAATATGGAAGCCATCCCTAGCTAAAAGTGCATGCAGCTTAAAGCAGACGAACAAATGCTTCGCCTTCTTATCGCTTCCACATTGTGATAAGCAAATTTACAGCACTCACACACACACACCCACAATAATAAGAAAATGGCGCACTTTATGCAGCAAGCGACAGTACGGGGGAGAGGGGGGCGTGGCAGCAGGCGTCGTTTGGAGTAACATGAAACTTTTTAGTGAATCACAGCTCGCCAGTTGAATATAACACTTATCGCCGCAGCGCAGCGGAGGCTCAAAAGGGGGCGCTTATGGGGGGCGGGACGGCAGCTTAAGAGCCCCGGCAACGCAGATATGCGATCTGTGCTTTTTATTGGCTTTCGGGACTCTCACACACACACACTCACATAAAACTGGGCAAACCTTCTATGCGTCGTTTGTAGTTTGCTTTAAAAACTTAATCCCTTCTTATTGAATGCCAAGGCGAAGGCAAAGGAAAAGGAGGTTGCCTTGTGATAAATCTATAGGCTTCTGTGTGTGTAAGTTTGTGTGTGTGTTTGTATGCGGCACGTGCTGCCCAGAAAGTAGCTACGTTTTGTTGTCAGGCAACGGGTTGAATGCTGTTTAAGTTCCGGTCGGGCGCATTGAGCAATTTATGACTTGATTACAATGTACATAACCCCCCGCGACCTTCTCTGCTGCCCTGAACGTGCCCCCAAGGGGCTTGCTTCTGCAATTGGCAGGGAGGGGGCGTGGCCTGCGCGTATTGGTTCCGTTTCCATTTGCATGGCCATAAAACGAAGCGCTCGCTGGCATCTTCAACTGTTTGGCAAATTGCAAATAATGTAATAACAGCACCAGGCGGGAAATGGACTGTACAGAGAGGGTGCCTCAGGGCCGGAAGAGGGAGAGGAAGGGAGGGGATATGGCAAACAACAATAACTGCGGCTACCAACGACAGCGACAACAATTCAATTTAACGCTTCATTGAAGTCGACGCAGCGCGGATTTTGTGTTGTCCGTTTTTCTATGTGATTTTTTATTACATTTTATTGTGGATTTATTTAATAAAAATACATTTTCATCTACGCTGGCAATGACTGGCGATAGCTTAAAGTTTTAAAGCGCACACGCTGCGTATACGCAATGCGCCACTGAATGATTGACTGCCGGACAGCTGGAATGACGGGACTTTCCCCCTCCCCTCTGTGTATTCTCCACCCTCCTTCGTCTCAATTAAATAATAACTTTTCAACAAGCAACGCAATCTGTGAAAATCGCCGCCAAAGGAAATGAAAAATTATCGAGAAAAACTGAAAATAAAAACGAACAAAAAAAAAAAAAAAGTCATGTAGCGAATGATAATTCAATTGCCTTCAACGACACGTGTGACCACGCCCCCCCTTCCCTATTCCTGCCTACGTTTTGCGTTTTGGCGACTCATGCCATAAATCTAACTAAAGGCATTACTCATATATCACACACACACAAACAGCCGCGCGCTCTCTCACGTACAGGGCCAATCTAATAAGCGGTGCCTACCTAGTTGCCACGCCTCCTACTATGCATTAGGGCAGCTGCACAGAGAGAGAGACAAAGAGAGAAAGAGAGAAAGAGAGAGAGTGAAAGAGGGGAAAAGGAAACGAGAAAAAGTTGCCGCAGCTTTGCGAGTGACATTTGAATTTCTGCGCAAATTTTCTCATACCCAACTCAGTATTTGTTGTTGTTGTTGTTGTAGTTGCTGCTGCTGCCGCTGCTGCTGTTGTTGTTGTTGGTTAGCCGAAAATGACGTGACATGCATAAATAATTGAGTTCTGCAACAGCAAGAAAACAAACAAAGGCAACGACAAGCGGAAATGAAATATGGCGAATGGCAAAATGGCGGCACGACAGCCGCCATATTGACTCGAGCCGAGTCAAGTCGAAGCACATAAAATATTTATACGCTGCCATATGGAAGCGAACTAACGGAATAAAGCAAATCACAAGACAAAATGCCAGCTGGTTAAAGCCAAAATAAAAAAAGAGGAAAGGAAGCAAAAAATCAATCAACAAATTTCATGCTCATCGATCTGTCAGCAGGTGGAAAGGTAAAGAAAAAGAAATGGTTAAAAATGGCTACCTCAGTGATTTATGATTTGCAATTAATCAGGCAAATGGAAAATACGGGAAAATGGCTTTGGCCAAGCAAACAATTTAGGCAAATGAAATGCAAACAATCAACAACGAAGCGAAGAAATGCAAGACGCAAAAGGCAGACAAAGTAAGGGTTAAGCAAACAGTTGCCTGCCACAGTTGCCACGCCCTTGAAGTGAGAGGCAAGTGCAGGAAATGTAACACAAAAGCATGAGAATATTATATTGCATATTGTATATACTGTAGGTATATGCTATGCATATGTTCATTGTATTTACTCGCTAGAAAAATGTTTTATTTCTGTTTGTTTTGTTCTTGGGAACATTATGAAATTTATTTAAATCATTTTTAAATGACAATAAAGCTTATAACAGTGCTCGCTTATGTTGTGTTCCGTCACTTCAGAGTATTTACTCTATTTATTTGCAATTTTGCATTCATCTCTCATTTGTTCAGCATTCCCATTCACATTTCTGTTAATTTTGCATTTCAATTCATGCATTTTTTATGCCAAATTGTAAATAAAACGCAACTATAAATGAATGGAATGCTCAGTTCTTCGGTTTCCATAGTGTACTCCATTTCTGTAGAGATTCCATAGTAAACCAAACTTATAAAGCTTTTAAATTTACTGCATTCCCTGCAATATCCTGAAAATAGGCACTTTTCAGCCGAAAAGAGTAGTCAAAAGTACTAAGGTATTCTCTGAAATGATTTCTGTTAATATTATATTGTTGTAGACTATATGGCAGTCGGCCATACACAGCTACATGTAAATAACACTGTGGAATACCCCCTTAAGTAACAGCCACCACTTAAAACAGGCTAAAATAGAGAACAATTAAACTGAAATATTATTGCAGAGTATTTGACAGTCGGGTATGCCTAGTTTCATTTCATTTACTTTACTTTAATGTGTCAAGCATAAGTTGAAAAAGTCAGCTTAAACATTGCAGAGTAGTTGCTAGTCGTGCATACTCTGCATCTGCACAATTGCATTGTTATTGCCTTGTTGAATTCACCTGCCTAAAGTTGCACATTGTTTTACCATTTCATGTCTTTATTCCGAGCCTGTTTGCCATGCTCGATTTATAGAGTCAGCTCTGTAAAAGAGTTCGAATATTTTTGGATCTGTTTGCAAAGGGAGGGGAGGGTGGTGGTAATAATTTATAGGGCAGTAGTTTTTATTGTCCGATGTGCGCAGGGGGAAAACTTTTTGGAGCCGAGCAATGTTTTGCCCAATTTGCGCAAGCGTTTTGTATTATTAATGGCCAGCATTGTTGTTGTTGTTGTTGTTGGTGTTGAAGCTGAGCCTGGCTTTGTTGGCATTTTCTTTCGGTTGCTCTGCAAATAAATGGAATTTGTGGAAAATGCATTTCCATTGTAAGCGAAGCATTTCCCTTTTTAGCTGCGAGCGCGTGTGCAACGCTGGCGGTGCGAAGATTTTGGCTGCCTTTTGCTGTGGTGACACATGCCACATGAAGCCGGAAACAAGCAGCAGCTGCAGCACTAACAACAACAGCAACAAGGAGCACAACAACAACAATGACCGAAAACGAACCGAAAGACGTCAACCATTTTGTGGGTATTTTGTGCACTCAACTGTACCAATTTTTGTCCGCCTGTCTGTCCGTCTGCCTGTCTGTCTGTCCCTCTGTCTCCCTGCCTCTTTCTCACTCCTTGTTGTACCCTTGCTCCTCCTTGCTTACTGTTTACCCCATTCTACTGTATATTTTATGACTTGTTGTCGACGCCTGCCACACTTTCCTTTCCCTCCCTACCCATTTCTGACACTGCCACGCCCCCTTGGTCTGCTGCAACGCCCTGACAGGCATTACAACACTTGCTGCATTGAAATTGCAAAAGCAACTTTAACCGGATGAGTTAAGAAATACTTTGGAACAGCAGAAACATTTCTACATGCATGAAATCTGTTCTACAATGGAAGAGATCTTGTTTGTATATTTATAACTAATATTATTTATTGACCTATATAAATTCACCTAAATACCAAATATAACAAGTTTTCTTATATATTTATTCATATCTTTTTAATTGTTATCATTTCGTTTGTTTAGTTTGAACTTCTTCTTTATCTCTTCTGCCTGCTTCAATCGCTTCTCATTTACCTTTTTTCATATCTGTAACTTTATTGCTTCCTTTCCTTTAACACATCATTTCTTCTTTCACAGTGCAATATGTTTTCAGGGTATTTGCTAGTCAATTACACCATTCTGCAATTGCTCAATGTGTTTCACTTACTTGTGCCACATTTTTGCCACGCCCACACACACTGCTACACATGTGTAGTGTGAAAAAACCCAATACCATTTACAGCAAGGTAGAACGGAAACTGGAAAAAAAACTGAAAGGATCTGGCGGGCCATTGAAGAGTCCCATTGCCGTTAGTGGGAGAGAGTGTTGCGCCAAGTGTTGAGGCATTTCACTCTTGTTTCTTTTCACTTTATGCAACATTTTTACCTCCTTGCCTAGTTCTCGACAGGAAGACAAAGCAGAAGCAGAAGAAGAATAAGAATAAGAGGAAGACCAAGTTTCGCTCTTGTGTTTCGTTTGTAGCGCCGCTTTTTGTTTACAACCAAAAAAAGAAAGGAAAAAACAATGGCATTTTTCCACATGAACGAGTTTTTTCCTATACAGCTTTGTTGCTGTTGTTGTTGTTTGTTACTGGTGTTGTTGTTGTTGTTGTTTGTTACTGGTGTTGTTGTTGACATCATGTATTCAACTTAAAAGTTTGAGCTGCCTTCCAGCTGCAACCAGCAGCGTGCAGATTCTTCCTGCATTCGGACTTGCAGTGCATATTTAATCCTTGGCTACAGGTCCTCACTACTCTGGACTCCTCTTCCTTCTTCCCTTTTCCCCTCTCCCCCTTCCCCTCTCCCCTTTACCCCTTGGGCGAAAAGTGAATTATTGCCTGCAGCTGGAGGCAACTAGAGGCTGCACTAGCATTTCAATTGGCCAAATCATTCGACTCATTAGCTTGCTCGATGCTTGCATTCTCTCTCTCTCTCTCTCCCTCTCCTTTTTTACTGCATCTCCCTGCTCATTCCCCTCGCTCTACTATTTGCACTTCTGGCTTTGTTTGCTTTCAGCATTAGTAATAACAAAGTTCAACAAACTGCATTTAAAATGGGCCACAGCAACGAAAACAGACACACACACGTACACACTGCCTGAATTGGATTTAAAAATGGCGGTAGCAAGAGCAGCAGCCATTTTGTTACCTTTTTAAGCTTTCCTTTTTTGTCACTTTTGCGGTTCTTTTTATTCATTTTAAAAGGTTTCTTTGAAAACTTAGAAACATAAATGTGAAACTTTGCATTCAGCTCATTTTGTGCCATCATGGGACATAGGGTATTGTGGGGTATTATGACTGTGTTGTGCAGTTTGTTACAGAAAGAAAAAAGAAATGATAAGGTATAAAGAAATCCCCATTAAATGTAGCATAATATATTTGTATATATCACGTTAATTTTTATATTTATTGAGATTGAGTTTAAGATTAAAAATTTTAAAAAATTAATTGAAAATCAAAATTAATTAAAGTAAATTAAAATGATTAAAAAGAAAATTATTTATTTGAATTAAGTTTAAGCCTAAGGCAAATTATTATATTTAAATTTAAATTTAAATGTACTATATTTCATTAATTTGATTAATTTTCTTAATAAGTGTGTGCACTCTCGATGAATATTGCATTACACTCATTAATTAACCGACAATAAAACGCAGTGAATGCGGCACATGCCACATGAAATTCAATGCGCTTTCACATCAATGACAGTTGACTTCCCCATGACCCCTGACTCTTTTGTCATATTTCTGCATAAAACCATTTTATCATTTTTTCACTTCAATTAAAATGTTGTCTCCACTAATTGAATTCTGTGCAGCAATTAGCGAGGTTTTTGATTTTTTAAAAAGTCTATTGTATATAATAAAATTCACAACTTACCTTTCACACGATCCCAATGAACTGAACAAAAGTGCGACGCACTTAGGGGAAACTCTGTAAAAGAAGCGGAAAAATATCATTAACAAAATATCGTATACAATCGTATGCGCAATCAAGTCCAGGCGAGGGCAATAGCCCAATTAAAGTGCTTAACCAGAACGCCATTTGGTCGCTTGCCACGCCCCCTTAAGACAGTAATGTGTTTGAGCAAATGCTTGTTTATTGACTTTATCGAGTGTCAAAAATAGCAGCGTCCCTGCAACAAGAGAGACAAAGAAGGCAACAAGGAGTATGAGATGACTAGCAGTTACCCAGCAATGGTTATCAGATACCCTGTGAAGACTAACTTGATTCGCTACCCAGTGACCATCTTTGTTCTGTTTATAAAAGTAAAGGCCTGACATTCATTTTGGTCTGCCTCTTATCATATTCAACTCCCCTATTTAAGCTTTACAGGGTATAGCAATACTGTCCCGCTGGAGAGGGCACTTCCAGGGACCATTAGTCGAGCAATAGGTTAGAATTTATGAGGCAGCCGCTGCGGAGCGCTAAATCAAAAAGAAAACTTTATGAAATCGACATAAAAAGCAATCGACTACAGCCAGTCTCTCTCCATCTCCCTCTCTCTCTCTCTATCTCCCTCTCTCGTTTATATCATTGTATACTTCTGTGCGTATTATTGACGCTGCTGCCAAATGAACCGCTACAGCAGCGCGAGCTGAGGGATGGAGGCCAGGGTTCATTTTGGCCATTTTGGGTTGTTGCTGTTCACTTTGTTGTTGCTGTTGTTGTAGCTGTTTGCTGCTGATGCCGCTGCTGCCATCAGCTTAAACTGCTGACAGCTGAAAAATGCCGTTCAATTTGTTTCGTCGCCCCCACATTTCTATTTCTGTTGCCTTTTTTGCTGCTATTTAAAATTGTATAAAAATGGCGGTTGACATTTGACATGGCATTTGACCCCCCCTGCAGCGAGGCAGCCCCAAAAGTGAAAACAACTGTCGCAAATCGAGGTTATTGAGCAGATATTTCCCTTTCAGTTCTGCGAAATGGCCTGCAATCAATACAAAGAGAAATAATAACGAGAATTCACTCTCTCATTTCCAACTTGAAAGGATTTATTGTTTATGTCTTCAAGTTCTACTCGGGATTATACTCGTGTAAACTTGCAAGAATTGATTGCTCATCATTAGAACTTCTCGAGTATTGCAAACACAAATCAAACGTATTAACTCAAGTACAATAAAAACATCAAACAGATTATTATCTTTCCTTCAGCTCACAGAAAGTAAGGCGTGACATTGCGATTGGGTATGACACGCTGTTCATCGGGCACGGCAAGGAACACTTCGGTTATCTGCTCCTGGGCGGTCTTGAAGTTAAGTATAGTTGCCAAATTGCCACAGCGATAGCAATAGTTAGGAGCAGACCAGATGGTAACCAGTTTTTCATCGAACATAAACTTGATGCCATCGTCGACAAGCTGATGGGCGCGACAGATCAGAGTAAGATTATTGATATTCATGAACTCCTTGGTCACCTTCTGGCCAAATAGCCAGCCAGCGCCACGTGGACTGCAATCCCAATTATCGATATCTTCTGGATCTGACCAGACCAAATCGCACAGGGCACCCTTATACGGTATTTCACCAAAGCGTTCGATAGTGCGCATCTGATCTAGTGTGCTGATTTCTGGACTCAATCCACCATGCACGCACAGAACCTGCTCATCGATGATGGCGGCCACAGACAACAGATCAAAGACCTTGCAGCAATATTTCCAACCATTCAGATTGCCGTACTTGGCAAAGCATTCGTCGAAGAATCCATACACCTTAGTGATCTGGCGTGTCTCATGATTGCCACGCAGCAGCACCAACCTGCTGGGATAGCGCACCTTGAGCGTCATTAGCCACGTCAGTGTCTCTAGGCTATAGTAACCTCGATCCACAAAATCGCCCATAAAGATATACTTCGTATCCGGCACCTCGCCTCCAATGCGGAACAGCTCTTGCAGATCATAAAACTGACCATGTATATCGCCACACACCGTCACCGGTGTGGTCACCGGCTGCACATTGGGCTCCTCCAGCAGAATGTCGCAGAGCAGCTCGCACAGTTTGCGCAGCTCGTTCTCTGGCAGATACTTGCACTCCTTCACCGTCTCAATCCATTTGTCTATGTCCATGTCGACCATGCTAATTGAGACAACTTCCAATTAAATAAGATTTTCCTCACGTTAACTGGCAAAATATTATATGACAAGGAACTCTCTCACTCTCCGTTAGAGGTGGGTAAACATCGATGCCAACATCGATGTCATCGATGTTTTCGAAACATCGGTAACATCGATGTCATTTTTGCTAAAATCGATGCTTTTCCACCTCGAATGCTGAATACCAAAATTCGTGGTAAAACGTAGAAATCGTAAAAGTATCCAAATTAACTTAGGGGAAAACAGCTTCAAATAAAAAATGCGACCCTTTGTAATACTGAAAGGTAAGATCATTTCCGAGTCCCCTTAAATATTTTCTACAAATTTTTGGTAGTTTAACAACACAGTTCACAGAATTACATGCTTCATGTTTTTTTTGATGAGTACTGAAAACTCTCGTATGCAAAACTTTATGTTTTCCGGCTACGTCTTGTGAGTCTGAGCGGGTATTAAGCAAGGCGGGCCAGCTGATCTCCGACAGCCGAACGAAACTTTCTTCAAAAGTGGTAGACCAATTACTGTTCCTAAACAAGAGCAATGATCTCTACAAAAATTAAAAAGTTTTTTTTTCAAAACATAGATGTTTTACTCGATGTCCGCAGACATCGATGTTTTCCCATCTCTACTCACTGTATCTTTGTTTCTCTACTTTGCCTGCACAGAACTGTCTTGACTTTTGTTTCAGGGCAACTTTGATAGATTATTGCAGGCACTTTGATGACGGCAACGACTTAAGGAGTTGCCATAACAACGTTAAGGAGCAGCAGCAACGGCAGCAGCAGTTGCCAGCTGTTGCCAACATTATTATGCGAAATGGCAGTGGAATCGTGGCATATGCTTGGGCGTCAGGCCAACGACATCTTTGAAGAAAAATCCAAAAGGAAGAGAAAACACAGAAAGAGAAAAAAAACAAGTACAAAAAATCAACAGCAGAGACCGCACGACTATCAGTTACCCTGCAACAAACGTGTTATCCAACACTTAAATTGTCCAATAACAAATATTGAGTAACAGTTGAAAATCGAATAAAATAAATAAATCATTATCTCCATTTGGAATTTCCCACCACTTGAGTAAGTCTCATTTAATCACAACTTGTTTTTCTTGATTTACGTGTGCGGTGGGCGTGGCATGCAATAAATCAACTTTACCTGCATGCGATATACACAAACACTGCATGCGATATACAAGCCAATGTTGGTATCGTTAGCTCTTATAGTTGCTAACTTCAGCGCATTCATACAGACGCACATCGCTAAATGGACTTGGCAATTGATGCTGATATATCTTGAGGCATTGCTAGGCCACTTTACAGGGAGGCAGGGCATAAAAATAAAACACCACAAAGAGTGCAAACAACTTTGCCTTTCCGGAACCAAACTCAGCCTCCGGCTCAACCCCGGTCAGAAATATTGCTTGTAATCTAATTAATTTGAAGCATGAATGCATAAACTTTGCCAACTAATCTTCAAAGTCTATTAATTTCGAACAGTCTGAGGATGAGGGAGTGAGAAAAGACAGAGAGAGAGAGAGAGAGGAGGATAATCTATTAGGCTGTAAACTTCTGGTGCTGCCAACACGCACACATTGATTAATTTTAAGACAATAATCATAAAGGCGTCGACCCACCTGACCACAAATTTGTTGCGCCTCAGCCCCTGAGTGCCTCAGCAGTGCCTTCGGCTGACTTTCCGCCCTGAGCTTAGAGTACCGTTACGTCGTGCTCAGAATGCCGCACGTGCCTGAAAGCAGCTAGCATACTTTGCAGCGTCTTCATTGCGAGCACGTTGTGCCCGTTGTGGTCCCGGCCAGAGAGAGAGCGTAAAGTCTTTTGCCAGCCAACGAACCTGAAGTTTTTGGCTTAGTTAATTCGCTCGGCTTGCAACTTTAAGCCAAAGCCAAAGGCCCCGAAACTTAATCAAAGTTATTCCCATTCTTGTTCTTCGCTCTACCAGACCAGGCAAGGCACGCAAGCATTTTGGGAGGACACGTTAACTCGTTTGGGATGTTGAGCTGGGAACAGATTTACTTCTCCACCTGGAAAATAAACTTTGCTCCAAACTGTTTGCGTGTTTGCCAGTTATTTATAATATGCTATTGACCACTCCCCCTCACCCACGACACAGCCTTCAACTTGACCAGGCCAAGCTGGGAATATTTAACAATTCAAGTTTTTTGCAGTTCGACTTTGTGGCTGCGGTGTTAGCTGTAACAACTTTTAATTGGATTTCCAGGCTGATTTTCTTTTCACTCTGCATTGTTGCAGCTACCACTCCCCCCATCCCTCCAGTTGTTACCCCCTTTTCCTACACCCCTCTCTATGTGCACAATGTGTACAAATTATTTCCAGCGAGTGACCATCACCAGCCTGGCATCATTTGCATTTTTCGAATATACAACATTAACATTTAAGCGTTGTTGTTGTTGTTGGCATAATTATCATCATTAGGGGGACTCTGCGTGGAGTTGATTTCGCGATTTTCCAGCACGATTTTCAGTGGTTTAATTAGCAGTATTATAATTTGGTTTTATCGCCCTCTTCAGCAGCATTTCGAGTAGTTTGCGAGCTCTTTAAGTTGGTTTTGCGGTATAAACGAAAGTTTTACTACAATAAATTCAAATTGAAATAAGTTAAATTTCCTTTATATTATAAATATTTATAGCATCGTGTAATTTAAACAAATATTTTGTAATCTTCCCTTTAATTTATATGACTTTTTTAGGCTAAATGCCTAATGGCTCCGCTTAATCCATTTGCAATTTCAATTTCATTCAAAACATTTGCATATTCATAGAGAAAACCGTTTTCAATAAAAGAATAATTCAATGGATTTATGGCATTGACAAAGGGTTCGTCCTGTCTCTCTCCCTCTATCTCTTTCTCTCTTCCTCTGTCGCCACATAGCGAAGCATAATTTCCGAATTAGGGTCATTGCATTCAGGGATCTAAAGGAGGTCGGGTCCCTGCTCTCTGCTCTACAGCATCGTTAGGGCCGCATACAAAATATATTTCTCTGGCTAAGACGTTTGAAAATTTCATTTACAAGCAAATTCCAGACACCACAAAGCGTCACACACATACACACACACCAAGGGGAGTCTCGACTTTGTTCAATTCCTTCATTTCCTAGTCGCATTCCTGGCAAGCATCAATGTAAACACATTCAAAGCTATCAACAATTTATCACGGCAACTGAACGAAATTTCATTTGCAAAAGAGGAAAAAGGAAAAAGTTTTCAGCAATCCAAGTAGAGCAAGGGGGCAGGGCAAGACAGGGAAAGGGGGGACAATGCGGGTCTATGGCCTAGAGACCACAGTGATTGTCAAACTGTTCACCAACGCCCGCCGCGAGCAGTGCAACAAACAAAGAACAAAACTCAAAGCGAAAAGTAAAAGGCGAAGATGTAGAGAAAAAAGAGCAGAAGAAAACGGAAGCAGCGACAAACGAAATTTATGTTTTGTGAGGAGAAATGAGAAAGGGTTTCACAGAGAGAAGGGAAAATGGAAATAAATAAGGAAATCATGTTTAACTTTTTCGCAGCAAGACAATAAAATTGTAAAAGTCAGAGGGCAAAGCAGGACCGCACCCACTTCTCAACTGCTTCAAACCTTCCCTATCTATATGTGCATAGATACATATATCTCTATATATATATATATATGTATATATATGACAGTCGGTAGAATGCCAGCCACGTTCATTCTGTTATGATTGCCTCAGAGTCGCCTCCCCTGTTTGCCATCCCCCTTCCTCGTACCCTGCTTTGTTTACGTGAAAAATGAAAAATGTTATCAAAAGCCAATTGCAAAAACAAAAGCAGAACTCGAGAGCTTGCATCAACTTGGCAACTGGGCAAGTCGAGAAGACACGCAGTTGAGGTTGCAAGCATCTCTCACCTTGTCCGGTGCAAGCATCACGAAAAATGTTGCAAAAACATTAGCATAAAATGCAGCAAAAAACAAACGAAGATTTTTTGCAGTCACTGTGCTTGTTGGTGTTTGTGTGTGAGTGCATGTGTGAGTGTTGTGTGAATAACTGCTACGAGTGCAGTTTGAAATTTCGCATTCTTCTCAGCGATTGCGGCGCCGGTGCTGAGTCACGATTATTCGTAGATTTAAATTATAAATAAAAAGGGGAAAAAAATAGAAATGATTTCCAATTTAAATACTTAAATATTTTTGTTGTTTATTTTTGTAGAAATATCTCATCGCAATTTCCCGCATTGCAATTTTTTCACGCATAAACATAGCTCTTGTCTTTGTCTGAGTTTTCATTAGTTTGGCACGCAAATTTTCCTGCCTCACACATACCAACACACTCAGACATACACAGACAGACACGTCAAGTCAAAAAGGATTTGTCCTTTATAGCTGCTTCTGCCACCGGAGCCACATTCATTTCTCGCTTTTTACTTGCACTGTTTTTTACCCTGTAGTCATAAAGTTGCAAGACAGGCTACACTACCAATAAGCAACAACTTGGACACTGCAACAGTTCCAGCTTCGCTTTATGCTAACATAGGGTAGCGTCTCGTCTACCCCTTGCACGCGGTTCGTTTGTACTTTTCGTGCATTTTTGGCTCATTGCAGGCAAATGATAAATTTGCACTCTTCTTTGTTGTCTGGCAAACGGCGTTAAGTTCGCCCGGCGCCGTGCACGGATTGACTGTCGTCTGGCTGGGAAAGGGGGCGTGGCATATGCAGAGGACGACGCATCAGAGCGAGATTTTGTTTTCACAGTTAACGAGCCAGGGCGGCAAAAGCAAATTCCGCAGTCAGTTTATAATTTATGACCACTTAAACTGAGGCTTAAGAGAGCAGCGCAGCGCAGTAGAACGACAAGACACAAGACAAAGGAGAAAGAAGAAGAGCACAGGCACAAAATTTGTCCAGAAATGTTGCAGGGATTTCAATGTTGCAAAATGTTGGGTGAGCGAGCGCCTGCCCAGGTAAATTAATGGATGTGCAAAGCTTTTCCGGGACTAAAAACAAATGATTTCCCTCTGGTCGAGGTGCCAAATCAGTTTCATGCCATCACGTGCCAAGGCCGGAGGGATAACAACAACAACAACAACAGAAGACATGCCACAGCAAGAGACAACGCGAGGGCGTTGTTGCAACCCTTTTGTGTGTGGCAGCTATTCTATTTTCACGCCTCGTTCGTAAAGCTCTAAATGAACCTTCTAACTTCCAGCTGACCCCAGTACAAGAGAAGGTCTGCAGTCCTGCTATCCGTCTAATACTATCAAGGTGACCCAGCAGAAAGAGACCTACACCTTTTGCACCTTTTAGCCACCCCTGGCCGAGGGAACACACATGTGGCACACCCCGTAAACGCACTCAAACATCAATAAATTAAAGCTACAAATGTAATTTCGTATCCCAACGTAAAAGGAAAACACCACAAACAGAAGGCAATAGCAAATGGCTATTGAAATAGGAAAACAAATGCGTTCTTTCGCATCGACTGCCGTTAACTTGCCTGGCCGAGCAGCTTTAACGCTTGTAAATAGATTAGGGTGTTGCCATGCCAACACACACCTCGTACCCGAACAGAGCGAAAACAGTGGGTTCAATTCGCATTGCTTCGTCGTCCCACTGCCCTTTGGCAGCCCTTTCCACAACCGGACACCCTACTCCCCCTTTCACTGTTCCTACACCTTCCACCACTGCTCATACTTTAGCCATTTTATGACACGCATCCGCCACACGCCTCAAAAGACTGTTTGGGACAACGTTAATGCATCTTTGGCAACGAAACGGGGAATACACTATCAATGGATTTATTGTATTCCTTACTACACTTTCCTTGATAACCTTATTTCTGTAATAAATCTGCGCGTATTATTCCACTCTATCGAAAGTTAAGTTTACCTCCGGTTTGATTTATATCATTAAGGAACCCTAGAATCCCTCGATAGATCCCTTTCTCCCATTTATTTGTAGATATTTCTATATACTCGACTTACAATTGATTCGCATTATTCTAAATCATCTTTAAAAGATCCTTTAAACTACCTACCATAATCTCTCTGCCCATACTTCCTCTATTGTTCAGTGCCTCTTCTGGCTTACTCTCCACTCCATTTACCTTTTGAGCAGTAACAAACGCCTCTTTCAACTGCAGCTACCTTTCAAAAAAAAGAATGCTACAAGGACTATAAAAAGTGTCCAACTTATGCAATGGGCAATGTGTAGCTCCGGTACATCTGTTGTTCGTTTGACTTGACACCTTATTGTCAGTAGAAGAGAGAGAGCGAGCGAAAACGGAAGAGGGTAAACTCAACAAATCCACTCAGTTGTCTCGTTGTTCAGTTGCCGACTTGTCACAATGCACACAAAGCGCACATTAAGAGGCGGCAAAGTGAAAGCCTCGACAGTTGAGTGAAGCCAGCGAGCCGGCAACCCCATCGATGAGACTGGCAGCTGCACAGAGGCCCCACCTGCTCTGGGCCCCAACACCAAAGAGAAGTTCCCGAGCAGAGCAGAGAAGTGCTCGACTTAATGCAGAGTGCTCATTCTGCTTTATCACACACCGAAGCGACACACGACACACTGAAGCTAACATACTTCTCCAAGTACTGGGGGTAGTAAGTATTGGGGCACAGACTGGAATTAATGAGTCGGAAAGTGTTGAGATTAATCATGGTCGCATAAAAATGTCCCTTGCCGCGGCCAGTTTCCTGCGTGTGTGTGTGTGTGTGTATGTCCTGTGGGTCCTATGTCCAGCTGCTCATTAAGATCTCCCTAAAGCATGCCAAGATACTCGACCAAAAAGCTTCGAGTATCTGGGCCATTTAATCAGCAAACTTAAAGCCTAAGCAAATGAGCCGTGAATGGGGACGCGTCTGCTAATCATGACGATGATAATGATCATGAGGATGATGATGATGCAGTTGCTGCGGAAGCCAGCTAAGCTGCATTCACTCGCACAAAGAGGAGCAGTGCAAGAGAAATCCAGGCAACTTGAAAACACCTGCTAAATGAGACTTTAAAATCAGAAGACGAAACATGAAACGAGCAAAGAGAATTGTCTATCACACTCCAAAGCAGAAAGACAAATGCACTGCAAAAGTTTCAGTGTTTTCGTAATGCAAAGAATATTTGAAAATGACTTTTCTACATTGACAACGCCTACAATAATTTATGCATTACTTACATCGTTTTCTTTTTGAACAATTCCGACAAACATCACAACAAGAAAACTTTCTTGCCAAGCTTCAAACGGCAACCTTAACTTGGTTTCCATTGATTTCACAAAAATGAGATGATAAGCGCTTATGATTTATGATATTCCGAAAAAAAAGAAATCAAACCAGAACTGTGAGTACGTTGCATGCAACGTGACAAAGTCCAATGCCCGCTGAGTGAGTGTAGAGTGTATACAAGAGTCGTACGTGAATGTAGGTAGGTCTGAGAGGGAAACAGATAAACAGGCCAACATGCCGGACGGCATAGAAACATAAATTACACTGAAATCTAAGGCAAACACAAAAAATGTTCTGAAAAACTTTCGTGTCGTGGCTGATGTAGGAGACAAGAGCGGCGGGGAGTGTGGTGTGAGGGGGAAAGCGGCGAGACAAACAAAGAACTGAAAACTGTTTTAGGCAACTTGCAGCGGCGGCGACGACTCAGCAATCGAAATGGGGGAAGAAGGGGAAGGCAGAGAAGACGGGAAAGGAGAGCAAGGCAGACCGCCTAGTTAGGTGGCCAGTCATCCACGTCATCAACCGCAACTGTCATGATATAAGAGCTATTTAGGCGACTAACTGACACACATAGATACGCACAGCGGGAATACAAATACAGTTGCAGTTATAGATACAGATACAGATACAGTTGAGAATGTGAGCAAATGGGCATTAATGATGAGTGGCGAAGGTTTTGTCGGTTTTGGTCACATGTGGTGCGAAAAAGGTGACTTCTTGACAGGTTCATCGGTTTATCCGGGCCCTATTACAAATTGTAATTGAGTTGTGGCCCCTACAGAGGACTGAGAGCGACAGAATGCTGCTGGACTTTGGCACTTTGGGCCATTCGAGTCATTTTTCAATTTTTGTCTCGTTTGTCACTTGAGCGGAGCAAGTGCAAAATGATAAATATCCCTTCCGAGGCCAAGCCACAAAGAGTTTGTCCTCATTTGCACTCGAGACTGGCATCGAAGTCTGCGCGCCCTGAACTGAATCGAATTCAAGAGCTGCTACTGCTGCAGTGGTCGAGTAGGTTCATTCCCCCACCCAACTTCAGTTGTGTCCTGTTGTCTTTTATAGCCCTCCCACAGCCAGGATACTTGTGATGTGATATTTCCTCTATTGATGGGCCCGACACCAGACTCCCACTCACACTGTGCGTTCATCACATCCACTTAAAGTGGCCTACCTTTCTGACAGCAACTGCCTTTAGCTACCTTCCTCTTGTCCATCTCTTTCCGACATCTCTACTGCTGTCTCTCTCATTCTTTCCGCGACTTCTGTCTATAACTAAACACGTACTTCTCTCAGCGCCTGCCAAGCGTAATGGAAACGACGTGGAGGAAGAACTTCATGGAGTAAATATTCTGCTGCACATCGAGGCATCCCATTTATTGGCAAAATGACGTACCAGCTGTCGTACGCTTTCCCCACTTCCACGCTCAGCTTCCTCAATGCCCCTTCCCCACTCTTCTCTCTTTTGACAACTGTCTGTTACCCTGCAAAGTGCTGGCAATTTTCTACTACAACGTCGAGTGTTTCGATATTATCAACTCTTTTGTAGTTGATGTGTGAGAAACTGACAAACTGAGAATCGAATTCAATTTGTTGAAAATAGTAACATAATATAGAATATTAAAATATTACTATAATATATACATTATTATTATTATTTGTATTTTATTGGGTTCTATACTAACCTAATTCTGATTGTGTTTAAGCTTGGGCAATGCGTTACTTGTGCGTTGGATATATAGTTATACTTTCTTTTGATCTGTACAACATTTAAGATATTCCCTTCTGCCATCGACTTCTAAGACTCATAACTTTGTCAAAAATCATCAGATTTAATAATGTATAGTAATAGATCCGATCAGTTCCGTTCCATTTACTTACATCTTTATCAATGTGGTATTGATTACTTTAGATCTCTCCACGAGTGATAAACTGTAATAAAGAGAAGTTTTGTTTAGAAAGCTTTATTAATCGAAATGAAGCAGTTTTTCCTATCTATAGCTAAGTTTGTCTCAATTAACCCATTTACTCAACCCTCTACCCGCTCCTAATCGAACTGTGTCAGAGTATTTAGATATGAACGTTGCCGCGTTTATTTAGTTGAAATTCATGTCTGTTTTTCTTATCGATTTTCGGTTTAGTTTGCTCGTTTCTGGCTTCGTTTCGTTTCATTTGGTTTGCTTCGATTTTTCCACGACACTCACACTCAGACTCAATCTACCCATCTCTCTCTATGCCACTCTCTCTCTCTATCTCTCGCTTTTCTTTCCCATGCGAGCGTGAGTTTGTCCACAGTCAAAAAAAGTTTTTATCTGGCTCTGTCGAGTACGAAGAGTACGAGGCTGTCAAACAATGCGACGGCGTTGGAATAACACTGCCAAGTGCATAGAAAGGGGGTGGGGAGATGAGGTGAGGGGAGAATTGCGGGGGCTCGACAGGAGCAAAGACTGAAGTGCTGGCAGGCAGCATTGGCAGCGCACTTGGGGCTGCTAGTTCAAGCTGAAGTGGCCGTGTACACAATTGTAATTTTTCGCAAATCTGGCCGAGATGAGGATGCAACGCCTTCTTCTCCCCCCACTCCCCTGCACACTTCACTTCAACCCCACCCCTTGCACAAATTTTGGCAGATGGCCCTTGAGGCGTCTGCAAGGCGTTGTAAAGTTTAGTTTTCGGAGTTGATTCATTTTAATGAAGGGGAAATACTATTTGCCAAAGTGTTCCGGCAGCAACAGAAACTTCATCATCAGTCAAAGTGCTTGAATAAGTCATAGTCAGAGATAGAGATATACAGAGAGACCTGTCATACAAAATAAGTATTATTATAATGAGCAACGAGGGTAAACAAAATTATTATAATGAAAAATGAAGCAAATCGACTGAGGGCTAATCGAAGGCAGCCCTAATAGCGCGCACAGCCACGCCCTCTTTCGGGAAGCTAATTGCATTTACACCTTGCAATGATTGTCAGAAGAAGACAAAAGCAGACACGGAGACACAAGAGAGGCAGACAATGCAATTAACACATTGCGACAAAGATGAAGGGCAAGAGACAGAGACGAGAGAGAGAGACGAGAAAGGAAAGACAAGGTTTCTATTTGGAACTGTAGACAGTAGCAGGTAGCTGCAGAATTTATGATAATTATTTTGACATGTCATTACAGATGATGACAAGAAAGAGCATCTCCTACCACTGCCTGGTCTCTCTCTCTCATCTCTGTCCTTCTTAGCGATAGACATCTCAGGAGTCTGCACATAAAACAGGATATGCTGCATTGCAAAGCAGTCAAGATTAACAAAAGACTATTATAGCAGCAGCAGCAGCAAGGATAGGCCGCCTACCTGAGGTTGAGGAACAGCAGGTGTGCACAACAAATCAGTTAGGGCAACAGATCGAAAAAGAAGACTGACGACAGACTGCGACTGCACTGAGGACTGTCCGAATTTGCACCTGCCGCAAATCAAAGGAGGTACAAAGCGAATATAAGAAGGGACGAAGAGAGGGCAGACAGAGAGAGAGGAAGAGCGAAAAGCTGACCGAGCAGGTAACTTGAGGTAACTGAAGGTAACGCGATCCCCAACGCGCCATCTGTTTGCCCTTTTTTTGTTGAAGAGGGGGAGCCCCTTAAGTTGCCCCGTTTTGTAGCCGGTTTCGTGACGAGGGTAACCCAAATTTTTGGCGAGTGTACGCTCGTCTACCTGTATGCAGTACGTGGTACCGTTGCCATATAATTTTCGGCATTAGCTCTGCCCCCGAAAGCCCAAATTAATGGGCAGTTTGTTGCGGCCCGCGGCGACACACTGCGACGTCGTTCCGTCCTCGTCCGCTGTGGCAGCTGTTAGATTTTACGAGTATTTCTGCTCAACAGCAGCCGCAGCTCAACTGGTTTCCTGTTCTGATAACACTGCGCTACAAACTTCAGCAATAACTGCAAAGTGCAATTGCAAAGAACGTGCCGAGTTTGGCGAAAGTTCATTTCAAATTGTATGAGCATCTTAAATTGAAATATGCTCTTCAACAAGACATATATAATGCTCTAGAGAAGTTAAAGCAGTAAAGTTATCTTTACACTTTTCTTCTTCAGTTTGTTATGTATATATGAAAATATATGAACATTAAACTGATTATGAATTGCATTCATATCATTCCATTTCAATATGGTCTTGAATTTAACGTATATTGTATAAGGAAGAGGCTTTAGAGCATATAAACTTTGCTTATGCACAACCTTTGTTTGAACCTCATTTCTCAACCTACAGTAAAATTAAATGCGAGTTCCAGACTAGAAATGGGTTTATTTTGTATCTATAAATGCAGTATGTTTATATTTCTGTATGCTAGTTATTCAGCAGGAATATAAATGTATCTTACGTTATCATAGTTATACTACCAAAGTTTCTCTATCTTTCCAGCAGGGACATATATCTTACTTTATTATAGCTATACTATCAAAGTTTCTCTTCTCACTTTTCTCTATATTTCTTCTCTCTACCCATTTAACACAATGTAATACCTTTTACCATCAATCTACATTGTAATTCCATTAATTTAAATCTTATATAGATATCCCCACAAAATACACGCAATTAATTTTCAAATAACTTCCAACCCTGCCCAAAACTTGCGTTGTCGAGTGTAATAAACCCGCAAGGAGCCACGAATTATTTGTTTTCATCAATATTTTACAATGCTGAGTATTTTCAATTGGCTCGATTAATTAATTAATTGTTGCGTTTGAGTCGGCAATTAAATTCAACTGTAAATTATAGAAATTTTCCATATTAACGCGAATCATGTTTTCCAATTAAAAAAGTTTTTATTTCTCTGCCTTTTGTAGGGAGTTGGGGATAGATAGGGAGGGCCAGAGAGAGAGAGAAAGAGGGAGCACCGCTTAATCGATTTTTGATTTCTTATTGATGACACTCACAGGATATGGCAGCACGGATGTTCAACGTGCCACAAACAGACAGACAGGATAACATTAAAAAGAAAGCTATGTTAATTATGAACATTGTCCACCACGAACCGAGTTGAGTTGAGTTGAGTTGTGGCCATGTTTATTTATTATGCTCGTACACGACTTCCTTCTCTCTCTTACCTTCTCTCACAACTCAATGGAAAATTATTAAATCAATACGCCAAACAACAAGCGGCATGTGGCAGGCGGCGAAATTCCGTTAGCTACTGCAACTGCGGGCTAACATTAGCTGGTATTTTGGGTGCCTTATGGCTTGCGTGCTGCGACGCCTTGAACTTGATGTTTGCCCGGGGCCAGTCATGGATTGTTTTGGCCATTTCGAGGGTGGGTTTCACTGCCATATACTCACTCCCATATTGGCCCAGTTAATTTAGGCGTCATTACACATGCCCAACATCGATAATGAGCAACGTTGCAACGACGCAGGGACTTAACCCAAATACACAATCGCATGTAAGTAAGCCACAGCGAGAGGGCGAGGGAGGAAAGGGCTGAAGAAGGAGCCAAGCAGGAGTGTCTCAACTGGGCAAATTGTGCGTCTGCCAAGCCAAAAGCCGCTTAAAAGTAAGAGCAGAGACAGCAAGAGAGTAAGGGAGAGGGAAAGGAAACACAAACAACTTAAAAAGTAATGCCGTTTGATATACGCCTTAGATACCCTAGAAAAACAAGAGAAATTGAAAGCACTTTAAAGAGAATTTTAACATGTTCAAATGCATTTTTAATTTGCAGCTGGATTGGATTAACAGTAAGTATTACTGGTAAGTAAGTGCATTTTTTACAGGGTATACAAGTGCTTTTTTGCCTTGCCCTAAGTCGAGGAATGAAAACACACGCAGTAATTAAGTTTCAATTTGCGTCGTGGCGCCTCTTTAGCCTGGCAAGCGCCTCTTCAAGTGGTACGGCAAACTTGCCACACTTTCTTGCAGCATGTGAAAACCTTCCCGGATAAATGATGCGCCATTTAATAAAGCTGCAACGAAGCTTTTGCCCAACTTTTACGCAAATTATGCTCATCAAAATGTGGCAGAGACACGGGAACAACAACACGATAGGCAGGATAAGCGGATGTGAATGTGCATGCGTATGGGGATGTGGATGTGGATGGAGCTGCGGATGGGCTGGCGAATGCCGGCGCTGACATGTCGCAAGTGGCATCGTTGATGAGCAACGAGCGAAACCAACAGCAAATGCGAAATAAAAGTCTCACAAAAGTCACGCAATGCGCATTTAAAGATCATAAATGGAAAAGCAGCTACTGCCTCTGTCGCTCCCCTGCCTCTCCCTCTGCTGTTCCTTCTTCTGTTCCCACTTCTGTTCCCCCTCCTGCTGCTCCAGAGAATGCCCAATAATCCGCTGCCGCTTGACTGGCGAAGGCGTTGAGAGAACTGTGCGAATTTTACATAGCACCGCTCAGAGTTGAGCTGCTTTCCACACACATGTGTGTGTGTGGCATGGGGCATGTGGCATGCGACTTGGCACTGCCCTCTTCGACGGCTTAATACTTCAGGTAGCTGCTCGGTCACGCCCACTTAAGCTCTGCGCAAGCACCAAATGAAATGAAATGAAAGATATGTGCGAGCAATTTACATTTGCATAAGAAGCGCAAATATAAAGACTACAAGGGGGTGGGGTAGAGGGAAAAGGAGGACCCATTTGGCAAATGCTTCACGTGCTTCACCAAGCTAACAAAGATTAACGCGCGAAACGCGCCTGGCTTGGCCTGACTTGGCTTGGCTTGGCTTGTTCTCTGTTGCCTGGCAACGCATTGCAAATAATTGAAAAGTTGCTAACATGAGAGAAAATTTCTTCCACTTTAATCTCGTATTTGGCTTTCTATCTCGTTCTATTTTAATCTCTCTATGCAACCTTTTAGTTGTATTATATTTTGCAGTCTCTGCCTTCATTTGTACTCAGCCAAAAAAATATGCTATGCAAAATTTCACTTGGCTTTCTCATAATGATTTATTAACTCCTAACTCAGCCACAATTCGCGAGTGCAAGTTCAACTACACTCCACTTTATCATACTCAGCACAACCTGTATCAGACAACAACAGCAACAACAATAACAACTGTGCAACAACAACTGTGCAACTGTAGCAGCAAGGCAAGTTTTGCAACAGCCGCAGAAATTTAATAAGTTTTAATACAAAAGTTGGCGTGCTTCATTATGAAACTGCAGCAGCAGCAGCAGCAGGAGCTCCTCCACCATCGTCGTATTCCTGGCTATATATACTATGTCTGGCTGTGTATCTGTATCTGCCACTGTATCTGCAACAGTATCTGCAACTGTGCGTTGCTTGTTCGTTCTCGAGTTTGGATGTTTCAAAAGTCGCTGCCTGCTGTGACTTTGCAAGTGAAGTTAAAAATGTTTTTATGTATGTATGTACATGTATTTGTATACCCAGCAAAAGTTTCGCAAGGTGTTATACAACACTGAAGAATAAAGGTAGATGGAAGAATTGTATTAACATGTTGCTAATTTCAGACTAATTGCACGTTAATGTACTTTGAATACACAATAACAGTGGCTTGGGGTGTTGTACAACACTGTTTTACACTTAGATGAAGAATACAGGCAGTACTGGAGAGGGTAGAATGTAATTTCTATTGCAAATGAGACTTATCATAAATTTACTAGTCCTTATATATTTTGTATGCCCAGCAAAAGTTTACCGCGGTGTTTTACAACACTATTTCAACTAAAAGGAACAATTAAGGTATTATAGTATGAAGGAGGTTAAGTAATATTTGTGTTACAGTCTTACATTGTATACGCTGCAAAAATGCTTGACTGAACTTAACAACACTGTTTTCTGCCCAATTAAAGAACAAATTTATCAAATATATTCCGTATGTTTAGGTAAGCTAATAATTAAAGTATACTGAAGCTAATTACAGAGTAAGTGCACGGCTATGAACCCAGCAAAAGCTCCTGAATGTGTTTTACAACACTGTTTTTATTAAACTGAAGCATAAGGGCTAGAGTATTAATTGCAATAAAATGAGCCAAATTACAGGGTATTTTCATATTAAAACACATTTACAACTCAGCTTATTACAGGGTAATTGGCACGTTAAGTACACATTCACTTTAAACGCCTCTGCTCTCTCATTATTATTCTTTTTTGCCCAACATCACATTTCACGCGAAGTTAACTTGCTGTGCAACTTTGTGTGTGTGGGAATGTCAGTGTGTCTCTGTATGTGTGCGTGCGTGAATATGCAAATGAGCCTATTTGCATGTGTGTGTTTGTCTGTGTGCTGGGGCCATGTAAATGTTTAAAGTTTGCCCGCTGCAGCTGCGCGCTTACAGCGTCGAATTTTCCGCATTTGCCGCTATGTTTTCCCGCCGACACCTGATTTATGGCTAATAAATAAAATTTTAATTTCCCAACAATTAAAATGCCAATCTCGCAGAGCGGCTCCTGTCGACCCCAAAGCATACACACACACCCACACATATGCATACATATGCAGTAAACCGCACAGGCACACACACACATACCGTCAGTACACCACAAACACACACACACATGCTCGCAGATAATGGAATCAAGCAAATGCGATTAGCATTTTATATTGTTTAAGCCGCAGACACAGCAGCAACAACAACCATGCAGTGTAGCAAGTGCTCGCCAAACCAGCCTAAGCCCGCCCCCCATTCCCCCAATGCCTGTGCAACCCTATCAAGAAGGGCTGAGTCAGTGTTAGGCGGCAAAATCTGCAAACAAATGTGCAACAAAGCGCGCAATTGTAATTTAACTGCAGTCAGAGTCTAGTTGGCAACAACAACAACGGCAACAGCAACTACTAGAACAACAACAACAACAACAGCAGCAGCAGCGACAACACTGCAACAACAACAACAGTAAGTGGCACAACAAAATGTGCGTGCCTCAAGTGTTGTAAGCGGCTTTTGTTGGCAATTGTTTGCCAAAGCAGTTACTAGGCAAGGGCGAGGGGGAGAGGGGTAAATGGTAGGCAAATTAAATGCACACACATGGCGAGCACACACTCGCACACACACAAGCAAACATAATCCACTTTGGCGCGGCAACAGACAACAACAGTGAGAGAGGCAGCTGCATCGAAATCACAAGTTACACATACGCCTCGTTGCCAGTACCGCTCTTAGGCCATGTGCCACAATAACTGTGAGCTGTGTGTGTATGTAGAAGCTACCCTACTACTCTATAAATATTACAGGGTATACTCCAATATCCTCAACATGACAAACAAAAGTTACGCATACGCCGCGTTGCCTGTTGGTGCTGCAGAGCATCCTCTAGTCTGGCACTTTCAAAGCGAGCTTATTTTAACTTCCGTTTCTGGTTTTTGTGCCACGATTTGGTTGACAAATGTCACAGCAAACGGCGTCCAGCCATGCAAAGCTGCTGCCTCGCTCGCTTCCCCCTACGCAGCCCCCAATACACCTCCCCCTCCATTCTGTCAGCTGCCAACAAATGTAAAACAGCATAAAACACTCGTCGCCTCTCGCTTTGTCTATCTGCCCCTCTCCCTCTGCCACCGCCCTGCCCTGATAGACACAGCATGCGTTGTTGTTCGTGAAAAACTTGACACTTAATTGTCTCTGTCTCTGTCCCTCCCTCTTCGTCTATATCCATTCCATAGACCTCCTCGATTACTCCTCCCTTGTCCCCATTGTCTGCGCACATTCCCTGCATAGTTTTTTGCTGCTGCTATCTGCGGCATCATCGTCTGGCGCCTGTTTCTGTTGTCAATTGTTGCACATTTGCCAGCTAAAAACTCGCTGGGCCAATGGCCGCATCCCTTCCCCTGCCTACTACATTGGAAAATAGAATGGAGTAGCAGCTTCAGCTCTAGTTTCCGTTGCTGACAATAATAACAAGTAACAATAATGCGTTTTACAACAAAAACAATGAGCTGAAGTAAAAGCATTTCCTGTGCAGGCAGCAGCATCAGGTGCGAGGGAGAGAGAGATGAGAAAGGGACCGGACAGTCTTTGTTGTGGCCACAAGAGACAGAGAGAGAGGGAGAGAGAGAGAGAGTGCGAGAATAAGGGACAGCATTAGTTGAGCTAAGAAACGATAAAGCACAAATGAAATGGTAAACGATTTGCAGAACCCCAAAGAGAAAACAAAGCGTCAGATGTCTTTCCAAATTTCTTAATCTTTCTATAATCTTTGGGGTCTGTTCTAGCACTAAAATGCTACGTGCTGGTATTACGTATGTGCTGCCATTAAATAAAGCCATCTACCCTTCGCAGCATAGCACAAGTGTCCCCTTAAAGCATCATTTAGTTTCAATGGAGTGTCCTTTCAGTGCCTCTCTGTGTGTATCCCATATAATCACACTTTAATAGTCCTGTCCGTAGATCAAATGACAGCAACAGCAACTAAAAGATCCACACACATTAATGGCAATGCCTGCCCCAAGAAACTTTTGCTGCCTGTCTCGCACGGCCCAAAGACATAAAATACAATACAAGTTGCCCCAAAGAAGAGGGTTCCAATCAGAGAGTGGAGCTCAGCTGGCTTGCTTGAAAAATCCTGCAAAAACAAAATAAAACATAAAATAAAATGCCGAAAATTAACGACAAATTGCGCATCATTAAAAACGAAAAACAGAGAAAGAGACGAGGAGAAACGTACGAGGCAAGACTCAAAGCCAATAATGAAGACAGGCCAAAGTGCTGGCTGACAGCACACTAAAGGGGACTTACCAGGAGGGGAGGGGGTAGCCAACAAGCACCTGGGTGCAGTCATTTATTTGATTACAAGCCACCAGAACGAAGCGACAATGGAGTCAGCTTGAACAACAAGCAGAGAGAGAGAGAGAGAAAGAGAGAGAGGGGGACAGAGAGAGGAAAATGTGCGAGCAGAGAAGCTGCTTGGCGTGCCTGTTGTGTAAGCGAGCCAAATTCCTTGAAGGGAACCGCAAACGAGATGACAAAATATTTGCCATACATTTTGTACAGAATTTACGCGAGTTGATTTAATAATGTCTACAAAATATCCAGAAAGGTTCTATGGGGACAAAAAATACGGCTGCTGCTGTGTGTACGTGTATATCTTAATTGCCAGACAATGGCATACACACATACACACACGCACACACACACACGTTTGCCTCGCGGCCAACGCTGGCAAAGAAATGAAAAAGTGTGGCATGCCACAACTCACACAATGAGATCCCTCCGTCCACCACCCTCTGAAAAAAGTCGAAACTCCAAAATGACTCACTTTGCGGCATGAAGCTGCCACCTCATGCTGGTGTTTGGCTGTAGGTGCCACCCCCTATATCCACAGCCACATCCGTTTCCACTTCCATCTCCCACAACCCTCCGTCAGACAAAGTGACAAGCCGTCAAGGGGCACGTGAGCTTCCTCCCTCCTCCTTTATCACCTGTCCCTCAGCTCGCCTTCATTTCAACGTATTTTCTCATGTTTCTCGTTAAACTTTAATATGAACATGTTTTTGATAACGTTTCCTTCTCTTGTGTTTCTTTCTCGTCATTATTCATACTTTTAATTGGGTTACTTTAATTTAAGAATACATTTTCAATGCCGCCGTTTAATGTTGTCAATTACAATTTAATCGCACGCATTAAAACCTGTTTATGTTAATTAGAGTCTCTACATAAAGTCGAAAAGTTCCTGTTCTGCATTGTAGTATATCGATAAATGATACAATATATCATACAATCATTATACCCACTTCCCACAGGCTAGAAGGGTATTATAACTTGGTGCCAACTGTCGAGTTCACTCGACTGTAGCTTTCGTGCTTGTTTTCAACCTTATCGCTGTGCATATTTATCCATTTCGCTAATCATTCGCCATTATTTCGCTGTTTCAAAGTTGACCCATCTGCTCACTTGCGGTCCATTTACTACAGTGAGTCGCTTCCGCTAAGGTCAGGTTGCAACAGTCCTTCAGCTATCCCCCACAGCGCCATCTCTCCCTCTACAGTGTCTTCTTTTTTTGTGTATCTGCGGTTTGCTTTTAATCAAAACAAAATGCAAAAACACAAATAACAAGCCGAAGTTTTCATACTCTTTAATATATAATATTGAATTTAATCTCAAGTATATAATTATCCGATTTCGATGAATTTTGTATACTAAGCATAGGGAACTCCTTAGCTAAGATTGCTATAGTCTTAATTCCGAACCTTTCAAGGAAAAGCATTTATATTACAGTAGATCTCTGCTATACCACATATAAAGTATTATAAAATTCAAATTATAGTGAACGACTGTTGGCCAACGTAAATATACCTTCTGCTGCTGCAAGGGTATCTTATGCCCATAAGGAAATAGAAAAACTGCAAAAACAAAGAGCAGAGTAAGGAGAGAAAAAAACAAGTAAAAGGAAAACCAAAGCACACACAGAAAGTGGCAGCTACTAACAACAGAACAACAGCAACAACAGCAACAACAACAACAGTTGCCTCCGAGTTCCCTCTCTGTCTCGCCCCATTGCCTATGGGCAGCTTTTTCCCTTAGTGCTTGTTGTTCTAAAAAGTGTTTACTTTGTACCTCCTCCCGTTGTTACTGTTGTTGTGCCTGTTGTTGTTGTTGCTGTTGTCCATTATTTAAAGCATAATGTCACAATAAACGTGAAAGGTGCAAAATGTTGCCCGAAGCCAGCTGCAGCAACAGCAGCAACAACTATGGCAACAACAACTCAACTTAATAACACTTTTGTAGTTGACGCCACTCGAGGCATTCACCCAGCACTTCCTCACTCTTTCTCCTCCTTCTTCTGCATAAATTTTGTCGCATGCAGTTGACAGAAAACATCCCATCGTGCCTCTCCTTTTCTCCACACTGTCCACTGCTTCTTTGCTGCTCTCTTGGTCCACGTGCCAGGAAGGAAGCAGAACGTCGATGCCCCACGGCAACTTGGACAACTCACATCGTTGTGTGGCGCCTCATTCAATGTTGCTGTTTGCTTTTTCAGCACTCTTTTTTTTCTTTGCTCTGTTTTACCACGCCCTCTCCGCCTCTCAATTGTTTCCAAGAAGCCAAAATTAGCTTGCCTTGATTTTTCTTCTCCCCCCTCGACATTTACAGCTAATTATGGAAATGGACTCGACTGGCCTCGCCAAAGGCGATGCACTGAGCAAAAAAGGTATAATGAGGAAAACAGAAATTAATTTAACTTTCAACAACTCTTTATTATGTAAATATTTGTTATAATACTCGCCATTGTATAAAGGAAACCCAAGGAGGAAATATTTAAAGGCAACAAGTATAGAAATCTATGGACAATATTTGAACATTATCCAACATTGAGTATCATAGTCCCATATTAGCGTACGTATTTGATAATATCTTTTAGTCGTAGTTGAAAATTATTGACTTTTACAACCAATCTTTATATATATTTATTTATTACTTATATCTGTTTCTTAGTTTAGAGTCAATATCGCATTGGCTTACTAGTCCTAGCTGAGAATGTGATCATTTAAATGTTATTCGACAAATGAGATTCCAAAGCAATATATGATCTGTTTTCTGCTATAGAGAAGCCTTTTAGAAGAAATTCAGTATCTTTATACTGCATAGAGTATATTAGGAGTTTAGGAGTTTACAACGAACCTTAAGAGACATCTCCGACCCTCTAAAATATATACGTATATTCTGATTCAGCATCACCAGCTGAGTCGATCTAACCATGTCTGTCCGTCTGTCTGTTGCATCGCAAACTAGTCTCTCAGTTGTAAAACTATCTCGATGAAACTTGGCACACATGCTTCTTATTGCAGATCTGAACGATATATCGTATAGCTGCCATGTAAACTATGGGCCGATTTTTGTCATTTGTCAAAACTTTTTCTATATACAATACATTCATATATAATATGCATATTACTGTAGCTGTTTGTATGAAGATAGCTTAACTAGCTTAACTAGCTTAACTTATCAGTGCCAATTAAAGTTAGACATCATTATATACATATCACTAGTATATGTAGGTACGAGGGAAGGATATAAGAACCTGCAAAGGTTAGAACCTTCGGCATGCCATTCTCGTGTTATTATGTAATGGAATAGAATTGTATTTCAAGTCACACTTCTATTGATTATCTGCATAAGAATTGATGTACAATATATTCCAGTCATGTGAGCCAAATGTTTGTCACGTGTTTTGCCACACACACACACAAGCTGAGCAACACACTTACTCACACTCACTTCAAGGCGTTGACCGACAACATCCGCTGCTTAAATTGAACGCACTTGAACTCGCTTCAGTCAGAGAGAGAGCGGCAGAGACAGAGCGAGTGAGGTTCTAAAAGTGGAACCAATAGATCTCAAATAGATCTCCAACTCACATACATATGTCATTTCAATTTTCTTTTTCGTTATTAGGAAAATGTCAAAGACACTTGGCGCCGCTTGCAGGCGCAGACAAGAGTCAAACAACTGAAAATAGCCCAGCAGAGCTGGGCATGCACTTGTCGCTTCGTCTCTCTCTGTCTCTCTCTCTCTGCCTTTTTCTCTTTCTCTGTCTTCTTCTCTCTCTCTCTCTCTTTCTATCATTCATTTCTAATTATAAACGTGCTGCATATTTGGTATCTTCGCTTTTGAGACGGAAGTTTGTTTAGGACGATACACGAAGCGTAGTGCATCGTTTGTATTTGCCATTGTGTGGCAGCTGCACACACCACACCACACCACACACACACAGCCTCCACACACTCCCCGTCCTTTCGCACATTGCCCCTTTTCCTACTAGTTACTACCAGAGCAATTTGCTTAGTTGTCGCGTCTAGACACGCGTTGGGCCCCAGTTCAGCGAGTTATTCAAATGAAGCGCTTGTTGTGGTGGCATGCAACATTGTTCAGTGGTATCGCCCATGAACTCACCCGTGCAGCATCAATCACGTTTTGTCCAATTAGCACGTGGAGTTGTCTCTACTTCACACTCTCTGTCTCTTCCAGTTTTGTAGGGTATTCGACAAGAAGTACGTATCATAATTGAGGAAACTAAAGATATTTAATCATATATGATGGATCAGGGAAGGATTTAGAATTCCATATCTTCTAGGGTATTTAAAGGGTATTCTATACAGAATTGAGATGACTGCAAATGAATACATTTGAAATTGCAATTGGAAAAAGATTTTCATGTGATGTCTAGACGATTGAGCCAAATTTCGAGCCATAAAACGCAGCTGAAACTTTTGCGCTCACGCTATAAAAAGCCGCACAGAAATCAAAAATCAACGTCACAAAGTTGCTCGCCAGCCAAGAGAGGAAAGAAGAAGGAAGAGAGACGCAACCACCCTGAAACCACCCACTCTTACCCACTGTACATACCATAGACCATTCATCCGCTGATTCGGTCCAAGCCAAAGTCCTTGGGGGTGGCTTTTGGGCCAGCGGCAAGTGGCTGGCAGGTGAGTGGCGTGGAGAGGAGTATGGAGGGGCACTGCTTGTGTCTCGTCTGACGACGCAGACGCTGCAGACAGTTTTCTAATGGGATAAACTATGCGTGTTTGTATGTGTACTTCCGTGTGTGTGTGTACTCACTCATAACATGGCGCGTATATTCCGTTATACGATACACTCACACACACACACACCAAAGAAAGTCAACACAGAAGTCGGCAGTAAAAATTATTGCAATTAATATACAGCAACAAAGCAATGGGGAAAATCTGCATGCAGACACACACATACACACACACAGGCGCAGCGAGTTGACATTTTTATGTTTAGTCTAACCAAAATTTCGAAACAGACGCACGCAAAGCGACGGCGCCAACATGCAAATTGTGGTGGCTTGGGGGGAGTGAATGAAGGTATGTGAGGCCGTTGTTGTTGTTGCAGTTGCCGCTTTTGTTTTGCCGGCGAAAATGTGTGCAGAAGCCAGAATACCAAAACAAATTACGCTCTCCTTTATGTGTATGTATGTATGTAAGTATATACATATAAACAGTATTTACGGTAAATTCACTTACCGGTTAGTCAGACAAACAAATATGGTAAGCGTTAACCGTTAACCGGCGCGGTAGTTTCTGACTTTTTCAGTCTATTCCTGCACTTTACACTTATTTATGCATTTTTATTAAGCATTTGTTTTGTTTAGATAGATATGATGAGTAACTAACAGTAGCACACGCACTAACACACGCACAGACGCACAGAACACGAATATATATTTACGGTTAGTCTAGCTTGATCGCACACGCACAAATACGAAGAGCTGAGAAACGACTCGCCGCGAGATACGTCCAGACGCGTCAACACTGAGCCGACATTTAAAGTTTTCAAACTTCCCTTTACGCAGTTCATGCTTAACAGCTGTAAACTGTCTGTTAATGTGCTGCTACATAACAGAAGTGTCTGCAGCTGGTCACACCCAAGGCAAACAGCTGATTCACAACTGCATATATCGATGCATATATCGATAGTCGCATTTGCAAAACGGAAAAATTACCAATAACAATAATAAAAAAAGGAATTCTGCTGGTGGAGATTAAACACAGATCCTGTGAAAAACATTGGAAACCACGAGTGAATTGGAATCATTTGTTTGAAGCTAGTGGGTATCGGCGGAATGGTGGAGCTGCATTTAAGGAAACGCAACGCTTGCGTTATTGTGCTTGGCGACATCGGACGCAGTCCACGTATGCAATACCATGCACAGAGCCTTCTCGAGGATAATTACAATGTGGATATAATCGGATATATGGAGACTCAGCCTTTGGACGCACTTACGGTATCGCAGCCCAAGTGTAAAATACACGAATTACCCGCGGTTCCGGTTACAAATTTGACTCCAAAACTGAAGCTAATTTTTAAGGCAATTTGGCAGACGTTAAGCCTGCTAATTGCACTGATCTCCATTCGTCGACCCAACTTCCTGTTGGTTCAAAATCCTCCCGGCATTCCCACGCTAATAGTATGCTACTTATATTGCGCTCTGACGCGCACAAAACTGGCCATAGACTGGCACAACTACACGTACACTGTGCTGGCTCTGGGCATGCCGGGCGGAGAGCAAAGCCGACTTATACGGCTCACAAAGCGTCTGGAACGATACTTTGGTGCCAAGGCGCACACACACTTCTGCGTCACCAAGGCCATGAAGGAGGACTTGGAGCGAAACTGGAGAATCAGGTGAGGGATGCTGTTGTTTCAGATGATGTTTGTCTAATCTGCTCATCATTTCCTTAAGTCCGGTAACCGTACTATATGACAGGGCGCCGGCACAGTTCCATCCCATTGAATTGGCCCAGAAGCACGAGTTGTTCATGAAACTCTCTAAGGATTATGAGCAATTCATGCCACAGTGCTATGCAGATCTTAAGCAATCCGGTATGCTTGAAGCTACTTCGCTTACTCAGAAGCTTTCCAACGGCACAGTACTGTACAAACCGCAACGGCAGGCGGTTCTCGTGTCGAGCACCAGCTGGACGCCCGATGAGGACTTTGGCATATTACTCCAGGCTCTTGAGTCGTATGAGAACGTTGCTGTGGCGCAGCCAAATGTCTATCCCTCGTTGTTATGCATCATTACGGGCAAAGGGCCACAGAAGGCACAATACCAGGCACAAATTTCCAAACTGCAATGGCAAAAGGTGTCCATTGTGACACCTTGGCTGGAGCCGGAGGACTACCCTAGTGTGCTGGCTAGTGCCGATCTTGGAGTATGTCTGCACTGGAGCACCAGCGGACTTGATCTGCCCATGAAGGTGGTTGACATGTTCGGCAGTGGGCTGCCGGTCTGCGCCTATAACTTCAAATGGTAAGGACACACAGAATAACCCCAGAGATCTATGCCACTGCAGCCATATACTTTCTCTCAAACAGTCTGGACGAGCTGGTAAAGCACGGCGAAAACGGATTTGTTTTTAGCGATCAATTGGAACTTGCCGAGCAGCTGCGCATTTGGTTCGAGAACTTTCCCAGCAACCCAAGCATTATAGAGACCCGTTCTCGATTCAACCGCAACTTGCAAGAGTTTCAGGAACTGCGCTGGCGTGAGAACTGGCGACAACGTGCTGCACCCGTACTGGAAGCATTTCTTTGAACATTAATTTTTAATTATTACTGAAAAGTCTGTATGTTTTATTAATGCGAACACTAAGGGAAGGCACTTAACCTATGCTAATTATAACAATTTGATTCCGATACTAATCTAACTTTGTGCCGTACATAATTGTATCAAAATTGATTAGTTCCAATGTTTAATATTGCTTTAATTCATGTCAGATCCTCGGACTATCAGTTTGGGAAACTACAGTGGCCGTTTGCAGACTGGACAATCTTTGTAGTTGTTACGTTTGTATTTGCCCAGGCAGGTTTGGTGTAGGGCATGCTCGCACTTTAAATATTCCATAGTGTGTAGTTCCATTGGTTCACAGCAGATAGAACAGACATCCCCGGGCAGATCTATCCTTTTTACCAGCTGATTACAACGCGGACACTGACGACTAATGTTCCGGTACTCCTCATAACAGGGCGACTCGTGTAGAGCATGACCACAGTGCATGGTGCGCATGTTCTCAGCAGTCATGATCTGCAGGCAGATGAAACACTTATCGCCGGGTTTACTGTAGGTAAAATCGATTTTAGATTGATACGACCTACGATTCTTTTTTTATATTTACTTGGTGCGAAAGACACAGCTCTTTTTGGTATTGTTACTGGACGGAGCATTATTATCATACTCCTCGTCATCACCATTATCATTGTCTTGCCAGTTGTTACGGTGTCGTCGGGGCTGGGCGTGAGGGGGAACTGCAGTGGGCATGCTAAAATAAATTGCAGCTGCTGCTGCAACAACTACGCAACCAATTCCCAAAACGATATGCATATAAACCATTATCACAGTTTCTGGAAAATTATGATTGATAATACTATAACTGATATAAACGCAGATTTGCCTTACCTTTTCTATGAAATCCCCAAAACAAATATATGCATTTTACTTAGCCATTCACAGCCAGTGCTACCGTATCGTGCAACGAAAATCTGTATTTTGCCATTCACATCCAATGTTGCCATATCGTGCAAGCAATGAAAGGAACGAATGCACTGAAACAAAATAAGTGAGAAAATATTTACACGTCTTATACCCTCACTTGTTCCCAAAAACTTTTCAAACATAAGAAATTCTTTGCTAATGTCCAGAAAACATATCTGATTACTTTGTACAATACATATAACAAAATATGTTGGGCGCATAAGATTAATAACTGTTTCCTAAAAATGTGCAAAATATTTGACATAATGAATCTGGCGGACTCAGTATTGTATTTCTGCATCACAATGAGGACACCTCGAATTGATTGCAAACCAATCATCATAGCATGGAAAGCTATGCACAGCGTGGCCACAGAATAATTCCTCGAACGTCTGAATTTGCATTTTTTCATGACAAATCATACACCTATCACCAGGTTTACTAAAAAGATATACAATTAATCTTTGTTTGAACAAACTGCATAAATTTCTCACCTATTGCGCCTCTCTATTTCTCTGTTTCTTTCAGGTCTCACTATACTACGATTGCTAAAAAGATATACAATTAATCTTTGTTTGAACACACTGCATAAATTTCTCACCTGTTGGACTGCTCTATTTCTCTGTTTCTTTCAGGTCCCACCATACGACGATTATTTGACTGCATACGATGTATACTGAGATTATTCGATTGCATCCGATGGTGGGCACCCGGAACCGTAGTGTTCATATAGTAAATTGCAAAAGCTGCAGCTACTAGTACACAACTTAATCCTATACACAATTCTAATTCAAACATTTTTACTGAGTTAAGTTGTATCGGACAAGCGCAAGCACTTCGTTGAATTCCCCAAATACTATATGACTAAGTCTAATTTTGCCATTCACATTCAGTGTTGCCATAATTACAGTGTGTACTCAACTGCCTTGCAGTGTGACCAATAAGTGCATAATTTTCAAATAAGATATATTTCCACCAATCATTGGAATTAATGTTGTATAGGAATCAAAATTGTAATAATTTTTGAAAAATTAATTAGCTTATAGCATTGCATTCTTTACAGCTGTTAAGATATCATTCTTTTATATCATGTGAAATAAAAATATGGTATTTTTCAACAATCATAATTCTGGTCATACCGGATCGCTTTTAATTCCATGGATTTTCTCTGCTCAAAATAACATTAAATTGTAATTACGGCTCTGCTGCATTTGTTTTTTATTATAATTTGTGTGGTGCTTATACGACAACTTTCTAATACTGCTTCTATTATCCTGCGTAATTGATTTAAGCGAAGTGTCGGCTAAAAAATCGACGCCAAAACATCGCCGTCATTAGTGCTACCCCTCCAGACCGACGACAAACGATTTTTCTGGTGTAATTAAAGTAGATAGATATTACTCATATTACTCTGTTGATAACGAATATGGCGGAACGTGAGCGTAGCATACATGAAATGCTCAAAGACACGCCATCGATGAACGACAGTTGTGGTGCCGTGCACACCGGCACGGAGGGCGGCAGCCTAGGGCTTGGCATTGGGGGGCTTAGTGGCAGCAGCAGCAGCCACAGCATTGGTATTGGTGGCATTGACTCAGGCATTCCATTAAGTACGTCCAGCAGTTTGCCGTTGCGGAATCACTCCGGTAAGGAACCCGGGCATCTTTTAAAAATAATATCATATAGTACGTTGTGCTCTCTTCCAATTGTAGCACCAACTACGCCCATGACAGCGACTATATCACAGACAAACAATGGATTTTTAACCTCAACAGATGGTAGCAGCAGCATCATAAGGCAAAGTGCTTCCAAAATTGATAGCATTAAAAACTGGAGCATATCAACGTATAAGTGCACGCGCCAGATAATGCTAGAGAAGTTGGGTAAATCGCAACGAACCGTCGACTCGGAGCTGGAGGCGCAGATTGAACAGTTGCGTGAAACGCAACGTAAATACTTGTCCATTTTACGGCTAACGCGCGCGTTTAGCTCACATTTTCAGCATGTGGTCGTCACTCAGCAATCTTTGGCTGATGCCTTTGCCGATCTGGCGCAAAAGAATCCAGAGCTGCAGAAGGAGTTCATTTGCAACTCAGAGACGCAACGGAATTTGACAAAGAACGGAGAACTACTCTTGAATGCACTGAACTTTTTCATCTCGTCCGTCAATACGTTGTGCAACAAGACGATCGACGACACCCTGCTAACGATACGACAATATGAGACAGCAAGGTGAGAAGCCTAATAGCTAATATTAGCTCATGCAACAGATGTAACTCTCAATTCTGCATACATTTTTTTGTCCACAGAGTCGAGTTTGATGCCTATCGAATGGACTTGGAGAACACCAAGCCCGAGTTAACACAAGCGGCGGCTGCTCTAGAGGAGACACAGCGCAGCTATGCCCATCACAAGGATCTCTACGAGAAACTGCGTGGCGATGTTGCCGTTAAAATGCAATTCCTTGACGAGAATCGTGTAAGTTTTGCCACACCTCAAGCTGCTGCTGTTCCTGCGCCACATGATTGAGATTCCTGTCATTATTTTCAGATTAAGGTGATGCACAAACAGTTAATACTGCTGCATAATGCCATTGCCGCATACTTTTCGGGCAATGCCATGGCGCTGGAGAGCACATTGAAACAGTTCAACATCAAGGTAAGTGCACACTAATGAGGACAGTCAAGGAGGAGTCCCCTAAAATCCTTTATTGCTTGTAGCTTAAGTCACCGAACAACGTTAGTGGCTCTTGGCTGGAACAGTAGGAGTTGATCCTTCAGTCAGCAACAGCACTTCACGCCATAGGAAAGCGAAAGGAGAAGTATTACAGAAAAGTAGCACACACACCCGAAACCAACATTAACAACATATTTTTACCCTCACGCCGGCATTTATGCGTATATACATGAAAAGCTGAAGGAGCAAGCTCTCACTAAACGAAATCGCATGACCCGTAACAATATCTAAAGCTTAAAATTTAAGTTATCTTCCTACTTTATAAGCTGAAAGTGGCAGACAGGTGCATTCGTTATTCCATGATGTTAAATGTACTTAAACAGTTCCTTTATGTGTTTCCAAATTCAGTATAATGCAATTCGCTCAGTGCAATATATCGGTGTAATCTTTATATCGCATGAGTATTCTGGCGACAGGATAACAATGAATTTCTAGTGATCCATCGAATTTGACTATTGTATATCCTGTTGCCGGAATGGTTTATTTGTAAGCTTTCACTTGAATCTATAAGTTTGTCCGCTGCAACAGCTGTCAGCGTATTGTTTACATCTTAACTTTCTTATGTATCCTATGTATATTTAAACACACAACTCGAAATTCAAAAGAAAATGCTTATATAAACAAAGATATGATTTAAATTAATTGTTTACTAGTCAACGTATTATTTACATTAAAGGGAAAAATATACAAATAAAAACCTATTTAATTACACAAAATAAACTGAAAGACTCGCGTTTTTCTTAAATCTAATTCTTCTCCAGCTTGAGGTCACTTAGCTTTTCGTTTAACACCGCTGACTCATCCTCCTCTGCCTTAAACATGTCCTGGGCAAGAATCGAGAGTTTTAATTAGAGAATGTTGCTAGGTGCGGTTACTAGAGTGTAACTTACCGGATCATATATCACTTTAATGATCAGCGAACAACTGGGACAGGTTGCCACCTCCTCGCCCTCAATGAGTTCCTCCTGAAAACAAAAGCCAAAACATTTTTGAACAAATTTCAAAACGTGACTGTTGGCGCATACCTTGGAAATCTGAAATCGGTCACCGCACGGGCAGGGATAGTAATACATTTCCTCCTCTTCGTCGTACTCAAAGTCCTCAATTTCTACCTCGTCGTGGTATATGCTCATTGTATCCCGGTCTTTGTTTTGTGTTTTCTTAGCTAAACATTATGCGCGATTTATTTTATCTAACTGATTGTACACGTTGTGGCTGCAGAGCTGCCAACCCTTTCCAGTGAACATCTGATCGGACGCTTGTAAACAAACTAAAAACGCAAAATGAATTCAAGTATTTCCTGTTAAAAAGTAATACAAATTTTAATTATTTTTTTAATAATTTTCTTAAATCATCGCAATATGTATTAGCCCATTTATTTTAAAAGATTTAACTGCACTCCATCAAAACGCAGTTTATTGTTGCTAGGCTGCCAACCTGCTGCAAAAAACAGCTGATCGCCGTATTGTAAACAAATCGCAAACGTTTGTAAACTAAAAGTTGCGTATTGTTAATATCGTTTCAAAATGCCTAACAAAAAGTTCAGCGATGTTAATCTTTACGAGCTCCTCGGTGTCTCCATCGAAGCTGACCAGGCAGACATACGCAAAGCATACCGAAAACGTGCGCTTGTCTGCCATCCAGATAAGAATCCGGACAATCCGCAGGCTGCTGAACGTTTCCATGAGTTGTCCAAGGCACTAGAAATACTTACCGATGCTACAGCACGTGCCGCCTACGACAAGGTGCTCAGGGCAAAGAAGGCCGCAGAGTTACGCACCAAACAACTGGACAGCAAGCGGCAAAAGCTGAAGGAGGAACTGGAGGAGCGAGAGCGGGCAGCACTGCATAAGCTGCACTCGGCCCAACCGTATAGCACAGTTCGTAAGAGCGATGAGGAGATACTGCAGGAACAAGTCGACCGGCTTCGACGAGAGGGCTCCAAATTGCTGGAGGAGGAGCAACAGGCCATGCGGGAACAGCTGAAACGCAACTATAATGAGCAAAAGCAGCAGCAACAAACATCCAAGTTCGATTCAACCCAACATCGCATAAAGATTAAATGGAAGGCGGACAAGGGCGATCCGAGCAATGGAGGCTACACCCATGATCAACTTCTGCGGTACCTTAAGAAATACGGCGAGGTGGTCGCACTTGTGATGAACACCAAAATACGTGGACGCGCCATGGTGGAGCTAAAGACACGCGAAGCCTGTGACATGGTTTTGGCCTACGAGAAGGGTAATCCAGAGAATCCCTTGCGCTTTCAGTGGGTAACGCCTCCGGCCGAAGAGAAGGCGTCCAATCCACTGACAGCTGGTAATGTCAATGACTCTGCACGTGATTACGAAGATCTGGTCATGCGAAAGCTGCGCCAGGCGGAGGAGCGCAAACGTTTAATCGAACAAATGATGAAGGAGGAGGGCGATGAGTAACCAATAAAATCTCTGTTAAGTCTACATTTAGTATATTTAGTATTTAAATACAAACAAGTTGGCAGTTCTGCCAACTCCGCTTGCGTAAATACCTCTTACTTATAGAAGAGCTATATTAGTTCACTAAGGCGTTTTATATTTATTCAAAACTGAAGAATAAAATATAAATAATATTAATTAAATTTCAGTGTTTTTTTCAGTTAACTTAAATATTTCCTATCAGATATGGTTTGTACATCCAGTTGGATATTTCCCAATATATTTTGATTTGCAGGGTATCTATTTGTCACTGCCACAGCTGTTTTCATCTTATTTGTATGCGAAAATGCCACGATAGAGGAAATCAAAACAGTTTTTAATTGTCAAAAATTGTTTAATTCAACGAATTTCGTATTGATGTGACATGGATAAACGACAGCGGGAGTTGGAGGCCCTGGTGACCACGCAAAAGGAGCAACTTTCACGCTACGAGAAGCGACTTAAGGGTAACAAATAGACCCCGCACTAATTGGTGAAAATAATTAATTACTTAATTAATGTAGATGTGGTCACGGCGTACAAGGGATTACTGAAAGAGAAGGAGGCGCTGGAGACCAGTCTGGCGGCGCATGCTGAAGCAACCGGCAGCAAGGATATCAATCGAAGTGACTCGAGTGCATCCACTGGCGATGTCCAGTCTGGCAGTGATACTGCCGATGCAGCCGCTCCCAGCAGCAATGGTGAAGGGCAAACGGAGGACAAGGGCCAACTGCAGACACAGATCATAACGCTGATGAACTCCTTGGCCACACTCTCGGCGGAGAAGTCACGCATGGAGGCATCCTTCCAGGCAGACAAAAAGCAGCTGCGCTTACAAATCTCCCAGAAGGAACAGACCATACAGGAGCTACACGCCAAGGTCAAGGAGCAGATGGTGCGTGCCAAACAAGATGTGGACGAGGTGAAAGCGAAGTGGATAGTGGAGCGGCAGGAACGCGAAAAGGAGACCAACAACCAGATGATAATGCTGCGTGAGCTGCAAAAACTTTACGCCGACGAGCGTCACCTCAAGGAGAACATTGAGATGCAGCTGAACAACTTCAAGACGCAGTTCGCCAGCAACGAGGCAGAGAATAGTCGACTGCGGGAGCTGCAGCAGCAACTGAAGGAGGCACGCGCTCAACTCAAGCAATCTCAGGCCAAGGCAGATCAGTCTTCGGCTGCTGCTGCGGCCAGTGATAGCAGCGCCGTGTTGCAGCAGGTTCGTCAAGAGATGAAACAGCTGCAGGAGCAACATGCGGTGGCTATCAAGCAGGAGCAACGACGAGTGCTGCGGGCCGAGGACCAGAGCCGTCGCCAAGCTGCATTGCACGAGGATCGCGTTGCCAACCTGGAGGCGCGCCTTGCTGAGCTTAGCAGCACCGTGGGCAACTATGATCGACTGCGACAACAGGATCAGGATAACATATACACCCTTAAGCAGCAACTACACGAGTTGGAACAGGTTCAATCCCGGGCAACACCAGTACCTCGTATGCTCAACGCTGAAGCGGACATGGCATTGCTGGTGGATGAGATTGTGCGGCTGAAGAAACTGCTGAGTGCTGCCAATGCACGTTCCTCCAATCCGCTGGACCTGAGTCATGTCTTGGGAAGCAGCCATGCAAGCGCCTCCGCTGACAGTCATGTGCAGTGCGAGCAGCAGTTGCAGAGCCTGCAGCAGGCACGGGACTCAGAAAAACAGCAGCGGGCGCTGCTGGAGCAGAAGATTCAACTGCAGCAGACTCACATACAGACGCTGCAGGACAAGGTGCAGGTGCTTAATCAAAACATCGACGAGGCCGAGCACGAACTGAAGCAGCAGGGCGACAAGATGCGGCAGGCCTTGAAGAACGAGCGCACCAAGTGGCAGGAGGCGAAGGCCGAGTTGGAGAACGAGACGCGCTGCAAACTCAATGAGCTGGAGCAGTTGCTGCAGAAGCAGCGCCAACGTTCCCTGCAGCTGCTCGACGAGAAGGAGCAGGAGATCAAGACGTTGCAGACCTCGTTTGAGGTATTCCACAAGCCCACGAACCCAACTCCGTCAGAGGTCAACGAATCGTTTGCAGCCTACTCCTCTGACGCTGATAGCGCCGAGGTGGAGGAGACGAGACTCAAGGTGAAGCCCAAGAAGATGTCTCTTGGCGACAATTGTCACATGCTGCACTACGCCAACGAGCTGGCCAGGAAGGACATTGAAATTACAGCACTGCGCAAGTCCAAGTACACGGCAGAGTCCACGCTGCGCAAGGCTATACAGGACAAGGTGACGGCCCAGCAAGAGATGCACGAGAAGATTGAGTTGCTCGAGGAGCAGGTGGACAGGTGAGAGATCGCGAATACTTTATCCACTGGATATAGCCCCGTCAATAAACGTTTTCTCTTTTCTACTTTTACAGATTGGAGCGCTGCAAGACGCGTGAAGGCGCCAATTTGGAGTATCTAAAGAACGTCATCATAAGCTTCATTGTGACGAGGGACGCCGAGGACAAGCGCCACATGCTGAACGCCATCAGCGCCGTGCTGCAGTTTACCAACGGCGAGATGCAGACCATCAATGCGGCATTCCAGAGGAAATAATAAAACCATTCAGTAGTTTTTCATTTTAGCTAATAAATCAGAAATATATGTAATGTAACTACACGTAATCCTAGGCGAATCCTTCAACTGGATACTTTTCCAGATGTGATGCCAGCACGGCGGGGAACATGGAAAGGAACTTAAAGCGGGCGCCCATTTGCTTGGGATCCGTTAGCATCTCGTAGCCTGAACGTATTATTTCCTGATTCTCAGGCAGTGCATTGGCCAGCAGCCTCTCTAGCCGCACAGAGCCCTGCATGCGTTCGAGAAAGTCACCCTGCTGCACTGGCCCGTAGCACTTGATGTGGCCGCGTGTCTCGGCCACGTGCTTTAGATGCCGGAAATCCACATCGGCCGTCAGATCGGCTGTGCCTGGTGCCAGCAATGGCTCATGCAGCGCATGCTGCTTGAAGGCGCGAAAGGTGTCAGTCTTCTCGCCCAAGTGACCATAGTCCATGATCAGCGCAATGCCGCCGTGCCGCTCCAGACGCTTGGCCAACAAATCGACATGTCGCTCTGCCTCCAGCGAGTACTCGAGACAGGTGCGCGTATCGTCAGGAATTGGCTGAAATATGCGCGAAACCGGCGTCTGTGAGTTGGACAACACGTAGCGGAACTCAGGAGTCGTTGTTGATTCTGTGTCATTGGTAGTGGCCACATCTATTAGCACCTCTTGCCACAGTCCGTCCACGAGCTGCAGCTTGTGCACGGGCAGCGCATCGAAGAACTCATGCGCCAGCACAAGAGAGAAGCCAGGGGGAACATCCTCCAGTCGACGGTGCCAATAGGCCTTGGTGCGAGTGGCTGTGGTGCCCACCTGGTAATGCGGCAGTGGCGTATCCTCGGGCAGCGTTTCGTGCGTGTAACAGAAGCGTTGCGCCTGCGCCTTGCTCAAGTAGGGGCTAACCTCGACCATGTGCATGGTGAACTCGGCGCCGAGCTTAAACTTGGTCAGCACCTTGAGTACATCACGCGCCAACGTGCCACGTCCGGGTCCCAGTTCGACCAGTTGAAAGGGCGTAGGGCTGCCCACCTTGCGCCACTCGTTCAGTAGCCAAATCCCCACAAGCTGCGGCGAATCGTATTGAGAACAGTCAACAATCTGCAGCTGCCGGCAACACACAAGCTTACCTCTCCAAAAATCTGTGATATTTCCGGCGACGTGACAAAGTCGCCTTCGCGACCAAACACATCCCGGTTCATGTAGTAACCAGCCGAGGGATTGGTCAGCACCTCGCGCATATACTCCGCCACAGTGATGGGACCCGACGTGAGTATGCGGGCCCTCAACTGCTTCGACAAGCTGACTGGCGTCTCATCGTGTAGTGGCTTTTGTGCCTCCTGCGGCTTCTGTTGCAGCTCCTGGCTCTTGGCGACAGTCACCGCACTCAAGTTTGGACGGCGAACGGACTTGTAGCTGTAGCAGCGCCTGCTGCCAATTCGCAGTACTTCGCGTAACATCTTCGCTGCACTCGTTTTTTGGGGCTGCCAATCTGTCACAAAAGCGGGTCGTCTGTAAACATACACTGCTGACCGGCATTGCCCGTAACAGAAACTGAACATAACAGTGGCAACTTACAGCGAAATGAACGGTAACGTTCGAATTCTAATGTTTTTTTTGACAAAGAGAAACAAATCGAAATCTATCCCACTTTTGCAGATGTCACAAAAGCGGCTCGTCTGTTAACATACAGTGCTGGCCGGATTGCCCGTAACAGAAACAACTTATCACAACAGTTGCGAATTACAGCAAATAAACGGTTGGGTACAAATTCCTATGCTGTTCCAGATGAGCTCGAATGAATATAAAACGATAGCAGAAATGAGTGAGTGTTCCAGTGTTTATTTTATTAGAGAACGTATGTAAAATAATGTATTCGTCGCGAAATCTGTCAGACTGTAGTCTACAGTAAAATCGGTCGTGATGCGGCCGATATTGTTCCTATTTTACTTGGTGGAGTGCATGCTCCACCTTACGCAAATTTACAAGCACGTTGCCGGTTTTCTAAGTCAATCAATGGATTTACTGCCCCTCGTTGTTCAGATCAATCACTATTTCTATACCTTGTGCTTTTACGTATTCACGGTCAACACGCTCTTCTCAAGCATCAACATCTGCACGGGACAACAATTTTTGGTCTGCGGGGAGATAATACGCACTGCAATCGGCTTCATTCTGTTCATTTCAATTTCTCTGATGACGCTGCATAACGCCGAACGTGATTTTCACATTATGTACGTTTTAGAATTAAAGCATTCGCAGGCTGGCGTTCCGGTGCATTCTTTCATTGACTTCATGAGTGATCAGGCCTGGATCGCGCTTACCTTGGGCGTTGTCTACTTGCTGCATTGCATCCTCGTTGTGGACGTGTTTCTCACCTGTGGCAATTCTGATAACATTGATAGTGTAATGAACTACACAGTCGATCTAGACCAAGAGTCCGGAAACTACGTGCCCATTCATATTTACATCCTGGGTGAGACGGTCCACACTCATCTTTCAAAGTACGAATGGTTCCACAAATTCTCTCGCGGGGATACACACAACATATGACCCTTTACCTATTTCTTTATTTCTGTATATCTTGATTAAGTTTATAATATGTTATCTAAGAGTACTAAATGATTTGCACGTAATTCATTTGATTTTCAGCCAATTACATGAGTTTACTTTATTATCATTGAAATCTTAGTGTCACATCCCGGATAGTCTCAATTCTGGTATCGTTCCCCTTTGCCTTTGATCTGCAGTCCCTTAGAAAACTCTGATGTCAGACACCACCTTCTCGTTGTCGTAGATCTCCTTGGCGTAGCACAGGTTGGGATAGTCAAAGGCGGCGCCGTAGCGGTTCTTGCAACCGGAGGTGGCCTTGTCGCCGGGAGTGTACACGGGCTGTCCAATCACGTTCGTGGTGGCGAAGTTGCAGGTGAACACAAAGTGGTTGTAGTAATCCTTCGAGAAGCGCACAGCGGCACAGCCCAAGTGGGTGTTCTTCTCGGCGACAGCAATGGTGAACTTGGCCACGTTCTTGTTGGGCAACTCCTCTGGGAAGCTGGCGAGAATCTCGGGGGACGCATTGGCACGCTCGCCGAACCAGTTCTCGATCTGCTCCTTGATAATCTCCGCATCTGTGTACTCCGACTCGGCTCCACTGTAGCTGAAGATGGCGTTGTTCTGGCCGGCATAAGCAAAGCGCTCCGTGCTGCGGCATTTGTCGGGCAGCGACTGACAGGTCTTCACATTGAACAGAGCCAGGTGGGACAACTCCTCGCACCAACTCATCTTGGCCATGCGGGTAGCCTTGGGCAATCCCTCGAAGGCACCTCCAGCCACTTTGTTGCGCAGTTCGTTGAACAGGGAGAGGATAAGCTTCTCATGCACCTGGGCCTTAATTTCTCTCACATTCGAAGGACACTCTGCGCTGAAGTTCTATAGGAAGAAAGGAATCGAATTGGAAAATAGAAGAGGATCCTTCAACTAGTTACTTACTCCCTTGTTGTTGCAGGCAATGTGCTTGTCCAGGCAGGTGGGCAGAGCACAGTAGTCAACGGCGGAAACAATTCCCACCATAGCTGTGATCAGCAGGAAGAAGCCTGTTAGCTTGGAGAACATCTTGTTACTTGGCAGTTGTTGGCTTTGCACTGATTTCCAACTTCCCCAGAGGTTCAATTTATACCCCTTGGACAAAGAAGAGAATCACAGTGCACAGCTGTTTTCCTGCATTGGAGACGCACTTTCTGTTTCTGTGGAACTAAGTTGTTGAAGTTGTCGCTCATGTTTCAAGTAAACATCTGCAATCCGCTAAGTAAAACTTGCCGTCTGACTAAGACCAGTCAAGACTGTCCAGACCTATAAATAGCCCACTCTGAGCTACTGCAGATCATCAGTTGAGTTTGAAACATTGCTTACAACACCAACAGAACAGCAACAACAGCCTTAGTCATGAAAATCGTTTTCCTGTTGGCCACCTTGGTGGGAATCGTTTCCGCCGTTGACTACTGTGCTCTGCCCACCTGCCTGGACAAGCACATTGCCTGCAACAACAAGGGAGTAAGTAACCACTTGAAGGAGCCCCTTCTATTTTCCAAATATATTCCTTTCTTTCTATAGAACTTCAGCGCAGAGTGTCCTACGAATGTGCGAGAAGTTAAGGCCCAGGTACATGAGAAGCTGATCCTCTCCCTGTTCAACGAACTGCGCAACAAAGTGGCTGGAGGTGCCATCGAGGGATTGCCCAAGGCTACCCGCATGGCCAAGATGAGTTGGTGCGAGGAGTTGTCCCACCTGGCTCTGTTCAATGTGAAGACCTGTCAGTCGCTGCCCGACAAATGCCGCAGCACGGAACGCTTTGCTTATGCCGGCCAGAACAACGCCATCTTCAGCTACAGTGGAGCCGAGACGGAGTACACAGATGCGGAGATTATCAAGGAGCAGATCGAGAACTGGTTCGGCCAGCGTGCCAATGCATCCCCCGAGATGCTCGCCAGCTTCCCAGAGGAGTTGCCCAACAAGAACGTGGCCAAGTTCACCATTGCTGTCGCCGAGAAGAACACCCACTTGGGCTGTGCCGCTGTGCGCTTCTCGAAGGATTACTACAACCACTTCGTGTTCACCTGCAACTTCGCCACCTCGAACGTGATTGGACAGCCCGTGTACACTCCCGGAGACAAAGCCACCTCCGGTTGCAAGAACCGCTACGGTGCCGCCTTTGATTATCCCAACTTGTGCTACGCCAAGGAGATCTACGACAACGAGAAGGTGGTGTCTGACATCAGACTGTTTTAAGGGACTGCAGATCAAAGGCAAAGGGAATGATACCAGAATTGAGACTAACCGGGATGTGACACTAAGATTTGAATGACAATAAAATAATCGATTCCAAACAAGTTAAAGAAAACGGTTTATTCCTGAGATATGTGTGGTAGTTATACTTCAATTCAGCTTTCTTCTTCAACAGGCAACTAGGTGATTGTGATTCCCAATAATGTACTTGCTTTTATTTCCTTGCAGAGGGTATATTAATTTCACACGGCTGCAGTCAAGTTTTGTTGGAATGGATCAATGTTCATCATGTATTTACATTTGTAGCTTAGATTGTAAATGAAGATTGTGTTTAGAGCGCACCTGATACTAACAATTTCCGAGAACAAACTGTTCTGTCGGGTATTGCTTTTATACTCTCGCACACAAATGAGGACTAGCTTATAGTTTACTTACACACTTTCTGTGTTTATTGTTATATTTGAAGTATAAGTTCATATTATAGTCAGCCTACTATAATATATATAAAATCAGAAAGCTAGTCATTCTGAGCAAGAATACAATTTGATATGTACACATCCTTGAATGTTCAGCCACGCCTACCGCCTCGGGTTACACGCACTTGCAGTTAGTATACCCTTTCCTGACAATTTGTAATTTAATATTGGCTGATACCAAGCAGGGTTAGAGTTATCCTTGACAACTGAGAACATTCATTCCACCCACAGAAAATGCATTTGTTTTAGTTGTTATTAGCTTATTCAAAACCACATTTATTCATTTCGCCGCTGTACCGCAATGAAAGCGGTAGAAGAAAGCGAAAAACCAAACAAGTGTAATTTGTAAATTATCAAGTTGCTTAAGCTGTGGTGGTGGTAGCAGCGGCAGCAGCAGTGGTGGCGGCAGCAGCCTCCTCCCTGAGACGATCCTTCTTGAGGGGACCCATGAAGGCCAGTTTGTCGGCTGGGGTCTGGAAGCGACCGTGACCCATCTTGGATGAGGTATCGATGAACTTCAGCTTGATCTGTTCCAGAGCGGAACGCTTGGTGTGACGCAGCAGAGACTTGCGCAGAGTGATGATGCGCTTCTTGGAGCCAATGCAGCAACCCTTGATCATGACAAAGTCATTGTTCACCTCACCGTAGTGGGGGAAGCCACCCATGGGGGTGATGCTCTTGTCGGTCAGATCGTACTCCGTGGAGGCGTTGTTCTTGATGACCTGCAAGTAGGCCGGCAATAAAAAGGGACTTGATTAGAAAACTATATAATGGCTCAACTATTATAGATGAATAAATGAAATGTCAGTCCTATCATTATAAAAATCATGGTTTATCAAGATTTTTTTGTTTTCGATGTCGTTTTATAATGGTTTTTATCATCACAATCGAGTTTGGTGTGTGTGTAGTGAAGTGTGGTTTACTAGTGCTTACCTTGCCATCCTTGGTGTGGACACCAGCACCGATGCGGTAGATCTTCTTGTTGATCTCGGTACGGTGATGGTAACCCTTCTGACCAGCACGTGCCACCGTGGTGGACACACGGGACGGATGCCAGGCACCAATACAGGCAACCTTGCGCAGACCCTTGTGCGTCTTGCGGGGCAGCTTCTTGGTGTGCCAACGCGAGGTGACACCCTTGAATCCCTTACCCTTGGTCACACCAACGCAATCGATCATCTCATCCTGGCCAAACACGTTGCTGACCTGGATGGGCTTCTCGAGATGCTCACGCACCCACTTGACTTTATCTTCAATGGAGCCACCGTTCAGCTGGATCTCCATGATGTGCGCCTTCTTTTGGCGTTGCTTGATCAAACGGATCTGAAGGAAAGAAAGAACAAAACTGATTAGTAATCAAATCAATAGATTTTTCTTTAATTGGGGGGACTGTGCGTGATATGGTTAAACCGAGCGATCATCGCCTGAGCGGCTGCGCACCGTTACTGGAATATATCAAGCTACGCCACCCGAGGGGCGATTTAGTCTGCGATGTTGCATCCGTAAACCATGCATTGAGGGCACAGCATGAATGCTTTTTAGGTCAGGCGCACCAACCGCACCGAAGTGAGGTCGGCGCAACAAGACCAAGGACATCGCATAGTTCTACTGGTGACAATGGGAAGTATCATAATTACCTGCGAGTGAGCAATCACACGGATGACCTTGCAGTAACGCAGCATCTTACGGAAATCGTTCTCGATGCTCTTCTTGCCGAGATCATCGGTCCACTTCTTGCTGGCCTTGGTGAATGCCTTCTTCTTGCTCTTGTACCTGATTGAAGTATTGAGTTTGAGGAGGGATTTGCGATTAATACAAAGCAGCCAGGTGGGAGATCGACCGATCCTTTAAGTCTGTGCGGGTGAGAGATAGAACGGGAAGCGCACCTCATCGCATTGTTTCAGCGAGCGGAGATGGCATCTTCCATGACGTGATCACTCATCAATTGACCATAAAATGGCCAATAGCAGCTCACACGACTTGCATCGATTTAAAAAGCTCTCTCAGCGAACTGATCCAAGAACTTTATATTGGTTTCCATTGTGGAATTTAGTACAAAGTAATGAAAAATAATTTCGACCAGCACATGTGGCAATTGTTGCAGCTGTGATCAGAAGGAAGGCAGCAGAGATGGTATAGGGCTTCTCAACAGGATTTTATTGCTCATTCAGATACCATCTTATCATCATCCAGCAGCGTGCAACAAATGCCAATGCTACCACATGCGTGACAAAAATAAATAAAAAAAAAAAACAAAATGGCGACGCCACGCTCTGTTACATACCAGTTCTTGTAGAAGCGACGACGGCACTCCTCGGACAAGTGCTGGGCCCAGACATTGACCAGAGCACGCAGACCGAATGGAGTCTCGATGTAGCCGACGGCACCAACAACAATCATTGGTGGAGTTTCCAAGACGGTAACGGCTTCAACGACCTCCTTCTTGTTAATCTCTGTGGGGATAAACGTGAAGGAAATTCCAAATTGAGCACGTGTTTTTTATACATATAATTAATTGATTTTTTAAATGTTGAATCAGTCCGCCCTAGTAAATTAATAATCACGGTTGATCATATATGTTCTAACCATAAATTTTTACTGTTCCTCATCATGTAAAATTTAGTATGAGAAAAAATTCAATTGGGAATTGATACTTACTTGAACCTGGACGATCCGCCTCACGCACAACGTGAGTCATACCGGCCTTGTAGCCGATGAAGCAAGTCAGATGGACTGGCTTGGTGGCATCATCCTTGGGGAAGGCCTTAACCTTACCACGGTGGCGGCATGAGCGCTTCTTGGGGTAGAAGGCCATGGAGCCATGACGAGGCGCTGAGAATTTACGATGAGACTGGAAGAAAATAAACGAAAGCGTATAATTATAACGGCAAACTTTATTTCCTTCATTTTTCGGCACTTTTGTTTTTTTTCCTTGAGGTTATGTATACTCGAATACTCGCGCACGTGTCAATAGCAAAAACGATTTGAATTTACTTAAATAATCACAACAAAATAGTTTCTGCAGCTTGGATATAATCAAAGAGTTGATCTTAAATAATTTATTTACTCTAATTTATCTTTTTCATATTGCACAAACATAAGAAAACTTACCATGACGTCTGTTCGATTCAGACGATGAAACAAAAAGAAAGGAAGTGAACGTTCAAAAAGCGAAGTTGGCTTCGTTAGTCTTTTTTCAGTGCTGCCAACTCGCTTTTGTTGCGTGAAGTTGGTTGCGCTTATAATGTAACAGTGTTACCACCACTAAGCATCTAACATGTTACCACTAAGCAATGAACATTAGCAGTGTAACCAACACTGCGGAACTGCCAACTCATGTAAATACCAATAAGATTTTTCAACACATGTACAAGTAAATTGGCGCCGGTATTTTGTTACATCTAATTTTGTTATTATTAATTGAAATAAATAAAGATGCGAACTGTCATAGATCCTGATCACACCATTCTGCTAAATGAGGCAATCAGTTGCTATGAAATATGCACAAATGATTTCGCCTACAATCTAATCTGCGTCGCTAAGAAGAAACATCTCTCGTTAATTTTGGTCAGCCTGCCGGCAAGTATAATTTACAGATAATATTAACACCCGCTGTCATATTATGCTTTATTGTGTTCGACAGGAAGAAAGTGGCGAGTTTTTGTGGAACCACATACAGGACATTGAGTTAACTGAAAAGGATGCACGCTGCCGTGCAATTGCCTTCTCGCCAGACACCTCTCTGAATTGCACGCCCAACAAAGTCACGATTTGTGCTGCAATTGGACAGCGTGATTTGAAACTGTTTCACTCAGATCTGAACGAATATAACACCGAGCACACGCTGCGAGGGCACAAGGATTACGTCAACGACATTGCTTGGGTATGCGACGGCGATTTGTTGGCCTCTGTCAGTGATGACTTCACCTGCAAGTTCTGGAACACCTCAACAAACTTTGAGAACGATATAACTTTCTGCTTATCATCGGCGGGAATGTCGGTCAAATCCCATCCGGAGGATCCGAATAAAGTGCTGGTGGCAGAGAAGCGGGGTAACGTGCTGATCATCCATTATTTTCCCCACTCAAAATGTTATTAATATGTTACATTTAAAGGTATTGTGCACTTGTATAACGTGCGCAGCAAGCAGACAGTCGTGTCCGTAGAGTCACCTAAGTTTCCACTAATGTCTGCAGACTGGGCGTACAGCAACCGATTATTTGTAACGGCCTTGGCTGGCGGAGATATTGTCACATGGGATCTGAGTCGCCCCTTTTTGCCTGTCGATGTCAAGCAGGTTCATGAGGATGGTGGTCGTATAGTGCGGTTTTCCCCCGGCAGCGCTGAAATTGCTATGGCCAGTGTCGGTCGTCCTGATCATACGCTGAAAGTGTTCGTAGCCAAGTCGACAGTGCCTCTGATCGAGGCGACGCTGAAAACCTTCGGTGGGCTGGCCTGGCACCATCGATTGCCGTATATAAGTGCAGCGTCCGACAGAAAATTGTGTTTCTGGAAAGTGCAAATTAAATAAACTTAATTGTCGCCAATGAACATATTCACACATAAATTTACTTAATTAAACAGTTTAAAAACAAATTTAGTATTTTATGCGTATTTAGAATTGTATAATGTACTTATGTGGCATTGTCATGAACTTTACAAACGGTCACACTGGCTCGAAACCATTTTTACTTCTTTCTGGAAAGTCAAAGACAATTTTTTAAGTCGCATATAAACGTTTAGAAACATCACTAAGGATGTCCAACGCAGAGACTCAAGTGTCCAGTTTGCCTATGCCGCCGGAGCGGTACATCAGCAACTACACGGACGAAAATATACGAAGAAATCGTGCACCGCGTCCTCCGCCGCCACCGTCCCAACATGAAGTGTACAGCATGTTTGGTATTCAATACAACAACGACGAGATGATACGCTCTCTGGAATCGCAAAACATAAAGCGATTAATACCTATTCATTTTGACCGTCGTAAGGAGTTAAAGAAACTGAATCACTCGTTGCTGGTCAACTTCTTGGATCTCATTGACTTTCTCATATTGAATCCAGACAGTCCCAGGCGCACTGAAAAGGTAGGCAATCTAACGCAGAAATATCATAAGAATAAAGAAACTCATCTAATGTTGCTACTCCCCTGGCAGATTGACGATCTGAGCTTGTTGTTTGTGAATATGCATCATTTGCTCAATGAGTTCAGGCCCCATCAGGCGCGGGAAACACTGCGTGTCATGATGGAAATGCAGAAGAGACAACGCGTCGAGACCGCATCCCGTTTCCAGAAGCATTTGGAGCGTGTCAAGGATGTAGTGAACACAGCGTTCTGTGCTCTGCCCACACTATTCGACGACGACGAGCACGGCGGAGCCAAGGTGAAAATGGAAGTGGATCCTGCGGAGTCGAATGCAGCAGCTAAAAATGATGCTAACTATCAGCTTGACCGCATGATGTGTAAGCTGGTGGACGCCATCGACTAAGGGCAAACGATTACACTGTGGAGTTATACGTTAATTTTTTTCTAGTTTATTAAAACCGTATTATAATTAATTGTAAGCAATAAATGTATCATACACATTGTTTTATAACTCATCGTTGACATCCCTTATTGCTCTGAGTCCATAACACTATGTAAACTATTCGAGATAAGAACAGAGTTCTTCCTTTACCCTGAGTGATTCGTTTAATTTTGCAAAGAGCACCAACGAGGTTTATCTTTATTACAATAATGACGTAATGTTTGAGTTAATTTTTATATCTCTTCTGTCCAAGATGATAAAACCATTCTGGCATTAGGAACTGTGCATCATTCGTAATCCGTCGTGTGAAGTTCTCACATCTTGCTTAAAATAGTAAAAGAAATACAAGACGAGGACAAAACTTAAATGGTTTTTATCTGTTTCCAACATAGTTTAAAATATAATAAAATTTAAAAACACTACATATTAAAAACGATTATAGGAAAAAAATGACGGTGGACAGAAGTGAAAGTGAAACTGTTGCAAAATCTAAAGGTGAATTTTAAAGGGATTTTAAATGTATTTATAACTAAAGTCGCCTAACAACAACAAAATAACTTTTTACAAAATAAAGAAGATTTCGATAAAATGGCGCTATTTTAGCAAAATTCAGTTTGATAATTTGATATCTACTTTACATTATCTTTTCGTTTATAACTTTAAACGATGTGAAGATGCCAGTCACAATGATTTGCATAAAGGGTTCCATTAAAGATAATATCATGTACTAAACTAGAAATTTCTAACAGGATGAGTTTAATTATCGAAAAACATTTAACGGTTTAAAGATATTGCACAGTGGCTCTAGTGGAATATCTTTAACACGTCACTAAGATTAACAGAAAATGTTAACAGTGTGCTTGTTGTGGTTTTAATGGTTAATGCTTAAATTATTCTGCAATCCCAGACAGTGCAACGGATGTGGATGCAAACGGTGATAGTAATGTTGTGGATGCCCCGGCGGACTTTGACAAGGCGATTGTTGCGTCTGGCTTTGGTCGATTTAATGTTATTCTTCTGTTTACGGCAATATTTGCAACTTGTGGCAACATGTTCGAGTCCAGCACAATGGCATACATCCTGCCCATAGCCGAGTGTGATCTTCACCTGACCCTAACAAATAAAGGAATTCTGAATGCCAGTGCTTATGCCGGCATGGTCATATCGGCGATTCCCTGGGGCTATGTGGCAGACACGAAGGGTCGTCGCAAGGTGCTCTGCTATGGATACCTGTTGACGTTCGTTTGCGTCTTGGGCAGCGCCCTGAGCCAGAACTTCGTTATGTTGATGACGTTCAAGTTTCTCGGTGGACTAATGTGAGTAGTGTGCAGCAGCATCAGGAACTTCTTGCAGACCCTCATTGCACGTCACATCTATTGGGTTACAGAGTGAATGGCCCGGCAGCTGTGCTCTTCACGTATCTGACGGAATTACATGGACCCAAATACAGATCTCACGTACTGATGGTGGTTGGCATGATCACCCAGATTTCATTGCTACTGCTGCCTCTCATGGCGTGGGCCATCTTCCCCCGGGACTGGGACTTTGTGCTCTTCAACAGTCTGGAGAGTAAGACAGACACATAGAGTTTTAAAGATGTCGTACTTACTTGCTTTATATTGTAGTTCACAGCTGGCAGATCTTTCTGTTCGTGTGTGCTCTGCCTAGTTTGATCAGTGGAGTAGGACTGTTTTTCATGCCTGAGAGTCCTAAGTTCCTGATGTCCCAAGGTCGCAACTCTGAGGCTCTGAAGGCTTTTCAAAAGGTTTACCACATTAACACTGGGAAACCAAAGGATTCGTATCCAGTAGGTGATATCGATCATTAATCGAAGAATGATCTAACCCGTATCCGTGTTCATAGATCAAATCCCTTTTGCTGGAGGTTCCTAGCCGCGAACCTCAGAAAGATGAAGCGATCTTCACTATCGATGATAAGTCTGAAACTACTGCGAAGACCGCAAAGCCCCCGTCTCGTTCACTGCTGGAGAGCTTGCGCGCTGGCATGCAACAGATGAAGCCCATGTTCCACAAACCTCTGTTGGGTCTGGCGCTCAACTGTTATACGATTCAGTTTTCCATGTTCCTCGGATTGAATACCATTCGCCTGTGGCTACCCCAGCTGTTCTCTTCAATGGCAGATTACGAGGCGGAGTACGCGGATGAGGATGTCTCTGCCAGCATGTGTACCATCTTGGAGTACAGTGTGAATAAAACAGCTGAGACATTGACGAATCATGAGAATGCCTGCGCTGTGGTACGTGATAAGTTCTTCTAGATAAGATCTTCTTGGCTTAGCTAAGAGATAACCAATTTGTGCTGTGTCACTCTGACGTAATACGCACTCGCAAACTTACCCTCATGTTCCCCAACCTTCTAGCCCAAAACTATTTCCATTGACATGTATACAAACAATATAATCGTATCGGCCTGCGGACTTGTGGGTTATTTCTTTGCCGGAGCTATAGTTCGATTACTTGGGGCCAAACGGTTGCTGAGTAAGTGAACCCCACAAAGAATCAATTTGAAAGATTACTAGCTTTGTTCTTACCTTTCAGTCTACGGTCTTCTTATATCTGGTTTTCTTGGTCTTACACTTTACTGGTCTGTCAGCAGTCTGATGACACTTATAATCTCTGCAGCTTTTATTACTGTGTCCTGTGTGTCCTTCTCCTCCCTTATGGGAACCGTTGTCGCTCTCTTTCCTACACAATTACGGTAAGATTGACTGTGCATATCAATACAATATTAATACTAATAATCTTAACCTTCCAGCTCTATAGTGGTAGCTATTCTTATGATGTGCGGTCGTTTGGGTGCCCTCTCAGGGAACCTGCTGTTTCCTGTGCTGGTTCAGGTCGGTTGTTTGCCTCCCTTCGTGATGGTTGCTGCAGTCATGTTCCGTAAGTTATCTAGCTATTGAAGCCATAGAATAATACTTACTTACTTAATTACTCATTTTGTTTATTCTTTCTTTCAGTTGCTTCGATTCTCTCTTATTTAGTTCCGAATCCCAAAAAGGCGACGTTTACATAACTGCAGCCCAAAGACTGTTTATACCCTTCGACCATTGAAAATGGTCAAAAAAGGGTATACTAACTTTGTGCAAATGTATGTAACAGGCATAAGGAGGCGTGGGAGACCCCATAAAGTATATATATTCTTGCTCAGGATCACAAGCCGAGTCGATTGAGCCGTGTCTGTCTGTCTGTCCGTCTGTCCGTCTGTCTGTGTGAACGCACAGATCTCAGCTATTATAAAAGCTAGAGTTACCAAACTTGGCAGGAAGACTCCTGTGTACTATAAGCAGATGAAGTTTATTTCAAATGTTAGGTGCCACGCCCACCGCCCCCACAAATCAATAATTTAATTTTTGAACTTAATTTGTAAGCGCTGTATATAATATACAACTTTCTGACTTTAACATATACTAAGCTAAATGAAATATCTACGTAGTCCCCAAATTACAATCTAATCGAACAATAAACACAGAAGTGCTTCTGTCAGCTAACAAGGGAGACGGGCGAGCGCCATCTGTCGGGATTAATTTCAAAGCATGTGCATATGCATATGTGTATGAATTTAACAAATTAAACTACACGGGAACATAGGTCGAAGGGTATCCCACTGTCGCGTTTTGCGCGACTGTTGCTCTCGTTTTTTATTGTCTATAATGAACTCTCCTCAACGTCGTAGTAACGTCCTACTTTAAATTGAAGCTTCTTGTTTATTGGTTTATGAAATGTTTACTTTGAAATATATGTATATTTATCTTGTGTATTCAAGAAGATAAGGCAATATATCATTCTAACACGATACTCGTACCAACGAATAAACTTAGATAACAATTCTCAGGTTCCACTATAATTTAAATAATAACACGATTTTAATGCATTCATTCATAAAGAACTTGGGTCTTTTGGGACTTATCGTCCACATATATGTCGTGTGGACTGTGATAAGCTAAGAAGTAGAAGTAGAAGTAGATTTCACCATGAAGATGACGTAGAGAGATCATGTAATTAGTTTGACAAACAGTTATTGTTAGCGTGACGAGCACACGCCGTGCTTGAAACGTGTTCTCCATTATGGGGACGATGCTAGAAAGATTATCTTTGTTGCCAACTTGTGGCTTATCTTTACACTGGGGCTGCTGCCACTAAACACCGTTGGGAGAGTGTTTGTGAGTAATTCCTTGCGTGGGAAGACACGATTATATAAAAAGCGTTTAGACAATTCCTTGTGCTTCTTTATCTTAATGATAGACAGAGAAGAGTGTGTGATAAGAAAGTGTTGGACTCGCATGAATCTTTACTTTTCTACTGTCTCCGACAATATAAGACGGATGATACTCGGGGGAAGGCATCATTTGTGATCCGACATGCGAAGCTTTCGCATCCCAACGCGAAGTGTAAATAAATTTCGAACTGAACTCAGAAACTGTGCAATATCTGTGATAAATTGGTCGAGTCTATATAGTATATGTTAAACGATTAAGTGCTAGGAGGTGCGCTCTTCAATAGCGCAGCGGGAACAATTTAATTGACTGTGCAATATATGTTTTAATTTAAACAAATTGTGATATTATTATCTAACGGAAACAATCATACAGATACATCAAAGTATGACCGAACACAACGTAAATAGTGCGAATAGTGAAAAAGCTAAAGGTAATAATAAAATGATCCTTGAGAAGTAACAAGGGCTCCACTAGATGTGATATTATATCATATTCGCTAATCTAATAAAGTTGTAATGACGACTTAGTTTCCTTACGTCATTTACTATGTTATGCTTACGTGATTACGCAGTGAATGTTAACAGCAGCTGTCTCTTTCTTGCAACTCTCCTGTGTAATTTGAAATAAAATAAATAATTTGCAGATATCGACACCGATACGGATGGAAATTCAAATAGCACTGCTGTGGCCAGCACCGGAGAACCTGAGGATGCACCGGCGGACTTTGATAAGGCCATCGTGGCCTCTGGCTTCGGACGCTTCAACTTAATTCTGTTGCTTGTGGCAGTGCCTGCAACTTGTGCGAACATGTTCGAGTCCAGCACAATGTCATACATCCTGCCCATAGCCGAGTGCGATCTACACCTGACCCTGCCAGACAAGGGAGTCCTCAATGCCTGTGCCTATGCCGGCATGATCATCTCGGCAGTTCCCTGGGGTTATCTCGCAGATACGAAAGGTCGCCGCAAGGTGCTCGTCTCTGGTTACCTACTGACTTCTATTTGCGTTGTGGGCAGCGCGTTGAGTCAGAACTTTATCATGCTGGTGACGTTCAAGTTTCTGGGTGGACTTATGTGAGTAGTAAACAGCAGCAGGCACTTGAAGACCCTAATCTTACGACTTATCTACTGGCTTACAGAGTAAACGGCCCGGCTGCTGTGCTCTTCACGTACTTGACGGAGTTACATGGACCCAAATACAGATCCCACGTGCTGATGGTTGTGGGCATGATAACCTCCACGTCTACATTGTTGCTGCCTATGCTGGCATGGGGCATCTTTCCACGGCCCTGGGACTTTGTGATCTTTGGCGGGCTCAACAGTAAGATAACATTTCACTTTTTGTTAGATCAATGATACGAACTTACCCCCAAACACTTTAGTCCACAACTGGCAGATCTTTCTTTTTGTCTGTGCCCTGCCCAGCTTGGTTAGTGGCCTCGTGTTGTATGGAATGCCGGAAAGCCCTAGATTCCTGATGTCTCAAGGCCGCAATGCGGAGGCTTTGCAGGCCTTGCAGTGGATCTATCACGTCAACACTGGTAAACCAAAGGATGCCTACCCGGTAAGTCAATTTGCTGGACTGATCTAAGCAAGGTCTAACGCTCTTTGCATACTCTCAGATCAAATCGCTTGTGCTAGAAGTGCCTAGCCGCGATGCGCAGAAGGACGAAGCTGTCTACACTATTGAGGAGAAGCCTGCCGCTGATGTCAAGCCAGCCAAGCGAGAATCTCGCACGCTGATGGAGAGCCTCCGCGCTGGCATGCAGCAGATGAAGCCCATGTTCCACAAGCCACTGCTCAGCCTTGCGCTGCATTGCTATACGATTCAGTTCTGCATGTTTCTGGGCATGAATACAATTCGTCTCTGGTTGCCGCAGTTATTTGCCTCCATGGCTGAGTTCGAGGCAGAGTTTGCGGACACGGATGTCTCGGCCACCATGTGCACCATCTTGGAGTACAGCGTGAATAAAACAGCTGAGACATTAACGAACCACGAGAGTGCCTGCGCTGAGGTACGTGATAAGCTCGCAGAGATTAGATCGTTGAGATAACCCTATTTGCAGCATCATTATGACGTCCCTACCATTCTTTCTCTCTCTCTCTCTCACTCTATCTCTAGCCCAAGACGATTTCAATGGACATGTATACAAACAACATCATCGTCTCGTTCTGTGGACTTGTGGGTTACTTCTTGGCGGGTGCAGTAATCCGTGTAATTGGCGCCAAGCGTTTACTGAGTAAGCAGAGAAGCCCTTTCCATTTGTAGCTTCTTCGAAATAATACCCCTCCCTCTTGTTCCCCTCCCCCCACAGCTTATGGTCTGTTCATATCTGCTGCACTGGGCATTGGGCTCTACTGGTCCATCAACGGTCTGACGACAATTATCATATCTTCGGCATTTATCTCTGTGGCGGGAGTTGCTGTCTCTTCCCTGCTGGGCGCCGTTGTCGCTCTCTTTCCCACACAATTGCGGTAAGTGCGAGTGATTCATTGCACAAGAAGATATATTCATATATTATGTATACATTCTCCCAGGTCTTTGGTGGTAGCTATTGCCATGATGTGCGGACGTTTGGGTGCCCTGTCGGGTAATCTTCTCTTTCCGGTCTTCGTTGAGATCGGCTGCGTGCCGCCCTTTGTGATGGTTGCCTCGATGATGCTGCGTAAGTTGCACTACTACTATGAACATTTACATCTATATTTACCTAGAAATCTAACCTATAATCATTCTACTTTCAGTTGCTGCGTTGCTCTCAATATTCGTGCCGAATCCCAAAAAAGCGACCTTCAATTGAATCTCTTCGCCCGAGGACTGAGATTGTTATATTGTATAGATGTATAGATTGTAAAAAGTATAGTTCTAGTTAATGGTTAGCTTCATTTTTAGTATACAAATACAATACATATAGACTGTAATGCCTAATTATGATGTAATTATTTATGTAAATTATTTTATTATGTGGCAATCAGCGGCATTTTAAATCAATTGTTGATTTGATTTATGAAATAATTAATTCGCTCAACACAGATGAAAGGTGAGTGTGGAAAGGGGAAGACAATGACGGAAATGTTGAAAGAGCGAACGCTGGGAAATTGTAACATGCGAATCTCATTAACGCCAATTAACTCAGACAGCCTGTCTGTGCTTGGCGTGCTCGGGTTGATGGGAGATTGAGATTGATAGCACTCTCAGGTAGAGTGCGAAGAACTCGAGAGATTCGATAAAGAGAGAGTGAGAGAGTGTTCTGTAACAATTGAAATTGTCTTTCTAGGAGATCTCACAGTTGGCGGCTTAGGAGACTTCAGTATTTGTTATATATTTTCAAAATGATAAAAAGTGTTTTATATAAAAATTGTTGTTTTTATAGGTAATACTTTCAGATGGCGGACTTCGAAGCAGCAATTGCCGAATGCGGTTTTGGTCTGTTCAATGTCTCTATATTACTGTGTTCAATGCCCTGCCTGACTGCAATGGTGTGCTCCGCCGCAGCCATATCTTATATAATGCCCACGGCCGAGTGTGATCTCAAGCTGTCGCTGGTGGACAAGGGTCTCATGAATGCAGTGACTTATGCAGGTGAGCCAAGGTGCAATAGGACTGCAGATATGCAACATTAATTGAACCGTCGACGCTGTGTAGGTATGATCATTTCTGCAATACCCTGGGGATTTGTGGCAGACACTATGGGACGTCGGTTGGTACTCATCAGTGGCGGCTGGATGGATGGTGTTTGTGTGTTGTTTGCCGCAATGAGTCAGAACTCTCGCCAGCTTATGGTGTTCAAGTTCTTCGATGGACTTTTGTGGGTATGCAAGCAACTTGCATCTGGCTTATTCCTATTCTCTTCTCCCAGCAGCATTAGTGGTCCCTTCGCGGTGGTCGTCAGCAATCTGGCCGAGTTCCATGGCATGAAGCACAGGCACTTTGTCATGCTCTTTATCGGCTTCAGTATCTCCGTGGGATCTGTTTTGCTGCCAGTGCTGGCCTACTTTCTGCTGCCCGTGCACATTTACTTCAATATTGGGGCATTGCATTGTGAGTGATAGGTTACAATAGCTTAAGCCATCTAACGTAGGCAACCCACTGAACATCCCTTTGCAGTTCACACTTGGCAGATCTTTCTGGCAATCACTGCAGTGCCCAGTCTTTTGAGCGGCTTCCTGTACATGTTTCTACCCGAGAGTCCCAAGTTTCTCATGTCACAGGGTAACTACAGCAGGGCGCTGAAATCGCTGCAGCGCATCTATTCAGTTAACAAACGGAAGAGCCGCGACTCCTATCCCGTAAGTAGAACTGCACCGCCTTCTCTTCTTCGTCTCCTTCTGCTAAACCCTCCACAGATAACCCGATTAAAAGATGCTACGCCTGAGAAAACCCCGGCCGCTAGCAGTCATCGATGGGCTCAGGCCAAAGATAAGTTTGTGAGTGGACTGAAGCAGCTTAGCCCCATGTTCTCCAGCCCCTATCTGGGATTGTCAGTGCGGGTCTACTGTCTGCACTTCTGCCAGATTATGTGGTAAATATACCTTGCAGATTGGCGCGGGATGCGTGATACCAATAAGAAATGACTCTTGGATCAAGCGTTCATCTCTCGCCCATATCATGTCGCATTGTTGCATTCCCTTGATCGTGCTTTTACCTCTCGACAGTGTGAACTCGGTGCGCCTGTGGCTGCCACAGATCTTCGCCACAATGCATATCTTTGAGGTGCAGGGCTTTCGCGATAAGAGCATGTGCGCCGTGCTGGAATATAACTCGAAGCAGCGGTTCAATGGGACGACAACCCGAGAGGATTGCGACATAGTAGGTAGGCTATCTATTGTGCGATGTCTCCAGCTCTAAAGTAACGAACCCAACCGTATAGCACGAGCATCCGGATACCTATAGGGATAACATAATCGTAGCTATTGTCGGTCTAGTCGGTTTCTTGGCCTTCTTTCCCCTGATGCGAGTGCGTCGCATAGTCAATCATATGCTCAGTGAGTTTGACCAAACGTATTTAGTAGTAACTCTGCTCTAACTCTACCCTAACTCTGCCCTAACTCTACCCTTAGAGGTCAGTCTTTTCATTTCAACGTTTCTGGTGGGAAGTCTCTACTTTGCCCGCGACACGAAGACTACCCTTGTGCTAAGCGCCGCCTACTTGACGATCATGGGCATGTGTGCCTCCACCATAATAAGCATAACTGTCGTCGTTTTCCCCACCCAGATGAGGTGTGTTTCGTGTGTTGTCTTGCATTGCTATTAGATATCTCTATCTTTTTCTCTCCAGGACTATGATCTTGCTGTTAATCATGACCTTCGGTCGCTTGGGCTCGGTCCTTGGCAACATCCTGCTGCCCGTGTTCATTCACGTGTGCTGCTGGGCCCCGTTTCTTTGGCTTGCCACGCTCATGGCCAGTAAGCACACTTATATATCCCCATCTGAACTACATAAATGGTCTGTTTAATGCCTTTAACCTTTACAGTTGCGTTCATAATCTCGCTGTTCCTCAATGTGGACATTCAGCAGTCACTGAACTAGTTCAAATTTTTCCAGTCGGTAATCTAACAAATCCCAACTTGCAGACATACATACCTATGTATTACTTGATTTTTCGTAATTATTCTTTTATGGTGTCTGTGACTGTATAGAGTAGATTCAGCGGAAATTACTTTAATCTCAAGCCTCTCAAATCTTCTTTAACTTTTGCTATGTTCCCTTAATTGATAATAAAAAATAACGTATTTTAACGTTACACGACTTTGATTCTTTTTATGCCCCTGCAAGACTCATGTGAATGCATGAGGGAAAAAGAAAGCATTGATTCTATTAACTATATCTTGACCAATAGGAATAAAGTAAGTCCAGGAAGAACTAAAATCTAGATCACAGAATCATACACGTATAAGGTATCCTCAGGAAACTTAGATATAGGTTATACAGTAATTACTAAGGGATCTATAGTTATTTTCTGTCTTTAATATGTATACTAACTCCTTGGCTCTGCAACCTTGGACACGCCAAGGATAATCTCTTCTGTTGGTGCATGATTCCGAATTGGAATTCATCATTAGTAATTTAAGTAAGACACCCCCGAATTAGCCCTGGCTTTGGCTGTGGAAATGTTGAGCTTGGTATTCATAATGCTTGGCAAACTTAATGGTCCGACCAGTCCGTTGGTAGACGAGTATTAATCAAGTCAGTTGACTGAGCTGCGGTTAATTCAAGCTAATTACATTTTAATCACACCAAAGGAAACGTTGATTAATTTCTATTCTCGTTTGCGTTGCTGACAGACCCCATAGCCCCCACCCCAGTCAGACCGGGCACCACCCAACGCCCGTTGCCACCTCCATGCAGCTGTGACATGTTAATTATTCTTTTGCGGTCATCAATTAATTAGCGAATGCAGAAATGAATTCGATGCGCCCGCTTCATTGGCTGCCAAAGTGATTTTTCACATGGGATATATGGACACGGAAATGGTACTATATGTATGTGGACGAATGAGCACAAAGGAAACTTTCCATCTGCAAATTGTGTCACATAAATCAGGCAAACTGGGTGGCAACTGCTACGCACATTCTGACTACACTTTCCCTCTCTATCTTCCTTGTTCACCATCACTTTCCACACCCACTCGTCACTGGTTGTGTTGACTGGCTTGAGCCAATATCTTGCCGTTGTCCTAATGTATTCTATTCTCCTCGGAACCTCGCAACCTTATCCTTTACGCTGACTTCGCAACAGGAAGTGCGGCCTCACCCGCAACCCATTTCTCATGCTGTCAAAACAAAGTCAAGCGGTAATTGACACATGTTGACTTGTGGAAGCTCTCAAGTCCTTTTCCCGCATGTCTGTCTGTGTATGTACATACACACGCGCGTGTGTGTGTGTTCCTTTTGGCGTGATATGAAATCTAAATTAATAACATATAAATAGTTTGCCTTGTCAGTTTATAAGTAGCCTAACAGAGCCACTTAATAATACTGGACTCACAGCTGAATCGATCTGAATTGGTTGTTGTGTGGCAAATTTAAAGTCACATACAAAAAGGACATTAAATTAAGTGCTCTTGAGTATGTTCATTTGTACTGAATACCCCATTTGAGGAGCTGAATTATACAAAGTTTGTCTTAGGAATTAATTAATTGACGGCAAGAGACCACAAATTATGTAAACATTGGCTTAATCGATTACTTGATTCTTGGGGCAAACATCGATAACCTTTACTCTTGCTGTTTAAATGGTGATCGTTTTTATCTTACTTACTATCGATGATTCCCTATCTGGTCACTCTGAACTCACTGCCGCAACTTCGTCAAACACAAAACAGAAAAGAGAAAAATCGAAGCACAACTATCGATGGTAGGCTTAAATGGTGCCTTGATATCAGTGAAGATGGAAGAGGGGGAGCTGTCACATCAGCGCATCATTAAGTGCGTCTCCAGACTATGCTATATAAAATCCAAATACAACAAACGCGCATAAATTTAACATAATAAACATGTGGGAACCGCGATGAATATAAAGAAGAAAGCGCTTTGCCCTCCCCTGCGCACCCCGTGTGCTCGGCCAAAATGTGCAAAATATGCTCTGGAGTGGGCGTTGATGAGAGTGAGGGCATGGTAGGGCATGTAATGTAAGCCATAAACTAAACGCAGCAACAACATAAAAAACCAACGAAACAAGGATGCCACAGCGTATTCCTGGCTAGTTAGCAGCAGCAGCAGCAGGGGCAAAGTGACAGACCAGCAAGAGGAGTTGATGAGACGTGTGTGAGAGTGTGTGAGGAGTACGTGCGTTCGTGTGTGTTTGCGTTTGTGGGTGGGTGAATGTAGGCGAATAGTTTGGCGCGAGGCGTGTGCAAATACGCCTAAATGGGCAGTCATAATCTGAAATGTGCAAATACACGAGTGTGGCAAACACACGTTTGTATGTACATACATAGAGATACACCCACCCACTCACACACGCACATCTAGGCACACTGGCGCAAGCATCTAGACTTTGGCTAACAAAATAAAAGCACAAATACAATAAACACGTACAGATAAAAAAACACAAACAAAAATACAAACACAATACAAATGCAAGCACAATACAAAAACAAGCGCAAACACACAAGCAACACACATACACTGAGAAACGCACGTCCCACACAATGACATTCGCACTGCCCACTGTCCTTGTCCATGTCCTCTGTAATGATTTACAGGTCATTCATCATATCAACACGCAGTGAGAAATTTATTTGCCGCAGCCTAAACAAAAACCGAAGTGCAAAACAGCAATAACAATGCCGGCGGCAAATTAGAGAGCGCACGTTCCTTCTTGCTCGCTCACACTCTCTATCAGTGATGCCAACTCAGGTTTTTTTCCAGCCAAATCTGGCTTTCTTCAAAGTTCATTTGCAACCAACAGTTGAAAAAAGAATGCAATTAATTTAAATAAAATAAAATTAGACACAAAATACATACATAGATTTAATATGATAAACCTGTTATCTCTTTATGTTATTCATTAATTAATTAAGTTTACTTCATTTAATTATACTTCATTATTTATAATATTAAAATATCTTGTCGTCAACTTCGTTTTGTTGACATTAAGATAATAATATAAATAAATAAATATAAAAATAAATCCAACTGATTTAATTATATTAATGACATTTAACGACTTAGATACAATTTAATGAAATTTATTAGATCTGTTAAAACTCTAAAATGCGAATTTTAGCTTTTTCAGTGTTTTTTGGCAACACTGCTTGCAACAGTTCCATGTTGCTCTCCCATATTACTTTACGTTTGGTGCTATAAATATTGTTGTAGCAACATGTTGCTAGTCAACAATTGTTGGCACGTTCTCTCAACAGGTTGTGTAAAAATGTTGCATAGTCTGTGATTATGTATGTGTGTGTGTGTGCCTGTGTTTGTTGGGTACTGCGCGCGCGTCTGTGTGTGTGTACGCCGCCTTGGCATTCACAGGACACTTTGTACTCACAATGTAAGCTCACAGTCGTCTGCAGAACTCGCAGCAGCACAGTTCACGCGTAACGGTAAAATCCAGCTCTGCTCTCCCATTGCAGTGAAACAATCTACACTCGTGTGTGTGAGTGCGTATTAGTGCGTGCGAGTGTCTGTCAGTGTGACCGCCAGAGGTGAAAACTGACAAACAAACAAAAGATTTAGGCAAGCAAAATATGCAAATTAAGTGAGAAACTTCACTAATTACACGTAAAGTAAAAATGTTAAATAAATCAAGTCTGTGTTGAAAATAAGTTTAATTCCGAATAAAATGTGTGTGAAATATTCGAAATAAAATACAAAAATTCTCAACTTAACTCGTGTTTCAAATAATCAAGTGTTAAAAATTATTGTAAATTATAAACAAATAATAATATTATATTAACTGAAATTTACTAGTTGTTAAATGTGCCTATGTGATATATCTATGAGTATATAATTTTAAATGTTGCTCAGTGCAATTAACGATCAAAAAGTAACTTCGAAAGTCGCTCAATAATCCCAGAAAAGCAAAAGCTGTAGGATTTCATGTTGCATACTGCAGACTGTACAACTTGTGGTCGCTTGAGTGGCGGATTCATAAAAGACGCACCTCCTCCTCGTCCGCCTCGAAGCCGCAACGAGCGCTCAAAAGCCAAGACCGAAAGAAGCGCGTGTAATTAAAGACCGCAAAGTGTAGTGTAATGTGCAACTGGCGTTTGCTCCGCTGCCGTTCTTGCCCCCGCTGTCCCTCCACCTGTCGCTTACGTTGCATGGTCAGCCACAAAGAACTCTATGGAATTACCGTGCAGTAAGTTGGAGCCAACCGCACGCGCTCATTACGCAACGCGCCAGCGAGCAGGCAGCAGCGCTTAAATACCCATTGTACGCACCATCCTCATAGCTCAACCCCCTCTGGGGAACAACTGCGATAATCGTGAGCGAAATGTCGGAAATTGTGGATACCGAGCTGCTGGTGAACTGCACCATTCTCGCCGTGCGTCGCTTCGAGCTGAACAGCATTGTGAACACCACGTTGCTGAACACGCTCAACCGCACCGAGGTGGTCGGCCTGTTGTCCGGCTTTATCGAGAACAGGGATAATCTCGAGAGCATCAATGAGGCAAAGTAAGTGTGAATACCAGCCAAGAGCAGAAATCCTCCTTATCCTCCTCCTGCTCTATCTGGTCGTCAACGCTACCGCACCTGGAGAAGGCATAAAGCACAAGTCAGTGGCCAGTCGCCTGCTCTGTCATTTGGGGCATCTTATTGAATTCCCCTCCTTCACCACCTCTGCCTTCTCTTCGTTCTGCTGGCATCTTTAATCTGCTCACAATTTCCCAGAAGGCCTGCACTTGAAGTGTACCTTAAAAGTGCATCTGGAGGAGGGAAACTAAGAGAAAGTTATGCAAATTATAATTGCGAGTCCAGTTCTCAGTTCCACTGTGCCCACGTCTGACCTTAACAATGAGAGTGGCCTTGGGGGTTTCAAGAGGTGCTGCATCCGTTTCGATGACAACAGCAGATTATGTCGTGAAAAACTACAGAGAGATTACGAATATTAAGCCAAAACAAAAAAGAATAATTAAGAAACGTTAAACGATGAGCAAAAAGTGAACCCTGCTGCAGCAATGAATGTTCTTAAACTATTTTTTTCAAAATTTATATATTCCCTTTCTCGAATTCATTGAATTAATTTCTACCTTGTAAAAAGAGTGAAATAAATGTTAAATTATTACTTTTTTTGCTAGTACCAGCATTTATGGAAGTGTTAATTAACAGTAATTCATATTGTCAGTGTTGCCAACTTTTATTGAGAGAAAAAACCCGTTTTTGACGAGAAGGAAACTGAAAAAGAAGGAAACGTAAAATGTTCAGAACAAATCAGAAAAAAACAATTTATTTAATGATTTTTATATTATATATAAATTTCTATTAAGTTCTTTAGTTTGGGTGGATCAGATTCTGATTTGTACGACTTGTCTGTAACAATAATAAGTTGCAGCCGTTTTTAATTATGTTAGTTCTTTTTGTTCTATGAAAGAGCGATGCTTCTTTCTGAAAATTGAAAATTTTGTTGCAAAACATTGCTTCCTCGAACTCATTGCTTCAGAGCACTTTCGCATAGTGAAATACAGATGATACTTAGTTAGCCGTATGGTGATATGAAAACCATGATTATGTTGCCACATTTTATAATTTTGTATAGGTTGTGGAAATTCATAAAAATGCCAGAATTCCCGCTTTGGGCAATTCTTAAAATTTATCCGCATTTGACTTTAAGAACAGCCTGATTTGATGAGAAAAAGCGGAATTGGCAGCACTATTGTCAGTTAACAGTTTATGTATGTAGCTGTAGATGTGCAGCAATGTTATTAACATTGTCAGTTGCAGTTATCAATCAAATTGAGCAGCTTCATTTAAATTTCACAGGATACAAAGATTTATTTCAGTGTTTGCAACTAATTGATATAAATTATTAATAATTAATTAGTAGCAGCTTTAAAGTAATAAAAATCCCATTAGTTAAAGTTGTGGGCTCGTAAATTAAGCCAGCATTGAGGGGAAATGAGTCCAATTTGTGGTTCATTTCGATATCGCAATTAACCGTAATTAATGCCCGTTATCTGTGGTAATTATTCCCGCTAGCCAACTGACACTTGTAATAAGTGTTGGGAAATGCGCAAACACTGCGGTTTATTTGCGGCTTAAAGTATACAGAGTGGGTTAAATTAATTTCTTGTGAATAGAAGGAATATTTAAATGGCAAACGGGTTGAATATCTTAAACAATCATTACAGTAATTGATATTAATGGCAAGGCAACCGCAAGTAGAACGAAATTTCACTTTTCAAGAGTAAATTTATTTGCACAGGTGCGAGCTCAATAATAATAATGGTTGCCCATTAAATGCGAAATAAATAGTTCAATTCGAAGGTCATTCGAAAGGTGATTTATGGTCAGACCATTTTCTCGATTGTTTGTGAGATTTGGCAAAGAAATTGGCAGAGAACACAGAATAAATTCACGATGAGAGAAAGGACTTCGTTACAAAGTTTGAACAATCGATGAGTCTGCGAATATTTGCTCTTCCCGTTTCTCTCTCACACACCCTGTCGAAATAAAAGTCCTGTATGGTCAACTGGTTTGTTCAGTGATTGTTTGGAGAAGAATGAACATGCATTCAAGTGGGCAAACAATGCGAAAATCTATGACAATTGAATTCGTGTGGAATGTCCACATTAAAGGGAAAACAAACTGTGGAAACACTGTATCTGGTCGTGAACATAAATTGTTTTAATAGTCTGTCATTAAAATACACACATGACTTTTTACTATTACTATAATATAATATATTGTTTCTAATGGTTCCATCAAAAATGGTCTGCGAAAGTTTTTCCATTATGCTAGCGGATAAATTGGGAAATAATACACAACCAACGTTTGGATACCCTGCAAACAGATTAACACAGATACAACTGGAGTTGCTGTTATCAGGGCGTTGAGCAGACCATATTGTGCTTGTGTTTTGTGATGAATGGGTATGCCAGCAATGGAGGCGTTGCCAACAAAGGGCTCCAGCTGGGAGCAAATATAATCCGCGGCTTTGCTGAAAACGGAAAACAGAAAACGCAAATTTCCAAATTGCTTTTTAGTTGTAGCTATACAATTGCACGGCACGGCACGGCAATAATGAAATCTGCAGCGAATTTCTATTTCTATGCGACAAATCCCTGGCAGAACTTTGACAAACAGACCAGACCAAACCAGACTAGTTAACAACAACAACAGCAACAATGCGAGGCAGTACAACAACAGCGAAAGGAATAACAAATGTCAAGGGGAAAGTTTTGTCACAACATGCGCAGGTTGCCAAATCTTTAGGTTTTATTTGAGGCCAGCTTTGCACTCTCTTGCTGTGGGCCATACCTCTATGTACATAGTATATATACGATATATATATACATTTGTAGGGTAAATTGGCGTTCTTTATACGGACACTGGTTAGCAGCTTTGGTCCAGATAGAGTCCTCATGCATATGTATGTTGTGTTTGCGTGGGCGTATGCGCACTTTCGTGTGCGCCACTTGACCGTGTGCGAGTTAAGCTCATTATGAGGCCTGTGGCATGCGGCTTAGTCGCAATCAACGCAAATACCTTACCCAAAGTGATGAAACATCAACTGCAGGGGGTTCCCAACACTAACACTCACGCATCTTCTCTTCAACTTCACGCGCCTTGTCCAAAGAGGCTTTACATGAAGAATTTCGCCTTCTGCCCTTCGGCTTGTATGTCAAGTGCAGTCTAGACACAACACGTGTCGAAACAGTCCTGTTACCTGTCAAAAACGATGAAGGAATGCTTTAGTGCCTGCTTGCGCTTTGTAATGTCAGCACGCAGTCCGACAGAGCACAAAGCTTTACAACTTGCCAACAGTTTGAAGGACAGTTAAAGTTGCCCCTTGAAAATTTTTTAAATTAACCAAAAGAACTGTATAAATAACTGCCAATTTTATTAAACGAGAAATAGAGATATTTTTTAATTGCACAAAAGGAAGGTGCAAACGAGAGCAACAGTCGCGCAAAACGCGACAGTGGGATACCCTTCGACCTATGTTCCCGTGTAGTTTAATTTGTTAAATTCATACACATATGCATATGCACATGCTTTGAAATTAATCCCGACAGATGGAGCTCGGGCTTCGCGCTCGCCTGCCTCCCTTGTTAGCTGACAGAAGCAATTGGTTTTATGCTCATACTTTCTTAAATAACTTCTGTGTTTATTGTTCGATCGGATTGTGATTTGGACACTACGTAGATATTTCATTCACCTTAGTATATGTCAGAAAGCTGTATCTTTTATACTGTATTTTTTATTGATTTGTGGGGGCGGTGGGCGTGGCACCTAACATTTGAAATAAACTTGATCTGCTTATAGTACACAGGAGTCTTCTCGCCAAATTTGGTAACTCTAGCTTTTATCATAGCTGAGATCTGTGCGTTCACACAGACAGACGGACAGACGGACAGACAGACAGACATGGCTCAAGCGACTCGGCTTGTGATCCTGAGCAAGAATATATATACTTTATGGGGTCTCCCACGCCTCCTTATGCCTGTTACATACATTTGCACAAAGTTAGTAGACTCTTTTTTGACTATTTTCAATGGTCGAAGGGTATAAAAATGCCAATTATGACAAGGTGCAAACAGCGTGCGGAAAAAACAGTTTACTGCGGAAAAGAGAAAAGGAATGAAAAAGAAAAAAATGTTCACCACAAATGCAACATAGTGGCTGCATATTTGATTTTTCCTGGAAACAGCGCACATATAAACAATGCTCTTAATTGTCCTTTTTTTGTGGTTTGTATTTCAATTATAAAAGAGTATATAGAAATGTAAATTTATGTAAAGAATAAATATGCATTGATATAAACGATATTGTTATCGTTTTCATGCCAACTCTTATTTCTCTGTAAGTGTTAAGTAACGGTTGCACAGTTAACATTGGCTTAACAGCCACAGTCGATTGCAGAATAATTCCAGACACCCTGTGGCGCATGTACTATATCAAGCAAAATGCGCCAATAAATATGCAGAGCAATATGTGGATAAGCGTGGATTGAAATTGAAATAGTGGAAATAATGTCTGGCTAATGTCGAGGATTACATTCATTGATTTATGTGCACAATCTTCGTGGTGTCTCGTGTGCTGCTTAAAGCTAAAGCTGCAGCTAACGAAAAGTGTCTTTGGCAATTTTATGTTTATGACATTTCATACGCTTATTGATTTTGATGCGCATCGAATGACAAGGAGAAAGAAAATGGGAAAGGAAAAGCACAATCCAAAGTACGCAGTGAACATTCCTTGTCCATTGGAGGGTCCTTTGGTATTTTTATGGCCCGCCCACGAATCCAATCACAATTTCTATGTGCGCATAAAAATAATTTAAAGTACTTCAAGCAGAACACTGGAAAAATGGCTGAACGAAATTGTTTGGCTTAGTCTGCCTCAGACAATAACAAAAGCGTTCGACCAAGCCAAAGGCAACAGTGCACAACTCGTTTGGCCCAAAATGGTATACACCCTGTGGATGGATGAGTGTTTTTGTTGTGTGTGTGTGCGTGAGTGCCATTAGTTAGCCAGGCGAAGGTTGGCAATTATGTTGCCCAGCCCATAGCGCAGTGAAGCTGACAAACTGCCCGCTCTAAATTTGCATGTGACAAACTTTTCAATTAACTTTTCTCGTCTCTTTTCTTTTTTGATGCACATTTGCCTGGAAATGCCCATAAAACAAATCCCCTGTTGAGCGGCAGGCAGCAATTATTGTGACAAGGACACGCTGCAGGAACATTAGCAGATACTGTAAAGATGAGGGGAAAGTTGCAGTTGTAGCAGGAAACACAATAAAGACAATATCCATGTGGTCAATTGTTGTACATCCAGTAAGGGTAGAATGGTCAAATATCGAACTCAGTTGCTAGTCATGTATACTCATTCTTACGACGGGAGATCACTATTGTAATATCAATATTGTATTGATATTGCCGTTAGTTTCTTAATTATATCTATCTCTAAGTCCATTCTCAACGGGACTTCCACGTCCAATCCTGGCACACTTCGAAAGGGACACAGAGAATAAGAGGTGGAGAGGGCAGAAGCGTGAAGAAATAGAGAGATAGAGACGGGGAGAAGGATAGTGCAAGAGAGAGAGAGAAAGAGGAAAGAGACGGTTGGATAAACAATGAACTGTGACAATCTCGGGCCATAAATCTAAATTGAAATGGGCCTCATTTGCGTTGCTTGTTCCGCGTACGTGCTCCAAATACAAGTATATCTGGACCAAACATACACACACGTACACACACACATTCACACACAAATAACGATCCATTGTTTTTGCAGCTGCCCGTCGATGATAATGAGCCTGCCGATGCGACTGAGTGGCCATGATTTTGACAACGGAACTGACCCTTGGCCATTAGTCAGGCATCGAAGGGCATTAAAGGATTGCGAGAGTGGGGCATTAAATAAGTCCATGGGATTTGGTAAAATGGATTGCGTGTGTGTATTCCGTTATAGTCTGATAAAATCGATTTACCTTCTCCCTGCTTTCCTTCATAATTTAATGCGCCTCAGTGGTTGCCGATAAATCAAGATCTATGCAAATATAAACCCGAATGTATTCTTACTCTCTATTATTGTCGCAAAGTTCTTCTATCTGCAGGACGACATAAATATGTTGAATTGATTTCGTACCTGCACCGTGTGCTTGGCTCTTACTTAAATTTCAAGGTGTCTAATGAACTTGCTAAAGACGTGACTCTCAACTTTCATAACTTGTTTCGTTTATGAAACTTCGCCAGCTTCGCCTGAGTGCATCATAAGTTACACCAAGTAACTTTTCAGTTGCCATTTGCAACTTTTGGCGTGCACCTACCACAAAGTTGTGCACAATTTCAGCTATTTCAGTTCAGTACACCTGCACGAAGCCCAAAACCACTCGCATTGGTCTTTCTTACGGTTTGCTCTACATTTGGCATGCATGAAATATTCAGCAGGCAATAATGATTGGGTGGCAGGAACAGCGGAAGGGGGTAACTGCATATCAAATGTGCCGCAAAATTGCTAACAATTTTCCAACAGTTATCATGTTAAATATGAGAAGGCAATTCGAACCCGTATCAGCACCCTTGCACCTAGTAGCGGAGGCCAAGCAAGGCCAACCCAAGAACCATAGTTATGAGCTGACATATTAATGGCATATACTCTCCTTGAGGAACTACAATAGGAATGCGTCAAATTGGATAATTTGTTCTGCTAACTTGCTACTAATTTGTTGCACTTAGTGAGCTTATATTTTTACCGTTATGACACAGGAAGGCAAATTATTGCTAATTTTCCAACTACTAGCAATTTGATTGCGCTGAAAAGTAGACAACATTATTTGTGTTGGAAGCCATTTGCATATTCTACTCATGCGCTCAAAAGTAGGCAACATTTTTTAAGCGGTGTTTGCAGAGTAACTTTGCTTGTCATTAAACACTTTCCTTTAGTTAAATTCGCACACTACAAACGTTTGTCTTCTCTTTTGCTTCTCCTTTTCCGCCTGGTCTTGATATAAACTTGGCTTCAGTTCATATCGGAACCGACAATCTTGGTGCGAAATAATAAAGGAAATGAAAGCATTCATTAGAGGACGCTCACTTGATTGTAGGGCAGGACAATGTTGAGCAAGGCAGGACAAGGCACGGCAAACAAAGCGCGTTGCTGAAACGGAAATAATTAGTCGACTTTTTGCCCGGCCTGAGCTTCCGGCCGGCCACTTAAACGGAATTATTATGATTATTACAGCGATTATTTATTCCGGTTTTCATTGGTGTTTGTGTTGTTCTTTGGTAAAAGGCCCTTTGCAGGGATTTGGATTTGTAGGAACTGCAAAGTTAATTGGGCTATTACAAAACAACAAAATTAGGTTAATCAAGCGAAATTCGCTTTAACGAGTGGAATATTAATTAAGCTCTGGCACCCTTTGGCCTTCTCTGGGTGTCAGTTGCACTTAAGCGAGAAACAAACAGCGTGTATTTTGCACATTATTTATGGCTTTTTCACATTCTGAAGAAAACAGCTATTCTCATAATTGAAAGCAACCAAGGCAGTTGCGGGTGAGTGTGTGTGTATGCAGGCTGCCGCCAAAAAGTAGGCTACACACATTGCAGAAACTCTCGAGAACAGACAACAACAAAATGTTTCCGCATCCTTGCCCTCAAAGTAAGAGTTTTTCTTTGGCAACTCGACAAGTTTATACCCTGGTCACAGCACAAGGGGGGCTGACGTTAGTCGTGACAGCCCTATCGTCGGCTGCTTGGCATGGGGTGCCCCGTGCTTGGCATTGTCGCTTGGCAGGCGCCACAAAATGCAATTATGCAAATGAGTAGCAGCTATTTTGAGAATTCAATTCGCAATGCACTCATACGTTCACACAGCTCTTCACATATTCATTTCAATTAGAACAATATTATAATCAAGCTGGCACTGCAGTCAAGTGCCCGCCATAAATGCCAATTCGATGTTCAAGTATAACACAATTAGGCCAGAACGGAAAACAGAAAACCAACAGGCATGGACCAAAAATATTTACTACCCCAGCACAGTTATCCTTGCCACGTATCTCTCTTAATTGTTTGCCTTTGTTGGCCCACGCGGTGTGCGGTAAGCGGATCCTGGACCCGACACTCGGCTGGTTGAAATAATCAATTCGATGTTGTAGTCGCCCCGCAAACTAATTGGTAGAATTACGAGCGTATGTAGCTTGCTGAACATATAATTAAATCTGAAATTAATAGTTGGGGAAGTGAATGGAACGACGCAAAGAAAAGGAAAGAGTGAGACAGAGAGGAGAACCAATAATGAAGTTCGAGCTAAATAAAGATTGTGTTTGCTTTAATTTATTTGCGACTAGAAATAACACAATTTATTATATGTTTGTTCACTTTCTTAAATAAGACAGTAGAGTTAACTTGAATTTCTCTGTAAATTGTATTCGCAAAATCATTTGGACTGAAAAATGCGCAGCAAAAAACGCTTCAAAAAAAGGAAACAGAAATAGGACGCAATTCTTTGGCAGCAGACAAATTTGATTTTAATTATTTGCCAGACGCAGTGCCTGAAAAGCCCATTAAAAGATTAACTACGAAAGGGCTAACTGAGTGCTGCCAAATGCCCGAGACTTTGTTTCGGGTTCAAGGACTCGTCACCAAAATGAGAGAACAATTGGAGATTAAATTCTGAAGTGATAATTTGATATCCAAGCTTTGTTTTGCATTGAAGCCTTCAAGCGAATTGTCTAATTTTGATTCAAGTACAATTAGCATGTTGTAGCACAAGAGTAATTATTGAATAATTGATGTGTGCGCTTCCAATAGTATAATTAGTAGTTGGCTCGTGTACTAAGCACGTCACTTCAAGGTTAACTGAACTGTACAATTAATTGTGCATACGTCGCGTTGCACACAGAGAGACAGAGACAGAGCGGGCTGTGACTGCAGTGACGGCTTCGAAATCAATAAACCTGACGTTGAGCTCATCGCTAATCAGAACGAGAACGAGCCAAGCAACCATTCGCCTGGAAAGAAGCTTACCTCACTCACAATCTGTGTTCCCCAAGCTCGACGGTAATGAGAGGAGCACACAACACACTCTTCCCTTGACTTTTGTGCTTATTAATTGCACAGAAGCAAAGAAGCACCCCAAAGATTTTCCTTTTGGACTGCTGCCTATTTCCGTTGGTGAACGGATGCAGCTGAAATGAAATCACTTAAAGTTCAGGATTCCATTTGCGGCATTGTTGCGATTTTTCTTCATCATCAGAAGTTTCCGCTTTCAATTTGTTCCCTCGTTGAGCAACATTGATTTTCAATTGTTAGTTTTTATTTCGGAGACTCGAGATTCTATTCACCAAGTCGAATTCGATGTCGTAGTTGAAGGTGTTTACCAAGACTCGAAACTCGTTTCGATTGAGCGCAACAAATTGCATTTCCCAGCGGGGGCTAAACATCGTTTGGCACAGATCGGATGGGGTTCTTCGTGCATACCCCTACTTCTTTTGAAAACTGATTTATCGGCTTGCCTGCTGGGCTGGTAGGAAAGCAACTCATGATACGCAAATCCCATGAACGAGTGCGCTCAGATTTGCCAAGCGTGTGTGTATGCAGTTTTATTGAACTCACTGTAGCGTAAAGTGATTTGTGTTCCACAGCACATGACGACAACGGCGAGGAAAGTAAACAGAGGTGTTCAAAAGGATATCTGCGTATTTATTTTCGCTGTGCATACTGAGCGATGCAATACGATTTTTCTAGTTGTGTTGTGTTGCTTTAAATACATACAGCAGAACAATATTTTTCTATATCATGTCCACTTTCTCTCCCACGTTCCAGGGACTTTCTAACCGAGTGTTTGTTCCCCTCACCGACGCGACCATATGAATTGCCTTGGGAGCAGAAAACGATTTGGGCCATCGTATTTGGTCTGATGATGTTTGTGGCCATTGCAGGCAATGGAATTGTGCTCTGGATTGTAACAGGTAAGTCCACCCACCCGCACTGCCTTCTCTCTTCGTTATACTCACTTTAAGCTGCAGTAGTCGCTGTAAATCGAGGCATTTAAACGTGTAAATCGAGGCATTTAAACGTGTACATTAGAAGCAAGTGGGGTAACGCGCATACGCCGCGTATGATCGCATGAACTCTCAAGGACGAGATGCGGCATAAGCACGGATGCGAGGACATTGACAGAACAGACACAAGCAAAGACACGGACACAGGCAACTAATATCCGGAGCCGATGCTTTTGTCTCTGCTGTCACGTTTCACGTTTTGACCATTTGCTTGTTTCTCTCTCCCTCTCCTTCTCCTTTCGCACTGTCACTCTATGCCTCGTCTTACGTTACTGGTTGCCCGTTTGGCCGCAGGACATCGCAGCATGCGCACAGTCACGAATTATTTCCTGCTGAACCTGAGCATCGCTGACCTGCTGATGTCCTCGTTGAACTGTGTCTTCAACTTTATATTCATGGTGAATTCGGATTGGCCATTTGGCTCGATTTATTGCACCATCAATAATTTCGTGGCCAACGTAACGGTTTCGACATCGGTCTTCACACTGGTTGCCATCTCCTTCGACAGGTGAGTTTACTTCGTTTGAATTCTTCAAGCGAAGCCACTTTACTTATTCGCCTCGAAATTCGCTCACTTCTCTTCACATCCTGCCAGATATATAGCCATTGTACATCCGCTGAAGCGTCGCACATCACGCCGCAAGGTGCGCTTCATTCTGGTGCTCATCTGGGCTCTGAGTTGTGTCCTCTCCGCTCCGTGTCTGCTCTACTCCAGCATCATGACAAAGCAGTAAGTAAATTGCTTGAATAAAATATGCACTCATTCCATTTTGAAACATATGTAGATATATATATTTTATTTCCACTATGCTTGAAAACAAATCAGTTTTATATACACTAATTTCTCGTATAACAGTGTCAATTATCTCTGTTGAGTAACATTTTATGTTAAAATACATTGCTCCTATAAAAGTGTTAATTATCTCTTTTAAGTAACACATTCTGTTAAGCTCCATCGAACATGTTTAATGCTTAGTGCATTTAAAATACTAACATAACATAAACTTTCGGCGTTATCGATAAATCCTTTTCCAATCGAAAAACTCTGTGGCGCACGTGCAATCAAAAGTAAATAACGTAAAGAAAATATCAAGTTACACCAGCTTAACTTAGAATATGCCGCAGGTCTTAAAGACTTCAATTATTATGCATTCCAAGCACCCTTCCCTGGGTGGGATTAGTCGAACGACTTCTGTCAGCTTAACCACATCCAGACTGAAATCGATTTAAATGCGTCGCGTTGGCGAAGCCGGACCCAGACTCAGACCTGCAGCTACCTTCTATAATCAATAGAGGGGATGTCTGTTTATGAAGGTGACAGGCGACCGCAGAGCGTCGAGTGCCCTGCGGATGGTGTAGGTTAGGGTTGGAGCAGTTATTACCTGTCTGCCAGTTGCATTGTTAATGGCCTCCACGACAAATTGTCGACAATGGGGAGGCATCTCTTTTAAGTGCTTGTGCCACGACGCATAAAATTTGCCATAATTTTGTAAATTAGGTTTTCAATTTGCCATCAAACAGGCATAAATAAATTTTACGATAAGACGAGGTCGAGAAGCAGTGAACAAAAAGGAAGGAAAACCCGTCTGGACAAGTTTCTTGTTGGGCGTGAAAATGTTTAACGGCACTTTCGGGTTCGCTTTACTTTCGGTAATTAAATGATTATGACAATAATGGTGGGATGATGATAATGGCGAAAGTATTGAAAGTTTATTCATTTGGAAAAACGATAGATGCAACCGAGATAATCATCTTAAATGACTCACAATTTTGCTTTCAGTTATTACAATGGAAAATCACGCACAGTTTGCTTTATGATGTGGCCCGACGGAAGGTATCCCACCTCCATGACAGATTATGTGTGAGTAGTAATAATCCATTGTACCATAGAAGGTGACCATATCGAGCTCATTCCCTGATCTGATTAGATATAATCTCACGATATTGGTGTTGACCTACGGCATTCCTATGATCGTTATGCTCATCTGTTACTCCCTTATGGGTCGTGTACTTTGGGGAAGTCGCTCGATAGGCGAGAACACTGACCGGCAAATGGAGTCTATGAAGTCGAAGCGCAAAGTGGTCCGCATGTTCATAGCAATTGTATCCATCTTTGCCATCTGCTGGCTACCCTATCACATGTTCTTCATCTACGCCTACCACAACAATCAGGTGGCGTCCACCAAGTATGTGCAGCATATGTACCTGGGCTTCTACTGGCTGGCCATGTCCAATGCAATGGTGAATCCCATAATCTACTACTGGATGAACAAGAGGTGAGATTATTCAGAGCGTGTAAGAAAACTGACCTAAGCTATGTCGATTCTGCAGGTTTCGCATGTACTTCCAGAGGATCATTTGTTGCTGTTGCCTTGGCTTAACGCGTTACCGCTTCGACTCCCCCAAGAGCAGGCAGGCAAACAAGAATAGTTCCAATAGGAACACAAGAGGTGCGTACCGCCAATTGGAATGGAGAGCTTCGACTGTAATTCTATTCAAATGTATCTGTGTCTTTATCTATTTCTCTGCAGCTGAGACAAAAAGTCAGTGGAAACGCAGCACAATGGAAACACAAATCCAGCAGGCACCCGCCACATCGTCGCGGGAGCGACAACCTACGATGCAGGGACTCAACCACACGGCTGTCGAGTGCATTATCGAGCGTCCCACGGATGGCAATAGTTCGCCCATCTGCCTGTCTATTAACAATAGTCTGGGTGAGCGGCAGCGTGTAAAAATCAAATACATCTCATGCGACGAGGATAACAATCCCATTGAGCATGACCACGACAGTAACAGCAGTCCCGGCCTGGCTCCGGGTCACGGTCACGGACACATTCACAGTCACAGTATCAATCAAAAGCACAGCCACGTTCGCAGTCAGGGGCAAAGTGTGCGGTCGATTCAGCAACTGTGATGGGAAGAAGGCTCCCAAATAAAAGTTCGTTCAGTGGTTTCACTTCAAGAGAGCCAATCAAAAGGAATATGAGATATATTAAAGGAATAAGGCATTCCAGTGTAAATACAATATACGAATTTGCGGTTGTTAAAGGCGCGCACAGAGCAAAGCCAATAGGAAAAGATTCGATTTTCGAATTTCATTAGGGTATCCACAGTAGGAGACTAAACGTTTCGAGTCGAACTGTTTACCCTCGCCCCCCGTTACCTCATTCCACTACATTAATAATAAGCATCATCGAAGAGCTGTAAGTTTTAACTGTTGTAATTTGCTAATTAACGTGATTAATTACTTAAAACTCAAGTGTGTATTTGTATTTACTGTATAAACTAATCCCCGCAAGGAGTTCGCTGCACTCGACTGCTTGCGTAATCTAATTAACACACGTGAGGATTCCATTGCCAATTGCATTACCTTTTCCAATCCCAGTGCATAATTGCAATGTATTTACCATTATCCAAGTGAGAAAATTGTGCAATCAAATGCGAAACTCGACCATTTGCCCCATAAGCATGGCATGTAAATTGTATTATATTATTCTTGTACATTTATGCAGGATACACGTGTATGTTTAAGTAAACCACAACCCTCCCAACACATACACACATCCAAACGGACACACACACACCTATACATGTGAGTATGTAATTGTGCAAGTGTAAATAAATTGTAAAAAATTATGTGCAATTTTAACTGTAGCAGTTTTCTTTCAACTCCATCAATTTTATCCTCATGTTATGTACAACATACATATGTTAACTCATATTGGCTTAACATTATTTTAATAAATCGATTCCTGTTAGAATAATGTTAAGCCAATATGAGTTAACATAAGTTGTATATAATATAACAGGGCAAGAAGAAGGTAAGTCAAGTAAATCACATGTCATTAATAATCGAGAAACTTTTAGGTATTCCCAAACTTTAAGGATTCTTATCTTACTTAAGACATATCGAACGGTGCAACAGAAGGTGGAGCAATTCAATTTAGGATTCAGTTACTGCAGCCTTTGGGTCATGCACGAATTGTTGTTGATGGCCCATTCAACTCAACTTATAACCGAATAAAGTTCACGAACTGCGTTGGATTAAAGGTCGCACTGACCGCAATGAATGCAAATGAGTTTGTCGTTCGTCAGACCAGCACCCTATTCAGAGCTGAGAACACTTTGCCTTTTTCTGAAGTGCACTGCAAACGAGAGTTGGCTGCGTGGATGCGCATTAAGAGATTTGCTGGCCAGGTCAAGATGCTTTCCATTTCGCAAATGTCCACAAAATGTTTACAATTTGCCCAATATCAGTTGTCGATAGGTCTGTCTGCTTGTCCATTGCAATCGCATTAAGAAGTCTCCCAAAAAATCAAAGCTAATCGAATCTGCCGAGCTGTCTGCGAAACCGTAACTGGTCCAAGTAATGGACTCGGAGGCTGCATTTGAATAATCAAACGCAACCGAACCAAAACAATTTTGCAAGGGAGTTCGTGTCCATCTTGGGAGAGAGACGAGGTGGCTAAAATGTTTTCCTTTTCCACCGACTTTTTAGCATTTCTGAGCGTGTTTTCCTTGTCTCGGCGCTATTAATGCGCATTGCGCACAAATTGCGTGTTGTGTTAACTTGGCGATAAACCCTATTTACTGTTAGCTGTTTGCCATTTGCTGTTTGCTGGCGCTGTTTTTGTAGCCTACAACACATTTAGCGTAATAGGATTTTATGGGTTTTCGCAGAGTGAGAGAGAGCGAGAGGGAAGCAAGCAAGTCCCATTGAAATGCCATTTAATGGAATGAAAGCATAAAATAACAATTTGCATAATAAGATGATTTTCGGTTGGCGGTTTCTATTGCGATGTCACCATATCGAGTTCTTACCCACTCCTTAGCCCGCCTTTACTCTCGTACTCTCTGTCTCTCTCTCTCTCTCTCTCTCTCTTTGTCATCTAACTTTGTCTCTGTCTCACTATAGGTCATTGCCATGACAGCAAAAGCCTTCGTGATTCAGTTGAATGGAATTCCTTATGTATGTTTAGTCGCTATCATATGATATCATATAGGTCTCCCAGCCATGTTGCCAGCAGCAACAGACATCCTCTTGACAGCTAGCTTTACTCCCCATCCCATCCCTTCTCTCTCTCTCTTCGCTCTCCCGTTGCTTTCCCAGAATTCATTTGACGGTACACATTAAATGGCAATCAATTCCCAAATGGTATACATAGCATATGTTTGAATGTATGTTTGAAGAACTTCGAATCCTGTTAACGCGCAACAGTTGCCCAACTAATTGGACAGTCTTGGAAAATTCCAGGCTCTTATTAACCAATAAATATTATCTGTAATTCCTGAAGGAGAAGATTGAAAAATTCCAGTTCCGCAATCCTCTCAGATAGTAACGTAGTATTTAGTTAGCCTTGTGCTGAGTGTAGCATAGGATACACAGGGTATACATGGGAAAAAAGTGCGACAGAACTTCGGCATACAGCGAAAAGAGAAACTTAAGCTTCAAAGTAAAATCAATAATAAGTTCATACTTTCATCATCAAATAAAGGATATTAAATTTTCTGTGGTAATTTATATTTGCAAAGGTTTTGAATAACTAATTCAAATCATATGAAAATATTTCAAATTTTAAAGTGATATATATTGAGTCGAACGTGGCCGCTTAACCGATTCCCCAAACCTATAAACATTGTATATTTTCCAAGCTTGTGGTCAGTTTTTTGATAAAGGTCAGCAGAGTAATGGAATACTTACACACTTGCATGTAAACATATATGTTATTTCATAAATATTCGGTCGAAATTATGTTTTCGCCCTCTCGAATTTTCTGGCAAACGTTGCAAATGTCATGTCACTGTCAAATGCAAAAGTAATCCCGAAATGTGGAAATGTATTTTTCCGAGAATTTCTTGTATCAAAATCACATTTGCAGATATTTTTGGAACTATTTTATGGTGCACAGAAGTTTCAGGGAATATGTATGAAAAAAAATATGCACAGCGCAGAACGCAAAATGGACAGCCTGACAAGGCTTGGCAATGGGGGTCCAAGGGGGACTGGAGCCGGGAAACGAGGGATAGATGTAATTGGGATGCCAACTGATTCTAATTGGAATACGCTCATGTGCGGCAAATTGACAGACATTGAAGAGGGATACACAAATGAATTCGCAGCTGCATTAAAACTGATTAATCGAATTGTGCAGTGGAAACTTTAAGAGCACCAGGTATTACTTTAAATGTATGCGAACAGCTTAGGTGACACTAATTCTGCTATCGATAGTAAGGATTTTGATGCTCTTAGATTGTCTACTCTTATTTTTGTTATTGAACAAGGTATGTACTAAGATTTCAATCACAGTACAGAAATTCAATTCAGTCAAAAGTCGTTTGTCATTAAAATATTTCGGAAATGTAAATTTATTTCTTTTTCCAGAATGCAGCCTGAAGAAGAGAGGTCTGACGTTGTTCATGATCAATACATGAATTATTTCATGCAGGAAATCAGATATAGTGAAATGATCATCACTGACGGCGATCTCGAGGGCGGTGTTGATCGTCTGATAAGAACGATTGTTGAATGTAACAAGCCGGAAAAGCTGTTCAGAATTCTTCAGGCCACGTTGCCCCTGGAGGTGTTCGCGCTGTTTATCTATAAGCTTATCAATTACAATGCAAAGGTGAAAAGCAAGCCAGATGGTATTGAGTCCGCAATTCTAAGATGTGTATATTTAGCTGATCTTTGATTTCGAATTGAAGAAAAGAAGAGAACAATGATGTAAGGTGTAATTCTAGAGTTAAACATCAACTGCTGCCATCGAATAAAGATCATGTTATATTTATCGTTTATTGAAGAATCTTTGTTTTTATTTGAAGTCCATTGTAACATCTCTAGAAAGTATATAAAATTGGTTTCTTAAAGCGACTCAGCAGGCTGGAAGTTTGTTTGCAATCACAGTACTGTACACAGTCACATGTTCGGCAGTTTCACGCGTACAGCAACACATTCTATTTACTTCCATATCTAAAATAAATAAATTTTTTCTTCAAAATGCTTGATATACTTGTTAACAAAACGTCCGTTAGTATACTGGCCGGCTTAGCCAGCGCCGTCTTTGTCGGCTATTGCGTTTACTATGACAAGAAGCGTCGCAATCAGCCGGACTTCAAGAAGAATCTCTATGAAAGGCGTCGTCGCAATATCAAGACTGATGAAACCTTTCCCAATTTGACAGATCAGAAGTCAATCGAACGTTATTTTATGCAGGAAATCCATCGTGGCGAGATGCTCATCACAGAGGGAAATTTTGATTCAGGCGCCGATCATTTGATGAATGCGATTGTTGTGTGTAACAAGCCGGCGAAGCTGCTAAGCGTACTGCAAACAACGCTACCCGTGCAGGTGTTTACAATGCTTGTCTACAAGCTCAACAACTATAACACAGCAATTCAGAGGGCGCAAGGTACGGCGGATGCTATGCCACCCGTATTGATAGACGATGGTGGTGTCGAATGAACAGAGACAAGATTTAAGCAGACTACCGCATACACAGCCACACACACATACATTTCTGTTGATAATTTACTAAATTTTAAATGGTCTTTTGAAGATTACGAATATGTAAGAGCGCAAAGAGCGCGTCTCATTGGTTGCCTTCAAGATGTTTAGATGTTTAGCCAGCAAAGTCGACTTTGCAACTCTGAATTTCGTAGCATACTTTTTGGCGCAAATTACAAAACAACTTGCAACTTCTTCTCAGTGTCTGTTTATCTTACTGTGTCTATGGGTGTGTGTGTGTGTGTTGCCCACAGGCAAACAATTTTATTGGAATACAAAAAATGTGAAAACTTTTCCGCGATAATTGTTGTTTTTGTTGGCACTGCTGCCGCTGTCGTTGTGAGAGTGATAAACGTGGAAAATATGCTGCAGGCACTCCCTCCCCATCCACTTACTACAGGCATTTCATTGCAAAGTATCATCAAACTTTTGAAATTAATGACTTTAATTATAATGTCGGACACATCAATCGCCAACGCTGTTGGCCCCGTTTCCTTTTCCGTTTTCCAAGGCGTTGCTGGGCTCACAGTTCACAGTTCGCGCGTACTGTTTATTTTGATGTAAATAAGACAATTTTAGCAACTTCAAGTTTTAAAATTTAATCTGCAAACGTTTCCGATTAAGAGGTGTTTTTCTTCATAATTTACAATGCCACTTGAAATGTGTAACTAGTATTGAAATTTTGCTACATTACAGAACAAGTGAAGGGAAAAGATCTTATAAGCTCCAGTATTTAAAGTGGGGTTAAGCTAAACGCATTTGGAATGTGGGACTTAGAATTGAAGATCGTGTCCTTAATATATTGTAGTTTAATTAACAGGGGACGTGAGGAACGCAGAAAGTGAAAAGTCTTTCTACCCCAGTCTACCGCACATACGGAAGTTGCTCGTCAAACTTCCAATGAGTTTTCAATTGTTTGCCAAGATACTTGTACAATTAAAAGACAATTTCAGGCACTCGCGCACTCGCACACACACTGCCTAACACACACGCACACATACGTACACGTCTATTGTGTAGATTCACAGAAGTGTCCCCCATTTGCATTGGCTGTAGGCGTAGCCTTTCTGTGTCAGTTCTCTCGCCTCAGCAGTGAACTCTGCCAGCCGAAAGGGACACAGGCCAATTGCAGAGAGATGGAGAGAGACAGAGATAGTGACAGAGAGCGAGAGAAAAAGAGAGAGTTGTACTTGGCCTGACACTTTCCGGTTGAGGCAGGAGAAACGTCTCATACATGACAGGCAAATAGACTGCTCTGGGGAGCGGGTGTTCGAGCACATTCAGTTGGTTATCCGGCCATGGCTTGTGGGTATAAATTGCCACTTTAAATCAGAGGGGGGGCTGCTGTTGCTGTTCCTCTGCTGCTGACCTTTGCTCCAACTTAAGCTGCGTTTATGCAAACTTTGTGTCCGGCTGTGGCGTATACAACATGGCCTGTTGGCGCTGTCATGTTGCCCATTAGAGAAACATGTGGCGAGTATTAACCCTGAGAATTCCATTCACGGTCGAAGGATAGGCCACGGGCCACCTTGACGAAGGCCACTCGTGATGGCTGGGAATGCCGTGTTGGGTTTGGCTGGCAAAGGTCGTTAATCTGAATAAAGTTGGGCCAAGAATTTCGGTATGTCTTTCACTCAGGGTTTCGCTGAGATTCCGCTGTGGGGATTGCTTTGATTTGTGTGCGGTTTTCCGATTGACTGCACACGATTTGGCTTGGCCAGCTTTTCCAAGTATTTTCACGCTTTTCTGCCAATGGATTAAAACGTATGGCGTTTATCTTTCTCTTGTCTTGAATCGTCTGGAATTTCATTTGTTCTCCACCCAACCAAGCCCCGCCCACAGTGCACGTCAATGTAATTATATAATGCGACCTTTGTTCGACCCATTGTCCTGCAATTAGGTGAAGCGGATAGCTGCAGTCAACGGGAAGGAGCGGGGCAGAGAGTTGGTAGGTAGGCGTCAGTCTCGACGCGCCGCTTTGTTGTCAGACTAATTTCCAAAATTGAGCAAAGAGGGACGACAGCAGCGGGCAGCGGCAGAGGGAACACAGAGTTCCATTAGAATGTTCGCAATCTGCAATGAGTCGCCCCCGAAAAAGAAAGAAGAGCACAAAAATTATCTAATTTAATGAAAAATTATTTGATATGCTTGTTGTCCTGACAGCCGTGACTCGCTGCCATGTCGCAGCCAGCAACATCAGTAACAGCAACAGCAGCAGCAGCAGCAGCTGGTTGTCAGCGTATATAATAGAGCCGCATACTATATACTAATTAGACAACTGAAAGTCCCCACCCAGCTCCCGGGCGAGCAATCTAACTTCGTTAGCCTTGATAAGGTCATTAGGAAACCTGAATGCCAAATGTCCTGCGATCGGAAAGGGAATTCGCTGTCTAGCAGCTTATTGCTGTTATTACGCATCTGAATTTATAGACATATCGAAGTGCAAATAGTGTCCTATTTGAAACTGTAAAGTCCTTCAAAAATATAATATTTAAGATTGTGATTAAAACAAGCTAAATGAAAAGGTGAAGAACTTATACTCTAAGAGCGTATACATTCTGTTAGATAACTCTACACATATTTACATGCTAATTCAATGCAATGTTAATGAAATGTTAATGTAAAGAGTTCCTTGAATACAATGTTAATGAAATCTAAATGTAATTTACATATGTGTAATAATTATTAAGTTACTTGACAGACTGTATATAAATTTTTTGTAGAATTGAACTTAAAGATGAATTAGATATGTTGGAAAGGGAAATATGTTATGCAAATTATATTTTCGAATGTTTGTTTCAATGAAACCAATAGAATTTAGAGTTCTAATTTCTATAAAAAGAAAACACTAAATTTAAAGCGCAGGGTATATTCAACACAGGGTATATAAAACTCAATACAAAAACCTTCCCAGCGATGATTTTTATTTAAATGAACTAACTTTAAAATAGACTCAAAAAGGATACAAGGAAAGCTTTTGTTTGTGATTACTCAATGTGTTGTCAACATATTCGCTTCAACATCGGATTGAATAACTATGAAGTCATTCATGGTTGAGTTCCTCGTATCCATTGATTTTCACAGCTTTATTTATGCAAAAAAAGGGGACCCAACGAAAACATTTGCAGCATTCTGAGTAAATTAAATTAAAACTCTGCCCAAAGCGGCAGCACAGACAGACAGACAGACATATGTGTTTTCAGGCCACTTGCCATCAACATCAACAACCGTCCTTCGTTCCCACTTCCTTGCCACCGCGAGTTGCATGTCCAGTCGAATAAACAGAAAATGCAATAAACAATCACGAAAAAAATATGGTTGGGAAAGGCAAAAAATAGTTTGCTCTTTTGGCACTTGGCTAGCTTTGCGCAACTTTTTTGGGCCTCCGTCGCGACGGAGCTCGCAGAAAAAGGCAGTCCCCAAAACTCTGACAACATTTTACCATACGCCGACATTTATTTCCGTAAGTCTGTGTGTTCCTATGTGTGCTCTGTGTGCGTGTGTTTGTGTGTGAGTTGAGGCAAGTTTTGGTTCATCTTTTTTTGCAGCTTTTCGCACGTTTCACAATTTGTACCCTCAGCTGTTTTGAATTACACTTTTATGTTTGCATTGTGCGAAGTGAAAAGTCAGTGAAACTGCGGAAAGCTCACATAGTTTTTCATAAGTCCCATGTGACCCTTTGTGCAGCAGATAGATGTGAAAAATAGTGCAATAACCCGAAGTTAGCGCCATGGCAACCTGTGAGAATCACTTTGGCAAAAAAAAAGGAGAAGAGATTCCGTTTAAAGAGACAGTGTGAATCGTTTATGCGATAAGATTCCCTTGAAAAAACACTTAATTCAGTTTCTCTTTAGTTTCTTCTTAGTCTTCTTTCGTATCAGATTATAAATTGTGTCAACGTCTTATAGTTAAAGCAGCATTTTGCTATGAAGAGTGCACAAAAAGCAGCCATATAACAGATAGACAAGAGTGTAGGAAGGAAGTGGAAGCAAGAGATAAAGTTGCAACTACTGCAGAATATCTTTAAATGGAATCTGAATTAACTAGCTTAAATATTCCGTTTGAGGGATAAGTATTTATTTATTCAGTCTGTAATCGCAGTCAATCTGAGTGCGTATTTGCTGCAATTGTTCAACTTCTTCCTGCTTCCAGTCGAGTTGAATGCTGAGTCTGTCGACGCCGTTCGCTTCATAAAGAACAGATTAGTGCTAAGCAAGTTTTATGACTTCAATTTTAACTGAGCCCAGCCAGCTGTAAGTACATGCGGTATACACACAAAACACGTACACACATACAAGTGGGTGTGTGCAGCAAAATAACAACAAGATGAGAAAGAAATAGAAATGCAGCCGCTGCATAGTCGAAACAGTCTGCAAAGTTTTGCAAGTAATGGCACTTCTCAACTTACTTTGTGCGTGTGTGTGTGTCGTGCCCCTCCTACGTGAGTACTGTCTATTGCCTGCACAGTTCCCCATGGCTCCCTTATGCGACTCTGAAATTGTTTGCATGCCAAGAATGTCCTCTGAGGAGGATTTGCGTCACAAAGCCCGCAGAAGCCGGCAGCGAGCTGCATATTGTTTGGCAAAGTTTTCTTAGCTGCTGCGACAGCTGCAGGCGTGCAGTTTCTAGTTGATTTTCGAGACGATGACGAGCACATCAATTGCGATAACAACACAAGTGCTTTCCATTCGCACTCCAAACAGCACGGGTAGTAACAAGATTTAAAGGCAAGTTTAGTGTAAGCTTAGTGCGCCTTTAATTGTGGAAGCCGTAGAGTATGCAGCAAAGTTAGATGTGTAAGATATAGTCCTTAGTATATATTTAATTAAACTCTTACAAAATAGATTCCGTCTTCTGTTTATTATTATTTGCTGGCTATCAACAGTTGTTCAACTAACTCGTTTGGTAATATTAATTAACTCAATATGACTATGTTAAAGTCATATTCGCTTGTAGTAATCGATAATTGCAGACATAATGATCCCATGTATCGGTTTGCTATGTTAATATTAATTAACTCAATATGGCTATGTTGAAGTTATGTCCGCTTGAAGTTATCGATAATTACTGACCCAATGATCCCATGTATCGGTTTGTTTGTTAATGTTAGTTAACTCACTATGGCTATGTTAAAGTTATGTTCGCTTGTAATAATCGATAATTGCAGGCACAAGTATGCTATATATCGGCCTGCTACCATTAAAGCCTATTCACAATAAGCAGCAGTAATGTATTACACGAGTCCCTGACCAACTGCACAAATATTTCTCACACCGTTCACAGTCCGAGGTGGAGAATTTGAATTAGCTTGAATGTCGAAGCGTCTTCGATGACAGAAACGGCGCACCTGAGGCCAAATGGCTGCCCCAACTAGAAGAAGTGAGATAGAGAATGAAAGCTACTGGGGCGCCAAAGATTAATGGCATGTGCGAGCCGCTGCCAGAGGCAGAACCTTCTTCTGGCACGTTTCTGAGGTTTTATTTCACTTCGTCTGCCAAGTTGTCTGCCACAAGGCAGAGGGGGGTAGGGAGGGGGCTGCGGTCAAGAGGCAGCTTGCTGCGGTTAAAGGCTAAATTGTAGTTACAGTGTCAGTGAAAGCAATCGATAGGTTGCTCTATTCAAAGCACATTTATTTTTAGAGCAATAAGTAGAAAAGTTTTATCATATTACAGTATTTTATGATGAGTTTATTTATTCTATTTGGGATCGGTAGCAGAGTGTCTTTCACAAGTTAGTCTTACAGTCTATTCGATTGCCAAGTCAATTATCGATGTCTTGTGTTTTTCTTATTCACCCTCTTGTCAGATCTATCACACAGCCGAGTCAGTCAAGAATGAAAATCTGATCTATTAGAAATGCAAAATATATATAGCAAAAAACAGCCACAATCATTTCTGTGTCAGAAAGTTTAATCAAAACACAAACGCGTTTGTTTTCCAATTTGCATGTGGAAAAGTTTCAAGGCCGTCTCTGGTGTTATGTCTTTTTCCGTCTCTCGCTCTATCTCTCTACTCTCCCTCTTTCTAAGTCTATTATCTTCTGTGTCTGTGCCACGCCCACATTTGAAACATTTACATACGGTAGCCGCCCTCGCTTACAGTTCATTGGGTGCGCACAAGAAAAAACACAGTGGAAGTGCTAAGAGAGACAGACTCGCAGGAGTATTCGAACAATAATAATAATAATAATAAAGAAAAGAAGGGCCGGGGGGAGTTGCGTTGTAGGAGGCAGCCATGATGTCCCATGCATAAATTTAAAATGTAAATAAATAAGCAGCTGAAGACAAATTCTAAATATCATAACAAACAAGATAACAAACAATAATGTAATATGATAGGCACATCTGAAGCCAGTCAACAATGTCCGTCTTTGATTTTAAACACCCCACGCAGGCACCTCTCCCGCGAGTCTCTCGTAAATATTTATGAACTGCCAACTGGCTAAGTCTGTCCGATGGTCCGTTACCAGGCGCCTGAAAGTCTTCTGGTTATTAAAATTTATTAGTGAAACGCTTCACTTAAATTTTACGATCCGAATTAAAATAAATGACAGCTGTTAAAGCCACTCGAGGAATCTGGGTATCGTTATTGAGCCACATTCGATTCGCATAAACATAAATTTCAATTAGGCTGGCGAACAAACCTTTTTGTTGCCTAAAACAAGCAAAGAGAGCAGCACAATTGAATACACTTTCCAGCATTTGATCTATTGACAAAGTAGAGAACTAAATATTGCAGATTTATTGCATTCATTCACGTCGCTATAATTAAAGTTGTGATTGAATTCCGGTGCCAGTTTGTATCTCTTTCTCTGCTAATGGAAGTGACATAAAAGGCCTTGCCTCGCATTCGAAATGAATCATTGTTTGGCGAAAATTAAATTCAATTTTGATCGATTGTTGCCAGTTCGTCGCCAGCAGCCTAATTTGGCGTGAACTAATTTGGGGACTGAAAAGTTGCCAACTTCGTGTCAAACTGCTCCATTGAAAGAAAATGGGAACAACAATTCCCTATTGAATTAAGGTTGACTTTGGATGTTAACTCTTAACTTCACAGAGAATGTTTGCAATGCGATGCTCGTTGATGGCCAAAAGCAAACTTTAATGGGAAGACGAACAGTTGGTCAAGCGAGGCACATAAAAAGAAGTCAACTTGTTGTTCTGCAGTTTTAATTAAGAACATGCAGCACCATTGACTGCAGTACTTTTTACAGTCCGCACTGTCGTCTTTATTATTCATATATCTCTGATGGGCCTGTCTACCTGTCCATGTCCAATGGACAAACATCCTTGTAGCAGGTGCAGGGCCGAGAGTATTATTATGAAATATTGGACAGCCAAGAAGTGACACACGTGAGTGTGTGTGCGTGAGCGGAAAAGGATATTAAAAGAGGCTGGCATTGGCCCGTTGCACGTTGTTAGCAGCCACGTGGCGTATACGTAATATGCCACGAGCAAGCCAAAAGGAGCGAAAAAAACACCAAAATAAAATATATATATAGGTTATAGTCTCTGTTTCATTTGTGGTTGATTTTCCTTCACTTCAGTTGTTCATTTTATGCTCTCTCTCTCTCCTCCTGCAGATTTATGACGCGCACATAATGCTGATTTAATATTTATTACGACAATTGCCACAACGCAATGTCAACTTTTTTAATGTTCCCAGCAGCTGAATTTCTACATCTGCCAAATAAATTTTGCTTATTTAGTTAATTTTCTTTTTTTGTTTAGCTTTTTTTAGCGGCTTTGTAACAACTTTTATATCTTCACTGGGATTTGGCAGGAAAACTGAATTTTTATTTGCAGCTTACAAGTTTTTATGGCCCATACGAAGCGATTGCTGTCGTTGTTGCTGGCAAGTTGCTCGTAAACTTGAAAGGACATTAATTGAAAGGACATGGCTTAAGGATGGAGTGGGAATGGGGAAGGGGATAGTGGTTAGCGCTAAACTAATCCCAGTAGCAGCGCCACTATCTATAGCTATCTGCTGAGTGCAGTCTCCTTCTCTCTGTCAGGCCTGGCTGCTGCAAGTTTGTCGTTCGTCTCGGTAAGGAATGAAAAACGATACACAAGACGAAGGACTGCTGTGCTACTATACAGGGATGGGCAATAGGACCCCCTACTGCGGCATAGAAGTGCCTGATCATATCACAACTGATTGAAATTGTTGCCTAAGCATCTTGGGAATGGCCTCGACTCCTTACAGCTTCCTGTCTCTGTGAACAGAATGTTGACCTCCAGATTGCTTCAATGGAATTTGTGGTGTCAGTTGAATAGAATTGAATATTTGAAATACTATAGAAGAGATAGAGTATGCCCACATATCAAAACATATTGGAGACACATGTCAAACGGTATAAACTGGGCAATAAAGGTGCGCAATTTATTAAATTGTTTATTTATTACTTTCTTTCTTGTTTACCTTTATTTTTGTATTTATTTATTTCTTTATTTATTTATTTTATTATTTCTTATTTTATTAAATGTTCATCCGCTTCTATCTTTCAATGCGTGTCGCAATTGCTTTTTGGCCACAGCAAGCCAATAAAATATGATCCGTACCTTTTGTCTGAAATAGATTGACAACTCTCTGGCCTTGTCTGCTCTGCTATGTGTGAAAATCGAAATCAAAATCGAAATTGAATGCGAAATGCAATATCAAAAATTCCACTGAGCACTTTCGAGTGCTCCACATTGTCTGGGAGTCTAAAATCGCACATATATTTTGCGATTTAAATGGCAACTGGCACGCAAGGCCGTCTGTTTAAAGGCGACGTAACTCTGCGGGCTGTCAGGGGCTGCTGTGGTGGTTTAGTTTTGCCTAAGGGGAGATGGTAGTAGTATTTATTTAAATTAAGCCAGAGCAGCCCAGGCAGCTGGCCGCAAACTGACCAGTCAAAAACTGTTTCCACTTTGTGTACTTTTTATCTCGAAACTTTTTGGCACACTGAGAATGCTTTGCCGGCACATTAACATGGTACGCGGTACGCGGTACAGAGTACACGATGGTACATGCCGCTTGGGGAAGGCAACTTTGGGTTCGGTCAAACTTTGTTAATGGCCAAACCCGCTAGGGAAGGGAACGGCAGCGGATAATGTTTTAGTTTAGTGTTTACCCCGTGTAAACCAAGTCGTTTCGTCCGGCTCAGTGAGCACACCTAGTGCCATTACCGATGCTCTTTACACAGCCAGCTTCATCTGCAACACAGCTGAACTTTCCCACCAGATAATTAGACAAGTTAAAAATCCTTACTCGGCCCTTTTTAGCCAGACACACCTGTAGCTCAGCTCAGCTCCTCAGCTCAGACTACGACTCAGACCGTAGCTCTATGCAAATTTATGTGGCAAACGTGACTGAAGCCCGATTGCGTGTGTGAATTCTCTACTATATACAACATACTCCTGCTGTAGTTGTCTGACAAATGAGATTGGGTCACGTTCCATGAAATTGCGTGTGGCCAACGGTAAAAGCCTTGGCTAATAATAGCACGGCATGGGCTTTATAAAGTGCCAACCTATTGACAACTATTTCTAGCCAATTAACTGTCGCTTGCGGTGCTGCAAATTGTTAATGAATTAGTAATCATAAGATGTTTATTAATAGTAAAACTTCAACTCCAACTACCTTTGAGTTTGGTAAAGATTGTGAGAGCTTTGAAATTTCTCTTGGCAACATACTAAAGATAAAAGTAAAGAAAGTTTGATTGCAGTACTTTGAGTTAATATATTTTATGGCTAGCTATGTTATACATGTATGAGATCTAATCATTTTCTTCTAGCTTATATAGAGTATGGCAACTAGCAAAGTATGTGTCAAGTTCCATCAAGATAAATACATGGACTGCCGTACAATACTACCCATTGTCCCTTGGGGTTCGAAAAAGTCTGCTTAAAGTTCTGAAGTTAATGAACATTATTGTGTTGATGTCTGTAAATGTAGACTAAGAAAACATTCCCTCTCTTTCTTAATTCTCTGCCTAGTTTCATACAAAATCTCTTACATCATGTACTGCCAGACTGCTCTGGGCTTATCGCATGACTCTCTCCTACCACAAGAGTGCGCAAATTGGGCCGCCATATTGCTGGCGATGACCTTGGCACATACTTGCCATACTTCTCGCTCGATATACATTTTAATAACGGTTCAAAGTTTACTACTCTGCCTCAAATTGCCAAGCCCGCTGTCGGCAGAGGCCAGTAAAAGGGTGGCCCTACCAATAAAAGGCACAACCTTGAAATTATTAAAAATATAAATGTGTGAATGTATTGCACATATATTTGTATTTGTGTGTGGGTAGTGTTTGCCATATTGGGGGGTAATGGGCTGGGTGAAAGGAAGCCACAGTGGAGCCATCAAATCGCTTGTAAAGTCGACATAATTTAATTTGCGAACATATTCGCATTCGGGTTACACATTTTATGACTGCTCTCTCTCTCTCTCTCTTTCTTTTCCCCTTACTACCAAACATAAATTAAGCATTTAAAATGCTTCGTACTAGAACCGAACGGGGGGCTATCCCCTTCCCTTTCCACACCACACACAACTCAATTCGCATGAGATTCACCTCCACCTCATGTCGAACGACAAAAGGCAAAAGGTTTTGTTTGACACGCAATTTGTGCTGTTCCCCTCCTGCCCCATCTGCTGTCGGTAATTTAAATGCTCCGCCCGTGCAGTCGTAAACTTTATTTGACAAATTGCGAGCTTAGCAGGAGCCGTAGCTGGAGCTGGAGTCGAAGTTCCATCAGATTCATCAGAATCAAACGAGAACAGGCGCTGACTGTAAGTCGTATCAAAATCAAAGTGAACAGTGTGCACGGTGAATGTGGCTCAGCTACGATATACCTACAGTAGCAGGGAGATAAAACAAATGATCTCGAGGCATAAATAGAACTGGTGATTAAGCAAATAAAACTTATTTTAGATCAGAAATCCCTTGTCGAAAGTTCATTTAGGAAAGTTTACTAAGCTTTTTATATTTTGGGAGATTATCTATGGCACAAAAGATCACCCCCTGCATTCTTTTTCCTCTACATATCCCTATCTCTTATCTCTACGACATATCCCTACATTACCTACATTGCCAGCTTCCCTTGCAATATACCCCTTTGCGTGATCGCTTTGCTAAGGGGTATAATCACACATTAATGCAACCAGACACGTTTCGACAGTCGCCCTCCTTCCACGACCGCCTTCTCCCCTTGTTTGGCCTGTCCCGTTGGAGGCCTTCGCTTTTATTTCTTTGCCACATAAGCGGCTTAATTGCACGCCTTTTGATGGCGGCTGCCTCGTAAAAGGAACGATATGAATCGGACTCATGTCGTTCATCAAATGAAACTCATCCGGCGCAAAGTCTCACATGTCTACTCTGCTTTGCTCTCTGCACTCAGCTTGCTGCAAGAACATTCAGTTGGGCGTGGCGAGGCGTGACTGGGGAGGCAAAAGTAAAATGCTCTGAAATTTTCTAATCGACATTAATTGAATCGTGCTCGCAGTGGGTGCGGTCGGTTGTCTTGCTAGCTGCAAGCTCAATTGCAGACCAAGCATTTCATTCGATTGCGGCTTGCAGGTTCCAGTAAAAATTACAGCTCACAATTGAACGATGGGAATGCTTAGCCAGTAAATACCTCTTACACCTTACAGGGAGGTTTAATTGAAATAAGAATCAACAGTTCAAAAACAGTATATTACATTTAAACTAAAGATTTAGTACCTATACTGTACATATTAAATATAAACAAAATATTACGTATACGTCAATAACAACAATCAAAGATAAGTATTCGCCTTACTCCTGCACTTATTCAGTTGCTTCGCAGTGTGCAGCACAGACAAAGTTCAAGGCTCTCAATGTGTGTGTATTAAATCAATGCCAAACAAGTCTCCTGATAGTCTGTGAACTCTGCCATAAACCTTTTAGTACAATTGCCAGGCATACAGGGTATTTGGGGAATACAAAAGGCAGACCAAGCCAGACAGCAGCAGCAACCGCAATTGGAACGTGCCAAGATTTTTTCTACTGATAGGAATTTGTCACGCACTCGGAATGCGTCCCTCGAGGTGTTGGCTGCAAATTGATTATCAAGTCGAACAGAAATTTATGCTGTTTATTGAAATTAAATCAATCACGCCTCGAATCAGAAAGCTTTATACAAAAAGTCGCCTTGAATAAAAATGTTTATTAGTCCTACCGTTTCGATGGGGAATATCTAACGCAAGCGAATTAGTCGACAAATATCTCACAATCTTATTGTACCTTAAATTGTACCTGCTTTGCTAATTCCTTGGGCATTTCTCTGGGAATTTTCCTTCTTGTGCGTTTAACTTAATTGATCTAATGGAAAATTTACAAGCAATTAAGTAAAATCGCACGGCTTGCGTGTTTTTCATTAGTAAGGAGTCAAAACAAAATTGCAAACCTTCTGTGCGCCACCCACGGCGCAAAGAGTTTTTCCTTTTTCTTTTCAAGCGAAATGAGGCATGAAAAACAGTCACAATAACAACAGCAGCGGCAGCAACAGGAAAGTATTAAATTGCCCGAGGCTTTGTTGATTCTTCTCACTCGGTGTCGCGGCAACAGGGCGCGTATTTAATGCACAGGTTGATTTAAGGAGTTAACTTGTTTCTAAGCGGACCCTGTTGCACTAAGAAGCAAAGGTAAGAGGGAAGAACCATTGAATTACGTAAACACAATAACAAATACACTGGAAATAATAATATGAATGTAGATATTGTTAGGCTATATGTTCTGTTAAGTCTTTTGTTATTTAAGTGTGACCTTAGTCTATACACTATCGTAAGCCAATTCAGTATATCCCTATCGATAAAATAGTGTTGAATAACGTTTAAGAAAGTACAGATCAAAATTGTGCAAAAGTGACATTTAAAAGTTTAACAACAAACAAAACAGTTAATAAATTCTTATCTCCACAGTATGATATTTGTATCAGACAGTGCAAATATCTCTCTTTACTCAGCTACTTAGTTTGGAGTCTCACTTGCCTAATTAGAAAAGGCAAAGGACTAAAAATAACAAAGGACACCTGCTATTTTCGGTAAATTGCTGGCTTAAAAACTAAAAGGATGTTCGTCCCCTACCCGTCTCTAACTCTCTATCTATCACTCTCTTATTCTGTGTGTGTGTCTGCCTAAACGAAAGCCTTTCAATTTTAATTAGCCAAGAGAAAGAAATGCCACAATGCAAACGGGACAAGGATGCGATGAAAGCAACAAACAGTGTAATAAAATGTCATTTAACAGAGGAAAATAATTAACTTACAGCAAAACGAGGATTAAAGTAATTACATCAATTCTTCTCAAACGAGACAAAGTGCAATTATCTTATTGTCTTTTAAATTTAAGAATCAATTTATAAACGTGTAGTTTCTTATTCAGTTCAGCAAAGAGTGTACTCAGCATTTTTTTATAATAATAAATCAACCTAGATCTTCGTTGACTGCAGCTTGCATAAGTCATCTCTAAACTCAAGATTTGCAAAGCAGAAGATCAGAACTGATTAAGATAGAGAGCGCGACAAGCCGAAGTAAAGAGACATTTGATCATATAATTTAACACGACCTTCAACTAAGAAATATGGGTTCTCATTTCACTATAGTGCAGTCGGCACTCAAATCAAAACTTTCTCACAGAAATAATTGAGAGGGAGAAAAGTTGATGAAACAATTGAGCGTAGGTTGCGTCGAACATTTCAACTTGTAGCATGTTTATAGTATTTGTAACTCAACTCAAATTGAGAGAAAAATAGAGAGAGCAGACAACTATTTAAATTAAACAGATAATTAAGCGTAGGTAGCATCGCAAATTTCCACTAGTACCTCATATTACAAACCTTACCTTCTCCCACCCAACCTCTTGCACTCCAACTAATACACTGCCATATTGCAATTCCTCTGCCCTTTGCTGCTCACTTTGAGCTTGCAGATTTAGTCCACTGGCAGCCATTGTTCATTCCACTGTGCGAATTGTTCTCTTACCACACTTGAAAACTGACTGTTACTGGGCAACCCGCAACAACAAAAACAAAAACAAAAACAAAAACAATGGCAGTAGCAAAGTGGAAAAGAACGAATTTATTTCGGCTGTAGACGAATCATTGGTGCCCTTAACAGATCGACCTTTACTGCTACCGTTACCGCGTTACGTTCCACGTAAAGTAACAACAACAACAACAACTAAAGGTTAAAAGGCAAAGCCAAAACCAGATCGATATCAGAAACTCGGAGATAAATTGATGAGACGCGCAAATGGACTGCCAAATGGGGCAAAAAAAGGAGAGAGAGAAAGTCCCTTTTTCTTTAATTTTCACTTCACTTCAATGCGAAGCATTTATCGATGTAGGGGTAATGTGCTGCGAGACATAAACGAAAGATAAACGACCACTCTCCACACTGTGGGGGATGTGCTTGCCGGCCAAGTTTTGTTTGTGCTGGCCAAGTCTAGTAACCACAGAGCCAGTGTCAAGGGTCATATGGCCAAAGCCAGTTGAGTTAATTAAGGCTTCACTTGGTAAAGTTGTTTTCCAAAAAATTCTTAAATCGAAAATGTTTCGACAGAAGTCAAGTCAAAAGATTTTATCAATTGTTCAACTTAACTCAGCTCAACTGTTCTCTCGAGTGCGTATTAAAGAACTTAGTCACCATTTGATGGTACGACAAGGCGAAAGCCCTTCAACATACAAAAAGACAGCTAACAAAACAGGCAGCACAATATGTCAATTCCCTGCAAACTAAACACAAATTGAGAAGTTCTCATGGCCCTGAGCCTGACCCACCTGCAGGTCTCTACAGGGTATCAATATACTCGCGAGATGTCTCAAATTTCTTGACATTTAAATTATGTTTGACGCTTTTTGACGACAACAGCAAAAGAACAACAAAATACAACAGTAACTTGGCTTCGTTATCTTTTCATTTGAACTACAACAACAGCAACAATAGTAAGAGGCAGCAGCAAAAGTCAACAACAGCAACAACAGTGCGGACAAACTGCGTAGGATAAAAATCTGCGATTGACGTCAAGCACAACATTTAAATGTAAATTATAAGCATGTTTAGCCCGCTTTGATGTATTTTTAGATCCCATTAGCGATGCTGCCGAAATTCGTGTTTGCGAAATGGAGACTTGTCTATTTAAGTCAGGATACTGTATATCGTTTTGCATGTTGCTTGAAATGTCGACAAAAATGAAATATAAATAACAAAAACAAATTCCAAATAAAAAATACCCAAGGAAATGCGCTGCAATCATAACAACAAGAACAACAAATGAATCTATACTCTGTGTTTATATTTGGCCAATTAGTTTGTGTTACATATTTAATTTTGCCCTTTCCTTCATCCTTGCCACGCTCAAATACTTCCGTTCGATACAGAAAAAATAAAACAATTCCTCAGAATTCAACCCAAATCACGATTTGCATAAAGAAAAATATGCATAGGAAAATTCTGTGGAAATATTTGTGCACAACGCAGAAATAGAATATCTTTCTTTTTCTTTTAACCGCAATCACTCTAACTCATATACATATATCGTATATAGTACATAAATAAATGCCATATCATTGCGATGCAGTTTCCGCAGTTTGCGACTGCATAAATTAGCATAAACAGGTGGAGGAAACGGCGCAATTTGCATAAGTTCGAGCGGAAGCAATGAAAAATACGGCGCATATTTATGCACTTTGTATACATTTTGTAGCACAGTTTTTGGCGCTGCCCAGGACAAAGTCGAGTATGATTTAATTAGAGCGTAGCTCTCTCTCTCTCTCTCTTTATTGCGTGCGTGTCTAGCGAGAATTTCTAATTGAGATTCTACAGGAGCTTGCAGTGTTTGCACAGTTAGTTAAACAGACAGCATCCGCGAGGGGGCAAGGAAAAGGGGAGGCATAGTAATTCCTATTTGTTTAATGCCCCACGTCGATTTGACAGCTAGCACAGTCACGCCTTCTCTGTCGTTGTCGCTTCTTTTTATGGCCTGCACGTCGCAACGGCAAATAGAATAGCGAAAATTCTTCACATTTCGTTTATCGCTTACCGTTTGGTGTGCGCCTTCGTTGACGCATGTTCGCAATTGCGCAGCTCCAAATCAAAGCCTCAATTTTATCAGGCAGCTGCCCCGCCCACTCAGTGACGGCCGCATGCAGTGCAAATGTTTAATTTCGTAGAAAAATTAAAAGAAAAAGCGAAAAAACCGCTTCCGTATTTGTTTAAAGAGTTAAAGAGGCATGTCTTTACTTTATTACTGCAGCACTCACACATCATGTTACTGCCTGAGCCGAGGGACAACGCTGCTTATACGTCACACGCACAGTAAATCATGCGCTGGCATGATAAATGGTTCCCGCGAGAGCCTTGTGCAAGAGTGTTGTTCGTCCTGATTGTCTTTCAGGCAATTGCAGTGTGTCCTTTTTATGTAACCCACATGTGCGTTGGCTATCGAAGAAATAGCACAGGAGAAGAATGTTGAAAGGCGGACAAGTCAAGAGAGACAAGAAAACAATTGGGATAGGTACTCAAAAAAGGTTCGATAACATAACAATGGCAAAAGTAATTCAACTGACTCGTTACAATGATATCGATGACACTGTTGCTGAATGAAATGAAATGCCGTTTCGATATTTTATGATTTAATGCCCGATCAAATGTTAAGCTTATACCGAACTTTTGTATTTAACAGAAAAATGTTAATACTAATGCAAATGTTGTCAACAGAAAATGTATGACAGAGTTGCCACTGTTCCTCAACAGCCACCATTATCGTTATCGCAACAGTTCAGTAGATTTGCTGCAGTTCAACTTAAATCGATTTGGCATTTAAGCGATTTAAAAGCACATTTGAAACTTCACAGGACTTAAAGTGTTCACAGCGACATGGCCAACACTACTCATAAATAAATAATGTGCTCGGCGACGGCGCTTGAAATCAAATTGACTGGAAAAAGGTGAACGACAGTGCCAAAGTGGCTGTGCAAATGTTTGGACACTGGTCAGGCTTGTTTATTTACTTGATTTGTGTAATATTTTATGCCTTCCCCAGGCATGAATACATACACTTGTGCGCGGCCCCCCTCTCGCTGTCTGGGACCCCCTGAGCTAACCAGCGGCACGTGCTCATTAGGTGTTTCCTACTCCTTACCTGCTTGCGCCGACTGTACTAGCTGCTTGCGGCATGTTGCTGCTTCCTTTGCAGGCCGACTAAGTTTGATTTTGTCATGGTAATTGCATTGTTCTATTGTTCTGTTTGTTTAACGTTTGTTTTTTGTTTTCATTAAATGTGTATTTCAATTGCGTAAGCTTCATTAAGCCAGTCTCGAGGGAGGCACGCACAAACCTGTTGCCCAGTTGAAAATCAACTTGAAATTTGGCAAAAACAATGAGTGGGCTTGTCAATTGAGACTTGAATAAATTACATATTTTAAATATATACAAACAAAACATATATAAAACAAACAAATCATATAATTATATACAATATAACTAATTGAAATTGTATTCCTCTTTTATTTAATACATCTAATGAGATTTACTGGTTTGCAACACCTCCAATTGAATGTAATGCGATGCACACGCAATTTATTTACCATTTTATTCAAAATTGCACAATTCTGTGTGCATAGTATAAGTTTACATATATTTATATGGTACTGTATATTCATATTATTTACTTGAATTTCAGAGAAATTAAACGAACTCCTGAGTCAACAAATTTCCCTTTCAATTCTCTGTTCCCGTTCTTATGTGGATCGACTGCCCATTTAAATGTATATAACAATGTATATTTATGTATATTTTTACATATTTATATATATTTACTATTATATTATATATATTATATTTACTATTATATTATAATAGCTTTGCACTCACCTCATCGCATTGCTGTCAGTCAACTAAACTTAACTCAAATTCTCAATTCAGTTGCCTCTGCTTGTTATCACGTCTTCCCTAGTTTCCCATTCCAGGGTGTCTTTTAGTCATGCATTGCCTGCAGCGCTGTTTTCCACTCAACTTTTTTACGTCAGCTGACTGCACATGCAACTGACACCGCTCGACGAAGACGACGAGGACGCCAAAAACCTGCAGCATTTTACACGTTCTGTTTATGTTAAATATTAGAAAACGACGCCACTTGAGCAACGGCAAACGATAAAGGGCAGGCGGGAGCGATGAGAGAGGGGAAGCTGCGTACTGCTTTAACCTTCAGCAGGTTCTGCGTTCAGTTCATAAAAGTTCGGGTCGAAGTTCGAACCAATTAATGAAACGGGAAGCAAGAGAAGCAAATTGAAGGCCTTGGGACAAAGGAGCAGGAAGGAGGAGGAAAAGGCAGCAAAAGGGACCAACGAAATTTATGCGTTATCCGGCTCCGTCGCCGGCTCCTTTATCGGGTCGCCGCATCGGGACACAAAGGACACACTGCAGTGGGCGGCAGTTGCAGTCGAGCGCGTAAAATGTTTAACAAGCGCAAAATGTTTGTGCACAAACAAAGCGCCGGCAAGAGATAACAAATGTTTTGGGCGCCCGCGCCCCGCCCCACCTCTTCTCCTGCCTTTGCGTTTGACGAACTTGGGCGATTTCTTTCAGTTGCCTAGACTTTAGACTTTGCAGAAAATATATTTAATTAAATTTAAAAGCAGCTGTGGGTTCTTTGCAGCAGCGGCAGCGGCAGCCGTCGTTTGATTAACTCAGACAATGCCGAGCCGCAACTGAGTCTGACAACTTGATAATCTTTCGCTGGAAGCCGCATGCGACATGTGGCGGCATTTGATGAAACATAAAAAAGCATGAAAAACAAAGTACAACACAACAAGAACAACAGAGCGAATGGCTGCGACAGCTGTCAACGGGCCTGTCTCGGAGCCCCATTAAACGAGTCACTGCACAAGGGCAAAGTACGCATTGCGCATACGTCATGTGGTGCGGCTAGTCCAGGGCAAACTGTGCGTATACGCAATTTCAATACCATCTAATGCAAGTGCCGTGACCACCAGCCAGCTCAGCCTGCGCAGCGTGGCCAAATCAAATATATATCTCCCTTCCGCTCTCTCTCTCTGTTGAGCACTTCATCAGTCGCCATCGACTAATCTGATCAACTGATTCAAAGACATGTCCTGCCAGAAGAAAGAAGAAAAAAGAAAACAGCAGACCAGCTTGCAGTGACCTTCTGTGCCCCTCTGCCCTGCAACAAATAGTGGAATGACAAATATCTGGCAAATTGATATGCACGAATGCCTTCAAGGGAGTTCATTTCAATTTGCTGAAGCATCTTGAGTGCAGCTTCCTCTTGCAGCTGTGAATAATTGAATATTGTGGACATAGAGAGAACCCTCCAAGGGCTCCACTTCATCATGCCACTGTCCGGCCAGGGATTAGCTCTGTCTTTGAATAAAGAGACGCACATTCAATAGCTCAAAGTGGAACAAAGCTGCATCCACATACCAATTCCCACTCATTTTCCCATACATATTCATGGAGACCTTAACGAACTCGTTCATCATTGGCGATTATGAGCCTCAAATTGCTGCAATTACCAAACACTTTTGGCCAGAGCGAAGCTTAAATAAATGAAATATATGTGCGGTCAAGCATGGACAGCAGCATGACGCCTCCACACAATCAGTCCAGAACAGTTGAGTGCCCCTCTTACCCGCCCTCTGGGCTTACCCTTCCCTGTACACATGAATTGAGGCAGTTTATATATTTCGTTTTTAATATGCTGGAAGAGACTGATGCTGACCTTGCTGCGACCCTTTCTGTGCCACTTGTCTGGCAATTCATTAGGCGTCACCGAAAACCAAAGGACTTCAACTAAATACTGCATACTGCTGTTGGCCGATCTACAAATGTCAACGAGCTCATTAACCAAAGCACGCACCACGCAACACATGAAGAGGGTCGACGAGTGACGACGGCGACTGTCGCTTTGCTGCAATCTCAGCTCGAAAACAATGCTTAATTAAATCCCACAAAAACAAGTTTCTCATGCACGTTTCTCTCTACTTCTCTTTCTCTCTCTCTCTTATTATTCCTACCCTCTGCCATTCTCTTTCTTGGCCTGTCAAATTAATGTTTCACATTGGCTATTGCGCAAGTTTCCCCACCAGAAGAAAACTAATTTCCCTGCGCATTACCAGTTCCGTTTGGTCAGTTCGGGTGAGGGAAATCCTGTTGGGGATTCTTAATTAGATATTTGCTGCCAAACAATGTTGTTTCCTCAGTTGCGTCAACTTGTTGCACAGTCCACATTGCCGCACATCATGTGGGGACTTAGCACATAAGACTTAGCAGCACAATTGACCCTGAGTTAAGGTCTCTAGTTTATTTAACATGAAACTGCATTGCAAACTTCAGATAGAATATTATGGTATTGAGACAGTGTCTCTTGACTAGAGGCTCATGCAGTCTTGAGAGCGTGATTACACTTCGTTACCTTCTAGCTCGTTACGAATTCAATATTGCATTGTGTGTTTAACATATTACTATGCAAATTGGCTTTTCTCTTTAGGTTAAGGTGACATTCTGGCGGATTTGCACATGGTATACTGGAGTCCCCCATGTTGTTAGCTGAGCTTCACTGAATGCGGCGTGTGTGGTATGCTTATGGTATCTATAAAGACTGCGAGCAAGATATGTTACATAGATACCGAAGATACTCAGCTACAGATTTTTTGTATTGCCCCCATGCAGTGCAATCGCCCGCTGCGTGGACTTTATCGATTCGACGTGCGTTGCGTGGCCTAAGCATGGTATACTCAGGCCCCTGCGTAAATGTTGCCACTTTTCGGAGGCGTCGATCCCAAGTGCTTGTGCCCAAACAGGGAGGGAGAGGAAGGGGGGCAAGAGGGACAGAGTCAACATCATTTTCATTTCACTTTTACGCAAATTTGGCTGCTTCAGCGGACCGAATGGCACGTTCACTTAACTGAATTGAAGCATTTTTCATTTGGACAGCGTGCTGGCAGGGCTATTTAGGTGCAGACTGCTGGAGAGAGAGGGGGCGCCGACAGACAGAGAGAAGAAATATACCATGCAGATGCCATACCTGCCTGCTGGGGAGAAGACAACAAAGTTGAAATTAATAAAGTTCACTTGAGTTTGCAAACTAGAGAAATTCTTTCGTGCTTCGCTTAGAATGTCTTTTTTCTTTTTGTATATCCTTATGATTGATTCATCTTATGGAAGGCTTTGCTCAAACATCAGGCAATCGGGTGGACTAAATACCTTTCAAATCGCCGGAAACTGTTTGCAATTCCACGTGCTTATCGCATCAGAGTCAGAGGATTTGCAGCATGCCTCAGTTCTTCAAGGACTTGTGATTACATTTACGTTTCCATTACTTTTGCTGTGTTGCTGCTGTTCTGTTGCTTAGTGCGGAACCTTGTGTCTCAGCCTGTGCACTCAGCAATCTGCTACCTGCAGCCTGCTTCCCAGCAACATGCTTCCATTACTCGCACATCCCTAAGTTCCTCACGCCCACGTCCAAGTGCACGGCCATGTCAATAGCGCAAATGAGAAATTTCGCCGGCAGCTGAGTTTTTCATTTGTGTACAGCAAGGCGTGGTGTGAGAGCAACACACACATTTATACACACTCACACACACAGACACACACACTTCTAATCATTCACACACACAAGCGGTTTTAAGGCGCACGTAAGGCAACAAATTCATTTGTCAGACCCCAAACTGTCGACAGTCTCTACCTCACTGCAGCTCCTTCTAGCTCTCTCTCACTTCCCCTCTCTCTCTCTGCATGTCACCTGGATCAGATGGCAGTGCTGAGCCTCAACTACAGCTGATTAAGCTCATTTAACACAAATGAGTCAGCAGTCAACCGAAGCAGGCTATCATTGAATTTAGCTGCCTCCACATCCAGCTTGCAGTCCCAGCAGATGCAAAGTCAATATTTAGCTCGACCGACGCATCATTGGCGCTTAAGCCTGACCAAGAATTTGTATAATCGCCAACTTGGCACGCACATCAATTTGCAAAGGCAAACACATAATCGTTAAAGTTTTAATTGCGTTGGCCAAATATTGAAATTGTTTTCCCACACTCCCACAAAGTGCGGGAATTTTCATCAAATTTAAGACTCTAGGGAGAAGCAAGGGAAGTGCTTGAAGCGTAGGGGCAAGTTGGGCGTAACTAGGCTAAGCACTTGTACAACACGAGTTGCCGCAACTTTTGTTGTTTCGCAGAGGAGGAAGGGAAAGGGAAGCTGGTTTATACTGTATACAGTGCCTGCCGGATATGATAGACGTGTGAAAAAGGCAGTAAGGGTAAAGCATTTTGCAGGGTATCACACAGTCGACTGTGTTCAATTGAAGAATGTGCTGCTCAACACTTTAACAGGTTATGTAAAGAGAAGGTGTGTTGGTAAATAAATCTTAAATAAATGCAGAGTATCACTGAGTCGAGTATACTCGATTGCTCAGATTGTTCAACTGTGACCCTGAGCTGGTGACATCTGTTGCGACTTGTAGCACAAGTGGCGCGTCAACGGGACAAGCAAACTGTGAATGATTCATTCGATTCGTTTGTCGTGCAAATTGCTGATGATTTCTCTCAATCAGCCTGCGAATGCGATGCGATGTCTCTTTGTTTTTCTTCTTGCATGTCAGCGAATTCAGTTGAAATTAATTTCATGTCTCGACTCATTCAATTTTCAATCAAACATGTGTGTCTGCCAGTGTGTGTGTGTGTTCTGTCTTGTTTTGTCTGTCTGCTGCCTTAATTGTGACACCTTATTGAATGCATAAAATGCTTTCGCTTTCTTTGCGGCCTTGCTCTGTCTGGGCTTCAGCTGTTTGGCGCTCTTTCTTCCATAGGCAGGTGACAAATTCAGAAGTTGCAGCCAAAAGATTAATTGGAATTCGCAAAAAGTCAACAAACTGCGACGCGGCCAAGTGATGCCAATTTACGCGCTAGAGATGAACATGCGAGGTTAGCGAGAGTATCGATATGACTCACGTCAGTAGCTCAGTCGTGTCACGTTATCATCACACATACATATGAGCAACTTTCAGATTGCGAAAGGCAGAAAAAACAGATAGAATGAGAAAGCTACAGAGCAAAAGAGAGAAGCGAATGTTAAAATGCAGATAAGAACTAAGCTCTCCTCGCATTGCTGAAACTAAGCTTTATGTAGAAGAAGAGTACGACTGTTTGGCTTGGAAAATCCCGAAATCGTTATCAACACCTAGGGTGATAATACTGTGAGTCTGACTCGCCTCTCATTGTTATTCGGAACGTGCTTGAAGAACGATCGAAATGCTGGGTAATTTAAAGCTATGCGTGCTGATAGCCTTGGGTTAGTACAACATAATTTATATAAAAAGAAAACATTATATACAATATACATATGTATAATATAATACACATTTATATCATCTGCACAGCGGCTGTTGGTTATTCACAGGATTGTACATATCAGTGGTTCCATTGCGAGTCTGACAATACACCTTTTGTTTGCAAGTCCCCGACTCACCTGGGATGGATACCAAGAAGTCAGCTATGTGATGGAACTAAGGACTGCCCAGACGGTAGCGATGAGTCGATGCGAACCTGCAAATTGCATCCCAATGAAACCGAAATGTTTAGCGACACTTTTTTTTGTGTTAATGGAGGCATGATTCTAAGTAATAGGAATTGCGATGGTAAAGTAGACTGTTGGGATGGATCCGATGAGATGGGATGTGGGGACGTGATTGATCGGGAAGTTTACCGCGGCAATTGTGGGTAAGTGGAAAGCTTTAAAGTTACAACCTGTAAAGCCCATTGAACAAACTGATTATATAATATATGATACTAACACGATTATTCTATCAAACTTATTATAGGAAATCAATGGTAGAATGCAAGAGGGAACATAAGTGTATTGAGACCACGAAACTGTGCGATAAGACATACGACTGCAACGATGGCTGGGATGAGTCGCTTCCAATGTGTTTTGACCACTGCGATTCAGGATTCCAGTGCGGCAATGGGGCTTGCATTGAGGGCAGTTTGGTGTGCGACAGTAAGCTCGATTGCTTGGATGGTGCCGACGAATTACCGAATGTCTGCGTAGATGTTCCCAATTATATTCCTATGCTGAGTATAAACTGCACCTTACCAAAGAATAAGCGAGTATTTAATCGTGAAGACACTATACCCCACTTTAAAAATAGAGAAAAATACTTTTTGCCCCACGAGATCGTGCATCTTAACTGCCCTACATATAGAATCGCTACAGGATCGTTATGGAACGTGTGCAACACGACCGGACAATGGCACTTTAAAATGCTCGAATGCAAGCCGAAATACGAAAAAAATTAATAGACTAAAAAAATTAATAGACTAATGATATCTATATTAATAAAGTTTCAAATAATAAATGATAGTCCTTAGTTCAGACTTATAATATTAATCTTTGTTGATGTCGCACACCTGTGTGGGATGTGAGATATATCTAGAAACCGTCATGCCAAATATTGTGTTAGTAGCTTTAGTAATAGCCGATGTCTCCACGTTTAATCAGGCCGACAGATAGCCAGGAATATGGCCAAATTGACTTTGTTATATATAGATGTGGGGCTAAAATTAGTTTACATATATTTTGACAATAATAAATAAGTCTTACAAATTTATTACACCATAACAATTACAGCTTAAAATAAATCGCAAGCTGAATTTGTATGCGAACCTCCTAATTCTGCTATCATAGCTTAGTTTAGTCCACTAATAGTGTGGGAAAGATCGTTACTTACTGTTTGGGGTCAATAGGGTAACTACCCATGTAGGTAGTAGTCGGATAAGTAATTTAGTATGGCTAATCGACACCTCTATAACGACGGTGATGTTGTAGTCTACGTTAATGAAGAACACCATTGAATATATTATAATATGGCCTGGATGAATAATGAACTTTCAAAACTTCTAAAACATACAGATGAAATTGATATAGTCGCATTATAAATACATCGAAACCATAAAGAACTATCCCCCACGGCAAACCACATCATTTTATATTTATTTAAAATCGGAAAGGTTAAAAAGGTTATTTATAATACATTTATTTGCAATAACAATTGTATTCTACAATTCAATTTTTTCGAGCTTGTTTTACATACATATTTATGTACTTGATATTGAAGCCTCAAACCACATTAAAGCGGTTCTAAAATTAGAACCAAAACTTTCAATGCGAACCAAATTTTTATACCCTTTGACCATTGAAAATGGTCAAAAAAGGGTATACTAACTTTGTGCAAATGTATGTAACAGGCAGAAGGAGGCGTGGGAAACCCCATAAAGTATATATTATATATTCTTGCTCAGGATCACAAGCTGAGTCGATTAAGCCATGTCTGTCTGTCTGTCCGTCTGTCTGTCTGTCTTTCTATGTGAACGCACAGATCTCAGCTATTATAAAAGCTAGAATTACCAAATTTGGCAGGAAGACTCTTGTGTACTATAAGCTGATCAAGTTTATTTCAAATGTTAGGTGCCACGCCCACCGTCCCCGCGAATCAAAAATTTAATTTCTGAACTCAATTTGTAAGCGCTGTATAAAAATACAAATTTCTGACTTTAACATATACTAAGCTGAATGAGTAATCTACGTATTTTTTAAATAACAATCCGATCGGACAATAAACACAAAAGTTTTTTTAGAAAGTATGAGCATAAAACCAAGTGCTTATGTCAGCTAACAAGGGAGGCGGACGAGCGCAAAGCGCGAGCGCCATCTGTCGGGAATAATTTCAAAGCATGTGTTTATTTATATGCCTACATACATATGAACATAGGTCGAAGGGTATCACTGTCGCATACCGCGCGACTGTTGATAATGATGGGTAAGTAAAGTATATTTATAAAATAAGTGGTATACTATATATTATAATTTATATTAATTATACATATAATATATTCATTTATATAACCTACACTGCCAACTGTGACAGCCAGTTGTTCCAGTGCGAGCGCAGTATATTACAATCGGATTGGATACAAAGAAACCGGTTATGTGATGGAGTTAGGCACTGCGATGACGGCAGTGATGAATCAATACGAAACTATAAATTACATTACAAGGCTACCGAGCAAGCAAGTGAATATGACTTTTGTGCTAGCGGTGCCAGAATCCCATTCGATAAAGTTTGCAATAATTTAACAGACTGTCTGGATGGGTCTGATGAAATGGGATGTGAGGGAGAGATTAATCTGGACAATTACCGCGGCAATTGAGGGTAAGTAGTAGATTAGCAGCAGAGAACTTTTGACATTATATCACATATGGTACTAACATGATTCTTCCATTAAACTTATTCTAGCGCATCAATGGTAAAATGCAAGAGGGAACGTGAGTGTATTGAGATCGAGAAACTCTGCGATAACAAATACGACTGCAACGATGGCTGGGATGAATCGCTACCAATGTGTTATCACCGAAAAATACTTTTTGCCCCACGAGATGGTGCATCTTAACTGCCCTACATATAGAAAGCCTAGAGGATCGGTATGGAACGTGTGCAACACGACCGGACAATGGCAATTTCCATTGCCGGAATGTCGCGCCAAAACCAGGCATGAATCTGTTTAATTTGTAGATTCGAAATAACCCAATAAACTAGCAGGCAACAAAACATTTTTGAGTTTACGGTTCGTTGAAGTTGTCACTTGTCTCATCGCTGCGCAACCCACCCCGTTTCGCCGCTCGTTTTGGGTCTGTCTCTGGTCAAAACAAACAAAGCACTTGCTGACGTAGTCGGATTCGCAGACTATTCGACGGGTCGAAGTTGCGTTTCCATTTCCGTTTCCGTGGTAAACATTTTCTGTGCTGGGATTATGCGACAAAACTTATTTGATGGGACTAGTCGAGCCGTTTCGGCCGAGCTTTTATCAACACATTTCTGGCTGAATACACAAAACGCAAATTCGAGTATAAATATACCCGGCAGGCAAAGGTTTATATTATATTATGTTTGTATGTGTATAAATGTCTGTTTCAGCTATCCTTTTTGTGTGCTTTCGGCCGTGTCCTTTTCTGGCAATGCCTCAAGTTATGCTAATTTTATAAATTCCATTTGCGAGTTTTTATACCCGCTACCCATAGGGTAGAAGGGTGTTCTAATTTTGTGCCAACCTAAAATGTAGGTGTATATATTCTTGATCAGCATCAACAGCCGATGCACCATAGCTGTGCCTGTATGTATGATTGATCTTAATGACTATACAACCAAATTCGGTCAACGCAATCAAGTATGTTTTAGAATTTAGCGCCCTTTCACCACCATAAACCGATAAAAAACAAATTGCAAACGTAATTCAAACGATAGAACGTTAATTTTTATACCCTTCGACCATTGAAAAAGGTAAAAAAGGGTATACTAACTTTGTGCAAATGTATGTAACAGGCAGAAGGAGGCGTGGGAGACCCGAACGCACGCTGAACGCACCGATCTGTCGCATACCGCGCGACTGTTGCTTTCCTTACTGGTTTTAATTTGAACATTTATTATCATCAAATCATCAAAAAGAAATTCTGATTACATGTTAATACATGTACATGTACATATTTGTAAAGAGTTAATGTAATGTGTTAATGTAATGTACACATGTGTAAAGAATTACTTGACTAACTGTATATACTTTATGAGGTCTGCCACATAGTCAGTTATATCATCCTTGCACCCTATGGTTAATGGGTATAATGATTGCCAAACAGAATGGGGAAATAATGAATGAATGGATTGCCAATATTATCAGTGGAGATGAGGGACGGAAATATAGATTAGTTATAGAATATAAGTAACCCTCCTTCTCTGACCACAGGTATATCCAGTTCGAAGTTAAACTTGAGTGCACAGTGACAAAAAGTCTTTACAAAAATCCCAGGAACACCAACTGGGATATGTTTAAGACCAAAGTGACAAGGACACTCCCATCTCCAACACCAATCTCAACAACGGTGGATATTGAGAAGTCCGTGAAGACTCTCTGTCACCATCTAACCTCAGCTTTCAACGCTACGTGCAAGACCTCAATAACAAGAAGGAAACAAAGGCCACCCTGGTGGAACCCACAATTGAAGGCACAACGCACCGACCTACAAGAAATCTTCAAACTAGCCAAACAAGCAAACGAAGATATTGTATGGGACGAATACAGGACAAGGCTCCGTGACTTCAAGAAAAAGGTCCAGACAGCCAAGAGGAACTCATGGAGATCCTTCTGCTCTGTTATCGAAAAGGTCACGGAAACCGCCAGACTTAGGAAGCTCCTGTCAAGCCAACCGGCAATTCAGAGCCAACTAAGAACTAGCGATGGCCAATGGACGAATAACAGCAGGGAAGCGACTAATGCCCTTTTAAATGAGCACTTCCCCGGATGCACAGATGCACTAGATACACAGCAATCAGTGCACACGAACCCAGTGTTTGACATACCTGGGAATATAATCACACATCATAAAATCCAGTGGGCCATAGAATCCTTCGAAAGCTACAAATCCCCTGAGTTAGATGGCATAATACCAGCCATGCTGCAGAAGACCAAAGAAAATGTCACTCCATGGCTGGAAACAATATTCAAAGCATGTCTAAGACTGGCATATGTACCTGTACCCTGGAGGACAGCACGTGTTGTGTTCCTTCCAAAAGCAGGAAAATGCAGTCACATGCAACCGAAGGACTACAGACCGATAAGTCTCACCTCTTTCCTACTTAAAACCTTAGAAAAAATTCTGGATCTGCATATAAGAGGAGGCATGAACCGACTCGCAGAATCCAACCAACACGCCTACACAAAAGGAAAATCGGTGGAAACAGCGCTACACTCCCTAGTAGCCACCATTGAAAAAGCCCTACACCACAAGGAATTTGCCTTAGGAGCGTTCCTGGACATCTCAGGTGCATTCAACAATGTATCTACGGAAGCGATCATGCGAAGCCTGAGAGCTGTAGAAACCCACGAGGCTGTAAACTCTTAGATAGGAAATCTATTGAACTGCAGAAGAGTAAGAGCCGAATGGGGAACCACTACCATAACCAAAGCAGCGCACAGAGGCGGAGTGCTGTCGCCGCTACTGTGGAACCTAGTGGTAAACGACATACTAAAGAAATTTAAACGGAAAGCCCCAAAGATAACCGCCTATGCAGATGACATAGCCATAATTATCGTGGGCAAATGTCCAACGACGATCAGCTCAGTCATGGACAGTACACTGAAAGAAGTACTGAAGTGGGCGATGGAGGTCGGACTCAGTATTAATGCGGACAAGACGGATCTAATTCTCTTTACCAAGAGATACAAGATACCGCAATGGACTCCGCCGTCTATAAACGGGGCCGTGTTCGAGCCAAAAAAGAGCGTGAAGTATCTAGGAATAGTACTGGACAGCAAGTTGAGCTGGAAGACCAATGTCGAGGAAAGGGTAAAGAAGGCCACATGTGCACTATATGCATCGCAAAAGATGCTAAGTAGCACATGGGGCTTGTCTCCCAAACTGATGCACTGGATCTTCATCTCAATTGTTCGTCGGTGTCCTAGTATGGTGGAAGGCCACTAAGAAATCCACATACCTCCTGACAATGGAAAGGGTACAG